>CM022300.1:294134932-296595467 GCA_011799875.1 Thinopyrum elongatum | reverse complement strand
CAATGCTCAAAAAGTTTTCAGCACTATGATGAGAAGAAAAATTGAATAAATTGATGATATGTCTAGAAGTACTGATAGAATTTCTCATGATGTAGAAAATCTCAAGATTAAAATTTTTCCACCCAAGATTGATGTCAGTGTGAATCAATTAAAGCTTTATATGTTTTCCACGGATGAAAGTAAGAAAGAACCGCTATGCTTAGAGCTAAAAGAGAATTTTAGAAAGGCGTTTTCGCCTTGCTTTTCACCAAATGATAAGATCTGAAGATGGTTGGTGTTTCTTTATTGATTCCTTGTTTAGTAATATTAAACTTGAGATAAGGGGACATGAAGAAGAGTAACTTTAGCTAGAAGCTTTCCCAAATTCGGAGGGTGAAAATCTGTTGAAAAAATTTTGATTAAAAGTGGGTTTGGAGAGGTAAAAACTTTAACTAGTGATGTGCCACTCTTTGGATTACAAAGACTTTAATTATGATAGTTTTCTTTGATTGAAATGTATTTCTGTTGCAATCCATGCTAAATTCACCCATGCATATGAACAAAACAAAGCTTTTACTAAACATATTGTAGAAGCAATGATGGAAAGCCTTAGAAGAAAAGTTGGAAACTAGAGATTTCAATTCCTAGAAAATTATATGATGAATGGGAACCTACCATTAATTCAAGATAAAAAATTATGAGTGCAATGCTTATGTGATTGTGTGGCTAGTGTTTCACCAATTCCGAAATCTCTATGTGATGTGCTAGGTTTTACCAAGTTGGAAGAATGTTCCTCTTAATTTGCACTTGGCGGATTCTACTATTAAAAAGCCTTTGGGAACAATAATGTTGTTCTTATTCTTGCAAATAGGAATTATGTGACCATAGAGTTTATTGTTCTTGATATTGATTGCCAATCCATCTTGTCCCATCATAATTGGTAGACCATAGTTTACGAACTATAGGTGCCGTGATTGATATGAAAGAAGGGAATATTAAATTTTAGTTTACATATAAGAAAGGGTATGGAACACTTACCTAGAAATAGAATTAAGCCACCATATGATCAATCATGAGGGCAACCTATGGAGCAAAAACTAAAGATGACAACACTGAATCTATGCACTATGCTAGCTAGGGGCGTAAACGATAGCGCTTGTTGGGAGGCAACCAATAGTTATCTATGGATTTTTATTTTCTTTCTGTTTCAATAAATACACAATTATACTCTCTATAATGATTTTTTTTCATGTTTTTTAATTAGTGTTTGTGCCAAGTGAAGCCTTTAGGATGGTTGGGTGATAGTTGATTTGATCTTGTTAAAACAAAAACTTTTGCATCCGATCAGAATTGTTAAAAATCACTGTTGCGACGAAAAATTCTGAGTTTTTTACAAAAGATGATCTATGAATTCTACCATATCCTAACTTTCAGAATTTTTGGAGTTACATAAGTATGTGAACTTAGTTCGATTTCTACAGATGTTCTGTTTTCGAAAGATTCTGTTTTGTGCATTGTGTGCTCATTTTGATGAATCTATGGATTGTGATCGGGGGTTATAGGCCATGGTAAAGTTATAAATACAGTAGGTATAATGCAATATCAAAATAGAAATAATTGCCAACAGAACTTAAAGTAGTGAATTGTTTTTCTATACTAACGGTCTCACGAAGGTTTTGTTGAGTTTTGTGTGATTGAAGTTTTCAAGTTTTGGGCGAGATCACGATGGATGAAGGAATAAGGGGTTGAAAAGATCCAAGCTTGGGGATTCCCATGGCACCCCATGGTAATATTCAATAGTACCAAGCAAACTAAGCTTGGGGATGCCCAGAAGGCATCCCCTCTTTTTTCTAACGACCATCGGTAATTTTACTTGGAGCTTTATTTTTATTCGTCGCATATCATGAGTTTGCTTGGAGCGTCTGTATTATATGAGTCTTTGCTTGTTTGCTTTTAGTTTGCCACAATCACCTTGCTGGGCACACTTATTGAGAGAGTCATAATGATGCTATGTTGATTTGTTAAAATTGCTCTATGTGCTTCACTTAAATTTTTTGAGCTATGGAATTGCTCTCATGCTTCAGTTATATTATTTGAGCAGTTGGAAATTATTTGGAAGAAATACTCTCATGCTTCACTTAGATTATTTTGAGAGATGAATTTTTTTGAACAAATATATCATGCTCTTGTGCTCACTTAAATTATTTGAGAGCCTTGCTAATAGCAATGGTAATATATGAAATTAGCCCAAAGTGATAGATATTAAAGGGGGATATATGAAAAAACTTCATGAAGATATTGGATATTATAAACTTGATTCCTTCTAATAGTTTGATATATGGAGATAGTAATATGTGAGTCATGTTGGTGAGTAATTATGGCTTAGTAAGAATATTGGTGTTAAGGTTTGTGATTCCCTATGCAAGCACGAAAGTCAATAGTTATGCAATGAGTTATAACCTACTGTGGTGCATTATGGTGTTAGTTATGTGTAATGCTCGTTTATGATCTTTTGTTGTTGTTGTGTGGTCGCTTCTCAATCTATTGCTAGCTTCATTTTTACTAAGCGGGATATTGTTGTGCATCCAAACTCCCAAACCAAGTTGTGCCAAATGGTCCCCATACCTACCTTTATGTAGTATTTCCATGCCGTTCCAAGTAAATTTGTATGTGCCAACTCTAATTTTCAAAATGAATTTCCTTTTTGTGTGCCCGTACCGCTCATGAACCGGCAGGGGGTGGCCAATTTTCCATGCTAGATATGTTATTCTCAAGATGAGTGTTTATTCACTTGTCATTGCACAAGAGTGTGGTAGGTAATAGGGATGCCCAGTCCCAAAATGAAAAAAAAATATGTTGTCAATAATAAATTCCTTGGTTGGTATGGAAGGCACCCGTAGATACGGTAGCCATGGATGTGAAATAATGGTGGAAAAAGGAATAACTTTATTTTATGTTTGGGAACCTCTACAAATCTCTCAATTTAAATCATAGGCGGTTTCCGGCACTCTGTCGGAGGGGCAACGATCACAGAGGGGTTCTTCATCATCCTTGTTGCCCCTCAGATGATGCATGAGTAGTTTACCACAGACCTACGGGTCTGTAGCTAGTAGCAAGATGGCTTTTCTCTTGTTTGATCTTCAATACAATGTTCTCCTCGATGTTCTTGGAGATCTATTTGATGTAACTCCTTTTTGCGGTGTGTTTGTTGGGATCAAATGAATTGTTGGTTATAGATCAGTTCTATCCATGAATATAATGAGTCTTGGTTGACTCTTATATGCATGATTGTATAGCCTCATATTTCTTCTTCAAATTTTGGTTTGGTTTGGCCAACTAGATTTATTTTCTGCCATGGGAAGAGGTGCTTTGGTGATGGGTTCGATCTTGTGGTGCTCAATCCCAGTGACAGAAGAGACATGACACAATGTATCATTGCTATTAAGGGTACCAAGATGGGGTTATTCCTACATGAATAGATTCTGTCTACATCATGTCATGTTCTATATAGCATTACTCAGTTTTCCATGAACTTAATACACTAGATGCATGTGGATAGCGGTCGATGTGTGGAGTAATAGTAGTAGATGCAGGCAGGAGTCGGTCTACTAACTTGGATGTTGATGCCTATACATGATCATTTGCCTTCGATATCGTCATGATTATTCGCTTTTCTATCAATTGCCAACAAGTAATTTGTTTACTCGCTGTATGCTATTTTCTCGAGAGAATTCTCTAGGAAACTACGGCCCCTGGGTCTATTCCTATCATGTTAATCTAAAATACCTTGCTGCACTTTTCTTTCTTATTTTATTTTGTGTTTTAGTTTGATCTATTATCAAATCTCATACAATTAATCTATCTTCAATACCGAGGAGGGATTGAAATCCCTCTTACGCGTTGGGTTGCAAGATTTGTTGTTTGTGTGCAATCTACAGGAATCAGGTACTTTGCCGTCTGCCATGGCAGACGGCAAAGGACAGGTTCCGTACGGCAAATACCTTTGCCCTCAGGCTGGCAGACGGCCCCCACTTCCAGCACAGAAAACCACGGTAAAGGGCTACTTGCCGTCTGCATAAATAAAGCGGACGACAAAGACCTTTGCCGTCTGCCATAGAGGCCAAGCAGACGGCCAAGTTAGTGGACGGCATAGAACTGGGGTTAGCCCGTTAGGTGGCTAATGGCAGGCTTTGTTGTCTGCCTACTGACGGCAAAGAGACAAGCTCCTTTGCCGTCTGCCTTGTGACATCAGCTGACCTTACGTGGGGGCTGGCAGACTTTGCTGTCCACCACCAACGGCAAAGGCACACCAGCCTTTGTCATCTACCACCGACGGCCAAGTGACCAAAAGGGTTAGACCCAGTGCTCCCACATTGCACAGGTTGCTGCCACGTGTCACCTTTGCCGTCAATGGCAGACGGCAAAGAGCCCTTTGCCGTCTGTGGCAGATGGCAAAGTGCCTGTATTGCCCCTTTTTTATTCTGATTTTTGTTATATCCAAGCATTTTCACAACAAAAATATGATATAATAGTATATTTCACAGGGGAAAACAATAGAGCAATTCTCACAGCAAATATATGATATCCAGCACATAAGTTTCATCATACACATAGTTTCATCCATACATACATAGTTTCATCCATATTAAAATAGTTTCATCCCGATAGGTAGCAAGTTCCACATTGTCATCGATACAAAATCAAAACAGAAAGTAAACACAAGCACTCCATCAATGCAAGCTTCCTTGAAGTGAATCAAATCTACAAAATGGGAAATAAGAAAGTTAAAGAAGAAGAAGACTAGAAGAAGAAGAAGAGAAGAAGTATATGACATTTATGAGTTACCATGGTTATGACGCCATTTTTGACCTAAGTAAGCTAATTATGCCATTTTTGACATAAGTAAGCTAAGTATAGGTCATTATTGAGTAACCTAGGTAACTAGCATATTAGAGCTAACTTAGGTCATTTTGGAGGAAAACAAAGCAGTATAGGTCATTTTAGAGCTAACTTAGGTAAAATAGGTCATTTTGGAGCTAAGTAAGCTTATTATGTCATTTGGAGGAAAATAAGCTAAGTATATGACATTTATGAGGTTACCAGGTTATGATGCCATTTTTTATCTAAGTAAGCTAATTATGCCATTTTTGACATGAGTAAGCTAAGTATAAGTCATTATTGAGCTAACCTAGGTAACTAAGCATATTAGAGCTAACTTAGGTCATTTTGGAGGAAACAAAGCTCAATATAGGTCATTTTATAGCTAACTTAGGTTAAAATAGGTCATTTTGGAGCTAAATAAGCTTATTATGTCATTTGTTGGAGGAAAATAAGCTATGTATATGACATTTAGACGTTACCAAGGGTATTATGCAATTTTTTTACCTAGTAAGCTAATTATGCCATTTTTGACATAAGTAAGCTAAGTATATGTCATTATGTGGCTAACCTAGGTAACTAAGCATATAAAACTAACTAGCATATTAGAGCTAACATTAGGTCATTTGGAGGAAACAAAGCTAAGTATAGGTCATTTTAGAGCTAACTTAGATAAAGTAAGCTTATTATGTCATTTTGTGGAAAATAAGCTAAGTATATGACATTCTAAGCTAACCAAGGTTATTATGCAATTTTTGACCTAAGTAAGCTAATTATGTCATAAATGTACTAAATAAAGCTAAGTATAGGTCATTATGCATTTGTTAAGCAAAACATAGAGAAAACTTACCATCATCACGGAGGTGAAGCACCGGGGTTGTCGTGCCGGTACCACCTGGAGAAGGATCGTGCGATGCTTGTCTGGAGTTACGCTGCACCAAAGATCATTTGTAATGTCTCGTTAGCATGATGACACTCAAATGTTAAGACTAGTAAGTAATGACCATTCAAATGAAAATCACTATGGTCCCTGGAGCAATGACTGGCATCGGCGGAGGGGTCTGGTCGGTCTTCTCGCACACAGACTGCACATTGGTTTTGATGAGTCATCATATTGTTAGTAATGAAACGAACATTACGTGCATGATTCGACTAATATGCAGAAGAAACTTACCACGAGGAGCTCGTACATGCCCGGTGAGCCGCGTCCTTATGTGCCCTCTCCTCCTCCAACAATGTAGTCATCCCTCTCCTCCAACTCCCTCTCCTTCTCCACTACTGCCCAATCCCTCTCCTCGCAGAAGCGCCTGGGTTGCCTCTCTCCTCTCTTTGAAGAGTAGCCTGCAACACCTCTGTTAGCATTGTAATCATCGATGGTTGCACACACGATGTAATGGAGGAAAGATATCTGAGTCCGTATAACTAACCCGATGCGAGCTGAGCCTGACTAGCCATGGACGAGGCTTATCTTAGGACAGGAGCTCGTTGGGTGCCTTGATGTTCGGGAGAGTGCGAGGACAACCTATAAGTCCATCTCCAATGGCTATGAGCCATGGGGCCTCCCAACACCAGATATCATCACCAGCTCTGGATCAATGGGACCCTGGCTCCGGGTTAAAGTCCTCCCATTTCACGCCTTCCCCTCATCTTGTACCTCATGAGCGTGTGGTGCGAGGATATGTTGGTTTAAGCTCTCTGGATGATCGAGGTCAGATGCGAGAGAATGCCTTGGCCTTCTTTACGAGGCAGTATGGGCCATGGCATAGAGGTCGTACACCTGTGGCACCTCCGTCTGATTATGTCACGCCTAAAAGAGAGGAACAGAGTATTAGTAATTAAAGGGCTCAAACTAGCATGAAGAATGAATTGCATGAATCATGAAGTAAACACATACCCAGTTCCGCCCGAACTGATATAAGTTGGCGCTGCCTTGATGGTGTGGCACACCTTCCATTTGGGCACGCGGTCCTTGGCATTGTTGTGGATGGCTAGCCATCCGTCTGAGCACCACTCATCCACCAACGCCTCCCAACAATCCATCTTATCCGCACACCATCTCGGGGGCACCTAAGTTAGTAAAGAGAAATTTGAGCGCTACCGCTACGAATAAATCAAGGAAACTAAGTACAAGGCCTTAAGAATAGTAATTACCTTATGTACTGCTCCTTCTTCAAAAAAAAATCTGTGTGTGGCATGGCGGCTTGCTCTTCTTAACACCACGCAAGGCGTAGTAATCCGAATAGCCTGCGGCCGAGCCTCGTGCCATAATTTGTATGGTAGGCGCTTGCATAGGTATCGATAACCGTGCCTCGGCCCTCCTCGTATCCCTCCTCACACCTATAGAAGGTCTGCAATCACGAGGACAACACTGATTAGTACAATAACTAGCTATTGTTTATTTTTAATTATTTAAAGGAGAAATTACCCAAACTTTCTGATCCACCATGTCGGCCCTCGTGTGGCACAAGACACCATCGATCACCTCCTACGGGGGGGACGGGCAGCCGTAGTGCTGCTAGCTCAATCCTAGCTGTGGAAGCTGACCCTCACCGGGCAATGTGACAAACCCGGGAAGTTTTGCCGAGGCAACACAATCACACAAGGACTTGGTTGGGCCTGCGGACATCTTGGGCGTGTAGCCAACCCCTGCAGTATGACAAGGCCAACGCATTACAATTTGAAGAAAACATGAGGCAAAAGGTACAAAAAGAGTAAAGCACTTACCTTCCCCATCAGGCCTAATCAACCACCTCTGCTCGCGGGTCCCCGGCATGGGCGAGGAGCTGTGGTACTACCACGTGGTAGATGGTGGCCCACCTCAACCATCTCGCACTCGCTATCAAAAATCCGATCCCCGCCACCATCAGCATGGCCACCGGCCCCTCAGGCGGATCCGGCCAGGTACCCCATCGGAGTTGTCTGGGACGTTACCTGGTCCGGAGCTCTCGTGGGCCAAAGTCTCATGGGCCGAAGGCCGTTGACCCGAGATCATGGACCAGAGTCCGTGTAGCCTCCTCCTCAGACGAAGTCCACTAGCAGTTCCTATGCTCGGGTGAAATAAGCTGGGGGTGGCAGCGAGGATGGCATAACAGCCTGCACTACCTCACCGCGGCCAAGTGCACCACTACACCCCGACCTCCTTCCCGGTGGGCAACGACGCGATGAAGAAGCACCCACCGGTGTCTGGAACGTGCGAGCAACGCTCTCGACGGAGAGACTGGGGTGGAATGGAAGTACCCCCCCACCATGCACTGACGAGAGAAGGAGCCTCTAAGTGCTCTGGACCCGCGCCCACACATCTTTCAACACCTGCCATGACAGACAAAGAGTAAATGAAACTAGTACAACATAAAAAAATTGAATACCGACATGAATAATATATGGATATAAACTTAAGTGTATCATCATCATGTACAACATAAAAAAATTGAATACCTTACAGAACTAATAAATATATGTATATAATAAAATTAAATACCTGACATGAACTAATAATAATCTTGATCAATCTATATGCTCCAGGATCAATAAATGTGTCATTCATCATCACTATCATGAATGACGTGGTCTCTTCAGGGATCGGTTCAGAAGGCATCAACATGTGGAAGGCCTCCTTTATGTAATCGGTCAAGCATTGATAGGTCATCCACACAACAGTAACTTCTTCTTGTTCTGGTCTTCTTGGTCCGGCTCAGGGGTGAGATTCGGATTCACTGTCGCTGTCTACTCAATGTTCTGGGGTGAGTAGAGCGCTTCTTGAAATGCTTTTTGGAAAGATGTGTTTCTTGGAAGAATTCTCCTCATATGTCTCTGGGTTACAGTTGAGGTTCATAATCCTCTCATTGGGGGGAGGTGGTCTAACATGTGGCGGCACGCACTTCATAAATGAAATCCCAACCATTTAGATTTGGATCAGTTTGGGAGGCCCACGGTAAATAGAAAACTTGGGTCGCCTGTTGAGCCGTAATATAGACATCGGGAACATCTAAATGGGTGCTTTGTTTGATTTCGATTAGCCCTATATGTTCATGAGTCCTCTAGTCCCTTCGGCTGGAACAATAACATTTGAAGACTACGATGTTCGGTGGGTTTTCACCATAGAATAGAAGTTCATAAATTACTCCCAACTCTTCCATAATACTGTACCTCCTTCGCCGATAAGAGACGACACAACAATTTGTAGACTTTCGGTCAGCCATAGATAGCTCTTTCCCAAAGGTACGAAAGCGATACCTGTTGATGTCGTATTTGTCAAATGAACGGACCTTATAGTCAAAACCATTAGCGACTTGTCTCAATTCGGCATCCATAGACTCTGAATTAGCCTACAAGTTTAATATGAAAGGATTGTTGCATTAGCCACAATATAGATGAAGAAATGAAATGGTCTAATCGAAATTACGTTTGTTTGAACCAAGAGATGAAACTGGGTAGCCGCCTCCATGCTTTGCCAGAAGCTCATACTCTTCGATGGGATCCTTTTGGATCACCGCTCCATCGAGAATTTGGTGATGTATCGACTGTATCAATATCCGGGAATAAGAGGAGTTCAAAGGAAATAGATGTTGCGAAATAAATGTACCGAGAACTTACTCGATGTACGATGCATTCTATTAGGTTGTGAAGATATACAACGAAATGGTCCGCCATTCATCGACATCCAACGCTATTGCATTCAAAGCACCGTCTGGTGCGAGCTTCCCTTTGTAGGATAGGCTGAGGTTGGATCCACCTTTTTCAGGGTCGCCAGCAAGTGCTGCGAGGCTTCGAATTATGCAAATGATGATTTTTGGCTTTGTAGTGTGCTGTCACAAAGTTTTGCAGCCTCCTCAGTAATGAACGCCTCGGCCATCGATGCTTCAATTCTACGTTTATTTTTACATTTGCTTCGAAGCATCTTCTACATCCTCTAGTTCGTCAGCTAGCCAATGGTTTTGCACGGCCCCCCCAATCTTGCCTCACGCCGAGGAGAGATGCAAAATCAAATGCTGCATTGGATTAAAGAAGCCCGGTGGAAAGATCTTCTCTAACTTGCAGATCAACCCCTCACGGCGCCAACTTTCCATTTCATCTAGCACGCCAGGCGGATAGTTCTTTCGCACAAAAGAACAGGAAGAAATAGCTCAGCTCTGCCAAGTACTAGTCATTCATCCTCAGGGATAAAGCCACGCAACATCACCGGCATTACCCGCTCAAGCCATATGTGCCAATCATGACTCTTGAGACCAAATATTTTCAATTTTTCAAGACTCGCTCCCCCCTTTAGATTCGCTGCATAACCCATCGGGGAACATCAAGTGCATTTTCACCCACAAGATAATTCCCTCATAGCTAGCCTTCCAAGATGAACCATGCCTTTGGCTTCATCCAGTTCTGCTTTCCTTTCGGTTCTTGCATGTTTTGTAACGGTCTATCACATGGCGCTCCCGATCGACTCTAGCCTTAGTATTATCCTTTGACTTCCCCTCATGCCGAACAATGTACCCAAAAGGGCCTCGGCGATATTCTTTTCAGTGTCAATCACATTAATGTTGTGTGGGCAAAGGAGGTCTTTGAAGTAAGGCAGATCCAACAAGCATGTCTTGTGAGTCCAGTGGCTGTGTTCCGAATTATACCCCTTGAAATACCCTGGATGCTCTGGATCAGGCTCGAGAGCATTTAAATGATCCAGGGTCTGTTGGCCTCTCAACGCTGGTGGTGCAGAGTTTTTGACAACTCTACCTTTGATGAAGTTCTCTTGTCTTTTCTAAACTTTATGGCGGAGGATCCAGAGGGAATATCTAGCTAGTCGAAGCAAAAAAAACTTGTGACCCGCCTGCAGCCAACGAAACTGAAGAGCTGCCTTGCATGTGGGGCACGGAACCTTCCATGCACACACCAGCCAACGAATATCGCCGGCAAGTCATGCATCGAGTACATGTACCAGGCATGTATTATGAAGTTTTGTTTGCTAGCGGCATCTAGTAGTCTTGAACCCATTACCCAAGCTTCTTTGCAATTCATCCTTAAGCGACTGCATGTACACATTCTATTTCCCCGGATAGTTGGGCCCTGGAATTATCAAAGTAGGAAAATGTCTTTCTTTGCATAATCTGTCTGGGGGGGGGAGATTGAGTGGAATGACAAATACAGGTCAACAACTGTATTGGGTTGCGTCAGACCAAACACATTGAACCCATCCGTGCTGATGGAGACTCGAGGATGCCTTGGATCTGCCACTTTTTGCTCATGTAATGCATCAAAGTGCTTCCACGCAGAACCATCCGATGTGTGTACCATCATCTGATTCCCATACTGCATCTAGTTCGGTTCTTTTGCCCATTTTGTGCCATGTCATCTGTTTGGCCATTTCGTCGACCATGAAAATACGTTAAAGTTGGTACGATTGGCATATACCCAAGAACATTAACGGGGATTTTGGTCTGCCTCTTCTCACCCATACCGTTGTCTACCACAACATACCTGAGAAGACTTGCAAATGGGACAATAGTTCAAGTCGCATACTCAAGCTAAATAAGGCACATCCTTTCTAGGCATACTATCAAAATCTTAAGTGCACGGAGGATTTTGTCTGACTGGTACGGTTTGCAGGCATTACATGGCCTTTGCTGGGTAGAAGCGTCCAAATATTGTCATCATCGCGTCATAGCATTCTCTTCCCAAGTTGAACTGAGCCTTCAGAGCCATTACTTGTGAGATGGCATCCAGCTGACAAAGCTCAGTGTGCTTGTGGAGAGACGTTTTGAACACTCCAACATTCATTGAAGGTGCAGAATCGAGACGAGAATCATAAAGTCTTGCACCTTATCATACCGCGGTACCATGCTCGTTGATGCGACGATGAACCACCTCAGCTCTGGCACGTTGGGCAGACTCACCATGAAATGTCCACACCATATAAGGGCGTAAAACCCCTCTTCTGCAGCGGACAATCCATGAAAGCTTGCCTGACAGGGCACAGGGGCACAGGGGACCAGGTTTTTCTCTGCGGCATTTGCAAATGCGGCTCTCACAAACCCCTTGGTTTTTGTTAACCATTCATTGTTCATGTCTTTCTGACTAGTGTGAACGGTGTACATCCACGCACGATCACTCATCTTGCCTAGCTACTGGACACACAGAAAATATATATAATTCAGCATGTATATTCATCAGTTAATCTAGTTTATCAATTTTATTACGTCCATGCAACCTACATGCTAATAGGTAAAGATAGGTCCTAATCCCACCTGAGTATGTGCAGATTGGGTTCATTTTCCCATGCTCGCTCCGGATCAGACGCAAAATTTTGGCAGCACCTCCCCAGCTATTCTCCTGATACACGTCTCGGCAAATAAACGAAAGAGAGGATGTGTACCGAGAGAACAACAGGGAGGCAATGACGAAATTATGCGTCGGATCCGGGAGAGCAGAGCATATGGGAAAACGAACCAAATCTACACATACTCGGGCTGTCCATGGATAACGTTGGACAATATCAAAAGAATCATGGTTATAAATATGCAAATGCATGCATATTGTAACTGTAACCCTTTCAAATGGGAGATGCATTACTGGTCACGCATACTGATGATTGAAGACACCTATAGCTAGCAAGTTTCATCAGCACGAAGACCGGAACAGAGCAAATAATGAAGGGGGAGGAGATGTCATTTGTGCTCACCCACGAACGCAGGGATGGAGCTCGTCGAACACCAGACCCTCGTAGCGATGTGAAACAACTGCACATTTAAATCCAAAGATGAGTAACATAGCATTATTGTTTTTCCCGTCAACCTAACTAAATGTTTACAACAGGATGCCACCGCCAGTTTAAGAAAATGATTCGCACTGCTCGTTCCCGCAACAACCCCTAACCTAAAGAGTTATCATTTAGGGTTTCGTGACACTGAGGCACCCGCTAACCTAAACAATTGTCATTTATTGTTCCATCGAAGCCGAGGCACCCCTTAACCTAAAGTAGCTGTAATTTAGGGTTCCATCGAAGCCGAGGTACGCCCTAACCATAATTGACGTTATTTAAGGTAACGTCCATGCGGAGGCACCCCTACCCGAAATATATGTCATCAGGGTTCGTAGACGTCGAGGCCACCCCTAACCATATAGAGATGTCATTTAGGCTTTCGTCGATGCCAAGGCATCCCCTAACCAAAATAGCCGCATTTGAGGAGAACGAAGAAGAACAAAGAAGAGAAGAGAAGAAGAAGAAGAGGAGGTGGAGGGGGAGGAGGAGGAGGAGGAGGAGGCGGAGGGGAGGGAAGGAGGAGGAGGGAGGGCGAGGAGAGGAGGGAGGAGGAGGAGGAGGAGGAGGAGGAGGATGAGGAGGAGTGGGAGGGGAGGAGGGAGCTGAGGTAGGGTACGAGCTTATGCGAGAGAGGAGTCATTCCTGAGGATGTGAGGAGGCATTCTTCGGCTTACTCTTATTCTTCTTCTTCTTCTTCTTCTCTTCTTCTTCTTCTTCTTCTCTTCTTCTTATTCTCTCTTCTTCTTTTCTTTCGGTGGTTACCGTCCTAGTCTACTCTCGCTCATCTCGCCTTTTTGTCTAAGTCCAACCTTCTCCATCGCAGCGCACAGGAACACTTTGAGCACCCCTTGTTGCATGCAGTGCTATACCAAAAAACATCAAAGAAACACCACCCCATGTGTGCCCAACGGTGCTGACCACTAGCTTGTTGTGAAGAGGGTCGTGAGCCAACCCTGTAATCAACCGATCGGCCGAGTTCTGCTCCAGAATGTTTATGACATCACATACATTTTGTACCTTAACTTCGGCCTTTGGTTTTTCCGAGGAAAAATATACTTCTCATGTTCCTTATCGCAAGGTGTAGTATTAACCTTATTTAAGCTGGAAAATAACATTTTCTTCAAGAAGTCTATCTTTTTATCTTTGCTAAAGTTTGTAAATGAAATTGTCAACATTTATAATACCAAAAAAGATTGTATCTGCAAACAAATTTATTTTCATATTTTTTTACTTTAATATGTGGATATTATTATCTTTTTGTATAAACTTGTCAAAATTAATTAAATAAACAATTGACGTTAAGAAAAAAAACAGAAAGAAAAAATGCTCACCGGGGAGTCGGGTCGGGGGGCGGCGGGTCGTCGGAGTCGGGGTCGTCAGGGGTCAGGGGGCGGGAGCGGGAGGCGAAGGGGCTGGGGGAGACGGAAGAGGCAGCTGAGACGGGAGGGGGGTGGTGGAGTGTTGGGGGGGCGGGACGGCCGGGCCGCGGGGCGCGGGAGCGGCGGGAACGGGCGGGTGTGGTGGAAGCGCGGGGGGCCGGGCGGCGGGCCGGGGCCGCGGTGGTCAGGGCGGATGGGGGTCAGGGCGGGGGTGCGGTGTGGGCGGGTCGGACGAGAGGGAGGGAGAGAGAACGGTGGGGTTAATTTTGACAAGTTTATACAAAAAGATAATAATATCCACAATATTAAGTAAATAAAAATATGAAAATAAATTTGTTTGCAGATACAATCTTTTTTGGTATTATAAATGTTGACAATTTCATTTACAAACTTTAGCAAAGATAAAAAGATAGACTTCTTGAAGAAAATGTTATTTTCCAGCTTAAATAAGGTTAATACTACACCTTGCGATAAGGAACATGAGAAGTATATTTTCCTCGGAAAAACCAAAGGCCGAAGTTAAGGTACAAAATGTATGTGAGTCATAAACATTCTGGAGCAGAACTCGGCCGATCGGTTGATTACAGGGTTGGCTCACGAACCCTCTTCACAACAAGCTAGTTGTCAGCACCGTTGGGCGCACACATGGGGTGGTGTTTCTTTGATGGTTTTTGGTATAGCACTGCATGCAACAAGGGGTGCTCAAAGTGTTCCTGTGCGCTGCGATGGAGAAGGTTGGACTTAGACAAAAAGGCGAGATGAGGCGAGAGTAGACTAGGACGGTAACCACCGAAGAAGAAGAAGAAGAAAAGAGAGAAAGGAAGAAGAAAGAAAGAAGGAAAAGAAGACGAAAAAGAAGAAGAAGAAGAAGAAGAATAAGAAGCAGCCTCCTCCTACCTCTTCTTATTCGTCTTCTTCTTATACGCACGCATACCTCCTCCTCACCCTCCTCCTCCTCATCTCCTCCTCCTCCTCCTCCTCCCTCCTCATCCTCTCCCTCCTCCTCTCCTCCTCCTCCTCCTCCCCTCCTCTCCCCTCCTCCTCCCTCCTCCTACTCCTCCTCCTCCTCCTACCTCCTCTTCTCTTCTTCTTCTTCTTTTCTTCTTCTTCTTCTTGTCGAGACATGCCGGCTATTTTAGGTTAGGGGATGCCTTGGCATCGACGAAGCCTAAATGACATCTATATAGGTTGGGGTGCATCGACTCTCCGTACCCTGAATGACATATATTTCGGGTAGGGGTGCCTCCGCATGGACGTTACCTTAAATAACGTCAATTATGGTTAGGGCGTACCTCGGCTTCGATGGAACCCTAAATTACAGCTATTTAGGTTAAGGGGTGCCTCGGCTTCGATGGAACAATAAATGACAATTGTTTAGGTTAGCGGGTGCCTCAGTGTCGACGAAACCCTAAATGATAACTCTTTAGGTTAGGGGTTGTTGCGGGGAACGAGCAGTGCGAATCATTTTCTTACAACTTGGCGGTGGCATCCTGTTGTAAACATTTAGTTAGGTTGACGGGAAAAACAATAATGCTATGTTACTCATCTTTGGATTTAAATGTGCAGTTGTTTCATCGCTACGAGGGTCTGGTGTTCGACGAGCTCCATCCCTGCGTTCGTGGGTGAGCACAAATGACATCTCCTCCCCCTTCATTATTTGCTCTGTTCCGGTCTTCGTGCTGATGAAACTTGCTAGCTATAGGTGTCTTCAATCATCAGTATGCGTGACCAGTATGCATCTCCCATTTGAAAGGGTTACAGTTACAAATATGCATGCATTTGCATATTTATAACCATGATTCTTTTGAATTGTCCAACGTTATCCATGGACAGCCCGAGTATGTGTAGATTTGGTTCGTTTTCCCATATGCTCTGCTCCGGATCCGACGCATAATTTCGTCAGTGCCTCCCTGTTGTTCTCCGGGTACACATCCTCTCTGTTTATTGCCGAGACGTGTATCAGGAGAATAGCGGGGAGGTGCTGCCAAAATTTTGCGTCTGATCCGGAGCAGAGCATGGGAAAATGAACCCAATCTGCACATACTCAGGTGGGATTAGGACCTATCTTTACCTATTAGCATGTAGGTTGCATGGACGTAATAAAATTGATAAACTAGATTAACTGATGAATATACATGCTGAATTATATATATTTCTTGTGTGTCCAGTAGCTAGGCAAGATGAGTGATCGTGCGTGGATGTACACCGGTCACACTAGTCAGAAAGACATGAACAATGAATGGTTAACAAAAACCAAGGGGTTTGTGAGAGCCGCATTTGCAAATGGCCAGAGAAAAACCTGGTGCCCCTGTGCTAGGTGCGGCAACTTTCAGAAGAGGACAGAGGATGAAATGGGTAAACACCTGCAGAAGAGGGGTTTTACGCCCGATTATATGGTGTGGACATTTCATGGTGAGTCTGCCCAACGTGCCAGAGCTGAGGTGGTTCATCGTCGCATCAACGAGCATGGTACCGGGATGGAAGACATGGTGCAAGACTTTGATGATGCTCGGGATTCAGACAATGAGATGGAGGAATCTGCAAAGGCCTTCAATGAAATGTTGGAGTGTTCAAAACGTCCTCTCCACAAGCACACTGAGCTTTGTCAGCTGGATGCCATCTCACAAGTAATGGCTCTGAAGGCTCAGTTCAACTTGGGAAGAGAATGCTATGACGCGATGATGACAATATTTGGACGCTTTCTACCCAAAGGCCATGTAATGCCTGCAAACCTGTACCAGTCAGACAAAATCCTCCGTGCACTTAAGATGTCTTATGAGAAGATAGATGCCTATGAGAAAGGATGTGCCTTATTTAAGCTTGAGTATGCGGACTTGAACTATTGTCCCATTTGCAAGTCTTCCAGGTATGTTGTGGTAGACAACGGTATGGGTGAGAAGAGGCAGACCAAAATCCCCGTTAATGTTCTTGGGTATATGCCAATCGTACCAAGACTTTAACGTATTTTCATGGTCGACGAAATGGCCAAACAGATGACATGGCACAAAATGGGCAAAAGAACCGAACTAGATGCAGATGGGAATCAGATGATGGTACACACATCGGATGGTTCTGCGTGGAAGCACTTTGATGCATTACATGAGCAAAAAGTGGCAGATCCAAGGCATCCTCGAGTCTCCATCAGCACGGATGGGTTCAATGTGTTTGGTCTGACGGCAACCCAATACAGTTGTTGACCTGTATTTGTCATTCCACTCAATCTCCCCCCCCCAGACAGATTATGCAAAGAAAGAACATTTTCCTGACTTTGATAATTCCAGGGCCCAACTATCCGGGGAAGAATATGAATGTGTACATGCAGTCGCTTAAGGATGAATTGCAAGAAGCTTGGGATAATGGGTTCAAGACTTACGATGCCGCTAGCAAACAAAACTTCATAATACATGCCTGGTACATGTACTCGATGCATGACTTGCCGGCGTATATTCGTTGGCTGGTGTGTGCATGGAAGGTTCCCGTGCCCCACATGCAAGGCAGCTCTTCAGTTTCGTTGGCTGCAGGCGGGTCACAAGTTTTTTTGCTTCGACTAGCATAGATAGTCCCTGGATCCTCGCCATAAGTTTAGAAAAGACAAGAAGAACTTCATCAAAGGTAGAGTTGTCAAAAACTCTGCACCACCAGCGTTGAGAGGCCAACAGACCCTGGATCAGTTAAATGCTCTCGAGCCTGATCCAGAGCATCCAGGGTATTTCAAGGGGTATAATTCGGAACACGCCTGGACTCACAAGACATGCTTGTGGGATCTGCCTTACTTCAAAGACCTCCTTTGCCCACACAACATTAATGTGATTGACACTGAAAAGAATATCGCCGAGGCCCTTTTTGGTACATTGTTCGGCATAGAGGGGAAGTCAAAGGATAATACTAAGGCTAGAGTCGATCGGGAGGCTCCATGTGATAGACCGTTACAAAACATGCAAGAACCGAAAGGAAAGCAGAACTGGATGAAGCCAAAGGCATGGTTCAATCTTGGAAGGCTAGCTATGAGGGAAATTATCTTGTGGGTGAAAATGCACTTGATGTTCCCCGATGGGTATGCAGCGAATCTAAAGGGGGGAGCGAGTCTTGAAAAATTGAAAATATTTGGTCTCAAGAGTCATGATTGGCACATATGGCTTGAGCGGGTAATGCCGGTGATGTTGCGTGGCTTTATCCCTGAGGATGAATGACTAGTACTGGCAGAGCTGAGCTATTTCTTCCATGTTCTTTGTGCGAAAGAACTATCGCCTGGCGTGCTAGATGAAATGGAAGAGTTGGCGCCGGAGTTGATCTGCAAGTTAGAGAAGATCTTTCCACCGGGCTTCTTTAATCCAATGCAGCATTTGATTTTGCATCTCCCGGCTGAGGCAAGATTGGGGGGGCCGTGCAAAACCATTGGTGCTACGGAACTGAGAGGATGTAGAAGATGCTTCGAGCAAAATGTAAAAATAAACGTAGAATTGAAGCATCGATGGCCGAGGCGTTCATTACTGAGGAGGCTGCAAACTTTGTGACAGCACACTACAAAGCCAAAAATCATCATTTGCATAATTCGAAGCCTCGGCACAATGCTGGCGACCCTGAAAAAGGTGGATCCAACCTCAGCCTATTCAAAGGGAAGCTCGCACCAGACGGTGCTTTGAATGCAATAGCGTTGGATGTCGATGAATGGCGGACCATTTCGTTGTATATCTTCAACAACCTAATAGAAGTGCGATCGTACATCGAGTAAGTTCTCGGTACATTATTTCGCAACATCTAATTCCTTTGAACTCCTCTTATTCCCGGATATTTGATACAGTCGATACATCACCAAATTCTCGGATGGAGCGGTGATCCAAAAGGATTCCATCGAAGAGTATGAGCTTCTGGCAAAGCATGGAGGCGGCTATCCCAGTTTCATCTCTTGGTTCAAACAAACGGTAATTTCGATTAGACCATTTCATTTCTTCATCTAATTTGTGGCTAATGCAACAATCCTTTCATATTAAACTTGTAGGCTAATTCAGAGTCTATGGATGCCGAATTGAGACAAGTCGCTAATGGTTTTGACTATAAGGTCCGTTCATTTGACAAATACGACATCAACAGGTATCGCTTTCGTACCTTTGGGAAAGAGCTATCTATGGCTGACCGAAAGTCTACAAATTGTTGTGTCTCTGCTATCGGCGAAGGAGGTACCGAGTATTATGGAAGAGTTGGAGTAATTTATGAACTTCTATTCTATGGTGAAAACCCACCGAACATCGTAGTCTTCAAATGTTATTGGTTCCAGCCGAAGGGGACTAGAAGGACTCATGAACATATAGGGCTAATCGAAATCAAACAAAGCACCCATTTAGATGTTCCCGATGTCTATATTACGGCTCAACAGGCGACCCAAGTTTTCTATTTACCGTGGGCCTCCCAAACTGATCCAAATCTAAATGGTTGGGATTTCATTTATGAAGTGCCGCCACATGTTAGACCACCTCCCCCCAATGAAGAGGATTATGAACCTCACATTAACCCAGAGACATATGAAGGAGAATTCTTCCAAGAAACACATCTTTCCAAAAAGCATTTCAAGAAGCGCTCTACTCCACCCCAGAACATTGAAGTAGACAGCGACAGTGAATCCGAATTCACCCCTGAGCCGGAACAAGAAGAGCCAGAACAAGAAGAAGTTACTGTTGTGGATGACCTATCAATGCTTGACCGATTACATAAAGGAGGCCTTCCACATGTTGATGCCTCTGAACCCGATGAGCACGTCATTCATGATAGTGATGATGATGACACATTTATTGATCCTGGAGCATATATAGATGATCAAGATTATTATTAGTTCATGTCAGGTATTTAATTTTTATTATATACATATATATTATTAGTTCATGTTAGGTATTCAATTTTTTTATGTTGTACATGATGATGATACACTTAAGTTATATACATATTATTATTCATGTCGGTATTCAATTTTTTTATGTTGTACTAGTTTCATTTACTCTTTGTCATGGCAGGTGTTGAAAGATGGTGGGCGCGGGTCCAGAGCACTTAGAGGCTCCTTCTTCGTCAGTGCATGGTGGGAGGGGTACTTCCATTCCACCCCAGTCTCTCCGGAGAGCGTTGCTCGACAGTATGCAGACACCGGTGGGTGCTTCTTCATCGGCGTCGTTGCCCACCGGGAGAGGAGGTCGGGGAGGGAAGAAGAGAGGTAGTAGAGGTGCACGTGGCCGCGGGAGAGGTAGGCAGGCTGTTATGCCATCCTCGCTGCCACCCCCAGCTTATTCACCCGAGCATAGGACTGCTAGGGTGGACTCGTCTGAGGAGGAGGCTACACGGACTCTGGTCCATGAGCCTCGGGTCAATCGGCCTTCGGCCCATGAGACTTTGGCCCACGAGACTCCGGACCAGGTAACGTCCCAGGACACGTCCGGATGGGGTACCTGGCCGGATCCGCCTGAGGGGCCGAGTGGCCATGCTGATGGTGGCGGGGATCGGATTTTTGATAGCGAGTGCGAGATGGTTGAGGGGGGCACCATCTACCAGCGTGGTAGTACACAGCTCCTGCCCATGCCGGGGACCCGCGAGCAGAGGTGGTTGATTAGGCCTGATGGGGAGAGGTAAGTGCATTTACTCTTTTTGTACCTTTTGCCTTCATGTTTCTTCAAATATGTAATGCGTTGGCCTTGTCATACTGCAGGGGTTGGCTACACGCCCAAGATGTCCGCAGGCCCAACCAAGTCCTTGGTGTGATTTGCCGGCAAAACTTCCCAGGGTTTGTCACATTGCCCGGTGAGGGTCAGCTTCCACAGCTAGGATTGAGCTAGCAGCACTACTTGGCTGCCCCGTCCCCGCCGTAGGAGGTGATCGATGGTGTCTTGTGCCACACGAGGGCCGACATGGTGATCAGAAAGTTTTGGGTAATTTCTCCTTTAAATAATTAAAAATAAACAATAGCTAGTTATTGTACTAATCAGTGTTGTCTCGTTTGATTGCAGACCTTCTATAGGTGTGAGGAGGGATACGAGGAGGCCGAGGCACAGGTTATCGATACCTAGTGCAAGCGCCTACTACAAAACTTATGGCACGAGGCTCGGCCGCAGGCTATTCGAGACTACTACGCCTTGCGTGGTGTTAAGAAGGACAAGCCGCCATGCCACAGATTTTTTTTTGAAGAAGGAGCAGTACATGAAGGTAATTACCTATTCTTAAGGCCTTGTACTTAGTTTCCTTGATTTGATTCGTAGGCGTAGCGCTCAAATTTCTCTTTACTAACTTAGGTGCCCCCGAGATGGTGTGCGGATAAGATGGATTGTTGGGAGGCGTTGGTGGATGAGTGGTGCTCAGACGGATGGCTAGCCATCCACAACAATGCCAAGGACCGGCGTGCCCAAATGGAAGGTGTGCCACACCATCAAGGCAGCGCCAACTTATATCAGTTCGGGCGGAACTGGGTATGTGGTTTACTTCATGATTCATGCAATTCATTCTTCATGCTAGTTTGAGCCCTTTAATTACTAATACTCTGTTCCTCTCTTTTAGGCGTGACATAATCAGACGGAGGTGCCACAGGTGTACGACCTCTATGCCATGGCCCATACTGCCTCGTACAAGAAGGCCAAGGCATTCTCTGCATCTGACCTCGATCATCCAGAGAGCTTAACCAACATATCCTCGCACCACAAGCTCATGAGGTACAAAGATGAGGGGAAGGCGTGGAAATGGGAGGACTTTAACCCGAGCCAGGGTCCCATTGATCCAGAGCTGGTGATGATATCTGGTGGTGGGAGGCCCCATGGCTCGATAGCCATTGGAGATGGACTTATAGGTTGTCCTCGCACTCTCCCGAACATCAAGGCACGCCAAACGAGCTCCTGTCCTAAGATAAGGCCTCGTCCATGGCTAGTCAGGCTCGCCATCGAGGTTAGTTATACGGACTCAGATATCTTTCCTCCATTACATCGTGTGTGCAACCATCGATGATTACAATGCTAACGAGGAGTGGTGTTGCAGGCTACTCTTCAAAGAGAGAGAGAGAGGCAACCCAGGCGCTTCTGCAGGAGAGGGATTGGCAGGTAGTGGAGAAGGAGAGGGAGTTGGAGGAGAGGATGACTACATTGTTGGAGGAGGAGAGGGCACAGAATGACGCGGCTCACCGGGTCATGTACGAGCTCCTCGTGGTAAGTTTCTTCTGCATATTAGTCGAATCATGCACGTAATGTTCGTTTCATTACTAACTAATATGATTGACTCATCAAAACCAAATGTGCAGTCTGTGTGCGAGAAGACCGACCAGACCCCTCCGCCGATGCCAGTCATTGCTCCAGGGACCATAGTGAGTTTCATTTGAATGGTCATTACTTACTAGTCTTAACATTTGAGTGTCATCATGCTAACGAGACATTACAAATGATCTTTGGTGCAGCGTAACTCCAGACAAGCATCGCACGATCCTTCTCCAGGTGGTACCGGCACGAGCAACCCCGGTGCTTCACCTCCGTGATGATGGTAAGTTTTCTCTAGTGTTTTGCTTAACAAATGCATAATGACCTATACTTAGCTTTATTTAGTACATTTATGACATAATTAGCTTACTTAGGTCAAAAATTGCATAATAACCTTGGTTAGCTTAGAAATGTCATATACTTAGCTTATTTTCCTACAAAATGACATAATAAGCTTACTTTATCTAAGTTAGCTCTAAAATGACCTATACTTAGCTTTGTTTCCTCCAAAATGACCTAAGTTAGCTCTAATATGCTAAGTTAGTTTTAATATGCTTAGTTACCTAGGTTAGCACAATAATGACATATACTTAGCTTACTTATGTCAAAAATGGCATAATTAGCTTACTTAGGTAAAAAAATTGCATAATACCCTTGGTAACGTCATAAATGTCATATACATAGCTTATTTTCCTCCAAAATGACATAATAAGCTTATTTAGCTCCAAAATGACCTATTTTACCTAAGTTAGCTATAAAATGACCTATATTGAGCTTTGTTTCCTCCAAAATGACCTAAGTTAGCTCTAATATGCTTAGTTACCTAGGTTAGCTCAATAATGACTTATACTTAGCTTACTCATGTCAAAAATGGCATAATTAGCTTACTTAGATAAAAAATGGCATCATAACCTTGGTAACCTCATAAATGTCATATACTTAGCTTATTTTCCTCCAAAATGACATAATAAGCTTACTTAGCTCCAAAATGACCTATTTTACCTAAGTTAGCTCTAAAATGACCTATACTGCTTTGTTTCCTCCAAAATGACCTAAGTTAGCTCTAATATGCTTAGTTACCTAGGTTAGCTCAATAATGACCTATACTTAGCTTACTTATGTCAAAAATGGCATAATTAGCTTACTTAGGTCAAAAATGGCGTCATAACCATGGTAACCTCATAAATGTCATATACTTCTTCTTCTTCTTCTTCTTCTAGTCTTCTTCTTCTAACTTTCTTATTTCCCATTTTGTAGATTTGATTCACTTCAAGGAAGCTTGCATTGATGGAGTGCTTGTGTTTACTTTCTGTTTTGATTTTGTATCGATGAACAATGTGGAACTTGCTACCTATGGATGAAACTATTGTAATATGGATGAAACTATGTATGTATGGATGAAACTATGTATGTATGGATGAAACTTATGTGCTGGATATCATATATTTGCTGTGAGAATTGCTCATATTGTTTTCCCTGTGAAATATACATATATATATCATATTTTTGTTGTGAAAATGCTTGGATATAACAAAAATCAGAATAAAAAGGGGCAATACAGGCACTTTGCCATCTGCCACAGACGGCAAAGGGCTCTTTGCCGTCTGCCATTGACGGCAAAGGTGACACGTGGCAGCAACCTGTGCAATGTGGGAGCACTGGGTCTAACCCATTTGGTCACTTTGCCGTCGGTGGTAGATGACAAAGGCTGGTGTGCCTTTGCCGTTGGTGGTGGACAGCAAAGTCTGCCAGCCCCCACGTAAGGTCAGCTGATGTCACAAGGCAGACGGCAAAGGAGCTTGTCTCTTTGCCGTCAGTAGGCAGACAACAAAGCCTGCCATTAGCCACCTAACGGGGCTAACCCCAGTTCTATGCCGTCCACTAACTTGGCCGTCTGCTTGGCCTCTATGGCAGACGGCAAAGGTCTTTGTCGTCCGCTTTATTTATGCAGACGGCAAAGTAGCCCTTTACCGTGGTTTTCTGTGCTGGAAGTGGGGCCGTCTGCCAGCTGAGGGCAAAGGTATTTGCCGTACGTGAACCTGTCCTTTGCCGTCTGCCATGGCAGACGGCAAAGTACCTGATTCCTGTAGATTGCACACAAACAACAAATACTTGCAACCCAACGCGTAAGAGGGATTGTCAATCCCTCCTCGGTATTGAGATAGATTAAATTGTATGAGATTTGATAAATAGATCAAACTAAAACACAAAATAAAATAAAGAAAGAAAAAGTGCAGCAAGGTATTTTAGATTTAACATGATAGGAAATAGACCCAGGGGCCGTAGTTTCACTAGAGAATTCTCTCGAGAAAATAGCATACAGCGAGTAAACAAATTACTGTTGGGCAATTGATAGAAAAGCGAATAATCATGACGATATCGAAGGCAATGATCATGTATATAGGCATCACATCCAAGATTAGTAGACCGACTCCTGCCTGCATCTACTACTATTACTCCACACATCGACCGCTATCCAGCATGCATCTAGTGTATTAAGTTCATGGAAAAACTGAGTAATGCTATAAGAACGATGACATGATGTAGACAAGATCTATTCATGTAGGAATAAACCCCATCTTGGTACCCTTAATAGCAATGATACATGTGTGTCATGTCTCTTTCTGTCACTGGGATTGAGCACCACAAGATCGAACCCATCACAAAGCACCTCTTCCCATGGCAAGAAAAATAAATCTAGTTGGCCAAACCAAACCAAAATTTCGAAGAAGAAATATGAGGCTATAACAATCATGCATATAAGAGTCAACAAAGACTCAAGTTATATTCATGGATAGAACTGATCATAAACCAACAATTCATTTGATCCCAACAAACACACCGCAAAAAGGAGTTACATCAAATAGATCTCCAAGAACATCGAGGAGAACATTGTATTGAAGATCAAACAGAGAGAAGAAGCCATCTTGCTACTAGCTACAGACCCGTAGGTCTGTGGTAAACTACTCATGCATCATCTGAGGGGCAACAAGGATGATGAAGAACCCCTCTGTGATCGTTGCCCCTCCGACAGAGTGCCGGAAACCGCCTATGATTTAAATTGAGAGATTTGTAGAGGTTCCCAAACATAAAATAAAGTTATTCCTTTTTCCACCATTATTTCACAATCCATGGCTAGCCGTATCTACGGGTGCCTTCCATACCAACCAAGGAATTTATTATTGACAACATATTTTTTTTTCATTTTGGGACTGGGCATCCCTATTACCTACCACACTCTTGTGCAATGACAAGTGAATAAACACTCATCTTGAGAATAACATATCTAGCATGGAAAATATTGGCCACCCCCTGCCGGTTCATGAGCGGTACGGGCACACAAAAAGGAAATTCATTTTGAAAATTAGAGTTGGCACATACAAATTTACTTGGAACGGCATGGAAATACTACATAAAGGTAGGTATGGTGGACTCATTTGGCACAACTTGGTTTTGGGAGTTTGGATGCACAAGCAGTATTCCCGCTTAGTAAAAATGAAGGCTAGCAAATAGATTGAGAAGCGACCAACCAACAAACAAAAATGATCATAAACGAGCATTACACATAACTAACACCGAATAATGCACCACAAGTAGGTTATAACTTCATTGCATAACTATTGACTTTCGTGCTTGCATAGGGAATCACAAACCTTAACACCAATATTCTTACTAAAGCATAATTACTCACCAACATGACTCACATATTACTATCTCCATATATCAAACTATTAGAAGGAATCAAGTTTATAATATCCAATGATCTTCATGAAAGTTTTTAATATACCCCCTTGAATATCTATCACTTTGGGACTAATTTCATATATTACCATTGCTATTAGCAAGGCTCTCAAATAAATTTAAGTGAAGCACAAGAGCATGAATATTTGTTCAAAAAAATTCATCTCTCAAAATAATCTAAGTGAAGCATGAGAGTATTTCTTCAAATAATTTCCAACTCTCAAAATAATATAACTGAAGCATGAGAGCAATTCCATAGCTCAAAAAATTTAAGTGAAGCACATAGAGCAATTTTAACAAATCATAGCATCATTATGACTCTCTCAAATAAGTGTGCCCAGCAAGGGTGATTGTGGCAAACTAAAAAGCAAAACAAGCAAAGACTCATATAATACAAGACGCTCCAAGCAAAACTCATGATATGCGACGAATAAAAATATAGCTCCAAGTAAAATTACCGATGGTCGTTAGAAAAAAGAGGGGATGCCTTCTGGGGCATCCCCAAGCTTAGTTGCTTGGTACTACTTGAATATTACCATGGGGTGCCATGGGAATCCCCAAGCTTAGGATCTTTTCACCCCTTATTCCTTCATCCATCGTGATCTCGCCCAAAACTTGAAAACTTCAATCACACAAAACTCAACAAAACCTTCGTGAGATCCGTTAGTATGAGAAAACAATTCACTACTTTAAGTTCTGTTGCAATTATTTCATATTTTGATATTGCATTATACCTACTGTATTATAACTTTACCATGGCCTATACCCCCCGATACAATCCATAGATTCATCAAAATGAGCACACAATGCAACGAAAACAGAATCTGTCGAAAACAGAACAATCTGTAGAAAATCGAACTAAGTTCATACTTATGTAACTCCAAAAATTCTGAAAAGTTAGGATAATGTAGGAAATTCATAGATCAATCTTTTGTAAAAAACTCAGAATTTTTCGTCGCAACAGTGATTTTTAACAATTCTGATACTGGATGCAAAAGTTTTTGTTTTCTAACAAGATCAAATCAACTATCACCCAATCCATCCTAAAGGCTTCACTTGGCACAAACACTAATTAAAACATGAAAAAAAATCATTATAGAAGTATAATTGTGTATTTATTGAAGAACAGAAAGAAAATAAAAAATCTCATAGATAACTATTGGGTTGCCTCCCAACAAGCGCTATCGTTTTACGCCCCTAGCTAGGCATAGTGCATAGATTCAAGTGTTGTCATCTTTAGTTTTTGCTCCATAGGTTGCCCTCATGATTGATTCATATGGTGGCTTAATTCTATTTCTAGGTAAGTGTTCCATACCCTTTCTTAATGTAAACTAAAATTTAATATTCCCTTCTTTCATATCAATCACGGCACCTATAGTTCGTAAACATGGTCTACCAAGTATGATGGGACAAGATGGATTGCAATCAATATCAAGAACAATAAAATCTATGGTCACATAATTCCTATTTGCAAGAATAAGAACAACATTAATTGTTCCCAAAGGCTTTTTAATAGTAGAATCCGCCAAGTGCAAATTAAGAGAACATTCTTCCAACTTGGTAAAACCTAGCACATCACATAGAGATTTCGGAATTGTGGAAACACTAGCACACAAATCACATAAAGCATTGCACTCATAATTTTTTATCTTGAATTTAATGGTAGGTTCCCATTCATCATATAATTTTCTAGGAATTGAAATCTCTAGTTCCAACTTTTCTTCTAAGGCTTTCATCATTGCTTCTACAATATGTTTAGTAAAAGCTTTGTTTTGTTCATATGCATTGGGTGAATTTAGCATGGATTGCAACAAGGAAATACATTCAATCAAAGAATAACTATCATAATTAAAGTCTTTGTAATCCAAAAGAGTGGGCACATCACTAGTTAAAGTTTTTACCTCTCCAAACCCACTTTTATCAAAATTTTCAACAAGATTTTCACCCTCCGAATTATGGGGAAGCCTTCTAGCTAAAGTTGACTCTTCTTCAGTCCCCTTATCATCAAGTTTAATATTACTAAACAAGGAATCAATAGAAGAAACACCAACCATCTTCAGATCTTCATCATTATGGTGAAAGCAATCAGGCGAAAACGCTCTTTCTAAAAATTCTCTTTTAGCTCTAAGCATAGCGGTTCTTTTCTTACTTTCATCCGTGGAAACATATAAAGCTTTAATTGATTCACTGACATCAATCTTGGGTGGAAAAATTTTAATCTTGAGATTTTCTACATCATGAGAAATTCTATCAGTACTTCTAGACATATCATCAATGTTATTCAATTTTTCTTCTATCATAGTGCTGAAAACTTTTTGAGCATTGATAAATTCTTTAATATTAATCTCAAGATCAGAGGGCATCCTATTATTATTATTATTATTATTATAAGAATTACCATAGGAATAGCCATAATTATTAGAGGAATTTCCAGTAAAAGGCCTAGGATTAAAATTACCCTATAAGCATTATTATTAAAATTGTTTCGCGAGACAAAATTCACATCTACGGGATCACTATTTTGCTCAATCAAAGTAGACAAAGGAAAATCATTAAAATCAGTAGGAGAATTTTTACTAGCAACCAATTTCATAAGTGCATCAACTTTTTCACTCAAAGTACTAATTCCTTCAACAGAATTAACATTTTTACTAGTAGGTGCTCTTTCGGTATGCCATTGTGAATAATTTGCCATAATATTATCAAGCAATTTAGTAGCTTCACCCAAAGTAATCTCCATAAAAGTACCACCTGCGACGGAATCTAAAAGATTTCTAGAAACAAAGTTTAATTCCGCATAAATTTTTTGTGTAATCATCCATAGATTTAAACCATGAGTAGCACAATTTCTTAGCATTAATTTCATTCTTTCCCAAGATTGCACAACATGTTCATGCTCAAGTTGCTTAAAATTCATGATTTGATTGCTAAGGAAAATAATTTTTGCGTGAGGAAAATACTTAGTAATAAAAGCATCTTTGCACTTATCCCAAGAATCAATACTATTTTGTGGCAAAGATGAAAACCAAATTTTTGCACGATCACGCACAGAGAAAGGAAATATTTTTCATTTCACAATATCACTATCCACATATTTTTTTCTTTTGCAGATCACACAATTCTATGAAAGTGTTTAGACGGGACGCGTCATCCTCATTAGGATTACTAGAAAATTGCTCTTTCATAACAAGATTCAACAAAGCGGCATTAATATCATAAGACTCTGCACTAGCGGCGGGAGGAGCAATAGGAGTGCTGATAAAATCATTATTATTAGTATTGGAAAAATCACACCATTTGGTATTTTCTAGAGATATCGTGACTACGCAAATAAGATCACAAGCAAACAAAAGATCAAACAAGAAAAAGGTAAACGAAAAATATTTTTGTATTTTTGCAAAAACTTTTTAGAAGTGGGGGAGATGAAAGCGAGAGGCAAATGGCAAATAAAGTAATTGCAAGGAGATGATATTTTATTCGTAGGTACTTGATGGATGTTGATGGTGTCTCCCCGGCAACGGCGCCAGAAATTCTTCCTGATTGCTTGTATCTGCGTTGGTATTTCCCTGAAGAGGAGAGGATGATGCAGCACATCAAAGGTAAGTATTTCCCTCTGTTATGAAACCAAGGTTATCAATCCAGTAGGAGAACCAAGCAACACTATGTAAACAGCACCTGCACAGAAACAACAAATACTTGCAACCCAACGCGTAAGAGGGGTTGTCAATACCTCCTCGGTATTGAGATAGATTAAATTGTATGAGATTTGATAAATAGATCTAACTAAAACACAAACTAAATTACATAAAGAAAAAGTGTTGCAAGGTATTTTAGATTTAATATGATAGGAAATAGACCCGGGGGCCGTAGTTTTCACTAGAGGCTTCTCTCTAGAAAATAGCATACGGCGGGTAAACAAATTACTGTTGGGCAATTGATAGCAAAGCGAATAATCATGACGATATCCAAGGCAATGATCATGTATATAGGCATCACGTCCAAGATTAGTATACCGACTCCTTCCTCCATCTACTACTATTACTCAACACATCGACCGCTATCCAGCATGCATCTAGTGTATTAAGTTCATGGAAAAATGGAGTAATGCAATAAGAATAATGACATGATGTAGACAAGATCTATTCATGTAGGAATAAACCCCATCTTGTTACCCTTAATAGCAATGACACATGCGTGTCATGTCTCTCTCTGTCACTGAGATTGAGCATCGCAAGATCGAACCCGTCACAAAGCACCTCTTCCCATGGCAAGAAAAATCAATCTAGTTGGCCAAACCAAACCAAAATTTCGGAGAAGAAATACGAGGCTATAACAATCATGCATATAAGAGTTCAGCAAAGACTCAAATAATATTCATTGATAGAATAAACCCACAATTCATCGGATCCCAACAAACACACCACAAAAATGAGTTACATCAAATGGATCTCCAAGAACATCGAGGAGAACATTGTATTGAAGATCAAACAGAGAGAAGAAGCCATCTAGCTACTAGCTACGGATCCATAGGTCTATGGTAAACTACTCATGCATCATCGGAGGGGTAACAAGGATGATGAAGAACCCCTCCGTGATCGTTGCCCCCTCTGGCAGAGTGCCAGAAAAGGCCTCTAGATTGGATCTCGTGGTTCTGGAACTTGCCGCGGCTGGAAAAGTGTTTCGTCGACTTCCCTAGGGTTTTTGGATTTTAAAGTATTTATAGAGGCGGAGGTCGGTGGAGAAGCTTCCTGTGGGCTCCACTACCCACGAGGGCGCACCTGGGGCCTCAGGCGCGCCCTGGTGCCTAGTGGGTCCCACGGGCCTCCTCCTGTGTTCTGATTTGGCTCCTTGGGTGTCTTCTGTCTAGAAAAAAATCTCCAAAAAGTTTTGTTGCATTTGGACTTCGTTTGGTATTGATATTCTGCAAAGTAAAAAACAAGCAAAAAACAGCAACTCGCACTGGGCACTATGTCAATAGGTTAGTCCCAAAAAATGATATAAAGTTGCTAGTAAATGAATGTAAAACATCCAACATTTATAATATAACAGCATGGAACAATAAAAAAATCTAGATACGTTGCAGACGTATCAGTTCACTAAGGCCTTGAATAGTAACAGATACCGTGCAAACAAGCTACTTGACGACGGGTATGATTTAGAGTATATCAAAAATCTATATCCTAGCACTATCGATGAGGAATGGAAGGAGTTCCTTGATTACCGAAACTCAGATGCATACAAGCAGGACAAAGAGAAGTTTGCGCAGCTCCGAAGCCAAATGGTAGGGAACCACAACTAAGCACATGGGGTTATGAAGAGAAGCAGCCAATCTAGGATAAGCATGATGCTATGTTTTCTTCACAAGGTCAACCGACGCCCTTTAGTAATATTCTGGACCGGTGTGCCAAGAAATATTTCTGATCCCTAGAGGTGCTTCATAAAGAAACCGGACTCTACTACTTTGAAGACCCTGCGGTGGCGACGGCGGCCGAAAGAGTGCTACGTAATTAGCCTATACAACCACACTTTCCATCATATATATGTTTAGGACCAGTTTCTAAACGATATTAGTTTGTTCATGCAGGCAAATTTTACCCAAAACACACCAAGATCTGAAGAGTCGCCGGATGCCCCAAGGTGGCCATCCGACCCAATTCTATACGCCCTCGACAGGAAGAGAGAGCCCACACGAGGCCGTTAGCTTGGTGCTGGCAGTACTTTCTTGGATGCCTACTATCGCCCCAAGAAAAGGATGACTAAGTCGGAAAAAGAAAGAAGGGACAGAGACAAAATAAATAAGTTAGTCAATGAAAGGTTAAAGGAAGTCTTACCTGATTTTCCAGCAGAGGTTCATAGGCATATTCAGTCAAAAGGGTCGACAAATATGCCAGAAATGGTGGATACGTCACCGGCCCTTGCTCCCACAAAGATCATCAGAAGCCCCTCGGTTAGTAATGTCATTCATGGTCATGGTGGGTCACCACATTCGTTGGAGGAAGAAATTCCTTGCACTCTCCTATCTAGAGTGAGTACTAGTGGCGACTTGTTGGAGGTTGCAAAAGGTAGAGTCTTTACAGGAAATGTCATGCACAACAACAAATTAAATGAGAACATGCAGAAGGTTTCTTTGATTAGGGTGTTTCCAGAATACCACAATTTGATTCCACAGAACATTATAGAAGAGGGTGATGAGATGCAGCCCCTTTCGGAATGCTTTGCTGGTTACCTCAAGTGGCCTGCAATGCATACCATAATGGAAAAGCCATACCCAAACAAAACACCGTCTTCGACCATCCCTGGCATTGTAGCACCATCACCATCTCCCAACATCCACGGCGTTGGACCACCACCTATACGATATCCTCTAGGTCTTTGCAACCCCATATCGGCTAAGGATGTGCAGGAAGAGCACATGCTTGAACAATCACAAAATCGTAATTCTGATGGAGATGAGGAGACGCCGCCAGCCCATCCCGAGATGCAACCTTGCAAACAACCCAAGTTTACTCCAACAACACTAAAGAATGTGTGGCCCAAGAAGCGATGTCCTGTCCGCCCGTTTCTGTCCAACTGGTGAAAAAAAGAATCACACATATAAAGGCTGCGAAAATGAATACTTGCTACTTCTTGAGCTTGCGTTGATTTTTTCCTTGAAGTGGAAAGGGTGATGCAACAAAGTAGAGATAAGTATTTCCCTCAGTTAAGAACCAAGGTATCAATCCAGTAGGAGGCACAAGCAAGTCCCCAATAGATGCACCTGCACAAACTAACAAACACTTGCACACAACGCGAAAAAGGGGTTGTCAATCCCTTCACGGTCACTAGCAAGACTGAGATCTAATAGAGATAGATATAAAAGATAAATAAAAGGAAAAATAAAGTAAATATAAATAAATTGCAGCAAGGTAATATTGGGTTTTTAGTTTTATAGATATGAAAATATATGATAAGAAATAGACCCGGGGGCCATAGTTTTCACTAGAGGCTTCTCTCTTGAAAGAACACATACGGTGGGTGAACAAATTACTATTGAGCAATTGATAGAAAAGCGCAAAGTTATGACGATATCTAAGGCAATGATCATGAATATAGGCATCACGTCCGTGACAAGTAGACCGACTCCTGTCTGCATCTACTACTATTACTCCACACATTGACCGCTATCCAACATGCATCTAGTGTATTAAGTTAACAAGAATGGAGTAATGCCTTAAGTAAGAAGAAATGATGTAGAGGGATAGATCCAATCAATATGGTAAAAAAAACCATCTTTTTATCCTTAATGTCAACAATACAAATACATGCCTCGCTACCCCTACTGTCACTGGGTGAGGACACCGCAAGATTGAACCCATCACAAAGCACCTCTCCCATTGCAAGAAAAACCAATCTAGTTAGCCAAACCAAATCGATAGATCGGAGATAAATACAAAGCTATCTTAATCATGCATAAAAGAGTTCATAGAAGACTCAAATAATATTCATAGATAATCTGATCATAAATCCATAATTCATCAATTCTCAACAAACGCACCGCAAAAGAAGATTACATCGAATAGATCTCCAAGAACATCGAGGAGAACATTGTAATGAAGATCAAAGAGAGAGAAAAAGCCATCAGGCTACTAGCTATGGACTCGTAGGTCTGTGGTAAACTACTCACACATCATCGGAAGGGCAACAAGGTTGGTGTAGAGGCCCTCCGTGATCGAATCCCCCTCCGGCAGAGTGCCGAAAAAGGCTGCAAGATGGTATCTCACGAGAACATAAGCTTTTGGCGGCGGAAAAGTATTTTTGGTGTGCCCTCTGTCGTAAGGGGAATATTTGGGTATTTATAGACCAGAGATTAGGGTTAGGAGATCTGCGAGGGGCCCACAAGCCTATGGGGCGCGCCCCTAGGGCTGTGGCCCCCTCGTGGGTCTTCTGGCCTCTTCCTAAAGCTTCATGGTTGTCTTCTGGTCCAATAAAAATCCTAAAAAAGTTTTGTTGCATTTGGACTCCGTTTGGTATTGATATTCTTAAAAGACAAAAACAAGGGGAAAACAACAACTAGCAATGGGCACTAGGTTAATAGGTTAGTCCCAAAAAATGATATAAAATAGCATATTAATGCATATAAACCATCCAATATGGATAATATAATAACATGGAACAATAAAAAATTATAGATACATTGGAGACGTATCTAGCATCCCCAAGCTTAATTCCTGCTCATCCTCGAGTAGGTAAATGATAAAGATAGAATTTTTGATGTGGAATGCTACCTAACATATTTATCAATGTAATTTTTCTTATTGTGGCATGAATGTTCAGATCCATAAGATTCAAAAAAAAAGTTTAATATTGACATAAAAACAATAATACTTCAAGCATACTAATAAAGCAATCATGTCTTCTCAAAATATCATGCCTAAAGAAAGTTATCCCTACAAAATCATATAATCTTGTCATGCTCTATCTTCATCACACACAGTATTTATCATGCACAACCCCGATGACAAGCCAAGCAATTGTTTCATACTTTTAATGTTCTCAAGCCTTTTCAATTTTCACACAATACATGAGCATGATCCATGGATATAGCACTATAGGTGGAATGGAGTATGGTGGAGATCATGAGGAGAAGACAAAAAGGAGAAAGTATGACATCAACTAGGCATATTAATGGGCTATGGAGATGCCCATCAATTGATATCGATGCAAGTGAGTAGAGATTGCCATGCAACAGATGCACTAGAGCTATAAGTGTATGAAAGCTCAAAACAAAACTAAGTGGGTGTGCATCCAACTTGCTTGCTCACGAAGACCTAGGGCAATTTGAGGAAGCCCATCATTGGAATATACAAGCCAAGTTCTATAATGAAAAAATCCCACTAGTATATGAAAGTGATAAAATAGGAGACTCTCTATATGAAGAACATGGTGCTATTTTTGAAGCACAAGTGTGGCAAAAGGATAGTAACATTGTCCCTTCTCTCTTTTTCTCTCATTTTTTTTGTATTTTTTTCTTTTTTTTCTTTTGGGCTCTTTGGCCTCTTTGTTTTATTTTATTTTCATTATTTTTCATCCAGAGCCTCATCCCGACTTGTGGGGGAATCATAGCCTCCATCATTCTTTCCTCATATGGGACAATGCTCTAATAATGATGATCATCACACTTTTATTTACTTACAACTCAAGAATTACAACTCGATACTAGAACAAAAATATGACTCTATATGAATGCCTCTGGCGGTGTATCGGGATGTGCTATGATCTAGTGTGACATGTATAAAAAATATGAACGGTGGCCAAGCCACAAATACTATGCCAACTACATGATCATGCAAAGCAATATGACAACGATGATATATATCATGATAAACGGAATGGTGGAAGTTGCATGTCAATATATCTCGGAATGGCTATGGAAATGCCATAATAGGTAGGTATGGTGTCTGTTTTGAGGAAGGGTATATGGTGGGTTTAATGCACTGGTGAAAGTTGCGCGGTACTAGAGAGGCTAGCAATGGTGGAAGGGTGAGAGTGTGTATAATCCATGGACTCAACATTAGTCAATAAGAACTCACATACTTATTGCAAAAAATTATTAGCCATCGAAGCAAAGTACTAATACGTATGCTCCTAGGAGGATAGATTGGTAGGAAAAGACCATCGCTCGTCCCCAACTGCTACTCATAAGGAAGACAATAAAAAATAAATCATTCTCTAACTTCATCGCATAATGATAGATCATACGTGCATGCTTCCGGAATCACAAAATTTAACACAAGTATTTCTACTAATCCACAATTAATCTCTAGCATGACTCTAAAATCACCATATTTATATCTCAAAACAAATGCAGGGAATCAAACTTCTCATATATTCAATGCTCTTTATGAAAGTTTTAATTATATCCGTCTTGGATACCCATCATATTAGGACCAAATTCATAACCTAAGAAAAGTGCCTTACTATTTTTAAGACTCCCAAAATAATATAAGTGAAGAATGAGAGTTCATCAATTTCTACAAAATAAAACCACCACCGTGCTCTAAAAAGATATAAGTGAAGCACTAGAGCAACTACCTAGCTCAAAAGATATAAGTGAAGCACATAGAGTATTCTACTAAATTCACGATTAATGTGTGTCCCTCTCAAAAGGTGTGTACAGCAAGGTTGATTGTGGAAAACTAAAAATCAAAGACTCATATAATACAAGACGCTCCAAGCAAACCTCATATCATGTGGTTAATAAAAATATAGCCTCAAGTAAATTTACCGATGGATTGAAGACAAAAGAGGGGATGCCATCCGGGGCATCCCCAAGCTTAGATGCTTGGTTGTCCTTAAATATTATCTTGGGGTGCCTTGGGCATCCCAAAGCTTATGCTCTTACCACTCCTTATTCCATAGTCCATTAAATGTTTACACAAAACTTGAAAACTTCACAACACAAAACTCAACAAAAAACTCGTGAGATCTGTTAGTATGATAAAACAAATCTCCACTTTTAGGTAATGTTTTGTACTCATTCTAAATTTATATTGGTGTTATATCTACTCTATTACAACTTCTCCATGGTTCATACCCCCCCCCCCGATACTACCCATAGATTCATCAAAATAAGCAAACAACACATCAAAAATAGAATCTGTCAAAAACAGAACAGTTTGTAAAGACCCGAATATTAGTCATACTTCTGTAACTCCAAAAATTCTAAAAAATTAGGACAACATAGAAAATTCATATATCAATCTTCTGTAAACAATTCAGAGTTTTTCCACTCTCCAGTGAATTTTAACAATTCTCTTACTCGACGCAAAAGTTTCTGTTTTTCAGCAAAATCAAATCAACGATATACCAAAGCATCCCAAAGGTCTTGCTTGGCTCAAACAACAATTAAAACACCAAAACACAATTATTACAGAGGTAATATTGTGTATTTATTCAATAACATAAGCAAAAACAAAAAAATAAAATTGGGTTGCCTCCCAACAAGCGCTATTGTTTTACGCCCCTAGCTAGGCATAATGCAAAGATTTAGGTATTGTCGTCTTTGGTATTCAATCCATAAGTGGCCCTCATAATAGATTCATATGGAAACTTAATTTTCTTCCTAGGAAAGTGTTCCATGCCCTTCCTTAATGAAAATTGAAATCTAATGTTTCCTTCTTTCAGATCAATAATTGCACCAATCGTTCTAAGGAAAGGTCTACCAAGTATAATATGGAATGTAGGATTGCAATCTATATCAAGCACAATAAAAATCTACGGGCACATAATTCCTATTTGCAACAATAAGAACATCATTAATCCTTCCCATAGGTTTCTTAATAGTGGAATCCGCTAAGTGTGAATTCAAAGAACAATCATCAAGTTTATGGAAACCTAGCACATCACATAAAGTTTTTGGGATAGTTGAAACGCTAGCACCCAATCACATATGGCATTGCACTCATAATATTTAATATTAATTTTAATAGTAGGTTCCCGTTCATCATAAAGCTTTCTAGGGATTTATACTTGCAACTCAAGTTTTCCTTCAAAAGATTTCATCATAGCATCCACGATATGTTTAGTAAAAGCCTTATTTTGATTATAAGCATGAGGTGAATTAAGCATGGATTGCAAAAAGGAAATACAATCTATTAAAGACCAATTATCATAATTAAAATCCTTGAAATCCAAAAGAGTGTGTTCATTGCTACTTAAAGTTTTGACCTCGCCAATCCCACTTTCATCAATTTTTTCATTAAGATTTTCACCCTCCAAATTATTGGGTCACCTTCTAACTAAAGTTGACTCATCTCCAGTCCCTTCTTTACCAAGTTTTATATTAGCAAACAAAGATTCAATAGGAGTCACACCAATCACTTTAAGATCTTCATCATTATTATCACGAAAACTAGAAGAACATGCTTTTTCTAGCCAATCTCTCTTAGCACGCATCCTAGCGGTTCTCTCTCTACTTTCATTCATAGAAATTTTAATAGCTTTCAGAGACTCATTAATATCAATCTTGGGTGGCATAGATCTAATCTTAAAAGAATCAATCTCATGAGAAATTCTATCAACGTTTCTAGCCAAATCATCAATCTTAAGCAATTTTTCTTCTACCATAGCATTGAAAATATTTTGAGAATTAATAAATTATTTAATATTGTTCTCAAGATCCGAGGGTATCTTATTATAATTTCCATAAGAATTTTTGTAGGAATTACCATAATTATTAGAGGAATTACTAGGGAACGGCCTAGGGTTGAAGTTTCCTCTATACACGTTATTACCAAAATTGTTCCTACCAACAAAATTCACATCTATAGATTCATTATTATTATCAATCAAAGTGGACAAAGGCATATCATTCGGATCAATAGGAGCAATCTTACTAGCAACCAATTTTATAAGTTTATCCATCTTTCCACTCAAAGTATTAATTTCTTCAATTGCATGCACTTTTTTACTAGTAGAAGATCTTTCGGTATGCCATTGAGAGTAATTTACCATAATATTATCTGAGAGTTCGGTAGCCTCTCCTAATGTGATTTCCATAAAAGTACCTCCTGCGGCAGAATCTAAAATATTTCTAGATGCAAAATTCAATCCAGCATAAAAAATTTGTATGGTCATCCATAAACTTAAACCATGAGTAGGGAAATTTCTTATCATCACTATCATCCTCTCCCAAGATTGTGCAACATGTTCATGATCAAGTTGCTAAAAATTCATTATATCGTTCCTAAGGGAGATGATCTTAGCAGGAGGAAAATACTTGGAAATAAAAGCATCTTTACACTTGTTCCATGAATCAATACTATTTTTAGGCAAAGATGAAAACCAAGTTTTAGCATGTTCTCGTAGTGGGAACGAAAATAGCTTCAATTTAATAATATCATTATCCACGTCTTTTTTCTTTTGTATATCACACAACTCAACGAAAGTATTTAGATGGGATGCAGCATCTTCATTAGGACTACCAGAAAATTGTTCTTTCATAACGAGATTCAACAAAGCGGCATTAATTTCATAAGAGTCCGCACTAGTGGCGGGAGCAATCGGAGTACTAATAAAATCATTATTATTAGTGTTGGAAAAGTCACACAACTTGGTATTTTCTTGAGACATCGTGACAAAGCAAACAATCTAGTACACAAGCAAACGAAAAGACAAACGGAAGAATACGAATAAAAAGGAAAATATTTTTGTGTTTTTTTGAAAAAGTTTTAGAAGTGGGGGAGAGGAAAAAGAGAGGCAAATGGCTAATAATATAAGTGCAAGAGATGAGAGTTTATGGTAGGTACATGGTAGGCTTGATGTAGAACCTCCCCGGTAACGGCGCCAGAAATTCTTCTGCTACTTCTTGAGCTTGCGTTGATTTTTCCCTTGAAGAGGAAAGGGTGATGCAGCAAAGTAGAGATAAGTATTTCCCTCAGTTAAGAACAAAGGTATCAATACAGTAGGAGGCCCAAGCAAGTCCCCAATAGGTGCACCTGCACAAACTAACAAACACTTGCACACAACGCGAAAAAGGGGTTGTCAATCCCTTCACGGTCACTAGCAAGAGTGAGATCTAATAGAGATAGATATAAAAGATAAATAAAAGGCAAAATAAAGTAAATATAATTAAATTGCAGCAAGGTATTTTTTGGTTTTTGGTTTTATAGATCTGAAAATATATGATGAGAAATAGACCCGGGGGCCATAGTTTTCACTAGAGGCTTCTCTGTTGAAAGAACACATACGGTGGATGAACAAATTACTGTGGAGCAATTGATAGAAAAGCGCAAAGTTATGACAATATCTAAGGCAATTATCATGAATCTAGGCATCATGTTCATGACAAGTAGACCGACTCTTGCCTGCATCTACTACTATTACTCCACACATCGACCGCTATCCGGCATGCATCTAGTGTATTAAGTTAACAAGAATAGAGTAACGCCTTAAGTAAGATGACATGATGTAGAGGGATAGATACAATCAATATGGTAAAACCCCATCTTTTTATCCTTAATGGCAACAATACAAATACTTGCCTCGCTACCCATACTATCTCTGGGTGAGGACACCGCAAGATTGAACCCATCACAAAGCACCTCTCCCATTACAAGAAAAACCAATCAAGTTGGCCAAACCAAACCAATAGATCGGAGAGAAATACAAAGCTATCTTAATCATGCATAAAAGACTTCAGAGAAGACTCAAACAATATTCATAGATAATCTGATCATAAATCGACAATTCATCGAATCTCAACAAACGCACCGCAAAAGAAGATTACATCGAATAGATCTCTAAGAACATCAAGGAGAACATTGTATTGAAGATCAAAGAGAGAGAAGAAGCCATCTAGCTACTAGCTATGGACCCGTAGGTCTGTGGTAAACTACTCACACATCATCGAAATGGTAGCAAGGTTGGTGTAGAGGCCCTCCGTGATGGAATCCCCCTCCGGCAGAGTGCCGGAAAAGGCCCCAAGATGGGATCTCACAAGAACAGAAGCTTGCGGCGGCGGAAAGTATTTTTGGTGTGTCCTCTGTCGTAAGGGGAATATTTGGGTATTTATAGAGCAGAGATTAAGGTTAGGAGATCTGCGAGGGGCCCACAGGCCTAGGGGGCGCCCCTAGGGCTTGTGGCCCCGTCGTGGGTCTTCTGGCCTCTTCCCGAAGCTTTGTGTTTGTCTTCTGGTCCAAGAAAAATCATGAAAAAGTTTCGTTCCGTTTGGTATTGATTTTCTATAAAAGACAAAAAACAAGGGGAAAATAGCAACTGGCACTGGGCACTAGGTTAATAGGTTAGTACAAAAAAATGATATAAAATATCATATTAATGCATATAAAACATCCAAGATGGACAATATAATATCATGGAACAATAAAAAATTATAGATACATTGGAGACGTATCAATACTAAGGCAAAAAATTCTGCCACCACACATGCAAATGGTAGACCACCGGTAAAGAAGGCACTCAAGAAGTCCTTGGCATATGAACAATGTGCTGACAACCCAGAAGCACATGTCTATATCTCGAGTCAGAGAATGCTATCAGACAAAGTGTACGAGCACCTGAGGCTTGAGATGAAGATTCTACATAACAAAATTGTGGAATCAAAGCTTGCCAATAATAAGCAGGATCCATCATTAACCCAACACACTACACTGTGAAGGTGCCAAAGGGATATACTTTTTTTTGCAAAATTCAGCAGGGACAAAATATACATAGATTTCAAAGAGATCTTCTATATGTTCAGATTCTATAGTATCAAAACTTATCTAATGAGGCTATGGTAACTTTTTCAAGCCACTGAGGTAAGAAGCAAGAAAATTTCTGATGTCGCCATAGCCGACCCTTATCTCATGAACGAGGAAAACTTAAAGAATGAGGAAGGGAGGCGATGCATGAAGAGCTACCTTCTGGATTTCATGCAACAAAACAAGGTTTAAAACTTCCTCCTCGTGTCGTACCGACCCATGTAGGTCCTTCTTTGGCTTACGCTTTCGCTTTTGTACCTTTCCTTCATATATTTGTTCACGTCTCAATTTTTGTAACTTTGTCATGATCGCGCGGTATGTTTATTCTCTTTTGCACAGCAACCATTGGGTTCTCCTAGTGCTAAGACCTCAAAGGTGCAATTGTTACATGCTGGATTCCACAAAGAGCCCGAGAAAAGACTGGTCCCTCCTGAAGGACCTTCTCAATGATTTTCTTTTTGATTGGAATACTACAGAAGGCCACACGGTTGAGAAAAACTACAAAGGCAGTGGAAAGAAAATGATTGCCTTTAGATGGAACACTCTATCTTGTATGCAACAACCGCCGACTAGTCTGACATGTGGCTTCTACACCTGCATTCACATGGAAGAATTCATACGGTCCACGAAAATGTTAAATCATCATGATAAGATCCTCAAATGGGGTCAAGAAGTACAAAACAATCAGCCCGAAGCTGGCTTAGTGCTTGAAGAACTACAAATCAATTCTGTGGCTATCATAAACAAGTAGGTCTGCTTGTCGTCTGGCCTATTCTATAATAACTATGAAGAAGATGCGTCCAACCAATAAAAGAGCCTTACCTAGTGCATTGCAGTGGGCAAAACTGAAACCGTGACTAAACATATTTGGCGTCATGCACTATGTTGTTGATGACCATGTATTTTGTGTAACTCGTTTATTCTTAATGTACTTCTCATTCTTTATTTTAAGTGATTACCACTAGTTTTATTCCTGATTTGCTTGCATTTAATTGATAACTGTCCCCTATTTGCATCATCTAACGCTGCTGTGGCAGCATAATATAGGCTGCAATGGCAGCGATTTTTATTCTGGCATGGTGCATCAATCACTGGCGGGCACTAACAAAGGCCCGCCACTCAAACCACACAGTGTATTGGTGGGTACACAGCGTTGCCCGCCATAGGTATGGCTGCCCGCCACTGCTACGAGAGGGACAACACAGGCGGGCATATAGCATCGCTCGCCACTGCTAGGGCCCTACCAGTGGCGGGTGGGCGCCCGCGCACTGATGACCCCTTAGCAATGGTAGGAGGTCAGTGGCGGGCTTCCCAAAGAGCATCGCTCACCACTGCTGGGCTTTAGGCACCCGCCACTACTACGCATTCCTGCAGTAGTGTGTAGATGTATCGAGTACAAGCTTGATCTACCTCGAGATCGTAAGTTGTGTTCTAACCCTATGGCTAGGTGAGTGTAATTGTGATTTGGTCCCCTCTACAGTCTAAACCCTTTGGATTATATACACACCAGGTAGGGCATTTAGGGTTACATAGTCGGTATCCAGAGGGATTGCATGGAGGCGGCAGGAGATATCTCGGACTACACATCAAGTCTTCAACAGATGCAGCTTGATCACGTTCCTGATACGTCTCCAGCGTATCTATAATTGTTCCATGCTACTCCCTCTGTTCCTAAATATTTGTCTTTTTAGAGATTTCAAATGAACTACCACCCACGGATGTATATAGACATATTTTAGAGTGTAGATTCACTCATTTTGCTCCGTATGTAGTCACTTGTTGAAATATGTAGAAAGACAAATATTTAGGAATGAAGGGAGTATAATAGTATGAATCTTGCATATTTTATATACAATATTATATCATTTTTGGGACAAACCTATGAACTTAGTGCGAAATGTCGATTGATGTTTTTTGTCCGTTTTTGGTTTTCTAGGAAATCAGTAGCAAACAAAGTCCAAATGCCACGAAACTTTTTGACAATTTTTTTCTGGACATAAGAGACCCTAGAAGCTTTGGGAGGAGACCAGAAGGCGAAGGAGTAGGCCACAAGGCACATGGGCGCACCCAGGGGGTAGGCGCGCCCATGTGGCTTGTGGGCCCCTTGTTCCTCCGTTTGTCCTAATTCTGCCTCTATAAATTCTCTCAAATCGGGAAACCAATAGGGAGCCACCCAAAATACTTTTTCTAGCACCTCAAGCCTCAGTTCTTGTGACAGACCATCTGGAGGCCTTTTCTGGTACTCTGTCGGAGGGGGAATCGACCACGGAGGGCTTCTACATCAACCTTGCTGCCCTATCGATGACGTGTGAGTAGTTTACTACAGACCTATGGGTCCATAGCTAGTAGCTATATGGCTTCTTCTCTCTCTTTGATCTTCAATACAATGTTCTCCTCGATGTTCTTGGAGAACTATTCGATGTAATCTTCTTTTGCGGTGTGTTTGTTGGGATCCGATGAACTGCGGGTTTATGATCGGATTATCTATGAATATTATCTGAGTCTTCTCTGAACTCTTTTATGCATGATTGTTATAGCTTTGTATTTCTCTCTGATCTATCCGTTTGGTTTGGCCAACTAGATTGATTTATCTTGCAATGGGAGAGGTGCTTTGTGATGTGTTCAATCTTACAGTGCTCTATATCCCAGTGATAGAAAGGGACAAGACACGTATTTGTATTGTTGTCATTAAGGATAAAACGATGGTTTTTATTCATATTGCTTGAGTTTACTTTGTCTACATCATGTCATCTTGCTTAAGGCGTTACTCCGAACTTAATACTCTAGATGCATGCTGGATAGCGGTTGATGTGTGAAGTAATAGTATTAGATGCAGGCAAGAGTCAGTCTACTTGTCTCGGATGTGATGCCTATATACATGATCATTGCCTTGGATATCGTCATAATTATTCGCTTTTCTATCAATTGCCCAACAATGATTTGTCTATCCACCATATGCTTTTTATTGGAGAGAGAAGCCTCTAGCGAAAACTATGGCCCTCGGGTCTATCTTTATCATATATTAAAGTCCGAAAATACTTTGCTGTAATTTATTTACCATTATTTTATTTTGTGTTCTTGTTTATCTATCTATCACTACGAGATTTGATCCTTGCAATTAACCGCCATGGGATTAACAACCCCTTGCTTCACTACAAAAAAAGACATGTATGGCCCGAACGAATTTTTTCTATCATGGTTATGACACTTCTATGATGATAATTGTGACAAAAACATGTATCATCATAGATGTGGTGGGCTCCTACTTCTATGATAGAAAATCATGTCAGAAAATGGGCTTATCGTCCTAGGCGGGCCGGGGATGCACCTGCATGACATTCTTTGGGCCGTCCATGATGGAAAAAATCATGGTAGAAGTGACGGCGAGGGAAATTTCGGGGAGTTTCCCGGTTACGGTGGGTGGTCGTGGTCAAGCGATGCATTGTGGTTTGCGCATTTCTCTCATACATAGGCTCATGTGTGTGCGAGGCGTTGACTCTAATTGAACCCGAGCAAGGCGTTTGCTTACTGATTGCTTGTATCTGCATTGGTATTTCCCCGAAGAGGAGAGGATGATGCAACACAACAACGGTAAGTATTTCCCTCAGTTAGGAAACCAAGGTTATCAGTCTAGTAGGAGGATCCACCCAAACTATGTAAACAGTACCTACACACAAATAACAAATACTTGCAACCCAACGCATAAGAGGGTTTGTCAATCCCTCCTCGGTATTGAGATAGATTGAATTGTATGAGATTGGTTGAATAGATCTAACAAAAGCACAAAATAAAATAAAGAAAGAAAAATTGTAGCAAGGTATTTTTGGATTTTTGGATTAATAGATCTGAAAATAATAAGATAGGAAATAGACCCGGGGGCCGTAGATTTCACTAGAGGCTTCTCTCAAGAAAATAGCATACGGTGGGTAAACAAATTACTGTTGGGCAATTGATAGAAGAGCAAAAAGATCATGCATGAAAGAGTTCAGAGAAGACTCAAATAATATTCACAGATAGAACTGATCATAAACTCGCAATTCATCAGATCCCAACAAACACACCACAAAAAGTCATTACATCAAATAGATCTCCAAGAACATCGAGGAGAACATTGTATTGAAGATCAAAAAGAGAGAAGAAGCCATCTAGCTACTGCCTACGGACCTGTAGGTCTGTGGTAAACTACTCACGCATCATTGGAGGGGCAAGGGTGTTGATGAAGAACCCCTCCGTGATCGTTGACCCCTCCGACAGAGTGCGGGAAAAGCCCTCTAGATTGGATCTCGTGGTTCTCGAACTTGCGGCGGCAGAAACTATTTTCTCTCTGTTTTCTAGGGTTTCTAGAACTTAGAGTATTTATAGAGCTGAGAGGCGGTGGAGAAGCTTCCTGTGGGCCCCACTACTCACCAGGGCGCTCTAGAGGCCTCTGGCGCGCCCTGGTGCCTAGTGGGCCCCATGGGCCTCCTCTGGTGCACTTCTTGGGCTCCCATGGTGTCTTTTGGGCAGAAAAAATTCTCCAAAAAGTTTCGTGGCATCTGGACTCCGTTTGGTATTGATTTTCTATGAAGTAAAAAACAAGCAAAAATCAGCAACTGGCACTGGGCACTATGTCAATAGGTTAGTCCCAAAAAATGATATAAAGTTGCTATAAAATGAATATAAAACATCCAAGATTGATAATATAACAGCATGGAACAATAAAAAATTATAGATACATTGGAGACGTATCAGCATCCCCAAGCTTAAATGATGCTCGTCCTCGAGTAGGTAGATGATGAAAATAGAATTTTTGATGTGGAATGCTACCTAACATGTTCATCTCATAATCTTTTCTTTTGTAGCATGGACATTTGGAATTTTAGATGATTCAAAGCAATAGTCTATATTTGACATGAGGACATAAATACTCAAGCATATCAACAAGCAACCATGTCTTTCAAAATATCAACACAAAAGGAAGCTACCCCTAGCCCATTATGCTCAATCATTGATCCATTCACGAAGCACACTCAAATATTAACTATTCCTAATGCACAAGTATGATAATAGTGTTCCCTAGTTGGTGCTTTGTAAGAGAAGATGGAGACTCAATAAAAATAAAAATTGCATAAAAGTAAATAGATAGGCCCTTCGCAGAGGGAAGCAAAGATTTGTAGAGGTGTCAGAGCTCAAAGCTTAAATTGAGAGATAAAATTGTTTTGAGAGGCATGCTTTTCCTGTCAACAAAAATGACCGAGAATTCCCAATACTTTCCATGCTCGATAAATCATAGGCGGTTCCCAAACAGAAAATAAATTTTGTTCCTTTTTCCACCATTCTTTCACAATCCATGGCTAGCCGTATCCACGGGTGCCTTCCATACCAACACTTTCCAAGGAATTTATTATTGACCAACACAAATAAAAACAATTCATTTCAGGACTGGGCATCTCTATTACCTTGCCACACTTAGGTACAATGACAAGTGAATATGTCGGCATGGAAGCACGATCACCTATGGGGTAGGGGTGCCCCTTTGGGGTTCGGCATGGGGACGACCACGTTGCACAAAGAGCAGAAGCAGTGGGGGACAGTGCGGCGATGGACTCCTTCTCTTTTACCCAGGTTCAGGCCGCTTTGCAGTGTAAAACCCTACTCCTGCTTTGGTGGAATAATTTGGAGGTGGAAGAAGGCTCGACACGCTCTGGCCCAGCAAAGATGCCTTGGGGAAAGCAACGTGAGCTTACAAATGCTGGGGGTCGAAGTGTTCGAACCCTTTGCTAGGTTGCCTCGGGCCTCCTTTTATAGGTTAGAGGGACGACCACAGTGGCAAAACAGTCATTTGGGTGTGATTAGATAGCTAACAGTGCCATCATACCTAACTCTGGCAGTTAGGACAAAGTGCATTAAATGCACAGCTAGGTGTCGTGTCGAGGGCGAATCCCGGCAAGCCTGTCATGCCGCTGATCTGCCTCTTCTTGTCAGCTTGACATGCCTCTTGGACGGGTGTCAATAAAGCTAATCTCTTCTCCTTGATGCTGCCATGTGCTCGAGAGGATCCACCTAGTCCCTTAACACCTTGACATCGCATGGATGAGTGACTTGGGTGCGATGAGGTGGAGCGGTGGCGTCTTGGTGGAGGTTCCCCGTTGAAAAGGGCTTGGCGGGGTTTGGTCTTGGCGGCCCCGGCAAGCCTGCCGGGGCAAAATTGGACTTGTCCTTGGGGCGGCCTCGACCTAGCCAGGCTCTCCTGCCCGGCAAGGGAGGCTTTCCCAAGGTGATATCCTTCTGATGTCTTGTTCTTCTTAATGCTCTCCTTGATCTCACGAAGAGCAACTTCTCTGGCTTGACTTCGTGTCATGCCTTGGTGCTGGATGTATGATCGTCAGTACATCTGCGCACGAGCTCAGTCAACAAACGCCAATGTTTGTTGCATCGACGGTAGCCCCCGGGCCTGGCCGACACGTGGTGCCGAGCATCATTGGGGTAGGCCCTAACACTGCGCAGGCGTGCATCCTGACCAAGATGAGGCTAGATCCATGTTTCTGAGATCTTCTTTGCTTCTTCAGGAAACGAATTAGTTCCCGGTTTCCCCGCGAGTCGTGCTGAACGACGTGGGACTGCCCACGTAATGGATCATGGGATGCCCATGTTCACGGGGAGTCGATTGAAGTGCATGCGGGGTTCGGGGAGGTAACTGCCATTTTACTCATCCCACTACTCCTGCCGTTTCCGCCACATACACCGCATGCATTGCACAGGGTTGGTGGCGGACGCGCATGACGCGGGAATGAGTGCCGTGGCGGAAGGCACAGCGCCATGGATTACCGCAGGAGGGCGGCCGATGAATCTGGACATCGTCTATGACACAGATGAACCAGATTGGAGGATAAGGGCGGTTGCCACAGGGTGGTGGGGAGCCAACCCCCTGCCACGCTCCGCTATAAAAGGGAGTGTGGAGGAGAACAGAAAGTCTCACCCACGCATCTTCTTCTTCTTGTGCCCTTCTTCCACCATGGTGAGGGGAAGAGGGCGTGGTGGAGCTCCGGCAGCGGCAACAAGGGCTTCCTCTTGGCACCGTATCCCTGCCCCTGCTGGGGACGCAGGGGCAGGATCCAGTGCACAAGGCGGAGCCACGGGACGTGGTCGCGGCCAGCGCGGCACTCGGGGCCGAGGAGGACGCGGCGGTGGCTCGGCCACTCCTACCCCATCCGCTTCGACTTTATTGGAGGGCCATGCAGGAGACACGGAACTGGAGTTCCTTGTTAGGCTGCGCGAGCCCCCGCGCAGCCGTCTTCGGCTTCCCACCCCTTTTGCAAGGGTACTGGAGGTTGAACAGCCGCACGGGTTGAAGTTACACATGAGGGGTTGCTGTAATGGCAACATGCGGGTGGACGTGGAGTTCCTCGCACCTCATGTCATGCTTCTCCGGCGTGGCTGGAAAACCTTTGCACGTGCCCATAGCTTGGCGGAGGGGCATGTCCTACATTTAATGGAGGCTGACCTGCTCTCCATCAAGGTCTTCGGGCGGTCGAGTGCTCGCTTAGGGTGCTGCGTGGAGAGCTCGACCGACGACGAAAGCTCCTCCTCCAGCGAAAGTGACGAAGAGGACACTAACGGCGAAGACAACGGCACTGAGAAGGATGACGGCGGCTCGGACTCCAACTGAGCATCAGACGCACCATCACCATTAGCTAGGCGCCGGTGGCACCATCATCTGCACTTGGCCTTCTCCCCGGCCTAGCGATTTGCCGGGGTGTTGGGTGTAGGTATCTCCGCCTCCTCCAGTTGGACCCTGGCAGGCTTCCTCGTGGACTCCGGCTTCATCTTCCCTTCTGGTGTCCCTCTTGCCGCGTTCCTCTGGTCCTGGCGGTGGTGACCAGGGCATTGCCTAGCCGCTCTCTCTATCCCTGGCCTCTTCTTCCTTGCCGGGGGGATGCCCTCCCGATCTTGTCAGGCTGTGTCTTGCTGGTCCTGACGGGGTTGGGCTGGGCTTCTGCCAAGGCGCTCCTTTTGCCCTCTTTCCTTCTCGACACAACTCCTAGGAGGAGAGGGACAAGAAAGGCATTGCAAAGCACTTATCTTTTTTAAATCAAAAGATGTAGGCATTTGCCAAATTGTAGTTCAAATTATGTAATCCTCCATCCATGCTTGTATCCTCTATGGTTCCTACTTTTTTATCCCCGTATTAATGAAAAAAGAAATGCCTACCGGGTACCTGTGCATGTATCATGTCCATGCTGAGGGATGTCCCCTCAATACTTCCAAGTAAGCAAGGTTCCCCGACAAGACACCTTGCCGGTCCCTTCCATTGCTGCCGTTGGACCCGGTCTGATGGGTTAGGAGCATGGAAGGAAACCGGCCCCTCGTCAGCTCCCCTCCAAATGCTACTACAACCATCCTGACTGAAGAAAACTTTCAAATCAAAGGATAGGAGCATAGATGTTGAGAGCGACGAGGTTTTCCTATGCACAAGCTTTTCATACAGGAACATATTTGTGGACGGCGAGGGAAACTTATCTATGTTCGCTGTCCTTCTTATCGCTCCGACAAGAGGGAGCTGCCAGGGATCAATATGCTAGGCCGTTCTCACTTCTTCCCTTCGGGGAGTTCATCCGTGGCAGGGGCCTTGTTGTCTGTACAGGGGAGAAAACAACAGCATACGATCCTCCTTAAATGGATTAGCTATCATAACAAAATCATACTTAAGAAAACATGCATGCAAGTTTTGTGCCAGCGCTTTGTTTTATTATCTTTGCACAGGGTCTTCGCCTGGCTTTGTACAAAGGGTTACAAGTCCAGGGGAGTATGCTTGTACAAAACAGGTTGCCGGGGCCAGGCTCGGCAACCGCGCCTTAAGGATAGAACTTACGAAGATGCTCAATATTCCATGAGTTTTGCATTGGCATGCCATCTTCGGTCTCCAGACGGACTGCGCCGGGTCTGGTGACACGTACTACCCGGTAAGGGCCTTCCCATTTTGGTGTCAACTTGTTGGAACCCTTGGCAGATTGGACGCACCTAAGGACAAGGTCACCTTCCTCAAGGCTCCGGGCTTGGACCCTGTGGCTGTGGTAGCGGCGCAGGGCCTGCTGGTATCATGCAGCACGTACAGCCGCCCGAAGACGGTTCTCCTCGAGGAGCATGGCATTGTCATGCCGTAGCTGCCCTTACGCTACTTCATCGTAGGCAAGTACCCGAGGTGACCCGTATATGAGTTCCGTGGGGAGCACTGCTTCTGCCCCGTATACCAGGGAGAAGGGAGTCTGGCCAGTAGCTCAATTTGGTGTCGTCCTGATTGACCAAAGAACCACCGCCAACTCGTCAATCCAGCACCTGCCGCATTTTCGCAGTCTATCAAAGGTTCTTGTTTTCAGCCATCGCAAAACTTCAGCGTTCATCCTCTCAGCTTGCCCGTTGCTCCTTGGATGGGTGACGGAGGCGAAAGAGACCTTGCTTCCAAGGCTCTGGTTGTACTGCATGAAGGCACGGCTTGTAAACTGGGTGTCGTTGTCGGTGATTACCCTGTTGGGCACTCCAAAACAACACAACAGTCCCTTGAAGAACTTGATAGCTGACTGCGCCATCACCTTTCTCACTGGTTCCACTTCGGGCCACTTTGTAAACTTGTCGATTGCAACGTACAATTCAAAGCCCCCGGTAGCACGGGGAAAGGGGCCCAAGATGTCGAGCCCCCAAACCGCGAAAGGCCAAGACAAAGGGATGGTCTGCAAGGCTTGAGCTGGCTGATGGATATTCTTGGAATGGAACTGGCATGCTTCACACTAGGTGACGAGCTCAGTTGCATCCCGAAGGGCGGTGGGCTAGTAGAATCCTTGCCGGAAAGCTTTCTCGACAAGTGTTCTTGATCCCAGATGTGAGCCACATGCGCCTCCATGTATCTCTACCAATAGCTTTAGTCCATTCTCTTGACTGATGCACTTCAACTTCACGCTGTTTGGCCTCTTTCTGTACAGAATGTTGTCCACAAACTGGTACATACTTGACTGCCGAGCTACGTTCTCAGTTTGCAAGAATTGGACTATGTGTTGTGCCCATCCCGGAGCCTGCGGCTCGACGACAAGGACTAAAGGCATCTCTTTAGTTGTGGGAGCATTCTCTTCAATGGCAAGAACCTGGGATTCAGCTTGAGAGTGTGGCTCCTTATCTAGCATAGGACCTCCCCCGGCTGCCTTTTCGCCGGTGGCTCTAGGGAGCTCTGCCGGGAAATGCTTGCCGGTGTTGAGCTTCCTTCTTTTTCTGGCCAAGGCTGACGGGGAAACTATTAGTTGGGTGAGGTGGAGTACAAAAGTGCCTGGTTCCATAGGAAGCTTCTGTGCCACGCACTTCGACAGGTGATCAGCGATGATGTTTTCCGCACGGGGGTACATGCTCTGTTTGCAACCCATCGAAGTGCTCTTCTAGCTTTCTCACCTTCTCCATGTATGCTTCCATCAGCGGGCTCTGATAATCCTTGTTCACATGCTTCACGACAAGCTGGGAGTCGCCATGTATGATCAATTTCTTGATTCCTAGCTCGACAGCAATCCGGAGCCCGGCAAGGAGTCCTTCATATTCAGCCGTGTTGTTGGTGGCATCTTCCCTGGGGAAATGCATTTGGATGACATACTTGAGGTGTTCTCCGATGGGCGCAATGAGTAATACTCCTGCGCCAGCACCTTGGAGTGAGAAAGTACCGTCAAAGTACATGATCCATTCCTTCGGGGCCTCCTTGCTGGGGAGGATAGTTTCCATAGGTTCTTCATCTGGAGTTGGTGTCCATTCTTCTATGAATTCTGCTAACGCTCTGCTTTGAATAGTTGCTGTGCTCTCAAACTTCAGGGTGAAACTTGACAGTTCCAGAGCCCATTCTACTATCCTGCTGGTGGCCTCGGGGTTCCTCAAGATATGCTGTAGTGGGAGGCGAGTCACAACAATGATCTCATGTGCATGAAAGTAATGGCTTAGCTTCCTTGAGGCCATGAGAAGGCCGAATATCAGCTTTTGGACCCCAGAGTACCTTGATCTTGCCCCCTGCAAGAGGGAGCCGACAAAGTAAACTAGTCGCTGCACCATTTTCTTTCTTGTCACACCCTCCTGTTCGCCAGCGTTGATATGTGGTTTCCCCCCGTTGCCGCCGGTAGATCTTGCCGGGGATGAAGTTGGCTCTATACTGGCAGGTTCTGCCGCAATAGCTTCTCCACTGCCCGCTTCCCTCTACACTACCAAGGCTGCACTAACCACTTGATTTGTTTCGGCCAGGTATAGCAGCAACAACTCTTGTGGCTTGGGTGCAACCAAGGTTGGAGGAGAGGAAAGGTAGGCTTTCAAATCCCGCAACGTAGTCTCGGCCTCTAGGGTCCATTTTACTGGACCAGCCTTCTTCAAGATTTTGAAGAACGGCAAGGCGCTCTCACCAGATTTAGAAATGAATCTGCTCAATGCGTCTACGCAGCCAGTCAAACGCCTCACGTCCTTTACTATCTTCTGGTCTTGGATCTGTTCTATTGCTTTGATCTTGTCGGGGTTAGCTTCTATCCCTCGCTGAGACACAAAGAACCCAAGGAGCTTGCCGGACAGGACGCCAAATACACATTTCTCTGGATTAAGCTTCAAGTTCATCTTCCATAAGTTTTCAAAGGTTTCTTCAAGATCCTCTATGAGTGAAGATTTGTCTTTGGTTTTGACCACGATATCATCCATGTATGCTTCAATATAACTGTGCAGCTGTGGCACAAACCCAATTTGCACGGTCCTTGCGAACATAGAACCAGCATTCTTCAACCTGAAGGGCATACACACGAAGCAATATGTGCCACATGGGGTGATGAAAGCGGTTTTTTCTTCGTCTTCCTTGGCCATGAAGATTTGGTGGTACCGAGAGTATGCATCCAAAAAGGAAAGCAAATCACATCCAGAGGTGGAATCAATGATTTGATTGATGTGCGGCAAGGGGAAGGGATCCTTCAGACAAGTTTTGTTTAGGTCAGTGAAGTCGATGCAAAGTCTCCACTTCCCATTAGCCTTGCGCACCACCACTGGATTAGCTAACCAAGTTGGATGCAACACTCCTCAGACCAAACCCGCTGCTTCTAGCTTCTTGATCTCCTCATTAATGAATTGCTGTCTCTCCAAGGCCTACTTCTGGACTTTTTGCTTGATGGGGCAGGCATGAGGACAGACAGCAAGGTGGTGCTCGATTACCTCCCTGGGAACACCGGGAATATCAGATGGTTGCTAGGCAAACACATCGACATTCGCCCGCAGGAAGGTAACAAGCGCGCTTTCCTATTTGTCGTCAAGGCTAGCACTAATGGTGAAGGTACCATCAATGCCATCCTGCCATGCCAGACCTTTCTTGGTTGCCAGGGGAACAACCTTGGACCTCTTGCTTGTTGAATTTTCCGGCAAGTCGCTGCCGGGTGCCGCATACACCAAAGATATGCGCTTCCCGGAGTCCTTGACGAGATCCTTGCCGGTTTCCTTGACTTTCTTCTCCTTCTTGGGGAGAGCTGGGGCCCCGACGGCCTCTACTACAACCGCATCTCTATACATTTGATCCACATAGATAACCACGTCTCTCTTGTCCGACGGAATAGTGATGACTCCCATAGGACCAGGCATCTTTAATGTGTTGTAGTCGTAGTGGGATGCCGCCATGAACTTGGCCTGAGCAGGCCGGCCAAGAATTCCGTTGAATGGCAGGGGAAGGTTCAACAACATCGAACACAATCTTTTCTATCCTGAAGTTTATTTCCCCGCCAAATGTTACCGGCAACCCTTCGGTTGGCTCCTTCCTTGGTTGATCCCTTGAAAAGTGCCAATCTTCTTCAAATCCTCAATTGGAATCTGGAGTTTCTTCAGCACACTTAAAGAAATCAAATTCAAGCCTGCCCCACCGTCAACTAACATTTTAGTGACCTTGAGGTTGAGGATTGTTGGTGAGACCAACAATGGCAAACATCCTACCACACTGGTGTAGTCTGGATGATCCTCTATGTCAAAAATGATGGGCGTGCCGGACCACTTGAGCGGTCCTCGAGGGTTTGCTACTGGTTCTGCCGCATTGACCTCACATTCCCACTGCTTGAGCTTGCAGTGAGAGGAGTGCAAAGATGCACCCCCATTAATGCACATCGCTTCAGTAGCCTTCTGGAACTCCTGTTCGCTAGTTTCATCGTCTTCCTCTTCACTGTCATCTTCATTTTCTTTCCTTTCACGGCCTTTGGCGGGTTTTTCTTTCTACTGGTCAGACTTTCCGCGGTATCTGTTACGACCGCCACGGCCCTTCCCGCCAGTGCCATTCTGGTTTTTCTCCTTGTCGCGCCTTTCATACTCGGCTTTTTGTTTCTCTACCAACTGCTCGACTTACTTGCAGTCTTGGAGATCATGACCCTAGGTCCTGTGGATCTTGCAGTATGGCCCGTCAGACTTGCCGGTCTTCTCAGTGGCCATTGCCACCCGGCAATCATCGCAAGCGGTGACTTCCTTGCCGGGCATCTCAACTTTCGCCTTCTTGCCGGCGCTGTGATCTCCGGTACTCTCGACGGCCATCACTGCCTTCTCCTTCCGCTTCTTGTTGCGTTTCTTGCTCTTCTTCCTGGGGGCGGCAGCGTCGTCATCATCCTCTGAATTGACTTCGAGGCCAACCTCTTCCTCGGTAAGCCTTCTCCCTTCTTCAGCACGAGCACATTTGTCCGCCAGCGTGTAGAGTTCATTAATTGTCTTGGGCAACCAAACATTCATCTTTGCCCGCATTCTGCGATTGCGCACATTCGTATGGAATGCGGCAATCATAGCTGCCGGGTGTATCTTTGGAATGTTGCGGTGGACTCGACTGAACCTCTGCAGGTACTTGCGTAGACTTTCTCCCTCCTTCTGCAAGAGGGTTTGCAGGTCACTAGGCCATCCTGGTTCTTGATGGCCGCCAGTGAAGGCGCTCACAAACTCGTTACACAGGTCGACCCAGGAGGAAATGGAATCCTCTGGCAGGTGCATCAGCCAGGACCTCACGTTTGGCTTAAGGGCCAGTGGGAAGTAATTTGTGAGCACCTTTTCATCCCTTCCCCCGGCAGCTTGAACGGCAATCGTATAGATGCCCAAAACTCTGTAATGTTCAGTTTTGCATCGTACTTCTCCGGTAGGTCAGGCTTGGAGGTGTGAGACGATGGCCACTGAACTTGCCGCAACTCATGTGTGTAGGCAGGGCACCCTACCTAATAAGGTAGGTACCCGCTAGCACTGGGCACAGGCTTGTCGACGTCAGGCCTGTTGCGCCTGTCAGACTGACGGCGTGTCTCGCGATGCCGCTCAATGGTGATGCGAGCGTCTTCCTTCTTCCTTTCCCTCAACACTTGACGTTGATCACACCGGAGTTGCAGATCAGACGGGGCCATTGATGCCTCATCATGCTCATCATCATCAGGTGGTCACTGCATTCGCCGTGGTTGCCCTTGGGAGGGCTGCCGCGACGGGGACTGCACTCTGTGAGCGGTCCTTCCATCTTGGCCACCAGTGGGAGTCCTCAGCGTCGCCTGCGGACGTCGCGACGGTTCCATGCATGGTAGCTTGTTACCCTCAGCGAACCCGTGGAGACTCTGAATGGTAGCTCTCCATTCATCCATCCTGTCTGCTGCTGTAGGAAAATCCAATAGCAGTTGAGCTCTCGCTACTACTTCAGCCATCATTTCTGGCATAGCGTGGGAAGCAGAGTGCGACACCGCTCGACTTCTAGATGAACCAGAAGGGGCGCCGTCGGGCTCTCGCTGCCTTGGACTAGTCACCAAAGGAACTTGCCGCAGTCGAAGCTGCTCTTGTTGACTGGGCTCTTGATCAGCCGGGCCCTTCCCGTGCGGGCGCGGTCGCTGGGGGTCGATGGCGTCGCTCGGGGTGTTGTTGCGCTCTCCCGACGTGGGACAGAGCGCACGTCCTGCCTCTACCCCTCTGGGCGGTGCTGCCAATGGATTTCGGCCTGCCACGGAGCGGGCGTCGACGTCGCGTTGGTTGAGGGCACCGATGGGGTGAGTGGGAGGATGTTGTGTGTCTCCGTGACCCGCACCAGCGAGAACTTGATCAGCGGCATGCTGAAGAGGCTGGGTCGCGCCCGCGGCCCCTGCGCCAATAGCAGCAGGGGTGTTAGCATCCCCGCCCGCCTCGCCAGTTCCGTCCGCTGCAGCCGTGGCGCCTGCAGTTACGGGTAACGAAGACTTTGAGGATGAAGGATGTGTTCCAGCTCTGCTCTTCTTCTTGGGAGCCATGGAAGACGAAGGTCGATGAAAATTGACGCGCTGGTCACTGCTTCAGGGTCACACAAGTGACACCCCCTACCTGGCGCGCCAAAGACATCGGCGTGGAAGCACGATCACCTATGGGGTAGGGGTGCACCTTTGTAGTTCGGCATGGGGACGGTCACGTTGGACAAAGAGCAGAAGCAGTGGGGGACAGCGCGGCGATGGACTCCTTCTCTTTTACGCAGGTTCGTGTCGCTTTGCAGCGTAAAACCCTACTCCTGCTTTGGTGGATTAATCTGGAGGTGGAATAAGGCTCGACGCACTCTGGCCCGGCAAGGATGCCTTGGGGAAAGCAACATGAGCTTACAAATGCTGGGGGTTGAAGTGTTCGAACCCTTTGCTAGCTTGCCTCGGGCCTCATTTTATAGGTTAAAGGGGCGACCACAGTGGCAAAACAGTAATTTGGGTGTGATTAGATAGCTAACAGTGCCATCATACCTAACTCTGGCAGTTAGGACAAAGTGCATTAAATACACTGGTAGGTGTCGTGTCGAGGGCGAATCCCGGCAAGCGTGTCACGCTGCTGATCTGCCTCTTCTTATCAGCTTGACACGCCTCCTGGACGGGTGTCAATAAAGCTAATCTCTTCTCCTTGATACTGCCACGTGCTCGAGAGGATACACCTGGTCACTTAACACCTTGACACCGCATGGATGAGTGACTTGGGTGTGATGAGGTGGAGCGGTGGCGTCTTGGTGGAGGTTCCCCATTGAGAAGGGCTTGGCGGGGTTTGGTCTTGGCGGCCCCGGCAAGCCTGCCGGGGCAAATCTGGACTTATCCTCGGGGCGGCCTCGACCTGGCCAGGCTCTCCTGCCCGGCAAGGGAGGCTTTACCAAGGTGATATCCTTCTGATGTGTTGTTCTTCTTAATGCTCTCCTTGATCTCATGAAGAGAGACTTCTTTGGCTTGACTTTATGTCATGCATTGGTGCTGGATGTATGATCGTCAGTACGTCTACGCACGAGCTCGGTCGACAAACGCCAATGTTTTTTGCACCAACAGAATAAACACTCATCTTGAGAATAATGTATCTAGCATGGAAAATATTGGCCACCCCCTGCGACTTCACGAGTGGTACGGGCACACAAAAAGGAAATTCATTTTGAAAATTAGAGTTGGCACATACAAATTTACTTGGAACGACACAGAAATACCACATATAGGTAGGTATGGTGGACTCATCTGGCACAACTTGGTTTAAGGAGTTTGGATGCACAAGTAGTATTCCTACTTAGTACAAATGGAGGCTAGCAAATAGATTGAGAAGTGACCAACCAAGAAACAAAAACAATCATAAAAGAGCATTAAACATAAATAACACTGAATAATGCACCACAAGTAGGATGTAATTTCATTGCATAACTATTGACTTTCGTGCTTGCACAGGGAATCACAAACCTTAACGCCAATATTCTTACTAAAGCATAATTACTCACCAACATGACTCACATATTATTATCTTCATATCTCAAAACTATTACTGTCGGATTCGGGGTTCCGTGGACCCTTGAGAGGTTCGAACTCTGGGGTGCGTGCGAAGAACTCTCCCTCCCCAGTCTGCCTGCTCAACAATTCCACGGCCTAGCTCGACGAACCCAAGAGACAAGAGACACAATAGCTTATCCTGGTTCGGGCCACCTTGCGGTGTAATACCCTACTCCAGCTTTGTGGTGGATTGCCTCGAAGGGCTGAGGATGAACTAATACAGTGATGGAACAACCTCAGGAGGTGAGGTGTTCTTGAGCTCAATGAGCTGGTGAGGTGGTCAGGGTGGAATGGATCTGATCCAGCTCCCCTCCCGTTCAAGGTGGAGGTTCAGGTCCGGCCTCCTATGGTGGTGGCTAAGTCCTATTTATAGTGGCCTTGTTCCTCTTCCCAAATATAGGCGGGAAGGGATCCCACAACGGCCAAATTCGAAGGGAGACAACTAGTACAAGTTATCCTGACAAAAGTAGTCTTCGCCTGCAAAAGCCTCTGGTGGTGACACTGTAGTGGGCTTCACGATGACCTCCGCCCTGCCGTCCTGGCGGTCCTGGTCTTGTTGCACCAATATGGAAACCTTTGCTTGATTCCTGGGGACTCCGCGCCTGCGCTTGCCTCCTTGGCACCAAAGGGGAAACTGGTACACTGCGCCCGCTGGCGCCCGCCTGGTCTTGGTCGTCATGGCTCACGTCAGGTGAACCTCGCGAGGTGCGGCTTGCATTGATATCTCCGCTCCTTGGGAGCTAGCCTGGGGAGGCCGCCCCTCGTGGAGGTCTTTGTGTCGTCCGCCTCACGAGGCTTGGCCCCTCGCGAGGGTCTTGAGTTGTTGTTGCTGAAGCTGGGCCATACCAGGCCATCGATGGAGCCACGCCATGGGCCGCAGGCAGGCAAGTCTGGGCACCCCCGGTCCCAGGACGCCGACAGTAGCCCCCGGGCCCAAGGCGTGCTCGAACTTGGCTTCGAGGCGAAGCCAAAGGGTAAGTGCGGAGCGCCGTGGGCCCTAACCACCTGCGGCCTCGGTTGCCGCATGGCGATTGATGGGGCGTGGGCGCCTCCGCTTCCCCACGCTGCCTCGGCAACTGCTTGACTTGATGAGACCCTGCTGCATGGAGAGAAAAATCATCATTACGCACGATCGTGGAGGCCGGCGGTCGGCCTCCCCTTGACTATAAATGAGGAGAGGGGCGAAGCCCCCCTTGCTCGTCTCCATCTTCTCGCCACCCGCTCCTTCTTCTTCCTTCTTGGCTCGCCGTCTTGCCGTGGTGCTCATGGCACCGATTAGGAGGTTCTCCGCTGTGGAGAAAGGAAAACCGCTCGCGAGGAGCAGGGACTACTTCCACCGAAGAAGAGGCTCAGCCGTCCCCGCGACGTTGGCGAGAGGCTGGAGGTGACGCGACCCTGGCTTGAGCGGCCTCCACCGGGCTTCCCGCTCCCTCTGTACACCCGAGCTCAAGGCTCCGGAGGAGGTGGCGATGCCCCATGCCGCGCGAGCCATGGCCGTGGTGGCCAGGCTGAGGTTGTATGGGTGACTGGCCCGCGAACCCACGCCGAAAGCTCTTCGCTCGAGTTCGTGGTGTGGGCGGTGATGCCACCGCGCTCGTGGATCCAGCTCCCGTGGTTCTTCGCTGAGGAGATGCCGCTGAGGGGGCCACTTGAGCTGTGGCTGTAGCGCGCCGGGTGCTGCAGTCTGGCCATGGGGGCGGAGATCGAGGTCGTCCCCTAGGCAAGATCTTCATGACCCGAGGATGGGGTTGGCGTCGGCCTCACGTGGCCCACTGTTGATGATGGCATCGACGGCGATGCCCGCTGCCAGGGTTTCTTGAGGTTTTTCTTCTTTTGTTCCCTGCGAGGAGTCAAGGCGAACCCCGTGGGGGTATGTAAGGAAATTGTAATGCTTTTGCTTCAATGTTTATTATTCCTGGTATAAGGTTACAACTGCGTGTCTCGCTTCGGCATTGTTCCCCTTTTCGTTCTCGTGGTAGCTTTGTGCTCTATGCCGGCAGGTCCCAGTCCCCAGGTAGGCTTCGGCCGTCGCTGGTATGCCAGGTCGCGATGCTGTAGTCAAGGCCAGGAGGTGAGCGGCCCGAGGTTCGGTAAGAGCTCCTGAGGCGCGATGCTCAAGAGGTCCCTTTGGCATCCAAGCAGCTCCCTAAAGGCCAAAAAGGGAAGTGGCATTGCCGGAGCAAGATTACAAGAGTTGAAAATTCTGGGCAGCGGGTTCGCGCTGATTTGTATAGGTAACTTATCTTGATGAACTTGGGGTGATTCCTTCGCGCGGCGCCCGATCTGTGCTTTGGCGGTGGTGCTATCAGGTAGGGCTCGCGCCGGCCTCCCCTTTTCTCGCTTATCTGAATGCTCTGCGTCCTCGGGTCCCGACCCTCGAGCGAGCTCAGCCGCCGCTGGTATGCCAGGTCGCAATGCCATGGTCAAGGCCAGGGGGTGAGGGCTGGAGAGTTAGTAGGAGCTCCTCAAGCACGGTGCTCAGGAGCCCCCCTTTAACGCACAAGCGAATCGCGTAAAAAAGGGGTGGCCGGCGGGACCGCCTATAGTTAAGCTCTGGAGATTCCTGCGGGTTAGTCCAAGAGGAGGATATAACTTATAGTCGCATTTGCTGTCATGCCGCTGATCTTTCCTCAAGAAGATGAATGCACTGAGGATCTTGTGAGGTGACGTGCGCGGGGCGGGCCACGAGCCAGAGCTCGATCCCTCAGATTTGTCAGCGTTGCAGGGACGGACCCAAGCACAAGCGCCATGCCAGCATGTGTAGCCCCCATTGCGGGATGAGCAGGAGGCTGGTTGGCAATGCGGGAGGCCGCGAAAGGCAACGGGCAAGCAGGTGATAATCATAAAGCGACTGATGGCAAGAATAAGGTTAGTTCTGATAGATGCAAAGCGATACATGCCACATGGACGGACCCACGCGGCTTGGGGATGTTGCAGCCCGAGGGGCGCCCCCAACAAAGTGAATCAAGATGCAAAAGGGTACATGTCACAGGGACAGGCCCACGCGATCTGGGGATAATGCTGCCCGAGGGGCGCCCCCAACTGAATAAACTGGAAAATGTCACCTGGTACCATTGCTGAAGAGATGTTGGAGTAGCTGAAGATGTGTGCTGAAGAAGTCGCTCCTCACGAGTCGCCTTGGTCCTGAACCTCGGGAGGCTCGGGAAGAACCGTCGCCATCTCCACCAGGACCGCCTGGTGCCTAGTCTCCTGAGCCGCCAGGACGCGCCGCAGGTGGCGCTGGAAGGTGACAGCCGTGTTCGGCAGGCCGTACGGCATGCGAACGTAGCTGTGAGGGGGGCCCTCGCACCGACCAACACGCGATGGCCAGAAGCACTCCTGAGATGCAGCCCTGTTGAGCCCGAGGTAGTTGATGCAGATGCGCAGCTCACTGTCCTCGCCAGGACAAGGAGCCGAGCCAGTGGCGGGCGGCGGTCGCCGCGCATGGCTCTTGCCTCTTGAAGCTCCTCGGTTGCCTTGATGACGAACTCCTGAGCACCAGGCACCTCGTGCCTTGTGCCCTCTTGGCGGAAGCGCGCGCTGAAGCACGCCTCCACGTGGTGCCCGTGTGACGCCCCCGACTCAATCATGCACTAATCATACACGCAAACATGCATGATCAAGCACAGGGACTCACGGGAAGATATCACAACATAACTCTAACACAATTAAACGGAGACCCACAACATTACAGACTAGGGATCATGAGGATCCTAATACATAAGTCAGTCATACAAATAATATCTAAGTACAGATATAGTTAGACAAGTTTTGCCTTAAGAAGGCTAGCACAAACAACAACTCTAGATCGAAAAGCATAGGCCTCCTGCCTGGGAGCCTCCGATCCTACTCCTGGTCGGCGGGCTCGATCCAGTAGTAAGTGCCATCTGGACCCTCCTGGTAGTAAGCTCCTGAGGTGGCATCTAGCTCCGGGGCTCCATCGTCTGATGTATCATCAAAGTGGGGTATGGGGAAAAGGAAGTAACAAAGCAACTGTGAGTACTCATCCGAAGTACTCAGCAAGCAAGGAACTACACTACATATGCAACATTATCAAAGAGGAAAGGCTGTATTTGTGGACTGGGCTGCAGAAAAGCCAGAATAGAGAGAAGGCCTAGTCCTATCGAAGACTAGCATCTTCAAACATCTTCACGGAGCCATCATCTTGCAGCAATAGAAGAGAGTAGGATAGCATTTTATTAAGCAAACATGTTGAAGCAAAGCTTAGAGATCCTTCCTCGACTCCCTACGAGAAAGCGATCCCGAAGCTTTAATTAAGCAACAAGTATCCAGTTCAAGTAGTAGATCGGGATACACAAACTGAGCGTCCTTTATGGTAGGACCAGCTATCGACAGATATTTCTTCCCTGCAGGGGTGCACTACTGTTACCCAACACGCTCGATCAACTCTGGCCGGACACACTTGCTGGGTAATGCCCGGCCTCGGGAGATCAACACAAAGCAGCGCCCTACCTAGGCTCAGCAGAGAGGTCAGCACGCCGGACTAACCTATGCACCCAGAGGTCTTTGGCCATCGCCCTGGGCACCCTGCACGTTGCGTGGCTGGCCGGGGTGCAGGCGCGACACTGAACTCGTCAGTGAAGTATCCAGCCCATTCCTGGCGATCAGCCCGCACGGTGAAACATGACGTCTGAAGAGCTTTCGGGAGAAACGTACATCGCAGAGGGTCCCATAATCATTAACCCGCGTGGTGGTAGTGCGTATAGGGCACATCGACCCACTCAGCTCAATCACCCAAATCCAATAGGCTCATTTAGTAACACGCGGAGACAATCAGAGTTTCTGAAGCTCCGCCACAATATCACACTCGAGTGCCCTTCCGGCACACCCGACATCATAGATCCCCAGCGGGTACTCACCAGGGTCGACCCGCTTGTAACAAAGGTCAAGGTAACCGTGTGGTCATAACATCAAGGGGGAAACCCCGAGGAATCACCCCCGGTGAATTCCACTCGACGAAATCATCAGGGTGAACGTATAAGGCATCACCCTCGAGGTTCACACTAAGGGGTTGCACGACAGAGTCGTATCGGAAGTGGAGAAGGAGGAATCACCCTCGATGACCACGACCGAATAGCTACACTGTAGAGTATTCATCAGGAGTGCGTTATGAGGTATCACCCTCGGCACTCGAGAGTAACTATGCAGAGTCGTACAACTAAGGGGGGGTGATGTGATGTGTCGGTCTCTGGTCGATGATCACATTGATCGAGTCATCGATGATCAAGCAGGGGCAACAAGGGTAAGGTGGTGGGGGTCACTGATGGTTCACTACCAACCTATACTAAGCAGTTTAACATAGGCAGGTAAGGTAACATTAAACAGGTTACAAAAGCAAGCTATGCATCAGAATAGGACCAAACATTAACAGTAGCAAAATCTAATGCAAGCAGGAGAAATGGAATGGGCGATATCTGGATGCTCAAGGGGGGCTTGCCTGGTTGCTCTGGCAAGAAAGAGGGGTCGTCAACGGGCTGCTCGTCTATAGCGTCGTACCCAGTTGCAGCGGCGTTGGTCTCGGTGTCTATCGAGAGAGAAGGAGGGGGAGAGAAACAATAAATTCACAGCAATAATGCAAACAATATGTATGACATGCCTAAATGCTATGCCGGGTGTTCTTCTGCCTAACTAAATGATTTAATTAATTTAGGAATTTATCCGGTCTTATTTAATTAAAGTTGGGCACTATTCATTTATTGAAATCGCTCTAAAAGTTCCATGTTCATCTAGCTAGGGGCATCTGACAGGAATACGGAGGGCATATTCAGATTCGTATCAAAATTCTGAGCAACTTTCATATATAAATTATTTTCATCGGAGTTACGGATTATTTTATATGATTTTCTAAAGTTTTAATCATTTTCTGGAATTTATTTATTCATTTAATCCAGCATTATCCAAAATAGTATCAGATGATTAACTTCGAGCACTTGATTAACTCGTTCGACTTGACCCTGTGACTAAGGGTGAAAAGCGGTACTGAATGACAGATGAGTTCCCATAGCTTCTTGGAAACTATTCCAGAATCTGGAGGTGAAGAGGCTGCCACGATCCGAACTGATCTCCAATGGAACACCGTGGAGTGACACAATTCGGGAAACATACAAGTCTGCTAACTGACTAGCAGTGATTGTCTCCTTGACTGGCAGAAAGTGAGCAACCTTTGAGAATCGGTCAATGACGACAAAGATAGCATCATGACCCTTCTGAGATCTGGGAAAACCAGTAATGAAATCCATTTGGACCTTGTCCCATTTCCATTCAGGAATTTCTAGGGGTTGCAGAGTTCCAGCAGGCCTTTGATGTTCTGGTTTAATGCGGCGGCAGACGTCACACTCAGAAACATAACGAGCAATGTCTCGCTTCATATTAGGCCACCAGTATCTCTGACAAATGTCACGGTACATCTTTGTGCTACCAGGGTGAATAGACAGAGGAGTGTCATGAGCTTCTTTCATAACGTGTTCCCTCTCATCCTTGAACTTGGGTACGAAGAGACGGTGATGGAAAAATAGGATCCCATCCTTATCAAGATGGAATTCCGATGGCTTTCCTTTTTCGAGGTATCGCTTGATCCTTTCAACTTCAGAGTCATACCGTTGCATAGTCTTAATGCTGTGCTCTAAATCTGGTTCAACAACCAGGGTATTGAGATAACCCTGTGGAACAATATGGAGGTTCAATTTGCGAAGCTCTTCATGGAGAAGAGGTTGCGTTTCCTGAACCATATGGTTGTTGCAATAAGCCTTGCGACTCAAAGCATCGGCCATTACATTAGCCTTGCCAAGGGTATATAAGATATTCATATCATAATCGGCAATTGTCTCGAGCCATCTTTGTTGACAAAGGTTCAGATCTGGTTGAGTATATAGGTACTTCAAACTTTGATGATCCGTGTATATCTCCCAACGGCTACCGAGAAGGTAATGTCGCCATAGCTTCAGAGCATAAATAACCGCAGAAAGTTCAAGATCATGCACTGGATAATTTTCTTCATGAGGACGCAATTGTCGAGAGGCATAAGCAATCACTTTGCGCTCTTGCATTAGGACACAGCCTAATCCTTGACGAGATGCATCACAGTATATCACGAAATCCTTTTGGGAATCCGGGGGTGTTAGCACTGGGGCAGATGTTAACTTATCTTTCAGTGTCTGAAAGCTTTCTTGACATTTTTCTGTCCACTCAAATTTAACACCTTTGTGGAGCAGATTCGTCAATGGTTTTGCAATCTTTGAAAAGTTCTCAATGAATCGACGGCAATAACCAGCGAGTCCGAGAAAACTTCTGACTTGCTTAACATTCTTCGGGGGAGTCCAATCAAGAATAGCCTGAACTCGCTCGGGGTTAACAGCAATGCCATTCTTGGAAATCACATGACCAAGGTAGGTCACTTCAGATAACCAGAACTCACACTTGGAGAATTTAGCATACAACTGATGTTCTCGTAGCTTCTCCAATACAAGCGGAAGATGTTCAGCATGTTCTTCTTCATTCTTGGAATATATAAGGATATCATCCAAATAAACCACGACGAATTTGTCGAGGTATTCCATGAAGATATAGTTCATCAACCGGGAGAAGGTTGCTGGAGCATTTGTTAAGCCAAATGACATGACAGTGTACTCATAAGAGCCATATCGGGTAACAAAGGTAGTCTTCGGAATATCCTCTTCGCGAACACGGATCTGATGTAACCCAACCTCAAGTCGAGTTTCGAGAAGATAGAGGATCCAGCAAGCTGATCATAAAGATCATTGATCCGGGGCAGTGGGTATTTATTCTGGATTGTGGCTTGGTTAATGGGCCGATAATCCTAAACCAATCGGTTAGTTCCTTCCTTCTTCTTAACGAAGAGTGAAGGTGCTCCCCAAGCAGAGGAACTGGGGTGGATGAAACCTTTCTTAAGGGACTTTTCGATTTCTTCCTTAAGCTCGAGAAGGTGGTGCGGAGGCATCTTATAAGGACGCTTTGCAATAGGGACAGTGCCAGGCTTCAAGTCAATGACAAACTCGATAGCCCTAACCGGGGGTATTCCTGGAAGTTCTTCCGGAAAGACGTCCGGAAAATCTCGAACGACAGGAACGTTCTCGATTCCTTCCAGAGGTGAGGCGTTCAAAGCATTCAGAACATATATTTGAGCTTCAGCATCCCGTGTAATGCAGGCGGTATAGTTCACTATCTCATAGGAGGGGTGAAGAAGTTGGATAAGTTTAGTGGCACAATTGATCGAAGCAATGTGAGCTTTCAACCAATCCATTCCGAGTATGAGGTCTATGGTGGAAGACTTCAGGATAATGGGCGAAACAAGGAATTCCAATCCCTTAATTTCAACGGGAACATTGTGTGCCATCATAGTGGTTTGACACTGGCCTCCAGGGGTGCGGATTACTACTGGCAGGTTCATCTTTCAAAATGCAATGTCATGCGATATTGCAAATGCTTCTGACATGAATGAATGCGATGCTCCTGAATCAAATAATACAGAAGCGGGTACTGAGTTAACGAAAAGGGTACCCATCACAGTAGCAGGTTGATCCTGGACTTATTCAATATCAATGTTGTAAGCGTGTCCACGACCATGTGTAGCAGACCCAGTATTATAGTTGCGGGCCTGATTGTTGCCACGTCCATTGCCACGGCCAGTACGAGGAAAAGCCAACTGATTCTGAGTCTGGCAGTAGTCCTCAGCAAGGTGACCTGGTTTGCGGCACTTGAAGCACAGACCATCTTCAGGACGAAGAGGAGCATTGTGTTGAATAGCTTGAGCTCTTGGCTGCCTCGGTGGTGGAGGAGGCAGACGTGGTGCAGCATAGTTGTTCTTTGGCGCCGGGGCATTTGTACGGAACACGTTGTTGGGAATCTAGACTCGACGCTTCTGTGCTGAGCCCGAAGATGAGCCAGCATCACGATAGCGCTTCTGCGAGTCCTTGTGCTTCATCTGAGCGGTGTCAACCAGAATAGCCTTGTTCACGAGAGTTGAAAAGTCGTTGAAGTCTTGAGCAGCAAGTGCAAGCTCGAGGTCTGGGTGGAGTCCATTTTGGAACTTCTCTTGTCTACGGGCATCTGTGGCGATGTCTTCTTCAGCATAGCGGGATAGGTCCAGGAATTCCCACTGATAAGCTTTGACAGTCTTGTTGCCCTGGGTGAAGTTGCAGAACTGGGTCTTCATCCGTTCCATAATTGCCTGAGGAATATAACGGGCACGGAAAGTAGCCTAGAACTCATACTAGGTAATGACTGTTCCACCAGGCAGTGTACACTTGTGGGTGTCCCACCATTGAGCAGCGGGACCCTTTAGGAAAAAGGCCGCGTAGGTGACGAAGTTGGCAGGGGCGACATTAGCAGACTCCATCTCGTGAGTGATGTCGCGGAGCCAGTCATCAGCATCCAGTGGCTTGTCGGAGTTGCGGAACTGAGTGGGGTTGAGTCGCATAAACTCAGTTAGAGTTATTGAAGGAGGGTTTTGGTTCTGGTTGTTCTAATGCGGAAACTGAGCCATAATCCCAGTCATGAACTGGCGGTTGAGCCCAAATTGTTGCATCATAGCTGCCATATAGTCTGGCAGTGGTGGGCGTTCAGGGGCACGACCACGACCACCTGGTGTAACCATCCTGCTAAGTATCAAGAGGGTAGTTTAGTAAAAGCAATTGCGAGTGTTTAGCGACAAGCATGATGTAACTCAACAACAATTAGGCAGTGTAACAGATACATAACAGTAGTCAATTTAGACATACAGATCCATACACAGAGTCGGGTACATGAGGACAGCATAACGGCGCAAATTTAGAATTAGACATACTAGGTGGCGTGCAGGCACGCAGTAAGGAAGTACACAACGAGACATAGCAAAGGCTACATCAACGTCGGGGAAAACCACTGAAACGGGGCATCTGCGAGTGCGGACGATGAGTGTTCGTCGCGGTAGGATCCTGCGCTCCATGTGCACTCTAATGCAGAACCCGGTCTCGAGCTGTAAGAAGAGGTCCACGTGTAGGTGTGTGACCTCCAACAGCAGGCCAGTCAATACCAGCATACATCTGAGTCCTCCGCGGGTAAAGGATGTGCTCTGGATGTATCCCTGCATAAACAACGGGTAGCAACTACGTCATAGCATCGTAGAGATGTGCTCGAGTTGCAACCAACTCGACGGCAAGAGCCCGAACAGTGCGATCCAGAGCTTGAGTGCACTGAATCAGAACGCGCGGGTCGTAGCGACGAGGCTCGTACGGGGCATAGATAGCTGTGTAGTATCCAGTAGCATCTCCAGCAAGGGCATACGGAATGTATCAGAACTCAGAGTCATCCAAGATATCGCTGAACTCTCCTCGAAGACGTGCGACAGCAGAGTAGGCGGCATCATGGACTGCCATCTCAATCGTCACGCCGATACCGTGGAAAAGGTGCAGCTCAGTGTCTGAGTCATCTTGCAGATCATAGATACGAACATCAGCATGGTACTGCTCCTGGTTGAACTCGCGGTAATCCTCGTAGACCATGTACTCGGGGTACCAGCGGTAGCCAAGTCTGGTCAGGAGGGCGATCAGGACAGCTGGAAAACCAGGGGCATCACGAGCCCAAGTGCGAAGCACAAGCTGTGTCGTAGGACACGGTGGAAACAAACGATCCATCTGAAACAGAGGAAATTCAGGATTGTCAAATGACGATGAGAAGTTTAATACAACATGGAGAGAAAGGTTAAACAAAACAATGGAAAGGAAAATGATTATCAGACTAATCAGATCAATGACAGGGAAATCGCACAGATATCCAGCTCTCCGGGTAGATGGGATTTACGAGATCCTAAGTGTCGGCGTTAGTAAAATTTTATTTAACCCGAATAGAAGAGAGATCAGAAACCAGAGTATAGATGAGGAATAAAAGATCCTAATACCACCCAATTGGCGACGTGGGCCCATAAGCCACACAGCCAAGTTAGTAAAATAGTTTTTCGGTTTCTAGACTCAACTTCGGCCAAGGAATTTGGAAGGGGGCTTCCTACAGGCAGTCGGCTCTGATACAAACTTGTGACGCCCCTGACTCAGTCGTGCACTAATCATACACGCAAACATGCACGATCAAGCACAGGGACTCACGGGAAGATATCACAACACAACTCTAACACAATTAAACGGAGACCCACAATATTACAGACCAGGGATCACGAGGATCCGAATACACAAGTCAGTCATACAAATAATATCTGAGTACAAACATAGTTAGACAAGTTTTGCCTTAAGAAGGCTAGCATAAACAACGACTCTAGATCGAAAAGCGTAGGCCTCCTGCCTGGGAGCCTCCGATCCTACTCCTGGTCGGCGGCTCGATCCAGTAGTAAGTGTCGTCTGGACCCTCCTGGTAGTAAGCTCCTGAGGTGGCATCTGGCTCCAGGGCTCCATCGTCTGATGTATCATCAAAGTGGGGGATGGGGAAAAAGAAGTAACAAAGCAACCATGAGTACTCATCCGAAGTACTCAACAAGCAAGGATCTACACTACATATGCAACATTATCAAAGAGGAAAGGCTGTATATGTGGACTGGGCTGCAGAAAAGCCAGAATAGACAGAAGGCCTAGTCCTATCGAAGACTAGCATCTTCAAACATCTTCACGGAGCCATCATCTTGCAGCAATAGAAGAGAGTAGGATAGCATTTTATTAAGCAAACATGTTGAAGAAAAGCCTAGAGATCCTTCGTCGACTCCCTACGAGAAAGCGATCCCGAAGCTTTAATTAAGCAACAAGTATCCAGTTCAAGTAGTAGATCGGGATACACAAACTGAGCGTCCTTTACCGTAGGACCAGCTATCGATAGATATTTCTTCCCTGCAGGGGTGCACTACTATTACCCAACACGCTCGATCAACTCTGGCCGGACACACTTGCTGGGTAATGCCCGGCCTCGAGAGATCAACACGAAGCAGCGCCCTACCTAGGCTCAGCAGAGAGGTCAGCACGCCGGACTAACCTATGCACCCAGAGGTCTTGGGCCATCGCCCTGGGCACCCTGCGTGTTGCGTGGCTGGCCGGGGTGCAGGCGCGACACTGAACTCGTCAGTGAAGTATCCAGTCCATTCCCGGCGATCAGCCCGCACGGTGAAACATGACGTCTGAAGAGCTTTCGGGAGAAACGTACATTGCAGAGGGTCCCATAACCATTATCCCGCGTGGTGGTAGTGCGTATAGGGCACGTCGACCCACTCAGATCAAACACCCAAATCCAATAGGCTCATTTAGTAACACGCGGAGACAATCAGAGTTTCTGAAGCTCCGCCACAATATCACACTCGAGTGCCCTTCCGACACACCCGACATCATAGATCCCCAGTGGGTACCCACCAGGGTCGACCCGCCTGTAACAAAGGTCAAGGTAACCGTGTGGTCATAACATCAAGGGGGAAACCCCGAGGAATCACCCTCGGTGAATTCCACTCGACGAAATCATCAGGGTGAACGTATGAGGCATCACTCTCGAGGTTCACACTGAGGGGTTGCACGATAGAGTCGTATCGGAAGTGGAGAAGGAGGAATCACCCTCGATAACCATGACCGAACAGCTACACTACAGAGTATTCATCAGGAGTGCGTTACGAGGTATCACCCTCAGCACTTGAGAGTAACTATGTAGAGTCGTACAACTAAGGGGGGTGAGGTGATGTGCCGTTCTCTGCTCGACGATCACATTGATCGAGTCGTCGATGATCAAGCACTGGCAACAAGGGTAAGGTGGTGGGGGTCACTGATGGTTCACTACCAACCTATACTAAGCAGTTTAACATAGGCAGGTAAGGTAACATTAAACAGGTTACAAAAGCAGGCTATCCATCAGAATAGGACTAAACATTAACAGTAGCAAAATCTAATGCAAGAAGGAGAAATGGAATGGGCGATATCTGGATGCTCAAGGGGGGGCTTGCCTGGTTGCTCTGGCAAGAAAGAGGGGTCGTCAACGGGCTGCTCGTCTGTAGCGTAGTCGTACCCAGCTGCAGCGGCGTCGGTCTCGGCGTCTATCGAGAGAGTAGGAGGGGGAGAGAAACAATAAATTCACGGCAATAATGCAAACAATATGTATGACATGCCTAAATGATATGCTGGGGTGTTCTTCTGCCTAACTAAATGATTTAGTTAATTTAGGAATTTATCCGGTTTTATTTAATTAAAGTTGGGCACTATTCATTTATTGAAATCAGTCTAAAAGTTTCATGTTCATCTAGCTAGGGGCATCTGACAGGAATACGGAGGGCGTATTCAGATTCGTATCAAAATTCTGAACAACTTTCATATATAAATTATTTTCATCGGAGTTACGGATTATTTTATATGATTTTCTAAAGTTTTAATCATTTTCTGGAATTTATTTAATCATTTAATCCAGCATTATCCAAAACAGTATCAGATGACGTCAGCAGTCAACAGTACAGTTGACCTAGTCAAACTGACGTGTGGGTCCCACCTGTTAGTGTCTGTTTAGGTTAATTAGGGATTAACTAATCTAATTACTGTTTAATTAGACTAACTAATTAATTAGTTTAATTCATCAGAATTAATTAACTTAATTAATTCACTTATTAATTAATTAATTAATTAATTTTATTAATTTCATTTTCTTTTCTTTTTTAAAAAAAAGTTCTATGGGCTAGGGCCCCTGTGTCATAAACACATGGGGGTGGGGCCCAACCGTCAGTGGCCCATATGTCCACACGGGCGTGGGCGTCGGGCGCAGCCCGTGCGGGCGCGTGCCCGGGGGCGCTGGGCACGCTCGGCGCACGCCGGCGCCGGCGGCCAAGGAAGGCGGCGGAGGGGGTGGCGAGCGTGGGCGCGGGCGCAGTAGCGCGTGCGCGCGCAGGCGTCAAGCGGGCGGGAGCGATGGTAGTGGTGGCGGGCAGCAGCAGCGGCCGGCGCAAGCGGCTAAGAGTGCAGCTAGGCGGAGCGGGGCGTGGTGGGGCTAGCGGGCCCCACAGAGCAGTGAGCGAGGCGAGCCACGAGCAGCGGCGGGACGGGGCGAGCGGCAGCGGCGAGCAGCGCGAGGGTGACGGAGCTCGGCAGGGCGCTGGAGGCCCGGGGCAACGGGGAGCAGCAGCAGGGGTGGTGCGGGGGGCGCGGTGAGCGCGGGCGCGGGCGGCGGAGCGCTGAGCGCTGGAGGCTCGGGCGCGGGCGGCGGAGCGCTGAGCGCTGGAGGCTCGGGCGCGGCCTCGGGCGAGCAGAGGGGAAAAGGAGGAGGGACGGCGGCTCACTGCGGGGCGTAGGGTCAAGGGCAGCGGGGTGCGGGGAGGACGACGGGGACGAGGTTGACGACGGAGAGGGGGAGGCGGCGGCGTCGAGCGGCGGTCGTCGGGGTCGAGTGCCCTGATCCCGATCTGGATCGGGGAGGGAGAGCGAGGGGGGGGAGTGGGGATCGGGCTAGGGTTTCGGCCAGGGGAGGCCATATAGAGGAGTGGGGTGGGCCGGCCTACTGGGCTAAGGCCCAGTTGGGCCGGGGGGGGTTCTGTTTTCTTTTATTTGTTTTATTTCCTTTTGTCTTTTTCTTTTTATTTATTCTTATTTTCTGTTTTGCAAATAGTTGAGCCACTAAATGACTTTTACAAAAACAGTGACCTAGCTCATAACTAGTAGTGCATTATACCCTAACTCCAAAAACTAGTTTGGGCAAAACATAATTTCATATTTAATTTAGATTTAAATAAAAGGTTATTATAGGTGGCAGTTTGCTACTGTTTGAGGTTGCTAGAGCCACTTATCCAATTCCAATAATGTTGGTTACACTTTTAGAATTGTCTCTGGAATATTTGTTATTTACTGAACATTTTAGTTTCTATTTTGAATAACTTTCATTTTCCACTTTGATTTTAATTGGAGTTTGAACTAGGAGTTTGAAATGCACTATGATGCAAATGATGATTAGGCACTGTTAATCATGCTGACTTGTCATTATCAAAAGTGATTACTGTGGCTAATGACATGGGGTGTTACAGCCCGAGCGCCTCCCTCGTGACGCTAGCTAGTTTAGAGGCCCTCCAGAGGAGAGCCCCCAAGCCCAGCCTGAGAGGGGCACTGGGCGCGCCTTCCTATGCGAGAGAGGGGGGCGCCCCATCCGAGGGCGCTGGTCCAGAGGTGGTGCCGGTGGAGAGACCGTTCTCCTGAGGCTCTTGGCGGAGCAGCTATTTCTTCTTCTTGGGGATAGCCTCAGGAGGGTAGATGGTGCCTTCACTGTCTCGGTCCTCAACCGCCGCGGCCTGGTAGGCGCGCTCGAGAGAGCACACCACGTCCTTTTCCTCATAGGTGATCGTGATGATGTCGCGGTTCCCTGGCATCTTGAGGACATTGTAGCCATGATGAATCACCGCCATGAACTTGGCCAGGGCTGGGTACCCAAGGATGGCATTGTACGGAAGGCGGATGTGGGCGACGTCGAAGTCGATGAGCTCGGTGCAGTAGTTGTCACGCTGGTGAAGGTGACAGGGAGCGGATCTGCCCTATCGGGGTGGTGGAGCCGTCGATCACTCCTGAGAAGGGCTTGGTGGGCTGCAGCTGATCATAGGGCACTTGGAGGCAATCGAACGTTTCGATGGAAATGACATTGAGCCCCGCACCGCCATCAATGAGGGTCTTGGTGACGAGGACGTTGCTGATGATGGGAGAGCAGAGCATCGGGAGGGCGCCGGTGGTTGCCGCTCACTTGAGCTAGTCTGACGAGCTGAAGGTGATGATGCACTTGGACCACCTGAGCGGGCGTGTGGCCTCGAGCCTGGGAAGAGCCATGTTCACCTCACGGGCGAACTGCTTGAAGATGCGCTGGGAGGCTAGAGCCTGAGCACCGCCCAGGATGCAAGCGATGGCGCGAGGCTCCTGGAAGCCCCCAGCCCCCTCATCCTAGTGGTGGTCGTCGTGAGGGAAGCCGGCGTTGCCCCGAGGACGGTCCTCACGAGGCTGATCTCTCCAGGCGCTGTCGCGAGGCTGGCCCTGCCAGCGGTCCTCACGAAGCTGGTCTCGCCACTCCTGGTGAGGCCCGCGGTCGTCCCAGCGTCCTCTGCCTCGGCCTTCTCCATGGCCGTAGCCTCGATCGTTGCGCTCGGGGCGTCGACCGAGGCGCCCGTCGTGGATGGCCCTGAGCTCATGGTAGTCGTTGGTGTTGTCGCTGTGTACGTTGTGGAAGACACAGAATGGACGGCTGCCCTTGGATGACTCTGGGTGGTTTCAGCCGCGCTTCATCTCTGGTTCAGCCGCAAGCACGGCCGCCCTCTTGCATTTCACGTCCTTGGCCTTAGCCTTCTTGTCTTCTGGGTCGGCCGCTGGGAGCTCGAGGAGGGAGAGGCATCCCTCCTCAGCTCTCGCACACTTGGTCGCCATGTTGAACATCTCCAGAGCCGTGCACAGGTCTTCGTGTATGGCGAGGTCCTCCTTCATCTTGACATCGCGGACGCCATCAGAGAATGCTGAGATGATGGCCTCGTCTGACACCTTGGGGATCTTGAGTCGGACGCTGTTGAAGCGCTCGATGTACTTCTGCAGGGTTTCCCCTTGCTGCTGCCTGATGCATCGCAGGTCGCCCGCGGCAGGCGGGCGGTCGCGGGTGCCTTGGAAGTTGGCGACGAAATGCTCGCGCATCTCGCCCCAGGAGGAGATCGATCCTGCGGGCAGGTTCAGGAGCCATGAGCGCGCGCCATCCCTGAGAGCCATGGGGAACCAGTTCGCCATGACCTTCTCGTCGCCATTGGCCACCTCGATGCTCAGCTCGTACAGTTGCAGGAACTCAGCAGGGTCGGGGGTGCCATCATAGCGTGGAGGCAGGTCGGGCTTGAACTTCCCCGGCCAAACGACGCTGCGTAGCTCGAGAGTGAAGGCTCGGCAGCCCGCGGTGGTTACGGGAGCCCGACATGGTGGTGGAGCTTGATCTTGGCGCTCACGCGCCACCACCGCAGGTGGCGTGCGGTCTTGGCGTGGGGGTGCTGGGAGTGCAGGAGCATCTTCTTGCGGCCGCTGGACCTCCTGGCAGCTTGCTTCTTCGCGCGCGGGCGCCCTACGCGACGGGTCACGCCGTGGGGCCGCGCGCCTTGGCGCGAGGGCGACGTCTTGACGGGGAGGTGGTGGAGGCGCTCCGTGGGCTACGTCGCCCGAGGCAGGTGGCGGGCGAGGCAGCGAGAGAGACGGCGCAGGCGAGCCCCCTGCGGCGCTGACAAGCTCGGCGATGCGCTCGAGCCAGTCCTCGACGGGGCGGTAGCGCAAGAGCTCGCGCGCCATGAGCAACGCAGCTTGCGTGTCCGCCGTCCCGCGACGAGCGTGAGACGACGAACCAGCCGGAGTCAGCGACGGAGTGGCCGTGCGCCCATCACGCCGCACGGAGGGGTGCTGCGACGAAGCTTGCTTCTCGTGCCCCGCCGGGCCGGTGGCAGCGTTAGCAGCAGGCGATGCAGAACGGCGGGGAGGCCCGCCGACGGGCGCCGTCTGGGTGATGCGAGCGGCGAGGGCGGCCCGACGCTTAGCGCGGGCTCGACGGTCGTCAGCCATTGAAGCGGTGGAGCAGCGGCGGGTCGATCAACGAGAGAAAGGCTCCGACGCATCCCCTACCTGGCGCGCCAAATGTCAGATTCGGGGTTCCGCAGACCCTTGAGAGGTTCGAACTCTGGGGTGCCTGCGAAGAACTCTCCCTCCCCAGTCTACCTGCTCAACAATTCCACGGCCTAGCTTGACGAACCCAAGGGACAAAAGACACAGCAGTTTATCCTGGTTTGGGCCACCTTGCGGTGTAATACCCTACTCCAGCTTTGTGGTGGATTGCCTCGAAGGGCTGAGGATGAAATAGTACAGTGATGGAACGACCTCAGGAGGTGAGGTGTTCTTGAGCTCGATGAGCTGGTGAGGTGGTCAGGGTGGAATGGATCTGATCCAGCTCCCCTCCCGTTCAAGGTGGAGGTTCAGGTCCGGCATCCTATGGTGGTGGCTAAGTCCTATTTATAGTGGCCTTTGGTCCTCTTCCCAAATATAGGCGGGAAGGGATCCCACAACGGCCAAATTCGAAGGGAGACAACTAGTACAAGTTATCCTTACAAAAGTAGTCTTCACCTGCAAAAGCCTCTGCCGGTGACGCTACAGTGGGCTCCGCGATGACCTCCGCCCTGCTGTCCTGGCGGTCCTGGTCTTGTTGCACCAATATGGAAACCTTTGCTTGATTCCTGGGGACTCTGCGCCTGCGGTTGCCCTCTTGGCACCAAAGGGGAAACTGGTACACTGCACCCGCTGGCGCCCGCCTGGTCTTGGTCGTCATGGCTCACGTCAGGTGAACCTCGCGAGGTGCGGCTTGCATTGATATCTCCGCTCCTCGGGAGCCAGCCTGGGAGGCCACCCCTCGTGGAGGTCTTGGTGTCATCTGGCTCGCAAGGCTTGGCCCCTCGCGAGGATCTTGAGTTGTTGTTGCTGAAGCTGGGCCATACCAGGCCGTCGATGGAGCCACGCCATGGGCGGCAGGCAGGCAAGTCTGGGCACCCCCGGTCCCAGGACGCTGACAATTACAAGGAATCAAGTTTATAATATCCAATGATCTTCATGAAAGTTTTTATTACATCCCTCTCAAATATCTATCACTTTGGGACTAGTTTCATATATTACCATTGCTACTAACAAAGCTCTCAAAAAAATTAAGTGAAGCATGAGAGCACATATTTCTTCAAAACAATTTTCATCTCTCAAAATAATATAAGTGAAGCATTGAGAGGATATTTCTTTAAAATTTTACTAACTCTCAAAATAATCTAAGTGAAGCATGAGAGCATATTTCTTCAAAAAGAAAAGCACCACCGTGCTCAAAAAGATAAAAGTGAAGCACTAGAGCAATTCCAGAGCTCAAAAAATTTAAGTGAAACACATAGAGCAATTCAAATAAATCATAGCATAATTATGGCTCTCTCAAATTGGTGTGTCCAGCAAGGATGATTATGAAAAACTATGAGACAAAACAAGAAAATACTCATATAATACAAGATGCTCCAAGCAAATCTCATGATATGTGATGAATAAAAATATAGCTCCAAGTAAAATTACCGATGGTCGTTAGAAGAAAGAGGGGATGCCTTCCGGGGCATCCCCAAGCTTAGTTGCTTGGTACTCCTTGAATAAATTGGGGTGCCATGGGCATCCCCAAGCTTAGGCTCTTTTCACTCCTTATTCCTTCATCGATCGTGATCTCACCCAAAACTTGAAAACTTCAATCACACAAAACTTAACAAAAACCTTCGTGAGATCCGTTAGTATAAGAAAACTAATCTTTACTTTAAGTACTGTCGCAAACCCATTCATATTTTGTTATTGCATTATACCTACTATATTTTAACTTTACCATAGCTAAAAACCCCCGGTATAGTCCATAGATTCATCAAAATAAGCACACAATGCAACGAAAGCAGAATCTATCAAAAATAGAACAGTCAGTAAAGACTCGAATTTTACTCATACTTCTGTAACTCCAAAAATTCTGAAAAATTAGTACAACAGAGGAAATTCATATATCAATCTTGTGTAAAACATTCAGAAATTTTCGTCGCTTCTGTGATTTTTGACAATTCTTCTACTGGACATAAAAGTTTCTGTTTTTCAAAAAGATCAAATCAACTATCACCCAAAGCCATCCTAAAGGCATTACTTGGCACAAACACTAATTAAAACATAAATAACATAATGATAATAGAGGCATAATTGTGTAATTATTGAAAAACAGAAAAGATAATTATTGGGTTATCTCCCAACATGCTCTTTCTTTATAGCCATTCAGATAGGCTTAAGATTTTATTGACACTCGCATGAAAGATAATAATTGAAACACGAAGAGACTATCACAAAACATGTGACAAACATATTTAAGTCTAGCATACTTCCTATGCATAGGCATTTCATAAGCAAACAAATTATCTAGGCAAGCGAAAACTAGCGTATGCAAGGAAAAAGAAAGAAACAATAGCAATCTCAACATAACGAGAGGTAGTTTAGTAACATGAAAATTTCTATAACCATATTTTCCTCTCTCATAATAATTAAATCCAATAATATAGCTATCATATAAAATTTTCTCTTCATGATCCACATGCATGCAAAATTGACACACTTCCAAACTAGTGGGATTATCATCAAGATTGAACACTCTCCAAATATGTGGGATTATTTTTACCTAAATTTGACGCTCTTCCGAACCCACTTTCAATATTATTGCAAACATTATTATCACTAACATATTCATCTTGAGGCTTAAATAAATTTTCAAGATCATAAGAAGAATCACCCCAATCATGATCATTGCAATAAGTAGTGGACATATCAAAATTAGCATCCCCAAGCATGGGGTTTTGCATATTATTAGCACAATTAACATTAATAGAATTGATAATAACACCATTGCAACCATGCTTTTCATTCAAGGAGCTATCGTGGATTACTTCATAAATTTCCTCTTTTAGCACTTCACCACAATTTTCAGATTCACGAATTTCAAGCGAAACTTCATAAAGATAATCTAGTGAACTCAATTCACTAGCAATTGGTTCATCAAAATTGGATCTTTTAAAAAGATTAGCATGTGGATGAGGATCCATATCAATAGATTTTTAGCAAGTGAAGATGCAAGCAAATATAAGACACATGGCAACACAAGCAAAGATAACAAACGAGCAAAAAAGCAAACAAAAAGAAGGCAAATATTTTCGTGCTTTTCGCAAAAATGGTTAAGAAGCGGAGGAGATGAAAATGAGAGGCAAATAGCAAATAAAGTAAAGTGCAAGGAGATGACATTTGAGATTGGGTACTTGATAGATCTGGACGTGATCCTCCCCGGCAACAGTGCCAGAAATTCTTTCTGATTGCTTGTATTTGCGTTGGTATTTCCTCGAAGAGGAGAGGATGATGCAGCACATCCACGGTAAGTATTTCCCTCAGTTATGAAACCAAGGTTATCAATGGAGTAGGAGGATCCACCCAAACTATGTAAACAGTACCTGCACACAAATAACAAATACTTACAACCCAACGCATAAGAGGGGTTGTCAATCCCTCCTCGGTATTGAGATAGATTAAATTGTATGAGATTGGTTGAATAGATCTAACAAAAGCACAAAATAAAATAAATAAAGAAAAAGTGCAACAAGGTATTTTTGGATTAATAGATCTAAAAATAATAAGATAGGAAATAGACCTGGGGCCGTATATTTCACTAGAGGCTTCTCTCAAGAAAATAGCATACGGTGGAAAACAAATTACTGTTGGGCAATTGTTAGAAGAGCAAATAATTATGACGATATCCAAGGCAATGATCATGTATAAAGGCATCATGTCCAAGACTAGTAGACCGAAATGATTCTACATCTAGTACTATTACTCCACACATCGACCACTATCCAGCATGCATCTAGTGTATAATGTTCATGAAAAAACACAGTAATGCAATAAGAACGACGACATGATGTAGACAAGATCTATTCATGTAGGAGTAGACCCCATCTTTTTATCCTTAATAGCAACGATGCATGCGTGTCATGTCTCTTTCTGTCACTGAGATTGAGCACCGCAAGATCGAACCCATCAGAAAGCACATCTTCCCATGGCAAGAAATATCAATCTAGTTGGCCAAACCAAACCAAAGTTTCAGTGAAGAAATACGAGTCTATAAAGATCATGCATAAGATAGTTTAGAGAAGACTCAAATAATATTCATAGATAGAACTGATCATAAACTCGCAATTCATCGGATCCCAACAAGCACACCACAAAAAGTCATTACATCAAATAGATCTCCAAGAACATCGAGGAGAACATTGTATTGAAGATCAAAAAGAGAGAAGAGGCCATCTAGCTACTACCTACGGACCCGTAGGTCTGTGGTAAACTACTCACGCATAATTGGAGGGGCAAGGGTGTTGATGAAGAACCCCTCCGTGATCGTTGACCCCTCCGATAGAGTGCCGAAAAAGGCCTCTAGATTGGATCTTGTGGTTCTAGAACTTGCGGCGGCGGAAACTATTTTCTCTTTGTTTTTCCAGGGTTTCTGGAATTTTAGAGTATTTATAGAGCTGAGAGGCAATGGAGAAGCTTCCCGTAGGCCCCACTACCCACCAGGGCATGCCAGGGGCCTCTGGCATGCCCTGGTGCCAAGTTGGCCTCACGGGCCTCCTCTGCTGCACTTATTGGGCTCCCCTCGTGTCTTCTGGGCAGAAACAATTCTCCAAAAAGTTTTGTTGCATTTGGACTCCGTTCGGTATTGATTTTCTGCGAAGTAAAAAACAAGCAACTGGCACTAGGCACTATGTCAATAGGTTAGTCCCAAAAAATGATATAAAGTTGCTATAAAATGAATATAAAATATCCAAGATTGATAATATAACAGCATGGAACAATGAAAAATTATAGATACGTTGGAGACGTATCAGTGCCTATTGGGCCCCATGGGCCTCCTATAGTGCACTTCTTTGGCTCCACTAGAGTCTTCTGGGCAGAAAAAATTCTCCAAAAAGTTTCGTGGCATTTGGACTCCGTTTGTTATTGATTTTCTGTGAAGTAAAAAACAAGCAAAAACAGCAACTGGCACCGAGCACTATGTCAATAGGTTAGTCCCAAAAAATGATATAAAGTTGCAACAAAATGAATATAGAGCATCCAAGATTGATAATATAACAGCATGGAACAATAAAAAATTATAGATACGTTGGAGACGTATCAGCATCCCCAAGCTTAATTCCTGCTCATCATTGAGTAGGTAAATGATAAAAACAGAATTTTTGATGTGGAATGCTTCCTAACATGTTCATCTCATAATCTTTTATTTTGTTGCATGGACATTTGGACTTTTAGATGATTCAAAGCAATAGTCTATATTTGACATGAGGACATTAATACTCAAGCATATCAACAAGCAACCATGTCTTTCAAAATATCAACACTAAAGAAAGCTATCCCTATCCCATTATGCTCAATCATTGATCCATTCACGAAGCACACTCAAATATTAACTATTCCCAATGCACAAGTATGATAATATTGTTCCCTAGTTGGTGCTTTATAAGAGAGGATGGTGACTCAAAAAAATAAAAATTGCATAAAAGTAAATAGATAGGACCGTCGCAGAGGGAAGTAGGGTTTGTAGAGGTGCCAGAGCTCAGAGCTTAAATTGCGAGATAAAATTGTTTTGAGAGACATGCTTTTCCTATCAACGAAAATGTCAGAGAATTCCCAATACTTTCCATGCTAGATAAATCATAGGCGCTTCCCAAACAAAAAATAATGTTTATTACTTTTTCCACCATTCTTTCACAATCCATGGCTAGCCGTATCCACGGGTGCCTTCCGTACCAACACTTTCCAAGAAATTTATTATTGAACAACATAATTTTTTTTTCATTTCAGGACAGGGCATCCCTATTACCTTGCCACACTCTCGTGCAATGACAAGTGAATAAACACTCATCTTGAGAATAAAGTATCTACAACGGAAAATATTGTCCACCCCGTGCCGCTTCATGAGCGGTACGGGCACACAAAAAGGAAATTCATTTTGAAAATTAGAGTTGGCACATACAAATTAACTTGGAACAGCACGGAAATAATGCATATAGGTACGTATGGTGGACTCATTTGGCACACCTTGGTTTAAGGAGTTTGGATGCACAAGTAGTATTCCTACTTAGTACAAATGGAGGCTAGCAAATAGATTGAGAAGTGACCAACCAAGAAACGAAAATGATCATAAAAGAGCAATTAACATAAATAACACCGAATAATGCACCACAAGTAGGATGTAACTTCATTGCATAAGTTAAGCAATGAGAGGATATTTCTTTAAAATTGTAGCAACTATCAAAATAATCTAATTTAAGCATGAGAGCATATTTCTTCAAAATTAAAGCACCACCGTGCTCAAAAAGATATAAGTGAAGCACTAGAGCAATTCCATAGCTCAAAAAATTTAAGTGAAGTGCTTAGAGCAATTCTAATGAATCATATCACAATTACGGCTCTCTCAAATATGTGTGTCTAGCAAGGATTATTTTGACAAACTAATAAGCAAAGCAAGCAAACACTCATATAATACAAGATGCTCCAAGCAAAACTCATGATATGTGACAAATAAAAATATAGCTCCAAGTAAAATTACCGATGGTCGTTGGAAGAAAGAGGGGATGCCTTCCGGGGCATCCCCAAGCTTAGTTGCTTGGTACTCCTTGAATATTACCTTGGGGTGCCATGGGCATCCCCAAGCTTAGGCTCTTTTTACTCCTTATTCCTTCATCGATCATGATCTCACCCAAAACTTGAAAACTTCAATCACGCAAAACTTAACAAAAACCTTCGTGAGATCCGTTAGTATAAGAAAACTAATCTTTACTTTAAGTACTATTGCAAACCCATTCATATTTTGTTATTGCATTATATCTACTGTATTCTAACTTTACCATGGCTAAAACCCCCCGGTATAGTTCATAGATTCATCAAAATAGGCACACAATTCAACGAAAACAGAATCTGTCAAGAACAGAACAATCGGTAAAGAGTCAAATTTTACTCATACTTCTGTAACTCCAAAAATTCTGAAAAATTAGTACAACAGAGGAAATTCATATATCAATCTTGTGTAAAACATTCAGAAATTTTCGTCCTTCTGTGATTTTTGACAATTCTTCTATTGCACATAAAAGTTTCTGTTTTTCAACAAGATCAAATCAACTATCACCCAAAGCCATCCTAAAGGCATTACTTGGCACAAACACTAATTAAAACATAAATAATATAATCATAACAGAGGCATAATTATGTAATTAATAAAAACAGAAAATATAATTATTGGGTTGTCTCCCAACATGCTCTTTCTTTATAGCCATTAAGATAGGCTTAAGATTTTATTGACACTCGCATGAAAGATAATAATTGAAACACAAAGAGACTATCATAAAACATGTGACAAACATATTTAAGTCTAGCATACTTCCTATTCATAGGCATTTCATAAGCAAACAAATTATCTAGGCAAGCGAAAACTAGCGTATGCAAGGAAATAGAAAGAAACAATAGCAATCTCAACATAACGAGAGGTAGTTTAGTAACATGAAAATTTCTACAACCATATTTTCCTCTCTCATAATAATTACATGTAAGATCATAATCAAATCCAATAATATAGCTATCATATAAAATTTTCTCTTCATGATCCACATGCATGCAAAATTGACACTCTTCCAAACTAGTGGGATTATCATCAAGATTGAACACTCTCCAAATATGTGGGATTATTTTTACCTAAAGTTGACGCTCTTCCGAACCCACTTTCAATATTATTGCAAACATTATTATCACTAACATATTCATCATGAGGCTTAAATAAATTTTCAAGATCATAATAAGAATCACCCCAATCATGATCATTGCAATAAGTAGTGGACATATCAAAATTAGCATCCCCAAGCCTGGGGTTTTGCATATTATTAGCACAATTGACATTAATAGAATTGATAATAACACAATTGCAACCATGCTTTTCATTCAAGGAGCTATCATGAATCACTTCATAAATTTCCTCTTTTAGCACTTCATCACAATTTTCAGATTCACGAATTTCAAGCGAAACTTCATAAAGATAATTTAGTGAACTCAATTCACTAGCAATTGGTTCATCAAAATTGGATCTTTTAAAAAGATTAGCATGTGGATGGGGATCCATATCAATAGATTTTTAGCAAGCGAAGATGCAAGCAAATAGAAGACACATGGCAACACAAGCAAAGATAACAAACGAGCAAAAAGGCAAAAAAAAAGAAGGCAAATAAAATGGCAAATATTGTCGTGCTTTTCGCAAAAATGGTTTAGAAGCGGAGGAGATGAAAATGAGAGGCAAATAGCAAATAAAGTAAATTGCAAGGAGATGAGATTTGAGCATGGGTACTTGATAGATCTGGACGTGATCCTCCCCGACAACGTTGCCAGAAATTCTTTCTGATTGCTTGTATTTGCGTTGGTATTTCCCCGAAGAGGAGAGGATGATGCAGCACATCCACGGTAAGTATTTCCCTTAGTTATGAAACCAAAGTTATCAATGGAGTAGGAGGATCCACCTAAACTATGTAAACAGTACCTGCACACAAATAACAAATACTTGCAACCCAACGCGTTAGACGGGTTGTCAATCCCTCCTCGGTATTGAGATAGATTAAATTGTATGAGATTGGTTGAATAGATATAACAAAAGCACAAAATAAAATAAATAAAGAAAAAGTGCAACAAGGTATTTTTGGATTAATAGATCTAAAAATAATAAGATAGGAAATAGACCTGGGGCCGTATATTTCACTAGAGGCTTCTCTCAAGAAAATAGCATATGCTGGGAAACAAATTACTGTTGGGCAATTAATAGAAGAGCAAATAATTATGACAATATCCATGGCAACGATCATGTATATAGGCATCACGTCCAGGACTAGTAGACCAAAACGATTCTACATCTACTACTATTACTTCACACATCGACCGCTATCCAGCATGCATCTAGTGTATAATGTTCATGAAAAAATAGAGTAATGCAATAAGAACGATGACATGATGTAGACAAGATCTATTCATGTAGGAGTAGACCCCATCTTTTTATCCTTAATGGCAACGATGCATGCGTGTCATGTCTCTTTCTGTCACTGAGATTGAGCACCACAAGATCGAACCCATCAGAAAGCACATCTTCCCATGGCAAGGAATATCAATCTAGTTGGCCAAACCAAACCAAAGTTTCGGAGAAGAAATACGAGTCTATACAGATCATGCATAAAATAGTTTAGAGAAGACTCAAATAATATTCATAGATAGAACTGATCATAAACTCGCAATTCATCGGATCCCAACAAGCACACCGCAAAAAGTCATTACATCAAATAGATCTCCAAGAACATCGAGGAGAACATTGTATTGAAGATCACAAAGAGAGAAGAAGCCATCTAGCTACTACCTACGGACCCGTAGGTCTGTGGTAAACTACTCGCGCATAATTGGAGGGGCAAGGGTGTTGATGAAGAACCCCTCCATGATCGTTGATCCCTCCTGCAGAGTGCCGGAAAAGGCCTCTAGATTGGATCTTGTGGTTCTAGAACTTGCGGCGGCAGAAACTATTTTCTCTCTATTTTTCCAGGGTTTATGGAATTTTAGAGTATTTATTGAGCCGAGAGGCAGTGGAGAAGATTCCCGTGGGCCCCATTACCCACCAGGGCGTGCCAGAGGCCTCTGGCGTGCCCTGGTGCCTAGTAGGCCTCATGGGCCTCCTCTGCTGCACTTATTGGGCTCCCCTCGTGTCTTCTGGGCAGAAACAATTCTCCAAAAAGTTTCGTGGCATTTGGACTCCGTTTGGTATTGATTTTCCGCGAAGTAAAAAAGCAAGCAACTGGCACTGGGCACTATGTCAATAGGTAAGTCCCAAAAAATGATATAAAGTTGCTATAAAATGAATACAAAACATCCAAGATTGATAATATAATAGCATGGAACAATGAAAAATTATAGATACATTGAAGACGTATCAGTTCCTAGTGGGCCCCACGGGCCTCCTCTAGTGCACTTCTTTTGCTCCACTGGTGTCTTCTGGGCAGAAAAAATTCTCCAAAAAGTTTCGTGGCATTAGGACTCCGTTTGGTATTGATTTTCCACGAAGTAAAAAAATAAGCAAAAAACAGAAATTGGCACCGGGCACTATGTCAATAGGTTAGTCACAAAAAATGATATAAAGTTGCTATTAAATGAATATAGAGCATCCAAGATTGATAATATAACAGCATGGAACAATAAAAAATTATAGATACGTTGGAGACGTATCAGCATCCCCAAGCTTAATTCCTGCTTGTCCTCGAGTAGGTAGATGATGAAAATAGAATTTTTTATGTGGAATGCTACCTAACATGTTCATCTCATAATCTTTTCTTTTGTAGCATGGACATTTGGAATTTTAGATGATTCAAAGCAATAGTCTATATTTGACATGATGACATCAATACTCAAGCATATCAACAAGCAAGCATGTCTTTTAAATTATCAACACTAAAGAAAGCTATCACTAGCCCATTATGCTCAATTATTGATCCATTCATGAAGCACACTCAAATATTAACTATGCCTAATGCACAAGTATGATAATAGTGTTCCCTAGTTGGTGCTTTATAAGAGAAGATGGAGACTCAATAAAAATAAAAATTACATAAAAGTAAATAGATAGGCCCTTCGCAGAGGGAAGCAGAGATTTGTAGAGGTGCCAGAGCTCAAAGCTTAAATTGAGAGATAAATTTTTTTGAGTAGCATGCTTTTCCTGTCAACGAAAACGACCGAGAATTCCCAATACTTTCCATGCTCGATAAATCATAGGCGGTTCCCAAACAGAAAATAAATTTTGTTCCATTTTCCACCATTCTTTCACAATCCATGGCTAGCCGTATCCACGGGTGCCTTCCATACCAACACTTTCCAAGGAATTTATTATTGAACAACGTAATTTTTTTTTCATTTCAGGACTGGGCATCCCTATTACCTTGCCACACTCTCGTGCAATGACAAGTGAATAAACACTCATCTTGAGAATAAAGTATCTAGCATGGAAAATATTAGCCACCCCCTGCCGCTTCATGAGCAATACAGGCACACAAAAAGGAAATTCATTTTAAAAATTAGAGTTGGCACATACAAATTTACATGGAACAGCACGGAAATACCGCATATAGGTAGGTATGGTGGACTCATTTGGCACAACTTGGTTTAAGGAGTTTGGATGCACAAGTAGTATTCCTACTTAGTACAAATGGAGGCTCGCAAATAGATTGAGAAGTGACCAACCAAGAAACGAAAATGATCATAAAAGAGCAATTAACATAAATAGCACCGAATAATGCACCACAAGTAGGATGTAAATTCATTGCAAAAGTTAAGCAATGAGAGGATATTTCTTTAAAATTGTAGCAACTATCAAAATAATCTAAGTTAAGCATGAGAGCATATTTCTTCAAAATTAAAGCACCACTGTTCTAAAAAACATGTGACAAACATATTTAAGTCTAGCATACTTCCTATGCATAGGCATTTCATAAGCAAACAAATTATCTAGGCAAGCGAAAACTAGCGTATGCAAGGAAAAAGAAAGAAACAATAGCAATCTCAACATAACGAGAGGTAGTTTAGTAACATGAAAATTTCTACAACCATATTTTCCTATCTCATAATAATTACGTGTAAGATCATAATCAAATCCAATAATATAGCTATCATATAAAATTTTCTCTTCATGATCCACATGCATGCAAAATGGACACTCTTCCAAACTAGTGGGATTATCATCAAGCTTGAACACTCTCCAAATATGTGGGATTATTTTTACCTAAAGTTGACGCTCTTCCGAACCCACTTTCAATATTATTGCAAACATTATTATCACTAACATATTCATCATGAGGCTTAAATAAATTTTCAAGATCATAAGAAGAATCACCCCAATCATGATCATTGCAATAAGTAGTGGACATATCAAAATTAGCATCCCCAAGCTTGGGGTTTTGCATATTATTAGCACAATTGACATTAATAGAATTGATAACAACACCATTGCAAGAATGCTTTTCATTCAAGGAGCTATCGTGAATCACTTCATAAATTTCCACTTTTAGCACTTCACCACAATTTTCAAATTCACAAATTTCAAGCGAAACTTCATAAAGATAATCTAGTGAACTCAATTCACTAGCAATTGGTTCATCAAAATTGGATCTTTTAAAAAGATTAGCATGTGGATGAGGATCCATATCAATAGATTTTTAGCAAGCAAAGATGCAAGCAAATAGAAGACACATGGCAACACAAGCAAAGATAACAAATGAGCAAAAAGGCAAACAAAAAGAAGGCAAATAAAATGGCAAATATTTTTGTGCTTTTCGCAAAAATGGTTTAGAAGCAGAGGGGATGAAAATGAGAGGCAAATAGCAAATAAAGTAAATTGCAAGGAGATGAGATTTGAGATTGGGTACTTGATAGATCTGGACGTGATCCTCCCTGGCAACGGTGCCAGAAATTGTTTCCGATTGCTTGTATTTGTGTTGGTATTTCCCCGAAGAGGAGAGGATGATGCAGCACATCCACGGTAAGTATTTCCCTCAGTTATGAAACCAAGGTTATCAATGGAGTAGGAGGATCCACCCAAACTATGTAAACAGTACCTGCACACAAATAACAAATACTTACAACCAACGCGTAAGAGGGGTTGTCAATCCCTCCTCGGTATTGAGATAGATTAAATTGTATGAGATTGGGTGAATAGATCTAACAAAAGCACAAAATAAAATAAATAAAGAAAAAGTGCAACAAGGTATTTTTGGATTAATAGATCTAAAAATAATAAGATAGGAAATAGACCTAGGGCCGTATATTTCACTAGAGGCTTCTCTCAAGAAAATAGCATACGGTGGGTAAACAAATTACTGTTGGGCAATTGATAGAAGAGCAAATAATTATGACGATATCCAAGGCAATGATCATGAATATAGGCATCACGTCCAAGACTAGTAGACTGAAATGATTCTACATCTACTACTATTACTCCACACATCGACCGCTATCCAGCATGCATCTAGTGTATAATGTTCATGGAAAAACAGAGTAATGCAATAAGAACGACGACATGATGTAGACAAGATCTATTCATGTAGGAGTAGACCCCATCTTTTTATCCTTAATGGTAACGATGCATGCGTGTCATGTCTCTTTCTGTCACTGAGATTGAGCACCGCAAGATCGAACCCATCAGAAAGCACATCTTCCCATCGCAAGAAATATCAATCTAGTTGGCCAAACCAAACCAAGGTTTCAGAGAAGAAATATGAGTATATAAAGATCATGCATAAAATAGTTTAGAGAAGACTCAAATATTATTCATAGATAGAACTGATCATAAACTCGCAATTCATCGGATCCCAACAAGCACACCACAAAAAGTCATTACATCAAATAGATCTCCAAGAACATTGAGGAGAACATTGTATTGAAGATCAAAAAGAGAGAAGAGGCCATCTAGCTACTACCTACGGACCCGTAGGTCTGTGGTAAACTACTCACGCATAATTGGAGGGGCAAGGGTGTTGATGAAGAACCCCTCCGTGATCGTTGACCCCTCCAACAGAGTGCCGGAAAAGGCCTCTAGATTGGATCTTGTGGTTCTAGAACTTGCGGCGGCGGAAACAATTTTCTCTTTGTTTTTCCAGGGTTTCTGGAATTTTAGAGTATTTATAGAGCTGAGAGGCAGTGGAGAAGCTTCCCATGGGCTCCACTACCCACCAGTGCGTGCCAAGGGCCTCTGGCGCGCCCTGGTGCCTAGTGGGCCTCACGGGCCTCCTCTGCTGCACTTATTGGGCTCCCCTCGTGTCTTCTGGGCAGAAACAATTCTCCAAAAAGTTTTGTGGCATTTGGACTCCGTTTGGTATTGATTTTCCGTGAAGTAAAAAAGCAAGCAACTGGCACTGGGCACTATGTCAATAGGTAAGTCCCAAAAAATGATATAAAGTTGCTATAAAATGAATATAAAACATCCAAGACTAATAATATAACAGCATGGAACAATGAAAAATTATAGATACATTGGAGACGTATCAGTGCCTAGTGGGCCCCACGGGCCTCCTCTAGTGCACTTCTTTTGCTCCACTGGTGTCTTCTGGGCAGAAAAAATTCTCCAAAAAGTTTCGTGGCATTTGGACTCCGTTTGGTATTGATTTTCTACGAAGTAAAAAACAAGCAAAAAAACAACAACTGGCACCGGGCACTATGTCAATAGGTTAGTCCCAAAAAATGATATAAAGTTGCAATAAAATGAATATAGAGCATCCAAGATTGATAATATAACAGCTTGGAACAATAAAAAATTATAGATACATTGAAGACGTATCAGCATCCCCAAGCTTAATTCCTGCTCGTCCTCGAGTAGGTAAAAGATAAAAACAGAATTTTTTAATGTGGAATGCTTCCTAACATGTTCATCTCATAATCTTTTATTTTGTTCCATGGACATTTGGACTTTTATATGATTCAAAGCAATAGTCTATATTTGACATGAGGACATTAATACTCAAGCATATCAACAAGCAACCATGTCTTTCAAAATATCAACACTAAAGAAAGCTATCCCTATCCCATTATGCTCAATCATTGATCCATTCATGAAGCACACTCAAATATTAACTATTCCCAATGCACAAGTATGATAATAGTGTTCCCTAGTTGGTGCTTTATAAGAGAGGATGGTGACTCAAAAAAATATTGCATAAAAGTAAATAGATAGGCCCTTCGCAGAGGGAAGTAGGGATTTATAGAGGTGCCAGAGCTCAGAGCTTAAATTGAGAGATAAAATTGTTTTGAGAGACATGCTTTTCCTGTCAACGAAAATGACCAAGAATTCCCAATACTTTCCATGCTAGATAAATCATAGGCGCTTCCCAAACAAAAAATAATGTTTATTACTTTTTCCACCATTCTTTCACAATCCATGGCTAGCTGTATCCACGGGTGCCTTCCATACCAACACTTTTCAAGGAATTTATTGTTGAACAACATAATTTTTTTTTCATTTCTGGACTGGGCATCCCTATTAGCTTGCCGCACTCTCGTGCAATGACAAGTGAATAAACACTCATCTTGAGAATAAAGTATCTAGCATGGAAAATATTGGCCACCCCCTGCCGCTTCATGAGCGGTACGGGCACACAAAAAGGAAATTCATTTTAAAAATTAGAGTTGGCACATACAAATTTACTTGGAACAGCACGGAAATACCGCATATAGGTAGGTATGGTGGACTCATTTGGCACTACTTGGTTTAAGGAGTTTGGATGCACAAGTAGTATTCCTACTTAGTACAAATGGAGGCTAGCAAATAGATTGAGAAGTGACCAACCAAGAAACGAAAACGATCATAAAAGAGCAATTAACATAAATAACACCGAATAATGCACCACAAGTAGGATGTAACTTCATTGCATAAGTTAAGCAATGAGAGGATTTTTCTTTAAAATTGTAGCAACTATCAAAATAATCTAAGTTAAGCATGAGAGCATTCTTCAAAATTAAAGCACCACCGTGCTCAAAAAGATATAAGTGAAGCACTAGAGCAATTCCATTGCTCAAAAAATTTAAGTGGAGCAATTCTAATAAATCATAGCATAATTAAGGCTCTCTCAAATATGTGTGTCTAGCAAGGATTATTGTGACAAACTAAAAAGCAAAACAAGCAAAGACTCATATAATACAAGATGCTCCAAGCAAAACTCATGATATGTGACGAATAAAAATATAGCTCCAAGTAAAATTACCGATGGTCGTTAGAAGAAAGAGGGGATGCCTTTCGGGGCATCCCCAAGCTTAGGTTCTTGGTTATCCTTAAATATTACCTTGGGGTTCCATGGGCATCCCCAAGCTTAGGCTCTTTTCACTCATTATTCCTTCATCCATCGTGATCTCACCGATAACTTGAAAACTTCAATCACACAAAACTTAACAAAAACCTTCATGAGATCCGTTAGTATTAGAAAACCAATCTTTACTTTAAGTACTGTTGCAAACCCATTCATATTTTCTTATTGCATTATACCTACTGTATTATAAATTTACCATGGCTAAAACCCCTGGTATAGTCCATAGATTCAACAGAATAAGCAGACAATGCAACAAAAACAGAATCTGTCAAAAACAGAACAATCTGTAAAGACTTGAAATTTACTCATACTTCTGTAACTCCAAAACTTATGACAAATTTGAACAACAGAGGAAATTCATTTATCAATGTTGTGTAAAACATTCAGAATTTTTCGTCGCTTCTGTGATTTTTAACAATTCTGCTACTGGACATCAAAGTTTCTGTTTTTCAACAAGATCAAATCAACTATCACCCAAGCCATCTTAAAGGCATTACTTGGCACAAACACTAACTAAAACATAAAAACCACAATCATAAAAGAGGTATAAATGCATATTTATTGAAAAACAGAAAAGAAACAATTGGGTTGTCTCCCAACAAGCGCTTTTCTTTAAAGCCTTTTAGCTAGGCATTGATAATTTTAATGATGCTCACATGAAAGAGAAGAATTGAAACACGAAGTGAGCATCATAAAGCATGTGAAAATCACTTTTAATTCTAACATACTTCCTATGCATAGGAATTTTATAGGCAAACAAATTATCAAGACAAGAAATATCTAGCATATGCAAGGAAGAAGAAAGAAACAATAGTAATCTCAATATAACGAGAGTTAATTTAGTAACATGAAAATCTATACAACCATATTTTCCTCTCTCATAATAATTACATGTAGGATCATAATCAAATTCAACAAATATAACTATCACATAAAATATTTTCTACATGATCCACATGCATGAAAGATGACACTCTTCCAAAAATATTGGGATTATCATCAAATAAACTCATGACCTCTCCAAGCCCACTTTTATCAAAAATTTCATAAGATTGAACACTCTCCAAATGTGTGGGATTATTTTTACTTAAAGTTGACGCTCTTCCAAACCCACTTTAAATATTATTGCAAGCATTATTATCAATATCATATTCATCATGAGGCTTAAATAAATTTTCAAGATCATAAGAAACATTGTCACCCCAATCATGATCATTGCAATAAGTAGTAGACATAACAAATTTATCATCCCCAAGCTTGGGGTTTTGCACATTATTAGCACAATTGACATTAATAGAATTTGTAATAACATCATTGCAATTATGCTTTTCATTGAAGGAGCTATCATCAATCGCTTTATAAAAAAAATCGTTTAACACTTCATCACAATTTTCAGATTCACGATCTTCAAGCAAAACTTCATAAAGATAATCTAGTGCACTCAAATCTCTAGCAATTGGTTCATCATAATTTGGTCTCTTGAAAAGATTAGCAAGTGGATGAGGATCCATATCAATAGATTTTTAGCAAGCGAAGATGCAAGCAAATAGAAGGCACATGGTAACACAAGCAAAGATAGCAAACAAGCAAAAAGGCAAACAAAAAGAAGGCAAATAAAAAGGTAAATATTTTTGTGATTTTCTGAAAACATTTTAGAAGTGGGGGAGATGAAAATGAGAGACAAATGGCAAATAAAGTAAATTGCAAGGAGATGAGATTTGAGATTGGGTACTTGATAGATCTGGACGTGATCTTCCTCGGCAATGGCGCCAAAAATTCTTCCTGACTGCTTGTATCTGCGTTGGTATTTCCCCGAAGAGGAGAGGATGATGCAGCACATCAACGGTAAGTATTTCCCTCAGTTATGAAACCAAGGTTATCAATCTAGTAGGACGATCCACCCAAACTATGTAAATAGTACCTGCACACAAATAACAAATACTTGCAACCCAACGCGTAAGACGGGTTGTCAATCCCTCCTCAGTATTGAGCTAGATTAAATTGTATGAGATTGGTTAAATAGATCTAACAAAAGCACAAAATAAAATAAAGAAAGAAAAAGTGCAGCAAGGTATTTTTGGATTTTTGGATCAATAGATCTGAAAATAATATGATAGGAAATAGACCCGGGGGTAGTAGATTTCACTAGGGGCTTATCTCATGAAAATAGCATAGCATACAATGGGTAAACAAATTACTGTTGGGCAATTGACACAAAAGCAAATAATTATGACAATATCCAAGGCAATGATCATGTATATAGGCATCACGTCCAAGATTAGTAGACCAAAACGATTCTGCATCTACTACTATTACTCCACACATCGACTGCTATCCAGCATGCATCTAGTGTATTAAGTTCAGGAAAACGGAGTAATGCAATAAGAACGATGACATGATGTAGACAAGATCTATTCATGTAGGAATAGACCCCATCTTTTTATCCTTAATGGCAACAATACATGCATGTCATGTCTCTTTCTGTCATTGAGATTGAGCACCGCAAGATCGAACCCATCACAAAGCGCCTCTTCCCATGGCAAGAAAAATCAATCTAGTTGGCCAAACTAAACCAAAGTTTTAGAGAAGAAATACGAGGGTATAACAATCATGTATAAAAGAGTTCAGAGAAGACTCAAATAATATTCATAGATAGAATGGATCATAAACTCGCAATTCATCGGATCCCAACAAACACACAACAAAAAGTCATTACATCAAATAGATCTCCAAGAACATCGAGGAGAACATTGTATTGAAGATCAAAAAGAGAGAAGAAGCCATCTAGCTACTGCCTACGGACCCATAGGTCTGTGGTAAACTACTCACGCATCATCAGAGGGGCAATGGTGATGATGAAGAACCCCTCCATGATCGGATCTCATGGTTCTGGAACTTGCGGCGGTGAAAACTATTTTCTCTCTACTCCTCTAGGGTTTCTGGAATATTAGAGTATTTATAGAGCTAAGAGGCGGTGGAGAAGCCTCCCGTGGGCCCCACGGGCCTCCTCTGGTGCACTTCTTGGGCTCCCCTGGTGTCTTCTGGGTAGAAAAAGTATCCAAAAAGTTTTGTTGCATTTGGACTCAGTTTGGTATTGATTTTCTTTGAAGTAAAAAAACAAGCAAAAAATAGCAACTAGCACTGGGCACTATGTCAATAGGTTAGTCCCAAAAAATGATATAAAGTTGCTATAAAATGAATATAGAACATCCAAGATTGATAATATAACCGCATGGAACAATAAAAAAATATAGATACGTTGGAGACGTATCACTTACTGAACACGAACGATTGCACTAGCTACGTTACTGAACCCGAGTAATTCCTTCGCTGCTAACTGAACCCGAGTGATTCCTTCGCTGCTGCTGCTTACAGAAGCCGATCGAGCCCCCGTGCGAGACGCAGCCAACTAGTGTGTTGGGTTGCCTCTCAATGAACAGAGACTGTTGCTACCATGTGCGCGATACGTAGAATGAGTCGAGACGTGGTGAGTCGAGCCGGTTGGTTGGCTGTGGATGAACAATTCCCGGTGGGGGTTGGATGAACAGGACCCCGTGGTAGTAGGCCATTGCCGTTGGATGAATAGGACCCCGAGGAGGCCGCCGCACCCCTGCCGGTTGGGGGTGCATGAACAGGACCTCAGGGAGGCTGGATGAACAGAAGCCGGTGGAGGCTAGATGAACAGTAGATAGTGGATGAACAGTGTCTGGTGGAGGCTGGAGGAAGTTGACGGTGGATGAACAGTAGCCGTAGAGGCAAGGCAGTAGACGATGGATGAACATGACCCCGTTTCGACCATAGGCGCTTGAACAGAAGTCTATTTCCTCCATTTTGCGGTACGCCTTGATACGTCTCCAACGTATCTATAATTTTTTATTGTTCCATGCTATTATATTATCTATTTTGGATGTTTTATATGCATTAATATGCTATTTTATATTATTTTTGGGACTAACCTATTAACCCAGAGCCCAGTGCCAGTTTCTATTTTTTCCTTGTTTTTGAGTTTCGCAGAAAAGGAATATCAAACGGAGTCCAAACGGAATAAAACTTTACGATGATTTTTCTTGGACCAGAAGACACACGTAGGACTTGGAGGCCAAGGAAAAGGAGTCCCGAGGCGATGGCAAGGGTGCAGGGAGCACCCCAGGGGGGTGCCCCCTGCCTTGTGGGTCCCTCGGAGCTCCTCTAACCCTAATCTTCGGCCTATAAATACCCAAATATTCCCAAACCCTTAGAGGCATCCACAAAAATACTTTTCCGCCTCCGCAAGCCTCTGTTCCCGTGAGATCCCATCTTGGGGCCTTTTCCAGCAATCTGCCGGAGGAGGATTCGATCACGGAGGGCATCTACATCAACCCTATTGCCCTTCCAATGAAACGTGAGTAGTTTACCTTAGACCTACGGGTCCATAGCTAGTAGCTAGATGGCTTCTTCTCTCTCTATGATCTTCAATACCATGTTCTCCTCGATGTTCTTGGAGCTCTATCCGATGTAATATTCTTTTGTGGTGTGTTTGTCGAGATCCGTTGAATTCTGGATTTATGATCAGATTATCTATGAATATTATTTGAATCTTCTCTGAATTCTTATATGCATGTTTTGATATCTTTGTATTTCTCTTCGAATTATCGGTTTGGTTTGGCCAACTATATTGGTTCTTCTTGCAATGGGAGAGGTGCTTAGTTTTGGGTTCAATCTTGCGGTGTCCTCACCCAGTGACATTGTAGGGGTAGCGAGGCACGTATTGTATTGTTGCCATCAAGGATAAAAAGATGGGGTTTTTATCATATTGCTTGAGTTTATCCCTCTACATCATGTCATCTTACTTAATGTGTTACTCTGTTCTCTTGAACTTAATACTCTAGATGCAGACAGGAGTCGGTTGATGTGTTGAGTAATAGTAGTAGATGCAGAATCGTTTCGGTCTACTTGACATGGACGTGATGCCTATATGCATAATCATTGCCTTGGATATTGTCACAACTTTGCGCTTTTCTATCAATTGCTCGACAGTAATTTGTTCACCCACCGTATTATTTTCCTTCAAGAGAGAAGCCTGTAGTGAAACCTATGGCCCCCGGGTCTATTTTCCCTTATATATTTTCAGATCTATAAACCAAAAATACCAAAAATATCTTACTGTAATTTATTTACTTTTATTTTTATTTTACGTTTTAGTAATCTTTTATATCTATCTCTATCAGATCTCACCATTGCAATTGACCGTGAAGGGATTGACAACCCCTTTATCGCGTTGGGTGCAAGTGTTTGATTGTTTGTGTAGGTGCATAGATTGGAGACTTTCTTGTGCCTCCTACTAGATTGATACCTTGGTTCTCTAACTGAGGGAAATACTTATCTCTACTTTGCTGCATCACCCTTTCCTCTTCAAGGGAAAAACCAATGCAAGCTCAAGAAGTAGCATGCCTGACCCCTCCCGATGAACAGGACCCCGTTTTGACCGTAGGCGCTCGAACAGAAGTCTGTTTCCTATGTTTTGCGGTACGCCAGACCCCTCCCAATCAACAGGACCCCGTTTTGACTGTAGGCTCTCGAACAGACGTCCATTTCCTCGATGTTGCGGTACAACAGACCCTTCCCGATGAACAGGACACTGTTCGACCGTACGCGGTTCAACACAAGGCCGTTTCCTCTGTTTTGCGGTATGCGAGACCTCATTTCGACTATTCCGTCGAAGCCGGTTGGCTCCCGATGGATAGGATGTATTCCAGCTCAGTCGGTTGCCTCCCGATGAACACGGCATTGTTTCCTCCATTCCGACCCAGCCAGTTGGCTGCCGATGAACATGACATCGTCGCTGTACGCATTCGAGACCCCGCTCGTCAGTACGTACATAGCCGTATTTACTTTCTTGCAGCGTGGCTGTACGTACGTGTACCACGATATAGATGGGACTACGTGACATGCTACGTCGGCGGTTCTACTACGACACCTGCCCCTCCTTACTCGGCCACGGTCCATCGCTGCAGAGAGACCGATCGACCGCTATGTACGTACACATTCGCGACCAGACAGATAACTCTACATACAATTCGACTTGGTGGGTCCCAGCTGGAAGGGGGTAAGGAGGCACTTCCTTCCATGGGAAGATGTAGCTAGTAAGTCCCAGCTGTCAGGTGGGAAATGTTTTTTTCGTGAAATACAGAGGCCCTTCCGGTGGGTCCCCGGTGTCAGGTGGAGGAATCATTATTTTGCGCGTAATATGGAGGCACTTCCTTGTGTGCGGCTGAGGACCCAACTGTCAGCCTCTCCACGTATAGTCTTCCGATGGATGTTGTTCATTGACCATGTTGACCACGCCACGCCGAGAGCACAAGGGCAATAGACGATGGCGAGGCCTAGGAAGGGAACGACCCAGAGCCGGAGAAGACTCGATAGTTGTTTCCCATACGGAGGGGAGTACGAGGGTTTACTAGTTCGTCTATCGTTGCCGGAGAATAAAAGGAGGTGTGGGTGAGTGGAGGGATGGCCGGGCCAGCGATGGGAGTATGGTGTGGTGGTTAGGCCTGCGTGGCAGCAGAGCCGGCCATGGGAGGCATGAGCAGGTGGTACGGTCGGTGCTAGTTTGGGCGGCTGGAGCAAGAAGACCAAAGGTTGAAGAAGCAGCACGGTCGTTGGATTTACATCCTATGGTCACTACATCTAGAATCGTTTATATTGACTACGTTGACAAAGCGTTGCGTCCGCTTCAACTTAATAGGCCCACAAGTCAGCCTCCAAATCTGGTGGGTCCTAGCTAGCTGCCAGGGGGTAAGAGGCACTTCCTTCTATGCGAAGATTTAGCTAGTGGGTCCCAGCTGTCAGGGGGGAAACGTTTATTTCATGAAATACAGAGGCCCTTCCAATGGGTCCCGACTGCCAGGTGGAGGAATCAATATTTTTCACGTAATAAGGAGGCACTTCCTTGCGTGCGGTCGTGGACCCAGTTGTCAGCCTCTCCATGTACAGTCCACTTCCGATGGATGTCGTTCGTTGACCGCATTGACCACGCCGCGCCGAGAGCACCAAGGCAGTGGACGACGGCGAGGCCTAGGAAGGGAATGAACAAGAGCCGAGGAAGACTCGGCAGTTGTTTCCCATGCGGAGGGGGTATGAGGGTTTACTGGTTCGGCTGCAGTGTGAGGCTGCCGTCGCCAGAGAATAACAAGAGGTGTGGGTGAGTAGAGGGATGGCCTGGCCAGCAATGCGAGTATGGTGGGGCCGTGAGGCCTTCACGGTAGCACAGCCAGCCACGGGATGCGGGAGCAGGCGGTTCCGCCGGCGCTGGTTTGGGTGGCTGGAGCAAGAAGATCAGAGACTGAAGAAGCACGATTGCCGTTGGATTGACATCTAACAGTCTCACGCTGGTAGAGTCGATTGTTGACTAAGTTTCTTTTTTGAGAAACCTTGTGTACGCATCAACTTAGTAGGCCCACAAGACAGTCTCCAAATCTTTGGCAGATAACATACATCCCATTTGCTATATTTGTAATAATTTGCAGCCCATTTGCTAATTCTTAAAGAATTTATTACAGCCCATTTTCTGCCCAGGAGCACGGTCAAAAAGTTCAAGCTAATTTTGCATATTTCGGTGGAGCCCGAACTATTTTAATCCAGAAATGATTGATACGTCTCCAACATATCTATAATTTTTGATTGTTCCATGCTATTAAAGTATCAATCTTGGATGTTTTATAATGATTTACTAGCAACTTTATATCATTTTTTTGGACTAACCTATTGACAGAGTGCCAAGTGCTAGTTGTTGTTTTTGCTTGTTTTTTTACTTCGCAGAAAATCAATACCAAACGGAGTCCAGATGCCCCAAAACTTTTTGAAGAATTTTTTCTGCCCAGAAGACACCCAGGAGGCCCAGGAAGTGCACCAGAGGAGGCCCGTGGGGCCCACTAGGCACCAGGGCGTGCCAGAGGCCCCAGGCGCGCCCTGGTGGGTAGTGGGGCCCACGGGAAGCTTCTCCACCGACCTCTGCATCTATAAATACTCTAAAATCCCAAAAACCCTAGGGGATTCGACGAAACACAATTCCAGCTGCCGCAAGTTCCAGAACCATGAGATCCAATCTAGAGGCCTTTTTCGACACTCTGCCGGAGGGGTCAACAATCACGGAGGGGTTCTTCATCATCACCCTTGCCCCTCCGATGATGCGTGAGTAGTTTACCGCAGACCTACGGGTCTGTAGGTAGTAGCTAGATGGCTTCTTCTCTCTTTTTGATCTTCAATACAATGTTCTCCTCGATGTTCTTGGAGATCTATTTGATGTAATGAATTTTTGTGGTGTGTTTGTTGGAATCCGATGAATTTTGAGTTTATGATCAGATCTATCCATGAATATTATTTGATCTTTGCTGAACTCTTTTATGCATGATCTTTATAGCATCGTATTTCTTCTCCTAAACTTTGGTTTGGTTTGGCCAACTAGATTGATTTTTCTTGCAATGGGAAGAGGTGCTTTGTGATGGGTTCAATCTTGCGGTGCTCAATCTCAGTGACAGAAAGAGACATGACACGCATGTATCATTGCTATTAAGGATGAAAAGATTGGGTATATTCCTACATGATTAGATCTTGTCTACATCATGTCATCGTTCTTATTGCATTACTCCGTTTTTTCATCAACTTAATACACTAGATGCATGCTGGATAGCAGTCGATGTGTGGAGTAACAGTAGTAGATGCAGGCAGGAGTCGGTCTACTAATCTTGGATGTGATGCCTATATATATGATTATTGCCTTGGATATCTTCATAATTATTTGCTTTTCTATCAATTTCCTAACAGTAATTTGTTTACCCACCATACGCTATTTTCTCGAGAGAAGCGTCTAGTGAAATCTACGGCCCCCGAGTCTATTTCCTATCATATTAAAAACCAAAAATACCTTGCTGCACTTTTTCTTTGTTTATTTTATTTTGTGTTTTTGAGAGATCTATTTATCAAATCTCAGACATTTTAATCTATCTCAAACTTAGAAGGGATTGACAAACCCTCTTACTCATTGGGTTGCAAGTTTTTGTGGTTTGTGTGCAGGTGCTGTTTACATAGTGTTGCTTGGTTCTCCTACTAGATTGATAACCTTGGTTTCATAACTGAGGAAAATACTTACCGTTGTTGTGCTGCATCATCCTCTCCTCTTCGGGGAATTACCAACACAGATACAAGCAATCAAGAAGAATTTCTGGCGTTGTTGTCTGGGAGATATCATCAACATCTATCAGGTTCCTACGCACAAACTCTCATGTCCTTGCAATTACTTTATTTGCCATTTCCCTCTCTTTTTCATCTCCCCCACTTCTAAAACATTTTATCGAAAAACACAAAATTGTTTTACTTTGTTGCTTTGCTTGTTTGTTTGGCATAATTGCATGTTTATTGGAAATCAGAAACAAAAAGCTTATGGATCCTCATTGGTACTTCTTGAGCTTGCGTTGATTTTTTCCCATGAAGAGGAAAGGGTGATGCAGCAAAGTAGAGATAAGTATTTCCCTCAGTTAAGAACCAAGGTATCAATCCAGTAGGAGGAACACACAAGTCTCCAATAGATGCACCTGCACAAACTAACAAACACTTGCATTCAACGTGAAAAGGGGGTTATCAATCCCTTCACGGTCACTAGCAAGAGAGAGATCTAACAGAGATAGGTATAAAAGATAAGTAAAAGTGTAAAATAAAGTAAATATAAATAAATTGCAGCAAGGTATTTTTGTATTTTTGGTTTTATAAATCTGAAAATAATATGATAGAAAATAGACCCGAGGGCCATAGGTTTCACTAGAGGCTTCTCTCTTGAAGAAAGCATACGGTGGGTAAACAAATTACTGTTGAGCAATTGATAGAAAAGCGCAAAGTTATGACGATATCCAAGGCAATGATCATGAATATAGGCATCACGTCCGTGGCAAGTAGACCGACTGCTGGCTGCATCTACTACTATTACTCCACACATCGACCACTATCCAGCATGCATCTAGTGTATTAAGTTAACAAGAACGGAGTAACGCCTTAAGCAAGATGACATGATGTAGAGGGAAAGATCCAAGCAATATGGTAAAAAAAACCCATCTTTTTAACCTTAATGGCAACAATACAAATACGTGCCTCCCTACGCCTAATGTCACTGGGTGAGGACACCGCAAGATTGAACCCAAAACAAAGCACCTCTCCCATTGCAAGATAGATCAATCTAGTTGGCCAAACCAAATCAATAGATCGGAGAGAAATATAAAGCTATCTTAATCATGCACAAAAGAGTTCAGAGAAGACTCCAATAATATTCATAGATAATCTGATCATAAACCCATAATTCATCGGATCTTAACAAACACACCGCAAAAGAAAATTACATCTAATAGATCTCCAAGAACAATGAGGAGAACATTGATTGAAGATCAAAGAGAGAGAAGAAGCCATCTAGCTACTAGGTATGGACCTGTAGGTCTGTCGTAAACTACTCACACATCATCGGAAGGCCAGCAAGTTTGGTGTAGAGGCCCTCCATGATCGAATCCCCCTCTGGCAGAGTGCCGAAATAGGCCCCAAGATGGGATCTCACGAGAACAGAAGCTTGCGGTGGCGGAGAAGTATTTTTGGTGTGCCCTCTGGTATACGGGGAGTATTTGGATATTTATGGAGCTGAGATTAGGGTTAGGGGAGTCCCGAGGGCCCCACAAGCCTAGGGGGCACGCCCCCTAGGGCTTGTGGCCCTCTCGTGGCTCTTCTGGCCTCCTCCCGAAGCTTCGTCGTTGTCTTCTGGTCCAAAAAATCCTCAAAAAGTTTCGTTCCATTTGGACTCCGTTTGGTATTGATTTTCTGTAAAAGACAAAAACAAGGAAAAAAACAGCAACTGGCACTTGGCACAAGGTTAATATGTTAGTCCCAAAAAATGATATAAATAGCATATTAATGCATATAAAACATCCAAGATGGATAATATAATAGCATGGAACAATAAAAATTATCGATACATTGGAGACGTATCAAGCATCCCCAAGCTTAATTCCTGCTCGTCCTCGAGTAGGTAAATGATAAAAACAGAATTTTTGATGTGGAATGCTACCTAACATGTTTATCCAGTAATCTTTCTTATTGTGGCATTAATATACAGATCCATAAGATCAAAAAAAAATTTTAATATTGACATAAAAAGAATAATACTTCAAGTGTACTAATAAAGCAATCATGTCTTTTCAAAATATCATGGCTAAAAAAAGTTATCCCTACAAAATCATATAATCTTGTCATGCTCTATCTTCATCACACAAAGTATTTATCATGCACAAACCCGATGACAAGCCAAGCAATTGTTTCATTCTTTTGACGTTCTAAAGCCTTTTCAACTTTCACGCAATGTTGGGGCACGACACCTATGGGGTCCCGAGAGACCCCTTTATGATTCGGCGGGGGGAGAGGTATACGCAAAGAGCAGAACCAGTGATCGACGCGGGAGGTTTTTACCCAGGTTCGGGCTGCTGATCAGCGTAAAACCCTACTCCTGCTTTGTGTTCTTATTGATGTTCTTGAGCCCAGCCTTCAGGAGCGCTCGCAATGAACAGTACGTTCAAAGAGCAGCTACGCATGCAGAATGGGCCAGAAGTTCTCCTCCGTAGCAATTGCCTTGGGCCTCCTTTTATATGCTCAAAGGGGTCTCCACAGTGGCAAAATGTACATACATTGAGGTGTAAAGTAGCTACAGGGTATCATACCTAACCCCTGACGGATTAGGACAAGCACATTTAATGCACCGTGAGGTGTCCGTTTAGGTGTCCTCACTTTCTTGGGGATGGAAAAAGGGGCCATCCCATCAGCACCGCTTAAGCTCTCCTCCACTGGCGCGTTGCCACGCATCCAGAGAAGGATCCAGAATGTCAGGCTTTGTTACTGTGCCGAAGCGGTGGCACAGTGGCGAAATCTCGCTAGGCGCCGATCCTTGCCGGGCACCAATCCTTGCCGGGCGCCAGGGCTTGCCGGGCGCCGAGCTTTGCTGGGAACCAAGCATTGCCGGGCGCCGAGGCTTGCCGGGCTCCACGGGCCATCCCGGAAAGGATCTTGCCGGGGAAGCTGGCCTTCGATTTCCAGCTTTGCTTATTTGCTGATCCTCAGATCTCTGACTTGACGATTTCCTTGATGACTTGAATCGACCTCGAGCTGATCCCGGCAAGCCTTGCCGCGAGGACGGCTACAACTGCCCGTGCACAAGTAAGGGGTAATAGTGGCCCAATACTTAATACACCGACAGGAGCCCCCGGGCCTGGGCCATACACGAGTGCGAGGCGTTGTTGGGCTAGGACCAAACAGTGCACGGGCACGCGTGGCAGGGAATTAACTGCTCGTAAATATCTCGTTTTACTGTGCCCCCACTATGCGCACGGAGCGCGCGATGTGGGAAGTGTGCCAAAAAGGTTGCAAACTGTTTCGCGCCCATAGAGGTGCATTCATATTGGGGGATAAACAAGGTGGCCCCGCTCTTTCCCCATAAAAAGGAGAAGTTGTGGAGGCGCAAACCTATTCACCCCCCTCTTCTTTCCAATCTGGCCATCGCCATCGCCTTCCTCTGCTCGAGCTCAGGGCGAAACCTTTCTTCTCTTCTGCTCGCTGCTTCCGCGCTCGTTCCGTCCTCCGGCTTCCATTTCCGCAGTCGCCATGCCGCCCAAGGCCAGCAAAGGCAGCGGCACGGACAAGGAGGCGAAGGCTGAAGTTCCAGAGAGCGAACTGGTGAAGATGCGGAAGAGGCTCGTCGTCTTCCCTCCGACGCTCGACGCCGAAACTTTGAAGGGACGATACCAATGCATGTGGGCGAAGGGAACGCAAGCTCACCCCGCCACACGCGTAATCCCAGGTGCTAGTTCCTAAGGCGGATCGGATAGATACCCCTTCTTCACTGCATACTTTTATTGCGGGCTCTGTCCACCTTTTTCCGATTTCTTCAACGACATCATGTATACATATGGCTTCCGCCTTCTTGATTTCACGCCGAATGCCGTATTTTGCATGTCGATCTTTGCCCATCTTTGTGAAAATTTCGCTGGCGTAATCCCCAATTCTGCTCTTTTCCACCACTATTTCTATCCTCGAATCCAAAAAGGAGAGGCTCTCTCTGGATCTATTGCTTGGATTCCAAGGGCCTGGAACAAAGAGATATACCCAGATGGAGTTTACCGCGAAAAGTTGGACGAGTGGCGGGCCGAATGGTGCTGGATCCAGGAAGCAGATCCTCATCCTTTTTGTCATCCCCGGCGACAGAAGGTGGTCCGCGGCAAGGATTGGGGCGATCTCGCCGCAGAAGACGAGAAGCTCACAATCGCCACTACCAGGATCCTCCGCTTGAAGGCTGCCGGGCTGACAATGGAGATGATCGGCTTCGACTTCCTCCGCCGCCGCATCGCCCCTCTGCAGAATAGGGGGAGGCCAGCCTGGGAGTATAAGAATGCAGCGGATGTCATGAGGCTGCGCCCCGGGCTGAACAATAACCTGACTGTTATGCAGCTTGGCGCTCTCCGCCAAAAGTTATTCCAGCGCGAAGACAAGCACCGGCTGCCGGCAAGGATCGTCCCCTTGTGCAACAACTCTGCAATGGGGTCGATCATTGCCTTCTTGCCGATGTTCAACGCCCACGGCCTTGACCCGACCTGGGTCGAGCCAAGCGAGGAAGAAGCGCAGAAATTCTTCGACAATCTGACGGAGAAGCCTGTCCGGCAAGAATCAGACCTTATTTGCGCCACCATAGATCAGGAGGTAGCATACATCGCTACCAGAGTGGAGGAAGCGAATCTTGCCGCGGAGGCCGACAACGTTGGCTTCACAGAGTGGGAAGCCAGCGATGCAGAGGTGGTAGTGGAGGCAAAACCTGCCGAGGAGAGCATGGTTGCCGGGGAAGAAGGCAGCGCAGTCGCTGAAAACTCATCCGGTGAAGACACGGCCGAAGAGGAGACGCGAGAAGAGCCCTCGCCCCCGAAGAAGGCAAAGCGTGTCTTTCGGAAAGCCGCATCGGGTGTCCCGGCAAGCCAGCCTACATCGAGCAGCGAATCCCCCGGCAAGAAAGTGGCCGGCAAGACCGGACCGCTGCAGGGGGCCCGTCAACAGCCCGCGGGGCGCGCGAGACCCACACCAGCGACCACCGCCGGAGCGGCAGGAGGGTCTCGTACAACCGTGCCAGAGGCTGCCCCGGCGCCTGCCACAGCCAAGCGGCCCAGGACCCTCCTCCGCCTCCCCACTCATACATCGCAACGGAGGTCGACTTCGACATCTCCGGCCTCAGTCCGGAGCGAGAGGAAGAAGAGTGCGTACCTGCCACAACTTCCACCTTGCAATCTGCATCAGTCTTACTGACTTACTTGTATTGTTTCTGCAGTGACACAGAAACCTTGCTGGAGAGAATGGCGAAGAGGTCAAGGACTTCTACAGGCAATGAGCCCCCGGCAGGCTCCACTAGCGTGCCAGAGACCGTCATCATGAGCTCGGAGCCTAGTCCTCAACGCAGCCCCCAGCGTAAGTTCATTGTCCCTTTTTCTGTTGGCTGGTGCCGAGGCTTTCATTCTTGTCGCTGATATCTTTGGGTTTGCAGGAGAAGAACGGCAACAAGGAGAAGATTGCCCCATTGTGCCTCCTTCATCGACCGCTCCGCCCACAAGCACATCTCCGGCAAGAGATCCTGCCGACGAGCCCGTCCGGATTGAGGAGGAGTCGACAAGCACGGACTCCGGCAACCCACCCCCGGCAACCGGAGTTGCCGGGAGAGGCGAAGCCACCTCTCGACAGCCCGACGCAGGTACTCGATCGCCTCAGAGTGCTAGTTATTCTTTTCACCTTACTTCTTTATCTTTAGAATCTAAAAACTCGATCTTATTCTGACCTCTTCCTTCGTCCTTCAGAGATCTCTACGATGGAACATATGGACGTCGACGCCGTCATCGAGGAGACCGCCAGGGATGCTGCTGCCGAAGCGGACAGGATCACTGCCAGCGAGGCCACCAAGGATGATGTTGCCAGGGCTGGTGATGCTCTTGACGGGGAGGCCGCCAAGACAGCACAAAAGGAAATCGCGGAAGAATCTGCTGAAGAGGGCGACAGGAAGGCTGGGGACCATACTGACGGCATTCCTGCCGCAGGAGCGCCAGGCGCTGCATCGGCCGCGGAGCCCCCTGTCACTGGTGAGGCGGCCACTGAAGACCAGCCATCAACATCTGACGAGCCCTCATCCAGCAAGTATCTCAAGGTTGGCGAAAACCTATTCATCAACTTGCCAGGGACGGCAAGCACCGAGGCACCAGCCGAAGGAGAAATTTTTGAGGAAATTATTGCCGCTGCCGGGCTCGAAGTCGTTGACGATCCCAGCGCTAGCAGTGGCAAGTCTGAAGAGGATCAGCTCCTTCAGGCCATGGGTGAAAACTTCCGCAAACTCCAGGCTCTCCATCGTGCCCGAAAAGAGAAGGCGGACTCCAGAATGGCAGTTGTCGAGGCAGCCGAAGCGGATTTTCAAAGGCGCGTCGCACAAATGCAAATCTGGCATGCCGAGGCCCTTCAAGAGCTGGTTGCCGGTCGAGAACAAGTGAGCCAGCAATGGAATGAGATCCTCCTAAAGCAATCAGACATGGAGAAGGCACATGATGAAGCTGTTCAAAGGATCGCTGCCGAAGATGCTCTCCTGACGGGGCGCCGCGTTGCTCTTGACGCTTTCGAAGAAGATCTCACCGCACGTGAGCAGGCGCTCGCCGCCAAGCTTCGTAGCAAGGATGAAGACATTGAAAATCTTGTCGCGCGGCAGACCCAGGAGCTGGAGCAGAAGCACAAGGAGGCGCTCGAAGCTCTAACTGCAAGTCACGCCGGCAAGCTCAAGGAGGCCGTCGATGCTGCCGAAGTTGTAGAGGCCGCCAAGAACGAGCTGAGCGACAAAGTGAAGAGGCTGGAGACAGATCTCGACGAGCACGGCAAGGAGCTCTCGACGCTCAAGGGGGACAGGGAAAAAACCCTCCACTCCTTGGCGGAGATGCAAGTCGCCCTGTCCGACAAGACCAAGCAGCTCTCCACTGCGGCTGATGATATTGCGGTTCTGGAGCTGAAGCTGACCACGCTGCAGAAATCTCTCGAGGCCGGCAGGGCCCGTGAGAAGGCTCTACTCAAGGATCTCCACGGAGAGAGGAACCTGCTCAAGAGCGCCGCCGCTGCCCAAAACGAGTACAAGAAGGGAGTGGAGATCTAGACTGGTCGTCTCATTGCTGCCGCGGAGAAGCTTACCGCAGAACTGTCAACCATGGGCTTGTCGAACTTCAGATATTCTTCCGAGGAAAGAATATCCCCAAGCGCCAGATTGACGATGTTCTTTGAAAGCATCATCAACGCGTTGAGGGCGCTCCAGTCTAGCCAGGCGACCCAACTGGCAAACGAGACTCGTCGGCTTTGCCGGGCCGTCCTTCGCAAGGTGCTCCTCAAGGTGGTGCACAGCAATCCCGGCATCGACCTCTCCAGCGCACTCAGCCACCTGCCAAAGGATGCAAATGTTGAGGCGCTTGAGAAGTGCATCGCGCCAATCCTTGAGAAGGTGGACTCCATCAAAAGGATCGAAGGCCAGCGCAGGGATTGAGTGCTCCTCTCTTATTCTTGCCGCCATCATCTCATGTAAAAGACAGTTAAGCCTCAAGTTAGGACTGCGGCAACTCATGGATGTAATATAATCTAACTATGTTTAGGCTCATGCTAGCTACTTTCCTTGTTTGATTCCTTTATGTATGGAATTCATCCTATGCTTACTGAAAAACTTGCCGGCGCGCAACCTGCCGCGAGCGCTGGGTGCGGGACTTCAGCAGCCTGCCGGAGGCGCAGCGGCCGGCAAGACTCCTTGGCGTTCTCAGTGCAGCCACTTAAATCGTTGAGCGGACTCGAAACAAAATAAGGGCGCAACTGATTACAACAAGGGTTCCTTCGCGTGCAGATTTTCCATACAAGGGTCGGAATCGTCCAAGGAACTAACTTGGTAATAAAAGAAAAACTTGCTCTGAGTTTTTAGGACTTAGCTTTCTGGCTTTGTTCTTCCTCCGGCAAGCATACGATTCCGAACATCACCAACTGTTATTCATGTCTCCCTTCCCCCCCGGCAAATGTGCACGCGAGGAATCCTTCTGTCTTGAAGAAAAAGAAAGAAGAGAAAATAAAGAGATGAAACCTTGGCGGTTCGTTAGAACTTACCGGGATCAGGTGTCATACAACATCTTAGACAAACATGCATATATGAATGTGAACATGAGAATCAATAAGGAAATGTACAACACTTAAATTTATTCATCTGTGCCCAGGGTCTGCGCCTGGCTTTGTACAAAGGATCACATGCCTTGCCGGCAAGACTTGTACAAAAAGGTGGTTGCCGGGAGCCCCCGGCAACCGCGCCTTATGGATAGAACTTGCGAAGATGTTCGATATTCCAGGAATTACTCACTGGAACGCCATCTTCGGTCTCCAGGCGGACATCGCCAGGCCTGATGACTCGTACTACCCGATAAGGGCCTTCCCACTTTGGCGTCAACTTGTTTGAATTCTTGGCGGACTGAATCCGTCGAAGAACAAGGTCGCCTTCCTCAAAGCTTCGAGCATGAACTTTGCGGCTATGATAGCGGCGCAAAGCTTGCTGGTAGCGTGCAGCTCGCGCAGCAGCCTGAAGACGATTCTCCTCAAGGAGCACAACGTTATCTTGCCGCAGTTGCTCTTGCTTGAGCTCATCATAAGCGAGCACTCGAGGAGATCCGTATATGAGTTCCGTGGGGAGAACTGCCTCCGCTCCATACACCAGAGCGAAGGGCGTCTGGCCGGTGGCTCGATTTGGTGTCGTTCTGATTGACCAAAGAACCGCCGGCAACTCATCAATCCAGCGTCTTCCGCACTTTTTCAGCCTGTCAAAAGTTCTGGTCCTGAGACCGCGCAGCACTTCAGCATTGGCCCTCTCCGCTTGGCCGTTGCTTGTGGGGTGAGCAACAGAGGCAAAACAAATCTTGCCGCCAAGGTCTTGGACGTACTGCATGAAGGTGCGACTTGTGAACTGCGTGCCGTTGTCGGTGATGATCCTGTTAGGCACACCGAAACGGCAAACAATTCCTTTGAAGAACTTGACAGCCGACTGCGCTGTCACCTTCCTCACTGCTTCCACCTCCGGCCACTTTGTGAACTTGTCTATAGCAACGTACAAGTACTCAAAGCCCCCGATAGCACTGGGAAAGGGGCCCAATATGTCGAGCCCCCAGACCGAAAATGGCCAGGAGAGAGGGATTGTTTGAAGAGCTTGAGCTGGCTGATGTAATTTCTTCGAATGAAACTGGCACGCTTCACACCTGGTTACTAGTGCAGTCGCATCCTGGAGGGCGGTAGGCCAAAAGAAACCTTGCCGGAATGCTTTCCCGGCAAGCGCTTTTGACCCTATGTGAGAGCCACACATGCCCCCATGTATCTCTGCCAACAGCTCTAGTCCATCCTCCCGAGGAATGCACTTCAATTTCACACCATTTGGTCTCTTTCTGTATAGGACGTCATCGACGAACTTGTACATAACAGACCGACGGGCTACTCTCTCCGCTTCTTCTTGTTCCTCAGGGAGTTCACCTGTTTGAAGGAAATGGACAATGTGCTGCGCCCATGCTGCAGCCTGAGGCTCGACAACTAGGACTAAAGGCATCTCATCCGTCGGGGAAACATTTGTCTCGACAGCAAGGGCCTGAGGCCCTGCCGGAGCCTGTTGTTCCCCGGCAAGGGTGTCGATCCCGGCAACTTCCTTGCCGGCGGCTCCGGGGAGCTCTGTCAGGAAGTACTGGCTAGAGTTCAACTTTCTTCTTTTTTCTTGCCGCATTGATGGTGCCACGGATGGTTGAGTCAATTGGAGCACAAAAGTTCCTGGTTCCACAGGCAACTTGAGGACAGCACGCTTTGACAGGTCGTCAGCAATGCTGTTCTCGGCACGAGGGAGATGCTCCATCTGCAGACCATCAAAGCGCTCTTCCAATTTCCTCACTTCATCTATGTAGGCCTGCATCAATGGACTTTGATAGTTCTTGTTGACCTGCCTGACGACAAGCTGTGAATCACCTTTGATAATGAGCTTTTTGATACCAAGGTCTGCCGCGATCCTAAGACCGGCAAGCAAACCTTCGTACTCTGCAGTGTTGTTGGTTGAACTCTCTCGGGGAAAATGCATTTGGACTACATACTTGAGGTGCTCTCTGGTGGGTGTGACAAGCAGCACACCAGCACCGGCGCCTTGCAGCGAAAAAGCCCCGTCAAAGTACAGAACCCATTGCTGATCGGTTTCCTTGCCGGGGAGACTTGTTTCTTGAACTTCTTCGTCTGGCGTCGGGGTCCATTCTGCAATGAACTCCGCCAAGGCCCTGCTCTGGATCGTCGAAGTGCTTTCAAACTTAAGACCAAAGCTGGACAACTCCAACGCCCACTCCACGATCCTGCTGGTTGCCTCCGGATTTTGCAAAATCCGTTGCAACGGAAAGCGAGTGACGACGGTGATCTCATGTGCTTGAAAATAATGGCGCAGCTTTCTTGAGGCCATAAGGAGACCGAAAAGCAACTTCTGCACACCAGAATATCTTGATCTAGCTCCTTGTAAGAGGGAGCTAACAAAATAAACTGGGCGATGCACCACCTTTTTCTTCTGCACGGGTTCCTCTGTTTGCGCAGATCCTGTCTTGCCGGGATCAACCCTTGCCGGGGAAGATCTTGCCGCTTCACCTGGAGGTCCTGCCGCTGATGTTGCCTCCTCATCAGCTTCCCTCTGCGCCACCAGCGCAGCACTAACCACTTGATTTGTCGCCGCCAGATACAGCAGCAACGGTTCTTGCGGTTTAGGTGCGACTAGCGTCAGCGGAGAAGAAAGGTATTTCTTCAAATCTTGCAGCGCCGCCTCCACTTCCGGAGTCCATTTCATTGGACCTGCCTTCTTCAAAATTTTGAAGAAGGGCAGGGCGCGCTCAGCAGATTTGGAAATAAACCTGCTTAGAGCAGCAACACAGCCGGCAAGACGACGCACATCCTTGACGCGTCTCGGCGCTTCAATTTGCTCAATGGCTTTGATCTTGTCGGGGTTAGCTTCGATTCCCCGGCAAGAGACAAAGAATCCGAGGAGATTGCCGGAAGGAACACCGAACACGCACTTCTCAGGATTGAGCTTCAAGTTGATCTTGCGCAAGTTCGCAAATATTTCTTCTAAGTCTTGGATGAGCATTGCTTTATCCTTAGTTTTGACCACTATATCATCCATATATGCCTCCATATTTCTATGGAGTTGTGGCTCAAAACCAATCTGGATTGCTCTGGCGAATGTTGAACCAGCACTTTTCAACCCGAAAGGCATTCGTATAAAACAATACGTACCACATGGGGTGATAAAGGCGGTCTTCTCCTCATCTTCCTTTGCCATAAAAATCTGATGATACCCTGAATAGGCATCAAGGAAGGACAGGAGATCACAACCAGCGGTGGCATCCACAATCTGGTCGATGCGCAGCAAGGGAAAAGGATCTTTTGGACAGGCTTATTTGATATCTGTATAATCGATACAAAGCCTCCATTTCCCGTTCGCTTTCCGCACTACAACCGGATTGGCCAACCAGGTTGGATGAAGCACTCCTTTGACCAGTCCTGCCGCCTCCAGCTTCTTAATTTCTTCGGCAATGAATTCTTACCGCTCCAAAGCCTGTTTCCTCACCCTTTGCTTGACGGGCCGCGCATGAGGACAGACAGCAAGGTGGTGCTCAATTACTTTCCTGGGAACGCCGGGGATGTCAGACGGTTGCCATGCAAACACGTCGACATTCGCCCGCAGGAAAGCAATGAGCGCGCTTTCCTATTTGTCATCTAGGGTGGAACTTATGGTGAAAGTTCCCCCCGTCCCGTCCTCCCTGGCAGGCACCTTCTTGGTTTCCGGCGGGGCAGCCTTGGACTTCTTGTTCTTGCCGGTGGAACTCTCTGGCACGTCCTCGACGGAAGCGCAGCACTCCGAGGAGGTGCGCTTGCCGGAGTTGGCGCCAAGGTTCCTGCCGGTCTTTCTCTTCCCCCCGGGAGTTCCAGCGGCAGGAGCAGATGCCTTGATGGCAGGTGCTGCAACTGCTTCCCGGTAAAGTTGGTCGGCACAGATGAGCGCATCCTTCTTATCAGAATGGATAGTGATCACGCTCAACGGCCCAGGCATCTTCAAGACGTTGTACGCGTAGTGTGATGCCACCATAAACTTAGCCAGTGCTGGCAGACCAAGGATCCCATTGTATGACATGGGGATCTTGGCGACATCAAACACCACCTTTTAGGTCCTGAAGTTAAGCTTGCTGCCAAATGTTACCGGCAGCGTGATCTTGCCCTTAGGCTGGGTTCTTCCCGGGTTGACCCCTTGAAACGTACCCGTTTCCTCGAGGTCTTCGTCGGGAATCTGGAGCTTTGTGAGCACATCTGGTGAGATTAAATTTAGGCCGGCCCCGCCATCAACTAACATCTTCATCACCTTGAGATTGCGAATTGTCGAGGAAACCAACAATGGCAAGCACCCGACCGCAGTTGTGCGATCAGGGTGATCCTCGGCGTCAAAGATGATAGGCGTGCTGGACCACTTCAGAGGCCTACATCATCAGGGGACGGCTCTGCCGCATTAACCTCCCGCACCCACTGTTTAAGTTGGCGGTGGGAAGAATGCAGCGAGGCACCCCGATCAATGCACATAGCCTCCGTAGCCTTCTGGAATTCCTGCTCACTGGATTCGTCATCTTCTTCATCATCATCTCCTTCTTTATCTCGGCCCCGAGCGGGCCGATCCTTCTGCTGCTTGGCCTTTCCGCGGCGACCTCCTCGGCCACCGCATTTCTTGCCGGACCCCTCAGCACCATCTTGGACCTTCTCCTTATCTCGCCTCTCGTATTCGGCCTTCTGCTTCTCGGCAAGCTGCTCAACTTGCCGGCAGTTCTGGAGATCGTGGCCCTTAGTGCGATGGATCTTGCAGTACTGCTTGCCGGAGTTCTCTGACTTGTCGGCAGCCGCCAAGGCCTGACAGGAAGGGCACCCGGCAAGATCCTTGCCGGGGTCACCAACCTTGGCCTTCTTGGCGGCGCCAGGGTTGCCGGATTCCTCGACGGCAAGCACGGCCTTGCCTCCGCGCTTCCTGTTCCGCCGCCGGCCTTTCCTTGACGGAGCCGCGGCATCTTCTTCTTCTGAGTCGCCTGTCGCACCAACAGCTTCACCGGGGAGTTTCCTCCCCTCTTCAGCTCGAGCACACTTGTCGGCCAAAGTGTAAAGCTCGGCAATACTCCTGACTTTGTTCATTGCCAGCTCTTCCCGCATCCTGCGGTTACGCACATTCCGATGGAACGCGCTAATGACAGCAGCAGGATGAACGTCAGGAATATTGTATTGCACCCAGCTGAATCTCTGCATAAACTTGCGCAGGGACTCGCCCTCCCTCTGAGGGATGATGTGCAAATCACTTTCTTGGACAGGAGCTTGGTGGCCTCCAACAAAGGCGCCAACAAACTGATGGCACAGATCTGACCAGCAAGAAATAGAATCCTCCGGCAGATGCATCAACCATGACCTGACGTTGGGTTTGAGCACCAACGGGAAGTAGTTGGCAAGTATCTTGTCATCTCGGCCCCCGGCAGCCTGCACCGCAATGGTGTAGATGCTCAGGAACTCCGAGGGATGAGTCTTGCCGTCGTATTTCTCCGGGACCTCTGGCTTGAAGGTTCGGAGATTGGGCCATTGGACTTGCCGCAGCTCACGGGTAAACGCCGGAGGTCCTACCTCGTAAGGCAAGTCTCCTACGTTCCCTGGCGCAGGCTCGTCGACAACCGGCCCCGCGCGCTTATCAGACTGATAGCGCGCTTCCCGTCGCCGCTCGATGGTTGTTCGAGCGTCTTCCTTGCCTCTTTCCTGGAGAACCAGACGCTGATCACGGCGCATCCGTGGATCGGACGACGCCGTGGAAACTTCCTCATGGCGGTCGACTTGCTGAGTCGTCGGCCGCCGCTGATGTCGCGGAGGAGAGTGCACTGTAGTTGCACCACCTCTGGTTTTCTCTGCACCGGCCCGCATCGGATCGATGGGCCTCCGCTGAGAGGGCCCTGCCTCTTGTGGTCCATCCTTGTTAGCGAAGCCGATAAGGCTCTGGATAGTAGCTCGCCACTCCTCCATCTTCTCCGGGGCGGGAGGAAAATCGAGGAGCAGCTATGCACATGCCAAGGCTTCCGCTGGCGTAGGTGGTGGCGACAGGTGCGAGGTGTGTGAGGTGCTCTGACTCCTAACCAAGTTAGAAGGAGCACCGCCACGGTCACGCGACCGCGCACCACCTTCGCCGGCAGCTCGGTGTGCATGCTGGTCCCGCGCATCTTGGGATCTATGCGCAGAAACCTTTTCGTGGGGACGCCCCGAACCACCAGCGCCATGATGTCGCTCATCTCGCACGACCTGGGCAGGTTGTGAGGCTCGCGCCGGCGCAGGAGATCCAGCAGGCGCTCTTTGATCCCTAGAGTTTGTTGTGCCACCCGTAGGCAACACAACACCATCTCTAGATCCAGCGGCGCGCAAGTTACCACGGCCACTGCGAACGATACCGCTCGCTTGGCTTGGGTCACCAGAACGCCGCGGGGGTTCTAGTCCTCTTCCTTCTGCACCCACACCGTCGCCTGTCTGCGAAGGCGCGGGCAAAACGGACCCGGACGGTTGTGCTGCCGCAACGTTCTTCTTCTTGGGCGGCATGATGATGAAGATGATGAAGGAACTAGGGCATCGACCACCAGATCAGGTTCACGCAGACTTCAATCCCCCTACCTGGCGCGCCAAAGATGTCGGGGCACGACACCTATGGGGTCCCGAGAGACCCCTTTACGATTCGGCGGGGGGAGAGGTATACGCAAAGAGCAGAACCAGTGATCGACGCGGGAGGTTTTTACCCAGGTTTGGGCCGCTGATCAGCGTAAAACCCTACTCCTGCTTTGTGTTCTTATTGATGTTCTTGAGCCCAGCCTTCAGGAGCGCTCGCAATGAACAGTACGTTCAAAGAGCAGCTACGCATGCAGAATGGGCCAGAAGTTCTCCTCCGTAGCAGTTGCCTTGGGCCTCCTTTTATATGCTCAAAGGGGTCTCCACAGTGGCAAAATGTACATACATTGAGGTGTAAAGTAGCTACAGGGTATCATACCTAACCCCTGACGGATTAGGACAAGCGCATTTAATGCACTGTGAGGTGTCCGTTTAGGTGTCCTCACTTTCTTGGGGATGGAAAAAGGGGCCATCCCATCAGCACCGCTTAAGCTCTCCTCCACTGGCGCGTTGCCACGCATCCAGAGAAGGATCCAGAATGTCAGGCTTTGTTACTGTGCCGAAGCGGTGGCACAGTGGCGAAATCTCGCCAGGCGCCGATCCTTGCCGGGCACCAATCCTTGCCGGGCGCCAGGGCTTGCCGGGCGCCGAGCTTTGCTGGGAACCAAGCCTTGTCGGGCGCCGAGGCTTGCCGGGCTCCACGGGCCATCCCGGCAAGGATCTTGCCGGGGAAGCTGGCCTTCGATTTCCAGCTTTGCTTATTTGCTGATCCTCAGATCTCTGACTTGACGATTTCCTTGATGACTTGAATCGACCTCGAGCTGATCCCGGCAAGCCTTGCCGCGAGGACGGCTACAACTGGCCGTGCACAAGTAAGGGGTACTAGTGGCCCAATACTTAGTACACCGACACGCAATACATGAGCATGAGCAATGGATATAACACTATGGGTCGAATAGAAGGTGGTAGTATACAAAAAGGAGAAAGAAATTCTCACACCAACTAGGCAAATTAATAGGCCATAGAGATGCCCATCAATTGATATTGGTGCAAGTGAGTAGGGATTGCCATGCAATGGATGCACTAGAGCTATAAGTGTATGAAAGCTCAAAAGAGAACTAAGTGGGTGTGCATCGAACTTGCTTGCTCACGAAGACCTAGGGCAATTTGAGGAAGCCCATCATTGGAATATACAAGCCAAGTTCTATAATAAAAAATTCCCACTGGTAATATATGAAAGTGATAACATAAGAGACTCTCTATATGAAGAACATGGTGCTACTTTGAAGCACAAGTGTGGAAAAGGGTAGTAACATTGTCCCTTCTCTCTCTTCTCTCATTTTTTCTCTTTTCTTTTTTTTTTCTTTTTTTTTCTATTTGGGCCCTTTGGCCTCTTTTTTTTATTTTAAGTCCAGAGTCTCATCCCGACTTGTGGGGGAATCATAGTATCCATCATCCTTTCCTCACGTGGGACAATGCTCTAATAATGATGATCATCACACTTTTATTTACTTACAACTCAAGAATTACAACTTGATACTAGAACAAAAATATGACTATATAAATGCCTCTGGCGGTGTACCGGGATGTGCAATGATCTAGCGTGACATGTATAAAAAATATGAATGGTGGCCAAGCCACAAATACTATGCCAACTATATGATCATGCAAAGCAATATGACAATGATGGTGTGTGTCATAATAAATGGAATGGTGGGGGTTGCATGGCAATATATCTCTGAATGGCTATGGAAACACCATAATAGGTATGTATGGTGGCTGTTTTGAGAAAGGTATATGGTGGGTTTAATGCACCGATGAAACTTGCGTGGTACTAGAGAGGCTAGCACAGGTGGAACAGTGAGAGTGTGTTTAATCCATGGACTCAAAATTAGTCATAAAGAACTCACATACTTATTGCAAAAAATTATTAGCCCTTGAAAAAAGTACTAATACGCATGATCCTAGGGGGATAGATTGGTAGGAAAAGACCATCGCTCATCCCCGACCGCCACTCATAAGGAAGACAATCAAAAATAAATCATGCTCTAACTTCATCGCATAACGAGTGACCATACGTGCATGCTTCGGGAATCACAAACATTACCACAAGTATTTTTACTAATCCACAATTACTAACTAGCATGACTCTAATATCACCATCTTCATATCTCAAAACAAATGCAAGGAATCAAACTTCTCATATATTCAATGATCTTCATGAAAGTGTTTATTATATCCCTCTTGAATAGCCATCATATTAGAACCAAATTCATAACCTAAGAAAATTGCCATACTATTTTAAGAATCTCAAAATAATATAAGTGAAGCATGAGAGTTCATCAATTTGTTTAAAATAAAACCACTACCGTGCTCTAAAAAGATATAAGTGAAGCACTAGAGCAACTACCTAGCTCAAAAGATATAAGTGAAGCACATAGAGTATTCTAATAAATTCATGATTAATGTGTGTCCTCTCAAAAGGTGTGTACAGCAAGGATGATTGTGGAAAACTAAAAAGCAAAGACTCATATAATACAAGATGCTCCAAGCAAAACACATATCATGTGGTGAATAAAAATATAGCCTCAAGTAATTTTACTGATGGATTGAAGACAAAAGAGGGAATGCCATCTGGGGCATCCCCAAGCTTAGATGCTTGGTTTTCCTTGAATATTACCTTGGGTTACCTTGGGTATCCCCAATCTTAGGCTCTTGCCACTTCTTATTCCGTAGTCCATCAAAACTTTACCCAAAACTTGAAAACTTCACAACAAAAAACTCGTGAGATACGTTAGTATGATAAAACAAATCTCCACTTTTAGGTACTGTTGTGAACTCATTCCAATTTTATATTGGTGTCATATCTACTGTATTCTAACTTCTCCATGGTTCATACCCCCCGATACTACCCAACGATTCATCAAAATAAGCAAACAACACATCGAATACAGAATCTGTCAAAAACAGAACAGTCTGTAAAGACCTGAATATTAGTCATACTTATGTAACTCCAAAAATTCTAAAAAATTAGCACAACAGAGGCAATTCACAAAAGAGGCAATTCATATATCAATCTTGTGTAAAAAATCAGAGTTTTTCCATGCTCCAGTGAATTTTGACAATTCTTCTACTGGACGCAAAAGTTTCTGTCTTTCAGCAAAATCAAATTAACGATATACCAAAGCATCCCAAAGGTCTTGCTTGGCTTAAACACTAACTAAAACACTAAAACACAGTTATTACAGAAGTAATATTGCATATTTATTCAAGAATAGAAGCTAAAACAAAAAATACAAAATAAAATTGGGTTGCCTCCCAACAAGCGCTATTGTTTAACGCCCCTAGCTAGGCATAATGCATAGATCTAGGTATTGTCATATTTTGTATGCAATTCATAAGTTGCCCTCATAATAGATTCATATGGCAACTTAATTTTCTTTCTTGGAAAGTGTTCCATGCCCTTCCTTAACGGAAATTGAAATCTACTGTTTCCTTCTTTCATATCAATAATTGCACCAATCGTTCTAAGGAAAGGTCTACCAAGAATAATAGGGCATGTAGGATTGCAATCTATATCAAGCACAATAAAATCTATGGGCACATAATTCCTATTTGCAACAATAAGAACATCATTAATTCTTCCCATAGGTTTCTTAATAGTGGAATCCGCTAGATGAAAATTCAAAGAACAATCATCAAGTTTATGGAAACCTAACACATCACATAAAGTTTTTGGACTAGTTGAGACGCTAGCACCCAAATCACACAAAAGCATAACACTCATAAACTTTAATCTTAATCTTAATAGTAGGTTCCCATTCATCACAAAGCTTTCTAGGGATTGAAACTTCCAATTCAAGTTTTTCTTCAAAAGATTTCATCATAGCATCAACAATATGTTTAGTAAAAGCTTTATTTTGATTATAAGCATGAGATGAATTAAGCATGGATTGCAACAAGGAAATACAATCAATCAAAGAACAATTATCTTAATTAAAGTCCTTGAAATCCAAAAGAGTGGGCTCATCACTAATTAAAGTTTTGACCTCGCCAATCCTACTTTTATCAATTTTTTCATTAAGATCTTCACCCTCCAATTTATTGGGATGCCTTCTAGGTAAAGTTGACTAATCTCCAGTCCTTTCTTTATCAAGTTTTATATTAGCAAACAAAGATTCAATAGGAGTCACACCAATCACTTTAAGATCTTCATCATGATTCAAGGATTCAGGTTTAGCTGCCATCTTATTTATTAACGTAGTTTGCTTGTTTGAAATTTGGCCTACTAAATTTTCAATATGGATAAATTGAGATTTAAGACCACTAACTTCCTTATTAACATCATCAAGCTCTTTATCAATATACTCAATCATAGTATTTTGCTCCTTAAGTTCGTTCCTAAAGAAACTATTATGCTCAAATTGTAAGGACATGCAACTTTTTGTATTGTTTTCAATTTCTTCCAACTTTCTATAGTAAAGATCAAGATTTGTGGGTTGAGACATGAAGGAAAAGAAAGCAATCTAGCACACAAGCAAACGAAAAGACGAACAGAAAGAAGACGAATAAAAAGGCAAATATTTTTGTGTTTTTCTAAAACGTTTTAGAAGTGGGGGAGAGGACAACGAGAGGCAAATGGAAAATAATGTAACGCAAGAGATGAGAGTTTATGATAGGTACTTGGTAGGCTTGATGTAGAACCTCCCTGGCAACGGCGCCAGAAATTCTTTCCTGCTACTTCTTGAGCTTGCATTGATTTTTCCCTTGAAGAGGAAAGGGTGATGCAGCAAAGGTAAGATAAGTATTTCCCTCAGTTAAGAACCAAGGTATCAATCTAGTAGGAGGAACACACAAGTCTCCAATAGCTGCACCTGCACAAACTAACAAACACTTGCACTCAACGCGAAAAAGGGGTTGTCAATCCCTTCACGATCACTAGCAGGAGTGAGATCAATAGAGATAGGTATAAAAGATAAGTAAAAGTATAAAATAAAATAAATATAAATAAATTGCAGCAAGGTATTTTTGAATTTTTGGTTCTATAAATCTGAAAATAATATGATAGAAAATAGACCCGGGGGCCATAGGTTTCACTAGAGGCTTCTCTCTTGAAGAAAGCATATGGTGGGTAAACAAATTACTGTTGAGCAATTGATAGAAAAGCGCATAGTCATGACGATATCCAAGGCAATGATCATGAATATAGGCATCACGTCCGTGGCAAGTAGACTGACTCCTACCTGCATCTACTACTATTACTCCACACATCGACCGCTATCCAGCATGCATCTAGTGTATTAAGTTAACAAGAACGGAGTAACACCTTAGGCAAGATGACATGATGTAGAGGGATAGATCCAAGAAATATGGTAAAACCCCCCATCTTTTTTTTCCTTAATGTTAACAATACAAATACATGCCTCGCTACCCCTACTGTCACTGGGTGAGGACACCGCAAGATTGAACCCAAAACAAAGCACCTCTCCCATTGCATGAGAGATCAATTTAGTTGGCCAAACCAAATCAATAGATCGGAGATAAATACAAAGCTATATTAATCATGCATAAAAGAGTTCAGAGAAGACTCAAATAATATTCATAGGTAAACTGATCATAAACCCACAATTCATCAGATCTCAACAAACACACTGCAAAAGAAGATTACATCGAATAGATCTCCAAGAACATCGAGGAGAACATTGTATTGAAGATCAAAGAGAGAGAGGAAGCCATGTAGCTACTAGCTATGGACCCGTAGGTCTGTCGTAAACTACTCACACATCATCGGAAGGGTAGCAAGGTTGGTGTAGAGGCCCTCCATGATTGAATCCCCCTCCGGCAGAGTGCCGGAAAAGGCCCCAAGATGGGATCTCACGAGAAGAGAAGCTTGTGTCAGCGAAAAAGTATTTTTGGTGTGCCCTCTGGTATACGGGAATAATTGGGTATTTATGGAGCTGAGATTAGGGTTAGGGGAGTCCCGAGGGGTGCCATCTCGTGGCTCCTCTGACCTCCTCCCGAAGCTTCGTGGTTGTCTTATGGTCCAAAAAATCCTCAAAAAGTTTCGTTCCATTTGGACTCCGTTTGGTATTCATTTTCTGTAAAAGACAAAAACAAGGAAAAAATAGCAACTGGCACTGGGCACTAGGTTAATAGGTAAGTCCCAAAAAATGATATAAAATAACATATTAATGCATATAAAGCATCCAAGATGGATAATTTAATAGCATGGAACAATAAGAAGTTATAGATACGTTGGAGACGTATCACTCATCCACTTGCTAATCTTTTTAGAAGATCCAATTATGATGAACCAATTGCTAGTGAATTGAGTTCACTAGATTATCTTTATGAAGTTTTACTTGAGATTCGTGAATCTGAAAATTGTGATGAAGTGTTAAAAGAAAACTTTTATAAAGTGATTCACAATAGCTCCTTGGATGAAAAGCATGATTACAATGATGTTATTATAAATTCTATTAATGTTAATTGTTCTAATAATATGCAAAACCCTAAGCTTGGGGATGCTAATTTTGCTATCTCCACTACTTATTGCAATGATCATGATTGGGGTGATTCTTCTTATGATCTTGAAAATTTATTTAAGCCTCATGATGAATATGTTAGTGATAATAATGTTTGCAATTATATTGGAAGTGGGTTTGGAAGAGCGTCAACTTTAGGTAAAAATAATCCCACATAGTTGGAGAGTGTTCAATCTTATGAAATATTTGATAAAAGTGAGCTTGGAGAGGTCATGGCTTTATATGATGATAATCCCACTATTTTGGAAGAGTGTCAACTTTGCATACATGTGGATCATGTAGAGAATATGTTATGTGATAGCCATATTGTTGAATTTGAATATGACCCCACATGTAATTATTATGAGAGAGGGAAATATGGTTGTAGAAATTTTCATGTTACTAAATTACCTCTCTTCATGTTGAGATTGTCAATGTTTTATTCTTCTTCCTTGCAGATGCTAATTTTTGCCTGTTTTGATAATTTGTTTTCTTATAAAATGCCTATGCATAGGAAGTATGTTATACTTAAATGTAATTTTCACATGCTATATGATGTTCTCTTTGTGCTTCAATTCTAGTCTTTCATGCGAGCATCATTAGAATTATCAATGCCTAGCTAAGAGGCTTTAAAGAAAAGCGCTTGTTGGGGGACAACCCAATATTTTTATTTTCTATTTTTATGAGTTTACACAATTATGCCTCTGTTATGATTGTGATTTTTATGTTTTAATTAGTGTTTGTGCCAAGTAATGCCTTTAGGATGGCTTTGGTGATAGTTGATTTGATCATGTTGGGAAACAGAAACTTTTACGTCTAGTAGCAGAATTGTTAAAAATCACTGGAGCTATGAACAACTCTAATTTTTTTACACAAGATTGATATATGAATTGACTCCGTTGTCCTAATTTTTCAGAATTTTTGGAGTTACATAAGTTTGATCTTGATTCGGTTTTCTACAGACTGTTCTGTTTTTGACAGATTCTGTTTTTGTTGCATTGTGTGCTTATTTTGATGAATCTATGGATTGTATCGGGGGTATAAGCCATGGTAAAGTTATAATACAGTAGGTATAATGCAATAACAAAATATGAAAGGGTTGCAACAGCAGTTAAAGTAGTGAATTGTTTTCTTATACTAATGGATCTCGCGAAGATTTTTGTTAAGTTTTGTGTGATTGAAGTTTTCAAGTTTTGGGTGAGATCACGATGGATGATGGAATAAGGAGTGAAAAGAGCCTAAGCTTGGGGATGCCCATGGCACACCAATGTAATATTCGAGGAGAACTAAGTAACTAAGCTCGGGGATGCCCCGGAAGGCATCCCCTCTTTCTTCTAACGACCATCTGTAATTTTACTTGGAGCTATATTTTTATTCATCGCATATCATGTGTTTTGCTTGGAGCGTCATGTATTATATGAGTCTTTGCTTGTTTTGCTTTTTAGTTTGTCACAATCATCCTTGTGGGACACACCTATTTGAGAAAGCCATAATGATGCTATGATTTTTTAGAATTGCTCTATGTGCTTCACTTAAATTATTTGAGCTATGGAATTGCTCTAGTGCTTCACTTATATCTTTTTTAGCACGGTGGTGCTTTTATTTTTGAAGAAATATGCTTTCACTCTTCACTTAGATTATTTTGAGAGTTTGTAAAATTTTAAAGAAATATCCTCTCAATGCTTCACTTATATTATTTTGAGAGATGAAAATTGTTTTGAAGAAATATGTGCTCTCATGCGGTGGTGCTTTAATTTTGAAGAAATATGATCTCTTGCTTCACTTAGATTATTTTGAGAGTTAGTAAATTTTGAAGAAATCCTCTCATGCTTCACTTATATTAATTTGAGAGATGAAAATTTTGAAGAAATATTTGTGCTCTTGTTTTTCACTTAAATTTGTTTGAGAGATTGTTATAAGCAATGGTAATATATGAAACTAGTCCCAAAGTGATAGATATTCAAGAGGGATCATAAAAACTATCATGAAGATCATTGGATATTAAAACTTTATTCCTTTCAATAGTTTTGTGATCTAGAGATAGTAATATGTGAGTCATGTTGGTGAGTAATTATGCTTTAGTGAGAATATTGGTGTTAAGGTTTGTGATTCCCTATGCAAGGACGAAAGTCAATAGTTATGCAATGAAGTTACGTCCTACTCGTGGTGCATTATTTGGTGTTAGTTATGCTTAATGCTCGTTTATCATCATTTTTGTTTCTTAGTTGGTTGCTTCTTAATCTATTTGCTAGCCTTTCCTTGTACTAAGCGGGAATACTGCTTGTGCACCCAAAATCCTAAACCAATTTGTACCAAATGAGTCCACCATACCTACCTATATGCGGTATTTCCATGCCGTTCCAAGTAAATTTGTATGTGCCAACTCTAATATTCAAAATGAATTTCCTATTTGTGTGCCTGTACTGCTCATGAAGCGGCATGGGGTGGCCGATATTTTCCATGCTAGATATTTTATTCTCACGATGAGTATTTATTCACTTGTCATTGCACGAGAGTGTGGCAAGGTAATAGGGATGCCCAGTCCCAAAAGGAAAAAGAAATTTACTTTATGTTGTCAAATAGTAAATTCCTTGGAAAGTGTTGGCATGGAAGGCACCCGTGGATATGGCTAGCCATGGATTGTGAAAGAGTAGTGGAAAAAGGAATAAACTTTATTTCATGTTTGGGAACCGCCTATGATTTATCTAGCATGCAAAGTATTGGTAATTCTCGGTCGTATTCATTGACGGTAAAAGCATGCCTCTCAAAACAATTTTATCTCTCAATTTAAGCTTTGAGCTCTGGCACCTCTACAAATCTCTGCTTCCCTCTACGAAGGGCCTATCTATTTACTTTATGCAATTTTTATTTTTTATTTGAGTCTCCATCTTCTCTTATAAAGCACCAACTAGGGAACACTATTATCATACTTGTGCATTGGATGTAGCTAATATTTGAGTGTGTTTCATGAATGGATCAATGATTGAGCATAATGGGCTAGGGATAGCTTTCTTTAGTGTTGATATTTTGAAAGAAATGGTTGCTTGTTGATATGCTTGAGTATTGAGGTCTTCATGTCAAATTATAGACTATTGCTTTGAATCATTTATAGTCCAAATGTCCATGCTACAAAAGAAAAGAATATGTGATGAATATGATGGGTAGCATTCCACATCAAAAATTCTATTTTTATCATTTACCTACTCGAGGACGAGCAGGAATTAAGCTTGGGGATGCTGATACGTCTCCAACATATCTATAATTTTTTATTGTTCCATGCTATCAAAGTATCAATCTTGGATGTTTTATACTCATTTACTAGCAACTTTATATCATTTTGGGACTAACTTATTGACATAGTGCCCAGTGCCAGTTGTTGCTTTTTGCTTGTTTTTTTACTTCACAGAAAATCAATACCAAATGGAGTCCAAATGCCAGGAAACTTTTTGGAGAATTTTTTCTACCTACAAGAAACCTAGGAGGCCAAGGAAGTGCACCAGAGGAGGCCCATGGGCCCACCAGGTACCAGGGCATGCCAGAGGCCCCAGGCGTGCCCTGGTGGGTAGTGGGGCCCATGGGAAGCTTCTCCACCGACCTGTACCTCTATAAATAGTCTAAAATCCCAAAAACCCTATGGGAGTCAAGGAAACACAATTCCAGCCGCCGCAAGTTCCCGAACCACGAGATCCAATCTAGAGGCCTTTTCTGGCACTCTGGCGGAGGGGTCAACGATCACGGGGGGGTTCTTCATCATCACCCTTGCCCCTCCAATGATGCATGAGTAGTTTACCGTAGACCTACGGGTCCGTAGGTAGTAGCTAGATGGCTTCTTCTCTATTTTTGATTTTCAATATAATGTTCTCCTCGATGTTCTTGGAGATCTATTTGATGTAATGACTTTATGCGGTGTGTTTGTTGGGATCCGATGAATTGTGAGTTTATGATCATTACTATCCATGAATATTATTTGAGTCTTTGTTGAACTCTTTTATGCATGATCTTTATAGCCTCGTATTTCTTCTCCGAAACTTTGGTTTGGTTTGGCCAACTAGATTGATTTTTCTTGCAATGGGAAGACGTGCTTTGTGATGGGTCCGATCTTGCGGTGCTCAATCTCAGTGACAGAAAGAGACATGACACGCATGTATCGTTGCTATTAAGGATAAAAAGATGGGTTCTATTCCTACATGAATAGATCTTGTCTACATCATGTCATCCTTCTTATTGCATTACTCCGTTTTTCCATGAACTTAATACACTAGATGCATGCTGGATAGTGGTCGATGTGTGGAGTAATAGTAGTTGATGCAGGCAGGATTCGCTTTACTAATCTTGGACGTGATGCCTATATACATGATCATTGCCTTGGATATCGTCATAATTATTTGCTTTTCTGTCAATTACCCAACAGTAATTTGTTTACCCACCATATGCTATTTTCTCTAGAGAAGCCTCTAGTGAAATCTACGACCCCCGGGTCTATTTCCTATCATATTAAAAACCAAAAATACCTTGCTGCACTTTTTATTTATTTTGTGTTTTTACTAGATCTATTTATCAAATCTCATACAATTTAATCTATCTCAATACCGAGGAGGGATTGACAACCCCTGTTATGCGTTGGGTTGCAAGTTTTTGTGGTTTGCATGCAGGTGCTGTTTACATAGTTTTGCTTGGTTCTCCTACTGGATTGATAACCTTGGTTTCATAACTAAGGGAAATACTTACCGTTGTTGTGCTGCATCATACTCTCTTCTTCGGGGAATTACCAACGCAGATACAAGCAATCAACGATAAGCATTTATTTTGTAAGAACTTATTGATTTGCCAAATAAAATATTGTTTTATTTTCGTAAGCCAATAAGACGTGGGACAATTGAGTTGGTTTTAGGGAAACCAAGTGGTAAAAAATCAGCGCTGGGAGGGAAAAAAAGGATGCAAAGATGAAGAGGGAACTTTACTTATTTTAAATATAATAATATATGTATATGAACTAGTAAAACTATAGGTAGAGATCAGAAAACGGAAGTAGGACATGGCGTTTTTAGAGGAAATTAGAACTGGGCTGTGCGTTTTCTTTATTAAAAAAACTGCCTGCAGATGTTCTAAGAGAAAATATAACTAAGCCAGCGGGCCAGAGGCTAGTTGATACCTAATGGATCTTTGTGCCCCATTGTCGTCATGGGCTGGGCCTGTTAAAAACAAAACCTAGCGTGGGCAGTTGATAACCCACAAGTATAGGGGATCACAACAGTTTTCGAGGGTAGAGTATTCAACCCAAATTTATTGATTCGACACAAGGGGAGCCAAAGAATATTCTTAAATATTAGCAGCTGAGTTGTCAATTCAACCACACCTGAAAGACTTAATATCTGCAGCAAAGTATTCAATAGCAAAGTAGTATGGAAGTAACGGTAACGGTGGTAAAATTAACAGTAGCAGTTTTTTAGTAATTGTAACAGTGGCAACGGCAAAGTAACGTAGCAAAGATCAATATGTGAAAAGCTCGTATGCAATGGATCAATGATGGATAATTATGTCGGATGGCATTCATCATGCAACAGTTATAACATAGGGTGACACAGAACTAGCTCCAATTCATCAATATAATGTAGGCATGTATTCCGAATATAGTCATACGTGCTTATGGAAAAGAACTTGCATGACGTCTTTTGTCCTACCCTCCCGTGGCAGCGGGGTCCTGATGGAAACTAAGGGATATTAATGCATCCTTTTAATAGAGTACCGGACCAAAGCATTAGCACTTAGTGAATACATGAACTCCTCAAACTACGGTAATCACCGAAAAGAATCCCAATTATTGTCACCTTGGGGTATGCGGATCATAACACGTAATAGGTGTCTACAACTTGCAAGATAGGATCAAGAACACATATATATTCATGAAAACATAATAGGTTCATATCTGAAATCATGGCACTCGGGCCCTTGTGACAAGCATTAAGCATAGCAAAGTAATAGCAACATCAATCTTAGAACATAGTGGGTACTAGGGATCAAACCCTAACAAAACTAACTTGATTACATGATAAATCTCACCCAACCCATCACCGTCCAGCAAGCCTATGATGGAATTACTCATGCACGGTGGTGAGCATCATGAAATTGATGATGGAGGATGGTTGATGATGACGACGGCGATGATTTCCCCTCTCCGGAGCCCAGAATGGACTCCAGATCTGCCCTCCCGATGAAGAACAAGAGGTGGCGGCGGCTCCGTATCGTAAAACGCGATGAATCCTTCCCTCTGAATATTTTCTCCCCGAACGTGAATATATAGAGTTGGAGTTGAGGTCGGTGGAGGTCCAGGGGGCCCACAAGGCAGGGGGCACGCCCTCCACCCTTGTGGTCAGCTGGTGGGTCCCCTCTGGTTGATTCTTTCGCCAATATTTTTATTTATTCCAAAAATATTCTCTGTGAAGTTTCAGGTCATTCCGAGAACTTTTATTTCTGCACAAAAATAAAACCAAGGAAATTCTGCTGAAAACAGAGTCAGTCCGGGTTAGTTCCATTCAAATCATGCAAATTAGAGTCCAAAACAAGGGCAAAAGAGTTTGGAAAAGTAGATACGACGGAGACGTATCAACTCCCCCAAGCTTAACCCATCGCTTGTCCTCAAGCAATTCAGTTGACAAACTGAAAGTGATAAAGAAAAACTTTTACAAACTCTGTTTGATCTTTCTGTTGCAAATATGTAAAGCCAGCATTCAGGTTTTCAGCAAAGATTATGAACTAACCATATTCACAATAACATTTGGGTCTCACATTTACTCATATCAATGGCATAATCAACTAGCGAGCAATAATAATAAATCTCGGATGACAACACTTTTTCAAAACAATCGTGATATGATATAACAAAATGGTATCTCGCTAGCCCTTTCTAAGACTGCAAAACATAAATGCAGAGCACCCCTAAAGATCAAGGACTGACTAGACATTGTAATTCATGGTAAAAGAGATCCAGTCATAGTCATACTCAATATCAATTAATAACAACGCATACAAATGATAGTGGTGCTCTCTAACTGGTGCTTTTTATAAGAAGATGATGACTCAACATAAAAGTAAATAGATAGGCCCTTCACAGAGGGAAGCAGGGATTTGCAGAGGTGCCAGAGCTCGAGCTTTTAAAACAGAGATGAATATAGTTTTGAGCGGTATGCTTTTATTGTCAACATAACAACCAAGAGATCTCGGTATCTTCCATGCTACATACATTATAGGCGGTTCCCAAACAGAATGGTCAGGTTTTTACTCCCCCTCAACCAACAAGCACACTCCATGGCTGGTCCAAAACAACGGGTACCGTCCATACAAACAACTGTCCTGGGGGAGTTTTGTTTGAAATTATTTTGATTTGATTTGAGCATGGGACTGGGCATCCCGAATACCAGCCACTTTCTTGTGAATGACAAGTGAATCAACACTCATCTAAAAACAACCCACCTAGCATGGAAGATACTGACAGCCCCCAGTCACTACATGAGCGATTCGGGCATACAAAACTGATTATCATTTGAAGGTTTAGAGTTTTGCACATGCAAATTTACTTGGAACGACAGGTAAATACCACATATAGATAGGTATGGTGGACTCATATGGAACAACTTTGGGTTTATGGAAGTGGATACACAAGCAGTATTCCTGCTTAGTACAAGCCAAGGCTAGCAAAAGATTGAGGAGCGACCAACTAGAGAGCGACAATAGTCATAAACATCCGTTAAGATTGACCAACATTGAGTGCAAGCATGAGTAGGATATAAATCACCATGAACATAAATATCATGGAGGCTATATTGATTTTGCTTCAACTACATGCGTGAACATGTGCCAAGTCAAGCCACTCGAATCATTCAAGGGAGGATACCATCCTATCATACTACATCACAACCATTTTAAAAGCATGTTGGCATGTAAGGTAAACCATTATAAACTCCTAGATAATTAAGCATGGCATGAGTAACTATAATCTCTAATTGTCATTGCAAACATGTTTCATTCATAATAGGCTGAATCAAGAATGATGAACTAATCATATTTACAAAAACAAGATAGGTCGGGTTCATACCAGCTCTTCCTCGTCTCAATCGTTTCATCAAATATCGTCATTATTGCCTTTCACTTGCACAATCAAACGGTGTGGATAATAATAATAGTGCACGTGCATTGGACTACGCTAGAATCTGCAAACATTTATTCAAAGGAGAAGACAAGGTAATACGGGCACTTTGTTAGATCAACAATAATGCATATGAGAGCCACTCAACATTTTCATCGTGGGCCTCTCCTTACGACCCAAAGAAAGGAAAAAGAATTTCAAAGAAACACACTAAAATGTTTTTGGAGTTTTTGTTTTTCTGAAGAAAGTAAAACAAGAACGAGAAAAACTATTAACACGGGAAAGCTCCCAACAAGAAAAAGAAGAACGAGAAATCTTTTTGGGTTTTCTTTTAATACTGCAGCTATTTTTTTGGATTTTCTCAAAGTTTTTCAAACACACAAGAAGAAAGTGAGAAAAATAAATAAACTAACAGGGATAATACAATGAATAAGTATGAACACCGACAACTGGAATGAGTGTGTGAACATGAATGTAATGTCGGTGAGAAATATGTACTCCCCCAAGCTTAGGCTTTTGGCCTAAGTTGGTTTATGCCCATGGATCAAAGTAGTCCTCTCCTTGGTACTGAGGAGGATCCTGGGGGTTCCACAGGTTAGCGAGCTCCTATGGCTCCCACTGATAAATAGACTCCTCATATGGATTAGGTGATGGTTCCGGCTCAGGAACTGGGGATCGCGTCCTCTCCTAGTATGCATAAATGTCCTCGGGCAGAATGAGGTACGTGCCTGAATGAATATTGAACAAAGAAGGTGCAGGCAAAGTAATAATCTGACAAGTTTTCTGGCTGAATACTAGGTTATAGATGAGTCTCTTTTCCTTATCAGCGCTAATAAAATCATGTGCTACCATATTGTTATAGTCTAAATTTAAAGTGGGTAGTAGCATCTCCTCTTTCTCGAAGCGCTTAGCAAGGCGGGAGGCATAGATACCTCCAAATATAGGACCCCTCGAACGATTTAAGCTCAACCGTCCAGCAACCATAGCGCCCAAACTAAAAGTTCTATCACGAAGTAAAGCATGGCACAAAATAGCAAGGTCAGGAGCACTAAGGCCTCCACTCTCCCCGCAACCAATTAAACATCTCCCAGCAAATAATGAATAGTAGCACAAAACAGGAAAATGTAAACTAGCCACTCTCGCTTCTGACACCTTTCTCCCTTCCCCTACGGTAACTTCATCAATAAAATCTTCCACATCTCTAGGACGTGGTTCATCGACGCTGCCCTCAAAAGGTAATTTGCAAACCTCACAAAAATCATAAAGCGTCATCTCCTTATACTCATCATATAAATAAAATTCTACCGTGGGTGGTGATTTCCTAGCATGTTGCATGAAAGTATTAGTGAGTAGGAGGTATTGATCACACTTATCGTGGAGGAAGTCGGTGATGCCTGCATTCTCCGCCAAATAATAGAAATCATCATAAATTCTGGTAGCCCTCAAGAATGCATCACATGGCATTCACATGGCCGAGCCTCCGCGATGCGGGGAAGGTTGTACTTGGGCTTCTTCTTCTCCTCATTCTCATTTTCTTTAGAACCCCAACTCGAAGAACCTCTCAACCATCTCTTCATCGTTTCTTTTCTGAAATTTTCTAAAATTCTTAGTGACTTAAAATAAAAGTGAACCAAACTCAACAAAACTAATAGAAACTACTCCTACAAGTGCCTAGAGGCTCTATCATGCATCAAAACTACTTTGGACCATATAAATTTGACATGCAAGCTTAAGAACAAGGTAACCACAGCAGCAAAAAAATTCAATATGTAAATCACTAGAACAAAAACTAATTGGATCATTGGAGGAGTCACATACCAAAGAACAATCCCCCAAAGCAGTTTTGCAAATGGAGCTTTACACAAGGAGATAAAAAATGGTAGCAAAATGAACTAGAACACGGGTTTGAGACGTGATGATTTTTTCTAGAGGAAGACGAAGTGGATGGGTGCTGGAATAAGTGAGGGGGACTCATGTGGGACCCACAAGGTAGGGGGCGCCCAGGGGGTAGGGCGCACCCTCCACCCTTGTGGTCCACTGGTGCAGCCCCCTGGTGCAATCTCAGTGCCAAAAATTCTAAAATATTCTATAAAAAATCATACTAAATTTTCAGGGCATTTGTAGAAATTTTATTTTCGGGACATTTTTTATTGCATGGATAATTCAAAAAACAGACAGATAATACTATTTTTGCTTTATTTATTCTAAATAACAGAAAGTAAATGGTGGGTACAGAAAGTTGTGCTTTCTAAATTCATCCATCTCATGCTCATCAAAAGCAATCCATTAACATGGTTGATCAAGTCTTATTAACAAACTTCTTTCGAATAACATGGAACCGGAGAATTTTTGAATAACACTAGGTTACCTCAACGGGGATATGCATGTCCCCAACAATAAGAATATCATATTTCTTTTTGACAGTAGGGAGAGGGAATTCAAAACCTCCAATAGTAATAGTTGAAAATTTTCCAATAGAATTGATACTATGAACTTGAGGTTGTTTCTTCGAAAAGTGTACCATATGCTCATTACCATTAACATGAAAAGTGACATTGCCCTTGTTGCAAACAATAACAGCCCCTGCAGTATTCAAAAGGGTCTACCAAGGATGATCGACATACTGTCGTCCTCGGGAATATCAAGAATAACAAAGTCCGTTAAGATAGTAACGTTTGCAACCACAATAGGCACATCCTCACAGACACCGATGGGTATAGCAGTTGATTTATCAGCCATTTGCCAAGAGATTTCAGTAGGTGTCAACTTATTCAAATCAAGTCTATGATATAAAGAGAAAGGCATAACACTAACACTGGCTCCCAGATCACATAAAGCAGTTTTAACATAGTTTCTTTTAATGGAGCCTGGTATAGTTGGTACTCCTGGATCTCCTAGTTTCTTAGGTATTCCACCCTTAAAAGTGTAATTAGCAAGCATGGTGGAAATTTTAGCTTCCGGTATCTTTCTTTTATTTGTAACAATACCTTTCATATACTTGGCATAAGGAGACATTTTCAGAATATCAGTCAAACGCATACGCAAAAAGACAAGTCTAAGCATTTCAACAAAGCGCTCAAAATCCTCATCATCCTTTTTCTTGGATGGTTTAGGAGGAAAGGGCATGGGTTTCTGTACCCATGGTTCTCTTTCTTTACCATGCTTCCTAGCAACAAAGTCTCTCTGATCATAACATTTATTCTTAGATTGTGGGTTATCAAGATCAACAGCAGGTTCAATCTCCACATCATTATCATCACTAGGTTGAGCATCAACATGAACATCATCATTAACATTATCACTAGGTTCATGTTCATCACCAGATTGTGTCTCAGCATCAGAAATAGAAATATCATTTGGGTTCTCAGGTGTATCTATAACAGATTCACTAGAAGCATGCAAAGTCCTATCAGTTTTCTTTTTATTTTTATTACTAGGACTAGGTGCATCAGTATTAATTCTCTGAGAATCTTTCTCAGCTCTCTTAGGATGGCCCTCAGGATACAAAGGTTCCTGAGTCATTTTACCACCTCTAGTCATAACCCTAACAGCATTATCATTGTTCTTACTATTCAACACATTGAGCAAATCATCATGTGCCTTAAGTACTTGTTCCTCTTGAGTCTTAACCATGGAAGCATGTTTACTAATAATTTTTAGATCACTAACAGTTCTACTCATATAATCACCCAAGCAATCAAGCATGTAAGCATTACGTTTCAATTGTCTACTAACATAAGCATTGAAGTTCTCTTGTTTAACAATAAAATCATCAAACTCATCCAAGCATTGACTAGGAGACTTATTTTAAGGGATATCACCTTCATCAAATCTATAGAGAGAATTTACCATTACTACCTGTGTCGGTTTATCAAGACCATGTATTTCTTCAATAGGTGGTGAATTCTAACATCTTCATCTTTAATACCTTTTTCTTTCATAGATTTCTTTGCCTCTTGCATATCTTCAGGACTGAGGAATAGAATACCTCTTTTCTTTGGAGTTGGCTTAGGAGTTGGTTCGGGAAGTGTCCAATCATTATCATTACTCAATATATTATTCAATAGTAATTCAGCTTGCTCAATAGTTCATTCCCTAAAAACACAACCAACACAACTATCTAGGTGGTCCCTAGAAGCATCGGTTAGTCCATTATAAAAGATATCAAGTATTTCATTTTTCTTGAGAGGATGATTAGGCAAAGCATTATGTAGTTGGAGAAGCCTCCCCCAAGCTTGTGGGAGACTCTCTTCTTCAGATTACACAAAGTTAAATATTTCCTTTAAAGCAGCTTGTTTCTTATGAGTAGGGAAATATTTTTCAGAGAAGTAGTAAATCATATCCTGGGGACTACGCACACAACCAGGAGCAAGAGAATTAAACCATAACTTAGCATCACCCTTTAATGAGAAAGGAAACAACTTAAGAATATAGTAATAGCGAATTTTTTCCTCTTGAGCAAATAAGGTGGCTATATCATTAACCTTAGTAAGATGTGCCACAACAGTTTCAGATTCATAACCATGAAAAGGATCAGATTCAACCAAAGTAATTAACTCAGGATCTACAGAGAATTCATAATCCTTATCAGTAACAAAGATAGGTGAAGTAGCAAACTTAGGATCATATTGCATTCTAGCATTCAAAGATTTTTCTTTCCACTTGCATAATAATTTCTTAAGATCATCTCTATCCTTACAAGCAAGAAAGTCCCTAGCTACCTCTCCATCCATAACATAACCCTCAGGTATAACAGGCAATTCATATCTAGGAGAACTAGGTCTAGCAGGTGTCTCAAAGTGTTCAGTTTCAATAATTTCATCAGTTTCAGAAATATCATCATCTTCAGCATAATCAATAGTTCTAACTCTAGCAAGATGTTCATCAAGTAATTCACCCAGTGACACATTTTTATCAAGCAGAGTAGTAGCATCATAAGCATCATTCATAGCAGAAGTAGCATCATCAATAACATGCGACATATCAAAATCAATAGCAGGTGTAGGTGTCGCAAGTTTACTCAAAACAGAAGGTGAATCAAGTGCAAAGCTAGATGGCAGTTCCTTACCTCCCCTTGTAGTAGAGGGATAGATCTTAGTTTTGGTATCTTTCAAATTTTTCATAGTGATCAACAGATATAAATCCCAAGTGACTCCGAGAATAGAGCTATGCTCAGCCGGCAACGGCGCCAGAAAAAGATCTTGATAACCCACAAGTATAGGGGATCGCAACAGTTTTTGAGGGTAGAGTATTCAACCCAAATTTATAGATTTGACACAAGGGGAGCCAAAGAATATTCTTAAGAATTAGCAGCTGAGTTGTCAATTCAACCACACCTGAAAGACTTAATATCTGCAGCAAAATATTCAGTAGCAAAGTAGTATGGAAGTAACGGTAACGGTGGCAAAAGTAACAGTAGCAGTTAGTAATTGTAACAGTGGCAAAGGCAAAGTAACGTAGCAAAGATCAATATGTGAAAAGCTCATAGGCAATGGATTAATGATGGATAATTATGTCGGATGGCATTCATCATGCAACAGCTATAACCTAGGGTGACACAGAACTAGCTCCAATTCATCAATATAATGTAGGCATGTATTCCGAATATAGTCATATGTGCTTATGGAAAAGAACTTGCATGACATCTTTTGTCCTACCCTCCCGTGGCAGTGGGGTCCTAATGGAAACTAAGGGATATTAAGGCCTCCTTTTAATAGAGTACCGGACCAAAGCATTAGCACTTAGTGAATACATGAACTCCTCAAACTACGGTAATCAACGGAAAGAATCCTAATTATTGTCACCTTGGGGTATGCGGATCATAACACGCAATAGGTGTCTACAACTTGCAAGATAGGATCAAGAACACATATATATTCATGAAAACATAATAGGTTCAGATCTGAAATCATGGCACTTGGGCCCTAGTGACAAGCATTAAGCATAGCAAAGTCACAGCAACATCAATCTTAGAACATAGTGGATACTAGGGATCAAACCCTAACAAAACTAACTCGATTACATGATAAATCTCATCCAACCCATCACCGTTCAGCAAGCCTATGATGGCATTACTTATGCACGGTGGTGAGCATCATGAAATTGGTGATGGAGGATGGTTGATGATGATGACGGCGACGATTTTCCCTCTCCGGAGCCTAGAAAGGACTCCAGATCTGCCCTCCCGATGAAGAACAGGAGGTGGCGGCGACTCCGTATCGTAAAACACGACGAATCCTTCTCTCTAATTTTTTCTCCCCGAACGTGAATATATAGAGTTGGAGTTGAGGTTGGTGGAGGTCCAGGGGACCCACAAGGCAGGGGACACGCCCTAGGGGAGGGGCGCCCTCCACCCTTGTGGTCAGCCGGTGGGTCCCCTCTGGTTGATTCTTTCGCCAATATTTTTTATTTATTCCAAAAATATTCTCCGTGAAGTTTCAGGTCATTCCGAGAACTTTTATTTCTGCACAAAAATAACACCAAGGCAATTCTGCTGAAAACAGCGTCAGTCCGGGTTAGTTCCATTCAAATCATGCAAATTAGAGTCCAAAACAAGGGCAAAACAATTTGGAAAAGTAGATACGATAGAGACATAACAGTAGTCTACAACTCAATTGATAGTTGCTCGACCTCAAAAAACAATATACCTGTTGGATCCCAGTTGTCAGTCTGTACTTGTAGAATTCTCTCGTTTATTGACTATGTTAAAAATTTCATGGGTTTCACCGTCTCAGGCGTCAGCATTATTTTTCCATCGTGATAATAAGTGCATGCACTTGCTTGCGTACGGCCATGGACCTGCTGGTTCCGTACGGTTAGGCTCTGTATGGACAGCCGTCTTGTGGTTCCACGGACGAATTTCATGCAAATCGGATGATTTTCAGTGAAACCGGACCAAATTCATTGCCTTTTACATATTTCTTTTTATTATGGAACATTTTACATATTTAAACTAATAGTACCCGAGTAGGCCTTTTTTGAGTCCATGGTAGGCGCTTCACGGGATCGAGGTCCCGACAGTTAACTATTCTGGAAGGCCCAAATCCATCGCTCCTCTCTTTTAACAATTTGCAGCTGGGCTTGGCGTGCCACAACCCAGTCCCGACATGCTGCGTCCAACTATCAGCCTGTGAAACCTGATGGATCCTGTGCGTACTCGAAGATGTTAAATTTTTGGAGAACTGGGAATTCGAATGGCAAGTGCTTATGCTACCCATAAAAAAATCAGGCGCTTGAAAATTTGTTTTACAACAAATGATTCAGCTTTATATCCACGTCGACCCTCGACATGATGGTTGGAAGCAAATGCCAAGTTCATACCAAAAGATCCTTAACAAAAATACCAAATTGCGGACGACCAGGTGGAACAAGTACCAATACCAAACTAACTTATAATCTTTTTAGTCCTGGCCCTAGTGTTCGTCTGGTAGAAAATCTTGCAGACAACTAGCTCCCGCTCCTTCTCTTACTCCAGGTCCCCGAGGTGGTACTGGTGCATCACCTAGTTGGTCCTCTGTTGGTCGAAGTTCTTGTTGGTGTGCAGCACCAGAACCTTTTTGCTACCCATCTACTGGCCGTTGACCATCACTGGCATGGTATTTCCGGTCTTGTGCCACATCGCGTGCATGCCACACTCCGACTGTATCTTGTGATGCGTCCGCGTGCCCCTTTTGAATGCCCTGGAGTTGCCCTGGAAGAAATGCTTGCTTAGGCCACTCAGTGTGATACCTGCAGTATTGGCGAATACAATTTTTAGGGTGCTTGGCATTTTCATAACATATTTGGCATGTTGCAGTCACTTGCTTCACTTTTTATTTACTGTCCAATTGTAATTGCTTCACTAGGTCTGCGTCTAAAAAGAAAAATAGACGTATAAACAAAGGAATAAATTTTGTGCAAGTAGACGGCCGATAAGTGTCTTACCTCGAAGTTTCTCAAGATGGGTGTAGCATATGCCATGCTCGCTATCGATGGTCGGTATGAACAAATCGATGAGAGGGTGAGATCTCATGCTGTCAGCACTCACTTTGGCCTCAAGGTGCTCGATCAGCTCCTGATCTGTGGGATCGAACTTGACGCCAGCCAGCAGCACCGACCAATCCTTCTTGGACTTGCATAAGTTAATTCCAGTTAAATGGTACTCAATGTATGATCAATCAACTGTTTAAGTGATGAAAGATTTCTACAGATAAGTGCTACTCCAAATCTAAAGTGCACAACACCCGAACAGACTGGGGGTCTTGACTTCATTACTACATGCACACTCTAAAGACTTGAAAACTCCCATAAAGATTGAAATCATCATACAAGGCGACGGGACGAATACTCACAGGAGCGGCCTCGTTGGTTCCTTCCTTCATGTGGCTAGCTTGAAGAGCATCCTTGTTGAGATCAATTTTTTCAGCGTCTTCCTTTTGACTACTTGCAATGAAGTATAGCAGCTCCAGTAGCTCATCGCTCATCGTACCAACTGGATCGGAATAAGGCGGTGGCTGGGAGGCGGGGAGACCGGGAGAGAATGGGAGAGTGATTTTGTAGAGAATGGGAGAGTGATGTTGTACTACCAGAGGGGTGAGGCTCACTTTGGTGAATCGAACACGCCGCCGGGACTCTTGTGTCACCTCACGCGCAGCGTGTTGTCACTTCAATTCAATGTGAGGACATCATGAATAATTTGACCAACGAATACTAGTACTATTGTACTACTTACTAGTTGTACAACTACTACTTACTAGTACGAGTAGCGCAATGTACGGTATAGAGGACTACTAGTACTACAAATTTAGAAATGGAGTACGAAGTTACAAGATTGTGCGACAGACTTTGCAGGCTACATGAGTAATACAAAATATAATTCCCATTGGACAACACTTTCACCAATAAGTGCGCACTTGAAGCCTAATTGATATATATATATATATATATATATATATATATATATATATATATATATATGGCTTCTGCATAGCATCTCCGTCATCATTATTAGTACATGCTACGCAGGTGAGTTAGGATGCACTTGATCCCAGAAAGGTATCTATCCATCAAACTAACTATAGTACATAATATCCAACAAAAGAGGGTCATGCTAGAGCAGCAGGATAAATCGCTTAGTCTAGATATCACTACGAATCAAGTTGTGCATATTTGCTGTTGGCATGAACCACATCCATGCATGTCGGGTTTGTAAAAGCCATTCATCGCTTGGAAGCTTGATGCCTTTCACACACTAAAGATCATCTGGCAACAAGCTTTGTCGATGAATCTCTAGATATGGTGATTCGTGAAACCCATGGTATGATGTGTAAACACAGTTCCCCCTGGTGAATGAAAGTTGCATTGCACGATAATCATCGCCAGTGATATGATCGATGATTGGTTGCATGATTGGATAATTTAGCCCGAGGAACATGGAGTGGTTGCCGAGGCTGTAAACCCGCCTCCAGTTGAATATGCCTGGCCTAATAGAGCTGGTATCTTTCTTGAACACGAAGCAGCCATAGCCATCATAGTCGTGAACGCCCCAGGCATTGTACTGCATGCGGTTTGATGAAATGGTTTGGTCAATTTGGTACATGCGAATGAGCATCAAATGCCCACCGTCAGTTGAACGAGTGATAAACCACCACCCATTGACTTGTATATTTCCAGGTCCTAGAATTATGAAGCCCAGTGCATTTGCGTCTGCTGCAACAAATCAAATTGGAGACCAAAAGGACAAAAATATACAATCATGTTCAGAGTATGTGTGGAATTAAGACTATTATAACAGTGACACAGATCATAGCCAGAGAATTGCAATGCCGTGGTCATAATCATACCCCAATTTTAAAAAAATTAAGCCAATGGCTTTCATATTCTAGCAATATGTCATGGTTCAAACATCATGTAAAAATGAGAGGAAAACAACTATGCCAGGGCCTACTCATATTCTACCATAGGAGTTACTACTGTTCTCATATCAACTCTAACAATAACATGCGTGGTTAGAAAAATCTTGGAAATGGGAGTAACATATAGCAATCATGAGGTTATACTCATAATATCTATTCTAACAATCATTAGATGCCAATTGTTCTCATATCAACTCTAACAATAACAATTGTGGTCATAAAAATCTAGGAAATGAGAGGAACATATAGCAATGATGTGGTTATAGTCATACTATCTATTATAAATTTCTAAGAATCAACAAGCAGTCGTATTCATAAGGTAAAGATGAGATGAGATGAGATAGAAAAATTACACGATGATAGATTCCACCAGTATATGCAACCAATTTGTGCGTCGACCGTGTAAACGATGCCATCGTGCACTATAGCATCAGATAGAAATGGAGGGTCAACAGATGGATGATGACCCATAACCATGTATGGCGACCATATTCTAGATAGACTAATCCCCCGTCGAACAAGGCAATGAGCTTGTAATCCATGTAGCTTCTGATGGTGTGGGCACTTCATAGATTACAACCTTCAGCAAACGGAGGTCATACCGAAAGCTCGACGCGTCACGTGCGTAGTAGGCAGGAGTGTCCGGCGGGCCGCGAGGCTTGATGCCGGTGGTATCCAACGATGGAAGGGTGATCTCTTGCCGTGTGTAGATATCCACGAGACTCCACGGAGTACCGGATTGGTGGTTGAGGACGATCCAGTTGGCCTTCATGCCCGCCCAGTAGTGGCCGCGCATGAAGGACAGGTGGGCAGGTAGTGGTAGCATGTCGAGGGGCACGATGACAACCTCCGTAGGATCATCAAGTCGGTGTCTTGGCCACCTGCGAGGATCGGGCATCAGCAAGTAGGGTGTTTTGAAAAGGGCCGGCCGGCTGCAGACGAGTACACGGTACATAGACACCGAGGATGCGGCCAGTAGGTCCATACGATTATAGATCTTCTCCAAGGGAACATCGGGGAGGGAATTCCAATCACGGCTCTATGTGTCAGTCGGTTCTGCCATAGGGTTTAATAGGGTGTTGAGTGATTGGGGTTTTCGGTGCCTGCGAGTGAGCGGGGAAGTGGATTCGGGCCGGCGAGCGAAGAAGATGGCGTGTGTGGCCGAGCAGTGAGTGGGGGATATGGTACGTGCAAGCTACTGAGGAAGATGGCGCGGGCGGGCGAGAAGTGAGCGGGGGGAAATGGTGTGCAGCCGACAATGGGGAAGAGAGGAGGAAGAAGAGAGGAGGAAGAAGATGGGAAAGACGGGCAGGAAGGTGCATTAAATCTCAATTCTACTAGTACTACAAGTAGGATATACCGTCCTTCGAAGCGTAAATAGTTAAGCCGATGACATGTGGGTCTACCTCAAGAGGGCCCATATGTCAGTTAATGGAAAAGAGAGGCGAGTAGGCATATTTGCGGAAGCGTGCTCCACTGGCAAACATGATGGCAGTACAGGGTAAGGCTGATTTAGTAACACCAACACTCTGGCTCAGCTTATTAATTAAGTGTCCCATCTGCTGCAGCGTGTATTATCACTTCACTATGAAGACTAGTTGAATAGTTCTCTCTGACCGGGATGGGGTATAATCGATTTCCAAGACTTCCTATATATCTATGCCTCTACTCTCATCCTATCCAATAACAAGAACCATTGGCCAAGTCACTCGACGCCAATTATGTAGGAGTACTACTAGTACTACTACTACCTACTCCCTCCTTCCGGTTTATATACAGGTCAATAAAAAAATCATCAACCAAGGTAGTACAGTATAGTAGATGATGAGTGCTCGAAGATTTTTTTCCAAAAGTACTCAATAATGGGCTCGTTTTCCTCAAGAAAATTATGTTTACGAACGTATTAATTGCAATGCATGTGTGAACAACAAAAGACCAGAACTTTTACATGCATTGGCGAGTTTTCTCTTAATTCTTGCATGCAACATTTTAATGAAGCTTGAAATATGAACATGTCAATGGGAGGGACTAGAAGCCTCATGCATGCATGCATGCGACACTCACACATACACATGCACGCACGAAACACTCACGTATCCATGCGGCACACAACACAAGACGCAACACACACGCTCACGCTCAAGTGCTCTACCTACATGTGCATGCACTCCCATACACAATCGGGGTGGTTCATGCGCAAGGGTTGGACTCCTGTCGCGCCTGCGTAAAGTTTTGTTTAACTTATTTCTTTGCTCTACCAACTGACAGGTGGGACCCAGAAACCAGGTTCCAATTTAACCAGTCAACAAAGTGCCATGTCGACTATGTGGTCGGTCAGCAGGGTGCAATATGGTGCTCTATGGTGAGGTAGTGACTGTATAATCACGGCAAAACTATATAGTGACCGTAATTAGTGTAGTATGAAGTCCAGTGACCGTATTGTTACCAATACGTTGACTGCCAGTGTAGTTATCTCATTTCAAATTAAGCCATATTAACCGGAAAGGACACAGTATGGACTACTACTTTGATATGTCCCATCAACTCACAGAACGAGGAGAAGCTTGCTTACTATGCCCTCTCCCTCGCCTACGCGTGCGGTGGCTCACAGGACGAGGAGAAGCTTGCTTACAACGTACGCCTATGCCCTCTCCCTCGCCCACGCGTGGAGTGGCTCGCAGGACGAGGAGAGGGCTTTGACTATAGCGCCCTCTCCCTCGCCCTCGCCCCAGCCCTCGCGGTGGACGTGTAGCAGTTCATTCGGTGTCAGATTGCCAGAAGCATATTGTACTATAGTATCATCATTGTTGGACCTCCCGAAGAGGCAAAGAGCCAAGCGAGGTTTATAGGAGTACGAATTGTTGGACCTCCCGAAGAGGTGAAGAGCCAAGCGCAAGGTTTATAGGAGTACGAGTTGTCGTCCTAGTACTACTACTATAGCGAACAACCGCTACTGTATGATGCCGCCACATCACTTATAGCCAATGTTGTGCCACCTTTTTTTCTCACAGAGCATATTGGAGCCCGTACAATAGCCACACAAGTTGCATGCACACATAACACATTTACTAGTAATAAATTCTATAGGACAAATGCCAACATGCCACACAAGTTCATCTCCACTTCATGTGATAAATTTGTGCACGACTACTCTACATATATTTACGGCGGTACCATTCACAATTTACCATACTCCACTTACACGTTATAGATGGGCTCCATGTCCTCCTCCAGGTTCCAGTCCCAAATGTTCTTCATAGATGGCACGATCCATAGCAGTGAGCAACGGGAATCATTGTCGCAGCTTTCAAGTCCGGTTCCACACGATGGAGACTCGTCCAAGCTGAAGCGGCATAAATCAGGGATAGCATGTCCCAGCATGTCGTTCATCTGGCGGTGCGCACTGAAGACACAACCATGCTTCATGAATGGCAGGCCTTCGGTGTCGTGCACGGAAGGTGGCATCTGCTTCACAATGGGGTGGCCGTCCCCAATGAAAAGCGAGTACTCTCCAAGAGTGTTCCTCGGCTCCCATATAGCATCACGGGAGTCGAACTCGGCGCCGTTCATCTGGTACACGTGACATCTCAGATCTGGACACATGGTGACGTACATGGTCAAGGTCCATGCATGATAATGTTGTGCTCAAATATGGTACTCAGTAATATTGTGCAGCAAGTAGTACTACTCCAGTATAGAGGAAATACAATTACTGGCTTATTATATATAGCCACTCTTGGCTACATGGATGAGATAAAGACATGGAAAAACCAAAATGGTGGGAGCTAGTGGGTTCAAGTCTTCAAGAGCCTAGCTATACGCGTCCTCCTAGGTAAAAAGTACTACTCTCGACGATCCATGTGACATACTAGTAGTAGTACTAGTACTACAATGAAAGAGAAGGCGGGAGGGTTAAAAAAATCTAATACTAAATTGTACTAGTACTAAACATGTCCCAGTCAAGAAAATAAAAGAACTAACAAGTACTACTACTCTAACACACTGCAATGAGAAAATGGAATACCTGGGTAGATGGTGATGGTCCGATCGTGATAGATCGTGTGACCTTGTTGCACGTCAATTGTACTATGGGTAACGACTGCTAAGATAGTTGATCCCAATCTGCCAAAGTCAGGTACAAGGTTCCAGGTTAGACCGAATCGCGGATGCAAATGCACATCCAGGATCGACGATCTTATTTTGATCGGGGGATGCCTGGTGCCTACAAAATAATGGAGTACCGTTAGGGATGCAAATGATGGTTTGTGCATTCCGTTTGTTATCTCTCGTACCGTAGGATGGCATTCAGATGAAACAAGTCCCCTGGCTTGTCATCGCGAAGATGCAGCCTACATGGCACACGGCATCTTCGAACGTGTAGGGGTACAAATCTGCCACGTCCAACATGTGCCAGCCTCTACCATTATGGCCATTTGTATTGATGGCAATCCTTATGTCGAACACCGCGATGAGACAGTAATCATCGTAGCTGCGGTGCTTTGTCGGCTGGTCCGCAATTGCTATCTTCTTCAATCTCATGTAGGCATCATCATACGTATTCAAGCCCAGCCAGTCCAGAAGGCCGATCCCAATGGTGGAGAAGGGGTCTACGGGAATGGCCGCATGCTGTGGATGTTGTGCAAAATGATGGTGGTATCCGGCCGGAGGTATGCAAGCCAATCTTAGTTGGCACCAACCCAAACCTATATATGTGATGGTGGGCAGCGGAGAAATTACGGGATAGAATAACTAAGTACTATATTTAGAATATACACTAGACGGTCAAACTCCATGGATGACCTGCTCATCCGACAAAATCCGACTACCTCTCAACGTCAGCAACTCTAGCGGAGTCAAACTGCAACCACGACCACGTTGCGGTGGACTATTCAATGGATTGTCCCATTGAATAACCTTCTCTTCAAGGACGCATGGAAGACCAACAAGCATGGCCTTCTCCCAAGCCTGTTTACTCACCGTCTTAAAAAGTTGGTGTAGGAACCACCGAGGCTAGCGGCGGTGAGGAAGTCGGAACGGCGTGCGATTTCTCCCAGAGGATCGTCGTCCAAGGTCTCCCAGCCCCGACGAGGAGGACAACCGCCTGGCGAATCCATGGCAGCAGCGGTGAACTGCCTTGGTCTCTTCGGGGGAAGGGGAACTGGTGAGGAGGAGATAAGAGCATAACCACAGGGCATCGTCCCTTCGTTAAGGAAGTTATGCGGGCACACATAGTGGTAGTGCGATGGTGCGATTATTATTTACTAGTACTGTAGTAGTAGTACTAGTACTTTCTCTATATCTCTATACTTCTATAGTGCACCAGTTTTGAACTCTTGAATCTCAAGGCCAAGGAGCTACAATTGCAAGTGGAGGGTACTACTGTTCTCTAGAACCATCATTGTACTATCAATGCAGGGAAAGTACACCTGCGTTTGCTCTCTTCAAGCGCGTAGCTGGTCTACTCAGTCGCTCCTCTCACGCACACACTAGCAACCTGTTTATCAGCGATGGTTACTGTGGGGGAAGAACATTTGAGTTATTTGATAGTTTGATACAGTGAGACTAGGCTTTTTTCCATTTGTGGAGGTGTAATGGATCTCGTTGAACTTTGTTTGTTGGTCCTTCCTTCTTTATTAATGAGAGGAGGCAAAGCTTTTGCCTCCGTTTCAAAACAAAAAAAATCGCGTCAAAAGGAAATTTTTTATAGAGTTTAGAGCCGAAAAAGGAGCGATGTCCATGCATGCAATGACACAAGCTACAAAGTAGTAATTTATGTCTAGTGCCATATTGCACAGTTGCCAATGTGGCGCCAGGCTTTTACGGCCCCTCGGGCTTAATTGGGAGGCGCTAGTTTAAAGATGGTAGCTGAGGAAGCAGCAAGCGAGGTGCAGCTAGGGTGAGCACACAGGTGAGAAACGTTGATGTGAGTAGATATATGGGAGTACTATATGTAAGTAGTTGATATATGGGAGTACTATACATAAGTAGTACTACTCTAGTACGCGAGCCACGAGATGATGGGAGGGAAAACCCGTGCACGTGGCCGGGCTATCCAGTGCACCTAGATTGTGGTGCGTGTTGGGGATCGGTGTAGAAATTAAAAAAAAATTCTACGCATCACCAAGATCAATCTATGGAGAGACTAGCAACGAGAGAGAGAGAGAGAGAGGAGTGCATCTTCATACCCTTGAAGATCGCGATGCGGAAGCGTTGCAAGAACGCGGTTGGAGGAGTCGTACACGCAGCGATTCAGATCGCGGTCGATTCCGATCTAAGCGCTGAACAACAGCGCCTCCACATTCAACACACGTGCAGCCCGATGACGTCTCACGCGCCTTGATCCAGCAAGGAGGAGGGAGAGGTTGGGGAAGACAACTCCAGCAGCACGACGGCGTGGTGGTGGAGCTAGCAGTTCTCCGGCAGGGCTTCGCCAAGCTCAACGGAGGAGGAGGGGGTGCTGGAGAGGGGGAGGGCTGCGCCTTGAATGAGGTGCTACTTCCCTCCCTCCTCCCCTCTATTTATAGGGCCAAGGGGGAAGGGGGCCGGCCCCTCTAGATGAGATCTAGAGGGGGGGCGGCGGCCAAGGGGAGGGGGCTTGCCCCCCAAGCCAAGGGGGGCGCCCCCCTTTAGGGTTTCCCCCAACACTAGGCGCATGGGCCCTAGGGGGGATGGCGCCCAGCCCACATAGGGGCTGGTTCCCTCCCACATACAGCCCATAGGGCCCTCCGGCGCAGGTGGACCCCCGAAACCCCTTCGGTGGTCCCGGTACAATACCGGCAAACCCCCGAATACTTCCGGTGACCGTATGATGACTTCCCATATATAAATCTTCATCTCCGGACCATTCCGGAACTCCTCATGACGTCCGGGATCTCATCCGAGACTCCGAACAACATTCGGTAACCACATACTATTTCCCATAACAACTCTAGCATCACCGAACCTTAAGTGTGTAGACCCAACGGGTTCGGGAACCATGCAGACATGACCGAGACATCTCTCCGGCCAATAACCAACAGCGGGATTCTGATACCCATGTTGGCTCCCACATGTTCCACGATGATCTCATCGGATGAACCACAATGTCGGGGATTCAATCAATCCCGTACACAATTCCCTTTGTCTACCGGTATGATACTTGCCCGAGATTTGATCATCGGTATCCCTATAGCTTGTTCAATCTCGTTACTGGCAAGTCTCTTTACTCGTTCCGTAACGCATGATCCCACGGCTAACTCTTTAGTCACATTGAGCTCATTATGATGATGCATTACCGAGTAGGCCCAGAGATACCTCTCCATCATACGGAGTGACAAATCCCAGTCTCGATTCGTGCCAACCCAACAGACACTTTCAGAGATACCTGTAGTGCACCTTTATGGTCACCCAGTTATGTTGTGACGTTTGATACACCCAAAGCATTCCTACGGTATCCGGGAGTAGCACAATCTCATGGTCTAAGGAAATGATACTTGACATTCGAAAAGCTTTAGCAGACGAACTACACGATCTTGTGCTATGCTTAGGATTGGGTCTTGTCCATCACATCATTCTCCTAATGATGTGATCCCGTTATCAACGACATCCAATGTCCATGGTCAGGAAACCGTAACCATCTATTGATCAACGATCCAGTCAACTAGAGGCTCACTAGGACATGTTGTGGTCTATGTATTCACACATGTATTACGATTTCCGGATAACACAATTATAGCATGAACAATAGACAATTATCACGAACAAGGAAATATAATAATAACCACTTTATTATTGCCTCTAGGGCATATTTCCAACAGTCTCCCACTTGCACTAGAGTCAATAATCTAGTTACATTGTGATGAATCGAACACCCATAGAGTTCTGGTGTTGATCATGTTTTGCTCGTGGAAGAGGTTTAGTCAACGGATCTGCGACATTCAGATCCGTATGCACTTTACAAATATCTATGTCTCCATCTTGAACATGTTCACGAATGGAGTTGAAGCGACGCTTGATATGCCTGGTCTTCTTGTGAAACCTGGGCTCCTTGGCAAGGGCAATAGCTCCAGTGTTGTCACAGAAGAGAGTCATTGGGCCCGACGCATTGGGAATAACTCCTAGGTCAGTGATGAACTCCTTCATCCAGACTACTTCCTGTGCTGCCTCCGAGGCTGCTATGTACTCTGCTTCACATGTAGATCCCGCCACGACGCTTTGCTTGCAACTGCACCAGCTGACTGCCCCACCATTCAAAATATACACGTATCCGGTTTGTGACATGGAGTCATCTAGATCTGTGTCGAAGCTAGCATCGACGTAACCCTTTATGACGAGCTCTTTGTCACCTCCATAAACGAGAAACATATCCTTAGACCTTTTCAGGTACTTCAGGATGTTCTTGACCGCTGTCCAGTGTTCCATGCCGGGATTACTTTGGTACCTCCCTACCAAACTTACGGCGAGGTTCACATCAGGTCTGGTACACAGCATGGCATACATAATAGACCCTATGGCTGAGGCATATGGGATGACACTCATCTTTTCTCTATCTTCTGCCGAGGTCGGGCATTGAGCCGTGCTCAATCTCACACCTTGCAATACAGGCAAGAACCCCTTCTTGGACTGATCCATATTGAACTTCTTCAGTATCTTGTCAAGGTATGTGCTTTGCGAAAGACCAATGAGGCGTCTCGATCTATCTCTATAGATCTTGATGCCTAATATGTAAGCAGCTTCTCCAAGGTCCTTCATTGAAAAACACTTATTCAAGTAGGCCTTTATGCTTTCCAAGAATTCTATATCATTTCCCATTAATAGTATGTCATCCACATATAATATGAGAAATGCTACAGAGCTCCCACTCACTTTCTTGTAAACACACGCTTCTCCATAAGTCTGTGTAAACCCAAACGCTTTGATCATCTCATCAAAGCGAATGTTCCAATTCCGAGATGCTTGCACCATCCCATAGATTGAGCGCTGGAGCTTGCATACCTTGTCAGCATTATTGGGATCGACAAACCTTCCGGCTGCATCATATACAATTCTTCCTTAAGGAAACCATTAAGGAATGCCGTTTTGACGTCCATTTGCCATATCTCATAATCATAGAATGCGGCAATTGCTAACATGATTCGGATGGACTTCAGCTTCGCTACGGGTGAGAAGGTCTCATCGTAGTCAACCCCTTGAACTTGTCGATAACCCTTAGTGACAAGTCGAGCCTTATAGATGGTCACATTACCATCCGCGTATGTCTTCTTCTTAAAGATCCATTTGTTCTCTATGGCTTGCCGATCATCGGGCAAGTCTGTCAAAGTCCATACTTCATTTTCATACATGGATCCTATCTCGGATTTCATGGCTTCAAGCCATTTGTTGGAATCCGGGCCCGCCATCGCTTCTTCATAGTTCAAAGGTTCACCGTTGTCTAACAACATGACTTCCAGGACAGGGTTGCCGTACCACTCTGGTGCGGAACGTGTCCTCGTGGACCTACGAAGTTCAGTAGCAACTTGATCCGAAGTTTCATGATCATCATCATTAACTTCCTCTCTAGTCGGTGCAGGCACCACAGAAACATCTTCCTGAGCTGCGCTACTCTCCGGTTCAAGATGGGGTACCTCATCAAGTTCTACTTTCCTCCCACTTACTTCTTTCGAGAGAAACTCTTTCTCCAAAAAGGATCCATTCTTGGCAACGAAGATCTTGCCTTCGGATCTAAGGTAGAAGGTATACCCAATAGTTTCCTTAGGGTATCCTATGAAGACGCATTTTTCTGATTTGGGTTCGAGCTTTTCAGGTTGAAGTTTCTTGACATAAGCATCGCATCCCCAAACTTTCAGAAACGACAGCTTAGGTTTCTTCCCAAACCATAATTCATACGGTGTCGTCTCAACGGATTTCGACGGAGCCCTATTTAAAGTGAATGCAGCAGTCTCTAAAGCATAACCCCAAAATGATAGCGGTAGATCGGTAAGAGACATCATAGATCGCACCATATCTAATAGAGTGCGATTACGACGTTCGGACACACCATTACGCTGAGGTGTTCTAGGCGGCGTGAGTTGTGAAACAATTCCACATTTCCTTAAGTGCGTGCCAAATTCGAGACTCAAATATTCCCCTCCATGATCTGATCGTAAGAACTTTATTTTCCTGTCACGTTGATTCTCAACCTCACTCTGAAATTCCTTGAACTTTTCAAAGGTCTCAGACTTGTGTTTCATTAAGTAGACATACCCATATCTACTTAAGTCATCAGTGAGGGTGAGAACATAATGATAACCTCCGCGAGCCTCAAAGCTCATTGGACCGCACACATCAGTATGTATGATTTCCAATAAGTTGGTTGCTCGCTCCATTGTTCCGGAGAACGGAGTCTTGGTCATTTTGCCCATGAGGCATGGTTCGGACGTGTCAAATGATTCATAATCAAGAGACTCCAAAAGTCCATCTGCATGGAGTTTCTTCATGCGTTTGACACCAATGTGACCAAGGCGGCAGTGCCACAAGTATGTGGGACTATCATTATCAACCTTACATTTCTTGGCATTCACACTATGAATATGTGTAACATCACGTTCGAGATTCAATAAAAATAAACCATTGACCAGCGGGGCATGACCATAAAACATATCTCTCATATAAATAGAACAACCATTATTCTCGGATTTAAATGAGTAGCCATCTCGCATCAAACGAGATCCTGATACAATGTTCATGCTCAAAGCTGGTACTAAATAACAATTATTGAGGTTTAAAACTAATCCCGAAGGTAGATGTAGAGGTAGCGTGCCGACAGCGATCACATCGACCTTGGAACCATTCCCGACGCGCATCGTCACCTCGTCCTTCGCCAGTCTCCGCTTATTCCGCAGCTCCTGTTTTGAGTTACAAATATGAGCAACCGCACCGGTATCAAATACCCAGGAGCTACTACGAGCGTTGGTAAGGTACACATCAATAACATGTATATCACATATACCTTTGGTATTGCCGGCCTTCTTATCTGCTAAGTACTTGGGGCAGTTCCGCTTCCAGTGACCGTTTCCCTTGCAATAAAAGCATTCAGTCTCAGGCTTGGGTCCATTCTTTGGCTTCTTCCCGGCAGCTTGCTTACCGGGCACGGCAACTCCCTTGCCGTCCTTCTTGAAGTTATTTTTACCCTTGCCTTTCTTGAACTTAGTGGTTTTATTCACCATCAACAGTTGATGTTCCTTTTTGATCTCCACCTCCGCTGATTTCAGCATTGAATATACCTCAGGAATGGTTTTTTCCATCCCCTACATATTGAAGTTCATCACAAAGCTCTTGTAGCTAGGTGGAAGCGACTGAAGGATTCTGTCAACGACCATGTCATCCGGGAGATTAACTCCCAGCTGAGACAAGCGGTTGTGCAACCCAGACATTTTCAGTATGTGCTCGCTGACAGAACTATTCTCCTCCATCTTACAACTGTAGAACTTGTCGGAGACCTCATATCTCTCGACTCGGGCATGAGCTTGGAAAACCATTTTTAGCTCTTGGAACATCTCATATGCTCCGTGTTGCTCAAAACGCTTTTGGAGCCCCGGTTCTAAGCTGTAAAGCATGCCGCACTGAACCAGGGAGTAATCATCACTACGCGACTGCCAGGCGTTCATAACGTCTTGAGTTGCTGGGAAAACAGGCGCGTCACCTAGCGGTGCTTCGAGGACATATGCTTTCTTGGCAGCTATGAGGATGATCCTCAAGTTACGGACCCAGTCCGTGTAGTTGCTACCATCGTCTTTCAGTTTGGTTTTCTCTAGGAACGCGTTGAAGTTGAGGGCAACATTAGCGTGGGCCATTTGATCTACAAGACATATTGCAAAGATTTTAGACTAAGTTCATGATAATTAAGTTCATCTAATCAAATTATTCAATGAACTCCCACTCAGATAGACATCCCTCTAGTCATCTAAGTGATACATGATCCGAATCGACTAGGCCGTGTCCGATCATCACGTGAGACGGACTAGTCATCAACGGTGAACATCTCTATGTTGATCGTATCTTCTATACGACTCATGTTCGACCTTTCGGTCTTCCGTGTTCCGAGGCCATGTCTGTACATGCTAGGCTCGTCAAGTCAACCTAAGTGTTTTGCATGTGTAAATCTGGCTTACACCCGTTGTATTCGAACGTTAGAATCTATCACACCCGATCATCACGTGGTGCTTCGAAACAACGAACCTTCGCAACGGTGCACAGTTAGGGGAAACACGTTCTTGAAATTTTAGCGAGGGATCATCTTATTTATGCTACCGTCGTTCTAAGCAAATAAGATGTAAACATGATAAACATCACATGCAAATCATAAAGTGACATGATATGGCCAATATCATTTTGCTCCTTTTGATCTCCATCTTCGGGGCACCATGATCATCATCGTCACCGGCATGACACCATGATCTCCATCATCATGATCTCCATCATCGTGTCTTCGTGAAGTTGTCTCGCCAACTATTACTTCTACTACTATGGCTAACAGTTAGCAATAAAGTAAAGTAATTACATGGCGTTTTCATTGACACGCAGGTCATACAATAAATTAAGACAACTCCTATGGCTCCTGCCGGTTGTCATACTCACCGACATGCAAGTCGTGATTCCTATTACAAGAACATGATCAATCTCATTCATCACATCCTTTTGGCCATATCACATCACACGGCATATGCTGCAAGAACAAGTTAGACGTCCTCTAATTGTTGTTGCAAAAATTTTTTTTACGTGGCTGCTATAGGTTTCTAGCAAGAACGTTTCTTACCTACGCCAAAACCACAACGTGATATGCCAATTTCTATTTACCCTTCATAAGGACCCTTTTCATCAAATCCGATCTGACTAAAGTGGGAGAGACAGACACCCGCTAGCCACCTTATGCAACTAGTGCATGTCAGTCGGTGGAACCTGTCTCACGTAAGCACACGTGTAAGGTCGGTCCAGGCCGCTTCATCCCACGATGCCGCCGAATCAAGATAAGACTAGTAACGGCAATTAAATTGACAAAATTGACGCCCACAACAACTTGTGTTCTACTCGTGCATAGAAACTACGCATAGACCTAGCTCATGATGCCACTATTGGGGATCGGTGTAGAAATTAAAAAAAATTCTACGCATCACCAAGATCAATCTATGGAGAGACTAGCAACGAGAGAGAGAGGAGTGCATCTTCATACCCTTGAAGATCGCGATGCGGAAGCGTTGCAAGAACGCGGTTGGAGGAGTCATACACGCAGCGATTCAGATCGCGGTCGATTCCGATCTAAGCGCCGAACAACGGCGCCTCCGCGTTCAACACACGTGCAGCCCGATGACGTCTCCCGCGCCTTGATCCAGCAAGGAGGAGGGAGAGGTTGGGGAAGACAACTCCAGTAGCACGACGGCGTGGTGGTGGAGCTAGCAGTTCTCCGGCAGGGCTTCGCCAAGCTCAACGGAGGAGGAGGGGGTGTTGGAGAGGGGGAGGGCTGCGCCTTGAATGAGGTGATGCTGCCCTCCCTCCTCCCCTCTATTTATAGGGCCAAGGGGAAAGGGTGCCGGCCCCTCTAGATGAGATCTAGAGGGGGGGCGGCGGCCAAGGGGAGGGGGCTTGCCCCCCAAGCCAAGAGGGGCGCCCCCCTTTAGGGTTTCCCCCAACCCTAGGCGCATGGGCCCTAGGGGGGGATGGCGCCCAGCCCACTTAGGGGCTGGTTCCCTCCCACATACATCCCATAGGGCCCTCCGGGGTAGGTGGACCCTCCCGATGGACACCCGGAACCCCTTCGGTGGTCCAGGTACAATACCGGCAAACCCCCGAATACTTCCGGTGACCGTATGATGACTTCCCATATATAAATCTTCACCTCCGAACCATTCCGGAACTCCTCGTGATGTCCGGGATCTCATCCGGGACTCCGAACAACATTCGGTAACCACATACTATTTCCCATAACAACTCTAGGGTCACCAAACCTTAAGTGTGTAGACCCAACGGGTTCAGGAACCATGCAGACATGACCGAGACATCTCTCCGGCCAATAACCAACAGCGGGATCTGGATACCCATGTTGGCTCCCACATGTTCCACGATGATCTCATCGGATGGACCACGATGTCGGGGATTCAATCAATCCCGTACAGAATTCCCTTTGTCTACCAGTATGATACTTGCCCGAGATTCGATCGTCGGTATCCCTATACCTTGTTCACTCTCGTTACTGGCAAGTCTCTTTACTTGTTCCGTAACGCATGATCCCGTGGCTAACTCTTTAGTCACATTGAGCTCATTATGATGATGCATTACCGAGTGGGCCCAGAGATACCTCTCCGTCATACGGAGTGACAAATCCCAGTCTCGATTCATGCCAACCCAACAAACACTTTCGGAGATACCTGTAGTGCACCTTTATGGTCACCCAGTTACGTTGTGACGTTTGATACACCCAAAGCATTCCTACGGTATGCGGGAGTTGCACAATCTCATGGTCTAAGGAAATGATACTTGACATTCGAAAAGCTTTAGCAGACGAACTACACGATCTTGTGCTATGCTTAGGATTGGGTCTTGTCCATCACATCATTCTCCTAATGATGTGATCCCGTTATCAAAGACATCCAATGTCCATGGTCAGGAAACCGTAACCATCTATTGATCAACGAGCTAGTCAACTAGAGGCTCACTAGGGACATGTTGTGGTCTATGTATTCACACATGTATTACGATTTCCGGATAACACAATTATAGCATGAACAATAGACAATTATCACGAACAAGGAAATATAATAATAACCACTTTATTATTGCCTCTAGGGCATATTTCCAACAGTGCGACACGTCCGCCGGACTTCAAAAGTCAAACTAGTACAATATTGGCTCGCAGCGAGGTTAATATCTTAAAAAAGGCCGCCCTGCGTTCGGCCGGGATCGAACCCACAAAACGAGCTATACACTCCCGCGACCACTAGTAGTACAACGCAACCTAGAATCGCTTTTTGTCGCTAGTACATTGTACCTTTATACATATTGGAGTATTTAACAAAAAACTACCAATTTCCGACCAGCCCTAGCAAGAAACCACTACTCTACAAAAATTAGCAAAAACATACCAAAAATTTCTTAATATGTCGCAATAAATTACCAACTGCCGTTATAGGCACGTTTAAACCCATGTCACCCCTTAAGTCAACGCCGTCTATTTGATCGGCAAGTTAGGCGTTATGACTTGTGGAACCTACATTCAGTCTGGACAAAAATCCCCGAGTCACCTCCTACCTCCGGCCTGTCCACCTAGTCATCCTCGGCCATGGGAGGTAGCTACCGCCACCGACAGAAGCCAAGCTAGCACACAACCTACTGGATGCATCCAGCTGCTTGTCTGCAAGGTTTGCTAGCTAGGTTGGCATGGCGGTGCGGCGGGTTGCTCATGCGTGCTGCGCTAAGGCCATCCATCTGGCTCGAGCGAAGGCCAGTGCAGCGGCTTGCTCGTGCGTGAGCTGCGCTCGAGCCAGCCAGCCAACCCGTGCGGAGGCCAGCGCGGCGTCCGACACGTCCGGCGGAGCGGCGGCCAGCTCGCACATCATCGGCGCCAGCGACGAACACGCATAAGAGCTATTTGAAGTAATGTTAAGGAAAGATAATAATTGGGGGAGGAGAAAGAGGATAGATGCTCAGATGTGGGTCCCTCCTGCCGTAACAGTCAACACACCAGTCAAACAGATAGTGTTGATTTAAGGTGCCTCGTCAACATGGACGTGTGGGCCAACCCTGTCATAAACGGGTTTAAACGAGCCTAATCGACACTAGGTATTAGTTTTTTGCGTGGATTAAGAAATTTTGGGTATGTTTTTGCTATTTTTTGTACAGTAGTTTCTTCGTAGGGCTGGTTGAAAGTGGTAGTTTTTTGTTAAATACTCTACATACTCTAAGTAGGAGTGAAAGTTAAGCTTTGGAAGCCAATAAGCATGGCTAGTTACATAGTACCTATGTGTACGTAATTCAAACTAAATATCGACCATGAGTGACTAATATCTTGATGGAAAACTCAAAACTATGGAAATACTAGCAATGTGCACGTGCGTTGCAACGGATCCAAATTAGAATAATGCTTATTCACAAACTTGATATAAAACACTGTAATTTTGATATACATATGTCGGGGTACACAAACAGGGGTGTATGTTTTTCCCTGACTTGTGCATGGACAGCAAGCCACGAACCCGGCAAGATTGCAACATCCAGGACCAGACCAAGCACGAGAGATCTGCTCTTTGGTAAACCAGGGTGTAGACCAAGGAAACCAAGTCAAGTCAAGGAGCAAGACACTGCTAAGGGAAAACCTCCCTTGACAGGCAGGAGAGCCTGGCGAGGTCAAGGTTGCCCCGGAAGCAAGCCTCAAGACTGCCCCGGCAGGCCTGCCAGGTCCTACGAAGGCAAAACACCCTGCCAAGGCTTCACCGCTCCACCTCACAGCGACGCAAGTCATCGATCGGTGTGGTGTCAAGCCCCAACGTGACTAAGTGGCTGTCTTTTGCCACATGGCAGCCATTTCCTACAGGAATCGCCTCCAAGTGACACCCGTCCAGCGACGTGTCATACAGACAGAAGAGAAGGTGGCCAAGCAGCCCGGCAAGGCGTGCCGGGAAGGCCATGATGTGACACTAAGCGGCACATTTAATGCGTTCTGCTCTGTCTGCAGAGTAGATATGATAGCACCGTTTTCTATCTAATCAGTACACAATGACTGATTTGCCATTGTGGTGACCCCTTGATCTATAAAAGGAGGCCCATGGCAACCATAGAAATGATTCGGACCCTTGTACACTCATACACACGTAGCTGCTCTCTCCCCGAGACAACCCTGCCGGGCAAGAGTGCTGCGTTTCCACCACCATCCACCATCAATCCACCAAAGCAGGAGTAGGGTTTTACGCCTTGCGGCGGCCTGAATCTGGGTAAAACTGCCCGTGTGATCTCTGTCGCGCTCCACTGCGCTCCTCCACTCTTTGTGCAATGTGCTCAGTCCCCCTGCCGAACCAAAAGGGGCCCGTGGCCCCATAGGTGGCCGTGGTTTCCCACGACAACATATATCACTAAAAATATATTATGTTTCACTCAGAATATATTCCTCGGGATGTTTTGATGAGGTGAGGGAGTGATGTGGTTGGTTTTAAGATACTAAGGGGTTTTCTGCAAATTGGAGTAGAGAAGTGGGATGTCATTGGGAAAAGGCCACAACTTACCTCACAGTCATTAGATGTAGATCTAATGGTCAGAAATGACGGATGGCCGACACACCATTATCACCAACAAAGTCTTTTATAGGAGTATAAGTATGAAAATACAAACGTATTATTGATACTTGTTTCCATAAACTTGGATCCACGTTCTATTCAATTGATGAGCATGTGGGGCCTTAGCACGATGGCTTCCCAACTGTGTAAAACAAGGTTTTCCCGTCACCGATAAGGAGGGGGGTGACGGCGGCGCGCTTTCGGCTTGCTCTAGTCCTCGTAGTCATACTAGGTGGTCTATGGACGTGTAGATGTATTCTTTTTCACGTCTCGTGTTCGTCATACGGCCACGACTATTGATGAATAGATAGTAAGTTATTCGTGAGAAAACCTTGGTTGAGCGTGTGTGTGAAAGAGAGATAGCGCGTGTGTGTGATATGGAGAGACCGAGGCAATGATAAGAGATTCTTTGTGTGTGGAGGATAGAGAGAGGCATATGCATGGGGCTTTGTGTTGTGTAACATGGAGACACATAGACATAATCAGAGAGTGAGTGTGTGAGATACACATGCGGACATAGGGAGAGATGTGTGAGTTCGAGAGACGGAGAATTTGGGTGTGCATGTGAGTTAGATAGAGAGAGAGGGATATATATATATATATATATATATATATATATATATATATATATATATATATATATATATATATATATATATATATATATATATATATATATACCTAGAGCTGGAGAGAATATGCAAGGTTGTGTGTCTTAAAAGAAGTATCCAGATAGATGGGGTGTTGTGCGTGTCTGTGTGTGTTTGTGCGCACGCGTGTTTGTGAGAGGGAGTGGGTGTATGTGGAGAAGAGAGACCACTGATGATTTAAACCTAGTAGGGAAGGGGACAATGGTGTGACATGTGTGTCCAAAAGAGAGAAATATATGTCTAGTCGCGGGATAGCATGGGTGCGGGCGGGGAGCAGGCTATTTGGAAGAGACATTGAGTGTGTGTGAGAGAGGGGTGTGAGAGAGAGAGAGAGAGAGAGAGAGAGAGCGTGCGAGGGAGAGGGAGAGGAAGAGAGGGGGATAAAGAGGGGCCGTTTGTGTGCAGAAGTGGCATATAGATAGGGAGACAAGGTTGATTTTGTTTGAAAGTGGCCTATGTACAGAGACGCAAGGAAAGCGAGTCATCGTGTGTGCGATAGAGACTTCATGAGAGATCTAGAATAGATGGTGGAGAGAACAGCGTGTGAGATTGAGATCGATGATACGCTAGGGAGCTATGGAAAGAGTCATGACATATATGTATATAGGGAAGGAGTTGGGTCGGGGCCGCATGTGGGAGATATAGAAAGAGGAGAGTGGTGCACAAGGAGACAGAGGGTGCTTGTGTGTAGTGGGGATGGTGAGTCAGGTGTGTTTCAATTAATATGAGAGAGCGATAGAGAGATGGTGGAGAGTGTACGAGAACCACAGAATTAGGGAGATAGACGTTGGGGGCAGCATTTTGTCTGTATGGGAAAGATACATTACTATATAGTGTGTGTGCTTGGGAAAGAGAAATACCGGGAGACCTAGCGAGTGGGGGAAGAGATGTGTGCATGCCAGAGAGACAAAGTGATAGAAACCTATATTGGGGTCCGGACTTGGAAGAGAGAGGGGGGGGGTTAGTGTGTTCCCGTGTTTGTGTCCGGGGGAGAGAAAGGCTTGTGTTGGGGGAGGGGAGTGGGGACGGGGTGGTGGGCTTTAGATAAAGAGTGAGGTGTCTATATATGAGAGACATAAACGTAATTGAGATATATATGGTCAAGAGTGTGTGCACTCATGCTTGATCAATTTTTTTCACAGTTTGGACTATGAGATAGCGATACTTTTGAACATGCGTGGAATACTTTGAAGTACCAGAATTACAAACCTAAGATTTGGAATTTAGAATTCAACTCCATTATTAGCTTTTATAATTCATTTAAACGGTGGTACATTTTTTAACCTGGGATTTTGTGACTTCAAATTCATATATCAAACCTATAGATGTACACATACGATCATGTTCAAACCTTATAATCATCCACTTTATTCATACACATACACATTTTTGTTTTTGTCATCATATTTAGGATAAACACATTTGGAATTTCATTTGAATTGGAGCATATGATGTTATTTTCTTCCACTAGCTCAATGATCCATATTTGAATTGAATGGACAATCTAAGTTTCAAGTTGGAGACATTGATTTTCGAAACTTGCACTTTTTTTTTGCGTGCAGAACAAATAAATTCTCGGCCATGATATCATAGTCAGACGTACAAGAGCAGAACACTTAATTTCAGCCGCTAAAAGCTTTCAAACTTCCCGCTCACATCAAAATATCTCGTGCCCGAAAGTTTAGCCCTGCAATATGCCTCTTTTACCCCTGCCACATGAACGGAAAAGGGCTGCTTTGGTAACTCCATTGTTTTCCCCTCTTTGCCCCCAACATACCTCCCCAAAACCCATCCCCTTCCCCTCCCCGGCTCCTTCCCCCCAAGCTGCCAAATCTAGTCCTCTGCCGCAACGGTGGACCTCAAACCCTGCCAGATCTACCTTCCGCACCTTGGAACCCCCAACTGCCAACCCACCACTTCACCGGAGCCGCTTCAGCGACAGGCTTGTCGACCGCTCCATATCTCCTTGACCGCCATCATGGTCCACCGCACCAGATCTGCTTCACCGCTGCCCTCGTCCACCACAGTGTAGGCCCTTCACAGACTCCCTCGTCCGCCACATCGCTGGCCCTTCATACAAGCCCTCGTCTGCCGCCAAAGTTCTGCCTCACCGAAAGCGCTATACACTGTGCCGGATGTGCTTCAACGACGCCTTCGTCCATTGCACCGGACCCGCTCCACAGACGCCATATTCAACTCCACCGACCCTTCTTTACTGATGCCACAGCCTCATGAGATTATTTCCATTTGTACTCCTTCGGTTTTTCTCTTCTTTATTGTTGAACGGTTCACTTACCATAGATTAGTTCTTGTATGTCGACAAGTGCCGCAACTGAAACACCAGAGCCTCTTTAGCAAGAGTGACAGCCGGCCCAAACTCAACCGTAACACGAGAACCACCGACTATACTTAGCTTTCACATATGACAACGATGCCCATACACCGCCGAGAATCAAGTACTATTCTCCAACGGCCGGTGCCTACGTTCACTTTCTTAGCATAAGCACCGCACCTTCGAATTTCTTCAGGGCATCATTTAATTTTTCATGAGATGTGTTATTCTGCTTGCACCTGTAGGTCCATATATACATGTGGTAGTGAACAGGTTACATGTGCTAAAATACAAATCAGTGCACATGTAGCGACCCGACCCGGATGGATCGAATCTCTGTGTTCAAGTGTCATCCCTGGATCGGTAATGCTGACACACACAGTACTCGAAGGATTTATAACAGAGTGCAATCACACACTTATTACATCGAATGTCTCCAAAGAGAACTTATTACAATAAATATGGCTTAAGGCCATCTAAATAAGATAACAGCGGAAGGCTTGGAAGATAAAGTGAGTCCATCAACTCCAACGGCATAGCTGAGTGCATGACAATGACCTAGCGCACCTTACTCTTCGTCTGAAAAGTCTGCAACATGATATGTTGTAGCCCGAAATGGGTCAGCACATGGAATATGCTGGCAATATACACAGTAGAGCAAAGAACAGATGAAAGCTATCACTACATGCATATATGGCTGGTGGAAAAGCTCTAGGGTTATATTGTTTTGTGAAAAGCCAATTTTCCCCTACATCAAAGGAATATGTTTTATTTTAACTATCATGGTAGTTGAAACATTGAGAGGGTAAATCCCCATCTCAATCCAAATTAAAAGTAATCATTAAACCCAACAAATTAATTTAGAGTGATGAGATCAAATCAATAATTCAAGTACCAGATACTCAAGATGTCCATAACCGGGGACACGGCTAACCATGATTAGTTTATACACTCTGCAGAGGTTGCGCACTTTTCCCCACAAGACTCGACCGCATCCATGATCGGAAGATCTAGACATAGACTTTCTGAAGCATTAACTCTTTACTCCGGGTAGACCGGTACACCTACTTTCTCCTACATCTGCTAGTCTGCCTCTTCGAGAGCTCACACAACTTACTCAACTATGCCAGAGCCCATAATGGCTTGTGGCTGCACACGGAAGTTTCCAGACATGAAATATCATATGATCCCTTTGAGCCTGGGTGGCGGACCTAGGGTAATCACACGGGTACTCCGGGATTCCCATGGGCAAGCACTGGTTTCTCCAGGTGCCCCAAGCAATCCACCCAGATATGTATTAAAGTTGCCACCTTAATGTTGTCCAAAATTTTCATCTCTCACAACTTCCATGTACATCACGATCCAATCCCCGTCTACGAGCATGGCTAAGCAATTCATGAGCATAACGTATATATATCTCCCAGGGTTTGATAATAAAGGGCAATAGGTTCTACCTCATCATCTACTTCCCAATACCCACAAGTTAATCACATCCTAATCATGCAGTGTTTGAGGATTGTAACTAATGCATAAAAACTGGGTAATAAAGGGGTATGATCAAAGTGTAACTTGCCTTGCTGACGATCCGCAAAACCTAGAGACTCGTAGTAGCACGCTTCGCACTCCGAGAATTCTATCGCAAACAAACAATAGCATACATAAGCAATCAAGCGAAAATGCATGGGTAAATCCCAAATAAGAAGAGCTAACCAGAAAGTTCAACTGAAAAACTCCTGTTGCAAAAAGAATCAAACAAACGGAGCAACGAAACTCAAACTTGCGAAAGAAACAAGATCCGATTTACTAATCTGGACTAAAGTCAAATTTTACAGTACCAAAATCTTGTTCAAGTTGGTTAAACAGAAAGAGGGTTTCGAGACGAAGATCTAGGCGCTTGTTTCACCTGATTTGGATAAACGAGCGAAAAGATAAACTAAAACAAAAATTGGGTCAGAAATCGCGAACGAAAATAATCGCGAAAAACCCTGGAAAAAGAAAAACTGACGAACAGACTAACGAACGAACGTTCGCTGTCTGTGACTCAACGGTTGAACGGCGTTTGTTAAAACGACCGTACGGACGAATGTCTGCTAAATAACTAAACCGAGAAAACCGATCGAACCGATAAAATAAAAAAAACGCATCTAGGGTTTCTAAAAACACCGATCGGTTTTTACCTAAACCGAAAAAAAAACCGGGCGTCGGATTGGATCGGAACGGCGGCGGCTCCGGCGGCGAGGCGAGGCGCTGAGGGGCGGCGGCGGGGTGCGGCGCGGCGGCGCGGGCGGCGTGCGGCGGCGGGGTGTTGCGCGGCGTGGTGCGGGGCGGCGGCGGCGGTGGCTGCGGGCTGCTGCTGCTGCTGCGGGAGGCGGGGCGAGGCGAAGTGGGGGCGGGGCGGCGGCTATTTAAGGAGGGGAGGGGGCGGGGTGGCTTGCGGAAGGGGCAAGCCGCGGCGGCGGGGACGTCCCGGACTCCGGCGGAGTCCGGCTCAGGCACGGGGCGCGCGCGAGCAGAGGCGGCGGCGGTGCCGGGCCGGCTGGGCTTCGGCCCAGTTCGGTCCGCGAAGTTTTTTTTTTAAATAAACAAATCCTGACACAAAAAAACAAAGAAAAGAAATACTAAACGGACTCCAAAAATCCTGAAATAAATTTTCCCCGTCCTCTAAAAATATAGCGGACAAAGTGAACATTTATTTGGGCCTCTAATGAAATTTTGAAAAACACATATTTTTCCTAAATTCAAATAAAATTGCAATAAAAATCCAAATAAAATATTTATTTGATTTTAATATTTTTCCTCCAATATTCCATTTATTTTGGAGAAGTCATATTATCTCCTCTCATATATTTTTAATATGAAATATTTTTGGAGAGAAAAATAATTAAACCAAATTAATCCTTGTTTCAATATTTGAGAAAATTCAAATATGAAAACGGTGAAATCCCCAACTCTCTCCGTGGGTCCTTGAGTTGCTTAGAATTTTCGAGGATCGCAAAACGAAATGCAATAAAATATGATATGCATGGATGACCTATGTATAACATTCCAAATTGAAAATTTGGGATGTTACAAACCTACCCCCCTTAAGATGAATCTCGCCCTCGAGATTCGGGTTGGCTAGCAAAAAGGTATGGGTGGTCCTTTCGGAGGTCTTCTTCGCGCTCCCAGGTAGCTTCCTCCTCGGTATGGTGACTCCACTGAACTTTGCAAAATTTGATGACCTTGCTGCGAGTAACTCGGCTGGCAAACTCGAGAATCTTGACGGGTTTCTCCTCGTAGGTCAGATCACTATCCAATTGAATTGCTTCTAGGGGCACTGTATCTCTCAGAGGAATATCGGCCATCTCTACATGGCACTTCTTTAACTGGGAAACGTGAAACACATCATGAACTCCTGACAAACCTTCGGGTAATTCCAACTTGTAGGCAACTTCACCCATACGTTCCAATATTCTGTATGGTCCCACAAATCATGGCGCTAACTTTCCCTTGACTCCAAACCGTTTAACTCCTCGCAGAGGTGACACACGAAGATATGCTCTGTCTCCGATTTCATAGACTACCTCCTTGCGCTTCGAGTCTGCATAACTCTTTTGTCTGGACTGAGCTACCTTCAGTCTATCTCGTATTAACTTAACCTTCTCTTCAGACTCTTTAATCAAATCTGCTCCAAACAAATGACGATCTCCAACTTCATCCCACATCAATGGTGTTCTGCACCTCCGTCCATACAAAGCTTCGAAAGGTGCCATCTTCAAACTGGCTTGGTAGCTGTTGTTGTATGAGAACTCCGCGTAGGGCAGATTGTCATCCCAACTAGATCCATAATCTAGCGCACAAGCTCTCAACATGTCCTCCAGAATCTGATTGACTCTCTCGGTCTGTCCATCTGTCTGCGGATGAAAGGTTGTACTAAACTCTAGCCTGGTACCCAAAGTTTGGTGCAGCTGGTGCCAAAACTTTGAAGTAAACTGTGTTCCTCTAACTGATACGATGGTCCTCGGAACTCCATGCAGACATACGATCCTGGTCATATATATCTTGGCCAACTTTGCACTCGTATAGATGGTTTTTACTGGGATAAAGTGAGCCACTTTGGTCAAACGATCCACTACTACCCAAATAGAATCATATCTCGATCGGGTCTTGGGTAATCCGGTGATAAATTCCATGCCAAGCTTATCCCACTTCCATTCGAGTATTGGCATAGGCTGCAGTAATCCTGCTGGCTTCTGATGTTCTGCTTTTACTCTCTGACATACATCACATACGGCTACATACTCGGCAATGTCCTTCTTCATACCAGTCCACCAGAAACGCTCTTTTAAATCCAAAAACATCTTGGTGTTTCCGGGGTGTATCGAGTATGGCGAGTCATGAGCCTCCTGTAGTATCAACTTCCTGATCTTTGCATTATTGGGTACATAAACACGGTCCTCAAACCATAAAGTGTCGTGCTCATCCTCACGAAAACCTTTGGCTTTTCCTTTGTTCATCTTCTCCTTTATCTCGGCAATTTCTTTGTCATCCTTCTGAGCTTCTCGAATCCTTCCCAATAATGTTGACTGAACTTCCATTGCTGCGACAAAACCTCTAGGGACTATCTCCAAACGAAGCTCCCTGAGATCTTTGGCTAACTCCTTTGGTAATCCTCCGCTTTCGAGGGTATTGACATAACTCTTCCGGCTCAAAGCGTCTGCTACGACATTGGCCTTTCCTGGATGATAATGCAACTTCATATCATAATCCTTTATAAGCTCCAACCATCTCCTCTGCCTGAGGTTCAGCTCCTTCTGTGTGAAAATGTACTTCAAACTCTTATGATCCATGTACACATCACAACGGTTCCCAATAAGAAAATGTCTCCAAGTCTTGAGTGCATGAACTACAGCTGCTAACTCCAAATCATGCGTGGCATAATTCAACTCATGTGGTCGAAGCTGACATGAGGCATATGAGACAACTCTTCCGTCCTGCATAAGTACACCTCCAAGTCCTAAGCGAGAAGCGTCGCAATACACTTGGAAATCCTTGCGTATATCCGGCAGAATCAGCACTGGGGCTGTAACCAAACGTTTCTTCAGCTCCTGAAAACTCGCCTCACATTCATCTGTCCATTTGAACTTGGTGTCCTTCTTCAGTAACTCCGTCATAGGCTTCGCAATCTTAGAAAAATTCTCGATGAATCTCCGATAATATCCTGCGAATCCCAGAAAACTGTGGATCTCTCCTACTGAGGTGGGTGCTAGCCAGTCAGTGACTGACTTAACCTTGGTAGGGTCTACTGCTATACCTTCTCCTGATATAACATGTCCAAGGAATCCTACTTCCTTCAACCAAAACTCACATTTGCTGAACTTGGCATACAATTGATGTTCCCTGAGCTTCTCGAGAACTAAACGCAAATGCTCCTGGTGTTCTTCTTCATTCTTCGAGTACACCAAGATATCATCAATGAACACCACGACAAACTTATCCAAGAACTCCATGAACACTTTATTCATCATACTCATAAAATAGGCAGGGGCATTAGTTAATCCAAATGACATAACCGTATACTCATATAGCCCATACCTTGTGGTGAAGGTTGTCTTAGGTATATCCTGTTCTCGGATCTTCAGCTGGTGGTATCCTGATCTCAGATCGATCTTGGAGAACACTTTAGCTCCTTGCAACTGATCAAACAAATCATTAATCATCGGCAGTGGGTACTTGTTCTTAATCGTCACTTCATTTAATGCACGATAATCAACAACCATTCTCAAGGATCCATCCTTCTTCTCAACTAAAAGCACTGGGGCTCCCCACGGTGATGAATTTCGTCGAATGTAACCTTTCTCTAATAACTCCTTGATCTGCTTCTTAATCTCCTCCAGACCATTTGCGGGCATCCGGTATGGTCTCTTCGATATCGGTCCGGTGCCTAGCAACAGCTCTATCAAAAATTCAATGTGTCGATCCGGCGGCATGCCTGGTAACTCCTCTGGAAATACATCTGGGTAATCCTTCACTACTGGCACTTCCTCCTGAACAACTCCTGAGAGGGAATTTATTTGGGTTCTCCTTGACGCATGCCTGGATACATACTTGATCCTTTTTCCCTCCGGGGTGGTGAGCAGAATTGACTTACTGGCGCAATCGATGTTTCCTCCATACATTGATAGCCAGTCCATGCCTAGTATCACATCCAATCCTTGTGACTCCAAAATTATTAAGTCTGAGGGGAACACGTGCCTACCTATGGTCAATGGCATCTGAAAACAACCTTGACTGGCCATATACTCCGCTCCTGGTGAGCTTACTAACATAGGTGACTTAAGGGCTATAGTTGGCAACTTAAACTTGTCCACAAATCCCCTTGATATGTATGAATGTGATGCACCAGTGTCAAAAAGAACAAGGGCTGTAAATGCATTAATCAAAAACTTACCAATAACTGCGTCAGGCTGTTCATTAACTTCCTCCACATTGACGTGATTCACCTGGCCTCTAGTGAAGGGATTGGGCTTCTTTCCTGAGCTTCCATTGCCATTACCATCCTTTGCCTCAGGACACTTAGTGGCGTAGTGTCCGGTCTTCCCGCACTTGAAACAAGTAATGTGACTCAGATCCTTCTTGGCGGGGGTTGCTGAGTTGGAACGGTTCTGACTGTTGTTTCCTCCATTCCCATTACTATTCTTAGAGCCATTATGGTTGTGTGAATTTCCTCCATTGTGAGAATGGTCTCCATGGTTATGTCCTCCATGGGTATGATGAGTGTGTCCTCCCGAGTACGGGGAATAGCGGGGCTTCTGCTGGGCTCCAGAGTTGTACCTTCCCTGTCCATACTTCCGTTTGCGGTTCTCTATCTGCTGCTGCTTGCCTTCAATCATGAGAGCCCTGTCTACCAGCTCCTCATAGTTGGTGAATGTTGCCACCATCAACTGCATACTCAGCTCATCATTCAGTCCTTCAAGGAACTTCTCCTGCTTCGCGGCATCTGTGGCCACATCATCTGTGGCATAAAGAGCTAACTTGCTGAACTCATCCACGTACTGCGCCACAGTACGATTCCCCTGGCGTAAGTTGCGGAACTCACGCTTCTTCATACTCATGGCTCCAGCTGAGACATGTGCGGTGCGGAAGGCCTGCTGAAACTGATCCCAAGTAACGTTGGCCACGGGAAAGGTGGCGGTGTAGTTCTCCCACCATGATGCTGCGGGTCCATCTAGTTGATGTGCGGCAAAGCGCACCTTCTCAGCATCAGTGCAACCTGCGGTGATCAGTTCCCTTCCAATCTTGCGGAGCCAATCATCAGCAACAATTGGCTCGGTGCTGCTAGAAAACACCGGCGGATTCAACCTTAGAAAACGGGCTAAGTTGTCAACTGGGGGTGGTGGCGGTGGATTGTTGTTATTGTTGTTGCCTTGGTTCTGGACTAGTATCTGCATCAAGGCATTCTGCTGCTGGATCAACTGTGTGATCTCCGGTGGGAAAACAAATCTGGTGTCGCGTCTCGGAGGCATCTGATGGGTTTAGAGGGAAGAGATTAGAATAGAGTAAGGTCTAGTGAGGTAGCACTACCCGTATGCACATGAGACAAACACATTCATATCACACCAAAATCAATTCAAGCAAGGTCATACAATCGATCTAACTCTCGTTACAGTGCTCGGATTACTACTATATACATGGGCAAAATACTAATGATAATATGGTGGTCATCTAGAAATTTTGATCGGTGGAAGACTCCATGATGTCCGCTCCAGCTTCGTCTTCATAAGCATCATCACTACTGTCGGGGTCGGAGTCGATGTCGTCGATGAGGATGTAGTCTTCAGAACGAATGTCCTCGGGATGGTCGTCATCTCCTTCTGGCGCGGGGTCTCCCATGAATACTCCTAGCTTCCTTGTCAGGTCGTCATTCTTCTCCACTAGTATTGAGATTTCCTCCTCATATCCATCGCGTGTAGACTTGAGTTCCTCTTCTAGCTCCATGTTCCTGGTCATCACCTTCTTCAGGTCTATCATGCTTGCACACATCTGGTTCTCCTGTCGACGAATGTGCTGGTTTAACTCCTGGATGAAAGCTGCAATGGACCCGTCCCTCCTGGTGCTGATCATCTCCCATTGCTCATCTCGGCGCCCACATATCTGGTAGATGGTGTCCTTAAGATCCTTGTGATACACTTCGCCGATGCGTCCCGTGGCGATGTGGGCTGCCATGCTCTTTCCTAGACTCCAGGTTGGTGCATCAAAGGAAAACTCTATGGGCTCAGTAACTGGCGTGAATGTCCTTCCTGGAACTTGAACTCGAATCGTCCAACGCTCCTCTTCTGGTACAGTGGCGGTGTAGGTCCCGGTGAAGCTTGGTATTCCGATGTTCAGGTACCTAGTGACTTCCTTCAAGTGTCGTCCAAAAGGTGTCTTCATCCGGTTGTGCAAACTTGTTCCTTGAGTCCGCCATCCTAGAGAGTAGAAGATGGAGAGAGTCAGAAATGAGTAGAAAAGAGTGACCTATGGCTTTTCTTAGTGGTCGTGTCCTACAGTCAGCGTGTGCTCTGATACCATCTTTGTAGCGACACGACCCGGATGGATCGAATCTCTGTGTTCAAGTGTCATCCCTGGATCGGTAATGCTGACACACACAGTACTCGAAGGATTTATAACAGAGTGCAATCACACACTTATTACATCGAATGTCTCCAAAGAGAACGTATTACAATAAATATGGCTTAAGGCCATCTAAATAAGATAACAGCGGAAGGCTTGGAAGATAAAGTGAGTCCATCAACTCCAACGGCATAGCTGAGTGCACGACAACGACCTAGCGCACCTTACTCTTCGTCTGAAAAGTCTGCAACATGATATGTTGTAGCCCGAAATGGGTCAGCACATGGAATATGCTGGCAATATACACAGTAGAGCAAAGAACAGATGAAAGCTATCACTACATGCATATATGGCTGGTGGAAAAGCTCTAGGGTTATATTGTTTTGCGAAAAGCCAATTTTCCCCTACATCAAAGGAATATGTTTTATTTTAACTATCATGGTAGTTGAAACATTGAGAGGGTAAATCCCCATCTCAATCCAAATTAAAAGTAATCATTAAACCCAACAAATTAATTTAGAGTGATGAGATCAAATCAATAATTCAAGTACCAGATACTCAAGATGTCCATAACCGGGGACACGGCTAACCATGATTAGTTTATACACTCTGCAGAGGTTGCGCACTTTTCCCCACAAGACTCGACCGCATCCATGATCGGAAGATCGAGACATAGTCTTTCTGAAGCATTAACTCTCTACTCCGGGTAGACCGGTACACCTACTTTCTCCTACATCTGCTAGTCTATCTCTTTGAGAGCTCACACAACTTACTCAACTATGCCAGAGCCCATAATGGCTTGTGGCTGCACACAGAAGTTTCCAGACATGAAATATCATATGATCCCTTTGAGCCTGGGTGGCGGACCTAGGGTAATCACACGGGTACTCCGGGATTCCCATGAGCAAGCACTGGTTTCTCCAGGTGCCCCAAGCAATCCAGCCAGATGTGTATTAAAGTTGCCACCTTAATGTTGTCCAAAATTATCATCTCTCACAAGTTCCATGTACATCACGATCCAATCCCCGTCTACGAGCATGGCTAAGCAATTCATGAGCATAACGTATATATATCTCCCAGGGTTTGATAATAAAGGGCAATAGGTTCTACCTCATCATCTACTTCCCAATACCCACAAGTTAATCACATCCTAATCATGCAGTGTTTGAGGATTGTAACTAATGCATAAAAACTGGGTAATAAAGGGGTATGATCAACGTGTAACTTGCCTTGCTGACGATCCGCAAAACCTAGAGACTCGTAGTAGCACGCTGCGCACTCCGGGAATTCTATCGCAAACAAACAATAGCATACATAAGCAATCAAGCGAAGATGCACGGGTAAATCCCAAATAAGAAGATCTAACCAGAAAGTTCAACTGAAAAACTCCGGTTGCAAAACGAATCAAAACAAACGGAGCAACGAAACTCAAACTTGCGAAAGAAACAGGATCCGATTTACTAATCTGGACTAAAGTTAAATTTTACAGTACCAAAATCTTGTTCAAGTTGGTTAAACAGAAAGAGGGTTTCGAGACGAAGATCTAGGCGCTTGTTTCACCTGATTTGGATAAACGAGCGAAAAGATAAACTAAAATGAAAATTGGGTCAGAAATCGCGAACGAAAATAATCATGAAAAACCCTGGAAAAAGAAAAACTGACGAACAGACTAACGAACGAACGTTCACTGTCTATGACTTAACGGTTGAACGGCGTTTGTTAAAACGACCATACGGACAAACGTCCGCTAAATAACTAAACCGAGAAAACCGATCGAACCGATAAAATAAAATAAAAACGCATCTAGGGTTTCTAAAAATACCGATCGGTTTTTACCTAAACCGAAAAAAAAACCGGGTCGGGTCGCTACAGCACATATAGTTACAATGATTTTATTTTGTCCTAAGTATTACTATACTTCCTAGATATCATTGCCTACTATTTTACTTCTTGCATGCTATATTTATGATAATGGTGTTGTTCTGATGCCAACTATTGGTTACAATTATTGTACTAGACTGCTTCTATGTTCTCTATGCTTAATTACACATCAGCAAACTAGCTTGTGGTTCCGTTGCTTTTGGTTCATTTTAACCTACATTTTTTATGCTAGCTATTACGGCACCGCTGCGGGCCTCTATTCATTACTTTTTTGTGCGTTCTTGATCTTCCCAATTTGCATGACTAATTTGATGCCTCTATTCATTATGGAGCTGCCAACCCCATCAAGCAAAATACTTCTTCTTTTGGGGCTGGCACCTCGAACAAGCATAAAAATAGAGTGAAGCACATATATTGTCGTGTATGCACACACCCTTATTTCATTAGTTTAGATGAACCATTGATGATCAATTTGAACCAGTGCATGTGATTAAATTAGTTTTACCTAAATAGAGGGGGAAGAAAAAACTACAACGACTAGATTTGCAACCATGGGATGCTGACAACATCTTCAAAGAACATTGCAACAACAGCGAGGCTTCACATCAACATATGCTAAGCCAGTGTGTTTTAGTACATGTGAAATGTCATGCGTGTGGGCTGCTTTCTTGGCTTGTGCCCTCAACCTGTAATCCTATAGAATTACAAATAGTTCAGTTGCCTGCTTTGCCGTATTGCTTGATTTGAATGCTTGTTTGTTACTTGTTAGGCTATACATGAGTTGGCCAATGTGTCAGTAGTGCCTGCTATACTATCGTAAAGAAATGCATCCTAATTCATTAGACTCCTTAACTTTTCCTATGAACTTCATCAGAAGACTATCTTCGTAGTTTATATGAGGCCACACTGTTTAAGTGCTTTCTCAGATTATTTCAACTGCTCATATGCCTGGGCAACTTAAATATAGCGGTGGTACACTGCCTTTCATCTTACCATTTTAATTTGTTTTTGGCTGATGCAACTTCAAACCATTTAAATATAGATTGCCATGCTCGGCAATAATTCGTATGTCATTTACCATGTAAGCTTACTGCCTGGATCATGCGATAACTATCTCTTAGTTATGTCTAGCGAAAACCTTTCAGGATGCAGTTCACACTAGGACACAATGTACAACCCCAAGATCTATTTGTGGAAGCAGTGCACCATCCATGTTACCAGATGGTAGCAGTTCAGAGGCAGCACCATTGGAGAGCAGTCAGAGCATAGATATTATAGTTCTTGAGGCTCTACTAGAGGTAGAAAGAGATGGTGTGGCTTCCATGAATGAGGTAATCTTGATCTTGAGGCTGGAAATTATGCAATTAGCTGCGTGCATTATGCAAGCAAACCAAGAATTGGAGGAAGTAAGAATGTTGCATTTGAAGACGGAGGAGGTCCTGCTGCTTCTGCTATCTGAAGCCCAGGCTAATCTCAGTTCTTCTGAAGATACCAATTGAAATTGTCATTAGATTAGTATACTTGCATGTTGTCTCATGTGTGTGAATGGATTATGTTGTAAGATGCCATATTTATTGTCCATGTGTTGTAATGATCTAATTTTTTAGGCGAGGCAATCCTCAGTAATTGTATGAGTGGACATAAGGTGAACTATTTTTCGTGTGAGCAGATTGTATTGGATGAAATAACTGTTTGACTCAAAGTGTATCCAACCTACTGAATTCAAAGATCACGACATTTGTAAATCATATTCATATATAAAGGTGGAATAAATCTTTGTTGTGGTTTTGAAGATATACATAAGAAAACGTAGAATGATGTATGGATATTCATAATCGAATACAAATTGGATTTGAATTTAGTTACCAGGGCCCAGGGTAAACGTGAATGCTAATTCTCCCAAATTTTGAACGAAGCGGCAAAACACCCACTCTCTTTTGTCGGTTGCCCGAAGCCAGTGTTTGCGAGATGGAAATTACTATCTACCCTTGCCACTTTGCATCCTATCGGACCGATTTCCACTGCTGTCAATAGGGGTAGGTTAGTAACTTCAATCAGACATGACACGACCGCCTCTCACCCCATTCAGACACGGTGGGCGGCAAACATGGGCGCCAAACACACATTTGATTCAAACTCGTCCGAAAGACCTCTCTCTCTCCCTCCATTTTCCCATTCATACACATGGGCACAAAATAAACTCTCCTCGGCCGAAATCAATGTAGGCAAATATTTTAAATAGGGGCAGGTCTGTAACTTCACTCAGACATGACACAACCGCCCTACCTGTCAGCCCCGTTCATACACCATGGGCGCCAAACCATGGGCTGCTAAACACCCTCTCCTCGCCCGAAATTGCTCTCAACAAATATTGGGGATATGTGATATTATCGTCCTATCCCCAACCGACGAGATGTCCGAAATTTTAAATGGGGGCTAAGTTCGTAACTTTCCCACATTTCAGACAAGCGTGTCCCAAAGTTTGAGATCCACTCCCCCTCCCCTCCATTTCCCCATTCATACACCGTCATCGCCAAAATAGCCTCCCCACACCGGCCAGCCTCCTCCGCCCGCCACCCTATCCTCCACCTTGCCAGAGCCGCTACCCCTACCCCGTCGTCCACTGCAAGAGATGGACGTGTCTCGTCCACAGCGCCGGACCAGGTTCCTTTCATCGCGTCCTCTCGCTTCATCGGTGCCATCGTCCACCTTTCCGTGGCCGCTCCTACGACCGCCTCGTCCACGGCAACAGGAGTTATCCACCCATGCCGCCATCTACCGTCTCAAGTCTTCTTCCGCACCGCCGACAGCCATCGCACCCGCAACACCCTCAACGTATCAGCAGGGGCCTACACGATGTTGCAAGAGAGGTGGTACTCTTTAATATCTACTTAACTTATTGATCTCACCCAGAAAATAGATCGTCACTTGTTTACTATACTTTTATTGTCCATACCAAATCATAGTGGCTAGTTGAAAGCAAACATTGGTTGCGAAGTAGCCATTGTCCGGTTTGCACCTTCAGATCCGCCATGGCACAGTCACTATACTCGCAAAGCTTACTATTTTCCCCTTTATATTCACTACCATCATCCTAGGTGCTTAGTGTCGTGCTAGCACTGCTCCTCAAGACCTCAACCCATCAAGCGAAACAACATGCTACTCATAATTCCAAAGCTTAGTTGTTGAAATACGAATATGATATGATGATGATATTACTAAAACAGAGAACTTTTAATTGGTCAGCTAATGCTCCTATATTAGTTTCGAAAATCATGTGCGCACATATAGAGAGACCGCAGGAATTTGCATTTCTTTATACGCTCTGGTTCATCATGGGTGGGTAACACACATTTTATTATCTAAAATCTGCTTGCTCTTCGTTATCATGTTCCTCATTTGTTATTCTTAATAAGCATAGTACTTCCTCCATTCCTAAACCGCCTTTGGTGCCTGCATCTGTTGTGGTGGCGTGCATTTGTACCGGGTGTTGTTCATTGTTTTATTTATAAAGTAGGGTGAAAGCCTTTTTTGGTAAAACATAAGTCTTTTTAGATTTTTTTTGTGGGAAACATAAGTCTTTTTATATATTCCAATAAGAACTACATATGGATGTATATAGACATATTTTAGAGTGTACATTCACTCATTTTGCTCCGTATGTATTCCACATTCGAATCCCTAAAAGACTTATATTTAGGAATGGAGGGAGTAGTACAGTATGTTCCTTGTCGGAAAGTGGAGCAGGGACATTTGTAGTCAACAGGTCTATTGGGTCGCTTCAGATGGATGCTTTCAACTATTCTAGATGGTCTACCATAATATCCGGGAAATGCTGGGAACTATGTTGCCTTTGAGATTCTAGACTGATAGTAATAGTATTGTGCCTTAAGTTGAATAGAACTGCCCCTGTAGGGGCCAAAGCCTTTTTAGCTGTACCGGCAATACAGGCCCATATGTTCTAGCTAGTTCCACCTTCCTGATTTTACTCCTGATGTTTAGGGTTTTCCCTTTTTATCTACACTACTATGATCTCCGTAGGTGCTTTTTGTCATACTAGTAGTACTCCACCCTTTAAGCTAAACAACACAACACTCATAATTCCAAAGCATAGTTGTTCAAATATGATTTTGATATGATACTGATATTAGTTAACACAGACATTTTATTGGTTAGCTAAAGCTCTCACTTGAGTTTCCAAATGCATGTTGCGACATATGGAGAGACAACAGGAATTGCATTTCTTTGTCACTTGTTGATTGTACTTTCTTGTCCATACCAAATCTTAGTTGTTATTTCAAAGCAAACATATGTTGCTAAGTACCCTTTGCGCGGTTTGCAGCTTCAGATCGGCCATGCCACTTCCACGGTCAACACTATACTCATCATGCTTACGGTTTCCCCCTTTTATGATCACCACGACTAGCCTATGTGATTCATGACATAATAGCACTGCTCCACCCATCAAGCTAAAAAAGCTTTGTTGTACAAATTCGAATATGATATGATGTTGATATTAGTAAAACAAAGACATGTTTAATTGGTCAGTTAAATGTTCGTACTTTAGTTTCGAAATGCATGTGAGCCACATATGGAGAGCCCAAAAGGAATAGTATTTCTCTGTGCGCTCTGGTTCATCATGGGTGGGTAACAGACATTGTATAGAAAGCCTTGTAATATCTGCAATATGCTTGCTCTTCTGCTCTTCTTTAACATGATCCTCTTCTCTTCTTCTTTAATAAGTACAGTATGTTCCTTGTTGGGAAGAGTAACAGACATTTGTCGTCGATAAGTCAGGTCGAGTTGTTCTTTCTTAGTATATTTTGAATCTGTCAGGTCAAGTCGAGTTGTTCTTCCTTAGTATATGTTGAAGCTGTCATCTATGAAGTATCATTACTTCTGGAGCTCTCATATTTTGAGTAGTAGGCCACATTATGTTAATGCACACACCAAATTACAGCACACATGGCATCTCTCAGAAGAATTGCAGAGATAGCACATAGGGGTTTACAGGGAGGCACTATTGGATTAGAATCACTTATGCATTACAAAGATAATCTCACTTATTTTTTATGTTTTCATGCATGTCAGGTATTGAACATGATCCAAATGAATATGAGAATGGGCGCACGACAGGAATATTGTGAACAATCCACTGGCTAACAAACTTGGCATGGTGGAGGATGGCCTATCTTATTCACCCATCAAGGTGCTTGCTCTAACTTGACAAGGTTGTATTGGTCACACGTATCTTGCATATGGTCACACGTATCTTGCATATGACATCTTGCATTACTTCTATTTTGTTACACCACCATCTGCTTAGTTTAAGCATCATATATGAGTATATGACATGCCTATCCATTTTCTATACCTATTCCATGTGTCATCATATGATGTTTTTCGAGTCAAATGTTGTTCTTTCGTAATAGATGTCCAAAAGGAAGAAGGTGAGTGTAGATCTTGAAGGGGTACAAACTAAGTATTTGGAAAAGGCCCCAGAAAACACATGGCCAACTGTACCACACTTTACCCCTACTCCACTGGCCAAAGCCCTATTAGAACTACCGAGAACCCAGCGTCAGGTACTGTCTATGATTTCAATTCAAAATTTGAACTCCTACATTTCTGCATGTGCCTTACCACCTCTCTTGTATGAAAACTAATTGCAGCTGAATCTCCATTCTCAAAGGATCATACGATCTCACAACAATACTGGGCACTGCATTGCTCTTGTCAGTACCTCTTGCCCTTTATCAGCATACTTACACTCATTGTTGTTTGATTATGTAGCACCACTGTAAATGTTCACTTCCTTATCCACCCTTTGCTCGAAATTACAAGATCTATATTTACTCTTACATAAATGTAGAATTAACCCAATGGTTATGAAGTTCTGGATTGCTCATGTAAGTACATGTTGTCATGTACTCCCTCCGTATCGAATTAATTGTTGCTCAATTGGATGTATTTAGAACTTAAATAGTGCTAGATACATCCATTTGAGCGACAAGTAATAACGGACAGTGGTAGTATTATTGTACTTGGATTGTGAGATAGTTGATTGTCTAGCATTAATCTGCATCTTATCTGCCCTGCCCTTCACTTTCTCCAAATTATCAGATCTACATTTACTCTTACCAAAATGTTGAATAAAGCCAATGCCACTTCACACGTTATGGTCTGCATTTCTCTTGTCAGTACCTTTTGCCTTGTAATGATGTACTTAATTGATAGCTATTTGATTATGTATCATCACTCTGCACCTAAGCTTCATTATCCTCTATTTCTTCCAATATTATTAGATCTATATTTACTCTTTACAAAATGTAGAATAAAGGCAACACTTATGAAGAAGTTCCTTTGGGGAATTTCTTGAATTGTCCTTCCATCGACATGGAGAAGGGATTTGTCTAGCCCGTGTTAACATGTAATGTAAGTCCATCCTTCTCAAGACTTCAAACTTTGTTCTAGTATAGATTTGGATAGGCATCATTTCCTCCCCTGCTGTTTACTTTGGTGTTTACATCAGATTGGATGTTTGCAACAACTGCCAGTTTCAAATTGTAGTTGTAAAAACATGTTCCTTATGCAGAATAGATCCATTTATTTTCTTTAGCCCTGTATGTATGCATGTGTTCTAGATCTCTAATCCGGTGGTGTGGTGAAGCTGCCCATGCCTACATCATATCATTTCCTACTTAGTCTTAACTGATGTGACACCCCCGGCTCAATCGTGCACTAATCATACACGCAAATGCACACGATCAAGCCTAAGGACTCACGGGAAGATATCACAACACAACTCTAAAACATAAATAAAGTCATACAAGCTTTATATTACAAGCCAGGGGCCTCGAGGGCTCGAATACAAAAGCTCGCATTCAAGCGTCAGCGGAAGCATCAGATATCTGAGTACAGATATAAAAGAAAACACAGAAAGGCCTTAAGAAGGCGACACAAAACAAAAAACACTACGATCGAAAGGCGTAGGCCTCCTGCCTGGGACCCTCCGAACCTACTCCTGGTCGTCGGCAAGCTCGTAGAAGCATCCACCCTCGGGGTAGAAGTGGTAGCTGAAGTCGTCAACTGGGGCAGCGGTCTCAGGGGCTCCGTCCTATGGTCACGACAAACTGATATGGGGAGAAAAGGAAAACAAAGCAACCGTGAGTACTCAGAAGTACTCAGCAAGCAAGGATCTACACTACATATGCAACATTTTCATAGGGAGGCTGAATATGTGGACTGGGCTGCAGAAATGCCAGAATAGAGAGAAGGCCTAGTCCTATCAAAGACTAGCATCTTCAGTGTTCTTGCAGCAATGGAAGAGAGTAGAACAGTACAATATAATGTAGCAGTATCATTAAGTCTCAACCTCACCCAGAGATCCTTTCTCGACTCCCTGCGAGAAAGCAATCCCAGAGCCATACAGTCATCAACCTCATCCTGAGATCCCTTCTCGACTCCCTGCGAGAAGCAATCCCAGAGCCATAGTATCCAAGTATCCAGTTCTAATTGTATCAATCAGGATACAACTCCGAGTGTCCGTTACCGAGGATCCGGCTATGCATACATTAGTTCTTCCCTACAAGGGTGCACCAACTTACCCAACACGCTCGATTAACTCCGGCCGGACACACTTTCCTGGGTCATGCCCGGCCTCGGCCAAACGATACACCGCAGCCCTACCTACAGCTCAGCAGAGAGGTCCCCGCCGGTCTACATCCTAAGCGCTCAGGGGTCTTGGGCCGTCGCCCTGTGCACTCCGGGTCGTTACGAGCAGGGTGGATACCGGCGCCAACGGCACGATCTGACCCGGCCACAATGCTGAACTGGACGTCTGACAGAACTGTCGGCTGATGCTACGATGCAGAACGCCCATACTATGCCCACGTGATGGTTAGTGCTATCAGGCCAGAGGCCTGCTCGGATCAAATATCCAAATCATTAGTGGACTAGGGTTTGCGGTAACGAGCAGAGACTCACGAAAGATGTGACCCCATCGCCCCATCTCGAGGACTTGCGGCAAGGGCTAAGAATGCCCGGCCACGCCTCGTATTCTCACTCGGGCACCACACAGGCAACCCGTCTTCACATCACACGCCACTTAGGCGCACGCGGGTACCCCTCAGGGTCGACCCGCCTTTCCAGTAACAGTGTAAAGTCCAAGTATCCGTGTGTCCATAACATCAGAGGAATCCGAGGTATCACCCTCGTTGAATTCCCACTTGATGTATCCGTCAAGGTGAACTCGGAGGAATCACCCTCGATGGGTTCACACTTGATGTGTTGCACGACAGCGTCGTTACCGGAAGTGGTGAAGGAGGAATCACCCTCGATGACCAGGACCGAATAGCTACTCTACAGAGTTAACATCAGAAGTGCTACAAGAGGTTTCACCCTTGGCACTCGATAGTAACGCTGCAGTGTCGTTACAACTAAGGGGGGTGATGTGCGGTGTCGGGGCCTGGTCTTCAATCCCGTTGATCGGGTCTTCGAATAATCCAGCGGGGCGGTCGAGACTAGTGGGGTCACTGATAGGTCTCTACCCAGCCTATACTAAGCAGTTTAGGATATGCAGGTAATTATAAACAGCATGTTACAATAAACAGGCTATGCATCAGAATAGGTAAAGCGGTAGCAGTAGCAATTCTAATGCAAGCATGAGAAAATAGAATGGGCGATATCGGGATGATCAAAAGGGGGAGCTTGCCTGGTTGCTCGGCGGCAAGGGCAAGGTCGTCAATGGTGTCGTCGGTCTCCGGAGCTGCGGCGGTACCGAGAACGACGTCGGGGTCTAACGAGAGAGAAGAGGGGGAGGAAACAATAAATATAGAGCAAACAAGTGCAGCGCAAAGCATAACATGGCAATACGCGGTGACAGAGGTGATCTAACGCAGTGCCGGGTGATACTGGCCAAGGGGGAATTCATCCGGGAAAGCATTCCCGGTTTCGGACAAATGTCAGACAGGTGACCGAAGGGGGAATGTCCCATGTTCGGATAGTTAGGGACGTGTGGCGGACGAACGGAAAGCGTATTCGGATTCGTCTCGTCGTTCTGAGCAACTTTCATGTACAAAGTTTTTCGATCTGAGCTACGGATTATTTTATATGATTTTCTAAAGATTTTAGCAATTTCTGGAATTTATTTAATCATTTAAATTCGAATTATCCAAAACAGTGTTATGCTGACGTCATCATGACATCAGCATGACGTCAGCAGTCAACAGTGGAGTTGACCTAGTCAAACTGACGCGTGGGTCCCACCTGTCATACTCTGCCTAATTAATTAGGGTTTAGTTAACTTAATGACTGTTTAATTAAACTAACTAATTAATTAGATTAACTTAATCAGAGTTAATTAACTTAATTAATTCACTAATTAATTAATTAATTTATTTATTAATTCATTTTTTGTTTTTATCTTTTATTTTAAAACGTTCTGGGCCGTGGGCCTGTTCGGTCAGTGGCCTAGGGCCTTAGCGGGCGGGCGTAACGGGTGTCGTGTGCGGGGCGAACCCGCCTGGGCACCCACACGACTCAGCCGCGGCCGGACGCGGCTCCAAGCGGCGCGGCGCGCACGGGTCGGAGGGGGCGAGGCAGGGGCCAGGAGGGGCGCGGTGGCGTAGTGCAGCAGAGCAGCAGCGGCTGGGACGAGGCCGACGCGAGGCTGCAGGCAAGGGCGCGCGCGCAGGCAGGCATGCGCAGGCGCGGCCGGGCGCAGTCGTTCATGGCCAGAGGCCACGGCGAGCGCGGCAGGACATGCGGGACGCGGGTGCGCGGACGCGAGGCTTGTGGCCAGGGTGACCCGGGGTGCGCGCGGCTGCGGGCTACGAGGCGAGGGCGGGCACGGGGCCACGGCGAGCGGGGAGCTGAGGGGCGCAGCGATGAATCCATCAGGGAGGGAGAGGGGAAAAGGAAGAGGGCTCACGGGGCCCTGAAGATGTGCTATAGTGGGCTCGGGGCAGTGCCGGAGCTTGGGGCGGCGGTGAGCTGAGGCGACGCCGGCCGGATCCGGGGTGGCGAGCGCAGGGGCGCTAATGCCTCGATCCCCTTCTGGATCGAGGGGGGAGGCGAGGGAGAGGTGGGGACGGGGCGGTCCGGCGAGGTAGCTTCGCGGCGGAGGACGGAGACGGCGGATGGCGAGGTGGCTCCGGGTGACACGAGGCGTAGGGCGTCGGGGGTCGCCGGTGCGATGGCGTCGAGGACGGGATCGGGCCCGATCCCGATCCAACAAGAGGAGGGGAACGAGAGGGAGACGTGGGGGGGAGTGTGGGCTGAGTGGGTTAGGGTTTCGGTCGCCCAGGGGGTTGTAAGGGACTAGGTGAGCCGGAGGGAGAGATGGGCCGGCCTGGCTGGTCGCCAGGTGGGCCACTTGGCCCAGGGAAGAGGGGGGGTCTTTCTTTCCTTTTGTCTTGTTTTTTTACTTTTTATTTATCTTCTTTTCTGTTTTATTTCTTTTCTCTTACTCTGTAAATTGCTAGGCCACTTAATGATTTTTGTAACATGTGAGATTTGCCAAGATAAATACTATGCAGTAATTACCACTGTTATAAAATGGTTTGAAGCCAAAGTGATTTCGTATGCATTTTATTTAATGTCAAATGGATTAAATATTTCTGTTTTGTTGCTGTTAGAGTCACTTAATTAATTTAGTAACTGTTGATTATAATTTTAGAATTGTCTCTAGATTATTTACAATATTAGGAACATTTTAGTTTCTATGTTGAACAGCTTTTATTTTCCACTTTTAGTTTGAATTTCCATTTGAACTTGAATTGAAAAGAGATATGATACTAATGATGATTAAGCACTGTTGATCATGATGACATGGCATAATCAAAAGGGTGATTACTGTAGTTTAATACATGGGATGTTACAACTGATTTTGCCGATGATACGGACAATGACATATTATGTTAATGCAATTTTAAATTATATCTCTAAATTTGCCAATATAAAATGGGACGGAATTGTCAGCACACTGACTATGGTTGCTTATATATTTGTGAAACCTATTATATGTCTCCTTGTTTCTCTTTCAGAGTCATATCTCTTATGCCAGGCAGAACTTTAGGGAAGATAGTGAGTCAAATCATCTTGAAGAGAGCGAGATAACCCCAAGGTCATGTCTTGATGAAGACAGTGAGTTGAAGCTACTCACCAGCAGCTGTGAGACAACCTCGGTGCAGTTGCTGCCTTAATTAGTTCAACTTCTTTAGTCTCAACTTAAAGCAAAAAGGCTTGGTTCAGCTTAGGTCCAACTTGATGTCAATTCTGTAACAAAGATCTCAGAGGACAGCCATGCATGCTTTCTTGCTGCTTGAGGTGCACCTCGGTCATAGGCCTAATGCCTTCTGAACTACTTTGAAGTGCTGTCAGTTTTGTATATTCTTTTGTCGACGCATTTATATGCACTGGTGGCAACCTTTGATGCCCAGTGAATGTAATCCGTGGTCTCGTTGTGCTTTATTATCACCAGTGGTGAACTTTGATGCCCAGTGGATGTAATATGCCGTAATTTCTTTATTGTATAGTCTAGGTTTATTCTTTGTCGGTATGCTATAATTTAGGCTAGAAGCTTCAATGGATCTCAATATTGTCGGTCTATCAGACCGGCCCGTAACCCGCTATATATGGGCCGAAAAGTGGACCTATAATCATCTTGGGCCATTAGCAGGCTTAAACGTAAAGTAGTTTTTTGCCTTTAACATGCCGAGTAAAATTCGGTCCTGTTGGGCCAGAGAATACCATGGGATTTTTAACAGGCTGAAAACTAGATTGGGCTAGAGTTGAGCCGAAAAATTCACAGGCCAACACAGGCCGAAACTGTCGTAGGCCCATGTTCGGCCCAATAACATACGAGCCGTTAACATGCCAAAATGTATCTCGGGACCTGTTTGGCCCAATAAAATTATGGGCTGTAAGCAGGCTAGTATCAATGCGGGTTGTAGGCCCAACTGTGTCACGGGCCATTAACAGGATGGGCTGTAAGTAGGCCGGATTCAACACGGGCCGTAATTAGGCCCAATTGTGCCACGGGCCATTAACAGGCCGATAGGCATGTTGGGTTGAAATTTATCCACGAAGACTACGGGCCGTTAAGGGGCCTAAAGTCACTTCAGACAAGAAATAGCCCAGTTGCAGCACGGGCCGTTAAATGGCCTAAAGTGAAACCGGGACGGCAACGACCCAGATGCACCAAGGGCTGCTAACATGCCAAAACGATTATCGGGCCGAACTGGTAAATGGGCCTTTAACAGGCTGAAATACAAACCGGGCTTAGAATGGGCCCAAAAGCACAGTGGCCTGTTAACGGGACTGATCTGACATGGGCCGTAATTTAGCCCAAAACGCGACACGCTGTGAACGGGCCAGATCTGGTATGGGCCGTAATTTGACCTAAAACATGGCAGCCTGTTGATACGTCTCCAACGTATCTATAATTTATGAAGTATTCAGGCCATGTTTACAACAATTTTATATGGTTTTGGTATGATTTGATTAGAACTAACCCGGACTAACGCTATTGTCATCAGAACTACCGTGGTGTTGTTTTTTGTGCAGAAATAAAAGTTCTCGGAATGGGCTGAAAATTTACGGTGATTTTTTATGGACCAAAAGAGACCCCCGAAGCACCGGAGCTGGGCCAGGAAGTGACCGAGGAGGCCACAAGCCTAGGGGCGCGCCCACCCCCTAGGGCGCCCCTCGGCTTGTGGGCCCCTCGGGCACCCCATTGACGTGAGACCGACGCCAAAAATTCTTATAACTACCGAAACCCCTAAAAGAACCCTAGATCAGAAGTTCCGCCGCCGCAAGCCTCTGTAGCCACGAAAAACCAATTGGGAGCCCGTTTCGGCACCCTGCTGGAAGGGGAAACCATCACCGGAGGCCATCTTCATCATCCCGGCAGCCACCATGACGAGGAGGGAGTAGTTCATCCTCGGGGCTGAGGGTATGTACCAATAGCTATGTGTTTGATCCCTCTCTCTCGTGTTCTTGATTTGGCATGATCTTGATGTACCGCGAGCTTTGTTACTATAGTTGGATCATATGGTGTTTCTCCCTCTTTATCTTCTTGTGATGATTTGAGTTTTACCTTTGAGGTTTCACTATTATCGGATTGAATACTTTTATGGATTTGAGAACACTTGATGTATGTCTTGCGTGGGATACCCGTGGTGACAATGGGGTGCTCTATTGATTCACTTGATGTATGTTTTGGCACTCAACTCGCGGATTTCCGAGGTGACATTGGGGTAATCTATGCATAGGGGTTGATGCACATTTTCATCCTTGTTTCTCTGGTAGAAATATTGGGGCACTCTTTGAGGTTCTTTGTGTTGGATTGAATATTATGAATCTGAAGTTGTTTGATGCATATCGTATAATTGACCCACGGATACTTGTGGTGACATTGGAGTATCTAGGTGACATTAGGGTTGATTGATGTGTATCATATGGTGTTATTTTAGTACAAACTCTAGGGTTGTTTGTGACACTTATAGGAATAGCTCAAAAGATTGATCAGAAAGAATAACTTTGAGGTGGTTTCGTACCCTACAAGCAATTTCATCTTACATTCTCCAGGATAGGAACTTTGGAGTGACTCTGTTGCACCCAAGATGCAATTCTATCCCAATCACGTGATGAACTCATGATTAGGGCACAACCGCATTTCGAGCACATAGCAAGGTGGATATCACTACAACATACCATGTACTGAATAGATGAGAATACAAGATAAAGGTTTACACTCGCCACAAGATACAACATGAATACAATAGTACATCAATTCATAGCAATCATCATACAGAAGAGCAGGATCCAACTACGGATGAAATCAAACAAAAAAGAAGAACGACATCCACCCTGCTAATCCCAGGCTCCCGACCCGGAACCTATCCCTTGATCGAAGAAGAAGAAGAAGCAGAAGAAGAACTTCAAAAGCAAACATGCATCACTCTCACGTCGAAGCATCGCTTTACGTGTACCTGCACCTGTTGTTGTAGTAATCTGTGAGCCACAAGGACTCAGCAATCCCATTACCATGGGTATCAAGACTAGCAAAGCTTAATGGGTATGGAATGGATAAGTGGTGAGGTTGCAGCAAGCACTAAGCATTGTATGGTGGCTATCTTACGAGTACAAGAATAAGAAGAGTAACTACGCATAACGGTCGCAACTAGAATGATCAAGAAGTGATCCTGACCTACTTACGAGTCAAACATAACCCCACTGTGTTCTCTTCTTGAACTCACTCGAAAAGAGACGGTCACGGTTACGCACACGGTTGGTGTATTTTAATTCAGGTTTAGTGTCAAGTTCTCTACAACTGAATATTATAACTTTCCAATCGCCACATAACTGCGGGCATGGCTCTCGAAAATATTACACCCTGCAGGAGTGTCCCAACTTAGTCCATCATAAACTATCATGATCCGCGGAGGTAAATCTCCATATCGGGACAACCCGATCAAACTCGAAATCTGGGTGCACATGACATTTCGACAATGGTAAAACAAAACCAGCAAGACCTCCCGACATGCCGACACCCTGATAGTAGCCGCACGTATCTCGTCTCAGGTCACGCTCAGATGGGACAAGCTACGAGTAAAACCTATCCTCGGATGGGACAAGCTACGAGTAAACCCATTTTGTGTGTTTGAAGTTTTCAAGTTTTGGGTTATCTTATGATGGATGAAGGAATAAGGAGTAAGAAGAGCCTAAGCTTGGGGATGCCCATGGCATCCCAAGCTATTATCCAAAGAGAAGCAAGCAACTAAGCTTGGGGATGCCCCGAGTGGCATCCCCTCTTTCTTCTAACGACCACCGGTATTTTACTCGAAGCTATATTTTTATTCGTCACATACTATGAGTTTTGCTTGGAGCGTCTTGTATGATATGAGTCTTTGCTTGTTTTGCTTTGTGTTCTAAGTTATGAATCCTTGCTGGACACACCTATTTGAAAGAGCCAAAATTATGCCAAGACTTGTTAGAATTGCTCTCTATGCTTCACTTAAATTTTTATGAGCTATGGATTTGCTCTAGTGCTTCACTTATATCTTTTTGAGCACGGCGTGCTTTAGTATTTTTGAAGAAATGCTCTCATGCTTCACTAAGATTTATTTTGGGAGTTAGTAATTTTTTTAAGAAATTCTCTCTTGCTTCACTTAAATTAATTTGAGAGAAAGAAGTATTATGCTTATGTTCTTCACTTATATTTGTTTGAGCTTATCAAAAGCAACACATGAAAATTAGTTCCAAAGTGATAGATATCCAAGAAGGATATAATAAAAACTTACCGGGGTTTTCTTCCGAGTTTAAATGCTTTTGATAGCCCCTCTGTCCTCTCTAAGCTCATAAACAATGATGCTATGGAAATACTTACCGGGGTTTTTAAGGAAAATCTTAAGAATTTTGATGAAGACGATCCCAGAATTTTTCGTTATTTACTTGATGAATCTTTGAAAGATGCTTGGGATAGGCTGTTGAGGATTCGAGCTAGCTATGTGCCCCAATATCAGATAAAGGTGTACTTGAAAAGTTTTTATGTTAGTTTACCTTCTTCCTTTAAGCAAGTTTTGTATTCTATATTTGAAAACGGTTTTCTTGGAGGGGATGCCGTTGATACTTATGAAAAGATGAAAACAATATTTGGGCACCCCAAGGGAGAAAATGTTGAATCAACTACCTTTATGTGCTTTCATCAAAATGAAATAATCAAAGAGATGAAAGCTAGTTTAGATACGAATTTTCGTAACGTGCTTAATCTTTCTTCTGCTATCAATGGTCATGTGCTGTCACAAAATAGGAATATAAAAGCCATTGATAAGAAATTTTCTCTTTGCTTTCAAAACGACAAAGGTGACAAAACGTAGATCCTCGCTTTATGCCTAGCTAGGGGCGTGAAACAATAGCGCTTGTTGGGAGGCAACCCAATGAATAAAATTTATTTTTGCTTTTTGCTTTCTGTTCTTGAGTGTTTGCACAATTATGCTACTGTTATAATTGTGGTTTTGTGTTTTAATTAGTGTTTGTGCCAAGTAAATCCTTTAGGATTATGTTGGGTGATAGTTGATTTGATCTTGTTGGAAAACAGAAACTTTTGCCTCTAGTAATACAATTTTGAAAATTTACAGAAGAGATGAAAAATTCTGAATTATTTTTTCACAAGATTGATATACAAATTGCCTCTGTTGTACTAATTTTTCAGAATTTTTGGAGTTTCAGAAGTATTCGAAATATCCAGATTGCTACAGACTATTCTGTTTTTGACAGATTCTGTTTTCTTTGCGTTGTGTGCTTGTTTTGATGATTCTATGGTTTTCTTTGATGAGGTTTTGCCATAGAAAAGTTGGAATACAGTAGATATAATGCAAAAACAAAATATGAATTGGTTTTCTACAGTACTTATAGTAGTGATTTGCTTTCTTATACTAACGGATCTCACGAAGGTTTTGTTGAGTTTTGTGTGATTGAAGTTTTGAAGTTTTGGGTTATCTTACGATGGATGAAGGAATAAGGAGTAAGAAGAGCCTAAGCTTGGGGATGCCCATGGCATCCCAAGCTATTATCCAAAGAGAAGAAAGCAACTAAGCTTGGGGATGCCCCGAGTGGCATCCCCTCTTTCTTCTAACGACCATCGGTATTTTACTCGAAGCTATATTTTTATTCGTCACATACTATGAGTTTTGCTTGGAGCATCCTGTATGATATGAGTCTTTGCTTGTTTTGCTTTGTGTTCTAAGTTATGAATCCTTGCTGGACACACCTATTTGAGAGAGCCAAAATTATGCCATGACTTGTTAGAATTGCTCTCTATGCTTCACTTAAATTTTTATGAGCTATGGATTTGCTCTAGTGCTTCACTTATATATTTTTGAGCATGGCGTGCTTTAGTATTTTTGAAGAAATGCTCTCATGCTTCACTTAGATTTATTTGAGAGTTAGTAAAAAATTTAAGAAATTCTCTCTTGCTTCACTTAAATTAATTTGAGAGAAAGAAGTATTATGCTCATGTTCTTCACTTATATTTGTTTGAGCTTATCAAAAGCAACACATGAAAATTAGTTCCAAAGTGATAGATATCCAAGAAGGATATAATAAAAATGAAGATCATTGGACAAAATAAACTTGATTCCCTGTAATAGTTTTGAGATATGATGATGTGATATGTGAGTTATGTTGATGAGTAATTGTGCGTTAGTAAGAATATTGGTGTTAAGGTTTGTGATTCCCTATGCAAGCACGAAAGTCAATAGTTATGCAATGAAATTATATCCTAGTTGTGGTGCATTATTCGGTGTTAGTTATGCTTAATGCTCGCTTATGAGACTATTCATTTTTTGGTTGGTCGCTTCTCAATCTTTTGCTAGCCTTCATTTTGCACTAAGTATGATCAATACTTGTGCATCCAAAACCCTTTAAACCAGTTTTGCCACATGAGTCCACTATATCTTCCTATATGCGGTATTCTTTTGCCGTTCTAAGCAAATTTGTATGTGCCATCTCTAATTTTCAAAATAAACTTCTCTTTTGTTTGTTCGTACCGCTCGCGAGGCGGTGAGGGGTGGCTAATATTTTCCATGCTAGATGTGTTATTCTCACGATGAGTGTTTATTCACTTGTCATTGCACGAGAGTAAGGCAAAGGTATTAGGGATGCCCAGTCCCAAAATGAAAAATGAATTTACTTTGTGTTGTCAAATAATAAATTCCTTGGAAAGTGTTGGTATGGAGGCCACCCGTGGATACGGCTAGCCATGGAAAGTGAAAGAAATGGTGGAAAAAGAAATAAACTTTATTTTCTGTTTGGGAACCGCCTATGATATATCTAGCATGGAAAGTGTTGGGAACTCTAAGTCGTTTTCATTGGTGGGAAAAGCACACCTCCCAAAATGTTTTTATCTCTAAGTTTTTCGCTTTGAGCTCTGGCACCTCTACAAATCCCTACTTCCCTCTGCGAAGGGCCTTTCTTTACTTTATGCAATTTTTATATTTAATTTGAGTCTCCATCTTCTCTTATAAAGCACCAACTACGAGGCACTATGATCGTACTTGAGCATTGGGTGTAGTTAATATGCGAGTGTTTCATGAATGGATCAATGGTTGAGCATGATGGGCTAGGGATAACTTATTTTAGCGTTGATATTTTGAAAGACATAGTTGCTTGTTGATATGCTTGAGTATTTAAGTCATCATGTCAAAACTAGACTATTGCTTTGAATCATATAAAAGTCCAAATGTCCATGCTATAAAGGAAAGAATATGAGATGACATGTTAGGCAGCATTCCACATCAATAAATCTGTTTTTATCATTTACCTACTCGAGGACGAGCAGGAATTAAGCTTGGGGATGCTGATATGTCTCCAACGTATCTATAATTTTTGATTGTTCCATGCTGTTATATTATCATTCTTGGATGTTTTACAATCATTTTATAGTCATTTTATATCATTTTTTGGTACTAACCTATTGACATAGTGCCAAGTGCCAGTTGCTATTTTTGCATGTTTTTTACATTGCAGGAAATCAATACCAAACGGAGTCCAAACGCAGCGAAACTTTTTGTGGATTTTTTTTTGGACCAGAAGACATCCAGTGGGCTGGAGAAGCGCCTGGGGGTGCTCCGAGGGGAGCACAACCCACCAGGGCGCGCCTGGAGGCCCAGGCGCGCCCTGGTGGGTTGTGCCCACCTCGGGTGCCCCCGAACCACCTCTTTGCTCTATAAATACCCCAATATTCCAGAAACCCTAGGGGAGTCGACGAAAATCAATTCCAGCCACCGCAGAGTCCAGAACCACCAGATCCAATCTAGACACCATCATGGAGGGGTTCACCACTTCCATTGGTGCCTCTCCGATGATGCGTGAGTAGTTCTTTATAGACCTACGGGTCCGTAGTTAGTAGCTAGATGGCTTTCTCTCTCTTATTTGATTCTCAATACAATGGTCTCTTGGAGATCCATATGATGTAACTCTTTTTGCGGTGTGTTTGTTGGGATCCGATGAACTTTGACTTTTTGATCAGATCTATCTTTTTATCCATGAAAGTTATTTGAGTCTTCTTTGATCTATTATATGCATGATTACTTATAGCCTCGTATTTCTTCTCCGATATTTGGGTTTTGTTTGGCCAACTTGATCTATTTATCTTGCGATGGGAAGAGGTGCTTTGTAGTGGGTTCGATCTTACGGTGCTTGATCCCAGTGACAGAAGGGGAACCGACACGTATGTATCATTGCTACTAAGGATAAAACGATGGGGTCTATTTCTACATAAATAGATCTTGTCTACATCATGTCATCGTTCTTATTGCATTATTCCGTTTCTCCATGAACTTAATACAGTAGATGCATGCTAGATAGCGGTCGATGCGTGGAGTAATAGTAGTAGATGCAGGCAGGAGTCGGTCTACTAATCTTGGACGTGATGCCTATATAATGATCATTGCCTGGATATCGTCATGATTATTTGAAGTTTTATCAATTGCCCAACAGTAATTCTTTCCCCCACCGTTTGCTATTTTTCTCGAGAGAAGCCAAAGTGTAACCTACGGCCCCCGGGTCTCTTTTCCAATATATTTGCTTTCAAGATCTATTTTGCTATTCGCTCTTTTCTTTATTTGCAACTTTTATTATTAGATCTATTAAACCAATAATACAAAAATACCTTGCTGCACTTTATTTTATTTGGCGTTCAATCTATCAATATTTACTACTCTCTCACATCCGTTTGCCAATTTTTGGCGCCGTTGCCCAAAAGGGATTGACAACCCCTTTTACACGTCGGATTGCGAGTATTTGTTATTTGTGTGCAGGTGTTGTTTACGTAGTGTTGCTTGGTTCTCCTACTAGTTCGATAACCTTGGTTTCATCACTAAGGGAAATACCTACCGCCGCTGTGCTGCATCATCCGTTCCTCTTTGGGGAAATACCGACGTAGCTTCAAGCCGCATCAAAAGGAATTTCTGGCGCCGTTGCCGGGGAGGATCTTCAACATATAACAGGTTCCTAATCACAAATCTCATCTCCTCGCAATTTACATTATTTGCCATTTGCCTCTTGTTTTCCTCTCCCCCACTTCACAAAAATTTGCTGTTTTATTCGCCCTCTTTTTCGCTCGCTGTTTTCTCGTTTGCTTAAGTTCTCTTCTCTGTCACCATGGCCGACCCTAAAAAGGCTAAGGGTTTTCTTCCGAGTTTTAATGCTTTTGATAGCCCCTCTGTCCTCTCTAAGCTCATAAACAATGATGCTATGGAAAGACTTACCAGGGTTGTTAAGGAAAATCTTAACAATTTTGATGAAGACGATCCCGGAATTTTTCGTTATTTACTTGATGAATCTTTGAAAGATGCTTGGGATAGGCTGTTGAGGATTCGAGCTAGCTATGTGCCCCAATATCAGATAGAGGTGTACTTGAAAAGTTTTTATGTTGGTTTACCTTCTTCCTTTAAGCAAGTTTTGGATTTTATATTTGAAAATGGTTTTCTTGGAGGGGATGCCGTTGATACTTATGAAAAGATGAAAACAATATTTGGGCACCCCAAGGGAGAAAATGTTGAATCAATTACCCTTATGTGCTTTCATCAAAATGAAATAATCAAAGAGATGAAAGCTAGTTTAGATACGAATTTTCGTAATGTGCTTAATCTTTCTTCTGCTATCAATGGTCATGTGCTGTCACAAAACAGGAATATAAAAAGCCATTGATAAGAAATTTTCTCTTTGCTTTCAAAAGGACAAAGGTGACAAAACTTAGATCCTTGCTTTATGCCTAGCTAGGGGCGTAAAACAATAGCGCTTGTTGGGAGGCAACCCAATGAATAAAATTTATTTTTGCTTTCTATTCTTGAGTGTTTGCACAATTATGCTACTGTTATAATTGTGTTTTTTGTGTTTTAATTAGTGTTTGTGCCAAGTAAAGCCTTTAGGATTATGTTGGGTGATAGTTGATTTGGTCTTGTTGGAAAACAGAAACTTTTGCGTCTAGTAAAACAATTTTGAAAATTCACAGCAGAGATGAAAAATTCTGAATTGTTTTTCACAAGATTTATATACAAATTGCCTCTGTTGTACTAATTTTTCAGAATTTTTGGAGTTTCAGAAGTATTCGAAATATCCAGATTGCTACAGACTATTCTGTTTTTGACAGATTCTGTTTTCTTTGCGTTGTGAGCTTGTTTTGATGATTCTATGGTTTTCTTTGATGAGTTTTTGCCATAGAAAAGTTGGAATACAGTAGATATAATGCAAAAACAAAATATGAATTGGGTTGCTACAGTACTTATAGTAGTGATTTGCTTTCTTATACTAACGGATCTCACGAAGGTTTTGTTGAGTTTTGTGTGATTGAAGTTTTCAAGTTTTGGGTGATCTTACGATGGATGAAGGAATAAGGAGTAAGAAGAGCCTAAGCTTGGGGATGCCCATGGCATCCCAAGCTATTATCCAAAGAGAAGCAAGCAACTAAGCTTGGGGATGCCCCGAGTGGCATCCCCTCTTTCTTCTAACGACCATCGGTATTTTACTCGAAGCTATAATTTTATTCGTCACATACTATGAGTTTTGCTTGGAGCGTCTTGTATGATATGAGTCTTTGCTTGTTTTGCTTTGTGTTCTAAGTTATGAATCCTTGCTGGACACACCTATTTGAGAGAGCCAAAATTATGCCATGACTTGTTAGAATTGCTCTCTATGCTTCACTTAAATTTTTATGAGCTATGGATTTGCTTTAGTGCTTCACTTATATCTTTTTGAGCACGGCGTGCTTTAGTATTTTTGAAGAAATGCTCTCATGCTTCACTTAGATTTATTTGGGAGTTAGTAAATTTTTTAAGAAATTCTCTCTTGCTTCACTTAAATTAATTTGAGAGAAAGAAGTATTATGCTCATGTTCTTCACTTATATTTGTTTGAGCTTATCAAAAGCAACACATGAAAATTAGTTCCAAAGTGATAGATATCCAAGAAGGATATAATAAAAATGAAGATCATTAGACAAAATAAACTTGATTCCTTGTAATAGTTTTGAGATATGATGATGTGATATGTGAGTTATGTTGATGAGTAATTGTGCGTTAGTAAGAATATTGGTGTTAAGGTTTGTGATTCCCTATGCAAGCACGAAAGTCAATAGTTATGCAATGAAATTATATCCTAGTTGTGGTGCATTATTCGGTGTTAATTATGCTTAATGCTCGCTTATGAGACTATTCGTTTTTTGGTTGCTCTCTTCTCAATCTTTTGCTAGCCTTCATTTTGCACTAAGTATGGTCAATACTTGTGCATCCAAAACCCTTTAAACCAGTTTTGCCACATGAGTCCACTATATCTTCCTATATGCGGTATTCTTTTGCCGTTCTAAGCAAATTTGTATGTGCCATCTCTAATTTTCAAAATAAACTTCTCTTTTGTGTGTTCGTACCGCTCGCGAGGCGGTGAGGGGTGGCTAATATTTTCCATGCTAGATGTGTTATTCTCACGATGAGTGTTTATTCACTTGTCATTGCACGAGAGTAAGGCAAAGGTATTAGGGATGCCCAGTCCCAAAATGAAAAATGAATTTACTTTATGTTGTCAAATAATAAATTTCTTGGAAAGTGTTCGTATGGAGGGCACCCGTGGATACGGCTAGCCATGGAAAGTGAAAGAAATGGTGAAAAAAGAAATAAACTTTATTTTCTGTTTGGGAACCGCCTATGATATATCTGGCATGGAAAGTGTTGGGAACTCTAAGTCGTTTTCGTTGGTGGGAAAAGCACACCTCCCAAAATGTTTTTATCTCTAAGTTTTTCGCTTTGAGCTCTGGCACCTCTACAAATCCCTACTTCCCTCTGCGAAGGGCCTTTCTTTACTTTATGCAATTTTTATATTTAATTTGAGTCTCCATCTTCTCTTATAAAGCACCAACTACGAGGCACTATGATCGTACTTGAGCATTGGGTGTAGTTAATATGCGAGTGTTTCATGAATGGATCAATGGTTGAGCATGATGGGCTAGGGATAACTTATTTTAGCGTTGATATTTTGAAAGACATAGTTGCTTGTTGATATGCTTGAGTATTTAAGTCATCATGTCAAAACTAGACTATTGCTTTGAATTATATAAAAGTCCAAATGTCCATGCTATAAAGGAAAGAATATGAGATGACATGTTAGGCAGCATTCCACATCAATAAATCTGTTTTTATCATTTACCTACTCGAGGACGAGCAGGAATTAAGCTTGGGGATGCTGATATGTCTCCAACGTATCTATAATTTTTGATTGTTCCATGCTGTTATATTATCATTCTTGGATGTTTTACAATCATTTTATAGTCATTTTATATCATTTTTTGGTACTAACCTATTGACATAGTGCCAAGAGCCAGTTGCTATTTTTGCATGTTTTTACATCGCAGGAAATCAATACCAAACGGAGTCCAAACGCAGCGAAACTTTTTGTGAATTTTTTTTTTGACCAGAAGACATCCAGTGGGCTGGAGAAGCGCCTGGGGGGTGCTCCGAGGGGAGCACAACCCATCAGGGCGCGCCTGGAGGCCCAGGCGCGCCCTGGTGGGTTGTGCCCACCTCGGGTGCCCCCCGAACTGCCTCTTTGCTTTATAAATACCCCAATATTCCAGAAACCCTAGGGGAGTCGACGAAAATCAATTCTAGCCACCGCAGAGTCCAGAACCACCAGATCCAATCTAGACACCATCATGGAGGGGTTCACCACTTCCACTGGTGCCTCTCCGATGATGCGTGAGTAGTTCTTTGTAGACCTACGGGTCCGTAGTTAGTAGCTAGATGGCTTTCTCTCTCTCACTTGATTCTCAATACAATGGTCTCTTGGAGATCCATATGATGTAACTCTTTTTGCGGTGTGTTTGTTGGGATCCGATGAACTTTGAGTTTATGATCAGATCTATCTTTTTATCCATGAAAGTTATTTGAGTCTTCTTTGATCTCTTATATGCATGATTGCTTATAGCCTCGTATTTCTTCTCCGATATTTGGGTTTTGTTTGGCCAACTTGATCTATTTACCTTGCAATGGGAAGAGGTGCTTTGTAGTGGGTTCGATCTTACGGTGCTTGATCCCAGTGACAGAAGGGAAACCGACACGTATGTATCGTTGCTACTAAGGATAAAACGATGGGGTCTATTTCTACATAAATAGATCTTATCTACATCATGTCATCGTTCTTATTGCATTACTCCGTTTCTCCATGAACTTAATACAGTAGATGCATGCTGGATAGCGGTCGATGCGTGGAGTAATAGTAGTAGATGCAGGCAGGAGTCGGTCTACTAATCTTGGACGTGATGCCTATATAATGATCATTGCCTGGATATCATCATGATTATTTGAAGTTTTATCAGTTGCCCAACAGTAATTTATTCACCCACCGTTTGCTATTTTTCTCGAGAGAAGCCACTAGTGAAACCTACGGCCCCCGGGTCTCTTTTCCAATATATTTGCTTTCAAGATCTATTTTGCTATTCGCTCTTTTCTTTATTTGCAACTTTTATTTTTAGATCTATTAAACCAAAAATACAAAAATACCTTGCTGCACTTTATTTTATTTGGCGTTCGATCTATCAATATTTACTACTCTCTCATGTCCGTTTGCCAATTTTTGGCGCCGTTGCCCGAAAGGGATTGACAACCCCTTTTACACGTCGGGTTGCGAGTATTTGTTATTTGTGTGCAGGTGTTGTTTACGTAGTGTTGCTTGGTTTTCCTACTAGTTCGATAACCTTAGTTTCATCACTGAGGGAAATACCTACCGCCGCTGTGCTGCATCATCCGTTCCTCTTTGGGGAAATACCGACGTAGCTTCAAGCTGCATCATCAGACCGGATCCAAGGTGGAGCGACCGGATCAGGGCGGTGGCGCGAGCTTGAGGCCATTGATGCGGGCTGGTGGCGGTCGGCGGACATGGCGCCAACGTGGGTGACGGCGAGGAGCTCTGAGGCGATGTGGAGGCTACTGGGCACCGTGAGGACGACCGGCGAAGAACACGGGCGATGGGGACCTTGGGACCTGGCGTCCATGGCGGAGGAACTCCATGGGCGACGGCGCTATTCAGTTCCTGCAGGGAGTCGAGGTGAGAGATATGAGGGAAAAAGATAGGGGAGGGGCACGAGAAGTAAGAGAAGGAGGGAGGGGCAGCACAGCCTGGGTTGACTCCGAGACGAGGAGGCATGAGGTGCGGGCATTGGGCTCAGGCGCCATGGGAGCAGAGGAGGCTGGGGATGCGGGATGGCGACGGAGCGCGAGGAAGCAGGGGCTCGCGAGGGGTGCTCGGGGTTGCGGAGGAGGAGCGGCGACATTGCTGCTGGTTCTGTTAGATGGATCGATGGAGGGCAGTGGCTAGGCGCGGAAGGAGATGAGCAGGTGGGTGGATCGGGAGGGATCCCGACGAAGAAGGGGACTTGCAGCGATGGGACAAGCTCCCGAGGAACAAGGGGAATGTGGGTGGCGGCGGCGGGTGAGGGGATTTGGTGGATGGGACATGCTATGTGCTAGGGTTTAGACTGTATATATAGTAGGTGAGGAGATGGTTGGGGCTACTCGGGCCTTCCGATCATAATCGGACGGTCCGAGATAAGTAGGTTAGGTAGTCCAAATAAGTAACCAAAGATGTTTTAAGGATGTTTAGGGATGATCCGCCCATCGGTCATGACCAGTCGGTTCGGGTTCGGGACACCTTTCAGACGCGCGCGAGGGGTTTGACGAAAGACCATGATGACAAGGGGGTTTGATGGGCTCAAAGAAGAGAGAGAAGAGAGCAGTCCAGTTGATCTGAGAGGTGGTCAACAGAGACAACGAAGAAGTGGCAACTACAAGTAGATGCAAGTTTTGAAAACAATGACGACAACGGAGTGCCGATGCAATGCGAATGATGCAGTGATGAATGAAACAAAAAAAATAAAACACACAGCAAGAACAAAATAACAGGAAGGCATCTGGAGCGTCGGTCTCGGGCTGTTACAACGCTCCCCCACTTACAAGAGATCTCGCCCCAAGATCTAGGGATGAAAACGGAAGGCAAGAGAAAGAGGTAAATTAAAGTTGCTTCTTCGACAAACAAGTGAAACCAAAGAACCTTGAGAGGTTGCAAAGCTTGAAGAAATGACACGACGGAGATGAACGAAATTTAAAACACTCCGGTAAACAAGAGGAACAAGGAATACGATGAGAACCTAGAGCTAATTTGAAACCAATCCAGTTAAAACAAGATAGAGAAGGAACAAGAAAGAAAGAATTCAGACAACACTCCGGCTAATAAGCGAAGGAATTTAACATGAAGATGACAAGATGTGATGGTACTTTGCGAGCGAAACCACACAATGCCTCTAGAAGAAATGAAAGAATGGAATGAAAAGAACAGAGAAAAGAACAACAACTTCCACCATGAATGAACATGAAGGAGCCTTCCTACGAAGAAGGGTTGAATGGAGTTGTTGGAAAATCAACAACAAAAGATATGAAACTCGTGGACTTATGGAAACCATCTCAAAACTTGAGGTGAAATTCTGCCACTACCAAAAGATTGATTAGTTGAGACGAACGAAGAGATGGAAAACTCCACTTCAAGATAAGGGAGAATGAATTGCACTTCGAAATCATAGAAGAAGAAAACTTGAGCTCCTTCAACAAGGATGATGATGAACACTTGAAGAATGAATTAAATCCTTGGCGAACCACCATGAAGAAACTCTGGAAGAACTTCGGATAAAAAAGGATGATGGAAAAGAAGCAAAGATTGCAAGAACAAGAATTGAACGCTTGCAATGATTTAGATGGACCTTTGCGACGATATAACCAAGAATACTTGGAACTCCGGAACGGAAAAGATGAACCACTTGAACCGAGAATTTATTCATGATGAATGAACTCCGGAAGAAAGAATTAATCACTTGGATGAAACAAGAATAAGAATTATGTTATGTGTATCCTTCACCAATTTAAATCGATGACAAGCAATGGATTTGGCATATTACTTATTCTTCTTGGAAAGATTGAAGAGAGATATAGCGCAAACTCAACATACCACCGGTAGGATTTGGAAAGAACGAATGAAATGATATGATAGTAAAAATGTGAATCTTGAACGAACCACCGTGAGAATTTGAAAATGAACGAAGCAAGGGAACAAATCACTGGGAAGAATTAGAAAATGACGAAGGTACTTGAGGGAATTTAGATCCAAGAGAACAAAGAGATCACGAGCTGACTAGATAATACTTGAATGAAGCACCAGAAGAATTTGGAATTGTTTGAAGAAACAACAATTTTGGAGAACTGAAGAACAAGCGATGAATGATGAGAACGAATAAATATTCTGAGATCATGGCCTCTGGAGAATCAAAACGAAAAGACTCCTGAAATGCTTAGAATGGGTATGAACAGAGTTCTCATGATTGGAAACAATTTGAGAGGATGGCACCAAGCTAGAACCATGAATCTTCAAGAGAACGGACCAAGATTTAGGAAAAAAATTCTTCCTTGGTATTCAAATTTCTGAGAATGATGACGAGAACCACCATGAAGAATTTGTGAGATACTCCGGAACAATGAAGAATATAAATGTTGAGCCAAAATGAAAAGAATCTAAAAGCGACCTTGAAGGAGACATTTGACCGATGGGAATTCATTCTTACATCAAACTTTGAACAGAATTTGAGAAAAACTCCAGAAAAATTAGAAGAGTTAGGTAAGATCCTGGGAAAAAGACCTGTGGGTTATGGGCCCACTCAAAAGAAAACACCGTTGAACGATTTTTAAGGAGATATTGCACTGGTTGAATTAAATGGCTTGAATGAGATAACAACCTCGAAATAGAATGAACGGATCTAGAATGGACACACGAGTCTTCTGAGATATCTTCTACACTCCGGATATAAATAGAGAGAGGTGAATAAATAAGAGAGACTTGGATAAGAAATTGCAAAATGGGAAAATATGTGAAACAAAAGGAAGAGATATGATCAAAACTGAAAGCTAGCATTGAATCCACCGGAGAAGAAAAGGGAACGAAGAATCATAAACTCGAAGCTTCCTTAGCATCTTCATGAGAATCACCGGATAAGAACATTGAAGGAAAGAATGAAGAGACTCCACATGAATAAAAATGGATACTTGATTGAGATTTCCGACTCCTTGAAGAAAAGGGTGGGATGGTGGGAAAACAAAGGCAACTTGGACGGATGAAACGGACAAATCCTCAGGCTTCTCAACGGCGCTCGTATGGAATAACTTGAAGAGAAGTGCACCGGTTGAAAAGGATTGACATGACAATCTCAATGATCAAGAAGGATTAGCACTCCCATAAAAATATGAGAACATCGCTTAGGAAAAGGTATGGGATCAACACTTGATTTCAAAGCAACTCGAATACCACAACTCAAAACAAAACAAAGGATTTGGCTTGCGGAATAAGCCAGAACAAACATATGATAGAGATTTCGTCCGAAGTTTTCATGGTGGGGCCCACATGGGCTCGATCGTACAACACCATCATGTACAAGGCAGTGCACATGACATACGAAGCGTCCCTGAGTCAGCATAGCCAAGGACTCTTTAAGGCACAACGAGACCACTGTAAAACCAACCGTGGACAGGCGGACCACTAGACGTCAAACCTCAATCTCATATCATGCATTTGTTGGAAAGATATCCTGAGTAACTACTTGAATTCCCACCTATGAACTCTCGAAATTCTCGGTCATGCAATCTGGTTCAACAAGTACAAGGAGAAAAATATCATCACACAACTCCTAGCAGAATTCTACGCTCCAAATGTACTGCCTCCATCAACACACAACCAAGAACCTCGGAAACTATGTACCTCAGACCTTCAAAAGACAGCAGCTATACTAGCTATGGTAATACATCTGATCGCTCTCCCCAGTACTGGGTGGCGTCAAACTACTCTCACCACAAAGAGTATAGAAGCGCTTTCGATGTTGGCGTCCTCTAGTATTCCGGAACTGAAACGATAACAACTGTGACGAAAACACCTTGGAGCTCAACTCCTCGGATGAAGTCAAGTCAGATAGGAGGCACCTAGACAGAATTCCCGTCACATCGATATTGCAGCAATTCCAACAATACCCGCGTGATCCTAAAAAAATTTCAAGTGAAAAAGGAGAGTGATAGATCCAAAACACCTACGTCATGAGTCCTCACCAGAGCGACGATGGGGATAAGGAGTAAAAAGAATTCCTACTCTCCGATATATATCTAGACTCAAATAGTTTTTTTTCTAGACTCGACAACAGCAACGGTTCGATCAATCAAGGGGGCTCCTGTGGTCGGTAAGGCTCTGATACCAACTTGTTGCACCCAAGATGCGATTCTATCCCAATCACGTGATGAACTCAGGATTGGGGCACAACTGCATTTCGAGCACATAGCAAGGTGGATATCATTACAACATACTATGTACTGAATAGATGAGAATACAAGATAAAGGCTTACACTCGCTACAAGATACAATATGAATACAATAGTACATCAATACATAGTAATCATCATACAAAAGAGCAGGATCCGACTACGGATGAAATCAAACAAAAAAGAAGAACGACATCCACCCTGCTAATCCCAGACTCCCGACCTGGATCCTATCCCTTGATCGAAGAAGAAGAAGCATAAGAAGAACTCCAAAAGCAAAGATGCATCACTCTCACGTCGAAGCATCACTTTACCTGTACCTGCACCTGTTGTTGTAGTAATCTATGAGCCACAAGGACTCAGCAATCCCATTACCATGGGTATCAAGACTAGCAAAGCTTAATGGGTATGGAATTGATAAGTGATGAGGTTGCAGCAAGCACTAAGCATTGTATGGTGGCTATCTTATGAGTGAAAGAATAAGAAGAGTAACTACGCATAACGGTCGCAACTAGAATGATCAAGAAGTGATCATGAACTACTTACGAGTCAAACATAACCCCACTGTGTTCTCTTCTCGAACTCACTCGAAAAGAGACGGTCACAGTTACGCACGCGGTTGGTGTATTTTAATTCAGGTTTAATGTCAAGTTCTCTACAACCGGATATTATAAATTTTCAATCTGCCACATAACGGTGGGCACGGCTCTTGAAAAGATTAAACCCTGTAGGGGTATCCCAACTTAGTCCATCATAAACTCTTACGATCCGCGGAGGTAAATCTCCATCTCGGGACAACCCGATCAAACTCGGAATCCCGGTGCACAAGACATTTCGACAATGGTAAAACAAATCTAGCAAGACCTCCCGATATGCTGACACCCTGATAGTAGCCACGCGTATCTTGTCTCAGGCCACGCTCGGATGGGACAAGCTAAGAGTAAAACCTATCCTCAAGTTTCACCATTTTGGCCCCACAGGCTGCCCAGTTTGGAGCAACACTCATGAGGAGCACTGGCCCGGGTTGTTGATTAAGAATCCTCGGGTGCTAGCCGGTCCCTATACAAGTTTTAGTTGTTCTTAGGCAAATGGTAAAACCAAAGTTGGGCCTTGCTAGAAGAGTTTTATTCAAAGCGAACTGTCAAGGGGGGCCCATAAACCCCGATCGTGTAAGGAAGGAAAATCAAGGAACATAACACCGGTATGACGGAAACTAGGGCGGGAACAAAACACCAGGCAAAAGGCCGAGCCTTCCGTCCTTTACCAAGTATATAGGTGCATTAATTAAATAAGAGATATTGTGATATCCCATGATATCCATGTCCCAAACATGGAACAACCTACACTGCAACTAGCAACGCTATAAGAGGGGCTGAGCAAAGCGGTAACATAGCCAAACAATGGTTTGCTGGGATGGTGGAAAGGTTAGAGGCTTATCATGGCAACTTGGGAGGCTTAATAAACAAGTGGTAGGTAGCGCGACATAGCGATAGCATCAAGAAAACTAGCAAGCAAAGATAGTAGTGGTATCCAAGGTAATGGTCATCTTGCCTGAAATCCCGCTAGGAAGAAGACCGAATCCATGAAGTAGACGAACCAACATAGTCGAACGAATCCTCGCAATCGCAACATAACCGGAACTATCGAGAAGAAGAACAACCAGAAAGAAGCAAACAACAAGGTAAACCAACAAGAATAATCATGGCATGATGCACAATCAAATATGATGCATGTCCGGTTTAATGATTCATGGCATGGCAAAGTGCAACAAACAATACTACAAATTAAGTGGAGCTCAATATGCAACGAGTTGCATATTGACGAAACACCACATTCAATTATTTAGTTCACTCTCGTTTATGTGCCCAACAATATTAAATGTTGTTAAACATGGCAAGAGGGTGAGCATGAGCAAACTAACTATCTAGGCAAGTTTAAATGAGGCCGGAAACAACAAACAAAAATTCCAGAAAATCCTCATATGCAATTTTTTAATCTGGTACTGTTCTGCCCTATACACAATTTTAATGTTGTTAAACATGCAAAGTAAGTGCACCATGTTATCCTACACATTTTTCTAGCCCAATTACATATAAAGTTTATTTAATTGGAGAGCTACGGTTAAATAGTTATGAAATAACCATTTTAACATGTCATTTTTGCAAACTAAATGCAAACAACAATTTAAACATTTTAACATGGATGAAAGTTGCAAATTATGAAACTAGATGAAATTCGAAGCATTTTACTTATATAATTTGTTTTAATCCGATGCACGGTTAATTAGTTATTACATGCATGAACATGAGGGTTTTTCTACAAAACTGTAATTCTTCGAATAAATGGATAATTCGTCCCGTGGGAAAAAAACATGTATCGGGCCGCGATCTGGATCGACTGGGCTGCTCACCACGGGCTGAGGCCCAGGTCGGTGGAGAGGACAAGGCAGGCCGGCTTGGAGGAGCTGGGCCATGGTGCGGGACGCGACCCAGGAGGGCGCTGGAGGCGTGCGCTCGTGTTCTGACGAAGCAGAGGGACACAGCGGCGGGGCAAACTCCGGCAGCTCGAGGTGAAGGTGACTGGCGACACTCGGAAACAGCGGGAGACGGCGAAGGCGATGGGGAACATCAGGCCAGATCCAAGGCGGAGCGACCGGATCAGGGCGGTGGCGCGAGCTTGAGGCCATGGATGCGGGCTGGTGGCGGTCGGCGGACATGGCGCCAACGCGGGCGACGGCGAGGAGCTCTGAGGCGATGTGGAGGCTGCCGGGCACAGTGAGGACGACCGGCGATGAACACGGGCGGCGGGGACCTTGGGACCTGGCGTCCATGGCAGAGGAACTCCATGGGCGGCGGCGCTGTTCGGTTCCTGTAGGGAGGCGAGGTGAGAGATATGAGGGAAAAAGAAAGGGGAGGGGCACGAGAAGGAACAGAAGGAGGGAGGGGCGGCATAGCATGGGTTGACTCTGAGACGAGGAGGCACGAGATGCAGGCATTGGGCTCGGGCGCCATGGGAGCAGAGGAGGTTGGGGATGCGGGACGGCGACGGAGCGTGAGGAAGCAGGGGCTCGCGAGGGGCACTAGGGGTTGACTCTGAGATGTTTGGGCTAATTGGACGGTCCGACATAAATAGGTTAGGTGGTTGAAATAAGAAATCAAAGATTTTTTTAGGGATGATTCGAACCCATCGGTCATGACCGGTCGGTTCGGGTTCGGAACAGGTTTCGGACGCGCGCGAGGAGTTTGACGAAAGGCCATGGAGACAAGGGGGTTTGATGGGCTCAGAGAAGAGAGTGGTCCGGTTGATCTGAGAGGAGGTCAACCGAGACAAGGAAGAAGCGGCAACTACGAGCGGATGCAAGTTTTGAAAGCAATGACGACAATGGAGTGCCCATGCAATGCGAATGATGCGGTGATGAATGCAACATACAAATAAAACACACGGCAAGAACGAAATAACAAGAAGGCATCTGGAGCGTCGGTCTCGGGCTGTTACAACACTCCCCCACTTACAAGAGATCTCGCCCCGAGATCTAGGGATGAAAACGGAAGGGAAGAGAAAGAGGTAAATTAAAGTTGCTTCTTCGACAAACGAGTGAAACCAAAGAACCTTGAGAGGTTGCAAAGCTTGAAGAAATGACACGACGGAGATGAACGAAATTTAAAACACTCCGGTAAACAAGAGGAACAAGGAATACGATGAGAACCTAGAGCTAATTTGAAACCAATCTAGTTAAAACAAGATAGAGAAGGAACAAGAAAGAAAGAATTCAGACAACACTCCAGCTGATAAGCGAAGGAATTTAACATGAAGATGACAAGATGTGATGGTACTTTGCGAGCGAAACAACACAATGCCTCTAGAAGAAATGAAAGAATGGAATGAAAAGAACAGAGAAAAGAACAACAACTTCCACCACGAATGAACATGAAGGAGCCTTCCTACGAAGAAGGGTTGAATGGAGTTGTTGGAAAATCAACAACAAAAGATATGAAACTCGTGGGCTTATGGAAACCATCTCAAAACTTGAGGTGAAATTCTGCCACTACCAAAAGATTGATTAGTTGAGACGAACGAAGAGATGGAAAACTCCACTTCAAGATAAGGGAGAATGAATTGCACTTCGAAATCATAGAAGAAGAAAATTTGAGCTCCTTCAACAAGGATGATGATGAACACTTGAAGAATGAATTAAATCCTTGGCGAACCACCATGAAGAAACTCTGGAAGAACTCCGGATAAAAAAAGGATGATGGAAAAGAAGCAAATATTGCAAGAACAAGAATTGAACGCTTGCAATGATTTAGATGGACCTTCATGACGATATAACCGAGAATACTTGGAACTCCGGAAAGGAAAAGATGAACCACTTGAACCGAGAATTTATTCATGATGAACGAACTCCGGAAAAAAGAATTAATCACTTGGATGAAACAAGAATAAGAATTATGTTATGCGTATCCTTCACCAATTTAAATCGATGATAAGCAATGATTTGGCATACTAATTCTTCTTGGAAAGATTGAAGAGAGATATAGCACAAACTCAACGTACCACTGGTAGGATTTGGAAAGAACGAATGAAATGATACGATAGTAAAAATGCGAATCTTGAACGAACCACTGTGAGAATTGAAATTGAACGAAGCAAGGGAACAAATCACCGGGAAGAATTAGAAAATGACGAAGGTACTTGAGGGAATTTAGATGCAAGAGAACGAAGAGATCACGAGCTGACTAGAGAATACTTGAATGAAGCACCGGAAGAATTTGGAATTGAAGGAAGAAACAACAATTTAGGAGAACTTAAGAACAAGCGGAGAATGATGAGAATGAATAAATATTCTGAGATGATGGCCTCCGGAGAATCAAAACAAAAATACTCCTGAAATGCTTCGACTGGGTATGAACAGAGTTCTGATGATTGGAAACAATTTGAGAGGATGGCACCAAGCTAGAACCATGAATCTTCAAGAGAACAAACCAAGATTTAGGAAAAAATTCTTCCTCGGTCTTCAAATTTCTGAGAATGATGACGAGAACCACCATGAAGAATTTGTGAGATACTCTGGAACAATGAATAATATAAATGTTGAGCCAAAATGAAAGAATCTAAAAGTGACCTTGAAGGAGACATTTGACCGATGGGAATTCATTCTTACGTCAAACTCTGAACAGAATTTGAGAATAACTCCAGAAAAATTAGAAGAGTCAGGTAAGATCCTGGTAAAAAGACCTGTGGGTTATGGGCCCACTCAAAAGAAAACATCGTTGAACTATTTTTAAAGAGATATTGCACCGGTTGAATTAAATGGCTTGAATGAGATAACCAAGGTAATAATCATCTTGCCTGAAATCCCGCTGGGAAGAAGACCGAATCCATGAAGAAGACGAACCAACATAGTCGAACGAATCCTCACAATCGCAACATGACCGGAACTATCGAGAAGAAGAACAACCGGAAAGAAGCAAATAAAACGGTAAATTAACAAGCATAATCATGGCGTGATGCACAATCAAATATGATGCATGTTCGGTTTAATGATTCTTGGCATGGCAAAGTGCAACAAGCAATACTATAAATTAAGTGGAGCTCAATATGCAACGAGTTGCATATTAACGAAACACCACATTCAATTATTTAGTTCACTCTCGTTTATGTGCCCAACAATTTTAAATGTTGTTAAACATGGCAAGAGGGTGAGCATGAGCAAATTAACTATCTATGCAAGTTTAAATGAGGCCGAAAACAACAAACAACAATTCCGGAAAATCCTCATATGCAATTTTCGAATTTGGTAATGTTCTGCCCTATACACAATTTTAATGTTGTTAAACATGCAAAGTAAGTGCACCATGTTATACTACACATTTTTCTAGCCCAATTACATATAAAGTTTATTTAATTCAGAACTATGGTTAAATAGTTATGAAATAAACCATTTTAACATGTCATTTGTGCAAACTAAATGCAAATGGCAATTTAAACATTTTAACATGGATCAAAGTTGCAAATTATGAAACTATATGAAATTCTAAGCATTTTACTTATATAATTTGTTTTAATCCAATGCACTGTTAATTAATTGTTACATGCATGAACATGCACTACAAAAAAAATACACTTCCGTGATGATAGGTGTTTGTCACAGTAGGTCACGTTTTCTGTCATGCATGTACATCCATGAGATTTTATGACAGAATCAAGATAGTCATACCTGTGCTGTCGTAGAAGTGTTCCATGACAATACCAAAATTATAATCACGGAAGTGTCCACTTCCATGACGATAAATGGCGCGTCATGGAAGCGCTTTCATCGTAACGGGTCGCCGTTAAGCTATCGTGTTTCGGTTTGGATCCGATAACCCGTTAACAGCCCGGACCAATGGGGATTTTCCACGTGTAAAATTCTAATTCGCCAGCGGATCCACGTGTCGGCTCAGTGTTGGGACAGTTGTCATCCAGCGATTGGACGGGATGCACCTATGATACGTCGACACGTGGCTCGGCCCAACATTGGCCCATTCAGGTCAAAAGGCCGGCTTGTTTGACCTGGCCAAAAGGTAACAGCCGGCCCACTTAAAGCCTGTTAGCTGCCTGTTCCCATATAGCCCTTTTACAGCCCGCTAACTCACGGCCCATTATGACCTATCCGAATTAGGCCCAGTAGCGTCATCTGGGCCGTCCAATATGATTCCAGCCTGTTGTAACTTCCGGCCCATGTATGGCCCATGACGTCTTTCGGCCCATATGAGGCCCTTTGTAACTCTTGGCCCATTATAGGCCCGTGGTGAAACTGGCCCCTAATGAACAGTGTATCGCTTTATACCCATTAACGGCCCATTATTCCATTGGGCCATTTTCAGCCCGTGTTATCTTCCGGCCTTCTCAGGGCCCATTTATTCTTGGGCTCATTTGCAGCATTCGATTACTTACGGTCCGTTACTGGCCTGTTTAGGTTGTGGGTCAAATTCAGCCTGTGGTTAAAGTCAGCCCGTTTGTGGCCCGTTAATCCGTTGGGCCGTTTTCATACCGTCATCAAATACGGCCCATTAACGACCCATTATGCCTGTCGATAGAAACAAGCCCGTTATACTCATCGACCTATTAACGACCCATTATGGTCGGCCCATGAACAGATGATTCCCACTCTAGCTCATTTACAGCCCATAAAGCAGTCCGTTATTGGCCCATGTTTGGCCAATCGATCATACGGCCCGTAGAAGGCCCATTGATTCTATGGCCCGTAGAAGGCCCATTGTTTCTATGGCCCGTAGAAGGCCCGTAGGAGGCCCATGGTCACTATAGTAGATATGTAGCCCATGGTTATTGTGGCCTAGTTTAAAAAAATAGGTTATTGCGGCCACTAGCAAGCCACAGAAAAAGAACTGCACTAGCTACAAGCAAACAAATAAACAAGACAACAAGGAAATAAATAAGCAAGCAACTTAGGCTATTACGGCTATTACACATATTACATCCACTGGGCATCAAAGTTCGCCACCAGTGCAAATATGGGGAACAAAGCAGCATATTACATACACAGGTTGTCAAAGTTGGCGAGCAGTGCAAATAAACGCCGCAGCAAAATAAGTCCAGCACTGAAACCACTTCACAAGAGCTCAAGAAACAATATCCTGGGTATCCACCATTATGGCAAGATGCTTAGCAAGATTATTAGCTTTCTCTTGTTTGGCGCTTAAATCCTCCAGCGCTTGCTGTTGCACTAGAAAGTATGCATCTAAATTCTGCAAGGACTTCCTCAGTCGTTTGGCTTCCTGTCGCAGCACATCTGATTGATGTCTTTCAACTTGAAGTTGAGACTCAAGAAGCCGAACTGATTTAGGCAGCAAGTTCGAAGAGCTGGTGCCAGCAGTAGTGGCTAATAACTCGAACACTACATCAAGACAGGACTTTGGGGTTGTCTCACTCTCTTCAAGATAGTTTTTATCAGCTTTCTTGGAGACCAACAGGGATGTCTCGCTATCTTGAACCTTATCTGCATTACTTCCTTTACCATTGCATAACGGGGTACTCTTCTCCAATATTTTTCCGCATTCTAAAAGAGAAACAAGCAGACACATCACAGGTTTACCATGTTGTATATGAAACTCATTTTGGTAAACCAGTTCAGTAGTAAGGTGGACAGGATAACAACATGAAACAAACATATATCTATGTAGTATGGTCACTGTATGGTCTATATCATTCTAATTTATGTTGCCAAATCAAGATAGAGACAGTTCATATCATATCTGTTTAAGACAAAGCAGCATAGACAGAATATAAGTGTGGAAAACTACACAGCACTAACAACACTTGTAATGTGCATGGCATGAGAACATAACTGTTTATTCAATTGAAACTGAAATCAACATAGAGCAAGTTACAACAGTAAGCACGTTGAAGAAACAGGTTTAAAACATACCTGTTGCGCCATTGGAGTTTCAATTGCATCCTTCAAATTTGAAATTAGTTGGTATGAGTAAATACAGTGATGCAAGAGCAAAGGAGTATGAACCATAGCTACGGAACCTGACCTGGGAACAATTCTTCTTCTGCTTTAAGCGTTGACTTGGGGTTTGGAGTGGTGGTCCTCGTGCTTTGGGCACTGCAGATGCCTTACTAACTGCTCGTGTTTGGGTGCTTTGTGGTGGAGACGGTGTTGTGTCAACTGGAACTGGGTTACTATCTGCTGGGGTTGGGGTTAGAAGGGGTGTAGCTGGTTCTCTGTCCAACTGGGTAGGGGTACAATCTGCGCGAGTCTGGGTTATGTGTGGTGGGGCTGGTTCTTGGGCAAGTACAACCGTGGTTCTATCTGCATCAATGGGTAGCACTATCTTTTCTGAAGACCGTGTTTTTACTCCCATAGATATTGCCATCACCCCTCCAATTCAAATGGCTGATAAACAAGAAAAGTAATTGAATGTACAGACATTGTATGATAGACAGGTGCAATGGATAGTAGGGAAGAAAACAGGGCATGAAATAATTCACATTTATGTTGTCTAACCAAACAGGATAGCATGACATAATTTCACATATATGATGGCTAATTAAACAGGATAGCATGACACAATTTCACATATATGATGCCTAACTAAACAAGATAGAATGACATACTTCAAAATATGATGACTATGTAAACAGGATGACATGATATAACTATACGATGTGTCTATTAAAGTGGTTGGCATGCCATAATTCACAAACATGCCGTCGATGGAAACATGATGGCATGATATAATTCACGGATAGAATGACATAATTCAAAATATGATGACTATGTAAATAGGATGAGATGATATAACTATATTATGTCTTTAGAAAATGGGTTGGCATGCCATAATTCAGATACATGTTGTCTATGTAAATATCATGGCATGATATAATTCAAATATATGATTTATATACTAAGCAAGTGAGCAGAGGGCAATCGCATATATGATGTGTCAACTAAGTAGATGGCATTCAATATTGTGTATATGATGTAAAAACTAAGCATTGCAAGACAACATATGCATGATATGAGTAATATAACTCAGCCAAGTTTGAGCATACACCTTAGGGGGAAAATAGGACTGGTCATCTGTCTCTGAATCCTCCTTTGAGGAGCTATCTGTAACCAGCAAGATATCTGCTTCAGCAGGTAGCATTGTCTGCTCTGAAGACCTTGTTTTCACTCCAGATTTTTCCATCACCAATTCAAATGGCTGATGCACAGGAAGAGCAGTTGAATATACAAACATTGTCGACAAATGGAATATGTAATACAAAAAAAGGATGGCATGATATAATTCACATATATGACGCTTGGCTAAATAGGATGGCATTGCATAATTCACATACATAATGCCTTGCAACAAGATAGCATTGCATAATTCACATATATAATGTCTTGCAACAAGATGGCATTGCAAAATTCACATATATGGTAATTAGACACTAAACATGTGGCATTCACACAAAGCATGTCTAAACTAAGCAAATGACTTGCCAATGCAAGACACCATATGCATGATATGAGCAATATAACCCTGCCAAGTTAGAGCATGCACCTCGGGGGGATAGGACTGGTCATTTGTCTCTGAATCCTCCTCTGAGGAGCTATCCGTAACCAGCAAGCCAGGCGCTTCATCAGATAGCATTGTTTGCTCTGAAGACCTTGTTTTCACGCCAGATTTTTCCATGACCGTGTCGAATGGCTGATGCACAGCAAGAGTAATTGAATGTACTAAAATTATTGACAAATTTAATACGTAATAAAAAAAGGATGGCATGATATAATTCACATATAAGATGACTGGCTAACCAGGATGGGATTGCAAAATTCACATATATGATGCCTGGCTAAACAAGATAGCATTGCATGATTCACATATATGATATAGAAACTAAACAGATGGCATTCATACAATGCATGTCTAAACTAAGCAGATGACATATTTTATGTATAAAGTAAGCAATGGAAGGCACCATATGCATGATATGACCAACATCAGCATGCCAAGTTAGAGCAAAAGACCTCAGGGGGTAAATAGGAGTGGTCTGTTCCCTCTGAATCCCCCTCCGAACAGTTATCTTCCTCTTGATTACAGTCTGGAATGGGGGGAGGGGCGGTTGCTTTTGCGCCCACCATGGAGCAACATCTGCATGAAATTTTATTGCCACGCAAGGCTTGTCTCTTTTGCTCTACATGTTCAGTACCATTGTGTACAATAGCTGACATGCATAGGAATAAAACATAGTGAGATTATGTAAGGAGCGCATGCACAAATCCAGAGTGATGGTAGCAAACTGTGGATAGACCCAAAACCAATGATAGTAGGCAGATAATAGCTTCAGTTAAAAAATACAGATAATGGCTCCTTTAATGTTTGTTTCCACCCAACATGAAACTCATAGTAGACACCCAAGATTAACCAGATAGTAGACATATAGTATTCATTGCTGCCCCAATATGTACCCCACAACCATTTAAAAACTCAAGTTTAAGGATTAGTTTGGACCCGACTCGGAGTCTAATTGGTGAACAGGACGATAAAGTATCATGTCATCATATTAAGCGATGCATAACGTAAGCAGACACAAAAGAGTGTGACCTCTCTTGTGGACCCGTGTAGTCCTCAAGGTCATCTGCTCAGTTGATGATGGTAATGCAGTTGTCGTGGCTGCCGGCGGTGGGGAAGAAGATCTGAGGTCATGAAATATAGTCTGGAGGGTGGAGCCATGTTGTGGTGAACCCTTTCGTCGTTGGAGCAGCTGAGCTGGGGTGGACCACAGCGCAGTAGGAGGGGGACAAACCACACAAGGTTTTCTTTGACACATATTTGTAACAGAAGTAATTCTGTAAGGGCTTGTTTGAATTGGAGGATTCTAACAATGCAGGGATAGGAAATACATAGGGATAGGATAGGAATGCACGTGCAAAACAGAGAATTTAAAAACACAGGATTTCTGCCACTCTCGGTGTTTGGTTCACAAGAATTGGAAGATCACAGTAATGCAAAGAAGCATGGTGAGATCAAGTCAAACCACAAGAAAATGTACGTTTATAATGCTATTATGCTACTATCTCTTAGTCTTGTGCTTCATGAATAGGAATTTGAAAAGAAGGACAAGTGGATATTAAAATTCCTACGGTTTTTCTTTCAAGGAGACACTAAAGGAACAAATCCTACAGTTTTCCTTTGCTCCATTCCTTTGAACCAAATGCATGAATAGTAGTACCATAGGAAACTTTCCAATTCCTATGTTTTTCCTTTGCTTTTCCTTTCAAGCACTGGCGATTATAGTAGGCAGGCTTGGATAGGGAAAAGCCTACACTGAAAAATTGTTTTTGTGCTACTTCTACTACTTTGGACCCAGGCCACTGCCCTACTAGCTCAACTCCAAGGCCCATCTACAAATGCATAGCTCAAACGCGCAGAAATAAATAATGATGGCGTTCGAGAGAGTCCATCACGGATAGCTAAGTTGCCTCGTACCTCACTGCTTATCATATAGTAGGAGAAACTAATCGTATTTCACGTTACTACGTGTGCTCAGTGGACAATATATATAACATGTAGAGTAAAAAAGCAATGCAACAAGTGTACAACCTCTTTGGCGAAACCATGTCGATCTCAGCATGATTGGGTTGGTCGGTGAGGATGCTCCGGCTGATGTGGCTGTCGGAGGAGGCGAAGAAGATCTTAGGCGTCTAGAGATGGAGCCGAGGGTACTGCTCCGCTGTGATGGAGGGTTTCGTCGTTGTAGCAGCTCCGGTGAGTTGTACGACGGCGAGGCTGAAGCAGGACAAGAGAGACAACGTTAACCTGAGTGGAATTCTAATAGCATCTCCAATAGATGATGTAAAATACATAACCACAAAGTGCTAGATGTACAATACATCAGCCGCTCATCTTTGAACTTAACTGTCGAAACTGAATTTAACTGTCGAAACTGAACTTTACTGTCAAAACTGAATTTTGCTGTCGAAACTAAATTTTACTGTCGAAACTGAACGCACTAGTAGCAGAAAAGCAGTAGCAGTAGCAGCAGCGCCCGGAGCAGCAACGCGGGCGAGAGCCGGGGCAGCTGGTCGTGTTGCAGCATCCCGGGTAGCAGCTGCAGGGGCTCGAGCGAGAGCAGGATCTGCTGCTCGTGCATTAGCAGCCCGAGCAAGAGCAGGAGCGGCAGCGCGAGCAAGAGCAAGAGCAGACCATGCAGGGGACCGAGAGCAAGAGCAGAGTAGCAGCGCGAGCGAGAGCCAAAGCAGCAGCAGCTCCTACTGATATGGACGTCGCCGCCGAGGGAGCGACGCCATGGAGGATCGGGACCGAGCGCGGGCAGCACCGTGAGATCGAATCAAGAAGAAAATCCAGTGATTAGTGTAGAACCTCTTTGGTGGCACCGATTAGGCCTCAGCTTCATCCAAGGAATCGGTGATGGTGCTGCTCTTCCGGTGGTGCAGGTGAAGATGACGCTATGGGAATGGAGGTGGCGCGAAAGATGAGGGGAACGTCGGGGCAGCTCCTTGGAGGTGGAGGACGAGGTGGCTGAAGTGGGACGACGAGATCGACGACGGATCCTCATCCGGTGCAGTGGATGAGGGACGTCGAGGTTTTGCTGTGGACGACATCATCGGGGAAGAGGCTCCGGCTGGGTGGCGGACGGAGGAGGGTGTGGGGCTTCGCGGGTTTTCGTGGCCTCGGTGTACGAATGGGGGCGGAGGGGATGGGAGGGGGGAACCATGGCTTAGGGACGCGCTTGGCTGAAATGCGGGGTAAGTTACGAAAGTACCCCCACCGATTTGAGCTAGGCGGTTCTTTCGGTTTAGGGGTATCACGGGAATTTCGTGTGTCGGGATTTCGCAGGAGGTGGGAGTTTTTGCGCGCGTTGTAATTTTGGGATAGCAAGGCGCGGGTTGAGATGGAGAGAGTTTTCGGAGCACAACGAGACAAAGATATATCTTAAAATTTTGGGATAGCAAGGCGCGCGTTGTAATTTTGGGATAGCAAGGCGCGGGTTGAAGAGGCGGGAGTTTCGCAGCACGATAGACAGAGATGCTAGCTTGAAATTTTGGCAGAACAAGGCGTGGCTTGAAATTTCGGGAGAACTAGCTTAACGTGTACAAAAAAAAGACAATTCGCACCCCACTAGAGAGAGCCATGTCCCGTTTTACTATATTACTAGAAATGCATTCAAATACAACAACAAAAAACTAAAAAAAAATCAGGACAACAAGCTTAACATGTACAGTACCAAATCAATTTGCACTTCCTTCAACAATAAAAAAACAATTCGTGTTGCCTAGCATATGGACTAAATTTGAGTACATTTTCCCTGTTTGAATGGGATTGTACTTGGGTTAGTTATACAACCATCTAAATATTATCTTCACAACACATGACATGAATATAGGAGTAGTAAATTCCCATATAAATATGAACTATATGTACATACGATCTCGAATTCAAATATATGTATCCATTTTATGTTGAATTCAAATCATAGTACATGTATACTCTAGCTAGATGTTCGGAATCTAAACCATGTATGATACTATGTACAATGTGTTTAACACGCACAACACACACACACACACCATTTAGACTAGTAAGGTACACATGCATTGCACGCATGAGATTTGGCAACCAAATTATGAATAAATACCACATTATAGCATGTAAGCTTTGAGTCATATATGCATGATGTAGATGTTCGTTTAATTCTTATAGTTCATCTCATTCAAAATCAATTAGTTTTTATAAAAAAAGCTAATCTATTTTAAGATTCATAGAATTGTGCGTTGTAAAGCATAAAGTAAAAACAAATAATGACAATTCATATAGAAAAAAAATTGGGCAATTATGATACGGAAGATTCTAGAACAAAGGATAAGTGCTTGTGTTTTGAGGTTTGTGCATTATGCTTAAGTTCAACCATGGAGTCTTCTAGATTGTACATGTGGCAAAATTTGGTGGAATGTAGATGATATCCAACGGCCAGTAGTGCTCGGATTTGCCATCTCTGCACCGTCGGATTGGCTTCATCCAATGACCATCTTTCAAAGTTATTCGCACACTATATAGGGGTATAGATATGTGATGCGAAAGCCACCCATCATCTCCAATTTGAATAGTGTGTCCATGCATGGATGCAATGTGGCCAAACGATGCCTGCCATCGGTATCTCAAATTCAAATCAGTCTGACCTTGTTCAATGTGTATACAGTATAGCATGCTCGTTTCCAAACCACACCACGCATATCTCAGTTATATTCCTTCATGCATGGGTTTCAAACATCATGATCTCTTATTCAAATATTTGAATTAAACTTTACATTGATTATGACCTCACCTAGTCTTTTACACCCACACAATCGTCTTCTCTTTATAATTGTACCACTAACTTTCTCTCGTGCATGCATGCACACACACTTCCACTCGGCATTATCCATCACACACATGCAATCTTTTTCTTCAAGTCAGTCTCCCATGCATGCACACACACACACACCTCCCCCTCTTCATCACTTGGGGCATTCTTTATCTCTCACATGCATGCGCAACGATCGATGTTCCTCTATGTGTGTATATATATAGCTAGGTGTTTCCCAGCTTTCCACACAAACCGATCGATCTATATATCTAGTCAGGTCTCACCCTCTTTCTCACGTACACATCAATCAATCTACCTCTCTATATAGGACTACATAGCTAATACACCAACATTATCTATCCATCGTCTCCCTCTCATCATCTATGCCTTCCGCGTCATCTCTTAGACGCGCGCACAGTGGCGAAGACAGGGGGCAGCAAGGGCCCTGGCCCCCCCCCCTAACATCACTATATATTGAGGCTAATATGAATGTGATCAGTAGATCAATTGCTGGTAAAATGGTTTAAGTTGATGAATTGGCCCTCCCCGTAATGGATTACCAATGCTTGGTGATGTCTACTACACAACTTGTTCTTGTAGACTCATGTTGGGCCTCCAAGCGCAGAGTTTTGTAGGACAGTAGCAAATTTCCCTCAAGTGGATGACCTAAGGTTTATCAATCCGTGGGAGGCGTAGGATGAAGATGGTCTCTCTCAAACAACCCTCCAACCAAATAACAAAGAGTCTCTTGTGTCCCCAACACACCAAATACAATGGTAATTTGTATAGGTGCACTAGTTCGGCGAAGAGATGGTAATAAAAGCGTAGTAATGATAGTAGATATTGGTTTTTGTAATAGGAACAATAAAAAAACATCAAGGTAGCAATTGATAAAATGGAGCACAAACGGTATTGCAATGCTTGAAAATGAGGCCTAGGGTCCGTACTTTCGCTAGTGCAATCTCTCAACAATGCTAATCTAATTGGATCATATAACCATCCCTCAACGTGCGATGAAGAATCACTCCAAAGTTCTTATCTAGCGGAGAACATAAGAAGAAATTGTTTGTAGCTATTCTTTCCAATCGATCTATCCAAGAGTTCATACTAAAATAACAACAAGTTATTCTTTCCGATCGATCTATCAAGAGTTCGTACTAAAATAGCACCAAGTTATTCTTTCAGATCGATCTATCAAGAGTTCGTACTAAAATAACACCAAAGCAAATTCAGATTCATAATACTCAATCCAACACAAAGAACCTCAAAGAGTGCCCCAAGATTTCTATCGGAGAAACAAAAGACGAGAACGTGCATCAACCCCTATGCCTAGATTACCCCAATGTCACCTTGAGAATCCGCGAGTTGAGTGCCAAAACATATCTCAAGTGAATCAATATAATACCCCATTGTCACCATGGGTATTCATATGCAAGACATATATCAAGTGCTCTCAAATCCATAAAAGTATTCAATCTGATAAAACGAAATCTCAAAGGGAAAATTCAATTCATCACAACAAGATAGAGAGGGAGAAACACCATATGATCCAACTATATTAACAAAGCCCGCGATACATCAAGATCGTGCCATCTCAAGAACACGAGAGAGAGAGAGAGATTAAACACATAGCTACTTGTACAAACCCTCAGCCCCGAGGGTGGACTACTCCCTCCTCATTATGGTGGCCGCCGGGATGATGAAGATGGCCACCGGTGATGATTTCCCCCTCCGGCAAGGTGTCGGAACGGGGTCTATATTGGTTTTTCGTGGCTACAGAGGCTTGCGGTGTAACACCCCCTTGTAATAAGCACTGTGGCACTCTGCTAAGCATGCCTAGTGATCTTCATTTGCAGTGCCTAGTCATAGTGGATAATCAAAACAATTCAAATCTCTCTCTAAAAATTAATTCAAATTCAAAGTGGAAAAATAAAATTTGTTCAAAACAGAAACTATAATGTTCCATAAATAGCAAATAATTCATAGACAAATACAAATTGGTAACCAAAATTAATGGGATTAATTAAGTAACTCTAACAACCTCAAACAGTAACAAAACAGCCCTTTTAAAATGCTATTCTTTTTTTGGAAAATTCAAATGAGTTTCAAAAATTCCCATACTTTTTGTGGCACTGTCTAAAATCACCAGGGATTTATTGGGACATCTCCCATATTTTTCCTAAGTGAATTAGTTGCTCAAAGAATTTCTTTTCTCTCTCTGCTACTAAATAAAAAGAAAAACAGGAAAACAGAAAAGGAAAAAGGCCAGAGGGACTTACCTGTTCAGGCCTAGAGCCGGCCCAGCCCACCCCCACCTACCTTCTCCCTTCGTGTCATCGTCCCTGTGGCCGCCGCACGTGCTCCGGTCAAACATCGACACGGCGACGCCGTGGCCAGGCGAGGGGATAAGCCTCTTCCCCGTCCATCTCCCCTGGCCTCTCTCCTCCACTCACCTCACTCTCCCCTTTCCTCCCACTCGTCCTCCTCACTCGATCCCCCTCCTCTCCAGAAGAGGCCAGCGTAGCCATCACCGGACCACCGTCGTGCACGTGCCCGCCGAGCTCCTCACACCGTCAGCTGATGTCCAGGAGGAGCGCCATCATCATCCATGTCGTCTGCGCCTTTCAGTTCGAGCCAGGGTGCCCTCCATCGCCCGCATCAAGCCGTCCCCTTCCTCTGCATCTCCGGCACTGCTCCGACGAACCCAAGTCCTCTGCTGCTACAAAGCAGCCACGAGCCAACTTGCGCAGCTCGGTGAGCCTTCTCCCTCTCCCCCGAGCTCCTTCGATTGCTTGCTTGTGCGCTAGAACGGCGGCACCGCAGAGACCCGAACGCCGCCGCCGCCATTGCCGGTGATCTCCTTGCTCCCGTGCCGTTTTGCTCAAATGCATGGCTCTGGTGAGTTTCCGGGGTCCCGTAGAGCTAGCCCGCATAGGTAGTCCGCTCAAGCGCGCCGCGTTTCCAGAGAAGCCTGAATTCCGGCGAAGCTTGTCGCCATCGTAGAGTTCATCTCCGATCACTTCCGTCCCTGCCGTAGCTCCCGTTCGACGTGGCGTCTCCCACTCGTTCGAACGAGCCCAGGAACGTGCGATTTGACGCACCGTAGGAGAAACCCGAAGCCGCCGGACTTGCACCACCGTATTTGGGGCTCGCCGGAGATCACTCCGGTGCCGGTCCAACGTGGCCCCCTATGGGTCGCTGACGATGGGCCCGGTGGGGCCCGGTCGACTGGGTTGACCAGTCAACCCTGCTGACTGGTCAACCGCTGTCACTGACCTGCGGGCCCCAGCGCCTAATTAACCCTAATCCAATTTTTAAACTAATTGTAATTAGCATAAGACACTGACAGGTGGGCCCCGCTAGTTGGTTAGGATTAGATTAATTAATTTAACTCTGTTAATTAGTCCAGTCACTGACTAGTGGGACCCACTGGTCAGGTTTGACTGGTCAGCCTGTCCGTTGACTGCTGACATCAGCATTACATCAAGATGACATCACCCTGTACTATTCTGTATAATGTTTGATTTAAATAATTAAATGAAATCCAGAAAATAATTAAATCTTCTAAAATTGCATAGAAAATAAACCGTAACTCGGATGAAAATACTTTATACATGAAAATTGCTCAGAACGACGAGACGAATCCAAATACGCGGTCCGTTCGTCCGCCACACGTCCCTAGCATAGCGAACATGCAACCGTTCCCCTCTTTTTGTCTGTCCGAAATGCCGGACACCGGGGATACTTTCCCGGATGTTTTCCCCCTTCGCCGGTATTACCTAGCACTGCGCTAGAACACCGCTAGCTCTGCTTGTTGACATGTCATGCACCTGTTGCTTTGTATTTACTGTTCTTCCCCCTCTTCTCTCTCGTTAAATCCTGGTACCGACGTAGTCTCCGAGACCGATGCAGCTCCGGTGATTGGCTACACCACCGACGACCTTGCCTTTGCCGCCGAGCAACCAGGCAAGCCCCCTCTTTGATCATCCCGATATCACCCATTCTATTTTCTCGTGCTTGCATTAGATTTTGCTACTGTTACTGTTACCCTATTTCTGCTGCATAGCCTGTTTTATTGTAACCTGCTATTGATACCTTCCTGTTCATCCTAAACTGTTTAGAATAGACCGGGTAGAGCCTCGTCAGTGACCCCACTTATCCCGACTGCCCCGCTGGAGTATCATAAGACCCGAACAACGGGATTGAAGACCAGGACCCGGCACCGCACCTCACTTCCTCCTTAGTTGCTCGACACTACTGGGTTACTATCGAGTACCGAGGGTGATACCTCGTCAGCACTTCTGATGATAACCTTGTAGGTTAGTTAATCGGTCGTGGTCAGCGAGGGTGATTCCTCCTACACCACCCCCGATAACGACAAAGTTGTGCAACACCTCAAGTGTGGACCTCGAGGGTGATTCCTCCTATGTCCACCTTGATATTACATCAGGTGGGAGTCCAACGAGGGTGATGCCTCGGATTCCCCCTTGATATGGTAGCCACACAGATGTCTTACATTACCGTTGACACTGATACTTGGAAAGGCGGGTCGACCCTGAGGGGTACCCGCGACTGATGGATAGTTACCCATGAGTTATTTTATGAGGCGCGACCGGGCATTCTTAGCCCTTGCAGCAAGTCCTCGAGACGAGGCGATGGGGTCACATCGATCGTGAGTCTCTGCTCGTTACCGCAAGCCCCTAATCCACTAACGATTTGGATATTTGATCCGAGCAGGCCTCTGGCCTGATAGCACTAACCATCACGTGGGAACAGTTATGGGCACTCTGCATCGTAGCATCAGCCAAAAGCTCTGTCAGACGTCCAGTTCAGCACTACGGCCGGGCTGGGCCGGCATCATCCGGTAGTGGTGGAGCCTGGTTCGCCCTGCACGCAACTACCCGGAGGGCGAGGGGCGATGGCCCAAGACCCCCTTGCGCTTAGGAGGTAGACCGGCGGGGACCTCTCTGCTGAGCTGTAGGTAGGGCTGCGGTGTGTCGTTTGGCCGAGGCCGGGCATGACCCAGGAAAGTGTGTCTGTCCGGAGTTAAGCGAGCGTGGTGGGTAAGTTGGTGCACCCCTGCAGGGAAGAACACATCTATCGATAGCCGGTCCTACGGTAAAGGACACTCGGAGTTGTATCCCGATCGATACAACAAGAACTTGAGATGGTACCTGGATATGTGGCTTCGGGATCGCCTTCTCGCAGGGAGTCGAGAAAGGATCTCTGGGTGAGACTGTTACTTGATACTACTACTACTTTACATTATGCTATACTGTACTCTTCTAATGCTGCAAGATCGTTGAAGATGCTTGAAGTTGCTGGAGATGCTAGTCTTCGATAGGACTAGGCCTTCTCTCTATTCTGGCATTTCTGCAGCCCAGTCCACATATACGGCCTTCCTTTGATAATGTTGCATATGTAGTGTAGATCCTTGCTTGCTGAGTACTTCGGAGTACTCACGGTTGCTTTGCTTTCTTTTTCTCCCCATACCAGTTTGTCGTGACCAGATGACGAAGCCCCTGAGAACGCTGCCCCCGCCGACGACTACTTCTACTACCCCGAGGATGGCTACTACTTCGAGATGGCTGACGACCAGGAGTAGGTTCGGAGGGTCCTAGGCAGGAGGCCTACACCTTTCGATCTTAGCATTTTATTTTGCCCCGCCTTTCTAAAGGCCTTTCTGTTTCTCTTTTATATCTGTACCCAGATATCTAATGCTTCCGCTGACGCTTGTATGCCATCGAGCTATGTATTCGAGCCCTCGAGGCCCTGGCTTGTAATATAAAGCTTCTATGACTTTATTTATGTTTTAGAGTTGTGTTGTGATATCTTCAAGTGAGTCCTTAGGCTTGATCGTGTGCATTTGCGTGTATGGTTAGTGCACGATTAAGCCGGGGGCATCACATGTGGCGGCGGAACTTCTGACCTAGGGTTACCCCTGATGGTTTCTCTATTTATAGGATTTTTTGGCGTCGGTTTCACGTGAAGATGAGCCTCGAGGTGAGCACAACCCACCAGGGCGCGCCTGGGCCCCCTGGCGCGCCCTGGTGTCTTGTGCCCTACTCCTTCACCTTCTAGTCCTTCCACGAAGCTTCAGGGGTCTCTTTTGTTCCAAAAAAATCATCAAAAAGTTTCAGCTCATTTGGAGAACTTTCATTTCTGCACAAAAAACAACACCACGGTAGTTCTGCTGAAAACAGTGTCAGTCCGGGTTAGTTCCATGCAAATCATACCAAAACCATATAAAATTATTGTAAACATGGCATGAATACTTCATAAATTATAGATACGTTGGAGACGTATCAGCATCCCCAAGCTTAATTCCTACTCGTCCTCGAGTAGGTAAATGATAAAAGAAATAATTTATGAAGTGTGAATGCTAGCAAAGTGCACAAGTTTGATCAATGATAATTTCAATCACTTTTCCTAGCATCATAACAGCAACTCTTTCTCATAAAACTCATCATGACAAAGTAGCAATCAATTCACATGTTAAGGTTCAAACAATGAATTCTCTTGAAACTCAACAACCTATATTCTTAGTCACCAAACAATTCCAATTCGACTTATTCAACAGAGTCTAAGTAAGATCTCCACATACTCAATCATCATATAGTCTTCCATGATTGCTACTACTCAAAGCATATTCTTAGAACAAATGTCATACATTGAACACAGAGAAAGATAGGGGCTTAATGTTTCGCCTCCCAACTCATTTATCATAGAGATAATTGTCAACAATAATAAATCATGATCAAATATATTTGACTGGTCATATGTGCCTAGATCTTTCCCCACCACATGATGCTTGCTAACTAGAGAATAATTGAGGTTGAATGAGGATGTAAACTACTGACTCTTTGCATAAAAGTAAATACTGAAAAGTGAAAGATAGGCCCTTCGTAGAGGGAAGCAGAGGTTGTCATGCACTTTTTATTGTTGGATGCCCAAGCTCTTAATGCAAACGAACGTCATGTTATATTGCCCCTTATGATAGCAACCTTTATTATGCAGTCCATCGCTTTTATTACTTTGCCATCACAAGTTCGTACAACGCTCAATTTTCCCTTACAATAAAAGATCAAACATATTTAGGTGTAATTTTTATTGCTTTATGCACCGATGACAACTTACTTGATGGATCTTATTCAATCCATAGGTAGGTATGGTGGACACTCATGGCAAGAAACCGGGTTTAAGGGTTTTTGGATGCACAAGTAGTATCTCTACTTAGTATGAATTTTTGGCTAGCAAAAGATCCTAGGCAAACACCACATGTTGGAGGATCCATGACAATATAACTTCTATGCAAATATACACAACCATAACTCATTACGTTGTCTTCCTTGTCCAACTTCAACTAATTTTCTCAAGTTTGAAAATAATTAATGGGTATTCACAATCATAGAAGATTTCCAAGATAATATATTTGCATGTGAAAGTTCTCTTCCTTATAGTAATCATTCATGAATTGCTTGTATGACCAATATTGTGATTGTCAAACTTCAAAAGATTTCACTTTCTAAACCCAATGTGAAGCTACTACTAGGCATGATATAAACATATAATTTAAACTTCATGATATTCAATTCATTTAATAATTTACTCATAGGATATAAGTGAAGCACAAGAGTTAATAACAAACCGCTCCAAAAAGATACAAGTGAAGATCAAGCGAGTAGTTAAGTAAATGGGTAGCTATTTGAGGACTCTCTCTTATTTAAAAGTTTCAGATCTAAGTATTTTATTAAAACATCAAGCAAAACAAAATAAATGAAATTCTAAGAATGGCACACATCATGTGAAGAAGCAAAAACTTAGGCTCAACCGAGGCTAACCGATAATTGTTGATGAAGAAAGGTGGGATGCCTACCGGGGCATCCCCAAGATTAGATGCTTGAGACTTCTTGGAATATTAACTTGGGATGCCTTGGGCATCCCCAAACTTGAGCTCTTGTGTCTTCTTCATTCTTCTCATAACACGGTTTCCCTAATTCTTAAAAACTTCATCCACACAAAACTCAACAAGAACTCATGAGATACGTTAGTATAGATGAATGCAACACCTTGTCATTATCTACTGTAGCAAATCACTAAAATTATAATTTAACATTTCATACTAAATGCCTCTGCATATTTAATACTCCTATCCTCAAATAGAATCATTAAACAAGCAAACATATGCAAACATAACAACAATCTGTCTAAACAGAACAGTCTGTAAAGAGTGCAATATTCCTCATACTTCCCTAACTCCAAATTTTTTGAAAATTTCCACACTGTAGAAAATTTATTATATCTTACTATGCAAAAAAATTCAACCTTTTATCACATTCTGACGTTTCTAGAGAAATTTTGCAACAGCGATAAACTTTCTGTTTTGAAACAGCAACTCATAGACTTGCAAAATAAGCATGGTGCTATTTCAAAGCACAAGTGTGGAAAAAGGATAGTAACATTGTCCCTTCCCTCTTTTTCTCTCATTTTTTTTGTTCGGGCTTCTTTGGCCTCTTTTTTTATTTGGGCTTCTTTGGCCTCTCTTTTTTAAGTCTGGAGACTCATCCCAACTTGTGAGGGAATCGTAGCTTCCATCATCCTTTCCTCACATGGGACAATGCTCTAATAATTATGATCATCACACTTTTATTTACTTACAACTCAAGAATTACAACTCGATACTAGAACAAATTATGACTCTATATGAATGCCTCCGGCGGTATACCGGGATGTGCAATGATCAAGAGTGACATGTATAAAAAAAATATGAATAGTGTCCAAGCCACAAATACTATGCCAACTACATAATCATGCAAAGCAATATAAAAATGATGGTATGTGTCATAATAAAATGGAACAGTGGAAGTTGCATGGCAATATATCTCGGAATGGTATGGAAATGCCATAATAGGTAGGTATGGTGACTGTTTTGAGGAAGGGTATGTGGTGGGTTTAATGCAATGGCGAAAGTTGCTCGGTACTAGAGAGGCTAGCAATGGTGGAAGGGTGAGAGTGTGTATAATCCATGGACTCAACATTAGTCATAAAGAACTCACATACTTATTGCAAAAGTCTATTAGTCATCGAAACAAAGTACTAACATGCATGCTCCTAGGGGGTTAGATTGGTAGGAAAAGACCATCGCTCATCCCCGACCGCCACTCATAAGGAAGACAATCAAAGAATAAATCATGCTCCGACTTCATCACATAACGGTTCACCATACGTGCATGCTACGGGAATCACAAACTTTAACACAAGTATTTCTACCAATCCACAATTACTCACTAGCATGACTCTAATATCACCATCTTTATATCTCAAAACAAATGCAAGGAATCAAACTTCTCATATATTCAATGCTCTTTATATGAAAGTTTTTATTATATCCCTCTTGGATGCCCATCATATTAGGACTAAATTCACAACCTAAGCAAATTACCATGTTGTTTAAGACTCTCGAAATAATATAAGTGAAGCACGAGAGTTCAACAATGTGACGCCCCCGGTTCAATCGTACACTAATCATACACGCAAACGTGTACGATCAAACCCAGGGACTCACGGGAAGATATCACAACACAACTCTAAACACAAATAAACGGAGGTCCACAATATTACAGACCAGGGATCCGAAGATCCGAATACATAAGTCAGTCATACAAATAATATCTGGGTACAGACATAGTTAGACAAGTTATGCCTTAAGAAGGCTAGCACAAACAGCGACACTAGATCGAAAGGCGTTGGCCTCCTGCCTGGGAGCCTCCGATCCTACTCCTGGTCATCTGGCTCGATCCAGTAGTACGTGCCCTCTGGACCCGCCTGGTAGTAGGCTCCGGTGGTGGCGTCTGGCTCCTGGACTCCATCGTCTGGTGTATCATCAAGGTGGGGTATATGGGGGAAAAGAGAAAATAAAGCAACCGTGAGTACTCATCCGAAGTACTCAGCAAGCAAGGATCTATACTACATATGCAACATTATCAATGGAGAAAAGGCTGTATATGTGGACTGGGCTGCAGAAATGCCAGAATAGAGAGAAAGGCCTAGTCCTATCGAAGACTAGCATCTTCAAACATCTTCTCAAAGCCATCATCTTGCAGCAGTAGAAGAGAGTAGAATAGCATTTTATTTAACAAACATGTTGAAGTACAGCTCAAAGATCCTTCCTCGACTCCCAGCGAGAAAGTAATCCCGAAGCTTCAATTAAGTAACAAGTATCCAGTTTAAGTAATAGATCGGGATACACAAACTGAGCGTCCTTTACCGTAGGACCGGCTATCGATAGAAGATTCATCCCTGCAGGGGTGCACTACTGTTACCCAACACGCTCGATCAACTCTGGCCGGACATACTTGCTGGGTAATGCCCGTCCTCGGAAGATCAACACGAAGCAGCGCTCTACCTAGGCTCAGCAGAGAGGTCAGCACGCCGGACTAACCTATGCACCCAGGGGTCTCGGGCCATCGCCCTGGGCACCCTGCGCGTTGCGTGGCTGGCCGGGGTGCAGGCGCGACACTGAACTCGCCAGTGAAGTATCCAGCCCAATCCCGACGATCAGCCCGCACGGTGAATCGTGACGTCTGATAAGCTTTCGGCGAAACGTACATCGCAGAGGGCCCCATAACCATTATCCCGCGTGGTGGCAGGGCGTATAGGGCACGTCGACCCACTCAGATCACACACCCAAATCCAATAGGCTCAATTAGTATCAAGCGGAGACAATCAGAGTCTCTGATGCTCCGCCACAATGTCACACTCGAGTGCCCTTCCGGCACACCCGAAATCATAGATCCCCAGCGGGTACCCACCAGGGTGGACCCGCCTGTGAAAAAGGTCAAGTAACCGTGTGGTCATAATCATCAGGGTGAACGTAAGAGGTATCACCCTCGAGGTTCACACTGAGGGGTTGCACGACAGAGTCGTATCAGACATGGAGAAGGAGGAATCACCCTCGATGACCACGACCGTACAGCTATGCTGCAGAGTATTCATCAGGAGTGCGTTACGAGGTATCACCCTCGGCACTCGATAGTTACTACGCAGAGTCGTACAACTAAGGGGGGTGTGAAGTGAGGCGTCTGTCTCTGATCGACGATCACGTTGATCGAGTCGTTGATGAACAAGCAGGGGCGACAAAGTAAGGTGGTGGGGTCACAGATGGGTCATACCAACCTATACTAAACAGTTTATCATAGGCAGGTAAGATAGCAATGAACAGGTTACAACAACAGGCTATGCATCAGAATAGGAGCATACATTAACAGTAGCGAAATCTAATGCAAGCAGGAGAATAGAATGGGCGATATCTGGAATGCTCAAGGGGGGGGGGCTTGCCTGGTTGCTCTGGCAAGAGAGGGAGGTCGTCAACGGGCTGCTCGTCAGTAGCGTAGTCGTAACCTGGTGCAGCGTCGTCGGTCTCGGCGTCTATCGAGAGAGAAGGAGGGGGAGAGAAACAATAAATTCACGGCAATAATGCAAACAATATGTATGACATGCCTAAATGATATGCCGGGGTGTTCTACTGCCTAACTAAATTATTTAGTTAATTTAGGAATTTATTTGGATTTATTTAATTAAAGTTGGGCACTATTCATTTACTGAAATCGGTCTAAAAGTTCAATGTTCTTATAGCTGCGGGCGTCCGACGGGAATACAGAGGGCGTATCCGGGTTCGTATCGTCGTTCTGAGCAAGTTTCATGTATAAAATATTTTCATCGGAGTTACGGTTTAAAAGATATGATTTTCTAAAGTTTTTATTAATTTCTGAAATTTAATTAATTATTTAATTCAACATTATCCGAAACAGTGATTGATGACGTCAGCATGACATCATGCTGACGTCAGCAGCCACCTGACAGGGTGGGTCCCACCTGTCATAGGCTGTCAGGTTAATTAGGTTTAATTAATTTAATTACTGATTAATTAACACTAATTAGTTAATTAGATTAACCTAATCAGGATTAATTAACTAATTAATTAACTAATTAATTATTTAATTAATTATTTTATTTATTTCTATTTTTATTTTCTATTTCTTTTAAATCGTTTTTAGGGGGGTGGGCCCCATTTGTCAGCGTCACAGGGGGTTCGGGCCCCACTGGGCGGTGGCCCAGGGGGGGGGGTTCACAGGCGTGCGGGCGCGGCGCAGGCGCAGCCCGAGCGGGCGCGTCCAGGGTGCGCCCGGGCGCTGGCCACGGGCGCCGGCGAGGCGCGGCCGGACGGTTCGGTGGTGAGCGCGGGGCCACGGCGGGCGACGCGGGCGAGGTGTGGGGGCGCGTGCGCGCGCGGGTGGCCGCGGCGAGCGGAGGCAGAGGCGAGAGGACGAGCGGCAGCGGCGGCTGGAGTGGGCGCGAGCGGGGCGCGCGCAGCGCGGTCGGGCGCGAGCCGGGGCGCGGCGACGCGTGAGCATGCGCGCAGCGCGGTGAGCGGCGGCACGGGGGCGCGGTGCGCGCGGCGAGGTGCGGGAGCAGAGAGGGGGGGGGAAGAGGCCCGAGGCCTCACCGTGCTCGTAGGGACGGGGCAGCGGGAGGTCGGGGTGGTCGACGGGGACGACGGCGACGGGGAGGCAGGCCGGCGGGGAGGCGCGGGCTCCGGGCGGCGGCGAGGTCGTCGCGGGCGACGGGAGCGGGGATTTGCCCCGATCCGGATCCAGTCGAGGGAGGGGGCGACCGAGCGCCAGGCGGCTGGTCGGGGAAGAGGAGAGGACGGGGCGACGTCGGTGTGGCGGCGGCGTCGGCGCTAGCCGACCGGCGCGGGAGCGGGGCGGCGTCGGCGAGAGGCGTCGGCGACGGGGCCGTTCCCGCGATCCCGATCCCGATCTGGATCGGGAGGTGGGGGCTGACGAGGGGGAGGCGGCGACGGGGCGGCGTCGGCGACGGCGTAGGCGACGGGGCGGACGGGATCGGGAGATCCCGATCCAGACGAGGGGGGGGGAGGAGAGGAGCGAGGGGAATGGGGGTGGGTGACGCTAGGGTTCGGGCGTCCCTGGGGGTATAGGCTAGGGGGCGCGGGTGGGCCGGCCGGCTGGGCTTCGGCCCAGTTGGGCCGGAGGGGGGGGGTCCTTCTTCTTCTTTTCTGTTTCATTTTTCTTTTATCTTTTTCTTTATTCTCCTTTCGCAGTTTAGTAAATAGTCAGGCCTCAAAATGGTTTTTGCAAAACATGAGACCTAGTTCATAAATACCAGTGCATCATTCCCTAACACCTAAAACTAGTTTGGACAAAACATAATTCCATATTTATTTCAGATTTAATAAATGGTTATTAAATATTATCTTTATCCACTGTTTGAGGTTGTTCGAGTCACTTATCCAATTCCAATGATGTTGGTTTCAATTTTAGAATAGCCTCTGGAATATTTGTTATTTATCTGACATTTTAGCTCCTATGTTGGACAACTTTCATATTCCACTTTCATTTAAATTTTGAATTTGACTTAGGAGTTGAAATGCAATGTGATGCTAATGATGATTATGCACTGTTGATCATGCTAACATGTCATTATCAAAAGTGATTACTGTTGCTAATCACCGGGGGTGTTACAAACAATTTCTATAAAATAAAACCACCTCCGTGCTCTAAAAAGATATAAGTGAAGCACTAGAGCAAACTGCCTAGCTCAAAAGATATAAGTGAAGCACAAAGAGTATTCTAATAAATTCACAATTAAAGTGTGTCCATCTCAAAAGGTGTGTACAGCAAGGATGATTGTGGCAAACTAAAAAGCAAAGACTCATATCATACAAGACGCTCCAAGCAAAACACATATCATGTGGTGAATAAAAATATAGCCTCAAGTGAATTTACCAATGGATTGAAGACGAAAGAGGGGATGCCATCTGGGGCATCCCCAAGCTTAGATGCTTGGTTATCCTTGAATATTACCTTGGGGTGCCTTGGGCATCCCCACGCTTAGGCTCTTGCCACTCCTTATTCCATAGTCCATCAAATCTTTACCCAAAACTTGAAAACTTCACATCACAAAACTCAACAGAAAACTCGTAAGATCCGTTAGTATAATAAAATAAATCACCACTTTAGGTACTATTGTGAACTCATTCTAAATTTATATTGGTGTTATATATACTGTATTCCAACTTCTCCATGGTTCATACCCCCCGATACTACCCATAGATTCATCAAAATAAGCAAACAACACATAGAAAACAGAATCTGTCAAAAACAAAACAGTTTGTAGTTATCTGGAAATTTTGTATACTTATGTAACTCCAAAAATTCTGAAAAATTAGGAAAATTTAGGAAATTTGTATATCAATCTTGTGTAAAAATTCAGATCAAAAGCACGTTTCTGTGATTTTCTAAATTTCTGGCAATGAGCGCAAAAGTTTCTGTTTTTTAGCAAGATCAAATCAACTATCACCATAGACGATCCCAAAGGTCTTACTTGGATCAAACACTAATTAAAACACCAAAACACAATTACTACAGAGGTAATGTAACAGCCCGAGACCAACGCTTCAGACGCCTTCCATGTTTTTTTCATTGTCGCCGTGTGTTTATCTGTTTGTTGTATTTCATCATGGCATCATGCGCATTGCATCCGCATGTTTTCTAAAAACTTGCTTCTGCTCGCAGTTGTCGCTTCTTCCTTGTCCCTGTTGACCTCTTCTCAGATCAACCGGACCGCTCTCTTCTTCGAGCCCATCAAACCCCCTTGTCTCCATGGACTTTTATCAGACCCTCACACGTGCCTGAAAACTACCCCGAACCCGAACTGCTCAGTCGTCACCGATGGATCCGAATCAACCTCGAACATCCCCTAAATATCTTCGGTTTCTTCTTTGGACTCCCCTAGCCTATCTTTCTCGAATCGTCCAATTACGAGCGGAGGGACCAAATTAGTCCCTACCATGATTCACCTGCTATAAATATCAGATGCAACCCTAGCCCCTAGCTATTCCATACATGTACTCCCGAGCGCCGCCGGCGGCCGCATCTTCCTCAGGTTCCATCCCCGCCAACCAGTAGTCTCCGACCACCTTCCTTGATTTCCGCCGCCGCCAACTAGTGCATCCCCTCCCGATCCAAACCACCAACCCCAGCCACCACCAACTCCTCCTCCTTGCCTCACTCAAGCCCACGGGGGAGGAGCTTCTCCTCTGTCCGACGCCCACCATCCTCGCCTCCTGGGTCCTCCCGCCCCCGAGCACGCGAGCCACCGAAGAGCTCCGTCCCTTCCGGCGACCTCCACACGGCAGCTCATCGCCGGAGAGCACCTCCAGCTCCAGGTCGCCCATGTTCCCCTCTCCTCCTGCCCTTCTCCTTTCTTCCTTACTCTGTCCTCATCTCCCTCTCAGTTCTCTCTCTCTCTAGGGAACAACCATGGCGCCCCATGAAGCTCTCCTCCGCAGCCACATCGTCGAATGCCGCCTCCAACGACGGACCCGGCCTCCTCCTGTTCCCCTGCTTCGGATCTAGTGCTCCACACCTCCCCTTGCGCTTGTGGCCTCCCGTTCAACGCCATGGCGCAAGCACCGAAGCTCTGCACACCGCAAGCCGCGACCTCCCCGTCCACACCCGCTGCTGCTGCCTCCCTGTTGTCATCTTCAAGCTCGCTGCTACCGCGTCCTCGACCTCCTTGCCAGAGTCCCACACATGCCACCGCTGCGGGTCGTCCCCAACACCTTCCCCACCTCCGGTCGCTCATTGCTGGCGAGCCTAGCCGCCGGTGAAGCCCCGCAAGTCGCCGTGTGCCCCTGCTCCTCCTTCTCTTTCCCCCTCTTCCTCCCTGACCCTTTCTCGCGCACGTGTCGTACAGGAGCTCGTCGCGCAGCCGCCGCCTGGATCCACCGCCTGCTGCCGTCCTGGACCTCACGTCGGATGCATCCCACGCCGCCGCTGACTTCCCCTGCTCTCGCTATGCTCGTTCTGTTCGAGCATTGACCGCAGCTCGCTCCAAGGCCTGGCCTCCTTCCACCCAGCCGGCCTGCCCAGCTTCACACCGACTTGGGCTTGGCCCATGGGTGAGCTCCCCATAGCCCCTCCTCTCTGTTGGCCCAACATGCACCAGATTTGGCCCGTGTCATGTTTTATTCCTGTTCTGCGAATTTCCTATTATCAGAGAACTGTTGTTTTACAAAAAAGTCCTTCATGTTCATGCATATAATAACTTAACAATCATGCATCATATTAAAATGACTCATATATGTGTAATGCTTAGAATTTCATCTAGTTTCATAATATGCTGCTTTCATCCATGTTAAAAAATTTAAAATCGCTGTCAGCATTAATTTGCATAAGTGACATGTTAAAATGGTTTATTTCATAACTAAATAACTGTAGCTCCGAATTAAATGAAATTTATATGTAAATGGTGTAAAAAATGCATAGATTAACATGGTGGCATTACTTTTGCTATTCAACAACTCTAAAATTGTGTATAGGGCAGAACAGTAGCAAATTCGAAATTGCATATGAGGATTTTTCCAGAATTGTTGTTTGTTGTTTCCGGCCTCATTTAAACCTGCCTAGATAAATAGTTTACTCATGCCTCACCTCTAGCCATGTTAACCAACATTTAATATTGATGAGTAGCATAAACAGGAGAGAACTAAATAATTGAATGTGGTGTTTCGTCAATATGCAACTCGTTGCATATTGAGCTCCACTTAATTTGTAGTATTGTTTGTTGCACTTTGCCATGCCATGAATCATTAAACCGGACATGCATCATACTTGGTTGTGCATCATGCCATGTTTATGTGATGGTTGTTTACCATGTTGTCTGCTTCTTTCCGGTAGTGCTTCTTCTCGATAGTTCCGGTTACGTTGTGATTGTGAGGATCCATTCGACTACATTGGTTCATCTACTTCATGGATTCGGTCTTCTTCCTAGCGGGATTTCAGGCAAGATGATCATTACCTTGGATATCACTACTATCTTTGCTTGCTAGTTGTCTCGATGCTATCGCTATGTCGTGCTACCTACCACTTGTTTATCAAGCCTCTCAAAGTGCCATGATAAGCCTCTAACATTTTCATCATCCCAGCAAACCGTTGTTTGGCTATGTTACCACCTTGCTCAGTCCCTCTTATAGCATTGCTAGTTGCAGGTGCAGTTGCAGGTTGTTCCAATGTTGGGACATGGATATCATGGGATATCACAATATCTCTTATTTAATTAATGCATCTATATACTTGGTAAAGGGTGGAAGGCTCGGCCTTTTGCTTGGTGTTTTGTTCCACTCTTGCCGCCCTAGTTTCCGTCATATTGGTGTTATGTTCCTTGATTCGCATTCCTTACACGGTCGGGGTTCATGGGCCCCCCTTGATAGTTCGCTTTGAATAAAACTCTCCCAACAAGGCCAAACTTTGGTTTTACCATTTGCCTAATAATAACTAAAACTTGCATAGGGACCGGCTAGCACCCGAGGTCTCTTAATCAACAACCCGGGCTAGTGCTCCTCATGAGTGTTGGTCCAAACTATAGCCCCTTGCAGCGCCACCACGGGGAAACTCAAGGACTGGTTTTAGTTGTACGGACTACTCATCCGATCGTGGCCTGAGACAAGATACACGCGGCTCCTATAAGGGTGTCGGCACGTCGGGAGGTCTTGCTGGTTTTGTTTTACCATTGTCGAAATGTCTTGTGCACCGGGATTCCGAGTTTGATCGGGTTGTCCCGAGATGGAGATTTTCCTCCGCAGATCGTGAGAGTTTGTGATGGACTAAGTTGGGACACCCCTGCAGGGTTTAATCTTTTCGAGAGCCGTGTCCGCGGTTATGTGGCAGATTGGAAATTTATAATATCCGGTTGTAGAGTACTTGACACCAGATCCAAAATAAAATACACCAACCCCGTGTGTAACCGTGACTGACTCTTTTTGAGTGAGTTCGAGAAGAGAACACGGTGGGGTTATGTTTGACTCGTAAGTAGTTCAGGATCACTTCTTAAACGTTACTAGTTTGTGACCGTTATGCGTAGTTTACTCTTCTTACTCTTGTACTCGTAAGTTAGCCACCATACAATGCTTCGTGCTTGCTGCAACCTCACCACTTATCCATTCCATACCCATTAAGCTTTGCTAGTCCTGATACCCATGGTAATGGGATTGCTGAGTCCTTGTGGCTCACAGATTACTACAACAACAGTTGCAGGTACAGGTAAAGTGATGCTTTGACGTGAGAGCGATGCTTGCTTATTTTGGAGTTCTTCTGCTTCTTCTTCTTCAATCAAGGGATAGGTTCCGGGTCAGGAGCCTAGGATTAGCAATGTGGATGTTGTTCTTCTTTTTCGTTTGATTTCATCCGTAGTCGGATCCTGCTCTTCTGTATGATGATTGCTATGTATTGATGTATCCATGTATTTATGTTGTAGCTTGTGGCGAGTGTAAGCCTTTATCTAGTATTCTCATCTATTCAGTACATAGTATGTTGTAATGATATCCACCTTGCTATGCTCTCGAAATGCGGTTGTTCCCCAATCATGAATTCATCACGTGATTGTGATAGAATCGCATCCTCAAAAAAAAACTTAGGATCACGCGGGTATTGTGGAATCGGTCTGATTGTGATGGGAACTCTGTTCTTGGTGCCTCCTGTCATTTAGGGGTTGTGGCAGTGTCCCGGGGAGTTGAGCTCAAAGGTGTTTTTGTCACAGTGCTTATCGTTTCAGTTCCGGAATACCAGAGGACGCCGACATCGAAAGCGCTTCTATACTCTTTGTCGTGAGAGTAGTTTGGCGCCACCCAGTACTGGGGAGAGCGATCAGATGTATTGCCACAGCTAGTATAGCTGCTGTCTTTCGAAGGTCTGAGGTACACGAGTTTCCGAGGTTTTCTTGGTTATGTGTTGACGGATGTGATACATTTGGAGCGTAGAATTCTGCTAAGAGTTGTGTGATGATATTTTGCTCCTTGTATCCGTTGGACAATATTGCATAACCAGAAAATTGCGAAAGTTCTCAAGTGGGAATTCAAGTAGTTACCTAGGATATCTTTCCGGCAGATGCATGATATGAGATTAGGGTTCGACGTCTAGTGGTCCGCCTGTCCATGGTTGGTTTTACAGTGGTCTCGTTGTGTCTTAAAGAGCCCTGTGTAGCTTTGCTATGGCTCGGGGACGCTTCATATCTCATGTTCACTGCCTTGTACATGATGGTGCTGTACGATCGAGCCCGTGTGGGCCCCACCATGAAAATTACTGACGAAATCTCAATCATATGTTTGTTCTGGCTTATTTTCCAAGCCAAATCCCTTGTTTTGTTTTGAGTTGTGGTATTCGAGTTGCTTCGATGTCAAGTGTTGATCTATACCTTTCGTAAATGGTGTTCTCATGTTTCTATGGGAGTGCTAATCCTTCTTGATCATCGAGATTGTCATGCCAATTATTTTCCAATCAGTCCTTCGTTCTCTTTTCTTCTCTGGTGGACTTAATTCAAGCTTCGGTGTTGATCCTATCCCTTTCTTTTGTTTCACATGTTTTTCCATGTTGGAATTTCTTATCCAAGGCTCTCTTGTTTATTCAACTCCCTCTATTCACATCCGGAGTGCTGAAGATATCTCAGAAGATTCAAGTTTCCATTCTTAATCCTTTCAAGCTATTTTGAGGTTGTTATCTCATTCAAGCCATTCGAATCTTACCAGTGCAATCTCTCTTTCAAGCAATCGTTTCAATGGTGTTTCTTTGAGTGGGCCCATAACCCACAGGTCTTTTCCCAGGATCTTACCTGACTCTTCTAATTTTTTTCCGAAGTGATTCTCTAATTCTTTCCAAGTTTGATGTAAGAATCAATTTTCATTAGTCAGATGCCTCCTCCAAAATTGCTTTCAAATTATTTTCATCTTTGGCTCAACCTTTTTTCCTTTCATTTATCCGGAGTGTCTCAACAATTTTGGTGGTGTTCCTCGCCGCCATTCTCAACATTGAAGACCGAAGAAGTGTTTCCTCTAAATCTTGGTCCGTTCTCTTGAAGACCAATGGTTCTAACGTCATGCCATCCTCATAATTGTTTTCGATTATGAGAATTCTTTTCATATCCATCCGAAGTCTCTCACGTTTTTGTTTTGATTCTCCGGAGGCCATCATCTCAGAATATTTATTCATTCTCAACTTTCAGCTCGTTCTCCAAATCTTACCGGTGCTTCGTTCAAGTATTATTTAGTCAACTTGTGATCTCTTCATCCTCTTGCATCCAAATTCCCTCAAGTATCTTTGTTCATTTTATAATTCTTCCCGGTGATTCGTTCCCTTTTCTTTGTTCATTTTCAATTCTTATGGTGGTTCATTCAAGATTCCCCTTTCTTTGTTATCGTTTCAATTCATTCATTCTTCCCAAAATCCTACCGGTGAGTTGTTAAAGATTTTCTCAAGTTTGCGCTACATCTCTCCTTAATCCTTTTCAAGAAGAATAAGTGGTATGCCAAATCCGTTGCTTGTCATCAATTTAAATTGGTGAAGGATACGCATAACATAATTCTTATTCTTGTTTCATCCAAGTGATCTAAATTCCTTCTTCCGGAGTTCGTTCATGATATCAAATTCTCAGTTTCAAGTGCTTCATCTTTTCTTCCATATTTCCAAGCTCTCTTAGTTATTTCGTCGCGAAGCTCCATCTAAATCATCACAAGGTTTTCATCTCTTAGTTTTCAACCTTCACTTCTGTCCTACCATTTTTTTTCTTACCGGAGTTCTTCATGGAGGCTCTACATGGTGGTTCATCAAAGATTTCATTCATTCTCGAAGTGTTCTTCAAGATTCTTGTTGGAGGAGCTCAAGTATTCTTCTTCTTGCATTTCAAAGTGCAATTCATTCTCTATTATCTTTTCAACTGGAGTTTTGCATCTCTTCATTCCTCTCAAGCAATCAATTATTTTTGTTAGTGGCAGAATTTCACCTCAAATTATTGAGATGTTGTCATACGGCCATGTGAAGCATATCTTTGGTTGTTGATTCATTCAACATCTCCGTTCAACCCTTCTTCATAAGAATGCTCTCTCAAGTTCAATTGTGAGAGATGTTGGTTTTCTCTTCTCCGTTCTTTTCATTCTACTCTTCAATTGTTCCGGAGGCATTGTGTTATTGCTCTCATCGAGTATCATCCCATCTTGTCAAGTTCATGCTCTATTTCTTGCCTCTCTTTTCAACCGGAGTGCTTCCTGAATTCTTCTCTTCCTTGCCTATCTCGTTTCAACTGAAGTGGTTTCAAATTCAATCATCTCCTTTGTCAACTCCTTATGTCTTTGCAACCTCCAAGGTTCACATGATGTTCCTTGTTTCTCTTTTCTACTGGAGTGCTCTTAATTTCGTTCGTCTTCGTTGTGTCTTTTCTTTCAAGTTTTTCAACCTTCAAGGTTTGTTGGTTTCACTCATTTGCCAACGAAGCAACTTTGTTTTACCTCTTCCTCTTCCTCTACCGCATTTCATCCCTAGATCTCGGGGCGAGATCTCTTGTAAATGGGGGAGAGTTGTAACAGCCCGAGACCGACGCTCCAGATGCCTTCCATGTTTTTCATTGTCGCCATGTGCTTATCTGTTTATTGCATTTCATCATGGCATCATGCACATTGCATCCGCATGTTTTCTTAAACCTTGCATCCGCTCGCAGTTGTCGCTTCTTCCTTGACCTAGTTGACCTCTTCTCAGATCAACCGGACCGCTCTCTTCGCCGAGCCCATCAAACCACCTTGTCTCCATGGACTTTTGTCAGACCCTCACGCGTGTCCGAAAACTGCCCCGAACCTGAACCGCTTAGTCGTAGCTGATGGATCCGGATCAACCTTGAACATCCCCTAAATATCTTCGGTTTCTTCTTTGGACTCCCCTAGCCTATCTTTCTCGAATCGTCCGATTACGATCGAAGGGACCAAATTAGCCCCTACCATGATTCACCTACTATAAATATCAGAGGCAACCCTAGCCCCTAGTTGTTCCATCCATCTACTCCCGAGCGCCGCCGCCAGCCACATCTTCCTCGGGTTCCATCCCAGCCAACCAGCAGTCTCCGACCACCTTCCTTGATTTCCGCCGCCGCCAACGAGTGCATCCCCTCCCGATCCAAACCACCAACCCCAGCCACCACCAAATCCTCCTCCTTGCCTCGCTCAAGCCCACGGGGGAGGAGCTTCTCCTCTACCCGACGCCCACCATCCTCGCCTCCTGGGTCCTCCCGTCCCCGAGCACGCGAGCCACCGGAGAGCTCCTTCCCTTCCGGTGACCTCCACGCGGCAGCTCATCGCCGGAGAGCACCTCTAGCTCCAGGTCGCCCCTTTTCCCTTCTGCTCCTGCACTTATCCTTTCTTCCTTACTCTATCCTCATCTCCCTCTCAGTTCTCTCTCTCCAGGAAACAACCATGGCACCCCGTGAAGCACTCCTCCGCAGCCACATCGTCGAATGCCACCTCCAACGACGGACCCGGCCTCCTCCCATTCCCCTGCTTCGGATATGGTGCTCCACACCTCCCCTTGCGCTTGTGGCCTCCCGTTCGACGCCATGGCGCGAGCACCGGAGCTCTGCATGCCGCAAGCTGAAACCTCCCCGTCCACACCCGCTGCTGCTGCCTCCCCGTCGTCATCTTCAAGCTCACTGCTGCCGCGTCCTCGACTTCCTCGCCGGAGTCCCGCACAAGCCACCGCTGCGGGTCGTCCCCAACGCCTTCCCCACCTCCAGTCGCTCATTGTCGGCGAGCCCCCAACATGTGGCATTACTTTTGCTGTTCAATAACTCTAAAATTGTGTATAGGGCAGAACAGTAGCAAATTCGAAATTGCATATGAGGATTTTTTGAAATTGTTGTTTGTTGTTTCCGGACTCATTTAAACTTGCCTAGATAAATAGTTTACTCATGCCTCACCTCTTGCCATGTTAACCAACATTTAATATTGATGAGTAGCATAAACGGGAGAGAACTAAATAATTGAATGTGGTGTTTCATCAATATGCAACTCGTTGCATATTGAGCTCCACTTAATTTGTAGTATTGTTTATTGCACTTTGCCATGCCATGAATCATTAAAACAGACATGCATCATACTTGGTTGTGCATCATGCCATGTTTATGTGATGGTTGTTTACCATGTTGTCTGCTTCTTTTTGGTAGTGCTTCTTCTCGATAGTTCGGGTTACGTTGCGATTGTGAGGATCCGTTCGACTACGTTGGTTCGTCTACTTCATAGATTCGGTCTTCTTCCTAGCGGGATTTCAGGCAAGATGATCATTACCTTGGATACCACTACTATCTTTGCTTGCTAGTTGTCTCGACGCTATCGCTATGTCGTGCTACCTACCACTTGTTTATCAAGCCTCTAAAATGGCTTCTTCTCTCTTTTTCATCTTCAATACAATGTTCTCCTCGGTGTTCTTGGAGATCTATTTGATGTAATGACTTTTTGCGGTGTGTTTGTTGGGATCAGATGAATTATGAGTTTATGATCAGATCTATCCATGAATATTATTTGATTTTTCTCTGAACTCTTTTATGCATGATTACTATAGCTTCGTATTTCTTCTCCAATTTATTGGTTTGGTTTGGCCAACTAGATTGATTTATCTTGCCATGGGAAGAGGTGCTTTGCAATGGGTTCGATCTTACGGTGCTCAATCCCAGTGACAGAAGGGGACATGACACGTATGTATCGTTGCTATTAAGGGTAAAAATATGGGGTTTATTCATACGTGAGTTTATCTTGTCTACATCATGTCATCTTGCTTAAGTCGTTACTCCATTTTTCCATGAACTTAATACACTAGATGCATGCTGGATAGCGGTCGATGTGTGGAGTAATAGTAGTAGATGTAGGCAGGAGTCGGTCTACTTGTCTCGGACGTGATGCCTATGTATGATCATTGCCTTGGATATCGTCATAATTATTTGTTTTTCTACCAATTGCCCAACAGTAATTTGTTTACCCACCGTATGCTATTTTCTTGAGAGAAGACTCTAGTGAAAACTATGGCACCTGGGTCTATCTTTTATCATATATTAAAACCAAAAATACCTTGCTGCAATTTTATTTATTTATTTTGTTTTGTATTTTTGTCCGATCTATCTATCAAAAACTATACAATTTAGTCTTGCTTGTAACCGTTGAGGGATTGACGACCCCTCTGCGCATTGGGTTGCAAGGATTTGTTGTTTGTGTTCAGGTGCTGTTTACATAGTGTCGCTTGGTTCTCCTACTGGATTCATAACCTTGGTTTCATAACTGAGGGAAATACTTATCTCTATTATACTGCATCATCCTCTCCTCTTCGGGGAAATCCCAACGTAGCTCACAAGTAGCAGCTTACTGTCAATATGTGCTACGATTGTGGGACATGACCACACAAATGCAAATATCTTAGTCAGGCCATTGTCATGTCCGAGAGCCAGTCCCTCTGTCCTATGTCGAGGAGTCACAGCCCCCCGTCAAGGACCAGATGCTTCCTAATTCAGATGTGTTTGAGATTTAAGGCAAGGCTCCTCCTTTTGTGTCTAAATCATTTGTGCTTGTTGTGCCAAATGTTGTTGTTGCTGTCGGTGCACAAAAGGCAGCCGCAAAGGCAAAGAAGGATGGCAAGGGAACAACATGAAGTGACAGTCGTTCATGTCCATGATCGTGCTTAACAAGATGTGTGAGCTCATATCTAGTGGGGTTAGGACTGATAAGGGCTTTAAGGAGGTGCACTTGAACACCGTTGTGAAGTAGGTGTTCGAGTTCTGTGGCCAGGAGGCGACCTCCACCCAGGTCTACAACCACCTCAGGAGGTGGAGAGCTAGATGGATCCCCAGTGTCAAAGCTCAAATACCTTAGCGGTGCCTCATGAGGTTAGACCACTTGCTCGATAGTTCTGGAGGCAGAGCACTACTCTGGCCACGTCATGGTTAGCTCACGTCCCCCTTGTTTAAGCTTGTTAACCATTGTATTCTCGCAAGTAACAACACCATGTTTTTTTTCTTAGGACCACCCCAAAGATGCGGAGTTCCTCAACACACCCATCCAAAAACTACAACCAGATGCAGCACATCTTCTCCTTTGGGCTGGCAACTGGCAAGCATGCCATGGGCTCCGGTGAGCCTCTCGGTTCACCCATGCCTGACTTCCCACACACCCAGGAGTCAGAGACCGTCTTTGATGGTCGTGACAAGGCCTTTGAGCACTTCCCTGTTCTTTATAGGAAGAGGAAGAGGGGAACTTGATGGAGGAGGAGATTAGTGTTTTCATCAGCATGACTCGGGCCATCAAGGAGGTGGCAACCGCCATAATAAGGGAGAGCAAGTCCATCGACGTCCACCCTGACCTGTACACCGTCGTCATGGACCAAAGTGGCTTCAGCCAAGAGGCTCCGATGTCTGCTTTAAGCCACCCGCTGGACAACAAGGCCCGGGGCGTTGGGTTTGTTGCCATGGCAGACGCTCACAGGGTGCTTTGGATCATGAGCTGGTTGGGCAAGCACTACTACTAGTGTTGTATCTGGTGGTGATGACCGCATGCATGATCCTTGACGGTGATGGCGACAACGATGACGATGATGAAGTATATTTTGTGGCTAGGGCTTGAAAACTATTTGATGGTCTATATATTTTGGTGAGGTGGTATATACTAACCCCTCACGGTGATGGTGAACTTGTGGTGGTAGGATTACACCCTCTTTTGGATGTGGTGGTAGGATGACATCATAGTAGTGCTAGGTTGAACTTGTTATGCCGTATGATCATGCATGCTTACTACTGCTCTTCTGCTTCATTGCTTGCTGCTTGAACTATTGCTCTTCTACCATGGTAGGACAAGTGGTATGTGGTGTTCCATGGGAGGGTTCCAGGGGTTTATAGTTCATGGGAAGTATGCAATGAACAATTGTCAGGTTTCAAGAACAGCTACCATAGAGGGTTTAAGACTAGGCAGGAGGCAGAGGATGCTTACTCCAAGACCGTGCTCAAGCAGGCATGCGGCAATGTTGAAGTTGGCAAGATGGATCGTCAGTTTGGGCTACAGAATTTCATCATCGTCGTCCAGTTCATCGCGATTGCAGTGTTGTCACATTGGTGTGCTCGGTTTAATCGTATGAAAAGTGTAGCGGATAAGCTCACCATATAGGGTAGAAGGTTAGCGCACCTCGCAGCCTGTGTGCTACCAAACACCGTGTAGTTGCATGAGCCGAGACAATGCAGGACACCAAACATCATGCCAAAAATGATCCCCTAATGTAGGCAGCCTCGATGTGAGCAACCAAACGAGGTGCAGATGTTTTCTTCCCCTGTTTTTCCTCAATTAGGACCGACTCAGCAACACATGCAATGCAGGCAAAATTGACACGACCAACCAAACATGTTGGCTACTTCAACTGGTGGTCGACGCAAACGGACGCGGTTTTTATCCGTTTGGGTCGGCTGAGCAGACGAGTGTGTCTGATTTTGGCTTTTGGGGCGTCGATGCATCCAACACGACCGAGGCATTAGTATGCGCAGTCATTTAAAAAGAAACTAAATAGGCATAAAATATTTAAAATAAAAACATGCATATTAGACAGTCGGTCAAAATCCACTTAGATAATGATTGAACATAAAACATTAAAAAAAACTTTAAAAAAAAAGATGCAACCGCCCCAGCCCGCAACCCTAGGTGTCGTCCTCGTCGTCGGAGCGGGTGAGGTCGAAGAACTCCAACGGCGCAAAGGGAAGGCCACGCTTTGTTTTTTTCTTGTCCAATAGAGATGCCACGCTTGGAACTTGAAATCTTATGTTGTTGTATATTGGTATTCTTATGCATTAGATTTTGGTTTTCATTGTGTAATTGTGTATGCGCACTGTGTCTTCTACTTCACAACCGCGGAGAGGGTTGGATGTGTGAACCCCTCACAACCCCTCCGAGCAGATGCAAAGAAGGCCGGGAAGGCAGACCCTTCACATCCCCCACACACTTTGAAGTCGTTAGATAAATGGATGGCGTCAATTTTCTTCGTTTTGCCTAGCTTGAGATGGTTGCCCAAGTTGAGAGCATTTGTACGCAAACTGCAGCTGGTTGAGCCCATCCGAAACCATATGAGCAGAAAGAAACCAAGTGAATCAAGCAAACGATCCACGGGTCATGGAAGATTGCGATCAGCCAGCATGTGCGTCAAGCACGCCAGCCGACTACACCGCGGCGTCCAAAGGCCGATCATGTATTTCAAAACACGCCATCAGTCGTCAGCCAACCGGGCCGCAACGTACAAAGCTCAAAAGTTGAAGGGATCCTTAGGCAGCCTTGTTCCATCGTACGCTCAATATTACTCATCGAAAGTGACCAACGGACACTGTAGTGCCAAAAAGTCGCGAGAAAGCCCGCGTCTCCCCCGCGACTCAAGCGCCCCTCCTCTTCCTCTCTTCCATGCCCGATCTCACCACACAGGCAAAGTGATCACACCAGCCGATGTATTGTGGCATCAGAAGCCGGGCAAACATTCCAAAGGACGCCATCGGGTCAGAGGGTTGCAACGGCAGTAGTCCGAGTAACCAAGGACTGTCGACATATCCATAGAAAAACCGAAAACTCTCGTTAGTCGGATGCGCACCGAGCGAGCTTAGAGCATCTCTAGCGGATCATGTATAACTCCGGCGAACTGGGTTATACGAGACGCTATACGGGATGGCCCAAAAAAACCTGCCCGACCAGATACCCAAAAAGAGGCCCGGCCGTAAAAATTTTAGAGGAGGCCCGTAAACCGCCCCTAGTTCCTCCATATATGTGGGCGCCAATGGGATTTAGGGTTCCCGTCCCACAAATCCTCCGCCGCCCTCCGCTGCTATTCACCCCCTCTGGCGTCAAATCCACTCGGCTCCAGCCACGGTTCCCGTCCCATTTCTTCCTCCTTTCTCGCCGGAAATGTCGTCCGCGGGCTGCGGTCATGGAGGCAGTGGGGGTTTCGGCCGCCGCGGTGGCTTTGGGTGCCGCGGCCGCGGCGGGTTTCGCCGGGCGCAAGCGCCTCAACGACGATGAGGCCGGCGGCTTTGGCCTCCGCCCTCCCGTGGCAGACATGCAAAGTGAGGCGGCGCTCACGCGCGGCGCCAAGTCCCGCAGCGCCGGAGCGAGCTCGCGTGCGTGGAAGACCTTCCGGCGCTGTGGCCGGCACTTAGACCCGGCGATTCAGTGCCAGCGCGTGGCCGAGCAGGCATTCTTTGCTGCAAGGGCCGGTACCAACACCAGAGATGCGGCTACGCAGCTGCTGACGCTCTAGGTGGAGTACCAGCTCCAAACTCGGCTCTCCGGTTCACTGATCTACAATACGCTGGACGGAGGCGAGCCGCTGCCCGCCGAGGTCATCTCCAGCGACGACGGTGACTCCGACGCGTAGAACCCTGGTGATGTTTAATTAGAAGTAGACCCCGCGTAGTATGAACTACTTTAATTTCCGCCTGAACTATGTTTAATTAAGTTGTATGAACTATGTGTGAAAATCCGGTGAACTCCTGCTATGTATGATTATGTTTAATTATGGCGTGAACTAATAGTTTTCAAAATCATGTTGAATTCCGGTGAACTATGCGGGATCTGTTCTGTCTCCGCGCGTGTCGTCCCGTAAATTACATTTACGGATCTGCTAGAGATGCTCTCATGCATGGTTCTTTCTGTGGATAGTATATCAAAGTACTGAAGATTATGCTGTTATGATATCAAGAAGACTAGGGGTACATTTGGAAGTTTAATGTGTAACCACAAAGGGAAAAAGCAAGTGGAGTATTGGGCAAGTTTAATGTGTACATTTGAAAACATACTTTGGAAGTTCTGAAAACTAACTGGTATGTATCTAAGTAGTGAAAATTAATATGGGATGATATTAAGTAGGATTTGCCATGGGGCGACGACAAACTTTGCAGGACAAGCATTGTAGCGGAGCTCGCACAGCTAGATGCGCAGGCTGACTCCAGGACGTTCTCTGAGCAGGAGTAGGCTCACCATTATGCCTTGGAGGGCCAAGTGGAGGCCCTGCTCCGGGCTGAGGAGGAGTACTGGTGTAGACGAGGGGGTCTCAAGTGGACGCTGAAAGGGGACGCGGACACTAAATATTTCCACGCGTATGCAAATGGTCGGTGTTGGAAATGCGCCATCTTGCGTCTGCACACTGAGCAGGGGCTTCTGCTTTGCTAATCAGATATTATGTGCCACGTCTATGAATTCTATATGCAGTTGATGGGCTCGAGTGAACAGCCCTTAGCAAGACTTCGCGCGGATTTGTGGGATCCGGCACTCAAGGTCTCTGACCTTGAAAATAAGGAACTGGGCCTGGCCTTTCTTCCGCAAGAAATTGACGATGCCCTCCTCGGCATGAAGTCTGACACGGCCCCGGGCCCCGATGGTTGGCCCGTTGCCATGTTCAAGCGTTTCTGGACAACTCTTAAGGGGCCGATCTTTGAAGTGTGTAACGGCTTCATGCGCGGCGTGGTAGACATCTCCCGCCTGAACTTTGGAATTCTCTCGCTAATTCCTAAAGTGCAGGGCGCGGATAACATAGGCAGTTTATACCCATCGCGCTTATAAACGTCCCTTTCAAAATTTGTTCCAAGGCATATTCGACTCGTTTAACTCCGGTGGCGCACCGCATAATTAGTAGAAACCAATCGGCGTTTATACGTGGTTGTAACATTCTAGAGGGGACCCTCGCCCTCCTCGAGATTGTGCATGAACTAAAATGCTCGCGTCAGGCAGCGATTCTCCTTAAACTCCATTTTGAAAAGGCGTACGATCGCGTAAACTAGGACTTCCTCTGTCATGTCCTCTTGGGAAGGGGATTCTCGTCGGTGTGGGTCCACCGCATGATGCAACTGGTCTCAGGGGCCAAACTGCGATTGTGGTTAATGGAGAAGTAGGGAACTTCTTTCGCAACAACAGGGGGCTGCGTCAGGGAGATCCTGCGTCCCCGCTCATGTTTAACTTTGTCACGGATGCCCTTGCGGCAATGTTGGACAAAGTCAGGGCCGCCGGCCACCTCAGGGGAGTGGTAGGTCACCTGATTCCAGGAGGGCTGTCCCACCTGCAGTATGCAGACGACACGCTGCTCCTGTTTGAGTCGGATGCGCATAGTATAGCCACGGTTAAGGCTATTTTGCTGAGCTTCGAGCTCATGTTTGGACCCAAAATTAATTTCCACAAGTGCAAAGTGGTGGCCATGGGGATGGACACAGCCGAGGGGCAAACAGTGGCGGATTTTCTTAACTGTAAGTTGGGCAAACTCCCATTTGCATACCTTGGTCTACCGATAGCTCCTAGGGCGTGTATCATCCAGGACTGGGAACCCCTTTGCAACACGGTGGCGGGTCGGGTTGGCCCTTGGAGAGGTAGGTTTATGTCATCTGAGGCAAGAATCATCCTTACTAACTCCAGCCTCTCCTCGCTTTCCATGTTCACTATGGGCCTCTTTTTGTTGGTTGACGGAGTGCACACTAAGTTGGATACGCTGCGGTCTCGGTTCTTCTAGGAATGAGCTGGACCCAAGCGCAAGTACCATATGGTGAAGTGGGCGGCTATTTGTCGTCCCAAATCCCAGGGGTCCTCGGGATCACAAACTCCAAGTTGATGAACATGGCACTTATGTGCAAGTGGATCTGGAAACTATCTCAAGGGGAGGCGGGGCTCTGGGCAGACCTACTACGGGCTAAGTACTTTCCGTCTAGAAATTTTTTTAGGCCACTGGTAGGGGCTCACCTTTCTGGAATGCCATACAATCGATCAAACTGATCTTTGCCATGGGGGCAAAGTTTACGGTCAACGAGGGGCGTTCCACTCATTTCTAGCTGGACCTTTGGGTAGGTGTACAGTCACTTTGGTCTGAGTTCAGGGACCTATATGCAATAGCGCTAGAGCCCAATCTGACAGTGGCCCAAGCACTGTGTGTTTCTCCTCCGGCGATCCTATTCCATCGTGAGCTTACTGCTGCGGAGAACACGAGCTGGGGACACTTGTTATCTCTAGTAGGTAGTTTCTTGCTATCCCAAGGGTTAGATACCGTGACATGGCGTCTCAACGCCTCGGGCAAGTTCTCGGTTAACTCGCTATACCGGGCCCTCACCCGCGGACCCACTCAGCAGGTGGCTTTCGGCCTTTGGAAGGCCCGGATCCCCCTAAAGATCAAGATCTTCCTTTGGCAACTTTGTCGCGACCGCCTCCTCACCTCCATAAACATGGCCAAACGCAATGGGTCGTCCAGCAGGCCGTGTGCGGTGTGTGGAGAGCAGGAAAACGCCAATCACGTCTTCTTCAAGTGCCATCTGGTGCGTTTTGCTTGGAGTGCAGTCTGCGAAGCGGCTGGAAGGGATTGGGATCCGAGGTCAGTGGCGAGCTAGTGACGTGCTTATCCTCAGTTAACGGTAGTGCTCGTCGAGTGATGTGGAACTGTGGTGGGGCATTGTTATGGGCTTTGTGGCAAATCCATAACAAGTTAACGATTGAGGGATCCTTCCCGTCACACCCAGCTGATGTGATCTTCAAATGTGTGATTTTCTTGCAGCAGTGGGCTCCGTTGGGAAGGCGACAAGATGCTGAACTGCAGCAGCTGGCTCTAGCCCATCTTCGCCAAGTCTACACCTTGGCTAGAGGTCCTGTGCTGGCCTCGTAGGGAGTGGAGGCCCCTTTTGGATTCTGTGCTTGAGCCTGCGTGCTCTAAGTAGACCTTATGGGGCGTGTAATACTTGATCTAATTCAGACGAATGTCCTTATGTTGTTTGTAGCCGTGTAAGACTTCGTGTTATGTACGCTGTCTGATGTTGGCTTTATTAATTTAAAGTCGGACGCCACTGGCGTCTTCGTTCTAAAAAAACTATTGGGCACGTTAATTGGTTGGTCATGTTCGGATGCGGAGGGTCTTTGCGTACCCGGCCTCTTGCCGTCGATGGCCCTGGCCAGCTAGCGTGTTTTCGACCTGTGTTTTGGACGATGCGGGATCTGGTTGGATCTTCTGTCCTTTCTTGCCTGGTTAATATGGGCGCGTTTGGTTGGTCGCATTAGGCCTAGCCAGGCCCGGGCGGGATGTTTTTGAGCTGTTTGGTTACCTAGGTCGCATTCAAATCTTGGCCCGCACGAAACTTAAAGCAGTGCTCAGCCAGGCCCGCTAGGAACGCCCGAATCGGCCGTTTCCAGCTAGCCAGGCTCGAGCGATGCAGGGGAGGGGAACGCCGCGCCGCGCAGCTACGGGCAGGGAGATGGCGGGAGCGATGGCGCATCTCCGAAAAAGTGGCGGGACGAATTCGAGTCCTGCCCGTCGATTCGGTCGCCCTATATATCCAGGGTGACTGCAGTGGCAAAACTCCCGCCACCATTTCCCCCTCTCGAGCTTTCCTCCGGCGCGGATCCACTTCGATGACGAGGTAAGCGGCGCAACTACTGCGGCGACCGGTTGACTGCAGCGGCGGATCAACTCCTCCTCCCCCACGTGCCAGGCACCTCCTCCATGGCTCTTCCGATGGCGTCTGTAAATTCAATCACCACCTCCTCTCTACTAGTTCTAGCTAGATCTGTCCATGTGGTAGGGTTCGATCTTCTGATCTGTTTGACTGTGATGTTGTAGTAGCTACTTGTGATGGATTTGGAGCATGCTAGGGATTGTTTCCATGTGGGCAAGTGTTGGTAGCTAGTGGTCATGGATGGATTGGTAGCATGCTTAGATGTGTGGTATGCTAGTATGCAAGTGTTGAACAAGATCATCCATGTGTCCATGATTAGTGCTCTGTTATGCTGTGTTGAGTTGTGGTATGCTTTGATGGATTTGGTAGTGTTGTCTTCAAGTAAATCATCCATGTGTGCATGTGTTACTGCTAGTTCGATCTGTCCATATTGTACTGGTAGTTCCTACTGTCCATGTGTAGTGTCTTGGGGCTTATGTTTGTAGGACATGACCACGCAAGAGTTTAGTCAGGCCCTCGTGTTGTCCGAGAGCTAGTTCTTGTCGTCGTACATCGAGGACTCCCAACCTCCTATGGACCAGATGCCTCTTGATTCAACGCTTTTTGAGGTGCCTCCTATGGTTCCTCCGTTTGTGCTGGCTCAGCCCAACGTTGTTGCTCATGCTGCTGCTCAAAAGGCAGCCGCAAAGAAGAATAAGGATGGCAGGGGGAACAGCATGAAATGGCAGTTGTTCCTCTTCACTTTTGTGCTTAACAAGATGTGTGAGATCATAGCTAGTGGGGTGAGGACTGACAAGGGCTTCAAGGAGGTGCACTTGAACCTTGTTGCAAAGCAGGTGTTTGACTTCTATAGACAGGAGGTCACCTCGACCCAGGTGTACAACCACCTGAGGAAGTGGAGAGCAAGGTGGATCACCGCGTCCAAGCTCAGAGACCTCATCGGTGCTTCATGGGATGAGGAGACCTGCTCGATCCTTTTGGAGGCAGAGCACTACCAAGGCCACATCGCGGTTAGCTCACAAACCATGCCATTCTAACAAACCAGCAGTTTAAGCCTATGAGCCATTACCATACTAACTAACCTCTCTGCCCTGTTTCTTCTTAGGCTCACCCCAAGGAAGCAGAGTTTCTCAACACACCTATCCCGAACTACCACCAGATGCAGCAGCTCTTCTCCTTCGGGCTGGCAGACGGCAAGCATGCCATGGGCTCTGGTCAGCCGATGGGCTCGCCGATGCCGGAGTATCTAGACACCCAGGAGTCAGACACCATCAACATTGATGCTCCTGAGAAGGATGGTGAGCACGTTCTTGTGCTTGATAGGAAGAGGAAGCGGGCAGGCTTCATGGAGGAGGAGTTGAGCATCTTCAGCAGCATGACTGACACAGTGAAGGAGGTGGCCACCGCCATCAGGGAGAGCAAGAGTGTGGACGTCCACCCTGAGATCTACGGTGATGTCATGGAGCATATTGGCTTCAGCCCAGAGGCTCTCATGGTGGCTTTCAGCCACCTGCTGGAGAACAAAGCCCAGGGTGTTGGGTTTGTTGCCATGGAAGACACCCACATGGTGCTCTGGCTGAGGACATGGCTGGGCAAGCACTACTACTAGTGCTGCTTCTGCTGGTGGCGACAGCGTGCATGATCCTCGACGGCGATGGCGACAAGGATGACGATGACGATGACGACGTATATTTTGTGTAGTTAGGGCTTGAAAACATTCTTATAGTCTGTATATTTTGGTGAGGTGGTATATACTAACCCCTCACGGTGATCCTCGCGGTGATCACAAACTTGCGGTGGTAGGATAGGATTACACCCTTTTTTGGATGTGGTGGTAGGATGACACCAAAGTAGTGGTGGGTTGAACTTGCTATGATCATGCATGCTTACTAATGCTCTTCTGCTCCATTGCTTGTTGTTTGTGTGTTCCAATGCTTGTTGCTTCAACTTATTGCTCATTTGCACTGCTAAGGCAAGTGGTATGTGGTGTTCGAAGGTAGGGTTCCAGGGGTTTACAGTTCATGGGAAGCTTGCAACAAACAAGTTTCAGGGTACGCCGACAGCTGCCACAGAGGGTTTAATTAAGACTAGGCAAGCGATAGAAGATGCTTACTCCAAGTATGTGCGAGAGCATTCATGCAGCAAGGTTGAGGTTGGCAAGGTGGATCGTCCGTTAGGGCTGAAGAACTTCATCATCTTCGTCCAGTTCATCGTCATAGCAGTGTTGTGGCGTTGGTGTGCTCGGTGTGATTGTGTGTAAGGTGTAGTAGTATTCGTAAGCTCATTAAGTAGGGTACAAGGTGAGCACAACTCTATGCTCGTATGTAACCAAACAACATGCACTCATCTTACCACACACAATGCAAGCAACCAAACACGATGCGTAGAGGTGACGCTACGATGCAGGAAGAGGACATGCAGGCAACCAATCAACATGCAGATGTTGGCTTTTTGTCTGCATATGCTCAACCCAGCCCAACTAGGATAAATATGCAAATGGCCAAAAAACGATGCGAGCAACCAAACACATCTTATAAAATTGGCGTGTGCTTTATCGATCTCAGTAGCGGTTGGTGTCATAGCTAGCCGATTGTTTCCGTAACTTTGGTTGGTTTGCTTGCTTCCTTCCGTGTCGATGCTCTGTGGGGGTAATATGGACTTCTCTCACAAAAAGAACAAAAAGTATCGCAGGGAGTTGTGACTTCTAGGGGCGCAGAGCGGTCCCCGAACCCGTCCCGCTTCTTATACAAAATGGAAAATTTTAATTATAGTTGGATTCCAGTACGCTGGTAACTTGTGCTAGCTTAGCATTTCTAACCGATCCCCTAAAGATAGTGGAGTATCCGGCGAAGTAAAAGCTTAGTGGAGTATATATACTCCATTAAAATTTCGCCGGACTTAACCGATCTCCTAAAGTTAGCGGAGTAATTTTTTTCATTTGCATTACATATTCGGCCACCGAAACACATTTTCTTGCTTCTTTATTTCATTCAACGACATTGAAGCACATAATTCACCAATTCTTCGCTGCGAGAGTAAGACCAAAGAAAACAAGAACCACAATTAGACATTTTAGAAGATATCCAATTTCCCTAACTGCCCCCACTAGTTGGATTAATATCTTCTCTATGTCTTCATTGTTGATCTGCGGATTCTCGAGCTTCAACACTTCTTTCTTCTTCGATTCTAAGATTCTCGAGCTTCAACACTTCTTTTTTCTTCGATTCTAAAGAAGTAGACGTTGCTTCGCATCTAATCGCATCTCTAGTCTCATCTCTAGCCTCAATTCTAGCAACGAGTGCACGAACATCTATCAATTTTCGTGCTATCCATAGATCGATGTATTCTTCTTCCCAATACCAAAACTTGCATCCATCCTACACATATAGATAAGCAAACAATGAGCCACCGATGCGCCGAATCCGGTGAAGAACCGGATCAAAACAAGCACATACATACCCCATCATTTGTGCACTTGAAGAACACCCATCCGGGATGTTGCGGCGTGGTAGAAACTCAGCGCACCACCTGCTGCATGCAGTCGTTGCACTATATGACCGGCAACGGCGAGCCGCTGCGCCAACACCGAGCTCGGGCGACGGTCGGGCGTGTATTTGCCGTCGAACCATCGAAGGGAGAGATTCGAGTGGCTAGAAGAGCAGCCGGTACCTGCATGCGGCCTGTAGGCGTCGTCGGGGCTGTGCGATCAGCTTTTCGGCCAATCCATGGCAAGGCGCAGCCACAGATCCACTGGTTCTTCGCCGGTGACGGGTGGAGAAGGCGCAAATCGAAGTGATAGAGGACATCGGCGGAGCCTACAAAGGTCGAAGGGGCGGCGGCGAGCGGGTGGTGGGAGGGGTGGCTCGGGCGCAGATGCAGTGCAGGAGGAGAGAGGTGAGGCAGTGGAGGGGAGGTGCGGCTTTTACTCAGCCGCCACGCGGTGGAGTAAATATAGGGAAATTTTTAGGACCGAAGCAAAAAATTTACTCCCTTACGACGGATAAAGGATCGGCTAGGTCCCGGTTAAAACCGTATTTTTACTTCTCTGGCCGGTTATAAGGAATCGGTTAGAAATACCCTTACCACATTAGCGGGTCTTGACGGGACGCCGCCATTCACCCCTTTTGTGACGCAGAACGATAAAATCTGCTGACTCCAAATCACATGAAAAGAAAAGAAAAAATATTCGGTTGAGCGTCGGTAGCCTGAACCACATAAACAACATGAAGCAAATATCAAATACAATTGGTTATCTCAAGATGCTTTACAAGCGTCTAAGGAAAAAAGATGTCTCACGAGAGGGCAGAAATGAAAATGGCCAGAAGTCAGCAATCCAGCATTTCAGTGATTGTATCCTAACCAGAATGCTATGAAAAAGGCGTAACAAGCGACAGCGCACGGTACATTGGAACTGCACTGCATACTCTCCTGGAGAGTTATATACAGCATAGCAGGATGCCAAATTGCTAACTCTTGCAACACACGATTCAGGCCAGGTTCCCAGCGGTAGATGTCTATGAAGGCTGTGGAGTTTCGTCAAGGCGGAACATGTTTATCTCTTGCTGCTTGAAGTATCTCCGGTCTTCCTCGTCCACAAGGACCAGGTTGAGGTAGTACTTGACACTGAACTTGTTGTTTATGTTGCGGTAAGTCGGGGTTAGCTCGTATGGAGTCAAGAATAGCCTTACTGGAATAGATTCTCCTGTAAAATGGTTTTTCAGTGAACTCAGCACACAGTATGGACAACGTATTACCACCGTCCCAAGTTACTTGTGTTAGATTTATCTAGATACGGATGGATCTAACACTAAACATGTCTAGATACATTTGTATCTTGACAAATCTAAGACAAGCTTTTTGGGACGGAGGGAGTATTTGATAAGTAATTGTGAGTTCATGATACCTCAATGGCCACTACTTGAGGTATATATGTACGTTCAAAGATTTGGAGCTAACCTAGAAAGCAATGCTAGAAAGGTACAGTAGAAAAAATGTGTAATATACCCACCTCTGACTGGGGCACCATCCATCAGCTCAAATTTAGCAAGTGTCTCAGTCTCAACATATGTGTTAGGACCTGATCCTGTTGATTCCCGGCGGCGAATCTCAAGCTCCATGTTTTTTATCTTTATTCTGACTAGAAGAAAATAGATCTTTCCTACAATGACATCCTTGAGATGGTACCTAAATAACGCAATGATCCACCAGAAGATGATCAATACTCTGATTGTGCTAAATTGGGTGACAAAAAGAACATACTGCAAGACTGGCATATGGTACTGATCTTACTTGCTTTTGCTGTACTCAAACTCAATATGCAGGCAATCTTCAATTCCAACTTCCATCTGAAAGCAGTGACCAGTTTTAGTAATCACAGTACAAGGTCAAGCACATTAACTCTAGGCTCCAGCACTCTGAACAGTACAAGTTACACTAGAAGCCAAGAAGGATATCGAGAAGCGGCTAGTTCATTGCCATCTGAAAGAATATAGGAGGAAACGATGCATGCAAACTACAATTAGATGTTGCATTTGACGAAAGTAGATCGACAAAGTACTCCAGCAATCAGCTTGTTAGAGTATCACCATGAAAATTTGAAAACACAAGTAAACTTTTAGTAGATCAAAAAATTATCAACATGAGGAACATGAACATCTGAGTCCGCATGGACAGTCCTCACTGTTGATTGCTAGTAGAACCATTATTACCCATTATTTGGTACGAACTGCTGCCTGCTAACACTTTGTTTTCAAGAAGATCAAAGTCATTGTTAACTAGTCCAGTGATCACTGTGACTTCAAGAATGATGTTGAACTGGTGCTACCATCATTTCCAGTATTTGACCAGGTAAGATCGTATGTGACATCCCTTCCATTCCTTAAGCTATTATTATTAATTTATTATTACAAGTTCTATTTCAGAACTTCGACTAAACGGCACACCGAGATAGTTTGAACAAGGAAGACCATGATAATGTTAACGGGTAAGTAGGGCATGACCAAGCCAGAAGCCAATTGACCTATTCCAAGCGTATCACTTAGTCCAAGAAACAACCAAAACACTTAAAATTATAAACTTGAGAATAAGTTAACACATCCAGTTACTAGGACTAACCTTGATGCTGTTATTGATTGAAGGAAGAGGAGAATAGTTCCTTACCTGAAAACAAAAACATTAAAGAACATCGAACACTAGGTAATCCACGGAAAACATCAAATACTAAAACCTGATATGCATTTCCTTGTAACCACTAAAGAACAACTCAAAATAGCGTGGAACACATGAGAGTATATATATCAGGGGACATTCTTATACTCAACTTTCCATAAGATAACCAGAATTAGACTATTGGTGGTCCAAGTTGGACCAAACAAAGTTACGGTCACAGACACATGGAAGATCCATGAGATGAAGTTTAGACTTACACAGAAATCCCGAGATTCCACAATATTACCAACATAGTTTCTACCAATCGTCACTTTCAGGATGTACCTGCAAGCATAACAAGTATGCACCCAGTCTTCAGAGATGGTGTTAATTTAGTTTTCGATGCTTAACAGTATGCACACTATTCTTTGTTATGAGTGTGCAAAGCATAATGCAAGTATTTTACTCCCTCCATCCCATAATATAAGATGTTATTGCAACCAATATGTGAGTGCTTTAATAACATCTTATATTATGGGATGGAGGGAGTAGATTTCTTTCTTACCTCAGTCTGACATTTGTTCCATTGTATGACTCATATGGCATTTCAACAGTAGAGAACTCAAATGGATATGTCTTTCTTTCATATATTTCACCAGGAACATCTAACTCACGCACTGCATGTACAGAAAAAGGCACTTCAGGTGATGAAATGGACTTATAAAAACAATAAGGTAGGCAACTTAGGTCGAGTGGCGGTAAGCTACACATCATCTGAGGGCCAAACAAATATACACTGTTCACTTAATTATGCTTCTTTACTTTAATGAGCAGAATACACATAACAAGTAAGATGAGACAACAAATTTTGTTCACAAGGCACAGTATCAGAGAGATTTTGAAGATTATTTTTGGGATTAGTAAACAATGTGTTTCTAAAGGATAGCAAGATTCAAAGCGTGCTAGCAAAAGAGAAGGAACAGACAGCAATAATTGTGAACAGCACAAAGGATATCTTGATAGGAAGGCTATTGTCCCACTGTACAATAGTGCTGAAAATTACTTCAAGAGAGGACCTACCCAATGAAGTGAAGTCATAGAAGTTGCCTCTGTCGAAATACAACTCTGTAATAAAAATGAACGCAGATAATAATGTTAATACCTAGCAAGACCTGAAGTGTTGAAAAGTAGTTTATGAGTGGACAGAGATAAACAAAAGTTAGATTGGTGCTCAGGAACGATATTTTTTGCAGTTTCCGAGCAATGAAATCCTATAATTTCTCATGGTAATGAAATTTCAGAATAGCATTTACAAACAAATAGTGCAGTCAGCAATCTGGAAGAATAAGTATGCTTAATTTGTAAGAACGTAATACAGCATCCTACAGATCAATTAGCACCTGCACCAGAGCACTTAACCTAATCACATCACGGAAGCATTTGAAGGAGCAGCATAGACTTTACCTATCTGTCCAAGCAGCTCAATCTTAACACCCATGTGCTCAATCCTTTTACCAGGAACAGGCGCTATTGATACCTGCAAACCATTTAATCACGAATCCATGCCAACAGTCGACCTCACACACTAGAACGAACACGCGGCAGGCAAGGAACACCACCGGCAGTACCTCTCCGGCTATGGTCTCCAGGCTCTGGAACGCCGGCACCATCGCCGTCTTCCCATTATCCTTCTTGACTGCAACCTGCGATTAAGAATCAAAAGGCTGAGAATGAGTCGAAAAACCCAACGAGCTCTCCTGAACACGAAGAACGTGCGGCCGAAGGGGCCGCCGCACCTGCTTCCGGCTCCTCTCATCAGAAAAGGTCACGAAGATGTCGCAGGGCGGCTTGAAGGCGCCGATGATGTAATTCTGAGAAAAAAGAGCGGAAATCAGAGTGGGATCTAGTGCGATCTCAGGTGGTAAAGATGCCCCAATTCGGAGGGGAACAAATAAGGAAAGTACTGGCGAGGTGGTCAAGATCGGACGTGATCGCGTTGGTTACCATGGCTGCGTCGGAGCAGAAAACAAGGTGGATGTGGAGGGCGACGCGGGGACGATGTCGCCGGCGCCGGAGGAGGGGATCACCGGTGTTGTTGGAGCTGGGCGTCAACTGCCGGGTCGGGCTTCAGGAGAGAGGAAGAGAGAGTTGGATGGGCTGCTCTGCTGGCTTCTACTGTGCTGGGTATGGAAGTCGCGAAGTTGCGATGCGTTTAGGACCGTCCACCTGGTGGACCTGAACAAATCGCAGCCGTCCATTGGATCAATCGGGACGGGACACATCTCTACTACTACTACTATTATTATTTATTACTCCCTCCGTCCTAAAATTCTTGTCTTGGAATACGGATGTATTCACGTAGATACATTCGTATGTAGACAAATTTAAGACAAGAATTTTGAGAAGGAGAGAGTATTATATTAAAAGAGCAAACTGAAAAAAAAATTATAGCCACCAAAACAAGTGTACATGGGACAAGCAGGAGGCTCCGATCTAATCCACCGATAAAATCCAATAGTTTATATTTCTCTGATGGTCTCTGATAACCCACAAGTATATGAAATCGTTTGTATCCTTTTTCGATAAATAAGAGTATCGAACCCAACGAGGAGCTAAAGGTAGAACAAATATTCCCTCAAACTATCGACCACCGATACAACTCTACGCACACTTAGCGTTTACTTTACCTAGAACAAGAATAAAACTAGAGGTAATTTATAGGTATGGATAGGTTTGCAAGATAATAAAGAACGCGAAAATAAAAATTATGTGATGTTTAAATAAAGAAACAATTAAATTTAGTAAAACGAGTGTGGATTAGTGGTGGTAGGATTTGCGAAATTGTCCCTTAGCAATTAACTACGTTATTAGACCGATAGCAAGTTTTTATGTGGGAGATGCCACTTCTAGCATGTCATCCCTTACTTGAAACTCTATGCACTTATGATTGGAACTATTAGCAAGCATCCGCAACTACTAACGTTCATTAAGGTAAAACCCAACCATAGCATTAAGATATATATTGGTCCCCCTTTAATCCCGTATGCATCAATTTCTATGGTAGGCTGAAGCTTCTGTCATCCTTGCCCTCTAATGCATAGTCCTATCAACATACAACTAACCCTATGGTGTGATCCACACGCGTGCTTATATGATGGGCACCAAAGGACATCAACATAGCCACAAGCAAATTAAACCAACCATAGCAATTCACCAATTACCGGTAGGACAATAAAAATCTACTCAGACATCATAGGATGGCAACATATCATTGGATAATAGTATGAAGTATAAAGCACCATGTTCAAGTAGAGGGTACAGCGGGTTGCGGGAGAGTGGACCGCTGGATATAGATGAGGGAAGGTGATGAAGTTGTTGGTGAAGATGACGGAGTTGTTGGAGTAGATCGCCGTCACACGATTGCCCTGGCGGCGTTCCGGCGCCATCGGGAGAGAGGGGGAGAGAGCCCCCCTCCTTCTTATTTTTCCTTGGCCTCCCCCTATATGGGAGGAGAGTTCCCCCTCTGGTCCATGGTTGCCATGGCGGCGGAGGAGCAAGAGTCCCTCCTAGATTGGATCTATCCCTCTGTTCTCTTCTGTTTCGCGCTCCTGTTTTCTGGCCGAAAACCGTTTCTTATATTCCCAGAGATCCGTAACTCCGACTGCGCTGAGATTTAACACGATTTTTTTCCCGATATAAGCTTCCTTGCGCCCAAAGTAGAGCTCCAACCTACTTACGAGGAGGGCACAACCCACCACCACGCGCATGGGCCCTGGGGCACGCCCTGGTGTCTCATGGTGGCTGTGGGCCCCCGTTTGCGTTGATTCCACCTCCCAAAAATCACAAATATTCCAAAATAATTCTCCTTAACTTTTTATCGTGTTTGGACTTCGTTTGATATGGATATTCTGCGAAACAAAAAACATGCAAGAAACAGGAACTGGCACTGAGCACTGGATCAATAGGTCAGTCCAATAAATCATATAAATTATTGTCAAAAGTATGTAAAAGTTGTATAATATTGGCATGGAACAATCAAAAAATTATAGATACGACGGAGACATATCAGCATCCCCAAGCTTAATTCTTGCTCGTCCTCGAGTAGGTAAATGATAAAAGATATTTTTTTGATGTGGAATGCTACCTAGCATAATCTTGATCATATATCTAATCATGGCATGAATATTAAGACACGAATGATTCAAAGCAATATCCTATAATTTGACATAAAGACATCAATACTCAGGCATCCCAACAAACAATCGTGTCTTTCATCCCAACAAACAATCGTGTCTTTCAAAATATCAATGCTAAAGAAAGCTATCCCTACAAAATCATATAGTCTTGTCATGCTCTGTCTTCTTAACATAAAGTATTTATCATGCACAACCCTGATGACAAGTCGAGCAATTGGTTCATACTTTTTAATGCGCTTCAGCTTTTTCAACTTCCACGCAATACATGAGCGCAAGCCATGGATATAGCACTATGGGTGGAATAGAGTATGATGATAGGGGTAAATATTGAGAAGACAAAAAGGTAAGAAAGTCTCATATTAACGCGGCTAATCAACAAGCTATGGAGATGCCCATTAATTGATATCAACATGAGGAGTAGGGATTTCCGTGCAACGAATGCACTAAGAGCTATAAGTGTATGAAAGCTCAACATGAAAACTAAGAACAAAGTATGACTCTATATGAATGCATCTGGCAGTGTACCAGGATGTGCAATGATCTAGCGTAGCAGGGATATCAAAAAACGGGCAAGCCATGGAAATATCATGCTAGCTATCTTACGGTCATGCAAAGTAATATGACAATGAATGCTCAAGTCATCAAAATGGAAGCGGTGGAAGTTGCATGGCAATATATCTCAGAATGGCTATGGAAAGGCCATAATAGGTAGGTATGGTGGCTGTTTTGAGGAAGATATAATAAGGCTTATGTGTGATAGAGTGTATCACATCACGAGGTTTGGATGCACCGGCGAAGTTTCATCGACTCTCGAGGTGAGAAAGGGCAGTGCACGGTACCGCAGAGGCTAGTAAATTGCGGAAAGGTAAGAGTGCGTATAATCCATGGAACTCATATACTTATTGCAAAAGTTTATTAGCCCTCGAAGCAAAGTACTACTATGCATGCCCCTAGTGGGATAGATTGGTAGGAAAAGACCATCGCTCGTCCCCGACCATCACTCATATGGAAGACAATCAATAATAAATCATGCTCCAACTTCATAGCATAAAGAGAGACTATACGTGCATGCTTCGGAAATCACAAACCTTAACACCAATATTCTTACTAACCACAACCGTTTACTAGTACCTCCCACATATTATCATCTCTATATTGCAAAACTATTGCAAGGAATCAAACATATCATATTCAGTGATCCACAAGTTTAATGTAGGATTTCATGACTAAACATGCAAATGACCAATTTCTATTGACTCTCTAAATAGATATAAGTGATGCATGAGAGTTTAATTCTTTCTACAAAAGACCACGCTCTAATAAATATAAGTGAAGCAAAAGAGCATTCTACAAATAACGGTTTTCTAAGTGAAGAGAAACAGGCAATCCAAACTTGAAATGATATAAGTGAAGCACATGAAGCATTCTATAAAGCCATACTCAAAAGATATAAGTGAAGTGCAATGAGCATTCTATAAATCAACCATGGACTATCTCATACCAGCATTGTGCATAAAAGAAAAATGAAAACTAAACACAAAAGACGCTCCAAGATTTACACATATCACATGAACAAAACGAAAACGAAAACGAAAACATACTGATACTTGTTGAAGAAGGATGGGATGCCTTCCGGGACATCCCCAAGCTTAGACTCTTGAGTCTCCTTGGATATTTACTTGGGGTGCCTTGGGCATCCCCAAGCTTGAACTCTTGCCTCTCCTCCTTCTCCTCATATCGAGATCTCCTCGATCTTTGAACACTTCATCCACACAAAACTTAACAGAAAACTGGTGAGATCCGTTAGCATAATAAAGCAAATTACTACTTTAAGTACTGTTGAAAACCCATTCATATTTTTTTTTGCATTATAGCTACTGTATTATAACTTCTCCATGGCTCCTACCACCAATAGAATCGATAGTTTCATCAAAACAAGCAAAACAATGCATAAAAAAATAGAATCTGTCAAAAACAGGACAGTCTGTAGTAATCTGAACTTTGACCATACTTATGTAACTCCAAAAATTCTGAAAAATTAGGACAAAATAAAAAATTTGCATAGCAGTACTGTGTAATAATTTCAGAAACTTTTGACGTTCCAGTAAAGAATGTCAAATCACGCACTACAGCCAAAGTTTCTGTTTTTGCACCGCACATACCAACAAGCAATCTAATCATCCTAAAGGCAAATCTTGGCACATTATTTTTATAATACAATGGATTTGTACAAGGGGATAATTATTTTTGTGAGAAACTTCCATGAAAAATTCTACATTGTTTCCATGAGCATGAATACAAGTGTTCAAGGTCGACCCTCACTTCTCCAATGCATAACCTTCCAATCGCTTCTCTTTTTGAAAAAGTTTTTTAAGTTCCCCTCTATATTTTTTTTTGTTTTTAAACTTTATAAAAGCACTCAACATAATAAAATGACTCTCTAAAACTTCTGGGTTGTCTCCCTGGCAGCGCTTTCTTTAAAGCCATTAAGCTAGGCATAAAGTGCTCAAGTAATGGATCCACCCGGATCCCAAGGTATATCAAAGCCAATTTTAATTAACAATGATTTATAATTTAGTAGTGAGCATAAAGCAACATATATCATGCAATGATGAAGTCTAACTCTCTTCCTATGCATCGGCATGTCATAAAAGAACAATTCAAGCACATCAAGTAAAGGCCAATACATAGCATAAGCAGTTTCTTGTAATTTTATCGTGTTGGAAACATAGAGAGGTGGAGATGTAGTTCCTCTCTCATAATAATTGCAAGTAGGAGCAGAAAGCACATGCATATTATATTCATCAAAATCATCATGTGCAACAGTAAAAGGCAACCCATCAATATAATCCTTAATAAGCTGCAAACTTCTCCAATATAGTGTAGTTTGGAGAATTCAAAAAGATAATAGGACTATCATGTGTGGGTGCAATAGCAACAATTTCATTCTTAACATAAGGAACTATAGCAAGTTCATCTCCATAAGCATAATTCAAATTGGCATCTTGGCCACAAGCATAACAAGCATCAATTTCATCAAAAAGGGATATTTCAAACGAATCCGAGGGATCATAGCAATTATCATAGCATTCATCCTTCAGTAAGAACGAAGGGACATTAAAAAATGTATGGGATAAAGAGTTACTCTCATTAGAAGGTGGGCATGGGTAGCTAATCTGCTCTTCCTTCTTTTGTTCTTCGCTCTCCTCCTCATCTTTTTCATCTAATGAGCTCACAATTTCATCAATTTCTTCTTTCATAGTTTCCTGCAAAATATTAGTCTCTTCTTGGACATCGGAGACTTTCTCAATAAACTCATTAATATCGGCATTATATTTATAATTCTCATAGAAATATTTAAGTATAGCAAAATTTTCAGGTCTATAAACTGCATCATCAAAATCTTCATACTTTTCAAACATAGATTCAATTTCATAAGCACCCTTAAAAGCAACAAATTCTTATATTCATTCCACATCATAGTAATCATATCTACCATTAGCATAAGAAGCTAAAGTTTCATTATCATTAAATTTGCATGAAAAGGGAAGGTGTGGAGCCTTCATCCTAGAGCAACAAGTATAATCATATCTCTGGCATAAATTCCAAGCATACCAATGCAACATATCAATTTGATCCCATAATAGTTTCCCTTCTTGTGTCAAGCGATAATCCCTCAAGTATTCACGTTGATCCAATGTGTCTCCCATTATCATGTTGAATGGGGTTTTCTCAGGATTATCAAAGTAGTGTTTAATATTTTTCACATAACGAGCATCGAGGGTTTTAGGAGGTTCCCCATCTCCATGAGTAGCAAGTACAACTAACTTTTTTGGTATTTCATGTTCCATATCCATAACCAAAGATAGAGAACAACTTAGAATAAAAAATAAAAACTACTTAGTGATAAAGCAAACAAGCACACACGAGAATATTCACCCCACGCTATTGCTCCCCGGAAACGGCGCCAGAAAAAGGTCTTGATAACCCACAAGTATAGGGGATCATTTTTAGCCTTTTTCGATAAATAAGAGTGCCGAACCCAACGAGGAGCTAAAGGTAGAACAAATATTCCCTCAAGTTCTATCGACCACCGATACAACTCTACGCACACTTAGCGTTTGCTTTACCTAGAACAAGAATAAAACTAGAGGTAATTTGTAGGTGTGGATAGGTTTGCAAGATAATAAAGAATGTGAAAATAAAAGTTAGTTGATGTTTAAATAAAGAAACAATTAAGTTTAGTAAAACGAGTGTGGATTAGTGATGGTAGGATTTGCGGAATTGTCCCTTAGCAATTGACTGTGTTACTAGACCGATAGCAAGTTTTTATGTGGGAGAGGCCACTTCTAGCATGTCATCCCTTACTTGGAACTCTATGCACTTATGATTGGAACTATTAGCAACCATCCACAACTACTAATGTTCATTAATGTAAAACCCAACCATAGCATTAAGATATATATTGGTCCCCTTCAATCCCGTATGCATCAATTTCTATGGTAGGCTGAAGCTTCTATCACCCTTGCCCTCCAATGCATAGTCCTATCAACATACAACTAACCCTATAGTGTGATCCACACGCGCGCACATATGATGGGCACCAAAGGACAACAACATAACCACAAGCAAATTAAACCAACCATAGCAATTCACCAATTACTGGTAGGACAACAAAAATCTACTCATACATCATAGGATGGCAACATATCATTGGATAATAGTATGAAGCATAAAGCACCATATTCAAGTAGAGGGTACAGAGGGTTGCGGGAGAGTGGACCGCTGAATATAGATGGGGGAGGGTGATGAAGTTGTCGGTGAAGATGACGGAGTTGTTGCAGTAGATCGCCGTCACACAATGATTGCCCCGGCGGCGTTCCGGTGCCAGCGGGAGAGACGGGGAGAGAGCCCCCTCCTCCTTCTTCTTCCTTGGCTTCCCCCCTAGATGGGAGGAGAGTTCCCCCTCTGGTCCATGGTTACCATGGCGGCGGAGGGGCAGGAGCCCCTCCTAGATTGGATCTATCCCTCTGTTCTCTTCTATTTCACGTTCCTGTTTTCTGGCCGAAAACCGTTTCTTATATTCCCGGAGATCCGTAACTCCGATTGCGCTAAGATTTTAACACAATTTTTTTTTTCTGGATATAAGCTTCCTTGCGCCCGAAGTAGAGCTCCAACCGACTTACGAGGAGGGCACAACCCACCACCACGCGCTTGGGCCCTAGGGCGCGCCCTAGTGTCTCGTGATGGCTGTAGGCCCCCGTTTGAGTTGATTCCACCTCCCAAAAATCACAAATATTCCAAAATAATTCTCCGTAAATTTCTATCGCGTTTGGACTTTGTTTGATATGGATATTCTGCGAAACAAAAAGCATGCAACAAACAGGAACTGGCACTGGGCACTGGATCAATAGGTTAGTCCAATAAATCATATAAATTGTTGCCAAAAGTATGTAAAAGTTGTATAATATTGGCATGGAACAATAAAAAATTATAGATACGACGGAGACGTATCAGTCTGCCATCTAATCAACACGGCTCAGATCCAATGTACTGCCGGCAGACTCCCTCCACATATCCTGCTCCCGACCCATGTATCCTCAGATCACGGAACGATATGTTTCAAAAAAAAGATCATGGAACGATACCAAAACTGTGGTGCTAAATCTCTGCATCCATCAACGCCCCGTCGCGCGACGCCTAGATCAGGCGAGGATGATCCAGACCACGACGGCCGTAGCCGATGTTGTTCCACTGCGAGGCACTGGGAGAGCGGTGAAGGCAAGATGATGGCGGGCTGGGGCGGCCTATTTATGGTCGAGGAGGACGAGCCCGGCAAGGTCCGCAACCCAAGTGAATCCATGGCTGTGGGAGTCTGGGTAGATGCCGGCAAGAGCACAAGCCCCCTGCGATGAGAGGCAAGCCTTTCTCTAGCCGATTTGGTCCCATCTGTCAGCCCAGATCACCGTCTCCATCATCCCTCAATCTGACCCCGTTATTTTGTTTTGTTTTGTTTTGTTGCCGGCACCGGCTGAAGAGCAGGGCCAACTCCGGCACGCCAAGTTTGGAACTACCCGATTTTGGCAGGCTGGTGGCCTTCTCTGCTTCCACGGGTGAGGTTCCCGCAAAAGTGAGCCTAAAGATGCAGGGAAAAAGGTACTAAATCTAAAATCATGCTCATTAAATTACAGAAGAACGATTTGACATTTTCTCAATGGACAATCTTACGAGCAAATTCTGTGACCAATATCATGGTTCCATCAACGTGTTGGAAATATGCCCTAGAGGCAATAATAAAGTGGTTATTATTATATTTCCTTAATCATGATAAAGGTTTATTATTCATGCTATAATTGTATTGATCGGAAACTTAAATACATGTGTGGATACATAAACAAATACCAAGTCCCTAGTAAGCCTCTACTAGACTAGCTCGTTGATCAAAAGATGGTTAAGGTTTCCTGACCATAGATATGAGTTGTCATTTGATAACGGGATCACATCATTAGGAGAATGATGTGATGGACAAGACCCATTAGTTAGCATAGCATATGATCGTTCAGTTTATTGCTACTGCTTTCTTAATGTCAAATACATGTTCCTTCGACCGTGAGATCATGCAACTCCCGGACTCTGGAGGAATGCCTTGTGTGTATCAAACATCACTTCGTAACTGGGTGATCATAAAGGTGCTCTACAGGTATCTCCAAAGGTGTCTGTTGAGTTGGCATGGATCGAGATTGGGATTTGTCATTCCGTATGATGGAAAGGTATCTCTGGGCCCTCTCGGTAATACAACATCACAAGAAGCTTGCAAGCAAAGTGACTAGGAGTTAGTTACAAGATGATGTATTACAGAACGAGTAAAGAGGCTTACCAGTAACGAGATTGAACTAGGTATGGAGATACCGACGATCGAATCTCGGGCAAGTAACATATCGATGGACAAAGGCAACTACATATGTTGTCATAAAGGTTCGACCGATAAAGATCTTCATAGAATATGTAGGAACCAATATGGGCATCCAGGTTCCGCTATTGGTTATTGACTGGAGAGGTGTCTCGGTCATGTCTACATCATTCTCGAACCCGTAGGGTCCGCATGCTTGATGATATAGTATTATATGAGTTATGTATGTTGGTGACCGAATGTTGTTCGGAGTCCCGGATGAGATCACAGACATGACGAGGAGCTCCGGAATGATCCGGAGGTAAATATTGATATATAGGATGATAGTGTTTGGTCTCCAAAAGGGTTCCAGAATTCACCGGAAGGGTTTCGGATGTTTCCAGAAATGTTCCGGTGCGAAGACACTTTGGTTGGGCCAAGGGGTAAGGCCCACGGGGCTTTAGGTTGGTGTAAAAGGAAGTTTTGCGGAGGTCGGTGACCAGACGCCAGGGACCCTGGCGTCTGGCCCTGGGCCAGACGCCGAGGACTATGGCGTCTGGGCCAGACGCCGAGGACCGTGGCGTCTGGTGCTGGAATCCGAGAAGGACTCTTCCTTGCGTTCCAAACCGACTTTGGGGAGGCCCTCTCCCCAAGTAACGACCCCAGGGCTCAACATATAAATAGAGGAGCAGGGCTAGCCCCTATAGGACACCACGATTCACCAAGCCGTGTGCGAGCGCCCCCCTCTCCCTCTAGTTCATCTTCCGCTCTAAATCCGTTGTGCTTGGCGAAGCCCTGTGGAAATAGTTTCACCACCACCGTCACCACGCCGTCGTGCTGCCGGAACTCATCTACTACTTCATGAAGGAAATATGCCCTAGAGGCAATAATAAAGTTGTTATTTATATTTCCTTATATCATGATAAATGTTTATTATTCATGCTAGAATTGTATTAACCGGAAACTTAATACATGTGTGAATACATAGACAAACAAAGTGTCACTAGTATGCCTCTACTTGACTAGCTCGTTAATCAAAGATGGTTAAGTTTCCTAGCCATAGACATGAGTTGTCATTTGATGAACGGGATCACATCATTAGAGAATGATGTGATTGACAAGACCCATCCGTTAGCTTAGCACGATGATCGTTTAGTTTGTTGCTATTGCTTTCTTCATGGCTTATACATGTTCCTCTGACTATGAGATTATGCAACTCCCGAATACCGGAGGAACACCTTATGTGCTATCAAACGTCACAACGTAACTGGGTGATTATAAAGATGCTCTACAGGTGTCTCCGATGGTGTTTGTTGAGTTGGCATAGATCGAGATTAGGATTTGTCACTCCGATTGTCGGAGAGGTATCTCTAGGCCCTCTCGGTAATGCACATCATATGAAGCCTTGCAAGCAATGTGACTAATGAGTTAGTTACGGGATGATACATTACAGAACGAGTAAAGAGACTTGCCGGTAACGAGATTGAACTAGGTATTGAGATACCGACGATCGAATCTCGGGCAAGTAACATACCGATGACAAAGGGAACAACGTATGTTGTTATGCGGTTTGACCATAAAGATCTTCGTAGAATATGTGGGAGCCAATATGAGCATCCAGGTTCCACTATTGGTTATTGACCGGAGATGAGTCTCGGTCATGTCTACATAGTTCTCGAACCCGTAGGGTCCGCACGCTTAACGTTCGATGACGATCGGTATTATGAGTTTATGTATTTTGATGTACTGAAGGTAGTTCGGAGTCCCAGATGTGATCACGAACATGACGAAGAGTCTCGGAATGTCTGAGAGGTAAAGATTGATATATTGGAAGATAGTATTTGGCCTCCGGATATTTATCGGAGTGCCGGAAGGGTTATCGGAACCACCGGAGAAGTAATGGGCCTTATTGGGCCTAGGGGAGAGAGAGGGGCAGCCAAGGGCTGGCCGCGCACCCCCCCATGGGCCTAGTCCGAATTGGACTAGGGGGAGGGGCGGCGCCCCCTCCTTCCTTCTCTTTCCCCCTCCTTCCTTCTTCTCCTAGTAGGACTAGGAAAGGGGGGAGTCCTACTCCTACTAGGAGGAGGATTCCTCCCCCCTTGGCGCGCCTATGAGGGCCGGCCGGCCTCCCCCTCCCTCCTTTATATACGTGGGGAGGGGGCACCCTAGGACACATAAGTTAATTGTTTTAGCCGTGTGCGGTGCCCCCGTCCATAGATTTCCACCTCGGTCATATTTTCGGAGAGCTTAGGCGAAGCCCTGCCGGAATCACTTCATCATCACCGTCACCACGCCGTCGTGCTGACAAAACTCTCCCTCGGCCTCAGCTGGATCAAGAGTACGAGGGACGTCACCGAGCTGACATGTGCAGATCACGGAGGTGTCGTACGTTCGGTACTTGGATCGGTTGGATCGCGAAGACGTTCGACTACATCAACCGCTTTACTAAACGCTTCCACTTTCGGTCTACGAGGGTACGTGGACACACTCTCCCGCTCGTTGCTATGCTTCTCCTAGATAGATCTTGCATGATCGTAGGATTTTTTTTGAAATACTACGTTCCCCAACAGTGGCATCCGAGCCAGGTCTATGCGTAGATGTTATTTGCATGAGTAGAACACAAAGGAGTTGTGGGCGTGGGTGTATACATATTGCTTGCCGTTATTAGTTGTTACTTGGTTCAGCGGTATTGTGAGATGAAGCGGCCCGGACCGACATTACGCGTACGCTTACGCGAGACTGGTTTCACCGCTACGAGCACTCGTTGCTTAAAAGTGACTGGCGGGTGTCTGTCTCTCTCACTTTAGTTGAATCGGTTTCAATGAAGAGGGTTCTTTTAGAAGATCAAAAAGCAATCACTACACCACGTTGTGGTTTTGATGCGTAGGTAAGAACGGTTCTTGCTAGAAGCCCGTAGCAGCCACGTAAAACTTGCAACAACAAAGTAGAGGACGTCTAACTTGTTTTTGCAGGGCTTGCTGTGATGCGATATGGTCAAGATATGATGTGATATAATTTATTGTATGAGATGATCATGTTTTGTAACAGAGTTATCGGCAACCGGCAGGAGCCATATGGTTGTCGCTTTATTGTATGCAATGCAATCGCCATGTAATTGTTTTACTTTATCACTAAGCGGTAGCGATAGTCGTAAAAGCAATAAGTTGGCGAGATGACAATGATGCTACGATGGAGATCATGCTGGAGCGCCGGTGACGATGGAGATCATGCTGGGGCGCCGGTGACGATGTAGATCATGACGGTGCTTCGATGATGGAGATCAAGAGCACAAGATGATGATGGCCATATCATGTCACTTATTGAATTGCATGTGATGTTAATCCTTTTATGCATCTTATTTTGCTTAGTACAGCGGTAGCATTATAAGATGATCTCTCACTAAATTTCAAGGTACAAGTGTTCTCCCTGAGTATGCACCGTTGCTATAGTTTGTCGTGCCGAGACACCACGTGATGATCGGGTGTGATAAGCTCTACGTTCACATACAACGGGTGCAAGCCAGTTTTGCACACGCAGAATACTCGGATTAAACTTGATGAGCCTAGCATATGCAGATATGGCCTCGGAACATTGAGACCGAAAGGTCGAGCGTGAATCATATAGTAGATATGATCAACATAGTGATGTTCACCATTGAAAACTACTCCATCTCACGTGATGATCGAACATGGTTTAGTTGATTTGGATCACGTGATCACTTAGATGATTAGAGGGATGTCTATCTAAGTGGGAGTTCTTAAGTAATATGATTAATTGAACTTTAATTTATCATGAACTTAGTACCTGATAGTATTTTGCATGTCTATGTTGTTGTAGATCAATGGCCCGTGCTACTGTTCCTTTTGAATTTTAATGCGTTCCTAGAGAAAGCTAAGTTGAAAGATGATGGTAGCAACTACACGGACTGGGTCCGTAACTTGAGGATTATCCTCATTGCTGCACAGAAGAATTACGTCCTGGAAGCACCGCTAGGTGCAAGACCCGCTGCAGGAGCAACGCCGGACGTTGTGAATGCCTGGCAGAGCAAAGCTGATGACTACTCGATAGTTCAGTGTGCCATGCTTTACGGCTTAGAACCGGGACTTCAACGACGTTTTGAACGTCATGGAGCATATGAGATGTTCCAGGAGTTGAAGTTAATATTTCAAGCAAATGCCCGGATTGAGAGATATGAAGTCTCCAATAAGTTCTATAGCTGCAAGATGGAGGAGAATAGTTCTGTCAGTGAGCATATACTCAAAATGTCTGGGTATCATAATCACTTGACTCAGCTGGGAGTTAATCTTCCGGTTGATAGTGTCATTGACAGAGTTCTTCAATCACTGCCACCAAGCTACAAAAGCTTCGTGATGAACTATAATATGCAAGGGATGGATAAGACAATTCCCGAGCTCTTCGCAATGCTAAAGGCTGTGGAGGTAGAAATCAAAAAGGAGCATCAAGTGTTGATGGTCAACAAGACCACCAGTTTCAAGAAAAAGGGCAAAGGGAAGAAGGGGAACTTCAAGAAGAACGGCAAGCAAGTTGCTGCTCAAGTGAAGAAGCCCAAGTCTGGACCTAAGCCTGATACTGAGTGCTTCTACTGCAAAGGGACTGGTCACTGGAAGCGGAACTGCCCCAAGTATTTGGCGGATAAAAAGGATGGCAAAGTGAACAAAGGTATATATGATATACATGTTATTGATGTGTACCTTACTAATGATCGCAGTAGTGCCTGGGTATTTGATACTGGTTCTGTTGCTAATATTTGCAACTCGAAACAGGGACTACGGATTAAGCGAAGATTGGCTAAGGACGAGGTGACGATGCGTGTGGGAAATGGTTCCAAAGTCGATGTGATCGCCGTCGACACGCTACCTCTACATCTACCTTCGGGATTAGTTTTAGACCTGAATAATTGTTATTTGGTGCCAGCGTTAAGAATGAACATTATATCTGGATCTTGTTTGATGCGAGACGGTTATTCATTTAAATCTGAGAATAATGGTTGTTCTATTTATATGAGTAATATCTTTTATGGTCATGCACCCTTGAAGAGTGGTCTATTTTTGTTGAATCTCGATAGTAGTGATACACATATTCATAATGTTGAAGCCAAAAGATGCAGAGTTGATAATGATAGTGCAACTTATTTGTGGCACTGCCGTTTGGGTCATATTGGTGTAAAGCGCATGAAGAAACTCCATACTGATGGACTTTTGGAATCACTTGATTATGAATCACTTGGTACTTGCGAACCGTGCCTCATGGGCAAGATGACTAAAACTCTGTTCTCCGGAACAATGGAGCGAGAAATAGATTTATTGGAAATAATACATACTGATGTATGCGGTCCAATGGATATTGAGGCTCGCGGCGGGTATCGTTATTTTCTGACCTTCACAGATGATTTGAGCAGATATGGGTATATCTACTTGATGAAACATAAGTCTGAAACATTTGAAAAGTTCAAAGAATTTCAGAGTGAAGTGGAAAATCATCGTAACAAGAAAATAAAGTTTCTGCGATCCGATCGTGGAGGAGAATATTTGAGTTACGAGTTTGGTCTTCATTTGAAACAATGCGGAATAGTTTTGCAACTCACGCCACCCGGAACACCACAGCGTAATGGTGTGTCCGAACGTCATAACCGCACTTTATTAGATATGGTGCGATCTATGATGTCTCTTACTGATTTACCGCTATCGTTTTGGGGTTATGCTTTAGAGACGGCTGCATTCACGTTAAATAGGGCACCATCTAAATCCGTTGAGATGACACCTTATGAACTGTGGCTTGGCAAGAAACCCAAGTTGTTGTTCCTTAAAGTTTGGGGCTATGATGCTTATGTGAAAAAGCTTCAACCTGATAAGCTCGAACCCAAATCGGAGAAATGTATCTTCATAGGATACCCAAAGGAGACTGTTGGGTACACCTTCTATCACAGATCCAAAGGCAAGATATTCGTTGCTAAGAATGGATCCTTTCTAGAGAAGGAGTTTCTCTCGAAAGAAGTGAGTGGGAGGAAAGTAGAACTTGATGAGGTAGTAGTACCTTCTCTTGAATTGGAAAGTAGTTCATCACAGAAATCAGTTCCAGTGATACCTACGCCAATTAGTGAGGAAGCTAATGATGATGATCATGAAACTTCTGATCAAGTTACTACCGAACCTCGTAGGTCAACCAGAGTAAGATCCACACCAGAGTGGTACGATAATCCTGTTCTGGAGGTCATGTTACTTGACCATGACGAACCTATGAACTATGAGGAAGTGATGATGAGCCCAGATTCCGCAAAATGGCTTGAGGCCATGAAATCTGAGATGGGATCCATGTATGAGAACAAAGTGTGGACTTTGGTTGATTTGCCCGATGATCGGCAAGCCATAGAGAATAAATGGATCTTCAAGAAGAAGACCGACGCCGACGGTAATGTTACTGTCTACAAAGCTCGACTTGTTGCAAAAGGTTTTCGACAAGTTCAAGGAGTTGACTACGATGAGACCTTCTCACCCGTAGCGATGCTTAAGTCCGTCTGAATCATGTTAGCAATTGCCGCATTTTATGATTATGAAATTTGGCAAATGGATGTAAAAACTGCATTCCTGAATGGATTTCTGGAAGAAGAGTTGTATATGATGCAACCCGAAGGTTTTATCGATCCAAAAGATGCTAACAAAGTGTGCAAGCTCTAGCGATCCATTTATGGACTAGTGCAAGCATCTCGGAGTTGGAATAAACGTTTTGATAGTGTGATCAAAGCATATGGTTTTATACAGACTTTTGGGGAAGCCTGTATTTACAAGAAAGTGAGTGGGAGCTCTGTAGCATTTCTAATATTATATGTGGATGACATATTGTTGATTGGAAATGATATAGAATTTCTGGATAGCATAAAAGGATACTTGAATATAAGTTTTTCAATGAAAGACCTCGGTGAAGCTGCTTATATATTGGGCATCAAGATCTATAGAGATAGATCAAGACGCTTAATTGGACTTTCACAAAGCACATACCTTGATAAAGTTTTGAAGAAGTTCAAAATGGATCAAGCAAAGAAAGGGTTCTTGCCTGTGTTACAAGGTGTGAAGTTGAGTAAGACTCAATGCCCGACCACTGCAGAAGATAGAGAGAAAATGAAAGTCATTCCCTATGCCTCAGCCATAGGTTCTATCATGTATGCAATGCTGTGTACCAGACCTGATGTGTGCCTTGCTATAAGTTTAGCAGGGAGGTACCAAAGTAATCCAGGAGCGGATCACTGGACAGTGGTCAAGAACATCCTGAAATACCTGAAAAGGAATAAGGATATGTTTCTCGTTTATGGAGGTGACAAAGAGCTCGTCGTAAGTGGTTACGTCGATGCAAGTTTTGACACTGATCCGGATGACTCTAAGTCACAAACCGGATACGTATTTTTATTGAACGGTGGAGCTGTCAGTTGGTGCAGTTCTAAGCAAAGCGTCGTGGCAGGATCTACGTGTGAAGCGGAGTACATAGCTGCTTCGGAAGCAGTGAATGAAGGAGTCTGGATGAAGGAGTTCATATCCGATCTAGGTGTCATACCTAGTGCATCAGGTCCAATGAAAATCTTTTGTGACAATACTGGTGCAATTGCCTTGGCAAAGGAATCCAGATTTCACAAGAGAACCAAGCACATCAAGAGACGCTTCAATTCCATCCGCGATCAAGTCAAGGAGGGAGACATAGAGATTTGCAATATACATACGGATCTGAATGTTGCAGACCCATTGACTAAGCCTCTCTCACGAGTAAAACATGATCAGCACCAAGACTCCATAGTTGTTAGAATCATTACTATGTAGTCTAGATTATTGACTCTAGTGCAAGTGGGAGACTGAAGGAAATATGCCCTAGAGGCAATAATAAAGTTGTTATTTATATTTCCTTATATCATGATAAATGTTTATTATTCATGCTAGAATTGTATTAACCGGAAACTTAATACATGTGTGAATACATAGACAAACAAAGTGTCACTAGTATGCCTCTACTTGACTAGCTCGTTAATCAAAGATGGTTAAGTTTCCTAGCCATAGACATGAGTTGTCATTTGATGAACGGAATCACATCATTAGAGAATGCTGTGATTGACAAGACCCATCCGTTAGCTTAGCACGATGATCGTTTAGTTTGTTGCTATTGCTTTCTTCATGACTTATACATGTTCCTCTGACTATGAGATTATGCAACTCCCGAATACCGGAGGAACACCTTGTGTGCTATCAAACGTCACAACATAACTGGGTGATTATAAAGATGCTCTACAGGTGTCTCCGATGGTGTTTTTTGAGTTGGCATAGATCGAGATTAGGATTTGTCACTCCGATTGTCGGAGAGGTATCTCTGGGCCCTCTCGGTAATGCACATCATATGAAGCCTTGCAAGCAATGTGACTAATGATTTAGTTACGGGATGATACATTACGGAATGAGTAAAGAGACTTGCCGGTAACGAGATTGAACTAGGTATTGAGACACCGACGATCGAATCTCGGGCAAGTAACATACCGATGACAAAGGGAACAACGTATATTGTTATGCGGTTTGACCGATAAAGATCTTCGTAGAATATGTGGGAGCCAATATGAGCATCCAGGTTCCGCTATTGGTTATTGACTGGAGATGAGTCTCGGTCATGTCTACATAGTTCTCGAACCCGTAGGGTCCGCACGCTTAATGTTCGATGACGATCGGTATTATGAGTTTATGTGTTTTGATGTACCGAAGGTAGTTCGGAGTCCCGGATGTGATCACGGACATGACGAGGAGTCTCGGAATGTCTGACAGGTAAAGATTGATATATTGGAAGATAGTATTTGGCCTCCGGAAAGGTTCCGGAAGGTTCCGGATATTTATCGAAGTGCCGGAAGGGTTATCGGAACCACCGGAGAAGTAATGGGCCTTATTAGGCCTAGGGGAGAGAGAGAGGGGCAGCCAAGGGCTGGCCGCGCGCCCCCCCATGGGCCTAGTCCGAATTAGACTAGGGGGAGGGGTGGCGCCCCCTCCTTCCTTCTCTTTCCCCCTCCTTCCTTCTTCTCCTAGTAGGACTAGGAAAGGGGGGAGTCCTACTCCTACTAGGAGGAGGATTCCTCCCCCCTTGGTGCGCCTATGAGGGCCGGCCGGCCTCCCCCTCCCTCCTTTATATACGTGGGGAGGGGTGCACCCTAGGACACATAAGTTAATTGTTTTAGCCGTGTGCGGTGCCCCCCTCCACAGATTTCCACCTCGGTCATATTTTCGGAGAGCTTAGGCGAAGCCCTGCCGGAATCACTTCATCATCACTGTCACCACGCCATCGTGCTGACGAAACTCTCCCTCGGCCTCAGCTGGATCAAGAGTACGAGGGATGTCACCGAGCTGAACGTGTGCAGATCGCGGAGGTGCCGTACGTTCGGTACTTGGATCGGTTGGATCACGAAGACGTTCGACTACATCAACCGCGTTACTAAACGCTTCCACTTTCGGTCTACGAGGGTATGTGGACACACTCTCCTGCTCGTTGCTATGCTTCTCCTAGATAGATCTTGCGTGATCGTAGGAAATTTTTTGAAATACTACGTTCCCCAACACTTCGCCCCTCTTGCTGGATCAAGAAGGCGAGGACGTCATCAAGATGAACGTGTGCTGAACGCGGAGGTGCCGTACGTTCAGTGCTTGATCGGAACGGATCCTGAAGGTGTATGACTACATCAACCACGTTGATAAACGCTTCCGCTTAGCGATCTACAAAGGTATGTCGATGCTCTCCCCCTCTCATAGCTATGCATCTCCATGGATAGATCTTGCGTGTGCATAGAATTTTTTTTGTTTTCCATGCAACGTTTCCCAAGAGTGGCATCATGAGCCAGGTCTATGCGATGATATGCATGAGTAGAACACAAAGGAGTTCTGGGCGGTGATGTTCATATTGCTTACTACATATGTCTTATTTTATTCGGCGGTATTGTTGGATGAAGCGGCTCAGACCAACCTTACATGTCCACGTACATGAGACCGGTTCCACCGACTAACATGCAACTTGTTTTGCATAAAGGTGGCTGGCAGGTGTCTATTTCTCCCACTTTAGTTGAATCTAATTTGACTACGGCGGTCCTTGCAGAAGGTTAAATAGCAACTTGATAATCACCGTTGTAGTTTTGCGTAGGTAAGAACGGTTCTTGCTAGTTGCCCGTAGCAGCCACGTAAAACTTGCAACAACAAAGTAGAGGACGTCTAACTTGTTTTTGCAGGGCATGTTGTGATGTGATATGGCCAAGACGTGATATGATATATGTTGATGTCTGAGATGATCATGTTTTGTAATAAGTTCACGACTTTCATGTCGATGAGTACGACAACCGGCAGGAGCCTTAGGGTTGTCTTTAATAATTGTATGACCTGCGTGTCAATCACTTAGCGCCATGTAATTGCTTTACTTTATCGCTATGCGTTAGCAATAGTTGTAGAAGCAATAGTTGGTGAGACAACCCTGATGCTACGATGGAGATCAAGGTGTCGCACCGGTGACGATGGAGATCATGTCGTTGCTTTGAAGATGGAGATCAAAAGCACAAGATGATGATGGCCATATCATGTGACATATTTTGATTGCATGTGATGTTTATCGTTTATGCATCTTATTTTGCTTAGAACGACGGTAGCATTATAAGATGATCCCTTCACTTAATTTCAAAATAAAAGTTTTCTCCCCGAGTATGCACCGTTGCTAAAGTTCGTCGTTTTGAAGCATATCGTGATGATCGGGTGTGATACACTCTACATTCACATACAATGGGTGTAAGCCAGTTTTGCACATGCAGAATACTTGGGTTAAACTTGAAGAGCCTAGCATGTACAAACATGGTCTCGGAACACTGGAGACCGAAAGGTCGAACATGAGTCATATAGTAGATATGATCAACATGGAGATGTTCACCATTGAAGACTACCCCATCTCATGTGATGATCGGACATGGGTAGTTGATTTGGATCATGTATCACTTAGACAAACTTGAGGGATGTTGATTTAAGTGGGAGTTCATTAGTAATTTGATTATTTGAACTAAAATTTATCATGAACATAGTCCTAATAGTCTTTGCAAATCTATGTTGTATATCAATGGCCTGTGTTACCATTCCCTTGAATTTTAATGCGTTCCTAGAGAAAGCTAAGTTGAAAGATGATGGTAGCAACTACACGGACTGGGTCCATAACTTGAGGATTATCCTCATTGCTGCACAAAAGAATTATGTCCTTGATGCACAGATAGGTGACAGACCTGCTGCAGGAGCTAATGCAGACATTATGAATGTCTGGCAGGCTCGATCTGATGACTACTCGATAGTTCAGTGTGCCATGCTTTACAGCTTGGAACCGGGACTTCAAAAGCGTTTTGAACGCCACAGAGCATATGAGATGTTCCAAGAGCTGAAGTTGATATTTCAAGCTAATGCCCGGGTTGAGGGATATGAAGTCTCCAACAAGTTCTTTGCTGTATGATGGAGGAGAACAGTTCTGTCAGTGAACACATACTCAGAATATTTGGGTACCACAACCACTTGACTCAGCTGGGAATTGATCTTCCAGTTGAGAGTGTTATTGATAGAGTTCTTCAGTCACTGCCACCAAGCTACAAAGACTTTGTGATGAACTATAATATGCAAGGGATGACGAAAATGATTCCCAAGCTCTTCGCGATGCTGAAATCGGCGGAGGTAGAAATCAAGAAAGAACATCAAGTGTTGATGGTTAACAAGACCACCAATTTCAAGAAAAAGGGCAAGGGAAAGAAAGGGAACTTCAAGAAGACCGGCAAGCAAGTTGCCGCTCCCGTGAAGAAGCCCAAAGCTGGACCCAAGCCGGAAACTGAGTGCTTCTACTTCAAGGGAAATGGTCACTGGAAGCGGAACTGCCCCAAGTACTTGGTAGATAGGAAGGATGGCAAAGTGAACAAAGGTATATTTGATACATGTTATTGATGTGTTCGTTACTAATGCTCGTAGTAGCGTCTGGGTATTTGATACTGGTTCGGTTGCTCATATTTGTAACTCGAAATAGGAGCTGCAGAATAAATGAAGATTGGCTAAGGACGAGGTGACGATGCACGTCGGGAATGGTTCAAGGTTGATGTGTCGCCATCGGCACGCTACCTCTACATCTACCTTCGGGATTAGTTTTAGACCTCAATAATTCTTATTTGGTGCCAGCGTTGAGCATGAACATTATATCTGGATCTTGTTTATTGCGAGACGGTTATTCATTTAAGTCAGAGAATAATGGTTGTTCTATTTATATGAGTGACATCTTTTATGATCATGCACCCTTAGTGAATGGTCTATTCTTGTTGCATCTTGATCGTAGTTATCCACATATTCATAATATTGATGCCAAAAGATGCAAAGTTGATAATGATAGTGCAACATACTTGTGGCACTGCCGTTTAGGTCATATTGGTGTAAAGCGCATGAAGAAACTCCATGCGGATGGACTTTTGGAATCACTTGATTATGAAACATTTGATACCCGCGAACCATGCCTCATGGGTAAGATGACTAAAACTCTGTTCTCTGGAATAATGGAGCGAGCTAATGACTTATTGGAAATAATGCATACCGATGTATGCGGTCCGATGAGTGTTGAAGCACGCAATGGGTATCGTTATTTTCTAACCTTCACAGATGATTTGGGTAGGTATGGGTATATCTACTTTATGAAACACAAGTCTGAAACATTTGAAAAGTTCAAAGAATTTTAGAGTGAAGTGGAGAATCATCGTAACAAGAAAATAAAGTTTCTACGATCTGATCGCCGAGGTGAATATTTAAGTTATGAGTTTGGCCTTCATTTAAAACAATGTGGAATTGTTTCACAACTCATGCCACCTGGAACACCACAGCGTAATGGTGTGTCCGAACGTCATAACCGTACTTTATTATATATGGTGCGTTGTATGATGTCTCTTACAGATTTGCCACTATCTTTTTGGGGTTATGCATTAGAGACAGCCGCATTCATGTTAAATAGGGCACCGTCTTAATCCATTGAGACGACACCGTATGAACTATGGTTTGGCAAGAAACCTAAGTTGCCGTTTCTTAAAGTTTGGGGATGCGACGCTTATGTCAAAAGGCTTCAGCCTGATAAGCTCGAACCCAAAGCGGAGAAGTGCGTCTTCATAGGATACCCTAAAGAAACTATTGGGTATACCTTCTACCACAAATCCGAAGGCTAGATCTTTGTTGCTAAGAATGGGTCATTTCTATAGGAGTTTCTCTCGAAAGAAGTGAGAGGGAGGAAAGTAGAACTTGATGAGGTAGTTGTACCTTCTCTCGAATTGGAAAGTAGCACATCAGCGAAAACCGTTCTCGTGATGCCTACACCAACTAGAGAGGAAGCAAATGATGATCATGAAACTTCAGATCAAGTTACTACTAAACCTCGTAGGTCGACCAGAACACGTACCGCACCAGAGTGGTACGATAATCCTATCATGGAAGTCATGTTGTTAGACAACGGCGAACCTATGAACTATGAAGAAGCTATGATGAGCCCAGATTCCGACAAATGGCTTGAGGCCATGAAATCGGAGATAGGATCCATGTATGAGAACAAAGTGTGGACTTTGGTGGACTTGTCGATGATCGGCAAGCCATTGAGAATAAATGGATCTTTCAAGAGGAAGACAGACGCTGATGGTAACATCATTGTCTACAAATCTCGACTTGTCGCAAAAGGTTTCGACAAGTTCAAGGGGTTGACTATGATGAGACTTTTTCATCTGTAGCGATGCTTAAGTCTGTCAGAATCATGTTAGCAATTGCCGCATTTTATGATTATGAAATCTGGCAAATGGACGTCAAAACTGCATTCCCTTAAAGGCGAGTTGTATATGATGCAACCAGAAGGTTTTGTCAATCCTAAGGGTGCTAACAAAGTGTGTAAGCTTCAGCGATCCATCTATGGACTGGTGCAAGCATCTCGGAGTTGGAATATACACTTTGATGAGGTGATTAAAGCATTTGGTTTTATACAGACTTACGGTGAAGCCTGTATTTACAAGAAAGTGAGTGGGAGCTCTGTAGCATTTCTGATATTATATGTGGATGACATATTGCTGATTGGAAATGATATAGAATTTCTGGATAGCATAAAAGGATATTTGAATAAGAATTTTTCAATGAAAGACCTCGGTGAATCTGCTTACATATTGGCCATCAAGATCTATATGGATAGATCAAGACACTTAATAGGACTTTCACAAAGCACATACCTTGACAAAATTCTGATGAAGTTCAAAATGGACCAGTCAAAGAAAGGGTTATTGCCTGTGTTGCAAGGTGTGAAATTGAGTAAGACTCAAAGTCCGACCATGGTAGAGAGAGAATGGAAGTCGTTCCCTATGCCTTAGCCATAACTTCTATAATGTATGTCATGCTGTGTACCAGACCTGATGTGTGCCTTGCCATAAGTTTGGCGGGGAGGTACCAAAGTAATCCAGGAGTGGATAACTGGACAGCGGTCAAGAATATCCTGAAGTACCTGAGAAGGACCAAGGATATGTTTCTCGTTTATGAAGGTGACGAAGAGCTCGTCGTAAAGGGTTACGTCGATGCTAGCTTCGACACAGATCTGGATGACTCTAAGTCACAAACCGGATACGTATTTATATTGAATGGTGGAGTTGTCAATTGGTGCAGTTCTAAGCAGAGCGTCGTGGTGGGATCTACATGTGAAGCGGAGTACATAGCTGCTTCAGAAGCAGCGCATGAAGTAGTCTGGATGAAGGAGTTCATATCCGATCTGGGTGTAATACCTAGTGCATTGGGTCCAATGACAATCTTTTCTGACAACACTGGAGCAATTGCCATAGCTAAGGAGCCCAGGTTTAACAAGAGAACCAAACACATCAAGCAACGCTTCAACTCCATTCGTGATTATGTCAAGGATGGAAACATAGTAATTTGCAAAGTACATACGGATCTGAATGTGGCAGACCCGTTGACTAAACCTCTTCCACAGGCAAAACATGATCAGCACCAAGACTCCATGGGTGTTAGATTCATTACTATCTAATCTAGATTATTGCTCTAGTGCAAATGGGAGACTGTTGGAAATATGCCCTTGTTGGGGAACGTTGCATGGAAAACAAAAAAAATTCTATGCAAACGCAAGATCTATCCATGCAGATGCATAGCTACGAGAGGGGAGAGTATGTTTATGTACCCTCGTAGACCGTTAAGTGGAAGCATTTATCAGCACAGTTGATGTAGTCGTACACCTTCACGATCCGCCTGATCAAGTACCGAACACACGACACCCCATGTTCAGCACACGTTCAGCTCGATGACGTCCTCGCCTCCTTGATCCAGTAAGTCGGGCAAGGTAGTAGATGAGTTCCGGCAGCACGACGGTGTGGTGACGGTGGTGGTGCAACTATCTCCGCAGGGCTTTGCCGAGCACTACAAAAATTATGACCGAGAAAGAACTAGAGGGAGAGGGGTGCCGCACACGGCTTGGGGATCCTGGTGTGTTGTGGCGCCCGCTCCCTCATATATATATATATACACACAGCCGGTCTATTCTGCTAATATTAGCAGAATAGTTATTCTAATAACATTTCTGTACTGCACGCTCAATAGAAGCGAACTGCATCTTCTTTACGATGAGCACTGCAATGCTTTACGGGAGAACTGCTTCATTTTCTGGCGGTCCGCCCGTCTGTTCTGTGTGGAATCGGGTGTTGCGGAATTATTTAATTTGTTTCTGAACGCCATTTGACCTTTTTTCATTGTAATTTACTGAAAAAACTACTAAAATATGGGTAAATCGAGTGATTTGGCGGATGAGCTTTGCTCTGTTTGTTCGTGTTCGCGTCGAATGCGACTTTCTGGCGGTCGCGTGTTGTTTATTAGTAGGAATTATTTGATATCGTTCGTTTAATCGCTCCCTTTACTCTAGAATTTGTGTAATTTTTAAGAGTTAGGTTTCAATTCCTGTGAAATTGTTTGTGTTTGCGGGTGAGCTTTGTCCGCTCCTCTGTTCTTGTTGATTTTTGGATTTTTTGTGTCGATACGTTTTTAAATCTTGTAATTACTGTCACTGTTGTTTTTAATTCATTGTATTGCGGCTGTAATCTTCATATTTTGAATTGCAATTTTTAAAGAAAAGCTCTTGCTGTTCGTCTAGTGACCGTGTGTCCGATGTAATTTTTTGCGGGGTATTTTTTGAAAATTTAGTGATTCAGCATTTTTTAGGCGAGTTATGTAAGTGCGAGTGAATTGGCACCTCTGTTAGTCCCCCACATGTCTAGATTTGTACTTCTTTAATTTTATTGTTGCAGTTCTGGCATACGTTGTAGTGCACTGTATTTTCGTTAGTAGTGGACTTCATTGTAGCTGCATTACAGTGGTGATGGCAGCTTATGAGATTTCTCTTTTCTTAAACTGCATTCTGTGTTTTAGAGAACTGCATAATATGCACTTTCATACTGCATTAGCAGTATGGTTAATCTGCTATTCTGCTATTAGAATAGATGGTTTATTTTGTGCTGGTGTTAGCTGAATAGTTATTATGACAATTTTTTTGAACTGCATACTATGAGAATTCTTTTAAACATCATATGTTAACTGCAAAGTTTCGACCATTCGCATTGCATTTGTTACTCTTCAGAGGATTGCATTTTTTATACTTTAGGACCACACTATGTGTATTAGATAACTGCATTCTGTCACCAGCAACTTGTCTAAAAGGGTGATAAAATGATGGAGACGAGGTCGCATACATTAATAAGGCACCGTTCAAAGTGTCTGATGGACATAATTTTAAAATCATACAACTTAAGCAAAGCATTAGAAATATGCCACAGATGGCTTGCTTTATCTTTAGCAGCCTATAGTGCAAATATTGTAAATTTTAGGGAGTCATTTTCTCTGTAGAAAAACACCATGGCCACTTCTCCGGCCTCAAAACCATTCTGGGAGACAAAATCTTTCCAACCATTAGTTATGTTGATGCAGTCTTCAGAGTCGATGTGGTAGTCAGCTTGCATGTCTGCATACCCATTCTTGTGTCGTGTCTCCAAAGTAACCTTCCCTGAACTCGGAGCAGGAAACTTTATTGTCGATGGCAGTTTCTGCATTTTGGCATGGATGGAAAAAGAATTTTTATAAGTAAACACCAAATGTTTTTCTTTATATTTAGGATGTTCTGTTTATGTTGACTTAAATATGTACATATATATGACTACTATTTAATAAAGTAGTTGCAATGTATGAACAAACTTATATACGGAATTGACCTCTAGTTTTAGTAGAATATATATTATACTGTAACATGTTTGTACTGCAAGGTCATTTGCAGTGTACTTTGCTAGCATGTTAAGAGAACTGCAACACTGATCTATTGAACCTCTTTTTTGTTCGTGTGTTGGGGTTCTGATCTAACTAGTGTCGATACCTGGTGTGGTACTGAAGAAAAATAGGTGGAGCTATCTAGTCTTAATAGCTAACAAATCTGAACAACAATACAAATCTACTGAACAAATTGATGGAAATATACATTCATATGTGGATTTGCAGCCTAGATTGTGTCAAAAATTATGAGGGGAAAAACATACCCAACTTTCCTGCAGGTCTGCGGATGTGAGGCGATGAAGAAATGGTGCCCGAAACCCCCTGTTGGGTATCATGAGGCACCCGAGCATGCTGCGCCACTCGGCGTCGGTGAGCTCTAGGTCATCTGCGTACACGCATGTGTTCGCTACCAGCGCCATCCTTGCCAAGCACCCGCACGAACAGTCCATGGCGGGTTCAGTGGAATTTCATAGAACAGTTGGGGATGGGAGGAACCCTAGATCTACGATTTGAAGAAAAAGAGGGGCGGGGGAGGAGTTGTGCCAGTCTGGAGCACGAATGGATAGGTTTTTATGTAGCCAATTGAGCAATGGAAGTAATAAATGTTGTGGTTGGTGGTAGGTGGTGGATTGATTCTGATTCAGTCGACGCGAATGCATTTGAGAAGCAACAACACTGGTTACTTGAATCTAGCAAACTGCATTGTCGTATTACAACGAATTGCAGAATGCGTGGATTGTGTTTGTTTTTTATTTTTCTAGTTATTGTTTATATTTTTATTGGCCGTGGTTTTTCGTGGTGTGTGGGATTTTTTTTTAATTTTTAGCGGCCTCTCTTTTGCGTGTTGGGCCTGTGTTTGGGGAGTGAAAACACATTCGGCCCAAGTAGGCCTGTCAGCACGGCTGGTTCCCGGTGCGCTGTGTGTGCGCCCTAATGTTTAGTCCCCCCCTCGCTCGCCGAGAGCGCACCCGACCTGTTTATAAGCCCTGGCGAGGCAGCCGTATCGAACTCCTCTGTTACTTATTTGGGCGCTTATACACGGCGCTCGCTGCTCTATTCTCTCTGACCTGTGGGCCCATGTGTGCCCGGCCCCATGCATCGTGGCTCAGAACGGACTCGCCTACTGTGGGCGTAGACTTACTACGAGACTGGCTGGGGCCTGGTTGCACCTGGGTGGTCAATTTTTTTTGTATTTTTCCTCTTACGTATTTTTCTAATATAGGGCGTGGACTGCTTAGTAAATCATTTTTGCACTGCATTCATCAAGTTTGTGTACTGCATGTGCACACATTCCACACTACATATGCAAGTGCACCTGCATATGTAGTGCATTGCATGCTGGTCGCATTTTCTTTTCGTGTTTTTCCTCTTACGTATTCTTTTTCTAGTGTACGGTGTGCACTGCTTTGTTGGGTATGTGTGCACTGCATTCGCCAGAGTCCTGTACTGCATGTGTACACATTTTGCACTACATGCATCCTATTTGTGCACTGCATCTTCGTCCGTTTTGTGCACTGCTCGAATCACATACTTTATGTGCACTACATTATGTTCTAATGTTGAACTCTAGTTTTGTAATTGAAATAAAGTTCTTCATAACATAACCAGAGTTCATCATTACAAGCCATTCTGTATGACAAGCAAACTAAGTTCAGCAAAAGCAAATGATCACAAGCAAACTAACGATACATAAGCAAACAACAGAAAGCAAATTTGATGATAAATCTAAAACGACGCGAGCAATGTTGGCTCTTGGCCGGCACCGTCTGCTTCTTCACCAGGTAGCGTCTCCCCAGCTGCTCCTGGCGTGCTTCTTGGGGGGCTCCTCCTTCTCCAGCTTTGCACGGCGAAGCCCGTCCTGGGTGAGGGTGATGCGGTTCCATATCTCGTACGCTGCGTAGGCGTCCTTTGCTGCGTACTCGATGTGCCTCATGGTCAGAGGCAGGGTGGCCCAGCGCCTGTGTTCTTCGTCGGTGATCTTCTTCATGTTGTTGTAGTAGTCGTCGATGAGCATGCCGGCGACGTCTGCAAGGGAGTCCAACTCCTTTGTGGCCTCGGGCACCCTCCATTCCTTCTGGATGTCGACAAAGTTGGCGACCTCCAGATTGACGTGCTCTAGCCTGGTTTTGTCGCCGCCGATGGAGAAGCCAGCAAACATGTACCTAGGGTCGGCGAGGAAGTTGTCGAAGACGGTGCACCTTTCAGCGGCGCTCAGTTGGAAGAGCAGCACCGGCTGAGTCTTGCCGACGGAGAGTTGGACAAGGGCGGGTTTCTGCGTCGCGTCAGGCTCGTTGTTGTACTCGAGATCAATCCCGAAGATCTTGTGGCGCTGGAGCCTAAGATGGCGCTCGTACTGCTCGAGGGAGGTCGCCATCTGCTTCTTGTTGTTGGTGTGGATGACGTGCAACTTGGTGTTGCCGTGTGCCTCCACAATCCAGTACTCGTCGACGAACCCCATCGCCGGCAGTAGGGCTTGGTGTCTTTTGTGGAGATTGGTGTGATGGAGCGATTTGGTGGCAGCGCAATGGATACTTGTGTTGTTGTGGATGAGAAAGCCTTGGCAGTGGTCTGAATTTAAAGGGGGGGGGGGGGGCCGCAGCGGATGAACTGCACGATCTCGCTGACGATGCGGTTTTGCAGATCGTGGGTTGAGGTTGTGTCTGTGATCATGGGTTTGTGGCGATGGAACCGCTCGGATTGGACGGTTGTCTATGAACGTGGTTTTATTTTATTTTTCATTAATAAAATTTGTTAACCACCACGTTCTGTGCGAACGGGCATTTGTCACGTTTATATGTATCGTATGTGTTCCCGAAACTGCATTGCTTATGGTAACGCACTGCTTCATCTAACCAAATGCACTGCATTGTCTAGAGTTGCGTACTGCATCTGTTTTTGCTTGTACTTGCTGTAGCCCCTGGAAAAAAGTGCAGTATATTCCGCAATTTACGAGTGTTTTCGCTGTGAACTAGACCATGTATGTATTCCAAAACTGCATTGCTTATGGTACCGCACTGCTTCGTCTATCCAAACGCACCGCATTTTATAGAGCTGCGTACTGCATCTGTTTTTGCGTGTACTTGCTGCAGCCCCTGGCACTGGAGGGGGGGGGGTTGGGGGGGCCCTTTTTTGTTGTTGTGGCACTTATTTGAAGGTAGACTTTTTTTCGGACGCGTTATCTTAACACGCGTGTTGTTTTTTCGAATTTAACTTTTTTTACAAACTGCATGTATTTATTTGTTTCACTATCAGAACTTCATTGTTCTTCACAGTGAACTGCATCTGGTACTAACTTCTTCGTTTCGATCTAGTCCGTCTTATTTAGCCGGGCCGTTTTGGGCCGGCCCGTTTTATGTAACTCTTTCCCACGCCGGCCTCGCACGTGGCCCTCCCAGGCGATCCCACCGCTCCGCTCATAGGGAGAGACCGAGAAGAAACCTCTCTCCTCTCTTGTAGCGGCTCCCGTAGCATCTCTCCCTCGAGCAAAACCGCCGTCGCCCACAGCAACCGCCATCGCCCGCGGAACCGCTGTCCTCAAGAGGTCCTTATTCCTGCATTCGGCGTCCCCGTCCGCTCCGCCAGCCCTTCCCGCTCCACTCCCGCAGCCCTTTCCCGTCTGTTCCCGCCCCCGCCCCCCACCGCCGCCGTTCATCCCCTTTTTTGTGGTACGTTTCCCGTGCCCTCGGTGTTGATTGTCCCCTCGTCTAGTTTTGTGATTCTCGTAGTGGCTGCTTCATTTTTTGCTTATGTATTTTTTCCATAAGCAGGCGATTTGATCTCGATTTGAAGTCTGTACTCGTGTGTGCTCTATAGGCAGAGCAAGGTGCATCTAGGGTTTCGTCAGATTTCATCGATTTTGTTGCTGATATCTGTCACTTTGTCCTTGTGCTGCAGGCAAACGCCATGTCTTCGCCAAGCAGAGTAGAAGGAGGAGTTCAAGGTATGTGGATTGCTTACTTTGGCCTTGTTTATTTTCTGTGATGTTTATCTAGTTTCATAGTTCATCTTGAAGATTTGTTTATGCTATGTTAGTTGTCAGCGTTGCTTTGCATTATTTGTCATGTGATGTTTTGTAATTTCTGTTTCTGGTTTTTATTGGATCCAGTAGGTGATTGCAGTGGTCATAATGATACACCAATTGGCTCTCATTGTCCTGGTGGTAAGGATCATGGTGGTGAGGCAAGATATCAATTGAATTCACCAATTGAATCTTCTCCCATAAGTGTGGCCCCTCCTTCTGGTATGTGTTTGTTTTTTTTCTTCTTATTTTTAATTTGCCAATTTGCTTGTATCCCTATTTCTGTTGTAAATTTCATATGTGTCCTGTGAGTTTTGAAATGGATTGTTCTTATAAATATCTTCTATTTTTGATATTTATGCTTTGTTTATTTTGTGTATGCTGCTTACTTGATGTTGTACAAATTGGTGTTGCCTTGCTTTATCTAGTCCGGCATTTTTTTGGAAACAAACTGTGAAGTTAGTGTATGCAGCACTGCATTTATATGTATATGTGAACCTCCACTTTATGTATGTTTGAACTGCATTGTTGTTTTATTCAGGTTTTTTGTATACATATGTGTGTACTCCACTACATTGATATATGAATTGCATTAATTTTTATGTAGCTTATGATTGCAGCACTGCATTTATATGTATAAGTGTACTGCATTTGTTCTTTTTGTGCACTTTTTAATGACCATAGTTAAACTTCATTTTGACGCAGTGTCTGTTTTTCATGCTGGGGCACCTCGGTTTGAGGAGGTTACTCAATTGATTGACCATTATTTTGTAGAGGGTGACGTTGGTGTGTGCTTTGACCAGAGACGTCCCGTCTTGTCTGAAACACAATCTCAGTCTGTTGATGGTACATAGGAAGTTACACAGGAGTGGATGGTCTCGGAACAGCTTCGTGCATATGAATTGAAGCAAAGCAAGAAGAAGTTGAGGTTTGAAAGTGACTCAAAAGAGTATGCGGAGAAGGAGAAGCAGAGGAGAGCTGCAGACGGTGCCAAGGGTTCCAAATTTGTCAAAATCAAGCAGCCTGCTTTGCAGAAGAAGAGACTGAGTTCTGTTACTGAGGAAGGTGGTACTCCTCGGCGGAGTCCACATGTTGCTTGCATGAGCAAGAATCTTGGTAAGAGAATTGCTGAAGCTGGTGCAAAGGATCCTCAGCGCAAGCGACCACATGTCAGTGAAGGTCCCAACTTTGATGATGACGACTTTGTGCTTGCTGTTTGTGAGGCATGCTCAAACTGGTAGACGCAAAGACTGTGGTTCATCTAAGAGTCACCCCAAGCGTCCCCGCGATGATGGCGATGAAGGTGTTGGTGCTGACTCTGGTGGGGAGGCGGATGTTGTTCCAAAGGTTTGTTGAAGTGGACTGCATTTGTTTCCTTCATTGTTATTCTATCTGTGTTTTTTTGTCTCTTTTTATGGCTAATCTTCTAATGTGGACTGCATTTCCCTTTACATAGAGGAAGAAATCTAGTAAGAGCAATCCATCTGAAGATGATGCCGAGGGAGATGATGCTCGATTTAACAAGACCGTACGTTTGTCGCTCCCCACTGTTTGCAAAGCTGCTGCTTTACTGAAAGAAGCACATTGTAGTCGTGTTCGGGATGCTGGATTTGGTGTTGTCTTTGAACTGACAGTAAAGAAAAATGTGTCGCGCATTCTTATGTGTTATCTGATGGGAGTGATTGACCCTGCCACGATGATAATGGACTTTGGGAATGGCAGGGTTCTTCGAATCAATCGTGATGCAGTTCATCACATTGTTGATTTACCTATGGGAAGTCACACTGCACCCATGCCTGCTACCAGCGGCCATGATGACTCGTTGACTGCGCTCAAGGATGAGCTTGGCTTTGACCGTTCAAAAAGTATAGGTGTCAAGGACTTGCTTCAGAAGCTGGAGGTGTTGGTGCAGGAAGATGATCATGTGATGGTTGATCTTGCTGTCAAGGTGTTCTTCCTGATACTTTATCAGAATTTGCTGTGCCCCGGGCATGCAGTTCGTTTGGGCAGGGTTGCTGCCATGGTTGAGAACATGGATTATGCGGCTATGGCGCAGATGGACTTTTGTCAGCTTGTTGTTGATGAGCTGAGGCATCTGTGGTGAGGTGGCAGACAGAAGGGAGGAAGCAGAATTGTGCAGAGGGTTGTGCCATTGTCCCCTTGATTATGTATCTTGATTGCTTGAAGCTTCGCAAATTTTCAGTTATGCACACGTTGACGCCACGCGCGTCATACCTGACGACCAAGGACCTGATGAAGTTATACAACGAGGATATGCTTGTCAAGGGAAATATTTATTTGGAAACTTACAAATTTGGGAAGCTGCCGGTTAGTGCATCTGAGTTTTTAAGATCAGAGTTTTTTTTTTAAAAGTGCAGTCATTATAAATCTGAACTTTCTAGTATTTACATGTGTACTTCTCTTCCCTTTTTGTCTTTTTTTTGCAGTGGAATGCGTCAGGTGATATTGTGTACAACTGTCCTGCTGCAGTGCTATGTGGCGGCTCTGATGCGGGGCCTAGCACTTGTGCTAGGTTTTATGAGCCTATCTGTGGCCAGCTTCCTGCCTGTGATGATGAGGCGCCGCCTACTCGTGGTTTCACGGCTCGTCGGATGTTTGATAATAGAAGCTCTCCTAAACAGACATTTGTTGGCAGCAAAAAACACGAGGAGATTGATGAGCTTCTTCTGAGGGTTTTGAAGTTAACTGAATATTTGCCAACCTCTGGTGACAGGTTGAGGAGAGTTGCTGGTTTTTTCCCTGCTGGCCATGGCCCACGAGATGAAGATATTGTTGCTGCTCACAATTTTGATTGTGGCGTGGTTGAAAGTTTGAAGATTGCAGTGACGAATATTCAGTCTTCATATGCTCAGTTGAAACATTCACAGGAAGAAAAATGCACTTGGTATGAGAAGGATGCTGAGCACATTTTGGATGAAATGAACCGTCAGGACGCTGGCGCCGGCGCTAATAATGTACGTTCTAGGTTTTTTGTGCTTTCGAACCTCTTTCGTGTATTATGTGGACTGCTCCTCACTATTTGTTTTTTGTCATAGGCTGGAGTGGAATCTTCTGGTGTCCATGGATCTAGGGACGATGGAATTGGTCAGGTACAACTATTTTCTGCCATGCCTGTTCTGCCATGTGCCTCTCTTCTTGAACTTGCATTTTTTGCTTTCCATTTTATTGTATTTTTTGTGTACCTCACGATTGTAAAATGTGTACTGCTTGTGCATAGTTGAAGTTTTTTTCTTTTTTGGTCGTTACCATCTTATTTTTGTTTTGGTTTGTTCTATGCCCGTAGACTAGAGTTGCTGCTTCTGATGTGCACAAAGATTCCTACGATGGCTCTGAGAAGGATGAGGACTTGGCTAATGCATCGTCCCCTCCGGATGTTGTAGCTGATAAGGTTTAGTGGAATTACTTTTTCTGTTAGTGGGTTGTAATCTAATTTTTTGTTGTTGTTATAAGCTTGACGTACGCTATTCTGTTCACTCATATGCATTTCTTTTACATATGTGAGCTGCATAGTTTTACATGTGTGAGCTTCAGTCTTTGACAAAAGTGAATTGCAGTTATTTTCGCATATGTGGGCTGCAGTCTTTTACATATGTAAGCTTCAATATTTTAACAGAACTGAACTGCGGTTCTTTTTTGCATATGTGGGCTGCAGTGTTTGACATAAGTGAACTGCATTTCTTTTTACATATATGGACTGCAGTTCTTTGACATGTGTGGGCTGCAGTGTTTGACATAAGTGAACTGCTGTTGTTTTACATATGTGGACTGCAGTCTTTGACATAAGTGAACTGTGTGTTGTTCTGTTAATTATCCCCTTGCTCATTTGTGTCATTGTGTCTTTTTTAAACTTTTTACAGCCTGGAGATGAAAATGTAGAAGTTCATGTTGATGTGAACCAGGGGGGTTGTGCTGTTGCTGGTGGTGGCAGTGTTGATGCTTCTGTATCAGTTGCCGTCAACAGTGTAGAACCTTCTGTAGCTCAGGAATCCCACGATGCTGCTTCCCCTAGTCGGCACGAAGATTCTGATGTTGTCATTGAAAAGTCGTTCCTGCTGGTAGAGTTGCTGCTTCTCCTGTTTGTCTGACGCCCAACGATGTTCGTGATGTATTCAGAGTGGAGCATCATAAAGCTGAGGTATCTAAGGATGTTGCGGTTGACCAGACTGTTGTAAATCCAGAGAATGCTGATGTTGCTACAGTAGGGCAGTCCAGTGAGGCTGTGGTTGTTTCGTCGCAACCTAGCCAAGTAAATGTTTTGGTCAACTCTGAAGAACAACAACATGAAGACTCTGACACTGAAGGCAAGAGTTTTGTTTCAAACAGTTAAGTTGAAGTTTTTCTCATTCAATTTTTTTAATTACTATGGTAGCTGCATTAGATGTTTAATGATAAGTGAAACTTCATCTTTTGTTGGTGATTTTCAAAATAGCGAGCAGAATTTCCTTATCTTAATATTGAACTTCATTTTTTGGATAAGTGAACTTCATCTTTTTTTATTACAAATGACGAACTTCCTGTTGTGACACCGTTGAGCATTGATCCAGCTCTTCTGAAAAGATACAATGAGTTGTACACTGCTGTTACGAGGACTCGGAGGGACAAAAAGAAGAAGTATGGCTTTTTAAAAATTGTTTTGTTCATATGTATTTTCTAATTTCAGTCTTTACCCTTTCTCGTTCTTGTTATTTTTGTAGTATCTTATGTTTCAGTTTTCCATAAAAAATTCAGGGACATGATTGCTTTTAAAACTGAGATGGCTGATATTACCATTGGCGAAGTTGGTCAATCTTTTTGGGCTAAAGGGATGCTCACTACAGCCCTTGTAGATCTCGGGGTTTCTTTGCTGGTAGATAAGTTTAAGGGATCTCCGACGATGGTTGTCCCGTACCATATTTGTGTAAGCATGCAGAAATTTTTGTTTTTGTTTTTTGATTTTCTTTTCTGATTTCGTGTGATGACCTGTTTGCTTGAGCACTATTCCTTTGTTTGGTTTTGTTTTGGCAGACGAGTATTTGGCATGGTGGTAGTGTAGGCAGGAGTGTTAAATTGATGTTCTCTTCAAAAGCCAAGGAGCGTGTTGATAAAAAAGATATGGTGAGTAACGTTTTATGTGTCGAAGACCATTTTTTGTGTGTTGGTTATTATAGTGTTCTTTTTCTTGTTCTTGTAATACTTATTTTTTTTTTACTTCCAACAGGTCCTGTTTGCAACATTTGATCCGCCAGAGATGAGGGATGGCGTTGGTCATTATTGTGTAGTTGCCTTAAATGTGAAAGAAAGGCGGTTTGAATTTCTTGACTCGCTCAATAAACCTGGCATCTCTGAAGCGAACAGGATTTTTAGGAGGATGGTTAAAAATATCAAGCGTGCATGGAAAGAAGGTAGCTCAAGTTCTGATGAGCCGCTAAATCCTCCTACACTAGATGGATTTGTGTTGAAACATGTTATTGTCACAATTCAACCAAATGGGTATGTTCCTTACAGCCCCTCTCCACCATACTGCTGATTTTTTTTATAATTTCATTATGTGAAACTGATGTTTTTTGTTCTTTTATTGCAGGCATGATTGTGGATTCTATATGTTTCAATTCTTGCAGAATTGGGATGGTGTTCGAGTTGCTCAGTTTGGGGTGGAGCACATTGGCTACATCAGAAAGGCCATGCTCTATAGTTGGCTCACATCGACAAAGTGTTGCCTTGAGTTATCGTCACTTTTAATTTTTGTAGATAAAGGTTGTTTTAGTGAACTTCTTTATTTCCCTTACTTTTTTTGTCTACTGCTTGCTTCCGCTTCTTAAGGTCTTTTTTTACTAGTGTGTTTAGTGAAATGCGTGATTTACAGTGGATGGCTATATATTGTTGTGTAAGTGAGCTGCATTTGTTGTAGACAAGTGAGCTGCATTTATTCGGGGCAAGTGAGCTGCATTGTTCTAGACAAGTGAGCTGCATTGTTCTATATAAGTGGGTTGCATTGTTCTAGACAAGTGAGCTGTATTGTTCTATATAAGTGGGCTGCATTGTTCTAGACAAGTGGGCTGCATCATTCTAGACAAGTGGGCTGCATTCTCTTCTTTAGTGAACTGCATTTTTTTATATTATTGAGATGCATTTAATGTTTTTGGTTTTGTATTTGGGCTGGGTGTTCCCATGTTTTTTCTCCTCGTTATCAGGTTTTGATGGGGGTCTTCATGGAGGTTGTACATCATTGTTTGAGTCGCAGGGTTCTGAGGTAGTTATGGAGGATTGTGCCATTGAAATCTCTCCAGAGATTTCTGGTACTTCTGCTGGAGATGTTTTGAACACATATGCGATATCTGGACCTGGACCAGATTGTGGAAAGGTTGCTCGCCCCGGCTCTCCTTATGAGGTAGTTGATGTTGATGATGATGATTTTGTTACGCTGGTGCCACGTGTCACTAGGACTAGGAGTGCAGCAATCAATCATCCTCCTGCAGATGAGGCTGAAGTATTTTTGAACAAGAGGGCAGGTGAGAGGGCTTTTAAGTTGAGAGGCTCTTTAGAGAAATTAAAGCCTCCGAGGTTCAAACATATTGATGAGGCGAGGATAATAAATGATCTCGTTCTCAGCCAAGATTTTGTAACCAAATACCACGAGTAAGTTTTATGTGTGTGCCCTTCATCCTTTTTGTGTATTTTGTTTTTAAGTTTATTTTATTGATCCCATCTGTGTATGTTTACTGCAGGAGCGCGTTCTTGATGGTGAATAATTCTTTTGGTGATGTCGAAAATGTCAAAGTTGACTATATCTATAATACATTTGGCAAAGGAGCTTGCATGGACTCGTATCTCATGGATTTTGTCATTAAGTACTGGAAGCAAGACCCTGAAATGAGTTTAGTTATCGTTCTGGTGAACGTGTGCTACTTTCACCTTTATTTATCACGGTAAATGTGTCTGCTGTCATGTTTTTTTTTGCTTTGGTGCATTTTTCTCTTGTACTGAATTTTTTATGTCCATGCGTGCATGCATGTTTTATTCTTTTTTTCATGTCCTATTTTGTTCTTTTTCTATGCAGTATGTTCTTCAAATGGAAACCTTTGTGAAGAAAGATGATGAAGGATACCCTGTGTTGCCAGTTGTGCATGAGCCATTTGTTTTAGAAGATGCAGTTAAGCAGTTCAAGGTTTTTGTTGGCGACGAAAACCTGTTGGACGCAAAACTGGTAAGGCCATTGTTTTCCGTCATTTATTTTCTGTTAGGGAAGATAGCATGCAATTTCAAAAAAATTCCTACGCTCACGCAAGATCTATCTAGGAGATGCCTGGCAAAAAGAGGGGAGAGTGTGTCCACGTACCCTCATAGACCGAAAGCGGAAGCGTTAGCTTAATGCGGTTGATGTAGTCGAACGTCTTCGCGATCCAACCGATCAAGCACCGAATGTACGGCACCTCCGAGTTCAGCACATGTTCAGCTCGATGACGTCCCTCGAACTCTTGATCCAGCAAAGTGTTGAGGGAGAGTTTCGTCAGCACGACGGCATGGTGACGGTGATGGTGATGTGATCCGCGCAGGGCTTCGCCTAAGCACTACGACGCTATGACCGGAGGAGTAAATTGTGGAGGGGGGCACCGCACACGGCTAAGAGAATATCTGATGTCCTTTGGGGTGCCCCCCGCCCCCGTATATAAAGGAGGAGGGGAGGAGGCCGGCCTCCTAGGGGCACCCCAAGTGTGGGGAGTCCTACTAGGACTCCCAAGTCCTAGTAGGATTCCCCTTTCCTTTCCGGAGTGGGAAAGAGGGAAAGGGAGAGGGAGTAGGAAAGGGCAAGGGGGGCGCCGCTCCCTCCCCTAGTCCAATTCGGACTCCATGGGGGGGGGGGGGGCGCCACCTCCCCTTGGCCTGCCTCCTCTTCTCCCCCTATGGCCCAATAAGGCCCATTACTTCCCCGGGGGGTTCCGGTAACCCCTCGGTACTCCGAAAAATACCCGAATCACTCCGGAACCATTCCGGTGTCCGAATATAACCTTCCAATATATCAATCTTTACCTCTCGACCATTTCGAGACTCCTCGTCATGTCCGTGATCTCATACGGGACTCCAAAAAACTTCGGTCACCAAAACACATAACTCATAATACAAATCGTCATCGAACGTTAAGCGTGCAGACCCTATGGGTTCGAGAACTATGTATACATAACCGAGACACATCTCCGATCAATAACCAATAGCGGAACCTGGATGCTCATATTGGCTCCTACATATTCTATGAAGATCTTTATCGATGAAACCGCATAATAATATACGTCATTCCCTTTGTCATCGGTATGTTACTTGCCCGAGATTCGATCGTCGGTATCATCATACCTAGTTCAATCTCGTTACCGGCAAGTCTCTTTACTCGTTTCGTAATGCATCATCTCGTAACTAACTCATTAGTCACATTGCTTGCAAGGCTTATAGTGATGTGCATTACCAAGAGGGCCTAGAGATACCTCTCCGATACACGGAGTGACAAATCCCAATCTTGATCTATGCCAACCCAACAAACACCTTCGGAGACACCTGTAGAGCATCTTTATAATCACCCAGTTACATTGTGACATTTGATAGCACACAAAGTGTTCCTCCGGTATTCGGGAGTTGCATAATCTCATAGTCAGAGGAACATGTATAAGTCATGAAGAAAGCAATAGCAACAAACTAAACGATCATCATGCTAAGCTAACGGATGGGTCTTGTCAATCACAGCATTCTCTAATGATGTGATCCTATTCATCAAATGACAACACATGTCTATGGTTAGGAAACATAACCATCTTTGATAAACAAGCTAGTCAAGTAGAGGCATACTAGGGACACTCTGTTTGTCTATGTATTCACACATGTACTAAGTTTCTGGTTAATACAATTCTAGTATGAATAATAAACATTTATCATGATATAAGGAAATATAAATAACAATTTTTATTATTGCCTCTAGGGCATATTTCCTTCAGCCTCCCACTTGCACTAGAGTAAATAATCTAGATTACATAGTAATGATTATACCACCCATGGAGTCTTGGTGATGATCATGTTTTGCTCGAGGAAGAGGCTTAGTCAACGGGTCTGCAACATTCAGATCCGTATGTATTTTGCAAATCTCTATGTCTCCCTCCTTGACTTGATTGCGGATGGAATTGAAGCGTCTCTTGATGTGTTTGGTTCTCTTGTGAAATCTGGATTCCTTCGCCAAGGCAATTGCTCCAGTATTGTCACAAAAGATTTTCATTGGACCCGATGCACTAGGTATTACACCTAGATCGTATGGCACCCCGGCTCAGAGGAAACCGGAACGCCCCGTATTCCAGTCCCAGGGACAAGTCTACTGGAATACGGCACTGTTGGCATAGAACAAATCAGCTCTTTATTGCTATAAATATGGTTACAAAGATTACATCAACACGGCGACAATATGCCTGCTCAAAATAGCTCTATGCTAACAGCGGATCGACCTGAGGAGGCGGAGTATCTCTCGGCAGCGGAACAGCGTCGGCGGTGATGGACTCCACTCCGCAGGGACTCTGGCTAGAACGCGTATCCTAGCTCGCGCAATCAACATCTTCGACAAACAAGCAGTCATGGCATGACCTGCAAACTGGCATGACACGCCAGGTGAGTACTTTGAATGTACTCGCAAGCTCACAACAAACATCAGCATTAAGGCAAGACAACATCATAGTAATCAAGATTAAGTTAAGATTTATTGTTACCGAAGGAATGGTTGAAATGAGCAATAATAGGCTACTCTTCCTGCATTCTGGTGACCAACTCATGATCACTCCAAGAACATCCAACGATCATCCTCGAGATCGTTACTAATACTTGCCCATGGCATGATATCCGACTGTTGCCATACTCAGATGAGTTCCTTCCTTCATTACTGTCATTATAACGGTTGATCTCCTATAGAGGTCTGGACGGGCTGTCCAATACCGTGGACACGGCTATTCGAATATATTTAACACTCTGCAGAGGTTGTACACTTTACCCACACCACGGAACTCATGGCCTCGTGGTCCCATTCGGGTGGACCAACGACGTTCCGACGAAACCCGCCTGACCCGTGACTCTTCCATCGTACGACCGGCAATCATACTCCCTCTTGGAGTCAAGCCCTGGGTGGCCCCGTGTCCTCAAGACACCTGCCAGCGTCCTGGCTAAACAAACTGTCCCAAACGGGGACCTGGATCCAATAACTCAACTGGGCTCACAGGGTTATCGCCGCCTACCGGGCCAGGGTAGCGCGCGCGCATAACCCTCCCTCTTTGGAGGTACTGGTGGAAGAGCACGCGATCAGACCAAGTCAAGGCCGTCCCATACCGGCAAATGTGGCTGCACGAATAAGCCCGGACAGGTGACTCTCGATCAACCAACTAAGTTCACTTATTACCAGGTTGTTTCATCAAGTTAACTTAGTTGGTCAAATTAGGCATCTTATCCTCGAACAATCTTTCTGTCACAGCTGACACTCCGGTATCATAGTAATCCAATAACCGGCATGCTTAGGCTACTGCTACTAGTTCATATCCACAAATGCCGGATGGAATCCCAAAATAATCATAGACGGTAATCTCAACATCATAACCTCAACGAGTGGGTAAACTACTAGTCATTAACAATCCGGTATTCAACATCTACTCATGCATGTCATAATCCAATCCATGCTACAGATAACATTCTTGCTATTAAAGTAATTAATTAAACTATGATATTGCATTGCAATTATGCGGATGAGGGTTGTGGCTTGCCTGGAGATGAAGGACTCATCGGAATGAAGTGCGGAAATGTCGCGGGGACGAATGCCGGAAACAGTACTCTCTCGGAGGGCTGTTTACGGACAAGGGCAAAAGTGTCATTTCAGCTGTGTCAACCCAGCACGAGAATGACACCATCGGAACGGGCTCGATGAGACGAAGAAGTGGGCGCTGGTTTCGTCTGAATCGGAGTCCCGGGCAAAAAGATATGAATGATTTTCTGCCAGGGACCAATCAGCAAAAGAGATAATTGCATCCGGGTCCCTGAGCAGCTCAGCCGCTTGCACATTCAAATAAAATGCGTTTTCCCCAGAGGAAGACGTATTCCAGAGGAAGACGTATTCCAGAGGAATACGCCTCCACTTATCCACCTCAGCAGTGGCGGGGCCGGCTCCTGGGTCATCGACGGGCGGGGCCCGCGCTGGCCCTCTCTCTCCTCCCACCTCCTTCGTCCTCCTCTCGATCGGGGACAGGAGCGAGGCGAGGCAAATCGCCGCCGGCGATGGCCCGGGCGGCTCCGGCCGTCCCCGGTGGAGCTTGGACCACCGACGGGACCGGAAGGAGGCGCCGCATTCATCCCGCCTGGGCTCGGACGCCGGAGGGGCCCAAGACGGCGGCGGTTAGAGCGCCCACGGCGGTGGTCGTCGGCCAGATTCGAAGACGGCGTCTCCGGCACCCAAACGACGGGGCAAGAAGGGGGAAAGGACTGCCGGACCACAGGGGTTCTTGCGGTGGAGAAAGGAGGGGGAGTCCGGGCGCAGCTCGCCGGAATTTATCCGGAGCCGAGCGGCGGCCCCGACGGCCATTGGAGGCGGAGAGGAGCTCCGGGGCTCGGGCAGGGGAATGGGGAGTGACAGAGGAGGACGGAAGAGGCTCTCGTGAGCTCGGGAGGACTCGGGGCAGCCTATAAATAGCCGGACGGCGCAGGGCTCGGCCACGGCCGCGGCGAAGCGTGCCGGAGCTTCGGAAGAGCTCATGGAGGAGGGGAGAGACGACCAGAGAGATCGGAGAGAAGCTGAGAAGGCTCGGGAGCGCTCTGGAGGGCTCAGGCGAGCTCGGGAAGGCTCGAGACGGAGAAAACGCCAACGGCGGCTACGGGCAGAATAGGGCGGAGCTCGTCGCGGAGCGGCGAGGATGGGACTGGAGGGGGAGAGAGGTCTGGGGAGAAGAAGACAGCGAGGGAAAGCTGTGGGACAAGACTAATCGCGCGAAACCGACAAGGAGAGGAGGGGCCCCGAGCAAACGGCGTTCGGCACGCGTCCACTGCGTGCCCAAACGGTGGTCACCGCGTGCACAGTGGCATGCAGTGCTTTCTGGCACCCAAAATGTTGTCTAGCTAAGGGACCTTGCTCCCCAAGGCACCGTGAAGGTGATAGATCAACGAGAAAGTCCAAGGGTTGATGGGAATTCTCACTGAAAGGTTGCTGTAGCAAACTGTTTGATGAATGCTGTGATCAACAGAAGAGGTATAAGGTCCAACTGAGATGTCTGGGAGGTTTGGGATAGGAAGGACTACTATTCTGTGGAATTTTAAGGGAAATGGACCAGGGTTTAACATAGTTGCTTAACAACTGCATAACCTGGTCCAGAATGCCAATCTTGAAGTGCCACTCACATGGAGTGTCCAATTGGTCTGAAATTTGGCAAGGCTTGATTATTTGGACATATAATGATGCTGTGGAAATTTCATACCAAATGGACAAGCCATAATGGTACTTGCTTCACAAGCATCCTCTCTGTCCAGAAACTTGCAAAATTTGCACAGGGCAATTGGATTACTGAATTGGGCCAAAACTTGGTGGAAGGAGTTGAAATGGATTTAAGAATGTCCTGGTAAATTTTCAGCTTAAATGAAGCAATATAAAATATAGTTGCTTCACAACTAAAAAATATGGCCAGAATCTAAGAATTGATGCTCTGCTCACTCAGATGATTGGATAGGGTTGAAACTTGTGTAAGAGTCATTATTTGGGCAATTGGAGGTGCATGCAAAATTTCAACTCATTTGGATACTCCTAGCTAGCACTTGCTTCACAAAGATTCCAGTTGCCCAGAAACTTTGGAAATTAGCCAGGAGAGATTTAATATCCAAATAAATTTGAATTTTGGCATGTGGAAATGATATGGATAGGAAAGGATGCCCAAAAAGTTTGAGAGCAAGTAGGCCAATATAAAGGGTACTTGCTTCACAAACTGACAACTAGGGCAGAATCAGAAAAGGAATTTTGGTGGATTATTTTTGAACATGGCAAGGAATATTTTGACATATCTGGATAAGATATGTCCCAAAGGATTTATGAGAATTATTTGGGAATTTTGGGAATGATAGATATATGAGTTGCTTCACAACTCAGAGCTGATAGGGTTATTCCTTTAATAGAAAAAGGAATATTCCCAAGAAAAGAATATTGGGATTGGTCCAAGATGGAAATTACAAGGTCTTGGGATGATTTTGAGGTTGGCAAGCCACTTGGGAGAGGAATCAAGGGTGATCTCTCCAGGTTTCAGGACTACTAAGCCACATAAAAGCAAATCCAGACCAAAATAAAAAGGAAAAAGAAATGGGCAAAATCCAGGGTGTCACAAACCTACCCCCCTTAAAGAAATCTCGTCCTCGAGATTTGGTTGCTCAGGGGTTAAACCTGAATATTCCCCTTTGAGGAAACCGTTTCCCACTCGGGTTTCCTTTATACCTTTGTATTCTGCTCCCGCTGGTTACTCGGACTGACTGCCTGGCCCTGATGTGATTCATTTCACTGGATTCTCATTCTGACGGGTCTTTCCTCATATATTATTCTGACTTAATCCTTTTATGTCCAATGGCCTGCCTAGGTGCAATGAATTATCCTGACTATAATACCCGTCCTTCTCGCAAGCCCGAGAGTTGTTCTTTATGGACGTGTTGTGATGAAGTCCAATACGGATGATCGTCCATTGACTCGTGAACAGATCCTCTCGAGGGACATGAAATCTTTTACTCATCATGCTTGGGTGTCCTCAAAGGGCTGTATGTCCTCCAAGTTTGAAACAGTACTGTGATTCATATCGTTCTCCTTCTCGCATGGTTTACTGAATCATCTTTGGTATCTGTACTATCTCAGGTATCACATTCGCACCGAAGATTTAATTGTCACCTGTCGTGACCAGCATAAAGGTGTACGGTGATATTATCCATAGACTTGACTGACAGTGGTCCTGGCAGTAGAATCTTGTTCACAGCAGGTTATTCTTTATCTGCTTCCCATATGTGAGGACATGTGCTGCGAGACTGTTGCTCATCCTTCTGAGTGCTCAGTCTGACAGGCTTGACTATTCTCTTCTGATGATTCTGGGAATATTTAGTTGGCTGAGCGGGTTGACTCGATATGGGGTCCTTGCAAATAGATTAGACCCCGTGGTGTGTATCCCCATGGTGACCGGTATCGAACCAGTCTATTCTGGCATTTGTACCAAGTTGATCATGTAACCATTATCATATCTGTATGGCCAATCTTGCTCCTTCATTATGGTTTTCTTTACCTGGATCCTTAGCTGAAAGAGCTTGGCCTTATGTATTCTCGATTCTTCGGGTGACCATGGGTACTGCCAGATGCAACATTCCGGCAGGCATATTACTTGACAAGTTGTAGCTGTAGGGTAACGACTGTCTGAACCCTTGGATGAAATCGGCAAATAAACCAGTAGCCACCAGAACGGTCTTTACAACTCAGATCTGGGACATTACTGGAGTAACTCAACCCCGACTCAAGACGGCTGAAAAGCAGCTCAGAGCATGAGACGGTGTCGATAAGAAGAAAGTAGCAGCTCCCTAAGACGGCCGAGAAACAGCTCAGAGCATAGGGTCACCGCTACGGAAAGAAATTCAACAACTGTCCGAGACGGCCGAAAAGCAGCTCAGAACACGGGCCAGTTGCTGACAAAAGAAATAAAATCAGCATCCACCCCGGACGGCCGTAAAACAGCTCGGAACACAGGCGTGGTGCCGTTACTAAAGAAAGGCAGGCAAGGGTTCAGTAGCGTCCCATACAGCTTGCTATTACGCAGACAAGCACAGGTATGTTAATTGAAACCGGGCTGACATCATGGTCTGAGTAACTCATGTAACCTTGGCAGCATGTTCATCATTTCCATAAAAACATGTGTAGCTGGCACTTGATTTCTGAGGCAGGCTTGTGTCCTGACTGGTTCTTGCATTCCGACCAACGGTTGCGGACCTGACTCTTGGGATGCATTGTCATATGCTGCCAACTGTCTGGGGAGGATCTTGTACTCTGAGGCTTCCTTTTTGCCACATATGGACTGAGTGCATATATCTATTCCTTAATGTTTCTGCTGTGAAGGTTGCAATGATGCATACTGGTTGCTAATAATCAATCCAAAATACTATTGGTAGTCAGGCCAGGTATTTCCCGATATCAGGCAGTCAACGGAAAATTCCATATTGTTGAGCTGAGCCTCCAACTAACTGTCTCTTCACTGATTTCTTTGAGTCCGGTGTCGGGGAGCAACTTCCATAAGGGGAAATAAGGTAACACCAAGGACCCGACGAAAGAAGCAAAAGAAACGACTAAACAAAAGCACACAAAGCACTAAGATCACACACAAGCAATATATTACAGCTACTCACAGCAATAATATGCATGCCTACCTAAGCACACAAATCTCGCGGAGACTCCGGTATTACGGTCTAACATGCTGTGGCGATGTGCACGAAAGGAAGTCAAGGTGTGGAAGGAGTTGGTGTAAACAAAGGTACACCAAACACGGCTTAACACTGGTTGCAACTGGAAGGATACTGAGGCGAGGACGGACTTGATGATCGTGGATCGGAACACGGAGGTCACGACCACATCATCATCAAGCGTACGGAAGAAACCGTACTTGTCCTGGGAACGGATAGCGATGAAAAGAAAGGCCTGCTGGCATTGCCCTTTTCTGATAACCAAGATCAGTAAGGGTTGCCAAGGCGGCTAGAGGGATGGCACGATCCGGGATAGAGACATGTCTATCACCGAACCATAGGGGTGGCTGAAAAGGATGCAATGGTGTGGTACCGGTGTATCAATCCTGCAAGGGATCGACATTGCCAAGTACCTTGGCATCTCTCTGCTGGGACAGAGATGACACCACACACCAAGAAAAGATATGCAACTGGAGGGTACAGGTAGTGGATTGCCACCTATACTCACCAGATCAATCGTTAGTGATAACTAGTCTATATGCATGCTATGCAGCAACCAAATGCAGCAAACAAGTGCAACAAACCGACTAGACTCTATACTACCGCTTCTAACGCTCGCACCTAGACTGCGCGTCCTATAGCCAGACCTGCTCTGATACCAACTCCTGTGGCACCCCGGCTCAGAGGAAACCGGAACGCCCCGTATTCCAGTCCCAGGGACAAGTCTACTGGAATACAGCACTGTTGGCATAGAACAAATCAGCTCTTTATTGCTATAAATATGGTTACAAAGATTACATCAACACGACGACACTACGCCTGCTCAAAATAGCTCTATGCTAACAGCGGATCGACCTGAGGAGGCGGAGTATCTCTCGGCAGCGGAACAGCGTCGGCGGTGATGGACTCCACTCCGCAGGGACTCTGGCTAGAACGCGTATCCTAGCTCACGCAATCAACATCTTCGACAAACAAGCAGTCATGGCATGACCTGCAAACTGGCATGACACGCCAGGTGAGTACTTTGAATGTACTCGCAAGCTCACAACAAACATCAGCATTAAGGCAAGACAACATCATAGTAATCAAGATTAAGTTAAGATTTATTGTTACCGAAGGAATGGTTGAAATGAGCAATAACAGGCTACTCTTCCTGCATTCTGGTGACCAACTCATGATCACTCCAAGAACATCCAACGATCATCCTCGAGATCGTTACTAATACTTGCCCATGGCATGATATCCGACTGTTGCCATACTCAGATGAGTTCCTTCCTTCATTACTGTCATTATAATGGTTGATCTCCTATAGAGGTCTGGACGGGCTGTCCAATACCGTGGACACGGCTATTCGAATAGATTTAACACTCTGCAGAGGTTGTACACTTTACCCACACCACGGAACTCATGGCCTCGTGCTCCCATTCGGGTGGACCAACGACGTTCCGACGAAACCCGCCTGACCCGTGACTCTTCCATCGTACGACCGGCAATCATACTCCCTCTTGGAGTCAAGCCCTGGGTGGCCCCATGTCCTCAAGACACCTGCCAGCGTCCTGGCCAAACAAACTGTCCCAAATGGGGACCTGGATCCAATAACTCAACTGGGCTCACAGGGTTATCGCCGCCTACCGGGCCAGGGTAGCGCGCGCGCATAACCCTCCCTCTTTGGAGGTACCGGTGGAAGAGCACGCGATCAGACCAAGTCAAGGCCGTCCCATACCGGCAAATGTGGCTGCACGAATAAGCCCGGACAGGTGACTCTCGATCAACCAACTAAGTTCACTTATTACCAGGTTGTTTCATCAAGTTAACTTAGTTGGTCAAATTAGGCATCTTATCCTCGAACAATCTTTCTGTCACAGCTGACACTCCGGTATCATAGTAATCCAATAACCGGCATGCTTAGGCTACTGCTACTAGTTCATATCCACAAATGCCGGATGGAATCCCAAAATAATCATAGACGGTAATCTCAACATCATAACCTCAACGAGTGGGTAAACTACTAGTCATTAACAATCCGGTATTCAACATCTACTCATGCATGTCATAATCCAATCCATGCTACAGATAACATTCTTGCTATTAAAGTAATTAATTAAACTATGCTATTGCATTGCAATTATGCGGATGAGGGTTGTGGCTTGCCTGGAGATGAAGGGGTCATCGGAATGAAGTGCGGAAATGTCGCGGGGACGAATGCTGGAAACAGTACTCTCTCGGAGGGCTGTTTACGGACAAGGGCAAAAGGGTCATTTCTGCTGTGTCAACACAGCACGAGAATGACACCATCGGAACGGGCTCGATGAGACGAAGAAGTGGGCGCTGGTTTCGTCTGAATCGGAGTCCCGGGCAAAAAGATATGAATGATTTTCTGCCAGGGACCAATCAGCAAAAGAGATAATTGCATCCGGGTCCCTTAGCAGCTCAGCCGCTTGCGCATTCAAATAAAATGTGTTTTCCCCAGAGGAAGACGTATTCCAGAGGAATACGCCTCCAGTTATCCACCTCAGCAGTGGCGGGGCCGGCTCCTGGGTCACCGACGGGCGGGGCCCGCGCTGGCCCTCTCTCTCCTCCCACCTCCTTCCTCCTCCCGATCGGGGACAGGAGCGAGGCGAGGCAGATCGCCGCCGGCGATGGCCCGGGCGGCTCTGGCCGTCCCTGGTGGAGCTTGGACCACCGACGGGACCGGAAGGAGGCGCCGCATTCATCCCACCTGGGCTCGGACGCCGCAGGGGCCCAAGACGGCGGCGGTTAGAGCGCCCACGGCGGTGGTCGTTGGCCAGATTCGAAGACGGCGTCTCCGGCACCCAAACGACGGGGCAAGAAGGGGGAAAGGACCTCCGGACCACAGGTGTTCTTGCGGTGGAGAAAGGAGGGGGAGTCCGGGCGCAGCTCGCCGGAATTTATCCGGAGCCGAGCGGCGGCCCCGACGGCCATTGGAGGCGGAGAGGAGCTCCGGGGCTCGAGCAGGGGAATGGGGAGTGACAGAGGAGGACGGAAGAGGCTCTCGTGAGCTCGGGAGGACTCGGGGCAGCCTATAAATAGCCGGACGGCGCAGGGCTCGGCCACGGCCGCGACGAAGCGTGCCGGAGCTTCGGGAGAGCTCATGGAGGAGGGGAGAGACGACCAGAGAGATCGGAGAGAAGCTGAGAAGGCTCGGGAGCGCTCAGGAGGGCTCAGGCGAGCTCGGGAAGGCTCGAGACGGAGAAAACGCCAACGGCGGCTACGGGCAGAATAGGGCGGAGCTCGTCGCGGAGCGGCGAGGATGGGACTGGAGGGGGAGAGAGGTCTGGGGAGAAGAAGACAGCGAGGGAAAGCTGTGGGACAAGACTAATCGCGCGAAACCGACAAGGAGAGGAGGGGCCCCGAGCAAACGGCGTTCGGCACGCATCCACTGCGTGCCAAAACGGTGGTCACGGCGTGCACAGTGGCATGCAGTGCTTTCTGGCACCCAAAATGTTGTCTAGCTAAGGGACCTTGCTCCCCAAGGCACCGTGAAGGTGATAGATCAACGAGAAAGTCCAAGGGTTGATGGGAATTCTCACTGAAAGGTTGCTGTAGCAAACTGTTTGATGAATGCTGTGATCAACAGAAGAGGTATAAGGTCCAACTGAGATGTCTGGGAGGTTTGGGATAGGAAGGACTACTATTCTGTGGAATTTTAAGGGAAATGGACCAGGGTTTAACATAGTTGCTTAACAACTGCATAACCTGGTCCAGAATGCCAATCTTGAAGTGCCACTCACATGGAGTGTCCAATTGGTCTGAAATTTGGCAAGGCTTGATTATTTGGACATATAATGATGCTGTGGAAATTTCATACCTAATGGACAAGCCATAATGGTACTTGCTTCACAAGCATCCTCTCTGTCCAGAAACTTGCAAAATTTGCACAGGGCAATTGGATTACTGAATTGGGCCAAAACTTGGTGGAAGGAGTTGAAATGGATTTAAGAATGTCCTGGTAAATTTTCAGCTTAAATGAAGCAATATAAAATATAGTTGCTTCACAACTGAAAAATATGGCCAGAATCTAAGAATTGATGCTCTGCTCACTCAGATGATTGGATAGGGTTGAAACTTGTGTAAGAGTCATTATTTGGGCAATTGGAGGTGCATGCAAAATTTCAACTCATTTGGATACTCCTAGCTAGCACTTGCTTCACAAAGATTCGAGTTGCCCAGAAACTTTGGAAATTAGCCAGGAGAGATTTATTATCCAAATAAATTTGAATTTTGGCATGTGGAAATGATATGGATAGGAAAGGATGCCCAAAAAGTTTGAGAGCAAGTAGGCCAATATAAAGGGTACTTGCTTCACAAACTGACAACTAGGGCAGAATCAGAAAAGGAATTTTGGTGGATTATTTTTGAACATCGCAAGGAATATTTTGACATATCTGGATAAGATATGTCCCAAAGGATTTATGAGAATTATTTGGGAATTTTGGGAATGATAGATATATGAGTTGCTTCACAACTCAGAGCTGACAGGGTTATTCCTTTAATAGAAAAAGGAATATTCCCAAGAAAAGAATATTGGGATTGGTCCAAGATGGAAATTACAAGGTCTTGGGATGATTTTGAGGTTGGCAAGCCACTTGGGAGAGGAATCAAGGGTGATCTCTCCAGGTTTCAGGACTACTAAGCCACAGAAAAGCAAATCCAGACCAAAATAAAAAGGAAAAAGAAATGGGCAAAATCCAGGGTGTCACAGATCGGATATGAACTCGTTCATCCAGACTCCTTCATTTGCTGCTTCCGAAGCAGCTATGTACTCTGCTGCACACGTAGATCTCGCCACGACGCTCTGCTTGGAACTGCACCAACTGATAGCTCCACCATTCAATATAAATATGTATCCGGTTTGCGACTTAGAGTCATCCAGATCAGTGTCAAAGCTTGCATCGGCGTAACCATTTACGACAAGCTCTTTGTCACCTCCATAAACGAGAAACATATCCTTAGTCCTTTTCAGGTATTTCAGGATGTTCTTGACCGCTGTCCAGTGAGCCACTCCTGGATTACTTTGGTACCTCCCTGCTAAACTTATAGCAAGGCACACATCAGGTCTGGTACACAGCATTGCATACATGATAGAACCTATGGCTGAAGCATAGGGAATGACTTTCATTTTCTCTCTATCTTCTGCAGTGGTCGGGCATTGAGTCTGACTCAACTTCACACCTTGTAACACATGTAAGAACCCTTTCTTTGACTGATCCATTTTGAACTTCTTCAAAATTTTATCAAGGTATGTACTTTGTGAAAGTCCAATTAAGCGTCTTGATCTATCTCTATAGATCTTGATGCCTAATATATAAGCAGCTTCACCGAGGTCTTTCATTGAAAAATTCTTATTCAAGTATCCTTTTATGCTATCCAGAAATTCCGTATCATTTCCAATCAACAATATGTCATCCACATATAATATCAGAAATGCTACAGAGCTCCCACTCACATTCTTGTAAATACAGGCTTCTCAAAAAGTCTGTATAAAACCATATGCTTTGATCACACTATCAAAGCAAATATTCCAACTCTGAGAGGCTTGCACCAGTCCATAAATGGATCGCTGGAGCTTGCACACTTTGTTAGCACCCTTAGGATTGACAAAACCTTCTGGTTGCATCATATAGAACTCTTCTTTAAGAAATCCATTAAGGAATGCAGTTTTGACATCCATTTGCCAGATTTCATAATCATAAAATGCGCCAATTGCTAACATGATTCGGACAGACTTAAGTATCGCTATGGGTGAGAAGGTCTCATCGTAGTCAACTCCTTGAACTTGTCGAAAACCTTTCGCAACAAGTCGAGCTTTGTAGATAGTAACATTACCATCAGCGTTAGTCTTCTTCTTGAAGATCCATTTATTCTCTATGGCTTGCCGATCATCGGGCAAGTCAACCAAAGTCCACACTTTGTTCTCATACATGGATCCCATCTCAGATTTCATGGCCTCAAGCCATTTTGTGGAATCTGGGCTCATCATCGCTTCGTCATAGTTTGTAGGTTCGTCATGGTCTAATAACATGACTTCCAGAACAGGATTACCGTACCACTCTGGTGCGGTACGTACTCTGGTTGACCTACGAGGTTCGGTAGTAACTTGATCCAAAGTTTCATGATCATCATCATTAACTTCCTCACTAATTGGTGTAGGCATCACTGGAACTGATTTCTGTGATGAACTACTTTCCAATTCGGGAGAAGGTACAATTACCTCATCAAGTTCTACTTTCCTCCCACTCACTTCTTTCGAGAGAAACTCCTTCTCTAGAAAGGGTCCATTCCTAGCAACGAATATCTTGCCTTCAGATCTATGATAGAAGGTGTACCCAACAGTCTCCTTTGGGTATCCTATGAAGACACATTTCTCCGATTTGGGTTCGAGCTTATCAGGTTGAAGCTTTTTCACATAAGCATCGCAGCCCCAAACTTTAAGAAACGACAGCTTAGGTTTCTTGCCAAACCACAGTTCATATGGTGTCGTCTCAACCGATTTAGATGGTGCCCTATTTAACGTGAATGCAGCCGTCTCTAAAGCATAACCCCAAAACGATAGTGGTAAATCGGTAAGAGACATCATAGATCGCACCATATCTAATAAAGTACGGTTACAGCGTTCGGACACACCATTACGCTGTGGTGTTCCAGGTGGCGTGAGTTGTGAAACTATTCCACATTGTTTCAAATGAAGACCAAACTCATAACTCAAATATTCACCTCCATGATCAGATTGTAGAAACTTTATTTTCTTGTTACGATGATTTTCCACTTCACTCTGAAATTCTTTGAACTTTTCAAATGTTTCAGACTTATGTTTCAGTAAGTAGATATACCCATATCTGCTCAAATCATCTGTGCAGGTCAGAAAATAACGATACCCGCCGCGAGCCTCAACACTCATCGGAACGCATACATCAGTATGTATTATTTCCAATAAGTTAGTTGCTCGCTCCATTGTTCCGGAGAACGGAGTCTTAGTCATCTTGCCCATGAGGCATGGTTCGTAAGTATCAAGTGATTCCAAAAGCCCATCAGCATGGAGTTTCTTCATGCGCTTTACACCAATATGACCTAAACGACAGTGCCACAAATAAGTTGCACTATCATTATTAACTTTGCATCTTTTGCCTTTAATATTATGAATATGTGTATCACTACAATCGAGATTCAACAAAAATAGACCACTCCTCAAGGGTGCATGACCATAAAAGATATTACTCATATAAATAGAACAACCATTATTTTCTGATTTAAATGAATAACTGTGTCGCATCAAACAAGATCCAGATATAATGTTCTTGCTTAACGCTGGCACCAAATAACAATTATTCAGGTCTAAAACTAATCCCGAAGGTAGATGTAGAGGTAGCGTGCCGACGGCGATCACATCAACTTTGGAACCATTTCCCACGCGCATCGTCACCTCGTCCTTAGCCAATCTTCGTTTAATCCGTAGCACCTGTTTCGAGTTGCAAATATGAGCAACAGAACCAGTATCAAATACCCAGGCGCTACTACGAGCATTAGTAAGGTACACATCAATAACATGTATATCAAATATACCTTTCACTTTGCCATCCTTCTTATCCGCCAAATACTTGGGGCAGTTCCGCTTCCAGTGACCAGTCCCTTTGCAGTAGAAGCACTCAGTTTCAGGCTTAGGTCCAGACTTGGTCTTTTTCCCAGGAGTAGCAACTTGCTTGGTATTCTTCTTGAAGTTCCCCTTCTTCCCTTTACCCTTTTTCTTGAAACTAGTGGTCTTGTTAACCATCAACACTTGATGCTCCTTCTTGATTTCTACCTCCGCAGCCTTTAGCATCGCGAAGAGCTCGGGAATTGTCTTTTCCATCCCTTGCATATTATAGTTCATCATGAAGCCTTTATAGCTTGGTGGCAGTGATTGAAGAACTCTGTCAATAACACTATCATCAGGAAGTTTAACTCCCAGCTGAGTCAAGTGGTTATGGTACCCAGACATTCTGAGTATATGTTCACTGACAGAACTATTCTCCTCCATCTTGCAGCTATAGAACTTGTTGGAGACTTCATATCTCTCAACTCGGGCATTTGCTTGAAATATTAACTTCAACTCTTGGAACATCTCATATGCTCCATGACGTTCAAAACGTCTTTGAAGTCCCAATTCTAAGCCGTAAAGCATGGCACACTGAACTATCGAGTAGTCATCAGCTTTGCTTTGCCAGACGTTCATAATGTCCGGAGTTACTCCTACAGCGGGTCTTGCACCTAGCGGTGCTTCCAGGACGTAATTCTTCTGTGCAGCAATGAGGATAATCCTCAGATCACGGAACCAGTCCACATCATTGCTACTATCATCTTTCAACTTAGTTTTCTCTAGGAACATATCAAAAATAAAACATGGGAGCTATACGCGAGCTATTGATCTACAACATAATTTGCAAATACTACTAGGACTAAGTTCATGATAAATTAAAGTTCAATTAATCATATTACTTAAGAACTCCCACTTAGATAGACATCCCTCTAGTCATCTAAATGATCACGTGATCCATATCAACTAAACCATGTCCGATCATCACGTGAGATGGAGTAGTTTTCAATGGTGAACATCTCTATGTTGATCATATCTACTATATGATTCATGTTCGACCTTTCGGTCTCAGTGTTTTGAGGCCATATCTGCATATGCTAGGTTCGTCAAGTTTAACCCGAGTATTCTACACGTGCAAAACTGTCTTGCACCCGTTGTATGTGAACGTAGAGCTTATCACACTCGATCATCACGTGGTGTCTCGGCATGACGAACTGTCGCAACGGTGCATACTCAGGGAGAACACTTATATCTTGAAATTTAGTGAGGGATCATCTTATAATGTTACCGCCGTACTAAGCAAAATAAGATGCATAAAAGATAAACATCACATGTAATCAAAATATGTGACATGATATGGCCATCATCATCTTGTGCCTTTGATCTCCATCTCCAAAGCACCGTCATGATCTCCATCGTCACCGGCTTGACACCTTGATCTCCATCGTAGCGTCGTTGTCGTCTCACCAACTATTGCTTCTACGACTATCGCTACCGCATAGTGATAAAGTAAAGCAATTACATGGCGATTGCATTTCATACAATAAAGCGACAACCATAAGGCTCCTGCCAGTTGCCGATAACTTTTATAACATGATCATCTCATACAATAACGTATATCACATCATGTCTTGACCATATCACATCACAACATGCCCTGCAAAAACAAGTTAGACGTCCTCTACTTTGTTGTTGCAAGTTTTACGTGGCTGCTACGGGCTTCTAGCAAGAACCGTTCTTACCTACGCATCAAAACCGCAATGATTTTTCATCAAGTGTGCTGTTTTAACCTTCAACAAGGACCGGCCATAGTCAAACTTGATTCAACTAAAGTTGGAGAAACAGACACCCGCCAGCCACCTGTGTGCAAAGCATGTCGGTAGAACCAGTCTCATGAACGCGGTCATGTAATGTCGGTCCGGGCCGCTTCATCCAACAATACCGCCGAATCAAAGTAAGACGTTGGTGGAAAGCAGTATGACTATTATCGCCCACAACTCTTTGTGTTCTACTCGTAAATATCATCTATGCATAGACCTGGCTCGGATGCCACTGTTAGGGAACGTAGCATGCAATTTCAAAAAATTTCCTACGCTCATGCAAGATCTATCTAGGAGATGCATAGCAATGAGAGGGGAGAGTGTGTCCACGTACCCTCGTAGACCGAAAGCGGAAGCGTTAGCTTAACGCGGTTGATGTAGTCGAACATCTTCGTGATCCAACCGATCAAGCACCGAAGGTACGGCACCTCCGAGTTCAGCACACGTTCAGCTCGATGACATCCCTCGAACTCTTGATCCAGCAAAGTGTCAAGGGAGAGTTTCATCAGCACGACGGCGTGGTGACGGTGATGGTGATGTGATCCGCGCAGGGCTTCGCCTAAGCACTACGACGCTATGACCGGAGGAGTAAACTGTGGAGGGGGGGCACCGCACACGGCTAAGAGAATATCTGATGTCCTTTGGGGTGCCCCCCGCCCCCGTATATAAAGGAGGGGAGGAGGAGGCCGGCCCCCTAGGGGCGCGCCAAGTGTGGGGACTCCTACTAGGACTCCCAAGTCCTAGTAGGATTCCTCTTTCCTTTCCGGAGTGGGAAAGAGGGAAAGGGAGAGGGAGTAGGAAAGGGCAAGGGGGGCGCCGCTCCCTCCCCTAGTCCAATTCCGAATCCATGGGGGGGGGGGGGGGCGCCACCTCCCCTTGGCCTGCCTCCTCTTCTCCCCTATGGCCCAATAAGGCCCATTACTTCCCCGGGGGGTTTCGGTAACCCCTCGGTACTCCGAAAAATACCCGAATCACTCCGGAACCATTCCGGTGTCCGAATATAACCTTCCAATATATCAATCTTTACCTCTCGACCATTTCGAGACTCCTCGTCATGTCTGTGATCTCATCCGGGACTCCGAACAAACTTTGGTCACCCAAACACATAACTCATAATACAAATCATCATCGAACGTTAAGCGTGCAGACTCTACGGGTTCGAGAACTATGTAGACATGACCGAGACACATCTCTGATCAATAACCAACAGCGGAACCTGGATGCTCATATTGGCTCATATTCTACGAAGATCTTTATCGGTCAAACCGCATAACAATATACGTCATTCCCTTTGTCATCGGTATGTTACTTGCCCGAGATTCGATCGTCGGTATCATCATACCTAGTTCAATCTCTTTACCGGCAAGTCTCTTTACTCGTTCCGTAATGCATCATCCCATAACTAACTCATTAGTCACATTGCTTGCAAGGCTTATAGTGATGTGCATTACCGAGAGGGCCTAGAGATACCTCTCCGATACATGGAGTGACAAATCCTAATCTTGATCTATGCCAACCCAACAAACACCTTCGGAGACACCTGTAGAGCATCTTTATAATCACCCAGTTACGTTGTGATGTTTGATAGCACACAAAGTGTTCCTCCGGTATTCGGGAGTTGCATAATCTCATAGTCAGAGGAACATGTATAAGTCATGAAGAAAGCAATAGCAATAAAACTAAACTATCAATATGCTAAGCTAACGGATGGGTCTTGTCCATCACATCATTCTCCAATGATGTGATCCTGTTCATCAAATGACAACACATGTCTATGGTTAGGAAACATAAAAATCTTTGATAAACAAGCTAGTCAAGTAGAGGCATACTAGGGACACTCTGTTTGTCTATGTATTCACTCATGTACTAAGTTTCCGGTTAATACAATTCTAGTATGAATAATAAACATTTATCATGATATAAGGAAATATAAATAACAACTTTTATTATTGCCTCTAGGGCATATTTCCTTCATTTTCTTGTTTTTGCATTTCTTTTTATAGTTATTTGAAATAGTGGTCCTAATGCTACGTGTCAAATGAACTTTCATTTTCATTTGTTTTTTGATGCGACAGATTATGATGCCGCGCTCTAAGGATGGTCATTATTCCTTATACACGATGAACAAGCATTGCCAGACGATTGATATCCATGACACTAGGAAGTACATTGGCCATCCTGATTTCTTGACAAAGTGGCGCAGGACTGACTACCACTCAAATTGCATTGAAGTGGTATGTCATTTTTTCAAAGCCAAGTGCAAAGCTTTTTTGTGTTTCTCCTACTGCATATATTTTTTAAACTGCACATGCATTGTTCGTACACATAGCACCACACTTGTTAATATAGTGCACTGCAACATATGCGTCACAGAACTGCATTTTCTCCCACACACCCAATCTGTGTAAAGGAGTGATAAAAGGAAATGACCTCACGTGCATTTAAAAGAGGGACTGTCTAGACGTTGAGAGAACTTTGTATTTTTCGCTTCGTCTGATAGTTATTGATCTGTGACGTGTGTTTATTACTTTGTGCTGCCTTTTTGCCAGATGAGGAGGATGACTCAGCTGCTGAAGGCGGTTTATGGTGAAAAGTTGTATAAATCTAAGAACCACCCTGACTCAGTTAAATTGGCAGAGAAGCCCTCTTACCCGACCGTGCCAGCGCAGGGAACAAACGAGTGTGGAATCTATGTTCTGAGGTTGACGTAGTTGTATGACGGCACCCGTCTAGTCGAAATAATTGTCAAATCCGATGTAATACCTTCTCTGTTTCTTCTTTTTGTTAATATTTTGATTTTTTGATTTTTTTCACTTTTTGTTCTTATGACAACCTTTTTTTAATCACTGGTCTGCATTTTTTAAATTTTTTTCAGCCTGCGGTTGAAGATTGGAAGGCGGAGTACATTTTCCAGCTGCTGTTCAATCTTTTGAACATGTTGTATTATGAAGACATGCCACCTGAGCTATGAGATCTGATTGCAAGCCTCGGGCTTACATCCCTGTCGTAGTCATAGTCGCAGTAATAGTCATTTGGCATTTTTTTCTGGTTAAAGGCCTGTGTATGGACAAGAACTAGGTTTTATGTTGTGTACTGTGTGCGGTCTAAGGTAGATAATGTATGAAAAGACTACTATTTTCTTGTCCTCGTGTATCGTCTGCTTTTTGCAGCAGCGTATATGGACGAAACTATGTGTGTTTTATTTTATATAAATAATATAGTATATTTTTTTTTGTTCTTATGTGTATTTTTTGTTTTTTTTGCTCCTGCGCCGTTTTTCGTAGGTGTTTTCTTTTTTTTCACCTGTTTTTTCCATCTGTACAAAAACTTTTTTGCAGAATGGCACTGCATTCATGTGTACAACTGAACTGCATCATGGCTAAGTTCTTTTTTAAGCACAACTTTCCTCTTTTTTTTTAAATCGGGCTCCGTGGGGTCGTCACGCCCCGTATCTATCTTAGGGGTGTGGCTCTGGGGTTGCGTGTGTTCTAGGGTTTGGAAAACAGAATAGCCGCACTGCGCCTGTTAACCAAGCGCACTGCGTGCGTTAGCGCGAGGCCGAGCGGGGGGGGGGGGGGGGGGGGTGGGGGGGGGGGGGGGGGGGGGGGGGTGGGGAGGGGGGTTGTGACCCCCCTTCCCACCCCCCTGCGAGGTCGAGCCTGGAACGAGCCGGAGCAGGCGGCGACGCGGCGCCGCATGCGGAGGCGAGTCTGTCACACCCCATCGCCCCCTGTCTATCTTAGGGGTGTGGCTCTGAGGTTGCGTGCGTGCTAGGGTTTGGAAAATAGAATAGCCGCACTGCGCCTGTCAACCAAGCGCACTGCGTGCGTTAGCGCGAAGCCGAGCGAGGGGGGGTAGGAAGGGGTGTCGTGACCCCCTCCCCACCCCTGCGAGCGAGCCTGAATGAGCGGAGCAGGCGGCGACGCAGTCGTCCGCGGCGCGCGCATGCGAGAGCGAGTCCGTCACACCACCGTCACCCCCTGTCTATCTTAGGGGTGTGGCTCTCGGGTTGCGTGCGTGCTAGGGTTTGGAAAACAGAATAGCCGCACTGCGCCTGTCAACCAAGCGCACTGCGTGTGTTAGCGCGAGGCCGAGCGGGAGGGGACCCCCCTCCCCACCCCCTTGCGAGGCCGAGCCTGGAACGAGCTGGAGCAGGCGGCGATGCGGCGTGCCGTGCCGCCGCATGCGGAGGCGAGTCCGTCACACCCCGTCGCCCCCTGTCTATCTTAGGGGTGTGGCTCTAGGGTTGCGTGCGTGCTAGGGTTGGAAAACGAATAGCCGCACTGTTCCTATCAACCAAGCGCACGCGTGAGTTAGCGCGAGGCCAGCGGGGGGGGGGGTGGGGAGGGGGGTCACCACCACGAGGCCGAGCCTGGAACACCGAGCGCGGCGACGCGGCTGTCTCGCGCGCCGCATGCGGAGCGCAGTCCGTCACAACCCGTCGGCCCCTGTCATCTTAGGGGTATGGCTCTAGGTTGCGTGCGTGCTAGTTTTGGAAACAGAATAGCCGCACTGCGCCTGTCAACCAGCGCACTGTGCGTTAGCGCGAGGACAAGCGGGGGGGGGGGAGGGTCGTGACCCCCCTCCCCACCCCCCTACGAGGCCGAGCTTGGAACGAGCCGGAGCAGGCGGCGACGTGGCGTGCCGCGGTGCCGTATGCGGAGGCGAGTCCGTCACACCCTGTCGCCCCCTGTCTATCTTAGGGGTGTGGCTCTGGGGTTGCATGCATGCTAGGGTTTGGAAAATAGAATAGCCGCACTCGCGTGTCAACCAAGCGCACTGCGTGCGTTAGCGCGAGCCGAGCGGGAGGGGGGGGGTTGGGAAGGGTGGTCGTGACCCCCCTCCCCACCACCCAGCGAGGCCAAGCCTAGAACGAGCCGGAGCAGGCGGCGATGCGTTGTGCCGCGGCACCACATGCGGAGGCGAGTCTGTCACACCCCGTCGCCCCCTGTCTATCTTCGGGGTGTGGCTCTGGGGTTGCGTGCGTGCTAGGGTTTGGATAACAGAATAGCCACACTGCGCCTGTCAACCTTGCGCACTGCGTGCGTTAGCGCGAGGCCGAGCGGGGGGGGGGGGGGGGGGGCGTGACCCCCCTCCCCACCCTCCTGCGAGGCCGAGCCTTGAACGAGCCGGAGCAGCCGGCCATGCGGTGTGCGGCGGCGGCGCATGCGGGGGCGAGTCCGTCACACGCCGTTGCCCCTGTCTATCTTAGGGGTGTGGCTCTGGGGTTGCTTGCTTGTCAGGGTTTGGAAAACAGAATAGCCGCACTGCGTGTGTCAACCAAGCGCACTGCATGCATTAGCACGAGGCCAAGCGGGAGGGTGGGGAGGGGCGTGACCCCCCTCCCCACCCCCCTGCGAGGCCGAGCCTGGAACAAGCCGGAGCAGGCAGCGACGCGGCGTGCCGCGACGCCGCATGCGGAGGCGAGTCCGTCACACCCCGTCACCCCCTGTCTATCTTAGGGGTGTGGCTCTAGGGTTGCGTGCATGCTAGGGTTTAGAAAACAGAATTGCCGCACTGCGCGTGTCAACCAAGCGCACTGCGTGCGTTAGCGCGAGGCCGAGCGGGGTGGGGGGTGGGGAGGACCCCCTCCCCACCCCCCTGCGAGGCCGAGGCTGGAACGAGCCGGAGCAGGCGGCGACGCGGTGTGTCGTGGTGCCGCATGCTGAGGCGAGTCCGTCACTCCCCGTCGCCCCTGTCTATCTTAGGGGTGTTGCTCTGGGGTTGCGTGTGTGCTAGGGTTTGGAAAACAGAATAGCCGCACTGCGCCTGTCAACCAAGCGCACTGCGTGCGTTAGCGCGAGGCCGAGCGGGGGGGTGGGGGTGAGTGGGGGTCGTGACCCCCCTCCCCACCCCCATGCGGCCGAGCCAGGAATGAGCCGGAGCAGGCGGCGACGCGGCGTGCCACGGCGCCGCATGCGGAGGCGAGTCCGTCACACCCCGTCACCCCTATCTCTCTTAGGGGTGTGGCTCTGGGGTTGCGTGCATGCTAGGGTTTGGAAAACAGAATAGCCGCACTGCGCCTGTCAACCAAGCGCACTGCGTGCGTTAGCGCGAGGCCAAGTGGGGGGGTGGGGAGGGGGGGTCGTGACCCCCTCCCCACCCCCTGCGAGGCCGAGCCTGGAACGAGCCGGAGCAGGCGACGACGTGGCGTGCCATGGCGCCGTATGTGGAGGCGAGTCCGTCACACCCCGTCGCCCCCCATCTATCTTGGGGGTGTGGCTCTGGGGTTGCGTGCGTGCTAGGGTTTGGAAAACAGAATAGCCGCACTGCGCCTGTCAACCAAGTCCACTGCGTGCGTTAGCGCGAGGCCGAGCGGGAGGGTGGGGAGGAGGGTCGTGACCCCCATCCCCACCCTCCTACGAGGCCGAGCCTGGAACAAGCCGGAGCAGGCGGCGACGCGGCGTGCCATGGCTCCGCATGCGGAGGCGAGTCCGTCACACCCCGTCGCCCCCTGTCTATCTCCCCGTGCGCCTGTCAACCAAGCCTGGGTGGGACGGGGGGTTGTGTTTTCGATCGTAGAGGAGGCGGTTGGACGCGGGCTAGCCGTGGTAGTTTTGGTAGTGGACGTGCGCTCGCCGTTTTATTTCAGCGTGGCAACCGCCAAGTGGCAGTGTTCGCGGTTGTCTAGAAAAAACAATCGTCTAAGCGAACTGCAATGCTTAATTGACAGCACATCTTCCTTCCCATACCGAACTGCACAGCGGACTGCATTTTTTTACGTGCGAGGGTACTGGAGGTGCGTGCTAGTCGTGGGTCGTGGGGCTTGTTGGTTTTCGGCTAAAAATGTGTTGGGTCCGTTGGGGTGTAAGACGCATTCGGCCCAAGTCGGCCTTGTTTTGCTGTACGGGTACTTTGCTCTTGCGCTGTGTGTGCGCGGTAATGTTTAGTCCCACCTCGCCCGCCGAGAGCGCGCCGCACCTGTTTATAAGCCCTGGCGAGGCAACGGTATCGAACTCCTCTGGTTACTTATTTGGGCACTTATATACGGCGCTCGTTGTTCTATCCTCTCTGACCTGTGGGCCCATGTGTGCCCGACCCCATGCATCGTGGCTCAGAATGGACTCGCCTACTGTGGGCACAGACTTACTACGAGACTGGCTAGGGCCTGGTTGCACCTGGGTGGTCAATTTTTTTTTCTTTTTGTATTGCAAGCATTTTCTTTTGCACTACATGTATTCGTGGCAGTACAAATGATATCATTTGTACTGCTTGTACCAACATTGCGCACTGCACTGCGTGTACTAAGTCTGTGTATTGTGCACTGCACGAAAGTGGCTGCAGTCCCTCTTGTGCTTCATTTAAGCATGTTCTGGACTTCATGTACACACTTTGTGAACTGCCTGATATTACTTTGATGAACTGCATTCACATTTATTTAGAATGGTCTGCGGATTATATTTTTTTAGAAATATTAATATTAATGGTCTTTCTATAATTACTCTTATGGACTGCATGTTGACACATGGGCACTGCTTATGTTTACCATTGTGAACTGCATTCATCTTTCTTTTTTAGGTATGAGTTGCAGTCAGAGTACTTAATTTTTTTTGTTTAACGTTGTTTTTGAATATGTTTTGTATGTGTCTAGTATGTTTTGATATCACACATCAGATTTTTCAAAGTTGTCTGGATACTTGTTCTAATACAAACTCAACAATCATTACCTAGTGCAACGACATTGTTTTTACAAAGAAACATTCGATATGAAGCAACAGACATAAGCAAAACCTAGCAGACAGGAAACAAGGAACAACACAACCACTAAAGTAAAATGAAACTAAACATAGCCCTGTTCATTTCTAGTTGCTGTATGGGATTACAGCCTTGTTCTTCTTCTTCGCTTCTTTTCTCTTTTTGCCCTGTCTAGTCCCATTATGACATCGTAGATGATTCTCCATGACTCGTAGGTTGCGAATGCATCTATTGCTGCATACTTGATAAGCTTGTCTGGCAGCGGGCAAAACCCCCACAGAGTATGGTCCTCCTTGCGGTTGATTTTGTTCTTCATGTCATGGTAGTGAATGTCGATCAGCCTGCCGGCAACATCAGCCAAAGAGTCAAACTTCTTTTTATTGTATGGGTCTCTCCATTCCACCTGAATATCAATGTAGTTGTCGGAGTTGATCTCCAAGCCAGATAGCTTCAGGTTGTTTTTGTCTCCTTCAATGGCGAATCCGGCGAAGGTGTATTCATCATTCATGAGGAATTTGTCTAGTTCCATTGGCCTGCAAGATGTTTGCATAGACTGAATATAGTGAGACAGTTCCAGTTATTTTTTAGAACCACCAATGTTTTTTTGATTTTGCTGAAACTGAAGTGCAATATGAATCCCTGAATCTGTTGCAGTTAGTAGCTGCTAATACTTTGTACAACATAACTAGTAAATCTCATAATAGATTCCATAAACAATGCATGTTTGTGCATGTTTGTTGTCTTGAATTGAATTTCATACATGTTTTAGATAGTAATGGTGCAGTTTTCTATTGTTCAGGCAGATAATTTGTATTTGGTAAAACAAAATAAAACTGCGTGGATCACTAGATCATCTAATTCAAGAATTGAACACATGAGTTACATGGAGCCAGATGAAAACTGTCAATGAATTCCTATGCCATGCTTTTTAAAAATGAGAACCAAAGTTTATATAATGGCATTTGCGGTGAAGAAAATTTAAAATCAATATTGACAAGCAATAGTACAGATTGATAATTATTCTCACCTGTCTTTAGCTGCAGAGATGTGGTAGACAAGGCATTCTTTTTCTACGCATAGCTGGAGCACTGCTGCCCGCTGTGGCTTCACGTAGTGCGTGTACTCGACATCAACGCCGACTAGTTTGACGGGCATTCCGCCGAGCTTCCTCCTGAGCGTGGACAGCATCTTGTCCACGTCTTGACCCTTGCTTGTGCAAACAACGTGGATATTGTGGTTGCCATGGAGGTCGACGTCGTGGAGCTCCCTGGTGTACCTGCGGCGCTGCTTGTACAGAGGTGCATCCGCCATGGCTCTCCTCTGCTCTCTCGCGTTTCTTCTGGAGAGAGAGGTTAGTGAAAGGAAGTGGGGAGAAGAAGCTGCAATGGGGTTTTTGGGGGGACGAAACAATTGTGTTTTCTCCTCTGCTCTCTGTGATAGGACGTCGGAGTGGTGGAGGGGGGTGGTAGCGTGGTGGGGTTGTGTTTTCAGTTACGTGGCAACTCCAGAGAGGTTTTGCTATGAGGAGGCTGTCTTAGTGTGTTGGAAATCCGGAACGTCGTCGCCTCTTTTTTCGTGACAACTTCAGGTATGCACGCAACTGTCAGAAAATGTGATGATTGTGTTTTCGGTGAATTTTCCTAGTAAGTGCACTTCTTGGGTATCATGATAGAACTGCCTATGTCCATAAAGTGTACTGCATGCAACTGATTTTTATTCTTCGTATACTTATTAGATCGGATCAGAATTCATACAGATGTACGCACATTACTTTTTCGATGGAGTTCTTTCTTATTTTCTCTTTTTTTATAGATGATGGTGATGCAGCTTTTGTGTGGATGGAGGGTAGTGTGGATAGGGGTATCGGACTGCTTTGCTTAACTAACAGGGCTGCATTCTTCATTTTAGCCCTACTGCAATGCAGTAGAAAGGGAACTGCATTTCAGAAGTAACAATACTTCGTGCTTCCACGTGACGAACTGCATTGTTGTAGGTCGCGGACTGCATTTGTACATTGACTTGAGGCTTCCTGCATTTTATTTATGAGAGCGAACTGTAGTTTCTGGCAGTGCCCACACACATTTTTTTTGTGGTTGTTATTCATTTAAAAAATGTTTCTCATTTTTCTTTGGTGTTTTATTTTTGTACTTACTGTTTTTTTATTGGGCCGTGTTATTTTTAACCACTATAGCATGTTGGGCCTGTGTTAGAGGAGTGAAAACACATTCGGCCCAGGTAGGCCTGTCAGCACGGCTGGTTCCCAGTGCGCTGTGTGTGCGCGGTAACGTTTATTCCCACCTCGCCCGCCGAGAGCGCGCCCGACCTGTTTATAAGCCCTGGCGAGGCCGCCGTATCGAACTCCTCTGGTTACTTATTTGGGCGCTTATATACGGCGCTCGCTGCTCTATCCTCTCTGACCTGTGGGCCCATGTGTGCCCGGCCCCATGCATCGTGGCTCAGAACGGACTGGCCTACTGTGGGCGCAGACCTACTACGAGACTGGCTGGGGCCTGGTTGCACCTGGGTGGTCAATTTTTTTTATATTTTCCCTCTTACGTATTTTTTCTAATATAGGGCATGCACTGCTTAGTAAATCATTTTGCACTGCATTCATCAGGTTTGTGTACTGCATGTGCACACATTCCACACTACATATGCAGGTGCATTTTTGTGCACTTCATGCTGGTAGCATTTTTTTATTGTTTTTCCTCTTACGTATTCTTTTCTAATATACGATGTGCACTGCTTTGTTAGGTCTGTGTGCACTGCATTTGTCAGAGTCCAGTACTGCAGGTGCCCACATTTTGCACTGCATGCATCCTTTTTTGTGCCGACATTGTGACTGCTTGTGCCAACGATGCGGACTGCATTGCTTGCATTTACGGACTGCATTTCGTGCACTAAGTCTATGTGTTGTGCACTGCACGAAAGTGCCTCTCTTGTGCTTCATTTTTGAGCATGTACTGCACTTCATGCACACATATTGTGAACTGCCTGGTATTACTTTGATGAACTGCATTCACTTTTATTTAGAATGGTCTGTGGATTATAATTTTTTAGAAATATAAATATTTAATGATCTGCGGTTAGTGCGTGGGAAGTGCTGCAGTCAAAGTACACCATTTTTTGGGTCCTTTTTCTTTGGTAACATAAGCCTTCATTGATTGTCCTTCATTTTTGGTAACATAAGTTTCATTAACTCTCGTTTAATTTTCACTTTTGACCTTTTTGCATTCCTCTTCTATAAATGTAGGCCAACTTCTAACCTTCCCTTGCAGTTCATTTCTCCTCTGGCCGCAACTTCTCTCCTTCCTCCAGCCTCTCTTTATTTCTTTTCATTTTCTAGGTTTTTGTTGCAATGGCTCCAGGCCCCTGCGCGAATCTCTCCTACTGCGGCCATGGTTGTGGTGTGCCGACGCACTACGATTGCTCAGCTTGCTCGCAGGCCCGTCGTGCTCGCCGGGGGGGGGGGCAAGGTCTTGTGCCGAGCTAGGCGAGCGGAGCAGCTTGCATATGGCACAATATTCACAGAAGGATTGGATATGGGCCACATCAACGTTGCTGCGTTCTATTCTGCCCTACTTTGCCATGGCCTTGGCCGCACAAGTCCTTTTGTCCATCAGCTTACGCCAACAGACGTGGAGAGTCACAACAAGATGGTATTTTTCGCTTGATCTGATTTTTTCTTTGTGTCTTTTATTTTTTTGTATAATTCCATACTAGTCTGAACTTCTAGTATTTTAGGAATGCACTTATTTTGTTTTATTGAAGTGTACTGCACTGTGTACTTGTATCTTGTTTTTATTTTTTTGCTTGTGTGCATGGAGCTCGTGTTTTAGTTTGCAAGGTTACAATATGTGAACTGCCTAGATATTAGATGAGCACTACTAGTTTTCACAATTTTCCCTTCTTGTACGGTGTGTACTACATGCAACTATTCTCAAGAACTGCATGATAGTTAGAAGCGTACTGCATATTAGCATGTTCCGTACTGCATACCAGCGTGCGTTTTATATGTACTGCTTGTTGGACTATTGTGCACTTCATCTAGCTCGTGTCTGTACTGTGTGTACGTTTTTACTGCTCTGTGCACAGTATGAGAATTGTACTGCTAGTATCGTCCTCAAACAGTTTTATTATTTTTTGCAAAAAATCCCCCAACGAGATGTTAGGTATCTCCGGCTCAAGAAGAAGGGAATTCTCCAAGTTGTTCTCGGCAGTGGACACCTGAAACCAGCCAAGTACCGTGTAGGCGTTGATGGGCGGCTGTATCTGCAGAAAGGCTGGAAGGAATTTGTCATTGATAGTGGCCTGAAGTCTCAGCAAGTTGTTGTCCTCAACTTCTTTGAACTCGAGGATCGTATGGTTAGAATCACGTTTGACGTGATTGGTTAAGGTTATGAGGTTGATTGTAATAAGTACTTTTGTGATTTGTAATAAGTACTTTCATGATCTGAACCACTTGAATTATAAGTCAGAACTTCATGCTGCCTATGAGCTAACTGCATTTTTTATGGGTTGTGGATCAAAACGTGTCAATTTTTACTCTAGACTGCTATATATATGGTTTACTCTATACATCATTTCTCTCAGTATGGTTTAGTTGAAGAACTCATAGTCAGCGGGAAATTTGTGTTTACATAAAATTTAAACTGATACATAAGTCGTACAGATATGCAAACTGCTATGTATATGATTAATTTATTGAACTTCATCTATTTGGTCGTTAACCTGCTGCTTCTTCGCAGTGACTGGAGTGTGTTTAATGTCGCACTTTCTTTTGTTTTCCGTGGCGGTGTTGCTGGTTCTTGTGTTTGCACCGTTGTGTTTGTAGCCCCTCGCGTGCTGGTTGATGGCGGCTTTTGTTTTCTAGTGCTGTGAACTGCAATCTTCTTTGCTCCTCACGTGCTGGTTGATGGTGGCTTTTGTTTTCCAGCGCTGTGAACTGCATCCTTCTTTGCTCCTCGCGTGATGGTTGATGGCGGCTTTTGTTTTCCAGCGCTGTGAACTGCATCCTTTTGTGCTCCTACCTGGTTTTTTGTATGCGGTGTTGTTCTCGGTTGTTTCTGTACAGCAGCATTCCCTTGTGTTTTCTGTCTTTTGTTTGGTGGTCTTGTGGGCATTTTTTCATCATGTTCTTCATCCTCTTCACTCTCTTCTTCCTCTTCTTCATCTGATTCTTCATAAGACACTCCTTCTTCATTTTCTTCATGTTCTTCATCCTCTTCACTCTCTTCTTCTTCCTCCTCCTCTTCTTCATCTGCTTCTTCATAAGCCATTTCTTCTTCAGTTGTGTCACCATCTTCTTCTGTGATTTCATCTTCTTCGTCTTCCTTGTTTTCTGATCATGTTCTTTTGGGGCAGGTTCTTGAATTGTGTCTCTTCCTCTTTTTGCAGATGCTGCAATGTCTCAGTTTCTTCCATTTCTTAGTGTTGTCACTGGAATCTCTGTTTGGTTGTGCATCGCAATGTCCATGGTTTTCTTGTTCATGTCTTTTTTTACATGTCCTGGAATTGTGGCCGCTGATTTCATTACATGTCTTGCACCTTCTTATTCCTAGTGGGTGACCATCGCTGTCCAGCTCAGGCTGTGGCTTACTGTTTTTGTCATCATTTTTCTCCTTGCATGCAACCTTTTTTTGGGTTGCGTCGCCCCCTTTCTTCCTTCCTCTTGTGTTTGAAACAGGAGGTGGAAGAATTGTTTCTTTTTTGATTGCACCAGTTGCGCTGTGTTCGGTATTTTCTACTTGCTCGGTATTATTGTCATGCTGGGATTTCTCTGCTTGCTTTAGTTTTGCTGCTTCTCCTTCTTCATCGTTGAGCACATCAATTTCCTCGATCAGTGCCCTCATACCAGACAACGCTCTGTGGCACCCAGCGTCGGACCTTGTCGCTCTATTTGCAAGGTCCATTGCTGTTTCTGTCAGCAATTTTCTACGGCAAAAAAGCGAACTTCCATCTGGTGCTGTTTATTCGTAGTCTCTTCTGTCAAACGTTGCATTTGATCTTGCATTCCGGGTGTATCTTTTCATGATGTACACCTCAGGAATCTTGAGTACTCTCAGGTGAGAAAGCATGCATAACACATGGACGCAAAAGAGCCCTGCAGACAACACATGTTTTCTTTGTTTTGTAAGTGAACTGCATGAAATTAATAAACACATTTTTTTTGTTCATTTTATGGAAGTGAACTTCACTTTGTTTTGTGAATTACTCATGCATGTGGACTTTTAAAGTTCAGTAAGTGAGCTTTCATGCATGACTATCAGAAATTAGGATTTTTTTTGCTAGCGAGTCACACCTGTGTGTCTCCAGAGTTTGCACTCACATTCGTAGACACCTTTCTCTTCATCGACGACGACTTGGAAATTATGCCTTGCCCGGTCAAATGCATCCAATCTGTTGTAGTGGTGTACGAGGTACTTGGTCGGGTTCTCAGGGCACCGTTCTGCTCTGAATGCAGTGCTGCGGTAGAGTGTTTCTTTGAAATCTGCAAAAACTGCCCTTGTATACACTTTTGATAGCTGAACTTCGAACCCGAACTTGGTTGTTGTCTTTACCTCTGACTGCATGATCACAAATGCAGCGTTACGAATCAGAGAAATGAAAATTTTGTTTGTTTTTGTAGTTATATTTAGCAGTTTTTGATGGACATTTTATTTACCTCATTTTCTACTGTCTCTGCGTGCTCGACGGCCTTCCTGGTCTAAATGCACTTGTCCACCTGTTGAGCAAACAGATGGAGATCATGCTTCTCTTTGACGAAGTTTTTCTTCAATATGCGGTTCATGCTCTTGCTTCTCTGCGTGGAAGTCATCCGAGCACAGAAAATTTCCTTGTAGTAAGCCGAGATCCACTCGTGCCTGTCATCCCACAGCGAATTCATCACTTCGTCATTTTGCAAGTTGTATTTCTGCATGAGGTCCTTCCATGCCCGTTCAAATTCTGACGGCATTAGTGGGTGGTTCAGCACCGCATTGAGGTCATCCTTGAGTTTCTCGTGCGCCTTATACAACAAGGCGAGGTGGTCTTTGTACTTCTTCATGATATGCCACCGACACAACTTATGTAATGTACCTGGGAGGATAGTTTTTAATGCTGCCTTCATCGAAGAACATTGGTCTGAGAAGGCACAAATAGTGTTTTTTTATTAAGTTGTTTGTGTGTAAGAGAGACGGAAGAAATAGAAGTGTACCAAACAAACTTAAGTATACAGGTGTTGTTTTTTTGTACCTGTGAGCATGCAGATTGGCGGCTTGTTGTTCATACACCTCAGGAATGTTTTGAAAACCCACTCGAATGACGGTATTGTTTCATCTTGCACGAGGGCGACAGCAAATATGGTGCTCTGTAGATGATGGTTCACTCCCACGAAGACTCCCAGCGGCATGTGGAATTTGTTAGTTTTATATATCGTGTCAAATGTAACACAGTCTCCAAAATCTTCATAGGATCCTTTGCAACTTGCGTTGGCCCAAAAGACATTTCTTACAAGGTTATCTGCATCAACATCATAATCATAGAAGAACTCTGGGTTTATCTTCTGCATCTTCTCGAAGAAATCCAGAAGTTTCTTCACGTCATCTTGGGACTCTTCTCTGGCAAACTTCTGTTTCCTGCATTTCAAACGCAATGCAAACTCATTTCATCAAACAAGAAATAAGTACCGACAGAATGCTCAAGTGATATGTTCTGTGACATGCTTACTTGTTCACCCAGTCGCGGCTAGTATTTCCCATGTACTGCAGACCACCGGACATACGCGACAGCGTTGACATCATCTGTGCGTGTGTGTGGTTGTCTAGCTGCATGTCCTTCACCAACTGGTCAATTAAAGGATCGTCTCTTTTGTGCGAGCGCATGTGCAAAAGCATCCCGGGGCTTTCCAGCATCTTGTGATTGTGGTTGAGTTCAACCATTTCTATCACAAATTTGCCATCCTTCCTCTTTTTGACTCTAATTTTTGCCTTGCAGCCAATCCTTTTTAATGTCTTCTCACGTTTCCGGTCATAATCTGACACAGTCTGCTTGTGTGTCCCTTCTCTTGAGCAGACAATGTAGGCATTTGTCTTGTGTTTTGCCCTCTTGCGTATGCCAAACCCTGCATATCTTGCATAAGTGTTGTAAAAGTCCCATGCTTTGCCGTACGTGGTGAACTTCATTCCAGCGGCAGGTATGAGGTTCAGCGGCATGTTTTTATCTTGCATCAAGTGCAATGCTCTATGAGACAAAGTGTTTTGTTCTGTTTAAATACGAGGAGTGCATACAAGTTTAATAAAGCACTACAATGTTCCTAGGTTTTCAGAAGAATCGACTGTATTAGATGTTAGGCCTAACCTCAGAAGAAATATCAGTGTGCACTGCAATGTTATCTGAATGGACTGCAAATATTATTATTTCTTTAGGACAAAAACTTACATGTGTGTAATGTTGTTCATCCGATGGCGTTTGTAGCTCGCCGGGTTGTATTGGACATGGAGGGGTTATAGCAGATCTATGTAGTTGAGGATCTCGCGGTGGCAATAGTGAGGAGGATTTGTACCTGCCGTTGACTTCTGACCAAGGCACCCTTGGTGGTCGCAGTGTCGAAGTTAATGCAGCATGTCTACTTGGAGCTCTGTTTTTAGGTGCAGCAGGTGGACACTGAGCTCTGTTTTGTGGTGCAGCAGGTGGACGCAGTGGTAATCCAGTGTTGTGGCGATGTCTCACTGGATTGGTTTGAAATTTTTGGAGCGGCGGCACATCATCGTAATCATCATCTGCTGCAACATCATGTTCAACTGTATCATCATTGTCTGTTCGGACATGTTGTCGAAATGTAGTGAACCCGTGCTTGTACTCTAGGTTGAGAACTGTTATTGGCTCATCTTCTTCGTCATCATCTTCATCATCCTGTCGGTGAGTGCCCTCCCACATGAAGGTTACATCGTCATCATCTTCGACTACCTCTTCTTCCTGGAAAAAATCTTCTTCCGGAGAGTATTGCACCCTGCTTATTGTCGTGAAGAATCCTCGAGGAATCTCAGGGGTAACTCAGCCAGTGTCTCTTTCAGAAGAAGCTTTACTCTTCTGAAAGTTGTTGTTCCCTGGGTTGTCAATTATGCGCGGCATTTTGTATCTGTTGAACATCATTTCCTGCACAAAACAGCCGAGCTGCATTGTCAGGTAAAATGAACTGAATCATACGAACTGCAATGTGTTTGAAAGGGTACTGCGAACTAATGCACGCGGACTGCATCATCCCGCATGGTGAACTGAAGTAACCGCACTGCATCATTGTCCATAGTGAACCTATACAACCGTACTGCATAACCGAGCAAGCGTACTGCACGACCGAGCAAGTGCACTGCATTTTTTTCACAACGAACTGAAGTAACCGCACTGCATCATTTTTGGAGGCGTACTGGACTACGTGTACTGCTTTGTCCGGAATAAGTAAACCGAGATAGTTGTGGAAGTGTACTTCTTACCTCGTGTTGCAGTGATTTCTTGCGTTTGCAGGAGGAAGTTCCCTTCTCGTCCGTCTGCACCACTTTTGCGTTCACCTGTGCAGTCCACTTGCCCTTCAGTAGTTCATGAGCGGTCTGGACGTTGCTCAAGGTGAGCGGAGACGGAGGATATGCTTTGAAGGTTGTTGCAGACTTAATCCAAGAAGCTGCCGTGGATGAAGGAACCTTGCACACAGTCCTCCTTGCTCGAATTGGTGTGATGTCGAGGCAGCACCAATCCACATCTGATGAAGTATAGGTAATTGAAGACCCTCCGCTCAATGCTGTGGTAATTGAAGGCCCGGAGGAGATCGGCGGCGGCGCTACCGAGCTGCTGATGCGGAAGAAGGCCGATATGCGAGCGGGGGAGGCGTTGCTCGGTTGCTGCCGCGGAAGAAGGCCGAGAGGTGACGGGCGGCGGCGCTGCTTGGCCGCTGCCGCGGAAGAAGGCCGGGAAGGGAGGGGCGGCGTCGCTGTCGGCCGCCGCCGCGGAAGAAGGCCGGGAGGGGAGGGGCGGCGGTGCTCCCAGGCCGCCGCCGTGGGAGAAAGCGGGGAGGGGAGGGGCGGCATCGCTCCCAAGCATCTGCCGCGGAAGAAGCTGGGAGGGGAGGGGCGGTGGCGCTCCCAGGCCGCTGTCGCGGTAAAAGGCGGGGAAGGGAGGGGCGGTGTCGCTCCCAGGCCGCTGCCACGGTGGAAGGTGGGGAGGGGAGGGGCGGCGGCGATCTGGTGGGGGATGTGCAGAATAAGGTGGGTGTTATCAGAATAAGACTCTTAAGGGGTGTTATCATATTAGACCCACCCTATATATATATATATATATATATATATATATATATATATATATATATATATATATATATCTTGCGTATAAGTAAGTTAGCAGTTGGCCATTCTGTAGCTCAATTAACTAGCTGGAACATTGTGTGCCATGTTCCAGAAGAGTCTTAGGGAGCATAATGAACAGCAAAGGGATTCATACAAACCTACTACAGCAAGCAAAACTATGCACTCATTATCCTCGTATAAACTAGATTGTGTGCCTCATGCAGTAATAGTTGGTTAATAGACTTCAAAGCTTCAGGCACACTTCGCCAGAATAATTAAATGGTAAGGCCTTTAATTATGTCAACTAATAGTTATACAAGTACCCTACATCAGGCATCATTGTTTGGGCATCTCATTAACTGAGGACAAATAAAGCAATTGAAAAGAGCAATTTAACTATGCCTGAAACAAACAAGCAATTGAACTGTTGACTTGGCAGCATGCATACATGCACGCCTCAATAACACCCATGGCCTAGCTACATTTACTATATAAAGGAACAAGTAATGTAATATTGTTTGCCCCCTATGAAGTATCTTGACTAGTATGTAATCAAGATCCTAGTAATGATAGGGAGGCTAATGATGTGAATATGCGTTTGGTTATGACATTTATGACATCGACAACTCTACCATAGCAGGAAGCAGTTTCGCACTGTTGACTACTATAAGATGTTTTAGATATTTAAAAGTAGATTACATCCGTAATGAGTGAACAGTCACATTAAAATGTGTTTACATACATCTGATTTACAAAAAAGTTAGAACATCATATAGTAGTGATCGAAGGGAGTTTTAATCAATGGCCCAATGACTGGGTTATAGGTGAAGAACCCTACACAAGCACAATGTCAGACAAATATGATGTCCTGGTAATTGTAATACAGTGACTTACCATAACTGGTTGAACAGGCTCAGCGCTGCTCATCCTTCTCTTGCAAGGCTCCTTCCTAACATCTTGTACTTGGAAATCCTCAATCTTATCTTCATTGCACCCCCTCTGCAAGGTGACACAAACTAGTTACTTGTCTCCTTGGAAGATAAATATGCATATTTTCCAGTCTGTGAACAACACCAAAGGGTGAGTTTATAACAAAATAACACCACATAATGAAACATGCCACATCTCTTGCACACAATGAAATGAGCATTTACTACATGCGCTCTGTAAAAACTAGGCATACCTTCGAACTGGACCTCCAGGTACTCTTGGAGAGCCTACTTTAGTGTACAGCCAAACCTTTATGTCACCTATGAGTTATACAAGCCCCCACTACAGCAGCCCTTAGTGTTTAAATCGTTGACAAGCTCTATTAAGTCAAGAACAACAAGTAATCAAAGAAAACAGTCCTAGAATGGTTGGCTGATACAAAGAAGCAATTGAACAGATGTGTGAGCAAATCTTGCACAACACTGAATTACATATCAAGAAAAGAAGCATAGAAGGAGGCTTAAAGACCATCACTTGATTGACCAGATTTTAGGGGCATTTAAACATCATGTGCAATGTATGAACTAACATAAACATTGCATATTTCAGATTCTATAATGAAATGCACATGTATTAGGTTATGCCATGTATGATGCCTAAATGTACACTATAGCAGGCAGGAGTGATTCATCATTGCACGCACAATTGAATTGCAGGTTAAGGGCCAGTTCTATTCTACATTTTTAGAGTTTATTGTCAAAATAAGCCATAAAAGATGTAAAGAACTCATTTTTGAGTTATGGGCTTGGGCTTAACTTATTTCGCTTTGGGGGGGGGGGGGGGTGCTTCGGGTAGAAGCTCACTAAAAATTGAAGGGAAGGGGAATAGAGAAATGACTCTGTTATCTGCCTATATTACACTCAAAATGCCACTGCTCACGCTCGCGTCACACCTGACCCTCAAGTAAAAACAAACAAGCAAGCGTTCATTGCCCTGCCCGCTTGCATCTCCTCTCCCCTTTCCCTATACCTCAATCCCCTGCCTGCAGCGCTAGGGTTCCTCCAGCGAGCCACCGCCACTGGTCCCATCTGGCTTGCTCCTCGATGATGCTCTGTCCAGCTAGGCTACATGGCCGGCAGGTAGGGCAAAATCTCCCCGGCTGCTCCTCCCTCTGGCGCCGCCCCTCATTCTCATGGTTTCCAGCAGCTGCTCCGCTATGGTCCGTCCAACGCACTACTCCGGCGGTCGCCGCACAACTACGGCCGATGCCCCACTCCGGCAGAAGACACCTCGTTCCCCCTCCCCTCCTCCTAGGCCGTGGCCTTGAGGTGCTGTTGAAGGATGAGCTCATCCAACAAGGTGAGGATCTCCTCTGATTTTTTGCCAAATTTTCATTCTGATCCGCTATACGATGAATTGCTATGAGCTGCTGCTACTGCTGCTATATGATGCATTGCTATGAGCTGCTCCTGCTGCTTCTATGTGATGAATTGCTATGAGCTGCTGCTGCTATATGATGAATTGCTATGAGCTGCTGCTGCTATATGATGAGTTGCTATAAGCTGCTCCTGCTACTGCTATATGATGAATTGCTATGAGCTGCTCCTGCTGCTGCTATATGATGAATTACTATGAGCTGCTGCTGGTATATGATGAATTGCTAGGTGCTGCTGCTATATGATGAGTTGCAATGAGCTGCTGCTGCTATATGATGCTTCCAGGTGGCGCTGCTATATGATAATAACCAGCCACTTGGAGCATCGAATTTCGATAAATAATGGTTCTTCATTTAAATTTAGGCAATGCATTCTTCATTTAAATTAGGCAATGGGCTCTCTATGGAAGACATTGACCAAAGTAGATTGCGCCAAGTAGATGGTATCTTTGTATTTGCATTTTGAACAAATATTGATGGTCTATATTCCTATCATATTAATTACTGCACTGGGTTCAATTTGTGATGTTTGCAAGTCAAATTAATTTTCATATGGGCAGCAAAATGACAAAATATAATGCAATCTAGACTTTTCGCTGATCATACCACAGATAAGCAGAAAAGGCAGGCAATGAAAAGAACTGGTTGGCTTATTATCTGGAGCTTATATTCAAAGGTGCTTATTTTCTTAGGATAACTCAAAATAACTGTCCCTAAGAACCCTGGCCAACAACACTGACATACAAATAACATGTCACGATGATTGCAATGGAGTGACCTACCATAGCACACTGTATAGGCTCACCGCTGCCTCTCCTTTTTTTTGCGATGTTCCATGAAATTGCCACATACATATTGTACTAAGAAACCTTGTACTTTTTCATTGTGGCACCCCATCTGCAAGTTGACACGGCTAATTTGAGATATCTCTACATGATAATACATTGCATATCCCTTGCGCATATTTAAACCACCAATTAACGATTGTGTGCGTAGCATAAACTAGCCATGACTCTGTGTACTAGACTAGCAGGCACTCTAAGGGAGCCTAATGTAGTGCACTGGAATTCCTACATGCCACCTACGATTTTGTGTAATGTACTACCTCTGCTCCTAAATATATGTCTTTGTAGAGATTCCACCATGGACCACACACAGATGTATATAGATGCATTTTCGAGTGTAGATTCACTCATTTTGCTCTGTATGTAGTCTATAGTGGAATCTCTAGAAAGACTTATATTTAGGAACGGAGGGAGTATCATGTATGACATCTACAACTCTAATTTAGTAGCCAATAGTGGAAATCATTGTCTACACAAAGGGATTACTGGTCAAAAATCCTAGCAAAGCACGCTGGCAGGCACACAACAATACAAGAGAGAGATGCACTTACAAGATCATAGCAATGCCTCTGTCTAGGATCTTGGTTGGCCAAGCTGTTAGATCCAGAAGAAACATCATCCTTGTAGTTCTTGCCAGCTGCATAACATGTAATAGTGACCTATTAGTATATTTGAAGTACATCGGGCAGGTGATGCTGGATGGGTTTAAAGGTGACAAGTACCTAGGCCGCGGCGGGTGCTTGGCATCTTGCCAAATGGTGGGAATCAGGTTAGAAACATCAAGGGTGATGATGTTGCACTGGCTGTCAGGGTCGAGTAAGGAGATCTAGAACTGTGGAGTAGGGTGTTTGTGGAGCGGCTCTGGTAGGGTGGACTACGGTGTGGGCGAAGCGGATCTGAGGCCATGGACGAGGGCGTCGGTGAAGCTGCTCCGGTGCTTGGGTTCAAGATGGTGTCGACGATGCAGATCTGCGGCCGTGGACGGGGCGTCAAAAGCTGCTCCGGTAGGTTGGACGAGGGTGCGATGAAGAGGATCTGAGGCCATGGACTTGGGCATTGGCAAAGTGGCCCGGTAGGGTTGAGAATGGTATAGGCGAAGCTACTCCGGTAGGGTTGAGGATGGTGTTGGCAAAGCGGCTCCGGTAGGGTTGAGGAAGGTGTCAGCGAAGAGGATTAGAGGTCGTCGACGGGGGTGTCGGTGGGGCGGCTCCGGGGATGTGGACGAAGCGTCTCCGGTGGGGTGTACGAAGGAGCCGCTGCAGATGCGCTGCGGTTGATGAGAGTACCGGCGAAGCAGATCCGGCGCCATGGACAAGGCCGACACTGAATGGGCTATGGTATAGTGGTGGATGAGCAGTCTACTTGTTTCTAGGGGAGGTGGGAGGGGTAGATGCGGCCGTAGAAGCAGATCCGGCGAGGTGGACAACGCTGGCAGTGAATGGGCTTTGGTACACCGGTGGATGAGCAGTCTAGGGTTTCGAGAGGGAAGGGGTAGAAAGGCCGATGAAGTATGGAAGGCGTGATGTAAGATGCTCTGGTGTTGTGGAGTAGTCATTTTTGCGGGAAGGGGAGAGGAAATGGGGGAGCCGTGTGGTGGGGGGAACCAAAAGTTACCAAAGCAACCCCAACCTATTATGTAAATGAGGGCCCGTATTGTAACTATTGTTCTCCGTGCACCAAGGACATAAGGGGAATTTCGCATGCTAAAACTAGGTGGCAGAAATTTTAGAAGGAAGCGGGAGATTTTGCCGCCCACGGGATCGTTCGTATCCAGTTTCAACTAATTTTGTACACGGGGCACACGTCAGCAGTTAATAACTGGTATGAAGTCCACCCTAGAAAAAAAGACAACAACTCGGGATGATGCATCGATAACTTGGACGTTCACATAGGCGCGGCCAATCGTACGGGTGTAGAGGCGCGTTCACAAAAAAATGGATCAAACGATCAGCCTATGTATTTCTCGTGTAAATATATAATTTAGTGCCATTGTTATTTATTTTAAACACAATGCATTGGCGTGTTAATTTTAATTATATTGCACAGTAACAAATGGATAATATAGATGCACAAAAGAAACAGATATTGTAGTCCGCTACTTAAAAGTGTTACCTCATATGATTACATGGCCTCCATTTCATAAATTTTGTACCCGTTGAATTCATATATGAATATTACATATATTACTTCATAATAGAACCTTAACTCATCCAAGACTAATGAATTTGAATGCAAAACTAACAATGGTGCATGTACATGGTAACTATAGTGGTTGTTTGAAGAAACATCACTATAACTTTGGCATGCACAATTGAAAAAGGCTATTTGAAAAAAATGCGATATGTGAGTGTCCAATCTTTGTAGCATTGAATCGATATTGTATCGTTGGCCACGATACGAAGTAGATATTGATTATGTTCAAGCGATGCACGTCCACGATCGCTAGATATTGATACGTGAATGAATTGTGCAATCTCTCTCACAAGCATACATATCTCGTTTCTCCGTGGGCATCGGAATCACACACGCGCACTTCGTGTATTTCTCTCCCTCCGTCAAGGTTAGAATTCGTCTTTCTACCCCGTCCCACAAGTCTCTCACACAAAAACACACACGCTCTCTCTGTCGAACACGCCCACCCCTTTAATTTTGCCCACCCATCGCCACTAATGTCTCAAAGTATAACTATGTCTCGCACACATATGCGTAAGGTTAACTCGAGTCCCGGAACCATATGAATACATACAACGGGATTCCAGCAGAGCACCCTTTGTTTTGAGATTTCGCTCACACACACACACGTGCGCGCGCGCGCAGACATTGTTTCTCTCTTCATTTTTTTCCGGCACTTGCATGCACACCGCTTGTTTATCTCCGTGATGCTTTAAGCATCCCTCGCACACATGCTATCTACCTATCCCTTAATATAGATATGTATCACACAAACTCCTTCTCCCTATATCTGAGTGTCAGTGGCACCCCCCACACACTCACACACACATGTCCCGACACCGAAGGAGTAGGGTGACACCTCGATCTTGATACTAATCTATCTACTGGCTTCTCTCTCAAACACACACACACACTTCCCGATACCGAAGGAGTGGGGTGGCACCTCAATCTTGATACTAATCTATCTACTGGCTTCTCTCTCAAACACACAAACACACACTTCCCGACACCGAAGGGGTACAGTGACACCTCGATCTTGATACTAATCTATCTACTGGCTTCTCTCTCAAACACACACACACACACACACACTCGCTAGTTGTGCCTTTGTGCCTACCGCGCGCACACTCTCGATACGTCTTTCTCTCCCTCCCCCCTCCCCACCCCACCAACAATGACAACAGATGGGTGACACCTCAATCTTGATCTTAATCTATGAATTGGCTTCTCTCTCATACACACACACACACACACACTCGCTAGTTGTGTCTTTGTGCCTCGCTCACACACACTTGATACGTCTTTCTCTTCGTAGACTCTCTCGATATGTAGATTTCTCGCGCACGCACAACTGTAGTGACGATGACGCTGAACCCAGTGTGCCTTGTTTTTACCGGCCTCATGTGATAGTTTTCACCCTATTTTCTATTAATTAACAAGGCAACCTTTTCTTTGTTACTACTAGTGAATTTGAGATCATTCGGGGCAGACATAAAATATATCACTTCAACCCAATTATCGCAGTAACTATTTAAAAAGAAACTAGCAAGATGCCCGTGCGTTGCACGGAACATCAAGATGCATTTGTATGAGTAGTTTATCTTGTGGGAGAAAAGGATGAACGAGGGAAGACCTTATTTGCAAATGTGGAGAGGGGTGTGGGTATCTTTTTGCAAAATTGCCATAGTTACCTTCCTATCCGTCAGATATAAATCGGATGGCCTATATTGCAGGATCGTAGGCACACCATCATCACCAATTCTGTTTTTTAGGCTGGTCATAATGGGAGTATCATAAGTGGTATCATGCATGCCAACTAGACTTTTTTGATGACATGGCACACAATTAAATGAGGAAAGAGAGGATGTGGTATCATATCATGATACCGTATCATATTAAATGTTGTACTACTTTGTGTCATGCATGGCAATTAATAAGGCAAGCTAAGATACTAACTTATGATACTATGCATTACGGAAGTAGTATCATACACTAGTATCATATGCATGATATGAGTAAATGATACTCCCCATTACGACTAGCCTTATAAGAGTAGGGATATATCTCCTGCATCGTCCACAATGAACATCTGGTGGACTGGTTAGCGCCGGATGCTCGCAACGCGATGACCTGAGTTCGAATTCTGTCTTAATAAAACTTTAGATTTTTATTTTTTTTAATATATACTTCTTTCGCTACTGTACTGACAGTGGAACCCACAGAGTACTTAGAATACAAGATTAAGGATGGATTTGTTTCTTTTTGTGTTTCTGTTACGAATCTGTAGCCACCCTGCAAGTCATGTACACTATACATGCAATTAACTTTTTATAGAGGGAGAATCATACAAGCAATTAACTCAAATGGATTGGATGTGACTCTATTATTTCTAGCATAAGAGCATCTCCTACGGCAACTGGCAAATTTCCTCCCGCTTCCTTCTGCGGAGGACGACATCCAACGCCAGCGGCATGCATTTTCACAACTCTAACCAACCAGAGGAAATTCATGCAAACACGGACTGATTTCATATAAGCATGAAGGATTTCGTATAAAAAGTCGGATCTTCATATAAACATGATGGATTTCATTACATTTACATGAACTAAGCGGTGCTAATCCGGCTCTCGTGGTATAATTAATACCTAATCTAAATGGCCGCCCGCGGATCCCTTTGTCTTCGTCATGTCCGGCAGACACTAGCGGGGTCGACGAAGGTCCTCGCAAGAGACGAAGCAGCCAAGAGACCACCTGTATACGCAGTCGTCGCCTCGGTAGTGGCCTTCATGGGGCCCAAGCGGTGGTGGCCTCCCATGTTCTACTTCTCCTCGATGATGGCGGCGGACACGGAGAAGCTGGCCACCGACTCGTCGCTCTCTGCGCACCCGGCTTCTATCTCTACCTGCATGGCACTGCCGTAGGCACGGGAGGCGCGGCCACAGACACGGGAGGCACGGCCACCACAGACACGGGAGGCGGGGCCGTAGACACTGGTGACGTGGTATGACGCGGCAGCGACGACGCCCGTGCCGCCGTGCCGGCGTGGAGCAACTCACCACTCCTCATCGAGCTGAACTGGAGCGGCGAGTTGCTGAACCACGCGCAGGCTTGGGGCAGCAACTGGCTCCATTGGGCCAGGTGAGGTAGGTGAAGCACCGAGCGGTCTCGCTCGTATTCGGAGGGCTCGGCTGGCCACCCAGCCGGGTAGTATGCCAGAGAACGGCTCCTTGGAAGCCATCGGAAGAGTGGAGAAAATGGTGAAGGAGGAGATGGGGGACCGGCGGAGGGGTGCGATTCTTGCCCACTATCTGGCCTCGTTTGAATAGAGGGCGGACGGTAGGAGCTTGGCTGGTGTCTGGCCTCGTTTAAACTGAGGGCGGACGAGAGGAGCTCGGCCGACATTGCGTTTAATTCCGGCCCGCTCATGAACATACATGTGGCCGGGGTAGGTTTCTCGGTTTGCAGGCGGGTTTAACGGAGGCGTTTGATGGAGGCGAGGAGTCATGTTCAGCCGGGCATGCAGCGGGCGACGCAGTACTACTCGATCTGATAGCTACTACTAGTAAACCAGGATGGTAAAAATATATTGAGTAAACTAGGACAGTTCCCGATACGGCTTTAATGCAAACGAGGGAGAGGGTAGCGGTTCCCGAAATGTTGAACGGCCAATGATTCATCCTCCTTTAATTAGCATGCTGAGGGAAAAGAGGTAGCACGATGTGAATGCAATGCAGTTTGCACTCATATAAAGGCGCCCCTCCATTCCAATGCATCTACCACATCGTACGCACCTAAGCACCTACACTAAGCGCAAAAGTGCCCACTCCAGACCCGTAGCGGCGATGCGCGCGAGCGGCCAGCTGCTGTGCTAGATGGTGGCTATGCCAGATGGTCCACAACACTGGCCTGCGGCATGGCACCGAGGATCGTCTCCAGAGGGTGTTGGCGACCGGTTGGTTCATGGCCATTGTCGACGCCATCTACGACTCTCAGTTGGACAAGATGATCGTTGCCACCATCAACAAGTTCACCGTCGTCAATAAGCTCATGGACGACATCGCCGTACTCCTCCAGCCCGGGTGCCCGGGCTCCTCATTGCCTGCTACCCTAATCGGCCTCCATGGTGAGAACCTCTTTCAAGCACTGGTGGCCCTGCGACTGCCCGCCGACACAATGAAGAATGTCCACCTGTAGGTCGCGCTCGCCGCGAGGTGCCTCGCCCTGCAAGAATTCATCGACCTACAACATCCACGTGTATGAGGAAGTCGTGTACATAGGTATCTACAAGGCCGGTGAGGATGCTATGACATTGGCCTTCGTCAACTGGCTGGAAGCCTTGGACACCTTTGTTGAGAAGCACCTTGACCTCGCCACAAAAGCCACCACTCCTAAGCCGTCGGTCGCTGGCCTGGTGCACTGAGTCGAGGAGGAGGAGGTCGTACGTTGATGGATGAATCTTTCTTCTTGCCTCATGTAACCACCACTACTATCGCATCATCGTGGCCTTAATTCTTATTGTGCTATCGCATTCTCGTTCTAGTCAATAAAGACATGTGCGATCCCTTTGCTCACATTTGGAGGCAATTATATGTATCACTGTAACTAGTACTCCATCCGTCAATTTATAAGTTGTGCTTACCTTTTCCATCAACTTCGTAATTTACGTTCGATGCTTTACCCGACCTACGAACTACTCCTAAATTCAAAAACTGAGACCGAACTTATAAATTCAAAACTACTCGTGCAGCACGCCTGCCACATTCGCAAGTTCAAAACGAGAAACTGGAACACGTACATGAAGCATGCCTCCCTTCCCCGTCGCATACCACACTATCGTTCCGGCCCCCGGTGAACATGCATTGGCTAGGCTTTATATGACTACAACATGTGGGACCGCATGTGACCAAACCGACGATGCGCCAACCTAGCTACTACCCTGCTTATCTGGCGGGAAAAGCCCCACCCTAGCGTTTCCAATCGTTATTTCTATCTATCGATCACGCGAAGGAGCAGAACCAAATGTTACAATTTATACATGTTTCTCTACTCCTATAAAAGACTCAGTTGGTGATGATGGTATGTTTGCCATCCGCCATTTCTGACCATTAGATCCGCATCTAACGGCTGTGAGGTAAGTTCTGGCATTTTTGCAACAATAGCCTAGTTCTCTGCTCCAATTTGCAAAACCCCTTATTATCTTGAAAGCAACCACATCCCTCCCTCACCTCATCAAAACAGCCTGAGAAATATATTTGAGTGAAATGTAATATATTTTTAGTGGTATATGTAAATCAAAACAAGAGTGTTTTCTTTCAAGTTTGTGAACAAGTACTATTCTACTATGGATCCATTGCAACGCACGGGCACATCTCTACTCTTATAAAAAATAGAGTTGGTGATGATGGTGTGCCTGCCATCCTGCAATATAGGCCGCCCGATTTATATTTGACGGATAGGAAGGAAACTATGACAATTTTGCAAAAAGATTCCTACACCCCTCTCCACATTTGCAAATAAGGCCTTCCCTCGTTCATCCTTTTCTCCCACAAGATAAACTACTCATACAAATGCATCTTGATGTTCCGTGCAACGCACGGGCATCTTGCTAGTTGCTAGTAAAAGGAAAAGGCCTACCGCGTTCGCGTCGCACCCCCACACGCCCGGGAATCAGGAGTACTCCACGGCCCGTCCGGCACGCCACATAGCTAGGGAAGGCGTGTTGCCTAGCATTTTCACTTTCATGTGGGACCGCCGTTGAACAAACCAACTATCGGCAAACCGCACCCCGCCCGCCACGTTGGAAAACAGAAACAAGGAGGGGAAGATCTTGCTGTAGCACGGAAGCCAAAAAATTTGGTGTCAGATGGGACTCGTTGATAGAGTAGGAGCACTCCGTACTACTCCTACTATGAAGTTTGTACTACTACTACCACTATACAACTAGGTACATGCATGACACAGCATCGTAGGAACAAAAAACGGGAAGATCTTGTTTTGGGTGATTTATCTTTTTTCAGTCAATGTAGTATGAATAATATGATGTGGGGGGCACCCATGAAGCCACGTGGCACGTCTGGAGGTCTTATTTAGAGCTTCTTGTGTGGATCGATCACACTGTCGTGCTGCTCGTTAGAGAAGAACGTGTATGTGTACAATTAGGTTATAGTAGATCCGAATCGCAGCCACCTGGACCATTGGATCAACATCAATCAATGATTTATATAGTGTACATGCAAATACACGCATCGACCCCGGAAAAATAATGAATAATGAATATATAATATATAATACCGCATATTGGGTTTCTTTAAAGTCAAACTTTGTATACTTTCAACAATTTGTAGGAAAAATATTAACATATACACCACCAAATATATATCATTTGATTCATCATTGCTTTTATTTCCACACCGTGTAAATTTGTTAGTGTAAATGTTCATATTGTTTTCACCAAATTCGGTCAAGCTTTATCAAATTTGGCTGCAGTGAAAGCTATATACATGCGGAGTAAATTACAAACGGAGTGAGTGGAATAGATATAGATATAACTAAACAAATAAAAAATATAGTAATATAGTCTATAGATATAAATAAGGCTACTATCCTTTTTCTAGGTTAGAACTCGCGTTGTTGTGTACACATTGTTTTGCTTTGCTATATTTTGGATTTGCGGGGTGTGTGTAGGACTACTGCCTGTTGTTCAGTACCAGCAACCCCACCATTATCCTTAATTAATTCATACTCGCAATTACAATTGCATTATCTTAGTTCTAGCCGGTTCTTATGTTGCTTGGAGGAACTCCATCTCGTTATTCAGGTTGATTTTGTGCATACGACAAGATCATCGTCCATCGAAGATTTGTTTAGTAACGATTGTCGATTTGTATCACCGGGTACGATATAGTTGGATCGTCAATGTCAAAATCCACCAAATTGATACTTATCCCCACTCTCATTGAAAGATTGGGTCGCCATCATAAGACTACCACCTAGACAATTCCTTCCCTATAATATACATATGAGAACCCATCTCATTATTCAGGTCCACGCCTCCCTCTCTCTCTCGAAACACACACACCTCTCCACACGACGTGTGTCTCTTTGTCTCTCTTCCATCCCATGACAAAAAGGCACACCACCATTCTCTTCTTCTTGCTACCCCCATCTATGTAGTTAGGTCTCCTTGCAACAAACAAGCATTCATCTGTCTCTCTACTATCTCTTTCTACCACACAAAACCTTCCACCCCTAGCCAGCCGTGCTGTCGAGGTCTATCCAGCTCTCTCACACGCAAACAGACGCTGTTTGTGTGTCCCTTCATCGCACACACACTATCGCTCTCCCATATCCGCAACCTCGTAACCTTTTCGATCCCGATGTTACACGCACCTCTCTCTCTCTCTCTCTCTCTAACACACACACACGCACAGGCACACACCCTCTCTCTCCCTTTCGGACACTCCTCTCTCTACGACACACACAGTCTTTCCAACATGCATATGCCCTATCTTGTTAGGTCTCGCTGCCCCACCCCCTCCTCTTTGTCACACAAACATTCTCTCTATATCTATCTCTCGCAATAATACATGCATATTCTAAATTGAAACCAACTACAAAAATGAGCTCCGATTACAAAAATCAAATCCACTCCCAAACATGATATGAAAATAGGGTGAAATCGTGCACACAAATGTTTGTTGCGTGCATGAATGTCAATGATATGGATGCACTACTCGTACATCCACACAGACCCATTTCACACAAATTACATTAAACCCTTCTCAAAATATGGTGCGCATGTGATGTTTGTTGTACTGCTCCTGCCAGCCTTCTTCTGACACATTCCAACATATTGTGCTACTTCCGATTCTATTTTTCTCCTCAGACCATGTCAAACCACGAAAAGGTCACCACCCGCCCCCATTGGTACTGTAGCTCGAAGCTCCCATACGGACACAACACCAACCGGAGCACGCAGCCGTTGCCGAAGTGGACGGCGCCGTGGCCTGGGACGAGGACGGAGTCTCCGACATTGCCGAGATGGAGCATGCCCTCTACGGCCGCGAGTAGCGCGCGCTGACTGTCCACGCGGAGGACAGTGTGATCTAGCGGCTCGCCCTCGTCGGCCACAAGGGGTAGCTGTGCTCCAGCAGCACTCCCTGGTCGGTCACGAGGAGGTGCAAGATTATCCTTCGAGCTCTCCTCCTCTTACGAAGACGCCTCCACCGCCCCCGTCGTACGTCCTCTGCCTCGGCTCCGGCGAACATTTGGAGTTTAGTTTTATGGAACATTAATATTTGGATTAATCATACCTCTACCAAACTGTGAAGGATCAAGACTAATGCAAAAAACAACCTATGACTAATAGGCATAAATAGATGATGTGGCGGCATTGCATGCTGGAGTATATTGCAATTTATGGATTGCATGCATGACTAGCTTATGTGGCTTGGTTGCATGACTAGGAAAGGCTAGGGAAAAATAAATAGATAATGTGTTTAGAGTGCACTCCACTAAATGGAAGCATGTAAATATCTTTAGAGTGCACTCCACTTTTTGGTTTCAGACACATAGGTGCACCAGATGCCGTGCCACGCTACAAAATGTTAGAAAAAAAATCTGCTCCAATGTTTTAAAAATCTATTATTATCTTGAAACCAGCCACACCCGCCCCTCACCTCATCAAAACAGACCGAGGAATATGTCTTCAGGGAAGCATTATTAATTTTTACTGATATATGTATATCAAAACTAGAGTGTTTATATTTCAAGTTTGTGAAAAAGTATTATTCTACTACTTTGGATCCATTGCAACGCATGGGCCGGCACATTGGTAGTAGTAAGAACCAAATTCTGAGTTTGGCACGAGTTCGTACTGCGGGAGCACCACAAGGCCTGGCGCAGGAGTTACATTTCCCTCTCGGGGCCCACGGGACCGACCTTCAGCGGCTTAGTGCACCTGCCTTTGAGTCAATGACATGTGGACCCTAAATGCGGCTGGCCCACATGTCATTCTCATAAAAGCAGAGGGGCGGTGGGACCGAGAGCGGTGAGGCGCAGGTCGGGGGACGTGTGGTGTCATGGGTTCGAGCAGCATCGTGGGAATCACGTGTGGCTGTGGTAGAAACTTGATGGTCGCCGCGGTTCATCTGGCTCGCATGTCATGCACACAAAGGCAGAGACCACGGTGGGGCCGAGAGGGGTGAGGTGCACGTCGGGGGACATGGTGCCGTCGGTTGGAGCGGCGTCGTGGGAATTGCGTGTGGCAGTGGTAGAAACATGATGGTCGTAGTTCAACTTCCATGGACAAGCTGTCATGTCTACTGACACATGCATTGCATACCGCTCACTACAAGGAGTAGTAGTAGAGAAAACTAGGCGGATAAATAGTTCATTATAGTCAAGCGGACCTATATCAATGTACACAGAGTACACTTGTTCCAAAGACATGCACACCAGCGAAATTGTTCATCTCTATCAATGTACACAGAAAGGAAATATAATTTTTACAAGAGAGGAAATAGTTCATCCATCTATAATGCCCTGCTGCTGGTGCCACTGGTTAGTTGAGGTCACTCTTTTGAATCACCGTGGTGAAACATTTTATGATTCCTTTTTATTTCTGCACCCCTCCTGACAGGTGGGACCTACGCAAAACCCACTTGGGTGGACGAACAGATATGCAAACATATCCATCTACTTGCACAAAAAAAAAGTGTCGTAGCTGGTTCGGATTGATATTGGTGCATGCCTACGAGACACAACCTTTTCTGGTTAAGGAATATGCGGTTATCCTAAAAAAAGAAAAGCCCTTCTTCGCACTTCCGCATGCACGAGAATTTGGTTCTGCTCGCAATATTGATGCTACCTGGAGGATGAAGTGAACCCAGAGGCATGCTAGCACGGGAGACCTATTTCCGCTATACAGTACTACTACTCCGTATGTTACTACTAGTAGTAGTACAACTGTGGTACACTTGATGGTCAAAATAATATGCATCCGGTCCTCACAGTGAAGTGACAAGACACTGTGCCCGAGGTGACACTAGTCCAGGCGGCGTGTTCGGGTTACCAAAGTCAGCCTCACCTTGTGCACTGTGCAGTCACTGTCACCGCCGCTGTATAGCATGCCTCGCCTCATCTCCCTCTCCTCTACCACCACTCCATCTCCATCTCCATCTCGCCGGAGATTCTGAGGTCACTCTTAATCATGTCACTGTGCCCCCGTGTACCCTCGCCTCGCTCGCCTCTCCCAGTACCACTATTCCCTTGCTAGCCACTCCAGCACCGAGAGCCTTCTCGCCCGTAAATCAAGCCCCCAAAAACCCCACCTTCCAAACTCCACCATGGCCGAACACGAACCGCGCAACATCCATATGAGCCGCGATTGGAGCAATCTCCCCAGTGACATCCTCGACCTCTGTTGTTCGTGTATGGATATGTTGAGCGCTGTGTGGCTGGCTACATGCTCAAGGGACACGCACACGACCATCGTCGAAGCGAGGCCTGAGCTTTTCAAGACACCTTGCTTGCTGCTATCTGGTCTAGCGAGATTTGCTCACCATGATATGGAGGCGTACATGATGCCCCTTGACTTCAATCCGACCTCCATTAGCCGAAACTTCTTTGCATGTATGTAGTGGGTCACCATAGATCATTTCCCTCGACTTTGATCTGATCACCATCGCCCGAAACTTCTTGGCAGGTATGTACTGGGTCGGCATGAACTCCCACTGGATGGCTGTCGTCAGAGAAGACGGGAAAAAGTTGGTGCTCGTGAACTTCCACACCTCCCATGAGATTATCCTTCCTCCGTTGGAGTATGTAGGGTTTTACAGTCGCGGTCCAAGTCATCTAAATTACCACATCAGTTGGACGAACCTTGTTCTGCAGAAGATTGTAATCTACCAAGTGCCCACACGATATGCGGATTACGCAGACTTCAAGCTAATTGCCTTATTCGACCACGGACTCGCCTATCTTTCTGCCGGTGCCTTCTTTAGCTGGAGATGACTCACCTCGCAGTGGATCATCAAAGCTGATACACACTTCTGTGATGCTATTGAACACAATGGCATCATCTACGTGATCGACAAAGCAGATGGCACCACGTATTGTTGGGACGACACGTGTAAGTTGTTTTTGTCTGATTTTAATGATAACGCCATGACACTGTTTGAACTTTTTGTGATGATTGGCATATCCTTATTTGAGCAGAATTTGAGTAGAACTATGGCAATGTATTAGAGATGCCGTAAATCAGCTATATTTGAAATGAGTTAATTCATGCGATTGTGACCATGTCATTACAACCAATTTGTACCCTTGAATAATCAAACGGTTAGGAAGATATGGATATTCTCCTTACTTTATAGTAATCTATATACTACTAAATATGAGTGTGTACCAATAGCCATGTTAGTTTCCTCATTTTCATGATGTAGAAACATGCATCACATTGTTGGTTTCATCTAACCATACATTAGGGAAGTAAATGTGTATATGGAGAACTCTATATTTGGAAGTAGTGAAATCCTGTAATGCTTACCATGTGTACATACCTATATCGCCCTTCAGCAATCAATGGCTAGAATAATATCCGCACAAGAATTTTGCCCACATAACTTGAGTATATAACAATGCATGGTGTGTTAGTTTCCTTGAAGAATTTATTTGTGAGGGCAGAACATGATTACATAACATGCATGGTGTGTTGCTTTCCTTGAAGATTTTATTTGTGAGGACAGAACATGATTACATAACATGCATGGCATGGTAGTTTCCTGTGAAGAATTGATTGCGAGATAACATGAGTATAACCATGCATGGCACTTCTATATTTTTGAACCCAGTATACATTTCCCTGTATTTTCCTCTTAGTTCCAACAGGGACAGATCAATGCTATTTCTTACATTATCCTACTCATACTCTGAACAATGTTATTGTTTGATCTTACATTAACAATGCCTATCCTTTTTGATATGATGCAGTGTCCCTACAGTTACTACCCTTTGTAATCACACCACCTTTGCCAAAAACAGGGAAGCACAACTGGTTCCTCGCTCGATCAGACGATGGCAAAAGACTGATGATCATTTACACACATGAGCCGGAAAAGTTATATTGCAAAAACCCCGCTGTGTACAAGCAACGTGAAATACGTGAGTATCCGGACAATGGCTGTTACATCTATGAGCAGGATACCAGCTTGTTGGGGCCTTCAGGATTTTTGAGTTGGAGGCGGGTAAACAGCCTTGGTTCACACTCTCTGTTTCTCGGACTCAATTATCCGATTAACCAGGAGAACACCGTTGGCAAGGACCTTGATGGCAGAGAGGCTCTGTTTGCTAGGGAAAACTGTGTCTATACGGTGAGCCCTAGGACTTCGGGAGCAGACTCCCCTGATTGTCAACGAGACAGCCTACATCCAAAATAAGGTGAGAATGACAAAGGCATCTGGATTAACTTTGATCCTTGGATTTCTCAAGTCTGACAGGCAGTGATGTGGTTCAAGCCTTCAGGTTGATAGGTAATTGGGCTGTTGCATCGAAAGGGTGGAGTTCTGGTGTCTCTGAATCACTGGTGGCTGAAGCGGGGCTGCAAATTATGATGGTGTTGGATCATCCCTCTTTGAATGACTTGTTGTCTTTGCTACTTGTTCTGGATGGGTAGTTCTCTCTCTTGTTATGCATACTCCTTGTCATTTGGTTATCCTCATCTATGTCACTCTTACTATGTAATAGTTGCCTCTATTTAGAATGTCATTCTCGTCTGGATCATGAGAGTCTGAGCGCTGCAGATGGGTGCGCTTTGGTGGTGTAGTAAGACTTCTTATGAACTATCATGTCTTGCTGTTTATATTAGTAGTAGTCACTAGTCAGTGTTTGAATGTTGTATATATTGTTGTTTTGAACTGTTTATTGTCTCAAACTGCTGGTGCGCTAAATGAGGGCAACACCATTCTCCAGTGTTCAGAGTATATCTCCTTTTTTCAAGTTATAATTTGAGCTCAGTGCCTTTTCGATGATGTACACTTGTTTGGGCCAGTGAGGTGTCGTTGAATATGGGCCGAGTAGTAACGCAATGCCAAACAGGTCAATTATGACTCTCAGGCCAGGCACTCAAAAAAAGAAAGAAAAAGGACTCTTAGGCTGACATGTGGGCACCACCGGTGTTTTCGTGTGCTTGTGCACCAAGAGCATATTGACGCGTGTTCGAAATTCATGCTACCTTTACATCCCCAATCTCCCGCCCCTCCCCCACCTCTGGAATCTCGATTCCTACTCCAATTCCCCTAAATCCCCCTCCTATACTCCCTGTACTCAAGCGAACTATCATGTCACCGGTCAACGCGGATCTCTGAGCCGGAGATCCTGAGGTCCGTCCTGCCTTCGGGCCTTGCGTGCTGTTGCTCAACAGTGGCATGGCGACGCTTGACGACCAGTTTGCCGGCAAAGTGCTGATGGTAACCATCAACGGCGACCGACCTCCTGTCTCGCCAGACGACCTTGTCAAAGCTCTTGGCATTGCGCACGGCATCCAAATAAGTGACTTGCTCGTCGAAGTCTATCTGCCACCGGCTGATTTCTTCGTCAGGTTCCGGACAACTTTTGACTGCAGTCGTGTGTTCGAATCTTCCCGGCGTTTGTTCTGTGATGGCGCACTGGTGAGCTTTGATCGGTGGCACCCAGGATGGGGCTCGGTGACCTCTGAGCTTGAGTTTTTAACAAAGCTTACCTTCCACAGCATGCATTGACGTGCTTGGAACAGCGAGTCCATGAATGAGCTTATCAACGACTTAGGAGGTGAGCTCGTAAGTATGTTTGTTCCTCCAGATAGCTGGGCTCTAGTGGTTATGGCATGGATGAAGAAGCCGTCCACCATACCGAAGGTGATTGGTGTTGAGATACCGGTGCAGGAACCAGGGTTGTACTATTCGTCGCCACCAAGGCCACCGCGGACCACGTTAGGGATGTACCTGTATCGGGTGTTCGTGCATGTCGAAGAAGTGGTCAATCCATCAATCGAAGTCCTACCGCTACCGCTGGTGCCAGGGTCCGTTGACAACATCCATTATAGAAGTCAAGGTCAGACTTCCCCCGTGTTACTCAGAACGATGTATGGCACAAGGCCTACTCCATCGCGCGACGTAGGCCACTGCTTCTTTGGGAGAAGAGGCATGGCTGGTTGACTAGATGTGCTATAATTTGAGGTAACAACTGAATCTTCTCAGATACTAGTTAAATCTGAGCTATCGGTGTGAAGCACTGATGTGCCACTACATTTGATTGTGACCTATTCTATTTTTGTACCTGAACTTTTTTTAGAAAGGGGTGTACATCAACTTAATGTGCTAGCAGAACTTATTGTGTTGTCTCTCTGTTTTCTTTGAACAACATTCAAGATATTTCCCCGTCATTGATAAAGACGATGAACGGTTATGTACGAGTTCATTGGTTTCAACATAGCCCTACCCGTAGCGATCCACTGCTTCCACGCTGATTGTGCCGCCTGCGTGAAATTTTTGTATGCAAGTTCAGTGTGCTATGATGTTCTATATGATTGTGTCAACTATATAAGTTTTTACTGAGCATCAGCAATGCATATGCCTGAAAGATGTATTTACGAGCATCGACTGATGGGTATCTCTCTCTCTCTCTCTCTCACACACACACACACACACAAGTGGGACCGTTGAATTATTTCTTCACTCGCGCAGCTTTTAATTAGGTTCCACTGTACTCTAACTTTTTTCTTAATTATTAATTGAGCTCAGTGACTTAAAAAAGTTGTACAGAAGCCTTGTTTGGCCCTTTTCAGGCGTCGTTGAATGAGGGCTGAGTAGCCATGTAAAGTTGTACTGTACTACACAAGCCTTTTTCGTTGAACATCAGCAATGCAACTGGGCCGACAGTTGTACCCAAGATCCTAAAATAAGCGCAGCCTGGCCTATGTTTCTTTTAATAAAATACACAACTCAGTTCAATTTTTATATAATAAGATTACCAAGCCCAACTTAATTTTTTAATAATATTCCTATCTCAATATTATTTCTTATACGAAATGCTCAGTCCAGACCATCATTGTTTTTTACCCATCCCAGAAAATGGGTCCATTTCTAATAAAATCAAATGGATTGTAAATTATCAGAAATGATAAATGGGCTGCATGTACGTAATATTACTTTTCACCCAGCCCAGTAAATAGGTGTATTCGAATAAATAATCAAATGTGCTGTAAAATATCATAAATAGTAAATCGACATTATTATTTTTACCCAGCCCAGGAAATAGATTATTATTTGAGTCAAAGCCCAGGAAATAGATGTATTGGCAAACAAAATGAAATGGGCTATAAAACCTAAATAAATGGGTTGCATTCTGCCACAGCTTTCGAAGCTGACTTTGTTGGCCCACTAGACGAAGCCTGCGCAAGGTGTTGTCCATTTAGTGAACAAAACGATTTAATGGTCTAAAACAAAAAGTCAACAAATTATTCTGACATCTGTAGTCATTGGATTGACATCCAACGGCAATCCTACTTCTTCAATCTCTGATCTAGTTGCTCTTGCTCCAGCTGCCAAAACCATCACCGGCTAGAGCACCTACATCTGCCTCCCATGGTCGGCTGTGCTGCCGCGCAGGCCTCGCTGCCCCCTACTACTCCCACCGCTGGCCAGGTCGCACCTGTACTCTCCCACATCCCTCCACTATTGTGGCTTCACCGCCTCGGGGTCATTCCCTTCCTGGGTCCTGCCGTCGTCCATCGCGTTGGTGTCCTCAGCACGACGTGGTCAATGTTCTCAACAAACGACAACATCGGAAGAGGAATGTACATGGAGAGGCTGACAATTGGGACCCACATGGTCCATGGCTGCACGCAAGCAAGTACCTCCTTATTACGCCAAAAAGAATGAATCCTCCCCATGACAGCTGGGACCCACCAGCTATATCTTGGCACGGAAGGAAGTACCTCCTTATTAAGCGAAAAATAACGAGTGCTCCCAATGACAGCTGGGGCCCACCAGATTTGGAGGCTGACTTGTGGCCCTACTAAGTTGATGCGTACGCAGGGCTTTGTCAACTTAGTCAACAAATGATTCTATCACCAGTGACCATTGGATTGTTAACATCCAACGGTCGTCCTGCTTCTTCAACCTCTAATTTTCTTGCTCAAGCCGTCCAAACCACCGCGTGCTCCTACCTTCCGTGGTTGGCTGTGCTGCCGCGCAGGCCTCACAGCCCCCTACTACTCCCACCGCTGGCCAGGCCATCTGTTAGATCCCGGGCGGAATCAGACTGATAATACTACTCCCGATGTGGAGCACCCTCGATCAGTTTGGGATTTCTACTAGCCTAGCTACTGCAACTAAGAACATGAAAGAAGAACGCAAGGGAAAGTAGCTAGGGATTGATATTTCTTATTTCATAACCAGAGCTCTCAGGCTCTCTCATAGATATAGTCTTACAGAGAAAGGCTACAAGACAACAGTAATTCTAGATGATGTGCTATAGCCGTTGGATCACAAGAGAGTCTTCCAGCCATAGGATCCTCACAGCATTGCTCTGAACTGGTATCTACTAACTGAAGAAATTGACACCACTTTTGAATATTTGGACAGAAGATAACCAAGTTCTGACAATACCCCTCCGTTGAGAGCAGACTTGTCCTCAAGTTTTAGTTTCAGGAAACCAGGACTGAATGGTTTCTTTGAAGAAGACTGGGAAGACTTGTTTGATGAAGTTGGCATCCTCCCAAGAAGGTTCATCAGGGTTCAGGTTTACCCATTGGATGAGCCATTGTGTCACCAACACGCCTTGTCGAGGGAGTGATCTTGTTTCCAGAACTGAAAGTGGTTCTGTTCTTATCTTGTCGTCAGGTCCCACCAAAGGGAGTTCTTGAGCTAGAACAACATGTGAACCTTTGTGTCCCTTGAGTTGACTGACATGGAACACTGGATGAATATTGACCTGTGGAGGGAGTAACAGTTTGTAAGAGGAATTTCCTATCTTCTCCAAGATCCGGAATGGCCCATAGAATTTAGTTGTCAGCTTGATTGCTTGTCGAAGACCAAATGAGGCCATTATGTAGGGCTGCGTTTTCAGGTAAATCATGTCCCCTGCTGTGAATGCCCTCTCACATCTGTTTTTGTCTGCATATTTCTTCATCCTCTACTAAGCTTGGTGCAAATTCTGCTTGAGTTGGGTCAGTGTGTGTTGTTTTTCATGTAGAAATTCTTGAGCATCAGCATCAGTAGGACCCGAGACTGATACTTCACTGATCATAGGAGGGGAGTACCCATACAAAGCTTTGAAGGGAGTTTCTTTGGTAGCTGTGTGGTAGGAAGTATTGTACCACCATTCGGCCAACGACAACCATGCTGCCCATTTGTTTGGTTCCTGAAAGGTCATGCACCTCAGATAGGACTCAAGGCATTGGTTGATGCATTCAGATTGTCCATCTGACTGTGGATGGTGTGTTGTACTCAGTTTGAGTTGCACATTCATGGCCTTAAAAACTCCCTGCCACATATTACTTGTGAATATTCGGTCTCTATCAGTGATGATGCTGACAGGTGGCCCATGTAATTTAAATACATTGTCAATGAATGCTTGGGCGACAGAATTGACATTGTAGGGATGGGGTAGGGCAATGAAATGAGCATACTTTGTATATCTGTCCTCTACCACCAGGATTACTTCCTTACCTTGTGATTTAGGTAGGCCTTCGATGAAATCCATGGTGATATCAGTCGATGCCCTAGTGGGTAGTGGAAGAGGGTCCAGCAGACTCGGATAATGACAATGCTCAGCCTTAGCTCTCTGGCAAATAGCACATTCTGCAATAAACTTGTGCACTTGTTTCTTCAATCCAGGCCAATAGAAGATTCTTTTTATCCTTTGGTAGTTAGCAACCATGCCAGAGTGGCCTCCAATGGCAGAAGTATGGAAGGAGTTCATGATTTGATGTCTCACATGTTCATCCTTGCCAATATAAATTCTGCCCTTATATCTTAGAATCCCTGCCACCAATGTATATTGGGAATTACTGTCAGGAGTGATGGCCAATTGTTGTAGGAGTTGTTTACAGTGATCATCTTGCTCATAACTTTTTTCTACAGCTTCAATCCAAAGAGGGGTAAAAGTAGTGATTGCCATTAGAGAGTTATCCTTTCTACTAAGGGCATCTGCAACCTTATTCTCTCTCCCTTTCTTGTATTCTATGGAGTAGTTAAATTCCAAGAGCTTGAGTAACAACTTGGGCTGGAGACCCTCTGAAACTTTCTGCTCTGTAATGAATTTGAGGCTTTTTTGATCGGTCTTGATAACTAAATCCATGCCATGGAAGTAGTGTCTCCACTTCTTTAAAGCTTCTAGTATTGCTAGAGCCTCCTTCTTGTAAGTAGACATAGCAGCAGCTTTAACTCCCAAGGTTTTGCTGTAATAAGCTAGTGGTCTGCCACTCTGCATTAACACTGCTCCTATGCCGTGACCACTTGCATCAGTTTCCAAAACAAACTTCTCTTTGAAGTTAGGGAGTGCCAAGACTGGAGCAGAAGTGAGTTTGAGTTTAAGTAGGTTAAATGCTGCTGTTTGTTCCTCTGACCAGTGGAAGGAGTTCTTCTTGAGCATATCATGTAGTGGCCTACATATGAGTCCAAAGTTTGGCACAAATCGTCTGTAATATCCAGCCATTCCTAAGAAGCTCCTTAACTGTGTAATTGTTTTTGGCAATGGCCAAGACTTGACAGTGAGGATTTTGTTAGGATCTGTGGCAACTCCTTCTGAGGAAATGATATGTCCTAAGTATTCCACCTGGGGAGCAGCAAAGACACACTTGCTCATCTTTGCAAAAAGTTGTTGTTCCCTGAGTATTTGAAGTGTTGCTTTCAGGTGTTTGATATGCTCTTCCAGTGTTTTGCTATAAATTAGTATGTCATCAAAGAATACTAAAATGAATTTCCTGAGATGCCTTTTGAAAATGAAATTCATTAGTGCTTGAAAAGTTGCTGGAGCATTGGCTAGGCCAAAGGGCATAACCAAATACTCAAAGTGTCCCAGATAGGTGGTGAAGGCAGTTTTGTGGATATCTTCATTCCTCATGCGTATCTGATAATATCCAGACCACAAATCAAGCTTAGAGAAAAAGGTAGCTCCATGCAGTTCATCGAGGAGATCTTCAATGATGGGTACGGGGAATTTATTCTTGGTGGTCAGCTCATTTAATTTTCTAAAGTCTGTGCACAACCTCCAGGTGCCATCTTTTTTCCTAACAAGCAGTGCTGGCGCTGCATATGGGCTATCATTGGGTCTGATTATGGAAGCCTCTAGTAGCTTTTTAATTTGTTGCTCCATCTCTTGTTTTTGCTGATGGGGCACTCTGTAAGGCCTGAGATTGGGAGGTTCAGATCCTTGCTTTAAAGGGATGGCATGGTCAAATTCCCTCTCTGGTGGCAACCCAGCAGGTGTATCAAATACATCTTGGAATTCCTCCAAAACCTGTTGTACTTCAGGGTGTACAATAGTGTTGTTTTCAGCTGTTCTGGACATAGGGAACAAGAGGCATCCTTCTGTGATTTTGGACTGAATGGACAGTAACTTGGACACTGTGATTGGTGGAATTCCTTTTGCAAAGGTGTTGTCTTGGAGTGTTATTGATTTTTCTCTTTTCCAATTTATGGTCATCAATCTTTCATCAAAGTCCAATGATATTGGGCTATGCTCAATAACCAATCACATCCAAGAATGATGTCATACCCTTTCTATGGGAGCAGCTTGAAGTCATTCCAGAACTAATGGTTCTGAATGCTATAGGAAGCAGCAGATAGGTAGGCTCCAGTGTGCAACTCCCCACCTCCAGCTATGTGGACTGGTTGCAGACCATCCTTTGTGATGGTGCAGTTGGTTTTGGTAGCAAAACCCATGTCTATAAAGGTATTGGTGCTCCCAGAGTCCACTAGAGCCAGAGCTCTTTTCCCCCCAATATTAACCCATAAGGTGAATGTAGCCACTGTGCTTTTTCCCTTGAGAGCTTGCATTGAAATGAGCATTAGCTTCTCTTCATCAGTGGGGGAAGTGACTAGTTGTTCATTGTCATCGGGGGTCCCAGCACTCTGTAGCTGATCCTCCCATTCAACCTCTGTTTCTTCAGTTGCCATTAAGTTCAATGTCTTGTATTGTGCACATTTGTGTCCTCGGAACCATCTTTGTCCACAATATCTGCATTGTCCTGGTTCTTTATATCTGACCTTAGGTTTATTTCCAGTTTTATCTGGTGGCTTGGTAAGCACATTTTCTAGGACTTTAGGCTTGGAGAAAAGGGTAGTGTTCCCTGAGCTTCTCTGGAAAAATCCTGAGGTTTGATATCTTTTTCCTGTGCAGCATTAGCTCCAAGTTCCATATCTCTGGCTGTTCATCATATAGATTTGTAGGGTTGAAAGGTTTGAGATAATGTTTAATCTCTTCCCTCAAGCCATTGACAAAGCACTTAACATAGTATTGTTCTTTAACTTCGGGATTTTCCTTCTTGTAGCAGGCCATCATTTCCTCAAATTTATCTGTGTATTCTGCTATAGAGCTTGCCCCTTGCTTTATGGAATTGAAGTTTGCTACAGCATCATACGAGCTACTGCCAGAGAATCTTTTGCAAAGAGCTGCACAGAACTGCTGCCAAGATAAATCTTATTATAAAACACCAGAATTCCTTAACCAAGTATCTGCTTTCCCAGTTATGTACATCTGAGCATAGTCAAACTTCACATTTTCAGGCACAAATACCATTGCAAAATACTTCTCAGTCAGCCTGAGCCACTCTTGAGGGTTAGAGCCATCAAACCAGGGAAATTCCATCTTGCGTGCTTTAGCAATGGATTTATAGAATTGGGTTTCCTTATCAAATCCTTGCTGTCTGTCATCTCTGTAGTTATGCCCCCTTCCCTCTGCTGGTAATGATTCTGTGCAGGAACCTGCTGCAGGTATTGTTGCTGCTGAGGTGGTGGGGGATAACAAGGTTGTGGTTGGGTATTGTAATGTTGTGGTGGATGATATGGATAAGGGGTGGTGGCTGGTTGTATGACTGGAAATTGTTTTGTGGATGGTGATACTATTGCTGTATTGGTGGATATACAAGTGGTTGAGGGGGAAAAACTTGAGGGGGAGGCGGGTACACAGGGTTCGTATATGGTGGTGGGTATGGTTGATACTGGTTGGGGTTATAGTATGGTGAAACATTATGTTGTTGCTGCCAGTACTGCCATTGCTCGATTACAGGAGGAGCATTGTGCCATTGTTGTTGCCCATAAAAGCTGGGGTGTGCTCTATTTTGATCTTGCCACCCCTGATTTTCATAATACTGCTGCTGAAATTCAGGTGGCCCCCATTGTTGCTCTTGGTACTCATTGCTTCTATCTTCCTGCTCATACATAATTGGTTCCTGTGTTTGGCCACTCCTCCTTCTCCAATGGGGAATTTCGGAATGCCAGACCAAGGCGTCAGCTTGTGTTGGGTTGGGCGGGTGCTGGGTATGTGAAGTTTGTCCCTTTTCCATTTCTGCTCCCTTTCCCTTACTCACCGTAGGAGTGCTTGGCTCCGGCCTCTCTCGCAGCAGTGATTCCATTCTCTGCAGCGTCCCGTTTAAGGCCGAAACCTGCTCTTGCATGCCCGAGAACTTGGAGCTGAGCTCTTCAGTGCGGAGCCCAACTTGGTCGAGATCCAGCTTCATGGCCGCTACTTCTTGGGCATCAGCCTTCTCTTCTTGTGTCTTCGATTTCGCCATCAGATCGGTGTGTAGGTACGGAATTTTACCACGGAACTAGTCCGGAACTCTTCCCCGCACAAATCTCAGCCGCCGCCTCGCGTCCACGCCGCCAGAAAGTGCACGGACCTGCCTGGATCACGGGATTTTACCACTGGGGGCATTGCGCCACAGCAACCGTATCCCCGCTACAGATCTGCGCCCGATCGATCTACCGCCGCTAGTGCCGCCACGAAGCTTCAACACTGCCGCCAAAAACGCCTCCGAGGACCTAGGGCTACTGATACCAATTGTCAGATCCCGGGCAGAATCAGACTGATAATACTACTCCCGATGTGGAGCACCCTCGATCAGTTTGGGATTTCTACTAGCCTAGCTACTGCAACTAAGAACATGAAAGAAGAACACAAGGTTAAGTAGATAGGGATTGATATTTCTTATTTCATAACCAGAGCTCTCAGGCTCTCTCATAGATATAGTCTTACAGAGAAAGGCTACAGGACAGCAGTAATTCTAGATGATGGACTGTAGCCATTGGATCACAAGAGTGTCTTCCAGCCATAGGATCCTCACAGCGTTGCTCTGAACCGGTATCTGCTAACTGAAGAAGTTGATACCACTTCTGAATATTTGGACAGAAGATAACCAGGTTCTAACACCATCCCTCTACTCACCCACACCCCCTGTTATTCTGCGGCGACGGCAGCCTCACACCGCAGCCGAACCAGTCAACCCTCGTACTACCCTCCGCGTGTTCCCATGCTCCGCGTCGTTCCCTGCCTCACTGTCGTCCATCGCCTGGGTGCTGTCTGCGCGGTGTGGTTAACGTGGTCAACGAACAACAACCATCGGAAGAGGACTATATGCGGTGAGGCTGACAGATGGACCCACCAGCTACATCTTCACATGCAAGGAAGTGTCTCCTTATTACGCGCAAAAAAAAACCTCCCCCTGTCAGCTTGGACCCACAATCAATATCTTCGCACGCAAGGAAGTGCCTCCTTATCCTCCCTGACAGCCGGGACCCACCCGGTCGAAGTGTACGTAGCATTGTCATTCTAGTCGCAAACATGTACGTACATACTGGTCCATCGGTCTTTCTGCCACAATGAACCGTGGTCCAGTAAGGAGCGGTAGCTGTTCAGGCAGTCTCGTCTATATCGTGTACACGTATGTACAGCCATGCTGCAAGAAAGTAAATACGGCTACGTACGTACATACGGGCGGGGTCTCGAACGCATACAACGATGGCGTCCTGTTCATCGGCATCCAACCGGCTGGGTAGGAACAGAGAAACAACATCGTGTTCATCGGGAGGCAACAGACTAGGTCGGAATGCGTCGTGTTCATCGGGAGCCAACTGGCTTGGATGGAACAGCCGAAACGGGGTTTGGCATACCGCAGTATGGAGGAAATGGCCTTCTATACGACTGACTATGGTCGAAATGGGGTCTTGTTGATCGGGAGGGGTGTGGCGTACCGCAAAACAGAGGAAACAGACTTGTGTCGGAGCACCTATGTTCGAAACGAGGTCCTGTTCATCAGGAGGGGTGTGGCATACCGCAAAACGTGACTCCACGGGCTACTGTTCATCCACCGTCTAGTGCCTCGCTCCAGCCTCCACGGGCTACTGTTCATCCACCATCAAATTCCTCCAGCCTCCACCTGCTACTGTTCATCCACCATCGACTTCCTCCACAGCCTCCACCAGCTACTGTTTATCCACGGGGTCCTGTTCATCCAGCCTCCACCGACTACTGTTCAACCAGCCCTCCAAGGGGTCCTGTTCATCCAGCCTCCACCGGCTACTGTTCAACCAGCCCTCCATGGGGTCCTGTTCATCCACCCCTGTTAGCGTACGACACCTATGGGATCGCGTGGATCACTTTACGGTTTGGCAGGGAGAGAGGTATGCACAAAGAGCAGTTCCAACGATCAACGCAAGGGGATTTTTACCTAGGTTCGGGCCGCTGAGAAGCGTAATACCCTACTCCTGCTTTAGTTTGTTGTGGATGTTTGAGCCGAAGCTCCAGGAGCACTTGCGATGAACAGTACGTTCGAGCAGCAGCTACGTTTGCAGAATGGGCCACAGGGTCCTCCTTCTGTAGCTATGCCTTAGGCCTCCTTTTATACGTCCAAGGGGTCACCAACAGTGGCATTCAGTACATACATTGAGGTGTAAAGTAGCTACAGTGTTTACATACTTATCACAAACGATTTAGGACAAACGCATTAAATGCTCCATTTAGGTGTCCGTTTAGGTGTCCTTACTTTCTTGGGGACGGAAAAAGGGGCCGTCCCATCAGCATCGCTTAAGCCCGTTCACCACTAGAACCATGCCACGCATCTAGGAGGACAAAACCCAACTGACAGGCTGGTCACTGCGCTGGAGCGGCGGCAGGGTGGAGGAACCTTGCCGGGTGCAGAACTTGCCGGGTCTTCGCGGGCCATCCCGGAAAGGATCTTGCCGGGAGCCAAACCCTCGGTCTTCTGTCTTCTGGTCATTGGCCTGAATACTTCCTTGATGATCTTGCATTTGCTTCCAGTTGTCCTCCGGCAGACCTCGCCACTGGTATGGCTACAACTGTCCGTGCACAAGTATGGGGTACTAAAGGACCCAAGCTTTAGTACACCGACAGGAGCCCCCGGGGCTAGGCCATACACGGATGCGAGGCGTTGTTGGGCTAGGCTCAAACAGTGCATGGGCACGCGTGGCAGGAGTTAGCTGTTATTACCTTGTTTATCGCGCTTCTCCATGACGCGTAATAAACGCGCGACGTGGGAATGTGTGGAACGACCGCAGTAACAGTGCGCTCGCGAAAGCGCATTTACATTGATTAGAAAGAAGGCAGCTCCGCGCCTTCCCCATAAAAAGGAATCCGCAGAGGCGCCGCTCATTTACCTCCCATTCTTTCCAATCTGGAAACCGCCACCGTCTTCTTCCTCAAACTCAAAGCAGAACCTATCTCATCCAACCGCCGCCTCCACGCCCTCATCGTCCTCGGTCTCTACTTCCACAGCCACCATGCCACCCAAAGCGAGCAAGGGTAAAGAGGTGAAAGCCATCGAGGAGAGCGAGCTAGTGAAGATGCAGAAGGAACACGTCGTCTTCGCCCCGACGCTCGATGCGAGCGCTCTGAAGGACCGGCACCTGTGCATGTGTGGGAGGGAGATGAAAGCTCACCCCGCCACTCGCATGAATCCTGCTTCCTCCAAGGGCGGCCCAGATAAATTTCATTTCTTTGTCACATACTTCTATTGCGGGCTCTACCCTCCATTTTCTGATTTCTTCAATGACATCATGTACACATACGGCTTCCATCTCTTGGATTTCACGCCGAATGCCGTGACATGTATGTCAGTCTTCACCCATCTCTGTGAAAACTTTGCCGGAATAATCCCCAGCACAGCCCTCTTCTACCACTATTTCATTCCCCGGATCGAGAAAGGAGAGGCCCTTTCCGGTTCTATCAGCTGGATTCCAAGGGCCTGGAATAAGGAGATATACCCAGAAGGGCTCTACCGTAGCAAGTGGGAAGAATGGCGGGGCGAATGGTTCTGGATCAAGGAGGATGATTTCCAGCCTTTCTGTCTGCCCTGACGAACGAGAGCGGTCCGCGGCAATAACTGGAGTTCCCTCGATCCTCAAGATGAGAAGCTCACAATTGCAATTACCAGAATCCACCATCTCAAGGCTGCCGGGCTGACAATAGAAATGGTTGGTGCTGATTTCCTTCGCCGCCGCATCGCCCCTCTGCATAACAAAGGGAGATTAGCCTGGGAATTTCAGAATGCGGCAGATATCATGAGGCTGCGTCCAGGTTTGAACAACAACTTGACGGTTATGCAGCACACAACTCTCTGCCACAAACTGTTTAGGCCCGACGGGAAATATAAGTTGCCGATGAACATAATTCCTCTGTGCAACAACTCTGCTCTGACCTCAATCATCGCCATGATGCCGGCATGCAATGCTCACAGCCTTGACGGAACTTGGGTCGAGCCATCTGCAGAGCGTGCACAGGAGTTCTTCGACAATCTGTCGGAGAGAGCCATCCAGGAAGAAACAAACCTTATCCGCCCCACCACTGATGAAGAAGTGGCGTACATCGCCAGCAGGGCAGAAGAGGCAAATCTTGCCGCGGAGGCCGGCAGCGTTGGCTTCATGGAAGAGGAAGGCAGTGAAGCAGAAGTGATGTCTGAAGAAGACCTTGCCGGTAGGATGAGATTGCCGGGGAACAGAGCGACACGGCAGCCGGGGGCCCTTCTGTCGAGGACATAGCTGAGGAACAACTGCACGAGGAGCCCCCAGCACCAAAGAAGAAAAAATGCGTTCTTCGGAAAGCTGCCTCTGGCGTCCCAGCAAATCAACCCTCCTCGAGCGGTGAGGTTCCTGGCAAGAAGGCGGCCGGCAAGGCTGCGCAGCGGCAAGAAACTCAACATCAGCCCACGCGACGTACGAGACGTACGGCCGCGGCAGCAACTGAAACGGTGGGGGCGTCTCATACGACAGCGCCAACAGTCGGAGCAACATGGTCACATCAACCCGTCGCCTCTGGCACAGCCAAATGACCCAAGACCCGTTCTCCGCCCCCTCACACGGACACTGAAGTGGAGGTCGACTTCGACCTCTCCGCTTTCAGCCCGGAAAGAGAAGAGTAAGGGTCCTGCCGGATCTTTTAACTTATGAATTCTTGATTCGCTTAATTTATTTGTCTTGCTTCAACCTGTCTCTGCAGCGATACATAAACTTTGGCACAGAGGATGGCGAAGAGGGAAAAGACTTCAACGGGTGACGAGCCCCCGGCAAGCACCGTGGATGCGCCAAAGCTCATCATCATCAGCCCGGAGCTCAGTCCTCCTTGCAGCCCCCAATCCAGCCCCCAGCGTGAGTCCACTACTCATTTTTTTGCTGGCGGGCGTGGAGATGTTTATCTTTGCTACTGACATCACCGGGCTTGCAGGAGAAGAACGGCAACAAGAAGAGCCATTGGAGGCCATCCCTGACATGCCGCCTCTGTCAACCATGTCGCCCAGAAATGAATCTCCGGCAAGGGCTTCCACCGGCGAGCCCATTCGCATTGAAGAGGAGCCGGCAAGCACGGGCACTAGCAGTCCTACATCGGCAACCAATGTTGCCGGGAAAGGAGAACCCACCTCTCAATAGCTCAACACAGGTAAACCACTTGCTTCCGAGTGCTTCTTATTCTTTCTTTATTTTTGTCTTCTTGAACTTCAACCTTGGTCTCATCTTGTTTCTTTCCCTGGTCTTCAGATCTTCCCTCGATGGAACAAATGGATGTTGACAATGTCATCGAGGAGACCGCCAAGGATGCTGCCGCCGAGGCTGACAAGATCGCTGCTGACGAAGCCGCCAAGGACGCACAGGAAGAAACCGCCAAAAGGTCTGCTGAGAGGACCGGCAAGGAGACCAGTGACCATACTGATGGCATTCCTGCCATAGGAGCGCCTGGCACTAAACCGGTCACGGAGTCCCCACTTGTCGGTTAGACGGTTGTCGAGGATCAACCGTCAACATCCGAGGCCCCTCCGTCAAGCAGATACCTTAAGGTTGGCGACAACCTGTTCGTCAGTATACCAGGGTCGGCAAGCACTGGGGTGCCAACTGAAGGGGAAATTTTTGATGAAGATGTCATCACCGGTGCTGGGCTCAAAATTGTTGATGAGCCACGCGCCAGCAACAGCGGGTCCAAGGAAGAACAGCTCCTCCAAGCCATGAGTAACAACTTTCAGAAGCTCTAGGCCCTTCACCGTGCCCGGAAAGAGAAACTAAACTCCAGGGCAGCAGTTGTTGAAGCAGCAGAAGCAGATTTCTAGAAGCACGTCGAGCAAACGCAAGTCTGGTACACCGAGGCCTTCCAGGAGCTGATGACTGGCTGGGAACAACTGAGCCAGAGTTGGAACGAGTTCCTCTTGAAGCAGTCTGACGCTGAGAAGGCACAGGAAGAGGCCGCGCAGCAGGCCGCTGCAGAGGAAGCTCTCTTTACAAAACTCCGTGTCGGGCTTGATGCTCAGGAAGAAGACCTTGCCACTCGTGAGAAGGCACTTGCCGCCAAGCTCCACAGCAAGGATGAGGAGATCGAAAAACTTGTCGCACAGCGGACCCAGGAGCTGGAGCAGAAAGACAAGGAGACGCTCGAAGCTCTGACTGTAGATCACGCCGGCAAGTTAAAGGAAGCCATCAATGCTGCTGAAGCTGCAGAGGCCACCAAGAACAAGCTGGATGATAGAGTAAATGGGCTAGAGATGGACCTCGAGGAACATGGCAAGGAGCTCTCGACGCTCAAAGCCGATAGAGAGAAGACTCTCTACAGCTTGGCGGAGATGCAAACCTCCATGTCCGGCAAGATCAAAGAGCTCACCTCAGCCAAAGAATCCATCGCTGATCTGACTTTGAAGCTGACCACGCTGGAGAAGTCCCTGGAGGACGGCAAGACTCGAGAAAAGGCTTTGATCAAGGACCTCCGAAACAAGAAGGACCTGCTCAATAGCGTCACCGCCTCTTACAATGATTTTGAGAAAGGCGTGAAGATCTGGACCGAGCGCCTTGTCGACGTCGCGGAGAGGCTTGAAGCAGAGCTGTCTAGCATGGGCCTACGAAACTTCAACTACTCCTCCGACGACAGGGTGTCTCCGAGTGCCAAGCTGACTATGTTCTTTGAGGGCGTCGTTGATGCCTTGAAGCTGCTCCATTCTAAGCGAGCAACCCATCTGGCCAACGAATCCTGCAAACTCTGCCGGGCCATCCTCCTCAAGGTGCTCGTCAAAGTGGTGCACAATAATCCCGGCATCAATCTCACCAACGTTCTCGATAGCTTGCCGGAGGATGCCGACCTCGACGCACTCAAAGAGCTTGTCGCGCCCATCGTCGACAAGGTTAGCCAAGTCAAGAGGGTCGAAGGCCAGTGCAGGGACTAGCCATTTTGCTCCATCTTCGCTGCCACCATTCCATGTCAAAGACAAATTCATCTTTAATTAGAATCGCGGCAACTATCAATGTAATATAATCTGCTGTGTTTTGGATGAATGCATGCTATTTCCCTTGTGGGATTTCTTTCTGTATGGAACGTGCCCTACGCTTATTGGAAACTTGCCAGTGCGTGCGTCCTACCGCGAGCTCTAGATGCGGGTCTTTAGCAGCCTGCTGGAGGTGTCGCTACCGGCAAGTTATCTTGACGTTTTCAGTGCAGCCACCTAAACTGTTGAGCGGACTCGAAACAGAGTAAGGGCGCAACCGATCATGACAAGGTTCCTTCGCGTGTAGCTTTTCCATACAAAGGCAAAAACCGTTCAAGGAAAATAACCTTAAAGTAAAAGAAATTTACTCAAAGTCCTGCAACTTAGCTTTTTGTTGTTGTATTCCTTCCGGCAAGATGTCAACCTTGAACGTCGCCTGTTGGTATCCATACCATCACTCCCCCCAGCAAAGGTGCATGCGAAGGAGCCTTCTATCCTTTGAGAAAAAGAAAGAAGAGAAAACAAGGATATGGAACCTTGGTGTTTTGTTAGCGCTTACCGAAAGCAAGTGTAATACAATATCTCAGACAAACATGCATATAGAACAACATGAAAATTGACAGGAATTGTAAAACACTTAAGTTTATTTAACTATGCACAGGGTTTGCGCCTGGCTTTGTACAAAGGATCACATGCCTTGCTGGCAAAACTCGTACAAAAGGGGTTGTCGGGAGGCCCGGCAACCGTACCTTATGGATAGAACTTACGAAGATGTTCAATATTCTAGGAATTGCTCACTGGAATGCCATCCTCGGTCTCCAGGCGGACAACACTAGGCCTGGAGACTCGTACTACCCGATAAGGGCCTTCCCACTTCGGCGTCAACTTGTTGGAATTCTTGGCCGACTGAACGCGCTGAAGAATAGGGTCAGCTTCCTCAAGACTTCGGGCATGAACCTTGAGACTATGGTAGCGGCGCAAGGCTTGCTGGTAGCGTGCAGCTCGCATAGCAGCCTGAAGACGATCTTCCTCAAGGAGCGTAGCGTCATCTTGCTACAGCTGCTCTTGCTCAAGCTCATCATAAGCGAGCACTCGAGGTGACCCGTATATGAGTTCCGTGGGGAGAACTGCTTCTGCCCCGTACACTAGGGAGAAGGGTGTCTGGCCAGTGGCTCGATTTGGTGTCATTTTGATTGACCAAAGAACCGCCGGCAACTCATCAATCCAGTGTCTTCCGCACTTTTTCAGCTTGTCAAAAGTCCTTGTCTTGAGCCCTCGCAACACTTCAGCATTTGCCCTTTCTGCTTGGCCGTTGCTTCTCGGATGAGCAACAGAAGCAAAACAGATTTTGCTGCCAAGGTCTTGGACGTATTGCATGAAGGTGTGGCTCGTGAACTATGTGCCGTTGTTGGTGATAATCCTGTTTGGCACACCAAAATGGCAAACTAGTCCCTTGAAGAACTTGACGGTTGATTGTGCTGTCACCTTTCTCACTGCTTCCACTTCCGTCCACTTTGTGAACTTGTCAACTGCGATGTACAAGTACTCAAAGCCCCCGGTAGCATGGGGAAAAGGGCCCAATATGTCGAGCCCCCAGACCGAAAATGGCCAGGAAAAAGGGATTGTCTGAAGATCCTGAGCTGGCTGATGCAATTTCTTTGAATGGAACTGGCACGCTTCACACTTGGTTACTAGTGCAGCTGCATCCTGGAGGGCAGTGGGCCAAAAGAAACCTTGCCAGAATGCCTTACCGACAAGAGCCCTTGACCCTATGTGGGAGCCACATATGCCAACATGTATCTCTGCCAACAGCTCCAGTCCATCTTCCCGAGGAATACACTTCAATTTCATGCCGTTCGGTCTTTTTCTGTACAGGTCGTCATCCACGAACTGGTACATACAAGACCGATGGGTTACTTTCTCCGCTTCTTCCTGCTCTTCGGGGAGTTCCCCTATTTGGAGGAACTGGATGATGTGCTGCGCCCATGCCAGAGCCTGAGGCTCGACAACAAGGACTAAAGGCATATCTTCTGCCGCGGGAGCATTTGTCTCGACGGCAAGGACCTAAGGCCTCGCCGGAGCCTGTTTCTCCCCGGCAAGCTTGTTGTTGTTGCCGGCAGCTTCCTTGCCGGCGGCTTCTAGGAGCTCTGCCAGAAAGTACTGGCCGGAACTCAACTTCCGTCTCTTATGTTGCCTTGCTGATGGTGTTACGAATGGCTAAGTCAATTGGAGCACAAAAGTACCTGGTTCCACAGGCAACTTAAGGGCAGCATGCTTTGACAGGTCGTCAGCAATGTTGTTCTCCGCTCGAGGAACATGCTCTGTGTGCAGACCATCAAAGCGCTCCTCCAATTTCCTCACTTCATCTACATATGCTTCCATCAACGGGCTTTGATAATCTTTGTTCACCTTCTTGACGACAAGCTGTGAATCACCTTTGACGATGAGCTTCTTATTTCCAAGATTCGCCGTGATCATGAGACTGACAAGCAGCCCTTCGTATTCTGTAGTATTGTTTGTTGATCTCTCCTGGGGAAAGTGCATCTGAATTACATATTTGAGGTGCTCTCTGGTGGGTGTGACAAGCAGCACGCCAGCACCGGTGCCTTGCAGCGAGAAAGCCCCGTCAAAATACATAATCCATTCTTGATCTATTTCCTTGCCTGGAAGAGTTGTCTCTTGACTTTCTTCGTCTGGCATTGGGGTCCATTCTGCAATGAACTCCGCCAAGGCTCTACTCTAAATTGTTGAAGTGCTTTCAAACTTGAGATCAAAGCTTGACAATTCCAACGCCCACTCCACAATCCTGCCGGTCGCATCTGGATTCCGTAAAATCCGCTGCAACGGGAAGCGAGTGACGACGGTAATCTCATGCACTTGGAAATAATGGCGCAGCTTCCTCGAGGCCATAAGGAGGCCGAAGAGCAATTTCTGCATGCCAGAATATCTTGACCTAGCCCCCTGCAAAAGGGAACTGACAAAATAAACTGGGCGCTGCACCATCCTCTTCCTCTGCGCTGCTTCATTCAACTCTGCAAATCCTGCCTTGTCGGCACCAAACCTTGCTGGAGAAGACCCCAGCTCGTCGCTTGGCAGGCTTGCTATTGCCGCTGCTTCTTCATCAGCTTCTCTCTGCGCTACCAACACAACACTAACCACTTGATTTGTTGCCGCTTGGTATAGCAGCAATGGCTCTCGTGGTTTAGGTGCGACTAGTATCGGCGGAGAGGAGAGGTACTTCTTCAAATCCTGCAACGCTGCCTCCACCTCCGGAGTCCATTTCATTGGATCTGCCTTCTTCAAGATTTTGAAAAAGGGCAGGGCACGCTCAGCAGATTTGGAGATGAACCTGCTCAGAGCAACAATGCAGCCGGCAAGTTGACGCACATCTTTGACACGTCTCAGTGCTTCAATCTGCTTAATCGCCTTGATCTTGTCAGGATTTGCTTCGATCCCACACTGAGATACAAAGAACCAGAGAAGCTTGCCGGATGGAATGCCAAACACACACTTCTCGGGATTGAGCTTTAGATTGATCTTGCGCAGACTTGCAAATGTCTCTTCCAAATCTTGTATGAGCATTGCTTTGTCCTTGGTTTTAACCACTATGTCATCCATATAAGCTTCCATATTTCTATGTAGCTGGGGCTCAAAACCAATCGGGATCGCTCTTGCAAACGTTGAACCAGCACTTTTCAACCCGAAAGGCATACGTAAGAAACAATACGCACCACACGGGGTGATAAATGCGGTTTTCTCTTCATCTTCCTTTGCCATGAAAATCTGATGGTACCCTGAATAGGCGTCGAGAAATGACGGCAGATCGCAGCCGGCAGTGGAGTCCACAATCTGGTCGATGCGCGGCAAGGGGAAGGATCTTTTGGACAGGCTTTATTGATATCTGTATAGTCAATACACATCCTGCATTTTCCATTCGCCTTGCGCACTACAACTGGATTGGCTAACCACGTCGGATGGAGCACTCCTCAGACCAAACCTGCCGCTTCCAACTTCCTGATTTCTTTGGCAATAAATTCTTGCCGTTCCAAAGACTGCTTCCTAACCTTTTGCTTGACGGGCCATGCATGAGGACAGACAGCAAGATGGTGCTCAATTACTTCCCTGGGAACACCGGGGATATCAGATGGTTGCCATGCAAACACATCAATATTCGCCCGCAGGAAAGCAACGAGTGCGCTTTCCTATTTGTCATCGAGGATGGAACTTATGGTGAAAGTTCCTCCCGTACCATCCTCCTTGACGGGCACCTTCTTGGTTTCTGGTGGAGCTGCCTTGGATTTCTTGCTCTTGCCGGTGGAGCTCTCCGGCACATCCTCAATGGGAGCGTAGCACTCCGAGGAGGTGCGTTTGCCGGAGTGTGTGCTAGAGGTCTTGCCGGTCTTCTTCTTCCCCCCAAGAGCTTCAGCGGCAGGAGCAAGTGCCTTGGCCGCAAATGCTACAACTGCCTCCCTGTAGAGTTGGTCGGCGCAGATAAGCGCATCCTTCTTGTCGGAGTTGACAGTGATGACGCTCATCGGCCCGGGCATCTTCAATACGTTGTAAGCATAGTGCGAGGCCGCCATGAACTTGGCCAGTGATGGACAGCCGAGAATCCCGTTATATGGCAACGGAATCTTGGCGACGTCAAAAACGATCTTCTCTGTTCTGTAATTCAGCTTGCTGACAAATGTCACCGGCAACGTGATCTTGCCCTTCGGCTGGCTCCTTCCTGGATTGATCCCTTGAAACGTGCCCATTTCCTTGAGATCTTTGTCAGGAATTTGCAACCTCTTGATCACACTAGGCGAGATCAGATTCAAACCGGCCCCACCGTCAACTAGCATTTTTGTCACCTTGAGGTTGGGAATTGTTGGTGAAACCAACAATGGCAAACACCCGACCACGGTGGTGCGATCAGGATGATCCTCAACGTAAAAAATGATGGGCGTGTTGGACCATTTCAGAGGCTTTCGAGCATCGACCAATGGCTTTGCCGCATTAATCTCTCGCACCCACTGTTTAAGTTGGCGGTGAGAAGAATGCAGCGAGGTGCCTCCGTCAAGGCACATAGCTTCTGTAGCCTTTTGAAACTCATGCTCGCTGGAGTCGTCGTCCTCTTCGTTGTCATCTTCACCCCCTCTTCCTTGTCGCGGCCTCGAGCGGGCCTCTCCTTCTGTTGCTTAGCCTTGCCACGGCGACCTCCTCAGCCACCGCGTTTCTTGCCAGAACCTTTAGCACCATCTTGGGCTCTCTCCTTGTCTCACCTTTCATACTCAGCTTTCTGCCTTTCGACAAGCTGTTCAACTTGCCGGCAGTTCTGGAGATCATGGCCCTTGGTGTGATGGATCTTGCAATATTGCTTGTCGGAGCCCTCTGGCTTGTTGGCAGCCGCCAAGGCCTGACAGGAGGGACACCTAGCAACATCCTTGCTAGGGCCATCAACCTTGGCCTTCTTGGCAGTGCCGGGGTTGCCAGATTCCTCGACAACAAGTACAGCCTTGCCCTTATGTTTCCTATTACGCCATCGACCTTTCCTTGTTGGGGCGGCGGCGTCTTCTCCTTCAGAGTCGATCCCTGCGCTGGCATCCTCGCCGGGGAGCCTCCTTCCCTCTTCAGCCCGAGCACACTTATCGGCCAGAGCATAGAGCTCGGCAACATCCCTGACTTTGGTCATCGCCAGCTCCTCCCGCATCTTGCGGTTGCGCATGTTCTGATGAAACGCGCTAATAACAGCGGCGGGATGAACGTCTGGGATATTGTACTGTACGCGGCTGAATCACTGTATGTACTTGGGTAAGGGCTCGCCCTCCTTCTAGGGGATGAGACATAAATCACTTGCCTGGCCAGGAGCTTGGTGGCCTCCGACAAAGGCGCTAACAAACTGATGACATAGGTCTGACCAGGAAGAAATGGAATTCTCTAGAAGATGCATCAACCACGACCTGACGTTGGGCTTAAGCACCAACGGGAAGTAGTTGGCGAGTATCTTGTCGTCTCGAGCTCCGGCAGCCTGCACCGCGATGGTGTAGATGCTCAGGAACTCCGACGGGTGAGTCTTGCCGTCGTATTTCTCCGGGACCTCTAGCTTGAATGTTCGGGAATTGGGCCACTGGACTCGCCGTAGCTCACGGGTAAACGCTGGACACCCCACCTCATAAGGCAGGTCACCAGGATTCCCTAGCACAGGCTTGTCGACAGTAGGCCCTACGCGCCTATCAGATTGATGGCGCGCTTCCTGTCGCCGCTCGATGGTAGTTCGAGCATCTTCTTTCCTTCGCTCCTGAAGAACTTGTCATTGATCGCAGCGCATTCGCGGATCGGACGACTCTGTGGAATCGTCATCACAACCATCGATCCACCGAGCTAGCGACTGCTGTTGTCGTCATGGAGGAGAGCGCATCGTAGTTGTCCCACCTCCAGTCTTTTCTCCATCGGCACGCGTCGGCTCGAAGGATCGCTGTCGCGAAGGCTCCGCCTGCTGCGGTCCATCTCCATTGGTGAAGCCGATGAGGCTCTGAATAGCAGCTCTCCATTCTTTGAGCTTCTCCGGAGAGGGAGGGAAATCTAGAAGCAGTTGCGCTCGCGCCAACGCTTCTGCTGGTGTAGGCGGCAGCGAGATGTGCGAGGTACGTGAGGTGCTCTGACTCCTAACCGTGTTAGAAGGAGCTCCATCACGATCCCGCGACCGCACCGCGCTTCCACCAGCATCTTGGCGTGCATGTTGGTCACGCGCATCTCGGGAATGATGCGCAGGGGCCATTCCTTGGGGACGCCTAGAACCACTGACATCACGGCGCTGTTCGTCACGCGCGACCTGAGAAGGCCGCAGCGCATGCGCCAGCGCGGGTGTCTTGGAAGGCGCCGTTCCGTCCTTGGAGTTCACCGCGCCACCCGTAGGCAGCACAACTCTGTCCTTGGATCTGGTGGCGCTGGTCATTGTCGCCGCTGCGAACAACGCCGCTTGCCTGGCTTTGTCCGCCAGAACATCGTGGAGGCTCAAGACCTCCACCTCCTCCACTTGCATCCATGCCGTCGCCCGTCCGTGAAGGCATGGGCAAACCAGACGCAGATGGACCAGCTGCTGCCAGACCCTTCTTCTTGGGGGCCATGGCGACAAAAACGATCAAGAAACTGACGCGCTGATCACTAGATAAGGTTTGCGCAACCTCTGCCCCTACCTGGCGCGCCAAAGATGTCGGCGTACGACACCTATGGGATCGCGTGGATCCCTTTACGGTTCGGCAGGGAGAGAGGTATGCACAAAGAGCAGATCCAATGATTAACGCAAGGGGATTTTTACCCAGGTTCGGGCCGCTGAGAAGCGTAATACCCTACTCCTGCTTTAGTTTATTGTGGATGTTTGAGCCCAAGCTCCAGGAGCGCTTGCGATGAATAGTACGTTCGAGCAGTAGCTACGCATGCAGAATGGGCCAGAGGGTCCTCCTTCTGTAGCTACACCTTGGGCCTCCTTTTATACGTCCAAGGGGTCACCAACAGTGGCATTCAGTTCATACATTGAGGAGTAAAGTAGCTACATTGTTTACATACTTATCACAAACGATTTAGGACAAACACATTAAATGCTCCATTTAGGTGTCCTTACTTTCTTGGGGACGGAAAAAGGGGCCATCCCATCAGCACCGCTTAAGCCCGTTCACCACTAGAACCATGCCACGCATCCAGGAGGACAAAACCCAAATGACAGGCTGGTCACTGCGCTGGAGCGGCGGCAGGGTGGCGGAACCTTGCCGGGTCTTCGCGGGCCATCCCGGCAAGGATCTTGCCGGGAGCCAAACCCTCGGTCTTCTGTCTTCTGATCATTGGCCAGAATACTTCCTTGATGATCTTGCATTTGCTTCCAGTTGTCCTCCGGCAGACCTCGCCGCTGGTATGGCTACAACTGTCCGTGCACAAGTATGGGGTACTAAAGGACCCAAGCTTTAGTACACCGACAACCCCTAACCGGCTCGGGTGTGTGGCGGCCTCATCGGTCGGGGTCCTATTCATCCAACGGCAACGGCCTCTACTACCATAGGGTCCTGTTCATCCAACCCCAACGGGAAACTGTTCATCCAAACCCCAACAACAGTCACTGTTCATCAAGATGCAACAGCAGGTTCTCGATCGGCTTCAGTTAGCCGAAGTAACAAAGGAATCGCTCGGGTTCAGTTAACAGCCAGGGATCGATTGCTCGGGTTCAGTAACGTAGCTAGTGCAATCGCTTGGGTTCAGTAAGCGAACGCCTCGCTCGATTTCAGTTAGAGCCCAACGCCTCACACCCACGCGCGTACGTGTACGAGGGAAATGCGCATACCTCCGTGCATCGCTCGGCCCCGACCACCCACCGTAACTGGGAACTCCCCGATATTTTCCTCGCCCTCGCTTCTACCATGATTTTTTCCATCATGGATGGCCCAAAGAATGTCATGCAGGTGCATCCCCGGCCCGCCCAGGATGAAAAGCCCATTTTTTGTCATGATTTTTTGTCATAGAAGTAGGAGCCCACCACATCTATGATGATACATGCTTTTGTCACAATTATCGTCATAGAAGTGTCATAAGCATGACATATTTTTTTTCGTTCGGGCCAAAATGTCACGGATGCGTCTTTTTTTTGTAGTGACCCCTGCAGGGTTATAAATGATTTATTTGAATAGCCGCATCCTCAGATATGGACTACTTGGAGAATTATATGGTCATAGACAACTTGAAGTGGATACTCTAAAATGCGCAAGATAAGCGTGAGTGCTATGGATGGCACTTCCATGGGGAGACGGGAGAGGATCCATAGTAGTGTATCATTGTGGTGTTTAGTGGACTCATGTGCGCTTTATCACCTCAAAGAATTAATCGTAGTTGTAGTATAGGATAGCCACAGAGTCAAAGCTGGGTTGCTGCAGTTAAACTCCACCACCCCCTTTGTTGATACTAATGCATATGTTGCTAGTTCTGATATAAGTCTTGCTGAGTACATTTGTACTCATGTTTGCTTAATTATATTTTTGTAGAGGAGACTCTGGTCTCACTAGTAATTCCATGTGGACTTCGGCGAGTAGGTTGTATCCTAGCTACGATCTTGTACCCTTGGGAGGGTCTTGTAGATAGTCAGGATTCTCAGCCTTTTACATTCGTAGTTGTTTGTACTCAAACAAGTTATGCTTCCGTTGCTTGGATGCTTTGTATGATGGGTCATGTGACCCTTGTTTGTAATATCATGCTATGTATGGCTCTTTGGGGCTTCTTAAATAAATATTTTTGAGTTGTAGAGTTTTGTTGTGATGCCATGTTGTATTTACACATATCGAGCATATTGTGTGTATGTTATTGAAATGCTTGGTATGTGTGGGATCCGACACCTAGTTGTTTATTCTTGGTAGCCTTCCTTCTGGGGAAATGCCTCCTAGTGCTTTGATGACCCACAAGTATAGGGGATCTATCGTAGTCCTTTGATAAATAAGAGTGTCGAACCCAACGAGGAGCAGAAGGAAATGACAAGAAGTTTTCAGCAAGTTATTTTCTGCAGGCACTGAAATTGTCGATAACAGATAGTTTGACAGCAAGGTAATTTGTGACGAACAAGTAATAGTAACGGTAACAAAAGGGCAGAAAAAGTAGCCCAATCCTTTTTGTAGCAAGGGACAGGGCGGAACAGTCTCTTATAATAAGCAAAGCGTTCTTGAGGACACACGGGAATTTCACCTAGTCACTTTCATCATGTTTGTTTGATTCGCGTTCGCTACTTTGATAATTTGATATGTGGGTGGACCGGTGCTTGGGTGCTGTTATTACTAGAAAAAACCTCCCACTTATGATTAACCCCTCTAGCAAGCATCCGCAACTATGAAAGAAGAATTAAGATAAAATCTAACCATAGCATTAAACATATGGAACCAAATCAGCCCCTTACAGAACAATGCATAAACTAGGGTTTAAGCTTCTATCACTCTAGCAACCCATCATCTAATCACTACTCCAAAATGCATTCCCTTAGGCCCAGAGATGGTGAAGTGTCATGTAGTCGACGTTCACATAACACCGCTAAGGGAATCACAACATACATATCATCAAAATATCCAACGAATACCAAATTCACATGATTACGTATGACAAGACTTCTCCCATGTCCTCAAGAACAAAAGTAACTACTCACAAAACATATTCACGCTCAAGATCAGAGGGGTATTGTATAGCATAATAGATCTAAACATATGGTTTTCCACCAAATAAACCAACTAGCATCAACTACAAGTTGTAATCAACACTACTAGCAACCCACAGGTACGAATATGAGGTTTTGATACAAAGATTGAATACAAGAAATGAACTAGGGTTTTAGATGAAATGGTGCTGGTGAAGATGTTGATGAAGATTGGCCCTCCCATGATGAGAGGGTTGTTAGTGATGACAATGGCTTCGATTTCCCCCTGCCGGAGGGAAGTATCCCCAGCGGAATCGCTCCACCGGAGAGCAAAAGTGCTCCTGCCCAAGTTCCGCCTCGAGATGGCGACGCTCCATCCCGAAAGTTGTCTCCTTAGTTTTTCTAGGGAAAATAGGCTTATACACCGGAAGATGGGCACCGGAGGCTGGCCAGGGGCCCCATTACCCACCAGGGTGTGCCCTGGTGCCTAGTGGGCACCTAGGTGGCCCCCTCTGGGATTTCTTTTCTCCAATAATTTTATATATTCCAAAATAAATCTCTGTAAAATTTCATCTCATTTGGAGATGTGCAGAATAGGTATCTCTGACATAGCTTTTTCAGGTCCAGAATTCCAGCTGCCAGCAATCTCCCTCTTTGTGTAAACCTTGCATATTATGAGAGAAAAGGCATTAGAATTACTCCACAAAGTGTTATATTGATTAAAACACTATAAATAACAGTAGGAAAACATGATGCAAAATGGACATATCAACTCCCCCAAGCTTAGACTCGCTTGCCCTCAAGTGAAAGCCGATGTCGATAATCGTGCCCACATGTTTAGAGAGAGATGTGTTGATAAAAACAAAATACGGACATAGTAGAATCATGATCATTATTACAACAACAATATTTATTATCATATAACTTCCCATGAGCAAGTAATAATTCATCACAACATCAAAGTATAAGGCATAGACTTTCTTGAAAACAAACAAACTATGTTCTTAGTTAACAATGCAATTGCAATTCATCATATTTTCAGGAAGGGTCGCATGTCGGAGCTTTTAGCAAGTCCACATACTCAACCATCATTTAGTCTTCTATTATTGGTAACACTCACACCATACATATGGAACAAAAAGTTTCAGCTAGACACATAGAAAGATAGGGGCTTATACTTTCGCCTCCCAACTTATTCAGCTCCGGGGTGATGTCAACGATAATAACTTATGATCACTTATATCCAATTGGATATATGTGCCTAGATCTTTCCCCACCACATGATGCTTGCAAAAGAGAAAAATAAAAAGGAATAGAGGAGAACACTATAGACTCTTGCATAAAAAGTAAATACAAAAAAGTAAAAGATAGGCCCTTCACAGAGGGAAGCAGAGGTTGTCATGCACCTTTTGTATTTGGATGAAAAAGCTCTTAGTGCAAAGGAACGCCACGTTACATTGCCCCTTATGATAGCAACCTTTATTATGCAGTCTGTTGCTTTTATTTCTTTGCCATCACATGTTCATACAACGCTAAGTTTCCCTTACACTAAAAGATCATACATATTTAGAAGCAATTTTTATTGTCTTATGCATCGATGACAACTTACTTGAAGGATCTTATTCAATCCAGAGGTAGGTATAGTGGACTCTCATAACTTGAAATTGGGTTTAAGGTTTTTGGATGCACAAGTAGTATCTCTACTTAGTGCGGATTTTTGGCTAGCAAAGATGTTGGGCAAGCACAACATGTTGGAGGATCTATGACAATATAACTTATATGTGAATATGAACAAGCATAAATCATTACGTTGTCTTCCTTGTCAACATCAACAATTTGACATAAAATACTTAATGGGGGCTCACAATCATAAAAGATGTCCAAGATGGTATATTTGCATGTGAATCTTCTCTTCCCTTATTAATTTTTTCATGAATTGCATCATTGACCAATGCTATGTTTGTCAACTTTCAATAAATTTTACTACTTATACTTTTCCTTATGTAATGTCATTACTTTCTGTAAGATTAGCATATGATCTTTTCCATTATTTTCTTTATTTTGATTGAAACATAAAAGTAAAGAAGCAAAAACTCAAACTAAAGTTTATTATATAACTCTCACTTGATTACATAGATAGATAGATCACGAAACTAGCACTTGGAAATAAATCATACTAAGCTTTTATTTAACTAAATCACGAAATAACTAAGGATCAAACTAAGATAGGTAAAGATAATAAAAGTGATGGTGATACGATACCGGGGCACCTCCCCCAATCTTGGCACAAGCCAAGGGGAGTGCCCATACCCGTGTACTCAAGTTTCTTTCTTCGGTGATGGTGGTGGTGGTGGTGGTGTAGTCTTCTTCTCCAGCTTATGTTTGAGGATGAAATTTTCCTCCCTCAAATCATCGACCTCTTGCTCAAGCTTCAGTACCCTTTTGCATAATGCCTCCTTGCTTTCCTGTACAAAACGGGACGGGATAAATTGGGGCTTAGATCCGTTTACTTTGTTTGGAAGACTTGACTTCTTGAATTCCACATGCATATCCCTAGGTTGAGCTAGAGGAACTTCATCTTCTTCTGAACTGGCATCCTCCATTCCCCTTGGATCAACATCTACTTCTTCCTCCATGGTCCAACCGTAATGATCCACATCTCCATAGATCCTTGGGTTTGCGATATAGTGGGAAACATAGCTCTCTTCATCTGAGTCTTGGGACGACATGATTTTAGATCTGTTAGAAAAACAACATGAAACAAGAATAGAGGATATTTCCGTGGTGCTGTGGTTAAAACATCCGGGAGTATATATAAATAATTTTTATCTTGCAGAACACATATACCAGAAGAAAACAGAGTCGAGAAGGCTCACGAGGGGCTCACTACCCACCAGGGCGCGCCAGGAGGGGCAGGCGCGCCCTGGTGCCTAGTGGGCACCTGGGTTACCTTCCCGGGTGTTTCTTATTTTGGTAATTTTTCTAATATTCCAAAACTGACAAAAAATATTTTGATGGAACTTTTGGAGTCGGTTTACTTACCGTATCACATACCTCTTCCTTTTCAGGGTTCTGGAGCGCTCTAGAAGGTCTCTTTTATGTATTCCTCCAGTGTCATAGTTTGAATAATATTACTTTCAACATTAATAGGCGTACTTGAGATATAATGCTTAATTCTTTGTCCATTGACCACCTTTGGATTAGTGCCTTCGGCAATATTGATCTTAATAGCTCCAGAGCGGTAAACTTCCTCAATGATATATGGTCCTTCCCATTTAGAGAGAAGTTTTCCTGCAAAAAATCTAAAACGAGAATTGTATAATAGAACATATTCACCCACTTTGAATTCCCGCTTTTGGATTCTTTTGTCATGCCATCTTTTAACCTTTTCTTTAAATAATTTGGCATTTTCATAAGCTTGGGTTCTCCATTCATCCAATGAGCTAATATCAAATAACCTCTTTTCACCAGCAAGTTTGAAATCATAATTGAGTTCTTTAATTACCCAGTATGCTTTATGTTCTAACTCAAGAGGTAAATGACATGCTTTTTCATAAACCATTTTATATGGAGACATACCCATGGGGTTTTTATAAGCAGCTCTATAAGCCCATAGTGCATCATCAAGTTTCTTAGACCAATTCTTTCGAGATCTATTGACGGTCTTTGGCAAAATTAATTTTATTTCTCTATTGCTAAATTCAACTTGACCACTAGATTGAGGGTGATAGGGAGATGCAATTCTATGGTTGACATCATATTTAGCAAGCAATTTACAGAAAGCACCACGAATAAAGTGTGAACCACCATCAGTCATTAAGTATCTAGAGACTCCAAACCTTGGGAAAATAACTTCTTTAAGCATTTTAATGGAAGTTTTATGATCAACAATACTAGTTGGAATAGCTTCTACCCACTTGGTGACATAATCAATAGCAACCAAAATGTGTGTATACCCATTAGAGGAAGGAAAAGGTCCCATATAATCAAATCCCCAAACATAAAATGGTTCAATAACAAGTGAATAATTCATGGGCATCTCCTGACATCTACCAATATTACCAATTCTTTGACATTCATTACAAGATAAGATAAACTTACAAGCATCCTTGAAAAGAGTAGGCCAGTAAAAACAAGATTGTAATACCTTGTGTGCAGTTCTGTCTCCCGCATGGTGTCCTCTGTAAGCCTCGGAGTGACACTTCCGTAAGATTTATTCCTATTCATGCTCAGGTATACAATGTATAATAATACCATATACTCCTTCATAAAGGTGTGGGTCATCCCAAAAGTAATGTCTTAAATCAAAGAAGAATTTTTTCTTTTGTTGGTATGTAAAACTAGGTGGTATAAATTTAGCAACAATATAATTAGCATAGTCTGCATACCAAGGAGTATTGTGAGAAGCATTTATTACAACTAGTTGTTCATCAGGAAAACTATCATCAATAGGTAGTGGGTCATCAAGGATATTTTCTAAAATAGACAAGTTATCAGCTACGGGATTCTCAGCCCCCTTCCTATCAGTAATATGCAAGTCAAATCCTTGTAGCAGAAGAACCCACCTAATGAGTCTAGGTTTAGCATCATTCTTTTCCATAAGGTATTTAATAGCAGCTTGATCAGTGTGAACAATTACTTTAGAATCAACGATGTAAGATCTGAATTTATCAGAAGCAAACACAACTGCTAAATTTTTTTCTCAGTAGTAGCATAATTTCTTTGAGCATTGTCTAGAGTTTTGCTAGCATAGTGTATAACATTCATTTTCTTATCAACTCTTTGTCCTAGAATAGCACCAACAACATAATCACTAGCATCACACATAATTTCAAAGGGCAAGTTCCAATCAGGTGGTTGAACAATAGGTGTAGAAGTTAAGGCTTTCTTAAGTGTTTCTAAGGCTTCTACACAATCATCATAAAAAACAAATGGAACATATTTTTGCAAGAGATTAGTAAGAGGCCTAGAAATTTTAGAGAAGTCTTTAATAAACCTTCTATAGAAACCAGCATGACCAAGGAAACTTCTTACACCTTTGATATCTTTAGGACATGGCATTTTCTCAATTGCATCAACTTTAGCTTTGTCTACTTCAATACCTCATTCAGAAATCTTATGCCCCAAGACAATACCTTCATTTACCATAAAGTGGCACTTCTCCCGATTCAAGACAAGATTAGTTTGTTGACATCTCTACAAACTCAATCAAGGTGTCGGTGCAACAAACCCTGAGTCTGTTGCCCAGACTATGCACAGGCATGGGGACGAGATTGAAGCACCAACCCAAGTCAGAATACAAGGGACTAAGAGGTTCAAAGGACTAACATGCAGATCAAAGGGACCAAGATCAAGCCAAAGAATCAAGGCACCATCAGGAGAAGGGCCTCCTTTGCCGGGCAGGCGAGCTCGGTAAGGGGCGAGGCCACCCCCGGAAGACGACGTCCAAGACGTCCCGGCAGGGCCTGCCGGGGCACACGGAGGCAAAACCACCTCACCAACTACTCCACCACGACCCACGTCGTCAATCAGTGTAGTGTCAATCTGTGGAGTGACTAAGTGGCAGCCATTCACCACATGGCAGCCTCTCCCAGGAAACACCTGCAGATGACACCCGTCCTGCGACATGTCAAGTGAGTAGGCGTGGAGCTGGCGAGATAGCCCGGCAAGCCTTGCCGGGCAACAACCAATGTGACGTTGAGCGGTGCATTTAATGCACCCTGTCAGCCCGCAGAGTTAGGTATGATAGCACTGTTTGCTATCTTATCAGTACATAATGACTGTTTTGCCATTGTGGTGACCCCTTAATCTATAAAAGGAGGCCCATGGCGACCGAGAGAGGGTTAGAAGGTTGGATAACTCAGACCCCCATACGCGCGTAGCCACTGCCACCCTGAGGCAACCCTTGCCGGGCAAGTGTACTACGTTCCACCACCACCTTTCCACCATCAATCCACCAAAAATGGAGTAGGGTTTTATGCCTCACGGCGGCCCAAACCTAGGTAAAAATGCCTGTGTGATCTCTGCCATGCCGCCACACGCTCGTCTGCTCTTTGCGCAACGCGATGCCACCCTGCCGAACCAGCAAGGGGCCTCCTGGCCCCATAGGTGGCCGTGGTTTCCCGTGACATCTTTGGCGCGCCAGGTAGGGGATGACCGCTTGCGCGAACCTGAAGGCGTGTGTAGCGCGTCACCTTCATCACCATCAGCATCATCAACGATGCCATCGACCATGGCGCCCAAGAAGAAACCCGGTTCTTCAGCTCATCCTTCCACCTCGAAGGCTCCGCCGCCTGTGGCCTCTAACGCTATGGGGGGTGAGGAGACACGCAAGGACGCGGACGCTGCTGGGGATGTGGTCGGAGTAGGCGGCGCCGTCACCACTTCCCCCGTGGCCGACGCAGGAGCAGGAGACATCGGAGAATAGCAGCATCAGCAACATCCCGACGGCCATGCTCCACAAGGTCCGAGTGAAGGGGTTACTCCATCTGCGCCCCTTCCTCCTGTCGACGGGCACAGCCGCAATAACAGCGCTCGGGCCGGGGTGAATCGCCGCCCTCCGACCACTCCCACCACGGGTGCGGTCGCAGCGCGTGCACTTCCCCCGAGATGGGCCGACCAAGCTGCTGCGCCCGATGGAGCCACTGGCCCTCGAGCGTCTTCGCCGCACCACCCTGCCATCCAGGTGGTCGCCCCGCAGCAGCGGGGGCGCAGTGCTGCCACCACTGGCACCGTCAGGAGCCGAGCGACAGTGCGATCGACTTCATCATCACCCAAGCCAAGTACAGCCTCAGAGGCCATGTCTCGGGCTCAGCTACTACTGAGGTTTCCGCCAACGGCCGAGCAAATGGACGAATGGCATGCCACCATCCAAAGTCTGCTCAGTTTCGCCAAAGCTGGGAGCTCACGGTGAGCTGGCCCGCCACGGCCGCCCCAAGCGACAGCAACGGCTCATGTTGCTGACCGTACAGAAGGGGCCATCCCATGGTGCAGTCCCCGCCATGGCAGCCAGCGCGAGCGCAACAAAATCCAGATCCCGACGATGTCTCGATGGCCTTTTCTGACCCTCGAGCGCGTCCAGGCCAACGACGAGCCCCGGAGGATAGGCAGAGAGGAGACACGCGTGACGTTGTCGAGTAACGCCGCGACGACCTCCGTCGGACCAATGGGTGCGATGGCCCCGGCGTCGACGAGCCCGCACTCGGTATTGGCGGGTGCCTACCTTTCGAGGTTGGCTGCCCTGCCTTTACCCATGAGCTGCGGCAAGTCCGTTGGCCGTCCGTTCGCACATTCAAGCCAGAGATACCTGAGAAGTACGATGGGAGGCTGAACCCGGCAGAGTTCCTGAGCATCTACACCATCGCTGTTCAGGTTGCTGGGGGAAGAGATGAGAAGGTGTTCGCCAACTACTTTCCTTTGGTCCTCAAGTCCAATGTGAGGTCTTGGCTGATGCACCTGCCGGAGAACTCCATTTCATCATGGGCAGACCTGTTCCATGAGTTCATCAGTGCCTTCACCGGTGGCCACCAAGAGCCGGGCCGACCCAGCGACTTGCAGCTTCTCCAACAAAAGGAAGGAGAGACCCTCCGTAAGTATTTACAGAGATTCAGCAAAGTTCATAGAAATATCCCAAATATTCATCCGACATCCATGATAGCCGCCTTCCAGTCCAATGTGTGCAACCGCCGGATTCGTTCCAAGATGAACGTACGGTTTCCCAAGACTGTGAAGGAGCTCTACACGTTGGTGGAGAAGTGTACTCGGATGGAGGAGGGAAGAAAGTTGCCCGGAGAGGAAGATTGCACCAATATTGATTTAGAGGATGAGGATGAATCAACCAGTCAGAAGAAGAGCAAGAAGCGCAAAAAGAAGCGAAGGGATAAGGCAGTAATGACTGTTGAAGGATCGGGTACGCCTAGTACCGGCAAGAAGGCCAAAGCTGAGGCCCTCGGCAAGGAAGCTGCCGTGTGCGCTGACTACCGGGAAGCCGCTGCTGCCGAGAAAGCCGGGAAAGGTGATGGGCCGTATTGCAAGATTCATCGGACCAGGGGCCACGACCTTCAAGAGTGTTATCAGGTTGAGCAGCTTGTCAAAAGACAGAAAGCAGAATATGAGAAGCGTGACAAGGAAAAGGGTCAGAATGTTGCTGGCGGCAAGGGCCGAGGTGGTGAAGTAAACCGCCTCGGCAAACCCTTTCGGAACCAAGGAAAACCCGCTAGAGGTCGAGAGAAGGAAGCCTATGGTGATGAGAGTGATGGAGGGGATGAAGAGGAAACCAGTGAGCAAGAGTTTTAGAAAGCCACCGACGCCCTGTGCATTGACGGGGGTGCATCTCTGCACACCTCTCACCGCCAACTCAAGCGGTGGGCGCAAGAAGTCAATGCCGTGGAGCCAGCGCCCGTGGCCCGGAAGCCGCTCAGGTGGTCCCGTACGCCCATCATCTTTGACGAGGAGGATCATTCTTGCCGTACCACTACGGTAGGGTGTTTGCCATTGTTGGTCTCCCCAACAATCCGCAACCTCAAGGTCACAAAGATGTTGGTGGACGGCGGGGCCGGGTCGAATCTGATTTCCCCAGTAGTTATCAGCAAGCTTCAGATAGCAGAGGAAGAGCTGGAGGTTACCAGCACGTTTCAAGGAGTTAATCCCGGCAGGAGCCGTCCTAAGGGAAAGATCACGTTGCCGGTAACATTTGGGGGAGAACTGAACTACCGGACTGAGAGGATTGTGTTTGATGTGGTTGATCTCCACCTACCATACAATGGGATTCTTGGACGCCCGGCCCTGGCTAAGTTCATGGCAGCATCTCACTATGCCTACAACATCTTGAAGATGCCTGGGCCACTGGGAGTCATCACCATCCCATCAGATGAGAAGGATGCAATCATTTGTGTGGACAAGATGTACCAGGATGCGGTCACAGTAGAGGCAGCGGCAGCAGCAGCTCCCGCTAAGGAAAGCAAAGGAAAGAAGAGGGATTGCAAGGACTCCAGCAAAGAGTCTGGGAAGCATGCCCCCACCGAGTGCACGGCACCCATTGACGACGTGCCGGAGTGTTCCAATGGCAAGAGATCCAAGGTCGCTGCACCCCAAGTGAAGAAAGACCCGGCAGGGCTGGCTGGCGTTGATGGTACTTTCACTTTCAGCGCCACCCTCGATGATAAATAGGAAAGCGTGCTCGTTGCCTTCCTGCGGGCGAATATCGATGTGTTTGCCTAGCAACCATCTGATATCCCCGGTGTTCCCAGGGAGGTAATCAGGCACCACCTTGCTGTCTGCCCACATGCCCGACCTATCAAGCAGAAAGTCCGGAAGCAGGCCTTGGACAGGCAGCAGTTCATTGCAGAAGAGATCAAGAGACTAGAGGCAGCTGGATTGGTCAGAGGAGTACTGCATCCCACGTGGTTGGCAAACCCAGTGGTAGTCCGGAAGGCTAACGGGAAGTGGAGGCTTTGCATAGATTTCACAGATCTCAACAAGGCTTGCCCGAAGGACACGTTTCCCTTGCTGCGTATCGATCAGATTGTGGATTCCACTTCAGGTTGTGATTTGCTCTCCTTTCTGGATGCGTATTCTGGGTACCACCATATCTTCATGTCCAAGGAAGATGAAGAGAAGATGTCGTTCATCACTCCATGTGGTACGTACTGTTTTGTCCGCATGCCATTCGGATTAAAGAGTGCCGGGTCCGCTTTTGCAAGGGCAGTCCAGATTGGTTTTGAGCCACAGTTGCACAGAAACATAGAAGCCTATATGGATGATATTGTGGTCAAGACCAAGGATAGGGCCACCCTTATTCAAGATTTGGAGGAGACATTTGCTAATCTACGCAAAGTCAATTTGAAGCTCAACCAAGAGAAGTGTGTATTTGGTGTTCCCTCCGGCAAGTTGCTTGGGTTCTTTGTATCCCATCGCGGGATCAAAGCCAATCCCGACAAGATCAAGGCTATCAAGCAGATCCAAGCACCAAGGACATTTAAGGATGTGAGGCGTCTGACAGGATGCGTTGCCGCGCTAAGCAGATTCATCTCCAAGTCTGCCGAGCGTGCCCTCCCGTTCTTCAAAATTTTGAAGAAGGCAGGACCCATGAAGTGAACCCTAGAAGCAGATGCAGCTTTGCAAGAGTTGAAGTCCTACTTGTCCTTCGTGCCTACCTTGGTCGCTCCCAAACCCCAGGAGCCATTGCTGCAGTACTTAGCGGCAATCAACCAAGTAGTCCATGCAGCTTTGGTAGCGTAGCGAGAAGTGGATGAGGCAGAGAGTGAGCAGAGACCGGTAGAGTCATAGAAGGATCAGGACAATAATGAGCACGACAACGAGAGCAACCCCAAGGACGCGGCAAGGAAGAAAGTGGTGCAGCGCCCAGTGTACTTCGTCAGCTCCTTATTACAGGGGGCTAGATCGAGGTACTCTGGCATGCAAAAGTTGATTTTTGGTCTCATCATGGCCTCAAGGAAACTGCGCCACTACTTCCAAGCCCATGAGATCACGGTTGTCACTCGTTTCCCGTTGCAACGGATACTCCGAAACCCTGAGGCTATCGGCAGAATAGTGGAGTGGGCTTTGGAGTTATCCAGTTTTGGTTTGAAGTTTGAAAGCACATCAACTATTCAGAATAGGGCATTGGCAGAGTTTATTGCAGAATGGATGCCAACCCCTGATGAGGAAGTGACGGAGACAGTTATCCCCGGCAAGGAATCGCCCCAAGAATGGTTTATGTATTTTGATGGTGCTTTTTCCCTACAAGGTGCAGGAGCTGGCGTGCTTCTTGTTGCCCCCTCCGGGGAGCACTTGAGGTATGTCGTCCAAATGCATTTTGCCCGAGAAGAAGCAACCAACAACATAGCAGAATATGAAGGGCTCCTTGCCGGGCTCAGGATTGCAGCTGAATTGGGAATTAAGAAGCTGATCATTCGAGGAGATTCACAGCTTGTGGTGAGACAAGTTAACAAGGATTACCAAAGTTCATTCATGGAGGCATACGTCAAGGAAGTGAGGAGATTGGAGGAGCACTTTGACGGATTGCAAACAGAGCACGTACCCCGTGCGGAAAACAGCATAGCTGATCATCTGTCAAAGTGTGCTGCGCAGAAGCTCCCTGTGGAACCAGGGACTTTTGTTCTCCATCTCACTCAGCCCTCCGTATCCCCAGCAACAATGGCCCAGAAAAGGAGAAAGTTGGATTCCGGTAAGCCTCTCCCGGTAGAGCCGTCCGCTCCTGGCAGAGACCCTGCCGGAAATAACTCCTCGCAGTCTGCCGGACCACACCCTCCAGCCGGGCCCATGGACCCCGCGAACGAGGCATGTGCTCCCGCAGCAGAGGAGGTGCCACTAGTCCTCGTTGCCGAGCCCCAGGCTCCAACTTGGGCATGGCACATTGTCCACATCCTCCAAACAGGAGAGCTTCCCAGCAACCAAGACGAAGCTGAAAAAGTAGCCCGGAGGGCCAGTATGTATTAGTTTGTCGATGACACTCTGTACAGAAGGAGGCCCAACGGTGTGAAATTAAAGTGTGTCTGCCGGGAAGAAGGAAAGGAACTGCTGACTGAGATACTCAAAGGCATGTGTGGCTCCCACATTGGATCAAGGGCACTAGTTGGGAAAGTATTTCGGCAAGGATTCTATTGGCCCACAGCCCTCCAAGATGCGGTCGAGCTAGTCACCAAATGTGAAGCCTGCTAGTTCCATTCCAAGAAAACCCACCTGCCTGCCCAAGCTCTTCAAACAATCCCTCTATCATGGCCATTTTTGGTCTGGGGGCTCGATATCCTCGGACCCTTCCCCCGAGCAATCGCGGGCTTTGAATTCTTGTTCATTGCTATTGACAAGTTTACGAAGTGGCCGGAAGTGACTGTCGTGAGAAAGGTGACTGCTCAGTCAGCTATCAAGTTCTTGAAAGAATTGGTGTGTCGTTTTGGAGTTCCGGCAAGGATCATTACCGACAACGACACCCAGTTCACGAGCCGCGCCTTCATGCAATATGTTCATGCCCTCGGATGCAAGATCTCATTTGCCTCTGTGGCACACCCCTGGAGCAATGGGCAAGCTGAGAGGGCAAACATTGAAGTGTTGCATGGACTCAAGACGAGAACCTTTGATACGCTGCAGAAGCACGGCAGGCGGTGGATCGAGGAGCTGCCGGTAGTTCTCTGGTCCCTCAGAATGACACCAAACCGAGCTACCGGGTAGACTCCCTTCTCCCTGGTCTACGGGGCAGAAGCAGTTATCCCCATGGAACTCATTTATGGGTCGCCTCGAGTGCTTGCCTACGATGAAGTAGCACAAGATCAGCACCGGTGTGACGATGATGTGCTACTCGAGGAGAACCGTCTCCGGGCTGCTACGCGTGCTGCATGCTATCAGCAAGCCCTGCATCGCTATCATAGCCGCAGGGTTCACGCCCGGTATTTTGAGGAAGGTGACCTTGTCCTTAGGCACGTTCAGTCCGCCAAGGGTACAAATAAGTTTTCACCGAAGTGGGAAGGCCCTTATTGGGTAGTACAAGTCACCAGACCTGGCGCAGTCCGTCTAAAGACTGGAGATGGCATTCAGTTGCAAAACTCATTGAATATTGAGCATCTTCGCAAGTTCTACCCGTAAGGCACGGCTGTCGGGCCCTGCCCGGCAGCCACCCTTTTGTACAGGCCTTGCCTCAGCTGCATGTAACCCCTTGTACAAAGCCAGGGTGATACGCTGTGCAAGAGAAAATAAAGAAGCGCTGTGGGGGGCCAACGACCAAGATTGCATGCATGCATGAGCATTCCACGATCACTGCATAAGCATTTCATGAGCATTTGCATATGCATATAGATAGGATCGCATCCTGCATTCATTCTCATCCGCAATAAGCTACAGGTTCCTGCCGTGAACTTGGCTTTGACGAGGAGTTGAGAAGATTGCCCGGCACTGCGATCCCCGGCAAGCCAAACAGATAAGTTCTACCTCCTGTCCATTAGTGTTCTGTAAGTTATAACTCGTGCATAAGAAAACCCCGCCACTCTTTTGAGAGTTAGGTGCTCCCATCCCTGACTCGAACGTTGCTTCGGACAGGATGGTCGTAGTGGCCTTTGGTAAAAAGAAGTTGGCGGGGGGCTGGCCCCTTTGCCCGTTGCCCGGTAGACACAGCTCTCCAGAAGACAGAAAAGGTGCCGGCAGGATAGTCTGCCGGGGAAAACTCGTTTATTTACACTAAAGAGGCATCTCGCCTCTGCAAGGACATACACATGCACGGGTTCCCGGCAAGGTTCATCTTTTTCATTAATATGCTGATACAAGTACAAGCATTACAGAACACAAACATGGACACGAGAGATTACATTATTTGAATTAAAATTTGGCAATTGCCTACAAGTTTGAGATTGAAAAAAGATAGTTGCTCCGTAAACTCCACTCCCTGTCCCAATTATCCCAGGTAGTGTGGTGGGAAGAGAAGAGGGTGGGCGACGCGCCGGCACAACGCCACCCCGATCCCCATCAGGAGCTGTCGGACACAGCCTGACAAGATCGGGAGTGGCGAGGCTGCGAAGGAGGAAGACGTGCGGAGCGCCCTGGCGGCCCCAGGATCACCGCTTCCAGGACCGAGCGGGGGGCTCCAGCACAGGCACCGACAGAAGAGCCCGGCGCCTTCCCCGGGGAGACGGCGAGCAGCTAGGGGGCTTGAGGTGCACTGCTCCACGCCTTGGCGGGCAGGAAGGCGCGCCTCTCATCAACATCAGCCCCAAGACCTCCAGGAGGGGCGGTGCTGGCATTACCAATGGTCTCCAACCCCGCCTCCCGGCCGAGCCTCGAAGGAACCAAGAGGTTCGCCACAGCAAGGACCAGGCTCACTCCCCGAGCACTAGCACCGGCATTTGGCAACACTAGCCCCAACCAAGAGCCTGGGGGCTGGCCCCAGGCTCTCCTCTTCATGGTAACTAGTAGAGGAAGAAAGCGGAGGAGAAGAAGAATGCGAGGGTGGGTGACTTCGCCCTCCTCCACCCCTCCATTTTATAGGCGGAATGGGGAGGGGAGCTGCTTCCTCAATAGGCGACCACCATCCTCCTCCGCCAACTCAAGACGACCAGGCCCTCGCCTTGACGCTCTCCCATGCCACGCGCCTCCGTTACCTACCCCGCGCGATGCATGCAGCATACATGGCTAAGGATAAGGGCGTGGTGGGAAGAGTGAATTGGCGGTTTCTCCCCCGTGCGTTAAAGTCATTCATGGGCCATCACTGGAGAGGCCCCACCACCATTGGCCTTACATGACGCGTGGAGAAACCGGAAACTGGCCCGGAATCAAGGCTAATGAAGAAGCAAAGAAGAACTCAAGAGACCAGCCTCTTCAGCGACCCCGCCTGTGCACTTATTAGGCCCTACCCCGACGACGCTTGGTAGCGCGTTCGGGGCAGGCCCAGGGGCTTCTGTCGGTGCAACAAACCCTGTGTTGGCATTCTGGGAATGGGGGTACCCAGACTTGCTTGCCTGCGGCCCATGGCAAGGCTCCATCGACAGCCTGGTACGGCCCAGCTTTAGTGACAACAACTCAAGACCCTCGCGAGGGGCCAAGCCTCGCGAGGTGGACGACACCAAGACCCCCACGAGGAGCGGCCTCCTCAGGCTGGCTCCTGAGGAGTGGAGAGTTCTATGCAAGCCTCACCTCATGAGGTTCGGATGATGTGAGCCATGATGACCATGGCCAGGCGGGCGCCAGCGGGCGCAGTGTACCAGTTTCCTCTTTGGTGCTAAAGAGGCAAGCGCCGGTGCAGAGTCCCGAGGAATCAGCCAAAGGTTTCCATTCCTGTGCAATGAGACCAAGACCACCAGGATGGCAGGACGGAGGTCATCACCGAGCCCACCATGGCGTCACGACCAGAGGCTTTTGCAGGTGAAGACTACTTTTGTCAGGATAGCATGTACTAGTTGTCTCCCTTCGAATTTGGCCATTGTGGGATCCCTTCCCACCTTTCATTTGGGAAGAGGACCAAGGCCAGTCTAAATAGGACTTAGCCACCACCGTAAAGAGGGATCGGACCCCCGGACGGATCATTCAGATCACCCTCACCCCACCAGCTCGCTCGAGCTCAAGAACACCTCTCCTCCTGAGGCTCTTCGCCACTGTACTAGTTCATCCTCACCCCCTCGAGGCCAATCCACCACAAAGCAGGAGTAGGGTTTTACACCGCAAGGTGGCCCGAACCTGGGTAAATTGTTTTGTCACTTTTCCTTACAGTTCGTCGAGCTAGGCTGTGAGATTACCGAGTAGGCAGACTAGGGAGGATGAGTTCTTCGCACGCACCCCAGAGTTCGAACCTCTCAAGGGTTTGCGGAACCTGAAATCCGACATTTGGTGCGCCAGGTAGGGGTGCGTCGGGGCCTCTCCCCCGCCGGTCGATCCACCACCCCTCCACCGCTTCCATGGCTGACGCTTGTCGAGCTCGCGCTGAGTGCCGGGCCGCCCTCGCCGCCCACGTCGCTCAGACAACGCCAGTGGGAGACGACTGCCCTCGCCGTCCCCCGTCTCCAGTGGCGAACGCCGCCACCGGCCCCGTGGGGTACGAGCAGTAAGCTTCATCGCTGCACCCTTCTATGCGGCGGGATGGGCGCACCGCCACCCCGTCGCTGACTCCGGCTGGTTCATCGTCTCATGCTCGTCACGGGCCGGCGAACACGCAGGCTGCGTTGCTCATGGCGCACGAGCTCCTGCGCTACCGCCCCATCGACGACCTCTACGAAGACTGGCTGGACCGCACCGCCGAGCTTGTCAGTGCCAGCGGGGACTCTCCCGCACCGTCTCGCTCGCTGCCTCACCCGTCGGCTGCTGCGGGTGACGTAGCCCACGGAGCACCTCCTCCACCTCCCCGTCAAGACGTCGCCCTTGAGCCAAGGTACGAGGCCCCACGGCGTGACCTGCCGCGCAGGGCGCCAACGCGTGAAGAGGAAAGCTGCCAGGTGGTGCAGCAGCCGCAAGAAGATGCTCATGCACTCCCAGCACCACCACGTCAAGACTGCGCGCCGCCTGCAGCGGTGGCATGCGAGCGCCAAGACCAGGCTCCACCTCCACGACGGGCTCCCGTGACCACAGCGGGTTGCCGCGCATTCACTCCGGAGCTACGCAGCGTCGTCTGGCTGGGGAAGTTCAAGCCTGACCTGCCTCCGCGCTACGACGGCAGCCCCGACCCTGCCGAGTTCCTGCAGCTCTACGAGCTGAGCATCGTGGCAGCCAACGGCGATGAGAAGGTTATGGCGAACTGGTTTCCCATGTCCCTCAAGGATCGTGCGTGCTCGTGGCTCCTGAACCTGCTCGCGGGGTCGATCTCCTCCTGGGACAAAATGCGAGAGCATTTCGTCGCCAACTTCCAGGGCACTCGCGACCGTCCACCGGCTGCGGGTGACCTGTAGTGCATCAAGCAGCAGCTAGGAGAGACCTTGCAGAAGTACATCCAGTGCTTCAACAACGTCCGCCTCAAGATCCCCAAGGTGTCGGACGAGGCCATCATCTCGGCGTTCATTGATGGCGTCCGCGATGTTAAGATGAAGGAGGAGCCCGCCATACATGAGGACCTATGCACGGCTCTCGAGATGTTTAACATGGCAACCAAGTGTGCGAGAGCTGAGGAAGGTCGCCTCTCTCACCTGGAGCTCCCAGGGGCTGACCCAGGAGACAAGAAGGCCAAAGCCAAGGACGCGAAGTGCAAGGGACAGGCCGTGCTCGTGGCCGAACCAGAGATGAAGCGCGGCTGCGACCACCCAGAGTCATCCAAGGGCAGCCGCCCGTTCTGTGTCTTGCACAACGTGCACAGCCACAACACCAAAGACTGCCAGGAGCTCAGGGCCATTCACGACGGGCGCCTCGGTCAACGCCTCGAGCGCAGCGACTGAGGCTATGGCCGCGGAGGAGGCCGAGGTGGAGGACGCTGGGACGGCCGCGACCCCCGCCAAGAATGGCGCGATCAGCCTCGTGAGGACCGCTGGCAGGGCCAGCCTCGCAAGGGCCCCTGGAGGGACCAGTCTCGTGAGGACCGTTCTCAGGGAAACGCTGGCCTTCCTCCACTGCCGCCTCCACCAAGAAGGAATGACGACCACCACCACGACGAGGGGGCTGGGGGCTTCCAAGAGCCTCGTGCCATCGCCTGCATCCTGGATGGCGCTCAGGCCCCTGCCTCTCATCGTATCTTCAAGCAATTTGCCCGTGAGGTGAACGCGGCACTCCCCAAGCTCGAGGCAACGCGTACGCTCAAGTGGTCCAAGTGCACCATCACCTTCAGCCCATCCGACCAGCTCAAGTGCGCGGCAACTGCCAGCGCTCTCCTGATGCTCTGCTCGCCTACCATCAGCAACATGCTCATCACCAATACTCTCATTGATGGCGGTGCGGGGCTCAACGTTCTCTCCATCGAGACATTCGACCGACTCCAGGTGCCCTATGACCAGCTGCAGCCTACCAAGCCTTTCTCAGGCATGACCGACGGCTCCACCACCCCGATAGGGCAGATCCGCCTCCCTGTCACCTTCAGCAAGCACGACAACTACCGCACTGAGCTCATCGACTTCGATGTCACCCACATTCGCCTTCCATACAACGACATCCTTGGGTATCCGGCCCTGGCCAAGTTCATGGCGGTGACTCATCATGGTTACAATGTCCTCAAGATGCCAGGGAGCTGCGGCGTCATCACGGTCGCCTGCGAGGAGAAGGACGCGATGTGCTCTCTCGAGCGCGCCTACCAGGCTGCGGCAGTCGAGAACCCAGATGATGAAGGCGCCATCTACCCTCCTGAGGATGTCCCCAAGAAGAAGAACCAGCTGCTCCGCCAAGGACCTCAGGAGAGCAGGGTGTCCAGTGGCACCAGCTTAGGCCCTGCGCCCACTGACGTGGTGTCTCCCTCTCTCGCATAGGAAGGCGTGCTCGGCGCCCCTCTCAGGTTGGGCTCGGGGGCTCTCCTTTGGAGTGCCTCTGACCTGGCCAACGTCACGAGGGAGGCGCTCGGGCACCATGTGGAGGCGTGCTTCAGCGCACGCATCCGCCAGGAGGGTACAAGGCGCGAGGTGCTAGGTGCTCAGGAGTTCATCACCAAGGCAATCAAGGAGCTTCAGGAGGCAAGAGCTATGCGAGGCGACCATCGCCCACCACCCGGCGCAACTCCTTGTCCCGGCGAGGACAGCAAGCTGCGCGTCTGCGTCAACATCCCAGGGCTCAACAGGGCCGCATCTCAGGAGCGCTTCTGGCCGTCCCGCGTTGGCCGGTCCGAGGGTCCCCCTCACAGCTATGTTCGCATGCCTCTGGGCTTGTCGAGCGCGGCTGCTACATTCCAGCGCCACATGCGGGGCGTCCTGGCAGCTCGTGAGGCCAAAAGCCAGGCGATCCTGTCAGAGGAGGAGATGGATCCTCGCGAGCCCCCTGGGCCCCTAGAGCCTCCCGAGGTTCAGGGCCTGGGCGGCTCATGAGGAGCGACTTCTGCAGCATGCGTCTTCAGCTACTCCAACATCTCTTCAGTAGCGGTGCCAGGTGACATTTTCTGGTTTGTTCAGTTGGGGGCGCCCCTCGGGCTACATTATGCCCAAGCCGCGTGGGTCTGTCCCTGTGGCATGTATCGTTTTGCATCTATCAGAACTAGCTCTACCCTATCCATGAGTTTATTTATGATTATCACTTGCCTATCCAGTGCTTCGTCACCACGAACGTTGTACGCCCTTGCAAGCCCACCCACGACCGCCTCATGATTAAGGACTGGCACGACATATGTGCTCGGGTCCATCCCTACAGCGTCGCTAAACCCAAGTGACTCAGCTCTGGCTCGCGGGCCAGATCCCATGCACGTCACCTCCCATGGTCCTTGGTGCCTTGTTCTCGCATGAGCTAATCGGGGGCGAGTAAGTTAGGGCGCGTGACCCGGTGCCTCGCCACCGCGGGAGCTGCGCACCGGTTGTCTTTCTTCAGGACATTCGCATGAGAAGACTGGGCACGGCGTCTATGCTCGGGTCCGTCCCTGTAGTGTCGACAAACCCAATGGCTGAGCTCTGTCTGGCGGGCCAGACCCGTTCACGTCACCTCCTAGGGTCGTTGGTGTTTGGCCTTCTCATGCGATAACCTCAGAAGATTCACTTGGCGCAGGTTACCTAACCATCTCGCAGGACTATCACAAGTGCTACGAATCAAATTCAGGAGCAACCCGCCTTGAGGTAGGGCCTCGTGAGTCCTGCGCTGGCTCACGAGTGCCCATACACACCTCCTCTAGCCCTGCCGTGCAAGCCACGTGTCAGGGCGGGGCTGTACATGCCCCAGGGTCTCCCCTCTAAGGGAGCCCCCACCCACGTACCAGTGGAAGCACCATGCTCCGTGCTGGCAGTCGACACGGTCGAGGAGCAGCTATGCCCGTGCAAGAGCGGAAGCGCCATGCTCCATGGTGGTGATAAACAACTGGGGGCAGCCTAAAGGCTGCACTAACCTCAGGAGAGCCACTAGGCTCGGTGTTCAGCCTCACCGCGCTGCTTTCCCCTCGGGAGAGTAGCACGAGGGGGCTGGGCACGGGGGCTACGCTCAGGTCATGCCTGGCATACGCCACCATGCCAGGTCCCTCGGACCTGGTCTTCGCGCATCCCTCCCGAGCGAAAGCCCAGCAAGGACAGGTATGGGGGTTTTTGTTCGCACGTCAAGGGGGACTCCTGAGCATCGCGACTCAGGAGCCTAACTGGCCACGTAGCCCCTCACCCCTTGGTCTCATCCTGGTGATCCGGACGCCCCAACGGCAGCTGAGGTACGCATGGGGCCGGGCCCTGCCGACGCAGAACGCCAAGACCCACTCTTGCGTCTCCTTCCCGAGGGCTGTTCGTACGTCAAGGGGGACTCCTGAGCATCGCGACTCAGGAGCCTAACTGGCCATGTAGCCCCTCACCCCTTGGTGTCGTCCTGGCGATCCGGACGACCCAACGGCGGCTGAGGTATGCACGGGGCCGGGCCCTGCTGACGCAGAACATCAAGGCAAATGGAAAGGAAACCGCAGAACCTTAGCAAATTATTACAAAACATACTGTCTCTTAAAGTTCCAAAGCGTAAGTTCTTACGCCTCCATGAGGCCCGATACATGTTGCAGGAATAGAACAAGGGGAAAGCGCCGCCATCTCCTTCAGTCTTGGATGCCACCGTTGCCCGCTTGGGGAGTCCCGTCACCGATGATGTCGCCGCCGTCCTTGCCGTCAGCCGTAGGCACGGGGTCGACGGCGAGGAACTTCCGCAGCAGGGCCTCCACTTGACCCTTCATGGCCTCAGCACCAGTGTCTTGGAGCTCAGGGTCCACGGGCTCGAGCAGGGCACCAAAGTCGAAGCTGGAGTCCTGAAGATGGAGGTGGCTGAAGATGCGCATTGCGGCCGAGGCCGAAAGCGCGCGGGCTTCTCCCTCCACCATGGGGCCCACTCTAGTGACGATGCCCTCGAGCGTCGTGACGAGCTTGGGGAGCAGCCCGGCAGGGCCTTCCTTCGGAGTCACCAGAGGCTCCTTGTACCCGCTCCCGTAGAGATCCTGCTGTGCCTTGCGGGACCTCTGCTCGAGGGAGTCGAAGGCGGCACGCCCCGTGGTGGCAAGGAGTTTCTCCCTGGCCTCCATCCGAGCCTTCTCGTCGGAGACAAGCTGGGCGTGGGATGCCTGGGCTGCCTCCACCTCCTCCTTCAGCTTCTCCAGGCGGCCGCGCTCCGTGGCCTGCTCCCGAGATGCCTGCTCTAGCTCGGCGTCACGACCAGCGACTGCAGACTCCCTCTCCTTCAGCTTTTCCTTCTGCTCCTCAAGTTGGCGGGCGCGGGTGGCCTGCTCGTCACGAAGGGCTTTCAGCTCGGCCTCCGCCGCGTGGTAGCACTCCTCAGCGTCCTTCGCGTCCTTCAATCCCACGTCACGGGCAGCGGCGGCCATGCCGGCCACCTTCTGGTGCTCCTCTTCAGTAGCATCGGCCTGGTCCTAGGCCGCCCTGACGGACGAGTCAGCCTGGAGCCACCCCGAGACCAGCTCCAGGTGCCCCGACGCCCGGCGCCGGTCGGGGCCCCAAAGATCGTTCCGGAGTTGATCCAATGCAGAGAAGGCATGCTCCAGAGCACCGGGCGCGGTAGAAGAGCCGCGGCCCACCGGCGTGGCGGCTGGAAGAGGAGACGACGACGGCATCAAGACTGGCAAAGCAGCAGCAGCAAGGATGGCCGGGTGTTTCGGAGCCCTTGGGTCGTCAGCAGGCGCGTTGAAGGCAAGTGTCTCTGAAGCCAGCGCGGCCACAGGGGCATCCTTCTCCTGAGGCTGGCCCCCTGAGCCTCGCGAGGGAAACCCTGTGGCACGAGGATGCGAGCTAGCCTCTTCCGTCTGCGCTAGAACCTCCGGGGCCGAGGTGGGCTGCTTGGCCTCAGGAGCCCTCGCCTCCTCCTTCTTCCTTTTCACCGCCGGCATTGGCCTGGCAGCAGAGAGGAAAATGTCAGAGCACTCCGTCAAGAGCAGGAAGCAAAGACAAGATGGTGCGCTTACTGATCTGTGGCGACGTACTCCCTCGTCCTCTTCAGGAGCGCGATGCCCACAGGCTTCGTGGGCGCGAGCCCCGCCACGTTCTCGGGAGCGGATGAGCGCGCGGCGGCCGGATCTGCGGCGGCGGCGGCCGACGGCGGGGCTGAGGCGCCACCTCGGGGAAGCAATGACCAACTATCCTTCTTCGCGACACCCTGCTTCAGCTTCTTCGGAGGGGTGCCCCTAGACCTCGTGGTGACCCCGGCGGAGCGCGGCGACTCCCTGACTGGGTGCTCGCCGGCGTCGTCGTTGGAGAAGGCGTGGAGGAGCTCGCTCCGCCGTGGGGGAGAAGTCTCCCCCACCTCCTCCAAGGTCGTCTCCGAGCTCTTGTTCTCCTCCTCCCCGGAGGGATCGTAGGAGGACACCGACACCGGGGAGCACGCAGGCAGGGAAGGCTCCAGCGGCACGAGCCCCCGCTCGTTGATGACAGGCATGGCGGCGGCTATCTTCTCCCCGTCGACGCGACGGTACAGCGGGAGATGGGCGTCCGAGGGACCACCCTGGTCCTTCCCGAGCAAGGTGCGCACGACCTAGCTCAGCTCCTCGTGAGACAAGTTGTCCGGGCGCAACCGGAGGTTGTCTTCCGTGCCCTTGAAGCTCCACAGGGGGCGCGAGTGCGCCTGGAGCGGAGCCAGGCACAACATCAGGAACTCCTTGACAATCATGGCCCCTGTCAGCTACTCTACCTTCAGGTCCTCTGCCTTCAGGTCGGCCGTCATCCTCTCCAGCAACTGCTCCGCCCTGGGGTCAGTGAGCTTCTCATGAGCCCATCGATCCAGGGGCATCGGCAGCGCGGTCGGCAGCTCCAGCCGAGCGTGGGAGCGCTTGGCGTCCATGAAGATCCACTTGTTCCGGAAGTCCTCCACCTTCTTCCCGGCCAGCGAGATCGTGTTGCTGCCGTTGGCCGCTATGAAGCTGGCGCACCCAGAGCACTGGCCGCTGCTTATCCGGAGGTAGAAGAAGTGGCGGAACAGCGCGACGGAGGGCGTCACCCCCACGAACGCTTCGCACTAGAAGGCAAAGATTGACAGGGGGAGGATGGATTTGGGATGAAGATGGAGGGCGTGGAGACCATAGTGGTTGAGGACGTCATAGAAGAAACGGAGAAAGGGGGAACCAGCCCAGCGAAGATGATGTGTAGGAAGAAGGGGTAGAAGGTGTCACCCAAGGCTTCTGGCTGGGCGCAGCCGACCCGGAGCACCGTCTCCCCTCCCTCATTATCGCCGCCCGCCGTCAGCGGGAGCACGGCGGCAAGGTGCTTCTCCTCGGCGATGGAGGACGCGCTCAAGGCCGGCTCAAACCAGGGAGCCGAGTGCGCGGCAGAGGCCAATGACTTCGCCTTGTCGGTGGCCATCGATGGCGAGTCCGGGGATAGGATTCAGCAGATCTGGAGGCGCGCTAAGCAGAAGGAGAAGGGGATCTGGAGCAAGATGGAAGAAAGGCAATAAAGGCTCAGCGACAAGCGCCAGCCTTTTTGTCAGCCAGGGACAGTTGCCGAGGCGGCGTGGGAAAGCGGAGATGCCCATGTCCCATCAATCACCATGCGTCGACCAAGGCCGCAGGTGGTTAGGGCCCGCGGCGCTCCACACTTGCCCCTTGGCTTCGCCTCGAAGCCAAGTTCGAGCGCACCTTGGGCCCGGGGGCTACCGTCGGCATTCTGGGAACGGGGGTACCCAGACTTGCTTACCTGCGGCCCACGACGTGGCTCCATCGACGGCCAGATACGACCCAGCTTCAGCGACAACAACTCAAGACCCTTGAGAGGGGCCAAGCCTCGCGAGGCGGACGATACCAAGACCCCCACGAGGAGCGGCCTCCTTCGGCTGGCTCTTGAGGAGCGGAGAGTTCTATGCAAGCCTCACCACATGAGGTCCGAATGATGTCAGCCATGACGACCAAGGCCAGGCGGGCGCCAGCGGGCGCAGTGTACCAGTTTCCTCTTTGGTGCTAAAGAGGCAAGCGCAGGCGCGGAGTCCCGAGGAATCAGCCAAAGGTTTCCATTCCCATGCAACGAGACCAAGACTACCAGGACGGCAGGACGGAGGTCATCACCGAGCCCACCATGGCGTCACGGCCAGAGGCTTTTGCAGGCGAAGACTACTTTTGTCAGGATAGCATGTACTAGTTGTCTCCCTTTGAATTTGGCTGTTGTGGGATCCATTCCAGCCTTTCATTTGGGAAGAGGACCAAGGCCACTATAAATAGGACTTAGCCACCACCGTAAAGAGGGATCGGACCCCCGGACGGATCATTCAGATCACCCTCACCCCACCAGCTCGCTCGAGCTCAAGAACACCTCTCCTCTTGAGGTTGTTCGCCACTGTACTAGTTCATCCTCAGCCCCTCGAGGCCAATCCACCACAAAGCAGGAGTAGGGTTTCACACCGCAAGGTGGCCCGAACCTGGGTAAACTACTGTGTCTCTTTTCCTTATAGTTCGTCGAGCTAGGCTGTGAGATTAGCGAGTAGGCAGACTGGGGAGGACGAGTTCTTCGCACGCACCCCAGAGTTCGAACCTCTCAAGGGTTTGCGGAACCCGAATCCGACACCCTGGGTCTGTTGCCCAGACTGTGCATAGGCACGGGGACGAGATTGAAGCACCAACCCAAGTCAGAATACAAGGGACTAAGAGGTTCAAAGGACTAACATGCAGACCAAAGGGACCAAGATCAAGCCAAAGAAGCAAGACACCATCAGGAGAAGGGCCTCCTTTGCCGGGCAGGCGAGCTCGGCAAGGGGCGAGGCCACCCCCAGAAGATGACGTCCAAGATGTCCCGGCAGGGCCTGCCGGGGCACACGGAGGCAAAACCACCTCACCAACTACTCCACCACGACCCACGTCGTCAATCAGTGCGGTGTCAAACCGCGGAGTGACTAAGTGGCAGCCATTCACCACATGGCAGCCTCTCCCTACAGGAAACACCTGCAGATGACACCCGTCCTGCAACATGCCAAGCGAGCAGGCGTGGAGCTGGCGAGATAGCCCGGCAAGCCTTGCCGGGCAACCAATGATGTGATGTTGAGCGGTGCATTTAATGCGCCCTGTCAGCCCGTAGAGTTAGGTATGATAGCACTGTCTGCTATCTTATCAGTACATAATGACTGTTTTGCCATTGTGGTGACCCCTTAATCTATAAAAGGAGGCCCATGGCGACCGTAGAGAGGGTTAGAAGGTTGGATAACTTAGACCCCCATACGCGCGTAGCCACTGCCGCCCTGAGGCAACCCTTGTCGGGCAAGTGTACTACGCTCCACCACCACCTTTCCACCATCAATCCACCAAAGCAGGAGTAGGGTTTTATGCCTCACAGCAGCCCGTACCTGGGTAAAAATGCCTGTGTGATCTCTATCGTGCCGCCACACGCTCGTCTTCTCTTTGCGCAACGCGACGCCCCCCTTCCAAACCAGCAAGGGGCCTCCTGGTCCCATAGGTGGCCGTGGTTTCCCGCGACACAAGTTTGCTTAAGCAATCATCAAAAAAAGTTCCGTAAATAGAAAAATCATCCATGAAAACCTCAACAATTTTTTCACAAAAGTCAGAGAATATAGTAGTCATACATCTTTGAAAGGTAACAGGAGCATTGCATAAACCAAAAGGCATACGTCTATAAGCATAAGTTCCAAAAGGGCAAGTAAAAGTGGTTTTCTCTTGGTCGGGTTGTGATACAGGTATTTGAGAGAAACCAGAATATCCATCAAGGAAGCAAAAGTGTGTATGCTTTGACAATCTTTCTAACATTTGATCAATAAAAGGTAAAGGGTAATGATCTTTTCTAGTAGCTTTATTTTCTTTCCTAAAATCAATTACCATCCTATAACTAGTTACGATTCTTTGTGGAATAAGTTCATTTTTATCATTAGTAACAACTGTAATGCCTCCATTCTTAGGGACACAATGAACATGACTTACCCATCTACTATTAGCTATAGGATAAATTATACCTGCTTCCAGAAGCTTTAATATTTCAGTTCTTACCACTTCTTTCATCTTCGAATTTAATCATAGTTGATGATCAACAACTAGTTTCGCATCAGGTTCCATATTAATCTTGTGCTGACATAGAGTGGGACTAATGCCCTTAAGATCATCAAGAGTATATCCAATGGTAGCACGGTGATTCTTCAAAAAGTTTTAAGTAATCTCTTTTCTTCATGCTCTGAAAGGTTAGGACTAATAATAACATGATATATCTTCTTTTCATCAAGATAACCATATTTCAGTGTATCAGGCAATTGTTTTAATTCAAACATAGGATCACCTTTAGGTGGAGGAGGACCTCCTAGAGTTTCAGAAGGCAAATTGTGTTTAAGAATAGGTGGTTGATCAAAGAACATCTTATCTATTTCATTTCTTTCATTCAAGTGCATATCATTTTCATGGTCTAGCAAATATTATTCTAACGGATCAGTAGGAGTTACGACAATAGAAGCAAGACCAATTATTTCATCCTTACTAGGCAATTCTTTATCATGAGGTTTTCTACGAAACTTAGAGAAATTAAACTCATGAGACACATCACCAAAGTTAACACTGACAGTTTTTTTAGCGCAATCAATCTTAGCATTAACAATGTTCAAGAAAGGTGTACCAAATATTATGGGACAAAAATCATCTTGTGGAGAACCAAGAGCTAGAAAATTAGTAGGATATTTTATTTTCCCTCAGAAGACTTCAATATCTCTAACAATCCCAATCGGTGAAATAGTATCTCTATTAGCAAGCTTAATAGTAACATCAATATCTTCTATTTCAGTAGGAGCAATATCATTCATAATTTCTCGAAATAAGGTAAATGTGATAGTACTAACACTGGCACCCAAATCACATAAGCCATGATAACAATGATCTCCTATTTTAATAGAGACAACAGGCATGCCAACAACAGGCTTATTCTTATCTTTTTCATTGGGTTTAGCAATTCTAGTGGCTTCATCACAGAAATAAATAACATGCCCATAAATATTATCGACCAAGAGATCTTTAACCATAACAACATTAGGTTCAACTTTAATTTGTTTAGAGGGTCTAGGTGCTCTAATATTACTTTTGTTTACCATGGTTGAAACCTTAGCATGTTCCTTTATCCTAACAGGGAAAGGTGGTTTTTCAATGTAAGCAATAGGCACAACTGGGTCAACATTATAAATGATAGTTGCATCTTTCACTACAATGGGCTTCTCAATCTTTTCTTTAATAGGGGATGATATTTAAACCATTTATCCTTAGGGTGATCAAGATGAGTAGCAAATGATTCACAAAAAGAAGCTATATCTCAGAGTCAAGTCCATATTTAGTGCTAAACTTATGAAAACCATCAGTATGCATAAAAGATTTAACACAATCGAACTTAAGTGTTATACGTGACTCATTACCTTTGTCAAGTTCCCAATCTTTAGAGTTGCATTTAATTCTTTCCATAAGGTCCCATCTGAATTTAATGGTTTTCTTCATAGAAGAGCCAGCGAAGAAGAATCGAGCATGGTTTGATCATCATGAGAAAGCCGAGCATAAAAATTCTGTAAGATAATTTCTATTGAAAGCTCATGATTGGGGCATGTATACATCATATACTTAAGCCTCCCCCAAGCCAGAGCCATACTTTCTCCTTCACGAGGAAAAAAATTATATATATAATTCCGATCACGATGAACTAGATGCATAGGATAAAACTTTTGAAGAAATCCCAATTTCAATCGATTCCAATCCCAAGCACCAATATCATCACATAGCCTATACCATGTCAATGGATTTCCCCCCAAAGATAAAGGAAGACCTTCTTCTTAACTTCAACTCCTGGTAAACCTGCAAGCTTAAATAATCCACAAACTTCATCCACATAGATCAGGTGCATATCAGGATGTAGTGTTGCATCTCCTGCATAAGGATTTGCTAGTAGTTTCTCTATCATACCCGAAGGAATCTCATAATAAATATTTTAAGTAGGTGCAGTCAGTTAAGGAGCAACTCTTTGTGCTTTCGGTCGAGGTGAAGATACCCCGAACAAACCCCTCAAAGGATTGTTTTCCATAGTAACAAGTAACAGTAAATTTCAGCACGTAATATAAATTTTTCCTTACCAAATTCCACTTACAACAAGCGCTTCACTCCCCGACAATGGCGCCAGAAAAGAGTCTTGATGACCCACAAGTATAGGTATCTATCATAGTCCTTTCGATAAATAAGAGTGTTGAACCCAATGAGGAGCAGAAGGAAATGACAAGCGGTTTTCAGCAAGGTATTTTCTGCAGGCACTGAAATTGTCGATAACAGATAGTTTGATAGCAAGGTAATTTGTGACGAGCAAGTAATAGTAATGGTAACAAAAGTGCAGCAAGGTAGCCCAATCCTTTTTGTAGCAAAGAACAGGCCAGAACAGTCTCTTATAATAAGCAGAGCTTTCTTGAGGACACATTGGAATTTCATCTAGTCACTTTCATCATGTTTGTTTGATTCGCATTCACTACTTTGATAATTTGAGATGTGGGTGGACCGGTGCTTGGGTGTTGTTCTTACTTGAACAAGCCTCCACTTATGATTAACCCCTCTCGCAATAATCCGCAACTATGAAAGTAGAATTAAGATAAAATCTAACCATAGCATTATACATATGGATCCAGATCAGCCCCTTACGGAATAGCGCATACACTAGGGTTTAAGCTTATGTCACTATAGCAACCCATCATCTAATAACTACTCCCCAATGCATTCCCTTAGGCCCAAATATGGTGAAATGTCATGTAGTCGACGTTCACGTAACACCACTAAGGGAATCACAACATACATATAATCAAAATATCAAAATTATACCAAATTCACATGATTACTTATGACATGACTTCTCCCATGTCCTCAAGAACAAAAGTAACTACTCACAAAACATATTCATGCTCAAGATCAAAGGGGTATTGAATAGCATAATAGATCTGAACATATGATCTTCCACCAAATAAACCAACTAGCATCAACTACAAGATGTAATCAACACTACTTGCAACCCACAGGTACCAATCTGAGGTTTTGATACAAAGATTGAATAAAAGAGATGAACTAGGGTTTGAGATGAGATGGTGCTGGTGAAGATGTTGATGAAGATTGACCCTCCCACGATGATAGGGTTGTTGGTGATGACGATGGCTTCGATTTCCCCCTCCCAGAGGGAAGTATCCCCGGCGGAATCGCTCCACCAAAGAGCAAAAGTGCTCCTACCCAAGTTCCACCTCGAGACGGCGGCGCTCCATCCCGAAAGTCCTCTCCTTATTTTTTCTAGGGAAAATAGGATTACATACCAGAAGATGGGCACTGGAGGCTGGCCAGGGGCCCCACTACCCACCAGGGCGCGCCAGGGGGGAGGCGCGCCCTGGTGCCTAGTGGGCACCTGGGTGGCCCCCTCTGGTATTTCTTTTCTCTAATAATTTTTATATATTCCAAAATAAATCTCTATAAAATTTCAGCTCATTTGGAGATGTGCGGAATAGGTCTGTCTGACATAGCTTTTTCAGGTCCATAATTTCAGCTGTCGGCAATCTCCCTCTTTGTGTAAACCTTGCATATTATGAGAGAAAAGGCATTAGAATTACTCCACAAAGTGTTATATTGATTAAGAGCACTATAAATAATAGTAGGAAAGCCTGATGCAAAATGGACGTATCATGCTTCCACTGAGCCATTGTAGCTTGGTACTGCTCTGGAACACATGGATTGACCGGCATGTGTCCTTCTTTGCTCATGTGTCTGTCCCTTTGGGGAAATGTCACGCGGTGTTTACCAGAGTCCTGATAGCTTGCTACAGCCCGGTTATACTCGCTGCTGACCGACATGTGCATTGCTGGGTCATGTATGTGTTATTGCAATATTTGCTCTCTTCTATTTTGGAGATTGTTGACAGAAACAGGTATGGACTAATTTGTTTGCTAGTGCATACAAAGAGAAATAGTCCATGCAGAACCAAAGAGAATGTTGTCTCCGGTGTCAAGTTCAAGGAATTCACCGAATAATATCTGTGTTGCAGAGAAGAATGATCTACATCTATTGAAGACATGTAGGCGAGAAGATTGGTGTGAAGGAGTTAGCCCCTCGATGATTATTGCTGACGTGAAGCAATTTGTTTGGAGATTCTGTCTGAAGGAATATGACTGCAGCAAATGGAAGTCGAAGACAAAGTGAAGACGTAGTATTCATTTCATTGTTCTTCTTTCTTTTATTTGAGTCATAGGACCTCCATACTATTAAGAGGGGTATAGGTTCTCGAAGCTTAGATCCGCTGTGATGCTTAGCCCAAAACCTATGAAAGATGCGAGAGAAATCTCTTTATGCTTTGAATGATTACCTGGCAGCAGTAGACGTTGTTCTTCGTGCTGCAGGAGATATCTTTCAAACTGAGGAGTTAGCTTTACTTGCTCCGCAAGTAATGTTACCATTGTGCTCAATTTCCGACCGTTGGACTCGTGTTGTTTGGCCATTGGCTGCTCCACATGTCCAATTTGGTCATTTACCATCAGGGAAGGCTGCGGCTATAAATAGCCACCCTGCTCCAATGTTATTCATTGGTTGCTCCGCTTAAGATTTCTGAGAAGATTGACTGAGCATCCCCTCTCCGAGTGATTTGAGTTTAAGATCCACTGAGAGAAAAATCAAGAGCCCAAACTTAGACAGTGGTTGAGCATCACAGTAGTTCTGAGTTAGAGTTCTTGTACCTATTACTCTTGAGAGCTGTGCACTCTCTAGATGGATAAGTGTCGGCTCGAGTGTTAAAGAGTTGTTGTCTTCACCGAGCTAGATCTTCAGCAACCAAGAGTGATTGTGGTTCACAAAGGTCGATCGAAGGTTTCGAGATCGCCGACAAGTATCTACCACGAGTGAAATCAACTAGAGTCTGATCAGCCCTAAGTTGAAGGAGAATACGATGAAGAGAGTTTATCTTTCATGTTAAGTCACAAACCCTCCAACCAAACGTAGTCCTTTGGCAGAAGGGCGAACGGGTCTACCAAATCTCTCTGTCGCCATTGAGCATCACTAATTCAATCTACTTCACTACATTACCTTTAGCAGTTTACATTCGTGCTCTGTGTCGATAGTTTATCTGATACGTATACAGTATATCTATCATCTTTATCATCTATTATCATTCATCGCTAGCTCTGTTACATTCTTCTCTTTCAGTGCTATATCTATCGTCAATAATTTCATTCACTTACTCTGCTACTCTTACTTGTTCAATCTTGTGTGTATCTCTGTGTTGTTTTCATTCACCCTGTAGTAAATCTTTCTCCTGGTTATCGATCGTTGTTCCTCACTTTGTTTATCTCTCATCCTGTTGCATCTGTTAGCATATTGCATTACCATCGCCATTGTTCGACCTGTGATATCTTATGCTCGTACCATCATTACCACTTTAATTGATAGATATGCTCCTAGATAAAGTGCTTGTTTAAGTTTGTATCTACCGAACCTTATTTCCATTGCAATGTTTGGGATAAATTCATATCATTCAGAAGAATTTTTGAATCTCCCATTCACCCCCCTCTGGTCGATATACTCTTGGTCCTAACAATTGGTATCAAAGCAGGTACTCCCTATCTCTACTTATTAAAGGTCTAACAGCCTTCGAGTTTTGAGTATGTCATATGCAGGTAGATCCTCGCACTCTGAAAGATTTCCTATCTTCGATGGAAATGATTATCTCTACTGGAAAGGGAGAATGAGAATCAGACTTCAAGCCATCAATCTAGAACTGTGGCAGATTGTGGAAAATGGATACACCATTCAGCACCCTGATACTCCAACTCCTGATGACAAAGCTATGCTGCGGTTGAATCCACAAGCAAAAGATATTATCTATGCAAGTATCTCAAAGGACAATTTCATTCAGTTCTGAACGCTTGATGCTGCAAAGCAACTCTGGGACGCCATAAAAAATGCTCATGAAGAATTCATTGCCAGAACAGACCCTCACACTCAAATGCTTCATGCCATGTTTGCTGGCTTCAGAAGCCTTCGTAAAGAAAGTGCTATGGAACTGACCGATCGATTGACAAATATTGTTGAAAGACTTCATCAACGAGGAGTAACTGATATCACTGATAGAGATGTGATCAACAAGCTGCTAAGTGCTCTTGTTGCAACCTTCGATCCCATCATAGCAGAAATCACGCAAAGACCAGACTATGAAGAACTTCACTATGTAGAGGTCAGGACGCTGCTGTCGATTCATGAAGAAAAGATGGGACTAGAAAATGTAGATCAAGAATCTTCTTCGGAAAGTGAGGGAGAAATTCTCTCACACTACGGCAGTTCACAAGAAGAAGAAGATGTTGAGAATCAACACACCATCACTAGGGAACTAGAGATGCTAACAGAAAGGCTAAGTGATTTCAGAAGACAAAATTTGTGTCTCACAAATGATGACGAATTTGACTTGCCTGAATCATCAAGAAGGTTACCTCCGAAAGAAATGAAGTGCTACAACTGCAAACAATTTGGTCATCTCATAGTAGACTGTCCTAGCTGGGAAGGAAAACCTAGTAACAGATGGAAATATCTTCACCGCAGTGGATTCACATGAATGGATCGTCATACTAAGCTCTTAAAGAAAAATGAATCTTCCTCACCTTCTTCGATGAGACCAGTCACTGATGTGAATGCCAGAGCAACCATAGAATCCAACATGAAGAGAATATCTCAGCTGAACAAAGCATGTGGTGATATGAACTTGGATTCTGAAGAGGAGTCGACTGAATCAGAGTCAGAAGATGAAGAGCTTCACAGAAGGATAGGAAGAAGCAATGCTTTCATCGCTTATGAATCATCTGAGAATTCATTCGAGTCATACACTGATGACAATGCTTCATGTGATGATGAACCCATTGCTTTCTGTCTCATGGCAAAAACCTCAAAGGATCAGGTGTCAGCAAAACACCGAAAATCCATGAATGAATATTCTGTCGAATACATTGCCTATGCTAAACTGGTTAAGATTGCTAAATCTCAACAAGATGAACTTGAAAGACTTGAGAACAATCTTAGGAAAACCGAAGGATTACTGGTAGAAGAGATGGATAATAATCAAAAGTTGATCTTAAAGCACTATGCTTTTTCCTCAACTATTGATGATCTTTGCAACCAATATGATTCACTTACAGTTGACTACGAGAGTTTATCAGATGAACTCGTTAACAGGAATCAAGAACTCGAGTCACTGAGAGAGTCTCATAACGAGTTGGCGAAAGAGAAAGGTTCTCTCTTCGCCGAGCAATCTAAAAGTCTTCCTGATGACTTTGTGCCTCCATGCTTACAATGTCTAAAACGATGCAATGCTGATTCTAATGCTGAATCTTCTAATGCTATCATCGAGAATATTGCAACTACTACGAATGATATCTCTAGCCCCTCTCTAGAGGAATTTGTTGCTCTCTCTGATGAAAATTGCAGATTAAAGAACTTGCTTGAGACAGGAATGCTAAAGAGCCTCAAAGGGCATCAAACTCTCTGTGATGTACTCAAGAAGTCCATTCTGCACAAAAATCCTCGAAAGGAAGGATATCCACGAGCAATATCCATGAACGAAAGAAAACTCAATGTTGATGGAACCTACTAGACTCCCGAGCAATATCCACGAACGAGTTGGGTTCTTACTAAAAGTAAAATTCTCGAACCTGCTGCTCTATCTGGATATGACTCGCCCATTTCTATTGTTTCTGACGAGTCTGATGACTCAAACTACAAACTCTTCAAAAAACAAAATGGTAAGGTATTTGCTCGATATGTTGGTACTAACTGCTGGTCTGGCACACCCAAGAAGCAAGTCTAGGTGAAGAAGTGTATTATTGAAAATCTATCTATCACTGCTAACTTGAACTTGCAGAATGATTCTCTTCAAGGAAATGGTTATTATTCACAGATTGGCACTCAAACTTACTCAAATGGATATCGATCAAACATTCGACAGAAGGAGTACATGTGTACCTCTTCAAATCATTATGCTCATGTCTCTGGAAACAATTTCAATGCATATTCCTATGACTACTCTCAATATGAAGAGGTGAATTACAGACCTCACCGAAGAAATGTTCCTGCTCTGACTAAGCGAAAGAGATGCACACTGCCCACACAAGTGTGGGTTGTGAAGAAGAACTAACCCTTCATGCAGGAACTCTCTCAGGGATTCCTATCACTTATTCTTAACCCCGAGATTCACAGTGTTGGTGCTCGCCCCTTGTGTTTACTTGCTCTCGCTTATCTATGTGTTTTCCTTTCTCCGTGTTTGTGTTTCATTCGATAAACAACTCACTCATAGCTATTTGCTTTGTGTTTTCTTTCAGTTGGCTGAGTGTTTTGTTTCGGTCCCTTTTATCCCTCTATTCTTTCTCATCCAATCTATGCTGTCCGTCATAAGCATGCAATTTGATCTGAAGGAAATTTCTATCTGACGTCCTTGGTCGTGAAAGAAATCAACTTCGAACTTTAATCTGTTTTGGCATTTGCCCTTCTTCAAACCTTTCGATCTCCCACTCAGTTTTGGAGATGTTCGTAGGAAACGGTTGCCACGTGCCCACGATCCTCACGATCATGATCACATCTGTTGAATGTGGAACGTCCCGCTTCTATAGGCCGTAGATTTCGGAAGAGGTGGTTCTGCTCTCCAGCTATAAATACCCCTCCCGGCATCTTTGTAGGAACGAACTATGTCTACCAGAGGGGGGTGAATGGGAGTTTTAAATTTTCTTCAGAAAATTTAAATCTCTCAGAACCTAGCAGCGGAATGAAAGAAAAGTAAACTATAGTGAACTAGAACAGAGCATCAAAAGAGAACTAAGACATGCATCGAAGGAAATCATACTAATGAAAGTGCATCGAAGATAAACATAATTGACAGAGGTAACCGAAGATGCTCGATGGCGACAAGGAATTTGTTTGACTAGTTCGTCCTTTTGCACAAGGACCACATCTAGTTGGAGGGGCTGTGACCTAACACGGAAGATAAACTCTCTTCACCCTATTCTCCTCGACAATCGATTCGTCAACTGATGCCGATCACTCATGGTAGATACTTGAAGGCGATCTCCAAAACTTTACAGACTTCTTCTTTGAGAACCACAATCACTCTTGGTCTCTGAAGAAATTGACACCTAACCGTCTAGAGAGTTTGCAGCTCTCAAGAGTAATAGGTGGAGCATACTAAACTTAGATTCCAGTGATGCTAAACCACTATCTAATTCTTCGGCTCTAGGGTTTTCTCTTGGTGGATTTTAAACTCAAATTGCTCAGAGAGTGGGTTGCTCAACAATCTTCTCAGAATCAAATGGAGCAGCCGCCGGACAAACCCGGCGCGGGGTGGCTATTTATAGCCGCAGCCTTGCCTGACGGGAAATGACTATTTTGGACATGAGGTCCAGCCAATGGCCAACCGACACGTTCACAACGATCGGATTTTGGAGCAACGGTAACATTACTTGAGGAACAAGTAATGCTAACTCCTCGGTCCGAGTCAAATCTCTCGCAGAGAAGAAGATCACAGTGTCTTGCTGGCAAGTATTTGCTTGGAACACAAGGAGATTTCTCTCACATCTTTCATAGGATTTGGGTTTAGCATCAAAGAATCAAAGCGTCAAACGCTACACCCCTCTTAATAGTACGGTGGTCCTATGACTCAATGAAGGAAGAAGAATAATGAAACAAATGCTACATCTTCACTTCGTCTTCATTCTTCGTTGAATGCAGTCATATTCTCCGAACAAACACCAAACCAATTGCTTGAGCTTTAGCAATTTTTAGGGGTCACTCTTGTTACCTTTATCTTTGATGATAACCTTCGCTGACACGCAGGAAGATTATCTTCGTTGTTTGCATAAAACTCCTCGATACTTCAGGGACCAGTTACTCTGTGCGCACTAGCAAACACATAAGTCCCATACTGTTTATGTCAACAAACTCCAAAACATAAGGGGACTATCATTGCACCAACAATCTCCCCCTTTTTGGACGGTTGTTGACAAAACAGATAATCATCGAATTGAAGATAGATAAGTGAATGTAAATCGAACAAGAGTGAACTTGCATTACTTGACTTGATGATGAAATATACTCCCCCTAGATGTATGCAGGGTCAATTGATATACAATGAAATTCTTTGCAATTCATTTACTTATAAGGAGGATTTTTCAATCAAGCGAGGTAATGATTCAGACTGGTGATAATTAATCCAAATGAGAATATAGTGCAATCATTTATGACTTCTAACAATAATTTCACCTGTAAAACAAATATTTTGAGAGAGAATAGTGCAGTAGGCAGGGTTATTAATATTACAGCTCATATCAGAAGTTTTACATCAGAGCACATCAAGTGACATAAAAGGTCTTTGAAACATACAGTGCAAACGACTCATAAACCAGAGCAAATAAACATGGAGACCAAATCCAACAGAGCAAATATATTGAAACTCTCGATGTAATTCTCCCCCTTTTTGTCAAGTAGTGTCAAAAAGGTGATGAAAAACATGAGTGCGAGAAATAGGTGAATCTGATTTACTCTGAGGCATCGCCCAAAGAACTTCCCGAAGACGTTTCTGATTCAGAGGTGGCTGGTAAATCTTCTATGTCATCAAAAATAGCTGATCCTTCAAGACTGGCATGGTGCTGAGAGGACGAAGGCAAATTGGGATCAGCCTGTTTGGACTTGCGAGACAAAATATTTTCTTCAGCAGGTTTCTCAGTGGGCGAAGTGGCTTCTGACTCGTCGAGCAATTTGCACAGCTAAATCCGAAGTAAATTCGTTGTTGGTTCACGAGCTGGCAAAGGCGGAGTAATGCGGTCTTGAAAATCTTCAGCAGTAAACCCTTGATCAATATACTCATAGAGTCCTTTGAGATGGGAGTGGCTCAATTGCTTCTTTGAGGAAGAATTTCTGAAGCAATTTCCATAAACGCTTCTTGTTTTCTGCTGTGATCATGTGCACAACTTTTGTTCGGTTGTGAATTGCATTAAGTTCAGCAGCCAGATGTTCTTTCTCTTGACGGTCTTCGGCCATATGCTTCAGCAGCAGCTGTTGAGTGCGCATGCTCACTTCAAGATGTGAAGGAGGTTGAGTGTTCGGAAGACGATCATGCTTAGGTAGCTTCGGTCCATTGAAGGTGTTATGATAATCAGGAGGGCTTGACACTGGTGCTTTCTCCGAAGAAAAATCTTCCATTACTTTCAGCGTATCACGCACAGGAGGAATGAAGCTTTTGTGACTGACTTTGGCAAGATATTCGGTTTTCATTGCATAGTCAACCACTTTCTGAATCCAAGGCGCAAATACCTTGATAGTTTTTGGGCTCTGTGCTGAATCCATCAGTATGCGCAGGAACATGTCTTCAACATCGAAGATAAAACCTTGTGAGATGGCATGGATGGTGTTACGAAGAACATCAGATATCACATTGTCTGTATCCATCCCGGCCAGTGGACAGAGGGTGTAAGTGAGAATATGGTATAAAGTTTGATTGTCGAATGTCAAGTGCTCAGACAGAGGAGGACCACTATAGTCACGAATTTCATCTTTATCCATTGTGCATCGGAAATCTTCATTAGTGATTGCATCAACGTTATGAACCCGAATCTTAGTCTTGCCATGTTCAAACCAAGGGAAATGAAAATGAGATACAAAGTCCATGGCAGAGCATTTTATTCCCTTTCCTTCAGTCATCCATTCCATGATCCACTTTGTGCTATCTGATTCATCACCGAACATATATAATGTTGCATAAAATTGAAGAATAATCTCCCTGTTCCATGGATGCTGATATCCAAAGACATGTGTGAGACCAAAGTCTTCGATGTCTTGCAGTATTTGGTTGAAACAACTGATGTTCTTCATAGCAGCAATATATGGGAACTCATGAGGGAAAATCTTGGGGCTGTCATATAGAATCCGCAAATAGTATATTGCCTGTTCCTGAGTCCAGAACCGAGGAGATTCAAACGGATGGGGCTTGCTGTATGGACTCTCTTGAAAGAAAAGTGGATGAGTGTTCCAATTGAAAAGAGGCCCTTTGACGCCAACGCCGATGGAAAACAACGGCAGTCGCTCACGAGGATAAGGGTACTTGAGTTCATCTTCAACAGAAATCACTTCATCGCCATAAATTACTTAGTCTGAGTGATGAGCAGAGGCAGATTTTGTTGCAGAGGGATCATCATCTGAGGTTCGTCGTGCAACATTGAGTGAAATTCTTAGAGGAGATGGATCAGACACTTTGTCAGGAAATAAGCCTTTATCTGGCACTAAATCTTTATTGGCCACAGGAGATAGTTGAAGATTTGCTTCAGAAGTCGTTGGAGGAGCAGAGGGAGGAACTGAATCATGTGGTTCAACACGGGCAGGAGAAGCCTGGTGTGCAGACTGAGGAATTTCACCTTCTTCCAAAACATTTGGCTGAGCCGGATTTTCTTGATGAACTGGTGAAGCCACATGCACTGGTGCAGTTGGCCTTGGTGAAGTAGTTGCATCTGCAGTTGGTTCAAGAGTTGGAGAAGGAATTGTCAGAGGTCATGAAGATAATGCATTTGGATATAGAGAATAAGACTAGCATGCCAAAATCACATAGCTTGCCAACTGACATAAGATTGAATCCGAGAGATTGAACAAGTAACACATCATCAATGGACTTATCTTTGGATATGGCAATTTTACCTAGCCCAATTACCTTTCCTTTGTTGTTGTGGCCAAAAGTGATATACTTCAGAGGAGAAGCAGTTAAGTTGGGGTTGAAAAACAATGACTTGTCTCCGGTCATATGACTAGTGCATCCATTGTCCTTGATCCATTCAGTGAACCAGGAGGCATAGTCCTTCAGAAGAATTAGGCTTTCTTAACCACCCACATCCTTGCAGGTGGCTTCGAAACAATTGAACGAGCAGGATATGATTTCTTTCGATAAACATAGTTGTTACTTGATGAGGTGCGAGTGTAATTGAAGGAGTAAGCATTGAAATTCTTTCCAGATGAGTGAGCATAGTGATTGTATGCAGTATGCATATACTCATTCTGTCGAATTCTTTGTGTCTGCATGGTTAGTCAAGCAGAAACTGGCAAAGCATCAACAGTTTTCTTAGGCACCCAAATAGCTTTCTTTGGGGAGCCATTTCTGCTATTAGGTTCAATCTTTGCATGAGGAGAGTGCCCTTTGATTGGCCACAGAGTATGCCGCACAATGTGGTAGATGGTACGAGGCAAATACTCGAGGTCATTGACGAAGAAGTGCGTTGGGTACTCAGCATCTGCAGACAATGGATTCATCATGCTCAGCATTTGGCTCATGTTTGGCTCTGGCTTCTGGAAGATGCTTTCAAGTTCCTTCTCATACAGATGACAAACTAGCTCATAAAGATCACCAAGAGTGGGCAGGGAAGTGAGCTTGATGATATCCTGAGCTTTGGCTTCATGGTGAACATCTCCTGTCATCCACTCAAGGACCCATGTCTTCGGATCCCTGTTGTAGCCTGATATGTGCAAGGTGGCATAAAATTGGAGTAGAAGCTCTTCATTCCAGTGCTCCTTGTCGATGACAAAGGGAAGCAAGCCAACATCTCTGAAGCAGTCAAGGGCTTCTTCCAGGCATGGCAGTCCAGCCATGGCATCACAACATAGGCGCTTGTGCGGGAAAATTTGGTCCTGGTTGTATAAGATGCATGAGTAATAGCTTCGCTAAAGATGACTCCAGAATCCTTCTGAAGAAATCTTGGACTTCTTGTAGGGGTTCTTGGCCTTGTCGAAAAAGGTGTTATGCTCTCTGAAGCTTAAGACACAGAATGAGCTCTGAGTGGTGACAGTGCTTGGAATCCTTGGCATTCTTGGCATAGGCTTCTGTGTCTGAGGCCTTTGCGAAATGTGATAATCATATTGGGGTCCAGAGGCTTCAGGAGGAGTCAGAATTGTCCATCTGACGCTGATCAGCTCACCTTCTTGATTGAAAGCCCTCGCCATTGTGTGTGGAACTGGTGGTGCAGCAGCAACACCTGATGTGGATGGCTGAATGTCTTCGGTGGGGTGAGGGGCTTCAGTCTGAATATAGGATTCAGGCTGCGCATGGGCCTCAGCCATGACAACGTCATTGGCTTCACTATGTGCGGTAGCAGCAGTAACAGCAGAGACTTCAATCACTGGGGGGTCTGGCAGAATCACTTCTGTAATCACACTTGCTGCAGCAGGGGGAATAATAACTTGCTCTTCTTCTCCTTCATCGGTTGATGCAGCCGAAATATCTTCAGTCTCTTTGGCTTCAGATTCTTGAGCATTCACTGAGGTGATGGCTTTAGGAAACACTTGACGTTCTACTGAGCTTGTGGTGTGCACATCCTCTTCAGGAATGCTTGACATGGAGACCGATGGCCTTGGGCCTCGGCGAAGCCTTCGGAATGAGGGCGACGCTTGCGGTGATGGAGTAGTTTTCTCCATGTCTTCTGGTGTTACCTGGGGTGTTTTAAGTACTGGGGTGGTGACATGAGCAGGGGGAGTGCACGGTATGACTTCATGGAGTGGGGAGTTTGGGTGCTGCTCATCCCAGAAATCATCTTGAGTGATTGGGATCGTGGGACCGCCAATACTGATTTGTTCACTGCTCGTGGGAGCAGGCGATGATACTGGTTTCTGGGTAAGCTGTGGTATTTGGGGAAGGACTTCATCATCTTCTCTGTCAACATTGTCTTCACGACCAACGTCTTCATCTGTAGTGGTGTCAACAGCTGGGATCTCTTCAGTGTCATGGGCCTCAGTCGGAGCAGGCTCATGCACAACAAGTCTACGATCGTGGTTGGAGGAGACAGGTAAGGTGACGGACAAGGGCTTCACAAGCAGCGGCTCCGGAGGAGCAGATGAAGCTATTGGTGCTTGTGCCCTTCTTGAACCCTTTGAAGATTTTGTCTTTAGCTTCTTCTGAGTTGGAGCAGCATCGGAAGTATCTTGAGGCTTGCGCTTCTTGTCTTCAGCCTCTGCTTGCTAGGTCTTCTTCCTTTCGGAAGCAGCGGATGGAATTTTTGGCTTCGAGCCAGTCATGCTAGCAGGGAAGACAATGCTTGGCCTTTCTTGCCTTGGAGCCTCAGCTTCGGCTTCAACTGGCTTCTTCTTCTTAGCGGCCAACTTAGGATCAATGCCAAGATGCCCAAGTGCCTTTCTCTTCAAAGCTTCATTATGATCCTGAACACATTTTTCAGCATAGTATTTGAGCCGCTATCGGGAGCCTTTGGCTTCATCACGGCGCTTGAGAAACTCAGCCTTAATGTCAGCCATCATCAACTTGAAGTTCTGAACATCAGTGACACTGAGCTTGGCCATGTGCTTCTTGAAGACAGCTTTCTCATGGTCAATCTTGTTTTTTTGCTCAATGACCTTTTGAGCAATGGCAAGCTCTTTGGCAATGCATCCTTGGAACATCACACTGATGCCAATGGGCAACTATAGATTATCAATGGTAAGAGAGGTGTCTTCAAACCATTCATCAATGAAATTGTTCAAAATGTCAGCATCAAACAGAGGCAAATATTTGAAGATTTCGGCCTCCTGTTTGCTCTTGATCAGCAGCTCATGGACATCATCAGCAAGATCTTCATCACTGGATAGATCAATCACATCTTCATCATTGCGCAATATGCTTGCTGGAGTAAGCCTTTGCCCTGAGGTTTTCTTTGTTTTCGCAGAAGTGCGGGACAAGTCTTCGGAATGTACACTGGATTCAGGAGGTGCAGTTTCAGTGGCTACGCCCTTGAAGCTTTTGGTGCAGTTGTAGGCTTTGAAGCCTTTGCCTTCTTGGTATGCTTCAAGGGCTCTAGAGCAGCAGTGGGTTCTTCCTCTTTAGGAGCATCTTCAACGCTGGCTTTCTGTGCAGCACAGTGTGCCAAAAACAAGGCAAAGTCATCAAAGGGGCCAATGAGATTTGGTTTGGCTTCACGACTGCCATCGGGCCTTGGCGCAGCTGGACCTGGGTTGAAGTTAATCCCAAGATCCTTCTTGTTTTGTACTGTAGAAGCTCTAGCAAATTGATAATTGTCTTCAAACAGATCATCTTCATGACACCATCGTAGGCTGGATGGGTCCGCATTCTGAGGCATTGGTCCTCTGACCATGCAAGGAAAGAAACCTTTCTAAATGGCTTCAGCCTTGGTCTTGGGGTGAAGCTTCCTATATACAATATCAGCCCAAGGTGGCCCCACTGCATTTTTGTCAGCGTACTCCGGGGTCACAATATTGTACAGAAACCACTGCTCTGGCCAATATATGCGAATCCATTGAACGCGAGATTTGCGCTCCCCATAGCTTTCTTCAGGATTATACTTGTATAGTTCATAAAGATCTGGAGGCAGGTCCTTTATAGTATTATCACGGCGTTGTCTACCCCCTTTCTTTGTAGATTTACCACTGGCCATTGGCTTCACAAGATTGATTGGCTTCACAAAAGTGATAGGCTTCGCTTTGCTGGTCCGACAAGAACTGGCTTTAGGAGATTCAATGTGATACTGTAAGAATTCTGCAAATGAATGCAGACTATGAGAACCAAGAGACTCACCTACAGACATGTACCTGTGACAGCATTAGAGATGCGAGGGAAGTAGGAGAGGTCATATGCATTCTCAAAGGATTTTGAAGATAAATTTAATTTGAAGACATTGACCTCATATTGCAAAGACATTCACTTATAGAGATAAGTTGGTTCAAGATTTGTACGAATCCACAAATAGGTACAAGTGAGGAATCAAACTAGTTGTGAAGCATAAGTGAAAGAACTTGCAAATAATGAGATGCAAAGAAGGAAAGATTCATATTTGGAAGTAGTAAAACAATTTCCTGAAGATTTAGAAAGTTCAGCAGATCGAATAAACGGTAAAAAGTAAGCTTTTATTTACCGCTCAAGAACAGATGAGGAACTGCTAGACGAGGTGGGATGGAGGCCGAGCAGTTCGATCTCCCGCGCCCTAAATTGGTGGCAGAAGAAAGCTACGGTGGCGGTGGGATGAAGAAGTCCACTGTCGGCGTGAAGACAATGTCGGATAAGTCGCGGCAGTGAAGCGCTTTGTCTCTGGTGACGACGAGAGCTAGCGACGGAGCTAGGGTTTTGTGCGAGACAACGAGGGGAGTAAGGAAATAATGACTGTGGCGGCTGAGTATTTATAAGGAGGGAGTTGGCACAGTGAAATTACTCAGCTACCCCTGGCATTACGCATCTGGGAGATGCGTGGCACGCATGCAATAGTTTAAAAACTGTGCCACGACCCCACAAACACCTGATATGACGGGCGGTTGTTCCGTCTTCTCCGGATTCAGGCATAAAAGATAAGGATATTAAATGCGTTTTAAAAGTTGGTCTCTTAATCTTTGACTGACAAGGACACAGTTAAGACAACCAACACGTGTCAACAGAATGCATATGAAGATTTAGAGAGTGTAGGAGAGGTAAGCACGGAGGGGGTTAGGGTCCGATGACATTCACTTTGTGCAGAAAACAGCAACTTGAAGACATAGCTATAAGTTAATGCTGTAGAGGATACATATATATATATATATAGGCAATGAAATCCAAATCAAACATTGTGAAGATAAATCATGAAGACAAACCAATGTTGAAGACAATTCAATGTTGATGATAATGCAATATGACGCCAAACATAAATCTTCAAAAAAGATTGGTGGTGGCGTTACCCACTGTATAGGAAGTATTAGACCCAGACACGACGCACAATTATCGTGGCGCTCTGAAGTCAAATTCCACATTAATGTCTTCACACTTAGAGTGTATGTCTTCATAAATTGAAGACATACGTTACTTTGTGTGTTGCGCACCTAAGTCATCAATATGCATAAGCGTTAGGATGTGTGTCCATTCACAGGACATTTGAGGATTCTAGGATATTTAGCTCACACCACAGCTAGCAAAACCTTTTCTCATCCAAGGGCTTAGTGAAGATATCTGCCAATTGCTCTTCAGTGCTGACGTGAATGATATCAATGTCTTCCTTCAGCACATGGTCTCTGAGAAAGTGATGGTGGATCTGAATGTGCTTTGTCTTCGAGTGCTGAACTGGATTGTGAGCAATCTTGATGGCACTTTCATTGTTGCAGCAGAGAGGCACCATCTTCATGTTGATGCCATAGTCCTTGAGAGTTTGCTTCATCCAGAGAAGCCGGGCGCAACAAGATCCAGCAGCAATGTATTCAGCTTTAGCAGTGGAGAGTGATACACAGTTCTACTTCTTTGAAGACCAACAGACAAGAGATCATCCAAGAAAATGACATCTACCTGATGTAGACTTGCGATCAACCTTGTCACCAGCATAATCAGCATCTGAGAATCCAACTAGATCAAACTCTGAGCCCTTTGGATACCATAATCCTATCATTGGGGTGTGAGCCAAATATCAAAGTATTCGCTTCACCATGGGGGGATGCGACTCCTTTGGTGCCGCTTGGAATCAGGGACACATGCAAACGCTAAGTATTATATCTAGCCTAGATTCACATAAGTATAATAAAGAACCAATCATGGAGCGGTATACCTTTTGATCGAACTCTTTAACATTGTCGTCGGAGCCCAATTGACCTTTGGTAGGCATTGGCGTCGTGTAGCCTTTGTAGTATTTCATTCCAAACTTCTTCAGGCAATCTTTGAGATATTTTTCTTGAGATATGAAGATGCCATTTCTCTGTTGACGGATTTGAAGACCAAGAAAGAATTTTAGCTCCCCCATCATGGACATCTAATATTGCTCTTGCATCATATGACCGAATTCATCACTGTATCTTTGGTCAGTGCAGCCGAAGATAATGTCATCCACATAGACTTGGCATACAAAAAATTCTCCATCATATGTCTTCGTGAAGAGAGTTGGATCTAGAGAACCAGGTTTGAAGCCTTTGCTCTTCAGGAATTCTTTGAGTGTGTCATACCAAGCTCGAGGTGCTTGTTTGAGTCCATACAATGCCTTGTTGAGCTTGTAGACCATATCAGGATGCTTTGGATCTTCAAAACTAGGTGGTTGAGTAACATAGACTTATTCTTCAATTTTGCCATTGAGGAAGGCACTCTTCACATCCATTTGGTGAAGGAGGATATTGTTGTGATTTGCATAGGATAGTAGTATGCGAATGGCTTCAGGCCTAGCCACAGGAGCAAAGGTTTCATCGAAGTCAATTCCCACTACTTGTGTGTAACCTTCAGCAACGAGACGAGCTTTGTTTCTGACAAATTGACCATGTTCATCTTGTTTGTTGTGATAGATCCATTTGGTGCCAATAATGTTGTGCTTGCGAGGATCAGGACATTTGACTAGCTCCCAGTTGAGCTCAAATTGTTGAAGCTCTTCTTGCATAGCTTGAATCCATTCTGGTTCCATGAAGGCTTCAACAACTTTCTTGGGTTCGGATATGGAGACGAATGCAAAGTGCCCACAGAAGTTTGCTAGTTGCGTAACTCTTGATCGAGTAAGCGGGCCAGGTGCATTGATGATGTCAATTATCTTCTCAATATGAACCTCATTTGCCACACGAGGGTGAACAGGGCGAAGATTTTGCTGTTGCTGATCATTGTCTTCATCTTCAACATTGTCTTCAAGCTCAGCATTGTCTTCACATTGAGTAGGACCTGGAATAACAATTTCCTCTTCAGCCTATTCCTTGGTGGGTATGATTTCTCCGGTACCCATTAGCTTGATAGATTCACTAGGAGAAGCTTCATCTAGCACATTTGGCAGGTGCTCTCTTTGCGAGCCGCTAGTCTCATCAAACCGCACATCTACAGTTTCAACCACTTTATAGTGAAAGAGGTTGAAGACTCTGTAGGTGTGCGAATCCTTTCTGTAACCAAGCATAAAACCTTCATGTGCTTTCGATGCAAATTTGGAAGTGTGATGTGGATCCTTGATCCAGCACCTAGACTTTGAAATTACTTACGATTGGCTTCTTACCAGTGAGTAGTTCATAAGATGTCTTCTTGAAGAATTTATGAAGATAAACTCTGTTGATGATATGGCATGCAGTATCAATGGTTTCAGGACAGAACTTTCTTGGCTTCTTGTACTCATCAAGCATCGTACGAGCCATCTCAATAAGGGTCATGTTCTTGCGCTCCACGACGCCATTCTACTGAGGAGTATATGGAGCAGAGAGCTCATGAGTGATGCACAGTGTATCAAGATAAGTGTCGATGTCTGTGTTCTTAAATTATGTGCCATTGTCACTCCTGATGTGCTTGATCTTGATGCCATAGGTAGTCATGGCGCGGTTGGCAAATCTTCTGAAGACATCCCGCACTTCAGTCTTGTAGAGAATTATGTGCACCCAAGTATATCTAGAATAATCATCAACAATTACGAAGCCATTAAGATGTGGAGTGGTAGTAAGGGTAGAGTAGTGAGTAGGGCCAAGTAACTCCATGTGTAGCAGCTCAAAGGGATGTGAAGTCGTCATGATTGTCTTCGAGGGATGTTTTTCCCTAGTCATCTTCCCGGCTTCGCAAGCACCGCATAGATGGTCCTTCTTGAACTTGATGCCCTCGATGCCAATGATATGTTTCTTCTTCACGAGAGTGTGCAAGTTCCTCATGCCAGCATGCCCTAGTCTTCGATGCCAAATCCAGCATTCTGAAGCTTTAGCAAGAAGACATACAACAAGTTGTGTTCTTGCGGAGAAATCTACCATATACAGATTTCCTCTTCGATAACCTTCAAAGACTAGAGATTTGTCAGAAGCCATTAGCACAAGACATCGATATTTTCCAAATATCACTATCATGTCAAGATCACAAAGCATTGAGACGGAGATTAAGTTGTATCCAAGGAATTCGACGAGCATCACTTTATTCAAGTGTTGATCCTTTGAGATAGCAACTCTACCTAGACCCAATACCTTGCTTTTACCGGTGTCAGCAAATGTGATATGGCTTTTTGTAGATGGTCGAAGAGTAGAATGCATGAGAAAACTTTGATCACCAGTCATATGGTTAGTGCATCCACTATCCATGATCCATTCAGTAGCTTTCGGAGAGGTACCCTATAGTGCAGTTAGTAGGATAGGCTTCACAAAGAGTATTGTGAAGGAGAAACATTTGACGACATAAGCTATTATGAAAATTAAGTGTCGGGGGGATGGACCCCGGGCAAGCAACGGAACCCGGATCCTTTCAAAAACATCAGGGCTGGCAACGCCCCTCAATCCGGCACGTACCTGGCTGGCTTCCCAGCGCAATCCGGCCAGGTGCCGCGGCCCGGCCAAGCCGGCTGGCGCATGCCAGCCGGTTCCCACAAGACAAACCTCCATCTAGAAACAAGCATGGCTATAGTGCGCCCCGCTTTACGCCGGCCCCGGCGGGCTCGGCTGTCGTGTCGACCAAGCCACCCCCTGGGGCAGGCGGTGTCTCAGAGGTGCAACCCTATAGCAAGACGGCGTGGCCGTCCCATGACGTCGCACATAGCGTGACCACAGTACCCAGCAGCAGGCCGTACCCGCGCCCGGCGGGTCCGGTACGGCCCGCACCCGACGGACCCGGTGAGACCCGCACCCAACGCCCCGGCGGCCCGCACTGCCGGCTCCTAGACACTGACAATCTGGACCCGCGCCTATGTAACTTTACCATTGTAACCCTGGGGGGTCGGCCTATAAGACCCCCTAGGAGGCCTCCATGCAGCAGGACATGCAATCACTAGTCAGCTCTTCAGCCACACACACACTCACATCCACCCGCACGGAGAAGGAGCAGCCTATGTGTCGGTGTCAAAACCGGCTGATCTCGGGTAGGGGGTCCCGAACTGTGCATCTGAGGATCGAAGGTAACAAGGGACAAAGGGAACACGATGTTTACCTAGGTTTGGGCCCTCTTAATGGAGGTAAAACCCTACGTCCTGCTTGATTGTATTTGATGAGTATAGGGGTTACAAGAGTTGATCTACCTCGAGATCGTAATGGCTAAACCCTAGATGTCTAGCCTATGGGAGTTATGATAGCCTCTACGGACAAAACCCTCCGGTTTATATAGACACCGGAGGGGGCTAGGGTTGTACAGAGTTGGTTTACAGAGGAAGGAAATTACACATCCGGACGCCAACCTTGCCATCCACGCAAAGGAGAGTCCCATCCAGACACGGGGAAAGGCCTTCTACCTTATATCTTCACGGCCCATCAGTCCGGCCCATGTCACATAGCCCGGACGCCCGAGGACCCCTTAATCCAGGACTCACTCAGTAGCCCCCGAACTTGCCTTCAATGACGACGTAGTATCCGGCTTATGTCTTCGGCTTTGCAAGGCGGGTTCTTCATTTGTACTTCGGATTGACGACAGTCCGGCTCTGACCTCGATGTGCTGCCTTTATGATCCCTTTATGTGGTTGCTTTGGTTTCCGCGCACCGGGTGAATACGAATGGTCTGTGATTTTTTGCAAATAAGCCCCTCACCACGCTCGGACGGCATCTATATAAGGAGAGCTAGATCCCCAAATGCCATCTCATATCACGCAAAAGAAAGACCATAAAGATTAACTGCGAACAAAGCTTTCCAGCATGGCCAGTGCTCCAGGTTCATCTTCGCGCCCTCATGGCCCTCAAGAGGGTGATTGGCAGAGCTGTTCCGTGCCTCATCTTCAGCTGAGTCGACTCCAGACGCAGGGCTACCTTCCCCTCGCGGATCTAGTCCCCGTTCGAGCAGGATTGGCTTCAATTGGCAATGATGTGATGGCTGAGAATTTCCCCAACCCCAACAAGGAGGAGAGGGTGTGCTTCATCCCCTTTCTGCTGCGGGGACTAGGATTTCCAATCCACCCCTTTCTCAGGGGCCTATTGGAATCTTACAGCATCCAACTGCACAACCTTACCCCAGGTTCGATTCTGCACATCTCAGGTTTTGTTGCCCACTGCGAACTGTTCTTAGGCATCGAGGCACATTTTGAACTATGAAGTTCTTTTGCCTTATTCCCCGCCATCGGGGAGGCTCTATTTTTGAAGTGGGCGGTGCCAAAGTATGGCGTATAGCCGGATCCGGATACCTCGTAGGAACTCCCAAGGATGTATACCCACAGTGGTCTTCGGAATGGTTTTATATGGACGACGTCCCACTGCCGGACCCAGTTCGACGCGGCCTTCCCGAATTTTCCATTGCTCCTTTAAAGAAGCGTTTCAACTGGCGTCCCCGCAGTCCCAAGGAGGAAGACAGTGCAGAAATAAAAAGGTTGGTTAACAAGATCAGGTTACTAGCCCATACCAAGCTCTCGATAGTCGAGGTCATGGCTATTGCAATAAAGAGGTGTGTCCAGCCTCTCCAATCCAGATTAACTCCCTTATGGTGTTATAATGGAGCAGATGACGCTGCCCGTTACAGAGGGAGGGGTCCGGATACCCCTGCCGAACTGGCCACAATCTTCGCCGATCTGTATAAGGGTGAGAAAGAAGACTTCCTCCGCTTAAACTGCCGGGATGGCTATTCCATGTACAACCCCGTAGAATGGGTAAGATTTCGACTGTCTGCGCTGCCTTATTGCTGCCACAGATACTAACCAACTTTGCCCTTTGTTATAAAAAATAGTCATGGAGGAAAATGATCGAGGACATCCACTGTCCCGCTCCACAGCCAGAGGATCATAGCCGTGATGGAGACCCTGGCTTTCACGAGGATCCGAACATATACATAGAGTTCGATGATGGGGTATTCTATCAAGCGAGCCTTGACGGCTTAAGAGTGGCTATCACCGCCGACTACCCCCGCCTCTATCCCTTCTACATCGTAAGTTTTTGGAGGGCTCTTGAAAGGAAACCCTTATCTGCACATTTGCTTATTATACCGTTCCGAACTTTTAACAGGATCGGCATTCGGCAGACCATACCTCCTCGAGGGTGGCCCCTACACAGGGTAGCCATTTAAAACGAAAGGGAACCGTGAGTGCCGCAGAAACCCCACAGTTTTCCAAGAGGTATGTCCGCTTAATACATGCCCAGGCATGAGTCCGGATTGCTTAAGGTCTCCTTCTTATCTTTGATGTCAGGAGAAACACGCGATAGATGGTGGGAAAACACCCTGCTAGCCGAATGTTCGCTAATCCAGCGCCGGACTCGCCAACTAGGACGAGAACCGAAGCGATGCCAGATCTGAATCCTAATGAGGATTCGGATGACGTATCTGTCACGAATTCCGAAGTGTAGAGCGTGATGAATCACCGTCGATTAAAGGAAGCCATGCGTGCCCCGGCTTTTTCCGAGCAAGAGTTTACCGCACTCAGCACGGTGGATGCATATATCCGAGCCGCTCGAGACGAACTTGCCGGAGTCACTCAGTTGTTCTCAAAGGACATACAGGTAAGTGTTTATGCAATTTTAGATAGTCATATTCCAGTAGCCCCTGATACTTGAAGCGGTGAGGCAAACTGATTTAAGGATCGATATACCCTGCAGGTCCTTAAAGAAAGGAACACTGTGCTAGCCCAGGAGCTGAAAACAAACCAAAGGCAGCTGAATGCTGTTACCGCCGAACTGGCGGAGATGAAAAAGGTCGCAACGAGTGCGTCCGGGGAGAAAATCTCAAGGAGGAAAAGGACAAACAATCCAAAGAGATAGAGAGCTTGAAGGCTCAGTTATCGGCCGCTCAGAGAGAAAATGAAAAACTGAAGGGCGGCATATTCGGTATGTCTTCCTCTTTTATTTAGAACCTCCCTAGGTGCTCATGTTTAATCCATAATTCGGAATATCATGACTCTTTTGCTGTAGGTCTGTTAACTGGTAGGCCGGAAGAGGAAGTATCCGGATTTCAAGGTGACGTGCTAAAGGAGCTATCCGCGGTACATGCTCGGGCCCAGAAGGCCATGAAGAGTATGGTGAAGGCTTTATGGCCATCCGATACCCCTCCAGAGAGTATGGAGGGCTTGGCAAACCTGTTCAAAGGTGCCCGGTGCCGGTTTGAGCTATGGAAGACATCCGCCTACCGTGAGGGTGCACGAGAAGCCTGTGCCATGGTGAAAACACGTTTTACCAAGCTAGATCCACATCATATGGCCCGAGTGGGACCACAGGGACCAGACGGGAAAGAGATTCCAGTGAGTTTGGTGTATGACCAAGTAATGATAGCTGCAAAGTATTCACAGGAAGACTGTAGATTAGATAGTCTTATAGATGGAATAGATAAGGAATAGGTATTTGATGCAATGTATTAGAGTACATTATGATCAACCTATGCCTTTATCCGAACATGTGAAAAAGTTTTGTCATTGCAGGCTTTCGGATTTAACCTCCAGACCAAAATGGTGGAGTGTTTCCGGATACTGTTGGGAATGAAAAGAAACATTCACTATGTCCGGAAACCAGGCCACCCAGTCATTGTGCTCGAACAGACAAACAATTGTAGTTCAGGATGTATGTTATATTACATATGTAAGAAACATCTTCCAAGGAAAATAGTTCCGTTAAGGGTTCCTTTCCTTGGGTTGGCAGGAAGTAATTATGCGTGCCGGGGCTTTGGTCCGTTATACGGAAAAACTATCCCACAGTGTTTGGAGTAGTTACAAGAATGTAACAATCTGTCGTTTGATTGCCGACCACCTATTCTCTTAAGAACGCTAGCTTTCGGCTTGACCCGTCTGAGGTACATGTCCGGTGACCCGGTTGTAATAATCGCAGAGGTGCTCCCTTTACGCCCTAGCCGAACAATCGGGAACGTAGGGCATAAACATAGGAGCAAGGCAACCCAGCTTGGCCAAAACTTAAGTCATAGAGGTGCATATAATGGCAAAAAGGATGTATATGAGCGAATGACGTTTATATTTTGAGCTCCAGGCTCGAAATAATAATAAGCTTTGATTAAAGAAGCCCCTAGTCATGGTGGGGTGTATACATTTTAAGATGTTTTACCCCCAAGTGTTCAGTTGATCCGAACATATCCTGGGAATCGTATAAAAACGAGGAAAAGAAAACAAAATGAAGAGAAGAGAAAAAAAGGAACAAAAAAAGTATGACCGAACTCATGCGTAGAATCTTCGGAGCCGAGCAGCGTTCCATGGATTCGGCTCGAGGCGATTATTTGATGCATTACGAAGGCGATAGGCTCCTCCTGTGAGAACTTCATCTATAATGAAGGGACCCTCCCATTTTGGTTTGAGCTTGTCCTTCTTCTTCTCTGGGAGGCGTAAAATGAGTTCGCCGACATTATAAGTCTTGGCCCGCACTTCTCTGCTTTGGTACCTCCAAGCCTACTGCTGATAGAATGCAGAACGGGCTTTTGCAACATCGTGCTCCTCCTCCAGGCCGTCTAGGTCGTCCTGCCGATCGAGCTCGGCTTCTCTATCTTCATACATGCGCACTCGAGGTGAGTCATGAATAATATCATAGGGCAAAACAGCCTCCACGCCGTACACCATAAAAAAGGGGGTGTATCCGGTCGTGCGATTGGGTGTGGTCCGTAGCCCCCAGAGTACGGAATCGAGTTCCTCAACCCAGTGCTTATCTGACTCCCGTAGGGATCACACTAGTCTGGGTTTGATGCCGCTCATGATCAGGCCATTAGCCCGTTCGACCTGACCATTTGTTTGAGGGTGATATACGAAGGCGTAATCGAGCTTGATTCCCAAATTAGCACACCAAGTTTTCACCTCATCGGCTATGAAGTTAGAGCCATTGTCAGTAATGATACTGTGAGGGACACCATAACGGTGTACAACGCCGGATATAAAGTCGACCACCGGTCCAGCTTCAGCCGTTTTTACTGGTTTGGCCTCTATCCACTTAGTGAATTTGTCCACCATAACCAGCAAATATTTCTTCTTGTGGCTTCCCCCTTTAAGGGGTCCGACCATATCCAGCCCCCAGACCGCAAAAGGCCAAGTAATGGGGATTGTTTTTAAGGCGATGGGCGGCATGTGACTTTGATTGGCGAAAAGCTGGCATCCGACACAGCACTGTACAAGAGCCTGTGCATCTGCTCGGGCCGTAGGCCAAAAGAAACCTGTACAGAAGGCCTTACTTACGAGGGCCCGAGCGGCAGCCTGATGGCCACCGAGACCAGCATGTATTTCGGCCAAGAGCTGCCGTCCCTCCTCTTCAGAGATACATCTTTGAAGAACTCCAGTAGTACTTTTCTTGTAGAGTTCTCCTTCATGAACCTTGTAGGCTTTCGAGTGTCGAACTATGCGACGGGCCTCATTCTGGTCCTCAGGGAGCTCCCGCCTATTAAGGTAGGCCAGGAAGGGTTCGGTCCATGGAGCAATGACAGCCATGATTACATGGGCAGAAGGTGTCATTTCGGTGCCCGAGCCCCCGATGACATCGGAATTGTGTTCGGCATCTGAGGGTATGATCGGCTACGGACTGGTGTTGCCGCTCTCGTCCTGCCATACCACGGATGGCTTGAAGAGCCTTTCCATAAAGGTGTTAGGTGGAACGGGGTCGCGTGTAGTGCCCATTCGAGCAAGGATGTCCGCTGCCTGATTACTGTCTCGAGCGACGTGATGAAGCTCGAGCCCCTCAAACCGAGCTGATATTTTGAGTACAGCGTCGTGGTATGCCGTCATATTTGGATATTTTGCATCGAAATCTCCATTTATTTGGGATATTGCAAGGTTCAAATCCCCACGCACCTCTAGGTGTTGAATGCCCATAGAAACAGCTATCCGGAGACCGTGCAGTAGTGCCTCGTATTCGGCTGCATTGTTGGAGTTCGTGTACATTATTTGCAATACATAACGGACTGAGTCCCCCGTAGGGGAATTTAAGATGACACCAGCTCCCAACCCGGCTAACATTTTAGAGCCGTCGAAGTACATTACCCAGTTGGAGTATGTGTTGTATTCTTTAGGGAGTTCGGCTTCCGTCCATTCGGCGACGAAGTCGGCCAACACCTGAGATTTAATAGCTCGGCGTGGTTTGTATGTTATTTCAAATGGTAAGAGCTTGATGGCCTATTTGGCTATGCGGCCGGTGGCATCCCGATTATTTATGATATCATTGAGTGGTACTTTGGATGCCACCGTGATCGAACACTCTTGAAAGTAGTGCCGCAGCTTCTGGGATGCCATGAAGACCGCATACGCTATCTTTTGGTAGTGTAGGTATCGAGATTTGCACGGTATAAGGACCGCTGATACATAGTATACTGGTTTTTGGAGTGGGAATTTATGTCCCTCTTCCTCTCGTTCGACGACGAGCACGGCGCTCACCACCTGGTGGGTTGCAGATATATAGAGCAACATTGGTATGGCAAGGATTGGGTTACTTGCTAACAAAGCTTTGATTTCTTCCAATCCGGCTGTTGCCGCATCCGTCCACTCGAAGTGGTTGGTTCGTCGGAGTAGGCGATAAAGTGGCAGTGCTTTTTCTTCCAATCTGGAGATAAAGCGGCTCAAAGCTGCCACGCACCCAGCTAGTTTTTGGACCTGCTTTAGGTCTGTTGGGGTTACCAATTGTGACCGGGCTTAGATTTTGGCTGGGTTTGCTTCGATTCCTCTATTGGAAACAATGAACCCGAGTAGTTTTCCAGCTGGAACGCCGAAGACACATTTTTCCGGATTGAGCCGTATGTCATATGTTCGGAGGTTGTTGAATGTGAGGCGTAGATCGTCCACCAGTGACTCGACATGTTTAGTCTTGATGACTACATCATCTACGTATGCCTCCACAGTCTTGCCAATCTGTTTCTCCAGACATGTTTGAATCATGCGTTGGTAAGTGGCGCCAGCATTTTTGAGTCCAAACGGCATGGTGTTGAAGCGGAAAGGACCATACGGGGTAATGAATGACGTTGCGGGCTGGTCGGACTCCTTCATCTTAATTTGATGGTATCCGGAGTATGCATTGAGGAAACACAGTGAATCGTGTCCTGCAGTCGCATCAATGATTTGGTCAATGCGGGGCAGTGGGAAGGGGTCCTTAGGGCAGGCTTTATTGAGGTCTTTGAAATTGATGCAAAGGCGCCAGGATTTATCCTTCTTCGGTACCATGACCAGATTTGCTAGCCAGTTCGGGTGCTTGATCTCCCTGATGAACCCTACTTCGAGAAGTTTAGCTAGCTCCTCCCCCATAGCTTGTCGTTTGGGTTCGGAAAATCGCCGCAGCGTTTGCTTGACTGGTTTGAACCCCTTTATAATATTGAGGCTATGTTCGGCCCGTCTGCGTGGGATCCCAGGCATGTCCGAAGGGTGCCAGGCGAATATATCCCAATTTTCGTGCAGGAAAGCTCTTAATGTGGCGTCGATCGTTGGATCCAGCTTTGCTCCAATGGAGGCTGTCTTGTTGGGATCCATCGGGTGTACTTGAAATTTTACTATTTTGTCTACTGGTTTGAAAGAAGTGGAATTGGGCCTCTTATCGAGGATTACATCATCTTTGTCCACTGTGGAACGCAGGGTGGTTAGCTCCTCGGCCGCTAGGGCTTCAGATAGTGCCTCGAGGGCCAAGGATGCCGTTTTCTTTTTGGCGCGGAGCGCTATATCCGGATCACTGGTGATAGTGATAACTCCGTTGGGCCCTGGCATTTTGAGCTTCATATACCCGTAATGGGGTATGTCTTGGAAGCGTGTGAAGGCGTCTCGCCCCAACAAGGCGTGATATCCACTATTGAAAGGTGCCATGTGGAAGAGCAACTCTTCGGACCGGTAGTTCTCCGGTGTGCCGAATACTACATCAAGTTTAATTTTCCCGGAACATCGTGCTTCACGACTGGGGATAATCCATCGAAAGGTGGTGATGCTTTGCTCGATGCGACTCTTGTCCATTTGCATTTTATTGAGCGTGTCTTCGTAGATGAGGTTTAGTCCACTGCCACCGTCCATGAGCACCTTGGTGAGTCGAAAGCCATCTACAATTGGGTTTAAGACCAAGGCGGCAGGTGCTCGAACTAATCTGGCCCTTGGTTCATCGTCGGTGGTGAAAGTTATTGCCGTATCATTCCAAGGATTTAGTGCGGCTACTTGGTTGACATCGACATGGTCGCAGAGTGCCCTTTTGCGCCGATTATTTGAAGAAAAGGTCTCGAAGACCGTAAAGACATTGAGGTCATCATCCTCCGAAGAGTGCTTCTCCGGGGTGGTGTTGGTGAGGATGGCCTCGCCACTCTTAGCCACCTGCCGGAGTACCCAACATGCTCGAAGGCTATGTGTTGGTTCCGTATTCGGTGTTGTGTGTATCTGACAAGGCTTGCCGAGTAATTCGTCAAGGACAGTTCTATGTCCTGTGGAAGGTTTGATTTTCTTGTCAATGAGATGATGATCGGGTGCCCCGTAAGGGTGCATCCTTTTTGCCCGTCCAGTGGGCTGCTTAAAGGCGGGAGGTTCCCACTGGGCTATCTGGGCTTTCCATGCGCTTTCCATTGCGCAGTACTTCTATACTATATGTGCCAAATCTGCAAAGTGCAGTATGCGGCGGCGGTTGAGGGCATTGAGGATTCCCTCGTCCGTACAGTTGCGGCAGAAAACTGAAACCGCGTCCTTGTCGCATCAATCTTTAATCTTGTTTTTAACAAGGAGGAATCTGGCCCAGAAGTGATGGACCGTTTCCTGAGGTTGCTGTCATACATACATTAGGCCACATACGTCTGGAGGACCTGAATTGCTTGGAGAATATTGCTTGTGGTGGGTGGGTGGACTAAAGTCCGAACCCCGACCCGCTATTGGATCCGAAGTTTGAAGAATCTCCGAGGTCACTAGTCCAGGATTAGGAGGGTCCTGGTGACTTTCGGGCGTAACGCCTGATTCTATGTTCCGAGGACCTATGGTCTCTTCCCGAAGATGGGTATCCGGCTCGCAGGGCTCGGAAATCCGAACATATCTTGTTATCAACTTGGGGGGAGAAGTATTCTCGGCTTGTTCCTCCACGACCGCTACCAGATGGGTGATCGGCGGGGACTTGATTTCCCTCTGATCAGGTTTAAGCCCAATCTGGTCATAGTCTGTCGCGACCCCCATGGCGGCGATGCGATCTAGCAGTTCATTCAAGGACGAGACATCTGCTGGATCCATCTTTTTGGAGTGTTCGAGGCCGATGCAGAGATGAGGTTTGGCGATTTGGGGGGCCACCTTTGGCTTAACGGCCGAGCGGGCGCCCATAGTAAAACCGCCGAGTTGGAGGATCTGTCCCGGAACTAGGGCTCCTCCAGAGGTGATGTTGTCATTGATGAAAAGGCGAGCCATCGATCCTTCCATCGACGACACAGAGGAACTCTCAATGAAAGCACCAATGTCGGTGTCAAAACCGGCTGATCTCGGGTAGGGGGTCCCGAACTGTGCGTCTGAGGATCGAAGATAACAAGGGACAAAGGGAACACAATGTTTACCCAGGTTCGGGCCCTCTTAATGGAGGTAAAACCCTACGTCCTGCTTGATTGTATTTGGTGAGTATAGGGGTTACAAGAGTTGATCTACCTCGAGATCATAATGGCTAAACCCTAGATGTCTAGCCTATGGGAGTTATGATAGCCTCTACGGACTAAACTCTCCGGTTTATATAGACACCGGAGGGGGCTAGGGTTGTACAGAGTCGGTTTACAGAGGAAGGAAATTACACATCCGGATGCCAATCTTGCCATCCACGCAAAGGAGAGTCCCATATAGACACGGGGAAAGGCCTTCTACCTTATATCTTCACGGCCCATCAGTCCGGCCCATGTCACATAGCCCGGACGCCCGAGGACCCCTTAATCCAGGACTCCCTCACTATGCACTGGCCTGCCTTCGTTCCCCCCCAAAACAGCTCTAGGAGCAAGCTTGTACCATCTTCATATAAACCACACTCGGCAGGACTAGGGGTGTTATCTCTCCGGAGAGCCCCAAACCTGGATACGTCTTGTGTCTCATGCTCGCTTGTACCAACCTTGCCTCTAGAGCCCACCGGTGGCCTCTTGTCTGTTCCTCTCTTTAGCCATCCCATGGCATCTACTGTGAGCTCACCACGACATTAAGATTCTTTGATGGTAAGATAGGATGTTCATCAAGAAATCCATGGACGAAGTAAATGGTAAGACCATTTTGGCATTTTATCTTGCGTCCAATCAGATGTTTTAGGTCCCCAACATTATCTTCAGAAGTCAATGATTTCCAACTGGAGACCCGACCCTGCAAGAGAAGTTAATTCTTCTTAACCACCCACATCTAAAGGGGTGGCTTAGAAGCAATGAGTCTAAGTGTAGCATTTGAGAATTTTGCCTTTGAAGCCCTAGCAAATAGTTTTGCAGGAGGTGAATAGTACTCAAAATAATATGTAGAAAAGTTCTTTGATTTCTGAACATAGCGGTTCAAAGAAACACGCTCATATTCATGAGTCCGATTGTAGTTTCCCTGCAAAACATTGACATTAGGGTGACCTTGTGAGGTCCTCTATCTATATGAAGCCTTTGGGCCATATGAAGCCTTTGGTCAGAGGTTTGTCTTCTTCCCTGGTGGTGTCATGATGACATTCATGGGAAGATTCTCAAGAAAACTTTTAGGAACCCAGATCTTTTTCATAGGTGGCCCATTCCTGCAGTTAGTTCCAATAAACCTGGCAGACACTTCACCATTCTGATTCTTGAACAATTTATAGTTGGAGTCAAATGACTTATCAATGATAACAAGGTTAGTGCAAGTGAAACCAGATAAGGTGGATGGATCCACTGAAGGGACATTTGCAGCAACCCATGTGGTTTTGGGGTACTGCTCAGGCTTCCAGTAAGAGCCATTAACATTCATTTTTCTCTCAAAACCAACACCGTCTTTCCTAGGGTTTTGGTTCAGAATCTGTTTCTTGAGGACATCACACAGAGTTTGATGCCCTTTGAGGCTTTTGTACATGCCTGTTTCAAGCAATGTCTTCAACCTGACATTCTCATCAGCAATAGTAGTGGCATCCTCAGAAGAGGGGTTAGTTACCACATCAACAGTTGAAGATATTTCAACTTCAGAAGCAGTAGAACATTCAACAATAGAGATAGCATTGTTACGCTCAAGGCATTTTAAGCAAGGTGGCACAAAATCTTCCTGAGCAGAACTAATCTGTTGAGCGAGTAGTGAATCATTTTCCTTTTGAAGATCTTCATGAGACGCTCTCAGTTTCTCTAGATCTTGCTTCCTTTGAAGATAATCATAGGAAAGCTTCTCATGAGTAGCTGAGAGGGTTTCATTACGACTGTCAAGTTCTTCGTACTTAACTCAAAGACTTTTGATATCTTTGATTAAGGACTGAGTTTGATTCATTTCCTCGTCCAACAGGTCATCGCTTTTGTCTAGTAATTTTTGAATCTTTTCCATGGTTGTTTGTTGTTCAGTTGCAATTTTAGCAAGATTTTTATAGCTGGGTTTGGATTCACATTCAGAGTCATCTTCACTGGAGGTCTGAAAGTAAGCATCGCGTGAGTTTACCTTAGCACCTCTTACCATGAAGCAGTAGGTGGGAGCAGAGTCGTCGTCATCATTGGCTTCAGCGTCGGCGTCATGACCATTGTCTTCAGTGTTGAAGATGGACTTGGCAACGAATGCCGAAGCTAGAGCTAGGCTTGCCATGCCTGAATCAGACTCCTCCTCAGACTCAACCACCGCCTGCTCAGAAGCAGACTCCTCCTCAGACTCCACCACCGCCTGTTCAGAAGCAGACTCCTCCTCTGAATCCATTTCCTTGCCAATGAACGCACGAGCCTTGCCAGATGAGCTCTTCTTGTAAGATGAAGACTTTGAAAAAGACTTTGAAGAAGACTTTGAGGATTTCTTCTTCTCCTTATCGTTAGAGTCATATTCCTTGCTCTTCTTCTTTTTCTTTGCTTCCTTGTTCCATTGAGGACATTCAGATATGTAGTGTCCTGGCTTCTTGCATTTGTGGCATGTTCTCTTCTTGTAGTCACGAGTGGAAGCCTCATCATTTTTGGAGCTGGATCTTGAAGATTTTCTGAATCGATTCTTCTTGGAGAACCTTTGAAACTTTCTCACAAGCATTGCTAGCTCTTTGCCTATGTCTTCAAGATCATCAGAACTGTAGTCAGATTCTTCAGATGAGGATTCAGCCTTTGCCTTGAAAGCACGAGATCAGCGATAGTTGGGACCATAGATATCTCTCTTCTCACATAGCTGGAATTCATGTGTGTTGAGCCTCTCAAGTATGTCAGACGGATCAAGATCTTTGAAGTCAAGGCGTTCTTGGATCATCAAGGCTAGAGTGTCAAATGAGCTGTCAAGTGATCTCAGTAGCTTCTTCAAGACTTCATGCTTGGTGATTTTAGTGGCGCCAAGAGCACGAAGATCATTTGTGATATCAGTTGAAGAGATTGAAGAGGTTGCGAAGCACATTGATTCTTGAGTCTCTTTGAGTTGAGACGCCTTCGTTGACCTTGGACAGCCAGTCCCAGACTAGCTTCGCAGATTCCAGAGTACACACACGGTCGTACTGCCCTTTGGTCAGATGACCACAGATGATGTTCTTGGCAGTTGAGTCCAATTGCGCGAACCTCTTGACATCAGCAATGGTGATGCCTTCACTGACTTTGAGAACGCCAGTATTGACGACATAATAGAGGTTGTTGTCAATGGCTTCAAGATGCATGCGCATCTTATTCTTCCAGTAGGGGTAATTAGTGCCATCGAAGACGGGGCACGCAGCGGAGATTTTGATTATCCCTGCAGTCGACATAGCTAAAACTCTAGGTGGTTAAACCGAATCACACAGAACAAGGGAGCACCTTGCTCTGATACCAATTGAAAGTGCTAGTTATTGACTAGAGGGGGGTGAATATGCGATTTTTATGGAAGTCTTCAAGACAGGCAATGTTTCAAAGATGGACAACCAAATGAAACCTAAACAGTATGCAATGGAAGATAAACTACACTAGCCATACCATAGTCAAGGAGATAGTACAGTGTAAACACAAAGACAGATAGCAGCTAGGTAGAGTGGATCAGAATAGGAAGATAGTATGAAGCCAAATATGCAAACAAAGGAGAATGTCTTCACATAGTGAAGTCAAACAGGGCAAGCAAGCAATGACTTCACGAAGCTAAATAGTAAGTAGTGAGTGAAGAGATAGAACTAGATAGCTTGATGAAGACAAGGATTTTGTAGACCAGTTCCAGTTGCCGTGACAATTGTATGTCTAGTTAGGGAGGATGAGATTGAACTCGGAAGACAACGTCTTCACCTTATTCCCCTTGAGCTAAAGACACTTAGTCCTCACCCAATCACTCTGGTGAGTCTTCAAGGTAGACTTCCAAACCTTCACAGACTTCGTTCACGGACGATCCACAATGACTCTTGGATCCTTAGAACACGACGCCTAACCGACTGGAAGATACACATTCTTCAAATCACGCGGACAGAAAGACTTCAGTGATGCCAAACACTCTTTGGGCTTTGGGTGTTTTGGGTTTTGTCCTCTCAAGGATTCTTTCTCAAAGGCTTCGGAGGTGGGTTGCTCTCAAACGACAAAAGCCATGCACTAACTCTGAGCAGCCGCCAATTTATGGTGTTGGGGTGGGATATTTATAGCCAGGAGGCAACCCGACATGATATGTCCGAAATGACCCTGGGTCACTAAGGAACTGACACATGTCCAGTGGTCGGATTTCAAACACACGCAACAGCTTGACTTGGGCTAGAAGCAAAGCTGACTTATCCAACTCTGGATAAGATTTTCTCTCATTGTCTTCACTCGAAGACATAGGATTTGGGTTGAGCATCACATCAGTTTTCTGACTTTGTTCACTTGGACCCCACTTGACAGTTTGGTGGTTCCTATGACTCAAGAAAGAAGAAAATGAAACTACGAAAGAAACTATGTCTTCGCACTCCATTGTCTTCAAGTGAATGTCTTCACACGTCATTCTCTTCGACGTGAATGTCTTCACGAACCATCATTGTCTTCAATGTCTTCATACATTTTTAGGGGTCATCTCAGATAGGTAAACCGAATCAATGAGGGACTTCTACCTGTGTTCTCCTGTGAATCTCACAAACACATTAGTCCCTCAACCACGTTTGTCGTCAATACTCCAAAACCAACTAGGGGTGGCACTAGATGCACTTACACACTGACTCAACAAGACGTGCAAAAGAAAAAGGATCGTGCCTCCCAAAAGAAATCTGTGGCCAGTAAATCCAAGAAAGCCGCTCCTGACTCGTCTGATGAGTCCTCCGATGATGATGCTCCCAAAGAAATACCTATGTATGATCAACATGCTCTTTTGAACAAGCCATACATGACTCCCTCACCAGCTAAGGTTTCACCCCCAACAAGAAAATCACCAAGACATGCACCTACTGGAGTCACTATCAAACCTTCAGGTTCTGCTGCTCCTTCTGCAAAGAGAAAACTGCTGTCCGAAGAGAAAGCTGAAGCTTCTGCCAAGAAAGCCAAACCAAGTGTTCCTGCTCCCACCGAGGAATAAAAATATGACTTGAATCTCATGATCGATGTGATTGAGAGTGCTGCCTACGATGCAAAATTTGCAGATATCAGCAGTCTGGGCCTTCCTGACGATGTTACCGAAATGGTGATGAAACATTTCATCATGCTGAAGAAAATTACAAAGAAGCTGAATCAGGCTATCAAGGACAAGAAAACCCTCAAGCAGACAAGGAGAGATGAAAGTACTGAATCCAAAAGTAAACGCCTCTCAGCTGTGTGATAGAAGGAATGATGAGATTGAGTGCAAGGCTGATCTAGCTCGCAGGAGAATCAAAGTGGAAAAATGAGAGAAGGCTAAGGCTAGAGCCAGCAAACCGAAAGGAATCAAGGATCACCGTCTTCAAACTGTCGCTGATGCTCACCCTATTGACTCGAGCACTCCATTACAACAGATCCTACCTTCTCCACCTCATGAAGATGAATCCATGCATCAGGCTGGCCGTGTGGAAGTTATTATTCCTACTCCTACTCCTGCAGTGCATGAAGAAGTTGATGATATTTTCCTCGAGAAGGATGATGAAGTAAATGTTTTACCCTAGCTGCAAGCCCTAGCTGATGATGAAGTTGATGAAGAGATTGAGGTTGAAAAGGCAGACCCATCGCCTTCGAAGAAAATGCAAGCTGAGCCCTCCAATTCAAAGGAGGAGATTGACAAGATTGAGGGGAGCTTAATGCTTCCCGAGTGAAAATTTCCCCGGTCACATCATCTGGTCCCCCTACCCAGATGGATGTTGATCCTGCTCCTTGTTCCACTACTACATAGTTGGAACAGGAAGAGAACAAATATGAAGAGCCCATGGCTCACGAAGGAGTTTTCCCACCTGTTGTACCCCTGGCGTCTGAGAAAGAAGCTATTGTGACCCCATTCGAAGAAAATAAAGAGAAATAAAAGGCCCTAGTGCCTGAGAATCAGAAAGTCACTGAAGGAGTTTCAACGAAGAAAATTGATGATGATTCCAGTTCTTCAAAGAAATCAGCCCAAGAGAAAGCAACAAAGCTTTGAGCCCCACTGAAGCCTTATCGAAGAAGGTGTGCAAGCACCTGATGATATTCGGACCAAGAATGTGAGTGAAGTACATTTGAAGAATCCTCTAGAAACATTTCCTCTGTTCCCAGTTCAAGATGGTCCAAATTGTCCCGCATTCAATGAGCAGTTTCATCTTTCGAAACATGCATTTTTTGGGACCAGCCCGTATGAAGGAGAGAGAACTTCACTGTCGCCTAGGTTCTGGACAAAAGAATAGGCTATGTATTACGCTCGCATTCTATATGAAAAGAATCGCGTCTTCAAGCACCAGATTCTGAATTTTGCTGAGCTCGAGAGATTACCCTGCTTCCATCACCCCATCGAGCAAATTGAGCATGCTTTCCTGAAAGGTTTTCTTCGCTTCAATCATGGCTGGAATCGTGAGGTGATTCATCAATTCTACGCCACTCTACATATCTCAGGAGAACTTGGAGATAGCTCCACATGGATCCTCGAGTGGATGGTTGGAGAGAAAAAGATTACATGCTCGGCAGATCAGTTCTTAGCATTGTTGAATCTGCCAAGGTGCAAATTGGATGCAACTAATGAACACATGCTGCACTATTGGGAAGTTTACAAAGCCCAACTGCATATGCTGATGCACGCAGAACTTGTTGGTGATGAATGCATTGAAGTGAATCCGAAGAAGTTGGCCTATGAGAATAAAGTTCTATCTATGTCCTGTGCAACTCTCTCACTCCAACTAACAGGCCAGAAACCATCAATGGCATCGTGGGAAATGCACTGCTTGCCATGTCTCAGGGTGTTCGCTTCGATATCCAAGATCTTTTCATTCGAAACTTGGCATGTGCAGTTGATAGCCCTCAAGCCTTAAAGCCCTATGCTCCTTGGATCATGTATGCCATTGAGCAGCTCCTTGATGTAAAGTTCTACTATCCATATGTTCCAAAAGTTTTCATGCCTTCTGTCCGTGACACGCTCAGAATTGTGAAAGATATCGGGACGGGAAAGATGCCAATGGATGCCACTACCTTCTTCTTCTTGGCCTGCCTCTATTGGAGTTCCAAAGATCAAGAAAGCAAGAGTTGAAATCCCTCATGAAGAAAATCCTTTGCTATATGAAATTTGTCTTTGCACTCAGCAAGCATTGGAGAGCCATATCAAGCTAGATAGGAAAGAAAATCTGGAGATGATGACTGGATTAAATTTGCATCATAATTATTGTGGCACCCCAGCTCAGAGAAGACCGAAACGCCCCGTATTCTAGCCCAGGGACAAGTCCTCTGGAATACAGCACTGTTGGCATAGAACAAATCAGCTCTTTATTACAATGGATATGGGTACAAAGGGTATATGGGTAGGAGAATGCTCTGCTAAATTTTCAGCAATTATGGAGCAGTATAAAATATAGTTGCTTCACAATGTGAAAATCTGACCAGAAACCAAGATTTGAGGTTGTGCTCACATAGATGATTGGATAGGGTTGAAATTTGGTGGAGATTCATGATTTAAGCATATGAAGATGCTTGAAAAATTTCAACTTATTTGGATACTCCTAGCTAGCACTTGCTTCACAAAGATTCCAGTTGCCCAGAAACTTTGGAAATTAGCCAAGAGAGATTTATTATCCAAATAAAGTTGAATTTTGGCATGTGGCAATGATATGGATAGGAAAGAGTGCACAAAAAGTTTGAGAGCAAGCAAGCAAATATAAATGGTACTTGCTTCTCAACTCGGCAGCTAGGGCAGAATCAGAAAAGGAATATTTGTGAAATATTTTTGAACATGTCAAGGAAGGGTTTGACATATTTGTGGAAGATATGACCCAAACAATTTATGAGAATTATTTGGGAATTTTGGGAATGATGGAAATGTGGGTTGCTTCACAACCCAGAGCAAACAGGGTTATTCCTTTAATAGAAAAAGGAATATTCCCACAGAAAAAGAATATTGGGGGTTGGTCCAAGATGGAAATGACAAGGCCTTGGGATGGTTTTGAGGTTGGCAAGCCACTCGGGAAGAAGAATGAAGGGTGATCCCTCCAGGTTGCAAGATTACTAAGCCACAGAAAAGCGAATCCACACAAAAATCAAAAGAAAAATAAAATGGGCGAAATCCAGGGTGGTACAAACCTACCCCCTTAAAGAAATCTCGTCCTCGAGATTTGGTTGCTTAGGGATCAAGCATGAATATTCCCACTTGAGGAAACCGTTTCCAACTTGGGTTTCCTTTTTATCTTTGTATAATGCTCCGATCCCACTGAGTTTCATATGACTGACTGACTTGCTCCGGGGTGGTTTGCTTTACTGGACCCTTTTTCTGGCAAATCTTACCTCATATGTTACTCTGACTCCAATCCTTTTATGTCTGCTATCTTGTCTGGGGCAATAAGTTATCCTGACCAAACTATGTGCCCTGCTCGTAAGTCCGAGGGTGGTTCCTCATAGACGTGTCTTGACGAGGTCCAACACAGACGACCATCCACTGAGTTGTGAACAGATTCTCTTGGTGGACACGAAATCTTTTACTCATTGCATTGGGTGACTTTAAATGGCTATGTGTCCTCCTGGTTCAAAATGGTACTGTAAATCGTACCGTTCTCCTGGCGGAATCTGACTTCTCGTACGAATAGCTGGGTCATCTTGGGTATCTTCACTGTCTTGGGTATAAGGCTCCTACCAAATATTTGACTGTCACCCGTCGTGACCAGCATAAAGGTGTATAGTCTTATTGTGATATTATCCATAGACTTGACTGACAGTGGTCCTGGCAGCAGAATCTTGTTCACAGCAGGTTAGTCCTTAACTGATTCCCATCTGTGAGGACACATGCTTCGAGACTGCTGTCAACTTTCTGATTACTCAGTCTGTCAGTATCTCTATGTGGATGGTAAGCTGTGTAATGCTTTAACACTATCACTGCAATCAAACTGCTGAATTAATCTTTCGGCTGACCTGACCAGCTTGGTTACCCTCTTCTGTCAATTCTGAGCATATCTGGTTGGCTGGGCGGGTTGTCTCAATATGGGGTCCTTGCAAATAGAATAGACCCCGTGGGTGTGTACCCATGGTGACTGGTACCGAGCCAGGCTTATCTGAGTATCTGTACCATGTTGCTCTTGCAACCATTACCATATCTGTATGGCCAATCTTGCTTTTTCATTATAGTTCTCTTTGCCTGGATCCTTAGCTGAAGGAACTTGGCCTAATATGCTCTTGATTCTCCGTGTGACCATAGGTGTTGTCAGGTGCAATATTCCGGCTAGCATATTACTTTACAAGTTGTAGTTGTAGGGTAACGATCGTCTGAACCCTTGGATAAAACCGGCAAATAAACGAGTAGCCACCAGAACGGTCTTTACAACTCAGATCTGGGACATTACTGGAGTAATTCAACCCCGACTCAAGATGGCTGAAAAGCAGCTCAGAGCATGAGACGGTGTCAATAAGAAGAAAGTAGCAACTCCCTAAGACGGCCGAAAAACAACTCAGAGCATAGGGTCATTGCTACGGAGAGAAATCCAACAGCTGCCCGAGATGGCCGAAAAGTAGCTCAGAACATGGGCCAGTTGCTGACAAGAGAAATAAAAGTCAGCATCCACCCCGGATGGCAGGAAACAGCTCATAACACAGGTGTGGTGCCATCACCAAAGAAAGACGGGCAAGGGTTCATCCATGTCCCATACAGCTCACTATTATGCATACAGGTATGAGCATAATAATTTGAACATACCGGAATAACACAGAGCAATGTTATAGGGCATATATCAGCTGGTCGGCTTGCTCCATAGGTTGTTGGTCATCACTCTGAAGTGTATAACTGGCTTTCTCATAGCTCATGCAGTAGTCAGATCCTCACCGGGCTGGCATCATTGTATGAGTAACCCATATGACCTTGGCAGCATGTCCACCATATCTATGGAAACATGTATAGCTGGCCACTTGATTCCCGAGGCAAGCTTGTGTCCTGACTGATCTTTGCCTTCGGACCAGCTGTTGTGGATCTGACCGTGGGGATGCATTGTCACATGCTGCTAACTTGCATCGGAAGATGTCCATGTGTTGTATCGAAGAGGACACAGGAATCCTTGCATCGTAGGCTTCTCAGGTAGCTTGTAGGGAAAGACTTGGTTGCTTACACCTGAAGCTTTTCTTTATTACATGCGGACTGAGTGCATATATATATACCTTGAGGTTACTGCTGTCAGTTACTTGTTGTATGCAAAAGGGTATTCGGCTATCCTTCTTACTGAACACTAAGTTCATAGCACATGCTGGCTTGATTCCAGGGCACGGTAGGGTTGAAATTGTACTCGTAGCAGACTCAAGCCTTGTATATATATGAATCATACCTTTGGCACGGAATGCACTGTTGATCATGCACACATCTTTGCCATCTTGCTGATGCGATCATCACTGCTATGAAAGTTGCACCGATGTATACTTGATGCTGATAATCAATCCGGCCAGGATATCATCTGTATTCAGGCCCGATATTCCTGATATAACATAGTTGGCTGAAAATTTCATATTGCTGAGCTGAGCTTCCACATGACTGTCTCTTCGCTGACTCTTTGGGTTCAGGATCGGTGAGCAACTTCCTTAAAGGGAAAATAAGGTAACACCAAGGGCCCAAATAAAAGAAGCAAAAGAAACAACTAAAACAAAAGCACACAAAGCAGCAAGATCACACACACAAGCAATATCATATTCTACAGTGATTCATAGCAATAATATGCATTCCTACTTAAGCACACAAATCTCGCAAGAACTCCGGTATTACGGTCCAACATGCTGTGGCGATGTGCACGAAAGTGAATCGATGTGTGGAAGAAAATTGCTGTAAACACAGCTACACCAAACACGAGCTTAACACGGATGGAACTGGTGGCGAGGACGAACTTGGTGATCAGGGGTCAGAACACAGAAGTTATGACCACATCATCATCAAGCGTACGGAAGAAAACCGTACACGTCCAAAGAATAGGTGGTGGAATGAATTACTGGTGGAGAGAAAGGCTTGTAGGTGTTGCCCTTTTCTGATAGCAAGGATCAGTAAGGGTTGCCGAAGCGGCTAGTGGAATGGCACGACCCAGGATAGAAACATGTCTAGCACTGAAACGATAGGGGTGGCTGAAGAGAATTTATTGGTGTGGTGCCGGTGCATCAGTCTTGTTAGTGATTGACACTACCAAGTACCTTGGCATCATTCTGCTGGGACGAAGATGACACCACACCAAGGAACAAATATGCAAACTGGAGAGCGCAGGTAGGGAATCGAAACCGATGCCACCTACACTCATCGGATCCATTGTTAGTGACAAGATATCTAGTCTATATGTATGCTATGCACAAACAAGTGCAGAAAACCAACTGGTTCCTATACTACCGGTTACTAACGCTCGTGCCTAGACCGCGCGTCCCATAGCCAGACCTGCTCTGATACCAACGCTTGTGGCACCCCAGCTCAGAGAAGACCGGAACGCCCCGTATTCCAGCCCAGGGACAAGTCCTCTAGAATACGACACTGTTGGCATAGAACAAATCAGCTCTTTATTACAATGGATATGGTTACAAAGGGTATATGGGTAGGAGAATGCTCTGGTAAATTTTTAGCAATTATGGAGTAGTATAAAATATAGTTGCTTCACAATGTGAAAATCTGACCAGAAACCAAGATTTGAGGCTGTGCTCACATAGATGATTGGATAGGGTTGAGATTTGGTGGAGAGTCATGATTTAAGCATATGAAGATGCTTGAAAAATTTCAACTTATTTGGATACTCCTAGCTAGCACTTGCTTCACAAAGATTCCAGTTGCCCAGAAACTTTGGAAATTAGCCAAGAGAGATTAATATCCAAATAAAGTTGAATTTTGGCATGTGGCAATGATATGGATAGGAAAGAGTGCACAAAAAGTTTGAGAGCAAGCAAGCAAATATAAATGGTACTTGCTTCTCAACTCGGCTGCTAGGGCAGAATCAGAAAAGGAATATTTGTGAAATATTTTTGAACATGTCAAGGAAGGGTTTGACATATTTGTGGAAGATATGACCCAAACAATTTATGAGAATTATTTGGGAATGATGGAAATGTGGGTTGCTTCACAACCCAGAGCAAACAGGGTTATTCCTTTAATAGAAAAAGGAATATTCCCACGGAAAAAGAATATTGGGGGTTGGTCCAAGATGGAAATGACAAGGTCTTGGGATGGTTTTGAGGTTGGCAAGCCACTCAGGAAGAAGAATGAAGGGTGATCCCTCTAGGTTGCAAGATTACTAAGCCATAGAAAAGCGAATCCAGACCAAAATCAAAAGAAAAAGAAAATGGGCAAAATCCAGGGTGTTACAATTATTCTCGGCAAGCTCTCTTGTACGAGAAAGAATAGAAGAAGCGCTCCTGGACTCTTCTTCAAAAGCATTACACTCACAAGCAACTTTCAGCCAAGGGCATAAAAAAGGAATATGCTTATCTGGAGTTGTTTAAAGTACCTTGGATTCGAAGGCAAACACCAGTGCTCCCTCATCGTTCTGCCTCAACTGAACTACTGTTTGTCCAACCTGATGATATTCTTGAAGACACATCATGGACTTTCATCTACAAGCCAGAAGCACCTCACGCTGCTACTCCTAAAGCAAATCCTGAAGCTCGTGCTGCATCTCCAACTCCTGCTTTGGCCACGACCATTCCTCGCTCTACTTCCCCGAATAGTTTGAGTTCTGGTTCTGAGGGGTCTTCAGACGAGTAGTTCCTAGTATGCATTCTCTTTCCTTTTTGACACTTGTTGGCAAAAAGGGGGAGTAGTACATCAAGTGATAGCTCAGCGGGCCATTTGTAGGGTGTTTTTATTTGCCATTTTCTTTTCTTCCTAACAATTTGGTTTTGTTGAACAGTTTGCCTCTGAAACTTAACGCACCACATGTGGTGTTGATATACTCGGTCGTCATGTACTGTTAATAACCCCCCTGCAATGCTATATGCTTCCAAATTTTGTTTGCAGGTGAAATCGAAAGTTTACTTCCTTGCAATACTTATCTTTGATAATCATCTATCATGCAGGGAAAGTAAAAGTTTTTCCAAGGATGACAGGAAATCATACTTCTCTAAGAAACAGATATGACACTCCTTGGAACCATATGTATCTTATGGTTAGATGTTCTATATTGATTATCTTTCGCTATCTAACCTTGCAGAAGAACAAAGCTGCTTCAGATTATTTCTCTTGTGATTCAAGAGCAAATTCTTTCTATCTATCAAGTTGTTTTCCTTGCACTTCTCCCTCGTAACATCTTTGTTGCAGGAAAACTTCATCTGAAGCATATCTACTACGAGCAATATATCTATAATCCCTTTGCTCTGATTTCCTATGTATATCTAACTTGCAGGAAACTCTTATCTCATGTGGATTTAAACTGTGTTATGAGAAAATCTTCATGGCTTATCCTTTGTCACAAATCATTTCAAAGCATTCACTTTATCTAACAAATCTTTCTCAAAGATTGTGTGTGAGATGAAACACCTCAGACACTATTGAGTGCATTAAAAGAGACCACGAAGAGATCATTTGTCAATATCACTCGTACGAAGATTCATCTCGCTACCTTCCATTGTTATCATCTATGCATTCGATGCATATCTTTAGGGGGAGCGTGTTTTATCTTCGTAATTATCTATCATCCTTCTTTATCCTTCGCATTCCATTTCATTCATTTATCTATCCTTCGATGTGTTCTGTTTTGTCAACAATCGTCCAAAAAGGGGGAGATTGTTGGTGCAATATTTACCCTCTTGTGTTTTGGAGATTGTTGACAGAAACAGGTATGGAATGATTTGTTTGCTAGTGCATATAGAGAGAATAGTCCATGCAGAACCGAAGAGAATGCTGTCTCCGGTGTCAAGTTCAAGGAAATTCACCGAAGAATATCTGTGTTACAGAGAAGAATGATCTACATCTATTGAAGACATGTAGGCGAGAAGATTGGTGTGAAGGAGTTAGCCCCTCAAAGATTATTGCTGACGTGAAGCAATTTGTTTGGAGATTCTGTCTGAAGGAATATGACTGTAGCGAATGGAAGTCGAAGACAAAGTGAAGTAGTATTCATTTCATTGTTCTTCTTTCTTTTATTTCAGTCGTAGGACCTCCGTACTATTAAGAGGGGCATAGGTTCTCGAAGCTTAGATCCGCTGTGATGCTTAGCCCAAAAGCTATGAAAGATGCGATAGAAATCTCTTTATGCTTTGAATGATTACCTGGCAGCAGTAGACATTGTTCTTCGTGCTGCGGGAGATATCTTTTGAACTGAGGAGTTAGCTTTACTTGCTCCGCAAGTAATGTTATCGTTGTGCTCAATTTCCAGCCGTTGGGCTCGTGTTGTTCGGCCATTGGCTGCTCCACATATCCAATTTGGTCATTTCCCATCAGGGAAGGCTGCGGCTATAAACAGCCACCCCGCTCCCACGTTATTTGTTGGCTGCTCCGCTTAAGATTTCTGAGAAGATTGATTGAGCATCCCCTCTCCGAGTGATTTCAGTATAAGATCCACCAAGAGAAAAATCAAGAGCCCAAATGTAGACAGTGGTTGAGCATCACAGTAGTTTTGAGTTAGAGTTCTTGTAACTGTTACTCTTGAGAGCTGCGCACTCTCTAGACGGATAGGTGTCGGCTCGAGTGTTAAAGAGTTGTTGTCTTCACCGAGCTAGATCTTCAACAACCAAGAGTGATTGTGGTTCACGAAGGTCGATCGAAGGTTTGGAGGTCACCGACAAGTATCTACCACGAGTGAAATCGACTAGAGTCTGATCAGCTCTGAGTTGAAGGAGAATAGGGCGAAGAGAGTTTATCTTTCGTGTTAAGTCACAACCCCTCCAACCAGATGTAGTCCTTTAGCAGAAGGGCAAACTGGTCTGCCAAATGTCTCTGTCGCCATCGAGCACCACTGGTTCGATCTACTTCACTGCATTACCTTCAGCAGTTTACATTCGTGCTCTGTGTCGATAGTTTATCTGATCTATCGTTGTATGCGGTATATCTATCATCTTTATCATCTGTTATCATTCGTCGCTTGCTCTGTTACCTTCTTCTCTTTCAGTGTAATAATTTCATTCACTTACTCTGCTACTCTTACTTGTTCAATCTTGTGTGTATCTCTGTGTTGTTTTCGTTCACCCTGAAGTAAATCTTTCTCGTGGTTATCTATCATTGTTCCTCACTTTGTTTATCTCTCATGTTGTTGCATATGTTAGCATATTGCATTGCCATCGTCATTGTTTGATCTGTGATATCTTATGCTTGTACCATCATTACCACTTTCGTCGATAGATATGCTCCTAGATAAAGTGCTTGTTTAAGTTTGTAGCTATCGAACCTTATTTTCACTGCAGTGTTTGGGATAAATTCATATCATTCGAAATATTTTTTGAATCTCCCATTCACCCCCCTATGGTAGATATACTCTCGGTCCTAACAGTATGCCTGTCCCTATAAGTTTGTTCCACCTTGGGTTTATGACTAGTCATGTCGGCCCGGGTTCTCTGTCATGTGGATGCTAGTGACACAATCATATACGTGAGCCAAAAGGTGCAAACGGTCCCGGCCTAGGTAAGGTTGCAGCCATGGGGATACCATGCGTGAGGCCGCAAAGTGATATGATGTGTTCATGGTAGATCGGTGTGACTTAGGATCGGGGCCCGACAACTTTGGTATTAGAGCCTGACTGCTTGTAGGATTACCAAGCCAAACTGGTCAAATTCGAGTGTAGAAATTCTTTAGTTATATAGGGGAATTGATTGTGGAAGGGAACGTAAGGCCCTCTTTACTCCTTACCCCCTGTTATTCTGATCCAGAGTCACCTTCTTCTTTCCTACGGGGTTAAGAAACTAGGCTTCTTCATCTATCTATCAGGATCATGAGTTACTATTCCGTAGACTTATAGGAATGGTTGATCAGAGTCGTCTTCCAGCTTTCGAGTACTTCATGTGTAGTAATGTTTAGTACTATCACAGAACCTTGAGTTATGATGTCGAGTGTGGTCCTACCCCACCTTTTGCACGATGTCTCATGTTTTGAGCATTTTACTGCCGTTATGCTACCCAAATTGTCCTAGGAGTTTGAGAGATTCTAATGCTTTTGCGATGCATTCTTCATCCCTATGTTGATGCTCATTCCATCCTTGTTTTCCTATGGTTTTGTTCCTCAGGATATTGCACGCCAGTCAACCTGTTGTTGGTCATGGTCAGAGTCAAGCCAACAGCAGTAGAGCTGCTATGGATCCTCCGGATCCGCCTTCTCTAGCATAAGTCATGTTAGAGGTTGAGAGGAACAAGCGTGATACTAATCGCTTGTTGGCATGTATTGAGCAGAACACCGCACATCAGCCCAACGAATCAGTGACCATTCATGACTTCATCAGCTTGCACCCACCCACCTTCCATCATTCCATTGAGCCACACGATGAAGATGATTGGCTCTGTAGCATCAGTCATAAGCTGCGTCCGCGAATGTGGCTAAAGGTGACAAGGTCACCTATGGTACCTACCATTTGGAGGGTCCTGCCAGTCTGTGGTGGGAGAATTATGAGGTTATGCTTCTAGCTGGCCAGATTCCTACGTGGAGATATTTCACCAAGGCTTTTCGTGAGCACCACATTCCTCAGGGTCTCATTGACTGCAAGAGGGAAGAGTTTTGTAACCTTACCTAGGGTAAGATGGTTGTTGATGCTTACAGTAGAGACTTTGAGAACCTTACCCGCTATGCCACAGAGGAGGTGTCCACGGATGCCAAGAGGCAGGCTAGGTTTCGGAAGGGTCTCAACCCGAAGTTGCATCGTGAGCTTCATTTGCATTATTGTGCTACCTTTCAGGCTCTTGTGAACAAGGCCATTAATGCAGAGACAACTCAGCTCAGTTATGGGGAGTCCCGTAAGCATACACGTGATCTTAGTTCTACCTCCGCCTTTGGTTCTCAGAAGCACCAAATTTGGGTTCCTGACACAGCTCTTCCACCTAGATATGTACCGAGACCATCTTATGTGATGCCTCACCCAATTCAGCAGTATGGTCTGCCCAGACCTATTGGTGGACCGCCTGCCAAAGCGGGTCCACATCCTACTTCCAAGATTTGCTAGATGTGCAGAGAGTCAGGCCACATCTCTTGTAATTGTCCTCAGGCCAACATTGCTCCACCTTAGTATGGAAAGTCTATTGGCCGTGGTAAGCCATCAGGCAAGATGAATTGTGCCCAGTCAGCTACACCTGAATGCGGACGTGTGCATCACATCTCAGCTGAAGAAGCTCAAGATGATCCTAACATCGTTACTGGTACGCTCCTTGTCAATTGTCATCCAGCGTCAGTTCTATTCGATACTGGAGCATCTCACTCCTTCATCTCCGAAGGTTATGCTTGTTTGCACGACATGTCATTTTGTGACATGCCAACTCCACTAGAAATTCAAACCCCAGGGTCTAGATGGCAAACCACTAGAATAAGCTATGGCAATGAAATCCTTGTTAGACTTGTATTCCTTGCTTCACTGATAGCTTTCAAGTCTTCAGATATTAACATCATCTTGGGTATGGACTGGATGACAGCTCATCATGCCAATATTGAATGTTACACTAGGTCTGTTCAGCTTACACAACCATCTGGCGAGATAGTCACCGTCTCTACAAGAGTTGCAAAGCATCAGCTCTATTCACTTAATGCCAGCCCTCTTCCATCCCTTGAAGATATTCCGGTAGTCCGTGACTTTCTGCACGTCTTTCTAGAGGAACTGCCAGGCATTCCACCTGATAGAGATGTCGAGTTTCTCTTAGATCTCATTCCAAGAACCACCCGAATTTCTAGGAGACCTTACAAGATGGCACCCTTAGAGCTAGCTGAGCTTAAGAAACAACTTGAAGAGTCCTTGCAAAAGGGTTTCATCCGTCCTAGTTCTTCTCCTTGGGCTTGTCCTGTCCTCTTTGTCAAGAAGATGGATGGAACGGATTGGATGGTTGTGGATTATCTTCCCGTTAATTTGGTCATGATAAAGAACAAGTATCCGCTCCCCGGGATCAGCGACCTGTATGATCAGCTCGCTAGATCCTCGGTCTTTTCTAAGATGGTTTTAAGGTTAGGCTATCATCAAATCAAGATCAGAAATGGCGACATTCCTAAGATGGCTTTTGTTACTCGTTATGGCCAGTATGAGTACACCGTTATGTCCTTCGGTCTAACCAATGCTCCAGCCACATTCTCCCACTTGATGAACTTGATCTTCATGGAATACTTATATAAGTTTATCGTGGTTTACCTCGATGATATTCTTATTTATTCGAAGAACAAGGAACAGCATGCCGAGCATCTTAGACTTGTGCTAGAAAAACTCAGAGAGCACCATCTTTATGCCAAGTTCTCCAAGTGTGAATTTTGGTTGCCAAAAGTGACCTATCTAGGCCACATGATCTCTCGTAAGGGCATTGCTATCAATCCCGAGAGAGTTCATGCCATCCTTGATTGGAATCCACTTGAATCGGTTAAGGATGTTAGGAGTTTTCTTGGTTTAGCGAGCTATTGTCACCACTTCATTGAGAACTTCTCCAATGTTGCGAAGCCTCTTACTGAACTCCTCAAGAAAGATAAAAAGTTTGAGTGGTCCACACAGTGCGAGAACAGTTTTCAGGAACTGAAAAGACGCCTGACTTCTGCTCCCATACTTGTGCCGCCGGACTTCTCCAAGGACTTTATTATCTATTGCGACGCCTCGTGACAGGTACTAGGTTGCATTCTTATGCAGGATTGCCATGTAATTGCCTATGCATCTCGACAGTTGCATCCACATGAGGATAATTATCCTACACATGATCTAGAGCTTGCAGCCGTAGTCTATGCACTTAAGACCTGGCGATGTTACCTTCTTGGTAATCATTGCGAGATTTACAATGATCACCAAAGTCTAAAATACATCTTGACCCAACCGGATTTGAATCTCAAGCAAAGACGTTGGGTTGAGTTGATCACGTATTACCACTTAGGGATAACTTACACCCCGGGGAAAGACAATGTCATGGCTGATGTACTAAGTCGTAAGTCTTATTGTAACAACCTTATGTTACAACAAGGTCAAACACTTCTCCATGAGGAATTTCGTAAGATTAACCTTCACATTGTTCCTCGAGGATTCCTTTCTACCTTGGTGGCGAAACCTACTCTTGAGGATCAGATCATAACTGCCCAGAAGGATGATACGGGAATTTCCTGCATCAAGAAGGGAGTTGCTGGACGTTTATCTGTAGATGATCGAGGTGTGATGACCCACAAGTATAGGGGATCTATCATAGTCCTTTCGATAAGAAAGTGTGTCGAACCCAACGAGGAGCAGAAGGAAATGACAAGCAGTTTTCAGCAAGGTATTCTCTGCAAGCACTGAAATTATCAGTAACAGATAGTTGTGTGATATGATAATTCGTAACGGGTAACAAGTAACAAAAGTAACTAAGGTGCAGCAAGGTGGCCCAATCCTTTTTGTAGCAAAGGACAAGCCTGGACAAATTCTTATATAAAGCAAAGCGCTCCCGAGGACACATGGGAACTGTTGTCAAGTTAGTTTCCATCATGCTCATATGATTCACGTTCGTTACTTTGATAATTTGATATGTGGGTGGACCGGTGCTTTGGTGCTGCCCTTCCTTGGACAAGCCTCCCACTTATGATTAACCCCTCTCGCAAGCATCCACAACAACGAAAGAAGAATTAAGATAAATCTAACCATAGCATGAAACATATGGATCCAAATCAGCCCCTTACGAAGCAACGCATAAACTAGGGTTTAAGCTTGTGTCACTCTAGCAACCCATCATCTACTTATTACTTCCCAATGCCTTCCCCTAGGCCCAAATCATGGTGAAGTGTCATGTAGTCGACGTTCACATAACACCACTAGAGGAAAGACAACATACATCTCATCAAAATATCGAACGAATACCAAATTCACATGATTACTTATAACAAGACTTCTCCCATGTCCTCAGGAACAAACGTAACTACTCACAAAGCATATTCATGTTCATAATCAGAGGAGTATTAATTATCATTAAGGATCTGAACATACGATCTTCCACCGAATAAACCAACTAGCATCAACTACAAGGAGTAATCAACACTACTAGGAACCCACAGGTACCAATCTGAGGTTTTGAGACAAAGATCGGATACAAGAGATGAACTAGGGTTTCAGAGGAGATAGTGCTGGTGAAGATGTTGATGGAGGTTAGTCCCCTCTCGATGAGAGGATCGTTGGTGATGACGATGGCTTCGATTTCCCCCTCCTGGAGGGAAGTTTCCCCGACAGAACAGCTCCGCGGGAGCCCTAGATTGGTTCTACCCAGGTTCCGCCTCGAGACGGCGGCGCTTCGTCCCGAAAGCTTCCTCTTCATTTTTTCCAGGTCAAAACACACCATATAGCAGAAGATGGGCATCGGGGGCCTGCCAGGTGGCCCACAAGGCAGGAGGCGCGCCCTCCACCCTTGTGGATGGCTGGTGGCCCCCCTCTGGTGCTTTCTTCGCCCAATATTTTTTATTAATTCCAAAATGACTCTTCGTGAAGTTCCAGGACTTTTGGAGTTGTGCAGAATAGGTCTCTAATATTTGCTCCTTTTCCAGCCCAGAATTCCAGCTGCCGGCATTCTCCCTCTTCATGTAAACATTGTAAAATAAGAGAGAAAAGGCATAATATTGTGCCATAATGTGTAATAATAGGCCATAATGCACTAAATATCAACATAAAAGCATGATGCAAAATGGACGTATCAACTCCCCCAAGCTTAGACCTCGCTTGTCCTCAAGCGAAAGCCGAAATCGAAAAATATGTCCACATGTTTAGAGATAGAGGTGTCGATAAAATAAAATAAAATACGGATATGAGGGCATCATGATCATCTTTAGAGCAGCAACATATATGGTCATATAATTTCTTATGCTAAAGTAACAATTCATTCACAAGGTAAAGTATGAATCAGAAACTTTATTGAAAACTAACAAACTATGATCTCAGTCATTGAAGCAATTGCAATTTATCATAACATCGGAAAGAGTCAATATAAGAGCTTTTCAGCAAGTCCACATACTCAACTATCATTTAGTCTTTCACAATTGCTAACACTCACGCGATACTTATGGGTTCAAAGCTTCAGTCGGACATAGAGAAAGATAGGGGCTTATAGTTTCGCATCCCAACCTTTTACCTCAAGGGTAATGTCAACAATAATACTTTATGATAACCTACATCCGAGTGGATATATATATCTGGATCTTTCTCCAACACATAGTGCTTGCCAAAAGGAAAGGTGAAGATCACCATGACTCTTGTATAAGGGTAGAAGATAAAAGTAAAAGATAGGCCCTTCGCAGAGGGAAGCAGAGGTTTTCATGTGCTTTTATGGTTGGATGTACAAAGTCTTAATGCAAAAGAACATCACTTTATATTGCCGCTTGTGATAAAGAACTTTATTATGCAGTCCGTCGCTTTTATTTCTTCCATATCACAAGTTCGTATAAAGCTTATTTTCGACACACTAATAGATCATACATATTTAGAGAGCAATGCTTGCACCGATGACAACTTACTTGAAGGATCTTACTCAATCCATAGGTAGGTATGGTGGACTCTCATGGCAAAACTAGGTTTAGGGATGTTTGGAAGCACAAGTAGTATCTCTGCTTGGTGCAAAGAATTTGGCTAGCATGAGAGGGAAAAGCAAGCTCAACATGTTGGAGGATCCATGACAATATAACTTCTAATTGGATATAAGAAAACATAACTCATTATGTTGTCTTCCTTGTCCAACATCAACTTTTTAGCATGTCATATTTTAATGAGTGCTCACAATCACAAAAGATGTCCAAGATAGTATATTTGTATGTGAAACCTCTCTTTCTTTATTACTTCCTATTAATTGCAACAATGACCAAAACTATGTTTTTCAACTCCCAACAAATTTTATTCATCATACTCTTTATATGTGAAGTCATTATTCTCCATAAGATCAATATATGATCTCTTTATTTCCTTTTGTTTCTTTCTTTTATTTTATTCCCTCAAGATCATAGCAAGAAAGCAAAGCCCTCAACACAAAACTACTCTTTATTATATATATAACTCAAGGACTCGATTACATAGATAAATATCAAAACAAGACTCAAAGCTAGATCATACTAAAACTTTATTCTACTAGATCAAGATATAACCAAAAGGATCGAACTAAGAAAAAGGTTAAAAGTAAAGGTGTGATAGTGTGATACAATAATGGGGCACCTCCCCCAAGCTTGGCAGTTGCCAAGGGGAGTGCCCATACCCATGTATTTATGTTTCTTTCTTCTGAGGTGGTGATGATGGAGTTGATGATGTAGTGCCACACTTCGAGCGCAGGAGATTCTCCAATCTGCGAATGATGCTCTGGAGGGAGACGATATGCTCTTGCAACAGAATATTTTCATGAGTGAGATATTTATTTTTCACACAAACTATCTCAACGATCTTAAAAGCTTCAATTTCAGTAGGTTTAAGATGATCGTAATATGGTTGTTTCTTCTTCTTCTTCTTCTTCTTCTTCTTCTTCTTCTTCTTCTTCGTCTTCCTCTTCTTGCTCTGTTTCTCTTTCTCCTCACCAATTGGTGAAACCAAGTACATGATTGGCCTTCTATTTCAGATTTGGTTTTGTCAGTGAGGGAGTACAAGTGTACTAGTAAACAATAGCATTATTTTCTCATGGCAGTTGCAAAATAGAGGTGAACACATGCATTAAATATCATTCTTACCTAAAGGAAGTTTATGGTGCCAATATGGAGGATGAAGATTGGAACACAGATCTCCCTTTGTGTAGTTCCACCGAAATGAACCAACGGTTCTGGTGTCAGTTAAACTGCACAAAAATAACTTCTTTTAAGAAGTGTTTTGTGCAGTGCACCAAAAGGTCGCAATAGCAATGAGTTGAAATGGATATCCATGTTTGCACAAAAAGCTACAGAGGAAACAATCAGAGTCTCAAACAATTACTAGCAAAAACAATTGGTTAAACTTGTCATGACTTATAACAGTGGCATGGCTTCATTTTACCAGGGGCATTAGATTAAGAACAACTAAATATTTGCTATAAGGGCATGGTACATTGGGTGCACCAGCAGTCCAGCACCATGTACCTAAACCGGGGCATAAAGTGGTGATTTAGAGTTTGTTGCCCCGAGAAACAAACATCCAAGCAACATATCTGGGTTGGTCCCATTTTTGTTCACTTTAGCCACCTATTCGTATGTGTGGATAGCAAATCTAGTCTTGGTCATACCACTGTGTATAACGTTTCCTCTATATTTCCCTTTTGGACCAAGAGACCGGTTGGATGGCCAGTCTGTACTACATTCACCCTCTTTCTTTCCTGTTTGTACCAAGCCCAATGTACATACTAACTTTTCCCCCTTTATTTCCTATTTGAACCAAGTACAAGATTCGACTCCATGAAGTAGCTTTACCTCTAACAATAGAAAAAAATTAGGTGGCATTGGACCATCCGATCGAGCCTAGCTACGAGGGGGGCTAAGAGGTAGAAAATGATGCACATGCAGCGACGTAGCAAGCTGGGGAAGTAGAGCTAGGCTAGTTGAAAGTGCAATCATGCCCTTAATCGTATTTTGATGTTGATGACAATATACACATAGGGGACTAACAATGTTTGTCAAGTATATCTCAGGTTTAGTCCCCTCAAGATCGTGTGTGTGTGGATCGTGACTACGGAAATACTTATCTTGCTCAAGAACGAAGAAACAAGTCAACTGGCTTAGGCCCTTTATGTTTGTTCTTGAGTATAGGGATCCTGCACTTTTAAGAGGGGAATGTGGGGTCTCACGAAAGTCTTGCTCAAGTGATCTTCTTAAAACACTCATCATCTGAACCCTGTCTCTGTCAGACGACCGATGCATGTCGGACGACCGGTATCCACCGGACGTCCGGAACTTCCTATACAGAGCCAAATCGTCAGATTTTCGACCTTCACCGGAAATCCGGCCTGTCCCTAACAGAGCCAAAACGTCGGACTTCCGGTCTCTGTCGGACGTCCGGTTCCTCGGACGACCGACGTTCTCCAGCAATCCGTTATTCACTTACCCGAGCCAAAACGTCGGACAACCGGTCCTTTCCGTACGTCCGGTACCATCCAAACAGTGTACATATGTTGGATGTCCGGTGTTATGTCGGACGTCCTGTACCTGCCGAGGCCTCGGACGTTCGACAACTGCTGCACTCACATGGCTCCAACAGCCACTTATTGTGGGATACTATATATATCTCTCACCTATTCCATGAGAGGGTTGACCATTCACCTTGAGCATCCCCAAGAACACATCTCACTCTCTCTCTCACTCTCATACACCAAATCTTAGATCCCGAAGGGATTTGAGAGCATTTGTGAGGAGTTGTCCAATCAAGTGATAGATCCACTCCTTCCCCTTCTTTGCACCAAGGAATTCGTGATTTGAGCAAGTCTTGAGCTTTTCCCCATTGTTCTTGTTACTATTGGAGGTTGGAGACTCCTAGGCAGTAGGAGTCCTTCGGAGAGGAATCGACCATTGTGATTACCCCCGGAAAGTTTGTGAGGGTTTGGAGACCACCTCAAGGTCTACCACTAGTGGTTGGGAATCGCCTGCATGGTGATATCTCAAAGGGAGAATAGGGTGAGCCTTCGTGGCGTTGGTGTGCCTTCGTGGTAAGACCCACCTCTCTAAACGGTGACGTAGCTTCCCTCCAAGGAAGTGAACATCAGCATACATCCTCGTCTCTCAGAGTTGCAGTTATTCCTAACCTTAACTTCCTACTTGTGGTTACTTGTCTCTTAGTGTTTACTTATATCATATTGTGCTTGCTTACTCATGTACTTGTGGTACTTGTTTACCTTGCTTAGCTCTTAGCATCTCACTTGCAATTGTTAGGCTCAATTTCATATTCCGCATTATTGCCTAAAATTGCTAAGTAACAATTAAAATTTGTAATTGTACCTATTCACCCCCCTCTAGGTCCATCTCGATCCTTTCAATTGGTATCAGAGCCTCGTGCTCTATTCTTGTGGCTTAACCGCCCTAGAGCGAGATGAACCCCGATGGGACTCCCCTTGTAGCGGATCTGAAGGATAAGGGCGCGACTTCCACGGAAGCCAAGTCTTTTACTTCTGAGGATCTGGAATGGGCTCTTGCTAAGCAAAAGGAGGAGAATGATGCTTCTCTTGGGGCCTTGGTCCAAATGAGATTAGCCACATTAACCACGATGCTTGCACCACTTTCGGGTGGTGCGGCCTCAAGGCCAGCTGTGCCTACTCCTTCACTTGGCCAACAACCTCCTAGCAATGATCACTCTGGTGTTCCATGGCTTTATGCAAGACCTCAAGTTGAGAAACCTAAGTATAATCTTGGAGGAAAACCTCCTTTGCTTGATGATAGTTCTGATTTTGCTTTGTGGAGAGTTGGTATGCATGACCATCTTAGGTACGCCAATGATGAAATGTTGGAAATCTTGGAGCATGGCTACAACCCTGTCGACCCGAAGAATCTCTCTCCAAGAGAGACATATGACAAGCATCTCAATGACACCGCAATCATGTGCATAAGAAAAGGAATGAATGATAAGCAAAGGAGACCCTACATACATATCACAAGTGCCAAGGAATTATGGGACAATATTGTAAGGACCAAGACCGGTACCTCCACTCTCTGGCTTGCTCAGTATGAAACTGCCAAGGGTCAATTGCAAAAACTTTTGTACGGAGAAAGGTGAATCCCCCAAGCAGCTCTTGGAGCGTCTCATGACCCTCACCGCCGATATTGAGTCATGTTATTGTGACAAGATACAAGATGGATTCAACTTGACTTAGCGGTTTCTCGTGGACAAGTTACTTCATGCTCTTGCTCCATATCACCACCAAATGTTATGGGACATAAGACAACATCATGGATTCAAGGAATTGACTCCGGATGACATCATATCCACTTTCCAACTATTCAAAGAGTCAAAGGCAAATGCTACAAAACATCTTGCCATGCATGGTACCTCAACACCAAAGATCAATCTTGCTTTGAAGGCCAAGCATGTTTGTGAGGAAGAGCAAAGTGAAGAAGATGATGATGAGATTGACTCCGATGAGAGCCCTTCATATGAAGACATTGCCCTCTTTGTCAAGAAGTTTAGCGTGGGAAAATTCAAGGGAAGATTCGAGAAGAAGAAAGTGCGAAAATGCTACAACTGTGAAACTGTGAAGAAACCAACCACTTCTCCAACGATTGCCCGTATGAGAAGAGAGAAGATAAACCAAGGTTTCCCAAGACCTTTCCCAAGAAGAAGTTGCCAAATCCTTTGAACTCCAAGCTCAAGAAGAGAGATGGGAAAGCAATGGTTGCACATGAAGAATCCGATCCAGATGATGTTGGTGGTGTTGCCGGAGTAGCTCAAGATTCTCAAAACACCTTGAGGCTAGTCAAGAAGAGTGGTGATGTTGTCACCTACAACTCTATGAAAGACTACAAGGGCAATGCTCACAAGTGCCTAATGGCAAAGGCCGAGGTAGAAGAAGGAGAGGACCAAAATTCTCTTGACAAGGTCAAGGTAACCCCACATTCAAATCCTCCTCTTTTCACTCCGTCTACTCCTTGTGATGAGTATCTTGATGCGGAGGATAATTATGATGATGATATAGATGATGCTATGCTTGCTAAACTAAATAAGTTCATGTGCTCCCTTAAAGGAAAGAAGCTCACTATGTTTCGTATGCTTATAGAGATGGTGAGTAAGCACACCATTACCATTAAGGAACTCGCAACCCTCGTCACCGAGGAAAAGGAAAAGTATGAAATCCTTGAGCGGAAAGTCCAATATGAGGAAGCACGAAATGATGAACTATGCTTAAAAATTGGTGCAAACATTGATGTTCATGCTAAAGAACTTGCCTCCTTGAAAAAGGCCAAGAACTCTTGCAAGGAGTTGATGAATGATAAAAGTAAGCTTGTGGAATCTCATGCTTCTCTCTCTAAGGATTGTGAGCTTCTATCCGTGTCCCTCAAGACTAAGGAAGAGGAGCTCACTCTTCTTACCAAGAGTTTTGAGACGCTCAAACTTACTTTTCTTGAAACTCTAGCCAAGGTTTACTCCTCACCTATTATCAATGTTGATGCTTGTACTACTAACTCTAGTGGTGACCTAGCAACTATTCTTGAGGAAAACCATTCTCTAAAGGCACAACTCGAGAGAGGACTCATGACATGTTCTCAAGGACAAAAGAACCTTAATGAGGTATTGAGCCAACACAATGAGGTGTTTGCCAAGGAAGGGCTCGGGTTTGACCCAAGCACAAGCAAGAAGAAGATGTCTTCTCAAAAGTGCACCACCCCTCTCAAAGAAACATTTTTACGAGAAGGGCACAAGGAGAAAGGTAAGGGTGTGAGTGGGAAGGCCACTAGGGGCATGCCCACTCTCAACAAGCCAAAAGAGTTCATGCCTCCATCCTATGTACTTCGTAAAACAAAGGATGGAGAGGTTTATGCTAAATTTGTTGGTCCTCATAATGCATTCCGGTTTGATGCTATTTGGGTCCCTAAGACCCTTGTGACTAACTTGAGAGGTCCCATTGCAAAATGGGTGCCTCTAACCAAGTCATAAATTATGTGTAGGTTGCCTTCTCTAGCGGAGTCAAATGGGTGATCGATAGTGGATGCACCAACCATATGATCGGAAAGAGCAAATTGCTTTTTGATTTCATGGAAGCTATTCAACCATTTATGAGCATTGTGTTTGGTGGAGGATCAAAAGGACAGGTACTCGGGTTGGGCAAGGTGGCTATCACAAATGACATGTCTCTTGCAAATGTCATGCTTGTGCAATCCCTTAAATACCATTTGCTTTCAGTTCGCCAATTGGCTTCCGTTGGTTATGATACACTATTTGGACTAACGAATGTGAAAGTCTTTAAGAGAGATACTCTTGAAGTGGCATTTGTTGGAGAGTTGGATGGCAACCTTTACACGGTTGATTTCTCAAAAGAGAGCACATTCCATGCAACTTGTCTAATGGCCAAGGCCGACAAGGGGTGGCTATGGCATCGCCGGCTAGCCCATGTCGGCATGAGAAATCTTCAAGATCTCTTAAAGGGTAATCACATCCTTGGACTTACCAATGTCTCTTTTGAGAAAGATCGTGTGTGTAGTGCATGCATAGCCGGGAAGCAACATCAATCAAAGCACCCACCCAAGAATATTGTATCTACTTCAAGGCCTTTGGAGCTTCTTCATTTGGATCTTTTTGGGCCTCCTTCATGGGATAGTCTTGGTGGGAAAAAGTATGGACTTGTCATTGTTGATGATTAATCAAGATATACATGGGTGTTTTTCCTCAAGTCCAAGGACGAGACGAAGATCACCTTCATTGATTTTGCCAAGCAAGCCCAATGCAAGTTTGACAAAGAAATCTTGGCAATAAGAAGTGACAATGGCTCCGAGTTCAAGAACTACACCTTGGAAGAATTTCTTAGTGATGAAGGGATTGAGCATCAATATTCCGCACCCTACACTCCTCAACAAAATGGTGTAGCTGAGAAGAAGAACCATACACTTGTGGAAATGGCAAGGTCCATGTTGGATGAGTACAAGTCACCACATAGTTTTTGGGCCGAGGCCGTCAACACTGCATGCCATGCATCAAACCAGCTCTTCCTCCGCACGATATTGGAGAAGACTCCATATGAGCTCCTAACCGGGAACAAGCCAAATATCAAGTACTTTCGTGTATTTGGGTGCAAGTGCTTCATTATCAACAAGAGAGAACGATTAGGAAAATTTCAATCCAAAACAATTGAGGGCATATTTGTTGGTAATGGATCAAACTCTCACGCCTATAGAGTCTACAACAAATCCAATGGATGTGTTGTAGAAACTTGTGACGTGGTGTTTGATGAATTTAATGGCTCCCATGGGGAGCAAGTTGATCTAAGTGATGTAGGTGAAGAAGATCCCTCTCAAGATATTTTAACCATGGGTGTTAGTGCTCTTCTTCCAATGGAACAAGAACCTCATGATGATGATGAAGAAGATGGAAGTTTCTCTCATCCTCAAGCCACTTCAACACCCATACCTCCACAAGATCCTATTGCTCAAACTATGCCCGTTGTTCAAGATCAAGAAGGAGAACAAGTCCCTCATCATGATCACATTCAAGAACAAGTTCATCACCAAGAGCAAGAACAAGAAAGTGCAATCATTGATGATGAACCTCAACAAATGCAATATGAAGAAGAAGATCTTCCACCACACATTAATGATCCATATGTTGAGGATGTGGATGATGGAAATGAAGTTGAACCTCGTGAAACCCTAACCTCCATCATGCCACGAGTAGCTGGTCATGTTGATGTTGATCAAATTCTTAACAACATATCGGAAGGTAGAGTCACTCGTAAACAATTGACAAACTTTTGTGCTCACTTTTCGTTTGTCTCTAGTGTTGAGCCACTCAAGGTACAAGAGGCATTGATGGAAAATGATTGGCTTGTTGCTATGCAAGAAGAGTTGAACAGTTTTGAATGCAACAAAGTGTGGTCATTAGTCAAGAGACCAACTAAGGAACACAATGTCATTGGAACAAAATGGATTTTCAAGAACAAGCAAGATGAGAATGGCGTAATCATCCGCAACAAGGCAAGGTTAGTGGCATAGGGTACTCACAAGTTGAAGGTTTGGACTTTGATGAGACCTTTGCTCCCGTTGCCCGTCTTGAATCTATTCGCATCTTACTTGCCTATGCTGCTTTCAATGGTTTTACATTACACCAAATGGATGTGAAGAGTGCTTTCCTTAACGGTCCTCTACAAGAAGAAGTATATGTATCACAACCACCTGGGTTCGTTGATCCCAATCACAAAGACTATGTGTATAAACTTCACAAGGCTTTGTATGGCCTCAAACAAGCACCTCGTGCTTGGTATGATCATCTTAGGAAGTTTCTACTCGATGATGGTTTTGTGAGAGGGGTGATCGATCCCACTCTTTTTACTAAGAGTTAAAAGGGTGATTTGATCTTATGCCAAATCTATGTAGATGACATCATTTTTGGTTCTCCTAACATTCATTTGTGCAAGAAGTTTGCGGCCTCCATGACCAAGACCTTTGAGATGTCACTCAATGCGGACTTGAAGTTCTTTCTCGGATTTCAAATTCAACAATTTCAAGAAGGATTTTTTTTGTCTCAAACAAAATACCTCAAGGATATTCTAGAGAAGTTTGACATGACAAATGCTAGCCCATGTAAGACACCCATGCCTACAAAACTTGTTCTCACTGAAGACACCAACGGTATTCCTTTTGACCCATCTAATTACCGCTCTATGATTGGCTCATTGCTTTATCTATGTGCATCTAGACCAGACATCATGTTAAGTGTAGGCATATGTGCAAGATTTCAAGCTTCCCCTAGGGAAAGTCATCATAAGGCGGTTAAGCATATTCTTAGATACCTTGTTCACACCCCAAAGTTGGGTCTATGGTACCCCAAGGATGCCAAGTTTGATCTCATTGGGTACACAGATGCGGATTGGGCCGAAGACAAAGTGGGAAGGAGGTCTACCTCCGGTGCATGTCAATTTCTTGGACGCTCCTTGGTAAGTTGGTCCTCGAAGAAGCAAAATTGTGTTTCTCTATCCACCGCCAAAGACGAATACATTGCAACCACAAGCTGTGCAACTCAATTACTATGGATGAGGCAAACTTTGAGGGATTATTGTATCACTTATAGACATGTGCCTCTTCTATGTGACAATGAAAGTGCCATCAAGATTGCTGAGAACCCTATTGATCATCCTCACACCAAGCACATTGATATTAGGTATCAGTTTTTGAGAGACCATGTGCAAAAAGGTGACATTGATATTGCTCATGTTGGTACAGATATGCAACTTGCCGACATTTTCACCAAACCATTGGATGAAGCAAGGTTTTGTCAACTTAGGCGTGAACTTGGTATCTTGGAGCTTGATAGCATTATGTGAAATCTAGTACCCATGCATACATTTACTTCATGTCTTGTCTTGATGTAGGCATCTATTTAGGGGGAGACACTCAACTCATGAGTACTCTCACCCTATATAATGCATAAAAAGAACAAACACTCTCAAAGTTACCATGTTCCTCGAACTACGGTACTTTAAATGATGGAGTGATTTTGAGCCCAAGGATAACATCTTCGCGGCATCACGTCACACATACTCACACATGGTGGCCTTTGGCCACCGCCTATCCTCAAGGGAGGGTTGCTCAATCATGCTTGGAATCCATAATATGTGTGTCTAGTTAATACTCATATGGTATCATCTCTGTCTGGTTGCCCATATATTTGTATCATTCACCTATTCTTGTAAAAATCCTCCCAAGCGCTGTCTGTAAAAATCCTTTGCCACCAGTCATCCGATAAAGTGTCGGACGTCCGACGACTCACAGCCTCCGGTCGTCCGATGCTGGTTGGATGTTCGGTCGCTGTGCAGAAATTGTTCCACAACCCTTTTTCTTCCCAGGCCTCGGACGTCCGAGGTTGTCCGGTCGACCGACGCCTGGCACTCCCATCAGTCCCCGGACGTCCGACATCTGTCGGTCGTCCGGTAAAGCCCACGACCCATATAAAATCTGGGGATGGGATTGACCGGGCAGTTGCCCTATTCTCCTCCCCACGCCTCTGTCTACCGCTGCGCCACCTGGGTGCGGCTCCGTTGCTGCCGCCGTGGGAGGACGCGCCGCCGCTCATATTCTCTGACCGGCTGGAAGGATCTCCTTTGACCTGACCTGCTTCGTTCGATCCAGCCCGGTATTATCCCTCTGTCCATCGCCCCCTTCTCGCATTGTTGACCTTCATGCCCTATTGGTGATCCCCTTTGTCTATCTTGGATGATTCATTAGGTGTGATCAACCTAACGATGCTGAAAACCAAACACACTGCTCACAAGAATACCAAGGGGGTCTCTGCTCGCGGTAATTTCTGCTTGACCCATTCCGTTGTTCATCTTTTCGGTCTCGATTTCTAGCTGGGGCTCATTGTGCAAATCTCCCATGTCCATACCTTTTTGGTTTCAGCCTCTCGTCATGGTGGGTCTGATGACTCGCAAGAGCATCAACGTCCATGCAAGCATGCTGGGAAACGTCCTGTGATCGAGGACACCTCTAATGAGGGCTCTAACTATGAAGAGGAGTTGGAATATGAAGAGCGTGCTGAGTATGTGGCTGTTCCAATTCGCCCTTTAGGTTCGCAAAGGGCCACCTACATGCCTACTCCTCCTCCAATTCAGCCGAATGTGGATGGCCGACGCATCCCTCTTGAGGTGCCTCAACTTCATGCGCGTGCCCTCAAGGATTTCACCAAAGTTCCCAAGCTTGCATATCTTAAGTTCCGTCATGATGTTGATCAATTCGAGGTGGTTCAAGACTCTCTGGATCAACGTTTCTACACCAATGTTCAAGCAGGCATCTACACCTCCGTTGTTCTCCCAAAGGGACTCTCTCTGCACCATTTCATTGACTTGGAGCACATTCGGGCTCATCCCGTGAAGTACCCGGGTGCTATTGAACTCATTGAGTCATCCGGTCTTGCTGCCATTTGCATTTTAGCACGACTTTAACCATGCCACTATCCATCAGTTTTATGCCACATGCTTCTTTGGTCCTGACAAGACCATCACCTGGATGACCTCTGACACTGAGCTCACTGCCACTTATGCTCAGTTTGTCGCTGCCCTTGACTTTCCTGACATTGGATTCAAGATCCATAAGGATGACCCCAACCATAAACCCAAAGCTGTTGAGGCTTGTGGCTATCTTCTTAAGGACCTGGCTGATCTTTCTGAGGAGGATAAGATGAAGGATCTGAATCAAGTCCCTATTTGGAGATCTCCTTTCTACATCATTTATCAATGTGTCATCCGCTCCATCTATCCCAAGATGGGTGACAAGGGATCTTGCAATTGTGATTGCATTGATCTTATGTCTCGCCTCTATGAGTCTCCCAAAGGAAAGATCAATGTTCCTCATTTTCTGTGGCATGAAATCCGTCTTGCTAGCTTTCAGTACAAGCAGGCCTTCCCTCATGCTCCATTCATTCAGGCTCTCATTGAGAGTGTTGCTCCATTCTCTCTTGAACGGACTCATGTGCATGAGAAGTGGATTATTCCTCCTCACATGGCAGATTATTGGGCTCCCAAGGGTTCCTCCAAGTCTGCCCCTGCTCGTAGGTCTACTGCTAGGTCTCATCCTACCACTTCCAACTCTGCATCTGTTGGGCATCTTGCCCGTTTTCTCGGGAAGGCCCACTCTGCCATGATGAAGGCCTTTACCTTCAACTGCACACAAAACCATGATGTTGTCACTCGCATGATCACCTCCAAGAATGCCTTGAAGTCTCGTCTGCGTGACTCTGGGGCTACCGATGTTAGTGACGATGAGCATCTTCTGGCAGATCCTCCTTCAGATTTTGGCTTTCCTTCGAGGCCCGAGTGGGCTGATTTCTTCGACAAGGCTGGTGGAAGTGGAGCTCATAACGATGATGACCTGTGACTCTCTCTTTGGTCCTCCTTGTCCCTTTTGGGTACTTGCTGCCAAGGGGGAGAACCAGTTATTGTTCTATCTATGTTAAGACTTGTCTTTATTAAGTTGAACCATTATATTTAAGTGGGTGTATGACTTTATCTATGACTTTATGTATGAGGAGATATTATGATATTGTGCCGTCATGGTTTTCTTCAAGATTAGATTCCTCCTTTTTGTGTGAGCTATGCGTATCCAAAAATATTTTGCTCATATGATTTTAAAGGTTGTTACTGTGAGGGGGAGCTCTCCATATAATGTTAGTAATGATTATCACTGTGAGGGGGAGCTCTTCATATTTGTGCATCTAGGCTTTGAAATGCTCTTCGACAAATCTGTCTTAAGTATAGAACAATCTTATTTTTTTGTACTATGTGTATATTGTCATCAACTACCAAAAAGGGGGAGATTGAAAGTGCAATCATGCCCTTAATCGTATTTTGATGTTGATGATAGTATACACATAGGGGACTAACAATGTTTGTCAAGTACATCTCAGGTTTAGTCCCCTCGGGATCATGTGTATGTGGATCATGACTATGGAAATACTTATCTTGCTCAAGAATGAAGAAACAAGTCTACTGGCTTAGGCCCTTTATGTTTGTTCTTGAGTATAGGGATCCCGCACTATTAAGAGGGGAACATGGGGTCTCGCAAAAGTCTTGCTCAAGTGATCTTCTTAAAACACTCATCATCTGAACCCTGTCTCTGTCGGACGACCGATGCATGTCGCACGACCGGTATCCACCGGACGTCCGAAACTTCCTATACAGAGCCAAATCGTTGGATTTTTGACCTTCACCGAAAATCCGGCCTGTCCCTAACAGAGCCAAAACGTCAGACTTTCGGTCTCTGTCGAACGTCCGATTCCTCGAACGACCGGCGTTCTCCAGCAATCCATTATTCACTTACCCGAGCCAAAACATCGGATGACCGGTCCTTTCCGGACGTCCGGTACCATCCAAACAGTGTACATATGTTGGATGTCCGGTGTTATGTTGGACGTCCGGTACCTGCCGAGGCCTCGGACGTCTGGTAAGCCACAGACGTCCGACAACTGCTGCACTCACATGGCTCCAACGGCCACTTATTGTTGGATACTATATATATCTCTCACCTATTCCGTGAGAGGGTTGACCATTCACCTTGAGCATCCCCAAGAACACATCTCACTCTCTCTCTCACTCTCATACACCAAATCTTAGATCCCGAAGGGGTTTGAGAGCATTTGTGAGGAGTTGTCCAATTGAGTGATAGATCCACTCCTTTCCCTTCTTAGCACCAAAGGAATTCGTGATTGAGCAAGTCTTGAGCTTTTCCCCATTGTTCTTGTTACTCTTGGAGGTTGGAGACTCCTAGGCGGTAGGAGTCCTTCGGAGAGGAATCGACCATTGTGATTACCCCCGGAAAGTTTGTGAGGGTTTGGAGACCACCTCAAGGTCTACCACTAGTGGTTGGGAATCGCCTTCGTGGTGATATCTCAAAGAGAGAATAGGATGAGCCTTCATGGCGTTGTGTGCCTTCGTGGTAACACCCACCTCTCTAAATGGTGACGTAGCTTCCCTCCAAGGAAGTGAACATCGGCATACATCCTCATCTCTCGGAGTTGCGGTTATTCCTAACCCTAACTTCCTACTTGTGGTTACTTGTCTCTTAGTCTTTACTTATATCATATTGTGCTTGCTTACTCATATACTTGTGGTACTTGTTTACCTTGCTTAGCTCTTAGCATCTCACTTGCAATTGTTAGGCTCAATTTCATATTCCGCATTACTGCCTAAAATTGCTAAGTAACAATTAAAATTTGTAATTGTACCTATTCACCCCCCCTCTAGGTCCATCTCGATCCTTTCAATTGGTATCAGAGCCTCATGCTCTATTCTTGTGGCTTAACCGCCCTAGAGCGAGATGAACCCCGATGGGACTCCCCTTGTTGCGGATCCAAAGGATAAGGGCACGGCTTCCACGGAAGCCAAGTCTTTTACTTCTGTGGATCTGGAACGGGCTCTTGCTAAGCAAAAGGAGGAGCCTGATGCTTCTCTTGAGGCCTTGGTCCAAATGAGATTAGCCACATTAACCACGATGCTTGCACCACTTTCGGGTGGTGCAGCCTCGAGGCCAACTGTGCCTACTACTTCACTTGGCCAACAACCTCCTAGCAATGATCACTCTAGTGTTCCATGGCTTTATGCAAGACCTCAAGTTGAGAAACCTAAGTATAATCTTGGAGGAAAACCTCCTTTGCTTGATGACAGTTCCGATTTTGCTTTGTGGAGAGTTGGTATGCAGGACCTTCTTTGGTACGCCAATGATGAAATGTTGGAAATCTTGGAGCATGGCTACAACCCTGTCGACCCGAAGAATCTCATTCCAAGAGAGACATATGACAAGCATCTCAACAACACCGCAATCATGTGCATAAGAAAAGTAATGAATGATAAGCAAAGGAGACCCTACATACATATCACAAGTGCCAAGGAATTATGGGACAACATTGTAAGGACCAAGACCGGTACCTCCACTCTCCGGCTTGCTCAGTATGAAATTGCCAAGGGTCAATTGCAAAACTTTTGTATGGAGAAAGGTGAATCCCCCAAGCAGCTCCTTGAGCGTCTCATGACTCTCACCACCGATATTGAGTCATGTGATTGTGACAAGACACAAGATGGATTCAACTTGACTAAGCAGTTTCTCGTGGACAAGTTACTTCATGCTCTTGCTCCATTCCAAGAATCCTATTTTTGCAAAGCTCCAACCGATTCTCACTGCCTATTCTTTTCCTGTTTTCATTGTGATTGTGGTTTCCTTTCGATTGCTTTTTGTTTGTCAGTTTATTGATGGATCCTGGAGCACTAGGCAAAGAGTTGCCGACGGACAACCCACTCGAGACAGAGATCTCCAGGAAGAGAGCACCGGCCAACGAGTTGGCGATGTTGGCGAGCCAACCCATGGAGATGAAGAACTCCAAGAAATAAGCACTGGCGAAAGAGTTGACGACGTTGGCGTATGAACTCCTGTACAAAGAAAGCTGGAAGAACAGCAAGGGCCCCACCGTGCCTACCCTAGAAACTCTAATGGCCACCTATGAGAGGCTCAAGGCCGGGTTTGAGGAGATAGTCACTGTTGAGAAGCAGTATTTCCCTGGCAAGGCGATGACCCCCTTCGAGGAGATGGCCCCTGGAGGGATGGGATCCCCCGGTGAGCTGCACAAGGTAAAAAATAGGCCCTTATTGGATACTCTAACCTAGCTAGAGGTTAGAGTTAGTTTCCAGCTCATGACTAACCCTGAACTAACTCTAGACAAAGAGGTGTGTTTGGATGACAAGGTTAGATTGACAATAAATGCACTAGGAGAACTAGCTCCAATTAGCACCTCTTGGGTGGGATATTTTTTTGGGTGGGTTAGATGCAACTAGCTCAAACTAGCCCTCATGTTTGGATACTTTAGGGCTATTTGAGCCCAAACTAGCTCAAACTAACTCTAACCCATGAATCCAAACAGGGCCATAGTTGTGGTTTTTGATTATTTGCAATGTGCTTGCTAATATGTTAGGGTTGTGCAGGTGCCGGTGGACGTCCTTGATGATTCCGATGCCGCTGTCCGTCCTGTGGACATCGCCCCAGAGATCGATTCCCATGCTGCTGTCCGTCCTGTGGACATCGCCCCAGAGATCGATTCCCATGCCGCTCTCCGTCCTGTGGACATTGCCCCAGAGATCGATTCCCATGCCGCTCTCCATCCTATGGACATTATCCCAGAGATCGATGACAAGAAATAGTTGGTCGCGCTAATCTTTCAACATAGTTTGCATTGTGTTTAATTCCAAGAACAATGCGTGTTATCAAACCATCTTAGGGCTAGTGCACTGTCTTGTGTTGGCGGTACTTGCTACTTTTGTTTGATAGTGAATCATGCGAACCCTGTCCGAGTTATGGAAATAGATGTATCCTCGCCAGCTTTTGATGTAATATATGGCATGAGTGGTTAGACGTAAGTTTGAACTATTTATCATATAAGCAGGTCTTGTTTGATGAAAAAATGGTTTGATGATTCTTGGTGTCAAACCTCGATTGATTCTGTGCTGTGTTAGTAGGCTAGGTGCTCTGCGAGCTATAGTACTTGCAAACACTCACTGAAGAGAAATGTTGGGGCTGATGATGAGCTCGTGGTACACTTATACGTCTGGTCGTCGATCGACCAATAGCCCAAGCTCCTAAAATTCTATCAGACGATAATCCACAATTATACATTAATTCACATGAAACTCAAAGAGTTGGTGCACGCATACATTCACATTAATAGCCAGCATTCAGAACAAAATTGGCACGTATTTGTAACATCTATGAATGTGTAATTTTTTTCCTGGACGCGTGAATGTGTAGTGACGTCGTACTTTCGGAGTGGCTACAGAGAGTGTGTACATGTGCTAGAAAGGGGTTGTGGGATGGATAGAGATCTTGAGAGAGAGAAAGGCCCTCCATTTCTTTCTAGTCGTCTACAAAATCATAGCAGTACAGAGATGTACAAATCCTAGATTTAGGCGGGCTACTTTGGCCTAGTGGGTTTGAGTGATATGACGTGCTACAGTGGCGTCCAGTCTTCGCGTGTGGTAGCAGTATTGATGGTACAGTAAGTTTTCTTGAAGAAGCGGATTCAATGAAGTCATGATGGTTCCTTCGTCCGAGCAACTTACAGTGGGAAAGGTTGGGCCTGCGATTTGACAGCTCATCAGTCATTTATTACTGAGGTGCTTCGACCGGGGTGAGTGTCCCCTGCATTACTGTGTGATGCACTCTAATTTTTGTGCATGGCAAGTGGACCAGGATGGTCGACGTCCCACATGTCGGCGAATGAAAGTATTCTTTCCGATATCATGGACGAGCAAGGAAACGGGTGGTATAATGTCAGTGCTCTTTTATACTATTCATTTGTTTATATTTTTGATGAAAGCTATTGTCTCCACTATTGAGGAGGAGTGTGAAACATGGCAGCCCAGTGAACTTGGCCTCCATGTGCACAACTCCCTTCGTCCGTGAAAGACTATATATATAGAGATTTACACATTGACCAAGAGGAACCAAAACTCTATGGCATAATTAACGCCCAAAAGTAGCAGACTTGTGTGTGCATGCGACCATTGAGAGAAGAAGATTAAATGAAGGTTGTTGCATGCTGTAACTAAGGAGAAACATGCAACCTATAGCTAGAGCACAAATTGGTGCATTAGTCAATCAATACCGATTAGATTAAAGGCTAAGTGCATTGGAAGTGCAGATGTACACTCTTTGTTGGAAAATTTTCTAATGCTAGATGTGCAGTTTTTCACGGACCGAGGGAGTACACGTGCATGCACTCACATACACAGCCAGGGTGGTTCGCACGCAAGGATTGGACTCCTGTCGCGCCTGCGTAAAGTTTTGTTTAACTGATTTCTTTGCTCTGCCAACTGACAGGTGGGACTCAGAAACCAGGTGTCAGTTTAACCAGTCAACAAAGTGCCATGTCGACTATGTGGCCGGTCAGCAGGGTGCAATACAGTGCTCTACGGTGAGCTAGTGACCGTATAATCACCGCAAAACTATATAGTGACCGTAATGAGCGTATTGTTACATACGTTGACCGCTAGTGTATTTTTCACGTTTCAAATTAAGCCATATTAATCAGAAAGGACGCAATATGGACTAGTACTACTTTGATGTGTCCCGTCAACTTGCAGAACAAGGAGAAGCTTGCTTACTATGCCCTCTCCCTCGCCCATGTGCGGTAGCTCACAGGACGAGGAGAAGCTTGCTTACTACGTACGCCTACGCCCTCTCCCTCGCCCACACGCGCGGTGGCTCGCAGGACGAGGAGAGGGTTTTGACTACAGCGCCCTCTCCCTCTCCCTCACCCTCGCCCTCACGGTGGATGTGCAGCAGTTCATTTGGTGTCATATTGCCAGAAGCATATTGTACTGACATTGTTGGACCTTCCGAAGAGGCGAAGAGCCAAGTGCAAGGTTCACAGGAGTACGAACTGTTGAACCTCCCGAAGAGGCGATCAGATTTCGGCTATTGTCGGTTATTCAATTGCAGTCCCACATGTCAGTGAAAATGCAAGACAACGCGTATCCCCTTTGGTGAGTGGCGTGCCAGACCGACTGTCTGGGGTGCGACGTGAATAGGACAGGCATGCTTTAAGTGTGCCGCCTTTTCCTTTTCAACTTGCAAAGTGTAACATTTGCTACTCTTTTCTTTCGCTTGTTCGTGCGATCGATCGATAGAAATCCAGAACAAAATGACAAGGGCGGGGCTTTCCCGCATGTTAGGTGGGCTAGTTGGCCTAGTGGGTTTTGAGTGATATGACTTGCTACAGTGCCGTCCAGTCTTCGCGTGTGGTAGAAGTATTGCTGGTATAGTAAGTTTTCTTGAAGAAGCGGATTCAACAAAGTCATGATGGTTCCTTAGTCCGATGACTTGATTTTGTTAACTTGACTTGATGACTTGAAGATTTTTGTTTCTTGACTTGATGACTTGAAGATTTTGGCACTTTTCCGGGTTCATTTAGCATATTTAGGCCATTATGTGCATTTTGTAGAAATTTACTACCATCATCCTTATTTATTGGCCCCCTTAGTATTTTGTGCCAAACTTTGACCATAGATTGAACTAAGAAAATAATAATGCATGTCACCAAAAATTATATCATTGGATTCGTATTTAAATATAGTTTCTAGTGATATTATTTGTAGTTTCATGCATCAACATTTTGTTAGATAAATCTAAAGTCAAAATTTAGCACAAAATGTGAAGGGACCAATAAACCAGGACGGAGGTAGTAGCGCAGAAACATAAAATCCCAGCTACAGCTACACGGGTGTGATAATAGGGACGTGGAATGCCGTTTGATCACGGTGCACGCGCGTGATCCACGTGGCTGGGGTGGCGGCCAATCAGAAAGCAAACCACAGTAGGGTCAGTGCACACAGTTTCTAGAGGCTACAGAAATTAACCGTGTGCGGTAATAAATGTCCATGATTGAAGGAGAATCCAAATTTGCTTCGTCGTCTGTCCTTAAGCTCTTGACAAACCAATGCACTATATGGTTGTCCGGCCGCTCCACCCGAGAGCTCTCTCCAAGCGTCGTTCATGCCATCGTGCCGCACACTAACCGGTAAGGAAGCGATGGCATCCCGCCGCGCCGAGTTCCTCGCCGCCCACAACGGCACACAAAATGGTAAGGAAGCGATGGCATACCGCCCTGCCGAGTTCATCACCGCTCGTGACCTCACACCTACATGGGCGGACTTTGAAGCTGCCAAGGCCGAATGGGTGGTAGAGCAAGAGGCGGCCAAAGCCGCATAGAGGGAGCTGAAAAGGCAGAAAGCACTCAAGAAAACAGAGTCCCGCCGCCGCAAGGAAGAAGAGGACGCATGCGCTGCAGAGGAGAGCTCGGCAGAGATCCAAGCACGGTGGGGTGTCGCTGGCAAGGCCGGGAAGGAGTACGACGATGTTTGGCCATCATGCCCCGATGCCTCCACCTGCCAGGATCGCGGCGGTAGCTACCGCGACGCTGAGGAGAGCTGGGTAGAGATCCAAGCACGGTGGGGTGCCGCCGACAAGAATGACAAAGAGAACAATTACATCTGGCCAGCATGTGAGAAGTAGTAGTAGTTAAGTGTGTGTGTCTGTGTCACCCGTACATTTTTTAATTAATTACAAGCATCTACTAGTACTAGTTACTACTGTAGTATTATATAGGAATTTAAGTTGGTGTACATTGTCGATAAGCGGCATACTTTTAGGCCTTTGAGCATTGCTTAACATGTGTTCACTGAAGTTTTAGAGCCGGACCCCGGCCCTAAATCCACTCGGCAATGTCCGCCCGGGAAAAAAATTAACCAATCGGGTCATAGCGGCGCACCCGCAGCCACCCGAGTGCCCCTCAACGTCGGCATCTCAAGCGGCGTCAACTTGCAACTACGGGCATGCTACGCTGGAGAGACCCCCCCCGGAGTTTAAGCACGCACGCCATTTACCGCAACTGGGATTAGTTTGTTTTCCGGGCGCAAGGAACAACCCGGACTAGCGGACCCTCGTCGCCCATTTTTGAGCTTGACATCGACAGCTACGTGCGTGACATGCCTGCATGCAAACCTTGTGTGGCCAAACCATGCGAGGCAGAGCGGTAGGCTGTCGAACTACAACCTGCATGTTGTAGCCATGTTGTAGCATCGTTAAGTATAGCCAAGAACGGGCTATATAGAGTTGCCATGTCACATATAGTGAACCTAATAGCCAACACATATATAGTCAACCTAAGAGTGCTGTACAAATGCATGGCCCACTATACACTCTCACAATGTTTCTTCGAGTTTGTGCTGCAGCCCGCTTCCCTTCTCTCTCATCAAACACAGCACAAATATAATAGTTTAATCCTTATAGCTTGCTGATTGTACCTTCATACTCTGCTGGTGTACAGTACTGTAGTAGTACTACACACTGTGTGGCACGAACGTTCCCACATGTCAGTGATATGCCGTGCGGAAGCGCGTCGAGTAATATGACCTCCTACAGTGCCATTCAGTCTACACGTGTGGTAGCAGTATTGCTGGTATATGTATAGTGGTTTTCTTGAACAAGCGGGATTCAATGAAGCCTAATGGTGCCTTCGTCCGAGCAACTTACAGTGGGAAAGGTTGGGCCTATGATTTGACGGCTCATTAGTCATTATTACTGCGGCGCGACGACCGGTGTGACTCTCCCCTGGAGTTCTGCGTGATGCAGTCTAGAGTAATTTTGTTGCATGGCAAGTGGACCAGGATGGTCGACGTCCCACATGTTAGTGAATAAAAGTATTCTTTCCGATATCGAGGAGGAGCAAGGAAACCGCGTGGTATAGTGTCACTGCTAATTTATGTTTATTTTTTGTTTTTTATGAAAGCTAGCGTTTCAACTCTTACGACCGATGCGAAACACGGCACGTGCTGGATGTCTCACATGTCAGCGAGAGGAGTGGGACATGAACATCGTGGTAGAGCGTCTTCACTTCTTCCACTTCTAGGTCGGAGGCCACACGTAGTACTAGTATATAACGATACAAAGTGTGTCTCGGAGACACATACACGTCTAGTTGGAAGGTATCAGAGCATACACGTAAACAAATATCCAACCTAATATGTGCCTGCAATTAATATAGTAGAGTACTTAAGCACGTACATCATAATATCACCGTGCATTGCACGTAACATTTAGTGGTAGTAAGACAAATGCCTATATGCCACGCAGGTTCATACTATTTGTGCATGGCTACTTCACTTACTGTGCTACATTACTCAGGTTCGTACATCCCTGCGTACATGTCCATCTCGAAGTTCCAGTCCCACGTGTTCTTCATAGATGGCACGATCCATAACAGCGGGCAACGGGAGTCCATATCATCACAGCTTCTTAGTGTGGCTCCCCACGATGGAGACTCATCCAAACTGAAGCGGCATAGATCAGGGATAGGGGCGTTCAAGATATGAATCCGTCAGTGCGCAATGAAAACGCACTCGTTCTTCATGAACGGCAGGCCGTCGGCATCGTGCACGGAAGGTGGCATCATTTTCACTATGGGGTAGCTGTCCCCAATGAAAATCGAGTACTCTTCAAGTGTGTTCATCCGCACCCAGGTGGCATCATGGGGGTCGAGCACACCGCCGTCCATCTGGTACACCTGGCATCTCAAACCTGGATACATGGTGACATGCATGGTTAAGGTCCATGCAGTATAATAAGGTGACGTAAGCAGAGGGTATAGATTAAAATAAAATGGTTCATAATGCTTATTTCTATGAGAGGGAAGGGAAGCAAAGTATAGACCAGCTATGGCACGGGCTACGACAAATAATTCGAGAGTGTTACATGGGCCATGTACATTAATTAAAGTAGGAGTAGTTTTGTTTGATGGGATTCTACCTAGTACTACACGGAATTGAAATTGTTAAGTCCTATATAGTTTATTACAACTGGCATTATAAAGTTGCGTGGAATCCCAATCAATAAAAAAGGAAATAACTACTCCTCCTCTTGGAGTACGCCCTACTCGACATGTACTGAAATGTTATAAGATGACATGGCAATAAGATATACGATAGCTCCTGGCTCTACCACTCTTAGATCGGAGGGAATGGATTACCTGGGTACATGATCAGGGTCCGATCGTGATAGATCGTGGCACCTTGTTGCCCTTCAATGGTACCATGGGTAACGACGGCTAAGATAGTACGTTCCAGCTGGGCGTCATCAGCTACAAGGTTCCAAGTTAGACCAAATGCCCCATGCACATCCACGATCGGCGATCTGATTTTGATCGGGGGATGACTTTGCCTTGCAAAATCGTGCAAACAAGGCGGAATTCATAGAAACCGGACGAAAATCATTCGAAAACTTTTCATATAAATCAGACAAAATACATTACAGTTTTCATACAAACCGGAAAATCAGCCCTCGATGTTGTGCCCAACAAGCTTTAGATTTGACGGGAGGGGAGAAGCGGTGGCCTTCTTGGGACCCGAGCGGCGGCGACCTGCCATGCACTACTCTTCCTCCCTGCCTGCGATTGGCGATGAGCGGCGACAGGTGGACGGACGGGTGACACCGGAGTTGGTTCCTCAGCAACTGCGTGTCATTAATGTGGGCGGCGCACAGGTGAATGGCCAGCCGTGGTGTTGTTTCCACGCGGAGCAGTCGCGTGCACCGGGAAGCGGTGCTCTCTCGGCCATCGTGCTGCTTCAAAGCCGGCGCCAATGGGAGGCCGCCTCCGCTCTGGCCGGGCATTAATGCGGAACTAACGCTGTGGGGAGGCGCTGACCATTTCAAGCGGGAAGCGCGCGCCGGTAAGGGAGGGGGTTTGGGTGGGCCAGGGCCGTCAGACGCGGGAGTGGTGGTGGTAGGATTTTGTACCGTTTCATGTGTAGTACTATCTCCGTCCGGGATTATGCGTCCCGTGAGCCATGGTAGAGCAATATAAATGACCAATAAAAAACTACTACATGTATGCAACGATTTAATTGAAATGCATGCAATTGTGGTTAAAAAATTGCACTCCGTTTCTGTCGATGTACGCACCTATGGGATCACGTGGATCCCTTTTACGGTTCGGCAGGGAGAGAGCTATGCACAAAGAGCAGATCCAACGATCAACACGAGGGGATTTTTACCCAGGTTTGGGCCGCTGAGAAGCGTAATACCCTGCTCCTGCTTTGTTTTATTGTGGGTGTTTAAGCCCAAGCTTCAGGAGCGCTCGCAGTGAACAGTATGTTCGAGCAGCAGCTACGCATGCAGAATGGGCTAGAGTGTCCTCCTCCCTGTAGCTACACCTTGGGCCTCCTTTTATACGCCCAAGGGGTCACCAACAGTGGCGTACAGTACATACAAGGGGCGTAAAGTTGCTATAGTGTTTACATGTTTATCACTGACTATTTAGGACAAACGCATTAAATGCTCCGTTTAGGTGTCCGTTTAGGCGTCCCTTACTTTCTTGGGGACGGCAAAAGGGCCTGTCCCATTAGCACCGCTTAAGCCCGCCCACCACTAGTGCCATGACACGCATCCAGGAGGATAAAACCCAAATGACAGGCTGGTCGCTGCGCTGGAGCAGTGGCAGGGTGGCGGAGTCTTGCCGGATGCGAGTCTTGACAGGTCTTCGCTAGCCATCCCGGCAAGTATCTTGCCGGGGATTAGGCCTTTGGGCTTCTGTCTTCTAGTCACCGGTTTGAATGCCTTCTTGATAGTCTTGCACTTGCTTCCAGCTATCCCCCGGCAGGCCTTGCTGCTGGTACGGCTACAACTGTCCTTGCACAAGTATGGGGTACTAAAGGACCCAAACTTTAGTACACCGACAGGAGCCCCCGGGCCTAGGCCATACACGGGTGTGAGGCATTGTTGGGCTAGGCCCAAACAGTGCACGGGCACGCGTGGCAGGAGTTAGCTGTCATAATTATCTTGTTTGCCGCGCTTCCCCACATCACGTATTGAATGCGCGATGTGAGATATGTGCGCGGAACGACCGCAGTACAGCGCGCTTGTGAAAGCGCATTCACATTGATTAGAAAGGAGGCAGTTCCGCGCCTTCCCCATGAAAAGGAATCCGTAGAGGCGCTGTTCATTTACCTCCCATCCTTTCCAATCTGGAAACCGCCGTCGCCTTCTTCCTCAAACTCAAAGCAAAGCCTCTCCCATCCATCTGCCGCCTCCACCCTCGGATCGCCCTCGGCCCCTTCTTCCTCAGTCACCATGCCGCCCAAAGCAAGCAAGGGCAAAGAGGTGAAATCCGCCGGCTTGGGTGCGCAGGCGGAGGAGAGCGAGCTGGTGAAGATGCGGAAGGAGCACGTTGTCTTCGCCCCGACGCTCAACGCGAGCGCCCTGAAGGATCGGTATCTGTGCATGTGGGGGAGGGAGATGAAGGCTCATCCCGCTACTCGCGTAAACCCAGCTTACTCCGAGGGTGGCCCAAATAAATTCCCTTTCTTTGCCGCATACTTTTATTGCGGGCTCTGCCCTCCGTTTTATGATTTCTTCAACGACATCATGTACACATACGACTTCCGTCTCTTGCATTTCACGCCGAATGCCGTGACATGCATGTCAGTCTTCGCCCATCTCTGTGAAAATTTCGCCGGAGTAGTCCCCAGCACAACCCTCTTTCGCCACTATTTCTTTCCCTGTATCGAAAAAGGAGACGCCCTTTCTGGTTCTATCACCTGGATTCCAAGGGCATGGAATAAAGAGATATATCTAGAGGGGCTCTACCATACGAAGTGGGAACAATGGCGGGGCGAATGGTGCTGGATTAAGGAGAAAGACCCCCAGCCTTTCTGTCTGCCCTGACAAACGAAAGTGGTCTGCGACAATGACTGGAGCGCTCTCGATCCTCAAGATGAGAAGCTCATAATCGCAATTACCAGGATCCACCGTCTCAGGGCTGCCTGGCTCACAATAGAAATGGTTGGCGCTGATTTCCTTCACCGCCGCATCGCTCCTCTGCATAACAAAGGGAAACCAGCCTGGGAGTTTCAGAATGCGGCAGATATCATGAGGTTGCATCCTGGGCTGAACAACAACTTGACAATCATACAGCACACAGCTCTCTGCCACAAACTGTTCAAGCCCGGCGGGAAATATAAGTTGCCGGCAAGCGTCATTCCTCTGTGCAACAAGTCCGCTCTGACCTCAATCATCGCCATGATGCCGACATGTAATGCCCACGGCCTTGACGGATCTTGGGTCGAGCCATCCGCAGAGCAAGCACAGGGGTTCTTCGACAATCTGTCGGAGAGAGCCATCCGGGAAGAGACAAACCTCATCCGCCCCACTACTAACGAGGAAGTGGCGTATATCGCCAGCAAGGCGGAAGAGGCGAATCTTGCCGTGGAGGCCGGCAGCGCTGGCTTCATGGAAGAGGAAGCCAGCGAAGAAGAAGTATTGTTAGAGGGAAATCTTGCCGGGCAGGGTGAGACTGCCGGGGAGCAGAGCGGCACAACTGCCGGGAGCCCTTCTGTCGAAGACACAACCGAGGAGCAGCTGCACGAGGAGCCCCCAGCTCTAGAGAAGAAGAAGCGCGTGCTGCGGAAAGCTGCCTCTAGCGTCCCAGCACATCAACCTTCCTCGAGCGGTGAGGTTCCTGGCAAGAAGGTGGCTGGCAAGGCTGCACAGCGGCAAGAAGCTCAACAGCAACCCGAGCGACGTACGAGACGCACGACCGCGGTAACAACTAGAGCGGCGGGGGTGTCTCATACGACAACGCCAACAGCCGGAGCAACAGGGTCACATCGACCCGCCGCTTCTGTCACATCCAAGCGACCTAGGACCCCTTCTCCGCCCCTCACACGGACACTGTAGTGGAGGTCGACTTCGACATCTTCGCTTTTAGCCCGGAAAGAGAAGAGTAAGGGTCCTGCCGGATCTTTTAACTTCTGAGTTCCTGATTTGCTTAATTCACTTGTCTTGCTTTGGCCTGTCTCCACAATGATACAGAAACATTGGCGCAAAGGATGGTGAAGAAGGCAAAGACTTCAATGGGTGACAAGCCCCCGGCAAGCACCGTAGGTGCCCCAGAGCTCATCGTCGTCAGCCCGGAGCTCAGTCCTCAACGCAGCGCCCAACTCAGCCCCAAGCGTGAGTCCACTACCCATTTTCCGCTCGCGGGCATTGAGGTGTTTATCTTTGCTATTGACATCACCGGGCTTGTAGGAGAAGAACGGCAACAAGGAGAGCCATCGGAGGCCATCCCTGACGCGCCGCCTCCGTCAACCACGCCGCCCAGAGATGAATCTCCGACAAGGGCTTCCACGGGCGAGCCCATTCGTGTTGAAGAGGAGCCGGCAAGCATGGGCACTGGCAGTCCTACATCGGCAACCAATGTTGCCGGGAAAGGAGAACCCACCTCTCAACAGCTTGACACAGGTAAACCACTTGCCTCTGAGTACTTGTCATTCTTTCTTTATTTTTGTTTTCTTGAACTTCAACCTTGGTCTCATCTTGTTTCCTTCCCCGGTCTTCAGATCTTCCTTCGATGGAACAAATGGATGTTGATATCGTCATCGAGGAGACCGCCAAGGATGCTGCCACTGAGGCTGACATGATCGCTGCTGACGAGGCCACCAAGGATGCACAGGAGGAAACCACCTAGGGGTCTGCTGAGAGGGCCGGCAAGGAGACCGGTGACCATACTAATGGCATTCCTGCCATAGGAGCGCCTGGCGATGCACCAGTCACGGAGCCCCTAGTTGCAGGCGAGGCGGTTGTCGAAGACCAACCGTCTGCTCCGTCAAGCAGATACCTTAAGGTGGGCGACAACCTGTTCGTCAGCATACCAGGGACGGCAAGCACTAGGGTGCCAAACGAAGAGGAAATTCTCGATGAAGACATCATCGTCGCTGCTGGACTCAAGATTGTTGATGAGCCATGCGCCAGCAGCAGCGGGTCCAAGGAAGAACAACTCCTCCAAGCCATGAGCAGCAACTTCCAGAAGCTCCAGGCGCTTCACCGCACCCGAAAGGAAAAGTTGGATTCCAGGGCGGCAGTTGTTGAAGCAGCGGAGGCAAATTTCTAGAAGCGCATCGAGCAAACACAAGTCTGGTATGCTGAGGCTTTCTAGGAGCTAATGACTGGCCGGGAACAACTGAGTCAAAGTTGGAGCGAGTTCCTCTTAAAGCAGTCTGACGCTGAGAAGGCACAGGAAGAGGCTGTGCAGCGGGCCGCTGCAGAGGAAGCTCGCTTGACGGAACGCTGCGTCGAGCTTGATGCTCATGAAGAAGACCTTGCCGCTCACGAGGAAGCGCTTGCTGCCAAGCTCCATAGCAAGGACGAGGAGATCGAAAGGCCTGTCGCACAGCAAACCAAGGAGCCGGAGCAGAAACATAAGGAAACACTTGAAGCTCTGGCCATAGACCACGCCGGCAAGTTGAAGGAGGCCATCGATGCCGCCGAAGCTACAGAAGCCGCCAAGAACGAGCTGGGCGATAAAGTAAAGAGGCTGGAGGCAGATCTTGAGGACCATGGCAAGGAGCTCTCGACACTCAAAGCCGACAGAGAGAAAACTCTCTACAGCTTGGCGGAGATGCAAACCTCCATGTCCGACAAGATCAAAAAGCTCACCTCAGCCAATGAATCCATCGCTGATCTGAAACTGAAGCTGACCATGTTGGAGAAGTCCCTGGAGGACGGCAAGGCTCACAAGAAGGCCTTGATCAAGGACCTCCGGAACGAGAAGGATCTGCTCAAGAGCGCTGCCGCCACTTATAATGATTTTGAGAAAGGTGTGAAGATCTGGACCGAGCGCCTTGTTGACGTCGCGGAAAGGCTTGCAAGAGAACTGTTCACCATGGGCTTGCAGAACTTCAACTACTCTTCCGACGACAGGGTGTCTCCAAGCGCCAAGCTGACCATGTTCTTCGAGGGCATCATTGATGCCCTGAAGCTGCTCCATTCTGAATGAGCAACCCATCTGGCCAATGAATCCCGCAAACTCTGCCGGGCCGTCCTCCTCAAGGAGCTCATCAAAGTGGTGCACAAGAACCCTGGCATCAACCTCACCAACGTTCTCAACAGCCTACCAGAGAATGTAGACCTCGAGGTACTCAAAGAGCTTGTCGCGCCCATCGTCGACAAGGTGAGCCAAGTCAAGAGGGTCGAAGGCCAGCGCATGGACTAGCCACTTCGCTTCATCTTTGCCGCCACCATTCCATGCCAAAGACAATTTCATCTTAAGTTAGAATCGCGGCAACTATCAATGTAATATAACTTGCTATGTTTTGGATGAATGCACGCTATTTCTCTTGTCGGATTTCTTTCTGTATGGTGCATGCCCTACGGTTATTGGAAAACTTGCCGGCGCACGCACCCTTGCCGCGAGTGCTTTGAGGAACGGATCCTTAGCAGCCTGCTGGAGGTGTTGCTACCGGCAAGATACCTTGACATTTTCAGTGCAGCCACCTAAGCTGTTTAGCGGACTCGAAACAGAGTAAGGGCGCAACCGATCACGACAAGGTTCCTTCGCGTGCAGGTTTTCCATACAAAAGCCGAAATCGTTCAAGGAAAATAACCTTAAAGTAAAAAAATTACTCAAAGTTCTGCAACTTAGCTTTTTGTTGCTCAACTCCTTCCTGCAAGATGTCAACCTTGAACGTTGCCTGTCAGTATCCATACCATCACTCCCCCGGCAAACTTGCACGCGAGGGAACCTTCTATCCTTTGAGAAAAAGAAAGAAGAGAAGACAAGGATATGGAACCTTAGCGGTTCGCTAACACTTACCGGAAGCAAGTGTAATACAATATCTTAGACAAGCATGCATATAGATTAACATGAAAATCGACAGGAATTGTAAAACACTTAAGCTTATTCAACTATGCACAGGGTCTGCGCCTGGCTTTGTACAAAGGATCACATGCCTTGCCGGCAAGACTCGTACAAAAAGTGGTTGCCGGGTGTCACACCCTGATTTTCATGCCACAACACTTAAGATAATAAATCATGATAAAATGTGGTTTTACAAAAACTTTTGAGTGTTTTTGACATTGCTTGATTGGATTTTTGTCTGTTGTTTGCAAGTGCTCTAAAAATCAAATAAATCCTCCAACACTTATACTCCCTCTCATTGATCCAAAACCTTGCCCAACGATCATGCCATGTGTATAGGACATAATAGTATTTTCTTACAAAAATATTTTGGCCAAAAAGAATTTCCTAAATTAGGTTTTCCAAAAACCCCTGAATTGAGGATTGCACTGCAAGTACTTAATTAAGGGCAGTAAAAATCTTTCCAAAGATGTATTTGACTCCTATTAGATATAGGACCCCCATAAACCACAAAATTATTATTTTAAAAGTTATTTTGCTATTTTATTTAAAGGCTTTTTCTTAAGGCCAGAAATGGTCTTTAATAGGTTAAAAATATTTTAAAGCTTCAAAAATATTTGAGAAAATTTTGGGAAACTCAGTGGACATATATTTTCCATATATATGAGTTTCAACACATGGTCATGTTCAAAATATTGGGTAAAACCCTCCAAAACCATTTCTGCATAATTCAAGTATTTGAAATATTTCTATAAGAAATATTTTCAAATAAATCCAGGAAAATTCTAGCAAGTCACATATGCATAATGTGATGATATTGCAAAGTTTCATCTGAATCAAAATCATTTTGGTTCACAAAAGTGCCCCAAAACCATCCCTGTCCAGATCCAAAGTTGAGCAACTCTACATTGCCAACTTTCTCCTTTTGACCTCAAACTTTGTGGGCATGCTCAAATACCCAAATAATGACACTACACCAAGTGGTGCATCAAGGAGAAGAGGTTAGCTTAGCTAGATCTAAGAAAATCCATTTCTGTTGATTTCTAGGGTTTACAAAAGTTACATTGTGAACTTTATCCAAATGAGCCCAAATTTCTAGCACATTGCCAAATGGTCATGTGCATCATCCCCATCAAGTGGCACAAGAAGGAGACAAGTGCAAGTAGCTCAAACTTGCATCAAACACCTTCTGCCATTTTTCCAAAACCATCACTTTGACCTCTTCCACTAATCTCCATGAGGTCAATTTTTACCACAACTCCTCCTAGTCCCCTTCTACTTCCAGTAAAAATGGCAAGTTTACAACTCAATCATTGGGGGGTAAAACCCACCTCTTTCTCTCTCTGATTACCCATGGCAACACCTCCTCTCTCTCCCATTTCAATATGCAGCACCCCACCTAGCTTCTATCCACCTCAGGGCATCCAAGGCAGCCCCAAGACACAAGAGGACATGCCTTGGCCTTTTAAAAATGGCTATGCCGTCCATTTGCACGCTCCAGAGCGCGCTACAGTGTGCCAAAGCACTGTAGCTGCCCTCTGCCCAACACCTCCGACCACCTCGGCCCTCCCCCGCACGCCCGACGATGCGCCTCGACGTCCACGACACGCCACGCCCGGTCCCCCTCCTCTTTCTCCCTCCTGCTGCCTCTCTCACACGCGCGCCATGGCCGCCCGAGAGCTCCAATGGGCACACTCACACGCGCGATGCCCTGACGCTCCCCCGCTCCTTCTCTCCCTTCCCCCGGTTGTAGACCACCTCTACGAATGCCCCAGACACGCTCCCCCGAGCCCCCGTGACACCTAGCAACGGCAACGACCCTGCCGGCGCACTGGACCACGGTGAGCCGTTGCCCGCCTACTTAAGGGCCTCCCTGAGCCTCTCCCTTACCACCACTCGCCGTCTGTAGCACCCAATCAACCCCCTACACCACCCACTCCTCTCTAGAAGCGACCGAGCTCGAGATCGAGCTCGAGCTCCGCCGCCTCAGCTCGTCGGCGTCTGAGCGGTACAGGCCTCCCTAGCCCTCGCTTGGCCTCGATCTAGAACCGCCTCACCTCACTGATCATTTCCCCTCTCTTCCCCGCTCCTTTTGCAGCAGGAAACGACCGGAACCATCACCGACCGAAGCTCCTCTGCCGCGTGACCTCGTCGCCGGCGAACCAGGCCACTCCGGCGACCGCAACCACGACCACCCGAACGGCAACACGATGAGGAGTCCAACTGTGCCATCAGCTCGCCCCACCATGCCTGGAAACGTTACCGGTGAGCTCGCCGGCCTCTCTGCTATGATGGTGGAGATGACAGGTGGAGCCCACCTGTCATCCTCACCTCTCCCTCGCACCCCTCTCTCTCTCTCTGACGCCTGGGCCCCGCCCGTCAGGTTTGAAACCTGGCGCGCGCGCCGCTCCGGCTCGCCTGGGCCTCTTTTCCCTCTGGGCCGTTGTGTTGTGGCCGTTCTGGCCCAGAGGCACTGTGCCCTCTTTCTTTTTCTTTTTCTATCAATTTTCCAAAAATTCCACAGGATAAAATATTTATCCAAATGCAATAATTCTAACTCCTAAATTCTTGTAAAAATCCCACCTATTTAATGGTGTAACTTTCATAAATATCCATCAAACTTTTCTGCACTGTTCAAATTTAAATTCAAATTTGAGCATTTATATTCCCCTCTGAAAATCCATTTCTCCTATTCTACAACTCCAAATCCAAAACTAAGAATTTTCGCATTCTTAGTTTTCATCCTAATATTTAACAAAAATGGGTGGACATTTCTATGGGCACTTTTATTTTTCTGTTTTGCTATTGCCTTATTTTTCTTGTTGTTATTTTGCGATGATAGATTGCGTTGTTAATAAAGGAGTTGGACCAGAAGACTTTGAAGACCCCGAAAGCTTTGCTGAGCCAGGCAAGCAGCCTTTGACCATGCCTATGAAACCCTTTTTATGCATGTCATATAGCACTTTATTATTGTTGCATCGGAATCATGATGAGATGGTAACCACTTTAGTGGGTTGCCTCCGTTACTTCCTCGTTGATACTTGCATTGTGCATGACCCTACCTTCCTATGAGGGTTATGCGGGTGGGAGTAGATAGGATGCCAAAGCAGTTGCTACGCAAATGAGTTGGGTAAATGCATGGTGATGGAGACAAGTATGTTTTCAAAGAATTTTCGAAAACCCCATCTGGTGCCACTAATGCCCGAGGGAGATGATGAGCTAGGTAACCACTTGATAAAGAAGTGGTGTACCAGAGCAAGTTGTGTGAGTGTGATTTTTGAAAATGGATTGGTTTAAGTTGCGACCATTATTCCAACCTTACATGTACAACCACAATACCCCTTATGGGACGGGGCTTTGTTGATTACTTTGGTCAATACTAGCAGGGAGCCCGCATTACTAGTGGCGGGCGAGTATGAGTTACTCTCTCGATACGGAGTCGTGCTAGGTAGGGCGACTATGGCTGTTTTACAGACACCGGGCACACCGTTATGTCCCCTCTCGGATGGTACGATCTCGAGTGAGTCTCGTATGATGTACATCGTGAGGACAAGGGCCAACGAGTGAACTCTTTGTTAGTGTTGTCAAGGGAAAGATAATGTTCGGGTGCATAACTCGGGTATGTAATATACCGCGAGTCGTGGCTTGACACGGAAGTTCCCCGGATCTTGTGGGTAAAGTGTGCAACCTCTGCAGAGTGTCAAACTATTCGAATAGCCGTGTCTACGGTCAAGGATAGTTGGGTAACCGCTCTTGGGCTACGTCCAAATGTTTACGCGACCTGGTGTGTGTGTTTGGAAGAGTACTTGGGTCAAGTCAAAAGACTTGACATGTTGATCAAGCTGGAGTTGATCCAAACTCTGTTTATGTTGATATCTGTAAGCTGTCCTCATGGTTACTTAAATTCTTATGACGCATGCTTTACAAATTGTTGAACATGATTTAGCACTCAAATCTAGCTTTCTGCAAAAATCTACCTATATGATGCATTGTTATACCTTGATCCAAAACATGGGTTGCTTGCGAGTACATTCAAAGTACTCATTGGCTTGCCACTGGTTATTTAATTGGCCAGGCATGGAAGAGCAGGAGTTCGAAGAAGAGTTCCTTGGTGACGAACATGCGAACTAGGACGCTTTCCCTGTCAGAATTCCTGTAGGGTTAAGGCAGATGGCATGGGTTCTACTTATTGACAAAGATTTCCGCTGCTTGTGTTTTATCTGATGTTCAGCCCTTAAGGCTTTATCTATGTAAGACTTGACCATAATGGTCATAATTTGTGTAAGACGGTATGTATGGATGTAAGACTCTTGTTATTCAGCTTCTGTGTGTTCAGTGAGCATTGATCTCCGGGATCACTGTACACGTGCATTCGGTGATCACGACTTATGAGTTGGGGTCCTCACAGAGCTGGTATCAGAGCCATCCTGACTGTAGGAAGCCTTAGTTAGCATGGTTGTTAGTTAGGGAAAAACGATTTTTCAAAACTATCTATACCTCTCCTCTTTTTTGAGATTTCACAAACCTAAGGGGATATTTCCCTTATTGACCTCTCCTATTCAACTTTTGTAGATGGCCGTCGCCCCCTTGAGACTTCTTATGACAGGATTCCCATCACTCCTAAGAGACTGCCTCCAACAATGCCACTATCCTTTGCTGCCCATGTACACCCTGCATGAACTGGAAAATGATGTGTTCGAGAAAGAGTTCTACGCCAAGATTTTTGTGCCTGCCAAGAGCTCACCCCAGGGATGGTTCTTCATTGGACCGCCCATGCCAACAAGAGACCAGGCCATTCAGCAAGTGGCATATGAAGCGCTCCTCCGTCTCTGAGACCTCCTTCCAGAAATGAAGGAAGAACACGCCACCCGCTACCTACCTGGCAAGAGCGGATTTGGAGCCCCGACTCAAGTGATTATTTCCCCAGAAGACGAGGATCCAACCCTCAAGTACCAGATTCATTTCATCAACACAGGAGACTACCTTCTACGTCACCTTACTGAAGCATTCCTTAAGGCTCGCCAAGACCTCCCTTCGCTTCTGCACCTCCACTGCCTCGAGAAGAAGAAGGTGGTCGAGCGAGAACAGCAAATCACTGCCCTACAAGCCCACATCGCCAATCAGAAGCAGCAAATTGAGGAACTTCAGAAAGCCCGCAACCGAACCCCACAAAGGAGGCATAGGAATGGATTTCCATATCCACCTCATAGAGGATCATCGTCAGGCCCCCGACGATGTAACCCAAGACTGAATAACAACCTTTTTGCTTCCGTCACATGTCACGGGTGTGGTGAACTTGGGCATATTAACAGGATGTGTCCCAACAAGCAGTCGACTGTCGCATGCCCATTGGCACCCCAGGAGAACCCAGAAACTGAAGACTGAGCACCCTTCTCTCCAAGTGGTGAAGCAAGCACGACAACTAGGTCTGAGGACCCCTAGGGTAGGATGAGTCGTGTACCCCCTATGCGTAGTCGAGTCCATATGATGGTTCAAATGAAACCATGTTGTGTGTTGCTTGTTTTTATCTGTTTGTGTTTCGATATAAGTCACACTTTTGCCCTAGGCAACATGTACGTGACTATATCACCTATGTTATCTTAGTGAATGTGTGTGGTCTTTACGACGCCTGTTTGATTACACTTGCACTATACCACCCCCTTTAGGCATTCCCCTCCTCTATGCTACTTTTCCCTCTCATCTCTCTCATCAACTAAAGGACAACAAGACAAGATGCACCAAGCATTCTACCTCGGCAACCAACTAGCACTGAAGAATTTTGCTACAGCCTCCACAACCAAGTGCAACCCCATAGAATTAGCCCTCATGACTGGAAACCCATCCCTAGACCCTTCGAGACTTCACGAGATAACCCAGCTCGAATCCTTAACCATGAGCTTAACCTACGGAATTGCAAGAGAACCAGTTGAGTCTCAACAACCTTTGCTTAGTAAAGGGTTCATTATAGGACTAGTGGACATAGTGAACTAGCACATTATCATCCTAAGATAGCACCAAAACTGAAGATGCCATAGGGAAGGTCAAATTGAGGATGTATGACTTGATGACTCTATACTAGTAACCTTGAGGAAATATCTGAGACTCTTTGGTGGATTATGACGCTTTTACGTTGGTAGATGAACTTGGTGGGATCATGGTAATAGAGTAGCATAACTTTCATCACCCTGGAGTAAATTGGATCTAGTAGGACAATTATGATCGCAAGCTGAAATTCTTGGAAGTATAAGGATTTGACTTAACCAGGGGATATTGATAGGAAATTGGTGATGATACAAAAATGACTTGGAGGAATGGTAGGAATTCTCGTGGGACATGAGATTTGGATTAAATAGGTGATCCTAGTGGAGTATAGATGCTGAGTAAGTCTACATGGTTCGGAGTAAATTGGATTTAGGCTGATGATCTCGATCATGATACCATGTTTCTTGGTGGACGATAAACTAGGAGATTGGATTTATTGTTGGAGTTGATTTAGGGATCTATATAAGCTTGACATAGGAGTTTATCAGATCACGATAATGGGAATTGGTGGACTGACTATAGTAAGGATAGCCCTCTCAAGGATTTGCGAGTTATAGGGACTTTAGAAGATCATGTGGGATGCCATAGACATTGGATTTGCAGGACTAGTGGATCATGTAGTGATTGGTGTAGTTAATGGGCCATTGGAGTTGATACATAGGAAGGAAACAGGATCTTGGATTGGAATACGACGTGTTTCCTTAGGATAGAGATGCACTATCATGGACCTTGGTAGAATAAGCTAAGTACTTGGATTGTGATGTTTAATTCAAGCTTAGTAGCTTGTATGTTCTATCCATGGGTTCCTACATGAGGATAACCATGCATATGAGTTTGTGGATAGTTGACATATATGATTTTGTGAGACCTCCACTAGGGAGCCATGAGGATGTGAATAGCATGAGTGATGATTGGAGTTGACCTATACGAGATCCTGCCTTCGGTGGTTTAAGGTGATTTGATTTGGAAGACTAGATAGAACAATTGGCATCTCAGAAACTGTGCTCAAGGATAAGATGATAAACCTTCACCCGCACCCTAGAATCCTTGAAACCCTTAAGCCCTACCAAGCCACAACATGGTCGGATCATGACCATAGGCTTTGGCTCTAGGTCAAGAAGACCCTGACCAATACTCAACCGTGACCACCACCCATCCCGCCTATGAGGAAGGTGGACACAAAGAGCTGGATCACAAGGATCACAGACTCCTGGATGAGTAACTACCCAGAATCAATACCCTAGCCTACTTTATGTACCCCGTGAACAAGTTTTCATGGAGTACTTGGACAAGTTGGTTGTCATCTTTATTGGTAACATACTTATCTACCCGAAGACGAAAGAAGAGTCATTCAGCTCACCAGAGAACATCTGAAGACCGCCATGTCAAGGAGGAAGAACTATACCTACCATCATTATCAAGAAGTAAACTTCCGCATCGAAGACCATGTGCACCTATGGGTCACTCCTCTCAGAAGAACCAAGCATTTCCATGTCAAAGGGAAGCTCACTCCAAGATTTAACAACCCCCTCCGAGATCGCTATGAGACGAAGAGAAGACAGTTACGAGCTGGAGTTGCCACCTGAGTTACCCGACGTGCACAACGTTTTCCATGCATCACAACCCTGGAAGTGTTTCCAACTTCCTGATAAGCCTGATCTCTACAAGGACATCGATTACCAAACCATTGACCTTTAGCCCGATCTGACCTACCGCGAGCTACCCATTAGCAACCTGGATCAAGAAGAACGTCATACACAAAGCCACACCATCAAGTACTTCAAGTTAAATGGAGCACCACACAGAAGCAGAAGCAACATGAGGACATGAAGACTACCCCAGGTCCAAGTTTCTGTATCCCTTTCCGCGCCTAGTCTGGGAATCTCGGGGACGAGATTCTTGTAAGGGGGGTAGGTCTATCACACCCTAATTTTCATGCCACAACACATAATATAATAAATCATGATAAAATGTGGTTTTACAAAAACTTTTGAGTGTTTTGGACTTTGCTTGATTGAATTTTTGTCTGATGTTTGCAAGTGCTCTAAAAATCAAATAAATCCTCCTACTCTTATACTCCTTCTTATTGATCCAAAACCTTGCCCAATGATCATGCCATGTGTATAGGACATAATAGTATTTTCTTACAAAAATATTTTGGCCAAAAAGAATTTTCTAAATTAGGTTTTCCAAAAACCCTTGAATTGAGGATTGCACTGCAAGTACTTAATTAAGGGCAGTAAAAATCTTTCCAAAGATGTATTTGACTCCTATTAGATATAGGACCCCCATAAACCACAAAATTATTATTTTAAAAGTTATTTTTCTATTTTATTTAAAGGCTTTTTCTTAAGGCCAGAAATGGTCTTTAATAGGTTAAAAATATTTTAAAGCTTCAAAAATATTTGAGAAATTTTTGGGAAACTCAGTGGACATATATTTTCCATATATATGAGTTTCAACACATGGTCATGTTCAAAATATTGGGCAAAACCCTCCAAAACCATTTCTGCATAATTCAAGTATTTGAAGTATTTCTATAAGAAATATTTTCAAATAAATCCAGGAAAATTCTAGCAAGTCACATATGCATAATATGATGATATTGCAAAGTTTCATCTCAATCAAAATCATTTTGGTTCACAAAAGTGCCCCAAAACCATCCCTGTCCAGATCCAAAGTTGAGCAACTCTACATTGCCAACTTTCTCCTTTTGACCTCAAACTTTGTGGGCATGCTCAAATACCCAAATAATGACACTACACCAAGTGGTGCATCAAGGAGAAGAGGTTAGCTTATCTAGATCTAAGCAAATCCATTTCTGTTGATTTCTAGGGTTTACAAAAGTTACATTGTGAACTTTATCCAAATGAGCCCAAATTTCTACCACATTGCCAAATGGTCATGTGCATCATCCCCATCAAGTGGCACAAGAAGGAGACAAGTGCAAGTAGCTCAAACTTGCATCAAACACCTTCTGCCATTTTTCCAAAATCATCACTTTGACCTTTTCCACTAATCTCCATGAGGTCAATTTTTACCACAGCTCCTCCTAGTCCCCTTTTACTTCCTGTAACAATGGCAAGTTTACAGCTCAATCATTGGGGGGTAAAACCCACCTCTTTTCCTCTCTGATTACCCATGGCAAAACCTCCTCTCTCTCCCATTTCAATATGCAGCACCCCACCTAGCTTCTATCCACCCCAGGGCATCAAAGGCAGCCCCAAGACACAAGAGGACATGCCCTGGCCTTTTAAAAATGGCCATGCCGGCCATTTGCACGCTCCAGAGCACGCTACAGTGCGCCAAGGCACTGTAGCCGCCCTCTGCCCAACACCTCCGACCACCTCGGCCCTCCCCCGCACGCCCGACGATGCGCCTCGATGTCCATGACACGCCACGCCCCGGTCCTCCTCCTCTTTATCCCTCCTGCTGCCTCCCTCACACGCGCGCCATGGCCGCCCGATAGCTCCAATGGGCACACTCACACGCGCGATGCCCTGACGCTCCCCCGCTCCTTCTCTCCCTTCCCCCGGTCGTAGACCACCTCTACGAATGCCCCAGACACGCTCCCCCGAGCCCCCGTGACCCCTAGCAACGGCAACGACCCCGCTGGCGCACTAGACCACGGTGAGCCGGTTCACACCTACTTAAGGGCCTCCCTGAGCCTCTCCCTCACCACCACTCGTCCTCTGTAGCACCCAATCAACCCCTGCACCACCCACTCCTCTCCAGAAGCACCCAAGCTCGAGATCGAGCTCGAGCTCCGCCGCCTCGGCTCGTCGGCGTCCGAGCGGTACAGGCCTCCCCAGCCCTCGCTTGGCCTCGATCTGGAACCGCCTCACCTCACTGATCATTTTCCCTCTCTTCCCCGCTCCTTTTGCAGCTGGAAACGACCGGAACCATCACCGCCCGAAGCTCCTCCGCCACGTGACCTTGTTGCCGGCGAACCAGGCCACTCCGGCGACCGCAACCACGACCACCTGAACGGCGACACGACAAGGAGTCCAGCCGTGCCATCAGCTCGCCCCGGCGTGCCCGGAAACATTGCCGGTGAGCTCGCCGGCCTCTCTGCCGTGAGGTTGGAGATGACAGGTGGAGCCCACCTGTCATCCTCACCTCTCCCTCGCATCCCTCTCTCTCTCTGACGCCCGGGCCCCGCCCGTCAGGTTTGAAACCTGGCGCGCGCGCCGCTCCGGCTTGCCTGGGCCTCTTTTCCCTCTGGGCCGTTGCGCTGTGGCCGTTCTGGCCCAGAGGCACTGTGCCCTCTTTCTTTTTCTTTTTCTATCAATTTTCCAAAAATTCCACAGGATAAAATATTTATCCAAATGCAATAATTCTAACTCCTAAATTCTTGTAAAAATCCCACCTATTTAATGGTGTAACTTTCATAAATATCCATCAAACTTTTCTGCACTGTTCAAATTTAAATTCAAATTTGAGCATTTATATTCCCCTCTGAAAATCCATTTCTCCTATTCTACATCTCCAAATCCAAAACTAAGAATTTTTGCATTCTTAGTTTTCATCCTAATATTTAACAAAAATGGGTGGACATTTCTATGGGCACTTTTATTTTTCTGTTTTTGCTATTGCCTTATTTATCTCGTTGTTATTTTGCGATGATAGATTGCATTGTTAACAAAGGAGTTGGACCAGAAGACTTTGAAGACCCCAAAGACTTTGCTGAGCCAGGCAAGCAGCCTTTGACCATGCCTATGAAACCCTTTTTATGCATGTCATATAGCACTTTATTATTGTTGCATCGGAATCATGATGAGATGGTAACCACTTTAGTGGGTTGCCTCCGTTATTTCCTCATTGATACTTGCATTGTGCATGACCCTACCTTCCTATGAGGGTTATGCGGGTGGGCGTAGATAGGATGCCAAACCAGTTGCTACGCAAATGAGTTGGGTATATGCATGGTGATGGAGACAAGTATGTTTTCAAAGACTTTTCAAAAACCCCATCGGGTGCCACTAATGCCCGAGGGAGATGATGAGCTAGGTAACCACTTGATAAAGAAGTGTTGTATCGAAGCAAGTTGTGTGAGTGTGATTTTCGAAAACGGATTGGTTTAAGTTGCGACCGTTATTCCAACCTTACATGTACAACCACAATACCCCTTATGGGACGGGGCTTTGTTGATTACTTTGGTCAATACTAGCAGGGAGCCCGCATTACTAGTGGCGGGAGAGTATGAGTTACTCTCTCGATACGGAGTCGTGCTAGGTAGGGCGACTATGGCTGTTTTACAGACACCGGGCACACCGTTATGTCCCCTCTCGGATGGTACGATCTCGAGTGAGTCTCGTATGATGTACATCATGAGGACAAGGGCCAACGAGTGGACTCTTTGTTAGTGTTGTCAAGGGAAAGATAATGTTTGGGTGCTTACCTCAAGTATGTAATATACCACGAGTCATGGCTTGGCACGGAAGTTCCCCGGATCTTGTGGGTAAAGTGTGCAACCTCTGCAGAGTGTCAAACTATTCGAATAGCCGTGTCCACGATCAACGACAGTTGGGTAACCGCTCTTGGGCTACGTCCAAATGTTTACGGGACCTGGTGTGTGTGTTTGGAAGAGTACTTGGGTCAAGTCAAAAGACTTGACATGTTGATCAAGCTGGAGTTGATCCAAACTCTGTTTATGTTGATATCTTTAACCTGTCCTCATGGTTACTTAAATTCTTATGACGCATGCTTTACAAATTGTTGAACATGACTTAGCACTCAAAACTAGCTTTCTGCAAAAATCTACCTATATGATGCATTGTTATACCTTGATCCAAAACATGGGTTGCTTGCGAGTACATTCAAAGTACTCATTGGCTTGCCACTGGTTATTTAATTGGCCAGGCATGGAAGAGCAGGAGTTCGAAGAAGAGTTCCTTGGTGACGAACATGCGAACTAGGACACTTTCCCAGTCAGAATGCCTGTAGGGTTAAGGCAGATGGCATGGGTTCTACTTATCGATGAAGATTTCCGCTGCTTGTGTTTTATCTGATGTTCAGCCCTTAAGGCTTTATCTATGTAAGACTTGACCATAATGGTTATAATTTGTGTAAGATGGTATGTATGGATGTAAGACTCTTGTTATTCAGCTTCTGTGTGTTCAGTGAGCATTGATCTCTGGGATCACTGTACACGTGCATTCGGTGATCACGACTTATGAGTCGGGGTGAGGGTTGAGGGTAATTAACTACATATGGAGACATATGAGACCTTTGAACGTGCATGTGCGAGAGGTATACATACGTGGGATGTGTGTGTGTGTGTATGTGTGTGCGCGCATGATCGAGATAACAGAAAGGAGACATAAGTCATTAGATCAACGGGATGGAAGAGATGGATCAGTATGAGTATGATAGTATGCATGCATGTGAGAGTGGAGGGAAGAAGGCCCGATGATTGAGCATGTGTGTTTTTTTTCTTTAAGAGAGAGTGGCGTGGGCTGGAGCATGCATCTATGGCGAGGAGAGGGAGCGAGACACAATGTGTGTGCAAAAGAGATCGACCTATAGATGCATGTATAGAGAAACACATATAGTGTGCGTGATAGGAAGCAAGAGTGCGTGTGAGAAAGAAAGGTTGACGGAGAAACAAATAGATAGAGGGATAGAGATGCTAGCTAGAGGGACATCGGCTAGTTTGTGTGTTAGAGTTAAAAGTCGAGTGGTTCAGAGGGGTGAGTTATGTGTGTGAGAGAGAAAGATAAAAAGAGGGTGCATGAATGCATGTAGAGAGAAACAGATATAGTGTGCATGATGGGAAGCAAGAGTGCGGGCGATAAAGAAGGTTGGTGGAGAAACAGAGAAATAGAAAGATAGAGATGCTAGCTAGAGGGAGATCGGCTAGTGTGTGTGTTAGAGATAATAGTCAAGTGGATCAGAAGGCTGAGTTATGTGTGTGGGTGGGAGAGAGATAGAGAGAGGGTGCATGTGAGTGACATACAAATGAATATCAGAGAGAAATGAGATCCCGAGAGATAGAGTTTTGTGTTTGCGAGAGAGAAAGATATTTCACAAGGAGAGTCGTAGCTAGAGAGACATATCAGGGAACGCGATATATCCCTAGGGAGAGAGGGTGTCTGAGCGGCATACAAAGGGAATGATGGAGAGATATGAGACCCTGCGAGACGGAGTTTGTGTTTGTGAGAGAGAGAGATATTTAAGAGGGAGAGTCATAGCTACTGAGACATAGGGAGCGCGAGACATCTATGTGTGAGAGGGTGTGTGTGAGCGGCATACATGAGAATAGTAGAGAGAAACGAGACCTCGGGAGACGAAGTTTGTGTTTGTGTGAGATAAAGAGATTTCACAGGGAGAATCATAGTTAGAGACACATAGTAGTGAGCGAGATATACTTCGAGAGAGAGAGATTGAAGGTCGAGGGAGAGAGTACCGTCAGTGTGTTACGAAGATAAAAGACTGCTGTCGACATACAAGTAGCACGAGAGATACCCGTGAGACAGTGAAGGCGTATAGGTCTAGGGAGATATATAAGCATGAGTGATAGCTATATGAGACGAATATCTGGATTAAAGGGGATTCAAATATTTAAACTAGAGATCAGGACATCGATAAATATCATAACGAAAATTGGTCTATCAAACATGCATATTCATTTGAATTTGGGGACACGTGTATTGTTATTTAGTTTATCAATATTAGTGATACATAGATTTTTTTAATTAGAGACAATGCATGGTTTATATACATTTAATGTCTCAACGGGATTACACTATATATAAGCTGCGTGTGTCAAACACATTATACGTGTTTGAGAAGTAAAAAAAACCCGCATGAAACACACATTAATTGGAGACAGTTAGCGAGGAAGGCATACATTGGATTTCAACATAAAGTGATTTAAAATATTTGAAAAGTCAAATTAAGATGGATTCAGCCTTATGAATCTGAGATCATGCCATTTGTAAACCATATTTATGTATAAAGGGTGTTGTGCTTTTGAAAATATATATAAAAAAATGATGTATATATATTTGTATTGGAATACAAAATGGATCCTACCCGAAAAAAGGAATACAAAATGGATTCAATTGAGTTGGCACGGTAAACGTGCAATCTTTTTCTCCAAAAATTAGAACAAAGCGGCATAACTCACAATAACCGCCCGAAACCAAAATCAGGGAGATGGAAATTACTGCCTATCCCCGATACGCAAAACCAGTCGGCTCGATTTCTATAGGTTTCGATAGGGGCAGGCTTGTAATTCACTCAAACGTGACATAGCCACCTCTCACCCGGATTCATACACGGCGGGCACCATTTCTCCTTGGCCGAAATCGTCTCTCACCTCCCTCGGATTCATACAGGGTGGGCGCCAAAACAAACTCTCCTCGGCCGAAATCTCCGTCGGCAAATATTCGGTGTATGCGAGATTACCGTCCTATCCCCAACCGACCAATATTGCTGTGATGTAGGAAAATATAAACGGGGGCTAAGTTTGTAAATTTCCTCGCATTGGAGACAAGCGCGTCCTCAAGACATGGTTCCCCCCTACATCTCTCCCTCCATTTCCCCATTCATACTCCATGGGCGCCAAAACACCCTCTCCACCCCAGTTTCCTCCGTCCGCCACCACATCCACCGCCGTCCTCCTCCACCATGCCGGAGCTGATACCCCAACGCCGTCGTCCATTACAAGAGAGCGACCTCTCTCATCCACGGCTTCGGACCAGGATCCTTGCATTGCGTCCTCTCGCTTCATCCGTGCCGTCGTCCACCTTGCCGAGGCCGCTCATACGACCATCTCGTCCACCGCGCCGGGATATTTCCCTCGCCGCCGCCGTCTGCCCTCCTAGATCTGCTTCCACGCAGCGGACAACCATCACTACCGCAGCACCCTCAACATCTCAGCAGATGCTTACACGGAGCCACACCAGAGGCGGTACTCTTTCGTATCTACTCAAGTTACTTATCTCAGCAAGAAAATAGATCGCCACTGCTTTACTGTGATTTCTTGTTCATCACTTCGAATCTTACTTGTTAGTTGAAATCAAACATTGGTTGCGAAGTTGCCTTTGTCTGGTTTGCACCTTTAGATCTGCCATGGCACGCTCACCACTATACTTGCAATGCTTATGGTTTTCCCCTTTTATATTCCGCATTAGCTTAAATGACAGTTGACTGAATTTCAATTTGCGGTCAGTCCATTTTTGGGAGTTCGCCGGAGGGAAGGAAGGGGCTTGCCGGAGGGCTGCCCCATTATCTATCTTAGGGTTTCGGGTGGGGACAGTGGTTGTGGGGGGCAGTCGTCGGGCTATGGTGGGGCCTCGCCTGAGGCAAAACTCGACATGAGTGGGCGGGTGGGGGGTGGGGTTGGCTAGAGGGATGGCCTAGGCCGCCGGAAGACCGGAGGTGGTGGGCGGTTCAGGGGAGGGCGGGGGCCGGTGGTTCGGCCGGCGGCCCGTGCGGTGGTCTGTAGGGGAAGAATAAGATGCGAGGAAGAAGAAGGGTTAGGAGACGTAGGATCTTCATCCAACCGCCTGAAATGGTCGACTAACCCAAATGACGAAAGTCAGGCGACTTGCGTGAAGGCATTCCTATATATTTAGTACCATCATAGTAGGTGCTTCGAGACGTGCAAGCAGTGCTCCTCAACCCATCAAGCTAAACAACATGCCACTCATAATTCAAAACTTAGTTGCTCAAATACGAATCTGATATGATGCTGACATGTTGTACCAAAACAGAGAATGTTTAATTGGTCAACTAATGTTCCTACTTTACTTTTGAAAAGCACGTGCGCCACATATTGAAGGACAGCAGGGAGTTGCATTCTTTATGCGCTCTAGTTCATCATGTGTGGGCAACAAACATTTTATTATCCAAAATCTGCTTGCTCTTCTTTAGCATGCTCCTCTTCTGTTCTTCTTTAATAAGTACTCCCTCCGTTCCTAAATATAAGTCTTTGTAGAGATTCCTCCATGGACTACATACGGAGCAAAATGAGTGAATGTACACTCTAAAATGTATCTATATACATCCGTATGTGATCCATAGTGGAATCTCTACAAAGACTTGTATTTAGGAACAGAGGGAGTATAATAGTAGTACAGTATGTTCCTTGTAGTGAAGAGGAGTAGGGACATTTGCAGTGTACAGGTCTATTCGATCGCTTGTCATGGACGCTTTCAACTATTCGTGTTGGTCTGCCGTAATATCTAGTAAATGCTGGGAGCTGTGTCGCCTTTGAGAGTTAGACTGATAGTAACAGTACTGTGCCTTCAGTTGTAGAGAGCTGGTATCCGAAGCCTTTCTAGCCGTTCCGGCAATACTAGCACATATTTTCCAGCAAGTTCCACTTTCCTGATTTTACTCGTGATGCTTAGGGTTTTCCCATTATATCTACACTATGATCTGTGTAGGTGCTTTGTGTCGTACTAGCAGCAGTCCACTCTTGAAGCTAAACAACACACGAATCATACGTCCAAAGCTTACTTCTTCAAATACGAATGTGATATGATACTGACATTAGTTAACACACATATTTAATTGGTCAGCTAATGCTCCCACTTGAGTTTCCAAATGCATGTGGCCACATATAGAGAGACATCATGGAATGGCATTTATTTGGGCGCTCTGATTCATCATGGGTGGGCAACCAACATTATAGAGAAAGAAGCGGAATCTCAATAATATGCTTCCCCTTCTATTCTTTAACATGTTCCTCTTCTGCTCTTCTTTAGTAAGTACAGCATGTTCCTTGTCAGGAAGGGGAGCAGGGACATCTGCAGTTGACAGCTCTATTGGGCCGCTTATGCTACATGATTTCAGCACTTCGAGTTGGTGTGCCATAATATCCAAGAACTGGTGGGAGTTGTGCGGTCTTTGATAGACTAGGCTGGTAGTAACAGCAGTGTGCCTTCAGATGAATAGAGCTGGCCTGTAGGTGATCGATAGGCTTTATATTAGTAGCGGTAATACAACCCCGTATTTTCCAGCCAGTTCCGCTTTCCCGATTTATTTATGATTGTTATGGTGTACCCCTTTTTTATCTACACTATGATCTGCCTAGTGGATGTGCGCTCTCGTTATCATGGTTTGGCAATAAACTTTCTATACAGTATATTATGAACCTATCATCTGCCAACTATCCTTACATCTGGAGCTCCCAACATGGAGCCTATTTTTGCGTGTAGTTGTGCCAGCTTATATTAATCTACGCACCATATTACAGCACACATGGGCTCTCTCATCAGAATCCACTGATAGCACACAAGGGTTTACAGGGAGCCCCTATTATATTAGAATATCCTCTTCGTTACAAAGATAATCTCACTACTATTTATGTTTTCATGCTTCTCAGATATTGTACGCAATCACAATGAATATAAGAATAAGCACATCAGAAGAATATTGCGGAACAGTTCAATGGGTAACAAACTTGGCATCAAGGGATTGAGGTCCATTCTGGATGCAATGAAACCCACATGCTCCCGACCTACATATTCGTTCAGCATATGATCCTAATGACTATTCTGAGCTCAAGGAGTCAAAGGCATATGGCCTATCCTGTTCACCCAATAAGGTGCCTGTTCTAATTTGGCAAGGTTTTATTGGTTGCGCGTATCTTGCACAAGGTGTCTTGCATTTCTTCTGTTTTGTTGCACCACCATCTGCTTAGTTTAATCATGATATATGTGAAGATGCCATGCCCATCCATTATCATTACCTATTCCATTTGTCGTCATACTCCCTCCGTTCGAAAAAGCTTGTCCCTCAAATGGATGTATCTAGCACCAAGTTAGTGCTAGATACATTCATTCAATGCACAAGCATGGGACAAGCTTTTTTGGACGGAGGGAGTACCATGTTTTTTCATCAAATGTTGTTCTTGTGTTTCAGACATCCAAAAGGAAGAGGGTGATTGCAGAACCTGAGGGAGTACAAGCAAAGTCCTTGAAAAAGGTGGTGGTACCAGAGAAATCAGATAGCACCCACTTATATTGGCGATAGAACCAGCGCCGCAAAACCTAGGATATCGCAACTATGCTGCTCGCTGCTTTGCTCTTGTTAGTACCTGTTGTCCTATCGTTGTACTTACATTCATACCTGGTGGATTATGTGACATCATTGTGCATTATAGCTTGCTTATCAACTATTCGGTCCAAATTATCAGATCTATATTAATGCTTACATTAATGTAGAATAAACCCAATGCTTATGAAGAAGTTTTGCTCTGCATTGTTCTTGTAAGTATCTATTGTCCTTCATCACTGAACTTATATTGTCAGCTAGTTGTTCATGTACACTTTGCAGCTTATTCCCCTGCCCTCCATTTTGTACACATCACATCTATATTTACTACTGCCAAAATATTGAATAAAACCAATGCTACTGAAGAAGTTTAGCTCTGCATTGCTCTTGTCAGTGCCTTTTGCATGTATGCTGTACTTACATTTATAGTCTACATCTTAGCTTTAATAATCGCCATTTGTTCCTATATTATCACATCTATATTTAGTCTTAACAAAATGTAGAATAAAGGCAATGCTCTTGAAGAAGAGTCTGTGGTAAAGTTCTTGAATTGCCCCCCTCCCCCCATCAATATGGATAAGGGCTTTATAGAGCCGGTCTTCACTACTAACGTAAGTTTGTCCTCCTCAAGCCTTCAAACTTTGTTGTGTATATTTGGATAACTATGACTACAAATGCTGTTTATTTTTATCGTCTGCATCAAATTGCATGTTCAAAGTTTATTACGAAGAAGTACATAAACATAAGTTTGTCCTTCTCAATTTCAGTTTTTAGTTGCACAACCTAGTTCCTTATTCAAACCACGTAAATTAAAATAAACATAGCAAGTTATCTTGTTTAGCACTGCATGTATGCTTGTGTTCTTGATCTGTAATCCAGTGGTGTGCTGAAACTACCAACTCCAGCACAATGTCATATCCTGCTATGTCTTAACTATGAACAATGCCATATTATATTAATGTTATTTAAATCATGTCTCTTTATTTACCAATATGAAATGGTATAAATTGACAGTACACTCACCATTCATGCTTATATGTTGTTTACAACTACATGTATGCTTGTGTTCTTGATCTGTAATCCAGTGGTGTGGTGAAGCTAGCCGCTCCTGCACAATGCCATTTACTGCCGTCTTAACTATGAACAATGCCTATTATGTTAATGCTATTTTAAACAACGTCTCTTTATTTCTGACTAAGAAATGAGATGAATTGACAACACTGATGCTAATACGTGAAAAACCTGTTATCTACCTACTTGTTTCTCTTTCAGGGTGACATCACTGATGCTAGGAAGAACTGCCACAATGATAGTGAGACGAACCCATTGCTTGTCCCTCCAACATATATTCCAAAGAAGAAGGCAACACATCTTGAGGATAGCGATACAACCCTAAAGTCATGTCTTGATGTAGTGTCGACCTTACTCGCTAATAGCAGTGACACAAGGTCGATGAAGTCGCCGCCTGAACCTGTTCGACTTCTTCAGTCTAAAATTCAAGCAGATAGACATGCTTCCGCTCAAATCCGACTGGAACTCCAATCTCTATGCAAGATTAACCATAAGTACAGGACGTCTATTGATGCTATGCAGCTTGAGTTAGTCGATATAAGTGTCAAATAAGCGCAGTCTCATCAGGTTGCTAAGCTGCTTGCGCTGCAGCTCTTGGGCAGGGCTAACCTTTCTTGAACTGTGTTGAAGTGATGTCGATTCTGTCTATTATTTTCTCGACGTGTTTACTTCCATTGGTGGCAACCTGCCCAGTGTATGGAATCTGCTGTCTGGTTGCCCTTTATTATCACTGGCGGCGAACTTTGATGCCCAGGGGATGTAATATGCTGTAATTTCTTTGTTGTATAGTCTAGGTTTATTCTTCGTCACGATGCTGTAATTTATTTGTTGTATGTTCTGTCGTCGCTCTGAGAAAATGTCGTAATCTTTGATCGGAGCACAATTAGCCAATACGTTAGGTTTATATAAAAAAATTCGGTACTAAAACTGGTCGGCCGCCAATCACTATGAATGGGCCGAACCGTGGGCCTATAATCATCTTGGGCCTTTAGTAGGCCTAGACTTAATCTGGCCCTCTATTAGTTTCGGGCTTTAAAATGCCGAGTAAAGCGCTTGCCTTAATTGGGCCAGAAAATAAAATGGGCTTCTAATAGGCTGAGATGTAGATTTAGCCTGAATTGTGTCAAACAAATCACGGGCCGACAGCAGGATGGAATATACATCGGCCCATTATTGGCCCAGTGATATGACGGGCCATTAATAGGCCGAAATATTGTTGGGCCTTGGTGGGCCCAATTTCAAGACGGGCTGGAAGCAGGCCAATTGCCTAGCGGGCCGAAATTAGGCCCAACACTATCAAGGGCCTTTTACAGGCCGATAGGCAGTTTGGGCTAAATGTATCCACGAAGACTACGGGCCGTTAAGAGGCCGAAAGTCACTACGGACCAGAATTAGGCCCAGATGCAGCTCGGGCCTTTAAATGGCCAAAAGTGAAACCATGTCGAAAGAGGCCCATATGTACACAGGGCCACTGACAGACCAAAACTAATATCGGGCCGAACTGTTAAGCGAACCATTAACAGGCCGAATAGCAAAGCAGACCCCCAATTGGCCAAAAGGCACAGTAGCTGTTAAAGGGCCATATCTGTTATGGGCCGTAATTTGTCCCAAATGATTGTAGGTTGTTAACGGGCCGGATCTGATATGGGCCATAAACTGGCCCAGAATATTGCAGGCATTTAACGGGCCGTATCTGATGTGGGCCACAATTTGGTCCAGAAAATGAATGGGCTGGCCCATTAGATCTAACGAAATCTTGTGGGCCTTTTCCTGGGCCGGCTTTTAAACCTATATGGGCCTCTATTGGGCCGCCCCATGTGTCAACATTTCATTGGCCACTCCTGTCCAGTGGACGGTTGACATCTGTCCCAACGAGGAGCTGACGCGTGGATCCTCCGGCGAATGAGAATTTTACACATGGAAAATCCCCATTGGTCAGGGCTGTTAACGGGTTATCGGATCCAAACCGGAACCCGATAGCTTAACGGTGATCCGTTATGGTGGATGCCATGTGTTGGTTACCCTTGACGAAAACACTTCCATGACGCGCCATTTATCATCATGGAAGTGGACACTTCCGTGATGATAATTTTGGTATTGTCATGGAACACTTCTACGATAGCACGGGTATGACTACCTTGATTCTATCATAAAATCGTCATGGATGTACATGCATGACAGAAAACGTGACCTACTGTGACAAACACGTATCATCACGGAAGTGTATTTTCTTTGTAGTGCATGTTCATGCATTAATAACTCATAATCCATGCATCGTAATTAAACAAATTATATATGTAAAATGCATAGGTTTTCATGTAGTTTCATAATATCCAACTTTCATGCATGTTAAAATGTTTGAATTGTTGTTTGCATTAATTTGCACAAATGACATGTTAGAATGGTTTATTGCATAACTAATTAACCATAGCTCCGAATTAAATAAAATTTATATGTAAAAGAGGAGAAAAATGTGTAGAATAACATGGTGCACTTACTTTGCATGTTTAACAACATTAAAATTGTGTATGGGGCAGAACAGTAGCAAATTCGAAAATAACATATGGGGATATTCCAGAATTGTTGTTTGTAATTTTCAGCCTTATTTAAATTGCCTAGATAGGTAGATTAATTTTGCTTCACCTCTTGGCAAGTTAACTAACATTTAATCTTGTCATGTACATAAACGAGAGCGAACTAAATGTTTGGATGTGGTGTTTCGTCAATATGCAACTCGTTGCATATTGAGCTCCACTTAATTTATAGTATTGTTTGTTGCACCTTGCCATGCCATACCTTATTAACATGGACATGCATCATACTTTGTTGTGCATCATGCCATGATTATGCTTCTTTGTTTACTATGTTGTTTGCTTCTTTCTGGTTGTGCTTATTCTCGATAATTCCGGTTACGTTGCGATTGTGAGGATTCGTTCGACTACGTCTGTTCGTCTACTTCATGGACTCGGTCTTCTTCCTAGTGGGATTTCAGGCAAGATGACTGATACGTCTCCAACGTATCTATAATTTATGAAGTATTCATGCCATGTTTACAACAATTTTATATGGTTTTGGTATGATTTGCATGGAACTAACCTAGACTGACGCTGTTTTCAGCAGAGCTACCGTGGTGTTGTTTTTTGTGCAGAAATAAAAGTTCTCCAAATGCAACGAAACTTTTTGACAAATTTTTTTGGAACAAAAGAGGCACTAGAAGCTTCGTGGAAGGGCCAGAAGACCCACAAGGTGGGCACACCCCACTAGGGTGCACCAGAGGGGCCTGGCTTACCCCGGTGGGTTGTGCTCACCTCGAGGCCCATCTTGGTGTGATTCCAACGCTGAAAAATCCTATAAATAGAGAAACCATCAGAAATAACCCTAGATCAGACGTTCCGCCGCCACAAGCCTCTGTAGCCACGAAAAACCAATCTAGACCCCGTTCCGGCACCCTGCCAGAGCGGGAGATCATCACCGGAGGCCATCTTCATCATCCTGGCGGCCACCATGATGAGGAGGGAGTAGTACACCCTCGGGGCTGAGGGTTTGTACTAGTAGCTATGTGTTTAATCTCTCTCTCTTGTGTTCTTGAGATGGCATGATCTTGATGTATCGCGGGCTTTGTTAATATAGTTGGATCATATGATGTTTTCCCCTCTCTATCTTGTTGTGATGAATTGATTTTTCCCTTTGAGATTTCGTTTTATCAGATTGAATACTTTTATGGATTTGAGAGCACTTGATCTATGTCTTGGCACTCAACTCGTGGATTCCCGAGGTGACATTGGGGTAATCTATGCATGGGGGTTGATGCACGTTTTCGTCCTTGTTTCTCCAGTAGAAATCTTGGGGCACTCTTTGAGGTTCTTTATGTTGGATTGAGTATTATGAATCTGAAATTGTTTGATGCATATCGCATAATCAACTCACGGATATTCGCGGTGACATTGGAGTATCTAGGTGACATTAGAGTTGGTTGATGTGTATCATATGGTGGTATTTTAGTACAAACTCTTGGTTAGATCGATCGGAAAGAATAGCTTGGTGTTATTTTAGTACGAACTCTAGGATAGATTGATCAGAAAGAATAGCTTTGAGGTGGTTTCGTACCCTACAAAAAATTTCTTTTTATGTTCTCCGCTAGATAGGAACTTTGGAGTGATTCTTCATCGCACGTTGAGGGAAGGTTATATGATCCAATTATATTAGCATTGTTGAGAGATTGCACTAGTGAAAGAATGAACCCTAGGCCTCATTTTCAAGCATTGCAATACTGTTCGTGCTCCATTTTATCAATTGCTACCTTGCTGTTTTTATTGTTCCTATTACAAAAATCAATATCTACTATCATTACTACACTTTTATCACCACCTCTTCGGCGAACTAGTGCACCTATACAATTTACCATTGTATTTGGTGTGTTGGGGACACAAGAGACTCTTTGTTATTTGGTTGTAGGGTTGTTTGAGAGAGATCATATTCATCCTACGCCTCCCACGGATTGATAAACCTCAGGTCATCCACTTGAGGGAAATTTGCTACTGTCCTACAAAACTCTGCACTTGGAGGCCCAACACGAGTCTACAAGAACAAGTTGTGTAGTAGACATCAAGCTCTTTTCTGGCACCATTACCGGGGAGGTGAGTGCATGAAGGTATATCTTTAGATCTTGCAATTGAATCTTTTAGTTTCTTGTTTTATCACTAGTTTGGTTTATAAAAGAAAACTACAAAAAATGGAATTGAGGTGGCCTCATATTATTCGTCTTTATCATGTCTTTCTTGAAAATGATGGAAAGGAAAATTGTGCTCAATTGATAGAAGAAGAATTCAATAAAATGTTTGGCATAAATGATGAGCATGATTGCAATGTTGTTAGTACGAACTCTTTGAATATCCATGATGCTAATGATATGCAAAGCCATAATCTTGGGGATGCTATGTTTGATGAAGATGATATTTTTAGTCCACTAAGTTTTGATGAGAAAATTTATTACGATGAAAGCATGCCTCCTATCTATGATGATTATGGTGATGACATGTATGCTATAAATAATAATGATAACCATGAAACTTGTCATCATGATTTTAATTTCCAATCACATGATAGTTATTTTGTTGAGTTTGCTCCCACTACTATTCATGAGAATAAATTTGTTTATGTGGAGAGTAATAAATTTTTTATGCATGTGGATCATGAAAAGAATGCTTTATGTGATAGTTATATTGTAGAATTCATTCATGATGCTACTGAAAATTATTATTATAGGGGAACATATGCTTTTACATATTGCAATAATATCAAGTTTCCTCTCTATGTGTTCAAAATCTTGAAGTTTTCCTTGTTTTGCCTTCCTATGCTAGTTGATTCTTGTTCCCATAAGTTGTGTGCTCACAAAATCCCTATGCATGGTAAGTGGGTTAGACTTAAATGTGCTAGTCATATGCTTCATGATGCTCTCTTTATGTTTCAATTCTTTACTTTTATGCGAGCATCATTGAAATTATCATGCCTAGCTAAAAAGGCATTAAAGAAAAGCGCTTGTTGGGAGACAACCCAACATTTACCCCTACTATTTTTGTGTGTTCACATGATTAGGCTACTATATTAATCATTTTTTATAGCTTTTGTTTCAATAAAGTACCAAGTAAAGCCTTTGGGATAGTATGGATGATAGTTGACTTGATTCTATGCAAAAACAGAAATTTTTGGCCTAGTAACATAATTGTTTAGATTCACTGGAGTGACAAAAAAACTCTGAATTTTTTAAAGATCATTGATATACAAGTTCCTACGTTTTCCTAAATTTTCATAATTTGTGGATTACAGAGGTATGACCAAAATTCAGATCTTTACGTACTGTTCTGTTTTTGACAGATTCTGTTTGCAATGCATAGTTTGCTTGTTTTATGGTTTCTATGGCTTATATTACTTATATAAATTGTGGAAATTGTAGAGTTCAGTAGAAATTATGTGTAAACAATTATGAATCTTATCTTGACAGTACCAAAGTGAATGATTCGTCTTTATCATACAAACCCATCTCACGAAGTTCCGTTAAGTTCTGTGTGATTGAAGTTTTCAAGTTTTGGGTGAGATATCAATATGAGAAGAATAAGGAGTGACAAGACCCTAAGCTTGGGGATTACCAAGACACCCCAAGTTAATATTCAAGGAATATCCAAGCAACTAAGCTTGGGGATGCCCCGGAAGGCATCCCCTCTTTCATTTTCAACATTATCGGTAACCTCACTTGGAGCTACATTTTTATTCGTCACATGATATGTGTTTTTCTTGGAGCATCATTTTATTTTATTAGGATTTGCTTTATGTTATTTTTAATAATGTTTTATATCTTTTACTTCAATAAAAATGTCAAGTATAGCCTTTGCCATGCTTATTTTGCAAGTCTATGTGTTGCTGTTTGCAAGCAGAAAGTTGCACGCTATTGCGTGAATTCTTGAGAAAAGTCAGAATGTGATAAAATGTTGAATTTTTTTTAACAATAAGCTATGATAAATTTCTACAGTGTGGTAAATTTTCATAATTTTTGGAGTTAGGGAAGGGTGAGTAACATTTCACTCTTTACAGACTGTACTGTTTAGACAGATTACTGTTATGTTTGCATATGTTTGCTTGTTTAATGATTCTATTTGAGGATAGGACTATTAAATATGTAGAGGCATTTAGTATGCAATGTTAAATAATAATTGTAGTGATTTTCTACAGTAGAGAATGATAAGGTGTTGCATTGATTTATACTAACGTATCTCACGAGTTCTTGTTGAGTTTTGTGTGGATGAAGTTTTTAAGATTTAGGGAAACTGTGATATAAAAGGAATTAAGGAGACACAAAAGCTCAAGCCTGGGGATGCCCAAGGCATCCCAAGATAATATTTCAAGAATTCTCAAGCATCTAAGCTTGGGGATGCTCCGGTAGGCATCCCACTTTTTTTCATCAACAATTATCGGTTAGTATCGGTTGAACCTATGTTTTTGCTTATTCACATGATGTGTGCTATTCTTGGAATGTCATTTTATTTTGTTTTGCTTGCTGTTTTAATGAAATACTTAGATCTGAAAGTTTCTAAATGAGAGAGAGTCCTCAAATAGCTACCCATTTACTTAACTACTCGCTTGATCTTCACTTATATCTTTTTGGAGTAGTTTGTCATTTATTTTTATGCGTCACATATATCCTATGAGTAAATTGTTGAATGAATTGAATATCATGAAGTTGAAATTATATATTCATATCATACCTAGTATTAGCTTCACAATGGGTTTAGAAAGTGAAATCTTTTGAAGCTTGACAATCACAATATTGGTCATACAAGCAATTCATGAATGATTAGTATAAGGAAGAGAACTTCCACATACAAATATATTATCTTGGACATCTTCTATGATTGTGAATACCCATTAATTATTTTCAAACTTGAGCAAATTATTTGAAGTTGGACAAGGAAGGCAACGTAATGAATTATGGTCGTGTATATTTGCATAGAAGTTATATTGTTATGGATCCTCCAACATGTGGTGTTTGCTTAGGATCGTTTGTTAGCCAAAAATTCGTACTAAGTGGAGATACTACTTGTGCATTCAAAAACCCTTAAACCTAGTTTCTTGCCATGAGTTTCCACCATACCTACCTATGGATTGAATAAGATCCTTCAAGTAAGTTGTCATCGGTGCAAAAAGGCAATAAAATTGCTTCTAAATGTGTTTGATCATTTAGTGTAAGAGAAAATTGAGCGTTGTACGAACTTGTGATGGCAAAGTAATAAAAGTGACGGACTGCATAATAAAGGTTGCTATCATAAGGGGCAATATAACATGACGTTCCTTTGCATTAAGGGATTGGGCATCCAAAAATAAAAAGCGCATGACAACCTCTGCTTCCCTCTGCGAAGGGCCTATCTTTTAATTTATGTATTTACTTTTATGCAAGAGTCAATAGTATGCATTATCATTTCAACCTCAATTATTCTCTAGTTGGCAAGCATCATGTGGTGGGGAAAGATCTAGGCACATATGACCAGTCAAATATATTTGATCATGAATTATTATTGTTGACAATTATCTCTATCATAAATGAGTTGGGAGGCGAAACATTAAGCCCCTATCTTTCTTTGTGTTTGATGGATGCCATTTGTTCTAAGAATATGCTTTGAGTACTAGCAATCATAGAATACTATATGATGATTGAGTATGTGGAGCTCTTACTTAGACTCTATTGAATAAGTTGAATTGCAATTGTTTGGTCACTAAGAATATAGGTTGTTGAGTTTCAAGAGAATTCATTGTTTGAACCTTAACATGTATATTGGTTGCTACTTTAACATGAGAAGTTTTATGAGAAAGAATTGTTGTTATGATGCTAGGAAAAGTGATTGAAATTATCATTGATCAAACTTATGCACTCTGCTAGCATTCACACTTCATAAATTATTTCTTTTTATCATTTACCTACTCGAGGACGAGTAGGAATTAAGCTTGGGGCTGCTCATACGTCTCTAATGTATCTATAATTTATGAAGTATTCATGCCATGTTTACAACAATTTTATATGGTTTTGGTATGATTTGGATGGAACTAACCCAGACCGACGCTATTTTCAGCACAACTACTGTGGTCTTGTTTTTTTGTGCAGAATTAAAAGTTCTCCAAATGCAATGAAACTTTTTAACGATTTTTCTGGAACAAAAGAGGCACTAGAAGGTTCGTGGGAGGGCCAGAAGACCCACAAGGTGGGCACAGCCCACTAGGGGGCGCCAGAGGGGCCTAGCTTGCCCCAGTGGGTTGTGCTCACCTCGAGGCCCATCTTCGCGTGATTCCAACACTGGAAAATCCTATAAATAGAGAAACCATTAGAAATAACCCTAGATCAGAAGTTCCGCCACCGCAAGCCTCTGTAGCCACGAAAAACCAATCTAGACCCTGTTTTGCCACCCTGCCGGAGGGGGAGATCACCACCGGAGGCCATCTTCATCATACCGGCGGCCACCATGATGAGGAGGGAGTAGTCCACCCTTTGAGGTCCTTTATGTTGGATTGGGTATTATGAATCTGAAATTGTTTGATGCATATCGCATAATCAACTCACGGATACTCGCGGTGACATTGGAGTATCTAGGTGACATTAGAGTTGGTTGATGTGTATCATATGGTGTTATTTTAGTACGAACTCTTGGTTAGATCGATCGAAAAGAATAGCTTGCTGTTATTTTAGTACGAACTCTAGGATAGATTGATCAGAAAGAATAACTTTGAGGTGGTTTCGCACGCTACAAACAATTTCTTCTTATGTTCTCCGCTAGATAGGAACTTTGGAGTGATTCTTCATCGCACGTTGAGGGAAGGTTATATGATCCAATTATATTAGCATTGTTGAGAGATTGCACTAGTGAAAGTACCCTAGGCCTCATTTTCAAGCATTGCAATACCGTTTGTGCTCCGTTTTATCAATTGCTACCTTGCTTTTTTTATTGTTCCTATTACAAAAATCAATATCTAATATCATTACTACACTTTTATCACCATCTCTTTGCTGAATTAGTGCACCTATACAATTTACCATTGTATTTGGTGTGTTGGGGACCCAAGAGACTCTTTGTTATTTGGTTGCAGGGTTGTTTGAGAGAGACCATCTTCATCGTACGCCTCCCATGGATTGATAAACCTTAGGTCATCCACTTGAGGGAAATTTGCTACTGTCCTACAAAACTCTGTGCTTGGAGACCCAACACGAGTCTACAAGAACAAGTTGTGTAGTAGACATCAATGACCATTACCTTGGATATCACTACTATCTTTGCTTTGCTAGTTCTCTCGATGCTATCGCTATGTCGCGGTACCTACCACTGTTTGTCAGCCTGCCAAATGCCATGATAAGCCTCTAACCCCCACCATCCTAGCAAACCGTTGTTTGGCTATGTTACTGCTTTGCTCAACCCCACTTATAGCATTGCTAATTAATGCATCTATATACTTGGGAAAGGGTGGAAGGCTCGGCCTTTTGCCTGGTGTTTTGTTCCACTCTTGCCGCCGTAGTTTCCGTCATACCGGTGTTATGTTCCTTGATTTGCGTTCCTTACACGGTCATGGTTTATGCCCCCCCCTTGATAGTTCACTTTGAATAAAACTCCACCAGAAAGGCCGAACTTTGGTTTTACCATTTGCTTAATAACAACTAAATCTTGCATAGGGACTGGCTAGCACCCGAGGATAATTAATCAACAACCCAGGTCAGTGCTCCTCATTAATGTTGGTCCAAACAAGGCAGCCTGCGGGGCCACCACGCGGAAACTTGAGGATTGGTTTTACTCGTAGCTTGTCCCATCCGATCGTGGCCTGAGACAAGATACGAGTGGCTCCTATCGGGGTGTCGGCACGTTGGGAGATATTGCTGGTTTTGTTTTACCATTGTCGAAATGCCTTGTGCATCGGGATTCCGAGCTTGACCGGGTTGTCTCGAGATTGAGGTTTTTCCTAAGCGGATCGTGAGAGTTTATGATGGTCTAAGTTGGGACACCCCTACAAGGTTTACTCTTTTCGAGAGCCATGCCCACGGTTATGGGCGACTTGGAAATTTATAATATCCGGTTGTAGAGAACTTGACACTAACTCCAATTAAAATACACCAACCGCGTGCGTAACCGTGACCGTCTCTTTTTGAGGGAGTTCAGGAAGAGAACATGGTGGGGTTATGTTTGACTCGTAAGTAGTTCAGGATCACTTCTTGATCATTACTAGTCTGCGACCGTTATGCGTAGTTTACTCTTCTTACTCTTGTACTCGTAAGTTAGCCACCATACAATGCTTAGTGCTTGCTGCAACCTCACCACTTAACCATTCCATACCTATTAAGCTTTGCTAGTCTTGATTCCCATGGTAATGGGGTTGCTGAGTCCTCGTGGTTCATAGATTACTACAACAACAGTTGCAGGTACAGGTAATGCGATGATCTAATGTGAGAGCAATGTTTGCTTTTGGAGTTCTTCTTCTACTTCTTCCTCATCGATCATGGGTTGGGTTCTGGGTCGGGAGCCTGGGATTAGCAGGGTGGATGCCGTTCTTCTTTTTTGTTTGATTTCATCCATAGTCGGATCCTGCTCTTCTATATGATGATTGCTATGTATTGATGTATCCATGTATTCATGTTGTAGCTTGTGGCGTGTGTAAGCCTTTATCTGGTATTCTCATCAATTCCGCACATGGTATGTTGTAATGATATCCACCTTGCTATGCGCTCGAAATGCGGTTGTGCCCCAATCATGAATTCATCAGGTGCTTGGGATAGAATCGCATCTTGGACGCTACAAGTTGGTATCAGAGCCTTACCGAAAGCAGGAGCCCCCTTAATTAATCGAAGCGTTGCCGTAGTCGAGTTAAAAATAAAACTATTTTGAGTCTAGTTATATATCGGAGAGTAGGAATTCTTTTTACTCCTTATCCCCTTCATCACTCTTGTGAGGAATCATGACGTAGGTGTTTTGATTCCATTACTCTTCCCACTCAATTTTTTTTAGGATCACACGGGTATTGTTGGAATCATTGCGATATCGATGTGATGGGAATTCTATTCTTGGTGCCTCCTAACATTTTGGGGTTGTGACAGTGTCCGGGGGAGTTGAGCTCCAAGGTGTTTTCGTCACAGTTGTTATCGTTTCAGTTCCGGAATACCAGAGGACGCCGACATCGAAAACGCTTCTATACTCTTTGTGGTGAGAGTAGTTTGGCGCCACCCAGTACTAGGGAGAGCGATCAGATGTATTGCCACAACTAGTATAGCTGCTGTCTTTCGAAGGTCTGAGGTAAATGAGTTTCCGAGGTTCTTGGTTATGTGTTGAGGAGGCGGTACATTTGGAGCATAGAATTCTGCCAGGAGTTGTGTGATGATATTTTGCTCCTTGTACTTGTTGTACCGGATTGCATAAACAAGAATTTTGGGAGTTCCTAGGTGGGAATTCAAGTAGTTATCTAGAATTATCCTTCCAACAAATGCATAAGGTGTTATGTATTTGTTCCGGCTTATTTCCCAAGCCAATCCTTTGTTTTGTTTTGAGTTGTGGTATTCGAGTTGTTTCGATGTCAGTGTTGATTCCATACCTTTCCTAAGTGGTGTTCTCATATTTCTATGGCAGTGCTAATTCTTCTTGATCATCGAGATTGTCATCTCAAATTTTTTTCCAACCGGTGTGCTTCTCGTCAAGATAATTTAATCGTCTTTTTCATTTGCAAGAGCAATTCTTAGTTTTCTCAACGGTGTCAGTTTCATCCGTCCCAAGTTGCATTTTTTTCCCACCATCCCACCCTTTTCTTCAAGGACTCAGATTTCTTAATCAAGTATCCTTTTATTTATGTGAAGTTTCGTCATCCTTTTCTTCCAAGTTTCATCCGGTGATTCCTCTTGTAGATGCTCAGGAGCTACAAGTTCATCATTCTTCGTTATCATTTTCTTTCCCGTTGGACTAAATGCAAGCTTTCAGTGTTGATCATATCTCTTTCGTCATTTCAAATGCTTTCTCATGCCGGTGCACCTCTTAATTATCCACCTCTCTTTATTCTTTTGATCTGGAGTGTTGAAGACATCTCAAAAGATTCACGTTTCCATTCTTAATCCGTTCAAGCTATTTCGAGATTGCTATCTCATTCAAGCCATTAAAATCAAGGGGCAATTCCAGTTCTGCCCCTAACTCAAACCCACTACTCAGTTTTGCCCCTAGTTTTCGGGTATGCTTAGTTTTGCCCCTCTGCCGTCAAGTCACCTTATAGAAATGCCCTTCTGTGCCTTTACCGTCTGGTCAAAGGGCTTTGACCGTCTAGTGAACAGTATAAAAAAATCTAAAATTTTGTGAGATCAAAGATACTCAGGTGTGTGCAAATTTTCGTGCTGTTTGGACATTCCAGGAGCTCGTGGCAAAGGAAAATAGTAAATCTGTACGCCTATGAACAGTAAATTCAAAAAAAATAGCAAGAAAATTCAAAAAAATATGAAATTTTTTGGCATCCAAGATGCTCGGGTGCGGAAGGTGTGTGCAAATTTTTGTTGTGTTTAAACATTGTAGGAGCTCGCGGAGAAAAAACCAAAATTTGGCTCAGAAAAAAACTTTGAAAAAATGCACTATTTTTTTTGCTAGAGCTCCTCGCATGTCATTTGATCACAAAAACTTGCAAGCACCTTGCACACCCAAGCTTCTTTGATGCCAAAAAATTTCATATTTTTTTGAATTTTCTTGCTATTTTTTTGAATTTACTGTTCACAGGCATACAAATTTACTGTTTTTCCTTTGACACGAGCTCCTGGAATGTCCAAACAGCACGAAAATTTGCACGCACCTTGTGCACTTGAGTATCTTCGATCCCACACAATTTCAGATTTTTTTGATACTGTTCACCAGACGGTCAAAGCCCTTTGACCGGATGGTAAGGGCACGGAAGGGCATTTCTATAAGGTGACTTGACGACAGAGGGGCAAAACTAAGCATACCCGAAAACTAGGGGCAAAAATGAGTAGTGGGTTCCAATTAGGGGCATAAATGTAAATGTCCCTTAAATCAACCGGTGGAGTCTCTCTTTAAAAATCGTTCAACGTTGTTCTCTTTTGAGTGGCCCATAACCCACAGGTCTTTTCCAAGGATCTTACCTGACTCTTCTAATTTTTCTGGAGTTATTCTCAAATTCTTTTCAAAGTTTGACGTAAGAATGATTTTTCATCAGTCAGATGCCGTGTTCAAGATCGCTTTCAAATTCTTTTCATCTTTTGCTCAACTTCTCTTTATTCATTGTTCCGGGGGGTCTCAACAATTCTTAGTGGCGTTCCTCATTGTCATTCCCAGCTTTGAAGACCGAAGAAGTGTTTCCTCTAAATTTTGGCCCTTTCTCTTGAAGATTCATGGTTCTAGGTTGATGCTATCCTCCCGAATTGTTTCCATTCGTGAGAAATTCTTTTCTTGTCTATCCGGAGCATTTCAGAGTTGGTTTCGTTCTCAATCCTCCGGAGGCCATCATTTCAGAAGATTTATTCATTCTCAATGTTCATCTCTCATTCCAAATTCTTCCGGTGCTTTGTTCAAGTATTCTCTAGTCATCTCATGATCTCTTCGCTCTCTTGGATTTAAATTCCCTCAAGTATCTTCATTCAGTTTTCTAATTCTTCATGGTGATTCATTCTATTTTTTTCATTCATTTTCAAATTCTTACGGTGGATTGTTCAAGATTCCTCTTCCTATGTTCTTGTATCAATTAATTCTTTCTTTCCAAAATCCCAACGGTGATTCGTTGAAGAACTTACCAAGTTTGCGCAATATCTCTCCTCATGCCTCACAAGAAGAATAAGTAGCATGCTTATTCGTGGCTTGTCACCAATTTAAGTTCATGAAGGATAAGCATAACAAAATTCTTGTTATTGTTTCCTCAAGATGATTTAATTCCTTCTTCCAGAGTTCCTTCATGATATCAATTTCCTCGGTTCTAATTTATTCATCTTTTCTTTTACGGATTTCAAAATTTTCGCATTATCTCGTCATGAAGCTTCATCTAAATCATTGCAAGCTTTCAATTCTTATTCTTTCAATCTGCGCTTCTTTTCCATCATCCTTTTATATCTGGAGTATTCCAAGAATTTCTTCATGGTGGTTCATTAAAGATCTCATTCATTCTCCAAGTCTTCATCAAGATTCTTGCTGGAGGAGCTCAAGTATTCTTCTTCTTGCATTTCGAAGTGCAATTCTTTCTACCTTATCTTTGGATGTGGTGTTATGTCATTCTTGACAATTCCCCTTCTTGTTTCATGATTCACGAGTTGTCAGGAATGAGATATTTTAAAAACCATTGTTTCCGCTTCATTCAAGAGTTCTTTCAACCCAACAATTTCTTCCTTGGCGTTATCTTGGGTTATATTTTACCTAAAAGCCTTTCTGATGAATTGTTACTATTTGTGGTGATTATGCACGATCCAAGCTTGCTCTTTATTCTCTCGGTGGAAGAAGTTTTCATCTCTTCATTGATCTCAAGTAGTCAATTAATTCCGTGCGTGGTAGGATTTCACCTCAAAGTTTGGAGATGTTTTTTCGATAAGGCCACTTGAAGCATAACTTTTGGTTGTTGATTCTTTCAACAATCCATTCTAGCATTACTCATAAACCAGTTCTTTCAAGTCCATTGGTGGTAGAAGATGTTGTTCTCTTCCCCATTCTTTCATTCCATTCTTTAAATTGTTTCAGAGGCTTTGTGTTGCTGCTCTCATCAAGTATCATCCCATCTTGTCAAGTTCATGTTAAATTCCTTTCTGTTTTCAGCCGGAGTGTTGTCCAAATTCTTTCGTCCTTATTCCTTCTCTATTTCATTTTAACCGGAGTGGTTTCAAAGTCTATCTTGTCCCTTAAGCTCTTGGTTCTCATCGTATTCCTTGTTCCTCTTGTCCAATGGACTATTTGCAATCTCCTTCTTCTCTGTTGTATTCTTTCTTTCAAGTTGTTCAACCTCTCAAGGTTCGTGTTTTCACTCGTTTGTCAAAGAAGCAACTTGGTTTTACCTCTGCTTCTTCCCTCCCTCTTCTCATTCCTAGATCTCGGGGCGAGATCTCTTGTAAGTGGAGGAGTGTTGTGACGCCCCGGAACCAACGCTCCAGATGCCTTCCATTTATTTTCATTGTTGCTGTGTGTTTTGTTTGTTTGTTGCATTAATCATCGCATCATTCGCATTGCATCGGCACTCTGTTGTCGTCATTTTTCAAAACTTGCATTCGCTCGTAGTTGCCGCTTCGTCCTTGTCTCTGTTGACCTTCTCTCAGATCAACCGGACCACTCTCTTCTCTCTTGTCCCTGAGCCCAACAAAAAACGCCTTGTCTTCGTGGCCTTCTGTCAGACCCCTTTGTCTTCGTTTTGCCTCTTGTCTAAATGTCCTACCTTTTTTTTGCATAGTGCACAGATCCCCCGCGCGCGCGTCCGAGAACTTCCTTGAACCCGAACCGCCCGGTCATGACCGATGGGTCCGGATCAACCCCGAGATACCCTAAATATCTTTTGTTTCTTCATTTGACTACCTGATTGACCCAAAGCCGTCCGATGATGATCGGACGCCCATAAAACACCTCCACCTGCTATTTAATCAGAGCAACCCTAAAATCTAGGAGAGCTGTCCCATCCTCCTCATCGTCGCTGCCACTCCTCCTCTCTCTTCTTCCTCGGGATCCACCTTCCTCCTCGTTTTCCAAATCGGGCCAACCACAACCTACCAATCCATCAATGCACTGCCTCCCTTGATCCCCCATCCAACCACCTGCCCGAGCTCCTCCGATCGAAGCCACCAGAGAGCCCTGCTGCCCCGACCAAGAGCCTCCCTGCTCGCTCGATGTGGGATCGAGAGGGAGCTCCTCCCGTTTGCTCCACCCTCCATGGCGCCGTCGCCGCCAGTGAACCCAGCCACCTGGACCGCGCCCCGTCTTCTCCGTCGACCCCCTGCTCCAGGACTAGTCCATGCCACTGCTTCCTTCTCTCTCCCTCGGGTGCAATCTCTGTCTCCCAAACTCTCTCTTTTCTCAGTGTCCCGCATGACGCCATGGATGCACCAGTTCGACTCAACCTTGCCAACCTCAACCTCGCCGTTGCCTCGCCTCCTCTGCTCCGGTCGTCGTCGCCGGAATGCCACCGGGGAGCCGCAGTATGGCCTGCCTCACGCCCGAGCGAGCGCGAGCTCCTATGCCCTTCCATGTCGTCCCAGCCTCGCGGGTGAGCAGCTGCCCGTCCACGCCATCCTGACTTGCGCCCTCCTTCCTCCCGTTCTTCTTTCCTCTCTGCTCCCTCACACGTTACCTAATCAGCCGCGCCACCACCATTTTGTAGGAGCCACCGCTGCCAACGTTTGATGTCTACTACACAACTTGTTCTTGTAGACTCGTGTTGGACCTCCAAGTGCAGAGTTCTGTAGGATAGTAGCAATTTTCCTCAAGTGGATGACCTAAGGTTTATCAATCCGTGGGAGGCATAGGATGAAGATGATCTCTCTCAAACAATGCTGCAACCAAAGAACAAAAAGTCTCTTGTGTCCCCAACACACCAAATACAATGGTAATTTGTATAGGTGCACTAGTTCGGCAAAGAGATGGTGATACAAGCATAGTAATGATAGTAGATATTGATTTTTGTAATAGGAACAATAAAAAAACTGCAAGGTAGCAATTGATAAAATGGAGCACAAACGGTGTTGCAATGCTTGAAAATGAGGCCTAGGGTCCGTACTTTCGCTAGTGCAATCTCTCAACAATGCTAATATAATTGGATCATATAACCATCCCTCAACGTGCGATGAAGAATCACCCCAAAGTTCTTATCTAGTGGAGAACATAAGAAGAAATTGTTTGTAGGGTACGAAACCACCTCAAAGTTATCCTTTCCGATCGATCTATCCAAGAGTTCGTACTAAAATAACACCAAGTTATCCTTTCCGATCGATCTATCGAAGAGTTCATACTAAAATAACACCATATGACACACATCAACCAACTGTAATGTCACCTAGATACTCCAATGTCACCACGAGTATCCGTGAGTTGATTATACGATATGCATCAAACAATTTCAGATTCATAATACTCAATCCAACACAAAGAACCTCAAAGAGTGCCCCAAGATTTCTACCGGAGAAACAAGGACGAAAATGTGCATCAACCCCTATGCATAGATTATCCCAATGTCACCTCGGGAATCCACGAGTTGAGTGCCAAAACATATATCAAGTGAATCAATATGATACCCCATTGTCACCACGAGTATTCATAGCAATACATACATCAAGTGCTCTTAAATCCATAAAATTATTCAATCCAATAAAAACGAAATCTCAAAGGGAAAACTCAATTCATCACAACCAGATAAAGAGGGGAAAACACCATATGATCCAACTATATTAACACAGCTCGCGATACATCAAGATCGTGCCATCAAGAACATGAGAGAGAGAGAGAGATTAAACACATAGCTACTGGTACAAACCCTCAGCCCTGAGGGTGGACTACTCCCTCCTCATCATGGTGGCCGCCGGGATGATGAAGATGGCCACCGGTGATGATTTCCCCTTCCGGCAGGGTGTCGAAACAGGGTCTAGATTGGTTTTTCATGGCTACAAAGGCTTGCGACGGCGGAATTTTTGATCTAGGGTTATTTCTGGGGGTTTCTGTATTTATAGGATTTTTGGCGTCAGTTTCACGCGAAGATGGGCTTCAAGGGGCCCACTCTCCACCAGCACACGGGCAAGGCCCCTAGCGCGCCCTGGTGGAGGGTGGCCACCTCCTTCACCTTCTGCCCCCAACGAAGCTTCTAGTGCCTTTTTTGTTCCAAAAAAAATCGTCAAATTTTTTTAGCTCATTTGGAGAACTTTCATTTCTGCACAAAAAACAACACCACGGTAGTTCTGCTGAAAACAACGTCAATCCGGGTTAGTTCCATTGAAATCATACCAAAACCATGTAAAATTGTTGTAAACATGGCATGAATACTTCATAAATTATAGACACGTTGGAGACGTATCAGCATCCCCAAGCTTAGTTCCTACTCGTCCTCGAGTAGGTAAATGATAAAAGAAATAATTTATGAAGTGTGAATGCTAGCATAGTGTGTAAGTTTGATCAATGATAATTTCAATCACTTTTCCTAGCATCATAATAGCAACTCTTTCTCATAAAACTTCTCATGTTAAAGTAGCAACCAATTCACATGTTATGGTTCAAACAATGAATTCCCTTGAAACTTAACAACCTATGTTCTTAGTCACCAAACAATTGTAATTCAACTTATTCTCAACAAATTCTAAGTAAGAGCTCCACATACTCAATCATCATATAGTCTTCTATGATTGCTAGTACTCAAAGCATATTTTTAGAACAAATGGCATCCATCGAACACAGAGAAAGATAGGGGCTTAATGTTTTGCCTTCCAACTCATTTATCATAGAGATAATTGTTAACAATAATAAAGCATGATCAAATATATTTGACTGATCATATGTGCCTAGATCTTTCCCCACAACATGATGCTTTCCAACTTGAGAATAATTGAGGTTGAAATGATAATGCATACTGTTGACTCTTGCATAAAAGTAAATACTGAAAACTAAAAGATAGGCCCTTCGCAGAGGGAAGCAGAGGTTGTCATGCGCTTTTTATTTTTGGATGCGCAATCTCTTAATGCAAAGGAACGTCATGTTATATTGCCCCTTATGATAGCAACCTTTATTATGCAGTCCATCACTTTTAACTTTGCCATCACAAGTTTGTACAATGCTTATTTTCCCTTACAATAAAATTTCAAACATATTTAGGAGCAATTTTTATTGCTTTATGTACCGATGACAACTGAATTGAAGGATCTTATTCAATCCATAGGTAGGTATGGTGGACACTCATTGCAAGAAACTGGGTTAAGGGTTTTTGGATGCACAAGTAGTATCTCTACTTAGTACAAATTTTTGGCTAGCAAAAGATCCTAGGCAAACACCACATGTTGGAGGATCCATAACAATATAACTTCTATGCAAATATACACAACCATAACTCAATACGTTGTCTTCCTTGTCCAACTTCAACTAATTTGCTCAATTTTGAAAATAATTAATGGGTATTCACAATCATAGAAGATGTCCAAGATAATATATTTGTATGTGAAAGTTCTCTTCCTTATACTAATCATTCATGAATTGCTTGTATGACCAATATTGTGATTGTCAAGCTTCAAAAGATTTCACTTTCTAAACCCAATGTGAAGCTACTATTGTGTATAATACAAGCATGTGAAGCACATATAATTTCAACTTTATGATATTCAATTCATTCTACAATTTACTCATAGGATATAAGTGAAGCACAAGAGTAAATGACAAGCTACTCCAAAAAGATATAAGTGAAGTTCAAGCGAGTAGTTAAGTAAATGGGTAGCTATTTGAGGACTCTCTCAAATTTAAAAACTTTTAGATCTAACTATTTTATTAAAACAGCAAGCAAAACAAAATAAAATGACATTCCAAGAATAGCACAACTCATGTGAAGAAGCAAGAACTTAGGTTCAACCTATACTAACCGATAATTGTTGATGAAGAAAGGTGGGATGCCTACTGGGGCATCCCCAAGCTTAGATGCTTGAGACTTATTGGAATATTATCTTGGGATGCCTTGGGCATCCCCAAGCTTGAGCTTTTGTGTCTCCTTAATTCCTTTTATATCACGGTTTCCCTAAATCTTAAAAACTTCATCCACACAAAACTCAACAAGAACTCATGAGATAAGTTAGTATAAATCAATGCATAACCTTATCATTCTCTACTGTATAAAATCACTAAATTATTATTTAACATTGCATACTAAATACCTCTGCATCACTAAAGGTAGAAGGTAAATAAAAGATAGGCCCTTCGCAGAGGGAAGCAGAGGTTGTCATGCGCTTTTATGGTTGGATGCATAAAATCTTAATGCAAAAGAACGTCACTTTATATTGCCGCTTGTGATAAAGAACTTTATTATGCAGTTCATCGCTTTTATTTCTTCCATATCACAAGTTCGTATAAATCTTATTTTCCTCACACTAAAATATCATACATATTTAGAGAGCAATTTTTATTGCTTGCACCGATGACAACTTACTTGAAGGATCTTACTCAATTCATAGGTAGGTATGGTGGACTCTCCTGGCAAAACTGGGTTAAGGGTTTTTGCATGCACAAGTAATATCTCTACTTGGTGCAAAAGATTTGCTGGCATAGGATGAGAAGCAAGCTCAACATGTTGGAGGATCCATGACAATATAACTTCTATTCGGATATAAAGAAACATAACCCATTACGTTGTGATGCGGAGCATCCTACGATCATCCCCATGTACACTCCGACTACTCCCCAAGCCCCAAGTGGACATACGACGAGACCTCAAGCATTGGACACAAGGTGAACCCGCTCCTAAATGCTTCCCCTTTCCATTCGTGCGAGACATGGTTGCTACCTCATGCAAAGACACTACATGTGCTTAGGTACCAAGAAGACCCTCTCGGAGATGCTCGGGATCACGGACAAGTCCCCAAGTACATGGACGAAGGAGCATGACGGAAGGATCCGGAGAAGGTTCCCAGGCCTCGAACATCTGGCCCCTGGCCCGGACATCCGGCCCCTGAAGCCAGCGGCCACAGCAATAGCCCATCCGAAGAGCATCTCCAGGCCCCGGACATCCGGCCCAGGCCCCGGACATCCGGCACAGGCCCCGGACATCCGGCCCGACGCGAGCCGCCGAACATCCGGCCCCAGCCTGGAAATCCGGCCTCCTTCACAAAATGCATCAGAGTCCAGCCCGGACATCCGGCTCTTCTTGAGCCGCCGGACATCCGGCCCCCAGCCCGGACATCCAGCACCTGCCTGTGCGCAGAGATCGGGCCAAGGGCCCATGTATCCCCCCTCTCACTTACCCCTTCGTGGGCTAGCACTATATATAGACCCCCTCCTCCTCCTAGTTAGGGTTAGCAAAGGATTAGCTCATTTGAGAGATAGAGCTTTGCTCATCCACTTGGTTACTTCTCCATTGGAGTTCACGGCCTCTTCGGAGAAGATCCCCCAAGCGGATTCAAGACCCCATCACGGGAAGACCCCCTCAAGACCTCCTCACGGAGAATAAGTACCGCCACTTGTATCATCCTTTGTTGCGTTTGGATCATGTATCTCTTTGTGTTTCGAGGATCTAGCACATGTATAATCGAATCTTGTTGGTTTGAGTGATTTCTCTCATTTTCCCCTCGTGTTTCCCCTCGTATTCTTCGTAGGATCCCTCCAATCATGAAAGATCGGGCCCTAGGGTTCTACCCTACATCATCTTGGTATCAGAGCAAGGTTGATCACGAATTTGGAGCCCCTACCCCTATTTTTCTAGCCTAATTTTGTTGTGTTCTTCCCCAATTTCAAAAATCCCCACCAAAAATACCCCCCAATTTTTTTGTGATTTGTTGATTTGATGATGTTTTGTTGATTTTGATCCATGGATTTGCTTGGTTTCAAGTGGATCTAGCTTTCCCCCATCTTTTTCCCCCTTTCCATCCACAAAATCCATCAAATTTTGCCCCCAAAATCATCAATTTCCGCCCCAAATCTAGTTTCGAAGTCCAAATCCCGATCTGGAATCATCGGGCCGGACATCCGGGCCCCAAGCCGGACATCCGGCTCCTGGATCACAAAATCTGCACGGTTCTGGACATCAGCCCCCGGATATTCGGCCCCCACCCCTGGATGTCCGACCCCTAGGATTTTAGCCTTTTCCGTTTCACCGTTTTATCCATAACTAATTCATCCGGAGTCCGATTTTGACGTTTTTTAGCTCGTTTTGAAGCTATTGACATCCCCCATCCAACAAAAATACTACCATCACCATTTGAGTCCATCAAATTTTTGGAACTTTGGCATCTTTGCCTAGGGCCTTCACCACATCCTCCGCTATACCACCACCAACTTCCGCAACCTAACCCATTTTGTTCCCCATAGCATTTGTGGTTGTTTGAGTAGCGATTCGAGTCTCCTAAGGTGTTTAGGCTACTTAGGGACGATTGCTTCTTCATCAACCACCACCATAACTTCCGCATAGGCTTGCCCACCATACACTTCCGCCACCCCAACTTAACCCATTTTTGTTTGTGTTGTGAGTTGTGTCTCCTAAGGTGTTTCGGCTACTTAGGGACCGTGCGTTCAACTCCGGCACCATGTATAGCCCATCATACCCTTCCACCACCATAACCCATTTTGACCGGGTTTCCACTAATACTTCCGCAACCATCACCGCATTCCCGCTACCACCATTTTGACATTTGACGTTTGAGATTTTGAGCTCGCGGTTTTTCCGTTTCCTAAGGTGTTTCGGCTAATTAGGAACGGTTCGACATCGACACCACCACCACTTATCATCGCCCCGGTCCCGACATCGAGAATGACCACTTCATCATAACCCGTCCTTATGTACACACGACAAACCATTGACGGTAACCTCGACGACACCATTGTATATTTCCCCTTGCAATTGCATTGTTAACCCCTAGCCCATTTTGCGTCACTTGCCTATCGAGACTAGCCATTTGAGTATTGCCGGGCCACGCTACTTGTGCACATTAGTGATCATCGATCCGCCCTTCCATTGCATACATACCATATCATATTGGTATCATCTTGGTATCATCATATCATCTCGTGTGCCACAAGATTGTTCCCGCATATACACAATTGCTATCTTGGTTTGTGCATTTCGCAAAAGTGGCCATATAAAAAAAAAATAAAGCTTTTAAGCAAAAGAGAAAGAGCAAAGAAGCTTGTAAGCAATAGCCATAGCATCATACCACATTGCATATAAGATCATCTTGGATCATCTTGAGAGGAACACCGGGAACCATATATACATAGCATACTTGGGATAGAAGTTGTTGCATTTTTGTCTCCTATAGGTTGTGCACAAGTGTCGTATCCGCCTATTGAGCAATCATGCTAGCATCTCTCTAGAGTTGTGCAACAAGAGCATTTTCCGTGGATTCCATATTTTGAGCTCATTCCTTGGTTGCACGACCCCATTTATCTATCCGTGTGTGTGTTTCCGTGTGCCATTCATTGCTATTGGTCTACTTGTTTCACTTGCGAATTTGTGAATCTCTTTCAACATTATTGACTCTTGCTAACATTTTGCATCAAATTTTTGTGCCACTAGCCTCACCAAGCTACTCCATAAGCCTTATTTGTGTAGGTGTGAGAAATTGACGAGATCGATACCAATTGTGCTATTTCCTTGTTACATCATTGAGTGATCATTGATCCATTCTCAACATTGGTCAAGGGACATTTGGTATAGTTCTCTCCTTTCTTCCACTCATATTTGCTCGAGTCTTGTGATGGATAGGCAAGGCATTTCATCTCCGGTCTTCGACGACAACGACGGCGCGAACAACTACATCACCAAAACGTCCATCTTTGAACTACAACGAGCAACAAAAGGTGCACAATCAAGATTGCGAGAGTGCATCAACAATCTCACCACCGACATACAACAATCCGAGCTACGTACAAGAGACTACCTCGACCACAAAATCTCCACCCTAAAGGAGGAGAAAGATGCAAGGATGGAGGAGATTCGGACCTTGTTGATCAACCGTTCTTCCCCTTCGTCATCTTCAAGGCGGCAGTGAGCAAGTCGATCATCTTTGGAGCTCCCATGCGACGCAAGTGCAAGTCGTCCACGTCCACATCTACATGGCGACGATCATCACATCCGTGATCCACGTCATCATGAAGGGCAAGTCACCTCCAAGAATCATGTGCACGACGATGACGAACGACATCTACTACAAGCTCAAGTACGACAACGACACCATCAACATGAAGATGCTCGAGACGCGCAAAGCTACAAGTACCAACAAGCTCTACATCAAGCTACGGCCAAACTTCATGAGCACAAGAGAAGACCACGAGATAAGCACCACCAAGAGGAAGCTATGGCTACAACAAGCACCACTTCGGCATCTTCGCCAAGTGTTATCAAGGCATCTTCACCTTTGGACGTACGACATCTACGCCTACTTCCCACAAGTTTGCCTACATCGACAACTTCAATGACAAGGCGACCACCTACAAGCGAGGGCGACACTTCCATCTTCGGAAGCCCCTCAAGGAAGATGACCGAGCATGGGAAATTCCCTTCGGTCATGGAGACGAGCTAAGAGGTGCCACATCATATGGGCCTCCTACAACAAGACGGCGACAAGAAGGTCGAGCAAGGGCCATCCCCTTCGACTACGGCGACGAGCGCGAACCTCTTCAACGACATGAAGATGGCGCCCCAACGAGACTCCTACTCCGAGTCAAGCTATGAGAACGCACATGAGTCCTTCTCTTTGGTCTTGCAGGAGAGTGATGTTTTGCCACATCCTACGGCATTCATCTTCGGAGGCGTTATGGATGAAGAGGTTGAGCATGGGACTATCCCTTCAACCAAGGCGGTGATAGGAGTTGAGCATGGAGACATTTGCACCTACATCTCTCTGACACCCACATGTGACGAGATGCCCCAATTGCCATGTGAGGAAAGCCACCACCCCATGAGTGAGATGAGTGACTCCACCATACATGACATTGAGAGCATTTCCTATGAGAGGATGAGTGTGACCACCACTAGCCCCACACTTGAGAGCATGCCACACATCCTATGCGAGGTTGAGAGCCATTTGAGTGACTCCACCAACCATATGAGTGAGAGCATCTTACCGGGAGTGAGTGAACCACAACACTTAGCGAGTGAGGTAGTTGAGACGGCTTGTGACGCCACTATGATTTCTAACGACTTAACCTCTACTCCGAGTGTGTTTTCCTTTTTGGTGCTAGATCTCCAACAAGACAAAGTGCCAATCCTCGACAAGTCCATCCCTCCAATGGGAAAACCGATGCCCATGGTGGAAGAAGATGCACCCCCCACATGGTACCATCATGTTGCAACCTCACCTACAACACATGAGCGAAGCTCTAAAGGTAACATAGGTGATGGTACTTCTCTTGTCCCACTAGTGGACTATCTTGACATCGATTGCTCCCATGATGTTGATCACCCTATGGATTCATCACATACTACGTCTTGTTTCGATATGCCACCCATTTATGATGAATATGATGATGAGCATGTTGAATTGCCCACTTGTGATGCTATGCTCCATAGGATATCATGTGAAAATTCTATTGGTCACATCATGTTTGATAATCCTTTGAACTTGTCATATGCTATGAGTGAGATCTCCCATATTGCATCATTTCAATCTCAACATAGTAACTATGCATGCCCCATTAAAATAAATCCCATTTGCACTTATGGCATAGATGACGAGATGATGGTCATTGGCTTTTTTTTTCATGTGATGATATTGCCATGCTTCCTTTACATGATTTGCACAATTCATCTACTATGCCATGCCATGATCACATTGTTCCAAATATGCTTTGTTTTGGATGTTGTCAATATTCTCCATGTGATGTTTCCACTAATTCTCATGAGGAGACCCCCATAGTTTCCTCATACATATTAGGAGATTTTGATGCATTCCATACTTTGCATGATTCCCATAATTGCATGCACCATATGCATTCCATGAATAACAATGCTCTACATATTTCTCATGATGCATTACACAATTTGAGTCTCCATTATGCTATACATAAGAACAAACCTATCATGATGGATGACATGGTTTTATATCACACATCTCACTTATTTGAGCATTGGATATTTTGTGCTAACCAACACATGCACGTATGCATCATGATGGATGATGTGTACATATATCACGCACACACAATTTTCCCTTTGCCTTTGTTTTGTGTAGGTATTCATATATACTCGTCAACCTCTCAATCCCAAGAGTTGATGAAACAAGCTCTTGAGAGCAACGATGACTTGGGATCCCATGCACTATCCTTACCACCGTTCCCTTCGCGCAAGGACTACGCGCATCTCTTCTACTTGGCTCTCACACGGCTATGGGCTATATACCAACTGTCATCTTATACCCATTTTCCCGTGTTCACTTTGCATGTTATGCCTCTTTATATGCCTTTGCCATGCAATTGTGACCCTTGCTTGCACTTACATGTGATTCACCATTATGCTACTCCTATGTGTATTTGCATGCTTGGTGGAGATGCTAGTAGCTATTGCCATGATTTCTTTGTGCCCCATGCTATTGATGCTTGTTGTTTTGGGAGAGTCATGATGTCCCATTTCTATTTACATATGGCCTCTCGCCAATACATTGATGATATTTTGCTCATATCTTGCTTTCATGCTTGTGATATGTCATGTGCATTATTCATGACCACTATTTGCACACATGACATGCTTGCCATGATTCCTTCTAGTACGTTGCATCTTCGCACTAATAGCTTGCTTGACTTGATCACTATGATTGCTTGCTTTGTCGCATCACCCATGTTCCATTCTTACTCGCTTTTCTTGGGTTGATGACATATATGTTCATGCCTCTCACTTGATTTGTCTTGACCATTATCTCTTGTCTCCATTAGTTGCATCTCTCATATCACCTTGTATTGAGTGCCAACTTGCTATGCTTATTGATCATGGAGACTTGGACATATTACTTGAGAATCATGCTTGTTTACTTGAGCCTAATGTCTTTGGTTGTAGTCGCATCATATGCTTTCATACCATGTCACATCTTGTACTTTCTTATGATAAGAATGATGAAAACACTTGTTGGGTATTTCACCACATGAATGTTTGGTTTTGCATTTTCGCTAACCTCATTTGTTTTTCCGAGTGTTTGTCATGTTCTTTCATTTTGAAGGATTCACAAGGCGATTCCATCACGAGACATATTGGGTATGTGAAGGCATACATGTTGTACAACTCCAACATCCTCGAGAAACTCCTAAAGGTGAACTCCTTCCCTTTGAGCCATCTTCAAATATGCATATTGGATGGGCCATGCTTTCATTGTTGTCTCCTTCTTCTTGTCTACATGATACATATATTGGATGGAGGACCGACATTGGAGATGGACCCCATGGACCTTCAAGTTGAGGAGTGCTTGGACTTATTGGATGCACCTTCGGACCACCACTTATGCCACGACATTGAGCCATGGTACAACACTACCCATGACAAATTTGCATCTTATGCATGGATTGACTTGCATTATGATATCCTTGTTGCATCTTCTATTGCCATGTCATCCATGATATATGAGCTTGTGCATTTTCTTAGCAAATTTGTTGTGATGTTCCTTGATGGCATATTCTTACATCATGATCATATTGCCCACCATCAATTGCATGATAACATCATCATTTTGAGCATCCATTGCCATGTTCATGCTCTTGATAAACCATCATACTATGACATCATCTTGCATAATGGTAGAATTTGCTTTGTGCACCGTGACAATTACCACACCTTTGTGCGCGCATCAAATACTTTTGCTCCCATGAATGCTTTACATATCATTCTATATCATTTGGCTAAGCTTCATGCGCTTTGTCACGAACAATCTTTTTGGATGAACTCATGTTTACTTGATGGACACCTTGTGTGCGCTAACCATTGTATTTCCAAGTGTCATTTGTGTTTGCTGTTTTTGCATGTGTACCACTCCGGAGACACCTTGGATTACTTGGATTGCGCCATGTCTTCCACTTCGTCCAACTACAAGTCCGTCCACGACAACTGTTTCCATGGTGATGAGGTTTTTGATCCGAGGTCGGATCTTTCCCAAGGGAGGGGAGATGATGCAGAGCATCCTACGATCATCCCCATGTACACTCCGACTACTCCCCAGGCCCCAAGTGGACATACGACGAGACTTCAAGCATACGCCATTGGACACAAGGTGAACCCGCTCCTAAATGCTTCCCCTTTCCATTCGTGCGAGACATGGTTGCTACCTCATGCAAAGACACTACATGTGCTTAGGTACCAAGAAGACCCTCTCAGAGATGCTCAGGATCACGGACAAGTCCCCAAGTACATGGACGAAGGAGCACGACGGAAGGAACCGGAGAAGGTTCCCAGGCCCCGGACATCCGGCCCCTGGCCCGGACATCCGGCCCCTGAAGCCAGCGGCCACAGCAACAGCCCAGCCGAAGAGCATCTCCAAGCCCCGGACATCCGGCCTAGGCCCCGGACATCCGGCATAGGCCCCGGACATCCGGCCCGACGCGAGCCGCCGAACATCCGGCCCCAGCCCGGAAATCCGGCCTCCTTCACAGAACGCATCCGAGTCCAGCCCGGACATCCAGCTCTTCGTGAGCCGCCGGACATCCAGCCCCCAGCCCGGACATTCGGCACCTGCCTGTGCGCAGAGATCGGGCCAAGGGCCCATGTATCCCCCCTCTCACTTACCCCTTCGTGGGCTAGCACTATATATAGACCCCCCTCCTCCTAGTTAGGGTTAGCAAAGGATTAGCTCATTTGAGAGATAGAGCTTTGCTCATCCACTTGGTTACTTCTCCATTGGAGTTCACGGCCTCTTCGAAGAAGATCCCCCAAGCGGATTCAAGACCCCATCAAGGGAAGGCCCCCTCAAGACCTCCTCATGGTGAAGAACTACCGCCACTTTATCATCCTTTGTTGCGTTTGGATCGTGTATCTCTTTGTGTTTCGAGGATCTAGCACATGTGTAATCGAATCTTGTTGGTTTGAGTGATTTCTCTCATTTTCCCCCTCGTGTTTTCCCTCGTATTCTTCGTAGGATCCCTCCAATCGTGAATGATCGGGCCCTAGGGTTCTACCCTACATCATGTTGTCTTCCTTGTCCAACATTAACCTTTTAGCATATAATATTTTAATGAGTGCTCACAATCACAAAAGATGTCCAAGATAGCGTATTTATATGTGAGAGCTCTTTTTCTTTATTACTTCCTATTAATTGCAACAATGACCAAAACTATGTTTGTGAACTCCCAACAAATTTCATGCGACATACTTCTTATATGTGAAGTCATCACTTCCCATAAGATCATTATATAATCCTTTTTTTATTTCTTTTATTCTTTATTTCTTTTACTCAAGATCATAGCAAGAAAGCAAAGCCCTCAACTCAAAACTAATCTTTATTATATAACTCTCGGACTCGATTACATAGAAGGAACAAAACCAAAACTCAAAGATAGATCATACTAAAACTTTATTCTACTAAACCGAGATAAAACCAAAAGGATCGAACTAAGAAAAATGATAAAGGTAAAGATGTGATGGTGATACGATACCGGGGCACCTCCCCCAAGCTTGGCACTAGCCAAGGGGAGTACCCTTACCCATGTACTTATGTCTCTTTCTTCGAAGGTGGTGATGATGGAGTTGATGTATTCTTCTTCTCCAGCTTGATTAAACTACCCTTCAGATCCTGCAATTCTCGAAGTACATGTTGTAGCATATTTGCATTCTTTTGAATTTCCTCTAAAAGATGCTTATTTTCAGGCCACCATGAGCTTTTCCCTGCACCACTTTCACTTGGACAGGATATATCCCAATTGGAGGGTATATGTGTATGAGGAGTATTCTCCACTCCATAATTATGAACCAAATTATGAAAGTTGTTCCGATTTAACCTGTGTAAGGGCCTCCTAGGGGGAAGTCCTTCTTGTATCTGTTAGCCTTCATGGTTGCTTGTAGTCCCTATTGCTTGATGGGGATCTAGAATAGTCGAGATGCCAGCCAGAGTGCCTCTCTCCGAAGCCGGAGGGTGGACCTCAAGCGAATCCCTTTCATCTTCTTCCATCATGACTTCCTCGGCCTTCGCCCTCCTGAGTTTCATCTGCATCAACCAAGCATCGTCATCCACATTGTTGGAGGAGGAGGAAGACATGCTGCCTGGCCTTGAAAACTCTGGCAGAAAACAGCTCAAAATGAAAACAGGGGATATTGCCGTGGTACGGTGGTCAAAACCTTCGGGAGATTATATAATGAATTTTTACCGACCAAAAGGAGTGTACTGCAAGAAAATGGAGTCTGGAGGGCACACGAGGTGGCCACAAGCCTGGGAGGTGCGCCCAGGGGGGTAGGGTGCGCCCCCAAGGCTTGTCGCCTCCTCGTGCACTTTTCGGACTACTTTTTATTTTCCTAATTTTTTAAATATTCCAAAACGGAGTAAAATTGCTTTTGGGAAAGTTTTGGAGTCGGTTTAATTATCGTATCACATACCTATTCATTTTTGGAGGTCTGGAGTGTTCTGATAGATATCCCTTATGTACTCTTCCGGTGTTATGGTATTAATAATATTGGTTTCAACATTTATGGGGGTACCTGAGATATAATGTTTGATTCTTTGCCTGTTTACCACCTTCGGGTTATTGCCTTCGGCGTTGTTGATCTTGATGGCATCAGAATGATAAACTTCCTCGATAATGTAAGGCCCTTCCCATTTAGAGAGAAGTTTTCCTGCAAAAAATCTTAAACGAGAATTGTATAGCAAGACATGTTCACCTACATTAAATTCATGCTTTTGTATCCTTTTATCATGCCATCTTTTAACTTTCTCTTTAAACAATTTGGCATTCTCATTTGCTTGGGTTCTCCATTCATCAAGTGAGCTAATGTCAAATAACCTCTTCTCACCGGCAAGTTTGAAATCATAGTTGAGCTCTTTAATTGCCCAATAAGCTTTGTTCTAGTTCAAGAGGTAAGTGACATGCTTTTCCATAAACCATTTTATATGGAGACATACCCATAGGGTTTTTATAAGCAGTTCTATAAGACCATAATGCATCATCAAGTTTCTTAGACCAATTCTTTCTAGATCTATTAACAGTCTTTTGCAAAATCAACTTTATTTCTCTGTTACTTAATTCTACTTGACCACTAGACTGAGGATGGTATGGAGATGCGATTTTATGGTTAACATCATATTTAGCAAGCAATTTACGGAAAGCACCATGAATAAAGTGTGAACCACCATCAGTCATTAAATATCTAGGGACTCCAAACCTCGGGAAAATAACTTCTTTAAGCATTTTAATGCAGGTGTTATGGTCAGCAGTACTAGTTGGAATAGCTTCTACCCACTTATTAACATTATCAACAGCAACCAAAATATGTGTATACAAATTAGAGGAAGGAAAAGGTCCCATATAATCAAATCCCCATACATCAAATGGTTCAATAACAAGTGAATAATTCATAGGCATTTCCCGACGTCTACTAATATTACCAATTCTTTGACATTCATCACAAGACAAGACAAACTTACGAGCATCTTAGAAAAGAGTAGGCCAATAAAAACCAGATTGTAATACCTTGTGTGCAGTTCTATCACCAGCATGGTGTCCTCCGTAGGCCTCGGAGTGACACTTGCGTAGGATCTGTTCCTGTTCATGCTCAGGTACACAACATCTAATAACACCATCTACTCCTTCCTTATAAAGGTGTGGGTCATCCCAAAAGTAATGTCTCAAATCATAGAAAAACTTTTTCTTTTGTTGGTATGTGAAACAAGGTGGTATAAATTTAGCAACAATATAACTAGCATAGTCTGCATACCATGGAGTACTACGAGAAGCATTTATGACAGCTAATTGTTCATCAGGGAAGCTATCATCAATAGGTAGTGGGTCTCAAGAATATTTTCTAACCTAGACAAGTTATCAGCTACGGGGTTCTTAGCTCCTTTTCTATTAATAATATGTAAATCAAATTCTTGCAACAAGAGAACCCATCTAATAAGTCTAGGTTTAGCATCTTTCTTTTCCATAAGATATTTAATAGCAACATGATCAGTGTGAACAGTTACTTTGGAATCAACAATATAAGATCTGAACTTGTCACAAGCAAATACAACTGCTAAAAATTCTTTTTCAGTAGTAGCATAATTTCTTTGAGCACTGTCTAGAGTTTTACTAGCATAATGGATAACATTTAATTTCTTATTAACTCTTTGTCCTAGAACAGCACCAACAACATAATCACTAGCATCACACATAATTTCAAAGGGTAGGTTCCAATCAGGTGGTTGAACAATAGGTGCAGAAATTAAGGCTTTCTTAAGTATTTCAAATGCTTCTACACAATCATCATCAAAAACAAATGGAACACCTTTTTGCAAGAGATTATTAAGAGGCTTAGAAATTTTAGAGAAGTCTTTAATAAATCTCCTATAGAAACCAGCATGGCCAAGGAAACTTCTTATACCTTTGATATCTTTAGGACAAGGCATTTTTTCAATAGCATCAACTTTTGCTTTATCAACTTCAATGCCTCTTTCATAGATTTTATGCCCCAAGACAATACCTTCATTAACCATAAAGTGGCACTTCTCCCAGTTCAAGACAAGATTAGTTTCTTCACATCTCTGCAAAACTCGATCAAGGTTGCTTAAGCAATCATCAAAAGAAGTTCCGTAAACGGAGAAATCATCCATGAAAACCTCAACAATCTTTTCACAAAAGCCAGAGAATATAGCAGTCATACATCTTTGAAAGGTAGCAGGTGCATTGCATAAACCAAAATGCATACGTCTATAAGCAAAGGTACCAAAAGGGCATGTAAAAGTAGTTTTTTCTTGATCCTCTTGTGACACAGGTATTTGGGAAAAACCAGAATAACCATCTAGAAAGCAGAAGTGTGTATGTTTTGATAGGCTTTCTAGCATTTGATCAATAAAAGGTAGAGGATAATGATCTTTCCTAGTAGCTTTGTTTAACTTTATAAAATCAATTACCATTCTATAACCTGTGACAATTCTTTGCGGAATCAATTCATTCTTATCATTAGGATCAACGGTAATACCTCCCTTTTTAGGGACACAATGGACAAAACTTACCCATCTACTATCAACTATAGGATAAATTATACCTGCTTCCAGAAGCTTTAGTATTTCATTACTTACCACTTCCTTCATTTTTGGATTCAATCGTCGCTGGTGATCAACAACAGGTTTAGCATCAGGTTCCATATTAATTTTGTGCTGACATAGAGTGGGACTAATGCCCTTAAGATCATCCAGAGTATATCCAATAGCGGCACGGTGCTTCTTCAGAGTTTTTAATAATTTATTTTCCTCATGCTCTGAAAGGTTAGCTCTAATAATAACATGATACATCTTTTTCTCATCGAGATAAGCATATTTCAAAGTATCAGGTAATTGTTTAAGATCGAACACAGGATCACTCTTGGGTGGTAGAGGATCTCCAAGAGTCTCAACAGGCAAATTGTGTTTCAAAACAGGCATTCGTTTAATGAAAATCTCGTCTAATTCCTTTCTTTCATTCATGAACATATCATTTTCATGGTCTAGCAAATATTGTTCTAAAGGATCAGTACGAGGCATGGCAATAGAAGCAAGACCAATAATTTCATCTTTACTAGGCAATTCTTTATCATGGGGTTGTCTACGAAATTTGGAGAAATTAAACTCATGAGACACATCCCCAAAACTTACACTAATAGTTTCTTTCTCACAATCTATTTTAGCATTAACAGTGTTCAAGAAAGGTCTACCAAAAAAGATGGGACAAAAATCATCTTGTGGGGAACCAAGAACTAGAAAATCAGTAGGGTATTTTATTTTCCCACACAAGACTTCAACATCTCTAACAATCCCAATTGGTGATATAGTATCTCTATTTGCAAGCTTAAGAGTGACATCAATATCTTCTATTTCAGCAGGTGCAATATCATTCATAATTTCTTGGTATAAAGTAAAAGGAATTGCACTCACACTAGCATCCAAATCACACAAGCCATGATAACAATGATCTCCTATTTTAACAGAAACAACAGGCATGCCAACAATAGGTCTATGTTTACCTTTTTCATCGGGTTTAGCAATTCTAGCAGCTTCATCACAGAAATAAATAACATGCCCATCAATATTACCGACCAAGAGATATTTAACCATAGAAATACCAGGTTCAACTTTAATTTGTTCAGGGGGTGTAGGTGTTCTAATATAACTCTTACGAACCACAGCTGAAGCTTTATCATATTCTTTTATCCTAACAGGGAAAGGTGGTTTCTCAATATAAGCAGTACGAATAACAGGATCAACATTATAAGTAATAGTTTTCTCTTCAGCTTTAATGGGTTCTACTATTTTTACTTCAATGGGAGGATGATATTTAAACCACTTCTCCTTAGGGAGATCAACATGAGTAGCAAATGATTCACAGAAAGAAGCTACTATCTCAGAGTCAAGTCCATATTTAGTGCTAAATTCACGAAAAGCATCGGTATCCATAAAAGATTTAACACAATCAAACTTAAGGTTTATACCTGACTCCTTACCTTCGTGGAGTTCCCAATCTTCAGAGTTGCGTTTAATTCTTTCCAAGAGATCCCATTTGAATTCAATAGTCTTCTTCATAAAAGAACCAGTACAAGAAGTATCGAGCATGGATTGATCATTATGAGAAAGCCGAGCATAAAAATTCTGAATCATAATTTCACTTGAGAGCTCATGATTGGGTCATGAATAAAACATTGACTTAAGCTTCCCCCAAGCTTGAGCGATACTTTCTCCTTCACGAGGCCAACAATTATATATATAATTCCGATCACGATGAACCAGATGAATAGGATAAAACTTCTGATGAAATTCCAATTTCAATCGGTTGTAATTCCAAGTCCCAATATCTTCGCATAGCGTATACCATGTCAATGCCTTCTCCTTCAAAGATAAAGGGAAGACCTTCTTCTTGACTTCATCCTCGGACAAACCTGCAAGCTTAAATAATCCACAAACTTCATCCACATAGATTAGATGCATATCAGGATGTAATGTTCCATCTCCTGCATAAGGATTCGCTAGCAGTTTCTCTATCATACCCAAAGGAATTTCACAATAAATATTTTCAGTAGGTGCAGTAGGTTGAGGGGCAACTCTTTGCTCTTCCGGTCGGGGTGAAATACCCCGAACAAACCCCTCAAAGGATGATTTTCCATAGTGACAAGTGACAGTAAATTTCAGCACGTATTATAAATGTTTCCTTACCAAATTGCACTTACCAAAGGCGCTGCACTCCTCGGCAATAGCGCTAGAAAAGATTCTTGATGGCCCACAAGTATAGGGGATCTATCGTAGTACTTTCAATAAGTAAGTGTGTCGAACCCAACGAGGAGCAGAAGGAAATGACAAGCGGTTTTCAGCAAGGTAATTTTTGCAAGCACTGAAATTATCGGTAACAGATAGTTTTGTGATAAGATAATTTGTAACAGGTAACAAGTAACAAGTGTAACAAAAGTGAAGCAAGGTGGCCCAATCCTTTTTGTAGCAAAGGATAAGCCTGGACGAACTCTTATATAAAGCAAAGCGCTCCCGAGGACACATGGAAATTACTGTCAAGTTAGTTTTCATCATGCTCATATGATTTGCGTTCGTTACTTTGATAATTTGATATGTGGGTGGACCGGTGCTTGGGTGCTGTCCTTACTTGGACAAGCCTCCCACTTATGATTAACCCCTCTCGCAAGCATCCGCAACTACGAAAGAAGAATTAAGATAAATGTAACCATAGTATGAAACATGTGGATCCAAATCAGCGCCTTATGAAGCTACACATAAACTAGGGTTTAAGCTTCTGTCACTCTAGCAACCCATCATCTACTTATTACTTCCCAATGCCTTCCCCTATGCCCAAATCATGGTGAAGTGTCATGTAGTCGATGTTCACATAACACCACTAGAGGAAAGACAACATACATCTCATCAAAATATCGAACGAATACCAAATTCACATGATTACTTATAACAAGACTCTGCACATGTCCTCAGGAACAAATGTAACTACTCACAAAGCATATTCATGTTCATAATCAGAGGGGTAATAAATATCATTAAGGATCTGAACATATGATCTTCCACCGAATAAACCAACTAGCACCAACTACAAGGAGTAATCAACACTACTAGCAAGCCACAGGTACCAATCTGAGGTTTTGGGACAAAGATTGAATACAAGAGATGAACTAGGGTTTGAGAGGAGATGGTGCTGGTGAAGATGTTGATGAAGATTGACCCTCTATCGATGAGAGGATCATTGGTGATGGCGATGGCTTCAATTTCCCCCTTCGGGAGGGAAGTTTCCCGGGCAGAACAGCTCTGCCAGAGCCTAGATTGCTTCTGCCCAGGTTCCGCCTCAAGACGGCGGCGCTTCATCCCGAAAGCTTCCTTATAATTTTTTCTAGGTAAAAACCCTTCATATAGCAGAAGATGGACACAGGAGACCTGCCAGGGGGCCCACAAGCCCTAGGGGCACGCCCAGGTGGGTAGGGCGTTCCCCCCAGGCTTGTGGCCACCTGGTGGGTACCCTCTGGTATTCTCTTCGCCCAATAATTCTTATATATTCCAAAATAATTCTTCGTAAATTTTTAGGACTTTTGGAGTTGTGCAGAATACGTCTCCCAGATTTGCTCCTTTCCGGTTCAGAATTCCAGCTGCCGGCATTCTCCCTCTTTGTGTAAACCTTGTGAAATAAGAGAGAAAAGGCATAAGTATTGTACCATAATGTGTAATAACAACCCATAATGCAACAAATATTAACATAAAAGCATGAGGCAAAATGGACGTATCATTGCGGGACCTCACCGTCCGCCGCCTTTGCTTCGTCGTCGCCGCCGGTCGCTAGGGCCTCCCCATCTCCCTGTCTGGACGAGATCCGGCAGCCGCACCTCACCCCAACCACTATGCCCTACATCCCGCAGCCAGCTGCCTCAAGCCCTCGTCCGCGACTGCGCCAAGTCCAGCGAGGCGTCTCCCATACCCGTTGACCGCATCGACCTCCCCTGCTCCATCCCATGGACCACAAGGCATGCCCCTCACAGCGTGCCTCCAAATTGGGCCCAGCTAGCCTCGCCTCGGCCTACCCCGCGTTTGTTCGCCTGGGCCGCCCCGTCGGCCCGCCTCCTCCCGCCTCGGCCCAGTCGCCCTCCCGCCGGCCTTCCTCTCCACCGCATGGGCTGAGCCCATCTGGTGAGGCCCAGTTCGCCTCAGTTTTGGCCCGCATTGTTTTTTTCCTCTGGATGAATTTAGCTATATTTCCAGGAACTGCAATTTTACAGAAAAACCCTCCATGTTCATGCATTAATAACTCATAATCCATGCATCATAATTAAACAACTTATATATGTTAAACGCATAGATTTTCATGTAGTGTCATAATATCCAATTTTCATGCATGTTAAAATGTTTGAATTGTTGTTTGTATTAATTTGGACAAATGACATGTTAAAATGTTTTACTGCATAACTAATTAACCATAGCTCCGAATTAAACAAACTTTGTGTAAATGGGGTAGAAAATTTGTAGAATAACATGGTGCACTTACTTTGAATGTTTAACAACATTAAAATTGTGTGTAGGGCAGAATAGTAGAAAATTTGAAAATAACATATGGGGATATTCCGGAATTGCTGTTTGTTATTTCCGACCTTATTTAAATTGCGTAGATAGGTAGATTAATTTTGCTTCACCTCTTGCCATGTTAACCAACATTTAATCTTGTCATGTACATAAATGAGAGCGAACTAAATATTTGGATGTGGTGTTTCGTCAATATGCAACTCATTGCATATTGAGCTCCACTTGATTTATAGTATTGTTTGTTGCACCTTGCCATGCCATGCCTTATTAAAATGGACATGCATCATACTTGGTTCTGCATCATGCCATGATTATCCTTGTTTGTTTACTATGTTGTTTGTTTATTTCCGGTTGTGCTTCTTCTCAACAGTTTTGGTTACGTTGCGATTGTGAGGATTCGTTCGACTACGCCCATTCGTCTACTTCATGGACTCGGTCTTCTTCCTAGCGGGATTTCAGGCAAGATGACCATTACCTTGGATATCACTACTATATTTGCTTTGCTAGTTGTCTCGATGCGATTGCTATGTTGCGCTACCTACCACTTGTTTGTCAGCCTCCCAAATGCCATGATAAGCCTCTAACCCCCACCATCCTAGCAAACCATTGTTTGGCTATGTTACCACTTTGCTCAGCCCCTCTTATAGCATTGCTAGTTGCATGTTGGGACATGGATATCATGGGATATCACAATATCTCTTATTTAATTAATGCATCTATATACTTGGTAAAGGGTGGAAGGCTCGTCCTTTTGCCTGGTGTTTTTTTCCCACTCTTGACGCCCTAGTTTCCGTCATACCATTGTTATGTTCTTTGATTTGCGTTCCTTACATGGTCTGGGTTTATGGGCCCCCCTTGACAGTTCGCTTTGAATAAAACTCCTCCAGCAAGGCCCAACTTTGGTTTTACCATTTGCCTAATAACAACTAAAACTTGCATAGGGACCGGCTAGCACCCGAGGATAATTAATCAACAACCCGGGCCAGTGCTCCTCATGAGTGTTGGTCCAAATAGGGCAGCCTGCCGGGCCACCACGGGGAAACTCGAGGATGGGTTTTACTCGTAGCTTGTCCCATCCGTTCGTGGCCTGAGACGAGATACGCGCGGCTCCTATCGGGGTGTCAGCATGTCGGGAGGTCTTGCTGGTTTTGTTTTACCATTGTCGAAATGCCGTGTGCACTGGAATTCTGAGCTTGATCGGGTTGTCTCGAGATTGAGGTTTTTCCTCAGTGGATCATGAGAGTTTATGATGGACTAAGTTGGGACACCCTGCAGGGTTTAATATTTTCAAGAGCCGTGCCCGCGGTTATGGGCGACTTGGAAATTTATAATACCCGGTTGTAGAGAACTTAACACTAAATCCAACTAAAATACACCAACCGCGTGCGTAACCGTGACCGTCTCTTTTCGAGGGTGTTCAGGAAGAGAACACGATGGGGTTATGTTTGACTCGTAAGTAGTTCAGGATCACTTCTTGATCATTACTAGTTTGTGACCGTTATGTGTAGTTTACTCTTCTTACTCTTGTACTCGTAAGTTAGCCACCATACAATGCTTAGTGCTTGCTGCAACCTCACCACTTAACTATTCCATACCCATTAAGTTTTGCTAGTCTTGATACCCATGGTAATGGGGTTGCTGAGTCCTCGTGGCTCACAGAATACTACAACAACAGCTATAAGTACAGGTAATGCGATGATCTGACGTGAGAGCGATGTTTGCTTTTGGAGTTCTTCTTCTGCTTCTTCCTCATAGATCATAGGATGGGTTCCGGGTCGGGAGCCTAGGATTAGCAGGGTGGATGTCGTTCTTCTTTTTCGTTTGATTTCATCCGTAGTCGGATCCAGCTCTCCTGTATGATGATTGCTATGTATTGATGTATCCATGTATTCATGTTGTAGCTTGTGGCGAGTGTAAGCCTTTATCTGGTATTCTCATATATTTTGCACATGGTATGTTGTAATGATATCCACCTTGCTATGCGCTTGAAATGTGGTTGTGCCCCAATCATGAATTCATCACGTGATTGGGATATAATCGCATCTTGGGCGCTACAAGTAGCCCATGGAGGCTGGAGTGAGGTAGTAGACGGTGGATGAACAGTAACCTGTGGAGTATCGTTTTGCAGTACTCCACACCCGCCCCGATGGATAGGACCCCGTTTTGACCGTAGGCGCTCGAACAGAAGTCTGTTTCCTCCTTTTTGCGGTATGCCACACCCCTCCTGATGAACAGGACTCCGTTTCGACCGTAGGCGGTTGGCGAGAAGTCCGTTTCCTCCTTTTTGTGGTACGCCAGATCCTGTTTTGGCTGTTCCGTCCAAGCCGGTTGGCTCCCGATGAACAAGACGCGTTCCAACCAAGTTGCTTGGTTCCCGATGAACAAGACGCGTTCCAACCCAGTCGCTTGGCTCCCGATGAACACGATGTTGTTTCCTCCGTTCTGACCCAGCTGATTGGCTGCCGATGAATAGGAGGCCGTTGCTGCCATCAGTTGCCTATCCATGTACATGAGTCCTGGCCATACGTATGCGTGAGTACGCATTCGAGACCCCGCCCATATGAACGTACGTGCCCGTATTTTTTACAGTGTGGATGTACGTACGTGTACTCGATTTAGATGCGACTACCTAGACTCCTACGTAGGGGTCTGTACTATGACACGTGCCGCTGCTTACTCTGCCATGGTTCATCCTTGCAGAGACACCGATTGACCAGTATGTACGTACACGTTCGCAACCAGACAGACAACGCTATGTACGCTTCAATCGGGTGGGTCCTAGGTGTCAGGGAGGATAAGGACACACTTCTTTGCGTGCGAAGATATAGCTGGTGGGTCCAAGCTATCAGGGGGAGGAATCATTTTTTTGCACGTAATATGGAGGCACTTCCTTGCGTCCGAAGATGTAGCTGGTGTGTCCTGCTGTCAGCGCCACCGCGTACAGTCATCTTCCGATGGTTGTCATTCGTTGACCACGTTGACCACGTGATGCAGAGCATCCTACGGACATCACCATCTCAAGAGTCTATTTGGCAAGTGACATGTGCGACATCTAGTTCACATACATAAAGGTGAATCATCTCCTTTACACGTGCTCGCTTGACCCCTTCGAGGATGGTATACTACTTGACACTTCTCTCGTGTGCATGCATATGTATTGTCGGAGCTTCACGGATGTCGAGGAGGAGTGCGAGCGCAAGTGTATGTCTACACCATCCGCGGGGGAAGCGTGGACGAGAAGACGGAAGAAAGGGGAAGAAGACGGAGCGGCTGCTGGAGCCAGGCCGGACATCCGGACCTCCTCCCGGACATCCGGACTCAGCCAGACCATCTAGACCCTCTCCCAGATTGCCCAGCTACGACGACCGACGACGACAGCAAGCCCCTTGACGGAGCCGGATCATCCGGATGAGGACCCGGATCATTCGGACCCCACCCGGATCATCCGGCCTTGCCTGCATGCAACATCTTGGGCCGAGGCCCATTTACCCGTTTCGCCCCCTCACTTACCCCTTCGTGGCTTAGACTATAATAGACCTCCTCCTCCCCATTTTTAGGGTTAGCAAAAGTGATAGCTCATTTGTTTGTGAGCTTTGCTCCTACTACTCTTCTCTTGAGAGAGAGACCACTCCTTTGGAGGCCAAGACCTCCATGTAGGAGAAGATCCCGAGGGATTCAAGACCCCCATCGGGGAAGGATCTATCTAGATCATCAAGACCCCATCTCCTTTGGATTTGGGATGAACTCTACCTTGTATCTTTCTCTTTGTTGTTCATGTACCCTTGTGGATCTTGTGTGTGTGATTGTCTAGTGGATGTGTGATTGGACTTGTTCTTGAGTGTTCCTCTCGCGATTTCCCTCATGTTTCCCCTTGTATTCTTTGTGTTCTTCGTGGGATCCCCTCCATTTCGTGAAAGATCGGCCCCTAGGGTTCCACCCTACATCCCTAAAGCCCGGATCGTCCGGCTCCCCATCCGGATCATTCGGACCCCCGCCTGTGCGCGCGTATTGGGCCGAGGCCCGTGTACCCCTTCTTCCCCTTAGCCTATATAAACGACTCCTCCTCCGCTTTTCTAGGGTTAGCAATAGTTTAGCTAATTTGAGACATAGAGCATTGCTCATCCACTTGATACCTACTCCATTGGAGGCCAAGTCCTCCACCTAGGAGAAGATCCCCCAAGTGGATTCAAGCCCTCCATCTAGCAGAAGATCCCCTCGTGGATTCAAGACCCCGTCTCTGGATCGAGAAGAACTACTGCCTCTTGTATCGTCCTTTGTTGCGTTTGAATCTTGTATCACCCTTTGTGTTCATGGATCTAGCACATGTGTGATTGCTATCGTTGATTTGAGTGTTTCCCCTCGTGGTTTCCTCCGTGAGTTCGTCGTGTTCGTCGTGGAATCCCATCCAAATCATGAAAGATTGGCCCTAGGGTTTCCACCCTACATCATCTTGGTATCATGAGCCGCGTTGAGTGCGAATTTGGAGTCTGCCCCACCGTTTTCTAACCTTGTTTTGCTTGATTTCGTCCTAAATTCAAAAATCCCCACCAAAAATAGCCCCAATTTTTTTTGTGATTTGTTGGTTTGATGATGTTTTGTTGATTTTGGTCCATGGATTCGTTGTGTTTCAAGTGGATCTAGCTTCCCCACCTTCCATCCACGAAATCTCATCAATTTTGACCCCAAAATCATCCATTTCCGCCCCAAAATCGCGTGCCCGAGAGCAAATCCCGAGCAGATTGACCTGCCCGGATCATCCGGAGAAGGTCCCTGATCATCCGGACCAACCCGGATCAGCTGGACCCCCTCCCAGATGTCCGGACACCCTGAAAACCGAACCGGCATTACGAACCCACATCATCCGGACCTACTCCCGGATGTCTGAGTAACCCTGAAACTAACACGGCTGAATTTTTGTTTCGGTCATAACTAATTCATCCGGAGTCTGTTTTTGACGTTCTTTAGCTCGTTTTGAAGCTATTGACATCCCCCATCCCACAAAAATACTTCCAACATCATTTGGCTCCATAATTGTTTTGGAACTTTGGCATCTTTGCCTAAGCCCTCCATCATATCAACCGCATTACCACCACCGACTTCCGCAACCTAACCCATTTTGTTCCCCATAGCATTTGTGGTTGTTTGAGTTGTGATTTGAGTCTCCTAAGGTGTTTTGGCTACTTAGGGACAGTTGCTTCTTCATCAACCAGCACCACCACTTCCGCCTTGACAACTTCGAAACCACAAGCGCATTCGGCTACAACCATTTGACATTTGCCTTTGGAGATTTTGAGTTTACGGTTTTTCTGTTTCCTAGGGTGTTTCTGCTAACTAGGAACAGTTCGACATCGACAACACCGCCGCTCAACTTCACCAAGGATTCGACATCGACCACCTTCACCATTTTGACACCCTAACCGTAAGCAAGAACGGTAACCTCTATATCACCTTTGTATCGTGGTATCCCATCATTGTACATTCATTCTTGCCATAGTATTGATAACCCCTAGCCCATTTTGCGTCACTTGCCTATCGAGACTAGCCATTGAGTATTGCCGGCAACGTTACTTGTGCACATTAGTGATCCGTACCTTCCATTGCATACATACCATATCATCTTGGTATCCTCATCTTGGTATCATCATATCATCTCTTGTGTCACAAGATTGTTCCCGCATATACACAATTGCTATCTTGGTTTGTGCATTTCGCATAAGTGGCCATATAAAAAAAATAAGCTTTTAAGCAAAGAGAAAAACAAAGAGCTTGTGAATCTCTTTCAACATTATTGACTCTTACTAACAATTGCATCAAATTTTTGTGCCACTTGTCCTAACCAAGCCACTCGATAATCTTTACTTTGTAGGTGTGAGTGAGCAAGTCCGGTACCAATTCCACTATTCTTTCATTTCACATTGAGTGAAACGGGATACATCCTCAACTTTGGGAAAAGGTAGCTTGGTATTGTTTATCTCATTTCCATACTCACCTCTACTCGAGTCTTGTGATGGATAGGCAAAGCACATCTACTTTGGTCTACAACAACAACGACGAGCTCGATGTCACGGAAAACTTCATCGACGCCAAGATGGATGCTCAAATGGAGGAGATCAAAGCCCTCATCAAGTCCTACAAGAGATCTTCCTCATCTTCGAGAAGACGCTCAAGTGCACATCCTTCCGAGCTACCATCTCCGGCAAGGTCACATCGGCATCGAAACCACCACCGACGAGAACGTGAAGGTCAAGAGCTCAACACCAACAACCGCTCAACGACTTCACCATCTACATTGGCATCTTTGCCAAGCGACTTCAAGGCATCTTCGCCTTTGGACATTCAGCATCTTCTCCTACAAGCACCTCAAGACTACGCTCAAGTGAAGCTCCCCAAGCTCAAGTCCGCGACTTCTATGAGCTACTACGACCTCGACACCGACCACAAGCTTTCTTTCTATGGGACTCAAGACCCCGAGGAGTATCTCGAGTGGGAGCGCAAGATGGACAACTACCTCAAGCTACATCAAGTCCCTTCCGAAGGCCAAGTGAAGTGCGCCAAAAGTAACTTCCACGACTACGCGTCGACATGGTGGCTTCATACACCTTGGAAGACCTTCGACATGAGTTGTCCCAAGATGAAGAAAGCTATGCAGCGAGAGTTTTTGCCTTCCACCTACACGGAACGACTTCAACGCCAATTGGAGAACACCATCCAAGGATCCAAGTCCCTCGACAAGTACTTCCATGAGATGAAGCAAGCCTTGCGACGAGCCGGGGTGGACGACCCCATTTGGATGAAGTTCCACTTCATGATGGGATTGTACAACGACAACTCCAAGACTATCTTCCACAAGAACTACAAGTCCCTCGATGACCTCTACATTGGTGCTCTCAAGGCGAAACAAGAACACATGAAGGCCAAGGCTTCTCCACCCCAAGCACACTTCACGACGACCAAGCTCCACAACAGCGAGCATGAGGATAGTACCACCAAGATGTCCAAGCCCGAGGTGCTCCAAGACGATGCTCCCAAGTTTGACTTCACCGCCATCCCTCTTTGTGGCATTGATGGTGCCGAGTCTACCTCGACTCTTTTTCAAGACGGTGCGGCGACGACTACTACTACGAAGTCTCTCAAGGAACATGCTTTGGAGGCGAGCGGCAAGGTGGTGAGCAAGGATGATGCTTCCATGTTTGGAGGCGAGAGTGATGATGTGCCATCTTCGGCCTTCATCCACCGCGACAGTGACGAGATGGTTGAGCACGGGATTTTCCTTCGACCACGGCGACGTATGATGACTTGAGTGACTTTTGCCACCATATGGAGAGTGAGAGTGACTTCACCACTAGCCCCATATATGATGAGTTGCCCCAATTCCCATGTGAGGAGAGCCACAACCCCAGCACTTGAGTGAGACGAGTGACTCCACCATATGTGACTTTGAGTGCACCTATTTTGAGGGAGTGAGTGAGCAACCACATAGAGAGAGTGAGGTAGTTGATAGGGAATGTGAGGCCACTATGATTTCTAACGACTTAACCTCTACCTCTATTGTGTCTTCTCATTTGGTGCTAGGTCCCATATATGATGACACACCGATTCTTGACGACTTCGTCCTTCCTATGGACAAGACGATGGCCATGGTGGAATATGATGCACCCCCACATGGTTCCATCAAGTTGATGATGATGATCACCATTTGGTCTTTGCCACCTCACCTACACCACATGAGTGGAATGACAAAGGTAACATAGGTGAAGGTGATGCTCTAGTCCCACTAGTGGACATTCTTGACATTGATTGCTTGCATGATGTTGATCAACCTATTACCATGCTTCATGCTAGTGCGACTTCCCCATGCGATGATTTACCCATTTATGATGAGTTTGATGATTGCCATGTGGAGTCTATTAGTTGTGATGCCATGTTGCATAGGATTTCTTGCGATAATTCTCTTGGTCACATCATGTTTGACAACCCGCTTGACTTGTCATATGCTATGCATGAGATCAACAATATGTCCAATTTGCAATCTCTTCATAGTAACTATGCATATGCCATTAAAATAACCCCAATTTGCACATATGGCATAGATGGCAAGCCCATGGTTATTGGCATTTGTTTCTCTTGTGATGATATTGATATGCTCCCTTTGCATCATGTCCATCATATGCCATGCCATGACCACCTAGCTTCGGATATGCATTGTTTTCGACGTTGTCCATTTTCTCCATATGATATTTCCGATATTGCTCATGAGGAGACCCCCATAGTTTCCTCATACATGTTTGGAGATTTTCATCCATCCCATCCATTACATGATCCCAATAATTGTGTGCACAATATGCTCCTCATGAATGAAGTGCCATATAAGTGCATGCTCAATTTGTGTCCCCATCGTGTCATACATAACAACTATTCTTTCATGATGGATGACATGTTCCTATACCATGCATCAAATTTATTTGAGAGATGCTTATCTTGTGCTAACTCACACGTGCACATACACATCATGATGGATGATGTGTACATTTACCACGCACACACTTTCTTACTTGTCAACCTCACAATACCATGAGTTGACAAAATGAGCTCTAGAGAGCAACTATGACTTGGGATCCTGTGGATTGTCTTTCACACCGTTCCTATCATGCAAAAACTTCGTGCATTTCTTCTACATGGCCCTCACATGGTTATGGGTTATTGTCCATACATATTCTATGCCCATCTTGCCATGTTTACTTTGCATGATATGCTCATTCCTATGCCTTTGCCATGCATTTGTGACACATGCTTTGCATTACAAAAGATGATTGATTCTAGTACTTGTATGTGTATTTGCAAGCTTGGTGGAGATATTGCTTATGATACATTGATCTTGCTTTGTGTTCGTGCTTGCGATATGTCATGTGCATTGCCTATGCCTACTATTTGCTCACATGACGTGATTGCCATGATTTCTTCTAGTATGTTGCATCTTCGCACTACTAGCTTGCACGACTTGATTACTATGATTGCTTGCCTTGTTGCATCACCAATGATTCATACTTGCTCGTTTCATGTTGTTGATGACAACCATTGCCATGCTTTGCACATGATTGCTATTGCTTCTTGTCCTATATCTCCATGTGTTGCCTCTCTCATGCTAGATGATTTGCCATGTATTGAGTGCAACAATGCTCTTAGTCCTGCTAATGAGATTGCCCCAATAGCATTTTCGCATATATTAATAGATTTTGACATATTTCTTGTGAAGCATGCTTGTCTTACTTCTTTGAACCATATACCTAGTGCCATGAATATCGCCATTGTTGCACCATATTATTCATGCACTAATGCTTCTAATGGTTATGCACAAAAGAAGAGAACCATCATGATGGATGATGTGTTTATCTACCATGCACATACGTTGTTTGCTTTCTTCTGTGCATGTGTAGGATACTTTGACTTGGTGTCAACTTCCACTTCCTGTGAGTTGACCATTTGAGCTCTTGAGAGCGAACCACCTTCGATCACAACACTTCTACATCACACTTGCTTGTGTTTTGGCATCATGAAAGACACACAAGGACATGCTTTCAAGGTGATATCCTTCTCTTTGGAGAACCCCCAAACCACGAGCATGGATATTATGGATCATACTACTTGTGTTGGTTGCACCATGAGAATTATTGCTCATCCTGGACCACTTGATTGCACACATGTTAGAGATCTTTCCATGCCTCATGACATTTATACCTTGTGTGTTGCATCCAATTCTTGGACCACTTGCTCCTATCACATGTTTGGTTGCAACAATATCATTTCTTCACATATGCCATGCCGCATTGATCACTACATGCTTGACTTGATTGCCTCACACATGATGAACAATTGCTCTTTCTATTGTGTTTTATGCTACACTATCTTCACTACACCCTATGCACGTTATGCTTGGATTGTCTTGCACTTGACCCATGTGTTTAGACATTCCATTTATTTTGGTGTTGTGAATGATTCTTATGCCTACCATCGACCATTTGTCGAGCGCTTTATGCATGATTGCTATGACCATGAGGTAGATGCTTATTCTCTTGTCACACATATTTGCATCACTACCTCACATTTACATGCTTGTTTCCATGATGACCTTGATTGTGCTCAATTCATATGCTTACATGCCATGTCACAATCCTTTGTCACACCATATGCTATACTTGATGACGACACTTGTTGGGTGAATCACCGCTTGAATGCTTGGTTTTGCACTAACACTAACCACATTTGTTTTTCCAAGTGTTTGCTATCCTTGCTCCTTTCGAAGGAATCCCAATACGATGCGACATTGGAGAGTGCCCATTTCGAGCTTCAAGATGACGAGAACTTGGTGATCGACCATTTCTACAGGGCGACACCATCTCTTTCCCATGGTGATTTGGTTTTCGATCCGAGGTCGGATCTTTCTCAAGGGGGAGGGGATGACGCAGAGCATCCCATGTGTCGTGGTAGAACATAGCCACCTATGAGGCCATCGGCCCCTTTGTGGTTCGGCAGGGGGGAGGACGCATTGCACAAAGAGCGAAGGCCGTAGGACAACATGGCAGTGGTGACACTGGTGGTTTTTACCCAGGTTCGGGCCGCTGAGAAGCGTAAAACCCTACTCCTGCTTTCGTGGATTGATGTGGAGACCGTGAAGAACGCGCGGCGCTCGAGCCCGGCAAGGTCGCCTTGGGGGAAGAGCAGCTATGCGCATATGAGTACACGAGGGTCTGAATCCTTTCTCAGGATGCCATGGTCCTCCTTTTATAGGCCAAGGGGTTACCACAATGGCAACATGGTCATTACCCAGCAATTAGATAGCTAACAGTGCTATCATACCTAACTCTGGCAGTTAGGACAAAGCGCATTAAATGCGCTACCATGTGTCATGCTGTGGATGCGACTCGGCAGGCCTGCCGTGCCGCTTGAGTCATCTTCCACCTGTTTGCTTGACACGCCTCTAGACGGGTGTCAAATGGGGGTGATCTTCCTCCTAAATGGCTGCCACGTGCCAAATGACAGGCACTTTATCTGGGAGCTCGACACGGCACCGATGGGTGACTTGCATTGCGATGCGGTGGAGTGGTGGGTCCTTGGCGGGGATGCAGGCCGCCAGCGGCCCCAACAGTCCTTGCCGGGGAAGTCTTGGGACCTGTCTTCGGGGTGGCCTCGACGCGACCGGGCTCGCCTGCCCGGTAAGGGAGGCTTTTCATTAGTGATATCTTGTTGTCTCGGCTTGTCTTGGTCTTCTTGATCTGCCCTTTGATTCCTCAAAGAGCCCTCTCTCCCTGCCATGGTTCTGTCTTGAATGCTTGGTGTTGCCGGGTCGGAGGTCTACTATCCATGCACAAGTCAGGGGAAACATATACCCCTGTTTGTGTACCCCGACAGAAGCCCCCGGGCCTGAGCCATACGTGTCGCCAAGGACGTTGGGTTAGGCCCCAAACAGTGCATGGACACGTGTCGAAGGAACGCTACGTGTGCAGTAGTTTGTTATGATGACCAGTCACCTCAACGTCCACTCCGTGCAATTACCGCAGGTTGTGGGGTCATGGGACCATAGCAGTTAACGTAAAACGGTAACTTCCTGAGAGGAAGCAGCGAAGAGGCACCCTCCGCCCCATGTCTGTTCCTCATAAAAGAGAAAAACACGAAGGAGACCTGCTCATTCGTATCCGTTTCACCCTCCATCATCTTCCTCCTCAAGCCAAGCGACTGCTCCCGCGCCCACATTCGCTTCCGATCTCCCACCCGGCCTTCCACCTTCCACGCAGCCCCGAAGAATGGGGAAGAAAGTCGCCGGAAGGGGAAAGCGGTCGGCCGCCGTGAAGGAAACCGCGGCGGAAGGGAAAAAGAAGAAAGCGGTGGGAAGATGTAGTGTTCTTCCCGTCGAGCTTGGATAGCAACACCCTGGCCGTGAGGTACGCGTACATGTGGGGGAGAGAAGTCCCGAAAGGGCATGGTGCTCCTGCGGTTTTGGCGGAGGGGAAAGAGGACCCGCCAAATTCATCTCGCTTTTTCTGCGCATATTTCCTTTGTGGCCTCAGCCCTCCTTTCTCTGATTTCTTTGAGGCAATGATGGTGGTATACGGATTCCACCTTTTGGATTTCACGCCAAATGCAATGGCATGCATGGCGATTTTTGCCCATCTGTGTGAGAACTTTGTCGGAGTAGCCCCCAGCGTGGATCTGTTTAGGCACTTTTTTGTCCCACGGGTTAAGGACAAGAATCTCCGCTCAGGAAATATAAGCTGGATCCCCCGGGTGGCGAGGAATGCTTGGGATTATCTTCCTGGTCAGTAGCGCGGTAGATGGGAAGAGTGGAGGGCAGATTGGTGCTGGATTTGGGATGCGGATGCTCCAGAGTACTGCCAGGCACGGACGGAGTGCGTCGTGCGTGGCAAGGATTAGGGGAAGCTAGGCCTTACAGACAATAGGCTTCGCCCAGCTTTGAATAGGATTGCTCGCCTCAAGGCTGCCGGGCTAACCATCGAACTGGTGGGGGCTGACTTCCTCCGACGCCGCATTGCGCCACTACAGCAAAGGGACAGGTTTGCCTGGCAGTACGGAGACGCAGGGGATAGGATGCGCCTGTACCCAGGCCTCACCAACAACCTAACAATTTACGGTCATGCCTGGATGTGCGAACAGCTGTTCGGTAGCCTTGGGCCATTCAAAATGCCGGCAAAGGTCGTCCCGCTGAATATCAATTCCGCCCTGGACCAGATTTTGAAGTGGATGCCTGACTGCAATGCTTACGGAGTTGCGGACGATAGGCAACTGCCGGAGCTTGACGAGGAGATGGAGTGGGTCTCTGGTCTGGAGGAAAGGGCCTCCAGAGTGGAGAGCAACATGTTCAAGTGCACCTCCACGGCGGAAGCAGAGTATATCAAGAGGCGGATCGAGGAGGACAAGGCGCTTCGAGCGGCTGGGAAGGCAAAGCCCAGAAGGGTGGAGGAGGGAGAAGAGGAGGAGGCCGAAGACGAGGGCTCTTCTCATGGCAGGAGCAAGGGGCACGCTGCGGAGGAGGTTGTCGGGGACGAGCTTGCCGAGGGCGATCATGCCGGGGACAAGCCTGCCGGGATCGAAGCCTTGTACGCGGCGGCAGCGGAAGCCCAGGAAAAGGACGAGGCCGACGAGGTGGAGCAGCCCAAGGAGGAGTGGCTTACTACGGGCCCTCAAGCCCCTGAACCAGACCTGGAGCTGTGTCCCCACAAGCGGCCTGGCCGGGGAACCGCGGCCCCCGTCCCTGCGCCCATCGCCAAGAGGGAGAAGAAGACCATCTCTAAGGGCGATGGGCCGGACGTGGTGCGCCACCATTCTTCTCGTCTTTCTGGGGCCAAGACCCCTCCCACCAAACGGCGAGCAATCATAGGGGTCGACCCCAGCTCTGAATCAAGCTCGAGCTCTTCGTGCAGCTCGTCCTCGCGGGAGCCCCCAGTCTCCTCAAAAGGCTTGGAGCTGCTGGGAAGCACCGCTCTTCCGTCCCTGAAGAGAGGCAGAGCGACTCCACCGCCTATAGAGTTCACGCTGGGCTCCATGCTCATTGACTCAGAGTAAGGAAAACACCATCTCTTCTTGTTGATGTATCATGCACTTGTAGATTTGCTGACCCAATCTTGCTTTGTCATTTTTGGCAGAGATGAGGGGGAGACCCTCGCCCACCGGGCCAAGCGAGCCAAGCAAGTGGATGCGTCGGGGCCTTCGGAGGGCACGGGCTTGGCGGGAGGCAACATGGATGATCCCGCGCCAAGCCCCCGGCCTAGCCCCCGGCATGATGGTATGGGGCGGACCCTCCTCGCCAGCGAGGGCATGGGAGAGTGAGTCCCTTCTTCCATCAAGGGAAAGGGTGAGCTCATCCAGGTCGAGGCCCCAGGAGGGGCTCACCTTGCCCGACGTCCAACTCGAGAAATCCCCGGCAAGGGCCTCCACGGAAGGATCGGCCCATGCTGACGTAGTGACTACCGGGGAAGGGGGCGAGGGTCATGTCCTGGCAACGGGTGTCACCGGGGAAACCGATGCCCTTCCACGGCAAGCATCTCCAGGTAATCTGCTCGCTCTTCGCCTTCTATTATTTGTTTCATTTTTGCTTCAAGTCTCTAACTTTTCGATGCATATTATTTCTTTGTCGTTCCTTGCTGATCTTGCTTGCAGTCACAGTGGCCGAGGAACCAGAGTTGCTGGAGGAGGTTGCCAGTATTGGTAAGGACGCCGCCGAAGAGGCCGCCAATATCACTATCGCGGAGGGCCAGGAACATACTGTCAGGGATATCCGAGAGGCCCCAGGGAAGGCCTCCGGCAGTGCGCCTAGACTGGGGGGTAGTGGTCGAAGAGAAGATTCCTCTTCAGACCATGAGCCCTCCTCCCTAGTTTGGCACCTCGGCGGTGGCCCCACAACCATCTTCGAGCAGTCTGGCGCTGGTCCTTGCCCAACCTGGTCTTGGAGCTCCTGGTTCGTCCATGGCAGTAAGTGCTGACCTCGATGAAGAGATCCAGCGCATCATGGCGCCGTTGTCCCAGCGAGTTGAAGAGGCTGACGACATGGTTAGCGCGGTCTTGGACCTGTCCTTTTTGGAGTTCTTGGCAGCAGGCATCAAGGAGATGCAAAACAGGTACAACCAGAAGGGGCAAGCACTCAAGGAGCAACGCTACTCTGCCAACCTCATGGATCAGAAGCTGAGGGACAAGGGCAATGAACTGCGCGAGTGGCACGTCAAGCAGTTCCAAATCCTTCTGCAGCAACAGGAGGTGATCACCATGGCCAAGGAGGACGTCGCCACCCGGGAAGCTCGTTTGGCGGAGCGCGTAGCGCTTCTGGATGCCAAAGAGTAGGAAATCTCTTCCCGGGAAGAGAACCTCAAAACCACCCTCCATCACAAGGATGAGGAGCTGGAGGTCCTTGTCCAGCAGCGTACCGAGGATCTGGAGGACAAGCACAAGGCGGCCCTCGACGCGCTCACCCATGATTCTGCTGCCCAACTGAAGATGATTGCTGATGACCTTGCTGCCATGTCCACCGCCAAAGCTGATCTCGACCAACAGGTGGCCAAACTGACCGAGGAGCTTGCCGGGAGCACCAAGGAGACCGCGGCCCTCAAGGAGGAAGCGCAGAAGGCAGAAATCCTTCTGAAAGAGGTGCAATTGCAGCTTTCACCCAGGAGCCAGGATCTTAACACTGCCAACATCTCCATTACTGACATGAAGGCACGACTTGGCACCCTGGAAAGAAGGATTGAGTCTACCGACGCCCGTGAGAGGCCGCTGACGAAGGACCTGGACAATGCAAGACTCCACTGAAAGGATGTAGAGGACAAGCTGGCGAACCAAGTTGGGCAGCGCGACCTCTGGATCAAGAATCTGGTGGATATTGCCAAGCGCCTCTCTGCCCAGATCGCAACAATGAAGATGAAGAGTTGGGCTTTCTCTGTGGGCCAACATGAGGTTCCCAGTGTCAAGCTTTCGCTCTTCTTCGAGAGGCTGATCAAAGGGTTGAAGACATATGAGGACGAAAGGGACGGATGCTTCGTCCATGAGTCCCGAAAGCTCGCCCGCAACGCCCTCTTCATGGTCTTGAGCAATCTCGCCTTCCGCCATCCGGACCTCGATCTTGCTGATGGCTTCAGGAGGCTGCCGGCGGGTGCCGATGTTTCCGCTGCCGAGGAGAAAGCTGCTCCCTTCACCGACAAGGTTCTTTCTGTCCCCAGGGTCTGAGAAGACCGCCAGGCACAGCCGTGAACCATTCTTGTTGTCGTGGTGCTCTGTAACGAAAACATAATGCATGTCTCGTGTTTAGGCCTCGTACTATATTTTCTTTTGCACTTGTCGAACTGGTATTTAATTAAGCTTAAGCGCATGTTATCCCCCTTGTGTTTTACCCATGGATGTTCGTATGGTTGGCTTCTTTTTGTGTGTTTTGGCTGCCTACCAGTAGCATGCTGCCGCGATTGCTGTGAGGAATGGGTCCTTAGCATTCAGCTAGCGAGGATGTGCCCCGACAGGTTTTTCCTTAGGAGTATTTGATGCAGCCGCCCACTCGTTGAGCAGGCTCGAAACAAAGCAGGGGCACGGATAAATCCGGCAAGGTGCCATCACACGAAAGATTCAACCATATAAAGAAAACTTGGGTGTCTGAGGGATAAGCAAATGCAAAGCTCTGGAGAAAGAGTTGGTGAGCATGTTGACTTAGCTTTTTTTGTCCATGTTTCCCTCCTTCCGTTGCTGCAGCTGTTTATCACGCCCGCATACCTCGAGGGGACAGCATCCGCGCATCTACCTCCAGTCTGCTGAATCAACATGAAAAACGCGCGCAAGAGGGAAACTTGGCGGTTTATTAGTTACGTGCCCGCCCCCGGCAAGGGCCGGAGGGGGATAATCGAACGCCTGTAGATGACAATGCATAGCGAGAAAGGAAGGGTCGACTCCTCTCTCCTCTCCCTTTTGCTGTCGATGATACCACGGCTGTAGGCATAAGGTCACGCTGGCGCGGACGGCCCTGCCGGAGCGCGCTTGCCGGGGTGTCAATCAACGGATTTGCACAGCGCTTTACTCAGGATTTTCCCTCATCGGGGTAAATGCTGGACCGAGTTCCGCATGGGCCTATCGACGTCGAGGATGCCACCCCATGCGCAGCTTCGATCGATGACAAGCGTAAGTGGAGGAGGAGGAGGCCACATACCATGCTTTCCGCTTGCCTTAGTGATCTTCTTAGTCACCGGGCCTGCTTGGCGGGAACCCGCCAGGAGGACGGCATCACCGCGTGTCTCGTTCTTGTACTTGGGATGGGGGCAGTGCGGTGGTCATGCCACCTGAGCGGCTCAGGACCGTCGCACCGCTCCCACCTACCGTTTCCGCCGCCACCGCGGTTGCGGCGGGTGCGGGCGATAGGGCTTAGGCAAGGTGGACCGAGGGAGTGGCATCGCCCTCTTCTCGGGAGCCGCTGATGATGCGAGCGTCGACACTCACACCGCTGTAGCTTGACGCGCTGATTACGAACTTGGGTTCGCACGAGTGCGCCCCCCTACCTGGCGCGCCAAAGATGTCGTGGTAGAACACGGCCACCTATGAAGCCATCGGCCCCTTTGTGGTTCAGCAGGGGGGAGGACGCATTGCACAAAGAGCGGAGGTAGTAGGACAACACGGCAGTGGTGAAACTGGTGTTTTTTACCCAGGTTCGGGCCGTTGACAAGCGTAAAACCCTACTCCTGCTTTGGTGGATTGATGTGGAGACCATGAAGAACGCGCGACGCTCGAGCCCGGCAAGGTCGCCTTGGGGGAAGAGCAGCTACGCGCGTATGAGTACACGAGGGTCCGAATCCTTTCTAAGGTTGCCACAATCCTCCTTTTATAGGCCAAGGGGTTACCACAATGGCAAAATGGTCGTTACCCTGCAATTAGATAGCTAACAGTGCTATGATACCTAACTCTGGCAGTTAGGACAAAGCGCATTAAATGCGCTGCCACATGTCATGCTCTGGATGCGGCCCAGCAGGCCTGCCGCACCGCTTTAGTCATCTTCCACCTGTTTGCTTGACACGCCTTTGAACGGGTGTCAAAATGGGGGTGATCTTCCTCCTAAATGGCTGCCACGTGCAAAACGACAGCCACTTAGTTATCTCGGGGCTCGACACCACACCGATGGGTGACTTGTGTTGCGATGCGGTGGAGCGGTGGGTCCTTGGCAGGGATGTAGGCCACCAGCGGCCCCGACAATCCTTGCCGGGGAAGTCTTGGGACTTGTCTTCAAGGTGGCCTCGACCCGACCGGGCTCGCCTGCCCGGCAAGGGAGGTTTTCCTTAGTGATATCTTGTTGTCTCGGCTTGTCTTGGTCTTCTTGATCTGCCCTTTGATTCCTCAAAGAGCCCTCTCTCCCTGGCATGGTTCAATCTTGAATGCTTGGTGTTGCCGGGTTGGAAGCCTACTGTCCGTGCACAAGTCAGGGGAAACATATACCCCTGTTTGTGTACCCCGACAGAAGCCCCAGTCAGGGGAAACTTGGTCGGAGGCCTACACGTACTCCATGTTGGCTCTCGTTATTGACCACGCATCATCGAGCGCACAACAGTGATGGACGGCCATGATGCCTAAGATGATAATGATCTGGAGTCATGGAAGAAGGGGCACTGGAGTACCTGGCGGAGGGGAGTACGAGGGACTGGTTCGGCTGCGGGGTGAGGCTGCCGTCGCCGGAGAATAACAGATGGTGTGGGTGAGTACATGTATGACCTGGTCACTGTTGGGAGTAGGGTGGGGCAGCAAGGCCTGCGTGGCAGCACAGCCGGCCACGGGAGATAGATGCAGGCGCTCCAGCCGGTGATGGTTTTTGCGGCTGGAGCAAGAGCAACTAGATCAGAGATTGAAGAAGCAGGATCACCGTTGGATGTCAATCCAACAACTACGGTTGTCAGAATAATTTGTTGAATTTGAGTTTTTGACCATTAAATCGTTTTGTTCACTAAATGGACAACACCTTGCGCAGGCTTCATCCTAGTGGGCCAAAAAAGTCTGCTTTGAAAGCTATGGCGGACATGCAGCCCATTTGTTTAGGTTTTACAACCCATTTCATTTTGTTTGCCAATACATCTATTTCTTGGGCTTTGACTCAAAAAATAATCTATTTCCTGTCCTGGGTAAAAAGAATAATAGCCGATTTACTATTTATGAGAATTTATAGTCCATTTGATTATTTATTCGAATACACCTATTTACTGGGCTGGGTGAAAAAATAATATTGCGGACATGCTACCCATTTATTATTTCTGATAATTTGCAACCTATTTGGTTTTAGTAGAAATGGACCCATTTTCTGGGATGGGTGAAAAAACAATGTTGGTCTCGACTGAGCATTTCATATAAAAAAATATTATTGAGCTTAAGGATGGCAATGGGTAGGGTAAGGGGTGTGTAGAGCAATACCATACCCACACCCGTGTAGTCAATGGGTACAAAATTCTACCCATACCTGTACCCATGGGTATGAAACTTTACCCGTACCCATACCCATTGGGTACCCAATGGGTAGATAAAACTGTACATGAGTTATTCGAAATTTTACATTCATCAATAACACATTTGACAAAAAACATTTATCTCAACTCAATAATAGATAGATGAGTACATCGATAGCATGTGACGGTGTGAGGCTTAATTATAGGAGTACTTGGGTCGCCCAACTCCTTTGACATTACCGACCCTTGCTCATATGTTGGAGCTCCATGGATAAGGTCCACATGTTAGTATAAATGGGTAGGGTATGGGTATATCCATGTGTACAAGGCTATACCCATGCCCTACCCGTCATTTAATGGGTAGGGTATGGGTACTACCCATGGGTATAAAATTGCACCCATAACCTGCCCATGCGGGTACGGTATCCGCGGGTACTCGTACCCATGGGTAAAATTGCCATCCTTAATTTGAGCTAGGAATTTTATTAAAAAACTTAAGTTGGGCTTGGTAATCTTATTATATAAAAATTGAACTGAGTTGTGCATTTTATTAAAAGAAACATAGGCTAGGTTGCGCTTATTTTAGGATCTTGTGTACAACTTTCGGCCCAGTTGCATTGCTGATGTTCAACGAAAAAGGCTTGTGTAGTACAGTACAACTTTACATAGCTACTCAGCCCACATTCAACAATGCCTGAAATGACCCAAACAAGGCTTGTGTACAACCTTTTGAAGTCAATGAGCTCAAATTATAACTTAAGAAAAAAGGTAGAGTACAATGGAACCTAATTAAAAGCTGTCACGAGTGAAGAAATAATTCAACGGGTCTCACTTGTTAGAGATAGAGAGAGAAACTAATCGGTTGATGCTCGTGAATACATCTTTCAGCAATATGCATTGCTGATGGTCAGTAAAACTTATATAGTTGACACAATCATATACAACATCATAGCACATTGACCTTGCATACAAAAATTTCACGTGAGCGGCACAATCGGGGTGGAAACTGTGGATCGCTATGGGTAGGGCTATGTTGAAACCAACAAACTCGTACATAACTGTTCATCGTCTTTATCAATGACATGGGAATATCTTGAATGTTGTGCAAAGAAAACAAACAGACAACACAATAAGTTCTGCTAGCACATTAAGTTGACGTACACCCCTTTCTAAAAAAGTTCAGGTACAAAAATAGAACAGGTCACAATCAAATGTATTGGCACATTAGTGCTTCACACCGATAGCTCGAATTTAACTAGTATCTGAGAAGATTCAGTTGTTACATCAAATTGGAGCACATCCAAGCAGCCAGCCCGGCCTCTTCTCCCAAAGAAGCTATGGCCTCCGCGGCGCGATGGAGTAGGCCCTGTGCCATCCATCATTCAGAGCAACACAGGGAAAGTATGACGTTGACTCCTGTAATGGACGTCATCGACGGACCCTGGCACCAGCGGCGGCGGCAGGACTTTGATTGATGTATTGACCATTTCTTTGACATGCACAAATACTCGATACAGGTACATACCTAACATGGTCTGTGACGGCCTTGGTGGCGATGAATAGTGCAACCCCGGTATCTCAACACCAATCACCTTCGGTGTGGTGGACGGCTTCTTCATCCATGCCATAACCATCAGAGCCTAGCTATCTAGAGCAACAAACATACTTACGAGCTCACCTCCTAGGCCATTGATAAGCTCATTCATGGACTCACTGTTCCAAGCCCATCGAGGCATGTCGTGGAAGGTAAGCTTTGTTAAAAACTCAAGCTCAGAGGGCACTGAGCCCCATCTGGGGTGCCAGCGATCAAAGCTCACCAGCGCGCCATCGCAGAACAAATGCCGGGAAAACTCGGACACACAACTACAGTTGAAAGTTGTCTGGAACCTGACGAAGAAATCAGCCAGTGGCGGCTAGACTTCAACGAGCAAGTCACTTATTTGGATGCCGTGCGCAATGCCAGGAGCTTTGACAAGGTCGTCCGGCGAGATGGGAGGCCGGTCACCGTTGATGGTTACCATCAGCACTTTGCCGGCAAACTGGCCGTCAAGCGCCGCCATGCCACTGTTGAGTGACAGCACACAACGCACGAAGGCAGGACGGACCTCGGGATCTCTGGCTCAGAGATCCGTGCTGACCGGCGACAGGATAGTGTGCTTGAGTACAGGGAGTAGAGGAGGGGGATTTGGGGGATATGGAGTAGGAATCAAGATTCCAGAGGTGGGGGATGAAAAGGTAACATCAATTTCGAACACGTGCCAATACGCTCTCGCCGTGCAAGCGCAGGAAAACACGAGTGGCGCCCACATGTTGGCCTAAGAGTCCTTTTTCTTTCTTTTTTTGAGCGCCCGGCCTCAGAGTTCTCATAATTGGCCTATTTGGCATTGCGTTACTACTCGGCCCATATTCAACGATACCTCACATTGGCCTAAACAAGTGTACATCATCAAAAAGTCACTGAGCTCAAATTATAACTTGAAAAAGGATATATACACTGAACATTGGAGAAAGGTGATGCCCTCATTTAGCCCATCAGTAGTTCAAAACAATAAACAGTTAGAAACAAGGATATATACAACATGCAAACATTGACTAGTGACCACTACTAAAATAAACAGCGAGACATGAAAGTTCATAACAAGTCTTGCTACACCACCAAAACGCACCCATCTGCAGCGCTCAGACTCTCATGATCCAGATGAGAATGACATTCTAAAGAGAGCCAACTATTACATAGTAAGAGTGACATAGATGAGGATGACCAAATTGCAAGGAGTGTGCATAACAAAAGATAACACTACCCATCTAGAACAAGCAGCAATGACAGCAAGTCATTCGAAGAGGGATGATCTAGCACCATCATAATTTGCAAGCCCCTTTCAGCCACTAGTGATTTGAAGACACCTGGACTCCACCCTTTCGACGCAACAGCCCAATTACCTATCAACCTGAAGTCTTGAACCACATCACTGACTGTGGGATTTGAGACATCCAAGGGTCAAAGATAATCCACATGCCTTTCTCATTTTCACCTTCTTTTGGCTGCAGGCTGTATCGTTGACAATCAGGGGCGTGTGATCCCGAAGTCCTAGGGTTCACCGTGTATACAAGTTTTCCCTAGCAAACATAGCCTCTCTGCTATCATGAACCTTGCCAAGGGTGATCTCCTGGTTAATTGGATAATTGAGTTTGAGAAACAGAGAGTGTGAACCAAGGCTCTTTACTCGCCTCCAACTCAAAAATCCTGAAGGCCCCAACAAGCTGGTATCCTGCTCATAGACGTAACAACCAATCTCCGGATACTCACATATTTCACGCTACTTGTGCACAGTGGGGTTTTTGCAATATAACTTCACCAGCTCATGTGTGCGAATGGTCATCAGTCTTTTGCCATCGTCTGATTGAACGAGGAACCAGTTGTGGTTCGCAGTTTTTGGCAAAGGTGGTGTGATTACAAAGGGCAGTATCTGTAGGACACTGCATCATATAAAAAGGAGACAAAAGGCCAGGCATTGTTAATGCAAGATCAACATTGTTCAGAGTATGAGTAGGATAATGTAAGAAACAACATTGATCTGTCCCTGTTGGAACTAAGAGGAAAATACAGGGAAATGTATACTGGGGTCGAAAATATAGTATTGCCATGCATGGTTATACTCATGTTATCTCGCAATCGATTCTTCACATGAAACTACCATGCCATGCATGTTATGTAGTCATGTTCTGTCCTCACAAATAAATTCTTCAGAGGAAACTAACACACCATGCATTGTTATATACTCATAAAATTCTTATGAGGATATTACTCTAGCCATTGATTGCTGAAGGGCGAATATAGTTATGTAGACATGGTAAGCATGACAGGATTTCACTACTTCCAAATATAGAGTTTTCCATAAGCACATTTACTTCCCTAATGTATGGTTAGATGAAACCAACAGTGTTATGCATCTTTCTACATCATGAAAAGTCAGCCTCACCCTATGCAGTCACTGTCACTGCCGATGTATAGCATGCCTCACCTCATCTCCCTCTCCCATAGCACCACTCCATCTCCATATCCATCTCGCCAGAGATCCTGAGGTCACTCTTCATCATCTCACAGTGCCCCCACGTACCCTCACCTCGCACATCTCCCCCATTACCACTATTCCATCGCTAGCCGCTCCAGCACCAAGAGCCTTCTCCCCTGTAAATCAAGCCCAAGAAAAACCCACCTTCCAAACTCCACCATGGCTGAGCCCCAACCGCGCAGCATCCCTATGATCCGTGACAGGAGCGATCTCCCCAGTGACATCCTCGGCCTCTGTTGTTCGCGTACGGATATGTTGAGCGCCGTGTGGCTGCCTACATGCTCGAGGGACATGCACGCGGCCATAATCGAAGCCAAGCCTGAGATTTTCAAGACACCCTGCTTGCCACTATCTGCTCTTGCAAGATGCGCTCACCATGATACAGAGGCATACATTATGCCCCTCAACTTCGATCCAACCTTCCATTAGCCGAAACTTCTTCACAAGTATGTAGTGGGTCGCCGTACATCATGCCCCTCGACTTTGATCCGATCACCATCACCTGAAACTACTTGACAGGTATTTACTTGGTCGGCATGAACTCCCACTAGATGGCTGGCGTCAAAGAAGGCTGGAATGAGTTGGTGCTCATGAACTTCCACACCTCCCATGAGATTACCCTTCCTCCCTTGCATCATATAGGGATTTTACCATCACGGCCAAAGTCATCTAAATTACTATGTCAGTTGGATGAACCTTGTTTTGCAAAAGATTGTAATCTACCAAGTGCCCAGACGATCTGCGAATTACACAGACTTCAAGCTAATTGCCTTGCTCGACCGCGCACTCGCCTATGTTTCCACCAGTGCCTTCTTTAGGTGGAGACAACTCACCTTGCAGTTGATCATCAAAGATGATACACACTTTTGTGATGCTATCAAACACAATGGTATCATCTATGTGATCGACAAAGCAGATGGCACCATGTATTGCTGGGACAGCGCGTGTAAGTTGTTTTCATCTGATTTTAATGATAACGCCATGACATTGTTTGAACTTTGTGATGATTGGCATATCCCTGTTACAATAGAATTTGAGTAGAACAATGGCAATGTATTAGAGACGCCGTAAATCAACTATATTTGGAAGTAGTTAAATCATGTGATGGTGACCATGTCACTACAGCCAATTTGTACCCTTGAATAATCAAATGGTTAGGAAGATATGGATATTCTCCTAACTTTATTGTAATCTATATACTACTAAATATGAGTGTGTATCAATAGCCATGTTAGTTTCCTCATTTTGGTAACCCAAACACGCCGCCTGGACTAGTGTCACCTCGGGCGCAGGGTCTTGTCACTTCACTGTGAGGACCGGATGAATAATTTTTTGACAAACAAGTATACTACAGTTGTACTACTACTACTAGTAACAAACGAAGTAGTACTGTATAGCGGAAAGAGGTCGTGCTAGCATGCCTCTGGGTTCACTTCATCCTCCAGGTAGCATCCATATTGTCAGCAGAACAAAATTCTTATCCATGCGGAAGCGTGAAAAAGGACTTTTCTTTTTTGAGGATAACCGCATATTGCTTAACCAGAAAAGGTCGTGTCTCACACGCACGCACCAATATCCATTCGAACCAGCTATGACACATTTTTTTGTGCAAAGAGATGGATATGTTTGTATATCTGTTCGTCCACCCAAGTGGGTTTTGCGTAGGTCCCACCTGTTAGGAGGGGTGCAGAAATAAAAAGGAATCATAAAATGTATCTCCAAGGTGATTCGAAAGAGTGACCTCAACTAGCCAGTGGCACATGTAGCGATAGAAGGATGGGCACGTACACAGACACGTACCACTCCTACTGTTGAATAATAATTACTATGCTACCCGCATAGGCTTTTCGTTTTGCAGGTTGGTCTACCTAGCCGTCTAATCAACTACCTGCATGCCACCTCTCCCATTTACTTCTCCATCGGCAACCGATTTTCCTCGGCTTCTTCACCTCCCCTTCATTTGCATTCAAACCCCACTGGATTCACACTGTTTTAACCTCTTCAGATACACCTGGAGTAATTCCGAAGCCCCTTTAAATAATCATCTTCTTCCAGTCAGACTAGCCACCTAATCCTAATACTCCAAACCATAGCCCTCCGGTCCAGCTGTTCCAAATGGCTAAAGAGATCCCTATGTAGCTTTTTAGCATCAAACATGTCCTCAGCGAAGGCTCCTTGAGCATAGCTGCCACCATCACTCACCACCCAAGGGTTGTTCGGGAGTGGATCAACAATGTATCCAACTCCCTCGAAAAGGTGGAGATGAAGGTCATCGGTCTCGACGCAGAGCACATGGAGCGTGCCACTGCGAAGATCCAACGCGCCGCCATCCTTCAGCTGTGCCTCGAAGATGAAATTTTGGTGTATCACATCATGTAGGTGCCCTCCATACCAGGTGAGCTCCATGATTTCATGTCTCGGGAGGAAATATTCTTCTGTGGTGCAGCCATTGAAGGGGACAAACAAAAGCTGGCGTCGTACCACCTTGATTTGAAAAACATCGCTGACCTACAAACCAAAATTAATGTAGAAGGTTGGGATAAATCAACACCATCCCTATTCGACATAGCAAATTTTATGCACGGAGCAAATCTTGAGAAGGGCAACGAGACGCTGGGATTAAGGTCGTCTGGATGGGAGAATTATCCCTTGACCTACGAGCAGATAAAATATGTTGCCCTCGATGCCCATGTGAGTTTCGAGAGAGCTGCAAGGTCGAAAGAGCTTGTAGCGAAGCCATCTCCCACAGAAAATGAGAAGAAGAAGCAACAAGGCATTATAGATGGATGAACTGTTTCCTCTCTTATTCATAAAATAATTCCTCTCTGTATATATTGATAGATGAACTATTTCGCTAGTGTGCAGGTTGTAGGGTGAAACCCTAGAGGGGATCTTTTCACACTTGGATTGGGGGGGGGAGTGATGAACACACAAGAACACAAGGGGTAAATCACTCAAACAAACCCAAATCACACATCCACTAGAGTAGCATACATGAGATCCACAAGCATACAAGAACAATTCAAGGAAAATAGCACTAGGGTAAAGTTCTTCCCACTCCAAAGGAGGTGAGGTCTTGGAGATGATCTTCTCCAAGAGGAGGTCTTGAATCGAACAAGTGGATCTTCCCTAGATGGGGGCCTTGATCTCCAAGTGGAGGAAGATGAGCAAAGCTCTCTCAATGTTTATCTAATACTTTGCTAACCCTAAGAATGAGCTAGGGGGAAGAGTTTTTATAGGCTAAGGACAAAATAAGAGGAAGAGTGGGGTACAAGGGTCTTTTTAGCCCTAATTGCGCGCAGGCAAAATGGTGGAGTCCGGGAACTTGTAGGTGATGCAGCCGGAGGTGGCCGGGCACCCGGGGGCTGATGGCCCGGGCCAGTCAGGAGGGTCGTGCCCTTAGCACTGACGAGGCCGGGCACCCGGGGTGGCTGCAGGCGAGCCCAGGCGGGCGGCCGGGCACCCGGGGCCAGGAGGCCGGGCACCCGGGGGGGGGGGGGGGGCTGGGGCGAGGCCCAGGCGGCGGCCAGGCACCCTGGGTGTCTAGGGGGTTTTGCCCTTTCCGCGGCTGCATGTTCGGGCACCCGGGGTCCTCTTTCTCGAGCACCCGGGGTGTCCAGTGGGTCCTTTTCTTTGAGCTTCCCGTGTCTTGCGTTCTCCTCCTCCTCCATGGTTGCTTATGTCTCCGTGCTAGCCTCTTCATGATCATCTCTTTGGTACCTAAGAGTGCATAACATATCCGTTTGAGGTAGGACCCAATTCACATGTGAATCCGGAGGAAGTTTGAAGAGGAAAGTGTTAACCTCGGTTTTGATGGCACGTGCGCGAGCTCTCGTAATTGGTCCTCTTCATGCTTGCGGTGGTGACATAACGTCCATGGGGATGGTCGAGGGATGCTCCGCATCATCTCCATCACCATGGTATTTGGCAAGTCCTTGCTGTTAAAGATGTCGCTTACGTTGTACTTTTCGCGTGGGATGTCGATCTTGTAGGCGTTGTCATTGTAGCGTGCAAGCACCATGAAGGGTCCATCGGCTCGTGGAAGAAGTTAGGACTTGCATTCGTTAGGGAATCGGTCCTTGTGAATATGGAGCCATACGAGATCTCCCGGTTGGAACACCATTGGTGTCTTGTTGATGTTGAGCTTGGTGGCGAGGCGGTGTACTTGACACTCGATCGTGGACCTTGTTTCTTCATGCATCTTCTTGAGGTAGGTGGCTCTTGCGCTCATGTCCATGTTCGCTCGTTCTTGGAGCAGTAGAGGAAGGATGTCATAGGGCGACAATGGGTTGAAGCCGTAGACAACCTCGAAGGGGGACTTGCCAGTAGTAGAGTGTCTTGCTCGGTTGTAGGCGTACTCGGCGATGGGTAAGCACTCCTCCCACTCCTTGATGTTCTTCTTTATCAACACGCGGAGGAGAGTAGATAGCGTCCGGTTGGTGTCTTCCGTTTGGCCATTGGTTTGAGGATGATAGGCCATCGAGAATAGCAACTTGATGCCGATCTTGGCGCATAGCATCTTCCAAAAGTAGCTAAGGAACTTAACGTCTCGGTCCGACATGATTATCTTTGGCACTCTATGTAACCTCAAGATTTCCCTACAAAAAATATTTGCAACACGTGAAGCATCACCTATCTTATTGCATGGGATGAAATGAGCCATTTTAGAGAATCGGTCCACAACAACAAATACAGAATCCTTGCCATTTTGAGTCCTAGGTAATCCAAGCACAAAATCCATGCTAAGATCTTCCCATGGTTGATGTGGAATAGGAAGTGGCATATGTAAACCATGGGATTGAGCTTGTGACTTAGCTTTGCAGCATGTAGAACACCGGTTGGTGAAGCGTGAGACACCATAGAACATCTTGGGCCAAAAGTAGTTCTTGGAGAGTGTGGCAAAAGTCTTGTCGCATCCAAAATGTCCCATGAGTCCTCCTCCATGAGCCTCTTACAAAAGTAACAAACGAAGAGAAGACTCGGGGATGCATAGTTTGTTAGCTCTCATTAGATAACCATTTTTTATATAATATCGTTCCCAAGATGTATGCGTCACACACTTAGCATAAGGAGTAGCAAAAGTAACATCATGCTCATACAAGTATTTGATATGTTCGAATCCAACAACATTCAATTCAAGTTGAGTAACTAACATGCATTTGCGGGAAAGAGCATCCGCCACAACATTTTCTTTTCCCTTAATGTACTTGATCACATAAGGGAAATATTCAATAAATTCACTCCATTTAGCATGCCGTTTATTCAACTTGGTTTGAACTTTAAGGTACTTAAGTGTCTCATGATCGGTATGTATGACAAATTCATGTGGGCGAAGATAATGCTCCCAAACATGCAATACACGGACTAAAGCATACAATTCTTTGTCATAGATGGGATAGTTAAGTTGAGCACCGAAAAGTTTTTCACTAAAGTATACAATGGGTCACTTTTCTTGCATTAAAACTCCACCAATTCCATAGCCACTAGCATCGCAATGAACCTCAAAAGTTTTGTTGAAATTAGGCAAAGCAAGAATCGGAGCATGTGTAAGCAAAGATTTGAGCTCATCAAATGTGGTAGATTGTGAAGGTCCCCAAACAAAGGGTGCATTTTTCTTACTCAAGGCATGCAACGGTGCGGCAATAGTGCTAAAGTCTTTCACAAAGCGATGATAAAAACCCGCTAGACCAAGGAAGCTACGCACTTGTTGCAAATTAGTGGGTTGTGGCCAAGTTTTAATTGCTTCAATTTTGGACTTGTCAACATGAACACCCTTGGAAGAAACAATGAAACCCAAGAAAACAAGCTTGTCAACACCGAAAGTGCATTTTTCCATGTTGGCATAAAGACGTTCTTTTCGAAGAGTTTGCAAAACGGCCCTAAGATGATTTACATGGTCTTTGAGGGATTTGCTAAAGACAAGTATGTTGTCAAAGTATACCACAACAAACACTCCAATGTATGGGCGAAGCACAAAATGCATAACACGCATGAAAGTACCGGGAGCTTCTGATAAACCTATAGGCATAACTAACCACTCGTACAAGCCAAATTTAGTTTTAAAAGCTGTTTTCCATTCATCACCTTCTTGAATGCGGATTTGGTAATAGCCACTTTTAAGATCAATTTTCGAGAAAATGGTGGCGCCGCTAAGCTCATCTAGCATGTCGTCAAGGCATGGAATGGGGTGCCTATAGAGAACGGTGATAGCATTGATGGGTCTACAATCGGAGCACATGCGAAAACTACAGTCTTTCTTAGGCACAAGAATAACCGGAACGACACAAGGGCTTAAGCTTTCACGTACATGGCCGTTGTCGATGAGTTATTGTACTTGCCATTGGATCTCCTTAGTTTCTTCAGGGTTGACGCGATATGGAGCCTTGTTCGGAAGAGGTGCACCGGGGATGAGGTCGATCCGGTGTTCAATGCCACATAGAGGAGGAAGACCCGGAGGTAGCTCATCGGGGAAGACATCCTCGAATTCCTGCAACAAGTTGGAGAACACCAGATGAAGAGGATTAGAAGGTTTAGTCCTTGCAACCTCATCTTTGTATAGTAGGACATAGTGGATGACACTCGATGGGTTCTCACACACTTCTCTCATCTCCATTTTGGTGGCTAGGAGGACTGATTTTTTCTCTCTCGGTGAAGAGTCACTCATTGTGGGCTTGTGGCGCTCTCTTTGTGGTGGTTCACTCTCTCACTAGTTTCTCCATGATGGGTGGATGCTTGCTTGTCGACGATCACTTGACTTGGTGACATAGGTCGTAGCACGTACTCCTTTCCCTTCATCTTGAAGCTATAGTGGTTTTTTCTTCCGTTATGGATGACGCCGCGGTCGAATTGCCAAGGTCTCCCCAAGAGGAGATGGCACACAGACATAGGAACAACATCACACTCTAAGGTCTCCTCGTAGGTGCCGATCTTGAATTAAACTTGCACGGTGTGCTCCACTTGAATGGTGCCGGATTCGCTAAGCCATTGGACCTTGTAGGGGCGAGGATGCGCCTTCTTGAACAATTATAGCTTGGAACATAGCTCTTCACTTGCCAAATTGTGGCAACTTCCTCCATCGATGATGAACTTCATGGAGCGCCCGTTCATGCCAGCCTTGGTGTGGAAGATGTGGCATCGTCGGTCTTCGTCTTGGTGGTGTTGAAGTGTCAAGACCTTGGAGACCACAAGAGCGGGACTTGAATCATTGTCGCAAAAGACTTGATCATCTTCATCTTCGTTCACGTGCTGGTGCATGGCCACGTGCTCAAGGGCTTCCATTTCTTCTTCACTCATGGAGTCGTATGTGCCATCATCATTGAAAATCATGGTTCGCTTGTTGGTGCATTGGAAGGACTTGTGTCCTCGGCCACCACATGTGAAGCACTTGATAGAACTTGTCTTGACAGGATCATCCGGTGGCGTCCAAGATGAGGGATTTTTGGATTTGTAGTTGCTTGCCGGAGGACTAGTCAAGAAAGGCGTAACTTGCTTGGAACTTGACTTGTCACCGGTACTTGGTGTTGCTCCAGTTGAGGTAGGAGGTGCCGAAGTCATGGGAGCTTGAGTGTAGGTGTCGGTGTACTAAGTATTGGGCCAATAGTACCCCATACTTGTGCACGGGCAGTTGTAGCCAAGCCCGCGGCAAGGCTTGTCGGGGGAGCAGTTGGAGATTAGTTCAAGACTATCAAAGGGACGCACGAGCCAAGAATTAGAGGATCAGGAGATAATAAGGGCTGAAGGCCGAAGATTAGGCTCCCGGCAAGATCTTGCCGGGGTGGCTTGCAGAGCCCGGCAAGATTTGCGCCCGGCAAGATTCTATCACTGTGCCACCGCTTCAGCATAGCAACCAGCCTGGCATTCTGGGCCCTTCTCTGGATGCGTGGCAAGGCACCAGTGAAGGAGAGCTTAAGCGGTGCTGATGGGATGGCCCCTTTTTCCATCCCCAAGAAATGAGGACACCTAAACGGACACCTCACGGTGCATTAAATGCATTTGTCCTAAACCGTCAGCGGTTAGGTATGATAACCCTGTAGCTACTTTACACCTCAATGTATGTACATTTTTCCACTGTGGTCACCCCTTTGAGCATATAAAAGGAGGCCCAAGGCAACTGCTACAGGGGACGAACACTGGAGAAAACACTCTCGGCCCATTCTGCATGCGCAGCTGCTGCACGAACACACTGTTCATCGCAAGCGCTCCAAGAACTGGGACGAAAACACTGATAATAAATCAAGGTAGGAGTAGGGTTTTACGCTGATTAGCGGCCCGAACCTGGGTAAAAATCCCTTTGCGTCGATCGTTGGTTCTACTCTTTGTGCATAGCTTTCCCCTCGCCGAACCGAAAAAGGGATCCCCGCGGTCCCATAGGTGTCGTACGCCGACATCTTTGGCGCGCCAGGTAGGGGGAAGAAGGTCGCGCAATCCTGATCCAGTAATCGGTGCCTCAGTTTCTTCATCATCCTCATCACCATGCCACCCAAGAAGAAAAGTGCCGCAACGGTGCTACCATCTACGTCTGTTTTGCCCGTGCCCTCACGTACGGGCGACGGCGTAGATGCAAAAGGTTAAGGTTTAGAGCCTCCACGGCGTTCTGGTGATCCAAGCCAGGCGAGCGGCATCGTTCGCAGCGGCGACGGCAATCCGCACGCCGCTGGATCCAGAGATGGGGATGTGATGCCTACGGGCGGCGCGGCGAACTCCAGAGATTGGAGGACGCCTCCTAGGACTCCTGCGCCGGTGCAAGCATCGCATCCTTTACAGGTTGCACGCGACGAGCAGTGCCATGGTGCTGGTGGTTCGGGACGCCCCCATGAAAGGACTTCTGCGCATCGATCCCAAGGTGCGCAGGCCCAGCATGCACGCCAAACTGCTGGTGGAAGTGGCGCGCGGTCGCGCGATCGTGAAGGTGCTCCTTCTAACATTGTTAGGAGTCAGAGCACCTCACGTACCTCGCACCTGCCGCCACCACCTACACCAGCGGAAGCTTTGGCACGTGCGCAGCTGCTCCTCGATTTCCCTCCTACTCCGGAGAAGATGGAGGAGTGGCGATCTACCATCCAGAGCCTCATCGGCTTCGTCAACAAGGATGGGCCGCAGCAGGCAGGGCCTTCGCGGCGGCGGTCCATCGACCCGGCGCGAGCCGATGGAGAGAAAACTGGAGGCGGTGCGACCACGGTGCACTCCCCTCCACGACAGCAGCGGCGATCGATGACCCGGCGGACCGATGATCATGATGATGATTCCACGGTGTCGTCTGATCCGCGGATGCGCCGCGATCAGCGTCAAGTTCTTTGGGAATGAAGCAAAGAGGATGCTCAAACTACCATCGAGCGCCGACGGGAGGCGCACCATCAATCTGATAAACGCGCAGGACCTGCTGTCGACAAGCCTGCACCAGGGTACGTAGGCGACTTGCCTTACGAGGTAGGTTGTCTAGCGTTTAGCCATGAGCTGCGGCGAGTCCAGTGGCCCAATTCCCGAACCTTCAAGCCAGAGGTCCCGGAGAAATATGACGGCAAGACCCACCCGTCGGAGTTCCTGAGCATCTAGACCATTGCGGTGCAGGCTGCCGGGGGCTGAGACGACAAGATACTTGCCAACTACTCCCCGTTGGTGCTCAAACCCAACGTCAGGTCGTGGTTGATGCATCTGTCGAAGAATTCCATTTCTTCTTGGTCAGAGCTGTGCCACCAGTTTGTTGGCGCCTTTGTTGGAGGCCATCAAACTCCTGGCCAGGAAAGTGATTTACATCTCATCCCCCAGAAGGAGGGTGAGCCTCTGCGCAAGTATATCCAAAGGTTCAGCCGTGTGCAATACAGCATCCCGGATGTTCATCCTGCCGCCGTTATCGGCGCGTTCCGTCAGAACATGCGTAACCGCAAGATGCGGGAAGAAATGGCAATGAACAAGATCAGGGATATCGCCAAGCTTTATGCTCTGGCTGATAAATGTGCTTGGGCTGAAGAGGGAAGGAGACTTCCCGGTGAGGATGTTGGCGCAGGAGGCGACTCTAAAGGCGAAGATGCTGCTGCCCCGACAAAGAAGGGCCGGCGGCGAAACAAGAAGCGTAAAGGCAAGGCCGTGCTTGCTGTCAAGGGATCCGGCGACCTTGGCACCGCCAAGAAGGCCAAAGTTGGCGACCCCGGCAAGGAAGTTGCCGAGTGCGCCTCCTGTCAGGCCTTGGCAGCTGCCGATAAGCCGAAAGGCTCCAACAAACAGTATTGCAAGATCCATCGCACCAAGGGCCATGATCTCCAAAATTGCCGGCAAGTCGAACAGCTTGTTGAGAAACAGAGAGCTGAGTATGAGAGGCGAGACAAGGAGAAGGCCCAAGATAGTGCTGAGGGGTCCGGCAAGAAGCGTGGTGGCCGGGGGGGTCGCCGCGGCAAGGCCAAACAACAGAAGGAGAGGCCCGCTCGAGGCCGTGACAAGGAAGAGGGTGATGATGATGATGAAGAAGATGATGAGTCCAGTGAGCATGAATTTCAGAGAGCTACAGAGGCCATGTGTATAGACGGAGGCGCCTCGTTGCATTCTTCCCACCGTCGACTTAAACAGTGGGTGCGTGAGGTTAATGCAACGGAGCCATCATTTGATGCACGTAAACCTCTGAAGTGGTCCAACACGCCTATCATTTTTGACACCGAGGATCACCCTGATCGCACAACTGCGGTCGGGTGCTTGCCGTTGTTGGTCTCACCGACAATCCGCAACCTCAAGGTGACAAAAATGCTAGTTGATGGTGGGGCCGGGCTGAACCTAATCTCACCAGACGTGCTCAAGAAGCTACAAATTCCTGATGAAGATCTTGAGGAAACGGGCACGTTTCAAGGGATCAATCCGGGAAAGACCCAGCTAAAAGGCAAGATAACGCTACCAGTAACATTTGGTAGCGAGCTCAACTACAGGACGGAGAAGGTGGTGTTCGATGTCACCAAGATCCCGATGTCATACAATGGGATCCTTGGCCGCCCAGCGTTGGCCAAGTTCATGGCGGCATCGCACTATGCATATAATGTGCTGAAAATGCCCAGGCCATTGAGCGTCATCACTGTCCAATCTAACAAAAAGGATGCGCTCATCTGCGCCGACCAACTCTACCGGGAAGCAGTCGCAGCACCTGCCGTCAGGGCATCTGCTCCTGCCGTTGGAACTCCCGGGGGGAAGAAGAAGACCGGCAGGAACCTTGGCGCAAACTCCGGCAAGCGCACCTCTTCGGAGTGCTGCGCTCCCGTTGAGGATGTACCAGGAAGTTCCACCGGCAAGAACAAGAAATCCAAGGCTGCTCCACCGGAGACCAAGAAGGTGCCCGTCGAAGAGGACGGAACGGGAGGAACTTTCACCATAAGTTCCACCCTTGATGACAAATAGGAAAGCGTGCTCATTGCCTTCCTGCGGGCGAATGTCGATGTGTTTGCATGGCGACCATCTGACAGCCCCGGTGTTCCCAGGGAGGTAATTGAGCACCACTTTATTGTCTATCCTCACGTGCGGCCCGTCAAGCAGAGGGTGAGAAAGCAAGCCTTAGAGCGGCAAGAATTTATTGCCGAAGAAATCAGGAAGTTAGAAGCGGCAGGTTTGGTCAGAGGGGTGCTTCACCCAACGTGGTTAGCCAATCCAGTTGTAGTGCGCAAGGCGAACGGAAAATGGAGGCTGTGTATTGATTATACAGATATCAATAAAGCCTGTCCAAAAGATCCTTTCCCCCTACCACGCATCGACCAAATTGTGGACTCCACTGCTGGCTGTGATCTACTGTCATTCCTTGATGCCTACTCAGGGTATCACCAGATCTTCATGGCAAAAGAAGATGAAGAAAAGACCGCATTTATCACCCCATGTGGTACGTATTGTTTTATACGAATGCCTTTCGGGTTGAAAAGTGCTGGTTCTACATTTGCGAGAGCGGTCCAAATTGGTTTTGAGCCTCAGCTGCATAGAAACATGGAAGCATACATGGATGACATAGTGGTCAAAACCAAGGACAAAGCGACGCTCATACAAGATATAGAAGAAACATTTACAAATCTGCGCAAGATCAATTTAAAGCTCAATCCTAAGAAGTGCGTGTTTGGCGTTCCTTCCGGCAAGCTTCTCGGGTTCTTTGTGTCTCAGCGAGGGATCGAGGCGAACCCCGACAAGATCAAAGCTATTGAGCAGATTGAGGCACCAAGACGCGTCAAGGATGTACGCCGTCTTGCCGGCTGCGTTGCTGCCTTAAGCAGATTTATCTCCAAATCTGCTGAGTGCGCCCTGCCCTTTTTCAAAATTTTGAAGAAGGCAGGTCCAATGAAATGGACTCCGGAAGCGGAGGCTGCGCTGCAAGATTTGAAGAGGTACCTCTCTTCTCCACCGACGCTAGTCGCGCCTAGGCCACAAGAGCCGTTGCTGCTGTATCTGGCAGCGACAAATCAAGTGGTTAGTGTTGCATTAGTGGAGCAGAGAGAAGCTGATGAGGAGGCAACGCCAGCGTCAGGGCCGCCAAGTGACTCGCCAGGATCATCCTCGGCAAGGACTGGTGTCGACAAGACAGGATCTGCGCAGTCAGAAGAACCAGTGCAAAAGAAAAAGATGGTGCAGCGCCCAGTTTATTTTGTTAGCTCCCTTTTGCAAGGAGCTAGATCAAGATACTCTGGTGTGCAGAAGTTGCTCTTCGGCCTTCTGATGGCCTCGAGGAAGCTGCGCCATTATTTTCAAGCACATGAAATTACCGTCATCACTCGCTTCCCGTTGCAGCGGATTTTGCGAAATCCAGAGGCAACCGGCAGGATCGTGGAATGGGCGTTGGAATTGTCAAGCTTTGATCTCAAGTTTGAAAGTACTTCAACAATTCAGAGCAGAGCCTTGGCGGAATTCATTGCGGAATGGACCCCAACGCCAGACGAAGAGATTCAAGAAACGACTCTCCCCGGCAAGGAAACTGATCAAGAATGGGTTATGTACTTTGACGGGGCTTTCTCGCTGCAAGGCGCCGGTGCTGGCATGCTACTTGTTGCACCCACCGGAGAGCACCTCAAGTATGTAATCCAAATGCATTTCCCCCGGGAGAGTTCGACAAACAACACTGCGGAGTACGAGGGGCTGCTTGCCGGTCTCAGGATCGCGGCAGACCTTGGTATCAAGAAGCTCATCATCAGAGGCGATTCGTAGCTTGTTGTCAGGCAAGTTAACAAAAATTACTAGAGTCCATTGATGCAAGCTTATGTGGATGAAGTGAGAAAAATGGAAGAGCGCTTTGATGGTCTGCAAATGAAGCACATTCCTTGTGCCGAGAACAGTATTGCTGATGACCTGTCAAAGCGCGCTGCCCTCAAGTTGCCTGTGGAACCATGAACTTTTGTGCTCCATTTGACTCAACCATCTGTGGCACCGTCAATGAGGCAAGAAAAGATAAGAAAGTTGAATTCTGGACAGTACTTTCTGGCAGAGCTCCCTGGAGCCACCGGCAAGGAACTTGCCGGGATCAGTGGCAAGCCTGCCGGGGAACGACAGGCTCCGACGGAGCCTCAGGCTTTCGCCGTCGAGACAAATGCTCCCCTGGCGGAAGAGATGCCTTTAGTCCTAGCTGTCGAGCCCTAGGCTCTAGCATGGGCACAACACATTGTCCATTTCCTTCAGATAGGAGAACTCCTCGAGGAGCCGGAAGAAGCGGAAAAAGTAGCCCGTCAGTCTACTATGTACCAGTTCGTCGATAACGTCCTGTACAGAAAGAGACCGAACGGAGTGAAATTGAAGTGTATTCCTCGGGAGGATGGACTAGAGCTGTTGGTAGAGATACATGGAGGCATATGTGGCTCTCACATAGGATCAAGAGCACTTGTCGGAAAAGCATTCCGGCAAGGTTTCTTTTGGCCCACTGCTCTCCAGGATGCAACTGCACTAGTAACCAAGTGTGAAGCGTGGCAGTTTCATTCAAAGAAATCGCATCAGCCAGCTCAGGCTCTTTAGACAATCCCTCTCTCCTGGCCATTTTCGGTCTGGGGGCTTGACATACTGGGCCCCTTTCCCCGTGCTGCCGGGTGCTTTGAGTACTTGTACGTTGCGATTGACAAGTTCACAAAGTGGCCGGAAGTGGAAGCGGTGAGAAAGGTGACAGCACAATCAGCCGTCAAGTTCTTTAAGGGAATAGTTTGCTGTTTCGGTGTGCCCAACAGGATCATCACTGATAATGGTACGCAATTCACAAGTCGCACCTTCATGTAGTACATCCAAGACCTTGGCGGCAAAATTTGTTTTGCCTCTGTTGCTCATCCGAGAAGCAACGACCAAGCGGAGAGGGCTAATGCTAAAGTGTTGTGCGGTCTCAGAACCAGAACTTTTGACAAGCTGAAAAAGTGCGGAAGGCACTGGATTGATGAGTTGCCGACGGTTCTTTGGTCAATCAGAACGACACCAAATCGAGCCACTGGCCAGACACCCTTCGCTCTAGTCTACGGAGCGGAAGCAGTTCTCCCCACGGAACTCATATATAGGTCACCTCGAGTGCTCACTTATGATGAGCTTGAGCAAGAGCAGCTGCGGCAAGATGACGATGTGCTCCTTGAGGAGGATCGTCTTCAGGCTGCTGTGCGAGCCGCTCGCTACCAGCAAGCTTTGCGTCGCTACCATAGCCGCAAAGTTCATGCCCGAAGCCTTGAGGAAGGCGACCTTGTTCTTCGATGGATTCAGTCCGTCAAGAATTCAAACAAGTTGACACCAAAGTGGGAAGGCCCTTATCGGGTAGTATGAGTCACCAGGCCTGGCGCTGTCCGCCTGGAGACCGAGGATGGTGTTCCAGTGAGCAACTCCTGGAATATCGAACATCTTCGCAAGTTTTAACCGTGAGGCGCGGTTGCCGGGGGCCCCCGGCAACCACCTTTTGTACAAGTCTTGCCGGCAAGGCATGTAATCCTTTTTACAGAGCCAGGCGCAGACCCTGTGCACAGATGAATAAGATTAAGTGTTGTACATTTTCTTATCGATTTCCATGTTTATATATATATGCATGCTTGTCTGAGATATTGTATGACACTTGTTCCTCGTAAGCATTAACGAACCGCCAAGGTTCCATATTTTTATTTTCTCTTCTTTCTTTTTCTCAAAAGATAGAAGGGTTCCTCGCGCGCACATTTGCCGGGGGGGGGGGGGAAGATATGGATACCAATGGGCGACGTTCAGAATTGACATCTTACCGGAGGAAGTACGGCGACAGAACGCTAAGTTACAAAACTTTGAGCAAGTTTCTTTTATTATGAAGTTATTTTCCTTAGACGATTTCGGTCTTTGTATGGAAAACCTGCACGCGAAGGAACCCTTGTCGTAATCGGTTGCGCCCTTATTTTGTTTCGAGTCCGCTCAACAATTTAAGTGGTGGCACTGAGAACACCAAGGTGTCATGCCGGCCGCTGCACCTCCAGTAGGCTGCTGAAGTCCCGCACCCAGCGCTCGCGGCAGGTTGTGCGCCGGCAAGTTTTCAGTAAGCGTAGGGTGTACTCCATACATAAAGGAATCAGACAAGGGAAATAAGCATGCATGTACCCAAACATAAGCAAGTTATATTACATCAATAAGTTGCCGCAGTTCTAACTCAAGACTTAATTGTCTTTGGCATGGAATGGTGGCGACAAGGGAAAATGAGGCAGCTAGTCCCTGCGCTAGCCTTCGACCCTCTTGATTGAATCTACTTTCTCAAGGATGGGCGCGACAAGCTCCTCAAGTGCCTTGAGATCTACATCCTTCGGCAAACGATCGAGCACGTTGGTGAGGTCAACACTAGGGTTCTTGTGCACCACTTTGATGAGCATCTTGCGGAGGACGGCCCGACAAAGCTTGCGGGATTCATCGGCTAGTTGGGTCGCTTGGTTGGACTGGAGTAGCTTCAGAGCATCGATGATCCTTTCAAAGAACATGGTCAACCTGGCGCTTGGAGATACCCTTTCTTCGGAAGAATACTTGAAGTTTGGCAGGCCCATGGTTGACAGCTGTGCTGAGAGGTTCTCCGCAGTGTCGACAAGGCATTCAGTCCAGAGTTTCATCCCCTTCTCATAGTCGATTTGGGCGGCGGCAACGCTTTTAAGCAAGTTCCTCTCATCTTGAAGATCTTTGCTCAGAGCCTTCTCGCGGACCCTGCCGTCCTCAAGAGACTTTTCCAGTGTGGTCAGCTTCAGCCTCAGATCGGCAATGATATCATTGGCTGAAGAGAGCTGTTTGGTCTTGTCGGATATGGCAACTTGCATCTCCGCCAGGCTGTGGAGAGTTTTCTCCCTGTCGCCTTTGAGCGCGAGAGCTCCGTGCTGTGTTCTTCAAGATCCACCTCCAGCTTCTTCACTTTGTCGCTCAGCTTGTTCTTGGTGGCCTCTGCATCTTCGGCAGCATCGACGACCTCCTTGAGCTTGCCGGCGTGATCTACAGTTAGAGCTTCGAGCGCCTCCTTGTGCTTCTGCTCCAGCTCCTGGGTCCGCTGCGCGACCAGCTTTTCGATTTCTTCATCTTTGCTGCGAAGCTTAGCGGCGAGTGCCTGCTCCCGTGCGGCAAGATGTTCTTCGTGAGCATCAAGCGCAATGCGACGCTCCGTCAGGAGAGCATCTTCAGCGGCAATTCTTTGCGCAGCTTCCTCTTGCGCCTTCTCTATGTCAGATTGTTTCAAGAGGAGCTCCGTCCAGCTTTAGCTCACTTGTTCCCAGCTGGCAGTCAACTCTTGAAAGGCCTCGGCATACCAGATTTGCATTTGCTCAACGCGCTTTTGAAAATCTGCCTCAGCTGCTTCAACAACTGTAGCTTTGGAGTCTACCTTCTCCTTTTGAGCACGGTGGAGCGCTTGGAGCTTGCGGAAATTATCGCCCATGGCCTGAAGGAGCTGATCTTCCTCAGATTTGCTGCTGCTGGCCCTTGGTTCATTGACGATCTCAAGCGCGGCGGCAGTGATGATTTCTTCATCAAAAGTTTCCCCTTCGGTCGGTGCCCCAATGCTTGCCGTCCCCGGCAAGTTGACGAACAGCAACCGCCTCACCGGCAGCTGGGGGCTCCGTGGCCGGCGTAGCGCCTGGCGCTCCTGCTGCAGGAATGCTGTCAGTACGGTCACCAGCCTCCTCGCCGGCCCTTTCAGCAGATTCCTTGGTGGGTTCCTCTTGTGCAGCCTTGGCAGCCTCGTCGGCAGAGGTACCGCCGGCGTCGACGATGGCATCCTTGGCGTCCTCGCTAACAATGATCTTGTCGGCTTCGGCGGCAACATCCCTGGCGGTCTCCTTGATGACAGCGTCGACGTCCATGTGTTCCATCACAGGGAATTCTAAAGGACGAAAGAGGGAAACGAAATAAGATCAAGATTGAAGTTCAAGAAGACAAAAGAAAGAGAGATAAAGGAAAGGATAGCAAGAGCTCTGAGGCAATCAGTTACCTGTGTCGAGCTGTTGAGAGGTGGCCTCGCCCCTCCCAGCAACCTTGGTTGCCGGGGAAAGGTTGCCGGTGCCCATGCTTGCCGGCTCCTCCTCAATCAAGATAGGCTCGTCGGTAGGATCTCTTGCCGGGGATGCGCTTGTGGGCGGCGTGGTCGATGGGGGTGGCATGACGGGAGCGTCTTCCAATAACTCTCCTTGTTGCTGTTCTTCTCCTGCAAGCCCAAAGATATCCGTGGCAAGAATAGAAACCTCAGCGCCCGCCAGCGGAAAATGAGTAATGGACTCACGCTGGGGGCTGTGCTGGGGGCTGCGTCGAGGGCTAAGCTCCGGGCCGATGACGATAGTTTCTGGCACACTTGTGGAACCTGCCGGAGGCTCGTCACCCGTGGAAGTCTTCGCCCTCTTCACCATCCTTTCTGCCAAGGTTTCTGCATCACTGCGGAGACAAGACAAAACAAGGCTATGAGATTAATCTGAAATTTGGGAGATAAAAGCGAAAACAGGATACTTACTCTTCCTCTTCTCGTTACGGGCTGAAGCTGGAGATGTCGAAATCGACCACCGTTGCAATGTCCGTATGGGAAGGCGGAGAAGGGGTCCTGGGTCGTTTGGCTATAGCAAGTGCAGGGGGTTGGCGTGGCTCTGCCGCCTCAGCCTCCGGTGCGGTTATGTGAGACGCCCCTGCCGCCCCAGTAGTTGCCGCAGGTGTGTGTCTCGCACGCCGCGCGGGTTGCTGTCGAACTCCTTGCCACGGTGCAGTCTTGTCGGCCGCCTTCTTGCCGGGAGCCTCGCTGCTCGAAGAGGGTTGTCCTGTCGGGATGCCAGAAGCGGCCTTTCGAAGAACACACTTTGTCTTCTTCGGGGCTGGGGGGCCCTCTTGCGGCTCTTCTTCAGCTGCGTCTTCGTTGGACGAGCTCTTGGCGACTGCGCTGCTCTGTTCCCCGGCAGCCTTCTCCTCCCCGACAGGATTCTCTTCCATCACAACCTCTGCGTCACTGGTTTCCCATTCTGTGAAGCCGATGCTGCCGGCCTCCGCGGCAAGATTCGCCTCTTCCGCCCTAGTGGCAATATATGCCACCTCTTCGTCAGTGGTGGCGCGAATGAGGTTCGTCTCTTCTCGGATGGCCCTCTCCGTCAAGTTGTCAAAGAACTTTTGTGCTTCCTCCTTGGATGGCTCGGCCCAAGTTGCGTCAAGACCATGGGCGTTGAACATTGGCATTGTGGCGATGATCGACCCCAGGACGGAGTTGTTGCACAAAGGGACAATTCTTGCCGGTAACCGATGTTTGTCATCGCGCTAGAATAGCCTATGGCGGAGAGCGCCGAGCTGCATGGCAGTCAAATTGTTGTTCAGCTCAGGGCGCAGTCTCATGATATCTGCAGCGTTCCGATACTCCCAAGCTGGTCTTCCCTTGCTCTGTAGGGGGGCGATGCGACGGCGGAGGAAATCGAAGCCAATCATCTCCATTGTGAGCCCAGCAGCTTTCGGACAAAGGATTCTGGTGGTGGCGATCGTGAGCCTCTCGTCTTCCACGGCGAAATCGCTCCAGTCGCTGCCGCAGACCGCCTTCTGCCGTCGGGGCAAACAGAACGGATGGGGATCTTTATCCTTGATCCAGCACCACTCGGACCGCCATTCATCCCACTTCTCGCGGTAAACCCCATCTGGGTATATTTCCTTATTCCAAGCCCTTGGAATCCAGGCGATAGAACTAGAAAGGGCCTCCCCTTTTTGGATGCGAGGAATAAAGTAATGGCGGAAGAGGGCAGTGTTGGGAACTACTCCGGTAAAATTTTCGCAAAGATGGGCAAAGATGGACATACACAGTACGGCATCCGGCGTGAAATCAAGAAGATGGAAGCCGTATGTGTACATAATGTCATTAAAGAATTCAGAGAATGGAGGACAGAGCCCGCAATAGAAATAAGCGACGAAGAAGGGATATCTGTCTGGTCCGCTTTTCGAACAAGAACCTGGAACCACGCGAGTCGCGGGGTGAGCCTTCGTCTCCCTCGCCCACAGGCACTGGTACCGATTCTTCAAAGCTTTCGCGTCGAGCGTCGGGGCGAAGACGACGTACTTCTTCCGCATCTTCACCAGCTCACTCTCTGGGACATCGGCTTTTGTCTCCTTGCCCTTGCCTTTGCTGGCCTTGGGTGGCATGGCGGCTGTGTGGGCGGAAGCCGAAGATGGAGCGGGTGCAGAGGCAGTGAGCGGATGAGGAGAAGCTTTACTTTGGGCTCGAGAGAAGGAAGGCAATGGCGAATTCCAGATTGGAAAGAAGAAGGGGGTAAATGGGCAGCGTCTCTGCAGTTTCCTCTTTATGGGGAAGGAGCGAGGCCGCCTCTTTTACTGCCCAATGTAAATACGCCTCTACAAGCGTGCTGCGGCTGCAGCCTTTCAGCGCACGCTTCCCATGTCGCGCATTCAATGCGCACACTGGAGGGGCGCAATAAGCAGGATGATTGCAAGCAGTTAACCCCAGCCATGCGTGCCCGTGCACTGTTTGGGCCTAGCCCAACCATGCCTTGCACTCGTGTGTGGCCTAGGCCCGGGGGCTCCTGTCGGTGTACTAAGTATTGGGCCATTAGTACCCCATACTTGTGCATGGGCAGTTGTAGCCAAGCCCGCGGCAAGGCTTGTCGGGGGAGCAGTTGGAGATTAGTTCAAGACTATCAAAGGGACGCACGAGCCAAGAATTAGAGGATCAGGAGAAAATAAAGGGCTGAAGGCCGAAGATTAGGCCCCCGGCAAGATCTTGCCAGGGTGGCTTGCGGAGCCCGGCAAGATTCTATCACTGTGCCACCGCTTCAGCACAGCAACCAGCCTGGCATTCTGGGCCCTTCTCTGGATGCGTGGCAAGGCACCAGTGGAGGAGCGCTTAAGCGATGCTGATGGGATGGCCCCTTTTTCCATCCCCAAGAAATGAGGACACATAAACGGACACCTCACGATGCATTAAATGCATTTGTCCTAAACCGTCAGCGGTTAGGTATGATAACCCTGTAGCTACTTTACACCTCAATGTATGTACATTTTGCCACTGTGGTGACCCCTTTGAGCATATAAAAGGAGGCCCAAGGCAACTGCTACAGGGGACGGACACTGGAGAAAACACTCTCGGCCCATTCTGCATGCGCAGCTGCTGCACGAACACACTGTTCGTCGCAAGCGCTCCAAGAACTGGGACAAAAACACTGATAATAAATCAAGGTAGGAGTAGGGTTTTACGCTGATTAGAGGCCCGAACCTGGGTAAAAATCCCCGTGCGTCGATCGTTGGTTCTGCTCTTTGTGCATAACTCTCCCCTCGCCGAACCGAAAAAGGGATCCCCGCGGTCCCATAGGTGTCGTACGCCGACAGTAGGAGCCGTAGGTCTTGGAAGAGTACTTGGCATATTTGAAGTCATCTTGTATTTGTCGCTCGGCCTTGGTCGCTTGATGAACTAGCTTAAGAAGGTTGGAGTAGGGTTGGAAGTCGGCAATCCGCTTGATGGCGTGGTTGAGGCCATTTAAGAAGTGTGCCATAGTTTGCTCATCATCTTCCTTGACATTGGCTCTTATCATGGCAATCTCCATTTCTTGGTAGTATTCTTCCACCATCTTCGTGCCTTGCTTGAGGAGTTGTAACTTCTTGAAAAGATCACGGGTGTAGTGTGTAGGCACGAAGCGAGCTCTCATGACATCATTCATTTGTGCCCAAGTTGTGATGGGTTGTTCGCCTCTTGCTTGTCGTCGCTCAATCACTTGTTCCCACCAAATGAGGACGTAGTCTTGAAACTCGAGGGAGGAAATGGTGATTTTATTTTCCTCGTCGTAGTTGTGAAGACAGAATATCTTGTCGACTTTTAATGCCCATGAGAGATATTGTTTGGGATCATTGCTTCCGGAGAACTTGGGCATGGTGAACTTGAGCTTGTCGTAGCGGAGTTCTTCATCATAGTGGCGGTTTTGATGTCGCTCTTGCCGTGGAGGGAGGTCCTCAAATGATCGTTCCTCTTGATGTCGCTCTTGGCGTGGAGGAGGGTCTTCAAGCACTTGTTCCACTTGGTGTCACTTTTGTCGTGGAGGAGGACGAGGCATATGCGCTTGGTTTTGCCTTTCTTGTTGCTCTTCAAGTCGGGCGGCTTCTTCTTGTCGTGATTGACGAAGTGCTTCTTCTTGTTCACACACTTAGCGGTTGCACTCATCGACGGCTCTAGTAGCCTCACGGAGTGTGCATTGTGCTTCGAGTGCTTGTGCTTCACGACGCTCTTGTGCTTGTCGGATCGCATCATCGTCTTGAGGTGCTTGACATTGCACTTGTGGAGGTTGCTCTTGATCCTCGGTTTCTTGAGCTTGGCGTCTAGCCCTTTCACATGCTCGAACTCAGTCTTGCAAACCATTGCCATGGAATGGATTTTCTTGAGCTTGGCGATCTTGAGGATCGTCACGTCGATGAAAGCGAGCTCGGGGAGGACTTGCATCGTAAGAAGAGTAGTCCGAAGATTGATGACTTGAGCGGCGGCTTGAGTGGCGCCGTCTTGGCGAAGAGGTTGAGGAAGACACGCGGCTCACGATCATGTTGCGGAATTCTTCCATTTGTGTGGTGAGCTTGGTGTCGAGGTAGTCATGGTTCCTTGCTTCCGATTGACGAAGGTCGATGGCGAGTTGCTCGATGCGTTCACCCAAAGCTTCACTTTCTTGATGGAGAGCTCGTTGGGCGACGAAGAAGTGGTTCTTGGTGACGTAGTTACGTTCATCATCTTGACCCTCGAAGAGCGGGTTCGCCGAAGTAGTTGGCCTATCCATCATAACCAAGTGGAGGTGAGTAGGAAAATGAGAGAACAATACCGAAGTTACCTTTTTCGAGGATTGTGGATGTATCAAGTATCGCTTAATGTAATGCTACAATAGGAGAATTGGTACAGGGTTTGTTTCTCACACCTACACAAGTAAAGCTTATGGAGGAGCTTGGTTAGGACGGTGGCACAAAATTTCAAGCAAATGTTAGTCAAGATATCGATAAGGTTGAGAAGGTTCACAAAATTGCAAGTAAAGCAAATAGATCAAGCCCAAGAAGATCGCTAGGAACTCACACACGGAAGATAGATGGGATCCGCACAACCAAGGAGTGAGCTTAAAATGTGTAACCCAGAAAATGGTCTTGTTGTACGGATACACGAGAGACGCTAGCTCGATTGCTCAAATGGGCTAGATACGCTCTAGTGCACCAACCTATAAGAGTAATCATGTCATCTTCAATCCCAAATATGCTATGTATGGAGTGTCCAATATGATGCAAATATGCAAATGGCATGAGGGTATTGATTACAAGCTCTTTGTTTCATCTCTTTTGCTTAAAAGCTTCTTCTCTTTTTTTCACTATGCTTGATGCTCGAGCCAAGTATGATATGAGACAACTATGTAAAATATGCACAGGAGAGACTTATGGCACAATGATGATAGCAAGATGATTTGCATGCTAAATGTAGCTATGCGGAGTAAGCGTATCACTAAGGTGCACAAAGAGCGTGGCCCGGCAATTCTCAACTCGCTAGTCTCAATAGGTAAGTGAAGCCAAATGGCTCGGGTTATCAAAGCAATGGCAAGGAAATGTACTATGTGTCATCAAAGTTACCGTCCTTGCTTACGGTTGGTATGAGGGTGAAATGCTCGTTGTCGATGTCGAGGTCGAAGCGGTGATGAGGAGCGGTGTCGTCGACGTCAAACCATCCTAAGTAGCCGAAACACCTTAGGAAACAAAAACCGCAACTCAAAATCGGTCAAATGCGGAAGGTGGGTGCTATTATGATGAAAAATTTGATGGAGGCAAATGGTGGTGGTAATGATATATGTTGATGGGGTATATAAAGAGCTACAAAACGAGCTAAAGAACACAAAAACGGACTTGGGAGGTGAAAGTTATAGCCAAAACGAAGGTGTTGGTGGGCTGATTTGGGGGGGGGGGGCAGGTGCAGGCACCGGGGTTGGGATGGCGGTTGCCCAGGGTGGTCAGGGACAAACAGCCCGGTGGTGCAGGCACCCGGGGGTTTGGGGTGCGGGTTGCCGGGGGTCTCGGATTTGGGCGGAAATCTTTGAGAAATGCCCAAATTCGGTGGATTTCGTGGTGGGAAGGGTGGGGATAGATGGGTAAGGGCTAGATCCACTTGCCAAACAACAAATTCGTGGACCAAAACAACCAAATCTCACAAGACCCAACAAATTGCAAGAAAATTTTTTGGGGCTATTTTTGTGGGGATTTTTGAATTAGGATGAAAAACAACAAAATCAAGCTAGCAAATGGGGGGTAGGGACTCCAAGATGTGAATCAACCTTGCTCATCATACCAAGATGTTGTAGGGTGAAACCCTAGAGGGGATCTTTTCACACTTGGAGGGGGGAAAAGTGATGAACACACAAGAACACAAGGTGGAAATCACTCAAACAAACCCAAATCACACATCCACTAGAGTAGCATACATGAGATCCACAAGCATACAAGAACAATTCTAGGAAAATAGCACTAGGGTAAAGTTCTTCCCACTCCAAAGGAGGTGAGGTATTGGTGATGATCTTCTCCAAGAGGAGGTCTTGAATCCAACAAGAGGATCTTCCCTAGATGGGGGCCTTGATCTTCAAGAGGAGGAAGATGAGCAAAGCTCTCTCAATGTTTATCAAATACTTTGCTAACCCTAAGAATGAGCTAGGGGAAGTGTTTTTATAGGCTAAGGACGAAATAAGAGGAAGAGTGGGGTACAAGGGTCTTTTTAGCCCAAATTGCGCGCAGGCAAAACGGTGGAGTCCAGGCACTCGGGGTAAAGGGGTCTGGGCACCCGGAGGTGATGCGGCCGGAGGTGGCCGGGCACCCGGGGGCTGATGGCCCGGGCACCTAGACCGGTCAGGAGGGCCGCGCCCTTGGCACTAACGAGGCCGGGCACCGGGGGGTGATGGCCCGGGCACCCGGGGTGGCTGCATGCGAGGCCCAGGCGGTCGGCCGGGCACCCGGGGCCAGGAGGCCGGGCACCCGGGGGATGGCTGGGGCGAGGCCCAGGCGGCGGCTGGGCACCCGGGACCGAGATGGCCGGGCACCCGGGGTGTCCAGGGGGTTTTGCCCTTCCCGCGGCTACGTGTTCGGGCACCCGGGGTCCTCTTTCCCGGGCACCCGGGGTGTCCAGTGGGTCCTTTTCTTCGAGCTTCCCGTGTCTTGTGTTCTCCTCCTCCTCCATGGTTGCTTGGGTCTCCGCGCTAGCCTCTTCATGATCATCTCTTTGGTACCTAAGAGTGCATAACATCTCCGTTTGAGGTAGGACCCAATTCACATGTGAATCCGGAGGAAGTTCGAAGAGGAGAGAGTTAACCTCAGTTTCGATGGCACGTGCATGAGCTCTCGTCATTGGTCCTCTTCCTGCTTGCGGTGGTGACGTAGTGTCCATGGGGATGGTCGAGGGATGCTCCGCATCAACGCATGTCTTTGGAACAAGTGTAGTAGCGTTGGTCCTCTTTAAATATAATGAACTATTTATCCGCCTAGTTTTCTCTACTACTCCTTGCAGTGATCGGTATGTAATACATGTGTCAGTAGACATGACAGCTTGTCCATGGAAGCTAAACTACGACGACCATCACGTTTCTACCACTACTACACGCGATTCCCACGATGCCGCTCCAACCCACGACACCACGTCCCCCGATGTGCGCCTCATCCCTCTCGGCCCCACCGGCCCTCTGCCTTTCTAAGCATGACATGTGGGCCAGCCACATGTTGGGTCCACATGTCATGGACTCAATGGCAGGTGTATTAAGGCGCTGAAACTCAGTCCCGCGGGGCCCGAGAGGGAAATGTAACTCCTGCACCCAGCCTTTTGGTGCTACCGCTGCATGAACTCGTGCCAAACTCAAGATTTGTTTCTTACTACTACCAATATGCCTGCCCGTGCTTTGCAGTGGATCCAAAGTAGTAGAATAATACTTGTTTACAAACTTGAAATAAAACACTCTAGTTTTGATATACATTTATCAGTAAAAATAAATTATGTTTCACTCAAAATATATTCCTTGGCTATTTTGCTGAGGTGAGGAACGGGTGTGGCTAGTTTCAAGATAATAATAGGTTTTGAAAAAATTGGAGCAGATTTTTTTACTAACATTTTGTAGCGTGGCACGGCTTCTGGTGCACCTAAGCGTCTGGAAAAAAAATTGAGTGCACTCTAAAGATCTTTACATGCTCCCATATATTGGAGTGCACTCTAAACACATTATCTATTTATTTTTCTCTAGGCTTTCCTAGCCTTGCAACCATGACACATAAGCTAGTCATGCATGCAATCCATAAATTGCAATATACTTGTGTTACTCTCTAGCATGCAATGCTACCACATCATCTATTCATGCCTGTTAGTCATAGGTTGTTTTTTCATTAGTCTTGATTCTTCACATTTTGGTAGACGTATGATTAATCCAAATATTAATGTTCCATACAACTAAACTCGAAAGTTCCGCCGGAGTCGAGGCAGAGGACGTACGACGGGGGTGATGGAGGCGTCTTCATAGGAGAGGAGAGCTCGAAGGATAATCTTTCACGTCCGCCGCCATCTGCATATCGGTGCGGGACTCCTCGAGCGCCCACTGGAGCTCGCGCTCCTCCAGGGCACGGCGGAGTCACGGGATTTTCTTGGACCACGATGGGCACCATGTAGTACTCCTCATCGCCGGGGGCGTGGTGCTCGCGTCCTGACTCCTGGGGCACTGTCTGGAGCACGCGCTCATCCACCTCGTGAGCCACGAGGTTGCCAGCGGCCATGCTATTGGATCACATGCTCATGCGCCTAAGTGGCGAGGATGCGATATTCATGGGCATGCTACTAGAGCACGTGCTCGTCCACACCAAGAGCGGTGAGGATGCGATGTTTGCGAGCATGCAACTGGAGCACGCGCTCGTCCACGTCGAGAGCGGCGAGGATGCAATGCTCGCGTGCATGCTGCTGGAGAACGCGCTTGTCCACCTTGTGAGCAGCGAGGACGCGATGCACCTCCTCGTGACCTACTAGGGCGTGCTGCTGGAGCATGCGCTCCCTCTCGTGGCCGACGAGGGTGAGCTGTTAGATTACAATATTTTTCGCATGGCCAGTGAGCGCACGCTACTCGCGGCCATCGAGGGCGTGCTCCAACTCGGCGATGTCGGAGACTTCATCCTCTTCCCAGGCCGCGTTGTCGTCCATTTCGGCAATGGCTTCATGCTCCAGTGGGTGTTGTGTCCGTATGGGAGCTTCGAGCTATAGTACAAATTAGGGCGGGGTTGACCTTTTCACGGTTTCACATGGTCTGAGGAAAAAATAAATTGAAGCTCAAGTATCTTGGAACGTGTCGGGGCCTGGCTGGTAGGAGGAGTACAACAAACATTGCATGTGCACTGTATTTTGAGAAGGGTTTAATGTAATTTGTGTGAATTGGGTCAGTGTGGAGGTTCGAGTAGTACATTGTAGGATCGAAAGTAGGTCTAGAGGGGGGGGGTGATTAGACTACTTGACCAAATAAAAATCTAGCCTTTTCCCAATTTTAAGTCTTGGTAGATTTTAGCAACTTAGCACAAGTCAAGCAATCAACCTACACATGCAATTCTAAGACTATAGCAGCGGAAAGTAAAACATTGCATATGAAGGTAAAGGGAAGGGTTTGGAGAAGGCAAACGCAATTTAGACATGAGGATTTTTGGCGTGGTTCCGATAGGTGGTGCTATCGTACATCCACGTTGATGGAGACTTCAACCCACGAAGGGTAACGGCTGCGCGAGTCCACGGAGGGCTCCACCCACAAAGTCTATCCCACCATGGCCATCACCCACGAAGGACTTGCCTCACTCGGGTAGATCTTCACGAAGTAGGCGATCTCCTTGCCCTTACAAACTCCTTGCTTCAACTCCACAATCTTGTCGGAGGCTCCCAAGTGACACCTAACCAATCTAGGAGACACCACTCTCCAAAAGGTAATAAATGGTGTGTTGATGATGAACTCCTTGCTCTTGTGCTTCAAATGATAGTCTCCCCAACACTCAACTCTCTCACACAGATTTGGCTATGGTGGAAAGATTATTTGAGTGGAAAGCAACTTGGGGAAGGCTAGAGATCAAGATTCTTGTGGTTGGATTGGAATGTCTTGATCTCAACACATGAGTAGGTGGTTCTCTCTCAGAAAATGAGTAGTGGACGTGTAGGCTCGTTCTGATGGCTCTCTCTTGAATAGAGAAGGGGGTGGAGGGGTATATATAGCCTCCACACAAAATCTAACCGTTACACACATTTGACCCAACTCGGTCAGACCGAATAGAAAACTCAGTGAGACCGATTCAATTCAAAATGTGAACGTTAGGATTTTTGGTGGGACCGACATGACCAACTCGGTGGGACCGATGCGCTAGGGTTAGGGAGAAACCTCATCTCGGTGTGACCGATTGCATGAACTCGGTGAGACCGATTTCAGCAATGAGCAAACAGAGAGTTGATCAGGCAAACTCGGTGGGACCGATCGCTCCTTTCGGTGATACCGAAACATTATGAAAGGTAAACAGAGAGTTTGCATTGGGAACTCGATGGGACCGATCGCTCATTTTGGTGAGACCGAAATGTTACGAAGGGAAACAGAGAGTTTGCAATCCCATCTCGGTGATACCGAGATCCCTATCGGTGAGACCGAACTGATTAGGGTTTCCGGCTATGGCTATGTCAAAAGAACTCAGTGGCGCCAGATAGATCAAATCAGTGGGGCCGAGTTTGACTTTAGGTTTAGGACATATATGGAATTGATAAAGTGGTTGAGGGCTTTGGAGCATATCACTAAGCATTTTGAGCAAGTAGACCATTAAGCAACACCTCATCCCCTTTTAATAGTATTGGCTTTTCCTATGGACTCAATGTGATCTTGGATCACTAAAATAGAAATGAAGAGTCTTGAGCCTTTGCCAATATTTGTCCTTAGCATTTTGAGGGGTCCACATCTCTAGTCCATGCCATTGCCAATCATTGAACTTTCTGAAATAATCAACTTGAATGGATATTAGTTCAATGAGCTATATGTTGTTATGAATTACCAAAACCACCCAGGGATTAGTTGCACTTTGAATCTCCCCCTTTTTGGTAATTGATGACAACATATAGATCAAAGCTTCGACAAATGATAATATGAATGAAATATATTGTCGCTTTGAGAAGTATGTGATAAGCAAGAGCTCCCCCTAAATTTGTGCATTATTTAAAATTTGCTTTTGAATGCAAATGCACAATCGATTAGGATCAAGGGTTACTCTTCCATGTCACATATGTCTTGGTGGAGCGCTCAAAATGATAGAATATAAATAGCATGCACTCATCACCAAGGCAAACATGATTGATCATACACAAGTGATAAGATATCATCATTCAAGCACACATTAAAGCATAATATGATCAATCACATGATCATAAGAGTTTGAGAGACTCTTATCTCACACACAAGCATAAATATTGTAGCAAACAAACGATCGAATAACAAGTAGCAAGAGAGGCAAACAAAAGCAAAACACTCTCTCTCTCGAAGCCTATGATCTATACACTTTCTCCCCCTTTGGCAACAAGTTACCAAAAAGCTTGAAAATGCATAGTGCTATGTGACACTCTAAGCACGATCTGTGGGAGCTCTGGTGTGCGAAGATGGCATGGAGAGAACAGCATCTGCAAAAGCTTCCGATGACGACTGAGGAACTGGAGGAGTTGCAACTGGAGGGGCAACTGGGGCAGTGGCTGCAGGTGCAGAAGTGGTGACTCTTGTGTCACTGACTGGCACAACTATAGACCTGTTGGCTCTAGGCACTCTCTGAAATGCCTCTGTGGTAGCTCTTCCTCTCCTGTCCTCTGCTTCTTCTTGAAGTTGCTCAACTGTGGTCTGAATTTCTGTGACCTTCAAGTCTAGATCATAAAATTTTGTTTCAATGATTCTCTCAAGACTTTCTTGATTTTGAGTCAGGGTAGCTAGTCCTTTCTCAATTCTCATAGTGGTCTCAAGCAGATAGCTGAGCTGATCCTGCTTGGTCTTGAGATTTACAGCTGAGATATCTGGAACTTTGGAAGTCTTTGCTGCCTTTGCTTTTTCTCTCTTCTTCTGAGCCTCCACAGATGTAGGATGTGATGCATCCATGACAACAACATTGTCCTCAAAGTCTGGCCTCAGGGGAAGGTGCTCTCTGTCTAGCAGATATGTGCCTGTGCCCATCTTGGAGTTGATGAGCATCTTAATGTGTGGTGCATATCCACATGACCTCTTTTGATCTGCTGTAGTCCTCTTAACTGTTTCAACAATCAAGGTCATCACCTTGAAATTCTCTGGCACATCAAACATATGTAACTAGTTAATTGAGTGCCCCCTGATCATCCTGTCATCTCCAGATTTGGGCAACAAGGTGTGCCTCAGTATAGTGTTGATGGTTGGCAGCCCTGACAACAGATAGTAAATGGACCCAAACTTGTGAGTCCCCAATGCAGCATCTTGAATTTCCTTGTACATGTGAGCCATGGAGTTATGATCTTTCCTGGGCTTTGCATAGACATCTGTGTCATCCTCTGCTTCTTCAGGGGCATTGATCAGCTTGGCCCACTCAGCAATTTAAGATTGGTACCTAGTACCCTCAGTCATCCAGACTATCTTGCCATCTGGGTAAAAATGTGCAGTTGAATAAAATTGCATCACCATCTCATCATTCCATTTCGTCAATTTATGACCAACAAAAGTGTCAACTCCATTCATCATGAAGCTCTCATGAACTCCAGGGAAGTAATCTTCATTGTCATCAATGAACTTCCAGTCGACCCATCTCATGTCACTGACTATAGGCTTCTTGTCTAGGAGAATTGTCTCATAGAAGTCTTGCTGCTCCTTTGTGTGAAACCTGTAATCCACAGCAGTCCTTCTCCTTGTAGCATAGGGGTCTATTTGCTTCCATAGTCTTAGACCTGCATCTTTTCTCAACTTCATGTTTTCTGCAATTGGATGAGTGTCATCATGATCTGGAATTTTTGGTTTTAGCTTCCTGAGCACTTGCTGCTCCTCATCTTCTTGAGCTTCAGACACTGGGGCCTTGTTCTTCTCTGCAGCTGAGATATTTCTTGTGCTTCTCTTAGGTGCTGTTGGCTTTGGAGCTTGAGCTTGAGCTTGTGAAGATTGCTTGGGAGCTGTCTTGGGCTTGGATGGAGCAGCCCTGGACTTAATAGCATCTCCCATCAATTTCTGAGATTTCTGAGCTGGTGCAGCATCTTCTTCTTCATCATCTTCATTTGGATCTCTCATCATTGATGATCTGCCAATCACTCTGGCCATGGTCTTCTTGACCCTTTCTTTCCTTTTATTGCCTCCAACAGTCTCTTCTTCTCTTAGTTCAGCAGTGAACTCCATGGTTTCCTGAGTTGAGGCTCTTGCTTTGGACATGGGCACTCTCTTGGCAGGAACTTTCTTCTTCATGCCAGGCTTGATGGCAGCAGCATACTCCTTCTCGACTACCTTCTTCTTTGAGGTGACCTCCTCATCAACCATAAAGTCTTCATCTTTAGAATCTGAGGTTCTCTTCTTCCTTTGCCTAGTTGCAGCCTTAGGAAGATTGCTTGGGGTGCTTCTGCTACCCTCATCATAGCTACTGTTTGAGGGGCTAGTGCCCTCACTCAGATTTGCCTGCTCCTCTGATTTGTTCTGGCTGTCACTATTGTCTGACATCTCTGACACTGAAAGTTGACCTTGTGAATAGATAGGTTGAGATAGAGTGGATAAGCATCACAAAATACAACCATTTTGCAAAACAAATGAGTCAAAAAATTAGTTTTAGTTTTCTACAGAAAGCATTTCGGAGCTACCGATATTACAAACTCAGTGACACCGAAGCAGCTTTAGAGTCTAAACATGTGAAATCGGTCAGACCGAGACACAGTTCGGTGACTCCGAGATGCTAGGGTTTCACAGAGAAATGAACTCGGTCACACCGATTGGTATGTTTCGGTCAGACCAAAAAATACTTGTGCTATGGCCTGAGCCAAGTCGGTGAGACCGAAATCCTAATATCGGTCGGTCCGAGATGAGTTCGGCGGAAACCTAAACCTAAATTTTTGCATCAAATCAAATCTAACGGAGTTTCCAGTGGATAGAGTTGTCTCAAGATGTGGCAAGATTCATGGCATTGGTCTTTGTGCTCGGAATCGGAGTGGGGAAGGCACAAAGGGACGAGTTCATACCCTAACTTGGCGATGAACTCGCTACGGCGACAACGGCGGTGAAGATTCCTGTTGACGGCGGTGAAAACCAGTGGCAGGAGGATGCTGGTGACGAGGAGACAATCCGGAGACCTCGAGTCGGCAGAGCTTGACAGGCGCGGGCGAAGCGTTTGGAGGAATTTCCAAATTTTCAGCCAGTCACTGTCGGTGTGACTGAGTGGAACGACTCGATGACACCGAGATGCAGAATCTCAAGCGGTTGCTGCAACTCGGTGTGACCGAAAGGTTCAAATCGGTTGCACCGAGATTAAAACTTAGATGAACTAAATGAACTCGGTGTGACCGAATGGGATGGATCGGTCAGACCGAAATGCACTAAGAAGTTTCGGAAGTTAAGTCTATGATGAATCGGTGGCTCCGAGTGCTCCTCACTCGGAGGGTCCGAATATGACTTGATCAAACTTTGTGATGTAGCAAGAATAGAGTTTGAGACGAGAAAAGCATAGATAGCTAGAGGGAGTACTTAGGCATTCTTGTCCATCCATTTGGCAGAAAGAAGAAAAGCCAATCAATCAAAACAACAAATGTATGTCCTCGAATGGAGAAAAATTATGCATCCAACATGCTCACACAATAAGATAGCAAATGAAATATGTGTCAAAGCATGCACAAACACTCTAGCATCTATCAAGCAATTGGCGATGACTAGGTCATCTATATATGAGTATATTGACTTAGGAGTCAAATGAGAACATTTGATCATAGGTCATACTCATCATTTAAGCACAAGTGGGATTACCACTTTTACATAAAGCATTGTTGTGTTCACACCATTAGAGTTGCTTTAGCTCAATTCTTAGAGTAAAGCTCCCCCTAGATGTGATATCCCCCCTAAGAGGGATGAACTAACATTGGGTTTTGTCGATGATGACTTCATGTAGATGTTGAAGATGTGGATGCTCAATGTTGATGTAGATCATTTGGAGCACTCCTTTGGAGTGAGTTGCACTTTCAATACCTACATGGGTTAGTCCCACAAGGAACACATAAGGATATCCATAGACATAGAGTGAAATACACATATGATGTTGTCCATGAAAGCATTAGGTTACCTTGTCCCCTGTCTTACCAACAAGAGGGTTTGTGACTCCTTGAACTAGTGCAAGATATGGAAGTTGATTGCACTTGTCCTTGCCAAAATGAATATGAGTGAAGTATGTTGGCGGAGTCACCCTCAAGAACTCTCTAGTTCTTCTTCTTTGGGATCCACATCATCTTGATGGGAATCCTTGGAGTTGTAGTCGTACTTGATGTAGTCTTGGGAACCCACTTGAACAAGGCCTTAGGAGCTTCTTCAAATGCATCAATCTCCTCTTGAAGCTTATCCTTGCCTTTTAGCTTGTGGTCTTGTGGTGGAAGATCATCTTGAGCTTGTGTTCCCTTGAAAGAAGTGGGATCAGACTTCTCTTGTTGAGGAACAAACTTTGTCTTGGGGTATTGATCTTCTTCCCACTCAACTCCATTGGCATTGAACTTGCGTTCAAAACCAACACCTTGATTCTTCCGGTGCCTTCCTTGCTTGCGTACAATTTCCTCAAATTGCTTACTTCTGGCAAGGCTCTTGTAAACACCTTTCTCTATAATTCCCTTCAATAAGCTATTTTCTTGCTCAAGTGTAACTTGGCTAAGAGAATCATTAGTGTAATCAAGAGAATTACTAGAAGCAACAATATTGGATTTAACATGATTATTGTTACTACTAGAAGAAGAATCTTTCTTACTCTTGTTGCTAGATTTTACTTGTGGCATGTAAGTAGACAAGAGTAAACGCTTGGCAATGTAAGAAGAACTTTTCTTACGAAGATCATCATTGATTGCTTTTAAGAACCCATGCTCTTGCTCTAGATTGAGCTTTTCAAAGTGTAGCTTCTCATGAGTCTTTAAAAGCTCTCGATGATCTTCTAAGGTAGTTTCATGAGCTAACTTAAGAGTGTTTAATTCTTTAGTTAGACACTCAATCTCCTTCTTATCATTGTCATTCGTTTCATCTTGATTAGCATGATTAACAACAATTTCATCATAGTTTTCGTCACTAGAGTTGTCAACAAGTAAATCATCATCATCACTATTGAAATCAACATTCTCGGGGTGTGATACCTTGGGGCCTTTAGCCATGAAGCATCTTCCAATCCCTTCATTTGGTGAGTCAAATATGTCGTAGGAGTTGGATGACACAAGTGCAAGACCGACAACACCTTCATCTTGAGTATGTTCGGAGTCGGAGTGATAACTTCTCTCGGAGTGGTGTTCGGAGTTGGAACCGGATACCCATTCACCAACATGAGCTTGATGTCTTCGTCTTGTGTAGCTTTTTGATGACTTGTCCTTCCTTTCCGAATCCTTGCTTCTATGAGAGGGTCTTCGTTCATGACGATCATCTCTACTCCTCCTCTCTCTTGGAGGTAATTCCTCTCTTTTACTCCTCCTTTTAGGTGAGTCTTCTCTTCTTTTGTAGGGAGCTGTACACTCATTGAAGTAGTGTCCGGGTCTTCCACAATTGTAGCAATTTCGTTCACAACTAGAAGATCTCTTGTCATAGTAGGACCTTGACTTGGAACTTCTCTCTTTGCTTCTACTCTTGTAGAATTTGTTGAAGTTCTTAATCATTAGGCTCAATTCTTCATTGAAGACTTGTTTCTCACTTGATGATGTAGGAGCATCACATGAAGCTTTGTAAGCACCACTAGACTTGTTGTGAAGCTCTTCTTTATCCTTGAGTGACATCTCATGAGCAACAATTCTACCAATGACTTCCGTTGGCTTGAGATCTTTGTAATTGGGCATCATTTGGATCAATGTGCACACGGTATCATATTTTCCATCCAAGGCTCTTAGGATCTTCTTGATGATGAATCTGTCGGTCATCTCTTCACTTCCTAAGCCGGAAATCTCATTTGTGATGAGAGCAAGCCTAGAGTACATTTCAGCGACACCTTCACCATCCTTAATTTTGAACTTGTCAAGTTGACTTTTAAGCACATCCAATTTGGATTCCTTGACGGACTCGGTACCTTTGTGCATATCAACCAAAGGATCCCAAATTTCCTTTGCATTCTCAAGACGGCTGATTTTGTTGAATTCTTCGGGGCACAATCCGTTGAAGAGGATATCGCAAGCTTGAGCGTTGTATTGCAACATCTTCAATTCTTCCGCGGTTGCTTCACGATTTGGTTCTCTTCCATCTTCAAAGAATTCACCTTGCAAACCAAAACACACAATAGCCCAAACGGAGGGGTTATGTCCAAGAATATGCATTTTCATCTTATGCTTCCAACTAGCAAAATTAGTACCATCAAAGTAAGGACCTCTACGGTGGTAATTTCCCTCGCTAGACGCCATACTCTCCTAGGTTGTGAAACCAAGGCTATGATCAACAAAGCTATGGAAATCGAGGCAAATGGAGACCAAAGCTCTGATACCACTTGTAGGATCGAAAGTAGGTCTAGAGGGGGGGTGATTAGACTACTTGACCAAATAAAAATCTAGCCTTTTCCCAATTTTAAGTCTTGGCAGATTTTAGCAACTTAAGACAAGTCAAGCAATCAACCTACACATGCAATTCTAAGAGTATAGCAGCGGAAAGTAAAACATTGCATATGAAGGTAAAGGGAAGGGTTTAGACAAGGCAAATGCAATGTAGACACGAGGATTTTTGGCGTGGTTCCGATAGGTGGTGCTATCATACGTCCACGTTGATGGAGACTTCAACCCACGAAGGGTAACGGCTACGCGAGTCCACGGAGGGCTCCACCCATGAAGAAGCAACCTTGTCTATCCCACCATGGCCATCGCCCATGAAGGACTTGCCACACTCGGGTAGATCTTCACGAAGTAGGCGATCTCCTTGCCAAACTCCTTGGTTCAACTCCACAATCTTGTCAGAGGCTCCCAAGTGACACCTAACCAATCTAGGAGACACCACTCTCCAAAAGGTAATAAATGGTGTGTTGATGACGAACTCTTTGCTCTTGTGCTTCAAATGATAGTCTCCCCAACACTCAACTCTCTTTCACAGATTTGGCTAAGGTGGAAAGATGATTTGAGTGGAAAGCAACTTGGGGAAGGCTAGAGATCAAGATTCTTGTGGTTGGATTGGAATGTCTTAATCTCAACACATGAGTAGGTGGTTCTCTCTCAGAAAATGAGTAGTGGAAGTGTAGGCTCGTTCTGATGGCTCTCTCTTGAATAGAGAAGGGGGTGGAGGGGTATATATAGCCTCCACGCAAAATCTAACCGTTACACACATTTGACCCAACTCGGTCAGACCGAATAGAAGAACTCGGTGGGACCGATTCAATTCAAAATGTGAACGTTAGGATTTTCGGTGGGACCGACATGACCAACTCGGTGGGACCGATGCGCTAGGGTTAGGGCGAAACCTCATCTCAGTGTGACCGATTGCATGAACTCAGTGAGACCGATTTGTAGGATCGAAAGTAGGTCTAGAGGGGGGGGGTGATTAGACTACTTGACCAAATAAAAATCTAGCCTTTTCCCAATTTTAAGTCTTGGCAGATTTTAGCAACTTAAGACAAGTCAAGCAATCAACCTACACATGCAATTCTAAGAGTATAGCAGCGGAAAGTAAAACATTGCATATGAAGGTAAAGGGAAGGGTTTGGACAAGGCAAACGCAATGTAGACACGAGGATTTTTGGCGTGGTTCCGATAGGTGGTGCTATCATACGTCCACGTTGATGGAGACTTCAACCCACGAAGGGTAACGGCTACGCGAGTCCACGGAGGGCTCCACCCATGAAGAAGCAACCTTGTCTATCCCACCATGGCCATCGCCCATGAAGGACTTGCCACACTCGGGTAGATCTTCACGAAGTAGGCGATCTCCTTGCCAAACTCCTTGGTTCAACTCCACAATCTTGTCAAAGGCTCCCAAGTGACACCTAACCAATCTAGGAGACACCACTCTCCAAAAGGTAATAAATGGTGTGTTGATGATGAACTCTTTGCTCTTGTGCTTCAAATGATAGTCTCCCCAACACTCAACTCTCTTTCACAGATTTGGCTAAGGTGGAAAGATGATTTGAGTGGAAAGCAACTTGGGGAAGGCTAGAGATCAAGATTCTTGTGGTTGGATTGGAATGTCTTAATCTCAACACATGAGTAGGTGGTTCTCTCTCAAAAAATGAGTAGTGGAAGTGTAGGCTCGTTCTGATGGCTCTCTCTTGAATAGAGAAGGGGGTGGAGGTGTATATATAGCCTCCACGCAAAATCTAACCGTTACACACATTTGACCCAACTCGGTCAGACCGAATAGAAGAACTCGGTGGGACTGATTCAATTCAAAATGTGAACGTTAGGATTTTCGGTGGGACCGACATGACCAACTCGGTGGGACCGATGCGCTAGGGTTAGGGCGAAACCTCATCTCGGTGTGACCGATTGCATGAACTCAGTGAGACCGATTTCAGCAATGAGCAAACAGAGAGTTGATCAAGCAAACTCGGTGGTACCGATCGCTCCTTTCGGTGATACCGAAACATTACGAAAGGTAAATAGAGAGTTTGCATTGCGAACTCGGTGGGACCGATCGCTCATTTCGGTGAGACCGAAATCTTACGAAGGGAAACAGAGAGTTTGCAATCGCATCTCGGTGAGACCGACATCCCTATCGGTGAGACCGAACTGATTAGGGTTTCTGGCTATGGCTATGTCAAAAGAACTCGGTGGCGCCGGATAGATCAAATCGGTGGGGCCGAGTTTGACTTTAGGTTTAGGACATATATGGAATTGAGAAAGTGGTTGAGGGCTTTGGAGCATATCATTAAGCATTTTGAGCAAGTAGACCATTAAGCAACACCTCATCCCCTTTTAATAGTATTGGCTTTTCCTATGGACTCAATGTGATCTTGGATCACTAAAATAGAAATGAAGAGTCTTGAGCCTTTGCCAATATTTGTCCTTAGCATTTTGAGGGGTCCACATCTCTAGTCCATGCCATTGCCAATCTTTGAACTTTCTGAAATAATCAACTTGAATGGATATTAGTTCAATGAGCTACATGTTGTTATGAACTACCAAAACCACCCACGGATTAGTTGCACTTTCATACATCCATATCATTGACATTCATGCACGCAACAAACATTTGTGTGCATGATTTCACCCTATTTTCATATTCTGTTTGGGAGTGGATTTTTTTTGTAATTGGAGATCATTTTTCCAGTAGAGAATCAAGGGAAGTGTGGTCCTCTGCTTGATTTCAATTTAGACTATCCATGTATTATTGCGAGAGATAGATATAGAGAGAATATTTGTGTGGAAAAGAGGGGGGGGCAGCGATACCTAACGAGAGAGGGGCATATGCGTGTTCGAAAGACTATGTGTGTCGCAGAGATAGGAGTGCCCGAAAGGGAGAGAGGGTGTGTGCGTCTGCGTGTGTGTGTTAGAGAGAGAGAGAGAGGGTGCGTGTAACGTCAGCTGTATACATGATATAGACATAGAGGGGATCAACAAGGTTACGGGGGCGGGGATATTGGGAGAGCGATAGTGTGTTTGCGATGAAGGGACACACACACAATGTCTGTTTTCCTTTAAGAGATCTAGATAGACCTCGACAGCATAGCTGGCTAGGGGATGTAAGGTTATGTGTGGCAGAGAGAGATAGTAGAGAGAGAGAGATGAATGCTTGTGTGTCGCAGGGAGACCTAACTACATAGATGGGGGTAGCAAGAACAGGATAATGGCTGTGTGCCTTTTTCTATGGGATGGGTGAGAGACCAAGAGACACACATCGTGTGGAGAAGTGTGTGTGTTCTGAGAGAGAGAGGGGGCTGGGATTCGGATCTAATATAACCTAATTGTACCCACACACATTCTTCTCGAACCAGCATCATGACAGTGTGATCGATCCACTCAAGAAGCTCTCAACAAGACCTCCAGACATGCCAGGTGGCTTCATGGGTGCCCCCCACATCATATTATTCATACTTCATTGACTGAAAAGAGAGATAAATCACCTAAAACAAGATCTTGCCCGTTTTTTTTCCTACAATGTTGTGTGATGCACATACTTGGTTGTATAGTGGTAGTAATACAAACTACGTAGGAGTAGTATGGAGTGCTCCTACTCTATCAATGAGTCTCATCTGGCACCAAATTTCTTGGTGTCCGTGCTACATCTAGATCTTCCCCTCCTCGTTTCTGATTTCCAACGCGGTGGGCGGGCTGTGGTTTGCTGATAGTCAGTTTGCTCAACTGTGGTCCTACATGACAGTGAAAATGCTAGGCAACATGCCTTCCCTAGCTACGTGGCATGCCGGACCGATCGTGGAGTACTCCTGATTCCCGACCATGTGGGGGTGCGACGCGAACATGGTAGGCTTTTTCCTTTTAAAAAACTTTTATAAATTGTAACATTTGGTTTTGCTCCTTGGCGCGATCGATAGATAGAAATAACGATTGGAAACGCTAGGGCGGAGCTTTTCCCGCCCGATAAGCGGGTTACTAGTTAGTAGCTAGTTTGGCGCATCGTTGGTCCGCTCACATGTGGTCCCACATGTTGTAGTGATATAAAGCCTAGCCAAAGCGCGTCGACCGGTGGTCCAGAATGACAGTGTGGGATGTGATGCGAACATGACATGCTTGATGTACGTCTTCCAGTTTCTTGTTTTGAACTTGCGAACGTGACATGCGTGCTGCACGAGTAGTTTTGAATTTAGCAGTTTGGTCATAGTTTTGAATTTATGAGTAGTTTAGTAGGTTGGGTCAAGCATCGTACATAAATTATGAAGTTTGTGCAAAAGGTAAGCACAACGTCCGTCCTGGTTTGTTCGTCCCATTTGTGCCATAGTTTAACCATAGATTTAACTAACAAAAAATTAATGCATGTCACCAAAAAATATATCATTTGATTCGTACTTGAACATAGTTTCCAATTATATTATTTTTTGTGACATGCATTAACATATTGTTAGCTAAGTCTAATGTCAAAATTTGGGACATACACATGAAGGGGGCCAATAAACCAGGACAGAGGAGTACTACTAGTTACAGTGATGCATATAATTGATGCCAAATGTGAGCAAAGGGATCACACATGTATTTATCAACTAGAACGAGAACGAGAATGCCAGATGATGGATACAAAAGTGAGAAGTGGTGGTTACAGGAGGCAAGAAGAAAGATCCATCCATCATCGACCTCCTCCTCCTCAGCTGAGTGCACCGGGCCACCGACCGATGGCTGAGGAGTAGCGACTTTTGTGGTGAGGTCAAGGTGCTTTTGAACAAAGGCGTCCAAGGCTTCCAGCCGGCTGACGAAGGCCAATGTCGTAGCGTCCTTCCTGGCCTTGTACACGCCTATGTAGACGACTACCTCGTAGACGTGGGTGTGTAGGTCAATGAATGCTTGCAGGGCGAGGCGCCTTGCGGAGAGCGCGACCTTGAGGTGGACATTCTTCGTCGCATCGGCGGGCAGTCGCAGGGCCACCAGTGCTTGAAAGAGGTTCTCACCATAGAGGCCAATTAGGGTGGCAGGCAACGAGGAGCCTGGGCGCACGGGCTGGAGGAGTACGGTGATGTCATCCATGAGCTTCTTGACGACGGTGAACTTGTTGATGGTTTCGATGATCATCTTGTCCAACTAAGAGTTGTAGCTGGCATCGATGCGGGCCATTAACCAGCCAATCCATAACACCAGCTCAAGACGATTCACGGTGCTGTGCTATAGGCCGACATCTTGGACCATCTGGCGCAGCTGCATGCCGCTCGCACGCATCACCACCATGGTTCTGGCTTCTGGTTACTTGGTTTGGGAATTGGAGTGAGCACTGTTGTGCTTAGTGTAGGTGCATAGGTGCGTATGATCTGGTACTGTAGAAGCATTTGAGTGGAGGGGTGCCTTTATATGAGTGCAAACTGCGTTGCATTCACATCGTGCTGCCTCCTTTCCTCTTCCTCCTCCCATCACTTCCCTTAGCATGCTAATTGAAGGAGGATGCATCATTGGCCGTTCAACAGTTCGTGAACCACTACCCTCTGCCTCGTCATCATTAAAGTTGTATCGGGAACTGTCCTTGTTTACTAGTTTACCATCCATTTCTCAAAAAAAATACTGTCCTAGTTTAATAGCTATCAAATACTACTAGTACTAGTAGTAGGGAGTGGTGCGCCGCCCACTGCACGCCCGGCTGAACACGCCTCCTCGCCGCCATCAAACGCCTCCATTAAACCCGCATGGAAGCCAAGAAACCTAATCCGGCCACCCGTCCGTTCATGAGTGGGTGGGAATTAAATGCAACGTCGGCCAAGCTCCTCCCGTCCGCTCTCTATTTAAACGAGGCTAGACGCCAGGCAAGAATCGCACCCCTCCACCGCTCCCCCATCTCCTCCTTCACCATTTTCTCCACTATTCTGATGGCTTCCGAGGAGCAGTTCTCTGGCATACTAGCCGGCTGGGTGTCCCGCCGAGCCCTCCGGATATGAGCGAGGCAGCTCGCTGCTCCACCCACCTCGCCTAGCCAAACGGAGCCAGTTGCCGCCCCAAGCCGGCGCGTGGTTCAACAACTCGCCGCTCTAGGACTGCTCGATGAGGAGTGGCGAGTTGCTCCACACCGGCATGGCAGGGAGCACGGCGGCACCGGCGGCGTCGCTGCCGTCGATGATGCTGCGTCGTACTATGCCTCCAGTGTTTGCAATGGCCGCGCCTCTCATGTCTATGGCCGTGCCTCCCGTGTCTGTGGCCGCGCCTCCCATGCCTGTGGCAACGCCATGCAGGCAGAGACATAAGTCGGGTGCGGGGAGAGAGACGAGTTGGTGGCCAACGCCTCCGTGTCCGCCGCCTTCATCGAGGAGAAGTAGAACACGAGAGACAGCCACCACTTGGGTCCCATGAAGGACACCACCGAGACGACGACTGCATACACAGGTGGTGTCTTGCCCGGTTCTTCTCTTTCGAGGACCTTCGTCGACCCTGCAAGTGTCTGCCAGACATGAGGGATCCTCGAGCGACCATTTATATTAGGTATTAATTATACCTCCAGAACCGGACTAGCACCTCTTAGTTGATGTAAATGTAATGAAATCCGTCAAGTTTATATGAAAATCCGGCATTTTTATATGAAAACCGTCATGTATATATGAAATCCGGCCATGTTTACATGAATTTCGTCTGGTTGGTTCTAGTTGTTGTCAAAATGTATGCCGCTGGCGTTGGATGTCGTTGTCCGGCATCCATGTCCGCGGACGGAAGCAGGAGGAAATTTGCCAGTTGCCGTTAGAGATGCTCTTATGCTAGAAATAATAGTCACATCAACTCCATTTGAGTTAATTGCATGTATGATTCTCAAAAATAAAAATTTAATTGCATGTACAGTACATGACTTGCAGGGTGGGTATAGATTCATATAAAAAGTTAAAAAATGAAACAAATCAATCCTTAATCTTGTATTCTAAGTACTCTATGGGTTCCACTCTCAGTAGAGTAGAGAAAGAAGTATGTATATAAAAAATGTAAAAACTGAAGATTCCGACAGAATTCGAAATCAGGTCATCGCGTTGCGAGCATCGGGGGCTAACCAGTCCACCAGATGTTCTTTCTCGAGGAATCAAGAGATATCTGTCTTTTTATATAGTTACTATGATAATTGGTTTAAAGTGATATATTTTATGTCAGCCCCGAATGATCTCGAATTCATTAGTAGTAACAAAGAAAAAGGTTGCCTGGTTAATTAACAGAAAACTGGGCAAAAACCATCACATCAGGTGTGTAAAAACAAGGCACACTGGGCGAGCTGGTACACACATAAGAACCCACACATGTTGTCAAACAGAAAAGCATCATCGAGGTTGCAATTTGGCATCATCGTAACTACACTTGTGCGCGTGCGACTCTGACCCCATCATCAAGGGGGGCTATGGAGAGAAATTCGTATCGAGAGTGTGTGAGCGAGGCACAAAGATGCAACTAGCGAGTGTGTGTGTGTGTGTTTGAGAGAGATGCCAATAGATAGATTAAGATCAAGATCGAGGTGTCACCCTGCTCCTGTCTTTGTTGGGGGGAGAGAAAGATGTATCGAGAGAGTGTGTGTGCTAGGCATAGAGCCACAACTAGTGAGTGTGTGTGTGTGTTTGAGAGAGAAGCCAGTAGATAGATTAATATCAAGATAGAGGTGTCACCCTGCTCCTTCAATGTCAGGAAGGGTGGGGGGGGGAGGGGTGCAAAAAGGTGGACTTATAGAGGGAGATAGAGAGAAAGAGAGGGAGTTTGTGTGTCACATATCTATACTAGGGGATAGGTAGATAGCATGTGTGCGAGGCATACTTAAAGCATGAAGGAGATAAACAAGCAGGTGTGCATGCAAGTGTCGGAAATAAATGAAGAGAGAAACAATGTGTGTGTGTGTGTTTGAGTGAACTCTTCTCAAAATCCCAAAACAAAAGGTGCTCTGCTGGAATCCCATTTTATGGATTCATATGGTTCTGGGACTCGAGTTAAACTTACGGATATGTGTGCGAGCATAGTTATTATTTGAGACATGAGTGGCAGTGGGTGGGCGGAACTAAAGGGGTGGGTGTGTTTGACAGAGAGAGAGAGTGTGTGTTTTTGTGAGAGGGACTTGTAGGATGAGATAGAAATATGAATTCTAACCTTGACAGAGGGAGAGAAATAGACGAAGTGTGTGTGTGTGCGGGTGACTGAGATGCCCACGGAGAAAGGATATTTGTATGTGTGTGAGAGAGATTGCACAATTCATTCACGTATCACTATCTAACGGTCGAGGACGTGCCTCGCTTGAACATAATAAATATCTACTTCGTGTCATGGCCGAAGATACAATATTGATACAACACTATAAAGATTGGACACTCACATATCACACAAGTTTTTTCTTTCAAATATCCTTTTTCAATTGTGCGTGCCAAAGTTATAGTGATATTTCTTCAAACAACCACTGTAGTTATCATGTACATGCACCATTGTTAGTGTTGCATTCAAATTCATTATTTTCAGATGATTTAAGGTTCTATTATGAAGTAATATACGTAATATTCATATATGAATTCAACGGGTACTGCAATTTATGAAATGGAGGCCATGTAATCATATGAGGTAACCCTTTTAAGTAGGGGACTATAATATCCATTTCTTTTGCGCATCTATATTATCCATTTTTTACTGTGCTATATAATTAAACTTAACATGTCAATGCATTGTGTTTAAAATAAATAACCAATGGCACTAAAATATATATTTACGTGAAAAATACATAGGCTGAGCATTTGGTCCATTTTTATGAATGCGCCTCTACACCCGTATGATTGGCCGCACCCGTGTGATCGTAACAAGTTATCGGTGCATCATCCGGAGTTATTGTCTTTTTTTCTGGGGTGGACTTCATACCAGTTATTAATTGCTCACATGTGCCTCGTGTACATAGTCTCGCATGACTGGCTTCCCGCTAGCATTATCCAAAATTAGTTGAAACTGGATACAAACGATCCCGCGGGCGGCAAAATCTCCCGCCTCCTTCTAAAATTTTCGCGACCAAATCTATAGCATGTGAAATTCCCCTTTTGTCCTTGGTGCACAGAGAAATATACGGCCCTCATTTACATAATAGGTCGGGTTGCTTGGTAACTTCCGGTCCCCCACCAAACAGCACCCCCATTTCCTCTCCCCTCCCACAAAAATGACTACTCCACAGCACCAGAGCATCTTACATCACGCCGTCCGTACTTCATCGGCCATTCTACCCCTTCCCTCTCGAAACTCTGGATTGCTCATCCACCGGCGTACCAGAGCCCATTCACTGCCGGCATCGTACACATCGCCGGATCTGCTTCTGTGGCCGCATCTACCCCTCTTACCTCCCCTATAAAAAGTAGACTACTCATCCACCACTGTACCACAGCCCATTCAGTGCCGGCCTTGTCCACGACGCCGGATCTGCTTCACTGGTGCTCTCATCAACCACAGCGCATCTGCAGCGGCTCCTTTGTACACCGCAGTGGTGCCGCTTCGTCCACACACCCGGAGCCGCCCCACCGACGCCCCCGTCGATGGCCTCTGATCCACTTCATCGACACCATCCTCAAACCTATCGAAGCTGCTTCGCTGACACCATCCTCAACCCTATCGGAGCAGCTTCGCCAGCACCATCCTCAACCCTACGGGAGCCGCTTCACCGACTCCCAAGTCCACGGCCTTAGATCCGCTTTGTCGACACCCTCGTCCACCCTACCGGAGCAGCTTCCTGACGCCCTCGTCCATGGCCGTGGATCCGCATCGTCGACACCATCCTCAACCCTACCACCGGAGTAGAGTCACCGACTCTCAAGTCCACGGCCTCAGATCCGCCTCGTCGACACCATCGTCCACCCTACTGGAGCAACTTCCCAGTGCCCTCATCCATGGCAGATCCGCATCATCGACACCATCCTCAACCCTACCACTGGAGCAGCTTCACCGACGCCCTCGTCCATGGCCTTAGACCCCCTTCCTCCACACCATCGTCCACACTACCGGAGCCGCTTCACAAACACGCGCGTCCACGGACCTAGTTCTCCTTAATGGACCTCGACAACAACCACAACGTCATCACCCTTGATGTTTCTAACCTGATTCCCACCGTCTGGCATGATGCCCAACACCCGCCATGACCTAGGTACTTGTCACCTTTAAACCCGTTCAGCATCACCTGCCAGATGTACTTCAAATATACTAACAGGTCGCTGTTACATGTTATGGAGCTGGCAAGAGCTACAAGGATGATGTTTCTTCTGGATCTAACACCTTGGCCAACCAAAATCTTGGACTGAGGGATTGCCATGATCTTGTAAGTGTGTCTCTCTCTTGTACTGTTGTGTGCCTGCCAGCGTGCTTTGCTAGGATTTTCGAACAGTAGTCCCTTTGTGTAGCCAATGATTACCACTACTAGCTGTTAAATTAGAGATATAGACATCATACATTGCACAAAGTCATAGGTAGCATGAAGGAATGCCAGTGCACCAAATTAGGCTCCTTTAGAGTGCCTGCAAGTCCAGTACATAGGGTCATGGCTAGTTTATGCAACGCAGAGAATCGTTAATTGGTGGTTTAATTATGTGCAAGGGATATGCAATAGAGATATCTCAAATTAGCTATGTCAACTTGCAGATGGGGTGCAGCAATGTAAAAGTACAAGATTTCTTAGTGCAAGATGTATGGGGCATTTCCATGGAACATCACAAAAAAAGGAGGGGCAGCGGCGAGCCTATACAGCGTGGTATGGTAAGTCACTCCATTGCAATCATCATGACATGTTACTTGTTTGTCATTGCTGTTGGCCAGGGTTCTTAGGGCTAGTTTTTTGAGTTATCCTATGAAAATAAGCTCCTGCGAATATAAGCTCTAGATAATATGCCAATCAGTTCTTTTCATTGCCTATTTTTCAACTTATCTGTTGTATGTTCAGTGAAAAGTCTATATTGCATTTTATTTTGTAATTTTGCTGCCCATATGAAAATAAATTTGAGTTGCAAACATCATGACTTGAACCCATCATAGTAACTAATATGATAGGAAAACAGACCATCATTACTTTTTCAAAATGCAAATACAAAGATACCATGTACTTGGCACAATCTACTTTGGTCAATGTCTTCCAAATAGATGATAATTGCCTAAATTTATATGAAGAACCATCATTTATCAGAATTCCATGGTCCAAGTGGCTGGTTTTTTATCATATAGTAGCACCACTTGAAAGCATCATATAGTAGCAGCAACAGCAACAGCTCATAGCAATTCATCATATAGAAGGAGCAACTCATTGCAATTCATCACATAGCAGTAGTGGCTCATTGCAATTCATCATATAGGAGCAGCAGCAACAACTCATTGCAACTCATCATATAGCAGCAATAGCAGCTCATTGCAATTCATCAAATAGCAGCAGTAGCTCATAGCAATTCATCATATAGCATATCAGAATAAAAATTTGGCAAAAAATCAGAGGAGATCCCCACCTTGTTGGATGAGCTCGTCCTGCAACAACACCTCATGGCCACGACCTTGGAGGAGGGGAGGTGGAACGAGGGGCCTTCTGCCGGAGTGGGGCGTCGACCATAGTTGGACGGCGACCGCCGGAGTGGAGCGTTGGATGGACCATAGCGGAGCAGCTGGTGAAGACCAGGAGAGTGAGGGGTGGCGCCAGAGGGAGGAGCAGCGGGGGAGATGCGGCCCTACCCACCGGCCATGTAGCCTCGCTGGAGAGAGCATTGTCGAGGAGCAGGGCAGATGGGACTCATGGCGGCGCCTCGCTGGAGGAACCCTAGCGGTGTAGGCTCAGGATCGAGGCAGAGGGAAATGGGATAGGATATGTGAGCGGGTAGGGGAATAAATGCTTGCATGTTTGTTTTTTACTTGGTGGTCGGGTGTGACGCCGGCCTGAGCAGTGGCATTTTTAATTTAATCTGGGCAAACAACAGAGTCATTTCGCTATACCCCTTCAATTTTAAGTGACCTTCTATCTAAATCCCCCCAAGCTTTTTCTCATTGTGAAGGAATGGGTGGTGGAAATAAGTTAAGCCCAAGCCCATAACTCAAAAACAAAGTCTTTAGAGCTTTTATGGCTTATTTTGACAATATGCTCTCAAAAGGTGGAAAGAAACTGTCCCTTAACCTGCAATTCAATTGTGCGTGCAATGATTAATCACTCCTACCCGCTATAGTATACATTTAGGCATCATCCATGGCATAACCTAATACATGTGCATTTCATTATAGAATCTAAAATATGCAATGTTTATGCTAGTTCATACATTGCACATGATGTTTAAATGCCTCCTAAATCTTGTCAGTCAAGTGATGGTCTTTAAGCCTCCTTCTATGCTTGTTTTCTTGATATGTAACTCAGTGTTGTGCAAGATTTTCTCACACATGTGTTCAATTGCTTGCTTGTATCAGCCAGCCATACTACAACTGTTTGCTTTGATTACTTGTTGCTCATGACTTAACAGAGCTTGTCAATGATTTAACCACTAATGGTTGTTGTAGTGGGGGCTTGTATAACTCATAGGTGACATAAAGGTTTGCTTGTACACTAAACTAGGCTCCCCAAGAGTACCTGGAGGTCTAGTTCATGAAGTTATGCCTAGTTTATACATAGTGCACACATGGTAAATGCTCATTTGAGTGTGTGCAAGAGATGTGGCATGTTTCATTATGTGGTATCATTTTGTTATAAATTCCTGCTTCGGTGTTGCCCAGAGACTGGAAAGTACGCATATTTATCTTCCATGCAAGGAGACCTGTAACTAGTTTGTGTCACCTTGCAGAGGGGGTGCAGCGAAGCAAAGATTCTGGATTTCCAAGTACAATCTGTCAGGAAGGAGCCTGGTAAGAGAAGGAGGAGCAACGCTGAGCCTGTACAACCTGTTATGGTAAGTCACTATATTACAATTATCAGGGCATCCTATTTGTCTGACGTTGTGCTTGTGTAGGGTTCTTCACCTGTAAACACATGTTAATGTTTCTGTTAACTCATTTCAGTACGGCTGTAGTCTACATTTAAATATCTAAAACATCTTATGTTAGTGAACAGAGTGAGAAACTCCTTCCTGATATGCTATAGTTCTCGATGTCATAAATGTCATAACCAAACACGTGTTCACATCATTAGCCTCCCTATCATTACAAGGATCTTGAGTACATACTGGTCGAGATACTTCATAGTGGGCAAACAATGTTACATTACTTGTTCCACTATATAGGAGATACATCAGTTGATTCAAATGAAGCCAGGCCAAGGATGTTATTGAGGCATGCATGTATGCATGCTGCCAACACAACAGTTCAATTGCTTGTTTGCTTTAGGCATAGTTAAATTGCTCTTTTCAATTGCTTTAGTTGTCCTCAGTTAATGAGATGCCCAAACAATGCTACCTAATGTAGGGTACTTGTATAACTATTAGTTGACATAATTGAATGCCTTACCATTTCATTACTCTAGCCAAGTGTGCCTGAACCTTTGAAGTCCATTAACCAACTATTACTACATGAGGCTCACAATGCTATACGAGGCTAATGATTGCATAGTTTTGCTTCCTGTAGTAGGTTTGTATGAATCCCGCTGCAGTTCATTATGCTCCCTAAAAATCTTTTGAAACATGGCACACAATGTTCCAGCTAGTTAATATGACCTACACAATGGCTAACTGCTTGCTTATACGCTAGGTATATCTAATGTTCTATTTTGCCATGTACAACATAGTCTGTCTTGCTCGCTTCACTGTTGTAACTATATTTTTCCCCTAGTCATGTGTACTGACAGAAACATTTCAGGATAAAGTGACATCAGCACAAAGGTCTCAGAGCAATGCGGCATGGCCGTTACCAAATGATTATGGATTGGAATTGAAATGTCCTGATGTTCTAGAGCATCAATTAGAAGTGGCAAGACAACATGCATATGAGTCTCAAGATGCAATCAACATGTTGAGATTGGAGGTGCAGATATCAGATGCAAGATTCAAAAAAATGAAACAAGAGACTGAGGAAACCACAGAGAAAGTGGAGATTTTCCAGACTAAAATTTGTGCTCTCTGAACTCGGCCAATCCTATTTTCTGAAGAGATTATAGTTCAAATGGTAAGTTGTGTTGATGCGCGTCCATGATGTATGAGTTGTATGTGCCCAGTGTATGTAATTAATGTTTGTTTATGCTTTATTATCACTCGTGGTTAACTATGATGCCCGCTGGATGTAATCTGTCGTAATTTCTTTACTGTATGGTGTAGGATTATTCTTAGTTTCTATGCCTTAATCTCTTTATTATATAGTGTAGGTTTGTTTTGACAGGATTGTAGAGTAGGATAATTCTTTGATGGGACTATATGCTATCGTTGAAACGGGGGCCAACAGGCCAAAATAGGATGGCATCTGAACAGAACGAAAATGGGTAGTCAAAGCGAACCATAATTGGGCTGGTCAACTAACAATAAGTGGATCCTAATCTACATGGGCCTGTTTACGATGGTCCAACCTATGTGGCCCATTACAGTCATGGGCCGTCACATGGCAGAAATGCATTATAGTCTCGAATGTGGGCCCATACTAACATGGGCTCTTACTAGTCTGTTAAATGGTCGAAAGCTCGATAAGGCCGAAATAATGCAAACTAGCCCACATGCCACTATCAGCCCGAAGTAAATGTCAGTTAAGTCTTGGCCCATTTCCTTGTCAAGCCGTTAACAGGCCAAAATCTTGTCAGCCCAAAAAGCGGGCATAAGTACAACATGGGCCTTTAACAGACCAAAAGTCTGGTAGGGCTGGAATTGTGCCTTGGAGAACATGGGCCGCTAATGGACCCAAAGTCAGGCTAGATAGTAAATGGCCCAACTGTTGTGCAGGCCGTTAACAGGCCAAAACACATACCAGGTTGGAGATTGGCCTAACTGCAGAATGGGCCGTTCAAAGGCCGAAAGACGAACCACCTGGATATTAGCCCATCTCTAGAATGGCTCATGAATAGGTCGGAAGAAGCTCGGGACGCAATTTAGCACAAAGACATAGAGGGCTTTTAACGGGCTGGAAGTGCTAATGGGCCGTAATGGTGTCAATTCTTTAATGGGCCTTTAACGGGCCGAAATGGCAGAACTTGTGTGGGCCTTGGTTCTAAATGGCCAGACGCATGTAGGCTGTAAATGGGCCGGCCTGCTTATTTTGACTGGGCTGGCGTAATTAACCTAAATGGGGTCGTGCCATGTGTCACTGTTTCATAGGCCGGTCTCGTCCATTGTATGAATGACATCTGTCGCAACCAGGAGCTGACACATGGATCCGTTGTCCACTGAGATTTTTACACGTGGAAAATCGCCATTGGTCGTGGCTGTTAACGGGTTATCAAATCCAAAACCGGACCCGTTAGCTTGACGGTGACCCGTTATGGTGGATGCCACGTGTCGGTTACCCTTGACGAAAGCACTTCCATGACATGACATTTATCGTCATGGAAGTGGACACTTTCGTGATGATAATTTGAGTATTGCCATGGAACACTTCTACGATAGCACATGTACAACTATCTTAATTATGTCATTAAATCGTCATGGATCTACATGCATGGCAGAAAACATAACCTACTGTGACAAACACGTATCATCGCGGAAGTGTTTTTTTGTAGTGCACACTAACGCTTCTCAGATTTAAAGTAGAAATGGTCTATCAAACAAGGGCTTCACAGAGTTGTTAGGTCTTTCCAAAGACATTCTTCTAGACGATAATGTGCTCCCCAAAAGCACGAACGAAGCAAAGAAAGTTGTTTGCCCATTGGAACTTGAAGTCCAGAAGATACACGCTTGTGTGAATGATTGTATGTTGTACCGCGGTGACTACAAAGATTTGCGTTCATGTCGCATATGCAAGCATCCACGATACAAGCGTAGGAGAGCAAAGGACAAGTACAAAATGGGCAATGAGATCAAGATAGGAATCCTGTTCGAGGTTGTTTGGTACTTGCCTTTAATTCCAAGGTTGAAGAGTTTGTTTGCAAACCGTAGAGAGGCAAAGAGGTTGCGGTGGCATCATGATGAGCGAACTAAGGATAAATATATGAGGCACCCGAAAGATGGGGCTCAGTGGCAACTAATCGACAACATGTATAAAGACTTCGCCGAGGATCCTAGAAATATAAGGCTCGGAGAGTGTACTGACGGAATGAATCCATTTGGCAATATGAGCACCCAACACAGTGCATGGCCGGTGCATATGTGCATATATAACCTTGCTCCTTGTTTATGTATGAAGCAATGATTATCCAAGGCTCGAAGCAACCTGAAAATTACATCGACTTTTACTTTCAGCTACTAGTAGAAGAACTGCTGACATTGTGGGAAAAGCCTGGTGTAAAATGTTATGATGCTTACAAAAAGCAGTTTTTCCAGCTACATGTGTTGTTGCTACACACCATTCAAGATATGCCGACATTAGGCACATCAGGGCAGAAAACAAGGGGAGAAGTAGGATGTGTCACATGCATGGATAGGATAGCAAGCGTATTTCTTCCCAACTCATGCAAAGCTATGTATTTTCATCATCGTAGGTTCTTACGGAAACATCACCCATACTGAAAGATGAAAGCTGAATTTGATGGTACGGCAGAGGTAGGTTTGGGCCCAAGACCTTATTCTGGGAAGGAGGTCCATGGCATGGCTAAAAAAATTAAGTTGTGCTTGGCAAGGGACACGGTTCGTCGTTAAAACAAACACCCAAGGAGCAAGTGTTTAAGAAGAAATCAATGTTCTGGCAATTACCTTACTGGGAGATTCTAAGTGTACATCACTACATAGATGTCATGCACGCAGAGAAGAACATATGTGAAAGCATCCTTGGTACTCTGCTCAAGATTAAAGGTAAAACAAAGGATGGTGACGGTGCACAACTCGATATGCTTGGTGATAAACCAAAACGCATGAATGAAGCAGAAGATGACGACAAATTCCTCCACGTTCGCCAGAGTTACAATTTCACTCCAAAAGAAGAAAAAGAGTTCTTCGAGTATTTGTTGTCAATTAAGACACCATCTTCCTACTCGGCAAACTTTAGAAGTCTCATGGATGTGAGCTCAGGTAAAATGAAGTTGGCGCACATGAAGTAACATGATTGCCACGTAATGTTGACACAAATCCTCTCAGTGGCCATCAAGAATATGATGGACATAGACATAAGAAACACACTCATTGATCTCTGTGATTTCTTCCACAAACCATAGTAGAAAGTGGTAGATCATGAAGAGCTGGATTATGTGCAAGCGGATATTGCAAGAATATTGTCCAAACTAGAGATGTTTTTCCCACCGTCATTCTTTGATGTCATGGTCCATCTCAATGTGCACCTTGTCAGTGAGATAAAGTATTGTGGTCCTGTGTTTCTTTGCAACATGTATTCCTTCGAGTAGTTCATGGGAATATTAAAGCGCTATTGTTGGAACCGATGCCATCGAGAGGCAAGCATCCTGCAAGGTTATATCATGGAGGAGGTGGTTGATTTTTGCACCGAATACATGAAATAAAGACCTATAGGTTTTCCCCTCTCTCGCCGTGAGGGAAGGTTGGCTGGTAAGCTGATCCTTGCTGGTGTGCCACACGCTGCACCGGGAGATGAGACCGATCAAGCCCATTTGATGGTAGTGCCTAACAACATAGATCTCGACACTTATGCTGAAGAACACTTGGAGGAGATACGATGAAGGTTCTTACCCATGGTCCATCCATTAGCTGTCGAGATCAAGGCGCACAATAAGGACTATGCCAGATGGTTGAAGGATCGTTTGGCACGCGAATCCATGGATGACATTGCAACGTGGTGGCCACAAAATACATCACCTACGGTTATGAGGTACCAAGCATATGACTTAAATGGCTACATGTTCTACACTGAGGAACGTGATAACATGACCTTATATCAGAACAACTCTATTCGAATAGAATGCATAATTGTACATGAAGATGATAAAAAGGTATACCATGGAACCATCAAAGAGATTTGGGAGCTTAACTATGTGGAAGTTAAGGTGCCATTATTCAGGTGTAGATGGGTCCCTCTTGGTCAAGTAAAGGTTGATGATTATAGGAAGACCTATGTTAACATCACAAAGATGGCATATCACAAGGACCCGTTCATTCTGGCCAGCGATGCAACCCAGATTTTTCTATGTGAAAGACCCCTTGCATAAGAACTGCCATGTTGTGATGCATCAGAAGAGGAGGGTATTGGGCATCGAGGATGTTGCTGATGAGGACGAGTATAATGAATTTGCTGAGTTGCCAGCCAAGGGATCATGCACTAGCCAAAAAGAGAGGCTTAAAATCATCAGAAATCCTAAGTTCATTCGGGGTCAACCTAATGATCCTAGTTCCCCCATGTACATGGGAATTAATCTATAACACTATTTCTTATGTCTATTCTGCAAGTTAATTCGTTCAATTAGAACTGTCACATATACTTAATTGTGAGTTATGCCCGGCCTTCTGTTGATCTAAGAACAATTTATGTGTTGACCTTGATATGTTGTCAGCCCTAGCAATGAATTTGAACTATTTATGATTATATACCTAGAGCTAGCACACTCAATTGATCTCACTCCAGTATGTATGAACAGAACATGTGCAATTTGGTTTACCACTAGCACACGGTTCATTCACGAAAGTCGTGTGCCTACCAAACCTTGGCCGATGACCCATACTGTGTGCGATGTGAGTTGTGCGTTCTGATTGGCCAGAACCCAAACCCCACGGATCGTACGTCTGCACCATAGGATGAACCCAGATCGAATGACAATCCTCACCCCTCCCATCACCGCATGCAGTTGTAGTTGGGATTTGATTTATATGCACTAAATGTCTGGTAAATGCAAAAAATGGCTTACATATAGCAAACGAGCCCTGAAATGCGCCAGAAAAAATCAAACCTAGTGTATAATGGTTATTTCCTAACATGGGAATTTTTTCGAGGAGAAACAGTGAAGTCACCGCCAATTGGAGTTTGAATTACCACGTCACCTTTTGGAAACTATGATTCTTCTTCTGAGATGCTCTGGTTTCCAAGGAGGGATCATCACCACTTGTGCCAAACTTTACCAAAAAAAATTCCACGGGGTCTTGAGAGCACGCCACAGTGACATACCATTTTTTGTGATTTTCAGACTCCCTCTACATTTCCTGTAATTAAAATACCAACAAGACCTATGCCGGTGGCCGCATATTGCAGCCGAAATGTTGGAAAATTCTTCCCATCCTTGGACAATGAATGAAAACACGCAAAGCGATGCACAAATGGTTTTTTAGACCTTCTTTGCCAACACCCACATGTACTTGCAGTTGTGATTTGATTTATATGCACAAAATGCATGGTAAATGCAAAAATTGCTTAAATAGAGCAAACGAGCCTTAAAATGCGTCAGGAAATCAAAACTAGGGTATAACGGTGATTGCGTACTGTGGATTCTTTTGAGGCGAAACGATGAAGTCACCGGTGACTGGAGTTCAAATTGCCATGTCTCCTTTTTGAAACTATGATCCTTCTGGTGAGATGCTCCAGTTTTCAAGCAGCGATCATCAAAACTTGTGTCAAACTTTACCCGAAAATTTCCATGGCGTCTTGATAGCATGCCATGGTGACACATCGATTTTCATGATTTCAGACTCCATCTGTATTTCCTGTAATTAAAATACCAACAAGACCTATGCCGGTGGCCGCATCTCATAGTTGAAATGTTTGAAAATTCTTCCCATTCCTTGGACAATGAATGAAAACACGCAAAGCGACACACAAATGATTTTTAGACCTTCTTTGCCAACACCCACATGTACTTGTGGTTGGGATTTGATTTATATGCACAAAATGCATGGTAAATGCAAAAATTGCTTAAATATAGCAAACGAGCCTTAAAATGCACTAGAAAATCAAAACTAGGATATAACGGTGATTGCATACTGGTGGAAAAAAAATTCGAGGCAAATCGATGAAGTCACCGACGATTGGAGTTCGAATTGCCACGTCTCCTTTGGGGAACTATGATCCTTCTTGTGAGTTGCTCCAGTTTCCAAGGAGCGATAGTCGTAACTTGTGCCAAACTTTACCAAAATATTTCCACTACGTCTTGAGATCGCGCCATGGTGACACACTGATTTTTGAAGTCCATACACATTTCCTGTAATCAAATTACCAACAAGCCCTACGCTGGTGGCCGCATCCCGCAGCTGAAATGTTTGAAAATTCTTCCTATTTCTCGGACAATGAATGAAGCTCGCAAAGCAACACACAAATGATTTTTAGACCTTCTTTGCTAACACCCACATGTAGTTGCAGTAGGGTTTTGATTTATATGCACAAAATGCAAAAATGGCTTAAACATAGGAAACGAGACATGAAATGCGACGGAAAATCAATACCAGAGTATATTGGTGATTGCTTACCATGGATTTTTTTTTAGTTGAAACCATGAGGCCACGTCTTCGTTTCAAAATTGCACGTCTTCATTTCAAATGAAATTATGGTGTTTGTGCACACGGGCTCGTAGAGGCAACCATTTGCATAGGCCTTTCCTCGCGGTGACCGACACTCTTTTTTCAGTCTTTTCACCAAAGCCGCCAATTAAACCCCCCACCACTCACTCCCATTTCACTCAATAGTCTGCATATTCTACCCAAACTCCATCACCAGCACCCCGTCCCCTAGATCCACACCAGAACCCTTGCCGGCGCCGGCGTGCTCAACCCGGCTGTGCGCCGCTCTTCGACGTCAACCCTACCTTCACTGTTGTTCCCAACACGTGACTGCCCGCGCCTCGTCGTCTTCGTTTGCTCGCCAGCCACCTTCGAGCATATTGATCCTGTAACCCTTGCCTCTCCTGTTGGGTTTGCATGAAAACCTGTCAACTACTGCTCTCCATCACGGTGAGGCCTATTTCCTCGCGATCCCTTTTCCTATTTGGTTCGGTATGTTCCCAAATTGGCTATAAAATAATGGAGAGCGTATATATGTTCATTATCCACCTTCCTAATTAGTACATATAAGTTGTATTTGTTCCAATTAGTTATTGTCGATTTGCAGACCATGGGCACCCGAGTCACACAAAATGAACAAATTAGTCGTACATTTTCCAAATTATTACATGCCATGTATAGACAGCTTGCTAACAAGTTGTTAGCTCTATGCGCATCCCCCTTCTCTGAATTTTGCATGTGTTCTCTGTAGATGTCGAGCAGCAGCGACATCACTCATACTTCAGGCGATGTAACTTCATCTGAGTCCGACAACCCTAGGTCTCCAGCAGATGATCTAGGATCAAGTAATCTTGAACGGGATAGAGCTGCTGCAATCACCCTTCCGCCCAGGACACGGAAGAACACTCCAAGAAAGCACACACACCAGCCTAAAGGTGTATATGAAGTAACTGACATGGATTTAAAGTCTTGGGCTCCAACTAAACCAGATAAAGCACACATGAGGTTCAAGACCGTGTGTGGATTTGTTGGCAGGGCAAGGCTCAACATTAATCTGTCGGGGTTTTGGAAGCCTAACACAGAAACGTGCCACAGGATAGTCCGGGAGATCATGGATCACTTCAATGTTCCAGAGGAGTGGAGAATGCAGGTGGAACACACTGCACCGAAGAAGGCTAGGTATGCTTGGAGAAACTAGAAGCACGTGTTGTACATGAAGTACTTGAGTGAAGTCAAGGACCCAATCCCTGCATACCCCCAAATTACAATGGCAGACTGGGCACAATTCAAAAGATTCAGGGAAACTAAAGAGTTTACTGAGAAAAGTGCCAAGCAATTGGAACTTCAGAAGAGGAACACACACACCCACCATATGGGTGTGGTAGGATACAACGGCATGAAACCGATATGGGACCAAGAGGACAAAGAAGCAGTAGTTGCGGGTGTGCAACCGACCTTTAGTGAAATTAGGGGCGATCCCACTAGAGACTACTTGCGAGCACGTGCAAGGAGGCATGGTGATGGTTCTTATTACTTTGAAAACTCACATGACCAAGCACTTTATCCCGTGATGTTAAAGGCTTCCAACACCCTGATATGTCTCCAACGTATCTATAATTTTTGATTGTTCCATGCTATTATATTATCAATCTTGGATGCTTTATATGCTATTTTATGTCATTTTTTGGGACTAACCTATTAACCTAGTGCCTAGTGCCAGTTCCTGATTTTTGCTTGTTTTTGGCTTTTTAGAAAATCAGTACCAATCGAAGTCCAAACACGATGAAACTTTACGGTGATTTTTATGGACCAGAAGGGACCCTAGAAGGTTCAGGAGGAGGCCAGAAGAGTTACCGGAGAGCCACAAGCTGACGGGGCGTGCCCCAGGGGGGTAGGTGCGCCCCCCGAGCTTGTGGGCCCCCCGTAGCAAACCTTGACCTAATTCCACCTCTATAAATTCATAAATATTCCTAGACCAATAGAGAGCCACCCGAAACACTTTTTCCACTATCGCAAACTTATGTTCTTCCGCGATCCCATCTGGAGGCTGATACATCTCCGTCGTATCTACTTTTCCAAACGGTTTTCCTCTTGTTTTGGACTATAATTTGCATGATTTCAATGAAACCAACCCGGGCTGATGCTGTTTTCAGCAGAACTACCATGGTGTTGTTTTTTGCAGAAATAAAAGTTCTCAGAATTGGACGAAACTTTCTGGAGAATTAATTTGGAATACAAGAAAAATACTGGAGCAAAGACCCACTGGAGGGGGGGCCCTGCTGCCCAATAGGCACCAGGGTGCACCACCCCCCTCTGGCGCGCCCTGGTGGATAATGGAGCCCATGAGGCTCCGCTGACCCTAATTCCGATGCTACAAATTCAGATTTCCCAAAAAATAGGAGAGGAAGTTTCAACGTGTTTTACGATACGGAGCCGCCGCCACCTCCTGTTCTTCATCGGGAGGCCAGATCTAGAGTCCGTTCGGGGCTTCAGAGAGGAGGATCTTCCATCTTCGTCATCATCAATAATCATCCATCACCAATTTCATGATGCTCGCCACCGGGAGTGAGTAATTCTTTCATAGGCTTGCCAGACGGTGATGGGTTGGATGGGATTTATCATGTAATTGAGTTAGTTTTGTTAGGGCTTGATCCCTAGTATCCACTATGTTATGAGATTGATGTTGCTATAACTTTGCTATGCTTAATGCTTGTCACTAGGGCCCGAGTGCCATGATTTCAGATATGAACCGTTTATGTTTTCACCAATGTATTTGTATTCATGATCCTACCATGCAATTTATATGCACCTATTACGTGTTATGATCCGCATACCCCAAGGTGAGAACAATTGGATTCTTTCTGGTGATTACCATAATTTGAGGAGTTCATGTATTCACTATGTGTTAATGCTTTGTTCTGGTTCTCTATTAAAAGGAGGCCTTAATATCTCTTAGTTTCCTTATGGACCCCGCTGCCACGAGAGGATAGGACAAAAGATGTCATGCATTTTCTTTTCCATAAGCATGTATGACTATTTACGGAATACATGCCTACATTACATTGATGAATTGGAGCTAGTTCTGTGTCGCCCTAGGTTATGACTGTTATATGATGAATATTATCCAACATTATCACTGATCCAATGCTTACGAGCTTTTCACATATTGTTCTTGCTAAGTTACTATTGCTTTTGCTACTGCTACAAAATTACTTCTACTACTGTTACTATTATTGTTATTATCATTGCCACTGCTATCAAATTATTATACTACTATGCTACTAATCACGCTGCTGCGAATATTTAGTCTCCAGGTGTGGTTGAATTGAAAACTCAAATGCTAATACTTCCAAATATTCTTTGGCTCCCCTTGTGTCCAATCAATAAATTTGGGTTGAATACTCTACCCTCGAAAACTATTGCAATCCCCTATACTTATGGGTTATCAAGACCTTTTTCTGGCGCCGTCGCCTGGGACCATAGCTATATTTGTTAAGTCACTTGGGATTTATATCTGTTGATCACTATGAAGAATCTTAAGGATGACAGAACCAAGATCGTTCCCTCTAAGACGAGGGAAGGTAAGGAACTGCCATCTAGCTCTGCACTTGATTCACCTTCTATATTGAGCAAGCTTGCAACACCACCACTTGCTATTAATTCTGATATGTCGCAAGTAATTGATGATGCTACATCTGCTATGAATGATGCTTATGATGATGCTAGTACTTTGCTTGATAAAACTGTGCCACTAGGTGAATTTCTTGATGAACAACTTGCTAGAGCTAAGGAAATGGAGAATGCTAAAACCAATGAAATTACTGAAACTGATGAAATTATTGATACTGAAAATTATGATTCATCTATTGGAAATAGTGCCCCTAGATATGAATTACCTGAGATACCTGAAGGTTATGTTATGGAAGGAGATGTTGCTAGGGACTTTCTTGCTTGTAAGGATAGAGATGATCTTAAGAAATTACTATGCAAGTTGAAAGAAAAAATCTTTGAATGCTAGAATGAAATATGATCCTAAGTTTGCTACTTCACCTATCTTTATTACTGATAAAGATTATGAATTCTCTATTGATCTTGAGTTAATTACCTTGGTTGAATTTGATCCTTTCCATGGCTATGAAACTGAAACTGTTGTGGCACATCTTACTAAATTAAATGATATAGCCACCCTATTTGGTCATGAGGAAAAAAATCGCTATTACTATATTCTTAAGTTGTTTCCTTTTTCGTTAAAGGGTGATGCTAAGATATGGTATAATACTCTTGCTCCTGGTTGTGTGCGCAATCCCCAGGATATGATTTACTACATCTCTGAAAAATATTTTCCTGCTCATAAGAAACAAGTTGCCTTACAGGAAATATTTAACTTTGTGCAAATTAAAGAAGAGAGTTTACCACAAGCTTGGGGGAGGATTCTCCAATTACTCAATGCTTTGCCTGATCATCCTCTTAAGAAAAATGAAATACTTGATATCTTCTATAATGGACTAACCGATGCTTCTAGGGACTACCTAGATAGTTGTGCTGGTTGTGTTTCTAGGGAACAGACTATTGAGCAAGCTGAAGAACTATTGAATAATATATTGAAGAATGATAATGATTGGACACTTCCTGAACCACGCCTAAACCTACTCCAAAGAAGAGGGGTATTTTATTTCTCAGTCCTGAAGATATGAAGAAGCAAAGAAATGCATGAAGAAAAAAGGTATTAAAGCTGAAGATGTTAAGAATTTACCACCTATTGAAGAAATACATGGTCTTGACACACCACAGGTGGTAGAGGTAAATTCTCTTATAAAGTTTGATGAAGGTGATATTCCTTATAATAAATCTCCTAGTCAATGCTTGTATGAATTTGACAACTGAATTATTAAGCAAGATCATTTTAATGCAAATGTTATGAAACAATTGAAACAAAATGCTTACATGATTGATCACTTGAGTGACTTGTTATTTAGGATTGTTAATGATGTTAAAGGTGTTAGTAAACATGCATCTATGGTTCAAACTCAGTTAGAACAAGTTGCTAAATCTCAAAGTGAATTGCTCAATGAAATGAATAATAATATGAATGATCACGCTATTAGAGTAATGACTAGAGGAGGTACAATGACTCAGGAGCCACTTTATCCAGAGGAACACCCTAAAAGAATTGAATAAGACTCCCAAAGAATTAATGTTGATGCACCTAGTCCTTCTAAAAACAAGAAGAAAAAGAAGAATTACAGGACTTTGCATACTTCTAGTGAACTTGAGGTAGAAAAACCTTCTGAAGATAATAATGATGTCTCTATTTCTGATGCTGAAACACAATCTGGTAATGAACATTCACCTAGTGATAATGAAAATGACAATGATGATGCTCATGTTGATGCTCAATCGGATAATGATAAAGAACCTGATAATGATGTTGAAATAGAACCTGCTGTTGATCTTGATAACCCACCTTCTAAAAATAAACGTTATGATAAAAGAGATTTTGTTGCTCGAAAACATGGTAAAGAAAGAAAACCATGGGTTAAGAAACCCATGACCTTTCCACCTAAACCATCTAAGAATAAGGATGAGGAAGAATTTAAACGCTTTGCTGAAATGCTTAGGCCAGTCTTTTTGCGTACTCGTTTGACTGATATTTTGAAGATGGCCCCTTATGCTAAATATATGAAAGATATTGTCACCAATAAAAAAAATACCTCAAGCTAAAATCTCCACCATGCTTTCTAATTATTCTTTTAAGGATGGAGTACCTCAGAAACTAGGAGATCTAGGAGTACCAACTATACCATGCTCCATTAAAAGAAGTTATGTCAAAACTGCCTTATGTGATTTGGGAGCCGGTGTTAGTGTTATGCCTTTCTCTTTATACAAGAGACTTGATTTGAATAAACTCACACCTACTGAAATATCTTTGCAAATGGCTTACAAATCAACTGCCATACCTATCGGTATTTGTGAGGATGTGCCCGTTGTAGTTGCAAATGTTACTATCTTGACAGACTTTGTTATACTTGATATACCCGAGGATGAAACATGTCGATTATCCTTGGTAGACCCTTTCTGAATACTACAGGGGCTGTTATTGATTGCAACAAAAGCAAGGTCACTTTCCATATCAATGGTAATGAGCATACAGTGCACTTTCCGAAGAAACAATTTCAAGTGAATGGTATTAATGTTATTGAAAAGACTCCGACAATTACTATTGGAAGCTTTCAACTTCCTCTTCCTACTATGAAAAAGAAATATGAAATACTTATTGTTGGGGAGATGCATATCCCCGTTGAGGTAACCTAGTGTTATACGAAGATTCTTCGGTTTCATGTTAATCAAAAGTAGTTTGTTAATAAGACTTGATCAACCTTATTGATGGATTATTTCTGAGAGACATGTGGTCGATGAATTTAGTAAGCACAACCTTCTCTACCCACATTCTATCTTCTGTTATTTTTAGTTAAATGCAATAAGATGCCAAGATTATCATGTTTTCTGAATTATCCGTGCAATAAAAATAGCCCAAAAATAAAAGTGCTCAGAATGACATGAAATTTTAACACGATTTTTTTTCTTGAATATTTGAGTATTTCTGGCACTGAAAACACAACAGGGGGGTGCCCCAGGTGCCCACTAGGCACCAGGGCGCGCCACACCCCTCTGGCGCGCCCTGGTGGGTATTGGGCCCCACAAGGACCCCCCCTCACTTATTCCCTTAGCTCACATCGTCACTCACCTGCAGAAAAAATATCCCTGTAGCTCTCTCTCTCTCTCTCTCTCTCTTGTTCTTGCTCCCAAACCTGAGATTTTCAATCTCTTTGCTCGGAGCTGCGTTTCCAAAACTGTTCTGGGGGATTGCTACTTGGTATGTGACTCCTACATTGCTCCAATTAGTTTTTGCTTTAGTGATTTATATTTTGAGTAATTAGCTACTCTTGGTGCTATTGAAAATGAGCTTGCATGTTAGATTCTTTGAGTTCCAAATAGTTTGAGTGCTTGATATAGCCTCTAGACATCCTTATGAGTAGTTGCTATCAATCTTGTGAAGTTTTATTGATATCATTTTGTGACCCAAAATTTTCAGAAATTATTCGCAGATAAAATGCACCTCTTTAGGAAGAGTTCATCGAGGCGGAGGTCCTCAGAGGCATCGTCGAGTGAAAGCTCGATACGACAAGCCTATGTTGAATCAAGGGCAAGCTCGGTGCGGGATACCGACACCAGATCGTGGCTATGGCCGTGTGACGAGTTTATGATAGGTTCGGGTACTAAAGAAGAATTTGATCAGTATGTTCACAACATTGAGCTCGCTCCCTTCATTACAGATAAGTGTACTCAGCATTACAACCTTAAAAAATCGTTCACCAAAAAGTTTAAGTATCATTCTCGTGATTCTAGGGTCTCATTTTGCCTTTATGATAGCACCTATAGTATTCCTATAGAAGAATTCTGTGATGCAAGCAAAATTCCATATTGGGGTTCGTTAGATGAACCACCAAAATCTGATTATGAAATGTTCTTAAGCATCCTCTGCTGTGGTGAGGATAGGGGAGTTACACAAGCTAGAAGAAAAAGCATACAATTTCCCTCCATCCGTTACTTTGCACTCTTTAATGGCAAATGCGTCATCGGTAAACAAGACTGCAGTACACTCTGTGCTGCGGATTTGAGCCTTTTACATACTGCTTTAATGAGCATTAAACAATATAATCTCGGAGCAATTGTTGCACGGAGGCTGCAACACAATGCTGATATTGGTCATTTATATGGAGGAATTTATGCCTCCCGCATAGCTGCAAGGCTAAGAGTTTCACCTTTGCCAAATGATCCGATTTTACCTAATAGATATTTAGACTTTGATGCAATGCAACGTCATAAGTTCATTAAGTATGGAGCCATGAATTACAATTATAACATGATGTTCGATAAAAAATGCGTTGTACTTGTTATTTTGCCTGCACATGCTCTCTTTGATTCTGAGGGTAAAGGAAGGTATTACATTTATGAGAGAGAGGCACATGGGTACAATGCAGCAGTGGAAGCTGACTGTCTGGCTGAGGAGGCCGCACCTAGAGCCTCCACGAGCAATCATTTTGACTATTACCCAAGCCAGGGATGGTTATTACCAAGCTAGGCAAAAGCCTAAGCTTGGGGGAGTACGTATTTCTCATTGACATTACATTCATGTTCACACATTTCACTGTAGTTGTCGGTGTTCATCCTGCTTCATTGTATTATCCATGATTAGTTTATTTTCTCGCTTTCTTCTTGTGTGTTTGAAAACCTTTGAGAAAATCCAAAAATATTTCTCACTTCTTTTCGGTTTTTCTTTTTAGTTTAAATTAGTTGTAGTATTAAAAGAAAACCCAAAAAGATTTCTCGTTCTTCTTTTGCTTGTTGGGAGCTTTCCCATGTAAATAGTTTCTCTTGTTTTTGTTTTCCTTTATTATTTTGCTTCTTTCAAGAAAAACCAAAAATACCAAAAATATTTCAGTGTGTTTCTCTGAAATTCTTTTCTTTGTTGAGTCGTACTAAGGAGAAGACCACGATGAAAATGTTGAGTGGCTTTCATATGCATTATTGTTGATCTAACAAGGAGGCCATATTATTTTGTCTTCTCCTTTGAATAAAATGTTTGCAGATTCCAGCTTAGTCCATGGCACTCTTGCACTATTATTATTTTCATATCATTCGGTCATGCAAGTGAAAGGCAATAATAATGATATATGATGAAGTGACTGAGGCAAGGAAAGGCGGGTATGAACTCAACTTGTTTTTGTTTGTAACATCCCAATTTTCAATTTGGATGTTTATAAATAGATCATTCATATGCATCCATGATTTATGTATTTTTGCCTCCATTTGTTTTATTTGAAATTTTATCCAAGGGACTTTGAGCAACTCAAGGACCAAAAAGATAGAGTTGGAAGTTTCCCTAAATTCCACTTTTGAAATTTCAAAGTTAGGAATTTGGATCCAATTTGGTTTCACCAAAATTCATTTCCAGTATTTCAAAATATAATAATAAAGAGAGAAGATAAAATGACTTCTTAAAAAAATATAAGAGAAATATTGGAAGTTGAATTTATAATCAAAATAAATTCAGTGGGTTTTATTTGCAAATTATTTTGATGCAAATTTTATTCACATAGCAAAAATGTTTATTTTTAAAATTTGCATTTAGGCCAGATAAAAGTTCACAAGGTCATATATAAGACCATATTATTGTGTGAATTTTCTGGGATTTTTTTAGATTTATGTTTATTGTCTTTCGGTGCTTTAGTGTTTTTGTAGAAAAAAATCAGTCGGCCCAGCCAGCAGCCGCCAGCCGGCCCAGCGCTAGGCGAGGTGATGGCCCAGCCAGTGAGGCAGCGAAGACCGAGCGCAGCCAGCGCCTCAAGCAGCCCACGTTAAAAAAAGGGCCGCGCCCCATGATGTGGTCACCTATTACAGGTAGGGTCAAGGACCCATCATTCGGGACCCACATGGGGCCCATCACCATCAAAGGTAGATCCCTGGACCATGCCAGCATTCGGATGCATACTTCAGGAGGATCAATCGGACGGCTCTACAGCACTCGGTCAACCACACGTCACTCGGCGGACGATCAACCACTCGGACGTACAAGGCAAGAAGGCGTCGTGGGAGCTACAATGGTCGAGGGATCCTAAATCGTCCACTAAATAGAGTTATAACTACCGTTACGTGTAACTGTTGTAGTATAGGCTCATTACGCTAGTAACTGCCTCATTCAATGGCATTAATTGCCTCGGCGGCGTGGGAGACATGGGGCTGCAGCGCACTCTATATAAGCCGCACCCCTCTCCATAGCCGGGCAGGTTCAACTCTGTAATCCTATCTATCATATCAAAGCAAGCCTCAGGGCACGAGACGTAGGGCTTTTACCTCCATCGAGTGAGGGGCCTGAACTCGTTAAATACCGTGTGTTACACCTACGTTGTAGCTAGACTCTGCCCCTTATTCGTACCCCTAGTACACATTGTCAGTATCATAACCCCGACAGTTTGCGCCCACCGTGGGACTATGCATCTAGCAAAACTTCATGGTGTAGATGGATTTCTTCGTCATCATCATGTCAGTCGGCGGCGAAATTTGCTTCGGGATGATCTCCTTCATCGCTGACGACTCAGCGTGGCTACGTGAAGCCCCGCTGGACATGGAGGTGTTGCCCACCCGGTGGCGTGACGCACTTCCGTGCTTCTTCCTACGGAGTCCTTCTCTGACAGCCCTCGGCTCCGTACCGAGTGGTTGCCATCCAACTAGTGTACGTCGTCGCAAGCGCTCTGGGCGTTTGTGGCTGCAGCGTTGGATTAAACACGCTGTCGCCACTCACGCGGCAGCGGAACAAGTGGCGGCTATCGAGTTCGACGAGCCCGCCCTTGACCTCTCAAACGGATCACTCGGCGATTCCTCGGAGGAATCGGAGTCCGAGAGCACCGAGTCGACCGCCAAGATCCTTATGGCGGATAACTCTGAGCACCGCCTACCCCCGGGCTACATGGAACCCAAAGACGATCACGTGAGTGCATCCCACGCCAACACCAACGGCGGCTTCCCGCGGCACGAGCCGTATGTACCTTAAGCTCTCACTTGGGAGCAGTGGGACGAGCTCCGCCACTGGAACGATCAACTCCTAAACACTTCCATCACTGGAATGACTCCCAAGGCGCTAGCCATGGAGTCGACTCGCCTAGCTACTTTGGCCGAGCGCGATCGCCTCGAACGACTTCAAAGGGAGCTAGATGAACGCGAGCGCCGTCAACCCAGTTCCAGTCGGCACAAGCGCCAGCTCTATTCAAGTGACCAGCCTCATAAGTATCAGGTCCTTAGTACTCCATTACAAAATCTAGCAGCTTCCACTCGGATCGCCAATTCCATTCAGCCCTCCGGCTCTGTCGGATTTCGGGTTCCGCAAACCCTTAAGAGGTTCGAACTCTAGGGTGCGTGTGAAGAACTCGTCCTACCCAGTCTGCCTACTCACTAATCTCACAGCCTAGCTTGACGAATTGTAAGGAAAAGAGACACAGCAGTTTACCCAGGTTCGGGCCACCTTGCAGTGTAAAACCCTACTCCTGCTTTGTGGTGGATTGGCCTCGAGGGGCTGAGGATGAACTAGTACAGTGGCGAACAGTCTCAAGAGGAGAGGTGTTCTTGAGCTCGAGTGAGCTGGTGGAGTGAGGGTGATCTGAATGATCTGTCCCTCTGATGTCAACTTTTCCCCTCTACGGTGGTGGCTAAGTCCTATTTATAGTGGCCTTGGTCCTCTGCCCAAATGGAAGGCGGGAAGGGATCCCACAACGGCCAAATTTGAAGGGAGACAGCTAGTACATGCTATCCTGACAAAAGTAGTCTTCGCCTGCAAAAGCCTCTGGTCGTGACGCCGTGGTGGGCTCGGTGGTGACCTCCATCCTGCCGTCCTAGCGGTCTTGGTCTTGTTGGACGGGAATGGAAACCTTTGGCTGATTCCTCGGGACTCCGCGCCTGCGCTTGCCTCTTTAGCACCAAAGAGGAAACTGGTACACTGCGCCAGCTGGCGCCCGCCTGGCCTTGGTTGTCGTGGCTCACGTCATCCGGACCTCACGAGGTGAGGCTTGCATAGAGATCTCCGCTCCTCGGGAGCCAGCCTGAGGAGGCCGCTCCTCGTGGAGGTCTTGGTATCGTCCGCCTCGCGAGGGTCTTGAGTTGTTGTGGCTGATGCTGGGCCGTACCAGGCCGTCGATGGAGCCACGCCGTGGGCCGCAGGCAGGCAAGTCTGGGTACCCCCATTCCCAGAACGCCGACAGTAGCCCCCTAACCACCTGCGGCCTTGGTCGACACGTGGCGATTGATGGGACGTGGGCGTCTCCGCTTCCCCACACCACCTTGGCAACCGTTCGACTTGACGAGACTTTGCTGCATGCAGAGAAAAACCATCATCTCGTGGGATCATGGAGGCCGGCGGTTGGTCTCCCTCCGGTTATAAATGAGGGAGGGGCAGAGCCCCTCTCACTCATCTTCACCTTCTCGCTGCCTGCTCCTTCTTCTTCTTCTTTGTCTCGCCATCTTGCAGCAGCATCCATGGTGCTGATCAGGAGATTCTCTTCGGCGGAGAAGGGAAAAACCCCTCGGGAGGAGCCGAGGCCACTTCCGCCGAAGAAGAGGCTCGGCCACCCTTACGACGCCGGTGAAGGGCAAGAGGTGACGCGGCCGCGGACGTCGAGCCCGCCTCCGGCAGCTCCTCCAGCAGCAGCGACGACTCCTGGGAATCAAGCGACTCTCCCGGGCCCAGCGATTCTCTGGAGTCCAGTGACGACAGCTACGTGCTGCCGAGCTCTCGCGGTGCCCGAAGCGTGGCAGCAGCGTCTTCTCGGCGTCGTCGGCGATGCCCAGCAGCCGGGGTCCCTTGACGTTTCCTTCTTTGTTTTCCCTACGGGGAATTGTGACAAACCCCGTGGGGGTATGTAAAAAACTGTAATGCTTTTGCTCCAATGTTTATTATTCCTAGTATGATGTTGCAGCCGCGCATCTTGCTTCGGCATGGTTCCCCCTTTTTGTTCTCGCGGTAGCTTAGTGCTCTACGCCGGCAGGTCCCAGTCCCCACGCAGGCTTCAGCCGTCACTGGTATGCCAGGTCGCGATGCCGTGGTCAAGGCCAGGAGGTGAGCGGCCCAAGGTCCGGTAAGAGCTCCTGAGGCGCGATGCTCAAGAGGTCCCCTTTGGCGTGCAAGCAGCTCCCTGGAGGCCGAAAAGGGAAGCGGCATTGCCGGAGCGAGATTGCGAGAATCAAAATACCGGACGATGAGGTTCACTCTGATATGCATGGGTGACTTTTCTTAGTAGGCCTGAAGTGATTCCTTTGCGCAGCGCGTGATTGTGCCTTGGCAGTGATGCTTCCAGGTAGGGCTCACGCCGACCTCCCCTTCTCCCCGTTCATCTAGGTGCTCTACGTCCTCGGGTCCCGACCCTCAAGCGAGGCTCAGCCGCCACTGGTATGCCAGGTCGCGATGCCATGGTCAAGGCCAGGGGGTGAGGGCTGGAGAGTCAGTAAGAGCTCCTGAGGCGCGATGCTCAGGAGCCCCCCCTTTAACGTGCAAGCGAATTGCATGAAAAAGGGACGGCCGGCGGGGCCACCCGTGGCTGAACTCCATGGATTCCTGCGGGTTAGTTCAAGAGAAGAGTATAGCTCATAATCGTGCTTGCTGTCCTGCCGCTGATCTTTCCGCAAGAAGATGAAGGCACTGAGGATCTGGTGAGGTGACATGCGCAGGGCAGGCCGCGAGCCAGAGCTCGATCTCTCAGATTTATCAGTGTTGCAGAGATAGACCCGAGCACAAGCACCATGCCAGCATGTGTAGCCCCCGTTGCGGAATGAGCAAGAGGCTCGTCAGCAATGCGGGAGGCCGCGGAGGCGATAGAACACCAGGCAAGCAGGTGATAACATAAATCAACCCATAGATAAGGTAGAGCTAGCTCTGATAGATGCAAAACGATACATGCCGCAGGGACGGACCCACGCGGCTTGGGGATAATGCAGCTCGAGGGGCGCCCCCAACTGAACAAACCAGAAAATGTCACCTGGCACCGTTGCTGAAGAGATGTTGGAGTAGCTAAAGACGCGTGCCGCAGAAGTCGCTCCTCACAAGCCGCCAAGGCCCTGAACCTTGGGAGGCTCTGGGGGCTCGGGGGGCTCGCGAGGATCCATCTCCGCCTCCGACAGGATCACCTGGCTTCTGGCCTCATGAGCCGCCAGGACGCCCCGCATGTGGCGCTGGAGTGCAGCAGCTACGCTCGGCAAGCCCAAAGGCATGCAAACATAGCTGTGAGGGCGACCCTCGCACCGGCAGCGCGGGACGGCCAGAAGCGCTCCTGAGATGCGGCCCTGTTGAGCCCTGGGATGTTGATGCAGACGCGCAGCTCGCTGTCCTCGCCGGGACAAGAAGCCGCGCCGGGTGGTGGGCAATGGTCGCCTCGCATAGCTCTTGCCTCCTGAAGCTCCTTGATTGCCTTGGTGATGAACTCCTGAGCACCTGGCACCTCGCGCCTTGTACCCTCCTGGCGGAAGCGCGCGCTGAAGCACGCCTCCACATGGTGCCCGAGCGCCTCCCTCGTAACGTTGGCCAGGTCAGAGGCCCTCCAGAGGAGAGCCCCCGAGCCCAGCCTAAGAGGGGCACCGGGCGCGCCTTCCTATGCGAGAGAGGGAGGCGCCCCGTCAGTGGGCGCAGGGCCTGAGGTGGTGCCGCTGGACACCCCGCTCTCCTGAGGTCCTTGGCGGAGCAGCTGCTTCTTCTTCTTGGGGACAGCCTCAGGAGGGTAGACGGCACCTTCATCGTCTGGGTTCTCGACCGCCGCAGCCTGGTAGGCACGCTCGAGAGAGCACACCGCGTCCTTCTCCTCACAGGCGACCGTGATGATGCCGCAGCTCCCTGGCATCTTGAGGACATTGTAACCATGATGAGTCACCACCATGAACTTGGCCAGGGCTGGATACCCAAGGATGGCATTGTATGGAAGGCGAATGTGGGCGACGTCAAAGTCAATGAGCTCGGTGCGGTAGTTGTCTCGCTTGCCGAAGGTGACAGGGAGGTGGATCTGCCCTATCGGGGTGGTGGAGCCGTCGGTCACTCCTAAGAAAGGCTTGGTAGGCTGCAGCTGGTCGTAGGGCACCTGGAGTTGGTCAAATGTCTCGATGGAGAGAACGTTGAGCCCCGCACCGCCATCGATGAGAGTCTTGGTGACGAGCACGTTGCTAATGGTAGGCGAGCAGAGCATCGGGAGAGCACCGGCAGTTGCCGCGCTCTTGAGCTGATCGGATGAGCTGAAGGTGATGGTGCACTTGGACCACCTGAGTGGATGTGTTGCCTCGAGCTTGGGGAGGGCCGTGTTCACCTCACGGGCAAGCTGCTTGAAGATGCGATGAGAGGCAGGGGCCTAAGCGCCGCCCAGGATGCAGGTGATGGCACCAGGCTCCTGGAATCCCCCAACCCCCTCGTCCTGGTGGTGGTCGTCATTCCTTCTTGGTGGTGGCGGTAGCGGAGGAAGGCCAGCGTTGCCCTGAGGACGGTCCTCCCGAGGCTGGTCCCTCCAGGGGCCCTCGTGAGGCTGGCCCTGCCAGTGGTCCTCACGAGGCTGATCGCGCCATTCCTGGCGGGGGTCGCGGCTGTCCCAGCGTCCTCCACCTCGGCCTCCTCCACGGCCGTAGCCTCGGTCGCTGCGCTCGGGGCGTCGATCGAGGCGCCCGTCACGGATGGCCCTGAGCTCCTGGCAGTTGTTGGTGTTATGGCTGTGCACATTGTGGAAGACGCAGAACGGGCGGCTGCCCTTGGATGACTCTGGGTGGTCACAGCCGCACTTCATCTCTGGTTCGGCCGCGAGCACGGCAGGTCCCTTGCGCTTCACGTCCTTGGCTTTGGCCTTCTTGTCTTCTAGGTCAGCCCCTGGGAGCTCCAGGAGAGAGAGGCGACCTTCCTCAGCTCTTGCGCACTTGGTTGCCATGTTGAACATCTCTAGAGCCATGCACAGGTCCCCATGTATGGTGAGCTCCTCCTTCATCTTTACGTCGCGGACGCCATCAGTGAATGCCGAGATGATGGCCTCGTCCGACACCTTGGGGATCTTGAGGCGGACGCTGTTGAAGCGCTGGATGTACTTCTTCAAGGTCTCTCCTGGCTGCTGCTTGATGCACCGCAGGTCACCCGCAGCTGGTGGACGGTCGCGAGTGCCCTGGAAGTTGGCGATGAAACGCTCTCGCATTTCATCCCAGGAGGAGATCGAGCCACGAGCCACGAGCACGCACCTTCCTTGAGGGCCATGGGAAACCAGTTTGCCATAACCTTCTCATCGCTGTTGGCTGCCTCGATGCTTAGCTCGTAGAGCTGCAGGAACTCGGCAGTGTCGGGGGTGCCGTCGTAGCGCGGAGGCAGGTCGGGCTTGAACTTCCTCGGCCAGACGACGCTGCGTAGCTCCGAAGTGAATGTGCGGCAACCCGCTGTGGTCACGGGAGCCTGTTGTGGAGGTGGAGCCTGGTCTTGGCGCTCGCGCGCCACCGCTGCAGGCGGCACGCGGTCTTGACGTGGCGGTGCTGGGAGTGCACGAGCATCTTCTTGTGGCCGCTGCACCACCTGGCAGCTTTCTTCTTCACGCGCCGGCGCCCTGCGCGGTGGGTCGCGCCGCGGGGCCTCGCTCCTTGGCTCAAGGGTGATGTCTTGACGGGGAGGTGGAGGAGGTGCTCGGTGGGCTACGTCACCCACAGCAGGCGGCGGGTGAGACAGCGAGCGAGACGGTGCAGGAGAGTCCCAGGCGGCGCTGACAAGCTCAGCGATGCGGTCCAGCCAGTCTTCGTAGAGCTCGTCGATGGGGCGGTAGCGCAGGACCTCGTGCGCCATGAGCAACGCAGCCTGCGCGTTCGCCGGCCTGCGACGAGCATGAGACGATGAACCAGCCGGAGTCAGTGACGGGGTGGCGGTGCGCCCATCCCGCCGCACGGAAGGGTGCAGCGACGAAGCTTGCTGCTCGTGCCCCACGGGGCCGGTGGCGGCGTTTGCCACTGGAGACGGGGGACGGCGAGGGTAGCCGTCACCCGCAGGCGCTGTCTGAGCGACGCGGGCGGCGAGGGCGGCCCGGCGCTCAGCGCGAGCTCGACGAGCGTCAGCCATGGAAGCGGTGGAGCGGTGGTGGATCGACCGGCGGAAGAGAGGCTCCGACGCACCCCTACCTGACGCGCCAAATGTCGGATTTCAGGTTCCGCAAACCCTTAAGAGGTTCAAACTCTGGGGTGCGTGCGAAGAACTCGTCCTCCCCAGTCTGCCTACTTGCTAATCTCACAGCCTAGCTCGACGAACTGTAAGGAAAAGAGACACATCAGTTTACTCAGGTTCGGGCCACCTTGCGGTGTAAAACTCTACTCCTGCTTTGTGGTGGATTGGCCTCGAGGGGCTAAGGATGAACTAGTACAGTGGTAAACAGCCTCAAGAGGAGAGGTGTTCTTGAGCTCGAGTGAACTGGTGGAGTGAGGGTGATCTGAATGATCCGTCCCTCTGATATCAACTTTTCCTCTCTACGGTGGTGGCTAAGTCCTATTTATAGTGGCCTTGGTCCTCTTCCCAAATGAAAGGCGGGAAGGGATCCCACAATGGCCAAATTCGAAGGGAGACAACTAGTACATGCTATCCTGACAAAAGTAGTCTTCGCCTGCAAAAACCTCTGGTCGTGATGCCATGGTGGGCTCGGTGGTGACCTCCGTCCTGCCGTCCTGGCGGTCTTGGTCTTGTTGCATGGGAATGGAAACCTTTGGCTGATTCCTCAGGACTCCGCGCCTGCGCTTGCCTCTTTAGCACCGAAGAGGAAACTGGTACACTGCGCCCGCTGGCGCCCGCCTGGCCTTGGTCATCATGGCTCACGTCATCCGGACCTCACGAGGTGAGGCTTGCATAGAGATCTCCGCTCCTCGGGAGCCAGCCTGAGGAGCCCGCTCCTCGTGGAGGTCTTGGTGTCATCCACTTCGCGAGGGTCTTGAGTTGTTGTTGCTGATGCTGGGCCGTACCAGGCCGTCGATGGAGCCACGCCGTGGGCCACAGGCAGGCAAGTCTGGGTACCCACGTTCCCAGAACGCCGACAGGCTCTTCAGCCAGGGAAGGGATTTGTCAGATCCAAGCGCTTCTTAAAACAACACTGTTGCAGAATGCGGCGGTGCCCCAGTCCAGAGTGCATCCGTGCATGCGAAGACCATCCAGTCGGCTCATAGCCCACTCGGCTCAGGCAGGCGCCGAGCCACTTCCTCCTCCAGAGACCGTCACGAAGACTGGAGACGTGATCGAGTTGCGTCGACCTGGCGTAACGACGACTATGATCGTGCACTGATGCCTCCACCCCGGGACATCGCATACGGGCGCCAGCCCTACGACGATAGGCGAACACACGGCGGCGACCGCAGGCCGAGTCCTACTCGTTCGTCGAGGGATGCTCGAGACCCATTGTTCAACGCGAGATCTGTCCTCGCTCAAAACCTGGTCGACAAAGACCGGGCCTTGCGGGAGGGCCAGGAGCATGATGTACCGAATGGTTCTGTACCATCAGGTCCCGAATGCTTCAGCCGTTATATATGAGAGGCTGAGATTCCCAACGACTTCAGGTTGGCCATGGGAATTAGCAAGTTCACTAGTGAATCCAAGCTTGAAATTTGGCCGGAAGATTACCGAGTGGCTGTCCAGATCGGCGGCGGCAATGACAACGTGGCCATGAAGCATTTGTCGCTGATGCTAGAAGGCTCCACTCGGGCTTGGCTGACACAACTTCTGTCGAGTAGTATCTTCTGCTGGGAGGACCTGGCGAAAGTATTTATCAAGACCTTTGAAGGCACGTACAAGAGAGTAGGAGGTTTGACCGAGTTACAGCACTGTGTGCAAAAGCAAAATGAAACTCTCTGAGAGTACATCCAGCGATGGACCACTCTGCATAACATGGTGGAGAATGTCACCGAACACCAGGCAATCTGCGCCTTCAAGGCCGGAGTCAGGTACTGGGAGCTGAACATGAAGTTCGGCCGAACTGAGACCCTGACTCTCAATCGGGCTATGGAGATAGCCAACCAGTATGCCAACGGTGAAGAGGAAGACCGACTGAGAAGTAGCAAGAGCCGAGCTGGTGACGCACACCAGTCAGAGAACAAGGGTAAAAACCACAAGCGGAAAGCAGATGCTGGAGGGAATGCCGAGGCCGTGGCTCTGGCCGGCCAAGGCAAAAAGAACCCCCAAAAGCAGAAGAAGGATTGGAAAGGAAAGAAGCAAGTCACCATGAAGAGCGACTTCCACGACCAGCCTTGCCAAATTCACACGAAGAAGGATGAGGAGGGCAACTTGATCTTGCCCAAGCATACCACTCGGGATTGTCGACTCCTGAAGCAAGAGATGCGGAAGGATTCTTCCGGAGAAAGAGATGATGACGACGAAGATGGAGGAAAAGGTACTCCGTGTACCCCAACGTTGAGAACGTTCTCATGATTTTTGCTGATGTTGAAAGCAAGAGTCACCTCAAGGTGATCAACCGAGAGGTCAACATGGCAGTTCTGACTGTCACCAAATATCTCGACTGGGCCAAGACGCTGGTAACATTTGACCAGTCAGACCATCTAGCTCACATACCAATCCCCGGGCGACAGGCCTTGGTGGTAGATCCAGTTGTGGGAGGAGTCCGATTGCGCAAAGTCCTAATGGACGGCGGCAGCGGGCTTAACATCATCTACGCCAACACCTTAGAGGCAATGGGCATCCCAATGACCCGACTCAGCAAGAGCACTATGCAGTTCCATAGGGTAATCCTCGGGATGAAGGCCAAGTCACTCGGTCAGATCGCTCTCGACGTCGTATTCGATGAAGAGAAAAACTTCCGAAAGGAACGGCTGACTTTCAAAGTGGTAGACTTAAAGAGTGCTTACCATGCCATCCTGGGTAGGCCTGCCTACGCATGTTTCATGGCCCGTCCATGTTACGTGTATCTTAAACTCAAGATGCCAGGACCTAAAGGCGTGATCACTATCACGGGCAAACGGAAGTTGGCCGAAGAGTGCCTCCAGAAGGGCTCCCAGATTGCTGATGAGCAGATGGTGATGGCCGAGTTAGACAAGTACAAGAAGGCGGCGAACCCAAGTGAACTTTTGAAGTCCAAGAAGCCGACTGTGGAATCCGCTTTCCAGTCGGCAGGAGAGACGAAGCCGGTGCACATCCATCCTGAGGACCCGAACGCTGCCCCAACCAACATCTCCACCACCCTGGACAACAAATAGGAAGCCGCGCTTGTCCAGTTCCTCCATGAGAACTGGGACATCTTCGCATGAAAGCCTTCTGGCATGCTGGGTGTTCCCAGGGAACTGGCCAAGCACAGACTCCGTGTCGACTCGGCGTCGAAACCTGTCAAAGAGTATCTTCAGCGATCTTCAACCGAGAAGCACAAGGCGATTGGCGAGGAGATAGTGCGGCTCTTAGCCGCCGAATTTATCAGAGAGGTGTACCACTCCGAGTGGCTCGCCAACGTCATCATGGTGCCGAAGAAAGATAAGTCTCTTCAAATGTGTGTAGATTTTAGGCACATTAATCGGGCCTGGCCGAAAGATCATTTTCCTCTCCCTCGCATAGATCAGATAGTAGATTCTACTGCTGGATGTGAGTGGTTATCGTTTCTGGATGCGTACTCTGGGTACCATCAGATCCGATTGTATGGCCCTGATGAAATAAAAACGGTGTTCATCGCCCCATTCAGGTGTTTCTGCTATATCACGATGCCATTCGGGTTGAAAAATGCCGGGGCCACATTCCAGCATATGATCCAAAAGTGGTTACGGAAGCAAATCAGTCGGAACATAGAAGCTTATATGGATGACATTGTGGTTAAGTCCAGGAAAGGTTCCGACTTCCTGACTGACCTCGCTGAGACCGTCGCAAATTTGCGAGCTTTCGGCATCAAGCTCAACCCAACAAAGTGTACATTCGGCGTACCCGCAGGCAAGTTACTCAGTTTCCTCGTTTTCGAACAAGGGATCGATGCCAATCCCGAGAAGATAGGGGCAATCATCTGAATGAAGCAACCGGAACATCTACACGACGTGCAACGCCTCACAGGCTACCTAGCGGCCCTGAGTAGATTTATCTCCGGACTCGGTGAAAAATCCATGCCGCTTTACCGACTGATGAATAAGTCTGACAGGTTTGAATGGACTCCCAAAGCGCAGGCTGCGTTCCAGGAACTTAAAGCCCTGCTTTCCACCCAGCCGGTGCTAGCTGCTCCGAGCAGCAAGGAGCCTTTGCTCTTATACATCGCGGCCACGAGCCAAGTTGTTAGCACGGTCCTCACTGTGGAACGGAAAGAACAAGGCAAAGCCTTCAAGCTCCAATGACCGGTCTACTACATCTCTAAAGTCCTCACGCCTTCCAAGCAAAGGTATTCGCATTATCAGAAGCTAGTATATGGGATTTATCTAACTGCAAAGAAGGTGGCACATTATTTTCAAGAACACTCGGTCACGGTGATAAGTGATGCTCCTCTATCTGAGATCGTGAACAATAGAGATGCCACTGGCCAAGTGGCCAAGTGGGCTATTGAGCTCCTCCCGTTGAACATTAAGTTTGAAGCCAAGAAGGCCATCAAGTCGCAAGCCCTGGTAGATTTCCTAGCCGAATGGGTTGAGCAAGAACAGCCTGTCCCGAGTGTTCCCGAACACTAGACGATGTTCTTCGATGGCTCCAAGATGCTTCATAGCTCTGGGGCCGGAGTGGTCTTAGTATCTCCTAAAGGCGATTGACTCAGTTATGTTCTTCAGATTCACTTCGACTCCTCCAACAACGAAGCCAAATACGAAGCTCTCCTACATGGGCTACGAATGGCAATCTCTCTAGGGATTCGCCGACTGATGATCTATGGCGACTCGGATCTAGTAGTGAATCAAGTCATGAAGGAGTGGGACATCCGTAGCCCGGCAATGACTGGCTACTGCAATGCCGTCAGAAAGTTAGAGAAGCACTTTGAAGGGCTGGAGCTTCACCATGTACCACACCTCAAGAACCAAGCAGCTGACGACTTGGCCAAGATGGGTTCCACTCAAAAGACAGTACCCAAGAATGTGTTCCTGGAACACCTGCACTTGCCCACTATCAAGGAAGATCCTTTTGTGTAAGAGCCCCCGCAACCAGTCGGACCTTCCAATCTGACTGAAGTAGATATTCCCGCAGTAATTGATTTGGTCCAAGAGGTATTGGTCATCACTCCCGAGTGGACCGAACCGTATCTGGCATACTTGCTCCGGCAAGAGCTCCCAGAGGACGAGGATGAAGCCCGTCAGATCGTCCGCCGATCCAAAGCTTTCACTATCATGGGCGATCAACTATACAAGAAAAGTACAACTGGAGTCACTCAGCGATGCATATCCCCAGAGGAGGGGCAACAAATAATGCAAGAGATTCACTCAGGAACATGCGGGCATCATGCGTCCTCTCGGACCTTGGTCGCCAAAGCGTTCAGAGCGAGATTCTATTGGCCCCGAGCCAATGAGGCCGCCCGAGACATAGTAGATCAATGCGTTGGATGCCAGTTCTATGCAAACTAGTCGCACAAGCCGGCGTCCGCTCTAAAGACCATCCCCCTCACTTGGCCATTCGCTGTCTGGGGACTCGACATGATCGGTCCTCTCCGGACTAGGGCGAGTGGCTTCACACACCTGTTGGTAGTAGTAGACAACTTCACCAAGTGGATCAAGGCTAGGCCCATAAAGAAGCTAGACTCGGCCACTGCAATTCAGTTCATCAGGGAGATCATTTTCAGTTTCGGAGTCCCACACAGCATCATCACTGACAATGGGTCTAACTTTGACTCAGACGTGTTCCGTGAGTTCTGCTACACCCACGGCACTTGGGTTGACTACGCCTCTGTGGCGCATCCGCAGTCGAATGGGCAGGCCGAGAGAGCAAACAGGCTCATACTTCAGGGATTGAAACCCCGCCTCATGCATGATCTGACTCATGCAGCAGGCGCATGGGTGGCTGAACTACCATCAGTCCTCTGGGGCCTACGAATGACCATGAATTGATCCACGAACCGCACCCCATTCTTCATGGTGTACGGGTCAGAGGCGGTCTTGCCGAGTGATCTACTCCACAATTCTCCCCGGGTGGATCTTTATTCGGAGGCTGAAGCCGAGGAGGCAAGGCAGGATGGCCTAGACCTTTTGGAGGAAGAACATGAGCTTGCGCTTATAAGATCAACGTTATACCAGCAAGACTTATGTCGCTACCACGACAAGCACGTCAGAGGGCGTGCCTTCCAGGAAGGAGACCTGGTCCTCCGAGTGGATCAACAGAAACCTCATAAGCTAGCACCCCCTGGGAGGGACTATTCGCATCTCCAAGGTCTTGCACAACGGAGCATACAGACTGTACAACTTCACCAAAGGAATAGAAGAGCCCAGAGCTTGGAATGCAGATCTACTCCGCAAGTTTTATACTTAGAATAAAATTTCTCCCTTGTAATAGTTAGTCCGAATGAACTTAGATGAATGAAAGTCTCACTTTTTCCATATATCGTCTAGTTCGACCTACGGTCACATTTCACTCGGGTGATCAATTGCATTCGGAAACTAACACACCTCCAGTGGGTGTAAAGGTGAGAGAGCTTAGCCGCGAACCAGCTTTCGCCTAAGTTAAAAAACAATCCGAGTGAGGATCCACTCCACACTCGAGGGCTTAGCCGCGAACCAAATTTTTCCTAAGTTAAAAAATAATCCAAGTGAGGATCCGCTCCACACTCGGGGGCTTAGTCGTGAACCAGATTTCACCTAAGTTGAAAAATAATCCGAGTGAGGATCCGCTCCACACTCGGGGGGCTTAGCCGCGAACCAGCTTTCGCCTAAGTTGAAAAATAATCCGAGTGAGGATCCGCTCCGCACTCGGGGGCTTAGCCATGAACCAGATTTCGCCTAGGTTAAAAACAATACGAGTGAGGATACGCTCCACACTCGGGGGCTTAGCCGCGAACCAGCTTTCGCCTAAGTTGAAAAATAATCCGAGTGAGGATCCGCTCCACACTTGGGGGCTTAACCGCGAACCAGATTTCGCCTAAGTTAAAAAACAATCCGAGTGAGGATTTGCTCCACACTCGGGGGCTTAGCCGCGAACCAGCTTTCGCCTAAGTTAAAAGATAATCCGAGTGAGGATACGTTGCACACTCGGGGGCTTAGCCACGAACCAGCTTTCGCTCAAAGCCAAACAGAACACGAAGCAAATAGAAGTGCAAAAGGTTTCAAATTAAAGTTTTGATCCGTTTGAATGTATCCAAGGCGAAAGGAGCCCAAATGCTCGGCAAAGTATTTCATTACATCAACCACCCGGCATTCCGGGGAAAATTCAATCAAATGTTTTTTAAGCTTCCGACGGAGGGCTGGCTGGGTCGACGAAAGTCTCCAGATCAATCCCATCGGCGATGTGAGTGGCGTCTTGAGCGAAGGTCTCCATAAAATCATCAAACTTGAGGTTCTTCTTATTCACCACTCGGAGACTCTTTACCTTCTATTCGTCCATGTTCTTGCGATGAGCGTGGACGAGTGACATCGCCACATCAGCACCACTCCGGGCGGCAGATTTCTTCAAAGGCTTCAGCCGAGCGGGAACATTGTTCAGCCGCGTCAGGATTGACTCCAGGTCCTTCTGAGTCTCTTCACCCGGCTGCAGCTCTTCGCCAATCCGACCCATAGCACCTTTCGCCCAAGTGATGAAGCCCAATGCGTTCTCCAATCGGTCTTCAAGCCGAAGGATGGCAAGGGTGGTGTTGTCAGTGACAAGCGACCTAGCAGGGTTCAGATCCCTCTCTATCCTTTGCAGCTCCAGTTCCTTGTTATAACAATGCTCTGCGCCAAGAAGGATAAAGTATGAGCAGACGATCAAGGAAAAAGCTGGCAGTGTGCATATTTCACTCAGCTGAAGAAAAACTTACCAACGAGCTTCTCGCTAAACTCTTCACAGACCTCTTCGATGTGCTTCTCCAGGGCATCCGTCTTGTCAGTCAGCTGGGTAACCTTCTCGTCCAGCTTGGCCTTCTCCTGGGCGAAGGACTCAGTGGCAACCTTGAGGTTCTTGATCTCCTCCTCTAACTTCCCGACTGAAGCCAGCTTCTCATCAGCAAGCTTGGCCTTGGTCTTTGCTTCCCTCTGGGCCAGTGCCAAGTCCTTGTCCTTGTTCCCCAGCGCCTGCTTCATGGTTTCTAAAGAAATAGAAGTCCTGAGCCTCAATACAAGTTGAGCATTCTCGCTACAAACATCTGTTGGGGAGAAATGATTCAGATCAAAGGGGAAAAACAGTGTGCAGATGCCAGTCGGAGGAGAAAACTTACCTCCCATGGCCTTCTTCTCCTGCTCCAGTCGGGCACTCTTGAGTTTCTCAGCCTCCAGGTCAAGCTGAAGGGCCGTCACCTCCTTCTCCATCATGGCATAGTGGGATCCCATCTCGCAAGTCCTCTGCAACATACAAAAATAGTTAGTTGGAAGAGAAATGAAAAGCGGTAACTCACAAACATTTGGGCATACGCCGCTGGAAGGAACAAGCTTGATCAATATCAGATCCTGAAGCACCCTTGGATTACTAAGCGGGCTATCCACTCGGTCATCCCCTCCCCTCGAGAGGAACAAGCTTGATCGGTATCAAATCCTCAAATACGTTCGGATTACCGAGTCGCCCGAGCAGACACCACTGGAAGGAACAAACTAGACCAATACCAGATCTTGAAGTACCCTCTATTCTGCCCTCACTTGGTTGACTTCTGAATTGGCGATGAAGAAGATAGAGGACAACAACACAAGGTGACCTACTCCTCACTCGGCTAACCTCTGAGTCGGCGATGAAGAAGATAGAGGATAATGGTGGCCCCACTTGGCTGACTCCCGAGTCGGTAACGAAGAAAATCTCACTTATTATCTCACTAGCGCACGAGTGTCGTGAGGCGCCCCGAACGCCTAATGACAAGTTCTAAAGGCTAACACCGGTCGCCAGCGATTAGTATCAGCCTCGGGGACTACACCCAGTGGGTGCACTCAGCATGCCCCCACTGGATCATGTTCATTCTAATACGCTCTGGCTAGATTCCGAGTGGACATATATAAAAACAAAAAACACTCAAAGACTCCCGCCGACTGACTCCAGTCAGCAGGAGCCTCGGGGACTACACCCAGTGGGTGCACTCAGCGTGCCCCCACTGGATCATGTACACCCAGTGGGTGTGCCCTACGCAAACCCACTGATAGAAATGGATGTGCCCTGCGCAAACCCACTGATAGAAAGCCTACTACAAGAAAAGAAGAAATTTCGACTGAAAATCATACTCACAATGGTACTTAATCGAACATTGGTCTCCAGCGCGGTGCTGGCGTCATAGGCGTCCTTTAGTCAGCTACACATCAAGCCCACCTGGATCAGCACTTCCTTACTCGCCCCCACCTGATCCTCTAGGACGTGGTACAGGGGGAAAGAGGTAGCTGGAGATGACGGAGGTGCAGGAGTCGGCCTCTGGGCTGGGATCACCGCTGTTCCACTCAGAGGAGCTTGGGTAGTCCTTGTAGGGGGCACCACCACTGACGAAGAAGCCGAACGGCCCTGAGCCAGAGGGCTCGGCCTCGCGGTTTTGGCAGCAACCTTCGTCGGAGAGACACGGGCCGTCTAGCAAGGAGAGGCGTCTGTCATGGGCGTGTCGGCACCCGGCACTCTCTCCCTAATGGCGTCCGAGTTCGGTGGGTCAGCACCCACTTCATCATCTAGTTGGATGGTCTCAGGCGGGGCTGCACAAATCAGAGAAATTGTCAAAGTTCAGTCAGAAAAGACATAACCCTATGGGTTAAATGATACAACATACCTTTGGAGGTAGCGGCGTCGGCCGCGTCGGCATCAATCGAGCCAGGCTTACAGGCGTGCGGGTCTGCTGAGGTGGTCGAGGTGTCGTTACTGCAGGAACAAAACAACACTCGGTCAGCAACCAAATGAATTCAAAGATGGACAAAGAATCGATGAGGACACTTACTTGGAGGCCACAGGCACTGCTACCTGGATCCGCAACACGGAAGCCTTCCGAGGCTTGAAGGAGATCTGCTTGGGCAGCTTGGGCTGTTTCTCCGCTGAGCTCTCAACCTCGATGTGGGCGCACTTGGAACTCCGAGTCGCCCGACCTGAAGTAGTCAGCTGCTGAACTTCTCCTCCCTTGCCCTTTGGTTCATGCAGCGCCTTGGATCGGGGTTCTTTGGGGCCCTTATAAGACGGAGAGGACTCTGCCTCATCCCCCTCCTCTGAACTCTCTTCTTCTTCTTCGTCGTCGTCACTCTCATCATCATCGGATCTCTCCGAGTACTGCTGCTCGGTGTCACTCATCACATCCTGAGGCGAGTGGTCCACTACGGGGATCCTGGATCTCAGGTTCTGAAAGTCCTGAGAAGAAAACGCTTGCAAATGTGAGGATCAACTGTACAGAAGACAACCTACAACTGAACCGACTGAATCGAAGGCAAATAGCTCGATGGGCGGTAGGTCCTTGTGAAAGGCTGGCACCAGCCGAGTCCTCCACAGGTTATCGCGGGCACAGGTGATGGCCTTGATCTTGGTGCCCACCTCCTCCTCGGTGAGATCTTATGGATGCACCCAAGTGGATTCACCCGGCCCCTCATACAGCCACATGGGGTGGGCCCTGGCCTGCAGCGGCTGGATGCACCGACTGAAGAAGGTCTCCAGCAAGTCCATGCCGTTCACCCCACCGTTCACAATGCCTATTAACGGGCTGGACAGGATGTCAACACCCACCTTCTCCTCCTTCTCTACGGTGAGGGTCGGCGGAGCCCGTACCCTCTCGGTCGAGTACGATGGAAGGCTCGACTGGCTGTTGGCGCTGGGGACATCCTTGCAATAGAACCAAGTTCCCTGCCACCCCTTAACGGAGTCGCGAAAGCTCATCTTGGGGAACGATCTCCCCCCACGCACCTGGATGCCCAGACCCCCGCATAGCTGGGTGACGTGGGTTTTCTCACCAGTCGGCGAGTCCTTCACCGACATCGACCGACAGGTGAAGATGTGTTTGAAGAGACCCCAGTGGGGATAGCAATCCAGGAAGTTCTCACAGAGGGAGATGAAAGCCAAAAGATAAATGATTGCATTGGGGGGAAGATGGTGGAGTTGAGCACCGAAGAAATCAAGGAATGCCCGAAAGAAAGGGTGCGGAGGTATCGAGAAACCTCGCTTGACATGGGTGACGAGAAGGATGCGCTCGTCTGCCTCAGGCACTGGCTCGATCTCCCCCGCGCCTGGGAAACGACACCCGTCGTGTGGGATCAGTCCATCCTCCGCCAAATCCTCCAGTCGCCGGGCGGAAACACGTGACTGGAGCCATTCCCCCGACGTGCCACCGGCCGCCGCAGCGCCCGAACCGGAGGAGGTGGCATTTCCTGCCTTCTTCGCCCTCTCTGCCTTCGCCGTGGAGCCTTTCCCCATCACTGTGCACTCAGGTGGAGAGAAGAAGCGGAGGAGCTGAGAGGAGAGAAAGGGGATCCGAGGCCAGGAACCCTACCGCCGAGCCTTTTATATCAACAGACAAAATCTTGAGGTGAATCTCTCACCGCCAGTCCTCAGATGGACGGCCCGCACGGCAGTGCTTTGCGTAGGACAGCCGTGGCACGTGGCGGAGATCATGCGTGCAAATCGAGGAGCCATGCCCCCACTTTCCCACCAACGCATGACGTTACCGCTTTAGTGCGCGAATGCATGAATTCAAATCCCAGGATTTCCGGGACGAATCAATCCGATTGACTACCAGCGATTCCTTTCCTAAAGGGCGCACGTCAGTCCGACTGACCACCCTCCGCGGGGACCCGTGCACTCGGCCACGTTAAACACCCCACTGAAGTCTTCTTCAGGATCGTTATGTGACGAGCTTGACGCCCCTCTACGGGTTCACTTGGCCCCCTTGAAAGGCTCCAAGGCGCATGACTCGTAAACCTGGACTTGTAGAAGGCCCGCACTGACGTTCCCCTGGGATAAGGAGTGGCGTCTCTCTGGAGAATCAGACCACGCACCGACGTCGCCCCTCGAGTTGCCATGGCATGCCCTCACTCGGGCCCCTAGTCTATCTCTTTCGAGAGACAAAACGAATGCCACCGGGTTTTCTCTCGACGATCAACAACACCCGGTCACCTGGGTAAAATTAAAGTCCAGAATCCGTTGCATTTTCATCCAAGGAACAACAAATCACGACTCGGAAACGTATTCCAAGTGACCCTGCAGCACTCGGATTTACTCGAAGGATCGGTTCGTCTCTTCTACGAAATCCCAACCGATTCGGGGGCTAATGATGTGGTCACTTATTATAGGTAGGGTCAAGGACCCATCATTCGGGACCCACATGGGGCCCATCACCATCAAAGGTAGGTCCCTGGACCATGCCAGCATTCGGATGCATACTTCAGGAGGATCACTCGGATGGCTCTACAGCACTCGGTCAACCACACGTCACTCGGCGGACGATCAACCACTCGGACGTACAGGGCAAGAAGGCGTCGTGGGAGCTACAATGGTCGAGAGATCCTAAGTCGTCCACTAAATAGAGTTATAACTACCGTTACCTATAACTGCTGTAGTATAGGCTCATTACACTAGTAACTGCCTCATTCAATGGCATTAATTGCCCCGGCGGCGTGGGAGACATGGGGCTCCAGCGCACTCTATATAAGCCGCACCCCTCTCCATAGCTGGGCAGGTTCAACTCTGTAATCCTATCTATCATATCAAAGCAAGCATCAGGGCACGAGACGTAGGGCTTTTACCTCCACCGAGTGAGGGGCCTGAACTCGTTAAACACCGTGTGTTACACCTACGCCGTAGCTAGACTCTGCCCCTTATTCGTACCCCTAGTACAAATTGTCAATATCATAACCCTGACACCCCACGCCTGTTCCTTGTCCGCCTTGATCGATCCCTCTCTCTCATTGACTTTCTCCCCTGTGCCTGGGCCCCACCTTCTTTCTTCTTCTCCATGTACAGAACAGAGAACTCCACGAACACGCTCCCAACCCCGCGCCGCATCCGATCTTCATGGAAACCCTACTCCGAGTCCACCCCTTGCCCAAGTAAGTTGTCCTATAAATAGCCACGACCCTTCTCGACCGATTCCCCTCGAAACCCCTCGCCAAAACCCACCGCATCATCCGCTATCGCCATTCCAATCTCACCACAGAAGCTGCAGTTCATCGCCGGATTCCAACGCTGGAGAGCCATCCCGAGCCTCTCTCTTCTGTAGTTTGACTTCTCTCGATCCCTAGACTTTGTTTGATATGATCTTGCATTCCCTCTCCATCTACAGAAGCCGTACCAACCTTGTCTTCTTCGCCGGAGCACCCGGAGCACCAAGCTTCGTCACCTCGCCCCACAGCCTTCCGACGTCCCCAAGTTACTCTGCCGCCACCCCCGGAACCGCGACACTCCGCCGCATCCTCCCAACACTCCTGCCGCCGCCCACGATCGCCGGAGGCGCCGCCACCACCACGCCCGAGCCACCCCAACTCATGTACTTCTCTGTAAGTGCACGAGCGCTATGTTCATTTCAGTTAACCAAAAAACATTTTGGTTTTTTTATTATTTAGATCGGTTTTGTTCGGTTGTTTTTTTAAAACAAGTCGTGTTGGTTTTGTTCTCTTAACCACTGCAACCGCCGAATCGCCTAAATATCGGCCATCCGCCTGCAACAGAAAACCGCAGCCACCCACCGCTGGCCATGTGGCACCTCTGCCATGGTCGGCCCAGACCTAAGCTTTTCAGTTTTTTTTTAATTTCAAATCTGTCTTGATTTTGTTTTTATCATATCTTTTAATCTATAGATCCGATTTAGTTGATTCTTTTTCCTACGGTTTCATAAAAATCCCATATATTCAGAGAACCAAATGAAAAATATTTTTGAAAGTTTTAAAATTCGAATTCAATCATATCTGAATTCAAACTTTGTTAGGCCATAGCTTGAGTTCCGTAACTCCGTTTTAGGTGTTTCTTTTTGCAAATCGAAGCTTGTGATGTGCACTTTCTGTTAAAACCAAAACCTTATATTTTTACTACTGTTAAAATTACATTATGTACAGAAACTTTATTTGGTCTTTTTGGAGTTTCCGAAGTCTTTTCTTCGTTTTATTTTTGGATCTTTGCTTGTATGCTTATGTATGTTATTGCTTGCCTATGCTAGATTGTCCGGAGTGCGAGGAGGAGTACTACCAATCTTTAGATTTGAATGAACCTCAGCAAGGTAAGTTCACACTTTGATCATACTTTTATTACCCAGTTTTTACTATACATTAGTTTCACCCTTACAAATTTGCATGAGTACTATTGTGAGTTGATGCATTGCTATGTAGTGCATGAGGTAGGAACCTATGACCTTTGGTCCCCCCGGAATATTCGTTATGCTTATATATTGCTTAGCCATGCTTGTAGACGGGAATTGGTATGTGTGATCCATGCAAGTATGAAAGAAATAATAATTTTGGGTTAACCTTAAGGTGGCAACATTAACACAACTCTGGGTGGAATGGTTGGGACACCTGGAGAATCTAGTGCTTTCCATCGGGGATCCTGGAGGACCCGTGAGATCAACCTACGGAATGCCACACAGGCTCAGAGGGATCATACGATATTTCATGCCTATAAGCTTCCATGTGCAGCCACAAGCCAATATGGGTTGTGTCTTAGTTGAGTAAGTTTGTGTGAGCCTTTCCAGGTAGGCTAGCAGATGTAGGGGAAAGTAGGTGTACCGGCCTATCCAGGGTTAAGGGGAGCACATTCAGAAAGACTATGTCTCGATCTTCCGATCATGGAGGTGGTCGAGTCTTGTGGGGAAATGTCCGCAAATCTCTGCAGAGTGTATAAACTATTCATGAATAGTCGTGTCCCCAATTATGGACAAATTTGAGTATCTAGAAGTGAATTATTGGCTGATCTCATCACTTTATTTAATTAATGAATTGGGTTATTAATAACTTGGGAACTTTGGGATTGAGTTGGAGGAACCTTCTCAATAATGGCATAAACTTGGTAGTAAAATAAAAATTTATTCCTTTGTTGTAGGAAAAAATTAGCTTTATGCAAAATTAAACTTAGAGCCTCCACCAGCCAAATTTGCATATAGAGATAGGCTTTTTCCTCATTATTCTATGGTGTGACATTGCCAGCATTTCCATGTGCTGACCTACATGGCTACAATGTCTCATGTTGCAGAGTTTTCCGACGAGGACTAAGGTGCGATAGGTCATTGTTCTGCACTTAGTTTTGCCATGGAGTTGGATGGACACATTTACCTTTGAAGCTTCCACAGTTATTTTATTTAGATGGCCTTCAGCCATATTTATGTAAGAAATACTCTTTTGAGGACCTCGATGTAATAAAGTGTGTGATTGGACTCTGTTATAATTCCTCGAGTACTGTGTGTGTCAGCATACCGATCCAGGGATGACACTTAAGCACAGAGACTTCGATGCATTGGGATCAGGTTGCTACAAGATAGTATTCAGAGCACACGCTGACTGTAGGACGCGACCACTAGGAATGGAAAAGCCTTAGAAAAAAAAGTATTTTATATTTCCCAGTATATCCGTTGGTCTTATGCTATTCTCTATTCATTTACAATTCTTCTCTATTTATACAATATAGATGTCGACCCCCAGGACCAAGTTTGCCCAGCCCGATGAGACCATGCCCTTCAGATGACACCTGAAGAACGTCGTGAAGTATCTGAACATCACCCTGCCCACTTTCACCGGAACCTTCGCCGCGACCTTGCTGGAGGAGAGACGCTGGAAGATCGAAGTTTGTATCCCAGGGAGAACCTTTGTACCGACTACCAAGCCTATCGAGTTTTTCTTGGATGCGCCAACCTAGAGCATAGGCAGGAGTATGGCCGCACACATCACCTTTGGACGCATTTTTGAAGAGTACAACAAGGATCTTGAAGACACCATCTACAGGATATGCAGCCACTGGGATCACCAATGGGAAATGTTCTGCATCAGGAAAGATGAGTCAATCGCGTCATACATACAGGATATGGACCAGCACATTCGCCGATTGGAGACTCAGATGTTTGGTAGCATGAAGGAAACCAGGAAGCCGATCATCCGGACTATCGAGCTGGAGGATGAACTCAAGGCAACCTGCGATGGAATCAGCTTACTACCAGAGAAGTACGAAGACCTGAAGAAGAAGCTAGAAACAACTGAGGAGAAGCTGGACAATGGAGAGAACAACGATGATGACATGATGGAATCTTCTACTGATCAGAACTTCTAGCCGACCACCGTTTTAGATATTAGAATTCCAATTTTTTTGTTTGAGTAGAGTTTTCCGAGTAGTTCGATGCCGTTCGTGTGATTTTGTAATAGTTAGCTTAGACCCGATTGTGTGAACCTTGATTGAAATTGAATGGTGTGATTTGGAATTTATTTGCATCATTTGCAAATGGGTAGTGTAATTTTCTCATTAGGCCCCTATTCTATTCTAATTTTCCCACCCACTCTAAACCCATCAGATGCCTCCGAGACATGACCCGGGATTTCCATCGGAACTTACCCAATTGATCCAAAACCAGAATGCCCTCATGCATATGCTCATCCAGAACCAGAACCAGAACAACAACAACAACAACAGCCCACCGCCAGCACCCCTAGTTGACAACCTTACCCATTTTCTGAGGTTGAACCCACCAGCATTCTCCAGCAGCACTGAGCCGATTGTCGCAGATGACTGGCTCCATAAAATCAGAAGGGAGCTGACCACCGCAGGATACACTGATGCTGAGAAGGTGCGCTTTGCCGCACATCAACTGGATGGACCAGCAACTTTCTGGTGGGAGAACTACACCACCACCTTCCCTGTGGCCAATGTGACATGGGGTCAATTCTAGGAGGCTTTCCGCACCGCACATGTTTCAGCTGGAGCCATAAGTCTGAAGAAGAGGGAATTCCACAACCTATGCCAAGGAAGCCGTTTAGTGACTCAGTATGTGGATGAGTTCAGCCAACTAGCCCGATACGCTCCAGGAGATGTGGCCACAGATGCCACTAAACTGGAGAAATTTCTGGAGGGACTGAATGATGATCTAGGACTTCAGTTGATCGTGGCTACCTTCAATAACTTTCAAGAGCTGGTTGACAAGGCTCTCATTCAGGAAGGCAAGCAGCAGCAGATAGAGAACCGCAAGAGGAAGTACGAACATGGAAAGTATAACTCTGGAGCTCAGCAGAACCCCCGCTATACCCCGTACTCGGGAAGTAATGGATCATGATCTAGCAAGTATGGTGGACACAATCACCATAACCATGGAGGTCATTCTCATCACGGAGGAAATGGACATAACCATAATGGCCCTAGGAATGGCAATGTGAATGGAGGAAACGGCAATCCGAATCATTCCAACCCCGCAACACCAGCAAAGAAAGATCTAAGTCACATTACCTGCTTCAAGTGCGGGAAAACTGGACACTACGCCACCGAATGTCCCGAGGCGAAGAATGGGAATGGCAATGGAAGCTCTAGAAAGAAGCCCAACCCGTTCACCAGAGGACAGGTGAATCACATTAATGTGGAGGAAATTGATGAGCAGCCTAATGCAGTTGTGTTTTTGATTAATGCATTTACAGCCCTTGTTCTTTTTGACACTAGTGCATCTCAATCATTCATGTCAAGGGGGTTTGTGGATAAGTTTAAGTTGTCGACCATAGCCCTTAAGTCACCTATGTTAGTAAGTTCCCTAGGAGCATAGACTATGGCTAGTTGGGGATGTTTTCAGTTGCCATTAACCATAGGTAGACATGTTTTCCCACTGACCTCATTATCCTATAATCACAAGGATTGGACGTGATCCTAGGCATGGATTGGTTATCCAAGTACGAGGGAAACATCGATTGTGCCAGTAAGTCGATTCTTCTCACCACCCCAGAGGGAAAACGGATCAAGTATGTGTCAATGCATGCGCCAAGGAGGACTCAGGTGAACTCTCTTTCAGGAGTTGTTCAAGAGGAAGTACCAGTTGTAAAGGATTATCCTGATGTATTCCCGGAGGAATTACTAGGCATGCCACCGGACCGAGACATAGAGTTTTTGATCGAGTTGTTGCCAGGCACCGGACCAATATCCAAAAGACTGTATCGGATGCCTGCAAATGATCTGGAGGAAATTAAGAAATAGATTAAGGAACTATTGGAAAAAGGTTATATTCGACCGAGTTCATCACCTTGGGGAGCCCCAATACTTTTAGTTGAGAAGAAGGATGGATCCTTGAGAATGGTGGTAGATTATCGTGCGTTGAATGAGGTGACGATCAAGAACAAATATCCTCTGCCGATGATCAATGATTTGTTTGACCAGCTACAAGGAGTGAGAGTTTTCTCCAAGATCGATCTTCGATCAGGATATCACCAGCTGAAGATCCGAGAGCAGGATATACCCAAGACAGCTTTTACCATGAGGTATGGGCTTTATGAGTATACGGTCATGTCTTTTGGTTTGACTAATGCCCCTGCCTATTTTATGAGTATGATAAATAAGGTATTCATGGAGTTCTTGGATAAGTTCATTGTGGTATTCATTGATGACATGTTGATTTGCTCGAAGAATGAAGAAGAACACAAGGAACTTTTGCGCATGGTTCTCGAGAAGCTTAGGGAACATCAGCTATACGCCAAGTTCAGCAAAAGCGAGTTTTGGTTGAAGGAAATCGGATTTCTCGGACATGTTGTATCAGGAGAAGGAATAGCAGCAGACCCTTCCAAGGTTGAAGCCATCACTGAATGGAAGACACCCACCACAGTCGGAGAGATACGTAGTTTCCTTGAACTTGCAGGATATTACCAGAGATTTATTGAGAATTTCTCCAAGATCGTGAAGCCCATGATGGAGTTATTGAAGAAAGACACCAAGTTTAATTGGACCAAGGAATGTGAGGCCAGTTTTCAGGAGTTGAAGAAACGTTTGGTTACAGCCCCAGTGCTAATTCTTCTGAATATACGCAAGGATTTTCAAGTGTATTGCGATGCTTCACGTCAGGGACTTGGAGGTGTTCTTATGCAAGAAGGAAGAGTTGTTTCATATACCCCACATCAACTTCGACCTCATGAGTTGAATTATGCCACACATGATTTGGAGTTAGCAGCCGTAGTGCATGCGCTCAAGACCTAGAGACATTTTTTTATCGGAAATAGTTGTGATGTCTACACGGATCACAAGAGTTTGAAGTACATCTTCACGCAGAATGAGTTGAACCTCAGGCAGAGGAGATGGTTGGAGCTTATAAAGGATTATGACATGAGACTACATTATCACCCAGGAAAGGCCAATGTCGTGCCAGATGCTTTGAGTCTCACAACTGGAGGATTACCCCAGGAGTTAGCCGATGATCTCAGAGATCTTCGATTGGAGATAGTTCGGAGAGGTTTTGTCGCAACACTGGAAATTCAGTCCACTTTGTTGGGAAGGATCCGAGAAGCCCAGAAGTTGGACAAAGCCATTGCAGAGATAAAGAAAAGAATGAACCAAGGAAAGGCAGAAGGATTTTGTGAGGATGAACACGGAACCTTATGGTTTAAGTAGCATATTTACGTGACCAATGAACCAGAGATCAGGAAGTTAATTCTCTAGGAAGCTCATGATTCACCTTACTCGATACACCTAGGCAACACCAAGATGTATTTGGACTTGAAGAAAAATTTCTGGTCGATAGGTATGAAGAAGGACATTGCCGAGTATGCAGCAGTATGCGACGTATGTCAGAGAGTTATGGCAGAGCACCAGAAACCAACAGGATTACTTCAGCCTTTGCCGATACCCGATTGAAAATGGGACAAACTAGGCATGGACTTCATCATAGGACTGCCCAAGACTCGTTCAGGTTATGATTTCATTTGGGTTATAGTTGATCACTTGACCAAGGTAGCTCACTTCATCCCCATGAAAACCACCTATACAAGTGCTAAGTTGGCCAAGATATATATTACCAGGATCGTATGTCTGCATGGAGTTCCGAGGACCATCGTATCAGATAGAGGAACACAGTTTAGTTCCAAGTTTTGGAATCAATTACACGAAACATTGGGTACTAGGCTAGAGTTCAGTACAGCCTTCCATCCGCAGACAGATGGGCAGATCGAGAGAGTCAATCAGATTCTGGAGGACATGTTGAGAGCCTGTGCGCTAGATTATGGATCAAGTTGGGATGATAATTTACCTTACACAGAGTTCTTATACAACATCAGCTATCAAACCAGTTTGAAGATGGCCCCTTTCGAAGATTTATACGGAAGGAGGTGCAGGACACCATTGATGTGGGATGAAGTCAGAGACCGTAAATTGTTCGGACCAGATTTAATCAAAGATTCGGAGGAGAAGGTCAAGTTGATCTGTGACAGACTCAAGATAGCCCAATCCAGGCAGAAGAGTTATGACGATGCTAAACTCAAGGAAGTAACTTACGAAGTCGGAGACAGAGCATATCTTCGGGTGTCTCCACTTTGAGGAATCAAATAGTTTGGAGTTAAAGGAAAGCTAGCACCATGATTTGTGGGGCCATATAGATTTTTGGAACACAGAGGTGAAGTTGCATATCAGCTGGAATTACCCAAAGCTTTGTCTGGAGTTCATGATGTATTTCATGTTTCCCAGTTGACGAAGTGCCATGCGGAGATGGCCGATATTCCTTTGAGAGATACAGTGCCCCCAGAGGCAATTCAGTTGGAGAGTGACCTGACTTATGAGGATAAACCCATCAAGATTCTCGAGTCTTCCAATAGAGTTACCCGCAGCAAGGTCATCAAGTTTTGCAAGGTTCAGTGGAGTCACCATATCGAGGAGGAATCCACCTGGAACAAGAAGAAGACCTCCAACAGGACCACCCACACCTTTTTGCTAGCCAACCTGAATCTCGAGGGCGAGATTCATCTTAAGGGGGGTAGGTTTGTAACATCCCAATTTTGAATTTGGATGTTTATAAATAGACCATTCATATGCATCCATGATTTATGCATTTTTTCCTCCATTTTTATTTGAAATTTTATCCAAGGGACTTTGAGCAACTCAAGGACCCAAAAGAGAGAGTTGGAAGTTTCCCTAAATTCCACTTTGAAATTTCAAAGTTGGGAATTTGGATCCAATTTGATTTCACCAAAATTCATTTCTAGTATTTCAAAATATAATATAATAATAAAGAGAGAAGATAAAATGACTTCTTAAAAAAACAGAAGAGAAATATTGGAAGTTGAATTTGAATTCAAAATATATTTATTGGGTTTTATTTGCAAATTATTTTGAAGCAAATTTTATTCACATAGCAAAAATGATTATTTTTAAAATTTGCATTTTAGGCCGGATAAAAGTTCACAAGGTCATATATAAAAGTTCACAAGGTCTTTCGGTGCTTTAGTGTTTCTGTAGAAAAAATTCAGTCGGCCCAGCACTAGGCGAGGCGATGGCCAAGCCAGCGAGGCGGCAAAGGCCGAGCGCAGCTAGCGCCTCAAGTGTCCCACGTTAAAAAAAAGGGTCACGCCCCACGCCCGTTCCCTCGTCTGCCTTGATCACTCCCTCTCTCTCGTTGACTTTCTCCCTTGCGCCTGGGCCCCACCTTCTTTCTTCTTCTCCACGTACAGAACAGAGAACTCCATGGACACGCTCCCGATGCCGCACCACGTCCGATCTTTGTAGAAACCCTACTCCGAGTCCACCCCTTCCCCAAGCAAGTTGTCCTATAAATAGCCACAACCCTTCTTGACCGATTCCCCTCAAAACCCCTCGCCAAAACCCACCGTATCGTCCGCTATCACCGTTCCAATCTCGCCGCAGAAGCTGTAGTTCATCGCCAGATTCCGACGCCGGTGAGCCATCCCGAGCCTCTCTCTTCTGTAGTTCGACTTCTCTCGATCCCTAGACTTTCTTTGACATGATCTTGCTTTCCCTCTCCATCTACAGAAGCTGTACCAATATTGTCATCTTCGCCAGAGCACCCAGAGCACTGAGCTTCATCACCTCGCCCCGCAGCCTTCCGACGTCCCCAAGTTACTCCGCCGCCATCCTCGGAATCGCGACACTCCGCTGCATCCTCCCAACACTCCTGCCGCCGCCCACGGTCGCTGGAGCCGCCGCCACCACCACGCCCGAGCTGCCCCACTCACCTACTTCTTTGTAAGTGCACGAGCGCTCTGTTCATTTCAGTTAATGCAAAAAAATGTTTTTTTTATTTAGATCGGTTTTGTTCGGTTGTTTTTTTAAAACAAGATGTGTTGGTTTTCTTCTGTTAACCACCGCAACCGCCGACTCACCTAAATATCGGCCATCCACCCACAACAGAAAACCGCAGCCACCCACCGCTGGCCACGTGGCACCTCTGCCATGGTCGGCCGAGACCTAAGCTTTTCATTTTTTTTAATTTCAAATCTGTCCTGATTTTGTTTTTATCATATCTTTTAATCTATAGATCCAATTTAGTTGATTCTTTTTCATACGGTTACATAAAAATCCCATATATGCAGAGAACCAAATGAAAAATATTTTTGAAAGTTTTAAAGTTTGAATTCGATCAGATCTGAATTCAAACTTCGTTAGGCCATAGCTTGAGTTTTGTAACTCCGTCTTAGGTGTTTCTTTTTGCAAATTGAAGCTTGTGACGTGTACTTTCTGCTAAAACCAAAACCTTATATTTTTACTACTGTTAAAATTACATTCTGTACAGAAACTTTATTTGGTCTTTTTGGAGTTTTTGAAGTCTTTTCTTCGTTTTATTTTTGGATCTTTGCTTGTATGTTTATGTATGTTATTGCTTGCCTACGCTAGATTGTCCCGAGTGCGAGGCGGATTACTACCAATATTTTGAGTTTAAGGAACGTCATCAAGGGAAGTTCACACTTTGATCATACTTTTATTACCCAGTTTTTACTATGCATTAGTTTCACCCTTACAAATTTGCATGAGTAGGATTGGGAATTGAGGCATTGCTATGTAGTTCATGAGGTAGGAACCTATGACCTTTGATCACCCCGGGAATATTCGTTATTGAAAGCACAAGTGCTCCCTGGGTGATTTTGGTAATTAATGTCAACATATCTCTTGTTGGACTAATACTTTCACCTAGTGTATTTCAGATGAGTTCAACCATGGCGTGGTAAGGACAAGAGGATGTGGAACCCCTTCAAAATGCTAAGGACAAAGATTGGCAAAAGCTCAAGACTCTTCATTTCTATTTTAGTGATTCAAGATCACATTGAGTCCATAGGAAAGCCAATACTATTAAAAGGGGATGAGGTGTTGCTTATGGTCTACTTGCTCAAAGTGCTTAGTGATATTGCTCCAAAACCCTCAGCCACTTTCTCATTTCCACATATGTCCAAAACTCAAAGTCAAACTCGGCCCCACCGATTTGATCTATCCGGCGCCACAGAGTTCAGTTGACATAGCCACTGCCAGGAACCCTAAACGATTCGGTCACACCGATACGGATCTTGGTCTCACCGAGATGGCCCTGCAAACTCTCTGTTTCCCTTTGTAACATTTCGGTCTCACCGAAAAGAGCGGTCGGTCCCACCGAGTTTGCTTGACCAACTGTCTGTTTGCTCTTTGCTGAAATCGATCTCACCAAGTTCATGCAATCCGCTTCACCGAGATGAGGTTTTGCCCTAGCCCTTGCACATCGGTCCCACCGAGTTGTTCCAGTCGGTCCCACCGAGATTCCTAACGTTCACATTTTGAACTGAATCGGTCTCACCGAGTTCTTCTATTTGGTCTGACCGAGTTGAGTCAAATGTGTGTAACGGTTGGATTTTGTGTGGAGGCTATATATACCCCTCCACCCCCTTCTCCATTCAAGAGAGAGCCATCAGAACGTGCCTACACTTCCACTACTCATTTTCTGAGAGAGCCACCTACTCATGTGTTGAGACCAAGATATTCCAATCCTACCACAAGAATATTGATCTCTAGCCTTTCCAAGTTGCTTTCCACTCAAATCATCTTTCCACCATAGCCAAATCTGTGAGAAAGAGTTGGGTGTTGGGGAGACTATCATTTGAAGCACAAGAGCAAGGAGTTCATCATCAACACACCATTTATTACCTTTTGGAGAGTGGTGTCTCCTAGATTGGTTAGGTGTCGCTTGGGAGCCTCCAACAAGATTGTGGAGTTGAACCAAGAAGTTTGTAAGGGCAAGGAGATCACCTACTTCGTGAAGATCTACCCGAGTGAGGCAAGTCCTTCGTGGGCGATGGCCATGGTGGGATAGACAAGGTTGCTTCTTCGTGGACCCTTCGTGGGTGGAGCCCTCCGTGGACTCGCACAACCGTTACCCTTCGTGGGTTGAAGTCTCCATCAACATGGACATACGATAGCACCACCTATCGGAACCACGCCAAAAATCTCCGAGTCTACGTTGCGTTTGCACACTCCAATCCCATCCCTTTACTTTCTTGCAATTAGCATGCTTTATCTTTTCCGCTGCATATACTCTTGCCATGCTTGCTTGAAATGTATTGTGAATGATTAATCTTGTGCTAAATCTCCACCTCAACTTGAAGAACTTAAAAAATGCTACTTTTGCTTGTTGAGGGTCTAATCCCCCCCCCCCCTCTAGACACCTCTTCTCGATCCTTTCAGTTATGCTTATATATTGCTTAGCCATGCTTGTTTACGGGGATTGGTATGTGTGATTCATGCAAGTATGAGAGAAATAATAATTTTGGGTTAACCTTAAGGTGGCAACATTAATACAACTCTGGGTGGAATGGTTGGGGCAACTAGAGAATCCAGTGCTTGCCCTAGGGGATCCCGGAGGACCCGCGAGATCACCCTACGGAATGCCTCCCAGGCTCAAAGGGATCATATGATATCTCATGCCTAGGAACTTCCATGTGCATCCACAAGCCAATATGGGCTCTGGCATAGTTGAGTAAGTTTGTGTGAGCCTTTCCGGGTAGGCTAGCAGATGTAGGGGAGAGTAGGTGTATCGGCCTATCTAGGGTTAAGGGGAACATATTCAGAAAGACTATGTCTCGATCTTCCGATCATGGAGGTGGTCGAGTCTTGTGGTGAAAAGTCCGCAAACCTCTGCAGAGTGTATAAACTATTCATGAATAGTCGTGTCCCCTGTTATGGACAAATTTGAGTATCTAGAAGTGATTATTGGTTGATCTCATCACTTTATTTAATTAATGAATGGCTTATTAATAACTTGGGAATTTTGGGATTGAGTTGGAGGAACCTTCTCAATAATGGCATAAACTTGGTAGTAAAATAAAAAAAATTCCTTTGTTGTAGGAAAAAATTAGCTTTATGTAAAATTAAACTTAGAGCCTCCACCAGCCAAATTTGCATATAGAGATAGTCTTTTTCCACATTATTCTATGGTGTGACATTGCCAACATATTCCATGTGCTGACCTACATGAATACAACATCTCATGTTGCAGAGTTTTCCGACGAGGACTAAGGTGCGATAGGTCGTTGTTCTGCACTCAGTTTTGCCGTGGAGTTGGATGGACTCATTTACCTTCGAAGCTTCCGCAGTTATTTTATTTAGATGGCCTTCGGCCATATTTATGTAATAAATACTCTTTTGAGGTCCTCGATGTAATAAAGTGTGTGATTGAACTCTGTTATAATTCCTCGAGTACTGTGTGTGTCAGCATACCGATCCAAGGATGACACTTAAGCACAGAGACTTCGATCCATTGGGATCGGGTCGCTACATTGTTTTTGTAAATATGTTTAACTTAGTATCCATGATTCAACATATTATGATTAAACATGTTTATGATGACAATTAGAGATTATAGTTGCTCATGCCATGCTTAAGTAGCTAGGAGTGGATAATAATTTATTTTAGATGTCAACATGCATTACAATGGCTGTGATGTAGTATGATGATATGGTATCCTCCTTTGAATGTTTTGAGTGGCTTGACTTGGCACATGTTCACAGATGTAGTTGATTCAAAACAAACATAGCCTCCATAATATTTATGTTCATGGTGTTTATATCCTACTCATGCTAGTATTCAATGTTAATTATTCACAACGCATGTTCATGATTGTTTTCGCTCTCTAGCTGGTCGCTTCTCAACCTATTTTCTAGAATTCACCTGTACTAAGCAGGAATACTGCTTGTGCATCCAAATCCTTAAATCAAAGTTATTCCAGATGAGTCCACTATATCTACCTATATGTGGTATTACTCTGCCGTTCCAAGTAAATTTGCATGTGCCACCTCTAAAAATTCAAATGAACATCTGTTTTGTGTGCCCATACCGCTCATGGAGCGACAGGGGGTAGTCAGTATCTTCCATGCTAAGCGGGTTATTCTCATGATGAGTGTTTATTCACTCGTCCTTGCCCTAGAGGGGCCAATAATCGGGATGCCCAGTCCCATGATTAAAATTGCTAATAATTAAACAAAACTCCCTCAGAAAGTTGTTGGTATCTGATGTCTACTATGCAACTTTATTCTTGTAGACTCATGTTGGGCCTCCAAGCACAGGGTTTTGTAGGACAGTAGAAATTTTCCCTCAAGTGTACGACCTAAGGTTTATCAATCCATGGGAGGTGTAGGATGAAGATGGTCTCTCTCAAACAACCCTGCAACCAAATAACAAAGAGTCTGTTGTATCCCCAACATACCAAATACAATGGTAAATTGTATAGGTGCACTAGTTCGGCGAAGAGACGGTGATACAAGTGTAATATGGATAGTAGATATAAGTTTTTGTAATAGGAACAATAAAATACAGCAAGGTAGCAAGTAACAAAAATGAGCACAAACGGTATTGCAATGCTTGAAAATGAGGCCTAGGGTTCATACTTTCGCTAGTGCAATCTCTCAATAACGCTAATATAATTGGATCATATAACAATCCCTCAACGCGCGATGAAGAATCACTCCAAAGTTCTTATCTAGCAGAGAACATAAGAAGAAATTGTTTGTAGGGTACGAAACCACCTCAAAGTTATCCTTTCCGATCGATCTATAGAGCTATTCCTATAAGTGCCACAAATAGCCCAAGAGTTCGTACTAAAATAACACCATATGATACACATCAACCAACTCTAATGTCACCTAGATACTTCAATGTCACCACGAGTATCCGTGAGTTGATTATACGATATGCATCAAACAATTTCAGATTCATAATACTCAATCCAACAGAAAGAACTTCAAAGAGTGCCCCAAGATTTCTACCGGATAAACAAAGACGAAAACATGAATCAACCCCTATGCATAGATTACCCTAATTTCACCTCGGGAATCTGCGAGTTGAGTGCCAAAACATATATCAAGTGAATCAATATGATACCACATTGTCACCACGGGTATTCATATCAAGACATACATCAAGTGCTCTCAAATCCATAAAAGTATTCAATCCGATAATAACGAAACCTCAAAGGGAAAACTCAATTCATCACAATGCTACTTCTTGAGCTTGCGTTGGTTTTTCCCTTGAAGAGGAAAGGGTGATGCAGCAAAGTAGAGATAAGTATTTCGCTCAGTTTGAGAACCAAGGTATCAATCCAGTAGGAGACAACGCACAAATCACCGAATACCTGCACAAACAATCAAACAACTTGCACCCAACGCGATAAAGGGTTTGTCAATCCCTTCACGGTTATTTGCAAAAGTGAGATCTGATAGAGATAGATAAACGATAAAGTAAATATTTTTGGTATTTTTGTTTTACAGATCGGAAAGTAAAAGATTGCAAAATAGTAGATCAGAAACTTGTATTATGATAAATAGAAGATTATATGATGGAAAATAGACCCGGGGGCCATAGGTTTCACTAGAGGCTTCTCTCAAGATAGAAAATAATACGGTGGGTGAACAAATTACTGCCGAGCAATTGATAGAAAAGCGCAAAGTTATGACGATATCTAAGGCAATGATCTTGAATATAGGCATCATGTCCGTGTCAAGTAGACCAAAACGATTCTGCATCTAGTACTATTACTCCACACATCGACCGCTATCCAGCATGCATCTAGAGTATTAAGTTCATAAAGAACGGAGTAATGCATTAAGTAAGATGACATGATGTAGAGGAATTAACTCAAGCAATATGATGAAAACCCCATCTTTTTATCCTCGATGGCAACAATACAATACGTGCCTTGCTGCCCCTACTGTCACTGGGAAAGGACACCGCAAGATTGAACCCAAAGCTAAGCACTTCTCCCATTGCAAGAAAAACCAATCTAGTTTGCCAAACCAAACCGATAGTTCGAAGAGAATTACAAAGGTATCAAATCATGCATATAAGAATTTAGAGAAGATTCAAATAATATTCATAGATAAGCTGATCATAAATCCACAATCCATCGGATCTCGGCAAACACACCGCAAAAAAGTATTACATCGAATAGATCTCCAAGAACATCGAGGAGAACATGGTATTGAGAATCAAAGAGAGAGAAGAAGCCTGATACGTCTCCAACGTATCTATAATTTTTTATTGTTCCATGCTGTTATATTATCATTCTTGGATGTTTTACAATCATTTTTTGGTACTAACCTATTGACATAGTGCCAAGTGCTAGTTGCTGTTTTCTGCATGTTTTTTACATCGCAGGAAATCAATACCAAACGGAGTACAAACGCAGCGAAATTTTTTATGGATTTATTTTGGACCAGAAGACATCTAGTGGGGCGGAGAAGCACCTGGGGGTGCTCCGAGGGGAGCACAACCCACCAGAATGCGCTTGGAGGCCCAGGCGCGCCCAGGTGGGTTGTGCCCACCTCGACCGCCTCCCGCACCGCCTCTTTGCTCTATAAATACCCCAATATTCCAGAAACCCTAGGGGAGTCGACGAAAATCAATTCCAGCCACCGCAAGTTCCAGAACCACCAGATCCAATCTAGACACCATCACGGAGGGGTTCATCATCCTCATTGGTGCCTCTCCGATGATGCGTGAGTAGTTCATTGTAGACCTTCAGGTCCGTAGTTAGTAGCTAGATGGCTTTCTCTCTCTTGTTTGATTATCAATACAATGGTCTCTTGGAGATCCATATGATGTAACTCTTTTTTGCGGTGTGTTTTGGGATCCGATGAAATTTTAGTTTATGATCAGATCTATCTTTTTATCCATGAAAGTTATTTGAGTCTTCTTTGATCTCTTATATGCATGATTGCTTATAGCCTCGTATTTCTTCTCCGATATTTGGGTTTTGTTTGGCCAACTTGATCTATTTATCTTGCAATGGGAAGAGGTGCTTTGTGATTGGTTCGATCTTATGGTGCTTGATCCCAGTGACAGAAAGGGAAATGACACGTATGTATTGTTGCCATTAAGGATAACAAGATGGGTCTATTTCTACATAAATAGATCTTGTCTACATCATGTCATCTTTCTTATTGCATTACTCCATTTCTCCATGAACTTAATACACTAGATGCATGCTGGATAGTGGTCGATGTGTGGAGTAACAGTAGTAGATGCAGGAAGGAGTCGGTCTACTAATCTTGGACGTGATGCCTATATAATGATCATTGTCTGGATAACGTCATAAGTATTTGAAGTTCTATCAATTGCCCAACAATAATTTGTTTCCACCGTTTGCTATTTTTCTTGAGAGAAGCCACTAGTGAAAACTACGGCCCCCGGGTCTCTTCTTTAATATATTTGCCTTCAAGATCTATTTTGCTATTCGCTCTTTTATTTATTTGCAACTTTTATTTTCAGATCTATTAATCCAAAAACCCAAAAATACCTTGCTGCAATTTTTACTTATTTATTTTATCTCGCGTTCCCGCGAGATCTATTTATCCAATCTACTACAATTTTATCTATCTCGTTACCCGAAAGGGATTGACAACCCCTTTAACACGTCGGGTTGCAAGTATTTGTTCTTTGTGTGCAGGAGCTGCTTACGTGGTGTTGCGTGGTTCTCCTACTGGTTCGATAACCTTCGTCTCATCACTGAGGGAAATACCTACCGTCGCTGTGCTGCATCATCCCTCCCTCTCTGGGGAAAAACCGACGTAGTTCTAGCGGACATCAAGAGGAGTCTCTGGCGCCGTTGCCGGGGAGACATCATCAACATCAACCAGGTTCCTAATCACAAATATCATCTCCTTGCAATTTACATTATTTGCCATTTGCCTCTCGTTTTCCTCTCCCCCACTTCACAAAAATTTGCCGTTTTATTCGCCCTCTTTTTCGTTCGCCGTTTTCTCGTCAGATCTGTTTTTTAGTGCAATCTTGTTTGCGTAGTCATGTTGCCTCAAAGAAAATATTATGATGTTCCCTACCTAAATATTTTGCTTGAAATTGAGAAAAGTACTAAGGAATATATGACTACACAATTTGAGCATAATAAGTATTTCACTGAAGAACTTAAGGAACACTCCATTGTGCTAGATGCTATAACAAAACAACTTGATGATATTAGTAAAGAAGTTTGCAATCTTCAATCTAAGTATGCTTTTGTTGAAAGTTTGCTAGGTAAAATATCCGATGCACAAGCTACCCTAGTAAATCAAATGGCCGCTAAACTAATCTCGTTAAAGGATAAAAGTGATGAAGATCTTAAAATGATTGGTGTTTCTTCTATTGATTCCTTGTTTAGTAAAATTAAGGTTGATGATAAAGGGACTGGAGAAGAGTCAACTTTAGCTAGAAGGCGTCCCGATAATTTGGAGGGTGAAAATCTTGTTGAAAATTTTGATAAAAATGGGTTTGAAGAGGTCAAGACTTCAACTAGTGATGTGCCCACTATTTTGGATTACAAAGACTTTAATTATGATAGTTGCTCTTTGGTTGATTGTATTTCTTTGTTGCAATCCATGATAAATTCACCCCATGCCTATGAACAAAATAAAGCTTTTACTAAACATATTGTTGATGCTATGATGAAAGCTTTTGAAGAAAAGTTGGAATTAGAAGTTTCAATTCCTAGAAAACTACATGATGAATGGGAACCTACTATCAAAGTCAATATTAAAAATTATGAGTGTTTTGCTTTATGTGACTTGGGTGCTAGTGTTTCTACAATTCCTAAATCTTTGTGTGATGTGCTTGGTCTTACCGATATTGAAGAATGCTCTTTAAATTTGCACTTGGCAGATTCTACTATTAAAAAGCCTATGGGAAGAATTAATGATGTTCTTATTCTTGTAAATAGGAATTATGTTCCCATAGATTTTATTGTTCTTGATATTGATTGCAATCCGTCTTGCCCAATTATTCCTGGTAGATCGTTTTTACGTACTATTGGTGCCGTGATTGATATGAAAGAAGGCAATATTAAATTTCAATTTCCACTAAGGAAGGGTATGGAGCACTTCCCTAGGACAAGAATTAGGCCACCTTATGAATCAATCATGAGGGCATCTTATGGATCTTGAAACAAAGTTGACAACACGTAGATCTTTTGCGTTATGCCTAGCTAGGGGCGTAAAACGATAGCGCTCGTTGGGAGGCAACCCAACTTGTATCTTTTTGCTTTTTGGTTTTCTTGCTGTTTCAATAAAATACCCAATTATGCCTCTGATTAGATGTGTTTTTGTGGTTTAAATTAGTGTTTGTACCAAGCAAAGCCTTTGGGATGATTTGGGTGATAGTTGATTTGATCTTGTTGGAAAATAGAAACTTTTGCGTCCAGTAAAACAATTTTGAAAATTCACATCAGAGACGAAAAATTCTGAATTCTTTACACATGATTTATATACAAATTTTCTCTGTTATCCTAATTTTTCAGAATTTTTGGAGTTACAGAAGTATGAGAACAATTCATATCTTTGTAGACTGTTCTGTTTTTGACAGATTCTATTTTCTTTGCATTGTGTGCTTATTTTGATGAATCTATGGTTTTCTTTGAAGATTTTTTGCCATAGAAAAGTTAGAATATAGTAGATATAATGCAAGAACAAAATTTGAATGGGTTTTCTACAGTACTTAAAGTAAAAATTGGTTTTCTTATACTAACGGATCTCACGAAGGTTTTGTTGAGTTTTGTGTGATTGAAGTTTTCAAGTTTTGGGTGATATTACAATGGATGAAGGAATAAGGAGTAGCAAAAGGATAAGCTTGGGGATGCCCGAGGCACCCCAAGATAATATTCAAGAAGTATCAAGCAACTAAGCTTGGGCATGCCCCCGAGTGGCATCCCCTCTTTCTTCTAACGACCATCGGTATTTTACTTGGAGCTATATTTTTATTCGTCACATATTATGAGTTTTGCTTGGAGCGTCTTGTATGATATGAGTCTTTTCTTGTTTTGCTTTTTATTTTAAGTCTTGAATCCTTGCTGGACACACCTTTTTGAGAGAGCCAAAAATTATGCTATGCTTGCTCCTATGCTTCACTTAAATTTTTAGAGCCTTGGAATTGCTCTAGTGCTTCACTTATATCTTTTTGAGCACGGTGTGCTTTGTTATTTTTGAAGAAATGCTCTCATGCTTCAATTAGATTTATTTGAGAGTTAGTAAAATTTTGAAGAAATTCTCTCTTGCTTCACTTAGATTAATTTGAGAGAAAGATATATTATGCTCATGTTCTTCACTTATATTTGTTTGAGCTTATTAAAAGCAACATATGAAACTAGTCCCAAAGTGATAGATATCCAAGAAGGATATAATAAAAACTTTCATGAAGATCATTGGAAAGAATGAACTTGGTTCTTAGTAATAGTTTTGAGATATGACGATATAATATGTGAGCCATGTTGATGAGTAATTGTGCTTTAGTAAGAATATTGGTGTTAAGGTTTGTGATTCCCTATGCAAGTACGAAAGTCAATAGTTTTGCAATGAAATTATATCTTACTTATGGTGCATTATTCGGTGTTACTTATGCTTAATGCTTGCTTACGAGATTATTCGTTTCTTGGTTGGGCGCTTCTCAATCTTTTTGCTAGCCTTCATTTGCAATAAGTATGATCACTACTTGTGCATCCAAAACCCTTCAAACCAGTTTTGCCATATGAGTCCACTATACCTACCTATATGCGGTATTTCCGTGCCGTTCTAAGCCAATTTGTATGTGCCATCTCTAATTTTCAAAATAAATTTCTCTTTTGTGTGCTCGTACCGCTCGCGAGGCGGTGAGGGGTGGCCGATATTTTCCATGCTAGATGTGTTATTCTCATGATGAGTGTTTATCCACTTGTCATTGCACGAGAGTACGGTAAAGGTATTAGGGATGCCCAGTCCCGAAATGAAAAATGAATTTAATTTATGTTGTCAAATAATAAATTCCTTGGAAAGTGTTGGTATGGAGGGCACCCGTGGATACGGCTAGCCATGGAAAGTGAAAGAAATGGTGGAAAAAGGAATAAACTTTATTTTCTGTTTGGGAACCGCCTATGATATATCTAGCATGGAAAGTGTTGGGAGCTCAAAGTCGTTTTCGTTGGTGAGAAAAGTATGCCTCTCAAAATGTTTTTATCTCTCAATTTAAGCTTTGAGCTCTAGCACCTCTACAAATCCCTACTTCCCTCCGCGAAGGGCCTTTCTTTACTTTACGCAATTTTTATTTTTAATTTGAGTCTCCATCTTCTCTTATAAAGCACCAACTAAGGGGCACTATGATCATACTTGAGCATTGGGTGTAGCTAATATTCGAGTGTGTTTCATGAATAGATCAATGATTGAGCATGACGGGCTAGGGATAACTTGCTTTAGCGTTGATATTTTGAAAGACATGGTTGCTTATTGATATGCTTGAGTATTTAAGTTGTCATGTCAAAACTAGACTATTGCTTTGAACCATATAAAAGTCCAAATGTCCATGCAATTAAGAAAAGAATATGTGATGAACATGTTAGGCAGCATTCCACATCAAAAATTCTGTTTTTATCATCTACCTACTCGAGGACGAGCCGGAATTAAGCTTGGGGATGCTGATACGTCTCCAACGGATCTATAATTTTTGATTGTTCCATGTTGTTATATTATCATTCTTGGCTGTTTTACAATCGTTTTATATCATTTTTTGGTACTAACCTTTTGAACTAGTGCCCAGTGCCAGTTGCTGTTTTCTGCATGTTTTTTACATCGCAGGAAATCAATACCTAACGGAGTCCAAATTCAGCGAAACTTTTTGTGGATTTTTTTGGACTAGAAGACATCCAGTGGGCCGGAGAAGCACCTTGGGGGTGCTCCGAGGGGAGCACAACCCACCAGGGCACGCCTGGAGGCCCAGGCGCGCCCAGGTGGGTTGTGCCCACCTCGGCCACCTCCCGCACCGCCTCTTTGCTCTATAAATACCCCAATATTCAAGAAACCCTAGAGGAGTCGACGAAAATCAATTCCAGCCACCGCAAGTTCCAGAACCACCAGATCCAATCTAGACACCATCACGGAGGGGTTCATCATCCTCATTAGTGCCTCTCCGATGATGCGTGAGTAGTTCATTGTAGTCCTTCGGGTCCGTAGTTAGTAGCTAGATGGCTTTCTCTCTCTCGATTCTCAATACAATGGTCTCTTGGAGATCCATATGATGTAACTCTTTTTTGCGGTGTGTTTGTTGGGATCCAATGAACTTTGAGTTTATGATCAGATCTATCTTTTTGTCCATGAAAGTTATTTGAGTCTTCTTTGATCTCTTATATGCATGATTGCTTATAGCCTCGTATTTCTTCTCCGATATTTGGGTTTTGTTTGGCCAACTTGATCTATTTATCTTGCAATGGGAAGAGGTGCTTTGTGATGGGTTCGATCTTACGGTGCTTGATCCCAGTGACAGAAAGGGAAACGACACGTATGTATCGTTGCCATTAAGGATAACAAGATGGGGTCTAATTCTACATAAATAAATCTTGTCTACATCATGTCATCGTTCTTATTGCATTACTCCATTTCTCCATGAACTTAATACAGTAGATTCATGCTGGATAGCGGTCGATGTGTGGAGTAATAGTAGTAGATGCAGGCAGGAGTCGGTCTACTAATCTTGGACGTGATGCCTATATAATGATCATTGCCTGGATATCGTCATGAGTATTTGAAGTTCTATCAATTGCCCAACAGTAATTTGTTTCCACCATTTGCGATTTTTCTCGAGAGAAACCACTAGTGAAAACTACGGCCCCCGGGTCTCTTTTTTAATATATTTGCCTTCAAGATCTATTTTGCTATTCGCTCTTTTATTTATTTGCAACTTTTATTTTCAGATCTATTAATCCAAAAACCCAAAAATACCTTGCTGCAATTTTTACTTATTTATTTTATCTCATGTTCCCGCGAGATCTATTTATCCAATCTACTACAATTTTATCTATCTCGTTACCCGAAAGGGATTGACAACCCCTTTAACACGTCAGGTTGCAAGTATTTGTTCTTTGTGTGCAGGAGCTGCTTATGTGATGTTGCGTGGTTCTCCTACTGGTTCAATAACCTTGGTCTCATCACTGAGGGAAATACCTACCGTCGCTGTGCTGCATCATCCCTCCCTCTCTGGGGAAAAACCGACGTAGTTCTAGCAGACATCAAAGCCATCTAGCTACTAGCTATGGACCTGTAGGTCTGTGGTAAACTACTCACGCTTCATCGGAAGGGCAATGGTGTTGATGTAGAAGCCCTCCGTGATCGAATCCCCCCTCCGGCAGGGTGCCGGAAAAGGTCCCTAGATGGGATCTCACGGGTACAGAAGGTTGCGGCGGTGGAAAAGTGTTTTCGTGGATGCCCCTGTTGGTTTGGGGATATATGAGTATATATAGGCGAAAGAATTAGGTCAGGAGGTGCACGAGGGGCCCACAAGGGTGGGGGGCACGCCCTACCCCCTGGACACGCCCTCCATCCTTGTGGCCGCCTCGTGCCTCCTCCGACTTCATCTTCAAGTCTCCTGGTTTCCTTCTGGTCCAAGAAAAATCATCGCGAAAGTTGTATTCCATTTGGACTCCGTTTGGTATTCCTTTTCTGCGAAACTCAAAAACAAGGAAAAAACAGAAACTGGCCCTGGGCTCTAGGTTAATAGGTTAGTCTCAAAAATAATATAAAATAGCACATTAATGCATATAAAACATCCAAAACAGATAATATAATAGCATAGAACAATAAAAAATTATAGATATGTTGGAGACGTATCAAGCATCCCCAAGCTTAATTCCTGCTCGTCCTCGAGTAGGTAAATGATAAAAACAGAATTTTTGATGTGGAATGCTACCTAACATATTTATCCATGTAATTTTCTTTATTGTGGCATGAATGTTCAGATCCGTAAGATTCAAAACAAAAGTTTAATATTGACATAAAAACAATAATACTTCAAGCATACTAACAAGGCAATTATGTCTTCTCAAAATAACATGGCCAAAGAAAGCTTATCCCTACAAAATCATATAGTCTGGCTATGCTCCATCTTCATCACACAAAATATTCAAATCATGCACAACCCCGATGACAAGCCAAGCAATTGTTTCATACTTTTGATGTTCTCAAACTTTTTCAACTTTCACGCAATACATGAGCGTGAGCCATGGACATAGCACTATGGGTGGAATAGAAGGTGGTTGTGGAGAAGACAAAAAGAGGGAGATAGTCTCACATCAACTAGGCGTATCAACGGGCTATGGAGATGCCCATTAATAGATATCAATGTGAGTGAGTAGGGATTGCCATGCAATGGATGCACTAGAGCTATAAGCTTATGAAAGCTCAAAAAGAAACTAAGTGGGTGTGCATCCAACTTGCTTGCTCATGAAGACCTAGGGCAATTTGAGGAAGCCCATCATTGGAATATACAAGCCAAGTTCTATAATGAAAAATTCCCACTAGTAAATGAAAGTGACAACATAGGAGACTCTCTATCATGAAGATCACGGTGCTACTTTGAAGCACAAGTGTGGTAAAAGGATAGTAAGTTTTCCCCTTCTCTCTTTTCTCTCATTTTTTTGGGCCTTCTCCTTTTTTTTGGCCTCTTTTTTTTCGTCCGGAGTCTCATCCCGACTTGTGGGGGAATCATAGTCTCCATCATCCTTTCCTCACATGGGACAATGCTCTAATAATGAAGAGTGATGTGCAATGAACAAAATATGACTCTATATGAATGCCTTCGGCGATGTACCGGGATGTGCAATGAATCAAGAGTGACATGTATGAAAGAATTATGAACCGTGGCTTTGCCACAAATACGATGTCAACTACATGATCATGCAAAGCAATATGACAATGATGGTGCGTGTCATAATAAACGGAACGGTGGAAAGTTGCATGGCAATATATCTCGGAATGACTATGGAAATGCCATAATAGGTAGGTATGGTGGCTGTTGAGGAAGGTATACACTACTAGGGAAAACCTTATACACAAAATCTTACCAGCAGCGTGGTGTAAAATAAGGCGCTACTGCTACTTAGCAGTAGCGCGCGGAAAAAAATCACGCTACTGATACCCACGTAGCAGTAGCGCGTTAGGAGAAAACAGCGCTACTACTACAATTGCCACGACGTTGCCGCCAGACTAGGTATAGTAGTAGCGCCGGTTTTGTGAAAGCGTTGCTGCTATTGAACTTAGCAGCAGCGCTTTTCGCCAACCCTCGCTGCTGCTAAGTTTAATCCACTCGTTGCAACTAAGTTTAGTCCCACCTCGCTCCGCGAACAGGGTGTTTACCACCTTAAATACGTTACTTCTCAAACCATCACAACCACTTGGTCTTCATTGAACTCTATGTGTAGGATCTGTGGCCGCAATAGGAATCTTCACCGGTTCTTAAACCGGGGAAGATTCCTATTGACAATTTAGATTCTACTGTAGCGACCCGACCCGGATGGATCGAAGTCTCTATGCTTAAGTGTCATCCCTGGATCAGTATGCTGACACACACAGTACTCGAGGATTTATAACAGAGGTAAATCACATGTATAAAATAACGTAAATACTATTACCTCAATTAATATAGCGGAAGTAACAACAAAGTTGTGGAGTCCCAACAACACCAACGGCAAAGTTGAGTGTAGTCATCGCAACCCTAATGTATCACTTACTCGTCGAATAAATCCTGCAACATGAGATGTTGCAGCCGTGTAGGTCAGTACGTTGAATGTACTGGCAAATTCACACCACAGAATAATGATGAACAATATCTATCACTACATGCATATTTGGCTGGTGGAGGCTCTAAGTTTAATTTTGCATAAAGCTAATTTTCCCTACAACAAAGGAATAAATATTTTATTCACTACCAAGTTTATGCCATTATTGAGAAGGTTCCTCCAACTCAATCCCAAAACTACCAAGTAATAATAATAACCCAATTCATTAATTAAATAGAGTGATGAGATCAACCAATAATTGAAATACCAGATACTCAAGATGTCCATAACCGGGGACACGGCTAATCATGATTAGTTTGTACACTCTGCAGAGGTTTGCGCACTTTTCCCCACTAGACTCAATCTCCTCCGTTGAATTTCTCGCACTACATGATGTTTGAGAAATGGATGACCGAGATGCGGTCTTTCCGAAGCATTAACTCTTTACTCTGGGTAGACAGTACCACCTACTTTCCCCTACATCTGCTAGTCTACCACTGAAAGAGGTCACACAACATACTCAACTATGCCAGAGCCCATAATGGCTTGTGGCTACACACGGAAGTTTCTAGCATGAATAATCTTATGATCCCTTTGAGCCTGGGTGGCATTCCATAGGATGATCACACGGGTACTCCGGGATATCCTAGGACAACATTGGATTCTCCAGGTGCCCGCAACCAATCCACCCAAATGTGTATTAATGTAGCCACCTTAAGTTTCCCTTAGTTAACATCTCTCACAACTTGCATGATTCTCACATACCAATCCCTGTCTACGAGCATGGCTAAGCAATAAGTAACCAAGCGTATAGTCCCGGGGTGATAAAAAGGTAATAGGTTCCTACCTCATGAACTACATAGCAAGGCCACATGTTCCCAATCCTACTCATGCAATCTTTGAGGGTGAAACTAATGCATAGTAAAAAACTGGGTATTGAAAAGTATGATCAAAGTGTGAACTTGCCTTGTACTGTTGATGAAGATTCTTTGCACTCATAATTCCAGATAGTTCTACTCGTCACACTCCGATCAATCTATCGTAAGTAAGCAATTTTATCCACACATAAGCAATCACTCAAAGACCCAAAAAAATGCAAAGGAAGATTGCAAAAACTCCAAAAGAACCAAATCAAATTATTTTGCAAGATTAGATCCTAATTTCGGTAAAAAAGTGTGGTGATGGCTCAAGATGTTAGATTACGCCTAGGGATTCAATTTGAAAAAAGGAATCAATTGAAAAGGCGCTACAGTTTACAAGATATGATCAAGTGAAGCTTCGAGTTCAAATTTGAATCGTTCAAATTTGAAAAGATCAAAAGTTGAAACTAATGATGCTACTGGATGTAGGAAGTCAATATGAATATGCAGGAAAAAGAATTACTAGATTGAAAATAATGGATCAAGTAATTCGACATAGCATTGAATCTGCTTAGAATGTTGTGTAACAACTCTTTGATGGACTAGTAGAGTAACTGGCTAAGATCAAAATTGTATGTTGGAAAGATGACACTAATTGTGCGAACGGAAAGATTACTTCAATACGAATCCGATGCAGTTGGGTTCATCGAAAACGGAGGTACGGATAAAAAGATATGATTAAAAGAAGTTTGAATATGAATCTGAACAAATTTTGAAATTTGAAAGTTGCAAAAAGTTTATTTGATAGATTCACTAGATATGTGGAATCAAGACGAAAATGTAGGCGTTGGTTTTATCTAATTTGAATGAACGAGTAAAAAGTTATGGCTATTTGAAAAATCAGGGCCAAGCTGTTTTACGGAAGAAAAACAGTTACGGATAAAAGAATTCTAGTCTTAAAATGTAAATACTAGGACTAATTTATAAATCTAATTATTCTACCGTACACTAGTATAAAAATAATAAGCTACGGGAGTATAAAAAAAATACGAAGAAAGATACCTTTATAAGGTAGAAAAAAGACGACTTCGGAGAGAGAAGACAACTTCCAGAAGTCCCGCTGGAGAGAAGAAATATATTTTTCTTTTGTGAAGCTAGTCAAATCGAAATATTGATTTAACCCGCAGTGGATGATTTTTGGGTTGTATGGTTCTATATTTATAGGTGGAAGAGAAGCTTAGGGGTCAAAGGCTAGGCAATGTGGGACTAAACGTAGACGAAAAGAAAAGAAATAGAGGCGAAAAGAGAGGCGCTCGCATGGGCCTAAAAGTGTTCGGCCGGCCGCGTGGGCTGTAGTTTTTTTTTAAAACAAAATTCGGCCAAAGTGAAAAAAAAATGGCTGGCTTGGCCTGGCCCATGTAGGAGAGAAGAAAAAAAATGATGGGGCGCCCGATGCCACTATGCTGCGCACGTGGGCGACAGTTAGTTCCAGGCGCACGCGCAGTTTTTATTTTTTAAATAGAAACAGAAAAGAAAAAACTGAATAACGAATATAAACATAAAATTTTATATAGGCATATTATATATCAAAATTTTCAGAAAAAGATTTCCTAAATGATGAACATATTTTTAGCAGCAAATAAATTCGACAAAAATTTAAATAAAGCAAATAGTACTACTGGTTCATTTAAAAATTAAATAAAAATATTTTAAAATACCAAAATGATTTCAAACTCATTTTTCTCCACTTTTCTACTGTAGGGAATCATTTTACCCTATTTTCCATATATATTTTTTTTGGAGAAAAATAATTTGAATAAAAACCAAATAACTTCAAATTGAAAGTGGGTTTCAAAATAACTACAAAAGGACTTTCAATTTGATTTCTTTGAACTTCCAACTCTCTTTCTTAGCATTTGAAGAAGTCATTTTATCTTCTCTCATGAAACTCATTGAGTTGCATAAAGTTTCCGAATTTGAAATACTTCCAAATGGAATTCAAATCTTTTCAAAACCCTTTTCATTTAATTAAATGGAAGAAGTCATATCATCTTCACTCTAGGGTTTTGGTGATGAAATGAATTTGAATTCATGGAGATCATAAATGCAAGGTGAAAGTTTTGGGAAAGTCATTTCATTCCCTCTCATTCAACTTTCAAAAAGAAAAGGTTTTAGATTCCACTCAATTTCACACAACAAATCACTCAAGAAATCATTATTACCTAATTAATATAACATTCCAAAATTTAGAATTTTGGGATGTTACAAACCTACCACCCTTAAAATGAATCTCGCCCTCGAGATTCGGAGAGGCTAGTAAGAAATAGGTTAGGTTCGGGGTCTCCTCAAAATCCGTTGATTGTCGCGAAGATCTGGGGTGCTACCACCCTTAGAAGCATGGTTACGGTTCCATCAAAACTCATGTACTCCATCCTTATTGTTGACAGTGTCGATCTTCTCAAATCTTCAGGATAATTCCTTCTCTGGGCTCTTCCGGTAGTGGCATAACCTTTTCCTCAGTCCTTGTGTCCTTTCATCTTGGTAAGGTTCTTCGGAGACTGGGTCTTCTTAGCTGACAGGTCTGGCGCCAATACTAAACAACTATCGATATCTCATGGTGGTCATCAAACAATTTGAGTGGGTCCCTGCAGAAAACGGGTCTGGGCTTCATTCTCACCGTATGACCTACGGTTGGCAACAGCTGCCTTGTACAAGGGAAAATTGTTATACCATTCTAAGGTTCAAACAAGGTTTTGATATCGTCGTCTCTCTACTATGGGTAAGACACTCATATTTACCATCTCATATAGCAGAGGCGAATAATAAGAGTAAGTCGGCATGGTGATCAATCCATTCCGCACCCAAATCATTACCTTGTATATGGTGTAGTGAATATCGCATTCTAACACTCGGTCACCCTCACAAGCATTGCAGAATTTCTCTTGGCGACGAACTAAGTTCAAATAAATCCGTTGATTCTGCAAGCCAAACAAACATCTATCATTTCTTCACACTCTCAGGTTTTGCGTAAACTCCTATAAGATCTTCTGTTGATAAAGTCATAACTTCTTCCAGGGTTTTCCTTCAGCAAGAGTGTGCTTGCTTCTTGTCAGGTCCTGGAGCTTGTGGGTTATGGCCCATCTCATCACTTGTAAACCTTGAACTCATCATCGGGTTGCAACTGATCATTATTCCAACATCCAGCTTCCTTAGCATTTTTAAATCCATCCAATTGTATTGTATCCCTTCCTTCTGTTGGTACAAACTAAGATGTAATTTCTCAGACTCATCACTGAGTGATCCATTCCAAGGTCTGACGTAGCTAACAACAGGCTCTATTATTCGGGTAACAGTGTTGGGTTCTACCAGCCTTAAAATGAACACTAGTTCCTTCGAAATCTTATTCTACGTATCATGATTTCTCTCATTGCCTATATAGTAACAACTCATAAAATTCAAATCAATACCAACGATGCTAACTTTATTGATTCTCAAATTATTACAATCTACTGCATTTCCATTTCATGCCTCAACTCAACTATTTAGCACAAGTCTCCTTCTCATTGGGACAATCTCTTGCAAAGTGCCCTGCTTCATTACAGCGGAAACATATTACTTCTGACAAGTCTCGAGGTTTCCTTGTGATTACATAACCTCCTTGGGTCCTCGGCTTCCTTTTTGGGCAACCGCTGAAGTAGTGCCCTAGATCTTTGCACCTGAAACATGTGATATGACTCAGGTCCTTCTTTGTAGAAATTGGGTTGTTCTGGGGATACATTCTGTTTCTCTTCCTGGACTTTTCCGTGCCAATCAGGGCTTCTATTTCCTGTGGGTCATACTCGAATTCCACTGTTGGGAATTCTACTAGATACTCCCTCGGACAATACTGGGAAATGTGTTCTTTTTCTCCACATGAATAGCATGACTTGGTGCAGAGTTTAATTGAGTCTTCTTCGTGTGTGCCCTTAACATCTTTCATCACAGGTTCTAAAATTTCCATGAGGGCTTCTTTCATTGCTTCTTTCTTCTGCTGGATAGTTCGTTGTACCATGGGGTAAATGTGACACTGAGCAAGGTAGTTGGTAGTCCCTTCACACAAGAAATAAGTAATCTGCCTAATTGGGCATTCTTCAGCTGGGTGACTTTCTTCACAATGAGGGCATTCATCCTTGTGTTCCTTATGGTTGTGTCCTATTTCTCCACAAAGCTTGCATGCACAAGGTTTCTTCATATCATTTCCATAAGGCTTCAATTTCTGGGACACAAGACGAGACCTTAGCAGAGTCAACTTAAATTCTTCCCAAGTGGTTGCTCCTTGCCATCCATTGATGGCTTGGTACATCCTCCACCAAGTAGCAGCACCTTTTGCAAAGTATTGAAGAGCATGCTGGACCCTATCCTTTCCGACTATAGCATTATTCTTCATGTGATCTTCCATGTTCTGAATCCATTGGTCCGTCTCCAGTTGACTCATCGATTCAGAAAATATGAGGTCATCACCATATACCTTCTAGGGGGTCAAAGGGTTTTGGGTAAGGATGAGATAAGTTTGGAGAGGGGGGGGAAGGATACCCATACCAACAAAAGACACAACAACTAAAATATGGAATAACTCCACACATTCACTCAGTTCAATCAATCCTATAGTACTGCCACCCACATGAGTTGGTATGGTCAGATACTCTAATCGCAAAAGCGTTTATCTTTATTCACTCATGGTGGGCTATAGCTAATCTAGCTTCTTCATGTCCTGGTTCATGTCTCCACTGGCTTCTTCCGATCGTGCTGGATCTTCTCAAGTTCTTCTGCCAGATCATCTCTGTTGATGCGCAGTCTCTTGTGACGTCCTTGAATATCCTAGAGTTGCGTTCGAAGCTTCTGGATTTCAACATCCTTAGCATGAACCATGGTACTACTGTCCTTCAGTTCCTGATGAATCTTCGGTCTCTCAAGGTTTTGCTCCTCTAGGTTGGCTACTTTCAGCTTCTGGGTCCTGAGTTCTTCATTAAATGCTTCCTTGTCGAATAAGGCTTCCAGAAGGTCCATCTAAAGATTCTTGATGTAATACTCCAGATCCTGGTGATACACCAGCTGAGGTGAAAACTTCATCTTTTGCTCGTTTGTCAAGGCGATAGGTGCTCCATCAGCCTTCTGCCATCCAATCCTTCTGAAGGAATACATGCTTAACTCAGCACGGTGACGATAGCACAAGCGAGCGATAGCATCATGGATAGCCGTGTTTATGCCCATGTCTCTGCCGTGAGCTATCATTCCATAGTTGATATCTCCTGTCTTGGGGTTTTTTGACAACCAAAAATTTGAGTTTTGATGCTCCATGTTCTGGTCTTCCTCTGACACACCTGGATCTCAGGTATCGGCCGCTTCAATAATCTCACAAGTTCCATAAGGGCTGGACCACAGGGAAAGTCTTCGTAGTGTTGTCTTTGGTTCAGGGTGAAGTTCTTCATCTAAAATATGGAAGCCAGGGGTTCTTCAGTAAAGAAATTCAGAAGGGTACGAGAATAACTTAAGTGGATCCTATCAGAGCCGTCCTAAGTCATATCAATCTGGGAATTCTTGAGAGCCTTCAAATTCGTCGAGTCTTCGGAGTCTTCAACCGTTGTAGTTTCAATTATTCTGATACACGGTAAAATCCTCTTTATTCTGAAGTGGTCTCAGTTGTCCGATATCTTGTCTTTCTCGGAGTGGTCTCATCAGTCGGATCTTCGTGTGGTCAAAAGGGGAAAGGGGTATAGTCTGGCTATTTGAGGTGAGAGGAAAAATTGGTAAAGCTTAGAAAAGATGAGAGTTAAAGGATCCTTTTGAAAATAAAGTTTTAGAGAAATCGTCTCCTAAGGGCTTGCCAGTTTCTAGGGGTCACGTCCTACAGTCAACATGTGCTCTGATACCATCTTGTAGCGACCCGACTCGGATGGATCGAAGTCTCTGTGCTTAAGTGTCATCCCTGGATCGGTATGCTGACACACACAGTACTCGAGGATTTATAACAGAGGTTAATCACATGTATAAAATAACGTAAATACTATTACCTCAAATAATATAGCGCAAGTAACAACAAAGTTGTGGAGTCCCAACAACACCAACGGCAAAGTTGAGTGTAGTCATCGTAACCCTAACGTATCACTTACTCGTCGAATAAATCCTGCAACATGAGACGTTGCAGCCGTGTAGGTCAGTACGTTGAATGTACTGGCAAATTCACACCACAGAATAATGATGAACAATATCTATCACTACATGCATATTTGGCTGGGGGAGGCTCTAAGTTTAATTTTGCATAAAGCTAATTTTTCCCTACAACAAAGGAATAAATATTTTATTCACTACCATGTTTATGCCATTATTGAGAAGGTTCCTCCAACTCAATCCCAAAACTACCAAGTAATAATAATAACCCAATTCATTAATTAAATAGAGTGATGAGATCAACCAATAATTGAAATACCAGATACTCAAGATGTCCATAACCGGGGACACAGCTAATCATGATTAGTTTGTACACTCTGCAGAGGTTTGCGCACTTTTCCCCTCAAGACTCGATCTCCTCCGTTGAATTTCTCGCACTACATGATGTTTGAGAAACGGATGACCGAGACACAGTCTTTCCGAAGCATTAACTCTTTACTCTGTGTAGACAGTACCACCTACTTTCTCCTACATCTGCTAGTCTACCACTGAAAGAGGTCACACAACATACTCAACTATGCCAGATCCCATAATGGCTTGTGGCTGCACACGGAAATTTCTAGCATGAATAATCTTATGATCCCTTTGAGCCTGGGTGGCATTCCATAGGATGATCACACGGGTAATCCGGGATATCCTAGGACAACACTGGATTCTCCAGGTGCCCGCAACCAATCTACCCAGATGTGTATTAATGTAGCCACCTTAAGTTTCCCTTAGTTAACATCTCTCACAACTTGCATGATTCTCACATACCAATCCCCGTCTACGAGCATGGCTAAGCAATAAGTAACCAAGCGTATAGTCCCGGGGTGATAAAAAGGTAATAGGTTCCTACCGCATGAACTACATAGCAAGGCCACATGTTCCCAATCCTACTCATGCAATCTTTGAGGGTGAAACTAATGCATAGTAAAAAACTGGGTATTGAAAAGTATGATCAAAGTGTGAACTTGCCTTGTACTGTTGATGAAGATTCTTCGCACTCATAATTCCAGATAGTTCTACTCGTCACACTCCGATCAATCTATCGTAAGTAAGCAATTTTATCCACACATAAGCAATCACTCAAAGACCCAAAAAAATGCAAAGGAAGATTGCAAAAACTCCAAAAGAACCAAATCAAATTATTTTGCAAGATTAGATCCTAATTTCGGTGAAAAAGTGTGGTGATGGCTCAAGATGTTAGATTACGCCTAGGGATTCAATTTGAAAAAAGGAATCAATTGAAAAAGCGCTACAGTTTACAAGATATGATCAAGTGAAGCTTCGAGTTCAAATTTGAATCATTCAAATTTGAAAATATCAAAAGTTGAAACTAATGATGCTACTGGATGTAGGAGGTTAATATGAATATGTAGGAAAAAGAATTATTAGATTGAAAATAACGGATCAAGTAATTCAACATAGCATTGAATCTGCTTAGAATGTTGTGTAACAACTCTTTGGTGGACTAGTAGAGTAACTGGCTAAGATCAAAATTATATGTTGGAAAGATGACACTAATTGTGCGAACGGAAAGATTACTTCAATACGAATTCGATGTAGTTGGGTTCAAAATTTGAAAGTTGCAAAAAGTTTATTTGATAGATACACTAGATAGGTGGAATCAAGACAAAAATATAGGCGTTGGATTTATCTAATTTCAATGAACGAGTAAAAAGTTATGGCTATTTGAAAAATCAGGGCCAAGCTGTTTTACGAAAGAAAAATAGTTACGGATAAAAGAATTCTTGCCTTAAAATGTAAATACAGGGACTAATTTATAAATCTAATTATTCTACCGTACACTAATCTAAAAATAATAATCTACGGGAGTATAAAAAAATACGAAGAAAGGTACCTTTATAAGGTAGAAAAAAGGCGACTTCGGAGAGAGAAGACAACTTCCAGAAGTCCCGCCGGAGAGAAGAAATATATTTTACTTTTGTGAAGCTAGTCAAACCAAAATATTGATTTAACCCGCAGTGGATGATTTTTGGGGTTCTATGGTTCTATATTTATAGGTGGAAGAGAGGCTTAGGGGTCAAAGGCTAGGCAATGTGGGACTAGACGTAGACGAAAAGAAAAGAAATAGAGGCGAAAAGAGAGGCGCTCGCATGGCCTAAAAGTGTTCGGCCGGCCGCGCGCGCTGTAATTTTTTTTTAAACAAAATTCGGCGAAAGTGAAAAAAAATGGCTGGCTTGGCCTGGCCCATGTAGGAGAGAAGAAAAAAAATGATGGGGCGCCCGATACCACTATGCTGCGCATGTGGGCGACAGTTAGTTCCAGGCGCACACGCAGTTTTTGTTTTTTAAATAGAAACAGAAAAGGAAAACTGAATAACGGAAATAAAAATAAAATTTTACATAGGCATATTATATATCAAAATTTTCAGAAAAAGATTTCCTAAATGATGAACATATTTTCAGCAGCAAATAAATCCCACAAAAACTGAAATAAAGCGAACAGTACTACTGGTTCATTTAAAAACCAAATAAAAATATTTTAAAATACCAAAATTATTTCAAACTCATTTTTCTCCACTTTTCTACTGTAGGGAATCATTTTACCCTATTTTCCATATATTTTGTTTTTGGAGAAAAATAATTTGAATAAAAACCAAATAACTTCAAATTGAAAGTGGGTTTCAAAATAACTACAAAAGGACTTTCAATTTGATTTCTTTGAACTTCCAACTTTCTTAGCATTTGAAGAAGTCATTTTATCTTCTCTCATGAAACTCATTGAGTTGCATAAAGTTTTCGAATTTGAAATACTTTCAAATGGAATTCAAATCTTTTCAAAACCCTTTTCATTTAATTAAATGGAAGAAGTTATATCATCTTCACTCTAGGGTTTTGGTGATGAAATGAATTTGAATTCATGGAGATCATAAATGCAAGGTGAAAGTTTTGGGAAAGTCATTTCATTCCCTCTCATTCAACTTTCAAAAAGAAAAGGGTTCAGATTCCACTCAATTTCACACAACAAATCACTGAAGAAATCATTATTACCTAATTAATATAACATTCCAAAATTTAGAATTTTGGGATGTTACATCTACACAAAAAGATAATTGATGACCAATGTATTTTTTATTTTTTTTACATGCTTAGCCTTAGCAGTAGCGCGTTTTGCAGAAGGCGCTACTGCTACAGGCATAGCACTAGCGCTTCTCGAGTTAAAAGCGCTACTGCTATGGAGTTTAGCAGTAGCGCTTTATCCTAACGCGGGCTACTGCTAAACGCCATCCTATCTTCCCCAACCAGCCGCCCCCACTCTCCCTCTCCAATCTCACTCTCGCTCCCCCGCACCCCCCGTCGTCCGCCGCCGCCGCCGTTCCCCGACCACCATCGTCGCCCGCCGCCACCACCGCTCCTGCTCCTCCTCCACTGAGGTAGTCCCTCCATCCCTCCTCCTCCCTCCCCCCTCCTCCTCCTCTCTCCTCCCTCCTCCTCCTCCCTCCTCCCTACCGCGCCCCTCCCTCCTCCTCCGGCCTCCCCCTCCGACCAAGCCTTCACCGACAGCCCTCCTCCCCTCCTCCTCTCTCCTCCCCTCCGCCCACCCCCTCCTCCTCCTCTCCTCCCTCCTCCCACCGCCCTCCTCCCCTCCTCCTTCCTCCCTCCTCCTCCTCCTCCTCCCCCTCCTCTCCTCCTCCTCTCTCCACCCTCCTCCTCCTCCTCCTCCCCTTCCCACCCCTCCTCCGTCCATCTCTCCTAACACCTAAACTATTTTTTACTGTTCTTGTATGTAGTTTTTTACGTGTTTTAGTAAGTGTTTAATAGAAATAGTTATTTGGAAGTGGTTAATAGAACTAGTTTATTTATAGTAAGGGCTAATAGAACTAGTGAATTAGTAAGAAAATTAATTATTTTTATTTATAGTAAGTGCTTAGTTGAACTAGTTGAATTAATAGAACTAGTTTATTTTTAGTAAGAAAATTTAGGTATATGAGATTTGATGATCTAATTAAAATTTTACTATAGAACTAGTTTATTTTTAGTAAGAAAATTAATAGAACTAGTTTATTTTTAGTAAGTGCTTAGTTGAACTAGTTGAATTAATAGAACTAGTTGAATTTATGTCATTATCACTTTGTCATCAAAGAATGCTATATGAGATTTGATGATCTAATTAAAATTTTACTCGGTGGAATATGCAGGCTTTGTAGAGTCGTGTCTCCTTGGAGTGATAGTCATCCGAGCTACCTCTACTTCCTCTACACCCAAGTCGGTGAGCTAAAAGTCCACCTCCTCCTTCTCCACTCCTCGGTGTTGAATAGAGTAGAACTAGGGTATTTAGTTATGCTTCTTAACCAAATGAAATATTTGGGTTATAAGATATATTGAAATGTTTTTGTCAATATTGAACCATTGAAATGCAATGAGCACCAGTTTATGCTCATGTGCGAAGTGTTGATTCATTTCTGAGTGGCCTATGTTTTGCCGGAGTGTTGATTCATTTCCATTCTGGCAAATTTCAGGCGCTCGATATGTCCTATTTTAGCAAAGGTCATGCTGGATTTTTCCGTGAATTTAAGAATGACTTGTGCTAGAATATGTAGGAAATATCGAGTGCCCTGGATTTGCTAGAAAGAGAATTAAACGACATTTCGAGTTGACTTTAAGTCTGTCGGGGCTCCATACATGATAGTCAAAAAATCAGTGAGGGAGAGTCTACACCATATATGAGAGAAAAAGAATGCCGACTGTTGTCGTGGGGGTCGCTTCTCCTTCTTCTCTTTGTGCTAGACCTTTGTTATGCACTAGGGGAAGGAGGAGTAGCGACCATCACCGACGGTCGAAAAATCAGTGAGGGAGTGTCCACCATGTATGAGAGAGGAAGGAGAATCCCGACAGACCGATAGTCAACCCGTGATGAATAATAATGATCTAATTTAGTTTTTGTAGTACATATATTTAATTTTAGAAGTTTAATGTTTGAATTATGAACATAGGAAATGTCGTCGGACGACGATTGTCTCCCAGAGTGCGACTGGTGCAGTGACGACCGGGGTCTGTGCGACAGGCCTCACCTGGTGGAAGGTTGGCGCTTCAGCATTAAGCTCCAGGAGACCTTTGTTGTTGAAATGGTACGCAACAACGACAAGTGTTTTTTCGTAATTAAGCATGAATTCTACTTCTTCAACATGTAATTTTCATCTTTTACAATTCGACTATAGCTTATCGCAAGCCATGCAAGATGATATGTCTTGGAGAGGATGGATTTTGAAGATCATGAAAGTATGGAAACAAAGATAGTTCAGCTAAGAACCCATCATGGATATGATTTTCCTGTAAATCTATACAATTCTGAGAGCGATCCCATTTTGGTTGTCCAAATTGGGAAGCACTTTGCAAGACGTATGATTTTCATGAGGGTATGCTTGTCACCATGGATCTTGGTGATCCTGACATCGACGAAGACAATATGGACATTTGGGTCCTTGTTGATACGCTTCCAATTCTACCGCTATGTGAATTTCTCAAACATAGTTATTAAGTAATTTATATTGTTTATTTCAAAATAGTTGACAGCTTATTTCCATTGATATCTTATTTTCATTCTTCAAAGAATGTGTGGAAGATGGTAGACAGAACCTACTACACCGATGGCGCAGAATTAACTTATCGAGAGAAAGATCATCTGATCTCATTTATTAATGATCTTGAGAATTAAAATATCTATTATCAAACTCCTGCACATTATGGTCAATCCGTGCCACTAGTGCATGTGTTGAACTATGGTAACATCCATGGAGATGGCATGGTAAGATTTTTTACTATTACGACATCCGTGCATCTTTTGCATAAATTCTTCTAAAACTAAACTACATTGCTAACTACGAAGTTATTACTATATATGTTTTTCAACAGAAAATCCCGAAGGATTGTGTGCCTCATCTGAAGTTTCCGAAAGGTCACCTTGATGTTATGAGCTTACGGCCAGGTCATCCTACGCATCACTGATGTTCATACCGGATTTCTAAAACTGATGAAGACATGACAATCAAAGATTGGAAAAAATGTATGGTCAATCGTATGGAGCTACTTGGAAGCAACATTGTGCGAAGTGCAAGAATTGGAGACAGGATAATCTGCATTCTCCATAATGGAGAGTCAGAGCCTATCTTGTTTTATGCTATTTTACCTAAGAGAAGGTAGTAGGTCCTATGAGAGAGGAGTAGGTCCTAGGTACAATGTGTTATTATGTGCTACAATGTATTAGAGTTGATGATGATGATCATGAGGAGTTGTTATATGACAATGAGGAGTTGTTGTATGACAATGATGATCATGAGAAGTTGTTATATGACAATGATGTATTATGATGATAAGTTGTTAATGACATGATGATGATTTATTATATCATTGGGTGAAAGAACCGTGGATTAGTTTCAAGTGATCCATCCACTTGAAACTAATCCACGGTTCATTCACCCAGTGATGTAATAACTCATTATGATGTAAAAACAATCTCTAAATTGCTACTGTATGAAAACTTGTATAATGGTGTATGAATACGACATAAAATGAAAAAGAAATAGAATAGGCAATAATAGTAGTAGCACGGGCACGGAAGCGTGCAGCTAGTACTTACCAGTAGCTCTTTCTGGAAAACGCGCTACTACTAAGTACGTATAACAGTAGTGTGTGTGGACCAGCGCTACTGCTAACCTTTAGCTGTAGCGCCGTATCAGTAGCGCGGCACCCCGCGCTACTGATAGGCCAAAAAACCGCGCTACTGCTAGGCTTTTCCCTGGTAGTGATATGGTGGGTGTATGGTACCGACGAAAGTTGCGCGGCACCAGAGAGGCTAGCAATGGTGGAAGGGTGAGAGTGCGTATAATCCATGGACTCAACATTAGTCATAAAGAACTCACATACTTATTGCAAAAATCTATTAGTTATCAAAACAAAGTACTACGCGCATGCTCCTAGGGGGATAGATTGGTAGGAAAAGACCATCGCTCGTCCCCGACCGCCACTCATAAGGAAGACAATAAATAAATAAATCATGCTCCGACTTCATCACATAACGGTTCACCATACGTGCATGCTACGGGAATCACAAACCTTAACACAAGTATTTATCAAATCCACAATTACTCACTAGGATGACTGTCGGGGACGAATCCGCGATCACCTATGGGACCCAGGGAAGGACCCCTTTACGTTCGGCAGGGAGAGACGGTCGCACGAAGAGCAAATCTAGCGAAGAACACGACAGTGCACGAAGGAGATTTACCCAGGTTCGGGCCGCACGGATGCGTAAAACCCTACTCCTGCTTTTTGGTTTATTATCTGTATGATTGTTCTAGCTCCAGGAGCGCTACAGTACCGAGTATCTGCGTACAATACTGGGGTTCTCCATCTCCCAGTTCCTCTCCTCCTCCACGTTGCCTATGGGCCTCCTTTTATATGCACAAAGGGGTCACCAACAGGTGGCAAACAGTAAAGGTAGAGGTGGAAAGTTGCTACAGTAAGGCCATTATTACTAGGATGACATGTCCTACCTACCACTGACGGTAGGGGACAAGGGCATTAAATGCCCATGCCTTTGCTGTCCACATACATGTACCCGGACGTCTTGGACGTGGGAAAAGCCTATCCCACCTGCTCCTGCACCGCTAGCTACAGTGTACTACCGTCTACACAGTGCCCTGCCACACACGCTTGGAAGGACCCAGAGCGCCACGCTGGCAGAGGCACCGGAGCAGCACAGTAGCACAGTGGTACAGTAACGCTTGCCGCGGCAAGACCTTGCCGCACCTGACAGTTTGCCGCAACCCATAGCTTGCCGCGCAAGGTAACTTGCCGGGGCAAGTACCTTGCCGCAGCTGCTATCTTGCCGCAGCCAATACCTTGCCGCAGCCAATGACTTGCCGGGGCAAGTACCTTGTCGCGGCAAGTACTCTGCTACAGCAAACCTCAGGCTGGGCCTCAGCTGTCCCTCCCGGCAAGCTCCTCTTGCCGGGGCCTTAACTCTTGCTTTGTATACTTTGTTCTTGAATGGCTTAATAATCTTGAGCTTCTCTCTGGCTGTCCTCCCGCAAGCCTGGCCACGGGATGCTACTACTGCCCGTGCACAAGTTCGGGGTACTAGGGTACCCCTATTCTAGTACACCGACAGGAGCCCCCGGGCCTGGGCCACACACGGTGCCGGGCGTTGTTGGGTCAGGCCCAAACAGTGCACGGGAACGCGTGGCTGGGATAAGCCGAAACGTCTCTATGCTGTTTAATTGCACGCTCTCCCACGCGTCGCGCGTTGAATGCGGAGCGTGGGAAGCGTGCGCAGTTATCTCGAATGACGAAGGGGCGGATGGTTCCGCATCTTTCCCCATAAAAGGAGGGACCTGCAGAAGCACTCACACACCCCTCTCACCATTCTCGATCTCCAAATCTCCGCCTTCTTCTTCCTCCGCTCCAAAACAAAACGGTTTCCCAATCCTCCGCCACCGCGCGCGTCCGCATCTCCCTCGGTCCTCAGCTCCGCCTTCGCCATGCCTCCCAAAGGAGAAAAGGGGAAGACGGGGAAGTCCTCAAGGACGGAGACCCAGGCGCAGATGAAGAGGCAGAAGTACGCGCTCTTCGCTCCGACGCTCACGGGGGCGGATATGAAGGCCAAGTTCCAAGGCATGTGGGCCGCGAGGACCAAGGCGCATCCGGCTACCCGCGTTCGCCCAGCCACCGACGAGAGAGAAGTGAGCAAGTACCCCTTCTTCGCTTGCTACTTTTGGTGCAGGCTCTGCCCACCGTACTCGGATTTCTTCAGCGACGTCATGTACACCTTCAATCTCCGTCTGCTGGATCTCACACCGAATGCCGTATCCACCATGGCAATATTTGCGCATCTGTGCGAGAACTTCGTCGGCGTCGCACCCAACACCGCGCTGTTCAGGCATTACTTCACTCCCCGTGCTGAAAAGGGGGAGCCTCTCACTGTTGGCGTCTCGTTCGTTTCAAGATTGGGCGCCAAGGAGCATTATCTGAAGGGGGATCTCCGCCCAAGATGGGGAGAAATCCGGTCTGAATGGTGTTGGATCATTGACGACGAGCCGCCACCATACTGTGAGCTTCGCAAGACCCCAGCAGCGCGTGGCACAGACTGGAGCGATCTGGATCCCCAGGACAAAAAGCTGGAGATTGCCGCTACCAGGATCATACGGCTCAGGGAGGCCGGACTCACCATAGGGATGGTTGGCGCAGACTTCCTCCGCCGCCGCATTGCTCCTCTGCAGCAGAGAGGAAGGCCGGCCTCTGATTGGAAGAACCCAGCCGATATCATGCGGCTGCGCCCTGGACTGATCAACAACTTCACAGTTCTGCAGCACGACTTTTTCATGCGAGAACTGTTCAAGCAAGAGACAGATCCAGAGAAGCGCGACAAGGCGTTCACACTGCCGAAGCACATCGTGCCCCTTTGCAACAACTCCGCATTGACTGCAATCATCGCTATGATGCCGCTCTGCAATGCGCACAGCGTTGAAGCAACTTGGGATGTACCGCTCGAAGAAGACGTGCGGCGATTCTTTGACTCCACGGTCGAAAAGCAGGTCCGGGTGGAGGAGTGGCTCGTCCGCAACACCACTAAGCAAGAAATAGAATTCATTGCTCGAAGAGTGGAGGAGGACAGGCTCGCCAGGGAAGCTGGCGATTTTGGTTATACTTTGGCGGAGCTCGATGAGGCACAAAAGGAGAGCCTTGCTGAGCAGGGGATGCTTGCCGGGAAGGGCGAGCTCGCCGCACCCGGCAAGGATGTCGGGCCAAGCCAGCCTGCCGACGAGTCAGGCAGCTCGGAGGATGAGGGCTCCTCTTCCGAGGAGGGCACCGAAAGCCCACCGCAGTCAGAGTCCCCAGCCCCTCTGAGGAGGAAACGCCTTCGCAGGCTTGGCAAAGTGGCTGAGCGGCAAGAAGTTCAACAACCGCCGGAGCGCCGTTCAACGCGCTCGACCGCGGCAAGGGCTGGTGCTGCGGGAGCATCTCACGCGGCCCCGGCAACTGGAGCAGGGTCATCAAAGACCGCTGCTACTACCCCCGCCAAGCGGCCAAGGAGTCCAGCTCCCCCTCCTCCCCCTCCTCACACGGAGGCGGACTTTGATTTTTCCGCTCTCAGCGAAGAGGACGACGAGGAAGAGTAAGTTCCCTTGCCGTGACCCTCAATCTTTGTAAGGTTTTGTTTCTGTCCTCACTTGTCGCGCTCCGGCCTTGCTTCCGCAGGGAGGAAACCTTGGCGGAGAGGACAAGGAAGAGAGCTAAGGTCTCGACGAGCAAGACCGTGGTGGTCGTCGAAGATGAGCCCACGGCAACCACCGGGAGAGCGTCTGAGACCATCCCGACCAGCTCGGAGCCCAGCCCTCGTCGCAGCCCCCAGCGTAAGTATTTCAACTACCTTTCGCTGGCGGTCGCTGAGGAACAAGCATTTTGTCACTGACATCTTTGGGCGTGTAGGAGAGGAGCAGCAAGTGGAGCCATCTGAAGGTGCTCCAGAAGTACCACCCCCCTCGACCACACCGCCAAGGAGAAGATCTCCGGTAAGGGCTCCCACTAGCGAGCCGAGCCACGAAGAGGAGCCGGCAAGCGTCGAAGTGCCAAGCACCAGCGCTGGCGACCCCACCACAATGACAAACGTTGACGGGGGAGGGGAGCCCACCGCTCCTGAGCTCAACACGGGTAAACCCACTTGCCGTAAAACTCTTTCTGCTTTCTTTCTCTTGTCTTCTTGAATTTCTTCCTAAAGCTCTTTTTGCTTTACTTCTCGGGTTGGCAGAGCCCTCCTCGGTGGAGCCAATGAACATTGACTCTTCTGCCGAGGAGAACACCATAGGGGCCGTCGACGACGAGGCCGCCAAGGCCGCCCCTACCAAGGCCGACAAGCTGGCAGCCGACAAGCTTGCCGACGAAGAAACTGCCAGGGCTGCCGAAGAGGCCGGCAAGGCCGCCGAGGATAATACCGCCAAGGCGCCCACCGATGAAGCCGCCAAGGCTGCTGAAGCTGAGGCCGCCCAGAAGGCTGCTGAGGAGGCCGGCGAGGGAGCCGGTGGTCGTACTGACGGCCCTGAGGCCACAGGAGCGCCAGGCGCTACTCCGACCACGGGTCCCTCAACCACTGACGAGGCGGCAGCGCCCAACTCGCCTCCGCCAAGCAAATACATCCGGGTCGGCGAGAACATCTACGTCAGCCTCCCCTGGACGGTGGGCTCCAGAGCGCCAACCGAGGAGGATGTTGTGGACGAGGAGATCCTTGCCGCTGCCGTGCTCCAGCTTGTGGATGCGCCAGGCGCCAGCAGCAGCAGCACGTCTGAAGAGGAGCAACTGCTTCAAAAGCTGCTGAATCTTCATCGCGCCCGACGGGAGAAGCTAGCTTCCAGGGAGGCGCTTATCGAGAAGGCCGAAGCTGACATGTTGAGGCGCGCGGAGATCTTGGCGAACGTCCGCGCGCGATCTCTTAATGCGTTAGAGGTCAAGCGGGCATAGCTGGCCGAAGAACGGCAGGCCCTCCTCCTGATGAAGCAAGACATTGAACAAAAACAGGAGGAGACCGCCAAGGAGTTGTCTGCTCAGGCCGGTGATCTGAACCAGCGGAAAGTGGACCTTGATGCCCATGAAGAAGAACTTGCCGAGCGCAAGAGGAAACTTGCCAAAACCCTCCAGCAGAAAGACGAGGAGGTGGCAAGACTTGTCGCAGAGCGGACCCAGGGGCAGGCACAAAAACACCAGAAGGAAATCGAAGCCTTGGCCCAGGAGTACGCCAGCAAGTTGGTGGAGGCCACCAACGCTGTCGCTGCTGCAGAAGTGAACAAGAAGGAAACGGAGGAGAAAGTGGCAAGACTAGAGGCCGTCCTCAAGGCAAACGATGACAAGCTCTCAACGCTTGAAAGTGAGAGGGCAAAGGTGACCCACACTTTGGCGGAGATGCAAGTTACCATAGCCAAGAAGAACAATCTGCTTGCCGCCGCCAACGACTCCAGAGCAGACCTGAAGCTGAAGCTGACCACGCTGAAGGAGACGCTCGACACCACCAGAAAGCGCGAAGGGCTTCTAATGACAGAGCTCCAGAAGGAAAAGGGTCTGCTTCAAGACGCTATTGCAACCCACAAGAAGTTCAGGGATAACGTGGGGATCTTCACAGACAGGCTTGCCAGCGCCGCCGAGGACATCGACAAGGAGCTGACTGCCCTGAAGGTGCCGGACTTCGGGTACTCCACCGACAAGAACACGCAAACTAGCGTCAAGCTAGCCGAGTTCTTCGACGGAGTAGTAGAAGCACTCCAACAGCTCCAAGTCAATCACAAGGCTCAACTGGCCGACGAGTCCCGCAGGCTTTGCCGGGGAGTTCTCCGGAGGTTGTTGGTGAAGATAGCATACAGAAACCCGGGCGTCGACTTCAGCAACATCTTCAAAAGCTTGCCGAAGGGATACGACCCCGCGCCACTAGAGGCCCTTGTCGCGCCCATCATGGAGAGGGTGGACCAAATCCAGAGAGTCGAAGGCGAGCACCGCAATTAGAGAGCCCATCCTTCTCGCTCCTTGCCGCCGCTAGACATGTTAAAGAACAATCTGTTTAAGCCGCGGCAACTTATCTTGTAATATAACTTGCAATATTTTGGAGTTAATGCATGTCATCTCCCTTGAGCAATTTCTTTCTTTGTGTGTACTTGCCCTACGCTTATAGGGAACTTGCCGGTGCGCGCACCATTGCCGCGAGCGCTGGGTGCGGGACTTCAGCAGCCTGCTGGCGGTGCCGCTGCCGGCAAGCAACCTTGTCGCGCTCAGTGCAGCCACTTAGGTTGTTGAGCGGACTCGAAACAAGGTAAGGGCGCGACTGGTTACGCTTAGGTTCCGTCGCGCACAGGTTTTCCATACAAAGAGTAGTATCGTTCAAGGAAAATAACCTTGAAAATAAAAAAGAATTTGATTGTTCAAACTTTGGCAATTAGCTTTGTCGCTGATCTCTCCGCGGCAAGGTCTTGTCACTGCTTGCCGCTGCCTTCTTCCCGGCAAGGCAAAGTTTCTTTGAACAACGTCTGGTCCACGCCTGGTCCATATCATTATCCCATCCCCCCCGGCAAACTTGTGCGCGAGGGAAGCTTCTGTCTCTTTGAGAAAAACAAAGAAGAGAAAATAAAGATATAGGAGCTTGGCGGCTTGTTAATGCTTACCGGGGAGGCTGTACTGCACAGTATGTCAGATAATCATGCAAAATAAAAGTAAACATGAAATCGTCAAAAACTGCGAAATACAAAAGCTTTATTTATGCACAGGGTCTGCGCCTGGCTTTGTACAAAGGATTACATGCAACAGCGGCAATACTTGTACAAAAGGTGGTTGCCGGGGAAGGGCCCGGCAACCGCGCCTTATGGAAAAAACTTACGAAGATGCTCAATGTTCCAGGAATTGATCACTGGAATGCCATCCTCGGTCTCCAGGCGGACAGCGCCAGGCCTGGTGACTCGTTTCACCCGATAAGGGCCTTCCCACTTCGGCGTCAACTTGTTTGAATTCTTGGCCGACTGAACGCGCCGAAGAACAAGGTCGCCTTCCTCGAGACTTCTGGCATTAACTTTGCGGCTATGGTAGCGACGCAAAGCTTGCTGGTAGCGAGCAGCTCTCACAATAGCCTGAAGACGATCCTCCTCGAGGAGCACAGCGTCATCTTGCCGCAGTTGCTCTTGCTCAAGCTCATCGTAAGCGAGCACTCGAGGTGACCCGTATACGAGTTCGGTGGGGAGAACTGCCTCTGCTCCATAAACTAGAGCAAAAGGCGTCTGGCCAGTAGCTCGATCCTGATCGACCAAAGAACCACTGCCAGCTCCTCGATCCAGTTCTTGCCGCACTTGCGCAGCCTGTCGAAAGTTCTCGTCTTGAGCCCACGCAGCACTTCAGCATTTGCCCTTTCAGCTTGACCGTTGCTTCGGGGGTGAGCAACAGAAGCGAAACAGACCTTGGCGCCAAGGTCTTCGACATACTGCATGAAGGCGTGGCTCGTGAACTGGGTACCGTTGTCGGTGATGATCCTGTTAGGAACACCAAAGCGACAAACAATTCCCTTGAAGAACTTGATGGCTGATTGTGCTGTCACCTTCCTCACTGCTTCCACTTCCGGCCACTTCGTAAACTTGTCGATGGCCACATACAAGTACTCGAAGCCCCCGGTGGCACGGGGAAAGGGGCCGAGGATGTCGAGCCCCCAGACCGAAAATGGCCAGGAGAGAGGGATTGTCTGGAGAGCTTGAGCTGGCTGATGAATCTACTTGGAATGAAACTGGCACGCTTCACACTTGGTTACTAGTGCAGTTGCATCCTGGAGGGCGGTGGGCCAAAAGAAACCTTGCCGGAAAGCCTTTCCAGCAAGGGCTCTTGACCCTATGTGGTGACCACATATGCCTCCATGAATCTCCGCCAACAGCTCCTGTCCTTCTTCCCGGGGAATACACTTCAATTTCACACCGTTTGGTCTTTTTCTGCACAGCATGTCATCGACAAATTGATACATATTGGACCGTCGGGCTACTTTCTCCGCTTCTTCCTGCTCTTCGGGAAGTTCTCCTGTCTGAAGGAAACGAACGATCTGCTGCGCCCACGCTGGAGCCTGTGGCTCGACAACGAGGACTAAAGGCATTTCTTCTGCTGCGGGAACATCAGGCCCTACGGCAAGAGCTTGTCGCTCTACCAGAGCCGGCCGTTCCCCGACGAGCTTGGCGGGAACAGCCGCTTCAACGACAAGAGCCTGGGGCCCTGTTGGAGCGTGCTGTCCTTCAACAAGCTCGTCGGGAGCGGTTGCTTCAACGACGGAAGCCCAAGGCCTCGTCGGAGCATCTTGCTCCTCAGCGCTTCGATCAGGAGCGCCTGCTTCAACGACAAGGACCCGAAGTCTTGTCGGAGCAAGTTGCCCCTTTGCCTCTTGCCTAGGAGCACCCGCTTCAACGACAAGAGCGCGACGCCTTGTCGGAGCAAGTTGCCCCTCTGCATCTTTGACGCTGGCTTTGGCAGCCTTCTTGCCGGCGGCTTCGGGGAGCTCTGCCGGGAAGTAGTCGCCAGAAGCCAACTTCCTCTTCCTGCCTTGCCCTACTGATGGCGTCACGGATGGCTGAGTTAGTTGGAGCACAAAAGTGCCTGGTTCCACAGGCAATTTGAGTGCGGCGCGCTTTGACAAACCATCGGCAATGTCATTCTCAGCACGTGGGACGTGCTCCATTTGTAGGCCGTCAAAGCGTTCCTCCAACTTCCTCACCTCATCTACATAAGCTTCCATCAATGGGCATTGGTAGTTCTTGTTCACTTGCCTGACGACAAGCTGCGAATCTCCCCTGACAATAAGCTTCTTGATCCCAAGGTCTGCCGCGATCCTGATACCGGCAAGCAACCCCTCATATTCTGTAGTATTGTTCGTCGCCTGTTCCTTGGGAAAGTGCATTTGGACCACGTACTTGAGGTACTCTCCGGTGGGTGCGACAAGCAGTACGCCAGCACCGGCGCCTTGCAGCGAAAAGGCACCATCAAAGTACATAAGCCATCCTTTGTTTGTCTCCTTGCCGGGGAGAGTCGTCTCTGGGATTTCTTCGTCTGGCGTTGGTGTCCATTCTGTGACAAACTCTGCCAAAACTCAGCTCTGTATGGTTGATGTACTCTCAAACTTGAGACCAAAGCTCGACAACTCCAACGCCCACTCGACAATCCTGCCTGTCGCTTCTGGATTTTGCAAAATCCTTTTCAGCGGGAAGCGAGTGACGACGGTAACTTCATGTGCTTGAAAGTAATGGCGCAGCTTTCTCGAGGCCATGAGAAGGCCGAAAAGCAGCTTCTGCACACCAGAATACCTTGACCTAGCTCCCTGCAGAAGAGAGCTCACAAAGTAGACCGGGCGCTGCACCATTTTCTTCTTTTGTATCACTTCGCCTGACTGCGCAGACGAATCCTTGTCGGCAGCAAAACTTGTCGGGGGAGCCCCTAGCTTGTCGCTGGACGTGCTTGCCGCAGTTACTGCCTCCTCATCCATCCCTCTCTCCGCTACCAGCGCAGCGCTAACCACTTGATTGGTTGCCGCTAGATACAGCAACAACTTCTCTTGTGGCTTAGGTGCGACAAGTATTGGAGGAGAGGAGAGGTATCTCTTCAAGTCTTGCAGCGCTGCCTCCGCCTCCGGAGTCCATTTCAATGGACCTGCCTTTTTTAAGATTTTGAAAAATGGCAGGGCGCGCTCAGCTGACTTGGAGATAAACCTACTGAGAGCAGCAACACAGCCGGCAAGTCGTCGTACATCCTTGACGCTCTTCGGTGCTTCAATTTGCTCAATGGCTTTGATCTTGTCAGGATTGGCTTCAATTCCACGTTGAGACACAAAGAACCCGAGAAGCTTGCCGGAGGGAACTCCAAACACGCACTTCTCGGGGTTGAGCTTCAGGTTGATCTTGCGCAGATTTACAAAAGTTTCTTCTAGATCTTGAACCAAAGTAGCCCTGTCCTTGCTTTTGACCACTATATCGTCCATATAGGCTTCCACATTTCTGTGCAGCTGAGGCTCAAAAGCAATCTGGACGGCTCTTGCAAATGTTGAACCAGCATTTTTCAAACCAAATGGCATACATACGAAACAGTATGTGCCACAGGGTGTGATAAATGTGGTCTTTTCCTCATCTTCCTCAGCCATGAAGATTTGATGATACCCTGAATATGCGTCAAGAAATGAAAGCAAATCACATCCTGCCGTGGAGTCAACAATCTGGTCTATACGGGGCAAAGGAAATGGGTCTTTGGGACAAGCTTTATTGACATCAGTGAAATCAATACAAAGCCTCCATTTTCCATTCGCTTTGCGCACGACAACAGGATTGGCCAACCACGTAGGATGGAGCACTCCTCTGACGAGGCCTGCTGCTTCCAACTTCTTGATTTCTTCCGCAATAAACTCTTGCCGCTCCACAGCTTGCTTTCTGGCTTTCTGTTTGACGGGCCTCGCGTGGGGACAAACGGCAAGGTGGTGCTCAATTACTTTCCTGGGAACACCGGGGATGTCGGACGGTTGCCATGCAAATACGTCGACATTCGCCCGCAGGAAAGCAACGAGCGCGCTTTCCTATTTGTTGTCAATTGTGGCACTGATGGTGAAGGAACCACCAGTGCCATCCTCCTTGGCGGGCACCTTCTTTGTCGCCGGCGGAGCGGCTTTGTTCTTCTTGCACTTGCCGGTGGAGCTCTCTGGTGCGTCCTCGACGGCAGCGCAGCACTCCGAAGAGGTGCACTTGCCGGAGTGGGCACAGGAGCTCTTGCCGGACTTCCTCTTGTTCTCCCCCCCGAGAGCTTCAGCGGCAAGTGCCTTGGCGGCAGTTGCGGCAGCTGCTTCCCGGTAGATCTTGTCGGCGCAAATAAGCGCATCCTTCTTGTCGCAGGGAACTGCGATAACACCTACTGGGCCTGGCATCTTCAACACGTTGTAGGCATAATGAGAGGCAGCCATGAACTTGGCGAGCGCTGGACGGCCAAGTATCCCATTATAAGGCAATGGAATATCGGCAACATCAAAGGTGACCTTCTCGGTCCGGTAGTTCAGCTCGCCGCCAAATGTCACTGGCAGCGTGATCTTCCCTTTTGGCTTGCTCCTTCCTGGATTGACTCCTTGGAAAGTACCAGTTTCCTCAAGCTCGCCGTCAGAGATTTGAAGTTTCCGGAGCACAGCGGGCGAAATCAGATTCAAGCCGGCCCCACCATCAACTAACATCTTCGTGACCTTGAGGTTGCGGATCGTTGGTGAAACCAACATCGGCAAGCACCCGACCGCCGTTGTGCGGTCAGGGTGGTCCTCAATGTCAAAGACGATAGGCGTGTCGGACCACTTCAGAAGCTTTCTGGCGTCAACAGATGGTTCCGCCGCATTGATATCACGCGCCCACTGTTTAAGTTGGCGGTGAGAAGAATGCAACGAAGCACCACCGTCAACACACAAGACTTCTGCGGCTTTCTGAAATTCGTGCTCACTGGATTCTTCATCATCTAGATCATCATCATCATCATCTTTGTCGCGGCCACGAGGAGGCCTGTCTCTCTGCTGCTGCTTGGCCTTGCCGCGACGCCCTCCTCGGGCAGTGCGCTTCTTGCCGGACCCGCCAGCACCTTCTGGGGCCTTCTCCTTGTCGCGCCTCTCATACTCAGCTTTCTGCTGTTCGACAAGCTACTCGACTCGTCGACAGTTCTGGAGATCGTGTCCCTTGGTGCGGTGGATCTTGCAATATTGCTTGTCGGAGTCGTCCTGCTTGTCGGCAGCCGCCAAGGCCTGACAGTTGGCGCACGCGGCAATCTCCTTGCCGGAGCCCTTGATTTTGGCCTTGTCGGCGCTGCCGTTGCCGCTGGACTGCTCGACGGCAAGCACAGCTTTGCCCTTTTTCTTCCTGTTGTTCCGCCGCCGACCCTTCTTTGCCGGGGCGGTACCTTCGCTGTCAGAGCTCCCCCCTGCGCCAACACCTTCACCGGGAAGTTTCCTTCCCTCTTCAGCGCGCGCACACTTGTCGGCGAGAGCATATAGCTGGCCAATGTCTCTGACCTTGGTCATCGCCATTTCCTCCCGCATCTTGCGGTTACGCACGTTCTGATGGAACGCGCTAATAACCGCAGCGGGGTGAACATCTGGGATGTTGTACTGTACGCGGCTGAACCTTTGAATGTATTTGCGCAGGGGCTCTCCTTCCTTCTGGGGGATGAGATGAAGATCACTCTCCTGGCCATGAGGTTGATGACCGCCAGTAAAGGCACCAACAAACTGATGGCACAGGTCCGCCCATGAAGAAATGGAGTTCTCCGGCAAGTGCATGAGCCATGAGACGACGTTGCGCTTTAACACGAGCGGGAAGTAATTAGCAAGAATCTTGTCGTCTCGTCCCCCGGCAGCTTGCACCGCAATGGTGTAAATGCTGAGGAACTCCGACGGGTGTGTCTTGCCATCATACTTCTCCGGCACGTCAGGCTTGAAAGCCTTGGGATTGGGCCACTGGACCTGCCGCAACTCACGGGTGAACGCTGGACAACTTACCGCGTACGGCAAGTCGCCAGGATCCCCTGGCGCATGCATGTCAACAGCGGGCCCTACGCGTCTGTCGGACTGACGATGCGCTTCTCTCCTTCGCTCGATAGTGGTACGAGCGTCTTCTCCTCTGCGTTCCTGAAGAACGAGGCGCTGGTCACGACGAGCTCGCGGGTCAGACGACGCCGTGGAATCATCGCCACGGGCGTCGTTTCGATGTGTCGGCGACCGAGGCCGTCTGGGTGGGGAGTGTACGGTTGTTGCCCCCTCGCCGTTCTTGTTGGTGACAGCATTGTCACCAGTTCTCTTGTCGGCCGCGCGCACTCGGTCGGCATCAGCGAAGCTGAGAAGGCTCTGAATGGTTGCCCTCCACTCGTCAAGCTTATCTGCTGGTGGAGGGAAGTTCAGGAGCAGCTGCGCACGCGCCAACGCTTCTGCTGGTGAGGGAGGTATCGAGTGGCGTGAGGACTGTGGGATGCTCTTACTCCTAACAGTGTTAGAAGGAGCATCTCCACGCCCAGGCGACCGCACCTCGACCCCGCCAACGTGTTGTTGCGTATGGTGACCCCACGCATCTCGAGATCGATGCGCAAGTTCATTATCCAGGGAGCGCCTGGCACCTGGGGCGTCAGGACACTGCCTGTTACGGGCTTCTTGCGAAGGCCGCGGCGTCTGAACCGGCGCAGGCGTTCCAGAACGGGCAGCACCGTTTCTGGAGCTTGCAGGGCCAGCAGCAGCGAGCAGCGCTGCGTTCCCAGATCCAGCAGCGCCGCATTGCTGGCCCGGTTTTGGACAGGTGGAGGTAATAGGAGCTCTCGCTCTCCAGTCCCCCCAGCAGCCGCAATCACATCGGCACCCTCCTGCATGGGAGCAGGCGGGTTGGACGTAGACGCACCGATGGCTGAAGTCTTCTTTTTTGGAGCCATAAGACGGAGGATGGCCCAAAAACTAACGCGCAAATCGCTAGATTAGGTTCACACAACCTCCTTCCCCCTACCTGGCGCGCCAAAGATGTCGGGGACGAATCCGCGATCACCTATGGGACCCAGGGAAGGACCCCTTTACGTTCGGCAGGGAGAGACGGTCGCACGAAGAGCAAATCTAGCGAAGAACACGACAGTGCACGAAGGAGATTTACCCAGGTTCGGGCCGCACGGATGCGTAAAACCCTACTCCTGCTTTTTGGTTTATTATCTGTATGATTGTTCTAGCTCCAGGAGCGCTACAGTACCGAGTATCTGCGTACAATACTGGGGTTCTCCATCTCCCAGTTCCTCTCCTCCTCCACGTTGCCTATGGGCCTCCTTTTATATGCACAAAGGGGTCACCAACAGGTGGCAAACAGTAAAGGTAGAGGTGGAAAGTTGCTACAGTAAGGCCATTATTACTAGGATGACATGTCCTACCTACCACTGACGGCAGGGGACAAGGGCATTAAATGCCCATGCCTTTGCTGTCCACATACATGTACCCGGACGTCTTGGACGTGGGAAAAGCCTATCCCACCTGCTCCTGCACCGCTAGCTAGAGTGTACTGCCGTCTACACAGTGCCCTGCCACACACGCTTGGAAGGACCCAGAGCGCCACGCTGGCAGAGGCACCGGAGCAGCACAGTAGCACAGTGGTATAGTAACGCTTGCCGCGGCAAGACCTTGCCGCACCTGACAGTTTGCCGCAACCCATAGCTTGCCGCGCAAGGTAACTTGCCGGGGCAAGTACCTTGCCGCAGCTGCTATCTTGCCGCAGCCAATACCTTGCCGCAGCCAATGACTTGCCGGGGCAAGTACCTTGCCGCGGCAAGTACTCTGCTACAGCAAACCTCAGGCTGGGCCTCAGCTGTCCCTCCCGGCAAGCTCCTCTTGCCGGGGCCTTAACTCTTGCTTTGTATACTTTGTTCTTGAATGGCTTAATAATCTTGAGCTTCTCTCTGGCTGTCCTCCCGCAAGCCTGGCCACGGGATGCTACTACTGCCCGTGCACAAGTACGGGGTACTAGGGTACCCCTATTCTAGTACACCAACAATGACTCTAATATCACCATCTTTATATCTCAAAACAATCATAAGGAATCAAACTTCTCATAGTATTCAATGCACTTTATATGAAAGTTTTTATTACATCCCTCTTGGATGCCTATCATATTAGGACTAAATTTATAACCAAAGCAAATTACCATGCTGTTTAAAGACTCTCAAAATAATATAAGTGAAGCATGAGAGTTCAACAATTTCTATAAAATAAAGCCACCGCCGTGCTCTGAAAAGATATAAGTGAAGCACTAGAGCAAAATTGCCTAGCTCAAAAGATATAAGTGAAGCACATAGAGTATTCTAATAAATCATGATTCATGCGTGTCCCTCTCAAAAGGTGTGTACAGCAAGGATGATTGTGGTAAACTAAAAAGCAAAGGCTCAAATTATAAAAGACGCTCCAAGCAAAACACATATCATGTGGTGAATAAAAATATAGCCTCAAGTAAAGTTACCGATAGACAAAGACGAAAGAGGGGATGCCTTCCGGGGCATCCCCAAGCTTAGGCTCTTGGTTGTCCTTGAATATTACGTTGGGGTGCCTTGGGCATCCCCAAGCTTAGGCTCTTGCCACTCCTTATTCCATAGTCCATCAAATCCTTACCCAAAAACTTGAAAACTTCACAACACAAAACTTAACAGAAAATCTCATAAGCTCCGTTAGTATAAGAAAATAAATCACCACTTTGGTACTGTTGTGAACTCATTATTTATTTATATTGGTGTAATATCTACTGTATTCAAACTTTTACATGGTTCATACCCCCGATACTACCCATAAATTCATCAAAATAAGCAAACAACACAAAGAAAATAGAATCTGTCAAAAATAGAACAGTCCGCAAAGATCCGAATTGTTCTAATACTTATGTAACTCCAAAAATTCTGAAAAATAGGAAAATAGAGGAAATTTGTATATAAATGTTGTATAAAAAATTCAGGGTTTTTCAAAGCTCCAGTGAATTATTAAAATTCTGATACTGGACGCAAAAGTTTCTCTTTTTCAGCAAGATCAAATCAACTATCACCGTAAGCCATCCCAAAGGTCTTACTTGGCACAAACACTAATTAAAACACAAAACCACATCTAACTAGAGGCTAGATGAATTATTTATTACAAAACAGAACCAAAAAAGCAAAAACAAAAATAAAATTGGGTTGCCTCCCAACAAGCGGTATTGTTTAATGCCCTTAGGCATTGATAATTTCAATGATGCTCACATAAAAGAGAAGAATTGAAGCACAAAGAGAGCATCATAAAACACATGACAAACACATCTAAGTCTAACATACTTCCTATGCATAGGCATTTTATAAGCAAACAAATTATCAAGGCAAGCAAAAACTAGCAAATGCAAGGAAGAAGAAAGAGACGATAGCAATCCCAACATGAAGAGAAGTAATTTAATAACATGAAAATTTCTACAACCATATTTTCCTCTCTCATAATAATTACATGTAGGATCATAAGAAAATTCAACAATATAGCTATCACATAACATATTCTCAACACGATCCACATGCATGCGAAGTTGACACTCTTCCAAAATAGTGGGATTAACATTAACTAAAGTCATGACCTCTCCAAACCCACTTTTATCAAAAATTTCATAAGATTGAATATTCTCCAAATATGTGGGATCTAAAGTTGACACTCTTCCGAATCCACTTTCAATATTATTGCAAACATTATTATCAATCTCATATTCATCATGGGGCTTAAATAAAATTTCAAGATCATAAGAAGAATCACCCCAATCATGGTCATTGCAACAAGTAGTGGACATAGCAAAATTAGCATCCCCAAGCTTAGGGTTTTGCATATCATTAGAACAACTAACATTAATAGAATTTATAGTAGAACCATTGCAATCGTGTTTTTCATCCAAGGAGCTATAGTGAATCACTTCATAGATTTCTTCTTTTAACACTTCATCACAATTTTTAGATTCACGCATTTCAAGCAAAACTTCATAAAGATAATCTAGTGCAATCAAATCACTAGAAATTGGTTCATCATAACTGGATCTCTTAAAAAGATTAGCAAGTGGATGAGGATCCATAAACTTTTAGCAAGCGAAGATGCGAGCAAAAAGAAGGCACATGGTACCACAAGCAAACAAAAGATCGAATGAAAAGAAGGGCGAATAAAAAGGCAAATATTTTTGTAAATCGTTTTAGAAGTGGGGGAGAGGAAAACGAGAGGCAAATGGCGAATAATGTAATGGAAGAGATGAGAGTTTATGATGGGTACTTGGTATGTCTTGACTTGGCGTAGATCTCCCCGGCAACGGCACCAGAAATTCTTCCTGCTACTTCTTGAGCTTGCGTTGGTTTTTCCCTTGAAGAGGAAAGTGTCGGGGACTGACACCTATGGGATCCCGAGGGATCCCTTTACGATTCGGTGGGGGGAGAGGTATACGCAAAGAGCAGAACCGGTGATCGACGCGGGGGGGTTTTACCCAGGTTCGGGCCGCTGATCAGCGTAAAACCCTACTCCTGCTTTGTGTTCTTATTGATGTTCTTGAGCCCAGCCTTCAGGAGCGCTTGTGATGAACAGTACGTTCAAAGAGCCGCTACGCATGCAGAATGGGCCAGAAGTTCTCCTCCCCTGTAGCAGTTGCCTTGGGCCTCCTTTTATATGCTCAAAGGGGTCTCCACGGTGGCAAAATGTACATACATTGAGGTGTAAAGTAGCTACAGGGTATCATACCTAACCCCTGACGGATTAGGACAAGCGCATTTAATGCACCGTGAGGTGTCCGTTTAGGTGTCCTCACTTTCTTGGGGATGGAAAAAGGGGCCATCCCATCAGCACCGCTTAAGCTCTCCTCCACTGGCGCATTGCCACGCATCCAGAGAAGGACCCAGAATGTCAGGCTTTGTTACTGTGCCGAAGCGGTGGCACAGTGGCGAAATCTCGCCAGGCGCTGATCCTTGCCGGGCACCAATCCTTGCCAGGCGCCAGGGCTTGCCGGGCACCGAGCTTTGCTAGGAACCAAGCCTTGCCGGGGGCCGAGGCTTGCCGGGCTCCACGGGCCATCCCGGCAAGGATCTTGTCGGGGAAGCTGGCCTTCGATTTCCAGCTTTGCTTATTTGCTGATTCTCAGATCTCCAACTTGATGATTTCCTTGATGACTTGAATCGACCTCGAGCTCATCCCGGCAAGCCTTGCCGCGAGGACGGCTACAACTGCCCGTGCACAAGTAAGGGGTACTAGTGGCCCAATACTTAGTACACCGACAGGAGCCCCCGGGCCTGGGCCATACACGAGTGCGAGGCGTTGTTGGGCTAGGCCCAAACAGTGCATGGGCACGCGTGGCAGGGAATTAACTGCTCGTAAAGATCTTGTTTTACTGTGCCCCCACTACGCGCACGGAGCGCGCGATGTGGTAAGTGTGCCAAAAAGGCTGCAAACTGTTTCACGCCCATAGAGGCGCATTCATATTTGGGGATAAACAAGGTGGCCCTGCTCCTTCCCCATAAAAAGGAGAAGTCGTGGAGGCGCAAACCTATTCACCCCCCTCTTCTTCCCAATCTGGCCATCGCCATCGCCTTTCTCTGCTCGAGCTCAGAGCGAAACCGTCCTTCTCTTCTGTTCGTTGCTCCCGCGCTCGTTCCGTCCTCCGGCTTCCATTTCCACAGTCGCCATGCTGCCCAAGGCCAGCAAAGGCAAGGGCACGGACAAGGAGGCGAAGGCTGAAGTTCCGGAGAGCGAACTAGTGAAGATGCAGAAGAGGCTCATCGTCTTCCCTCCGACGCTCGACGCCGAAACTTTGAAGGGACGATACCAATGCATGTGGGCGAAGGGAACGCAAGCTCACCCCGCCACACGCGTAATCCCAGGTGCTAGTTCCAATGGCGGATCGGACAGATACCCCTTCTTCACTGCATATTTCTATTGCGGGCTCTGTCCCCCCTTTTCCGATTTCTTCAACGACATCATGTATACATACGGCTTCCGTCTTCTTGATTTCACGCCGAACGCCGTATTTTGCATGTCGATCTTTGCCCATCTTTGTGAAAATTTCGCTGGCGTGATCCCCAATTCTGCTCTTTTCCGCCACTATTTCTATCCTCGAATCCAAAAAGGAGAGGCTCTCTCTAGATCTATTGCTTGGATTCCAAGGGCCTGGAACAAAGAGATATACCCAGATGGAGTTTACCGCGAAAAGTGGGACGAGTGGCGGGCCGAATGGTGCTGGATCCAGGAAGCAGATCCTCATCCTTTTTGCCATCCCCGGCGACAGAAGGTGGTCCGCGGCAAGGATTGGGGCGATCTCGCCGCAGAAGACGAGAAGCTCACAATCGCCACTACCAGGATCCTCCACTTGAAGGCTGCCGGGCTGACAATGGAGATGATCGGCTTCGACTTCCTTCGCCGCCGCATCGCCCCTCTGCAGAATAGGGGGAGGCCAGCCTGGGAGTATAAGAACGCAGCGGATGTCATGAGGCTGCGCGCCGGGCTGAACAACAACTTGACTGTTATGCAGCTTGGTGCTCTCCGCCAGAAGTTATTCCAGCGCGAAGACAAGCACCGGCTGCCGGCAAGGATCGTCCCCTTGTGCAACAACTCTGCACTGGGGTCAATCATTGCCTTCTTGCCGATGTTCAACGCCCACGGCCTTGACCCGACCTGGGTCGAGCCAAGCGAGGAAGAAGCGCAGAAATTCTTCGACAATCTGACGGAGAAGCCTGTCTGGCAAGAGTCAGATCTTATTCGCGCCACCACAGATCAGGAGGTAGCATACATCGCTACCAGAGTGGAGGAAGCGAATCTTGCCGCGGAGGCCGGCAGCGTTGGCTTCACAGAATGGGAAGCCAGCGATGCAGAGGTGGTGGTGGAGGCAAAACCTGCCGAGGAGAGCAAGGTTGCCGGGGAAGAAGGCGGCGCAGTCGCTGAAAACTCATCCGGCGACGACACGGCCGAAGAGGAGACGCGAGAAGAGCCCTCGTCCCCGAAGAAGACAAAGCGTGTCCTTCGGAAAGCCGCATCGGGCGTCCTGGCAAGCCAGCCTACATCGAGCGGCGAATCCCCTGGCAAGAAAGTGGCCGGCAAGACCGGACCGCGGCAGGGGGCCCTTCAACAGCCCGCGTGGCGCGCGAGACCCACTCCAGCGACCACCGCCGGAGCGGCAGGAGGGTCTCGTACAACCATGCCAGAGGCTGCCCCGGCGCCTGCCACAGCCAAGCGGCCCAGGACCTCTCCTCCGCCTCCCCGCTCAGACATCACAACGGAGGTCGACTTCGACATCTCCGGCTTCAGTCCGGAGCGGGAGGAAGAAGAGTGAGCACCTGTCACAACTTCTACCTTCCAATCTGCATCAGTCTTACTGACTTACTTGTATTGTTTCTGCAGTGACACAGAAACTTTGCTGGAGAGAATGGCGAAGAGGTCAAGGACTTCTACGGGCGACGAGCCCCCGGCAGGCTCCACTAGCATGCCAGAGACCGTCATTGTGAGCCCGGAGCCTAGTCCTCAACGCAGCCCCCAGCGTAAGTTCATTGTTCCTTTTTTCTGTTGGCTGGTGCCGAGGCTTTCATTCTTGTCGCTGATATCCTTGGGTTTGCAGGAGAAGAACGGCAACAAGGAGAAGATTGCCCCATTATGCCTCCTTCATCGACAGCTCCGCCCACAAGCACGTCCCCGGCAAGAGATCCTGCCGACGAGCATGTCCGGATCGAGGAGGAGCCGACAAGCACGGACTCCGGCAACCCACCCCCGGCAACCGGAGTTGCCGGGAGAGGCGAAGCCACCCCTCGACAGCCCGACGCAGGTACTCGATCGCCTCAGAGTGCTAGTTATTCTTTATCTTTGGTTACTCCAAAATCTAAAAACTCGATCTTATTCGGACCTCCTCCTTCACCCTTCAGAGTTCTCTGCGATGGAACATATGGACGTCGACGCCGTCATCGAGGAGACCGCCAGGGATGCTGCTGCCGAAGCGGACAGGATCACTGCCAGCGAGGCCACCAAGGATGATGTTGCCGGGGCTGGTGATGCTCTTGATGGGGAGGCCGCCTAGACAGCACAAAAGGAAATCGCGGAAGAACCTGCCGAAGAGGGCGACAGGGAAGCTGGGGACCATACTGACGGCATTCCTGCCGCAGGAGCGCCAGGCGCTGCATCGGCCGCGGAGCCCCATGTCACTGGTGAGGCGGCCACTGAAGACCAGCCATCAACATCTGACGAGCCCTCATCCAGCAAGTATCTCAAGGTTGGCCAAAACCTATTCATCAACTTGCCAGGGACGGCAAGCACCGAGGCACCAGCCGAAGGAGAAATTTTCAAGGAAATTATTGCCGCTGCCAGGCTTGAAGTCGTTGACGATCCCAGCGCTAGCAGTGGCAAGTCTGAAGAGGATCAGCTCCTTCAGGCCATGAGCGAGAACTTCCGCAAACTCCAGGCTCTCCATCGTGCCCGAAAAGAGAAGGCGGACTCCAGGATGGCAGTTGTCGAGGCAGCCGAAGCGGATTTTCAAAGGCGTGTCGCACAAATGCAAATCTGGCACGCCGAGGCCCTTCAAGAGCTGGTTGCCGGTCGAGAACAAGTGAGCCAGCAATGGAATGAGGTCCTCCTGAAGCAATCAGACATGAAGAAGGCACATGATGAAGCTGTTCAAAGGATCGCTGCCGAGGATGCTCTCCTGACGGGGCGCCGCGTTGCTCTTGACGCTTTCGAAGAAGATCTCACCGCACGTGAGCAGGCGCTCGCCGCCAAGCTTCGTAGCAAGGATGAAGACATTGAAAATCTTGTCGCGCGGCGGACCCAGGAGCTGGAGCAGAAGCACAAGGAGGCGCTCGAAGCTCTAACTGCAAGTCACGCCGGCAAGCTCAAGGAGGCCGTCGATGCTGCCGAAGTTGCAAAGGCCGCCAAGAACGAGCTAAGCGACAAAGTGAAGAGGCTGGAGACAGATCTCGACGAGCACGGCAAGGAGCTCTCGACGCTCAAGGGGGACAGGGAAAAAACCCTCCACTCCTTGTCGGAGATGCAAGTCGCCCTGTCCGACAAGACCAAGCAGCTCTCCTCTGCAGCTGATGATATTGCGGTTCTGGAGCTGAAGCTGACCACGCTGCAGAAATCACTCGAGGCCGGCAGGGCCCGTGAGAAGGCTCTACTCAAGGATCTCCAAGGAGAGAGGAACCTGCTCAAGAGCGCCGCCGCTGCCCAAAACGAGTACGAGAAGGGAGTGGAGATCTGGACTGGTCGTCTCATCGCTGCCGCGGAGAAGCTTACCGCAGAACTGTCAACCATGGGCTTGTCGAACTTCAGATATTCTTCCGAGGAGAGAATATCCCCAAGCGCCAGATTGACGATGTTCTTTGAAAGCATCATCAACGCGTTGAGGGCGCTCCAGTCTAGCCGGGCGACCCAACTGGCGAACGAGACTCGCCGGCTTTGCCGGGCCGTCCTTCGCAAGGCGCTCCTCAAGGTGGTGCACAGCAATCCCGGCATCGACCTCTCCAGCGCACTCGGCCACCTGCCAAAGGATGCAAATGTTGAGGCGCTTGAGAAGTGCATCGCGCCAATCCTTGAGAAGGTGGACTCCATCAAAAGGATCGAAGGCCAGCGCAGGGATTGAGTGCTCCTCTTTTATTCTTGCCGCCATCATCTCATGTAAAAGACAGTTAAGTCTCAAGTTAGGACTGCGGCAACTCATGGATGTAATATAATTTAACTATGTTTAGGCTCATGCTAGCTACTTTCCTTGTCTGATTCCTTTATGTATGGAGTTCACCCTACGCTTACTGAAAAACTTGCCGGCGCGCAACCTGCCGCGAGCGCTGGGTGCGGGACTTCAGCAGCCTGCTGGAGGCGCAGTGGCCGGTCAAGACTCCTTGGCGTTCTCAGTGCAGCCACTTAAATCGTTGAGCGGACTCGAAACAAAATAAGGGCGCAACTGATTACAACAAGGGTTCCTTCGCGTGCAGGTTTTCCATACAAGGGTCGGAATCGTCCAAGGAAATAACTTGGTAATAAAAGAAAAACTTGCTCTAGTTTTTAGACTTAGCTTTCTGTCTTTGTCCTTCCTCCGGCAAGCATACGATTCCAACGTCACCAACTGGTATTCATGTCTCCCTTCCCCCCCCCCCCCGGCAAATGTGCACGCGAGGAATCCTTCTGTCTTTAAGAAAAGAAAGAAGAGAAAATAAAGAGATGAAACCTTGGCGGTTCGTTAGAACTTACCCGGATCAGGTGTCATACAACATCTTAGACAAACATGCATATATGACTGTGAACATGAGAATCAATAAGGAAATGTACAACACTTAAATTTATTCATCTGTGCTCAGGGTCTGCGCCTGGCTTTGTACAAAGGATCACATGCCTTGCCGGCAAGACTTGTACAAAAAGGTGGTTGCCGGGAGCCCCCGGCAACCGCGCCTTATGGATAGAACTTGCGAAGATGTTCGATATTCCAGGAATTACTCACTGGAACGCCATCCTCGGTCTCCAGGCGGACAGCGCCAGGCCTGGTGACTCGTACTACCCGATAGGGGCCTTCCCACTTTGGCGTCAACTTGTTTGAATTCTTGGCGGACTGAATCCGTCGAAGAACAAGGTCGCCTTCCTCAAGGCTTCGGGCATGAACTTTGCGGCTATGATAGCGGCGCAAAGCTTGCTGGTAGCGTGCAGCTCGCACAGCAGCCTGAAGACGATTCTCCTCAAGGAGCACAGCGTCATCTTGCCGCAGTTGCTCTTGCTCGAGCTCATCATAAGCGAGCACTCGAGGAGATCCGTATATGAGTTCCATGGGGAGAACTGCTTCCGCTCCATACACTAGAGCGAAGGGCATCTGGCCGATGGCTCGATTTGGTGTCGTTCTGATTGACCAAAGAACCGCCGGGAACTCATCAATCCAGCGTCTTCCGCACTTTTTCAGTCTGTCAAAAGTTCTGGTCCTGAGACCGCGCAGCACTTCAGCATTGGCCCTCTCCGCTTGGCCGTTGCTTCTCGGGTGAGCAACAGAGGCAAAACAAATCTTGCCGCCAAGGTCTTGGACGTACTGCATGAAGGTGCGACTTGTGAACTGCGTGCCGTTGTCGGTGATGATCCTGTTAGGCACACCGAAACGGCAAACAATTCCTTTGAAGAACTTGACAGCCGACTGCGCTGTCACCTTCCTCACTGCTTCCACCTCCGGCCACTTTGTGAACTTGTCGATAGCGACGTACAAGTACTCAAAGCCCCCGGTAGCACGGGGAAAGGGGCCCAATATGTCGAGCCCCCAGACCGAAAATGGCCAGGAGAGAGGGATTGTTTGAAGAGCTTGAGCTGGCTGATGTAATTTCTTCGAATGAAACTGGCACGCTTCACACCTGGTTACTAGTGCAGTCGCATCCTGGAGGGCGGTAGGCCAAAAGAAACCTTGCCGGAATGCTTTTCCGGTAAGCGCTCTTGACCCTATGTGAGAGCCACACATGCCCCCATGTATCTCTGCCAACAGCTCTAGTCCATCCTCCCGAGGAATGCACTTCAATTTCACACCGTTTGGTCTCTTTCTGTACAGGACGTCATCGACGAACTTGTACATAACAGACCGACGGGCTACTCTTTCCGCTTCTTCTTGTTCCTCAGGGAGTTCACCTGTCTGAAGGAAGTGGACAATGTGCTGTGCCCATGCTGGAGCCTGAGGCTCGACAACTAGGACTAAAGGCATCCCATCCGTCGGGGAAACATTTGTCTCGACAGCAAGGGCCTGAGACCCTGCCGAAGCCTGTTGTTCCCCGGCGAGCGTGTCGATCTCGGCAACTTCCTTGCCGGCGGCTCCGGGGAGCTCTGTCGGGAAGTACTGGCCAGAGTTCAACTTTTTTCTCTTTTCTTGCCGCATTGGTGGTGCCACGGATGGTTGAGTCAATTGGAGCACAAAAGTTCCTGGTTCCACAGGCAACTTGAGGGCAGCACGCTTTGACAGGTCGTCAGCAACGCTGTTCTCGGCACGAGGGACATGCTCCATTTGGAGACCGTCAAAGCGCTCTTCCAATTTCCTCACTTCATCTACGTAGGCTTGCATCAACGGACTTTGATAGTTCTTGTTGACCTGCCTGACGACAAGCTGTGAATCACCTTTGATAATGAGCTTTTTGATACCAAGGTCTGCCGCGATCCTAAGACCGGCAAGCAAACCTTCGTACTCTGTAGTGTTGTTGGTTGAACTCTCCCGGGGAAAATGCATTTGGACTACATACTTGAGGTGCTCTCCGGTGGGTGCGACAAGCAGCACACCAGCACCGGCGCCTTGCAGCGAAAAAGCCCCGTCAAAGTACATAACCCATTACTGATCGGTTTCCTTGCCGGGGAGGCCTGTTTCTTGAACTTCTTCGTCTGGCGTCGGGGTCCATTCTGCGATGAACTCCGCCAAGGCCCTGTTCTGAATTGTGGAAGTGCTTTCAAACTTAAGGCCAAAGCTGGACAACTCCAACGCCCACTCTACGATCCTGCCGGTTGCCTCCGAATTTTGCAATATCCGTTGCAACGGAAAGCGAGTGATGACGGTGATCTCATGTGCTTGAAAATAATGGCGCAGCTTTCTCGAGGCCATAAGGAGGCCGAAAAGCAACTTCTGCACACCAGAATACCTTGACCTAGCTCCTTGTAAGAGGGAGCTAACAAAATAAACTGGGCGCTGCACCACCTTTTTCTTCTGCACAGGCTCTTCTGTTTGCGCAGATCCTGTCTTCCCGGGATCAACCCTTGCCGGGGAAGGTCTTGCCGCGTCATCTGGCGGTCCTGCCGCTGATGTTGCCTCCTCATCAGCTTCCCTCTGTGCCACCAGCGCAGCACTAACCACTTGATTTGTCGCCGCCAGATACAGCAGCAACGGTTCTTGTGGTTTAGGTGCGACTAGCGTCGACGGAGAAGAAAGGTATTTCTTCAAATCTTGCAGCGCCGCCTCCGCTTCCGGAGTCCATTTCATTGGACCTGCCTTCTTCAAAATTTTGAAGAAGGGCAGGGCGCGCTCAGCAGATTTGGAAATAAACCTGCTTAGAGCAGCAACACAGCCGGCAAGACGACACACATCCTTGACGTGTCTCGGCGCTTCAATTTGCTCAATGGCTTTGATCTTGTCGGGGTTAGCTTCAATTCCCCGGCAAGATACAAAGAATCCGAGGAGCTTGCCGGAAGGAACACCGAACACGCACTTCTCAGGGTTGAGCTTCAAGTTGATCTTGCGCAAGTTCGCAAATGTTTCTTCTAAGTCTTGAATGAGTGTTGCTTTATCCTTAGTTTTGACCACTATGTCATCCATATACGCCTCCATATTTCTATGGAGTTGTGGCTCAAAACCAATCTGGATTGCTCTAGCAAATGTTGAACCGGCACTTTTCAACCCGAAAGGCATTCGTATAAAACAATACGTACCACATGGGGTGATAAAGGCGGCCTTCTCTTCATCTTCCTTTGCCATAAAAATATGATGATACCCTGAATAGGCATCAAGGAAGGACAGGAGATCACAACCAGCGGTGGCATCCACAATCTGGTCGATGCACGGCAAGGGAAAAGGATCTTTTGGACAAGCTTTATTGATATCTGTATAATCGATACAAAGCCTCCATTTCCCGTTCGCTTTCCGCACTATAACCGGATTGGCCAACCAGGTTGGATGAAGCACTCCTTTGACCAGTCCTGCCGCCTCCAGCTTCTTAATTTCTTCGGCAATGAATTCTTGCTGCTCCAAAGCCTGTTTCCTCACCCTTTGCTTGACGGGCCGTGCATGAGGACAGACAGCAAGGTGGTGCTCAATTACTTTCCTGGGAACGCCAGGGATGTCAGACGGTTGCCATGCAAACACGTCGACATTCGCCCGCAGGAAAGCAATGAGCGCGCTTTCCTATTTGTCATCTAGGGTGGAACTTATGGTAAAAGTTCCCCCCATCCCGTCCTCCCTGGCAGGCACCTTCTTGGTTTCCGGCGGGGCAGCCTTGGACTTCTTGTTCTTGCCGGTGGAACTCTCTGGCACGTCCTCGACGGAAGCGCAGCACTCCGAAGAGGCGCGCTTGCCGGAGTTGGCGCCAAGGTTCCTGCCGGTCTTCTTCTTCCCCCCGGGAGTTCCAGCGGCAGGAGCAGATGCCCTGATGGCAGGTGCTGCAACTGCTTCCCGGTAAAGTTGGTCGGCACAGATGAGCGCATCCTTCCTATCGGAATGGATAGTGATGACGCTCAACGGCCCAGGCATCTTCAAGACGTTGTACGCGTAGTGTGATGCCGCCATAAACTTAGCCAGCACTGGCCGACCAAGGATCCCATTGTATGACATGGGGATCTTGGCGACATCAAACACCACCTTTTCGGTCCTGAAGTTAAGCTCACTGCCAAATGTTACCGGCAGCGTGATCTTGCCCTTAGGCTGGGTTCTTCCCGGGTTGACCCCTTGAAACGTACCCGTTTCCTCGAGATCTTCGTCGGGAATCTGAAGCTTTGTGAGCACATCTGGTGAGATTAAATTTAGGCCGGCCCCGCCGTCAACTAACATCTTCGTCACCTTGAGGTTGCGAATTGTCGGGGAAACCAACAATGGCAAACACCCGACCGCAGTTGTGCGATCAGGATGATCCTGGGCGTCAAAGATGATAGGCGTGCTGGACCACTTCAGAGGCCTACATGCATCGGGGGATGGCTCTGCCGCATTAACCTCCCGCACCCACTGTTTAAGTTGGCGGTGGGAAGAATGCAGCGAGGCACCCCCATCAATGCACATAGCCTCCGTAGCCTTCTGGAATTCCTGCTCACTGGATTCGTCATCTTCTTCATCATCATCTCCTTCTTTATCTCGGCCCCGAGTGGGCTGATCCTTCTGCTGTTTGGCCTTGCCGCGGCGACCCCCTCGGCCACCGCGTTTCTTGCCGGACCCCTCAGCACCATCTTGGGCCTTCTCCTTGTCTTGCCTCTCGTATTCGGCCTTCTACTTCTCGGCAAGCTGCTCAACTTGCCGGCAGTTCTGGAGATCGTGGCCCTTAGTGTGATGGATCTTGCAGTACTGCTTGCCGGAGTTCTCTGGCTTGTCGGCAGCCGCCAAGGCCTGACAGGAAGGGCACCCAGCAAGATCCTTGTCAGGGTCGCCAACCTTGGCCTTCTTGGCGGCACCAGGGTTGCCGGATTCCTCGACGGCAAGCACGGCCTTGCCTCCGTGCTTCCTATTCTGCCGCCGGCCTTTCCTTGACGGAGCCGCGGCATCTTCTTCTTCTGAGTCGCCTGTCGCACCAACAGCTTCACCGGGGAGTTTCCTCCCCTCTTCAGCTCGAGCACACTTGTCGGCCAAAGTGTAAAGCTCGGCAATACTCCTGACTTTGTTCATTGCCAACTCTTCCCGCATCCTGCGGTTACGCACGTTCTGATGGAACGCGCTAATGACAGCAGCAGGATGAACATCAGGAATATTGTACTGCACTCGGCTGAATCTCTGCATAAACTTGCGTAGGGACTCGCCCTCCCTCTAAGGGATGATGTGCAAATCACTTTCTTGGCCAGGAGCTTGGTGGCCTCCACCAAAGGTGCCAACAAACTGATGGCACAGATCTGACCAGCAAGAAATAGAATCCTCCGGCAGATGCATCAACCACGACCTGACGTTGGGTTTGAGCACCAACGGGAAGTAGTTGGCAAGTATCTTGTCATCTCGGCCCCCGGCAGCCTGCACCGCAATGGTGTAGATGCTCAGGAACTCCGAGGGATGAGTCTTGCCGTCGTATTTCTCCGGGACCTCTGGCTTGAAGGTTCGGAGATTGGGCCATTGGACTTGCCGCAGCTCACGGGTAAACGCCGGAGGTCCTACCTCGTAAGGCAAGTCTCCTACGTTCCCTGGCGCAGGCTCGTCGACAACCGGCCCCGCGCGTTTATCAGACTGATAGCGCGCTTCCCGCCGCCGCTCGATGGTTGTTCGAGCGTCTTCCTTGCCTCTTTCCTGGAGAACTAGACGATGATCACGGCGCATCCGTGGATCGGACGACGCCGTGGAAACTTCCTCATGGCGGTCGACTTGCTGAGTCGTCGGCCGCCGCTGATGTCGAGGAGGAGAGTGCACTGTAGTTGCACCACCTCCGGTTTTCTCTACACCGGCTCGCATCGGATCGATGGGCCTCCGCTGAGAGGGCCCTGCCTCTTGTGGTCCATCCTTGTTAGCGAAGCCGATAAGGCTCTGGATAGTAGCTCACCACTCCTCCATCTTCTCCGGGGTGGGAGGAAAATCGAGGAGCAGCTGCGCACGTGCCAAGGCTTCCGCTGGTGTAGGTGGTGGCGACAGGCGCGAGGTGCGTGAGGTGCTCTGACTCCTAACCAAGTTAGAAGGAGCACCGCCACGGTCACGCGACCGCCCACCACCTTCGCCGGCAGCTCGGTGTGCATGCTGGTCCCGCGCATCTTGGGATCTATGCGCAGAAACCTTTTCGTGGGGACGCCCCGAACCACCAGCGCCATGATGTCGCTCGTCTCGCACGACCTGGACAGGTTGGGAGGCTCGCGCCGGCGCGGGAGCTCCAGCAGGCGCTCTTCGATCCCTAGAGTTTGTTGTGCCACCCGTAGGCAACACAACACCATCTCTAGATCCAGCGGCGCGCAAGTTACCACTGCCACTGCGAACGATACCGCTCGCTTGGCTTGGGTCACCAGAACGCCGCGGGGGTTCCAGTCCTCTTCCTTCTGCACCCACACCATCGCCTATCTGCGACGGCGCGGGCAAAACGGACCCGGACGGTTGTGCTGCTGCAACATTATTCTTCTTGGGCGGCATGATGACGAAGATGATGAAGAAATTAGGGCGTCGACCACCAGATCAGGTTCACGCAACTTCAATCTCCCTACCTGGCGCACCAAAGATGTCGGGGACTGACACCTATGGGATCCCGAGGGACCCCTTTACGATTCGGCGGGGGGAGAGGTATACGCAAAGAGCAGAACCGGTGATCGACGCGGGGGGTTTTTACCCAGGTTCGGGCCGCTGATCAGCGTAAAACCCTACTCCTGCTTTGTGTTCTTATTGATGTTCTTGAGCCCAGCCTTCAGGAGCGCTTGCGATGAACAGTACGTTCAAAGAGCCGCTACGCATGCAGAATGGGCCAGAAGTTCTCCTCCCCTGTAGCTGTTGCCTTGGGCCTCCTTTTATATGCTCAAAGGGGTCTCCACAGTGGCAAAATGTACATACATTGAGGTGTAAAGTAGCTACAGGGTATCATACCTAACCCCTGACGGATTAGGACAAGCGCATTTAATGCACCGTGAGGTGTCCGTTTAGGTGTCCTCACTTTCTTGGGGATGGAAAAAGGGGCCATCCCATCAGCACCGCTTAAGCCCTCCTCCACTGGCGCATTGCCACGCATCCAGAGAAGGACCCAGAATGTCAGGCTTTGTTACTATGCCGAAGCGGTGGCACAGTGGCGAAATCTCGCCAGGCGCCGATCCTTGCCGGGCACCAATCCTTGCCGGGTGCCAGGGCTTGCCGGGCGCCGAGCTTTGCTGGGAACCAAGCCTTGCCGGGCGCCGAGGCTTGCCGGGCTCCACGGGCCATCCCAGCAAGGATCTTGCCGGGGAAGCTGGCCTTCGATTTCCAGCTTTGCTTATTTGCTGATTCTCAGATCTCCAACTTGATGATTTCCTTGATGACTTGAATCGACCTCGAGCTGATCCCGGCAAGCCTTGCCGCGAGGACAGCTACAACTGCCCGTGCACAAGTAAGGGGTACTAGTGGCCCAATACTTAGTACACCGACAGAAAGGGTGATGCAGCAAAGTAGAGATAAGTATTTCCCTTAGTTTGAGAACCAAGGTATCAATCCAGTAGGAGACAACACACAAATCACCGAATACCTGCACAAACAATCAAACAACTTGAATCCAACGCGATAAAGGGGTTGTCAATCCCTTCACGGTTATTTGCAAAAGTGAGATCTGATAGAGATAGATAAACGATAAAGTAAATATTTTTGGTATTTTTTTGTTTTATAGATCGGAAAGTAAAAGATTGCAAAATAGTAGATCGGAAACTTGTATGATGGAAAATAGAAGATTATATGATGGAAAATAGACCCGGGGGCCATAGGTTTCACTAGAGGCTTCTCTCAAGATAGAAAATAATACGGTGGGTGAACAAATTACTGCCGAGCAATTGATAGAAAAGCGCAAAGTTATGACGATATCTAAGGCAATGATCATGAATATAGGCATCACGTTCATGTCAAGTAGACCGAAACGATTCTGCATCTACTACTATTACTCCACACATCGACCGCTATCCAGCATGCATCTAGAGTATTAAGTTCATAAAGAACGGAGTAATGCATTAAGTAAGATGACATGATGTAGAGGAATTAACTCAAGCAATATGATGAAAACCCCATCTTTTTATCCTCAATGGCAACAATACAATACGTGCCTTGCTGCCCCTACTGTCACTGGGAAAGGACACCGCAAGATTGAACCCAAAGCTAAGCACTTCTCCCATTGCAAGAAAAACCAATCTAGTTGGCCAAACCAAACCAATAGTTCGAAGAGAATTACAAAGATATCAAATCATGCATATAAGAATTCAGAGAAGATTCAAATAATATTCATAGATAAGCTGATCATAAATCCACAATTCATCGGATCTCGGCAAACACACCGCAAAGAAGTATTACATCGAATAGATCTCCAAGAACATCGAGGAGAACATGGTATTGAGAATCAAAGAGAGAGAAGAAGCCATCTAGCTACTAGCTATGGACCCGTAGGTCTGTGGTAAACTACTCACGCTCCATCGGAAGGGCAATGGTGTTGATGTAGAAGCCCTTCGTGATCGAATCCCCCTCCGGCAGGGTGCCGGAAAAGGTCCCTAGATGTGATCTCACGGGTACAGAAGGTTGTGGTGGTGGAAAACTGTTTTCGTGGATGCCCCTGTTGGTTTGGGGATATATGAGTATATATAGGCGAAAGAATTAGGTCAGGAGGTGCACAAGGGGCCCACAAGGGTGGGGGGCGTCCCTACCCCCCTGGGCGCGCCCTCCATCCTTGTGGCCGCCTCGTCGCTCCTCCGACTTCATCTTCAAGTCTCCTGGTTTCCTTCTAGTCCAAGAAAAATCATCGCGAAAGTTTTATTCCGTTTGGACTCCATTTGGTATTCCGTTTCTGCGAAACTCAAAAACAAGGAAAAAACAGAAACTGGCACTGGGCTCTAGGTTAATAGGTTAGTCCCAAAAATAATATAAAATAGCATATTAATGCATATAAAACATCCAAAATAGATAATATAATAGCATGGAACAATCAAAAATTATAGATACGTTGGAGACGTATCACACAACAACATAGAGAGGGAGAAACACCATATGATCCAACTATATTAACAAAGCTCACGATACATCAAGATCGTGCCAAATCAAGAACACGAGAGAGAGAGAGAGAGAGATCAAACACATAGCTACTAGTACAAACCCTCAGCCCCGAGGGTGGACTACTCCCTCCTTATTATGGTGGCCATCGGGATGATGAAGATGGCCTCCGATGATGATTTGCCCCTTTCGGCAGGGTGACGGAACAGGGTCCAGATTGGTTTTTCGTGGCTACACAGGCTTGCGACGGCGGAACTTCTGATCTAGGGTTATTTCTAGGGGTTTCTGCATTTATAGGATTTGTTGGTGCCGGTTTCATGCAAAGATGGGCCTTAGGGGGCCCACTACTGTCGGTGCAACAAACCCTGGGTCGTTGCCCAGACCGTGCACATGCCCGAGATCAAGATTGCAGCATCCAAGACAAGGCCAAAATGAAGAGATAGGCTCTTTGAGGAATCAAAGGGCAGGTTGAGAAAACCAAGTCAAGCCAAGAAGCAAGACACCGCTAAGGGAAAACCTCCCTTGCCGGGCAGGAGAGCCTGGCGAGGTCAAGGTTGCCCCAGAAGCAAGCTTTAAGACCGCCCCGGCAGGCCCGCCGGGTCCTACGAAGGCAAAACACCCCGCCAAGGCTTCACTGCCCCACCTCACAGCAACGCAAGTCATCGATCGGTGCGGTGTCAAGCCCCAAAGTGACTAACTGGCTGTCTTTTGCCACATGGCAGCCATTTCCTACAGGAACCGCATCCAAATGACACCCGTCCAGCGACGTGTCATGCGGACAGGAGAGAAGATGGCCAAACAGCCCGGCAAGGCATTCCGGGCAGGCCATGATGTGATGCTAAGCAGCGCATTTAATGCGTACTACTTTGTCTGCAGAGTAGATATGATAGCACTGTTTTCTATCTAATCAGTACACAATGACTAATTTTCCACTGTGGTGACCCCTTGATCTATGAAAGGAGGCCCATGGCAACCATAGAAAGGATTCGGACCCTGGTACACTCGTACGCGCGTAGCTGCTCTCGCCCCGAGGCAACCCTGCCGAGCAAGAGCGCTGCGTTTCCACCACCATCCACCATCAATCCACCAAAGCAGGAGAAGGGTTTTACGCCTCGCGGCAGCCCGAACCTGGGTAAAACTGCCCGTGTGATCTCCGCCGCGCTACGCTGCACTCCTCCGCTCTTTGTGCAACGTGCTCAGTCCCCCTGCCGAACCAAAAGGGGCTCGTGGCCACATAGGTGCCGTGGTTTCCCACGACATCATTGGCACCGCAGGTAGGGGGAAGCGCTTGCGTGAACCCGAGAAGTGTACGTAGCGCGTCATCTTCACCGCCATCTTCTTCATCAACGGCTCCATCGTCCATGGCGCCCAAGAAGAAGCCCGGCACCGTAGCTCATCCATCCACCTCGAAGGCCCCGCCGCACGTGACCGCTGACGCCGCGGGGGCTACGGGGACGCCAGGAGGTGTTGGACGCTGCGGGGGATGTGGTCGGCGCAGGCGGCGTCGTTACCACCTCCCCTGCGGCCGAAGCAGGAGCAGGAGGCACCGGAGAAGGACAGCACCAACTACATTCCAGCGACCACGCCCCATGAGGTACGGGAGGAGAGATCATTCCATCTGCACCTCCCCGTCCGGCCGCGGGGCATAGCCGCAGTGGGGGTACTCGCTCTGGGGGGAATCGCAACTCCCCGACCACTCCCGCCGCGGGTGCGGCCGCAGAACATGCGCCACCCCCGGAACGAGCCGACCTAGCCGCTACATTAAACGGAGCCGCTGGCCCTCAAGAGCCTCCACCTCGTCACCACGTCGTCCAGGCGGCTGGCTCACGACGATGAGAGCACGGCGCGACCGCTACCGGCACCGTCAGGAGCCGGGCGACGTTACGGTCTTCATCGACATCCATGCCAAGCACCGCTTCGGAGGCCATGGCGTGGGCTCAGCTGCTGTTGAAATTTCCGCCAGCAGCCGATCAGATGGATGAGTGGAGAGCCACCATTCAGAGTCTAATTGGATTCACTGAGGTGGGAGGATCGCAGCGGGCTGGCTCGCCACGGCCTCCCCAGGCAGCGACAACGGCCCATGCTGCTGGCCGTGCGGATGGAGCCACTCCTACGGTGCAGTCCCCTCCACAGTAGTCGGCGTGGAGCCGCGCAACCAAGAACCCGACGATGTCTCGATGGCTTCGTCCGACCCTCGAGCGCGTCAAGGCCAACGACGAGTCCTGGAGGACAGGCAGAGGGGAGGCGCGCGTGTCACCACAGAGCGACACCGCGGCGCCCACCGCCAGTCCGACAGGCGCGATGGCCTCGACGTCGACGAGCCGGCACTCGCTGAAGGCGGGTACCTGCCTTTTGAGGCTGGGTGCCCTGCCTTCACCCGCGAGCTGCAGCAGGTCCGTTAGCCGTCCACTCGCATGTTCAAGCTGGAGATACCAAAGAAGTATGACGGGAGACTGAACCCAGCAGAGTTCTTGAGCATCTACACCATCGTTGTTCAAGCTGCCGGGGGAAGAGATGAGAAGGTATTCGCCAACTACTTCCCTTTGGCACTCAAGCCAAATGTGAGGTCTTGGCTGATGCACCTGCCGGATAACTCCATTTTGACCTGGGCTGACCTGTGCCATGAGTTCGTTGGCGCCTTCACGGGCGGCCATCAAGAACCAGGGCGGCGAATGACTTGCAGCTTCTCCCGCAGAAGGAAGGCGAGAGCCTGTGGAAATACATGCAAAGATTCAGCCGAGTCCACAGGAATATTCCAGACATCCACCCGGCAGCTGTGATAGCTGCGTTCCAGTCCAACGTGCGCAATCATCGGATACGTTCCAAGATGAACGTTCGATTGCCCAAGACTGTGAAGGAGCTTTACACTCTGGTGGATAAGTGTGCTCGAATAGAGGAGGGGAGGAAGCTCCCCAGAGAAGAGGATGGCGTCGACATCGATTCAGAGGATGATGACGAGGCCACCAGTCAAAAAGAAGAAGAACAAGAAGCGCAACAAAAGGCGCAAGGATAAAGCAGTGATGACCGTTGAGGGATCGGGCACGCCTAGTACCGGCAAGAAAGCCAAGGCTGAGATACCCGGCAAGGAAGCGGCCGCCTGCACTGATTGCTGGGAAGCCGCGACTACCGAGAAGGCTGGGAAAGGCGATGGCCCGTACTGCAAGATCCATCGGACCAAGGGCCCCAATCTCTAGGAGTGTCATCAGGTTGAGGAGCTTGTCAAGAAACAGAGGGCTGAATATGAGAAGCGAGATAAAGAGAAAGGTTAGAATGGCGCTAGCGGAAAGGGCCGGGGTGGCGAAGCAACCCGCCCCGGTAAGGCTCCTTAGAATCATGGGAAACCCGCCAGATGCCGTGAGAAGGAGGATTGCAACGATGAGAGTGATGGAGGAGATGAAGAGGAAACCAGCGAGCAGGAATTCCAGAAAGCCACTGACGCCATGTGCATTGACGGGGGTGCATCTTTGCACTCCTCCCACCGCCAACTTAAACGGTGGGCGTGTGAAGTCAATCCCGTGGAGCCAGCGGCAGACTCTCAAAGGTCACTCAAGTGGTCCCGCACGCCCATCATCTTCGACGAAGAGGACCACCCTGACCGCACCACCATGGTAGGTGCTTGCCGTTGTTGGTATCACCAACAATCCGCAACCTCAAAGTCACAAAGATGTTGGTTGACGGCGGGGCTGGGTTGAATCTGATTTCTTCAAAGGTCATCAGCAAACTCCAGATAGCAGAAGAACAGCTCAAGGTTACTGGTACGTTTCAAGGAATCAACCCCTGCAGGAGTCGTCCTTAGGGGAAAATCACATTGCCGATGACATTTGGGGGAGAGTTGAATTACCAGACTGAGAAGATCGTATTTGATGTGGTTGACCTCCCCCTGCCATACAATGGAATCCTTGGTCGCCCAGCTCTGGCCAAGTTCATGGCAGCATCCCACTATGCCTACAACACCTTGAAGATGCCAGGGCCGGTGGGCGTCATTCCCATTCCATCAGACAAGAAGGACGCAATTATTTGCATGGACAAGATGTACCGGGAAGCAGTCGCGGCAGAGGCCACTAAAGCTGCAATCCCCGCCAAGGAAAGTAATGGAAAGAAGAAGGCTAACAGGGATGCCGACAAGGAATCCAGGAAGCGTACCTCTTCGGGGTATGCGCGCCTGTTGATGACTCGCCGGAGAGTTCCAATAGCAAGAGATCCAAGCCTTCTACACCCGCTGTGAAAAAGGTCCCGGCAGGGCTGGCTGGCGCTGATGGTACCTTCACTATCAGGGCCACCCTCGATGACAAATAGGAAAGCACGCTCGTTGCCTTCCTGCGGGCGAATGTCGATGTGTTTTCCTGGCAACCATCTGACATCCCCAGTGTTCCCAGGGAGGTAATCAAGCACCACCTTGCTGTCTGACCACATGCCCGACCCGTCAAGCAGAATGTCCGAAGCAAGCTTTGGAGCGGCAACAGTTTATTGCCGAGGAGATCAAGAAACTTGAGGTAGCTGGTCTGGTTAGAGGAGTGTTGCATCCAACGTGGTTAGCAAATCCTGTGGTGGTATGCAAGGCTAATGGGAAGTGGAGGTTGTGCATAGATTTTACGGATCTGAAGAAGGCATGCCCGAAGGACCCATTTCCCTTGCCGCTCATCGACCAGGTTGTGGATTCCACCTCTGGGTGTGACCTGCTTTCCTTCCTGGATGCCTACTCTGGATATCATCAGATCTTCATGTCCAAGGAAGACGAAGAGAAGACCGCATTCATCACCCCGTGTGGCACATACTGCTTCGTGTGGATGCCTTTCGGGTTGAAGAGCGCCGGGTCCACTTTCGCAAGAGCAGTCCAGATTGGTTTCGATTCACAGTTGCACAGAAACATTGAGGCTTTTATGGATGATGTTGTGCTCAAGACCAATGACAGATCAACTCTCATTCAGGATTTAGAAGAGACATTTGCTAATCTGCGCAAGATCTACTTGAAGCTAAACCAGGAGAAGTGTGTGTTTGGCGTTCCTTCCGGCAAGCTACTTGGCTTCTTTGTGTCCCACCAGGGGATAGAGGCCAACCCCAACAAGATCAAGGCTATCGAGCAGATTCAAGCACCCAAGACAGTCAAGGACGTGAGGCGTTTGACTGGGTGTGTTGCCACGCTTACCAGATTCATTTCCAAGTCTGCCGAGCGTGCCTTGCCATTCTTCAAGATTTTGAAAAAGGTAGGACCCATGGAGTGGACCCCAGAGGCAGACGCTGCACTACAAGATTTGAAGGCCTACCTTTCCTCTGTGCCCACTTTGGTCGCTCCAAAACCTCAAGAGCCATTGCTGCTATACTTGGCGGCAACTAATCAAGTGGTTAGCACAGCACTGGTGGCACAGAGGGAAGTGGATGGAGCAGCAGACATAGCTGGTCTCCCTTCTGGGGAGGAAAGTAAGCACACCCCGGCAAGGTCAGAAGCAGATCAAGATGGAGAAGAGCAAAGCAGCAGAAGCAGTTCTCTGGTCATGGCAAAGAAGAAAGTGGTGCAGCGCCCAGTATACTTCGGCAGCTCCCTGTTGCAGGGGGCTAGATCTAGGTACTCTGGCGTGCAAAAATTGATTTTTGGACTTGACATGGCCTCAAGGAAACTGCACCACTACTTCCAAGCCCATGAGATCACAGTTGTCACCCGTTTCCCTTTACAACGGATACCCCAAAACCCTAAGGCTACCGGCAGGATAGTGGAGTGGGCTTTGGAGTTATCCAACTTTGGTTTGAAGTTTGAGAGCACATCAACCATTCAGAGCAGAGCGTTGGCAGAGTTTATTGCAGAATGCATGCCAACTCCTGACGAAGAGGTGTTGGAGACAGTTATTCCCGGCAAGGAAGCGCCCCAAGAATGGATCATGTATTGCGATGGTGCCTTCTCCCTACAAGGTGCAGGGACTGGCGTGCTTCTCGTTGCTCTCACTGGAGAGCACCTGAAGTATGTCGTCCAGATGCATTTTCCCCGGGAGGAGGCTACCAACAATACATCAGAGTATGAAGGGCTCCTTGCCGGGCTCAGAGTTGCAATGGAACTGGGGATCAAGAAGCTGATCATCCGCGGAAACTCACAACTTGTGGTGAGACAAGTCAACAAGGATTACCAAAGTCCATTGATGGAGGCATACGTTGAGGAAGTGAGAAAGTTGGAGGAGCGCTTTGACGGATTGCAAACAGAGCACGTACCCCGTGCGGAAAACAGCATTGCTGATCATCTATCGAAGTGCGCTGCGCAAAAGTTCCCTATGGAACCAGGAACTTTTGTTCTCCATCTGACTCAGCCCTCCATATCCCCGGCAACAATGGCCAGAAAGATGAGGAAACTGGACTCCGGCAAGCCTCTCCCGGTAGAACCTTCCAAGGATCCCGACAGAAAGCTTGTCAGGCGCAACTCCCCTTCGATCACTGAGCTGCATCCTCCCGCCAGGCCACCGGTCCCCGCGGTCGAGGATTGCACTCTCACGAATGAGGAGGTGCCGTTAGTCCTCGCTGCCGAGCCACAGGCTCCGCCTTGGGCACGGCACATAGTCCATTTCCTCCAAACTGGAGAACTTCCCGAAGAGCAAGAAGAAGTTGAAAGAGTAGCCCGGAGGGCCAGTATGTATCAGTTCATTGATGACACGCTGTACAGAAGGAGGCCCAACGGTGTGAAATTGAAGTGCATTTGTCGGGAAGGAGGAAAGGAACTGCTGGCGGAGATACACAAGGGTATGTGCGGCTCCCACATTGTATCAAGGGCGTTGGTTGGGAAAGCTTTCCAGCAAGGATTCTACTGGCCATTTTTGGCTCCAAGATGTGGTCGAGCTTGTCACCAAGTGTGAAGCCTGCCAGTTCCATTCCAAGAATATCCACCTACCTGCCCAAGATCTTCAGACAATCCCTTTGTCATGGCCATTTTCAGTCTGGGGGATCGATATCCTTGGCCCTTTCCCCTGTGCTGCCGGGGGCTTTGAATTCTTGTTCGTTGCAATCGACAAGTTTACAAAGTGCCCAGAAGTAGAGCCCGTGAGAAAGGTGACTGCTCAGTCAGCTATCAAGTTCTTGAAAGGATTGGTGTGACGCTTTGGAGTTCCTGCTCGGATCATCACTGACAACGGCACCCAGTTCACGAGTCGCGCCTTCATGCAATACATTCATGCCCTCGGGAGCAAAATCTCGTTCACCTCTGTGGCCCATCCAAGGAGCAACGGGCAAGCTGAGAGGGCGAACGCTGAAGTGCTGCGAGGACTCAAGATGAGAACATTTGATAGGCTGCAGAAGTGTGGCAAGCGGTGGATCGATGAGCTGCCGGTGGTCCTTTGGTCCCTCAGAACGATACCAAATCGAGCTACCGGGCAGACTCCCTTCTCCCTAGTCTATGGGGCAGAAGCAGTTATCCCCACGGAACTCATTTACTGGTCACCTCGAGTGCTTGCCTACGATGAAGTAGCGCAAGATCAGCATCGGTGTGACGACGCTGTGCTACTCGAGGAGAATCGTCTCCGGGCTGCTACATGTGCCGCACGCTATCAGCAAGCCCTGTGTCGCTATCACAGCCACAGGGTTCAAGCCCTGTGTTTTCAGGAAGGCAACCTTGTCCTTTGGCGTGTTCAGTCCCCCAAGGGTGCAAATAAGTTGACGCTGAAGTGGGAAGGCCCGTACCGGGTAGTACGAGTCACCAGACCTGGCGCAGTCTATCTGGAGACCGGAGATGGCATTCAGTTGCAGAACTCATGGAACATTGAGCGTCTCCGGAAGTTCTACCCGTAAGGCGCGGCTGTCGGGCCCTGCCCGACAGCCACCCTTTTGTACATGCCTTGCCTCTGTTGCATGTAACCCCTTGTACAAAGCCAGGCGCAGACCCTAAGTAACAGAGAAATAAATGAAGCGCTGGGGGGCCCCCAACAAATTGCATGCATTCATAAGCATATCATGAGCATTGCATGTTCATGTAGATAAGATCGCATGAGGCATCATTTTCATCTGCATCAAACTGCAGGCTCCTACCGTGGATTCGGTCCCAAAAAAGGAGAAGAGAAGACAAGCCTACATTGTGATCCTCGGCAAGCCCAAACAGATAAGTTCTCTCTCTTATCCATACGCATTCTATAAGTAAAAACTTGTGCATAGGAAAACCTCGCCGCTTTCAAAACTTAGGTGCTCCCGTCCCTTGACTCGAACGTTGCTTTGGTCGGGGAGGTTGTAGTGGCCTTTGGGAGAAAGTTGGCGGGGGGCTGGTCCCTCTTTACGATTTGTGCCCGGCAGGCCCAGCCCTGCGGCAGCAAACTAAGGGTACCGGCAGGATAGCCTACCGGGGAAAAACTTGTTTACTTGAGCGTATAGAGGCATTCTCCCTCTGCATGGACATGTTACATCCACAAGTGCCCGGCAAGGTTTATCTTTTTCATTAATATGCTGATCAACAAGTACAGACCTTATAGAACACAAACATGGATAAAAGGGATTACATAATTTGAACTAAAGTTTGGCAAATGCCTACATATTTTAGATTGAAAAAAGATAAGTGCCCCATGACGCCCTTTCTTGCCCCTCCCCTTCTAGGCACTGCAGCATGAGGTGAAGAGGGCAAAAGGAGCGCCTGGGTAGAAGCCTAGCCTGACCCCGTCGGGTCCCCTGACGAGGAGCCTAGCGAGAGTGGGAGGGCGCGGGCAAAGGTGATGGTGAAGAGATCGGCGGAGACGACCCGCCGACCGCCACCACCAGGGCCAGCAGGACGCGGCAGGGCGAACGAAGCTACAGCCCGCGAGGAAGCCTGCCGGGGTCCAGCTAGAAGGCTGCTGGAGGAGCCAGGAGCACCACCCCCACCCCTGCATCCAACTCCCCAGCAAATCACCTTGCCGGGGAGGAGATGCAGGTGCAGATGATGGTGCCGCCGCCTGACGGTGATGGTGCGGCTGGTGCTCAGTCGGAGTCAGAGTCGTCGCTCTCCCAGCCGATGTTGTCGTCATCGCCGTCACTGTCCTCCTCATCACTATCGCTCGAGGAGGGGCTTTCGTCGTCGGTCGAGCTCTCCGCGTAGCACCCTAAACAAAGCACCCGAGCTCCCGAAAACCTTGACGGAAAGGAAATCGGACTCCATTAACTTAAAATGGAGAACGTGCCCTTCCGACAAGCTATGGGCGCGGGCAAAGGTCTTCCAGTCACGGCGGAAGTACATGACATGAGGGGCGGGGAAATCCACATCCACCCGTATGCTGCCATTCCCGCAACCCCTCATGTGTAATCTCAACGCACGCGGCTATTCGAGCTCCATCGCCCTTGCGAATGGGGTGGGGAGATGAAGGCGGCCGAACGGAGGCTTATACAGCCTAATGACAAACTCCAGAGGCTGGTCTCCAATGTGGCCTTCCATCGGAGGAGGGGCGGCCGGCGGGGGCGCAATTAGAGCACCACCCCGTCCCCCTCGGCCCCGTGCGCCACGACGGCCTCGACCTCATCCTCTCCCACCTCCCCTCATCGTAGGCTCTATCCCCGCATCTTCGGGGGGAGGAGGGAGACGCTGTCAAGCAGAAGTTCTCGTCGCCACTTGGGGAGGATCGGACCCCCGACCTCTCAGCATGACAGACGTGGGCAACTGCAGAAATGGAGAAGTAAGGAGGTGTGGAGGAACATCTCGCACTGCGCCCCCTTTTTATAGGCGGGCGTGGCAGGGGGCTGGGTTTTCTTCATGGAGGTGGCCGCCCCGCTCGGCCAGTCCGGCTCCTCCTCGCCATTAACGGCTCGAAGAATCAAGGCCGACCCCCTGCGCCAATCCACGACCCCTAGCTTTCTGCCATGGCACTCATTCCCACACCCTCTGCATCCACCACCAACCTTGCGCAATGCATGCAATACATGTGGTAGAAGCACTTGGAGCAGGGAGGGATAGTGGGGTGGCAGTTACCGCCCCGTGAACAAGGGACATGGGTAACTCCACGGATCGTGGCCCATTATCTCCATCACTGCGGTTGGCGTTACGCGACGGGCGGAAGAACCGAAAACTGAACTGGGCTCAGATTAATGAAGAAGCAAAGAAGATCTCAAAGGACAAGCAGCTATTTCCTCCTCGCCTATGCACAAGTTAGGGCCTACCCCGACGACGCCCGACAGCGCGTTCGGGCCAGGCCCGGGGGCTCCTGTCAGTGCAACAAACCCTTGGACTGTTGCCCAGACCATGCACAGGCCCGAGATCAAGATTGCAGCATCCAAGACAAGGCCAAGATGAAGAGATAGGCTCTTTGAGGAATCAAAGGGCAGGTTGAGAAAACCAAGTCAAGCCAAGGAGCAAGACACCTCTAAGGGAAAACCTCCCTTGACGGGCAGGAGAGCCTGGCGAGGTCAAGGTTGCCCTGGAAGCAAGCTTCAAGACCGCCCCGGCAGGCCTGCCGGGTCCTATGAAGGCCAAACACCCCGCCAAGGCTTCACCGCCCACCTCACAGCGACGCAAGTCATCGATCGGTGCGGTGTCAAGCCCCAAAGTGACTAAGTGGCTGTCTTTTGCCACATGGCAGCCATTTCCTACAGGAACCGCCTCCAAATGACACCCGTCCAGCGACGTGTCTTGCACATAGGAGAGAAGGTGGCCAAACAGCCCGGCAAGGCATGCCGGGCAGGCCATGATGTGACGCTAAGCGGCGCATTTAATGCGTACTGCTCTGTCTATAGAGTAGATATGATAGCACTGTTTGCTATCTAATCAGTACACAATGACTAATTTGCCACTGTGGTGACCCCTTGATCTATAAAAGGAGGCCCTTGGCAACCATAGACAGGATTCGGACCCTGGTACACTCGTACGCGCGTAGCTGCTCTCGCCCCGAGGCAACCTTGCCGGGCAAGAGCGCTACGTTTCCACCACCATCCACCATCAATCCACCAAAGCAGGAGTAGGGTTTTACACCTCGCGGCGGCCTGAACCTGGGTAAAATTGCCCGTGTGATCTCCGCCGCGCTGCGCTGCGCTCCTCCGCTCTTTGTGCAATGTGCTCAGTCCCCCTGCCGAACCAAAAGGGGCTTGTGGCCCCATAGGTGGCCGTGGTTTCCCACGACAACTACCCACCAGGGTGCGCCAGAGGGGGGTGGCGCACCCTGGTGCCTAGTGGGCAGCAGGCCCCCCCCCCTCCAGTGGGTTTTCGCTCCAGTATTTTTTATTTGTTCCATAAAAAATCTCCAAAAAGTTTCGTCCAATTCTGAGAACTTTTATTTCTGCACAAAAACAACACCACGGTAGTTCTGCTGAAAACAGTGTCAGTCCGGGTTAGTTCCATTCAAATCATATCAAAACCTTATAAAATTTTTGTGAACATGACATGAATACTTCATAAATTATAGATATGTTGGAGACGTATCAGCATCCCCAAGCTTAATTCCAACTCGTCCTCAAGTAGGTAAATGATAAAAGAAATAATTTATGAAGTGTGAATGCTAGCATAGTGCATAAGTTTGATCAATGAGAATTTCAATCACTTTTCCTAGCATCATAACATCAATTCTTTCTCATAAAACTCATCATGATAAAGTAGCAGTTGAAATCAAAAAATTTTATTTGGAATGCTACCTATCATATTCCTCATATACTCTTTTCTTTTATAGCATGGACATTTGGATTTGAATGATTCAAAGCAATAGTCTATAATTTCACATGAGGACATCAATACTCAAGCATATTAGCAAACAACCATGTCTTTCAAAATATCAACACTAAAGAAAGCTATCCCTAGCCCATTATGCTCAATCATTGATCCATTCATGAAACACACTCGAATATTAACTATGCCCAATGCACAAGTATGACAATAGTGTTCCCTAGTTGGTGCTTTATAAGAGAAGATGGAGACTCAATATTTTTTTTTGCATAAAGTAAATAGATAGGCCCTTCACAGAGAGAAGCAGAGTTATGTAGAGGTGCCAGAGCTCAAAGCTTAAATTGAGAGATAAAATTGTTTTGAGAGGCATGCTTTTCTTGTCAACGAAAACGACCGACAATTCCCAATACTTTCCATGCTAGATACATCATAGGCGGTTCCCAAACATAAAATAAAGTTTATTCCTTTTTTCACCATTCTTTCACAATCCATGGCTAGTCGTATCCACGGGTGCCTTCCATACCAACACTTTCCAAGGAATTTATTATTGACAACATAAATAGAAATTCTTTTCATTTTGGGACTGGGCATCCCTATTACCTGCCACACTCTTGTGCAATGACAAGTGAATAAACACTCATCTTGAGAATAACACATCTAGCATGGAAAATATTGGCCACCCCCTACCGCTTCATGAGCGGTACGGGCACACAAATAGGAAATTCATTTTGAAAATTACAGTTGGCACATACAAATTTACTTGGAACGGCACGAAAATACCGCATATAGGTAGGTATGGTGGAATCATTTGGCACAACTTGGTTTAAGGAGTTTGGATGCACAAGCAGTATTCCCGCTTAGTACAAATGAAGGCTAGCAAATAGATTGAGAAGCGACCAACCAAGAAACAAAAACGATCATAAACGAGCATTAAACATAACTAACACCGAATAATGCACCACAAGTAGGATATAACTTCATTGCATAACTATTGACTTTCGTGCTTGCATAGGAAATCACAAACCTTAACACCAATATTCCTACTAAAGCACAATTACTCACCAACATGACTCACATATTATTATCTCCATATCGCAAAACTATTGCAAGGAATCAAACTTATCATATCGAATGATCTATATGAAAGTTTTTATTATATCCTTCTTGGATATTCATCATATTAGGACCAATTTCAAAGCTTGTGCAAATTTTCATCACTATTATAAACTCTCAAAATAATATAAGTGAAGCGTGAGAGTGTTCAACAAAGTACTCCAAAAAGATATAAGTGAAGATCAAGTGAGTGGTTAAGTACATAGCTAGCTATGTGAGGACTCTCTCCCATTCAAGAATTTCATATCTTAAGTATTTTATTCAAACAGCAAACAAAACAAAATAAAATGGCATTCCAAGAATAGCACATCTCATGCGAAGAAGCAAAAACTTAGGTTCAGCCAATACTAACCGATAATTGTTGATGAAGAAAGGTTGGATGCCTACCGTGGCATCCCCAAGCTTAGATGCTTGAGAATTCTTGAAATGTTATCTTGGGATGCCTTGGGAATCCCCAAGCTTGAGCTTTTGTGTCTCATTAATTCCTTTTATATCACGGTTTCCCTAAATCTCAAAAAACTTCATCCGCACAAAACTCAACAAGAACTCGTGAGATAAGCTATTATAAATCAATGCATAACCTTATCATTCTCTACTGTAGCAAAACGCTAACAATATTATTTAACTTTGCATACTAAATGCCTTTGCATATTTAATACTCCTATCCTCAAATAGAATCACTAAACAAGCAAACATATGCAAACAATGCAAACATAATAGCAATCAGTCTAAACAGGACAGTCTGTAAATAGTGCAATTATACTCATACTTACCTAACTCCAAAAATTCTTAAAAATTACCACACCGTAGAAAATTTGGCATATCTCACAGTCTAAAAATTTCAAGATTTTATCATGTTCTTACTATTCACAAATATTTAAAACATAACAACAAACTTTCTGTTTTCAAACAGCAACATATAGACTTGCAAAATAAGCATGGTAAAGGCTATCCTTGACACTTTTATTGAAAAGAAAGATATAAAAAATTATTCTAAATAACATCAAGCAAATCCTAATAAAATAAAATGATGGTCCAAGCAAAACACATATCATGTGACGAATAAAAATATGGCCCCAAGTAAGGTTACCGATAATGTTGGAGACGAAAGAGGGGATGCCCTCCGGGGCATCCCCAACCTTAGTTGCTTGGATCTTCCTTTAATATTACCTTGGGGTTCCTTGGGCATCCCCAAGCTTAGGTTCTTATCACTCCTTATTCTCCTCATATCGATATCTCACCCAAAACTTGAAAACTTCAATCACACAAAACTTAACGGAATTTCGTGAGATGGGTTAGCATAGTAAAACAAATCATTCACTTGGGTACTGTCAAATAAAAGATTCATCATTGTTTCATCATAAATCCTACTATAATATATAATTTCCACAATTTATATTAAGCAATATAAGCAATAGAAACCATAAAACAAGCAAACTATGCATTGCAAATAGAATCTGTCAAAAACAGATCAGTCTGTAAAGATCTGAATAATGACTATACTTATGTAACTCCAACAATTCTAAAAAATTAGTACAATGTGGGAAATTTGTATATAAATCACCTGTAAGAAAATCAGAATTTTTCTACACTCTAGTGATTTTTAGAAATTCTGTTACTGGGCACAAGAGTTTCTGTTTTTGCTCAGAATCAAATTTACTGTCATCCACACTATCTCAAAGGCTTTACTTGGCAATTTATTGAAACCAAACCTATAAAACATGATTAACACATTATCCTAATCATGTGAACACACAAAAACAGTAGGTATAAGTATTGGGTTGTCTCCCAACAAGCGCTTTTCTTTAATGCCTTTTTAGCTAGGCATGATGATTTCAATGATGCTCACATTAAAGATAAGAATTGAAACACAAAGAGAGCATCATGAAGCATATGACTAGCACATTTAAGTCTAACCCACTTCCTATGCATAGGGATTTTGTGAGCAAACAACTTATGGGAACAAGAATCAACCAGCATAGGAAGGCAAAACAAGCAAAACTTCAAGATTTTCAACACATAGATAGGAAACTTGATATTATTGAGATATGTAAAGGCACATGATCCTCTCTCAAAATAATTTTCAGTAGCATCACGAATGAATTCAACAATATAACTATCACATAAAGCATTCTTTTCATGATCCACAAGCATAGAAAATTTATTACTCTCCACACAAGCAATTTTCTTCTCATTCATAAAAGTGGGAGTATCGTATGAAACTCTAATACTATAAATTGTTTCCACATTAAAAGAGTAATGTTCAGTAAAAAGATATTCAAATTATTACAATAATTATCTACTTTTTATAACATAAGTATCATCACAATAATCATCATAAGTAGCAACTTTGTTGTCATCATAGTCAATTGAAACCTCTTCCGAAATAGTGGAATCATTACTAAATAAAGTCATGACCTCTCCAAATCCATTTTTATCATTACAATAAGATTCAACACCCTCCAAAATAGTGGGATAATTATTATCTAAAGTTGAAACTCTTCCAATCCCACTTTCATAAATATTGCAATCATCATAAATAGGAGCCATGCAATCATCATAGCAAATTTGATCATTCAAAGTAGCGGGAATACAAAGATCATATTCATTAAGCATAGCATCCCCAAGCTTGTGGTTTGGCATATCATAAGCATAATCACTCTCATCATTAATAGTATGAATAGCACCAATTGTATAACAATTACTATCATCATAATTTCCCAAGTTGGTGCCAAAAAGATTTCCAAGATTATAAGAAGTATCATTATCTTCCCAATCATAATCATCACAAGAAGCAATAGGCATAACAAAATCATCATCAAGTGTATCATCTTCCACAATTATTTTTGATTCATTCTCATGAGGCACAACAATAATAGGAGAAACATCTTTGGGAGGGACACCTTTTTACCTCTACTCTTTCTTCTTTTCTTCTTCTTCACCACATCATGTGTGGGTTTAATTAATTTTTTTGAGCTTCCTATTGATGAGATTGGTTGAATAGGGAGCTCCTTCTTGTCACCTATTTCATCATGGGAGAGAATAGAAGGTAAAGTAGAAATCTTTACCCTTTCATTAGTATTCCTTTTATATTCTATTGATTTTCCCATATTTCTATAGTTGGCAATATAAACATTCTCATTGCAATTTACCATGCAAAACGTATGGATTTCTTTCAAATTAATTTCAGCATGGTCTGTGAATATGAATGCATCAAACCAACCATTTTTATGTGACAATTCTTCACACCCCAAACATAAACAAAGTTCATTATAAAGTTCAAGGGTGATCAAGTTATTACAATATTTGGACACGATTCGATCATGAAAAAGCATGCATTGGAAATTAAGGTGACCAACTTTATCGCAAAGTTCACAAGTAATAGGATAAAGAGAACATAATTTTGTAGCAAATTCATCTATCACCTTGAGCAAAAAATTGGTTCTATCATGTTTATGCTTCTTACAAAATATATCATCCCTATAAGTCATGTCTTCAAAAAAAATTCCACTCCACAAAAATTGACATGCTTATAAGAAACATTTTTTGTCATGACTAGTGCAATCATCATTAGCATTTTGGATATTCATGTAATTCATACTAACAACATTGCAATCATGCTCATCATTCAAGGATTTTATGTCAAACATTTTATAGAATTCTTCTTTTAACAATTGAGCACAATTTTCCTTTCCATCATTTTCAAGAAAGACATGATAAAGACGAATAATATGAGGCAACCTCAATTCCATGTTTTGTAGTTTTCTTTTATAAACCAAACTAGTGATAAAACAAGAAACTAAAATATTCAATTGCAAGATCTAAAGATATACCTTCAAGCACTCACCTCCCCGACAACGGTGCCATAAAAGAGCTTGATGTCTACTACGCAACTTTATTCTTGTAGACTCGTGTTGGGTCTCCAAGCGCAGAGTTTTGTAGGAAAGTAGCAATTTTCCCTCAAGTGGATGACCTAAGGTTTATCAATCCGTGGGAGGCGTAGGATGAAGATGGTCTCTCCCAAACAACCCTGCAACGAAATAACAAAGAGTCTCTTGTGTCCCCAACACACCAAATACAATGGTAAATTGTATAGGTGCACTAGTTTGGCAAAGAGATGGTGATACAATTGTAATATGGATAGTAGATATAGGTTTTTGTAATAGGAACAATAAAAAACAGCAAGGTAGCAAGTAACAAAAGTGAGCACAAATGTATTGCAATGCTTGAAAATGAGGCCTAGGGTTCATACTTTTGCTAGTGCAATCCCTCAACATGCGACGAAGAATCACTCCAAAGTTCATATCTAGCAGAGAACATAAGAAAAAATTGTTTGTAGGGTATGAAACCACCTCAAAGTTATCCTTTCCGATCGATCTATAGAGATATTCCTATAAGTGTCACAAATACCCCAAGAGTTCGTACTAAAATAACACCATATGATACACATCAACCAACTCTAATGTCACCTAGATACTCCAATGTCACCATGAGTATCTGTGAGTTGATTATACGATATGCATCAAATAATTTCAGATTCATAATACTTAATCCAAAACAAAGAACTTCAAAGAGTGCTCCAAGATTTCTACTGGATAAACAAGGACGAAAAGTGCATCAACCCCTATGCATAGATTACCCCAATGTCACTTCAGAAATCCGCGAGTTGATTGCCAAAACATATATCAAGTGAATCAATATGATACCCCATTGTCACCACCGGTATTCATAGCAAGACATACGTCAAGTGCTCTCAAATCCATAAAAGTATTCAATCCAATAATGACAAAATCTCAAAGGGAAAACTCAATTCATCACAACAAGATAGAGAGGGAGAAACACCATATGATCCAACTATATTAACAAAGCCCGCGATACATCAAGATCGTGCCAAATCATGAACACGAGAGAGAGAGAGAGAGAGAGAGAGAGATCAAACACATAGCTACTAGTACAAACCCTCAACCCCGAGGGTGGACTACTCCCTCCTCGTCATGGTGGCCGCCGGGATGACGAAGATGGCCTCCGGTGATGATTTCCCCCTTCTGGCAGGGTGCCGGAACAGGGTCCAGATTGGTTTTTCATGGCTACAGAGGTTTGCGGTGGAGGAACTTCCGATCTAGGGTTATTTCTTGGGGTTTCTGCATTTATAGGATTTTTTGGCGTTGGTTTCACGCGAAGATTGGCCTCAGGGGGCCCACTACCCACCAGGGCGTGCTAGAGGGGGGTGGCGTGCCCTGGTGCCTAGTGCGCAGCAGGGGCCCCCCTCCAGTGGATTTCGCTCTAGTATTTTTTATTTGTTCCATAAAAAAGTCCAAAAAGTTTCGTCCAATTCCGAGAACTTGTATTTCTGCACAAAAAGCAACACCACGGTAGTTCTGTTGAAAACAACGTCAGTCCTGGTTAGTTCCATTCAAATCATACCAAAACAATATAAAATTGTTGTAAATATGACATGAATACTTCATAAATTATAGATACGTTGGAGGCGTATCAGTATGGAGGGCACACAAGGATTCGGGTAGCCATGGCTTGTGTATGTTGGTCGAGGGGGAGTAAATTTTACTTTTACCACTTGGGAACCGCCGCTAATGTGTTTAGCATGGAAGATATTGAAAACTCTTGATCGTAACATTGACAGGAAAGGTATACCTCCCAAAATTATATTTATCTCTGATTTAAGCTTTGAGGTCTGGCACCTCTGCAAATCCCTGCTTCCCTCTGCGAGGGCCCATTTATTTAGTTTATGCTATTTTACTTTTATTATTGAGTCATCACTTTCTCAAACACGCACCAATCCTGAGAGCACTATTGTCATTCCTCATGCATTGTGTATATTTAATGTTGGGTGCATCATGACTGGATCTCTTCTACCACGAATTACAATGTTTAGTCGCTGCTTGAACTTTGGAGGTGCTCTGCATTTATGTTTTGCAGTCTCAGAAAGGGCTAGCGAGATACCATTATTGTCATATTATATCATGATTATTTTGAAAAAGTGTTGGCATTTGAGATATTTTATTATTGCTCGCTAGTTGATTATGCCAGTTATATGAGTGAATATAATTTCTAAGAGTTATCGTTTGCATGGTTAGTCATGATCTTTGCTAAAAACCTGGGTATTATTTAAACATATATATGGACATAAGAACAAAAGAGTTCGTAAAAGTTTTTCTTTGTCACTTTTGGTTTGTCAACTGAATTGCTTGAGGATAAGCAATGAGTTAAGCTTGGGGGAGTTGATACGTATCCGTCGTGTCTACTTTTCCAAATGCTTTTGCTCTTGTTTTGGATTTGCATGATTTGAATGAAACTAACCCAGACTGACGCTGTTTTCAGCAGAACTACCATGGTGTTGTTTTTGTGCAGAAATAAAAGTTCTCAGAATTAGACAAAACTTTTTGGAGAATTATTTTGGAATAAAAAAAAATACTGGAGCAAAGACCCACTGGAGGGGGGCCCTGCTGCCCACTAGGCACCAGGGCGTGCCACCCCCTCTGGCGTGCCCTAATGGGTAGTGGGGCCCATGAGGCTCCGCTGACGCTAATTCTGGCGCTATAAATTCAGATTTCCCTAGAAAAAATAGGAGAGGAAGTTTCATCACGTTTTATGATACGGAGCCGCTGCCACCTCCTGTTCTTCGTCGGGAGGCCAGATCTAGAGTCCGTTCTGGGCTCTGGAGAGGGGGATCTTTCGTCTTCGTCATCATCAACCATCCTCCATCACCAATTTCATGATGATCACCACCGGGAGTGAGTAATTCTTTCGTAGGATTGCTGGACGGTGATGGGTTGGATGAGATTTATCATGTGATCGAGTTAGTTTTGTTAGGGCTTGATCCCTAGTATCCACTATGTTCTAAGATTGATGTTGCTATGACTTTGCTATGCTTAATGCTTGTCACTAGGGCCCGACTGCCATGATTTCAGATATGAACCATTTATGTTTTCACCAATATATTTGTGTTCTTGATCCTACCATGCAAGTTATATGCACCTATTACGTGTTATGATCCACATACCCCAAGGTGACAACAATTGGGATTCTTTCCGGTGATTACCTGAATTTGAGGAGTTAATGTATTCACTGTGTTAATGCTTTGTTCCGGTTCTCTATTAAAAGGAGGCCTTAATATCCCTTAGTTTCCTTATGGACCCCGCTGCCACACGAGGGTAGGACAAAAGATGTCACGCAAGTTCTTTTTTATAAGCACGTATGACTATTTACGGAATACATGCCTACATTACATTGATGAATTGGAGCTAGTTCTGTGTCGCCCTAGGTTATGATTGTTATATGATGAATACTATCCAACATTATCACCGATCCAATGCCTACGAGCTTTTCACATATTGTTCTTGCTAAGTTACTATTGCTTTTGCTACTATCACAACTGCTACAAAATTACTTCTACTACTGTTACTGTTACTGTTACCGTTATTATCATTGCCACTGCTATCAAATTATTATACTACTGTGCTACTGATCACACTACTGCAGATATTTAGTCTCCAGGTGTGGTTGAATTAACAACTCAACTGCTAATACTTACAAATATTCTTTGGCTCCCCTTGTGTCGAATCAATAAATTTAAGTTGAATACTCTACCCTCGAAAACTGTTGCGATCCCCTATACTTGTGGGTTATCAGAGGCCTTTTCCGATACTCTGTCGGAGGGGGAATCAATCATGGAGGGCTTCTACATCATCCTTGCTGCCTTTCGATGATGCATGAGTAGTTCACCATAGACCTATGGGTCCATAGCTAGTAGCTAGATGGCTTCTTCTCTCCCTTTGATCTTCAATACAATGTTCTCCTTGGTGTTCTTGGAGTTCTATCCGATGTAATCTTCTTTTGCGGTGTGTTTGTTGGGATCCAATGAATTGTGGGTTTATGATCTGAATATTCATGAGAAGTAATTGAGTCTTTTCTGAACTTTATTATGCATGATTGTTATAGAATTGTATTTCTCTCCGATCTATCCGTTTGGTTTGGCCAACTAGATTGATTTATCTTCAGTGGAAGAGGTGCTTTGTAATGGGTTCAATCTTGCGGTGCTCTATATCCCACTGACAGAAGGAGATAAGACACGTATTTGTATTGTTGCCATTAAGGGCAAAACAATGGGATTTATTCATATTGATTGGGTTTACTTTGTCTACATCATGTCATCTTGCTTAAGGCGTTACTCCGGTTTTTATGAACTTAATACCATAGATGCATGCTGGATAGCGGTTGATTGGTGGAGTAACAGTAGTAGATGCAAGCAGGAGTCGGTCTACTTGTCTCGGACATGATGTCTATATACATGATCATTGCCTTGAATATCTTCATAACTATGCACTTTTCTATCAATTGCCCAACAGTAATTTGTTCACCCACAGTATGCTATGTGTTCCAGAGAGAAGCCTCTAGTGAAAATTATGGCCCCCAAATCTACTTTAATCATATTATAAAATCCAAAATACCTTTGCTGCAATTTAATTTCTTTTATTTGGTTTTGCAATTTATCTATCTACCACTACAAGATTTGATCCTTGCAAGTAACGAGTTCAAGGGGGCTGACAACCCTCTTGCCCGCGTTGGGTGCAAGTATTTCCTTTTGTGTTTGCAGGTGGTCACGAGGCTTTGCGTGATTCTCCTATTGGTTCAATAAACCTTGGTTCCCACTGAGGGAAATACTTATTTCTACTATACTTCATCTCCCCTCCTCTTCGGGGAAAATCCCAACTCAGCTCACAAGTAGCACTAGGCATGGAGTAGCGATGGATATTTGGGTGACATTCATCATATAACAGTCAAAACCTAGTGAAAGTACATGTAGTCCCCATGTGTGGTTTTGGTAATTAATGACAATCCTTATGGACTAATGTTTGCATTGAGATATACATTTGAAGGAAAGTCCCATTGACAATGCATGAATAATATTGGATGAATTGATGGATGTAATCCATGAACATAAATGTCGGTACTAAAATCGACAGACCTCGGGGTAGGGGGTCTTGAGCTGTGGATCTCGGATCTATGGGTAACAGGGGAAGAAGGAGATAATATTTACCCAGGTTCGGGCCCTCTCGAAGAGGTAATACCCTACATCCTACTTTGATTGTATTGATGATGGTGCATCGAGTACAAGATTGATCTACCTTGAGATCGTAAGTTGTCTTATAACCCTAGGGCTAGGTGCCTCTCTATGGACTAAACCCCACAGCTTATATAGACGCGAGAGGGGGTACCTAGGGTTACACATGGTCGGTTGCCAAACTAGGGATAAACATGCCGGTGGTCGAAGCTGTTCTTGGAGTACACGTCAAGTCTTCGGTAGAGTCCATCTTGATCATGTCAAAGTGTGAGGCCTCCGGATTCCTTCCTTGTGAGTACGGTGGGCCATATGATAGGCTCATGGACTGTGGGACAACTTGGTTGGTACCCTCTAGCCCAGGACACCGTCAATAGCCCCTGAACTGGTCTTCGACGCCAAGGACAACGATCTTCTTCGGACCTATGTCTTCGGCCTTGGAGTCTTCGGCTTGACAGACCAGTTCCCATCAGTAATTTGAGTTCGGCTTCAGAGTCTTCGGCATGACAGGCAAGTTTTCCCAAATGATTCTCTCTATGATCCGGGGCCTTGTTATCCATTGCAAGCTTCAATCGGGTATGTTCTCAAAGGAATCTGCCCTCCGACCATGGCTTAACCAACTTTTATTTGCATCCGAAGACACGAGATAACTTAGCCTCGAAGGCCAACCGCATAGTTGAATAGTTTCTATGGCCTGAAACTTTCTCGAAGCGCCACCACCTATAACTAGGTGGGTCAGTTACTGCTTCTCGAATCGTGTCCCGAGGTGGTTTTCTCATTGGCATGTCTTATCAAAATAGAGACCGTGCCCGCATTCTGGGGGACATCCTCAAGATTTTGTTTCACCCCATGTGCATAATGGCATCTTTTCTTAATCATGGCGATTTCTACGGTGCATAAGGAGGGACTCTTGGCCTATCGGAGGACTATAAGAGTAAAGGAAAGCGGTAACAACTTCACGCTTCCATTCCTCCTCCCTCGCATACTGCCTCCTGAGCTGTAGTGCCCAGATCTAGCTTCTAGGGCACCCGCATCCTCGAGCTCACACAGCTTCCACCCCCAGCAATGGATGACGCCACCCTGAAGGGTTACTGGGCCGGCTCCTCCTTCACGGAGGACGTGATCAAGGAGCTGTGGGACGTGGGACACATCCCCGCCAACGTTGCCTGCCGGCCTCCAAAGCCAAGCCAGCAAATGATATGTCTCCAACGTATCTATAATTTTTTATTGTTCCATGCTATTATATTATCATTCTTGGATGTTTTACAATCATTTTATAGCAACTTTATATCATTTTTTGGGACTAACCTATTGACATAGTGCCCGATGCCAGTTGCTGTTTTTTGCTTGTTTTTTACTTCGTAGGAAATCAATACCAAACGGAGTCCAAACACAGCGAAACTTTTTGGTGATTTTTTCTGGACCAGAAGACACAAGTTGGGCCAAGAAAGTACCTGAGGGGGGCTTCTAGGGGAGCACAACCCACAAGGGCGCGCCTGCGGGCCCAGGCACACCCAGGTGGGTTGTGCCCACCTCAGCCACCTCCCGCACCGCCTTTTGCTCTATAAATACCCTAATATTCCAGAAACCCTAGGGGAGTCGACGAAAATCAATTCCAGCCGCCGCAAGTTCCAGAAACCACATATCCAATCTAGACACCATCACGGAGGGGTTCACCATCCTCATTGGTGCCTCTCTGATGAAGCGTGAGTAGTTCATTGTAGACCTACGGGTCTGTAGTTAGTAGCTATATGGCTTCCTCTCTCTCTCTATTTTGATTCTCAATACAATGGTCTCTTGGAGATCTATTTGATGTAACTCTTTTTGCGGTGTGTTTGTTGGGATCCGATGAACTTTCAGTTTATCATTAGATCTATGTTTTTATCCATGAAAATTATTTGAGTCTTTTGATCTCTTATATGCATGATTACTTAAGCCTCGTATTTCTTCTTCAAATAATTGGTTTAGTTAGGCCAACTAGATCGATTTTTCTTGCCATGGGAAGAGGTGCTTTGTGATGGGTTCGATCTTACGGTGCTTGATCCCAGTGACAGAAGGGGAACCGACACGTATGTATCGTTGCTATTAAGGATAACAAGATGGGGTCTATTTCTACATAAATAGATCTTGTCTACATCATGTCATCATTCTTATTGCATTACTCCGTTTCTTCATGACCTTAATACACTAGATGCATGCTGGATAGCGGTCGATGTGTGGAGTAATAGTAGTAGATGCAGGCAGGAGTTGGTCTACTAATCTTGGACATGATGCCTATATAATGATCATTGCCTAGATATCGTCATAATTATTTGAAGTTCTATCAATTTCCCAACAGTAATTTGTTTACCCACCGTATGCTATTTTTCTCGAGAGAAGCCACTAATGAAATCTACGGCCCCCAGGTCTATTTTCTCATCATATATTTTCAGATCTATTTTGCTATTTGCCTTTTTATTTATTTGCCACTTTTATTTTCAGATCTATATTTCTAAAAACCCAAAAATATTTTGCTTCACTTTATTTTATTCGCGATCTATTTATCCAATCTACTACAATTTATCTCACGTCCGTTTGCCAATTTCTAGCGCCGTTACCCGAAAGGGATTGACAACCCCTTTAACACATCAGGTTGCAAGTATTTGTTCTTTGTGTGCAGGTGTTGTTTACATAGTGTTGCTTGGTTCTCCTACTGGTTCGATATCCTTGGTCTCATCACTGAGGGAAATACCTACCGTTGCTGTGCTGCATCATCCCTTCCTCTTTGGGGAAATACTGACGTAGTTCAAGCAAACATCAAAAGGAATTTCTGGCGCCGTTGCCGGGGAGACATCATCAACATCTACCAGGCTCCTAATCACAAATCTCATCTCCTTGCAATTTACATTATTTGCCATTTTCCTCTCATTTTCCTCTCCCCCACTTCACAAGAATTTGCCGTTTTATTCGCCCTTTTTTTTGTTCGCCGTTTTCTCATCAGATATGTTTCGTGTGCAATCTTGTTGATCACTTTTCGTCGTTATGGATAGTTCTTCCTCTATCGCATGCACCCCCGAGAACGAGGTCCTTAACTTTAAATAAAGGGGAGGGGAGAATTTAAAAGATGCTTGGTATAGGATTTGCAATGCTCATAATAGATCTATCTGTAAGCAATCTACCGTTGTTCTTCTTCATTGTTTTTGTGTGGGCATCACCACTTGGTATAGATTCGTCCTTGATATGATTACCGGTGGGAATTTCTTGATGTGTCCCTCTCTTGATGCTTTTAATGCTATGGGAAATTTAGTGGGATCACCACCTCTCATGATTAATGAAACAAATTTAACTCTCGAGGATGTTATGGAAAGGCTAGATGATATTGAAAAGAAAATGCTTACCCAAGAACACACTGAGAACTTGGATAAAAAGATGCATAATTTTGCTACTAAATTTGGGTAAAAAACAGGAGAAGTTTTTAAGTTCTTAAAAGAAAAGGGAACCGTAATTCACGAAAGAATTGAGGAAAGCCCTTCTCGGATCGATAAGTTGGAAGAAATTTTTAGCAATTTAAGCACGTCTTTTGCTTCTGCTAAAACTATTGAAAAAAACTCCGTTAAAACTAGTAAGAGTATTCAAACCACTAAGAACAAGGGTGCAACTTCTAGTAGTAAAGAAGATCTTAAAATGATTAGTATTCACCCGGATTTTGTCGAAGTTATAAGAGACACTATTAATAAGAACAATTTCCTCAATTTTATGCCTAGAAATTTTGCTATTTTACTTGCTAAATCCTCAAGGAAATCTGATTGTGTGATTGAAGAGTTGGAAGCTAAAGATGACAACACTTAGATCTTTGCATTATGCCTAGCTAAGGGCGTAAAACGATAGCGCTTGTTGAGAGGAAACCCAATGAATAAAACTTATTTTTGTCTTTTTATTTCTGTTCTTGAGTGTTTGCACAATTATTCTACTGTGATGATTGTGTTCTTTATGTTTTAATTAGTGTTTGCGTCAAGCAAAGCCTTTGGGATAGCTTTGGCGATAGTTGATTTGATCTTGTAGGAAAACTGAAACTTTTGCGTTCAGTAAAACAATTTTGAAAATTCACAGAAGCGAAAAATTCTGCATTTTTTACACAAGATTGATATACAAATTGCCTCTGTTGTCCTAATTTTTGAGAATTTTTGGAGTTACAGAAGTATGAGAACAATTCATATCTTTGCAGACTATTCTGTTTTTGACAGATTCTGTTTTCTTTGCATTGTGTGCTTATTTTGATGAATCTATGGTTTGTATTGGAGGTTATAAGCCATGGTAAAGTTATAATATAGTAGATATAATGCAATAACAAAATTTGAATGGTTTTTCTACATTACTTAAAGTAAAGATTGGTTTTCTTATACTAACGGATCTCACGAAGGTTTTGTTGAGTTTTGTGTGATTGAAGTTTTCAAGTTTTGGGTGAGATTATGATGGATGAAGGAATAAGGAGTAAGAAGAGCCTAAGCTTGGGGATGCCCCATGGCACCCCAAGCCATTATCCAAAGAGAAGCAAGCAACTAAGCTTGGGGATGCCCGAGTGGCATCCCCTCTTTCTTCTAACGACCATCGGTATTTTACTTGGAGCTATATTTTTATTCGTCACATATCATGAGTTTTGCTTGGAGCGTCTTGCATGATATGAGTCTTTGCTTGTTTTTCTCTTTATTTTAAGTCATGAATCCTTGCTGGACACACCTATTTGAGGGAGCCAAAATTATGCTATGACTTGTTAGAATTGCTCTCTATGCTTCACTAAAATCTTTTTTAGCTTTGGAATTGCTCTAGTGCTTCACTTATATCTTTTTTAGCATGGTGTGCTTTAGTATTTTTGAAGAAATGCTCTCATGCTTCACTTAGATTTATTTGAGAGTTAGAATTTTTTTAGAAATTCTCTCTTGCTTACTTAAATTATTTTGAGAGAAGAAAATTTTATGCTCATGTCCTTCACTTAGATTAGTTTGAGCTATCAAAAGCAACATATAAAATTAGTCCCAAAGTGATAGATATCCAAGAGGGATATAATAAAAACTTTCATGAAGATCATTGGACAAAATAAACTTGATTCCTTGTATTAGTTTTGCGATATGTTGATATAATATGTGAGTCATGTTGATGAGTAATTATGCTTTAGTAAGAATATTGGTGTTAAGGTTTGTGATTCCCTATGCAAGCACGAAAGTCAATAGTTATGCAATGAAATTACATCCTACTTGTGGTGCATTATTCAGTGTTAGTTATGCTTAATGCTCGCTTATGAGATTTTTTTCGTTTCTTGGTTGGATGCTTCTCAATCTTTTGCTAGCCTTCATTTGCACTAAGTATGATCACTACTTGTGCATCCAAAATCCTTAAACTAGTTTTGCCATATGAGTCCACTATACCTACCTATATGCGGTATTTCCATGCCGTTCTAAGCAAATTTGTATGTGCCATCTCTAATTTCAAAATAAATTTCTCTTTTGTGTGCTCGTACCGCTCATGAAACAGTAGGCGGTGGCTAATATATTTTCATGCTAGATGTGTTATTCTCAAGATGAGTGTTTATTCACTTGTCATTGCACGAGAGTACGGCAAAGGTATTAGGGATGCCCAGTCCCGAAATGAAAAAATGAATTTACTTTATGTTGTCAAATAATAAATTCCTTGGAAAGTGTTGGCATGGACGGCACCCGTGGATTCGGTTAGCCGTGGAATGTGAAAGTATGGTGGAAAAAGGAATAAACTTTATTTTCTGTTTGGGAACCACCTATGATATATCTAGCATGGAAAATATTGGGAACTACTCGATCGTTTTCATTGACAGGAAAAGCATGCCACCCAAAATGTTTTATCTCTACTTTTTTCGCTTTGAGCTCTGGCACCTCTACAAATCCCTACTTCCCTCTGCGAAGGGCCTTTCTTTTACTTTGTGCAATTTTTATTTTGAGTCTCCATCTTCTCTTATAAAGCACCAACTAAGGGGCACTATGATCGTACTTGAGCATTGGGTGTAGCTAATATGTGAGTGTGTTTCATGAATGGATCAATGATTGAGCATGATGGGCTAGGGATAACTTGCTTTAGTGTTGATATTTTGAAAGACATCGTTGCTTGTTGATATGCTTGAGTATTGAAATCTTCATGTCAAAACTAGACTATTGCTTTGAATCATATAAAATTCCAAATGTCCATGCTACAAAGAAAAGAATATGTGATGAACATGTTAGGCAGCATTCCACATAAAAAATTCTGTTTTTATTATTTACCTCCTCGAGGACGAGCAGGAATTAAGCTTGGGGATGCTGATACGTCTCCAACGTATCTATAATTTTTTATTGTTCCATGCTGTTATATTATCTTTCTTGGATGTTTTACAATCATTTTATAGCAACTTTATATCATTTTTTGGGACTAACCTATTGACATAGTGCCCAGTGCCAGTTGCTGTTTTTTGCTTGTTTTTTACTTCACAGGAAATCAGTACCAAACGGAGTCCAAACGCAGCAAAACTTTTTGGTGATTTTTTCTGGACCAGAAGACACAAGTTGGGCCAAGAAAGTACCTGAGGGGGCTCCAAGGGGAGCACAACCCACCAGGGCGCGCCTGGGGGCCCAAGCGTGCCCAAGTGGGTTGTGCCCACCTCGGCCACCTCTTGCACCGCCTCTTTGCTCTATAAATACCCCAATATTCCAGAAACCCTAGGGAAGTCAACGAAAATCAATTCCAGCCGCCGCAAGTTGCAGAAACCACATATCCGATCTAGACACCATCACGGAGGGGTTCACCATCCTCATTGGTGCCTCTCCGATGATGCGTGAGTAGTTCATTGTAGACCTGCGGGTCCATAGTTAGTAGCTAGATGGCTTCCTCTCTCTCTTTGGATTCTCAATACAATGGTCTCTTCGAGATCTATTTGATGTAACTCTTTTTGCGGTGTGTTTGTTGGGATCCGATGAACTTTGAGTTTATGATCAGATCTATGTTTTTATCCATGAAAGTTATTTGAGTCTTTTGATCTCTTATATGCATGATTACTTATAGCCTCGTATTTCTTCTTCGAATCTTTCGTTTAGTTAGGCCAACTAGATCGATTTTTCTTGCCATGGGAAGAGGTGCTTTGTGAGGGATTCGATCTTACGGTGCTTGATCCCAGTGACAGAAGGGGAACCGACACGTATGTATCATTGCTATTAAGGATAACAAGATGGGGTCTATTTCTACATAAATAGATCTTGTCTACATCATGTCATCGTTCTTATTGCATTACTCCTTTTCTCCATGAACTTTAATACACTAGATGCATGCTGGATAGCGGTCGATGTGTGGAGTAATAGTAGTAGATGCAGGCAGGAGTCGGTCTACTAATCTTGGACGTGATGCCTATATAATGATCATTGCCTGGATATCGTCATAATTATTTGAAGTTCTATAAATTGCACAACAGTAATTTGTTTACCCACCGTATGCTATTTTTCTCGAGAGAAGCCACTAGTGAAACCTACGGCCCCCGGGTCTATTTTCTCATCGTATATTTTCAAATCTATTTTGCTATTTGCCTTTTTATTTATTTGCCACTTTTATTTTTAGATCTATATTTCTAAAAACCCAAAAATATTTTGCTTCACTTTATTTTATTCATGATCTATTTATCCAATCTACTACAATTTATCTCACGTCCGTTTGCCAATTTCTGGCGCCGTTACCCGAAAGGGATTGACAACCCCTTTAACACGTCGGGTTGCAAGTATTTGTTCTATGTGTGCAGGTGCTGTTTACGTAGTGTTGCTTGGTTCTCCTACTGGTTCGATAACCTTGGTCTCATCACTGAAGGAAATACCTACCGTTGCTGTGCTGCATCATCCCTTCCTCTTTGGGGAAATACCGACGTAGTTCAAGCAAACATCATGGAGTTCCCACTCCCTAGCTGGGGGAGAGGTTCGTCTTCACTCCCCACCTCATCCAAGGTCTGCGGGTCCCGTTACACCCTTTCGTGTGTAGGATTCTCTTCTACTACGGGCTCAACTTCCACCACCTGGTCCCAAACTCCATCCTTTCTTTTCTGAGAAATAGATCCTCAAGGCACAACAAATGTTGTGTTTGGCGCCGCTGCCCGAGGAGTGGAAGTCTCCTCAGATCGAGGCGCTCTTGGTCATGGAACCCTAAGTGGTTCCAGCCAAGGCACCGAAGCCGCCAAAGGGGAAAGGCGGTCCTCACATCCGGGAGCCTTCAGAGGCCTGGTCCGAGGACACCTATGTCTCCTCCACCCATGAAGATCGGGAAGAGGTGGAGGACATGGACGAGGATGCGTAGGACGCCGCGCCTTACCCAAAGAGGAAGAGGGCGGCGCCCGAGGACACCGAGGAGGAGGCACATCCTCGGGGCCGAAAGAAGTTGCGCAAGGCTTCGACTGCACCAGTCGGGCTACAGGCCAAGCCCACCTAGGTCACTTTCTCCGATACTTCAGAGGACGTCCTCGCACAACTGCGTCGGATGAGGTCGGCACCTCAGAGGTACTTTTGGTAGAAATGCCTCTCATTTCATTACGAAAGGGTGTTTCGATGCATAATGTCTGTTTTGTCCTTTTCAGCCTGCAACATGTCAACATCAGTGAGCCATCGGAGGATGACAGGCTCCCTCCACCTTCCATGGTGTAGAGCAAGTCCGCCTAGCACATCGTTCCCCCCTCCGCCCTTAACGGGCTGGGGGAGGCAACATCATGTCCGGCCCCCACCACTGACAACACGGGGGCGCCTGCCGGGACTTCATTGGCCGAGGTCCAGACCTCGGCCACCGAGAACTGTGGGGAAGAAATCCCCATGATCACAGAGGATGGGCTGGGCCAAGGTGAACTCTCGGCCCGGATGACTCTGGAGTTGTCACAACAGCCGGAGGTCTCCACCACTGCCACCATGACGGGTGGACCAGAGGCGGCCTTGCCGACCCCCTGCCCCAGGCCAGGTCCACAAGGGGTGGCCCGAGGAGATAGTGGTCGTTGCAGCGAGCTCCTCATCACAGAAGAACACCATGCCCTTATCGGCATGGCACTGGGAAGCTTCCGGTTCATAGAGGTTGGGATGCACGAGATCTTCAAGGGTCTCCTCAGAGGCTTTGAGGTATGTCTCATATGTCCCTTACATAAGGATGCATAGTGAGTAGTAGGCCCCAAGCCCTAAGTTAGCGTCAAGGAACTGACTTGGGTGTCGATTTGGATGTTATTTCAGAAAAGCGAAGATCCAGTTACTCCTGAGGCTCAAATCGGGTTTGAAAAAGCCGATTAGAGAATCAAAATAGGTGTTCGGAGACTAATGATTTAATATGTGTGTAGGCCTGCTACTTGTGAGCTGCGTTGGGAATTCCTTGGAGAGGAGAGGATGATGCAGTACAGTAGACATAAGTATTCCCCTCAGTTAAGAATCAAGGTTATCAAACTAGTAGGAGAACCACACAAGACCTCGTGAACAGCACCTACACACAAAATAACAAATACTTGCACCCAACGCAAACAAGGGGTTGTCAATCCCTTGGTGGTTAATTGCAAGGATCAAATCTCGTAGTGATAGATACATAAACAAAAACACAAAATAAAATAACGGTAAATAAATTGCATCAAGGTATTTTTGGATTTTAATATATGATAAAGATAGACCCGGGGGCCATAGTTTTCACTAGAGGCTTCTCTCTTGAACATAGCATAAGGTGGGTAAACAAATTACTGTTGGGCAATTGATAGAAAAGCACATAGTTATGAAAATATTCAAGGCAATGATCATGTATATAGGCATCACGTCCGAGACAAGTAGACCAACTCAAGCCTGCATCTACTACTATTACTCCACACATCGACCGCTATCTAGCATGTATCTAGAGTATTAAGTTCATAAAGAACAGAGTAATGCCTTAAGCAAGATGACATGATGTAGACAAAGTAAACCCAATTAATATAAATAAACCCCATATTTTTATCCTTAATGGCAACGGTACAAATATGTCATGTCCCTTTCTGTCACTGGGATTGAGCAATGCAAGATCGAACCCATCACAAAGCACCTCTCCCATAGCAAGATAAATCAATCTAGTTGGCCAAACCAAACGGATAGATCAGAGAGAAATACGAAGCTATAACAATCATGCGTAAAAGAGTTCAGAGAAGACTCAAATAATATTGATGAATAATCTGATCATAAACCCACAATTCATCGGCTCCCAACAAACACACTGCAAAAAAGGATTACATCGAATAGATCTCCAAGAACATCGAGGAGAACATTGTATTGAAGATCAAATAGAGAGAAGAAGCCATCTAGCTAATAGCTATGGACCTGTAGGTCTGTGGTAAACTACTCACACATCATCGGAAGGGTAGCAAGGTTGATGTAGAGGCCCTCCGTGATCGATTCCCCCTCCCGGCAGAGTATAGGAAAAGGACTCCAGATGGGATCTCTGAAGAACAGAAACTTGCGGCGGCCGAGAAATTATTTTTGGGTGGCTCTCTGATGTATTGGGAATATTTGGGAATTTATAGAGGTGGAATTAGGTCAAGAGGTGCCACGAGGGGCCCACAAGCCTAGGGGGCATGCTTGGCAGGCTTGTCTCTCCCTCGTGACTCTTCGGGTCTTCTCCCGAAGGTTCTAGGTTCCCTTCTGGTCCATAAAAAATTGTCAATTTTTTTTCATATTGTTTGGACTTCGTTTGGTACTGATTTTCTGAAAAGGCAAAAACAAGCAAAAAATAACAACTGGCACTGGGCACTAGGTTAATAGGTTTGTCCCAAAAGATGATATATAATTGCATAATAAACATCTAAGATTGATACTATAATAGCATGGAAAAATCAAAAATTATAGATACGTTGGAGACGTATCAGCATCCTCAAGCTTAATCCTACTCGTCCTCGAGTGGGTAAATGATAAAAACAAAATTTCTGATGTAGAATGCTACCTATCATATTCATCATGTAATCTCTTTTGTGGCATGACTATTAAGATTCGAATGATTTAAAGCAATAGTCTATAATTTGACGTAAAGACATCAATACTGAGGCATACCAACAAACAATCATGCATTTCAAAATATCAATGCTAAAGAATGCTATCCCTACAAAATCATATAGCCTTGTCACGCTCCATCTTCTTAACGCAAAGCATAAATCATGCACTACCCCGGTGTCATCCAAGCAATTGGTTCATACTTTTCGATGTGCTTCAGCCTTTTCAACCCCCACACAATACATGAGCGCAAGCCATGGACATAGCACTATGGGTGGAATAGAATACAGTGGTAGAGATTAATATGGAGAAGGCAAAAAAGGAAAAAGTCTCACATTGATGAGGCTAATCAATGGGCTATGGAGATGCCCATCAATTGATGTTAATGCAAGGAGTAGGGATTGCCATGCAACGGATGCACTACACTACCAAAAAAAAGACACATCCGTGACATTTTGGCCCGAACAAAAAGTTTTTCTGTCATGCTTATGACACTTCTATGACGATAATTGTGGCAAAACCACGTATCATCATAGATGTGGTGGGATCCTACTTCTATGACAAAAATTCATGACAGAAAATGGGCTTTTCGTCCTAGGCGGGCAAGGGACGCACCTGCATGATTGTCGCGGGAAACCACGGCCACCTATGGGGCCAAGGGGCCCCTTGCTGGTTCGGCAGGGGGGATGTCGCATGGCACAAAGAGCAGAAGAACATGGGGCAACACGGGAGAGATCACACAGGCAATTTTACCCAGGTTCGGGCCGCCGCGAGGCGTAAAACCCTACTCCTGCTTTGGTGGATTGATGGTGGAAAAGTGGTGGTGGAGCGTAGTACACTTGCCCGGCAGGCTCGCCCTGGGGAGGCAGTGACTACGCGCGTACGAGCGTGGGGGTGTTCAACTTTCCAACCCTTGCTACGGTTGCCATGGGCCTCCTTTTATAGGTTAAGGGGTCACCACAGTGGCAAAACAGTCATTATGCACTGATAAGATAGCAAACAGTGCTATCATACCTAATTCTGCAGGCTGACAGAGTGCATTAAATGCACCGCTCAATGTCACATCGTTGCTCGCCCGGCAAGCCTTGCCGGGCTCGTCTTGCCAGCTCCATGCCTGCTTGCTTGGCATGTCGCAGGATGGGTGTCATCCGTAGGTATTTCCTGTAGAAAGAGGCCACCATGTGGCGAATGGCTACCACTTAGTCACTTTGCGGCTTGACACCGCATTGATCAATGACGTGGGTCGTGGTGAGATGGCTTGGTGAGGTGTATTTGCCCTCGTGAGTCCCGGCAGGCCCTGCCGGGATGTCTTGAATGCTTTCTTCCGGGGAAGCCCTTGTCCTTGCCAGGTCCGCCTGCCCGGCAAAGGAGGCTTTTCTCCTGGTGGTGTCTTGCTTCTCTGTCTTGGTCTTGGCCTTCTTAATTTGCCTGTTGGTTCTTTGAAGATCTTGGTCTCTTGTATCTTGACATGGCCTTGGTGTTGTAATCTTGTTTTTGTGCCTGTGCACAGTCAGGGCAACAGACCCAGGGTTTGTTGCACCGACAGAAGCCCCCGGGCCTGCCCCGATCGCGCTGCCGGGTGTCGTCGGGGTAGGTCCTAATAAGTGCACAGGCAGGGGCGCTGAAGAGGCTAATCTCTTGGAGTCTTCTTTGCTTCTTCATTAATCTTGACTCTGGGACGGTTTCCGGTTTTCCCATGCGTCGTGTAAAGCCAATTGTGGTGGGGCCATCTTTGCAATGGCCCGTGAATGACTCTAACGCACGGGGTAGGAACTGCCAATTCACTCTTCCCACCATGCCCTTATCCTTAGCCACGTATGCGGCATGCATCGCGCGGGGTAGGTAACAGAGGCACGTGGCGCGGGAGAGCATCAAGGCGAGGGCCCGGTCTTCTTGAATTGGCGGAGAGGGGCGGCGATTGCTTGTTGAGGGAGCGGCTCCCTTTCTTGCTCCGCCTATAAAAGGAGGGGCGGAGGGAGAGCCGAGCCATCCATCTCCGAATCCTTTCTTCCCCTGTTTCTGCCTTTCGTTGGTCATGTTGAAGAGAAGGGCCCGGGGCCAAGCTCCGGGCTTTAGTTTAGAATTCCCCATGGATTCGAAAGGAGTATTCAGGCGGCGCGGCGACAACGCCGGGGGTGGCGACTCCGGCGCGCTCATCGTCGGGTTGCCCGTAGCCTTGGTTCTAGTGGGAGGGGATGCGAACGACACCATGCCGAGGCCCATATCGGGTGCTGGGCGTGGTAGTCGATCGCTCCTCGTTCTTCATTCTGTCGCGATGCTGGGGAAGAGTCGCAGGGGGTGTTCGCCGGTGATGAAGGCGAACCTGACACTTCCCGGGCGTCATCCTATCGCCGTGTGGGAGGGCTCCTTGCTCCCACACATGTCTTCGGAACGCGCAGTGGCTTCTCACGTCAGGGCCATTGGGGACAACCATGCTCTCTGTGGGATATGCCAGAGAGCATGGTGTTTGGCGCGGCCGTCGTGCTGAGGTCTTCGGGTGGTAGCGATGCGGATGGCGGCGGCAACCCATGATGCGTCAAGAACGGGGACGACCGTTCCGACGAGCCGTGTTTGCCGGTGACTCCGTGTCCCCCATCTGGTCCTCCGGCAGTGTCACCATCCGCGCCTGCCCTCTGGTTTCTTCCTCCTTGCTGAGGGGCGGTGCCACCCTGATCCTGGGGAGGCGCCGAATCCCAGCTGGGTTCACCACCGGCCTCCTCGACCTTTTCCTGAAGGAGATGGACAAGGGCAAAGGCATTACGGGGCACTTATCTTTTTTCAATCTTAAACTCATAGGTATTTGCCAAATTTTAGTTTGAATAATGTAATCTCTCGAGTCCATGTCTATGTTCTGTAAGGTTTGTACTTGTATGACCAGCATATTAATGAAAAAGATGAATCTTGCCAGGAACTCGTGCATGTATATGTCCATGCAGAGGTGAAATGCCTCTTTATTTTAAATAAATGAGTTTTCCCCGGCAGGCTATCCTGCCGGTACCCTTTCTTCATTGCAGGGGAACTGAGCCTACCGGCAAGAAATAGAGGGACCAGCCCCCCGCCAACTTCTTTTCATCAAAGGCCACTACGACCATCCAGGCCGAAGCAACGTTCGAGCCAGGGATGTGAGCACCTAAGTTTCGAAGAGTGGCAGGGTTTTCTTATGCACAAGTTTTAGCTTACAGAACACTTATGGACAGGAGGTAGAACTAATCTGTTTGGTTCACCGGGGATTGCGGTGCTGGTTCATCTCCCCATCTTCTTGCAGAAACCGAGTTCTCGGCAGGAACCTGCAGCTTTATGCAGATGAGAATGATGCAGGATGCGATCCTATCTATATGCATATGCAAATGCTCATGAAATGCTTATGCAAATGCTCTTGGAATGCTTATGCATGCATGCAACTTGGTCGGGGGCCCCCCAGCACTTTATTTATTTCTCTGGTGCTCAGGGTCATCGCCTGGCTTTGTACAAGGGGTTACATGCAACTGAGGCAAGGCCTGTACAAAAGGATGGCTGCCGGGCAGGGCCCGACAGCCGCGCCTTACGGGTAGAACTTGCAGAAATGCTCAATATTCCATGAGTTTTGCAATTGAATGCCATCTCCGGTCTCCAAACGGACTACGCCAGGTTTGGTGACTCGTACTACCCGGTAAGGGCCTTCCCACTTCGGCATCAACTTGTTTGTACCCTTGGCGGACTGACCGTGCCTAAGGACAAGGTCGCCTTCCTCAAAACACCGGGCATGAACCCTGCGGCTATGATAGCGACGCAGGGCTTGCTGATAGCATGCAGCACGCGTAGCAGCCCAGAGACGGTTCTCCTCGAGTAGCATAGCATCGTCATGCCGGTGCTGATCTTGCGCTACTTCATCGTAGGCAAGCACTCGAGGCGACCCGTAAATGAGTTCCGTGGGGATAACTGCTTCCGCCCCATAGACCAGGGAAAAAGGAGTCTGCCCGGTAGCTCGATTTGGTGTCGTTTTGAGGGACCATAGAACTATCGGCAGCTCATCGATCCACCGCCTGCCGTGCTTCTGCAGCGTATCAAAGGTTCTTGTTTTGAGTCCCCGCAGCACTTCAGCGTTCGCCCTCTCAGCTTGCCCGTTGCTTCTGGGATGTGTGACAGAAGCGAACGAGATCTTGCTTCCGAGGGCATGAACATATTGCATGAAGGCGCGGCTCGTGAATTGGGTGTCATTGTTAGTAATGATCCTTGCCGGGATTCCAAAATGACACACCAAATCTTTCAAGAACTTGATAGCTAATTGAGCAGTCACCTTTCTCACGGCAGCAACTTCCGACCACTTTGTAAACTTGTCGATAGCAACGAACAAGAATTCAAAGCCCCCGATCGCTCGGGGGAAAGGGCCGAGGATATCGAGCCCCCAGACCAAAAATGGCCATGATAAAGGGATTGTCTGAAGAGCTTGGGCAGGCAGGTGGATTTTCTTGGAATGGAACTGACAGGCTTCACATTTGGTGACTAGCTCAACTGCATCTTGGAGGGCTGTGGGCCAATAGAATCCTTGCCGGAATGCTTTCCCAACCAGCGCCCTTGATCCAATGTGGGAGCCGCACATGCCTTTGTGTATCTCAGCCAACAGTTCCTTCCCTTCTTCCCGGCAGATGCACTTCAATTTCACACCGTTGGGCCTCCTTCTGTACATAGTGTCATCGACAAACTGGTACATACTAGCCCTCCAGGCTACTCTTTCAGCCTCATCTTGGTCATTGGGGAGTTCTCCGGTTTGGAGAAAGTGGACTATGTGCCTTGCCCAAGTTGGAGCCTGGGGCTCGGCAACAAGGACTAGTGGCACCTCCTCAACTGCGGGGGCACATTCCTCATTCGCAGGTACCATGGGCCGGCTGGAGGGTGCGGTCCGGCAGGTTGTGAGGAGTTGTTTCCGGCAGGGTCCCTGCCAAGAGCGGATAGCTCTACCGGGAGAGGCTTACCGGAGTCCAGCTTTCTCCTTTTTTGGGCCATTGTTGCTGGGGATACGGAGGGCTGAGTAAGATGGAGAACAAAAGTTCCTGGTTCCACAGGAAGCTTTTGGGCAGCACACTTTGACAGGTGATCAGCTATGTTGTTTTCCGCACGAGGTATGTGCTCTGTTTGCAACCCGTCAAAGCGCTCCTCCAATCTTCTCACTTCCTCAACGTATGCCTCCATCAATGGACTTTGGTAATCCTTGTTAACTTGTCTCACCACAAGCTGTGAGTCTCCTCGAATGATCAGCTTCTTGATTCCCAATTCTGCGGCAATCCTGAGCCCGGCAAGGAGCCCTTCATACTCTGTTGTATTGTTGGTTTCCTCTTCCCGGGCAAAATGCATTTGGACGACGTACTTCAAGTGTTCCCCGGAGGGAGCGACGAGAAGCACGCCAGCCCCTGCACCTTGTAGGGAAAAAGCACCATCGAAATACATGATCCATTCTTGGGGCGCCTCCTTGCCGGGGATAACTGTTTCTAGCACTTCCTCGTCAGGGGTTGGCGTCCATTCTACAATAAACTCTGCCAATGCCCTGCTCTGGATTGTTGATGTGCTCTCAAACTTCAAACCAAAACTGGATAACTCCAAAGCCCACTCCACTATTCTGCCAGTAGCCTCAGGGTTCTGGAGTATCCTTTGCAACGGGAAGCGAGTGACAACCGTGATCTCATGGGCTTGGAAGTAGTGGCGCAGTTTCCTTGAGGCCAAAGATCAACTTTTGCACGCTAGAGTACCTCGATCTAGCCCCCTATAGCAGGGAACTGACGAAGTACACTGGGCGCTGCACCACTTTCTTCCTTGCCGTGTCCTTGGGGTTGTCTTAGCTACCATGCTTATCTCTGGCCTGATCCCTATCTGACTCTGCTGGTCTTTGCTCACTCTCTGTTTCATCCACTTCTCGTTGCGCCACCAAGGCTGCACTAACCACTTGATTGGTTGCCGCTAAGTATAACAGCAACGGCTCTTGTGGTTTGGGAGCAACCAAGGTGGGCACAGAAGATAGGTAGGCCTTCAACTCTTGCAAAGCCGCATCTGCTTCTGGAGTCCACTTCATGGGCCCTGCCTTCTTCAAGATTTTGAAGAACGGCAAGGCGCGCTTGGCAGACTTGGAAATGAATCTGCTTAGCGCGGCAATGCACCCTGTCAGACGCCTTACATCTTTGACCGTCTTTGGTGCTTGGATCTGTTCAATGGCTTGGATCTTATCGGGGTTGGCTTCGATCCCCCGATGGGATACAAAGTACCCGAGCAGCTTGCCGGAGGGAACACCAAATACACACTTCTCCGGGTTGAGCTTCAAGTTTGATCTTGCGCAAATTGGAAAATGTCTCCTCCAAACCCTGGATACGGGTTGATCTGTCCTTGGTTTTGACCACAATATCATCCATATAAGCCTCAATGTTTCTGTGCAGCTATGGCCCAAAACCAATCTAGACTGCCCTTGCAAAAGTAGACCCGGCACTCTTTAATCCGAAAGGCATACGGATAAAACAGTACGTACCACACGGGGTGATGAACGAGGTCTTCTCTTCGTCTTCCTTGGACATGAAGATTTGATGATACCCAGAATATGCATCCAAAAAGAAGAGCAAATCGCAGCCTGAAGTGGAGTCCACGATCTGGTCGATGCGCGACAAGGGAAATGGGTCTTTCGGGCAAGCCTTGTTGAGATCTGTGAAGTCTATGCAAAGTTTCCATTTCCCATTGGCCTTCCGGACAACCACTGGATTTGCTAACCACGTTGGATGCAGCACTCCTCTGACCAAACCAGCTGCCTCGAGTTTCTTGACCTCCTCTGTAATGAACTGCTGCCTCTCCAAGGCCTGCTTCCGGACTTTCTGCTTGACAGGTCGGGCATGTGGGCAGACAACAAGGTGGTGCTCGATTACCTCCGTGGGAACACCGGGGATATCAGATGGTTGCCAGGCAAACACATCGATATTCGCCCGCAGGAAGGCAACGAGCGCGCTTTCCTATTTGTCATCAAGGGTGCCGCTGATGGTGAAGGTACCATCAACGCCAGCCAGCCCTGCCGGGACCTTCTTCACTTGTGGAGCAGCAACCTTGGATCTCTTGCTGTTGGAGCTCTCCGGTAAGTCATCAACAGGCGTAGCGCACTTCGGAGAGGCGCGCTTCCCGAATTCCTTGCTGGAGCCCTTACTATCCTTCTTCTTCCCTCTGTTCTCCTTGGCGGGAACTGCCGCTGCCTTTGCCGCGACTGCGTCCCAGTACATCTTGTCCACACAAATGATTGCGTCTTTCTCATCTGATGGGACGGAAATGACTCCAACTGGCCCTGGCATCTTCAAGACGTTGTAGGCATAGTGGGATGCCGCCATGAACTTAGCTAGGGCTGGGCGTCCAAGGATTCCATTGTACGGCAAGGGGAGGTCAACCACATCAAACACAATCTTTTCAGTCCGGTAGTTCAGCTCTCCCCCAAACGTCACAGGCAACGTGATCTTTCCCTTAGGATGACTCCTGCCAGGATTAACTCCTTGAAACGTGCCGGTGACTTTTAACTCATCATCTGCTATATGAAGCTTGCTGATAACCTTTGGGGAAATCAGATTCAACCCGGCCCCGCCATCCACCAACATCTTCGTGACCTTGAGGTTGCAGATTGTTGGAGAAACCAACAATGGCAAACATCCTACCACGGTGGTGCGGTCAGGATGATCCTCTTCGTAAAAAATGATGGGCGTGCGTGACCATTTGAGTGGTTCCCAGGCCCCTGGCGCTGGTTCCACGGCATTAACCTCACGCGCCCACCGCTTGAGTTGGCAGTGAGAGGCGTGTAGGGACACACCCGCGTCAATGCACAGTGCGTCAGTGGCCTTCTGGAACTCCTGCTCACTAGTTTCCTCTTCATCCCCTTCATCACTCTCGTCACCGCAGGCTTCCTTCTCTCGATCCCTGGTGGGTTTTCCTTTGTTCCGAAGAGGTCTGCTGGGGCGATTTACTTCACCGCCACGACCCTTACCGCCAGCAACATTCTGTCCCTTTTCCTTGTCACGCTTCTCATATTCTGCTTTCTGTCTCTTGACAAGCTGCTCAACCTGATAACACTCTTGAAGGTCGTGGCCCTTGGTCCGATGGATCTTGCAGTACGGTCCATCACCTTTCCCGGCCTTTTCGGCGGCTTCGGCCTCCCGGCAGTCAGAGCACACGGCAGCTTCCTTGCCGGGGGTTTTGGCCTTAACCTTCTTGCCGGTACTAGGGATACCCGACCCTTCAACAGACATTACCGTCTTATCCTTGCGCTTCTTATTGCGTTTCTTGCTCTTCTTCTGACTGGTGGACTCGTCATCATCCTCTGAATCAACATTAATGCAATCCTCCTCTCCGGGCAGTTTTCTTCCCTCCTCCATCCGAGCACACTTATCCACAGAGGTGTAAAGTTCCTTCACAGTCTTGGGCAACCGTACATTCATCTTGGAATGAATCTTCCGGTTGCGCACATTGGACTGGAAGGCGGCTATCACAGCTGCTGGATGGATATTTGGGATGTTTCTGTGGACTCTGTTAAATCTCTGCAAATACTTCCGGAGAGTCTCTCCTTCTTTTTGCTGAAGAAGCTGCAGATCGCTGGGCCGACCTGGTTCTTGATGGCCGCCAGTGAAGGCGCCAATGAACTCATGGCACAAATCAGCCCATGACGAAATGGAGTTCTCTGGCAGGTGCATCAGCCAAGACCTCACATTGGACTTGAGAGCCAAAGGAAAGTAGTTGGCGAATACCTTCTCATCTCTTCCCCCGGCAGCTTGAACAGCGATGGTGTAGATGCTTAGAAACTCTGCCGGGTTCAGCCTCCCATCGTACTTCTCGGGTATCTCTGGCTTGAACGTGCGTACGGACGGCCAATGGACTTGCCGCAGCTCACGAGTAAAGGTAGGGCACCCAACCTCGAAAGGTAGGTACCCGCCAGTATCGAGTGCAGGCTCATCGACGTTGGGACCGTCACACCCATTGGCCCGGCGGTGGGCGTCGTGGCGTTGCTCAACGACAACGCGCGCGTCTCCCCTCCGCCTGTCCTCCGGGGCACGCTGCTGGCCTGGACGCGCTCGAGGGTCAGGAGAGGCCGTCGAGACGCCATCAGGTTCTTGATTCCGCTGCGCCTGCGCTAGCTGCCGTGGCAGGGATTGTACCGTGGGGGTGGCCCCTTCCGTACGACCAGCAGCATGGGCCATTGTGGTCGCTTGGGGAGGCCGTGGCGGGCCAGCTCGCTGCGAGCCCCCAGCCTCGGCAAAGCCGAGCAGGCTCTGGATGGTGGCACGCCATTCATCCATCTGCTAGGCCGCTGGCGGAAACCTCAGCAGCAGTTGAGCCTGCGCCATGGCCTCCATAGCAGTACTTGGTATGGGCGATGACGACGCAGATCGCGCCGTCGCTCTGCTCCTGACGGGGCCAGCAGCGACCGTATCACGTCCCCGCTGTTGCGGGGCGGCCACCTGGATGGCATGGTGGCGCGGTGATGGCGCTTAAGTGTCAGCAGCTCCACTAGGCGCAGCAGCCTGGTCGACTCGTCCCGGGGGAGGTGCACGCGCTGCGGCTGCCCCTATGGTGTGGGCGGCCGGAGGGCGGCGATTCGCCCCGGACCGAGCGCTATTGCTGCGGCTGTGCCCGTCAGTGAGGGGAAGGAGTGTGGATGGAGTAGCCCCTTCACCCGTACCTTGCGGAGCGTGGCCATCGGGGTGTTGCTGATGTTGCTCTCCTCCGGCGTCTCCTGCTCCTACTTCGACCGCAGGGGAAGTGGTGACGGTGCCGCCTGCCCCGACCATAGCCCCAGCGGCGTCCACACTCTCGTGCGCCTCCGCGTCCCCCACAGCATTGGTGGCTGCGGGCGGCGGCGCCTTCGAGGTGGATGGGTGAGCACCAGCACCGGGCTTCTTCTTGGGCGCCATTGCCGACGGCGCCGTCGAAGACGAAGATGGTGATGAAGATAACATGCTGCACACGCTTTCAGGTTCGCGCAAGCGATCCCCCTACCTGGTGCGCCAAAGATCTCGCGGGAAACCACGACCACCTATGGGGCCAAGGGGCCCCTTGCTGGTTCGGCAGGGGGGATGTCGCGTTGCACAAAGAGCAGAAGAACGTGGGGCAGCACGGCAGAGATCACACGGGAAATTTTACCCAGGTTTGGGCCGCCGCAAGGCGTAAAACCCTACTCCTCCTTTGGTGGATTGATGGTGAAAAGTGGTGGTGGAGCATAGTACACTTGCCCGGCAAGCTCGCCCTGGGGAGGCAGTGACTACGCGCGTACGAGCGTGGGGGTGTTCAACTTTCCAACCCTTGCTACGGTTGCCATGGGCCTCCTTTTATATGTTAAGGGGTCACCACAGTGGCAAAATAGTCATTATGCACTGATAAGATAGCAAACAGTGCTATCATACCTAATTCTGCAGGCTGACAGAGTGCATTAAATGCACCGCTCAACGTCACATCGTTGCTCGCCCGGCAAGCCTTGTCGGGCTCGTCTTGCCAGCTCCATGCCTGCTTGCTTGGCACGTCACAGGACGGGTGTCATCCGTAGGTATTTCCTGTAGAAAGAGGCTGCCATGTGGCGAATGGCTGCCACTTAGTCACTTTGCGGCTTGACACCGCATTGATCAATGACGTGGGTCGTGGTGAGATGGCTTGGTGAGGTGTATTTTCCCTCGTGAGTCCCGGCAGGCCCTGCCGGGATGTCTTGAATGTTTTCTTCCGGGGGAGCCCTTGTCCTTGCCAGGTCCGCCTGCCCGGCAAGGGAGGCTTTTTCCTGGTGGTGTCTCACTTCTCTGTCTTGGTCTTGGCCTTCTTAATCTGCCTGCTCGTTCTTTGAAGATCTTGGTCTCTTGTATCTTGACATGGCCTTGGTGTTGTAATCTTGTTCTCGTGCCTGTGCACAGTCAGGGCAACAGACCCAGGGTTTGTTGCACCTACAATGATATTCTTTGGGCCGGGGCAACAGACCCAGGGTTTGTTGCACCGACAATGATATTCTTTGGGCCGTCCATGACGGAAAAAATCGTGGTAGAAGCGAGGGCGAGGAAAATTTCGGGGAGTTCCCGGTTACGGTGGGTGGTCGGGACCGAGCGATGCACGGAGGGATTACGCATTTCTCTCGTACTCGTACGCACATGTGTCCGAGGCGTTGGGCTCTAACTGAACCCGAGCGAGGCATTCGCTTACTGAACCCGAGCGATTGCACTAGCTACGTTACTGAACCCGAGCGATCGATCCCTTGGTTGTTAACTGAACCCGAGCGATTCCTTCGCTACTGCTGCTAACTGAAGCCGATCGAACCTGCCACCTCTTGATGAATAGTGACCGTTGTTGGGGGTTGGATGAACAGTTCGGTGGGGATTGGATGAGCAGGACCCCGTGGTAGTAGAGGCCGTTGCCGCTGGATGAACAGGACCCCGATCGAGGAGGCCGCCACACCCGAGCCGGTTGGGGGTGGATGAACAGAACCCCGTGGAGGGCTGGTTGAATAGTAGCCGGTGGAGGGTGGATGAACAGGACCCCGTGGAGGGCTGGTTGAACAGTAGCCGGTGGAGGCTAGATGAACATGACCTCATGGATGAACAGTAGCTGGTGGAGGCAGGAGGAAGTCGACGGTGGATGAACAGTAGCATGTGAAGGCTGGAGGAAGTCGACGGTGGATGAACAGCAGCCCATGGAGGCTGGAGCGAGGTAGTAGATGGTGGATTAATAGTAGGCCGTGGAGTCCCGTTTTGTGGTACGCCACACCCCTCCCGATGAACAGGACCCCGTTTCGACCGTAGGCGCTCCAACACAAGTCTGTTTCCTCCGTTTTGTCGTACGCCACACCCCTCCCAATCAACAGGACCCCGTTTCGACCGTAGGCACTCGAACAGAAGGCCGTTTCCTCCGTTCTATGGTATGCTAGACTCTTCCCGATGAACAGGACCCCGTTTCGACCGTATGCAATTGAACAGAATGCCATTTCCCTCCATTTTGCGGTACGCCGGACCCCATTCCGGCTGTTCCGTCCAAGCCGGTTGGCTCTCGTTGAACACGACGCATTCTGACCCAGTCTGTTGCCTCCTGATGAACAGGATGCTGTTTCTCCGTTCCGACCCAGCCAGTTGGCTGCCGATGAAGAGGACGCCATTGCTGCCGTCCGTTGCCTCTCCATGTACACGAGCCCTGGCCGTACGTATGCGCAAGTAGGCGTCCGAGACCCCGCCCGTATGTACGTACGTGGCCGTATTTTTTGGTATCTGGTTGTACGTACGTGTACACGGTTTGACTAGACTGCCTGAACTGCTACGTCGGGGGCTCTACTACTACACGTGCCGCTGCTTGCTCAGCCACGGTTCATCGTTGCAGAGAGACCGATCAACCAGTATGTACGTACACGTTCGCGACCAGACAGACAACCCTATGTATGGTTCGACCAGGTGGGTCCCAGCTGTCAGGGAGGATAAGGAGGCACTTCCTTGCATGCGAAGATATAACTGGTGGGTCCCAGCTGTCAGGGGGAAATGTTTTTTCGCAAAATACAGAGGCCCTTCTGATGGGTCCCCGCTGTCAGGTGGAGGAATAATTATTTTACTCATAATAAGGAGGCACTTACTTGCTGCGGCCGTGGACCCAGCTGTCAGCCTCTCCACATACAGTCCTCTTCCGATGGAAGTCGTTCCTTGACCACGTTGACCACGCCGCGCCGAGAGCACCAAGGCAGTGGACGACGGCGAGGCCTAGGAAGGGGACAACGCGGAGCCGGGGAAGACGCGGCAGTGGATGCCCACGCGGAGGGGAGTACGAGGGTTGACTGGTTCGGCTGCGGTGCGAGGCTGCCGTCGCCGCAGAATAACAAGGGTTGTGGGTGAGTTGAGGGATGGCCTGGCCAGTGGTTGGAGTAGGAGGGGGCGGTGAGGCCTGCGCGGTAGCACATCTGGCCACGGGAGGCAGGAGCAGGCGGCACGGCCCGCGATGGTTTGGGCGGCTAGAGCAAGAAGACCAGAGGTTGAAGAAGCACGACGGCCGTTGGATGGACATCGTATGGTTACCGCAGCTAGAATCTTTTATATCGACTAAGTTGACAAAATCCTGCGTCCGCCTCAACTTAGTAGGCCCACAAGTCAGCCTCCAAATATGGTGGGTCCCACCTAGCAGCGGGGGTATTCATTTTTTGGTGCGTAATAAGGGCACTTCCTTGCGTGCGAAGATATAGCTAGTGGGTTTGAGCTGTTAGCGGGGGGAATGTTTTTTAGCGAAATACAGAGGCCCTTTCGGTGGGTCCCCGCTGTCAGGTGGAGGAATCATTATTTTGCACGTAATAAGGAGGCACTTCCTACTCGCAAAAAAAAAGAGGCACTTCCTTGCGTGCGGTCGTGGACCCGGCTGTCAGCCTCTCCACGTACAGTCCTCTTCCGATGGATGTTGTTCGTTGACCACGCCATGCCGAGAGCACCAAGGCAGTGGACGACGGTGAGGCCAAGTAAGGGAACGACCCGGAGCCGAGGAAGACTCGGTAGTTGTTTCCCATGTGGAGTGGGTACTAGGGTTTACTGGTTCGGCTGAAGTGTGAGGCTGCCGTTGCCGGAGAATAGCAGGAGGTGTGGGTGAGTAGAGGGATGGCCAGGCCAGGGATGCGAGTAGGGTGGGGCCGTGAGGCCTACCCGATAGCACATCCGGCCACGGGAGGTGGGAGCAGGCGGTTCTGCCGGCGCTGGTTTGGGCGGCTGGAGCAGGAAGATCAGAGACTGAAGAATCACAATTGCCGTTGGATTGACTTCTAACGGTGTGACGCTGGTAGAGTCGATTGTTGACTAAGTTTCTTTTTTTTTTTGAGAAACCTTGTGTACGCATGAACTTAGTAGGCCGACAAGTCAGCCTCCAAATCTGTGGCAGACAACATAGAGCCCATTGGCTATTTTTTAATAATTTGCAGCCCATTTGCTAATTCTTAAGGAATTTATTACAACCCATTTTCTGCAGAGGACCACGGTCAAAAAGTTCAACATAATTTTGCATATTTCGGTGGAGTCCGAACTATTTTAATCCAGAAATGATAAACATTTATTTTTTAAGAACTTATTGATTTGCCAAAAAATATTGTTTTATTTTTGTAAGCTAATAAGACGTGGGACAATTGAGTTGGTTTTAGGGAAAACCAGTGGTAAAACAATCAGCGCTGGGAGGGAAAACAAAAAAAATAAGGATGTAAAGATGAAAAGGGAACTTTACGTATTTTCAATATAATAATACATGTATATGAACTAGTAAAACTATAGGTAGAGATTAGAAAATGGAAGTAGGACATGGTGTTTCAAGAGGAAAATAGAACTGGGCTGTGTGTTTTCTTCAGTAAAAAAACTGCCTGCGGATGTTCTAAGAGAAAATATAACTAAGGCTGGCGGGCCAGAGGCCAGTTGATACCTGCTGGATCTTTGTGCCCCACTGTCGTCATGGGCTGGGCAGTTAAAAACAAAACCAAGCCTGGGCAGTCTACAGCCCAGTTGAAACTTGCTCGACCTGAAAAAACAATATACCTGCTGGATCCCTGTTATCAGTCTATACTTGCAGAATTCTCTCGTTTATTGACTACGTTGAAAATTTCATGGGTGTCTCATACGTCAGCATTATTTATAAGTGCATGCACTTGCTTGCGTACGGCCATGGACCAGCTGGTTCCGTACGGTTAGGCTCTGTATGGACAGCCGTCTTGTGGTTCCATGGACGAATTTCATGCAAATCGGATGGTTTTCAGTGAAACCGGACTAAATTCATTGCATTTTACATATTTCTTTTTATTATGGAATATTTTACAGATTTCAACTAATAATAACCGACTAGGCCTTTTTTTAGTCCATGGGGGAGGCCCAAATCGATCGCTCCTCTCTTTTAACAATTTGCAGCTAGGCTTGGCATGCCACAGCCCAGTTCCGACGTGCTGTGTCCAACTATCAGCCTGTGAAAACCGGATGGATCCCGTGCGTACTTCGAAGATGTAAAAAAATTGGAGAACTAGGAATTCGAACGACACGTGCTTATGGTACCCATCAAATAAAAATCAGGTGCCTGAAAATTCATTTCGAAACAAATGATTCAGCTTTATATCCACGTCGACCCTCGACATGATGGTTGGAAGTAAATGCAAGTTCATACCGAAAGATCCTTAACAGCAATACCAACTTGCAGACGACCAGGTAGTACAAGTATACCAATACCAAACTAACTTATAATCTTTTTAGTCCTGGCCCTAGTATTGGTCTGGTAGAAAATCTTGCAGATGACCAGCTCCCGCTCCTTCTCTTGCTCCAGGTCCCCGAGGTGGTACTGGTGCATCACCCAGTTGGTCCTCTGCTGGTCGAAGTTCTTGTTGGTGTGCAGCACCAAAACCTTTTTGCTGCCCGTCTGCCGGCCGTTGACCATCACCGGCAAGGTATTGCCAGTCTTGTGCCACATCGCGTGCATGCCGCACTCCGACTATATCTTGCGACGCATCCGTGTGCCCCTTTTGAACGCCTTGGAGTTGCGCTGGAAGAAATGCTTGCTTAGGCCACTCAGTGTGATACCTGCAGTATTGGCGAATACAAATTTTAGGGTACGTAGTTGGCATTTTCATAACATCTTTGGCATGTTGCAGTCACTTGCTTCACTTTTTATTAACTGTCAAATTGTAATTGCTTCACTAGGTCTGCGTCTAAAAAGAAAAATAGAGGTATAAACAAAGGAATATGTTTGTGCACGTAGACGGCCGATTGGTGTCTCACCTGGAAGTTTCTCGGGATGGGTGTAGCATATGTCGTGCTCGCTGTCGATGGTTGGTATGAACAAATCGATGAGAAAGTGAGATCTCGCGCTGTCAGCACAACTCACTTTGGCCTCAAGGTTCTCGATCAGCTCCTGATCCGTGGGATCGAACTTGATGCCAGTCGGCAGCACCGGCCAATCCTTCTTGGACTTGTATCGGTTAATTCCAGTTAAATGGTACTCAATGTATGATCAATCAACTGTTTTAAGTAAATGATGAAAGATTTCGATAGATAAGTGGTACTCCAAATCTGAAGGCCATAATACCCGAACAAACTGGGGTCTCGGCTTCATTACTACATGCAGACTCTAAAGACTTGAAAACCCCCATAAAGATCGAAATCATCATACAGGGCGATGGGATGAATACTCATAGGAGCGGCCTCGCTGGTTCCTTCCTTCATCCGGCTAGCTTGAAGAGCATCCTTGTTGAGATCAATTTTTTCAGCGTCTTCCTTTTGACTACTTGCAATGAAGTATAGCAGCTCCGGTAGCTCATCGCTCATCATACCAAATGGATCAGAACAAGGCGGCGGCTGGGAGGCGGAGAGACCGAGAGAGAATGGGAGAGTGATTTTGTAGAGAATGGGAGAGTGTTGTTGTACTACGAGAGTGGTGAGGCTCACTTTGGTGAACCAAAGACGCCGCCGGGACTCTTGTGTCACCTCACGCGCAGCGTGTTGTCACTCAATTCAATGTGAGGACATGATGAATAATTTGACCGACGTATACTAGTACTACTGTACTACTTACTAGTCGTATTTAGTGTCACATTTTAACCATTGGTTTAACTAACAAAAATGTCAATGCATGTCACCGAAAATTATACCATTGGAAACTATGTTGAAATACGAATCCAACGATATAATTTTTTTGTGACATGCATTAACATTTAGTTAGTTAAATTTATGATCAAAATTTGACACAAATTATGAAGGGGACCAATAAACCAGGAGGTAGGTAGAAGTACGAGTAGCGCAATATACAGTATAGAGGACTACTAGTACTAGTACAAATTTAGAAATGGAGTACGAAGTTACAAGGCTGTGCGATAGACTTTGTAGGCTACATGAGTAATACAAAATATAATTCCCATTGGACAACACTGTCACCAACAAGTACGCACTTGAAGCCTAATTGATATATATATATGGCTTCTGCACAACATCTACATCATCATTATCAGTACATGCTACGCAGGTGAGTTAGGATGCACTTGATCCTAGAAAGATATCTATCCTTCAAACTAACTATAGTACATAATATCCAACAAAAGAGGGTCATGCTACAACAGCTGGATACATGGCTCAGTCTAGATATCACTAAAAATCAAGTTGTGCATATTTGCGGTTGGCATGAACCACATCGCCGCATGTCGGGTTTGCAAAAGCCATTCATCGCTTGGAAGCTTGATGCCTTTCACACAGTGAAGATCATGTGGCAACAAGCACTACAAGAAATATGTCAACTTGCGACCATCACTATTGCTCGCTGAATGATCATTATTTTTTATTTGCGACCTTTTTATGACCAAAAACAATTGGTCAAAAGTTGACTGTCTTTAATGAAACTTAACGACCTTCTTTACGATATGGTCGTAGAAGGTAACGGCCAAAACAAAAGGTCGTTGGTTGGTCGCTGGTTGTCTGCCCAGGCCACGTCGGATCCAACATGGCAAGCTGACGTGGCAACATTGCGACCAATTGAGTTGGTCGTTGATTAGAATCAGCCCGGTCCAATTCGGTATCTATATGGGCCAAGCCCATTAATTCAGTCTATTAGTTATTTTTTTCCCTGTGAATTTTTGGTCGGCTTCACGGGCCAGGCCCAACATTGCAGCCTTTATATTTTTGGGTCGTGGCCTTATTTCTTAATACTCAGTTTTTCTTTTTTTTAAAGGGGTCCACTAAACAGATGGGCCACGGTTGTCAAGTTCTGATCAATGGGTCCCAAATGTCAGTCATATTCTTCATATTTCAATTTAATAGTAAATAAATAACTAGTATTTAAATTGGCACAGACCACGTAATACTTCAAATAATATCAGCCATGATTTAGTACGAAGCTCCTGTTGTACAAATAACACGTGATACAAGCTCTTGACATGACAATCTCTAGAAGTGTAATAACAGTTACAAGCTCTACAAGTATGGCAATCACAGTTACAAACTCCAAAAGTGTAATACTAGATAGCCATCACAAACTCTACAGACATGGAGCTCCTTCGATAGTGATCACAAACTAGGCACCTGCTCCTGTCATGAACAACGTGCCAAACTCACTAGACTGGACTAACAGAACGGTGACATGCCTTCCACCGTCGCCCTGTTACATGAATCAGCAAAGAAGAATCAGAAAACATAAGCCGATATACTAATTGACCATTCAAAAAAGGATAGTTATTTAGAATGACAACACAAATTCAGCTACTACCATGCTTTTTGTTCTCCAGCTAGTTAAAATGAGATACTCATTCATACAAGAAAACAAAGACAAATATGTATTACGCAAGTGCAGATCGTGCAAAAGACTTCACTGCAACACATTGCGCCTAAAAAAATGTCATTCTACTACCATGACCATACATTCAACTAGCAAGATCTAACAATACTAGTCAGCAGAAGCATACCAACACCACAAAGTTAGGAGAGTATAAACTGATGATCTTGATTGAGTTACCATCGGTGAGGAGGTCGATTATCTCCATGGTGTGCTTGATGATGCGCACTGCCATGATCGTCTTGCCATTACATCCAGGCGCTCGATTATGGGGGTACCAATACATCCAAGTAGAACAAAATCACCACATTAACCCACAGCTTCAAGTACAAGCTAAGTATATATCAAGTGGCAATGAAAATAAGTTGAGAAAAACACTGAAAATAATTATATCATGTTTTGCAATGTTCAAACCGAATAAACATATGCATGCCAAGGTGAAATATTACAAAGAAAGCACTCATCAGGTAGCAGTGCATACAAAATCCATGTTTTAGTAGTAGCAAATACTCTCTGTGTTAGCAGTAGTAAAAACTCATGCAGTACCAAATTCAAAGATTTTTTGTTGTAGCTAACAGAAGTATGGAACAATAGTTAACAACTCGAGTCAGAAAAGGTAGGAGTGTCTCTCTAAGAGACACAACTGATACTGATCAAAGATAATAACAGAGCACAAAAATAGGTAGGTACATTGATTTCTTTAAAGACAATAAGCAGGACCAACAGATTCACATGTTAGATCAGTGTGAAGTTACAATGGCAGATGCCAGGTGTGAAATAGATATGGCAAAAAAATATGCTCATAAATATTCCATGTAGTGTATGAGCGATACTATTTCATGCTAATGTATGAGCATACAAGATGCAGTAAAAGAGCTAATATAGTTCATTGAGCACACATTAACAAGCTAAGATAACCTATTATATGGATATCATCGTTGCCTATCAGACTGCTGATAAATATTCCATGTAATGTTTAAACTAGACACAAATCTAGGGAGGAATCAAACAGTGGAATCGGATACAAATTAAGCACAGATAAATTACTAAACTTACAACAACCAGGATGTCGTTCAACCAATAAAACTATAACAGAATCAGGCATATCGGACTTGGAACACTAAGGGATTGCATCAGGATCGCTAAAAGACCTGCACTGATTCGTCAAGGGAGAGGACCGTGAGCACATATGGTGGGTTACGACGAACACGGCCATCCCCTCCTCCGAGGAGACGACCGACCGCAGCATAAGGTGCACGAGTTGGTGATGTTGCAGGCGGCTTGCGGTTCTCCGTCGAAGGCAGGCTGATGGCGACATGAGAAGCGGTTGGGCTTCATGCCACCACCGCAGTGACTGCCATCTGTTGTAGCCGGGGCGAGAGACGCCGGTTCCGTGCAGGGCTCCACCTCCCGCCCAAGCTCGCCTCCGGGAGGTGCCTATAGAGAGTGGGAGATAATGAGAGAGATACCAAGGGAGAAGCAAAATAGATTGAGGCAGGCAGATCCGGCAACCTCATGGAAAGATCCGGCAACCCCGAGGCACATCCAGCAATCAGGGGGGCAACATTAAGCAGGAGAGAGCATAGACTCACCGGCCTTGTGCTGAATCCCCCACGACTTCACAACAATGACCTGCTAGCAAAACACACCAGAAACTAAGTCACACATGCATGCTACTAATCCACTGTCATGTAGTTGTGTCAAACCAACCACCATCAGTATTCAGTAGTACTCAACAATGAAAGCAGAAAAATGTACTACCTTGTCACCCATTTCATGCAGGTGCTTGATGATGTTCTGGAACCAGTTCTTGTACCCAGAGATGTAGCTGCAAACATGCATGGAAGACGCACGCAAAATTAGTTTAAATTGTGAGAGCATACATGGAAACTCAGCTTAATCACCATCAGCAGTAACCATTAACAAAAGAAAATGAATTATGTTGATGCAATTCGTACTTTCCGTTTCAAAAAGAATGCAATTCACAGTTTTCTTCACATCCAACAAAGAAGCCACTACAGAGTTTCCACTACAGATCAATCCTGGACTGTATACTATAATTGTATATGCAGTGCAGCAAAGAAGAATGGTTTTTTTCCCGTTCAGAAGTTGAGATGTCTCTGTGACTATTCTAAGCCTGGAATTGCAATTCTAAGCAAGCCTGGAGATAGATAGTAGTACATGATAGTATGTAGAACAGCAAGAGTAAACACAAGAAATTGGGGATTTTAGGAACCAAGCAAATTGTGTTCATCGAGATACCATGGCAAGCAAGCAATTGCGTTTTGGCTTCTAGAAGGAAGTCGAACCAGGTAAAAATTTCTTCTGCTAGATCCCTTCTAGGATACAGACAAGAAGATACGTATCTCACTCGTATAAGAAAATAAATATATGCGGGCCATTAACTACTTACTCCACTAGCTACAAGCAAATCGCAGGCGGGTTGGAACTTGGAAGCAGCTCCATCTAGAAGGAAGACAAGCACATGGCATTCCAGTTTATTTATGACAGATAATGACTTTAATAATTTACATCAAGCTCACAAACTTGTGTCTGTCCTTTTTAACCCTTCTAGAACAGAGACAAGAGATATCTGTGGGTCATAAATTAATTCGCTCCACTGGCTGCTGCTCCTCCCCCTTTTTGACAGTACATGGAGAATAGCTAGGTTTATCGGCGGTGCTCATGATCGACCACTAACAGAATGCATGGATGTCATCAGATTAAGAATCGATCGGTGGCTTGACCACGGCACCACCTGACTTAGGCAACCTGAGTGACAAATCAACAACAACATAGTAATTAAGAATATAGTATTTCACTACCAGGCCCACAAAACACAGTATATGTAGAGTATGTACTCGTGACTTTATTGGTTAATTAGTTTTTTGCATGCCTTGTCTGATCGATACGTCAGTTAGTTGAATGGACACACTTATAGATCGATTGATGGCTGACAGTACATACATAATCCAAGAACTATATACGTATATGCATGACAACTGGAACCAGTTAATAACCAATCAGACACATCAGGTGACAAATGCATGCACAAGACTGGTGTGTGGTCGAAGGAGCAGCGGGCGAGGTCGGGGGCGACCATGGATTAACTTTCTGTTTCTGACTAATGCATGCACAAGACTGATGGATGTCCACTCAATAACCAAGATTATGAATTCGGAACTGAAGAATCAACCCTTGGCAATCGAATTCAGCACTGAATCGCGTCCCGGCTTCCACAACTAACACTCAAACGCATGCATTCTTTGGTTTCCTGCTTCGAATTCAGCACATACAAAATTGCAGGTCCCCAACTCGATTTCAACGACCCCTAATGGCACGCCACCGGAAATTAATGGAAGGAGGGGTGGGGGTTTGGGGAGTTACCGATCCTAACGCTGGAGGAGGAGGAGGCTGTCTTGTGGAGGCCCCTCTTCTTGGTGATGAAGCTGGCACCACTGAAGCTAGGGTTCGGTGCGGCCTGCATCGGGGCGATGGCGCCGCCGGGGTCGCTCCGAGTTGAGTCCCTGTGGGCGGCCTGGTTCCCAACAGAGGCCGTGGTCAGCGGGGGCGAACAAAGCCCCATGCTGGCTGTAGCTCCGAGCTGCAGAACGGAGTAGAAGAAGACGAGGCTCGCGGGATCTGCGACGGCGAACGGTTGTGGCTGGCTAGGGCTAGGCCGTAGATCCGGTCGAGGCCGCCTCTGCCGTCATTGGAGACGAAGTGGCTACGAGGAAGGAGAGGTAGGGCATGGCCGTCTGGGTGGAGAGGCAGGGCGAGGTGCGGGCGGCGGAACCCTAGGATGATGACGGCCTGGGTGGGTGGATGGATCCCGGGCGGAGCGGGTGGGGGCGGCTAGGGGCGAGGGGAGGGGGATGATGGAGACGGGGACGATGCGAGATGGGCGGTGGTAGTCGATGGGATCTGAGATCGAGGGCGCCGTCGGTGTCGGCCGCGAGGAGATGGGGACGAGGTCGTCGATTGGGTGTGCTCTCTCTCTCGTAGGACAGCGACGTGGGCGAGGGGGGTTTCCTTTTTTCTTTCTCCTTCTCTTTAGATCGAATGGATGGATGTGGGATGGAGACATGGATGGATGGATGGATGGATGGGCGCCATCTCATCGATCTGTGTCACAGCTAGTTTTACCAACAAGAATAAAGCACATGTAATTTTGTTTTCCTTTTTCATTTCTCAAGTGCAAAGTGGGGTCTTTTGTGAATAAACTACCAGATACTTGTTGCAAAATGGCACAACCCCATTTTTCAAAAATATTAGACCACATTTTATGTGGAATTAACCAAATGGTTGTGTGCCAAAAGGTTTCGGTCCAGCTGTCATAAAAAAGACAAAATTTCGTCGATTCAGTAGGAACCGAGTCAAATTTGAACTACACGTCCCTCATAGTCTACTCTTTACTTTTTCCAAAATTTATTTTTGGGTACATAAGTATCTATTTAATAAGAAAAACACCAAAAGTTTTTCAAGATTCAACCACTAGCTTGGAACGGTCATGCCCGCCGTTTTGACCGCATTTTGAAACGGGAATGAAAAATTCAAAAAAATAAAAAAATTGGAAAACATTCGCATTGTGTCATTATATGTGCATCTTGGAATGGCAAACAATGTTGCCTAAGGAATTTTTCATTTTATTTGGATGAAAAATTCATTTTCCATTTTTTGAGTGCCCAAAATGAGTTTTTTTGTGAAGGACCCATCATATATTTGTTGCAAAATTGAACCAAATCAATTTTCTAAAATATAAGACCATATTTAATGTACAATTGACCAAATAGTTGGGTGTCAAAAGCTTTGATCCACCTCTCGTGAAAAAGACAAATTTCCGCTGATTCAGTTAGAAGCGGGTCAAATTTGAATTGCAGCTGCCTTATAGTTTGCTCTTTCTTTTTTTCAATAATCATTTTTAGGTACATAAGTATCTATTTAACCAGAGAAACACCAAAAATTTTCCAAGATCCAACCACTAGCTTGGAACGGTCATGCCCGCTGTTTTGACCGCACTTTGAAATGGGCATGAAAAATTAAAAAAAAATCAAAAAATTAGAAAACCTTCGCATTGTGTCATTATATGTCACCAAGTTACCAGGAAAATAATAAACTTGTAATACGGCAATTATTTTTAAAAAGTGTTCTCAGAAACGAGCTATCATGTGTGAAGATCAATGGCTTTCAAGCCAAACGATCAATCTTATGGCCACGTTCATGGTATAGTTTGTTCAAATGATCTCACATTGTGCACAAGGGAGCATCTTGGAATGGCAAACAATGTTGCATAAGGAATTTTTCATTTTCTTTGGATGAAAAATTCATTTTCCATTTTTCGAGTGCCCAAAATGAGTTTTTTTGTGAAGGACCTACCATATATTTGTTGCAAAATTGTACCACGCCATTTTTAGAAAATATTAGGTCATATTTAATGTACAATTGACCAAATGGTTGGGTGTCAGAAGCTTTGATCCACCTCTCGTGAAAAAGACAAATTTCCGCCGATTCAGTTGGAAGCGGGTCAAATTTGAACTGCATCTGCCTCATTGTTTGATCTTTATTTTTTCCAAAAATCATTTCTAGGTACATAAGTATCTATTTAATTAGAGAAACACCAAAAGTTTTCCAAGATCCAACCATTAGCTAGGAACGGTCATGCACGCCGTTGTGACTGCATTTTGAAACGGGAATGAAAAACTAAATAAAAAATAAAAAAAATTGGAAAACCTTTGCATTGTGTCATTATACATGACCAAGTTACCAAGAAAAATAATAAACTTGTAATACAGTAATTTTTTTTTAAAAAGTGTTCCCAGAAACGAGCTATCATGTGTGAAGATTCATGGCTTTCAAGCCAAATGACCAATGTTATGGCCACATTCATGGTATAGTTTGTTCAAATGATCTAATATTGTGCACGAGGGTGCATCTTGGAATGGCAAACAATGTTACCTAAGGAAGTTTTCATTTTCTTTGCACGGAAATTTCATTTTCTATTTTTTGTGTGCCCAAAATGAGTTTTTTTGTGAAGGACCTACCATATATTTGTTGCAAAATTGTACCAAATCAATTTTCTAAAATACTAGGACATATTTAATGCACAATTGACCAAATGGTTGGGTGTCAAAAGCTTTTATCCACCTCTCGTGAAAAAGACAAATTTCCGTCGATTCAGTAGGAAGCGGGTCAAATTTGAACTGCAGCTGCCTTGTAGTTTGCTCTTTATTTTTTCCAAAAATCAGTTCTAGGTACATAAGTATCTATTTAATTAGACATACATGGTTTGGTGGCGATACGTCGAGGTTTGGACGGTGGCCGAGGGCCCCAACTCTAGAGCGCGTAAGCTCGCATGCCCGCCGCATGGTCACCGCGTGACCGTGGCGTTGCCACGCGTTCTGGGCGGCCTAGGCATGTCTAGTGGGTTGGGCACTCCCCCGGTAGGTGTCAGGAAGAAGAAGACAATAGAAGAATCTCACGAGGAGACTGAACTGAGCTCAAACATGAAATAACAGCCAAGTGTTTGATTAGTGGTGGGGAAAATGCATATGGCCAATGGCCTGAGTTTTGGCCGAGGATGATCATCTACTAAGGACACTGTCATGGAAAATTTGCAGCTCAAATGGAGGAGCCTAGGTGTCATTTGCTTTGCAAAGTACCACATTGGACAGAAATATGAATGTTGAAGCTGGACTCAAATGAATGAATGGATTGATGTGAAAATTGGAGGAGGATGATAATTTGGGCATATGAAGGCACTTTAAAATTTTCATACCATTTGGATGAATAAAAATGGTACTTCCTTCACATTGCTCTCCACTGAATAAAAAATTGGAAAAAATGTTGGGGGAAATTGGCTAGAATAAATGAGCTAAAATTTGGTGGAGGGAGGTTCTATGGCCAGGGTCATGTCCTGGTAAATTTTCATCAATTATAAATTAACATAAAATATAATTGCTTCACAAACTGAAAATATTACCAGAAACAAAGATTGGATGGTGAGCTCACATGGATTGTTAGATGGGGCTCAAATTTTGTGGAGAGCTATGATTTGGGAATATAGAAGATGTGGCAAAAATTTAGCTCATTAGGATATGCCTAGCTAGTACTTCCTTCACAACGGTTCTAGCTGAACAGAAACTTTGGAAATTTGCCAAGGAAGATTTACCAGGCAAATGGTGTTGAATATTGTCATGAGGCAATTATTTGGATAGTAAAGAATGCCCAATTTTTTTGGGAATTTTGGGAATGACATAAATATAGGCTGCTTCACAACCTAGGGCAAAAATTGACACATAGACATGACACATAGGCAAAACTGATGAGGTGGCGCCTAGTCATAGCAATGCACCACAATTTACAAGGCTATGACCATCTATATTGGTCGTGATCAGCTAGAAATAAGGCAGCGGACCAGTGTTGTTTGCTTTACGACCATTTCATGTAAGGAAATTACGACCTTTCTAACCAAAATGGTCATTATGGTTTAGGGTTTGGAGCCCCCCGAACAGCTTTTGACCAATTGGTCTCAAATGGTCGTAGATTTATGACCAATTCTTCCAAGGTCACTGACAGAAGGTCACAAGTTGACATATTTCTTGTAGTGAAGCTGTGTCGACGAATCTCTGGATATGGTGATTCATGAAACCCATGGTACGATGCGTAAACACAGTTCCCCCTAGTGAATGGAAGTTGCATAGAACAGTAATCATCGCTGGTGATATGATCGATGATTGGTTGGATGATTGGATAATTGAGCCCGAGGAACATGGAGTGGTTGCCGAGGCTGTAAACCCGCCTCCAGTTGAATACGCCTGGCCCAACGGAGTTGGGATCTTTCCCGAACATGAAGCAGCCATAGCCATCACAGTCACGAACGCCCCAGGCATTGTACTGCATGTGGGTTGATGAAATGGTTTGGTCAATTTGGTACGTGCGAATGAGCATCAAATGACCACCGTCAGTTGAACGAGTGATAAACCACCATGCATTGACGTGTATATTCCAGGTCCTGGAATTATGAAGGCCAGCACATTTGCGTCTGCTGCAACAAATCAAATTGGAGACCAAAAGGACAAAAATATACAATCATGTTCAGAGTATGTGTGGAATTAAGATTATTATAACAGTGACACATATCATAGCCAGAGAATTGCAATGCCGTGGTCATAATCATACCCCAAGTTAGAAAAAATAAGCCAATGGCTTTCATATTCTAGCAATATGTCATGGTTCAAACATCATCTAAAAATGAGAGGAAAACAGCTATGCCAGGGCCTACTCATATTCTACCATAGCAGTTACTACTGTTCTCATATTAACTCTAACAATAACATGCGTGGTTATAAAAATCTTGGAAATGAGAGTAACATATAGCAATCATGAGGTTATACTCATAATATATATTCTAACAATCATTAGATGCCAATTGTTCTCATATCAACTCTAACAATAACATGTGTGGTCATAAAAATCTAGGAAATGAGAGGAACATATAGCAATGATGTGGTTATAGACATACTATCTATTCTAAATTTCTAACAATCAAGGCAGTCATATACATAAGGTAAAGATTAGATGAGATAGAACAATTACACGACGATAGATTCCACTAGTATATGCAGTCAAACTGTGCGTCGACCGCGTAAACGATGCCATCGTGCACTATAGCATCAGACAGGAGGGTCAACAGGATTGATGATAAGCCATAACCATGTATGGCGACCGGATTCCAGATAGACTAGTCCCATGTCGAACAAGGCAATGAGCTTGTAATCCATGTAGTCTTTTGATGGTGTGGGCACTTCGCAGATTACAACCTTCAGCAAACGGAGGACGTACCAAAAGCTCGGCGCGTCTCGTGCGTAGTATGCAGGAATGTCCCGCGGGCCGCGAGGCTCGATGCCGGTGGTATCCAACGATGGAAGGGTCATCTCTCGCTGGGTGTAGATATCCACGAGACGCCACGGACTACTAGATTGGTGGATGAGGACGATCTAGTTGGCCTTCATGCCCGCCCAGTAGTGGCCGCGCATGAAGGACATGTGGGCGGGTAGTGGTAGCATGTCGAGGGGCACGACGGCAACCTCAGTAGGATCGTCAAGTCGGTGTTTGGGCCACCTGCGAGGATCGGCATCAGCAAGCAGGGTGTCTTGAAAAGGGCGAACCGGTTGCAGATGAGTACACGGTACATAGACACCGAGCATGCGGCTAGATGCACGGTGCTGAACAGGTCCATATGATTACAGATCTGCTCCAAGAGAACATCGGGGAGGGAATTCCAATCGCGGCTCTGCGTGTCAGTCGGTTCTGCCATAGGGTTTTTTAGGGCGTTGAGTTGGGGTTTTCGGTGCTTGCGAGCGAGCGGGGAAGTGGATGCGGGCGGGCGAGCGAAGAAGATGGCGTGTGTGGCTGAGAAGTGAGTGGGGGGGGGATATGGTAAGCGTGAGCTACCGAGGAAGATGGCGCGGGTGGGCGAGCAGTGAGCAGGGAGGAATGGTGTGCAGCCGGCGATGGGGAAGAGAGGAGGAAGAAGAAGAGAGGAGGAAGAAGAGGGAAAGATGGGCAAGAAAGTGCATTAAATCTCAATTCTAGTAGTAGTACTACCAGGATATACCGTCCTTCCGAGTGTAAATAGTTGAGCCGATGACATGTGGGTCTACCTCAAGAGGGCCCATATGTCAGTTAATGGAAGAGAGAGGTGCGTAGGTGTATTTGCGGAAGCGTGCTCCACTGGCAAACATGATGGCAGTACAGGGTAAGGCTGATTTATTAACACCAACACGCTGGCTCAGCTTATTAATTAAGTGTCCCATGATCTGCTGCAGCGTGTATTGTCACTTCTCTGTGAAGACTAGTTGAATAGTTCTGTCTGACTGAGATGGGGAATAATGGATCGCCAAGACTTCCTATCTACAGTATCCCAATGCCCCTACTCTCATCCTGTCCAACAACAAGAAACATTGGCCAAGGCACCCGGCGCCAATAATGTTGGAGTACTAATAGTATTTTGTGTCAAACTTTGACCATCTATTTAACTAATAAAATGTTAATGCATGTCACCAAAAATCATATCACTGGATTCGTATTTGAACATAGTTTTTAATGGTATAGTTTTTTATGACATGCATTGACACTTTGTTAGTTAAATTTACGGTCAAAATTTTACACTAAATACGAAGGGACCAATAAACCAGGATGGAGGTTTATATACAAGTCAAAAAAAATCATCAACCAAGGTTGTAGTAAATGATGAGTGCGAGAAGAATTTTTTTCCAAAAGTACTCAATAATGGGCTCGTTTTCCTCAAGAAAATTGTGTTAATTGGAATGCATGCGTGAAGAACAAAAGACCAGAACTTTTACGCGCATTGGTGAGTTTTCTCTTAATTCTTGCATGAAATGTTTTAATGAAGCTTGAAATATGAACATGTCAATGGGAGGGAGTAGAAGCCTCATGCATGCATGCATGCATGCAACACTCACACGTACACATGCACGCACGCAACACTCACGCATCCATGCGGCACACAGCACACGACGCAACACACACGCTCACGCTCAAGTGCTCAACCTACTCCCTCCGTCCGTGAAAGACTATACATATAGAGATTTACACATTGACCAAGAGGAACTGGAACTTCATGGCATAATTAACGCCCAAAAGTAGCAGACTTATGTGTGCATGCGACCATTGAGAGAAGAAGATTAAATGAAGGTTGTTGCATGCTGTAACTAAGGATAGACATGCAGCCTATAGCTAGAGCACAAGTTGGTGCATTAGTCAATCAATACCAATTAGATTAAAGGCTAAGTGCATTGGAAGTGTAAGATGTACACTCTTTGTTCGAAAAATTTGTAAGGCTGGCCGTAATAGGAGTATCATAAGTAGTACTATCATGCATGCCAACTAGACTTTTTGGATGATGTGGCATACAATTAAACGAGGAAAGAGAAGTTGTGGTATCATACCATGATACCGTATCATATTAAATGTTGTACTACTTTGTGTCATGCATGGCAAATTAATAAGGCAACCTAAGATACTACTTATGATACTAGGCATTATGGAAGTAGTATCATACACTAGTATCATATGCATGATATGTAACACCCTGGATTTTGCCCATTTTTTTTCCTTTTGATTTTGGTCTGGATTTGCCTTTCCGTGGCTTAGTGTCTTGCAACCTGGAGGGATCACTCTTCATTCCTCTTCCCAAGTGGCTTGCCAACTTCAAAACCATTCCAAGACCTTGTCATTTCCATCTTGGACCAACCCCAATATTCTTTTTCTTGGGAATATTCCTTTTTTCTATTAAAGGAATAACCCTGTTATCCTGGGTTGTGAAGCAACCCACATTTCTATCATTCCCAAGACTCCCAAATAATTCTCATAAATTTTTTGGGTCAGATCTTCCACAAATATGTCAAAATACTTCCTTGCCATGTTCAAAAATATTTCACAAATATTCCTTTCCTGATTCTGCCCTAGCTGCCAAGTTGAGAAGCAAGTACTCTTTATATTTGCTTTCTTGGTCTCAAACTTTTTGGGCATTCTTTCCTATCCATATCATTGTCACATGCCAAAATTCAACTTCATTTGGCTATTAAATCTCCCTTGGCTAAATTCCAAAGTTTCTGGTCAACTGGGAGCTTTGTGAAGCAAGTGCTAGCTAGGGGCATCCAAATGAGTTGAAATTTTGCAAGCACCTTCATATGCTCAAATCATGACACTCCACCAAGTTTCAACCCTATCCAATCATCTATGTGAGCATAGCATCAAATCTTGGTTTCTGGTCAGATTTTCACATTGTGAAGCAACCATAATTTATATTGCTCCATAATTGCTGAAAATTTACCAAAGAATTCTCCTACCCATATAACCTATCTCCACAAAATTTGGGCTCATTTTATCTTCTCAATAATTCCCTAGAATTTTTCTAAGATTCTGGTCAGAGAGGATAGCTGTGAAGGAAGTACCATTTTGGCTTGTCCAAATGGCATGAAATTTTTATGGCACTCTCATATGACCAAATCATCATGCTATACCAAATTTAAACCCAATTGGCTACTCCATGTGAGTGGCACATCAAGATTGAGTTTCTGGACCAGATTGGTTAGTTGCAAAGCAACTATATTAAATCTTGGTCCATTTCTCTCCAAACTTAACAGGATTGTAGTCCTTCCTACCCTAAACCTCCCAGACATCTCATTTTGACCTTATCACTTCTCTGTTCATTGTAGTGGTGTGATCAAGTTTGCTACAGCAAACTTTAGGTGATCACTCCCATCTAACCACAGTAAGTTCCATCGAGCCATCACCTCCCTGAGACTGTGCCTTGGAGGGACTATCCACTGGACATGATGTGGCCAGTCAGGGTGCACCACGTGCACCAGTTCACGCGGTGACCACGCATTTGGCATGCCATCCAGCGCGCTCTGGCAATTAAACCTCTCGGGTTCGTCGCGTTCCTCCTCTCCCTCGCCACCTAAGCTTGTCCAGCAGCTTCCCCTTGGCCTCGTCTTTGCTCTAGACCCCTCTTCCCCTCCGGATTCTTCCTCGCCGCACCGCGACGAACGCCGCCATACTTTCTCTGTTCATCTACAGCCGCCGCCGTATACAGACGAGCCCGCGTTCTCCCGAAGCTCCTACTAGCTCCTTCGCCCTCCCAGAAACCCTGCCGACATCGCCATCGTCTTCCGTGTGTCCCCTAGCACCAGTGCGTCGATGAGGATGCCACGGTGGCCATCCTCATCCGCCGCCCGCGCCCGGCTATAAAAGCCGAGCTCCGAGCCCTCCCCGAGCATCCCCGAGCCCCCCAATCTCCTCCTTCTCTCTCCTAGGGTCCTCCCCGACCTCTCCAGCGAGCTCCGAGAGCCTCTCCTCACCCCAAATCGCCGCCATGGCCGTCACTTACCCCGGCTCAAATTCCGGCGAGCCGGAGCTCTTCCCTCCGTCCTACCACCAACAACTGAACCTCTGGACCCTAGCAACCCTCCCCACCTCCTCGTTGGATCCCCAGGGCGCCCATCGCCATCTTTCCCAAGTCCGGCCGACGGCGCCGCCGCCGCCGCTCAAGCTGCCACAGCTTCGGCCCTCTTCGGCGCCGGCAAAGCATCTAGATGGATGCGGCACGTCGCCACGGTCCCGCCCGCGCCCGTGCCGCCGGGACGGCCGCCGGCGCCGCTCGCCATCCTCTGCTGTCGAGCACTCATCGGGAGGGAGACGACGACCTCGCCCAGCTGGCCAGGCAGGCCCCACCACCCCTCGGAACCCACTAGTCAGCCTAACAGGGTGTTGACCCGGCCCGGTGACGTGGATAAGTGGAGACGTACTCCATGGAGTATGTTTTCCCTTTAACGAAAGCGTATTTTCAGAATGTGCTTTCTGTTTAAACCCAGCCGGCTGAAACGGTTAAATAGTGGACGTTCGTCGGTTAACAGCAGAAAAGCACATTTTCTATTTGTTTTTCTGTCTAAACAACGAACGGCTACAACTTTTTAACCGTAACTCCGATCGAGGTGATTCCAAAGCCTACTTCTTCGTCTCTTCGAGCCCGACATGTTGGTATCATTTTCATAATGTTTTGACATTGTCAAAATGACCATTTTGCCCTTGCCCATAAACAGCCCCCTCCGGGAGAGAACTGTTTCCGGCAATTATTTCCGCGGACTCTCCGCACTTCTTCCCGATGGTTCCTTCATCCCCAAGCAAGCCACAACTCTCATCTGCATAATCACATAGCAATATCATAGTTTAACTATTTACTTTAACAGCAAGTATGAGTTATTTGTAAAATGGATTGGATTATACAATGCTTGAGTAATTTTTTGGATAGGTGACTACCACGTTGAGTACCGGATTATTAGTGACTAGTAGTTTACCCACTTGTGGATACTATGGTGTTGAGATCACTATCTATGATTATTCTGGATTTCATCCGGCAGTTCGTGGAGATGAGTTAGTAGTAGTGGCTTAAACATACTGGTTACCAGATTTCTAGCCAGATATCATTTTGACTTGGATTGCTATGATATCGGAGTGTCAGCCATGACAGAGATCATTCTGGGATTAGATACTTCATGGTTGATCCAGAGTCACCTGTCTGGACTTATCCATGCAGCCACATTTGCCGGTATGGGACGGCCTTGACTTGGTCTGATCACGTGCACTTTCACCGGTATCGCGGTTATGTGTGCGCGCTACCCTGGCCCGGTAGGCGGCGATAGCCTTGTGAGCCCAGTTGAGTTATATGGTACCAGGTCCCCGTTTGGGACAGTTTGTTAGCCACGACGGTGGTAGGTGTCACGCGGTGACACAGGGGCCACCCAGGGCAGGACTCCGGGGGAGGATGATTGCCGGTGGTACGATGGGAGAGTCACGGGTCAGGCGGGTTTCATTGGAGCAACGCTGGTCCACCCGAATGGGATCATGAGGTCAGGTGCTCCATGGTGTGGGTAAAGTGCGCAACCTCTGCAGAGTGTAAAATCTATTCGAATAGCCGTGTCAACGGTATTGGACAGTCCGTCCAGACCTCTTTAGGTGGTCAACCATAGTAGTGATAATGATGGAAGAACTCGTCGTAAGATCAGAAGTACTCAGTGGATCGTGAGTATTCTGAGGATTGTGTGGCAACCAGGAAGAGAGTAAGTTTGTCAGACTTGCAGTGCAGATGGTATCAGGAACATGATATGTTAACCATGGGATGGCTATGAGATGAGTGGTCGGATGACCACATGATTTGGATTTGGTTTGGAACAGATTTAGATTGGATCCTGAGATTATTCGGAGTATGGATTGAACTACTTAATATGCTTTACCTTACTGCATTTACTTCAGAAGTTATCTTGCTAGATAACCATGCTTGTTAATTTTGACTTCTATGATGTTGTCTTGCCTTAATGCTGGTGTTTGTTGTGAGCTTGCGAGTACATTCAAAGTACTCACCTGGCGTGTCATGTCAGTTTGCAGGTCATGCCATGATTGCTTGCTTGTCGAGGATCCCGAGTTTGCGACCTAGGATACACGTTCTAGCCAGAGTCCCTGCGGAGTGGAGTCCATCACCGCCGTCGCTGTTCCGCTGCCGAGAGAGTTACTCCGTTGTTAGCATAGAGCTACCCCGGGCAGGCGTAGTGTCGCCGTGCCGATGTGATCCTTGTACCCTTTGTAACCATATCCATTGTAATAAAGAGCTGATTTGTTCTATGCCAACAGTGCCGTATTCCAGAGGACTTGTCCCTGGGCTGGAATACGGGGCGTTCCGGTATTCTCTGAGCCGGGGTGCCATAGGCATTGGTATCAGAGCAGGTTTGGCTATAGGACGCGCAGTCTAGGCGTGAGCGTTAGTAATCGGTAGTATAGGATCTAGTTGGTTTGTTGCATTTGTTTGTGCATAGCATGCATATAGAATATTTATTTTGTCACTAACGATGGATCTGGTGAGTGTAGGTGGCATCGGTTTTGATTCCCTACCTGCGCTCTCCAGTTTGCATATTTGTTCCTTGGTGTGGTGTCATCTTCGTCCCAGCTGAGTGATGCCAAGGTGCTTAGGGGTGTCGATCACTAGCAAGATTGATGCACCGGTACCACACCAATATATTCTCTTCAGTTATCCCTATCGTTTCGGTGATAGATAAGTTCTATCCCGGATCGTGCCATTCCACTAGCCGCTTCGGCAACCCTTACCGATCCTTGTTATCAGAAAAGGGCGATGCCTGCAAGCCTTTCTCTCCACCACTATCTCATTCTGCCACCTATTCTTTGGACGTGTACGGTTTTCTTCCGTACGCTTGATGATGATGTGGTCGTAACTTCTGTGTTCCGACCCCGATCACCAAGTTTGTCCTCACCACCGTGTACGTCCAGATGGAACTGGTGTTAAGCTCGTATTTGGTGTAGCCTTGTTTACACCAATTTTTTTCCACACATGATTCACTTTCGTGCACATCACCTCAGCATGTTAAACCGTAACACCGGAGTTCTTGCGAGATTTGTGTGCTTAAGTAGGCATGCATATTATTGCTGTGGATAGCTGTAGAGTATGATATTACTGGTGTGTGTGATCTTGCTGCTTTGTGTGCTTTTGTTTTAGTCGTTTCTTTTGCTTCTTTATTTGGGCCCTTGGTGTTACCTTATTTTCCCCTTATGGAAGTTGCTCACCGACCCTGAACCCAAAGAGTTAGTGAAGAGACAGTCATTTGGAAGCTCAGCTCAGCAATATGGAATCTTCAGCAGACTGTGTTATATCGGGAATATTGGGCCTGAATATAAATGATATCCTAGCTGGATTGATTATCAGCATCAAGTATACCTCAATGAGCAATCTTCACAGCAGCAATGATCGAACTAGCAAGAAGGAAAACCGTGTATACGATCCACAGTGCATTCTGTGCCAAAGGTATGATTCATATATACAAGGTTTGAGTCTGCTATGAGTACAATTTGAACCCTGCTATGTCTTGAAAGCAAGCCAGCATGTGATATGAACTTAGTGTTCGGCAAGAAGGATAGCTGAATACCCTGTATGCATAGTAGTGAGCTGTATGAGATGCGGATGAACCCTTGCTCGTCTTTCCTTAGTAACGGCACCACGCCTGTGTTCTTAGCTGTTTCCGGCCGTCCGGGGTGGATGCCGACTTTTATTTCTCTTGTCAACAACTGGCCCGTGTTCTGAGCTACTTTTCGGCTGTCTCGGATAGCTGTTGAATTTCTCTCCGTAGCACTGACCCTATGCTCTGAGCTGTTCTCCGACCGTCTTAGGGAACTGCTACTTTCTTCTTATTAACACCGTCTCATGCTCTGAGCTGCTTTTCAGCCGTCTTGAGTCGGGGTTGAGTTATTCCAGTAATGTCCTAGATCTGAGTTGTAAAGACCGTTCTGGTGGCTACTGGTTTATTTGCCGGTTTTATTCAAGGGTTCAGACGATCGTTACCCTACAGCTACAACTTGTAAAGTAATATGCCTGCCGGAATATTGCACCTGACAACACCTATGGTCACACGGAGAATCAAGAACACATAAGGCCAAGTTCTTTCAGCAAAGGGTCCAGGTAAAGAGAATTATAATGAAAAAAAGCAAGGTTGTCCATACAGGTATGGTAATGGTACAAACACTCCGGACAGTATGGCTCGGTACCATTCACCATGGGTACACACCCACAGGGTCTATTCCATTTGCAAGGACCCCATATCGAGACAACTCGCCCAGCCAACCAGGTATGCTCAGAATTGTCAGAAGAGGGCAACCAAGCTGGTCAGGTCAGCCAAAAGATTAACTCAGCAGTTCAAATTCAGCAACCATGTTAAAGCATTACACGGCCTACCATCCATATAGAGGTATCGACAAACTAAGTAATCAAAAGGATGAACAACAGTCTTGAAGCATGTGTCCTCACCGATGGGAATCAGTTAAAGACTAACCTGCCGTGAACAATATTCTGCTGTCAGGACCATTGTCAGTCAAGTCTATGGATAATATCACAATAAGACTGTACACCTTTATGTTGGTCACGACGGGTGACAGTCAAATATTTGGTAGGAATTTTATACCTGAGACAATGAAGATATCCAAGATGACCCGGCTATCCGTGCGAGAAGTCAGATTCCGCCAGGAGAATGGTACGACTCGCAGTACTGTTTTGAGCCTGGAGGACACACAGCCATTTGAAGTCACCCAATGCAATGAGTAAAAGATTTTGTGTCCACCAAGAGAATCTGTTCACAACTCAGTAAACAGTCATTCGTATTGGACCTCGTCATGACACGTCCATGAGGAACCACCCTCGAACTTATGAGCAGGGCACATAGTTTGGTCAGGATAATTTATTACCCCAGACAGGTCAGCAAACACAAAAGAATTGGAGTCAGAGTAACATGTGAGGTAAGATTTGCCAGAAAAAGGGTCCAGTGAAGCAAACCACCCCGAAGCAAGGCAGTCAGTCATATGAAATTCAGTGGGAACATTATACAAAGGTAAAAAGGAAACCCGAGTTGGAAACAGTTTCCTCAAGTGGAAATATTCATGTTTGATCCCCGAGCAACCAAATCTCGAGGACGAGATTTCTTTAAGGGGGGTAGGTTTGTAACACCCTGGATTTTGCCCATTTTTTTCCTTTTGATTTTGGTCTGGATTTGCCTTTTCGTGGCTTAGTGTCTTGCAACCTAGAGGGATCACTCTTCATTCCTCTTCTCAAGTGGCTTGCCAACTTCAAAACCATTCCAAGACCTTGTCATTTCCATCTTGGACCAACCCCAATATTCTTTTTCTTGGGAATATTCCTTTTTTCTATTAAAGGAATAACCCTGTTATCCTGGGTTGTGAAGCAACCCACATTTCTATCATTCCCAAGACTCCCAAATAATTCTCATAAATTTTTTGGGTCAGATCTTCCACAAATATGTCAAAATACTTCCTTGCCATGTTCAAAAATATTTCACAAATATTCCTTTTCTGATTCTGCCCTAGTTGCCAAGTTGAGAAGCAAGTACCCTTTATATTTGCTTGATTGGTCTCAAACTTTTTAGGCATTCTTTACTATCCATATCATTGTCACATGCCAAAATTCAACTTCATTTGGCTATTAAATCTCCCTTGGCTAAATTCCAAAGTTTCTGGTCAACTGGGAGCTTTGTGAAGCAAGTGCTAGCTAGGAGCATCCAAATGATTTGAAATTTTGCAAGCATATTCATATGCTCAAATCATGACTCTCCACCAAGTTTCAAACCTATCCAGTTATCTATGTGAGCACAGCATCAAATATTGGTTTCTGGTCAGATTTTCACATTGTGAAGCAACCATATTTTATATTGCTCCATAATTGCTGAAAATTTACCAGTGCATTCTCCTACCCATATAACCTATCTCCACAAAATTTGGGCTCATTTTATATTCTCAATAATTCCCTAGAATTTTTCTAAGATCCTGGTCAGAGAGGATAGCTATGAAGGAAGTGCCATTTTGGCTTGTCCAAATGGCATGAAATTTTTATGGCACTCTCATATGACCAAATCATCATGCTATACCAAATTTCAACCCAATTGGCTACTCCATGTGAGTGGCACATCAAGATTGAGTTTCTGGACCAGATTGGTCAGTTGCAAAGCAACTATATTAAATCTTGGTCCATTTCTCTCCAAACTTAACAGGATTGTAGTCCTTACTACCCTAAACCTCCCAGACATCTCATTTTGACCTTATCACTTCTCTGTTCATCGCAGTGGTGTGGTCAAGTTTGCTACAACAAACTTTAGGTGATCACTCCCATCTAACCACAGTAAGTTTCATCAAGCCATCACCTCCCTGAGACTGTGCCTCGGAGGGACTATCCACTGGACATGATGTGGCCGGTCAGGGTGCACTGCGTGCACCAGTTCACACGGTGACCACGCGTTTGGCATGCCAGCCAGCGCGCTCTGGCGATTAAACCTCTCGGGTTTGTCGTGTTCCTGCTCTCCCTCGCCACCTAACCATATCCAGCAGCTTCCCCTTGGCCTCGTCTTCGCTCTAGACCCCTCTTCCCCTCCGGATTCTTCCTCACCGCACCGCGACGAATGCTGCCGTACTTTCTCTGTTCATCTATAGCCGCCGTCGTATATGGACGAGCCCGCGTTCTCCCGAAGCTCCTACGAGCTCCTTTGCCCTCCCAGAAATCCTGCCGACATCGCCATCGTCTTCCGCGTGTCCCCTAGCGCCAGTGCGCCGATGAGGATGCCACGGTGGCCATCCTCATCCGCCGCCCGCGCCCGGCTATAAAAGCCGAGCTCTGAGCCCTCCCCGAGCATCCCCGAGCCCCCCAATCTCCTCCTCTCTCTCCTAGGGTCCTCCCCGACCTCTCCAGCGAGATCCGGGAGCTTCTCCTCACCCCAAATCGCCGCCATGGCCATCACTTACCCTGGCTCAAATTCTGGCGAGCCGGAGCTCTTCCCTCCCTCCTACCACCAACAACCGAACCTCTGGAGCCTAGCAACCCTCCCCACCTCCTCGTTGGATCCCCAGGGCACCCATCGCCATCTTTCCAAAGTCCGGCCGACGGCAACGCCGCCGCCACTCAAGCTGCCAACGCTTCGGCCCTCTTCGGCTCCGGCAAAGCATCTGGATGGATGCGACACATCGCCACGGTCCCGCCGGTGGCTGGATCTCGGCCGGAGATGGCCCGTGCCGCCGGGACGACCGCCGACGCTGCTCACCGTCCTTTGCTCTCGAGCACTCGTCGAGAGGGAGACGACGACCTCGCCCAGCTGGCCAGGCAGGCCCCACCACCCCTCGGGACCCACCAGTCAGCCTAACATGGCGTTGACCCGGCCCGGTGACGTGGATAAGTGGAGACGTACTCCACGGAGTACGTTTCCCTTTAACGAAAGCGTATTTTTCAGAATGTGCTTTCTGTTTAAACCCAACCGGCTGAAACGGTTAAATAGTGGACGTTCGTCGGTTAACAGCAGAAAAGCACATTTTCTATTTGTTTTTCTGTCTAACGAACGGCCACAACTTTTTAACCGTAACTCCGATCGAGGTGATTCCAAAGCCTACTTCTTCGTCTCTTTGAGCCAGACATGTTGGTATCATTTTCATAATGTTTTAACACTGTGAAAATGACCATTTTGCCCTTGCCCATAAACAGCCCCCTCCGGGAGAGAACTGTTTCCGGCAATCATTTTCGTGGACTCTCCGCACTTCTTCCCGATGGTTCCTTCATCCCCATGCAAGCCACAACTCTCATCTGCATAATCGCATAGCAATATCATAGTTTAACTATTTACTTTAACAGCAAGTATGAGTTATTTGTAAAATGGATTGGATTATATAATGCTTGAGTAATTTCTTGGATAGGTGACTACCACGTTGAGTACCGGATTATTAGTGACTAGTAGTTTACCCACTTGTGGATACTATGGTGTTGAGATCACTATCTATGATTATTCTGGATTTCATCCGGCAGTTCATGGAGATGAGTTAGTAGCAGTGGCTTAAACATACTGGTTACCAGATTTCTAGCCAGATATCATTTTGACTTGGGATTGCTATGATATCGGAGTGTCAGCCATGACAGAGATCATTCCGGGATTAGATACTTCATGGTTGATCCAGAGTCACCTGTCCGGACTTATCCGTGCAGCCACATTTGCCGGTATGGGACGGTCTTGACTTGGTCTGATCGCGTGCTCTTTCACCGGTACTGCCCGACAGGGAAGGTTATGCGTGCGCGCTACCCTGGCCTGGTAGGCGGCGATAGCCTTGTGAGCCACAGGGGCCACCCAGGGAAGGACTCCGGAGGAGGATGATTGCCGGTGGTATGATGGGAGAGTCACGTGTCAGGCGGGTTTCGTTGGAGCAACGCTGGTCCACCCGAATGGGATCACGAGGTTAGGTGCTCCATGGTGTGGGTAAAGTGCGCAACCTCTGCAGAGTGTAAAATCTATTCGAATAGCCGTGTCCACGTTATTGGACAGTCCGTCCAGACCTCTTTAGGTGGTCAACCATAGTAGTGATAATGATGGAAGAACTCGTCGTAAGATCAGAAGTACTCGGTGGATCGTGAGTATTCTGAGGATTGTGAGGCAACCATGAAGAGAGTAAGCTTGTCAGACTTGCAGTGCAGATGGTATCAGGAACATGATATGTTAACCATGGGATGGCTATGAGATGAGTGGTCGGATGACCACATGATTTGGATTGGGTTTGGAACAGATTCAGATTGGATCCTGAGATTATTCAGAGTATGGATTAAACTACTTAATATGCTTTACCTTACTGCATTTACTTCAGAAGTTATCTTGCTAGATAACCATGCTTGTTAATTTTGACTGCGATGATGTTGTCTTGCCTTAATGCTGGTGTTTGTTGTGAGCTTGCGAGTACATTCAAAGTACTCACCTGGCGTGTCATGCCAGTTTACAGGTCATGCCATGATTGCTTGCTTGTCGAGGATCCCGAGTTTGCGACCTAGGATACGCGTTCTAGCCAGAGTCCCTGCGGAGTGGAGTCCATCACTGCCGTCGCTGTTCCGCTGCTGAGAGAGTTACTCCGCTGTTAGCATAGAGCTACCCCGGGCAGGCGTAGTGTCGCCGTGCCAATGTAATCCTTGTACCCTTTTTAACCATATCCATTGTAATAAAGGGCTGATTTGTTCTATGCCAACAGTGCCGTATTCCAGAGGACTTCTCCCTGGGCTGGAATACGGGGCGTTCCGGTCTTCTCTGAGCCGGGATGCCACATGATACTAGTATATGATACTCTCCATTATGTACAGTTTTTCACGGACTGAGGGAGTACACATGCATGCACTCACATACACAGCCAGGGTGGTTCGCGCGCAAGGGTTGGACTCTTGTCGCGCTTGCGTAAAGTTTTGTTTAATTGATTTCTTTGCTCTGCTAACTGATAGGTGGGACCCAGAAACCAGGTGTCAATTTAACCAGTCAACAAAGTGCCACGTCGACTATGTGGCCGGTCAGCAGGGTGCAATACGGTGCTCTACGTGAGCTAGTGACCGTATAATCACCACAAAACTATATATTGATCGTAATGAGCGTATTGTTACATACGTTGACCGCCAGTGTATTTTTCTCGTTTCAAATTACTCTGTGAGCCATATTAACCGGAAAGGACGCAGTATGGACTAGTACTACTTTGATGTGTCCCATCAACTCGCAGAACGAGGAGAAGCTTGCTTACTATGCCCTCTCCCTCGCCCACGTGCGGTGGCTCACAGGACGAGGAGAAGCTTGCTTACTACGTATACCTACGCCCTCTCCCTCTCCCTCGCCCTCGCCCTCGCGATGGACGTGCAACAGTTCATTCGGTGTCAGATTGCTAGAAGCATATTGTACTGACATTGTTGGACCTTCCGAAGAGGCGAAGAGCCAAGTGCAAGGTTCACAGGAGTACGAACTGTTGAACCTCCCGAAGAGGCGAAGAGCCAAGCGCAAGGTTTATTGGAGTTGTTGTCCTAGTACTACAACTATAGTGAACGATCGCTGCTGTATGATGCCACCACGTCACCTATAACCAAAGCTGTGCCACCTTTTTTTCTCACAGAGCGTGTTGGAGCCCATGCAACAGCCACACAAGTCGCACGTACACATAACACATTTACTAGTAATGAATTCTAAAGGACAAATGCCAGCATGCGACATAAGTTCATCTCCACTTCATGTGATAAATTTGTGCATGACTACTCCACATATATTTATAGCGCTACCATTCACAATTTACCATACTCCACTTACATGTTATAGATGGGTTCCATGTCCTCCTCCAGGTTCCAGTCCTAGGTGTTCTTCATAGATGGCACGATCCATAGCGGTGGGCAACGGGAATCATTGCCGCAGCTTTCTAGTCCGGTTCCACATGATGGAGACTCATCCAAGCCGAAGTGGCATAAATCAGGGATAGCGTGTCCTAGCATGTCTTTCATTTGGCGGTGCGCACTGAAGACACAACCATGCTTCATGAACGGCAGGCCTTCGGTGTCGTGCACGGAAGGTGGCATCTGCTTCACAATGGGGTAGCTCTCCCCAATGAAAAGCGAGTACTCTCCAATAGTGTTCCTCGGCACCCACATAGCATCACGGGGGTCGAACTCGGTGCCGTTCATCTAGTACATGTGGCATCTCAGATATGGACACATGGTGACGTACATGGTCAAGGTCCATGCATAATAATGTTGTGCTCAAATATGGCGGTCAGTAATATTGCGCAGCAAATAGTACTACTCTAGTATAGAGGAAGTAAAATAACCAGCTTATTATATATAGCCACTCTTGGCTACATGGATGAGATAGTAAGACATGGAAAAACAAAAATGGTGGGAGCTAGTGGGTTCAAGTCTTCAAGGGCCTAGCTAGCTGTACACGTCCTCCAAGGTAAAAAGTACACTAGTACTAGTAAGTAGTACTACTCCTTACTACTTAGTACTACAATGAAAGAGAAGGTGAGAGGGTTAAAAAAATCTAATACTAAATTGTAGTACTAGTACCGTAAACATGTCCCAGCCAAGAAAAGAAAAGAACTAAGAGCATGGTTAATACAGTAGTATAGCCGGATGCTGGCTATATGGTCTTGCCACATCATATATAGCCTATCTTATAGCCCGCAAGTACAATAGTCACAAAGCAATATATACTACTTTGTTGAAACATGGCCCACCTTCCTCTCTCACATAGTGTCTAGGAGCGCGTGCTACAACCGGCTGTTAATCAGTAGCCCGCTTCTCTTCTCTCTCCTCTTCTCTCTTATCCAACTCATCAAAAATATGTTATTTAAAGCCTTACAACCTGCCTACATCATCCTATTGTACTTTCTCTAACAAGTACTACTACTCTAACACACAGTAATGAGAAAATGGAATACCTGGGTAGATGGTGACGGTCCGATCATGGTAGATCATGTGACCATATTGCACATCAGTGGTACCATGGGTAACGACTGCTAAGATAGTTGATTCCAATATGCCAAAGTCAGCTACAAGGTTCCAGGTTAGACCGAATCACGGATGCAAATGCACATCCAGGATCGACGATCTTATTTTGATCGAGGGATGACTGGTCCCTGCAAAATAATGGAGTATCGTTAGGGATGCAAATGATGGTTTGTGCATTCCATTTGTAATCTCCCGTACCGTAGGATGGCAACTAGATGAAACAAGTCCCCTGGATTGTCACCGCGAAGATGCGGCCTACATGGCACAGAGCGTCTTCGAACGTGTAGGGGTACAAATCTGCTGCGGCTAACATGTGCCAGCCTCTGCCGTTACGGCCTTTTGTATTGATGGCAATCCTTATGTCGAACACAGTGATGAGATAGTAATTGTCGTAGCTGTGTCGCTTTGTCGGCGGGTCCGCGATTGCTATCTTCTTCAATCTCATGTAGGCATCATCATACGTATTCAGGCCCAACCAGTCCGGAATGCCGATCTCAATGGTGGAGAAGGGGTCTATGGGAACGGCCGCACTACTGTGGATGTTGTGCAAAATGATGGTGGTATCCGGCCGGAGGTATGCAAGCCAATCTCCGTTGGCACCAACCCAGACCTATATATAAGACGGTGGGCAACGGAGAAATTACGGTTTGGAATAACTAAGTACTATATTTAGAATATACACTACATGATCAAACTCCATGACTGACATGCGCATCGGACAAAATCCGACTACCTCTCAACGGAGTCAATGTGCAACCACGGCCAGGTAGCGGTGGACTGTTCGATGGAATGTCCCATAGAATAACCTTCTGCTCGAGAACGCATGGAAGACCAACAAGCATGGCCTTTTCCCAAGCCGGTTTACGCACTATCTTAAAATAGTTGGTGCAGGAACGAGTCTTGCAGCGGTGAGGACGTCGGAGCGGCGTGCGATTTCTCCCAGAGGATCATCGTCCAAGGACTCCCAGCCCCGATGAGGAGGAGAACCGCCTGGCAAATCCATGGCAGCAGTGACGAACTGCCTTAGTCTCTTCAAGGGGAGGGGAATTGGTGAGGAGGAGATAAGAGCATAACCACAGGGCCTCATCCCTTCGTTAAGGAAGTTATGCGGGCACGCATAGTGGTAGTGCGATGGTGCGGTTATTATTTACTACGGAGTACTGTACTTCTATAGTGCACCAGTTTTGAACTCTAGAAACTCAAGGCCAAGGAGCTACAGTTGCAAGTGGAGGGTATTACTGTTCTCTAGAACCATCATTGTACTATCAATGCAGGGAAAGTACACCTGCATACTCTCTGTGCTCTATTCAAGCGCGTACCTGGCCTTGAGATAATGGAGCGAAGTCCATGCGTGCAACGCCACAAGCTACAGAGTATAGCACTTTACGTACAAAGCCATATTGCACAATTCCCAATGCTACGCCAGGCTTTTCTGGCTCCTCAGGCTTAATTGGGAGGCGCTAGTTTCTATACCCCTAGTAAAGATGGTAGCTGATGAGGAAGCAGCAAGCGAGGTGTGGCTAGGGCAAGCACCCAGGTGAGAAACATTGCACAGTCTGAATTGATACTGTAATAGCAAGATGCCCATGCGTTGCACGGAACATCAAGATGCATTTGTATGCGTAGTTTATCTTGTGGGAGAAAAGGATGAACGAGGGAAGGCCTTATTTGCAAATGTGGAGAGGGGTGTGGGTATCTTTTTGCAAAATTACCATAATTTCCTTCCTATGCATCAGATATAAATCGGACGGCCTATATTGCAGGATGGCAGGCACACCATCATCACCAACTCTATTTTTTATAAGAGTAGAGATATAGGAGTACTACTAGTAGTACTACTCTAGTACGTGAGCCACGAGATGATGGGACGGAAAACCCGTTCACGTGGCTGGGCTATCCAGTGCACCCAGATTGTGGTGCAACACGTCCGTTCGACTTCAAAAGTCAAACTACGAGTGTACAATATTGGATCGCAGCGAGGTTAATATTTAAAAAAAAGGCCACTGGGCATTCAGCCGGGATCGAACCCACAAAATGAGCTATACACTCCCGCGACCACTCGTAGTACAATGCAACCTAGAATCGCCTTTTGTCGCTAGTACATTATTCCTTACAAGAAACCACTACCAAGAAACTAGGTACCACTTTCCAACCAGCCCTACCAAGAAACCACTACAGTACTCTACAAAAATTAGCAAAAACATACCAAAATTTTCTTAATCTGTTGTGGGTAATCACGGTCACCTATGGGGCCATCGGCCCCTTTTGGTTTGGCAGGGGGGCTGAGCATATTGCACAAAGAGCAGAGGACCGTAGCGCAGCATGACAAAGATCACACGGGCAATTTTACCTAGGTTCGGGCTGCCACGAGGCGTAAAACCCTACTCCTACTTTAGTGGATTGATGGTGGATTGGGGTGGAAACGCAGTGCTTTTGCCCGGCAGGGTTGCCTCGGGGCGAGAGCAGCTACGCGCGTACGAGTGTACAAGGTTCCGAACCCTTTCTCTAGTTGCCATGGCCCTCCTTTTATAGACCAAGGGGTTACCACAGTGGCAAATCAGTCATTGTGTACTGATTAGATAGCGAACAATGCTATCATACCTAACTCTGCAGGCAGAGCAGAGTGCATTAAATGCACCGCTTAGTGTCACATCGTAGCCTGCCCGGCAAGCCTTGCCGGGCCGCTCGGCCACCTTTTCGCCTATCTGCTTGACACATCTCTGGACAGGTGTCATCTGGAGATGGTTTCCTCTAGAATGGCTGCCATGTGTCGAATAACTACCACTTAGTCACTTGGGGGCTTGACACCGCACCGATCAATGACTTGCGTCACTGTGAGGTGGAGCGGTGAAGCCTTGGCGGGGTAGTTTGCTTTAGTAGTGCCCGGCAGGCCTGCCGGGCGGTCTTGAGGCTTGTCTTTAGGGCCACCTCGTCCTCGCCAGGCTCGCCTGCCCGGCAAGGGAGGTTTTTCCTTAGCAGTGTCTTGGTCTTCTTGCCCTACTCTTTGATTATTCAAAGAGCCATCTCTCCTAGCTTGATCTGGTCTTGGATGTTGCAACTGTGCCAGGCCGGTGACTTGCTGTCTGTGCACAAGTCAGGGGAAAACATACACCCCTGTTTGTATACCCCGGCAGAAGCCCCCGGGCCTGAGCCATATGTGTCGCTGGGCACGTTGGGTTAGGCCCCAAACAGTGCACGGACACATGGTGAGAGAATGCTGCGCATGCAGCGGTTTGTCATGATAACCAGTCAATCCAACGTCCAGTTCCCGTATTTTCCGCGGGTCGTGGGATAGTGGGACTGCAACAGTTAATGTGAAACAACAACTTTCTGAAGAGTTGCGCCCTCCCCCCCACATCCTTTCCTTAGGAGAGGAAAACGCGGAAGGGCACGGTCCATCCGTTGCTCGCTCCGTCTTTCCATCATCTTCTTCCGCAAGCAAAACAAACGCTCTTCCACCTCGCCCACACTTGCCGCCAATTCCCCACCCAACTTCCTTCACCCATCCCCTCTGTAGCTTGAGGAAATGGGGAAGAAAGCCACTACCAAGGGGAAGCGAACTACCGCCGCGAAGGAGGCGGCCACCGAGGGGAGCAAGAGGGCGTCGGAGCTGGACAGGAAGCGGAGGGCAGATGTTGTCTTCTTCCCGTCGAATCTGGACGGCGAGGTGCTTGAAGCAAGGTATGGATATCTGTGGGGGAGGGAAGTCCCGAAGGGGCATGGCGCGCCCAAAGTTCTGGCGGAGGGGGAACATGACCCGCCAGATTCGTACCGATTCTTTTGCGCGTACTTCATCTATGGTCTTTGTCCCCCTTTCTTGGATTTCTTAGAAGCAATGATGGTGATCTATGGCTTCACGCCAAATGCAATGGTGTGTATGGCGATTTTTGCCCATTTGTGCGAAAACTTGGTTGGAGTTGCCCCCAATGTCAACTTGTTCAGGCACTATTTCGTCACACGGGTGGAGAAGAAAAACCACCACTCCGGGATCATAAGTTGGATGCCACGGGTAGTGCCAAGGGAGAACTGGGATTACATCTCTGGCCAACAGCGCAGCAGATGGGAGGAGTGGAGGGGAGATTGGTGCTGGATCCAGGACGAGGAGGCCCCAGATTTCTGCCAGGCACGGACGGAGTGCCTTGAGCGCAGTAACGACTGGAGAGAAGTTGGCCTTACCGATGATAGGCTCCGCCCGGCAATAAATAGGATCACCCGTCTAAAGGCTGATGGGCTAACCATTGAGCACATAGGGCCGACTTCCTTCTCCGCCGTATTGCGCCATTGCAGAAGAGGGATAGGTTTGCCTTGCTATATGGGGATGCCGTAGATAGGATGAGGTTGCTTCCTGGCCTGGCCAACAATTTGTCAGTCTATGGCCATGCCTGGTTGTGCGACCAGCTGTTTGGCAGCTTCGAGCTTTTCAAGTTGCCAGCCAACGTCATCCCACTGAACATCAATTCCGCCAAGGACCAGATTCTACAATGGATGCCAGATTGCAATGCTCAAGGAGCTTCCGGTGACTGGCAGTTACCCATGCTTGACGAAGAGCTTGCATGGTCCTCTACTCTGGTGGAAAGGGCTACCAAAGAGGAGACCAATATGTACAAGCGCACGTCCTAGGTGGAGGAGGCGTTCATCAAGAAGCGACTGGAAGAGGACAGAGCACTCCGTGCTGCCGCGATGGCGAAAGCCGGGAAGGCGACGAAGGGGAAGGGGGAGGATAAAGGTGAAGGCCCCTCCCACGGCAGGAGCGTAGCACCTGCCATGGAGGGAGCTGCCGGGGATGATCCGGCCGGGGACGAGCCTGCCGGGGAAGATCCTGCCGGGGACAGGCCTTCTGGAATTGAGGCTCTATACACCGCGGCGGCGGAGGCCCAGGAGGAGGAGAGGGTTGAGGGGGCGGAGGAGTCCACGGAGGAGTGGCTCACGGCAGGCCCCCAAGCCCCTGAGCCAGTCTTGGACCAGCGCCCCCGCAGGCGGGCCGCCAGCCGGGGAGCTATGGTTCCCGACCCCGCGCCTGCCGCTAAGAAGGTGAAGAAGATTACCTCCAAAGGCAGCAAGCTGAACGCGGCGTGCCGGCAATCCCTCCGCCTTGCCGAGGCTAAATCCCCTTCCGCCAAGCAATCGGTGGTCGCGGAAGATGACTCCAGCTCTCAGTCTGGCTCGGACTCTTCGTAGAGCTCGTCCTCATTGGAGCCCCCTGCGCCTCAGCGGGGCTCAAAACTGCCCGGGTGCCCCGTCCCTCCTCCCCAGAAGAGAAGCAGAGCGCTCTCACCACCCGTGGAGTTTGAGCTAAACTCCATGCTCATTGACGAGGAGTAAGGAAGACCACTCCTCTTTTCTTGCAGTAGCTTTAGCATGCTCACTTGTTCTTGTCAATTGATCTTGTTTGCTGCCGTCGACAGGGAGGAGGAAGAGGAGGCTGAGACCCTCATCCATCAGTCCAAATGGCTCAGGCGTGCGGGGCCGCTGGAGATCGTGGAGGACGCGAGCCCGGTGGGAGCGTCTCGAATGACCCGTCGTCAAGCCCCCAGCTCAGCCCCCGGCGTGAGGGCACAGGATTGGCCACTCTCGCAAGAAGTGATGTAGGAGAGCTCCCGACTTCCTCGGCTGGAGGAGGAGGGGAGATGACTCAGGGCGAGCCCCTTCAAGAGGGGTTCATCCCGCCCGCTGATCGAGTAGAGGAGCCCCCGATGACGGCTTCCACGGAAGAGCTTTCCTAGGATGACGCCGCGGTTGTCACAGCAGGGGATGGGAATCGTGGCCCGGCAACTGATGTTGCCGGGGAAACTGAGGCTTCTGCCAGGCAGACCTCTCCGGGTAACTCATTTGCTCTTCTTCTTCCGCTTCTTCTTTTCTTCTTCATATCTCACCCCATGCTTTCTGGTTCTCTAATACTGCTGCCTCTTCATTATTACTTGATGTCTTTGTTTACAATCCCTCAGGCAGAAGAGCCAGAACTGTTGGAGGAAGTGGTCAGCATAGGAAGGGATGCCGCGGATGAAGCTGCCAAGATCGCTGCCGCGGAGGGGCAGGGACAGGCTGCCGGGAGTGCTCAGGGGCCTCTGATGCGAACGGAGCAGACTCCTGGCGGCGCGCCAGGGGCGGGGGCGACGGTTGAGGAGAAAGCCCCCCTCCAAACCATGGATCCCCTCCCCACATTTGGCGCTGTGGCAGGGGCCCCGCAGCCATATCTCAGCCAGTTGGCGCTGGTGCTCGCGCAGCCTAGGCTCGATGTCCCCGGTTCGTCAGTGGCGACGAGCACGGAACTGGATGAAGAGCTCCAGTGCATCCTGTTGTCATTGCACCAAGGGGTTGACGAGGCAGATGACTCCGCCACCGTTGCAATGGACTTACCTTTCCTGGAGTCCATGGCGGCAGGCATCAAGGAGATGTGGGGCCGGCACAACAAAAAATGGCAGGTGCTCCAGGAGCAGCGCAAGTCCGCCAACAAGGTGGACCAGCAACTGAGGGACAAAGGAAACGAGCTACGCGACTGGCACGGCAAGCAGTTCCAGGCCCTGATGAGGCGGCAGGAGGCAATCTTGATGGCGAGGGAGGATGTCATTGCCCGGGAGGCCCGCATGGCTGAGCGCAAAGTGTTCCTGGATGGCAAGGAGCAGGACATCTTTTCTCGGGAGGAGAAGCTCAAGGCCACCCTTCGTGCCAAGGATGACGATCTGGAAGCCCTTGTGCAGCAGTGCACCAAGGAGCTGGAGGACAAGCACAAGGCTACCCTGGATGCCTTTACTACTGATTCTGCCTCTCGACTGAAGAAGCTCAGCGATGACCTTGCCGCTGCGTCCACTGCCAAGGCCTACCTCGATCAACTGGTGGCTAATCTAACTGAAGAGCTTTTCGGGAGGGCCAAGGAGGTCGTGGCCCTTAAGGAGGAGGCACAAAAAGCAGAGGCCCTTCTGAAGGATATGCAATCGCAGCTCTCCTCCAAGAGCCAAGGCCTTGAGACCGCCAACGGCACCATCGAAGATCTGAAAGCCAGGATTGGTACCTTGGAGAGCTCGGTAGAGTCCAACGGGGTCCATGAGCAGCAGCTGGCAAAGGACCTGGATACCGCAAATCGTCTTCAGAAGGATGCACAGGAGAAGCTAGCCAATCATTACGAGCAGGTTGACCTCTGGGTCAAGAGCTTGATCGAAATTGCCGATGGGCATGGATGGGCCAGTCTTTTCGGTCAGCAGGCAAGAGGTTCCTAGCGTCAAGCTAGGGATCTTCTTCAATGAGTTGATCGAGAAGCTGAAGACACATGAAGAGGGAAAGGTTGGCCGCTTCGCGACTGAATCCCGGAAGCTCGCCCGCAACACTCTCTTCATGGTCCTAAGCAACATCGCCTGCCACCACCCAGACCTCAACCTCGCCGATGGCTTCAAGAAGCTGCCGAAAGGTGCAGACGTTTTGGCTGCCAAAGAGAAGGCCGCCCTTTTCGACGACAGGGTCCTTGGCGTCCCTACTGTTCCACGAGGTTGCCAGGCCCGGCCTTGAATTACCTTTGTCGTCGTGCTGTCCTGTAACAAAACATGATGTATGTCTTGTGTTTAGACACCGTACCGTGTACGTTTGTGTAGAACTAATGTTTTTACTTAATCCCAATCGCATGTTTATCCCTCTAGAGTTCACCGGTTGGTGTTCGTACAATTAATCTCCGTGCGCATTTCAGCTGCCTGCCGGTATCGTACTGCCGCGATTGTCGCAAGGGTCAGGCCCTTAGCAGTCATTTTGGCGAAGATACTTCCCGGCATGTTTTTCCTTGGCAGTTTTGGTATTGCTACCCATTCTGCGAGCAGGGATCGGGTTAGAACAAGGGTGTAGTCAAAAACCGTTTAGGTGCCGTCCATACGACATATTTACTCATACGAACACCTTGGTATCCAAGGGATAAACAAATGCGAAACCCTATGGTTATGACGGGGCAAGGATTGCGTAAACTTAGCTCTTTTCTTTGCTCCCTCCCACTCCTATTGGCCGCGGCCGCTTGTCGCGTTCGCATGCCCTTGAGGAGGATGGCCATTGTGTGTGTTGTTCTCCGGTTCCCGGCAGGGATCGGCAAAGGGTCATATGTATCTTGCCGGCGCCAGGACGCAGTGCAAGGCACGATCGTCTTCTCTTTCCTCCTCTCCACACACTTTAGACAACCTGGTGGCGTTTGGCATAAAAAGTCACGCTAACACGGACTGCCTTGCCGGGACGCCGATCAATGGATTCGCTCCAGCGCTCCACTCAGGATTTCCCTAAGCAGGGTAAATAGTGAACCAAGTTTCGCGCGGTGCTCATCGACATTGATGAGGCTAGAACCCAGAGTGGCTCGATTGTCAACAGGTGGGAGTGGCGGAAAGAGAGCCCTTGTACCCGTACACTTTGTTCCTTTCCCCCGGTCGGGCTTTGCATGGCGATCATGCTGCTCGACTCGTTGGGGTCGGCTTGTCGTCGTCATTGCTGGTTTTTCGCCGCCGCGACAGTTGTGACGGAGGGAGGCAGTGGAGATCGAACGGGGAGGGGGGGTGATGGCATCGCTTCCCCTCCCCGTTCCCATCATCCTCCGCCTTTTCTTAGGTGTCACGGATGATGAAGCCATTGATGATGATGACGCGCTGCGTATGCTTCTCGGGTTCGCGCAAGCGCTGACCACCTGGCGCGCCAAAGAGGTCGTGGGAAATCACGTCCACCTATGGGGCCATCGGCCCCTTTTGGTTCGGCAGGGGGGCTGAGCACATTGAACAAAGAGCGGAGGACCGTAGGGCAGCACGGCAGAGATCACAAGGGCAGTTTTACCTAGGTTCGGGCCGCCGCGAGGCGTAAAACCCTACTCCTGTTTTAGTGGATTGATGGTGGATTGGGGTGGAAACGCATCGCTCTTGCCCGGCAGGGTTGCCTCGGGGCGAGAGCAGCTACGCGCGTATGAGTGTACAAGGTTCTGAACCCTTTCTCTGGTTGCCATGGCCCTCCTTTTATAGACCAAGGGGTTACCACAGTGGCAAATCAGTCATTGGGTACTGATTAGATAGCAAACAGTGCTATCATACCTAATTCTGCAGGCAGAGTAGAGCGCATTAAATGCGCCGCTTAGTGCCACATCATAGCCTGCCCAGCAAGCCTTGCCGGGCCGCTCGGCCACCTTTTCGCCTGTTTGCTTGACACGTCTCTGGACGGGTGTCATCTAGAGATGGTTTCCTCTAGAAATGGCTGCCATGTGTTGAATAACTGCCACTTAGTCACTTGGGGGCTTGACACCGCACCGATCGATGACTTGCGTCACTGTGAGGTGGAGCGGTGAAGCCTTGGCGGGGTAGTTTGCTTTAGTATTGCCCGGCAGGCCTGCCGGGGCGGTCTTGAGGCTTGTCTTCGGGGCCACCTCGTCCTCGCCAGGCTCGCCTGCCCGGCAAGGGATGTTTTTCCTTAGCAGTGTCTTGGTCTTCTTGCTCTTCTCTTTGATTCCTCAAAGAGCCATCTCTCCTAGCTTGATCTGGCTTGGATGTTGCAACTGTGCCAGGCCGGCGACTTGCTGTTCATGCACAAGTCAGGCAAAAACATACACCCCTGTTTGTGTACCTCGACATAATCTGTCGCAATAAACTACGAAGTGCTGTTATAGCCACGTTTCAACCCATGTCGCCCCTCAAGTCAACGCCGTCTATTTGACCGGCAAGTCATGTGTTATGACTTGTGGAACCTACATGTCAGTCTGGACAAAAATCCCCGAGTGACTTCCTACCTCCGACACGTCCACCTAGTCATCCTCGGCCATGGGACGCAGCTACCGTCGTTGGCAGAAGGCGAGGTCAAAAGTGCCAGCGGCACGAAGCCCATCTTGCGGCAGCTCGGATGCCAGCTCCGTGCGGCGCTCGCAGCCGCTAGCTAGCCAAGCTAGCACACACCCTGCTGGATTCATCCAGCTGCTTATCTGCAAGGTTTGCTAGCTAGGTTGGCACGGTGGTGCGGTGGCTTGCTCGCGCGCACCGCGCTAAGGCCAACCATCTGGCTCGAGCGAAGGCCAGCGCGGCGGCCTGCTCGCGCGTGAGCCATGCTCGGGCCAGCCAGCCAACCCGTGCAGAGGCCAGCGCGGCGTCCGGCCCGTTCGGCGGAGCGGCGGCCAGCTCGCTCATCACCGGCGCCACCGATGAACACGCATACAAACTATTTGAAGTAGTAATGTTCAGGAAAAATAATGATTGGAGGAGGAAGAAGAGGATAGAAGCTCAGATGTGGGTCCCTCGTGTCTTAATGGTCGACACAACGGTCAAACAAACGGTGTTGGTTTAAGGTGCCTCGTTAGCACGGACGTGTGGGCCAACCCTGTCATAAACGGGTTTAAACGAGCCTAATCGGCACTAGATAGTAGTTTTTTTGGCGCGGATTAAGAAATTTTGGGTATGTTTTTGCTACTTTTTGTATAGTAGTTTCTTCCTAGGGCTGGTTGAAAGTGGTAGTTTTTTTAAATACTCTACATACTGTAAGTAGGAGAGAAAGTTTAGCTTTGGAAGCGAATAAGCACAGCTAGTTACATAGTGCCTATGTGTACGTAATTCAAACTAAATATCGACCATGAGTGACTAATATCTTGATGGAAAACTCGAAACTATGGAAATAATAGCCATTTTTTGCATGGTTGGAAATACTAGCAATGTGCACGTGCGTTGCAACGGATCATAACTAGAATAATACTTATTCACAAACTTGATAGAAAACACTCTAATTTTGATATACATATAGCACTAAAAATATATTATATTTCAATCAGAATATATTCCTTGGGTTGTTTTGATGAGGTGAGGGAAGGATGTGGTTGGTTTTAATATACTAAGGGGTTTTCTGCAAATTGGGTAGAGAAGTGGGATGTTGTTGCGAAAAGGCAACAACTTACCTCACAGTCGTTAGATGTAGATCTAATGGTCAGAAATGAAGGATGGCAGACACACCATCATCACCAACTAAGTCTTCTGTAGGAGTACTAGCAAGATGCCCGTGCATTGCACGGAACATCAAGATGCATTTCTCTACTCTTATAAAAAACAGAGTTGGTGATGCTGGTGTGCCTGCCATCCTGCAATATAGGCCGTCCGATTTATATCTGACGGATAGGAAGGAAACTATGGCAATTTTGCAAAAAGATACCCACACCCCTCTCCACATTTGCAAATAAGGCCTTCCCTCATTCATCCTTTTCTCCCACAAGATAAACTAATCATACAAATGCATCTTGATGTTCCGTGCAACGCATGGGCATCTTGCTAGTTTTTTTATAAAACACCTGTTGTGGTTGAACCATGCAGGAGTAATCCCATGTGTAAAAACTAATGATATCTCGAGAAAGAGGAGAGATAAGGTGAGGAGGAGTGGGGCGTGGTGGTGATTGGTGGTCGGACTGAGCGGAGGCATGTGGATGGATGACGCCGGCAGCGGCCACCATGCCAGATTGTTCCAGAGGCTTCCTTTTTTAATTGCTCAACAATGAGGTTGTGGGAGATAAGGATGAACGAGGGAAGGCATTATCTGCAAATGTGGAGAGAGGTGCGGGTATCTTTTTGCAAAATTGCCATAGTTTGCTTTCTATCCGTCAGATATAGATCGGATAGTCTATATTGCAAGATGGCAGGCATACCATCATCACCAACTCGGTTTTTTTATAAGAGAGAAGAGATATAAGTATGGAGATATAAATGTATTATCGATACTTGTTTCCATAAACTTGTATCTATGTTCTATTCAACGGCTGAGCATGTGGGGCCTTAGCACGATGACTTCCCGACTATGTAAAACAAAGGTTTTCCCGTCGCCGATAAGGAGGGGGTGACGGCGGCGCGCTTTCGGCTCGATCTAGTCCTAGTAGTCATACTAGGTGGTCTACGGACATGTAGATTTATTGTTTTTCACATCTCGTGTTCGTCGTACTGCCACGACTGTTGATGAATAGACGGTAAGTTATTCATGAGAAAACCTTGGTTGAGCGTGTGTGAGAGAGAGATAGCGTGTGTGTGTGTGATATGTAGAGACTGAGGCAATGATAAGAGTTTCTTTGTGTGTCTCTGTGTGTGGAGGATAGAGAGAGACATGTGCATGGGGCTTTGTGTTGTGTAACATGGAGACACATAGACATAATCAGAGAGTGAGTGTGTGAGATACACATGCGGACATGGGGAGAGATGTGTGAGTTAGAGAGACGGAGATTTTTGGTGTGCATGTGAGCTAGAGAGAGAGGGGGTATATATTGGAGAGAATATGCAAGGGTGTGTGTGTCTTAAAAGAAGGATCCAGATATATGAGTGTTGTGCATGTCTGTGTGTGTTTGTGCGCGCGCATGTGTGTGAGAGGGAGTGTGTGTATGTGGAGTAGAGAGACCACTAATGATGTAAACCTAGTAGGGAAGGGGGAATGGTGTGACATGTGTGTCCAAGAGAGAGAAAGGCATGTGTAGTAGCGGGATAGCATGGGTGCGGGCGGGGAGCAGACTATTTGGAACAGACATCGAGTGTGTGTGGGAGAGGGGTGTGAGAGTGAGAGAGAGAGAGAGAGCAAGCGAGGGGGAGAGAGGGGTCGTTTGTGTGCGGAAGTGGCGTATAGATAGGGAGAGAAGGTTGATGTTGTTTGAAAGTGGCCTATGTACGAAAATGCAAGGAAAGCGAGTCATCGTGTGTGTGATAGAGACTTCATGAGAGATCAAGAATAGATGGTGTAGTGAACAACGTGCGAGATTGAGAAAGATGATACACTAGGAAGCTATGGAAAGAGTCACGACATATAAGTATATAGGGAAGGAGCTGGGTCATGTCCGCATGTGGGAGAGATAGAAAGAGGAGAGTGGTGCACAAGGAGACAAAGGGTGCTTGTTTTGTAGTGGGGGTTGTGAGTGAGGTGTGTATTAATTAATGCGAGAGAGAGACAGAGAGATGGTGGAGAGTGTGCGAGAACCACATAACTAGGGAGATAAACATTTGGGGCCGATGTTTTGTGTGAATGGGAAGGATACACTGCTATATAGTGCGTGTGCTTGGGAAGGAGAGATGCCGGGAGACCTAGAGAGTGGGCAAAGAGATGTGTGCATGCCCGAGAGACAAAGTGATAGAGACCTATATTGGGGTCCGGACTTAGAAGAGAGAAGGGGGTTAATGTGCTCCTGTGTTCATATCCGGGGGAGAGAAAGGCTTGTGGGGGGGGGGGGGAGGAGTGGGGTGGGGTGGTGTGCTTTCCAGATAAAGAGTGAGGTGTCTATATTTGAGAGACTTAAGCGTAATTGAGATATATATGGTCAATAGTGTGTGCACTCATGGTTGATCAATTTGTTTCACAGTTTGGACTATGAGATAACGATACTTTTGAACATGCGTGATATACTTTGAAGTTCCAGAATTACAAACCTAAGATTGGAATTTTGAAATTCGACTCCATTATTAGCTTTTGTAATTCATTTAAATGGGCGTACATTTTTTAAGCCGGGATTTCGTGATTTCAAATTCATATATCAAACCTAGAGATATACACATACTATCATGTTCAAACCTTATAATCATCCACTTTATTCGTACACATACACATTTTTTTGTCATCATATTTAGGATAAACACATTTGGAATTTCATTTGAATTGGACCATATGATGGTATTTGCTTCCGCTAGCTCAATGATCCATATTTGAATTGAATGGACAATCTAAGTTTCGAGTTGGAGACATTGATTTTTGAGACTTGCACTTTTTTTTTTGCGTGCACAACAAATAAATTCTCGGCCATGATATCATAGTTGGCCGTACAAGAGCAGAACACTTAATTTTAGCCGCCAAAAGCTTTCAAACATCCCGCTCACATCGAAATATCTCGCGTCCGAAAGTTTAGCCCTGCGATATTCCTGTTTTACCCCTACCACATGAACGGAAAAGGGCTGATTTGGTAACTCCATTGTTTTCCCCTCTTTGCCCCCAACATTCTTCCCCAGAGCCCCTCCCCTTCCCCTCCCCGCTTCCTCCCCCCCAACCACGCCAAGCCACCGAATCTAGTCCTCCGCCGCAGTGGTGGACCTCACAACCCGCCGGATCTACCTTCCGCACCTTGGAACCCCCAACTGCCAACTCACCACTTCACCGGAGCCACTTCAGCGACTGGCTTGTCCACCAGTCCAGATCTCCTTGACCGCCATCATGGTCCACCACACCAGATCTGCTTCACCGACGCCCTCGTCCACCATAGTGTAGGCCCTTCACCGAGTCCCTCGTCCGCCACATCACTGGCCCTTCATACAAGCCCTCGTCCGCCGCAACAGATCCACCTCACCGAAAGCACTGTACATCACGCCGGATGTGCTTTGCCGATGCCTTCGTCCACTGCACCAGACCCACTCCACGGGCGCGATATTCAACTCCACCGGCCCTGTTTTACTGACGCCGCAGCCTCATCAGGTTATTTCGATTTGTACTCCTTCGGTTTTTCTCTTCTTTATCATGGAACTGTTCACTTACAACAGATGAGCTTTCTTGTATGCTGACAGGCGCCGCAACCGAAGCAACGGAGCCACTTCAGCAACAGCGACAGCTGGCCCAAACTCAACCGCAACACGAGCACCATCGACGATCCTTCGCTTTCCCGTATGACAACGATACCCATACGCCACCGAGAATCAGGTACTATTATCCAACGACCGGTGCCTAAGTTCACTTTCTTAGCATAAGCACCGCACCTTCGAATTTCTTCAGGGCATCATTCAATTTTTCATCAGGCGCGTTCTTCTGATTGCACCTGTAGGGCCATACGTGTGGCAGTAAACAGGTTACATGTGCTAAATTACAAACCAGTGCACATATAGTTACAATGCTTTTGTGTTGTCCTAAGTATTACTGTACTTCCTAGATATCACTGCCTACTATTTTACTTCTTGCATGCTATATTTATGATAATGGTGTTGTTCTGATGCCACCTGTTGGTTACATCAGACCGCTTCTATGGCCCTGTTTGGATACTCTAACTTAGCTAGAGGTTAGAGTTAGTTTCTAGCTCATGACTAACCCTGAACTAACTCTAGCCAAAGAGGTGTTTGGATGACAGGGTTAGATTGACAATAAATGCTCTAGGAGAACTAGCTCCAATTAGCACCTCTTGGGTGGGATAAGTTTTTTTGGGTGGGTTAGATGCAACTAGCTCAAACTAGCCCTCATGTTTGGATACTTTAGGGCTATTTGAGCCCAAACTAGCTCTAACCCATGGATCCAAACAGGGCCTATGTTCTCTATGCTTAATTACACATCAACAAACTAGCTTGTGGTTTCGCTGCTTTTTGTTCGTTTTACCCTACATTTTCTGATGCTAGCTATTACATCACTGCTCCGAGCCTCTGTTCATTACTTTTTTGTATGTTCTTGATATTCCCAAGTTGCATGACTAATTTGATGCTTCTATTCATTATGGAGCTGCCAACCCCATCAAGCAAAATATTTGTTCTTTTGGGGCTGGCACCTCGAACAAGCATAAAAATAGACTGAAGCACATATATTGTCGTGTAAGCACACACCCTTCTTTCATTAGTTTAGATTAACCATTGATGATCAATTCGAACCAGTGCATGTGATTAAAATTAATTTTACCTAAATAGAGGGCGAAGAATAAACAACATCGACTAGATTTGCAACCACGGGATGCTGATGATATCTTCAAAGAACATTGCAACAGCAGCGAGGCTTCACAGCAACATATGGTAAGCCAATGTGTTTTAGTACATGTGAAATGTAATGCGTGTGGGCTGGTTTCTTGGCTTGTGCCCTTGAAAGTGCAACTAATCCCCGGGTGGTTTTGTTAATTCATAACAACATATAGCTCATTGAACTAATATCCATTCAATTTGAATATTTCAGAAAGTTCAATGATTGGCATGGCATGGACTAGAGATGTGGACCCCTCAAAATGCTAAGGACACATATTGGCAAAAGCTCAAGACTCTTCATTTATATTTTAGTGATCCAAGATCACATTGAGTCCATAGGAAAGCCAATGCTATTAAAAGGGGATGAGTTGTTGCTTAATGGTCTACTTGCTTAAAGTGCTTAGTGATATTGCTCCAAAACCCTCAGCCACTTTCTCATTTCCACATATGTCCAAAACTCCAAGTCAAACTCGGCCCTACCGATTTGATCTATCCGGCGCCACCAAGTTTAGTTGACATAGCCACTGCCAGAAACCCTAAACAATTCGGTCGCACCGATACGGATCTCGGTCTCACCGAGATGGCCCTGCAAACTCTCTGTTTCCCTTTGTAACATTTCGGTCTCACCGAAATGAGCGATTGGTCCCACCGAGTTTGCTTGACCAACTCTCTGTTTGCTCTTTGCTGAAATCGGTCTCACCAAGTTCAAGAATTCGGTCTGACCGAGATGAGGTTTTGCCCTAGCCCTAGCACATCGGTCCCACCGAGTTGTTCCAGTCGGTCCCACCGAGATTCCTAACATTCACAGTTTGAACTGAATAGGTCTCACCAAGTTCTTCTATTCGGTCTGACCGAGTTGGGTCAAATGTGTGTAACGGTTGGATTTTGTGTGGAGGCTATATATACCCCTCCACCCCGTTCTCCATTCAAGAGAGAGCCATCAGAACGTGCCTACACTTCCACTACTCATTTTCTGAGAGAGAACCACCTACTCATGTGTTGAGACCAAGATATTCCAATCCTACCACAAGAATCTTGATCTCTAGCCTTCCCAAGTTGCTTTCAACTCAAATCCTCTTTCCACCATAGCCAAATCTGTGAGAGAGAGTCGAGTGTTGGGGAGACTATCATTTGAAGCACAAGAGCAAGGAGTTCATCATCAACACACCATTTATTACCTTTTGGAGAGTGGTGTCTCCTAGATTGGTTAGGTGTCGCTTGGGAGCCTCCGACAATATTGTGGAGTTGAACCAAGAAGTTTGTAAGGGCAAGGAGATCGCCTACTTCGTGAAGATCTACCCGAGTGAGGCAAGTCCTTCGTGGGCGATGGCCATGGTGGGATAGACAAGGTTGCTTCTTCGTGGACCCTTCGTGGGTGGAGCCCTCCGTGGACTCACGCAGATGTTACCCTTCGTGGGTTGAAGTCTCCATCAACGTGGATGTATGATAGCACCACCTATCGGAACCACGCCAAAAATCTCCGTGTCTACATTGTGTTTGCCTTCTCCAAACCCTTCCCTTTACCTTCATATGCAATGTTTACTTTCTGCTGCTATACTCTTAGAATTGCATGTGTTGGTTGATTGCTTGACTTGTACTAGTTTCTAAACTCTGCCAACAATTAAAATTGGGAAAAGGCTAGATTTTTATTTGGTCAAGTAGTCTAATCACCCCCCCTCTAGACCTACTTTCGATCCTACAGCCCTCAACCTGTAATACTACAGAATTACAAATAGTTCAGTTGTATGCTTTGCTGTATTGCTTGATTCGAATGCTTGTTTGTTACTTGTTATTCTATACCTGAGTTGGCCAATATGTCAGTAGTGCCTGCTGTACTATCGTAAAGAAATGCATGCCTAATTCATTTGACTCCTTAACTTTTCCTATGAACTTCATCACAAGAATGTCTTCGTAGTTTATATGAGGCCACACTGTTTAAGTGCTTTCTCAGATTATTTCAACTGCTTATATGCCTGGGCAACTTAAATATAGCGGTGGTACACTGCCTTTCATCTTACCATTTTAATTTGTTTTCGGCTAATGCTGCTTCGAACCATTTAAATATAGCTTGCCATGCTCGGCAATAATTCGTATGCCGTTTACCATGTAAGCTTACTGCCTGGATCATGTGATAACTATCTCTTACGTATGTCCAGCGGAAATCTTTCAGGATGCCGTTCACACTAGGACACAATGTACAACCCCAGAATCTATTTGTGGAAGCAGTGCGCCATCCATTTTACCAGATGGTAGCAGTTCAGAGGCAACACCGTTGGAGAGCAGTCTGAGCATAGATATTACAGTTCTTGAGGCTCTAGTAGAGGCAGAAAGAGATGGTGTGGCTGCCATGAATGAGGTAATCTTGATCTTGAGGCTGGAAATTATGCAATTAGCTGCATGCATTATGCAAGCAAGACAAGAATTGGAGGAAGTAAGAATGTTGCATTTGAAGATGGAGGAGGTCCTGCTGCTTCTGCTATCTGAAGCCCAGGGTAATCCCAGTTCTTCTTCAGATTAGTATACTTGCATGTTGTGTCATGTCTCTGAATGGATTATGTTGTAAGACCCCTTTGTTGTCCATGTGTTGTAATGATCTGAATTTTTTAGGCGAGGTAATCCTGAGTACTTGTATTATTGACATAAGGTGAACTATTTTTCGTGTGAGCAGATTGTATTGGATGAAATAACTGTTTGACTCAAAGTGTATCCAACCTACTGAATTTGAAGATCACGGCATTTCTAAATCATATTCATATATAAAGGTGGAATAAATATTTGTCGTGGTTTTGAAGAAATAAATATCAAAACGTAGAATGATGTATGGATATTCATAATTGAATAGAAATTGGATTTGAATTTAGTTGCTAGGGCCCAGGGTAAACTTGAATGCTAATTCTCCCAAATTTTGAACGAAGAGGCAAAACACCAACTATTGTCGGCTGCCCGAAGCCAGTGTTTGCGAGATGGAAATTACTGTCTACCCTTGACACTTCACATCCTAATCGGCATGATTTCCATAGCTGTCGATAGGGGTAGGTTCGTAACTTCAATCAGACGTGACACGACCGCCTGTCTCCCCATTCAGACATGGTGGGCGCCAAACATGGGTGCCAAACACACATTTGATTCAAACTCGTCCGAAAGACCTCTTCTCTCCCTCCATTTTCCCATTCATACACGTGGGCGGCAAAACAAACTCTCCTCATCCAAAATTGATGTAGGCAAATATTTTAAATAGGGGCAGGTGTGTAACTTCCCTTAGACGTGACACAACCGCCCTAGCTATCAGCCCCGTTCATACACCGTGGGTGCCAACCGTGGGCGGCAAAACAGCCTCTCCTCGCCCGAAATCCCTATCGGCAAACATTAGGGAGATGCGAGATTGCTGTCCTATCCCCAACCGATGAGATGTCCAAAATTTTAAACCAGGGCTAAGTTCGTAACTTTCCCACATTTTAGACAAGCGCATCCCAAAGTTTGAGATCCCCTCACGCTCCCCCTGCATTTCCCCATTCATACACCATTGGCGCCACAATAACCTCCCCACACCGGCCAGCCTCCTCCGTCCACCACCCCATCTTCCACCTTGCCGGAGCCGCTACCCCTACCCCGTCGTCCACTGCAAGAGATGGACGTCTCTAGTCCACGGCGCCGGACCAGTATCCTTTCATCGCGTCCTCTCGCTTCATCGGCGCCGTCGTCCACCTTGTCGTTGCTGCTCCTACGACCGCCTCATCCACGGCAGCAGGACTTATCCCCCGACCCGGCCGTCGGCCGTCTCAAGTCTTCTTCCGCGCCGCCGACAGCCATCGCACCTGCAGCACCCTCAACGTATTAGCAGGGGCCTACACGGCGTCGCAAGAGAGGTGGTACTCTTTCATATCTGATTAAGTTATTGACCTCACCCGGAAAGTAGATCGTCACTTGTTTACTATACTTTTCTTGTCCATACCAAATCGTAGTGGCTAGTTGAAAGCAAACATTGGTTGCGAAGTAGCCTTTGTCCGGTTTGCACCTTCAGATCCGCCATGGCATGGTCACTATACTCGTAAAGCTTATGGTTTCCCCCCTTTATATTCACTACCATCATTGTAGGTGCTTCGTGTCGTGCTAGCATTGCTCCTCAAGACCTCAACCCATCAAGCGAAACAACATGCCACTCATAATTCCAAAGCTTAGTTGTTCAAATACGAATCTGATATGATGCTCATATTACTAAAACAGAGAACGTTTAATTGGTCAGCTAATGTTCCTATATTTGTTTCAAAAATAATGTGCGCCACACATAGAGAGACAACAGGGATTTGCATTTCTCTGTGCGCTCTGGTTCATCATGGGTGGGCAACACACATTGTATTATCTAAAATCTGCTTGCTCTTTGTTATCATGTTCCTCTTCTGTTCTTTTTAATATGTATATTACTTCCTCCGTTCCTAAACTGCCTTGGGTGCATGCATGTGTTGTGGTGGCGTGCGTTTGTACCGAGTGTTGTTCATCGTTGCTTTATTTATAAAGCGGGGCGAAAGCCTTTTTTTGGTAAAACATAAGTTTTTTAGATATTCCAATAAGAACTACATACGGATGTATATAAACATATTTTAGAGTGTATATTCACTCATTTTGCTATGTATGCAGTCCACATTCGAATCTCTAAGAGTTTTATATTTAAGAACGGAGGGAGTAGTACAATATGCTCCTTGTCGGGAAGTGGAGCAGGGACATTTGCAGTCGACAGGTCTATTGGGTCGCTTCAGATGGATGCTTTCAATGATTCTAGATGGTCTACCATAATATCCGGGAAATGCTAGGAGCTATGTCGTCTTTGATAGTCTAGACTGATAGTAATAGTATTGTGCCTTCAGTTGAATAGAGCTGCCCCTTTTGGGGCCGAAGCCTTTCCGAACCCTTTCTTGCCGTACCAGCAATACATGCCCATATGGTCCAGCTAGTTCCAGTTTCCTGATTTTACTCTTGATGCTTAGGGTTTTCCCCTTTTATCTACCCTACTATGATCTGCGTAGGTGCTTTCTATCGTACTAGCAGTACTCCACCCTTCAAGCTAAACAACACAACACTCATAATTCCAAAGCTTAGTTGTTCAAATATGATTGTGATATGATACTGATATTAGTTAATAGACACATTTAATTGGTTAGCTAAAGGTCCCACTTGAGTTTCCAAATGCATGTCGCGGCATATAGAGAGACAGCAGGAATTGCATTTCTTGTCCATACAAAATCTTAGTTATTATTTCAAAGCAAACATCGGTTGCTAAGTACCCTATGCGTGGTTTGCAGCTTCAGATCTGCCATGCCACTGGCATGGTCAACACTATACTCATAATGTTTACGGTTTCCCCATTTTATGATGACCACTATCAGCCTACGTGGTTCGTGTCGTAATTGCACTGCTTCACCAATCAAGCTAAACAAGCATAGTTGTACAAATTCGAATCTGATATGATGCTGATATTAGTAATACTGAGATAGGTTTAATTGGTTAGCTAAATGTTCCTACTTTAGTTTTGAAATGCATGTGAGCCACATATGGAGAGACCGGAAGGAATAGTATTTCTCTGTGCGCTCTGGTTCATCATGGGTGGGCAACACACATTGCATTATCTAAAATCTGCTTGCTCTTTGTTATCATGTTCCTCTTCTGTTCTTCTTAATAAGTATATTACTTCTTCCGTTCCTAAACTGCCTTGGGTGCGTGCGTGTGTTGTGGTGGCGTGCGTTTGGACCGGGTGTTCTTCATCGTTGCTTTATTTATAAAGCAGGGCGAAAGCCTTTTTTCGTAAAACATAAGCCTTTTTAGATATTCCAATAAGAACTACATACAGATGTATATAGACATATTTTAGAGTGTACATTCACTCATTTGGCTCCGTATGTAGTCCGCATTCGAATCTCTAAGAGACTTATATTTAGGAATGGAGGGAATAGTATAGTATGTTCCCTGTCGGGAAGTGGAGGAGGGACATTTGCAGTCGACAGGTCTGTTGGGTCACTTCAGATGGATGCTTTCAACTATTCTAGATGGTCTGCCATAATATCCGGGAAATGCTGGGAGCTGTGTCGTCTTTGATGTAGAAAATATAGAACCTATAATATTCGTTGTATTGATCTGACCCTTGTGTCGGGTATATATAGATGTACATGTGAGAGCGAGAGACACGGAGTAGAGGGCTATGTCGGCGTACGACACCTATGGGACCGCGGGGATCCCTTCTACGATTCGGAAGGGAAAGAGGTATGCACAAAGAGCAGAACCAATGATCGACGCGGGGTGGTTTTACCGAGGTTCGGGCCGCTAATCAGCGTAAAACCCTACTCCTGCTTTGTTTTATTAAGGGTGTTCTTGAGCTCAAACTCCAGGAGCACTAGCGATGAACAGTACGTTCAAAGAGCAGCTACGCATGCAGAATGGGCCAGAAGATCCTCCCCCCTGTAGCAGTCGCCTTGGGCCTCCTTTTATACATCCAAAGTGGTCACCACAGTGGCAAAATGTACATACATTGAGGTGTAAAGTAGCTACAGGGTAATCATACCTAACCACTGACGATTTAGGACAAATGCATTTAATGCACCGTGAGGTGTCCGTTTAGGTGTCCACATTTCTTGGGAATGGAAAAAGGGGCCATCCCATCAGCACCGCTTAAGCTCTCCTCCACTGGTACCCTGCCACGCATCCATGAATGGGCCCAGGATGCCAGGCTGATTGCTGTGCTGAAGCGGTGGAACAGTGGTAGAATCTTGCCGGGCGCAAATCTTGCTGGGCTCAAGCCTTGCCGGGTTTCGTGAGTCACCCCGGCAAGATCTTGCCGGGGGCCTGGGCTTCGGTCTTTAGCTCTTATTAACTCCTGATCCTTTGATTCTTGGTCTGAGCGTCCCCTTGACAATCTTGCACTAATCTCCAATTATTTCCCCGGCAAGCCTTGCCGCGGGTTTGGCTATAACTGCCCGTGCACAAGTATGGGGTACTAAAGTCCCAACACTTAGTACACCAACAGGAGCCCTCGGGCCTAGGCCATACACGAGTGCGAGGCGTTGTTGGGCTAGGCCCAAACAGTGCACGGGCACACGTGGCAGGGGATTAATTTGTTCGTAATGATTTTGCTTACTGCGCCCCCACTACGTGCATTGAATGCGCGACGTGGGGCGCGTGCGCTGAACGGCCACGGCCACAGCGCGCTTGTAGAGGCGTATTCACATTGGGCAGTAAAAGAGGCGGCCTCGCTCCTTCCCCATAAAAAGGAAACTGCAGAGGCGCGGCCCATTTATCCCCCTTTTCTTCTTCTTCTCAATCTGAAATCCGCCATTGCCTTCCTCCTCTCGAGCTCAGAGCGAAGTTTCTCCCCATCCGCTCATCGCCTCCACACCCGCTCCATCCTCGGCTTTCGTCCCCGCAGTCGCCATGCCGCCCAAGACCAGCAAAGGCAAGGGCAAGGAAACGAAGGCCGATGTCTCGGAGAGCGAGTTGGTGAAGATGCGGAAGAAGTATGTCGTCTTCGCCCCGACGCTCGACGCGAAAGCCCTGAAGAACCGGTACCAGTGCATGTGGGCGAGGGAGATGAAGGCTCACCCCGCAACTCGCGTGATTCCAGGTTCTTGTTCCAAAAGCGGACTAGATAGATATCCCTTCTTCGTCGCTTATTTCTACTGCGGGCTCTGTCCTCCATTTTCAGATTTCTTCAATGACATTATGTACACATATGGCTTCCGTCTTCTTGATTTCACTCCGAACGCCATAATGTGCATGTCCATCTTTGCTCATTTTTGCGAAAACTTTGTCGGAGTAATCCCCAACACTGCTCTTTTTCGCCACTACTTTTATCCCCGAATCCAAAAAGGGGAAGCCCTCTCCGGTTCTATCGCCTGGATCCCAAGGGCCTGGAACAAGGAGATATACCCAGAAGGGGTTTACCGCGAGAAATGGGATGAATGGCGGGGCGAGTGGTGCTAGATCAAGGAAGCAGATCCCCATCCGTTCTGTTCGCCCCGACGACAGAAGGTGGTCCATGGTGACGATTGGAGCAATTTTGCTGCTGAAGATGAGAAGCTCACGATTGCCACCACCAGAATCCTTCGTCTGAAAGCTACCGGGCTCACGATGGAAATGATCGGCTTTGATTTCCTTCGCCGCCGCATCGCCCCTCTGCAGAATAGGGGGAGACCAACTTGGGAGTACCGGAACACTGCAGATGTCATGAGGCTGCGCCCCGGGCTAAACAACAATCTGACTGCTATGCAACTTGGCGCTCTCCGCCAAAGGCTATTCCAGCGCGACAACAAGCATCGGTTGCCGGCAAGAATTATCCCTCTGTGCAACAACTCCTCCTTGGGGTCAATTATTGCTATAATGTCAGTATTCAATGCCCACGGTCTTGACGCGACTTGGGTCGAGCCATCTGAGGAGGAGGCACAAAAGTTCTTTGATAACTTGATGGAGAGAGCCGTCCGGGAAGAAGCAGACCTCGTCCGGGCCACCACTGATGAAGAAGTGGCATATATTGCCACTAGGGCAGAGGAGGCAGCTCTTGCCGCGGAGGCCGGCGGCGTCGGTTTCACAGAATGGGAAACCAGTGACGCAGAAGTTGTGGTGGAAGAAAATCTTGCCGGGGAGAACAAGGTTGCCGGGGAACAGAGCAGCGTAGCCGCTGAGAGCTTGTCCGACGGAGACGTAGCTGAAGAAGAGCCGCAGGAGGAGCCCCCAGCTCCGAAGAAGACCAAGCGCGTTCTTCGTAAGGCCACCTCTGGTGTCCCGGCAAACCAACCTTCTTCTAGCGGCGAAGCTCCTGGCAAGAAGGCGGCCGGCAAGGCTGCACCGCGGCAAGGAGTTAGACAGCAACCCGTGCGGCGTGCGAGACACACACCCTCGACAGACACTGGGGCGGCAGGGTCGTCTCACACAACCGTGCCGGAAACTAAGGCAGCAGAGCCATGCCAACCCCCTGCACATGCCACAGCCAAGCGACCCAGGACCCCTCCTCCGCCTCCTCATACGGACACGGCAACGAAGGTCGATTTCGACATCTCCGGCTTCAGCTCGGGGCAAGAAGAGGAAGAGTAAGTACCCTGTGACAGCCTTTATCTTCCAAACTTTGAGTTCAGTTGATCTTATTACTTTGCTTTGTCTTGTTTCCGCAGTGATGCAGAAACCCTGGCGGAAAGGATGGCGAAGAGGGCGAAGACTTCCACGGGCGATGAGCCCCCAGCAGGCTTTACAAGCGTGCCGGGAACTATTACCATCAGCCCAGAACTTAGCCCTTGACGCAGCCCCCAACATAGCCCCCAGCGTGAGTTCATTACTCTTTTTCTGCTGGCAGGTGCTGAGGTATCCATTCTTGCCGCTGATATCTTTGGGCTTGCAGGAGAAGAATAGCATCAGGGAGGGTCACTGGAAGACGCCCCCGTCGTGCCGCCTCCGTCAACTACGCCGCCTGCTGTCGGGGCATGACACCTATGGGACCCCGAGAGACCCCTTTACGATTCGGCGGGGGGAGAGGTATACGCAAAGAGCAGAACCAGTGATCGACGCGTGAGGTTTTTACCCAGGTTCGGGCCGCTGATCAGCGTAAAACCCTACTCCTGCTTTGTGTTCTTATTGATGTTCTTGAGCCCAGCCTTCAGGAGCGCTCGCAATGAACAGTACATTCAAAGAGCAGCTGCGCATGCAGAATGGGCCAGAAGTTCTCCTCCTCTGTAGCAGTTGCCTTGGGCCTCCTTTTATATGCTCAAACGGGTCTCCACAGTGGCAAAATGTACATACATTGAGGTGTAAAATAGCTACAGGGTATCATACCTAACCCCTGACGGATTAGGACAAGCGCATTTAATGCACCGTGAGGTGTCTGTTTAGGTGTCCTCACTTTCTTGGGGATGGAAAAAGGGGCCATCCCATCAGCACCACTTAAGCTCTCCTCCACTGGCGCGTCGCCACGCATCCAGAGAAGGACCCAGAATATCAGACATGTTACTGTGCCGAAGCGGTGGCACAGTGGCATAATCTCGCCAGGCGCCGAATCTTGCCGGGCGCCAAGCCTTGCCAGGCGCCAAGCCTTGCCGGGCCCCAAAGGCCATCCCAGCAAGGATCTTGCCGGGGAGGCTGGCCTTCGGATTCCAGCTCTGCTTATCTGCTGATCCTCAGATCTCTGACTTGATGATTTCCTTGATGGGTTGAATCGACCCCGAGCTGATCCCGGCAAGCCTTGCCGCGAGGATGGCTACAACTGTCCGTGCACAAGTACGGGGTACTAGTGGCCCAATACTTAGTACACTGACACCTGCAAGCGCATCTCCGGCAAGAGCCTCTGCCGGCGAGCCTATCTTGGTTGAGGAGGGGTCGGCAAGCATGGACACCGACAACCTTTCCCCAGCAACCAAGGTTGCCGGGAGGGGCGAAGCCACCCCTCAACAGCTCGACACAGGTAACTGCTTGCCTCAGAGCGCTCGCTTATCTTTTCATTTATCTCTCTTTCCTTTGTCTTTTTGAACTTCATCCATGGTCTTATTTTGTCCCCCCTTCGCCCTTCAGAATTCCTTGTGATGGAACACATGGACATCGACGCTGTCATCGAGGGAACCGCCAGAGATGCTGCCGCCAAAGCCGACGAGATCGCCGCTAGCGAGGCCGCCAAGGATACCACTTCCGAGGCCAGCAAGAATGCTGCCGACGAGGCCGCCAAGGCTGCACAAGAGGAGGCCGCCAAGGAATCTGCTGAGAGGACCGACAAGGAGGCTGGTGACCGCACTAACGGCATTCCTGCCGCAGGAGCGCCAGGCATTGCGCCAGCCACAGAGCCCCCAGCTACCGGTGAGGCGGTTGCCGAGGATCAGCCATCGACATCCGAAGCCCCTCCAACAAGCAAATATCTCAAGGTTGGCGACAACCTATTCATCAACTTGCCGGGGACGGCAAGCATTGGAGCGTCGGCCGAAGGGGGAACTTTTAATGAAGAGATCATCACTACCGCCGGCTCGAGATCGTCAACGAACCAAGGGCCAGCAACAGCAAATCTGAAGAAGATCAGCTCCTTCAGGCCATGGGCGATAACTTCCGCAAGCTCCAAGCGCTCCACCGTACCCAAAAAGAGAAGGTGGATTCCAGAGCTGCAGTTGTCGAAGCAGCCGAAATAGATTTCCAAAAGCGCATTGAGCAAACGCAAATCTGGTATGCCGAGGCCTATCAAGAGCTGACTGCCAATCGGGAACAAGTGAGCCAAAGCTGGACGGAGCTCCTCTTGAAGCAATCTGACATAGAGAAGGCGCAAGAGGAAGCCACGCAAAGAATTGCTGTTGAAGATGCCCTCCTGACGGAGCGTCGCATTGTGCTTGCTGCTCACAAGGAAGATCTTGTCGCACGTGAGCAGGCGCTCGCCGCCAAGCTTCACAGCAAGGATGAAGAAATCAAAAGCTTGTCGCATTGCGGACCCAGGAGCTGGAGCAGAAGCACAAGGAGGCACTCGAAGCTCTAACTATAAATCACGTTGGCAAGCTCAAGGAGGCCGTCGATGCTGCCAAGGCTGCAGAGGCCGCCAAGAATGAGCTGAGCGACAAGGTGAAGAAGCTGGAAATGGATCTCGAAGAACACGGCAAGGAGCTCTCAACGCTCAAAGGTGAGAGGGAAAAAACCCTCCACACCCTGGCGGAGATGCAAGTCGCCATGTCCGACAAGACCAAGCAGCTCTCTTCAGCTAATGATGCCATCGCCGATCTGAGGCTGAAATTGACCACGCTGGAGAAGTCACTTGAGGACTAGTAGGGCCCGCGAGAAGGCCTTGAGCAAAGATCTCCAAGACGAGAAGAACCTGCTCAAGAGCGCCGCCGCCGCCCAAGTTGACTACGAAAAGGGAGTGGAAATCTGTACCGAACGCCTTGTCGATGCCGCGGAGAAGCTCACGGCACAACTGTCAACCATGGGTATGCCAAACTTCAAGTATTCCACTAAAGAAAGGATATCCCGCAGCGCCAGGCTGACCATATTCTTTGAAAGCGTCATTGAAGCTCTGAAGCTGCTTCAGTCCAACCAGGCGACACAACTGGCCAACGAATCCCACCAGCTTTGACGGGCCGTCCTCCGCAAGGTACTCATCAAGGTGGTGTATAATAATCCTGGTATCGACCTCACCAATGTGCTCAGCCACTTATCAAAGGACGCAAATCTCAAGGCACTTGAGGAGCTTGTCGCGCCTATCCTTGAGAAGGTGGATTCAATCAAAAGGGTCGAAGGTGAGCGCAGAGATTAGCTGCTCCACCTCTTCTTGCCATCGCCATTCCATGCCAAAGACAATTAAGTCTTAAGTTCGAACTGTGGCAACTTATTATTGTAATATAACTTGCTTATGTTTGGGTACATGCATGCTATTTCCCTTGTCTGATTCCTTTATGTATGGAGTTCACCCTACGCTAACTGAAAAACTTGCCGGCGCGCAACCTGCCGCGAGCGCTGGGTGCGGGACTTCAGCAGCCTGCTGGAGGTGCAGCGGCCGGCAAGGCACCTTGGCGTTCTCAGTGCAGCCATCTAAACTGTTGAGCGGACTCGAAACAAAATAAAGGCGCAGCCAATTACGACAAGGGTTTCTTCGCGTGCAGGTTTTCCATACAAAGGTCGAAATCATCCAAGGAAAATAACCTTGTAATAAAAATTGAAAAGCTTGCTCAGGTTCAGCAACTTAGCTCTCTGTCGCTGTATTTCTTGTTTCCTCCGGCAAGGTCTCAATTCTGAACGTCGCCCACTGGTATCCATATCTTCCCCCCCCCGGCAAACGTGTGCGCGAGGAACCCTTCTATCTCTTGAGAAAAAGAAAGAAGAGAAAATAAAAATATGGAACCTTGGCGGTTCGTTAATACTTACCGGGAATAAGTGTCATACAATATCTCAGACAAGCATGCATATATATAAACATGGAAATCAAAAAGAAATGCATAACACTTAAACTTTATCTGCGCACAGGATCTGCGCTTGGTTTTGTACAAAGGATTATATGCCCTGCCGGCAAGACTCGTATAAAAGGTGGTTGCCGGGGGCCCCCGGCAAACGCACCCTATGGGTAGAACTTGCGAAGATGTTCAATATTCCAAGAGTTGCTCACTGGAATGCCATCCTCGGTCTCCAGGTGGACAGCGCCGGGCCTGGTGACTCGCACTACCCGATAGGGGCCTTCCCACTTCGGCTTCAACTTGTTTGAATTCTTGGCGGACTGAATCCGTTGAAGAACAAGGTCGCCTTCCTCAAGGCTTCGGGCATGAACTTTGCGGCTATGATAGCGGCGCAAAGCTTGCTGGTAGCAAGCAGCTCGCATAGCAGCCTGAAGACGATCCTCCTCAAGGAGCACAGCATCATCTTGGTGCAGTTGCTCTTGCTCAAGTTCATCATAAGCGAGCACTCGAGGTGACCCATATATGAGTTCTGTGGGGAGAACTGCTTCCGCTCCGTAGACCAGAGCAAAGGGTGTCTGGCCAGTAGCTCAATTTGGTGTTGTTCTGATTGACCAAAGAACCACAGGCAACTCATCAATCCAGGGCTTTCCGCACTTTTTCAGCTTGTCAAAAGTTCTGGTCCTGAGACCGCGCAGCACTTCAGCATTAGCCCTTTCCGCTTGGCCGTTGCTTCTCGGATGAGCAACAGAGGCAAAACAAATTCTGCTGCCAAGGTATTGGACGTACTGCATGAAGGTGCGACTTGTGAATTGCGTGCCGTTGTTGGTGATGATCCTGTTGGGCACACCAAAACGGCAAACTATTCCCTTAAAGAACTTGACAGCTGATTGTGCTGTCACCTTCCTCACCGCTTCCACCTCCGACCATTTTGTGAACTTGTCGATGGCAACGTACAAGTACTCAAAGCCCCCGGCAGCACGGCGAAAAGGGCCTAATATGTCAAGCCCCCAGACCGAAAATGGCCAGGAGAGAGGGATTGTCTGAAGAGCTTGAGCTGGCTGATGTGATTTTTTCGAATGAAACTGGCACGCTTCACACTTGGTTACTAGTGCAGTTGCATCCTGGAGGGCAGTGGGCCAAAAGAAACCCTGCCGGAACACTTTCCCGACAAGTGCTCTTGATCCTATGTGAGAGCCACATATGCCCCCATGTATCTCTGCCAACAGCCGTAGTCCATCTTCCCGAGGAATACACTTCAATTTCACACCGTTCAGTCTTTTTCTGTACAGGTCGTCATCGACGAACTGGTACATGGTAGACTGACGAGCTACTTTTTCCGCTTCTTCCTGCTCTTCAGGAAGTTCTCCTGTCTGAAGGAAATGGATAATGTACTGTGCCCATGCTGGAGACTGAGGCTCGACAGCTAGGACTAAAGGCATCTCTTCTGCCAGGGGAACAATTGTCTCGACGGTGAAAGCCTGAGGCTCCGTCGGAGCCTGTTGTTCCCCGGCAGGTTTGCCGCTGATCCCGGCAAGTTCCTTGCCGGTGGCTCCAGGGAGCTCTACCGGAAATTACTGCCCAGAGTTCAACTTTCTTCTCTTTTCTTGTCGCATTGAGGGTGCCACAGATGGTTGAGCCAAATGGAGCACAAAAGTTCCTAGTTCCACAGGCAACTTGAGGGCAGCGCGCTTTGACAGGTCATCGGCAATATTGTTTTCGGCACGAGGAATGTGCTTCATCTGCAGACCGTCAAAGCGCTCTTCCATTTTCCTCACTTCATCCACATAAGCTTGCATCAATGGACTCTGGTAATTCTTGTTAACTTGCCTGACAACAAGCTGCGAATCGCCTCTGATGATGAGCTTCTTGATACCAAGGTCTGTGGCGATACTAAGACCGGCAAGCAGTCCCTCGTATTCCGCAGTGTTGTTTGTTGAACTCTCCCGGGGAAAATGCATCTGGATCACATACTTGAGGTGCTCTCCGGTGGGTGCGACATTGATGAGGACATCAATACCATTGTTACACCCACAGCCCCTGCTGCTATACATACTGGACCAATTACTAGAGCTCGCGCACGCCAATTAAATTATCAGGTACTTTCGTTTCTTGGTAATGATTCTAATGTTCATGAGAATAAGATGCTGCCTAAATTGGATACATTTGTTTTGCTTACAAATGAAGGGCCTAGCTTGGACAAGAAAGAGGAACCTTGGAGCAAGTTCAAGCATGGAGATGATGGCATGCGCAAGGGGAACAAGAACGGAGTTACAAGTGATGATTTCAGGACTTTGAAGCCACCATAATGAGTGCAGGAAGCCTTGGACGAAATATACAAGATGCCACTTCATAAATTTTGTCCAGAGGCTATTATAGGTGCTGCGTCACCTTATTATTGGGCCAGGCCCATGTAATTTCGAAATACTTGAGTATAGGCTGTTTTTAGAGTCCGTATGTGTGGGGAAACAAGAGATAGGGTTGGTTTCAGACCCCTCCTTCAAGGGCCACGAAATCCCCCCCTCTTCCTCCATATATACAGCCCTTAGGGCACCGTTTAGACTTTGGGTTTTGTTTAGATTAAAAGTTCGCCATAGCTGCAACTTCGCGTACTTTGTTTGTGTTCAACGACCAGACCAAGGCGTCACAGAACCCCACCTTAATCAATAAAGCTTTCATCTTATATTCGCAATATCCATATTGCAAATCTTAGTTTCTTGCTTGTTCTTCGTTTGCTTGCAGGAGATAGACCCTCGTGGTCAGGTTGATTGTGCTCCGGCGTGGTCAATAACCTCTCGGAGTTGGTTTAACGATTGCTAAGGCGTGACGTCCTCGCATGTTCGTAGTCGGATCGTCAAAGTCTACTACACAAAAAACGATAGCGATCATCTCATCGAAAGATCGGGACACCCTCGCCTCTATCAAGTGGTATCAGATTTTCAGGTTGCTCGATGAGATTTTACAGTTTTTCGTAGTTTAGATCGAGTCTGTTCTTCATACCTACAGTCCACGAAAAAGCCAAAAAAAAATTAGGGTTAGTTCATCATATCCGAACCAATCTGAGCCTTTGCATAATCTTTTTAGGGTTTTTGCTTTGTTGAATTTGCAGTTGCATCGTCGTGTCTAGTTGCTGGTCTTAGCGTCTAGTCCTTTAGAGTTTCGAGTTCTGGTCATAAGTTGTCATGCCGCCGCCGCACCATCATCATCGCCCCTGCCATCTACCACCACCGCTTATCCACCACCGCTCTGAATCCATATACCATCACCGATATGTATCCATATACCACCACCGATCCGTATCCATATACCACCACCGCTACCATATACCACCACCATATATCCACCACCAATCCGAGTTCTTTTCATATTAGGTTTGTTTTCGAGATCCATCTAGTTTCCGATTCGTGTTTCCTTGCCTGAGTAGGTTTCGAAAAAAAAAAGTCTGGACACCCTCGGGCAGTTTTTAGGCCAAAATTTTGGCAGTCGAAAATATTTTTTCCCTATCCTATTTTTACGTCCCAGGGAGCGTTTTGAGACACTTGCCATCATAGTGATTTTTTGTCGCACTTTTTCGCCGTCGCTGCCCTGATTTCCCAAAAAAAAAATTTGTCAAAAAAAATTTCGTGCCAATCCTGTTAGTTTGACTTGGGAAGAGTTTTGAGACACTCGCCATTATAGTGATTTTTTGCCAAAAAAAAAGAGGAGCGCAAAAAAAAAAAAACAGCGCAAAAAAAACAATTTTTTTTAGAGTGTGCTCTTCCCTTGTTTACGTGCCGCGCCGTGATTTTGTTAGTGTTCTAGGCTCGCGTCTCTAGTACGGTCTAGCCTAGGACCAGCACAGTACCGTCGTTGAGCGTTTATTCAACTTTTCATCTCTGAATTGATTATTGCTGACATTTTTGCTACTATATCATAAGCCTTCCCAGCTCCACATACATCTACATCGTGCGTTTGACACCACCTGGCAATCGCTCTGTCCAATCTTTGAGAGTTTTGACTACAACGGTGGCCGATCACCACCTGCTGCTGGGTAAGAACTGGTAAGCATTTGAGATTCGCTTGACGGATTTGTGATACACCACCACCACCACTTCCTAGTAGTCTGTAGGATCATATTCTTGTGTGTTTCTATTGCTGCTAACCATGGCAGGATGACAAGCCGATGAGACTGATTGGGAGAACATGACGAACAAACAGCTACATGATAAATTTCAGCAAATGATGAGTGGACAGGTGCAAGATGTGCTAAACAGATTTGAAGAGGCCATGGAGAAGATAGATGGAATTGAGAAGACGTTCGAAACAAAGATCGATAACAAGTTTAATGAATTGCTCGCGCGTCTTCCACAACCACCGCCGGCTGCACCTGTCGCACCCCTACAACAACAACAACGTCGCCTTCCAAATCAAGTGGGACGAGCACAACGCGTTCCCCTTGAGCCTGGTCAAACTTCTGGTGCTGCTGCACCTACTATTGATGCTTCTATGGCTCCTGCTGCCGATGAGGAGGACGATTATGCGGGCGATTACGAGGATGAGGTTGATCAAAATCAGAACTACGTACCAGAACCAGGTCGTCCACATGCCAATAATCGCAATGGTAGGGCTGCATTACCAGCTCAGGTACGAGATCATGACCATCTCCCTAAACTGAAATTGAATATTCCACCATTTGAGGGTAGATATGTTCCTGATATATATCTTACTTGGGAGTTAGAAACTAAACAACGTTTTACATGTTTACAATATCCCGAGGAGAGACGTGTTGCTGCTGCTGTTTGTGCTTTTACTAGTTTTGCATGTGTATGGTGGTCTGAACATTGTAGATTATATCCTATTCCAGCTACGTGGGCTGCTTTGAAAACTGCTATGCGTACTCGTTGGGTTCCACCATATTATCAACGTGAATTACTTCAAAAATTGCAGCGCTTAAGACAAGGAAAAAATTCTGTAGAAGAATATTATCAGGAATTACAAACTGGCATGATTAGATGTGGTATTGTTGAGGAGAATGAAGCTATGCTTGCATGTTTCATGGGTGGATTAAATAGAGAGATTCAGACCATTCTAGAGTATAAGGAGTATAATAATATCACTCGTTTATTCCATCTTGCTTGTAAAGCTGAACGTGAAGTGCAGGATCGACAGGCATTGGCGCGAACTAATTTTTCTGCAGGTCGATCTTCATCATGGACACCGCGTGCCTCCTCTACTCCCACACGTCCTACTGCAGCACCACTGACTTCAGCCGCCAATTCCAACCGAGATACAAGAAAACAGGCACCACCACCACCATCTGCCAAGAGTACACCTTCTAGGCCTGCCCAGAGCTCTTCTTCATCTATGGCATCAACAGGGCACACACATGATATTATTTGTCGTCGTTGTAAGGGAAGAGGTCATTATGCGAGAGAATGCCAATCTCCGCGTGTTATGATTGCTACTGAGGATGGTGGGTATGAGTCCGCTAGTGACTATGATGAGGAACTTTGGCTCTTATTACAAGTGAAGAACACGGTGGAGATGATTTTGATCATGAGACGCAATACATGGCTCCTGAAGATGCTGACAGGTATGAATGTTTAGTTGCTCAACGTGTTTTGGTGTGCAGGTCACACAAGCGGAGCAAAATCAGAGGCATAATTTGTTCCATACAAAGGGAGTTGTGAAGGAACGTTCTGTTTGCGTCATCATAGATGGAGGGAGCTGCAACAACTTGGCTAGCATGGAGATGGTGGAGAAGCTATCTCTCACCACAAGACCACATCCACATCCTTACTATATCCAATGGTTCAACAACAACGGCAAGGTTAAGGTAACACGTACTGTTCGTGTGCATTTTAGTATCTCTACATATGCTGATTATGTTGATTGTGATGTGGTACCCATGCAAGCATGTTCATTATTACTTGGTAGACCATGGCAATTTGATAAAAATTCTGTACACCATGGTAGAAACAATTAGTATACTCTTGTTCATAAGGATAAACATATTACTTTGCTTCCTATGACTCCTGATTCTATTTTGAAAGATGATATTAATAGAGCTAGTAAAGCAAAACAGGAGAAAAATAAGAGTGAAAATCAGATTGTGGCAAAAGAATTTGAGCAACAAATGAAGCCTAATAATAAACCATCTAGTGTTGCTTCTGAAATTAAATTGAAAAGTGCATGTTTACTTGCCACCAAATCTGATATTGATGAGCTAGATTTCAGCAAATCTGTTTGCTATGCTTTTGTGTGCAAAGAGGCGTTATTTTCATTCGAGGACGTGCCTTCCTCTTTGCCTCCTGCTGTCACTAACATTTTGCAGGAGTTCGCTGACGTCTTTCCACAAGACGTGCCACCAGGATTACCACCTATTCGCGGGATTGAGCATCAGATCGACTTAATTCCCGGTGCTTCGTTGCCAAACCGTGCGCCATACCGTACGAATCCAGAGGAGACAAAGGAGATTATGCGTCAAGTACAGGAGCTGCTCGACAAAGGTTATATACGCGAATCTCTTAGTCCTTGTGCTGTTCCTATTATACTAGTGCCAAAAAAGGATGGTACGTCGCGTATGTGTGTTGATTGTAGAGGCATTAATAATATTACTATTCGTTATCGTCATCCTATTCCTAGGCTAGATGATATGCTTGATGAATTGAGTGGCTCTACAATATTCTCCAAAGTTGATTTGCGTAGTGGATACCATCAAATTCGTATGAAATTGGGAGATGAATGGAAAACAGCATTTTAAACTAAGTTCGGTTTATATGAGTGGTTAGTCATGCCTTTTGGGTTAACTAATGCACCTAGTACTTTCATGAGATTAATGAACGAAGTTTTACGTGCTTTCATTGGACGATTTGTGGTAGTTTACTTTGATGATATATTGATTTATAGCAGATCTTTGGAGGAACATTTGGAACATTTACGTGCTGTTTTTATTGCTCTACGTGATGCACGTTTGTTTGGTAACCTTGGGAAGTGCACCTTTTGCACCGACCGAGTATCTTTTCTTGGCTATGTTGTTACTCCACAGGGAATTGAAGTTGATAAAGCCAAGATTGAAGCTATTGAGAGTTGGCCGCAGCCCAAAATGGTCACACAAGTGAGGAGTTTCCTTGGCCTCGCTGGTTTCTATAGGCGTTTTGTGAGAGATTTCAGTACCATTGCTGCACCTCTCAACGAGCTTACAAAGAAGGATGTGCCTTTTGTTTGGGGTACCGCACAAGAAGAAGCCTTCACGGTGTTGAAAGATAAGTTAAGACATGCTCCTTTACTCCAACTTCCTGATTTTAATAAGACTTTTGAGCTTGAATGTGATGCTAGTGGAATTGGATTAGGAGGTGTGTTATTACAAGATGGCAAACCTGTTGCATACTTTTCTGAAAAATTGAGTGGGCCTAGTCTGAATTACTCTACTTATGATAAGGAATTATATGCTCTTGTTCGGACTTTGGAAACATGGCAACATTATTTATGGCCCAAATAATTTGTTATTCATTCTGATCATGAATCTTTGAAACATATTAAAAGTCAAGCCAAACTGAACCGTAGACATGCTAAATGGGTTGAATTCATTGAGACTTTCCCTTATGTCATTAAACACAAGAAGGGTAAAGAAAATGTTATTGCTGATGCATTGTCTCGTCGTTATACTATGCTTTCACAACTTGACTTTAAAATATTTGGTTTGGAGACCATCAAAGATCAATATGTGCATGATGCTGAATTTAAAGATGTATTGCAGAATTGTAAAGAAGGGAGAACATGGAACAAGTTCGTCGTTAACGATGGATTTGTGTTTCGTGCTAACAAGCTATGCATTCCAGCTAGCTCCGTTCGTCTTTTGTTGTTGCAGGAGGCGCATGGAGGAGGATTAATGGGACACTTTGGCGTAAAGAAGACGGAGGATGTACTTGCTACGCATTTCTTTTGGCCAAAGATGAGACGGGATGTTGAGCGCTTTGTTGCTCGCTGCACTACATGTCAAAAAGCTAAGTCACGACTCAATCCTCATGGTTTATATATGCCGTTGCCTGTACCTAGTGTTCCATGGGAGGATATATCTATGGACTTTGTTTTGGGTTTACCTCGAACAAAGAAGGGGAGGGATAGCATATTTGTTGTCGTGGATAGGTTCTCGAAAATGGCACACTTTATACCATGTCATAAAAGCGATGATGCTGCTAATGTTGCTGATTTGTTCTTTCGTGCAATTATTCGCTTGCATGGTGTGCCAAATACTATTGTTTCAGATCGTGATACCAAATTTCTTAGCCACTTTTGGAGATGTTTATGGGCTAAGTTGGGGACTAAACTGCTTTTTAGTACTACTTGTCACCCCCAAACTGATGGACAAACTGAAGTAGTCAATAGAACTTTGTCTACTATGCTTAGGGCTGTTTTGAAGAATAACAAGAAAATGTGGGAAGAATGCTTGCCTCATATTGAATTTGCTTATAATCGTTCGTTGCGTTCTACTACTAAGATGTGCCCTTTTGAAATTGTATATGGTTTCCTACCTCGTGCACCTATTGATTTGTTGCCTCTTCCATCTTCGGAGAAGGTTAATTTTGATGCTAAACAACGTGCTGAATTGATCGTAAAAATGCATGAGTTAACTAAGGAGAACATTGAGCGTATGAATGCTAAATATAAACTTGCTGGAGATAAGGGTAGAAAACATGTTGTGTTTGCACCTGGAGATCTTGTTTGGTTACATTTGCGTAAGGATAGATTTCCTGATTTGCGCAAATCAAAGCTAATGCCACGTGCTGATGGTCCTTTTAAGGTGTTAGAGAAAATAAATGATAATGCATATAAACTTGAGCTGCCTGCAGATTTTGGGGTTAGTCCCACTTTTAACATTGCAGATTTGAAGCCTTATTTGGGTGAGGAAGATGAGCTTCCGTCGAGGACGACTTCATTTCAAGAAGGGGAGGATGATGAGGACATCAATACCATTGTTACACCCACAGCCCCTGCTGCTATACATACTGGACCAATTACTAGAGCTCGCGCCCGCCAATTAAATTATCAGGTACTTTCATTTCTTGGTAATGATTCTAATGTTCATGAGAATATGATGCTGCCTAAATTGGATACATTTGTTTTGCTTACAAATGAAGGGCCTAGCTTGGACAAGAAAGAGGAACCTTGGAGCAAGTTCAAGCATGGAGATGATGGCATGCGCAAGGGGAACAAGAACGGAGTTACAAGTGATGATTTCAGGACTTTGAAGCCACCATAATGAGTGCAGGAAGCCTTGGACGAAATATACAAGATGCCACTTCATAAATTTCGTCCAGAGGCTATTATAGGTGCTGCGTCACCTTATTATTGGGCCAGGCCCATGTAATTTCGAAATACTTGAGTATAGGTTGTTTTTAGAGTCCGTATGTGTGGGGAAACAAGAGATAGGGTTGGTTTCGGACCCCTCCTTCAAGGGCCACAAAATCCCCCCCTCTTCCTCCATATATACAGCCCTTAGGGCACCGTTTAGACTTTGGGTTTTGTTTAGATTAAAAGTTCACCATAGCTACAACTTCGCGTACTTTGTTTGTGTTCAACGACCAGACCAAGACGTCACAAAACCCCACCTTGATCAATAAAGCTTTCATCTTATATTCGCAATATCCAGATTGCAAATCTTAGTTTCTTGCTTGTTCTTCGTTTGCTTCCAGGAGATAGACCCTCGTGGTCAGGTTGATTGTGCTCCGGCGTGGTCAATAACCTCTCGGAGTTGGTTTAACGATTGCTAAGGCGCGACGTCCTCGCACGTTCGTAGTCGGATCGTCAAAGTCTACTCCACCAAAAATGATAGCTATCATCTCATCGAAAGATCGGGACACCCTCGCCTCTATCAGACAAGCAGTACGCCAGCACCGACGCCTTGCAGCGAAAAAGCCCGTCAAAGTACATAACCCATTCTTGATCAGTTTCCTTGCTGGGGAGAGTCGTTTCTTGAATCTCTTCGTCTGGCGTTGGAGTCCATTCCACAATGAACTCTGCCAAGGCTCTGCTCTGAATTGTTGAAGTACTCTCAAACTTGAGATCAAAGCTTGACAACTCCAGCACCCACTCCACGATCCTGCCGGTTGCCTCTGGATTTCGCAAAATCCGCTGCAACGGGAAGCGAGTGACGACGGTAATTTCGTGTGCTTGAAAATAATGGCGCAGCTTCCTCAAGGCCATAAGAAGGCCGAAAAGCAACTTCTTCACACCAGAGTATCTTGATCTAGCTCCTTGCAAAAGGGAGCTAACAAAATAAACTGGGCGCTGCACCATCTTTTTCTTTTGCACAGGTTCCCCTGACTGCGCAGATCCTGTCTTGCCGGGATCAGTCCTTGCCGGGGGTGATCCTGGCGTGTCACTTGGCGGTCCTGCCGCTGGTGTCGCTTCCTCATTAGCTTCTCTCTGTGCCACTAGCACAGCACTAACCACTTGATTTGTCGCTGCCAAGTACAGCAGCAACGGCTCTTGTGGCCTAGGCGCGACCAACGTTGGCGGAGAGGAGAGGTATCTCTTCAAATCTTGCAGCGCAGCCTCCGCTTCCGGAGTCCATTTCATTGGACCTACCTTTTTCAAAATTTTGAAAAAGGGTAGGGCGCGCACAGCAGATTTGGAGATAAACCTACTTAGGGCAGCGACACAGCCGGCAAGACAATGTACATCCTTGACGCATCTTGGCGCCTTAATCTACTCAATAGCTTTGATCTTGTCGGGGTTCGCTTCGATCCCTCGCTGAGACACAAAGAACCCGAGAAGTTTTCCGGAAGGAATGCCAAACACGCACTTCTCGGGATTGAGCTTTAAATTGATCTTGTGCAGATTTGCAAATGTCTCTTCTAAATCTTGTATGAGCGTCGCTTTGTCCTTGGTCTTGACCACTATGTCATCCATGTATGCTTCCATGTTTCGATGCAGTTGAGGCTCAAAACCAATTTGAATCGCTCTCACGAAAGTAGAACCAACACTTTTCAACCCGAAAGGCATTCGTATAAAACAATACGTACCACATGGGGTGATAAATGCGGTCTTTTCTTCATCTTCTTTTGCCATGAAGATCTGATGATACCCCGAGTAAGCATCAAGGAACGACAGTAGGTTACAACTAGCAGTGGAGTCCACAATCTGGTCGATGCGCGACAAAGGGAAAGGATCTTTTGGACAGGCTTTATTGATATCTGTATAATCGATACATAGCCTCCATTTTCCGTTTGCCTTGCGCACTACAACTGGATTGGCTAGCCACGTTGGGTGAAGCACCCCTCTGACCAAAGCTGCCGCTTCTAGCTTCCTGATTTCTTCGGCAATAAATTCTTGCCGCTCCAAAGCCTACTTTCTCACCCTTTGCTTAACGGGCCGTGCGTGGGGACAGACAGCAAGGTGGTGCTCAATCACCTCCCTGGGAACACCGGGGATGTCAGATGGTTGCCATGCAAACACATCGACATTCGCCCGCAGGAAGGCAATGAGCGCGCTTTCCTATTTGTCATCAAGGGTGGAACTTATGGTGAAAGTTCCTCCCGTTCCATCCTCCTTGGCGGGCACCTTCTTTGTCTCTGGTGGAGCAACCTTAGACTTCTTGTTCTTGCTGGTGGAACTCTCTGGTACATCCTCAACGGGAGCGCAACACTCCGAGGAGGTGCGCTTGCCGGAGTTTGCGCCAAGATTCTTGCCGTTCTTCTTCTCCCCCCCGGGAGCTCCATCGGCAGGAGCAGAAGCCTTGACGGCAAGTGCTGCAACTGCTTCCCGGTAGAGTTGGTCGGCACAGATGAGCGCATCCTTTTTGTCAGAGTGGATAGTGATGACACTCAACGGCCCTGGCATTTTCAGCACATTATATTCATAGTGTGATGCCGCCATGAACTTGGCCAACGCTGGGCGGCCAAGGATCCCATTGTATGACATGGGGATCTTGGCGACATCAAACACCACCTTCTTCGTCCTGTAGTTGAGCTTGCTACCAAATGTTACCGGTAGCATTATCTTGCCTTTTGGCTGGGTCCTTCCTGGGTTGATCCCTTGGAACGTGCCCGTTTCCTCGAGATCTTCATCAGGAATTTGCAGCTTCTTGAGCATGTCTGGTGAGATCAAGTTCAGCCCGGCCCCACCATCAACTAGCATTTTTGTCACCTTGAGGTTCCGGATTGTTGGTGAAACCAACAATGGCAAGCACCCAACCGCAATTGTGCGATCAGGGTGATCCTCGGCGTAAAAAATGATAGGCGTGTTGGACCACTTCAGAGATTTACGTGCATCGAACGATGGCTCTGTTGCATTAACCTCACGCACCCACTGTTTGAGTCGACGGTGGGACGAATGCAACGAAGCGCCTCCGTCAATACACATGGCCTCTGTAGCTTTCTGAAGTTCATGCTCGCTGGACTCATCATCTTCCTCATCGTCATCATCACCCTCTTCCTTGTCACGGCCTCTGGCGGGCCTCTCCTTCTGTTGCTTAGCCTTGCCGCGGCAGCCTCCTCAGCCACCACGTTTCTTGCTAGACCCCTCAGCACTGTCTTGGGCCTTCTCCTTGTCTCGCCTCTCGTACTCAGCTCTTTGCCTTTCGACAAGCTGTTCAACTTGCCGGCAATTCTAGAGATCGTGGCCCTTGGTGCCATGGATCTTGCAATACTGTTTGCCGGAGCCATCCGGTTTATCGGCGGCCGCCAAGGCCTAACAGGAGGCGCACCCGGCAACTTCCTTGCTGGGGTTGCCAACTTTGGCCTTCTTGGCGGGGCCAAGGTCGCCGGATCCCTCAACAGCAAGCACAGCCTTGCCTTTACGCTTCCTGTTTCGCCGCTGGCCCTTCCTTGCTGGGGCGGCAGCATCCTCGCCTTCGGAGTCGCCCCCTGCACCAACATCCTCGCCGGGGAGTCTCCTTCCCTCTTCAGCTCGAGCACATTTATCAGCCAGAGCATAAAGCTCGGCGGTATCCCTGATCTTGTTCATTGCCATTTCCTCCCGCATCTTGCGGTTATGCACGTTCTGACGGAACGCGCCGATAACGGCGACAGGATGAACATCTGGGATGCTGTATTGTACACGACTGAACCTTTGGATATACTTACGCAGTGGCTCGCCCTCCTTCTGAGGGATGAGATGCAAATCACTTTCCTGGCCAGGGGTTTGATGGCCTCCAACAAAGGCGCCAACAAACTGATGGCACAGATCTGACCAAGAAGAGATAGAATTCTCCGGCAGGTGCATCAACCACGACCTGACGTTGGGTTTAAGCACCAACGGGAAGTAGTTGGCAAGTATCTTGTCGTCTCGGCCCCCGGCAGCCTGCATCGCGATGGTGTAGATGCTCAGGAACTCCGACGGATGGGTCTTGCCGTCATATTTCTCCGGGACTTCTGGCTTGAAGTTCCGGGAATTGGGCCACTGGACTCGCCGCAGCTCACGGGTAAACGCTGGACTACCTACCTCGTAAGGCAAGTCGCCTGCGTGCCCTGGTGCAGGCTCGTCGACAGCAGGTCCCGTGCATTTATCAGATTGGTGGCGCGCTTCCCATCGCCGCTCAATGGTAGTTTGAGCGTCTTCTTTGCTCCGTTCCCGAAGAACTTGACGCTGATCGCGACGCATCCGCGGATCGGAGGACACCATGGAATCATCATCACGGTCGTCGATCACCGCTGTTGTCGTGGAGGAGAGTGCACCGTGGTCGCACCGCCTCCAGTCTTCTCTCCATCAGCTCACACCAGATTGATGGACCGCCGTCGCGAGGGCCCTGCCTGCTGCGGCCCATCCTTGTTGGCAAAGCCGATGAGACTCTGGATAGTAGATTGCCACTCCTCCATCTTCTCCGGGGCAGGAGGGAAGTCAAGGAGCAGCTGCGCACGTGCTAAGGCTTCCGCCGGTGTAGGTGGCGGCGACAACTGCGAAGTACATGAGGTGCTCTGACTCCTAACGATGTTAGAAGCACCGTCACGATCACGCGACCGCGCGCCACTTCCGCCAGCAGCTGGGCGTGCATGCTGGGCCTGCGCACCTTGAGACCGATGCGCAGAAGTTCTTTCATGGGGGCGTCCCGAACCACCAGCGCCATGGCGCTGATCGTCGCGCGCAACCTGTAAAGGCTGCAACGCTTGCGCCGGCGCGGGAGTCCTAGGAGGCGTCCTCCGATCTCTGGAGTTCGCTGCATCGCCCGTAGGCAGCACAGCTCCATCTCTGGATCCAGTGGCATGCGGATTGCCGTCGCCGCTGCGAACGACGCCGCTCGCCTGGCTTGGATCACCAGAACGCCGTGGAGGCTCTAAACCTCTACCTTCTGCATCTACGCCGTCGCCCGTACGCGAAGGCACAGGCAAAACAGACATAGATGGTAGCGCCGTTGCGGCACTCTTCTTCTTGGGTGGCATGGTGATGGAGATGATGAAGAAATTGAGGCGCTGATCACTGGATCAGGTTCGCACAACCTTCTTCCCCTACCTGGCGCGCCAAAGATGTCGACGTACGACACCTATGGGACCGCGGGGATCCCTTCTACGATTCGGCAGGGAAAGAGGTATGCACAAAGAGCAGAACCAATGATCAACGCGGGGTGGTTTTACCCAGGTTCAGGCCACTAATCAGCGTAAAACCCTACTCCTGCTTTGTTTTATTAAGGGTGTTCTTGAGCTCGAACTCCAGGAGCGCTAGCGATGAACAGTACGTTCAAAGAGCAGCTACGCATGCAGAATGGGCCAGAAGATCCTCCCCCCTGTAGCAGTCGCCTTGGGCCTCCTTTCATACATCCAAAGGGGTCACCACAGTGGCAAAATGTACATACATTGAGGTGTAAAGTAGCTACAGGGTAATCATACCTAACCACTGACGGTTTAGGACAAATGCATTTAATGCACCATGAGGTGTCCGTTTAGGTGTTCTCATTTCTTGGGAATGGAAAAAGGGGCCATCCCATCAGCACCACTTAAGCTCTCCTCCACTGGTACCCTGCCACGCATCCATGAATGGGCCCAGGATGCCAGGCTGATTGCTGTGCTGAAGCGGTGGATCAGTGGTAGAATCTTGCCGGGGCGCAAATCTTGCCGGGCTAAAGCCTTGCCGGGTTTCGTGAGTCACCCCGGCAAGATCTTGCCGGGGGCCTGGGCTTCGGTCTTCAGCTCTTATTAACTCCTGATCCTTTGATTCTTGGTCTGAGCGTCCCCTTGACAATCTTGGACTAATCTCCAATTATCCCCCCGGCAAGCCTTGCCGCGGGTTTGGCTACAACTGCCCATGCACAAGTATGGGGTACTAAAGTCCCAACACTTAGTACACCGACAGGCTAGTCATCCATGATTTAATATATTCTATCTATAACTCCTATCTCTATCTTAAACACAATATACTTCTAACAATTGAGAGTCTAAACTGATAGTAACAGTATTGTGCCTTCAGTTGAATAGAGCTGCCCCTTTTGGGGCTGAATCCTTTCCGAACCCTTTCTAGTCGTACCGGCAATACAAGCCTATATGTTCCAGCTAGTTCCACTTTCCTGGTTTTACTCGTGATGCTTAGGGTTTTCCCATTTTATCTACACTACTATGATCTGCGTAGGTGCTTTCTGTCGTACTAGCAGTACTCCACCCTTCAAGCTAAATGACACAGCACTCATAATTCCAAAGCTTAGTTGTTTAAATATAATTGTGATATGATACTGATATTAGTTAACACACACATTTAATTGGTTAGCTAAAGGTCCACTTGAGTTTCCAAATGCATGTTGCAACATATAGAGAGGTAGCAGGAATTGCATTTCTTTGTCACTTGTTGACTGTACTTTCTTGTCCATACCAAATCTTAGTTGTTATTTCAAAGCAAACATTGGTTGCTAACTACCCTTTGCGTGTTTTGCAGCTTCATATCTGCCATGCCACTGCCACGGTTAACACTATACTCATCATGCTTACGTTTCCCCATTTTATGATGACCACGATCAACCTACGTGGTTCCTGTCGTAATAGCACTGCTCCACCCATCAAGCTAAACAAGCTTAGTTGTACAAATTTGAATCTGATATTATGCTGATATTAGTAAAACTGAGACATATTTAATTGGTCAGCTAAATGTTCCTACTTTAGTTTCGAAATGCATGTGAGCCACATATGGAGAGACTGGAAGAAATAGTATTTCTTTGTGCGCTCTGGTTTATCGTGGGTGGGCAACAGACATTGTATAGAAAGACTTGTAATATCTTCAATCTGCTTGCTCTTCTGCTCTTCTTTAACATGATCCTCTTCTCTTCTTCTTTAATAAGTACGTTCCTTGTTGGGAAGAGTAGCAGAGACATTTGCGGTCGACAGGTCAGGTCGAGTTGTTCTCCCTTAGTCTATTTTGAATCTGTCAGGTCAGGTCAAGTTGTTCTTCTTTACTATATGTTGAAGTTGTCATCTGCGAAGTATCATCACTTCTGGAGCTCTCATATTTTGAGTAGTAGGCCACATTATATTAATGCACACACCAAATTACAGCATGCATGGCATCTCTCAGAAGAATTGTAGAGATAGCACAAAGTGGTTTACAGGGAGGCAGTATTGGATTAGAATCACTTCTGCATTACAAAGATAATCTCACTTATTTTTATGTTTTCATGCATGTCAGGTATTGAACATGATCAAAATGAATATGAGAATGGGTGCACGAGAGGAATATTGCGGAACAATCCACTGGCTAACGAACTTGACGTGGTGGAGGATGGCCTATCTTATTTACCCATCAAGGTGCTTGCTCTAACTTGGCAAGGTTGTATTGGTCGCACATATCTTGCATATGACCTCTTGAATTACTTCTACTTTGTTACACCACCATCTAGTTAGTTTAAGCATCATATATGAGTATATGCCATACCTATCCATTTTCTGTACCTATTCCATGTGTCATCATACTATGTTTTTCCAGTCAAATATTGTTCTTTCGTAATAGATGTCCAAAAGGAAGAGGGTGAGTGCAGATCCTCAAGGAGTACAAACTAGGTATTTGGAAAAGGCAGTGATACCTGATAAATCAGCAGCCACAGAAAATACAGGCCCAACTGTACCACACTTTACCCCTACTCCACTGGCCAAACCCCTATTAGAACTGCAGAGAGCCCAACGTCATGTACTGTCTATGATATCAATTCAAAATTTGAACTCTTACATTGCTGCATGTGCCTTACCATCTCTCTTGTATGAAAACTAATTTCAGATGAATCTCATTTCTCAAAGGATCATAGGATCTCACAACAATACTAGGCACTGCATTGCTCTTGTCAGTACCTCTTGCCCTTTGTCAGCATACTTACACTCATTGCTGTTTGATTATGTAGCATCACTGCAAATGTTCGCTTCCTTATCCTCCCTTTGCTCGAAATTAAAAGATATATTTTTACTCTTAGATAAATGTAGAATTAACACAATGGTTATGAAGTTCTGTATTGCTCATGTAAGTACCTGTTGTCATGTACTCCCTACGTATTGAATTAATTGTTGCTCAATTGGATGTATTTGGAACTTAATAGTGCTAGATACATCCATTTGAGCGACAAGTAATAACGGACGGTGGTAGTATTACTGTACTTGCATTGCGAGATAGTTGATTGTCTAGCATTACTCTGCATCTTATCTGCCATGCCCTCCACTTTCTCCAAATTATCAGATCTACATTTACTCTTATCAAAATGTTGAATAAAGCCAATGCCACTACACACGTTGATGTCTGCATTCCTCTTGTCAGTACCTTTTGCCTTGTAATGCTGTACTTAATTAATAGCTATTTGATTATGTATCATCACTCTGCACCTGAGCTTCATTATCCTCTATTTCTTCCAATATTATTTGATCTATATTTACTCTTTACAAAATGTAGAATAAAGGCAATGCTTATAAAGAAGTTTCTTTGGGGAATTTCTTAATTATCCTTCCATCGACATGGAGAAGGGCTTTGTCCAACCCATGTTAACATGTAATGTAAGTTCATCCTTCTCAAGCCTTCAAACTTTGTTCTAGTATAGATTTGGATAGGCATCATTTCCTCCATTGCTGTTTACTTTGGTGTTTACATCTGATTGGATGTTTGCAACAATTACCAGTTTTAAATTGTAGTTGTAAAAACATGTTCCTTATGCATAACAGATCCATTTATTTGCTTATATATTTGTGAAACCTGTTATGTGTCTCCTTATTTCTCTTTCAGAGTCATATCTCTTATGCCAGGCAGAACTTTAGGGAAGATAGTGAGACAAACCATCTTGAAGAGAGCGAGATGACCCCAAGGTCATGTCTTGATGAAGACAGTGAGTTGAAGATACTCACCAATAGCTGTGAGACAACCTCTATGCAGTTGCTGCCTCATTCAGTTTGACTTCTTCAGTCTCAACTTACAGTGGAAAGGCTTGCTTCAGCTCAGCTCCAACTTGATGTCAATGATGTAAAGAAGACCTCAGAGGACACCCATGCGTGCTTTCTTGCTATGCAACTCAGGTTAGAGCATCTATCGTTGACACAACTGAGGTCTCATCAGCTTGTTCAGCTGCTTATGGTGCACGTCCAGGGCAGGCCTAATGCCTTCTGAAGTGCTCTCAGTTTTGTATATTCTTTTGTCAGCGCCTTTATATGCACTGGTGGCGACCTTTGATGCCGAGTGTATGTAATCCGCGGTCTTGTTGCGCTTTATTATCACCGGTGGTGAACTTTGATGCCCAGTGGATGTAATATGCCATAATTTCTTTATTGTATAGTCAAGGTTTATTCTTGGTCGGTATGCTGTAATTTAGGACGGAAGCTTCAACGGATCTCAATGTTATCGGTCTTCAGGCCGGCCCGTAACTCGCTATATATGGGCCAACGTGGGCCTATAATCGTCTTGGGCCATTAGCAGGTCTAAACGTATAGTAGTTTTCCGCCTTTAATAGGCTGAGTAAAGTTCTGGCCAGCTGGGCCATAGAATACCATGGGCTTTTAACAGGCAAAACCTAGATTGGGCTAGAGCCGAAAAATTCACGGGCCAACACAGGCCGAAACTGCCTTAGGCCCATGTTTGGCCCAAATAGAAAATGAGCCATTAACAGGCCAAAATATATCTCGGGCCATGTTTGGCCCAATAAAATTATGGGCTTTAAGCAGGCCGGTATCAAAGCAGGCCGTAGGCCCAACTATGTCATGGGCCATTAACATATGGGCTGTAAGCAGGCCGGATTCAACGCGGGCTGTAATTAGGCCCAACTGTTACACGAGCCATTAACAGGCCGATAGGCAAGTTGGGCTGAAATGTATCCACGAAGTCTACGGGCCGTTAAGAGGCCTAAAGTCACTTTGGACAACAAATAGCCCAGTTTTAGCATGGGCCGTTAAATGGCCTAAAGTGAAAACGTGCCGACAACGTCCTAGATGCACCACGGGCCGCTAATTGGCCGAAACTATTATCGGGCCGAACTGGTAAACATGCATTTAACAGGCTGAAATACAAACCCGGCTTAGAATGGGCCCAAAAGAATAGTGGCCTATTAACGGGCCTGATTTGATATGGGCTGTAATTTAGCCCAGAACACGACAGGCTGTGAACGGGCTAGATCTGATATGGGCCTTAATTTGACCCAAAACATGGCAGGCTGTTAATGGGCCAGCCCACTAGTGTCTGAAAAACTATGGTGGGCCTTTAGCTGGGCCGACCTTTTTACCTTAAATGGGCCACTGTTGGGCTGTGCCACGTGTCGACATATCTACGGGTTTTGGGTTGTTGTCAACCGAGAACACCGATTAGTAAACTGAATCCGCAATACAATTCAACACCCCTAATGATTTTTGTTGCTGGGAAATTTAAACTCAATCTTGTCATTCCTAGAGTACTGGCTACATCCTTATCATGCTACCTTTAACCGTGCTACCTCCTCCTTCTTTGGTGCACGAATTCTTCAGACCGTGAGCAAGGCTTACGTCGAGTTTTCAACATCATTTTGTTGTCTTAAAAACCAATCCGATTCTGAACTTGCATCTTATCTGTTGTTCCCATAACCATCCACTTTGCCATTCCCTTTCTTGATACCATTTTTGTTCTATTGCATCCTCTTGAAACCTCTCGGCAAAAGGTGTTGTGATCATCGTCAACATTTTGACTTCTTCCAAGATGGGAATCGAATCCATGATGAGAAATACCATCCTTGCTCCTCGGTAATTTGTGACATCGACAACATCCTTGCTTTCCCTCCCAACACAGACTTGGTCATGTTTTGGTTATACCTTGAGTTCCTCGCTATTCCTGACAATGTTCCTTGAGTAATTCTTGTGATCTTCAGACTCAACCCTTACTTGAAACACCATACTATTTCTACCACAAAGCATGATTGTGGTACTCTAAATATCAACAAGAACATTGTAAGTGTAATGTGAAATGTTTCTTGATCAATTATCCAAAATCCATGCATTGTATGGGTAAACATCATGATTCTCTTTGTCCCTATTATATAAAGGGCTATGTACTTGATGTCCTGTCATGTACATCATGCTATGCTTTCCTTGGGCAAGATATAATTGCAATACTTGTGTATAATCACATTTCCCATTCCATCGGTCTATTTAATCTGATAATCACATTTTCCTTTCCATTGGTTGGTTTAACCTTTCTTGTAATCTAACTTATCTAAGCAGTGATAATTCCCTGCTTATGTCAACACCCCCTAGTACAACTCTGTCAAGTATAACCCTATTACTATTTTTGATGACATTTCGGTGACACCGGTGGACGAGAACTTTGCCTATTGGTCCACCTTGCCTTGCGAGCAGGAAAATGGTTCTCTTCGTCCCCCGCCCTTGGTACCGACATTGTTGCCAACATAGCTGACAAACTTTCCTCTGACATGCCTTGCTATCATGACCATGCAAGTTGTCACCGTCCTACCTACTTTTAACCCACACTAACCATAGTTCCATAGGATCGAAACCTGACTCTCTTGTGCATCCCTGTTCCCAAAGTTATTCCTCGCGCTTGGCTTTGTATGTAATTCACGAGCCACCTTCCTAGAGATGATCTACTCTAGTATTAGACGCAATATTATTCCCTATTGCTCTGAACCCTTTTCACACTCTAGTTTAGGCATCGAACGATTGCCTACCCGCTTGAAACTTCTTATTGTACCTTCTTTGCTCTTGATGTGTTTCATTTGTTCAACCCGAGAGATATCTTGTGCCTCATTCCCTGAGCTAATTACCGAATATCAGTCCTTGCAGACATCCATCCTTATAGTTTCCTATCTTACCCTTTTTGTAAGTATGATGAAGATCCTGAAGGAAGAACGATAACTTCGTCACGACGCGCTGATGTAGAAAAATGAAGACATCAACACATGGATCGACCTCTTCGAGAAGAGCAACCATGACCGAGAAGACTCATTAGATTCGTAGCCATACCTTTCCCCCTACTCTACGTCTTAAATGTCGGGATGGGCTTTCTTTTAGTGGAGGAGATTGGTAACACCCATAGTGGTTAGCTACAATGACCACATGCTAATGTGCCATGTCATCATGATCGTTTTAATTAAATTGCATTTAGGAATTAATCCAACATTCAAATTCAAATGTAAAAAGCAAGTCAGATATTTTCATCTTCAAACATGAAAATAAAAGTGTTTATAATATTGCAAATAATCTCTAAGAAATTTTCATGAATTATCCAACATCTTTTGAATTAATAAAATGCCCCTAAGCTATTTAAAACAGAGCTAGCAGCAATTAAATTAACCATTTCAATTTAAATAAATAGCTAACCTTTTCAAAATAAATTGTAACATTGTGTGTCGTGTTAAAACATTGCCTAGAATTTATGTGCTAACTGGCACATTTAACAAAATTCATTCTTAGCTAAAATAAATAGAAAACAGCAGAGAAAATAAGAGAACACAAAAGAAAACGAAAGAAATGAGAAAGGCCCATGTGGGCTGGGAGAGGCCCAACCCCCACCCCCACTTGTGTCCCACGCTACAAGAGGCTGTGGGCTCATGGCATGGGATCCATGGCGCCATGGCCGACCATGGCCACGCGTCGGCCATCCCCCCTCCCGTCACCCGTGACCACCTGCAAACCCCAGATCCATTCCCTCTCTCCCTCACGTCACTTTCGTCCCCCGCGTACACGGCCGAACACTACCACCACGCTAGCCGTTGATCCCGTGGCCACCGACCATCTCTCGAAGCCACACCGCATCCAGGAGCTCCGCCATGGTCGTCCCCGTCGACTAGGCTAACAGATTCGAGCAGGGGAGCCGTCAATCCTCGCCATCACCTCGTCTTCCTCGACTATGGTCGCCGCCTCCCGGGGATGATTCCATGACAGGCACGGCAGCCCTGACCTCCCCGTGCGGCTCCTTGTCACCGCTGTGAGAAGATGCTCTTTCTCCCCCTTTCATCCCATTGTTTATGCTGCTGTAATTCGCCATCCCATCGCCAGGGCTGAAGCTCCGCTCGCCGCACCCCTGGCCGCATAGCCGCCGCCCTGCCTCGCTTTGGCCGTGCCCGGGCCGGACCGCTCCCGCCGTGCTCACATGTGGCCCGTTGCGCTGTGCCTCCCCCTTGCCCGTGCCCGCACGTGCGCGTGCCTATCCGTCTGCTGCCCCACACGCGCCTTTGGCTACCGCTGCTGCTACTCCCTACTGTCACTGCTGCCTAGTACCGCTGCCGCTGCTGCCTCCTACTGCTGCTTGCGCCACGCCCGGCCATGCACCGCGCCGCCCGCGCCTCTGGCCGCGCCCGCCTGCAGCCGCCCACCGCTGCCGCCGCCCCCTGCTATCGCTGATCGCCCGTCTCTGCCCCGCTCGCGGGCTGCGTCCCGCTGGCCGGTGCCATGGCCACCGGCGTGCCTGTGCGCATGCACATCATACTGTGGTGGCCGGCTGGGCCTATGACAAGTTGGGCCGACCCTGTTAATTAGTAAGGTTAATTAATCCAATTGCCTAAATATTCTAACTAATGGACATTGACTGCTGGACCCCATCTATTTAACTAAACTAATAAAACTCTATTAAAATATGTACCTATGACACATGGGTCCCATTGGTCCCATTGACCAATCAAACTGCTGACTGGGGTAACCCAGTCAATGACATGCGGGTCCCCTTGGCCCTTTGAGTAGTCAACGATCTCAGTTGACTGCTGACTGAGCTGTCAAGTGGACCCCACCTGTCAGCCCTTGGTGCAACCTGCTGGGTAAACTTCTGTGTTCCCATTGCAATTATTCATTTATGTATTTCGAAATAATAATTATCTAAAAATTCCAGAAAATCTTTAAATCTTTGATAATTCATAGAAAATAAACCGTAACTGGGATGAAAATAATTTATATATGAAAAATGATAAAAAAAAAGACAAATCCGAATATGCCATCCACATAGCTATGACATGCGCGCATCACACCAAACATGGAACCTTCCCCTCCAGATCGTCTGACCGATAAATGCCTGGAATCGGGAAAGTATTCCCAGATATTTTCCCGCTCCATCTATAACACTTAACACTTCATTAGGTCACCCCTAGCATATCATATCACCATGTAATGCATTGTGTTGCATCGACGTGCTTTATATTTACTGTTTTCTTCCCCCTCTTCTCTCCGGTAGAACCCGAGACCGACGCTGACGCCGCTGGTTACGACTACACTGCAGACGACCAACCCCTTTCAGCAGAGCTTCCAGGCAAGCAAAACCCCCTTGGTCATTCCTATATCGCCCATTCTTTCTCTCTTGTGCTTGCATTAGATTTTGCTACTGTATTCCATAGCTCCTATTCTGATGCATAGCCTGATTTCGTAACCTATTGTTGATACTTTACCTGTTGTCCTATATGCTTAGTATAGGCTGGTTAGTGATCCATCAGTGGCTCCGCACCCTTGTCCTTGTTGCCATGCTTTACCATCGGTGACTAGTTCAGTGTGATCGATGTACTAAGACCGAATGCACCACCAGTACCCCCTTAGTTGTACGACCCTACAGAGCTAATATCGAGTGCCGAGGGTGATGCCTCATATCCCACTTCTGATGATATCTCTATAGTGTAACACATTGAGTGTGGTTAACCGAGGGTGATTCCTCACTCACCACTCCTGATGATGACTCCGTCGTGCAGCACCTCAAGCATGAACCCATCGAGGGTCATTCCTCCAAGTTCACCTTGACATTTTACCTCAGGTATGAACCTACCGAGGCTGATTCCTCTGAGTTCACCTTGATGGGATGGACCCACTACTACTTTAACTATTCCCCATTAACTGTTACCGCGAGACTGAAGGGACAACTGGTACCGCCCCGGTAGAGGTGGACCTGAGTTCCTGATAGTCTCTTGATAAGTCGGGTCGGCCCCAAGGGTACCAATGAGAGTTAATGACGCGACACGACCGGGCAGGAAGAGATCGCCCCAGGAGAGGGATGGGCCTGGCCCTGGTCGTAAGACCACTAGATGGGGCGAGAGGAGGACTGATTGTCACGTGAGCTCCCAACATATTAACGGGCTTGGATATGTGATCTGAGTAGGCCTCTGTCCTCTTCGCACTAACCACCACGCGGGATAAGTTATGGGCACTGATGTTTGCTTGAACTACGTCGGTATTTCCCCAAAGAGGAAGGGATGATGCAGCACAGAAACGGTAGTTATTTCCCTCAGTGATGAGACCAAGGTTATCGAACCAGTAGGAGAACCAAGCAACACTACGTAAATAGCATTTGCACACAAAGAACAAATACTTGCAACCCGATGTGTTAAAGGGGTTGTCAATCCCTTTCGGGTAACGGCGCCAGAAATTGGCAAACGGTCATGAGATAAATTGTAGTAGATTGGATAAATAGATCGCGAATAAAATAAAGTGAAGCAAAATATTTTTGGGTTTTTAGTAATATAGATCTGAAAATAAAAGTGGCAAATAATAAAAAGGCAAATAGCAAAATAGATCTAAAAATATATGATGAGAAAATAGACCCGGGGGCCGTAGATTTCACTAGTGGCTTCTCTCGAGAAAAATAGCATACGGTGGGTAAACAAATTACTGTTGGGTAATTGATAGAACTTCAAATAATTATGACGATATCCAGGCAATGATCATTATATAGGCATCACGTCCATGATTAGTAGACTGACTCCTGCATGCATCTACTACTATTACTCCACACATCGACCGCTATCTGTCAGTGTACTAAAGTTTGGGCCCTTTTTAGTACCCCTTACTTGTGCACGGGCAGTTGTAGCCGCGACCATGGCGAGGCTTGACGGGGGCAGCTGGGAACAGAATACAAGACAGCGAAGACGGCGTCCATGCCACTAACCAGGGAGCAAAAGACAAGCTAGAGTCCCGGCAAGATCCTTGCCGGGGCGGCTCGCGAGGCCCCGGCAAGACCCTTGCCGGGACGACTTGCGAAGCACTGACAAGAACACCACCCTTGAGGTTGAGAGCTCTGACAGCATCGACAAATGTTGAGACCAAGACCCAGGGGTGCATGCGTAGTGGCATGCGGATCTTTGTGAAGATTGGATGATCAAGCCCCCCAGCAAGATCTTTGCCGGGACGGTTTGCGAGACCCCGGCAAGATCCTTGCCAGGGACATTGATGTAGCCATGACAAGGCTCCGCCACCCCGCCACCACTCTAACACGGTGATCGACTTGCCAGCCTGGCTGGCACCTGCGTGGAGGCATGCAGATCTTCGCGAAGATCCTGTCACCGTTCCAGCACAGCGGCCAGCCAGCCAGCCTGGCATTGCATGCCTCGTCAACCTGGATACGTGTCAAGGCAGGGCAAGGCGGCAACGGACGGGACATGCTCTATTTCCGTCCCCGATGAAGCTAGGGGGCACGTAACCAGCGCATTGAATGCGTTTTGTCCCCGGATGTCAGTGATAAGCGTAGCCACTTTACACCTCCTGTGTGCCATTGTGGCAACCCCTTGGACGTATAAAAGGAGGCCCAAGGCATACTGGAGAAGGATTCGGACTTTTTGAACCCTCTGGCCCAACTTGCATGCATAGCAGCTAGCCGAAGCTCAAGAACTCATAATATACATACAAAGCAGGACTAGGGTTTTACGCTTCTCAGCGGCCCGAACCTGGGTAAAAATCCATCATGTTGATCATTAGATCTGCTCTTTGTGCACCCCTCTTCCCTGCCAAACCATAGAAGGGGTCCACGTGATCCTGTAGGTGTCATTTCCCCTGACATCTTTGGCGCGCCAGGTAGGGGGATTAGGTTGTGCAAACCTGATCTAGCAGTCAGCGCATTATTTTCCTTGATCACCATGGCTGCCAAGAAGAAGGCGATTGCGGCGATTGGTTCATCTGGAGCCGGTCCGCCCGAGCCAGCATGGACGGGCGGCGGTGCAGTCGCGGATGGCGGCGAAGGTGCGGATCACGAGCATCCACGACATTCTAGCAACCGAAGCTAGGCAAGCGGTGTCGTTCGCGTCCACGACGACGAGGCGCGCGTCGCTGGGTCCAAGGACGGATCCGTGCTGCCTATGGGCGGCGCGGCGACCTCCAAGGCACCCCTGCCGGCGCCTGCGCCACGGCCTTCCCAGGCCGTGCGCGAGGTACGGCGCTATGACTTTGGAGACCACAGGCGTCCCCACGGAAAGAGCCTTCAGCATCATTCTCAAGATGCGCAGGGCCGACATGCACGCCATGATGCTGGTGGAAACGGCGTGCAGCCGCGGAACCGTGAGGGGGCTCCTTCTAACATGGTTGGAAGTCTGAGCACCTCCCGTTCCTCGCGCTTGTCGCTGCCACTCACGCCAGCAGAGGCGTTAGCACGAGCGCAGTTGCTCCTCGACTTTCCTCCTGCTTCGGAGAAGCAGGAGGAGTGGAGGGCTACTATCGACAGCCTTATTGGCCATGCCAATAAGGATGGGTACCAGGAGGCAGGCCCTTCGCGTCGTTGGTCCACTGAGCCGGCGCGTGTCAACGGCGGAAAGGCCGGAGGCGCCGCAACCATGGTGCACTCCCCTCCACCACGCCAGCAACGGTCGCCAGTTCGGTGAGTCAATGCCCATGATGATGGATCCACGACATCGTCAAACCCACGAGCTCGTCGTGACCAACGTCAAGTTCTTCGGGAACGATGCAAGGAGGACGCTCGAACTACCATCGAGCGGCGACGGGATGCACGCCAGCAATCTGATAGGCGCGCAGGGCCCACTGTGTACAGGCCTGCACCGGGGGATACTGGTGACCTGCCTTATGAGGTAGGTTGTCCAGCCTTTACCCATGAGCTGCGGCAATTCCAGTGGCCCACTACCAGCACGTTCAAACCAGAGGTCTCGGAGAAGTACGACGACAAAGCTCATCCGTCCGAGTTCCTGAGCGTTTACACTATCGCCATGCAAGCCGCCGGAGCTCAGGATGGCAAGGTGCTTGATAACTACTTCCCATTGGTGCTCAAGCCCAACGTTAGGTCGTTGTTGATGCACCTGCCAGTAGATTCCATCTCCTCTTGGTCGGACCTGTGCCACGAGTTCGTCGGTGCCTTCACTAGAGGCCACACGGCTCGTGGCCAAGCAAGTGATTTGCATCTCATCCCACAGAAGGATGGCGAATGCTTGCGCAAATACATACAGAGATTCAGCCGTGTGCAGTACAACATGCCGGATGTTCATCCTGCCGCTATCGTCAGCGCGTTCCATCAGAACGTGCGCAACCGCAAGATGCGTGAAGAGCTGGCGATGAACAAGGTTACAGATGTTGCCGAGCTTTATGTTCTGGCCGACAGATGTGCTCGAGCTGAAGAGGGAAGGAAGTACCCCGGCGAAGATGCCAGTATGGGAAGCGACTCTGAAGACGAGGACGTCCTCGCCCCGGCAAAGAAGGGCCGACGATGCAACAGGAAACGCAAGGGCAAGACCGTGCTTGCCGTCGAGGAATCCGGCAACCCCGGCACCGCCAAGAAGGCCATGGTTGACGACCCTGGCAAGGAGGTTGCCGGGTGCGCTGCCTGCCAGGACTTGGCGGCCGCCGACGAGCCGGAGGACTCCGACAAGCAATATTGCAAGATCCATCGCACCAAGGGCCATGACCTCCAGAACTGCCGGCAAGTCGAGCAGCTTGTGGAGACGCAGAAAGCTGAGTATGAAAGGCGAGACAAGGAAAAGGGCCAGGACGGTGCTGAGGGGTCCGACAAGAAGCGTGGTGGCAGAGGAGGCCACCGCGGCAAGGACAAGCAACAAGAGAGGCCTGCTCGAGGCCGAGACAAGAAGGAGGGAGATGATGATCATGAAGAGGACAACGAGTCCATTGAGCACGAGTTCCAAAAGGCCACAGAAGCCATGTGCGTCGATGGTGGCGCCTCATTACATTCTTCTCACCGCCAACTTAAACAGTGGGCGCGCGAGATCAATGCGACAGAGCCATCAATCGATGCCCAGAAGCCACTGAGATGGTCCAACACGCCTATCATTTTTTACGCCGAGGATCACCCTGACCGCACAACTACGGTCGGGTGCCTGCCATTGTTGGTTTCACCAACAATTCGCAACCTCAAGGTGACAAAAATGTTAGTGGACGGTGGGGCCGGCCTGAACTTGATCTCGCCCAAGGTGATCAAGAGGTTGCAAATCCCTGATGGAGATCTTGAAGAGACGGGCACGTTTCAAGGGATCAATCCAGGGAGAAGCCAGCCCAAGGAAAGATTACACTACTAGTCACATTTGGTGGTGAGCTGAACTATAGGACAGAAAAGATCGTTTTTGATGTTGCCAAGATCCCGTTGCCATACAACGGGATCCTTGGCCGACCAGCATTGGCCAAGTTTATGGCAGCATCACACTACGCTTACAACACGCTGAAGATGCCCGGCCCGATGAGCATCATCACCATCAACTCTGACAAGAAAGACGCGCTCATCTGCGCCGATCAGCTCTACCGGGAGGCGGTCGTAGCACCTGCCGCCAAGGCACTTGCTCCTGCCACTGGAGCTCCCGGGGAGAAGAAGACCGGCAAGACCTCTTGCCCCGGCAAGACCTCTTGCCCCGACAAGACCTCCTGCGCCCACTCCGGCAAGCGCGCCTCTTCGGAGTGTTGCGCTCCCGTCGAGGAGGACGTGCCAGAGAGCTCCACCGGCAAGAGCAAGAAATCCAAGGCAGCGCCACCAGAGACCAAGAAGGTGCCCGTCAAGGAGAACGGCACGGGCGGAGCTTTCACCATAAGCTCCACCCTCAACAGCAAATAGGAAAGCACGCTCATCGCCTTCCTGTGGGCGAATGTTAATGTGTTTGCATGGCAAGCATCTGACATCCCCGGTGTTCCCAGGGAGATGATTGAGCACCACCTTGCTGTCTGTCCTCATGCACGGCCCGTCAAGCAGAAGGTCAGGAAGCAAGCTTTGGAGCGGCAAGAATTTATCATCGAAGAGATTAGGAAGTTGGAGGCAGCAGGCTTGGTCAGAGGAGTGCTCCACCCAACCTGGTTGGCCAATCCGGTTGTGGTGCGCAAGGCGAATGGGAAATGGAGGCTGTGTATTGATTATACGGACATCAATAAAGCCTGTCCAAAGGATCCTTTCCCTTTGCCGCGCATTGACGAGATCGTGGACTCCACTGCCGGGTGCGACTTGCTGTCGTTCCTTGACGCCTACTCAGGATACCACCAAATCTTCATGACGAAGGAGGATGAAGAGAAAACCGCGTTTATCACCCCATGTGGTACGTATTGTTTTATACGAATGCCTTTCGGGTTGAAAAGCGCTGGTTCGACATTTGCAAGGGTGGTCCAGATTGGTTTTGAGCCTCAGCTACACAGAAATATGGAAGCATATATGGATGACATAGTGGTCAAAACTAAGGACAAGGCAACACTTGTGCGAGATTTGGAAGAAACATTTGCAAACTTGCGCAAGATCAACCTCAAGCTTAACCCCGAGAAGTGTGTGTTCGGCGTCCCATCCGGCAAACTTCTCGGGTTCTTTGTGTCTCAGCGTGGGATCGAAGCAAACCCTGACAAGATCAAGGCGATCGACAGATCGAAGCACCAAGACGAGTCAAAGACGTACGTCGGCTTTCCGGCTGCATTGCTGCTTTGAGTAGGTTCATCTCCAAATCTGCTGAGCGCGCCCTCCCCTTTTTCAAGATTTTGAAAAAGGCAGGGCCAATGAAATGGACTCCGGAGGCCGAGGAAGCGCTGCAAGATTTGAAGAGGTACCTCTCCTCTACACCAATACTAGTCGCCCCTAAACCACAAGAGCCGTTGCTACTATATCTAGCGGCAACGAATCAGGTGGTTAGAGCTGCGCTAGTGGCACAGAGGGAAGTAGATGAAAAAGCAGTGGCAGTGGCAAGATCATCGATTGACGAGCCAGAGCTCTCCCCGGCAGGGTCTAGTGCCGGCAAGACAGGACCCCCGGCAGAGTCTGGTCCCGGCAGAGCAGAGTTTGGCGCCGGCGAGACAGAATCTGCGCAAGCAAATGAAGTGATGCAGAAGAAGAAGATGATGCAGCACCCGGTTTATTTTGTCAGCTCCCTCTTGCAGGGGGCTAGGTCAAGATACTCTGGGGTGCAGAAGTTGCTCTTCGGCCTCCTTATGGCCTCGAGGAAGCTGCGTCATTATTTTCAAGCACATGAGATCACCGTCATCACTTGCTTCCCGCTGCAACGGATCTTGCATAACCCAGATGCAACCGAAAGGATTGTGGAATGGGCGTTGGAACTGTCAAGCTTTGGCCTTAGGTTTGAAAGCACTTCGACAATCTAGAGCAGAGCCTTGGCAGAGTTCATTGCAGAATGGACCTCAACACCTGATGAAGAAATTCAAGAGACCACTCTCCCCGGCAAGAAAACGAGCCGCGATTGGATCATGTACTTTGACGGGGCTTTCTCGCTGCAAGGCGCCGGTGCTGATGTATTACATGTCGCACCCACCGGAGAGCACCTCAAGTACGTGGTCCAAATGCACTTTCCCTGGGAGAGATCAACAAACAACACAGTGGAGTATGAGGGACTGCTTGCCGGTCTCAGGATCACGGCAGACCTTGGAATCAGGAAGTTGATCATCCGCGGAGATTCGCAACTTGTAGTGAAGCAAGTAAACAAGGATTATCAGAGCCCGTTGATGGAAGCTTATGTAGATGAAGTGAGGAAGTTGGAAGAGCGTTTCGACGGTCTACAAGCAGAGCATGTTCCTCGAGCAGAGAACAGCATTGCTGACGACCTGTTGAAACGTGCTGCCCTCAAGTTACCTGTGGAACCAGGGACCTTTGTGCTCCAATTAACTCAGCCATCCGTTGAACCATCAGCAGGATAGAATAAGCGAAGGAAATCAGGCCCCGACAAGTACTTTCCCGCCGAGCTCCCAGGAGCTGCCAGCAAGGAAGCTGCCGGGGACGCCAGGCTTGCCGGGGAGCGCCAGACTCCGGCAGGGCCACAAGCCCTTGCCGTCGAGGCGACTGCTCCCGTAGCGGAAGATGTGCCTTTTGTCCTTGCCGTCGAGCCTCAGGCTCCAGCATGGGCACATCACACCGTTCGTTTCCTCCAAACAGGGGAGCTCCCTGAGGAACAGGAAGAAGCAGAGAAAGTAGCCCGTCAGTCCAGCATGTACCAGTTTGTGGATGATGCCCTTTACAGGAAAAGACCGAACGACGTAAAATTGAAGTGCATCCCTTGGGAGGACGGACTGGAGCTGTTAGCAGAGATACATGGAGGCGTATGTGGCTCTCACATATGATCAAGAGCTCTCGCCGGCAAAGCATTCCGGCAAGGTTTCTTTTGGCCCACTGCTCTCCAAGATTCAACTCCACTTGTAACCAAGTGTGAAGCGTGTCAGTTCCATTCGAAGAAACTCCACCAACCAGCTCAAGCTCTTCAGACAATCCCTCTTTCCTGGCCATTTTCGGTCTGGGGGCTCGATATATTGGGCCCTTTTCCCCGTGCTGTCGGGGGCTTTGAGTACTTGTACGTTGCGATCGACAAGTTCACAAAGTGGCCAGAAGTGGAAGCAGTGAGAAAGGTGACAGCACAATCAGCCGTCAAGTTCTTCAAAGGACTAGTTTGCCGTTTTGGTGTGCCAAACAGGGTCATCACCGATAACGGCACGTAGTTCATAAGCCGCACCTTCATGCAATACATTCAAGACCTCGGCAGCAAGATATGTTTTCCTTCTATTGCACATCCACGAAGCAACGGCCAGGCGGAAAGGGCAAATGCTGAAGTGCTACAAGGCCTCAAGACGAGTTGACTTTTGACATACTGCACAAGTACGGGCGCTTCAGCGAAACTTTTTGGAGGAAAAGAGACGAACTGGCACCCCAAACGCCGGCAAGTCAAGGGTGCTGGGGCAACAGATTCAGATAAGTCCTTTTTTCCCGTTGCATATTTCCGTATGAAACTTGAACGTACGAAACCTCGCTCGGTCCCATGCCACCGTGCTCCCTCCTTCCTATGCCCAAAACCCCTTTTGGGCTGGAATTTGGTTGTAGTTGAAGTGGAAAGGGGACGAACGAAGGGCCTGATCCTACTTTACCCCTACCTCCGCCAAGCGTGTGAGTGTAGTCGTGGTATAAGCGGGAGGACGGCAAGGCCTGTTGCCAGGGGACGTTGTTTACTTTGGAAGATAACAAGGACTCGTTCCTTGGTGTGAGCCTCGCTCGCGCACAAGAGAACCCGGCAAACACCCTTTTTCCTTCATTAATACGTTGATTAACAAGTACAATTCATACGGAATACAAGCATGAGCAAGGGGTTACAAAGTTTAAATTTGGCAAGTGCCCACGGGCTTAAGATAAAAAAAAAGATAAGATGCCCATAATCCCTTTCTTGTCCCTCTCCTCAGGAAGCGGATCAAAATAGCGGGAGGGCAAAAAGAGCACCTAAGTGAGGTGCACATGGCAGAACACACCAAGAGAACATCCCGGCGGCCATCCAGAAGAGGGCTTGTGATGACGGTGCCGGGGGAGAAGCCGAAAGATGAGGTAGCGGGCCGGCAATACGAGACGAAGGCGTCGATGCCATCGTACTCCGACTTGACGGCCCGCCACCCACTTTCTTCATCTTCTCCGGCCTTCCAGCGCCAGCCGCCAGAAGCGGCAGCCCCGAGAAGTTCAAGGAGTTGGCTTGGAGAGCCACCGCCAAGAACTGCCCCCCTCGGCAAATCGCTCTGCCGGGGAGAAGGCCAGGTGCAGATGATGTTGCTGCCGGCGTCGCCTGGTGACGGTGCGCCGGACGTCTAGTCGAACCCGTCCCCGTCGTCCTCCCCATCGGTCTCCTCCTCGTCACTATCGCTCGAGGAGGAGCTTTCATTGTTGGTCGAGCTCTCCGCGCAACACCCTAACCGGATTCTCCAGCGCCCAAAGACCTTGATGGAGAGCAGGTCGGCCTCCACTAGTTTGAACTGAAGGATGTTCCCTTTCATCAGGCAATGGGCGCGTGCAAAGGTTTTCCAACAGCGACGAAGGAGCATTACATGAGGGGCGGGGAACTCTACGTTCACCCACATGTCGCCATTGCAACAACCCCTCATATGAAGCCTCAAACTCGGCGGCTGGTCGACCTCCAGCACCCTCGCAAACGGCTCGGGAAGGCGAAGATGGCTGCACGGCGGTCCGCGCAGCCCCACGACAAACTCCAGCGCCATGTCTCCAGCGTGACCACTGAACGTAGCGGGAGGAGAGGGCGGTGCCGCTCATGCTCCACTTCCGCGTCCACTTCTGCCTCGACCACCTCGCCGACCGCGACCCCGTCCAGCACCTCCGCCTTGGGCATCTGGCTGTCCGACACCTCCGCCTTGAGCATCTGGCTCTTCCTTAACCGCTGTGGCTCTCTGGCGAGAGGAAGATCTCATTGCCTCTGCACGGGGGTGGCCGCGGCCACGCCCTCTCGGCATGATGGTGGATGAAGAACAAGGAGAAGGAAAGATGTGAAAGGATGCCCCTCCTTCTCCTCCCAATCCCCCTTTTATAGCCAAGCAGGAAGGGCTGGGGGCTGGCTCTATACTTAATCCATAGAGCCCCTTCAAATCCGGCTCATTAAAGCCATTGGCAACGAGCGAAGTCGTCGACCGCCCTCCCCGCGCCAATCAAAGGCGCATGGGTATCTGCCATGGCACGCCTTTCCATACCTTGCGCATCCGCCACCTACCCCGCACCATGCATGCAGCGTACGTGGCGAGAAAGGCGGGCGTAGTGGGAAGCGCGAAACGACGGTTACCATCCCATGAATAAAGGCTATTCACAGGCCGTTGCGAGCACAGCAGACAAGAAGATTACAGCAGTTAACCCCTGCCACGTGTGCCCGCGCACTGTTTGGGCCTAGCCCAACAACGCGTTGTGCCCGCGTGTGTGGCCCAGGCCCGGGGGCTCCTGTCGGTGTACTAAAGTTTGGGCCCTTTTTAGTACCCCTTACTTGTGCACGGGTAGTTGTAGCCGCGACCGTGGTGAGGCTTGACGGGGGCAGCTGGGAACAGAATACAAGACAGCGAAGACGGCGTCCAAGCCAGTAACCAGGGAGCAGAAGACAAGCTAGAGCCCTGGCAAGATCCTCGCAGGGGCGGCTCGCGAGGCCCCGGCAAGACCCTTGCCGGGACGACTTGTGAAGCACTGACAAGAACACCACCCTTGAGGTTGAGAGCTCTGACACCATCGACAAATGTTGAGACCAAGACCCAGGGGCGCATGCGTAGTGGCATGCGAATCTTTGTGAAGATTGGATGATCAAGCCCCCCTCCCTCGGCAGGATCTTTGTCGAGATGGTTTGCGAGACCCCGGTAAGATCCTTGCCGGGGACATTGACGTAGCCACGACAAGGCTCCGCCGCCCCGCCACCACTCCAACACGGCGATTGACTTGCCAGCCAAGCTGGCACCTGCGTGGAGGCATGCAGATCTTCGCGAAGATCCTGCCATCATTCCAGCGCAGCGGCCAGCCAGCCAGCCTGGCATTGCATGCCTCGTCAACCTGGATACGTGTCAAGGTAGGGCAAGGCGGCAACCGACGGGACGGGCTCTATTTCCGTCCCCGATAAAGCTAGGGGGCACGTAACCAGTGCATTGAATGCGTTTTGTCCCCGGATGTTAGTGATAAGCGTAGCCACTTTGCACCTCCTGTGTGCCACTGTGGCAACCCCTTGGATGTATAAAAGGAGGCCCAAGGCATACTGGAGAAGGATTCATACTTTTTGAACCCTCCGGCCCAGCTTGCATGCATAGCAGCTAGCCGAAGCTCAAGAACTCATAATATACATACAAAGCAGGACTAGGGTTTTACGCTTCTCAGCAGCCCGAACCTGGGTAAAAATCCATCGTGTTGATCGTTAGATCTTCTCTTTGTGCACCCCTCTTCCCTGCCAAACCGTACAAGGGGTCCACGTGATCCCGTAGGTGTCGTTTCCCCCGACACTATCCAGCATGCATCTAGTGTATTAAGTTCATGGAGAAACGGAGTAATGCAATAAGAATGATGACATGATGTATACAAGATCTATTTATGTAGAAATAGACCCCATCTTGTTATCCTTAATAGCAATGATACATACGTATCGGTTCCCCTTCTGTCACTGGGATCAAGCACCGTAAGATCGAACCCATCACAAAGCACCTCTTCCCATGGCAAGAAAAATCTATCTAGTTGGCCTAACTAAACCAAAGATTCGAAGAAGAAATACGAGGCTATAAGTAATCATGCATATAAGAGATCAAAAGACTCAAATAAATTTCATGGATAAAAACATAGATCTAATCATAAACTCAAAGTTCATCAGATCCCAACAAACACACCGCAAAAAGAGTTACATCAAATAGATCTCCAAGAGACCATTGTATTGAGAATCAAAAGAGAGAGAGAGGAAGCCATCTAGCTACTAACTACAGACCTGTAGGTCCACAATGAACTACTCACGCATCATCGGAGAGGCTCCAATGAGGATGGTGAGCCCCTCCGTGATGGTGTCTAGATTGGATCTGTGGTTTCTGGAACTTGCGGCGGCTGGAATTGATTTTCATTGACTCCCCTAGGGTTTCTGGCATATTGGGTTATTTATAGAGCAAAGAGGCGGTGCGGGAGGTGGCCGAGGTGGGCACAACCCAACTGGGCATGCCTGGGCCCCCAGGCGCGCCCTAGTGGGTTGTGGTCCCCTCGGAGCCCCCCTCAGGTACTTTCTTGGCCCAACTTGTGTCTTCTGGTCCAGAAAAAATCACCAAAAAGGTCGTTTGGACTCCGTTTGGTATTGATTTCCTGCGAAGTAAAAAACAAGAAAAAAACAACAACTGGCACTGGGCACTATGTCAATAGGTTAGTCCCAAAAAATGATATAAAGTTGCTATAAAATGATTGTAAAACATCCAAGAATGCTAATATAACCGCATGGAACAATAAAAAATTATAGATACGTTGGAGACGTATCAGCATCCCCAAGCTTATTTCCTGCTCGTCCTCGAGTAGGTAAATGATAAAAACAGAATTTTTGATGTGGAATGCTGCCTAACATGTTCATCACATATTCTTTTGTTTGTAGCATGAACATTTGGACTTTTATATGATTCAAAGCAATAGTCTAGTTTTGACATGAAGATTTCAATACTCAAGCATATCAACAAGCAACCATGTCTTTCAAAATATCAACACTAAAGCAAGTTATCCCTACCCCATTATGCTCAATCATTGATCCATTCATGAAACACACTCGCATATTAGCTACACCCAATGCTCAAGTACGATCATAGTGCCCCTTAGTTGGTGCTTTATAAGAGAAGATGGAGACTCAAAATAAAAATTGCATAAAGTAAAAGGAAGGCCCTTCGCAGAGGGAAGTAGGGATTTGTAGAGGTGCCAGAGCTCAAAGCAAAAAAAGTAGAGATAAAACATTTTGGGTGTCATGCTTTTCCTGTCAACGAAATGATCGAGTAGTTCCCAATACTTTCCATGCTAGATAAATCATAGGTGGTTCCCAAACAGAAAATAAAGTTTATTCCTTTTTCCACCATACTTTAACATTCCACGGCTAGATGAATCCACGGGTGCCGTCCATACCAACACTTTCCATGGAATTTATTATTTGACAACATAAAGTAAATTCATTTTTTCATTTCGGGACTGGGCATCCCTAATACCTTTGCCGTACTCTCGTGCAATGACAAGTGAATAAACACTCATCTTGAGAATAACACATCTAGAATGGAAATATATCAGCCACCCCCTACCGTTTCATGAGCGGTACGAGCACACAAAAGAGAAATTTATTTTGAAATTAGAGATGGCACATACAAATTTGCTTAGAACGGCACGGAAATACCGCATATAGGTAGGTATAGTGGACTCATATGGCAAAACTGGTTTAAGGATTTTGGATGCACAAGTAGTGATCATACTTAGTGCAAATGAAGGCTAGCAAAAGATTGAGAAGCATCCAACAAAGAAACAAAAAATCTCATAAGCGAGCATTAAGCATAACTAACACCGAATAATGCAAAACAAGTAGGATGTAATTTCATTGCATAACTATTGACTTTCGTGCTTGCATAGGGAATCACAAACCTTAACACCAATATTCTTACTAAAGCATAATTACTCATCAACATGACTCACATATTATATCAACATATCGCAAAACTATTACAAGGAATCAAGTTTATTTTGTCCAATGATCTTCATGAAAGTTTTTATTATATCCCTCTTGGATATCTATCACTTTGGGACTAATTTTATATGTTGCTTTTGATATCTCAAACAAATCTAAGTGAAGAACATGAGCATAAAATTTTCTTCTCTCAAAATAATTTAAGTGAAGCATGAGAGAGTATTTCTATAAAAATTTACTAACTCTCAAATAAATCTAAGTGAAGCATGAGAGAATTTCTTCAAAAATACTAAAGCACACCGTGCTCAAAAAGATATAAGTGAAGCACTAGAGCAATTCCATAGCTCATAAAGATTTAAATGTAGCATAGAGAGCAATTCTAACAAGTCATAGCATATTTTTGGCTCCCTCAAATAGGTGTGTCCAGAAAGGATTCATGACTTAAAATAAAAAGCAAAACAAGCAAAGACTCATATCATACAAGACGCTCCAAGCAAAACTCATGATATGTGACGAATAAAAATATAGCTCCGAGTAAAATACCGATGGTCGTTAGAAGAAAGAGGGGATGCCCGCCCCAAGCTTAGTTGCTTGATTATCTTTGGATAATGGCTTGGGGTGCCTTGGGGCATCCCCAAGCTTAGGCTCTTCTTACTCCTTATTCCTTCATCCATCGTAATCTCACCCAAAACTTGAAAACTTCAATCACACAAAACTCAACAAAACCTTCGTGAGTCCTTAGTATAAGAAAATCAATATTTACTTTAAGTACTATAGAAAACCCATTAAAATTTTGTTCTTGCATTATATCTACTGTATTCTAACTTTACCATGGCTTATAACCTCCAATACAAACCATAGATTCATCAAAATAAGCACACAATGCAAAGAAACAGAATCTGTCAAAAACAGAATAGTCTTCAAAGATGCGAATTGTTCTCATACTTATGTAACTCCAAAATTTCTCAAAAAAGGAAAACAGAGGTAATTTCTATATCAATCTTGTGTAAAAAAAATCAGAATTTTTCGTCGCTTCTGTGAATTTCAAAAATTGTTTGACTGGATGCAAAAGTTTCTGTTTTCCAACAAGATCAAATCAACTATCACCAAAGCTATCCCAAAGGCTTTGCTTGACACAAACACTAATTAAAACATAAAGAACACAATCATAACAGTAGCATAATTGTGCAAACACTCAAGAATATAAAGAAAAAGACAAAAATAAATTTTATTCATTGGGTTGCCTCCTAACAAGCGCTATCGTTTTACGCCCTTAGCTAGGCATAATGCAAAGATCTAAGTATTGTCATCTTTGTTTCTAGATCCATAAGATGCCCTCATGATTGATTCATATGGTGGCTTAATTCTTGTTCTAGGGAAGTGATCCATACCCTTTCTCAAAGGAAATTGGAATTTGATGTTCCCTTCTTTCATATCAATCACGGCACCTATAGTGCGCAAAAACGGTCTACAAAGAATAATTGGACAAGACGGATTGCAATCAATATCAAGAACAATAAAATCTATGGGCACATAATTCCTATTTGCAAGAATAATAACATCATTAATTCTTCCCATAGGCTTTTTAATAGTAGAATCCGCCAAGTGCAAATTTAAAGAACATTCTTCAATATCGGTAAGACCAAGCACATCACATAAAGATTTCGGAATTGTAGAAACGCTAGCACCCAAACCACACAAAGCAAAACACTCATAATTTTTAATCTTGACTTTGATAGTAGGTTCCCATTCATTATGTAATTTTCTAGGAATTTAAATATCTAATTCCAACTTTCATCATAGCATCAATAATATGTTTAGTAAAAGCTTTATTTTGTTCATAGGCATGGGGTGAATTTATCATGGATTGCAACAAAGAAATACAATCAATCAAAGAGCAATTATCATAATTAAAGTCTTTGTAATCTAAAAGAGTGGGCACATCACTAGTTAAAGTTTTGACCTCTCCAAACCCACTTTTATCAATTTTCTCAACAAGATTTTCACCCTCCAAATTATCGGGATGCCTTCTACCTAAAGTTGACTCTTCTTCAGTCCCTTTTTCATCAATCTTAATTTTACTAAACAAGGAATCAATAGAAGAAACACCAATCACTTTAAGATCTTCATCATTTTTGTGAAAGCAATCACTGGAAAACGCTTTTTCTAAAAATTCTCTTCTAACTCTAAGCATAGCGGTTCTTTTCTTACTTTCATCCATAAAAACATATAAAGCTTTAATTGATTCTTCAACCTTAGGCACAAAAAATTTCATCTTGAGATTTTCTACATCATGAGAAATTCTATCAACGCTTCTAGACAAATCATCAATCTTACTCAATTTTTCTTCCATCGTAGTGTTAAAATTCTTTTGAGCATTGATAAATTCTTTAATATTATTCTCAAAATCAGAGGTGTTCCTATTATTATTATAAGAAGGATTACCATAGGAATTACCATAATTATTAGAGGAATTACTAGGAAAAGGCCTAGGATTAAAATTACCTCTATAAGCATTGTTATTGAAATTGTTTCGAGAGATAAAATTCACATCTACGGCATCACTATTTTGCTTAATCAAGGTAGACAAAGGCACATCATTAAAATCAAGAGGAGCATTTTTATTAGCAACCAATTTCATAAGAGCATCAACTTTTTCACTCAAAGAAGAAATTTCTTCAACCGAATTAACTTTTTTACTAGTAGGAGCTATTTCGGTATGCCATTGTGAATAATTTGCCATAATATTGTCTAGCATTTTAGGAGCTTCACCCAAAGTAATTTCCATAAAAGTACCACCTGCGGCGGAATCTAAAAGATTTCTAGAAACAAAATTCAATCCTGCATAAAACTTTTGTATGATCATCCAAAGATTTAAACCATGAGTAGGACAATTTCTTAGCATCAATTTCATTCATTCCCAAGATTGCGCAACATGTTCATGCTCAAGTTGCTTAAAATTCATGATTTGCGTCCTAAGGGAAATAATTTTCGCGGGCGGAAAATACTTAGTAATAAAAGCATCTTTGCACTTATCCCAAGAATTGATACTATTGAGAGGCAAAGAAGAAAACCAAAATTTTGTACGATCTCGCAAAGAAAACGGGAATAATTTTAACTTCACAATATCATTGTCCACATCTTTTTTCTTTTGCATATCGCATAATTCCACGAATGTGTTAAGATGGGACGCGGCATCCTCACTAGGAGTACCAGAAAATTGATCTTTCATAACAAGATTCAACAAAGCGGCATTAATATCACAAAACTCCGCACTAGTGGCGGGAGGAGCAATCGGAGTGCTAATAAAATCATTGTTGTTGGTATTGGAGAAATCACACAACTTGGTGTTCTCTTGAGTCATCGTGACTACACAACAAGATTGCACTCAAAAACAGATCTGACGAGAAAACGACGAACAAAAAAGAGGGCGAATAAAACGGCAATTTTATGTGAAGTGGGGGAGAGGAAAATGAGAGGCAAATGGCAAATAATGTAAATTGCAAGGAGATGAGATTTGTGATTAGGAACCTGGTAGATGTTGATGATGTCTCCCCGGCAACAGCGTCAGAAACTGGAACGTGGCCGGGAGACTATCTTGACTTGATCCTCCCCGGCAACGGCGCCAGAAATTCCTTTTGATGTTTGCTTGAACTATGTCGGTATTTCCCCAAAGAGGAAGGGATGATGCAGCATAGCAACGGTAGGTATTTCCCTCAGTGATGAGACCAAGGTTATCGAACCAGTAGGAGAACCAAGCAACACTATGTAAACAGCACCTACACACAAAGAACAAATACTTGCAACCCGATGTGTTAAAGGGGTTGTCAATCCCTTTCGGGTAACGGCGCCAGAAATTGGCAAACAGACATGAGATAAATTGTAGTAGATTGGATAAATAGATCGCGAATAAAATAAAGTGAAGCAAAATATTTTTGGGTTTTTAGAAATATAGATCTGAAAATAAAAGTGGCAAATAAATAAAAAGGCAAATAGCAAAATAGATCTGAAAATATATGATGAGAAAATAGACCCCGGGGCCGTAGATTTCACTAGTGGCTTCTCTCGAGAAAAATAGCATACGGTTGGTAAGCAAATTACTATTGGGCAATTGATAGAACTTCAAATAATTATGACAATATCCAGGCAATGATCATTATATAGGCATCATGTCCAAGATTAGTAGACCGACTCCTGCCTGCATCTACTACTATTACTCCACACATCGACCGCTATCCAGCATGCATCTAGTGTATTAAGTTCATGGAGAAATAGAGTAATGCAATAAGAATGATGACATGATGTAGACAAGATCTATTTATGTAGAAATAGACCCCATCTTGTTATCCTTAATAGCAACGATACATACGTGTCGGTTCCCCTTCTGTCACTAGGATCAAGCACCGTAAGATCGAATCCATCACAAAGCACCTCTTCCCATGGCAAGAAAAATTGATCTAGTTGGCCTAACTAAACCAAAGATTCGAAGAAGAAATACGAGGGTATAAGTAATCATGCATATAAGAGATCAAAAGACTCAAATAACCTTCATGGATAAAAACATAGATCTGATCATAAATTCAAAGTCCATCAGATCCCAACAAACACACCGCAAAAAGAGTTACATCAAATAGATCTCCAAGAGACCATTGTATTGAGAATCAAAAGAGAGAGAGGAAGCCATCTAGCTACTAACTACGGACCCATAGGTCTACAATGAACTACTCACGCATCATCGGGGAGGCACCAATGAGGATGGTGAACCCCTCCGTGATGGTGTCTAGATTGGATCTGTGGTTTTTGGAACTTGCGGCGGCTGGAATTGATTTTTGTCGACTTCCCTAGGGTTTCTGGAATATTGGGGTATTTATAGAGCAAAGAGGCGGTGCGGGAGGTGGCCGAGGTGGGCACAACCCACCTGGGTGCGCCTGGGCCCCCAGGCACGCCCTGGTGGGTTGTGCTCCCCTCGGAGCCCTCCTTAGGTACTTTCTTGGCCCAACTTGTGTCTTCTGGTCCAGAAAAAATCACCAAAAAATTTCGCTGCGTTTGGACTCCATTTGGTATTGATTTCCTACGAAGTAAAAAACAAGCAAAAAACCAGCAACTGGCACTAGGCACTATGTCAATAGGTTAGTCCCAAAAAATGATATAAAGTTGCTATAAAATGATTGTAAAACAACCAAGAATGATAATATAACAGCATGGAACAATAAAAAATTATAGATACGTTGGAGACGTATCAGGCACTTGGGGTCGTACGATTCTCCCGAAAGCTCTTCAGATGTCACAGTTCAGAGATGTGGGCTGATTGTTGGGGTGGACGGTAACCACCTGCGCTTGTATAAGGAGGTGGGTCTGGTCCTCGGCCAGTCGCGCAATGCTTAGGAATGCTTAGGACGATTGGCCCATGACCCCTTCACACTTAGGATGTAGACCGATGTGCTAACCTCTCTCTTGAGCCTAGGTAGGACTACGGTGTGTCGATCAGTTGAGGCCAGGCATGACCAGGAAAAGAGTGTCCAGCCAGAGTTAATCGAGCATGTTGGGTAAGTTGGTGCACCCCTGCAGGGAAGTAATCTATTTGAATAGTCGTGTTCACGGTAACGGACACTCAGAGTTGTATCCTGATCTACTACAACTAGAACTGGATACTTGTTACACTAAACTGATATGATGGCTCCGGGATCGCTTCCTCGCGGGGTAGACGAGGAAAGATCTTTGGGCGTTGCTATTATATACTTGTTACTATATGTTATGTTATTCTATTCTCTTCTGTTGCCGCAAGACGCTGCAAGAGGCTAGTCTTAGGCTAGGTCTTTCGTTCTATTCTGGCATTTCTGCAGTGTGTCCTCAGACAAACCCTTCCCTTGATACTGATGCATACTAAGCATAAATCTGATGCAAGTCTTGCGAGTACTTTGGATAAGTACTCACGGTTCCTTTGCTACCCTTTTCCCCTCTACCCAGTTGCTGAGATCAAATGACGGAGCCCAAGGGCCAACCGATCCCGCCGATGACTACTACTACCCCAACGGAGCCTACTACTAAATGGAGACAGACGACCAGGAGTAGATAAGAGGCCCCAGGCAGGAGGCCTGTGCCTTTTCGATCTAGCTGTCATTGTTTTGCTATCCTTCTTAAGGCAGACTTGTCTAATTATGTCTGTACTCAAATATTGTTGCTTTCGCTGACTTATGTATTCGGGTCCTCGTGGCCCCGACTTGTAATATAAAGCTTTTTGTTCGAATCTGTGTCCAGAGTTGTGTTGTGATATCTTCCCATGAGTCTCTGGTCTTGATTGTGCATGTTTGCATGTATGATTAGTGCACGGTCGAGGCGGGGGCCTCACATCTTTATAGACATTAAGATAGGCTTTGAGATTGCAATGATGCTCACATGAAAGACAAGAATTGAAGCACAAAGATAGCATCATAATACATGTGACAAACACATTGAAGTCTAACATACTTCCCATGCATAGGCATTTTATAGGGAAACAAATTATCAAGACAAGCAATTTCTAGCATATGCAAATAGGAAGAAGGAAGCATTAATAATTTCAAGACATAGATAGGTGATTTAATAAAATGAAAATTTATACAACCATATTTTACTCTCTCATAATAGTTACATGTAGGATCATACTCAAATTCAACAATATGGCTATCATAAAAAATATTCTCTTTATGATCAACATGCGTAATTTTTTTATAATCTCCCGAGATAGTGGGATTAACATTAAATAAATTATGACCTCTCCAAACCCACTTTTATCAATAATTTCATAAGATTGAACACTCTCCAAATATGTGGAATTCTTTTTTCCTAAATTTGACACTCTTCCAAACCCACATTCAATATTATTGCAAACATTATTATCAATTTCATATTCATGATGAGGCTTAAATAAATTTTCAAGATCATAAGAAGCATCACCCCAATCATGATCTTTACAATGAGTAGTGAACATAACAAAATCACCATCCCCAAGCTTGGGGTTTTGCATCTCATTAACACAATTGATATTAATAGAATTTATAATAACATCATTGCAATCATGATTTTCATTCAAGGAGCTATTGTGAATCACTTTATAAATTTCTTCTTTTAACACTTCATCACAATTTTCAGATTCATGAATTTCAAGCAAAACTTCATAAATATAATCTAATGCACTCAACTGTATAGCAATTGGTTCATCATAATTGGATATTTTAAAAAGATTAGCAAGATGATGAGGATCCATCTTATTTTTCTTATTTCTTTTATGTTCTTTTGAGTGTTAACATGAAGGCAATAAAAGCAAGCAAACGAGCAAACAAACGAAAAAGCAAACAAAAATATTTTTGTATTTTTGTGAGAATGTTATACAAGTGGGGGAAATGAAAACGAGAGGCAAATGGCAAATGAAAGTAAATGCAAGGAGATGAAAGTTTATGCGATGTACTTGATAGGTTTTGGTGATGCCAGAAATTCTTACTGCTACTTGTGAGCTGCGTTGGGATTTCCTCGAAGAGGAGAGGATGATGCAATACAGTAGAGATAAGTATTTCCCTCACTTAAGAACCAAGGTTATCAATCAAATAGGAGAACCACGCAAGACCTCGTGAACAACACCTACACACAAAATAACAAATACTTGCACCCGGCGCAAACAAGGGGTTGTCAATCCCTTGGTTGTTAATTGCAAGGATTAAATCTTTTAGTGATAGATAGATAAACAAAAACACAAAATAAAATAACGGAGAATAAATTGCAGCAAGGTATTTTTGGATTTTGTTATATGATAAATATAGACCCGGGAGCCATAGTTTTTACTAGAGGCTTCTCTCTTGAACATAGCATATGGTGGGTAAACAAATTACTATTGGGCAATTGATAGAAAAGAGCATAGTTATGACGATATTCAAGGAAATGATCATGTAGATAGGCATCACGTCCGAGACAAGTAGACCGACTCCTGCCTGCATCTACTACTATCACTCCACACATCGACCGCTATGCAACATGCATCTAGAGTATTAATTTCATAAAGAACGGAGTAACACCTTAAGTAAGATGACATGATGTAAACAAAGTAAATCCAATTAATATTAATAAACCCCATATTTTTATCCTTAATGGCAACAATAAAATACGTGTCATGTCCCTTTCTGTCACTGGGATTGAGCAACGCAAGATCGAATGCATCACAAAGCACCTCTCCCATTGCAAGCTAAATCAATCCAGTTGGCCAAACCAAACGGAGAGATCGGAGAGAAATACAAAGCTATAACAATCATGCATAAAAGAATTCAGAGAAGACTCAAATAATTTTCATGAATAATCTGATCATAAACATACAATTCATCGGATCCCAACAAACACACGCAAAAAAGGATTACATCGAATAATCTCCAAGAACATCGAGGGAAACATTGTCTTGAAGATCAAAGAGAGAGAAGAAGCCATCTAGCTACTAGATATGGACTCGTAGGTCTGTGGTAAACTACTCACACATCATCGGAAGGGTAGCAAGGTTGATGTAGAGGCCCTCCATGATTGATTCCCCCTCTGGCAGAGTACCAGAAAAGGTCTCCGAATGGGATCTCTGAAGAATAGAAACTTGCGGCGGCAGAAAAAGTATTTTTGGGTGGCCCTCTTATGTATTGGGAATATTTGGGAATTTATAGAGCTGGAATTAGGTCAAGAGGTGCCATGAGGGGCCCACAAGCCCGGGGGCATGCCACCCCTGGGGCGTGCCTGGCAGGCTTGTCGCTCCCTCGTGACTCTTTAAGTCTTCTCCCGAATCCTCTAGGGTCCCTTCTGGTCTAGAAAAAATCATCAAAAAGTTTCATAGCGTTTGGACTCTATTTGGTACCGATTTTCTGAAAAGCCAAAAACAAGCAACTGGCACTTGGCACTAGGTTAATAGGTTAGTCCCAAAAATGATATATAATTACATAATAAACATCCAAGATTGATACTATAATAGGGGGGACTCGTGAGGCTGCTTGCCGATTGATGCCGTCTTCTGTAGAGTCTCGCCTCGTGGCGGGGGTCCTCGCAAGGCATGGTCCTCGCAAGGTGGCTTCCTTCATGGTGCCCACGGCTGGGCCGACTCTAGTGTTTGGGCAAGGGGTCGCTTCCTGGGCTGCAGGCAGATGGCCCGTGGTACCCTGGTTCCCACTGGGCCGACACATTGATGCGATGATAATGGCTTCGGGACCGCCGGCCGAGAAGGCCCAAAATCTAGAGGAGTTCATGGACGAGGTGATGGAGGGTGCCCGGATCACCGAGCCGCACTGCAGACAGGATGCCTTGTATTTTTAGCTTGTACTTCGGGATGCCGAAGTTTGAATGATGTACAGAGAATAAGCTTTTGGTTTAAAATGAGTTCGGCTTTATATTCTGACATGTGTTTTTCACACTTTTTTTATTGAGTCCTATGCGACTGCTTAATACTGAAAGTGATCGGTCATCGACTTCCACCCCCTTGTACGAAATACAAGGGGTGTTCCTATGTCAGCTGTAACCCTTAGCCGACGTGTCGGTTCCCGGAGGCAGTTCATACTTGTAGAAACTAGGAAATCATACCATAATGGTTTTATAACTTTCACTTAGCCATATGAGCTTGACAGTGGGAGCTAGTTACTAGCCCTCGGTGTGTGAAGTGTTCGGTCCTAGCCGGTTTTTAAATCATTAGCCACTTCACCTCATTTTAAGAAGAGCCTCTCATTTGACACAGATGACCTCTAACGATCCTTGGTTTAACACAATCGTCGGCTTGCCGGCTAGTTTACGCTTACCGAGATAGTCAGTTTTCGGCTTTCTCCACTGAGGCGCTTTACCATCCGAGCTGGAAGCGCAATCATAGTGGTTCTCCCTTTACACTCTTAGCCGAACAGATCGGGAACGTAAGAGGTAAACACAAGAGTGATACGTCTCCAACGTATCTATAATTTATGAAGTATTCATGCCATGTTTATCATAGTTTTGTATGATTTTGGTGCACTTTTATATGGCTTCTATATGATTTTTATGGACTAACATATTGACCTAGTGCCCAGTGCCACTTGCTGTTTTCTGCTTGTGTCCAAATACAGCGAAACTTTTTGACGATTTAAAAGAGACCCCCGAAGCTTCATGGGAGGGCCAGAAGAGCCATGAGGTGCCCACTACCTATCAGGGCGCGTTAGGGGCCAAAGTGGTGGGCTGGTGGGTAGTGGGCACCTCGTGGCCCATCTTCGCGTGATTCCAACGCCAAAAATTCTTACAAATACAGAAAACCCCAGAAATAACCGTAGAACTTGGACTCCCCGCCGCAAGCCTCTATACCTCCACGATCCAATCTAGAGCCCTTTTCTGGCACTCTGTCGGAGGGGGAAATCATCACTGGAGGCCATCTTCATCATCCCGGCGGTCTCCATGATGAGGAGGGAGTAGTTCACCCTCGGGGCTAAGGGTTTGTACTAGTAGCTATATGTTTGATCTCACTCTCTCTCTCTCTCTCTCTCTCTCTCTCTCTCGTGTTCTTGATTTGGCACGATCTTGATGTACCGCGAGCTTTGTTAATATAGTTGGATCATATGGTGTTTCTCCTATCAATCTTGTTGTGATGAATTGAGTTTTTACCTTCGAGGTTTCACTTTTATCGGATTGAATACTTTGTCGGATTTGAGAACACTTGATGTATGTCTTGCATATGAATACCTGTGGTGACAATGGGGTATTATATTGATTCACTTGATGTATGTTTTGGCACTCAACTCGCGGATTCCTGAGGTGACATTGGGGTAATCTATGCATAGGGGTTGATGCATGTTTTCATCCTACTTTCTCCGGTAGAAATCTTAGGGCACTCTTTGAAGTTCTTTGTGTTGGATTGAATATTATGAATCTGAAGTTGTTTGATGCATATCGTATAATCAACTCACGGATACTTGTGGTGATATTGGAGTATCTAGGTGACATTAGAGTTGGTTGATGTGTATCATATGGTGTTATTTTAGTACGAACTCTAGGGCTGTTTGTGCCACTTATAGGAATTGCTCAATAGATTGATTGAAAAGGATAACTTGGAGGTGGTTTCGTACCCTACAAACAATTTCATCTTATGTTCTCCGCTAGATAAGAACTCTGGAGTGATTCTTTGTAGCAGGTTGACGGATTGTTATATGATTCGACTATGTTAGCACCGTTGAGAGATTGCACTAGTGAAAGTATGAACCCTAGGCCTTATTTTCAAGCATTGCAATACCATTTGTGCTCACTTTTGTTACTTGCTACCTTGTTGTTTTTATTGTTCCTATTACAAAAATCAATATCTACTATCATCACTACACTTGTATCACCATCTCTTCGTCGAACTAGTGCACCTATACAAATTACCATTGTATTTGGTGTGTTGGGGACACAAGAGACTTTTTGTTATTTGGTTGGAGGGTTGTTTGAGAGAGACCATCTTCATCGTACGCCTCCCACAGATTGATAAACCTGAGGTCATACACTTGAGGGAAAATTGCTACTGTCCTACAAAACTCTGCGCTTGGAGGCCCACACGAGTCTACAAGAATAAGTTGTGTAGTAGACATTAAGCTCTTTTCTGGCGCCGTTGCCAGGGAGGTGAGTGTTGGAAGGTATATCTTTAGATCTTGCAATCAAATCTTTTAGATTTTTGTTTTATCACTAGTTTGGTTTATAAAAGGAAACTACAAAAAATATCGAATTGAGGTTGCCTCATATTATTTTTCTTTATCATGTCTTTCTTCAAAATGATGGATCGAAAAATTGTGCTCAATTGATAGAAGAAGAATTCAATAAAATGTTTGACATAAAATCTTTGAATGATGAGCATGATTGCAATGTTGCTAGTATGAATTCTTTGAATAACCATGATGTTATTGATATGCAAAGCCATAAGCTTGGGGATGCTATATTTGATGAATATGATATTTTTAGTCCCCCAAGTTTTGATGAGAAAATTAATTATGATGATAACACACCTCCTATTTATGATGATTATATTGATGAAAGTGGGTTTGGAAGAGTGTCAACTCTAGGTAATGATCCCACTATTTTGGAGGGTGCTGAATCTTTTTACAATATTGATAAAAGTGGATTTGGTGAGGTCATGACTTTATTTAGTAATGATTCCACTATCTTGGAAGAGGTTTCAATTGATTATGATAAAAAAAGTTGCTACCTATGATGATTATTGTGATGATATGTATGCTATAAAGAATAATGATAACTATGAAACATGTCATCATGATTTTTATTTTCAATTTGATTATGCCAATCAAGTATCACATGATAGCTATTTTGTTGAGTTTGCTCCCTCGACTATTAATGATAAGAAATTTGCTTATGTGGAGAGTAATAAAAAATTTATGCATGTGGATCATGAAAAGAATGCTTTATGTGATAGCTATATTGTTGAATTCATTCATTATTCTACTGAAAATTATTATGAGAGAGGAACATATGCTTTTACATGTCTCACTAATATCAAGTTTCCTCTCTATGTGTTGAAAATCTTGAAATTTTGCTTGTTATGCCTTCCTATGCTAGTTGATTCTTGTTCTCATAAGTTGTTTGCTCAGAAAATCCTATGCATAGGAAGTATGTTAGGATTAAATGTGCTATTGATATGCTTCATGATGCTCCCGTTATGTTTCAGTTCTTATCTTTTATGTGAGCATCATTGAAATCATCATGCCTAGCTAAAAAGGCATTAAAGAAAAGCGTTTGTTGGGAGACAACCCAACACTTACACCTACTGTTTTTGTGCATTCACATGATTAAGCTACTGTAGTACTCATTTTTTATAGCTTTTGTTTCAATAAAGTGCCAAGTAAAGCCTTTGGGATAGTGTGGATGATAGTTGACTTGATTCTGTGCAAAAACAGAACTTTTTTCGCCCAGTAACAGAATTGTTAAAAATGACTGGAGCGTCGAAAAATTCTGAATATTTTACAGATGATTGATATACAAATTTCTCAAGTTTTCCTAAATTTTCAGAATTGTTGAAGTTACAGAAATATAGTTATTATTCAGATCTTAACAGACTATTCTGTTTTCGACAGATTCTGTTTTCAATGCATAGTTTGCTTGTTTTATAGTTTCTATGGCTTATATTGCTCAATATAAATTTTGGAAATTACGGAGTATAGTAGTAATTATGTGGAAACAATTATTAATCTTGTCTTTGACATTACCCAAGTGAATGGTTTGTTTTACTATGCTAACCCACCTCACGAAGTTCCGCTAAGATTTGTGTGATTGAAGTTTTCATGTTTTGGGTGAGATATCGATATGAGGTGAATAAGGAGTGACAAGACCCTAAGCTTGGGGATGCACAAGGCACACCAAGGTAATATTCAAGGAAGATCCAAGCAACCAAGCTTGGGGATGCCCCGGAAGGCATAAGTTGAATTGCAATTGTTTGGTGACTAAGAACATAGCTTGTTAAGTTTCAAGAGAAGGCATTGTTTGAACCATAACATGTGAATTGATTGCTACTTTATCATGATGAGTTTTATGAGAAAGAGTTACTGTTATTATGCTAGAAAAAGTGATTAAAATTATCATTGATCAAACTTATGCACTATGCTAGCATTCACACTTCATAAATTATTTATTTTATCATTTAACTACTCGAGGATGAGTGATGCGGAGCACCCCAAGGTCATCCCCATGGACGTATCATCGTCTCACCAAGTGCCAAGTGGACCCATGACTCGAGCACGTGCAAGAGCTCTCGAAACCGAGGTGACATCACTCCTCTCACAACTCCCTTTTGAATTACATGAGACATGGCTACTACCTCAAACGGAGACACTTTGCATACTCAGGTACCAAGGAGTTAGCCATGGAGAAGCTAAGAAGCAAGGAGGATCGGAAGAGGAAGACATGCGCGAAGACGTAGAAGATTTCAGCCAAGTCCCAGGCTGGCCGGACGATCCGAACAAGGTCCCGGACGATCCGGACCCTGGTCCGAACGATCCGGCTACAACACCCGAGAGCAACCGAAGCTGAGCCACGAAGCCGGATCATTCGGACGGAGTCCCGGATCATCCGGACCCAGCCGGACGTCCGGACCCCCCACCGGACATCCAGGCCGCCGCCTACCTCCTCGCCATGTCCGGACCATCCCCCGGATCATCCGGGTATCTGAAGCCCGGATCGTCCGGCTCCCCCCCGGATCATCCGGACCCCCGCCTGCGCGCGCGTGTTGGGCTGAGGCCCATGTACCCCTTCGTCCCCTTTGCCTATATAAACGACTCCTCCACTTTTCTAGGGTTAGCATAGGTTTAGCTCATTTGAGAGATAGAGCTTTGCTCATCCTTCCGGATCTTCTCCACCGAGAGAGACCGTGGCCTCTATGGAGAAGATCCATCTTGGATTCAAGACCCCTAACGGGAAGACCCTCAAGACCTCCTCACGGAGAAGAACTTGCTACTTGTATCGTCCTTTGTTGATCATGGATCATGTATCTCTTTGTGTTTCAAGGATCTAGCAGATGTGTAATTGAATCTTGTTGGTTTGAGTGATTCCTCTCGTGTTTTCCCCTCGTGTTCTTCGTGTTCATCGCGGGATCCGCTCCAATCGTGAAAGATCGGGCATCTAGGGTTCTACCCTACATCATCTTGGTATCATGAGCCACGTCGATCACGATTTTGGAGCCTCCCCTCTTTGTTTTCTAGCCTAATTTTGTTGATTTCGTCCTAATTTCGAAAATCCCCACAAAAATAGCCCCCCAATTTTTTTTGTGATTTGTTGGTACGATGAAGTTTTGTTGATTTGATCCGTGAATTCGTTGTGTTGCAAGTGGATCTAACCTTTCCCCACCATCTCCACCTCGAGATCCATCCAAAATCCATGAAATCCTCGAAATTTTCCATGTTTTCGAGTTCATCCCGAGCCATACCCGTGCGCTGTTGACCTACCCGGATCATCCGGACCCTGACCCGGATCATCCGGACGAGCCCGGATCATCCGGCTCCTGGCCCGGATCATCCAGCTTCCCCTGACAAAACTGCATTTCTACAGTTTTTCTTCGCCACCACTTCCGCCACCGCACACCCATTTCGACCACCACCACCTAACTTTCGCAAACCCCTCGACATACCAAACCGTACCACCGCTTTCCACTACCACCATTTGACTTTGATTTTGAGAATTTGAGTTGTGGTTCATCGTTTCCTAGGGTGTTTAGGCTAACTAGGAATGGTTCGACATCGACACCACCGCCGCTCATTTTTCACCACAGACTCGTCGTCGACAACAACCTCTCACCAATTTTGACACCTTCAACCATAAGCAAGGACGGTAACCTCGATGACATCTTTGTCTACTCCTTGCCATTACATTTGATAACCCCATAGCCCATTTTGCATTATCTTCCTATCGAGACTAACCATTTGAGTATTGCCGGCAACGTTACTTGTGCACATTAGTGATCATAGCACCCATTGCATACATACCATATCATCTTGGTACAAGTATCTTGGTATCATCTCTTGTGTCACAAAGTTGTCATCGCATATACACAATTGCCATCTTGGTTTGTGAAATTTGCATTAGTGGCCATCAAAAGAGCTCAAAAGAGAAAAAGCCAACCAAGCTTTTAAGCAAAAGAAAAGATAAGCAAAGAGCTCTTAAGCAAGAACCATAGCATCATTAAGATTGTCATACTCGATCATCTTGGATCATATTGTCGGAACACCATACATATAGCATACTTGGGATAGAAGTCGTTGCATTTTTGCTTAGTAGGTTGTGCACAAGTCTCGTATCCGCCTTTTGTGCAATCGTGCTAGCGTCTCTCTAGAGTTGTGCAACAAGAGCATTTTCCGTGGATTCCACATTTTTCGCTCATTTTTGGTTTACACAACCCCATTTATCTATTTGCGTGTGTGTTTCCGTGTACCATATCTTGCTATTGGTCTACTTGTTGCATTTACAAATTTGCGAATCTTTATCAACATTATTGAGTCTTACTAACAATTGCATAAATTTGTGCTACCATCCTAACCGAGCTCCACCATAAGATTTCTTTGTGTAGGTGTGAGAGATCGACGAGATACGGTACCAATTGTGCTATTTCCTTGTTACATCATTGAGTGATCTTCGATCCACCCTCAACATCGGTCAAGGTACATTTGGTATTGTTCTTCCTTTTCTTCCACCCTCACATTTTCTTGGAATGATGGATAGGCCAAGTTTTTCTACCAACCCACTCTTCATCGAGCAAGACGAGGACCCGAACACCTACGTCACCAAGAACCACCTCTTTGGTGCACAACGAGCTTTGCATCAAGAACAACAAGCAATGAGCGACCGCATCGACAACCTCGACTTGCAACTCTTCAAGCAACGTACAAGAGACTACTTCGACAACAAGCTTGACGAACAAAAACAAGAGAACAATGCTAGAATGGACGAGATTCGTGCCTTTTTGGTCAACTGCTCTTCTACCACTTCCTCCTATTCAAGACGGAGTCACTCGAGTCGACACTCCGATGACACAATCTCCGGCTCAAGTACACCGACATCGAACACTCTTCGACGAGCCGCGCACCAAGACCGTCAAGCAAACCGCAACCCTCTACATGGTAATGAGCGTCAAGAGCAACTCCTAGAGCAAGAACGTCGGCATCAACTCAATCAAGCTACCCTTGCGCAAGCACAAGAAAGGCAACGTCAACGCCAACAAGAGGAAGCACAAGAACAACGACGCCAACAAGAGCTAATGCAAGAACGGCAACGCCTATATCAAGATGAGCAAGATGCCATCGTGCTATGTCAACAACAAGAATGACGTGAAGCTCAAGCACTTGAGGCGCTACGTCCACTCCGACATACGAATCATGCCGTTGCCAACCGGAACCGCCATACACATCTAGAAGAAGAAGCACTTCGCGATGAAGTTCAAGAAAGAAGCTACCAAGCCCGAGTGCATCGTCAAGTTCCTCAACCTCCTCCACAAGCTCGACAAGAAGCACAAGTTTGCCAAGAGCAAGAAAACATTGGAAATCCTCCACGCCAAGAGCACTTAGAGGGCGACAATCCTCCACGTCAAGGACGTCATCACCCTCGACCCCAACACAATGATAAGCAACGCTAGGGCAAACTCAAGTTTACCATGCCCAAGTTCACTGGAAGCAATGATCCCGAAGAGTACCTTTCATGGGCATTGAAGGTTGACAAGATCTTTCGGCTGCACAATTATGAGGAAGAGAAGAAGATCGCCATGGCATCCCTTGAGTTCCAAGACTACGTCCTCATTTGGTGGGAGCAAGTCATTGAGTGCCGTGAGGCAAGAGGTGAACCACCCATCACTACTTGGGCGCAAATGAAGGATGTCATGAGAGCATGTTTTTTGCCAACCTATTACAACCACGACCTCTTCAAGAAACTCCAACTCCTCAAGCAAGGAACCAAGAGCGTTGAAGAGTACTACAAGGAAATGGAGATCGCCATGATACGAGCCAATGTCACGGAAGACGATGAGCAAACTATGGCACGTTTCTTGAATGGACTCAATCATCCTATCAAGAAGATCGCCGACTTCCAACCTTACTCCAACCTCATTGAGCTCGTGCATCAAGCCACAAAGGCGGAGCGACAAGTGCAAAATGACTTCAAGTATGCCAAGTACTCTTCCAAGAACTACAACTCTACCAACCAAGTCTCAATGACTCCAACACCTTCTACCTCAACCAAGCCTTCTTCAAGCAACGGAGACAAGTCAAGTTAAAAGAAAACTTCGACATCCTCAAGTCGTCCTCCTACTACAAGCAACTTCAAGCCACGAGCTTCATCATCTCCAACTCCACCGGATGAGACCATCAAGTCAAGTTCCATCAAGTGCTTCACATGCGGCGGCCGAGGCCACAAGTCCTTCGAGTGCACCAACAAGTGTACCATGATCCTCAACGACGATGGCACCTATGACTCCATGAGTGAAGAGGAAATGGAGGCCCTTGAGCAAGTGACCATGCACCGCGCGTGAATGAGGATGAAGATGATCAAGTCTTTTGTGACGAAGATTCGAGCCCCGCTCTCGTTGTCTCCAAAGTGTTGACACTTCAACATCAACAAGATAAAGACCAAAGATGCCATATCTTCCACACCAAGGCGGGCATCAAAGGTCATTCCGTCAAGGTCATCATCGGTGGAGGGAGTTGCCATAACTTGGCAAGTGAAGAACTATGCTCTAAGCTCCAATTGGTCAAGATGAAGCATCCTCACCCCTACAAGGTCCAATGGCTTAGCGACTCCGGCACTATCCAAGTAGAGCACATGGTGCAAGTTTCCTTCAAGATAGGAGCATATGAAGATACTTTGGAGTGTGATGTCGTTTCGATGTCCGTTTGCCACCTCCTTCTTGGACGACCATGGCAATTCGACCGAGGCATCATCCACAACGGGCGTACCAATTACTATAGCTTCAAGATGAAGGGAAAAGAGTACATGCTATGACCTATGTCTCTAAGTCAAGTGATCGCCAACAAGCAAGCCACCCATCGTGGAGAGAATAGTGAGAGAGCGAACCACCCAAAAGAGAGTGAGCGCCACAAGCCCAAAGTGAGTGACTCCACAATGAGCGACAAGAAAAACTTAGTGCTATTTGCCACCAAAAGTGAGATGAGAGAAGTGTGTGAGAACCCATCAAGTGTTATGCACTATGTCCTTTTGTGCAAGGACGACACACCAAAAACTAACACATCTCACAATCTACCTTTAGTGTTGTCTTCTCTATTGTAGGAATTCCAAGATGTATTCCCCGACGAGCTACCTCCGGGTCTACCTCCACTTTGAGGCATCGAATACCGCATCGACCTCATCCCCGGAGAACCTCTTCCTAACAAGGCTCCCTACCGCGTCAACCACGAGGAAACCAAGGAGATCCAACGGCAAGTACAACAACTCATCGACAACGGTCATGTACGAGAGAGCTTGAGCCCTTGTGCTGTCCCGGTAATCCTTGTTCCCAAGAAAGATGGTACTTATCGCATGTGTTCCGATTGTCGTCCTATAAATGCTATCGCGGTTAGATATCGCTACCCCATTCCACGCTTAGACGACATGCTAGATGAGCTTAGCGGAGCCACTATTTTCTCTAAAATTGATCTTAAAATTGGCTATTACCAAATCCGCATACAAGAAGGTGACGAATGGAAAACCGCATTTAAGACCAAATTTGGCTTATATGAATGGCGTGTTATGCCAATGGGCTTATCCGAAGCACCCGGTACTTTCATGCGAGTCATGCATTTTGTTTTTCGTCCCTACATTGGTGTATTTGTTGTGGTCTACTTTGACGATATTCTTGTCTTTAGCAAATCTCTCAAAGCTCATGTCACCCATCTTAGAACCGTTCTACAAACTCTTAGAAAGGAGCGCCTTTATGCTAATATGGACAAATGCCTTTTTGGTGTTGATAAGCTTGTTTTCTTGTGTTTCGTCGTGTCTTCTAAGGGTGTTCATGTTGATGAATCTAAGACCAATGCTATTAAAACTTGGACACAACCAACCAACTTGCAACAAGTGCAAAGTTTCCTTGGCTTAGCCGGTTTCTATCGTCGATTTGTTAAGGATTTTAGCACCATTGCATCCCCTTTGCATGCCTTGAGTAAGAAAAATGCACCCTTTGTTTGGGGACCATCCCAAGATACCGCATTTAATGAACTTAAAAATTTGCTTATTCATGCTCCCGTGCTTGCATTACCCAACTTTGACAAAACTTTTGAAGTTCATTGCGATGCTAGCGGTAATGGCATAGGAGGTGTGTTAACGCAAGAGAAGCGCCCCATAGCTTACTTTAGTGAAAAACTTTCCGGAGCGCAACTCAATTATCCCATCTATGACAAAGAGCTATATGCTTTAGTGCGAGTTTTGTGTGAGTGGGAACATTATCTTCGCCCTCATGAATTTGTCATTCATACCGACCATGAAACGCTTAAGTACCTTAAGGGTCAAACTAAGTTGAACAAGCGTCATGCTATGTGGAGTGAATTCATTGAGGCTTTTCCATATGTCATCAAGTATATCAAAGGCAAAGAAAATGTTGTGGCGGATGCGCTTTCCCGCAAATGCATGCTTGTTACTAAACTTGAATTGAATGCCATTGGTTTTGAGCACATAAACGACTTGTATGCGCATGATCCTACTTTTGCTATTCCTTATGCCAAATGTTTGACGCATACATCTTGGGAACGCTATTACATCAAAGATGATTATCTTATGAGAGCTAAGTTTGTATCCCCGAGTCTTCTCTTCGTTTGTTACTTTTGCAAGAATCTCATGGAGGAGGACTTATGGGACACTTCGGACATGACAAGACATTCTCTATGCTCTCCAAGAACTACTTTTGGCCCAAGATGTTCCGCGACGTCTCACGCTTCACCAACCGATGCTCTACATGTCGCAAAGCTAAGTCTAAGGCTCAATCCCATGGTCTATATATGCCACTTCCTATTCCGTATCACCCATGGGAAGATATTAGTATGGACTTTGTGCTTGGTTTGCCTAGGACTAGAAATGGCAAAGATTCCGTGTTTGTTGTTGTGGACCGATTCTCTAAGATGGCTCATTTCATCCCATGCAACAAGATAGACGATGCTTCACATGTTGCAAATCTTTTTTGTAGGGAAATATTGCGCCTACATGGAGTGCCAAAGACTATTGTCTCGGACCGCGACGTTAAGTTCTTAAGCTACTTTTGGAAGACTTTATGTGCCAAGCTCAGAATCAAGCTCTTGTTCTCTTCGGCATACCATCCCCAAACCGACGACCAAACGGAGGTCACGAACCGGACACTATCCACTCTACTACGCGTGTTGACCAAGAAAAACATCAAGGAGTGGGAGGAGTGCCTACCAATCGCCGAGTACGCCTATAACCATGCAAGACATTCGACTAGCGGCAAGTCCCCCTTCGAGGTTGTCTATGGTTTCAACCCGTTGTCCCCATTGGACATCCTTCCTCTACCACTACAAGAGCGCGTCAACATGGACGTGAGTGCATGAGTGAGCTACCTCAAGAAGATGCATGAAGATACAAGGCACACCATCGAGCGCCAAGTACAATGACTCGCGACCAATCTCAACATCAACAAGCAACCCATGATATTCAACATTGGAGATCTTGTGTGGCTACACCTTCTCAAGGACCGCTTCCCCAACGAACACAAGTCAAAGCTCCTACCTCGAGCCGATGGAACCTTCAAGGTGCTCGAGAGCTTCAACAACAATGCATACAAGATAGACATCCCACGTGACAAGTACTCCGTGAGCGACATCTTCAACGTCAAAGATCTCTCCCCGTACCATGGTGATGAGGATTTCTATCCGAGGTCGGATCTTTCCCAAGGGAGGGGAGATGATGCGGAGCACCCCAAGGTCATCCCCATGGACGTATCATTGTCTCACCAAGTGCCAAGTGGACCCATGACTCGAGCACGTGCAAGAGCTCTCGAAACCGAGGTGACATCACTCCTCTCGCAACTCCCTTTCAAATCACATGAGACATGGGTACTACCTCAAATGGAGACACTTTGCATACTCAGGTATCAAGGAGTTATCCATGGAGAATCTAAGTAGCAAGGAGGATCGGAAGAGGAAGACATGCGTGAAGACGGAGAAGATTTCAGCCAAGTCCCAGGCTGGCCGGACGAGGTCCCGGACGATCTGAACCCTGGTCCGTACGATCCGGCTACAACACCCGAGAGCAACCGAAGCTAAGCCATGAAGCCGGATCATCCGGACAGAGTCTCGGATCATCCGGACCCAGCCGGACGTTCGGACCCCCCTCCGGACATCCGGGCTGCCGCCTGCCTCCTCGCCACGTCCGGACCATCCGTACCATCCCCCGGATCATCCGGGTATCTGAAGCCCGGATCATCCGGCTCCCCCGCCCGGATCATCCGGATCCCCACCTGTGCGCGCGTGTTGGGATGAGGCCCATGTACCCCTTCATCCCCTTTGCCTATATAAACGACTCCTCCTCCACTTTTCTAAGGTTAGCGTAGGTTTAGCTCATTTGAGAGATAGAGCTTTGCTCATCCTTCCGGATCTACTCCACCGAGAGAGATCGCGGCCTCTACGGAGAAGATCCATCTTGGATTCAAGACCCCTAACGGGAAGACCCTCAAGACCTCCTCACAGAGAAGAACTTGCTACTTGTATCGTCCTTTGTTGATCGTGGATCGTGTATCTCTTTGTGTTTCGATGATCTAGCACATGTGTAATCGAATCTTGTTGGTTTGAGTGATTCCTCTCATGTTTCCCCTCGTGTTTTCCCCTCGTGTTCTTCATGTTCATCGCGGGATCTACTCCAATCATGAAAGATCGGGCATCTAGGGTTCTACCCTACATCAACGAGTAGGAATTAAGCTTGGGGATGCTGATACGTCTCCATCGTATCTATAATTTATGAAGTATTCATGCCATGTTTATTATAGTTTTGTATTATTTTCGTGCACTTTTATATGGCTTTTATACGATTTTTATGGACTAACATATTGGCCTAGTGCCCAGTGCCAGTTGTTGTTTTCTGCTTGTTTTTTGTTTTCCAAAAAATCCATATCAAATGAAGTCCAAATGCAGCGAAACTTTTTGACGATTTTTTTGGGAACAAAAGAGACCCCTGAAGCTTTGTGGGAGGGCCAGAAGAGCCACGAGGTGCCCACTACCTATCAAGGCACACCAGGGGCCAAAGTGGTGGGCTGGTGGGTAGTGGGCACCTCGTGGCCCATCCTCGCGTGATTCCTACGCCAAACATTCTTATAAATACATAAACCCCCCAAAATAACCCTAGAACTTGGACTCTGCCGCCGCAATCCTCTGTACCTCCATGATCCAATCTAGATCCCTTTTTCGGCACTTTGCCGGAGGGGGAAATTATCACCGAAGGCCATCTTCATCATATCGGCAGTCTCTATGATGAGGTGGGAGTAGTTCACCCTCGGGGCTGAGGGTTTGTACTAGTAGCTATGTGTTTGATCTCTCTCTCGCTCGTGTTCTTGATTTGGCATGATCTTGATGTACCGCGAGCTTTGTTAATATAATTGGATCATATGGTGTTTCTCCCTCTCTATCTTGTTGTGATGAATTGAGTTTTTAACCTTTGAGGTTTCACTTTTAACGGATTGAATACTTTGTTGGATTTCAGAACACTTGATGTATGTGTTGCATATGAATACCTGTGGTGACAATGGGGTATTATATTGATTCACTTGATTTTTGTTTTGGCACTCAACTCACGGATTCCCAAGGTGACATTGGGGTAATCTATGAATAGGGGTTGATGCACGTTTTCATCCTACTTTCTCCAGTAAAAATCTTGGGGCTCTCTTTGAAGTTCTTTGTGTTGGATTGAATATTATGAATCTGAAGTTGTTTGATGCATATCGTATAATCAACTCACAGATACTTGTGGTGACATGGGAGTATCTAGGTGACATTAGAGTTGGTTGATGTGTATCATATGGTGTTATTTTAGTACGAACTCTAGGGCTGTTTGTGACACTTATAGTAATAGCTCAATAGCTTGATCGAAAAGGATAACTTTGAGGTGGTTTCATACCCTACAAACAATTTCATCTTATGTTCTCCGCTGGATAAGAACTTTGGAGTGATTCTTTTTCACACGTTGAGGGATTTGTATGATCGAAAGTATGTCTAGAGGGGGGGGGGGCTATAACAATACTTGACCAAATAAAAATCTATCCTTTTCCAAATTTTACTTTGTGGGCAGATTTTAGCTATTAGCACAAGTCAAGCAATCAACCTACACATGCAATTCTAAGAGTATAGCAGCGGAAAGTAAAACATAGCATATGAAGGTAAAGGGAAGGGTTTGGAGAAGGCAAACACAATGGAGACACAGAGATTTCTAGCGTGGTTCCGATAGGTGGTGCTATAGTACGTCCACGTTGATGGAGACTTCAACCCACGAAGGGTAACGGCTGCGCGAGTCCACGGAGGGCTCCACCCACGAAGGGTCCATGAAGAAGCAACATTGTCCATCCCACCATGGCCATTGTCCACGAAGGACTTGCCTCACTCGGGTAGATCTTCACGAAGTGGGCGATCTCCTTGCCCTTACAAACTTCTTCGTTCAACTCCACATCATGACAGAGGCTCCCAAGTGACACCTAACCAATCTAGGAGACACCACTCTCCAAAAGGTAATAGACGGTGTGTTGATGATGAACTCCTTGCTCTTGTGCTCCAAATGATAGTCTCCCCAACACTCAACTCTCTCTCTCTCTCATATTTGGCTATAGTGCAAGAGTGATTTGAGTGGAAAGCAACTTGGGGAAGGCTAGAAATTAAGGTTCAAATGGTAGGAATGGAATCTCTTGATCTCAACACATGAGTAGGTGGTTCTCTCTCAGAAAATGTATGGTAGAAGTGTAGGCACGTTCTGATGGCTCTCTCTCAAATGGAGAAGGGGGTGGAGGGGTATATATAGCCTCCACACAAAATCCAACCGTTACACACATTTGACTCATCTTGGTGGGACCAAATGGTTAAACTCAGTGGCACCGATTAGTTCAAAAATGTGAACGTTAGGAATCTCGGTGGGACCGACTGGAACAAATCGGTGGGACCGATGTGCTAGGGCTTAGGGCAAACCTCATCTCGGTGGCGCCGATTGCATCAACTCGGTGAGACCGAAGTGAAGCAATAAGGCAACAGAGAGTTGGTCAAGCCATCTTGGTGAGACCGATTGCTATTTCAGTGAGACCAAAATAATTGCAACTGTCATCAGGGAGTTGGCAAGGCCATCTTGGTGAAACCGAGACCCGTTTCGGTGAGACCGAGCTATTAGGATTTCTGGCTGTGGCTATGTCATATGAACTCGGTGGCTCCGGACAGAAAGAACTGGTGGGGCCGAGTTGGAGTTTAGGTTTTGGACATATTTGGATGGAGAAAGTGGTTGAGGGTTTTGGAGCAATATCACTAAGCACTTTGAGCAAGTAAGCCATTAAGCAACACCTCATCCCCTTTTAATAGTATTGGCTTTCCTATGGACTCAATGTGATTTTGGATCACTAAAATAAAGATGAATTATCTTGAGCATTTGCCAATCTTTTTCCTTAGCATTTTGAGGGGTCCACATCTCTAGTCCATGCCATGCCAATCATTGAACATCCTGAAATATTTATCTCGAAAGGACATTAGTTCAATGAGCTATATGTTGTTGTGAATTACCAAAACCACCCGGGGTTTAGTTGGACTTTCAATCTCCCCCTTTTTGGTAATTGATGACAACATATAGATCAAAGCTTTGACAAATGATAAAATGAATGAAATACATCGTTGCTTTGAGAAGTATGTGATAAGCAAGAGCTCCCCCTAAATTTGTGTATTATTTAAAATTTGCGTTTGAATGCAAATGCACAATCGATTAGGATCATGGGTCACTCTTCCATGTCACATACATCTTGGTGGAGCGCACAAAATGATAAGAGTGAAATAACATGCACGCATCACCAAATACATAAGTGAATGATCATACATCAATAATCATAGAGATAGGCATGAGTCACACATTAAGCATAGTATGATCAATCACACAACCACACAAAGTATCTCACGAGCATAAAACAATAAGTAGCACGAATCAAACGGACAAAGTAGGAATTATCAATAAAAACCAATGAGCAAATGAACGAGACACTCTCTCTCTCTCTCTCTCTCTAAAAGCCTATGATCTATACATTTTCTCCTCCTTTGGCAACAAGTTACCAAAAAGCTTGAAAAGGTATAGTGATATACGACACTCTAGGAACGATCTTTGGGATCTCCTGAAGTGGTCTTCTGGCTTGTCGCACCGGTGTGCGTAGATGGCGTTGAGAGACCTGCTTCTGCAAATGCCTCGGCTAATGTCTGCTGAGCTGGTGATGTTGATACTGGGGGTGGCACTGTAGCAGTGGAGGTAGGAGCAGAGTGTGTAGTCCTGGTGTCTGCTACTGGCACAGCTGAAGATCTAGGTGCCCTTGGCACAGTTTGATACCTCTCAGTAGTCTGTCTGTCATCTCCACTCTCAGCATCATCTCTAAGTTGTTCAATAATAGACTGAATCTCAGGGACCTTGACATCTAGATTATACATCTTATGTTCCACTATCCGCTCTAGGCTCTCCTGGTTCTTTGCTAAGTTGGCCAGGCTTCGCTCAATCCTCAGGGTTGCCTGCAGCAGATATGTCATCTGGTCTTGCTTTGTTTTGAGATTGGCTATTGGGGCATTGGGTGCATTTCCTGCCTTTTTTGCTCTTGCTGCTGCTGCTGCTGCCTCAGCCTTCTCTTGAGCCTCAACTGAAGTAGGATGGGAAGCATCCATCACCACTTCATTGTCTTTGAACTCTGGCTAAAGAGGTAGGTGTTCACTGTCAAGTAGATATGTGTCCGTACCAACCTTGGAGTTGATAAGCATCTGGATGTGTGGTGCATATCCACATGACCTATTCTGATCAGCAGCTGTCCTCTTGATTGTCTCAACAATTAGGCTCATGACTTTGAATTTCTACGGAACATCAAACAAGTGGAGCAGGTTGATGGAGTGGCCACGAATCATTCTCTCATCTTCAGATTTGGGCAACAGAGTGTGCCTCAAGATATAGTTTGTGGTGGCCAAACTAGCAAGCAAATAGCAGATTGATCCATACTTATGAGTTTCCCAAATCCTTGTCAGGAATGGTCTTGTACGTATGTGCCATAGTGGTGTGATCCATCCTGGGTTTCCCATAGACATCAACATCATTTTCATCTTCCTCTTGGGCATTGATGGGAGCAGCCCACTCAGAGATAGATGACTTGTATCTAGTGCCCTCAGTCATCCACACAATTCTGCCATCCGGATAAAAATGTGTTGTGGAGTAGAATTGCATCACCATCTCATCATCCCATTTTGTAAGCTTTTGTCCAACAAAAGCACCAACTCCAGTGAGTCTGAAGCACTCATGAACATGGGGGAAGTAGTCTTCATTTGCATATATATACTTCCAATCCACCCACTTCATGTTGCTTATGATGGGCTTCTTGTCGAATAGCACTATCTCATAGAAATCTTGTTTTTCATGGGTATGGAAACGATAATCACAAGCCGTTCTTCTCCTCACAGAATATGGATCCACTTTCCTCCATTCCCTTAGACCTTTGTCTTTCCCGAGCTTCATGTTTTCAGCAACTGGATGTCCATGATCATGATCTGGAATCTTTGGCTTCAACTTTCTGAGCACTAGTGGCTCATCATCTTCTTGGACTTCTGGCACTGGGGCCTTGTTCTTTTTAGCAGCTAGGATGTTCCTAGTTGATCTCTTTGGTGCAGGAACTGGAGCTTTGGGCTTGGACTTGGAGGGGTTGGCAGACTTCATAGCATCAGACATCAGTTTCTGAGTCTTGGTAGGAGGTGCAACTGGTTCCTCTTCCTCCTCTTCTGCATCATCAACCATCATAGATGGTCTGCCAATCACTCTAGCAATAGTCTTCTTCACTCTCTCCTTTCTCTTTTTCTTTCTAGCAGCAGCTTCTTCATTATCTGATTGTTCAAGAGTGAAAGTTATAGTCTCTTGTGTAGATATTTTGACTTTTGACATTGGAGCTCTCCTGGCAGGGGCTTTCTTCTTGAGTCCTGGTTTGGTAGCAGCTGCAGTGCCATATTCTTTCTTTATCACTTTCTTCTTTGTTGAAGTGACCTCCTCATCAGCCAAAAAATCCTCATCCTCACTCTCTCAAGTTTTCTTCTTCCTTGTCCTTGTGGCAGCTATAGGCAGATTGCTTGGTGTGCTCCTGCTACCATCATCATAGCTACTACTAGGGCTTGTGCCCTCACTCAGATTTGCCTCTTGCTCTGACCCGTTCTGGCTGTCACTTGCATCAGACATCTTGCAAAGCAGACCCTGTGAATAGATAGGTATGGGAAGAGTAGATGAGCATCACAAAAAGCAACTGGTTTTTCAAAAAATTGAATCCAAACTTTAGTTTTAATTTTCTGCAGAAAGCATTTCGGAGCTACCGATATGATCATCTCGGTGACACTGAAGCACACAAAGAGCCTAAACACACAAGATCGGTCAGACCGAGTTGTGGTTCAGTGACTCCGAGATGCTAGGGTTTCACTGAGATTTTACTGTCGGTCTCACCGATTAGTACATTTCGGTGGCACTGAGTTGTACTTAGTGCAATGGCCAGAGCCAATCTATGGGACCGAAAGTTTCATTTCGGTCGGTCCGAGATGAGTTCGGCTGAAACCTAACCCTAAATTTTTTTCTTTGAATCTATTCTAAAGGAACTTTTCTGTGGAATAGAAGGATTTCAAACGTGGCAAGATACATGGCATTATCCTTGTGCATTGAACCAGAAGGGGATAGCACGAGGAGATCGAATGGTACCCTAATCCGGTGACGATCCTCTACGGCAACGGCGGAGGAGATGTCACACCCTAGCTAGTTCATGCATTAGAGTGTTGCATCATGTTTAAACTTTTCCAGAAACTTGAAATGGGGATGATAGAACCCCCAGCACCCCCCTGGAAACAACTAGGGTTTACTAAAATCTTTTTCAATGAACCTGAAATGCCCTTCTAAAATGTCCATCATTTTTGTCTTGGGTTAGAACCTCTGCCAAAACTGGTTCACATTTTTCTAGGTCATCATAAGGTCATTGAATTAAATCATATGTAACTTGCATTTGGGCATTTAAATGCTAGTAAATATTTAAAATGTCCAAATAATCCCAAACTGAAATGTTCCATGTTGGATATACTCTATACAGTGGGCATGAGCAGTTTGGTGATTTTTGAAAGTGCCTAGATATTTTTAGAAAAGCCACAAACTTGCAGAAATATAGAAAACAGAAAATAAAAGTGAAAACAAACTTACCTGGCAAAGCCACCAGCCGGCCCACCTGGCGGCCCATCACTGTGCTAGCCCGTGCCAGCCAGCTGCTTCGTCCCCGCCAGGCAGGCAGGGAGGTGACGCCGGCGTGCGCGAGCTCGCCACGGCGCCAGCTGCTTGCCGCTCGAGCTGCTAGACGCCTGGACGTCCTCCACGTCGTCGCCTCGACCCCCTGGACACCTCATTCTCCCCCCTGCGCCTCTCTCTCGCTCTCTCCCCACCATGGCCGACGCAGCCGTAGCCGCACCGCCGACGTAACCGCGGCCACCGTCGCCTCCTCGTCGCCCCACCCTGTCCAGCAGCTCCGCCACCATCCTCTTCGTCGAGCAGACCGAGCCCCGAGCGCTCGTTTGCCCTGAAGCCACCGCACCGCCCTTGTCTTCAACACCCGTCGTCGGAGATCCATTCTGCCGCCCCGCTTGCTCCGGCTCGTCCCCGACCTCGCCGACTGCTCCGTCGTGACCGCCGTGAGCTCAGCTACCTCCCCATCTTTTCTGTTCTCGCTCTCGAGCCTTGCATCGACTGCACCGAGCTCGGCCGCACCCGCCGCCGCCTCTGCACGTCGCTGTCGTGGCCACAGCCACGTTGGCTCGATTCCGAGCACGCCATCGTCTTCGCCGCACTCGCAGGAGTCCACAGAACCACTCCACGCACCTCGCCGTGCCCCCTAGCGACAAGCCCGAGCTCGCCCGAACTCCGGCAGCCGCACAGCTCGTCGCCGGCGTCGTTTCCGGCCACCCCAGCTCCACCCACTGCCACCACTCGACGCGGCTCACTCCCCGCATCACGTAGATGTGCTCCGCCGTCGTTTTGGTCGCCGGAGCACGAATCCCGCACTGCCCCGCCGCGTCTGGCCTCGCCGGCGGCTAAACGCCGACGGATTTGACCCCGCTGATCCAGTTTGACCCCCCTGGGTCTATGACACGTGGGACCCGCCTGCTAATTAACTTAGGATTAGGACTAACTAAAAATTAGTTAGACTAATGACACTGACACGCGGGACCCACTGGCCAGGTTTGACCTGGACCGACCCCGTTGACTGCTGACATCACCCTGACGCAATGCTGACGCAATAAGTATTTTTCTGGATTTATTTTTATTCAGGAAATTCCAGAAAATACTACAAACTTCAAAAATTCATAGTAATTCAACCGTAGCTCCAAATCAAACAAATTATATATGAATTTGGATCAGAAAAATCCAATCTTTCCATCTGTACTGGTTTCATGCATGTCAGAACACTTTAACCTTGCTGATTAGATGAAACAAGTTAATGCACTAATATGACCTCTTATTTTGGGTTTGCATTTGAATCCTTGATTCAAATGAACTCAAACCAACCTGTTCTAAGATGCATTAGCCAAAACACACTCATTTTGCCATGTCATAGCATGCATCATATTGTTGCATATTGCCATGTGATGATTGTGTTTCGATGTGTTCTTTGTGGTAGGTTCTGCCTCCGAGGATATTCACGAGTATCCAACTGAAGGGCAGTATTCCACTACCACTCTGTCAGGCAAGCAACCCCATTGATCATTTCGATACAAACCCATCTTCTCGCTTCTGCTCTCGTTTACTGCATTAAGACAACGCGTTTCAAACTGCTGTGTGTTGCGGTAGTTGAACCCATATCCTCTGCATGACCTGTCATTGCCACAGTAACTAGATGAAACCCACTAGCATGTGTAGGAGTTGATTGAGCCATGTCTGTGTTTCCTACCATGCTATGCCTGCTATGCTTAGAGTTGTGTCAGATCTGGCTCATCAGGGTGATGAACTAGAGTGAATGGTTGTGTCGGTAATGAGGGTGAAGTGTTGAACATGTTTTGGTAAAGGTATCGATGAGAGGCCATGTAGGAGTACATGGTGGGTTGTTTCATTGAGGCCGTCCTTAAGAACTGAGATCTATATGCGTGATTTAAGATTCAGCTACTACCACACATTGGGATCCTTAATTGACTCTCTCGACTTATTAACCACCCCGTCCTCTGTCCAGGAGTTGCAAGTAGTTTCTGGTGTTTGTAGTTGCTGGAGGCCGTGCGCAGCGCTGACCTTAGGGGTGGGCTGTGATGCGGTAGGCACGTGGCATGGTGTACCGGGTCGCCCGTTTGGTGTCTCGGGAACCCTGCACACATCGTTTGGGGCCGTTGAGGACACCCCGGCCGGATTTCCTTGCGGATGGAACCCGAATAGGCGATAAACTTGGACTAGAGACTCGTGTGTTTAGTCAGGTTGTGGCCAACACCCTCGCTGGGCTTCCGCTTGAAGGTTGCCGGGTACATGTCGTGTAGCGGCGATAAGTGGTGAAAGCGTGTGTGAAGAAGTACACCCCTGCAGGGTATAAAACTATTCGAATAGCCGCGTCCACGGTAAAGGACTACTTGGTCACTTATGCAGTTCATAGACAAGTTAATGGTTACTACTAAAAGACTCAAGATAAGTGTGAGTACCGCGGATGGCCCTCTCGTAGGATTACGAGGGAGGATCCACGGTGGAGTATTGTGATGGTGATTAGTGGACTCGTGTGCGAAAACTAATTTCACAAGTGATGTCTCGTAGGATAGCGTAGCCAAGAGTCAAAGCTGGCTTGCTGCAATAACTCCACCACCCTTCTTGAGAATGCGCATGTACATTAGGATCTGTTGTAAGACTTGCTGAGTACCTTTGTACTCATGTTGCTTTAATAATTATTGCAGACGAGAACACCGCCCCCTCCGAAGGGTTCTATGTAGATCTCGACGTTGATGAGTGACTTGCCACCCAGGTGGTGACCTGAGCTTGTGAAGGGCCTATGTAGATAGACAGGCTTCGTCAAGCCTTCTTTCTTTCTAGTGTCTGTACTCAGACTAGTTGCTTCCGCATGTGCTTGTATGTTTGTATGACTTGAGTGTCGGGTCGTGTGACCCCTATCTGTATGAACATGTTATGTATGGCTCCCCAGAGCCTTTTAAATAAAGTACTTTGAGTTGTAGAGTTTTGTTGTGATGCCATGTTGTATTTACACATATCGAGCATATTGTGTGTATGATTGAAATGCTTCGTATGTGTGGGATCCGACTATCTAGTTGTTTATCCTTGGCAGCCTCTCTTATGGGGAAATGTAGTCTGGTGTCTCCACTGAGCCTTGGTAGTCCGCTACAGCCCGGTTTACCGGAGTCCTGCTAGCCCAGCACTGCTGCTCTAGAACACTTAGACTGGCCGGCATGTGTTTCACTTCGTTCCTGTGTCTGTCCCTTCGGGGAAATGTCACGCGGTGATATCCGGAGTCCTGCCTAGCCTGCTACAGCCCGGGTTCCCGGAGTCCTGCTAGCCCAGTGCTACAGCCTGGATTCACACGCTGCTGACCGACATGCTCGATGTTGATTCATGTATGCGTGTCCCCGTAAGTTAGCGTCGCTTTGGGTTCATGACTAGCCATGTCGGCCCGGGTTCTCTGTCATATGGATGCTAGCAACACTATCATATACGTGAGCCAAAAGGCGCAAACGGTCCCGGGCCATGGTAAGGCGACACCCGTGGGAATACCGTGCGTGAGGCCGCAAAGTGATATGAGGTGTTACAGGCTAGATCGATGTGACTTAGAATCGGGGTCCTGACAGCGTTGGTATCAGAGCCGGACTGCCTGTAGGTTCGTTGAGCCAAACTGGTCGATGTCGAGTCTAGAAATGCTTTAGTTATATGTAGGGGAATTGATTGTGGGAGGGACGTAAGGCTCTTTTTACTCCTTTACCTTATGCCCTCTGATCTAAGTCATCCTCTTCTCTTTCTACGTGGGTTAAGGACTAGGCTCTCTTTTCTCTATCAGGTTCACGTGTTACTAATCCGTAGTAACTTATAGGATTATTGGTTACAAGTCTCAGTTCAGTTTCTACTACTTCTAGTATGTTGTCAGTTGAACCAGAACCTTGATATGATGTTGTTGAGTGGCTTGCAAACTGTTGTGAATGTCTCAAATCTTTTTCTGAGCATTTACAGCCGTTATGCTGTCCGATTTCTCCTAGAAAATTCTAATGCCTTTGCATTATTTCATGCTTTCAGATGGCCACTCGCACCCAGAATCAAGTGGTTCGTCTGACTCGGTGCCTCGATGTACCTGGTCACACGGCCATGCTGGTCCGAGTGATGATCGAGACAGGCTATCGATGGTATCCTGAGTATACCGTCGAGGAGCAGTTTTGAGACTTTAATCAAAGTCAATACCTTTGCACAGTCAGGATATACCCTTCCTATCCTGGAGCTACTGAACCCCTCCACTGCTCTTTTGGACTTGGGGTTACCATCGAGATGTCCGTGCAAGACGCTGCTTACTCGATGATGACTGTCATGCGAGCCAGACTTGCCTTGCTTCGGAACACTGATTTCCGCTATATGCCAGCATCACTCCCTAGGGCACAAGGGTACTATCAGGCCCTTTACACTGACTCTACCCATGAGGATTCACTACTCCGCACCACCACCGAGTTGCTTGAGGACAAGGACCGTGAGAATCGTGCCTTGCGAATGGAGCTCTTCAACACTCGTTCTGATCACTGGGCCACTCTGACATGGTTTGCACCCGCCGTGCAGGCTGGGTATATGGACATGAGGGACTTGTACCCCGTGCGGTCTGGTCTGCCAGATTGTATGGACTCGCGTGATGTAGGAGGCATCACTCCTCCCCGTGGACCCCGTCTGCCACTGTTTGTTGGACCAAGGCCACATCCGAGTCCTTTTGGACCACAAGCTCCACAGGACCGACTGTTTCTAGATGATCATGTTCAGCTCCCAGGACATGGTGGTAATCTCTATGAAGATTACTACGGAGACGTCTGAGTTGGTAGTAGCTTCACTAGTATTGTAACAGTTGTATCCTCCACAGTACTGCGTGACTTGTGGGATACGACTTGGTGTGTATCACGTTCCGGAGGTGTAGAAAAATAATGTATAGGAGCTTGGAATGCCTCCGATGAGATGTAACGTCTTTCACCGTAGTTGTACTTTAGCCTGGGCTTGTACTAAACTATGTACGGTGTGTATGACCGATGGTATATATATGGCAGTTTCTATATTACCATGTCGTGCAAATGAACATCTCAGCATTTCATGTCGTCCATTACATTCTGCGCTCCTTGCCAGCATTTTGCCATCCTTGTCTAAGCCGTTGTCTTGTCTCTCCTAGGATGGTTAATACCCGCAACAACCCTGCTGCCCCGGAGCAGGGTGAAGCCAGTGCAGCTAGGGATGGGAATCTGCCTCACCCGCCTTCTCTGGCCGAAGTTATGCTGGAGGCAGAAAGAAACAAGCGTGAGACCAACTGCTTGCTAGCCCGGATTGAGGAGAATACTGCACGTCATCAGAGGAACGAATTGGTGTCAATCAATGACTTTATCAAGTTGTACCCACCGACATTCCATCATTCCGTCGAGCCCCTCGATGCGGATGATTGGCTTCGCAGCATCACCAATAAGCTACGTTCTGCCAACGTAGCCGAAGCTGATAAGGTTATCTACGCTGCCTATCACCTCGAAGGCCCTGCTAGCCTTTGGTGGGAAAACTATGAGGCCATGCGCCCGGCTGGCCAGATTACCACTTGGGCTGATTTCAGTGAGGCTTTCCATGAGCATCACATCCCGGAAGGTCTCATGGATCGTAAGAGGGAGGAGTTCTGCAATTTCACCCAAGGTAGACTGACCGTGGATGCATACAGCCGTGAGTTTGGAAATCTAGCACGTTATGCTCCTGAAGAGGTATCCACCGACGCCAAGAAGCAGGCAAGGTTCCGCAAGGGACTTAGCCCCGAGCTTCGTCGTGATCTTCGTCTGCATGAGTGCACCTCTTTTCAGAAGTTAGTGAATAAGGCCATCAGTGCTGAGACAGGTCAGACTGACTATGATGCCTCACGCAAGCACTCCCGTGACTTTGGTTCTTCATCCGGTTCTGGACATCAGAAGCGCCGGGTGTGGATTCCAAACACAACCCTGCCACCCAGGTTCACTCCGAGGCCATCCTTTGAGGCGCCTCGCCCCAATCAGCAGTTTGCACCGCCCAAGGCCTATGGTGGCCCCGCTGCTAATGCTGCTCCACGCCCCAATGTTGTGACATGCTTCAAGTGTGGAGAGACGGGTCATTACATACGCGAGTGTCCCCAGAACAACCACCCCAATCAGCCCGAAAAGTCCGTTGGTCGTGACAAGCCAGCGGGAAAGACATATTACGCTAAGCCAGCCACCACTGCACATGGCCATGTCAACTATGTTTCAGCTGAAGAAACTCATGAGGATCCCAACGTCGTCCTTGGTACGCTCCTTGTTAACTGCCATCCGGCAACTGTTCTATTTGATACTGGAGCATCTCATTCTTTTATCTCTGAGAGCTATGCTCGATTGCACAACACCACATTTTGTGACATGCCCACCTCCATGGTAATTCAAACCCCTGGTTCTAAATGGCAAACCTCTCAAGTAAGCCATGGAAATGAAATTCTTGTTGATAGATTGGTCTTCCTTGCATCACTGATAGCTCTCAAGTCCTCGAACATAAACATCATCTTGGGTATGGATTGGATGTCAGCCCATTATGCTAAGATAGATTGCTCTACTAGAACTGTTCAACTCACCCATCCATCGGGCAAGACAGTCAATGTTTTGACCCGAGTGTCTAAGCGTCAGCTCTACTCCCTAAATGCCAACCCTCTTCCAGACCTTGAAGATATTCCGGTAGTCCGTGACTACCCGGATGTTTTTCCAGAAGAACTGCCAGGTGCTCCACCTGACAGGGATGTCGAGTTCGTGATAGACCTTGTTCCAGGAACCGTCCCAATCTCTAGAAGACCCTATAAGATGGCACCCCTAGAACTAGCCGAGCTTAAGAAACAACTCGATGAGTCCTTGAAAAAGGGTTTCATCCGTCCTAGTTCTTCTCCATGGGCTTGCCCCGTCCTCTTCGTCAAGAAGAAGGATGGAACGGATCGGATGGTTGTAGATTACCGACCTGTCAACTTGGTCACTATCAAGAACAAGTATCCGCTCCCTAGGATCAACGATCTGTATGATTAGCTCGCAGGGTCCTCAGTCTTTTCCAAAATGGATTTGAGGTTGGGCTACCATCAAATCAAAATCAAGAACGGGGACATTCCTAAGACGGCCTTTGTTACTCGTTATGGCCAATACGAGTACACCGTCATGTCCTTCGGTTTAACCAATGCTCCAGCCACCTTCTCTCGGTTAACGAACTCGATCTTCATGGAGTATTTGGATAAATTCGTCGTGGTATACCTCGATGATATACTCATCTACTCCAAGAATGAGGAAGAACATGTCGAGCATCTAAGGAAAGTATTGATGAAACTACGAGAGCATCACCTTTATGCCAAATTCTCCAAGTGTGAATTTTGGTTGCCAGAAGTGACCTATCTAGGCCACGTAATCTCTGGTAAGGGTATTGCTGTCAATCCCGAGCGAGTTCAAGCCATCCTTGATTGGACTCCACCTGAAACAGTCAAGCAAGTTCGGAGTTTCCTTGGCTTAGCGAGCTACTGTCGCCGCTTCGTCAAGAATTTCTCCAAGGTTGCTAAACCTCTAACTGAACTTCTCAAGAAAGATAAAAAGTTTGAGTGGACCCCACAGTGCGAGTTCAGCTTTCAGGAATTGAAAAGACGCCTGACATCTGCTCCCGTACTTGTGCCACCAGATTTTTCTAAGGACTTTGTTATCTATTGCGACGCCTCGCGACAAGGACTAGGTTGCATACTCATGCAAGATCGTCATGTGATTGCCTACGCTTCTTGACAGTTGCGTCCACATGAGGATAACTATCCCACACATGATTTAGAGCTTGCAGCTGTGGTCCACGCACTCAAAACATGGCGACATTACCTTCTCGGTAATCGTTGCGAAATTTACACCGATCACCAAAGTCTGAAATACATCTTCACCCAACCGGATTTGAATCTCAGGCAAAGACGTTGGGTCGAGTTGATTACGGATTATGACTTAGGAATAACTTACACCCCGGGCAAAGCCAATGTCATGGCTGATGCGCTAAGTCGTAAATCTTATTGTAACAACTTGATGTTACAACAAAGTCAACCACTTCTCCACGAGGAATTCCGTAAGCTTAACCTTCACTTTGTTCCTCGAGGATTCCTATCCACCCTAGTGGCGAAACCTAACCTTACGGATCAAATCATAACCGCTCAGCAGTATGATAGAGGAATATCTCGGATCAAGGAGAACATTGCTAGCGGAGCTGCTAAGTGTTTCTCCATGGATGAGCGAGGTGTTGTCTTCTTCGAGAACCGCCTAGTGGTTCCCAAGAAACAACAGCTACGGCAATTGATCCTTAAGGAAGCTCATGAATCCCCTCTCACCATTCATCCCGGTAGTACTAAAATGTATCAAGACCTACGCCAGAGGTTTTGGTGGACTAGGATGAAGAGAGAAATCGCTCAATACATTGCTAATTGCGACATATGTCGTCGTGTTAAAGCAGAGCATCAACGGCCTACTGGCACCCTTCAACCTTTGGTTATTCCTGAATGGAAATGGGATAAAATTGGTATGGATTTCATTACCGGGTTTCCCAGGACCAAGAGAGGGAATAATGCTATCTTCGTCGTTGTTGATCGTCTTTCCAAAGTAGCCACTTCCTACCTGTTCGTGAGAGTATAACCGCTAGCAAACTAGCTGACTTGTACATCTCCTGAATAGTGTCTCTTCATGGTGTTCCATTGGAGATTAACTCAGACTGTGGAAGTCTTTTCACCTCTCGATTTTGGGAAAGTTTCCAAAATGCTATGGGAACTCGTCTCTCCTTTAGCACCGCCTTCCACCCTCAATCAAGTGGTCAAGTAGAACGAGTCAATCAAATTCTGGAAGATATGCTCCGAGCTTCTGTCATCTCTTTCGGTATGGATTGGGAGAAATGTCTTCCATTCGCCGAATTCGCTTATAACAATAGTTATCAAGCTAGTTTGGGCAAAGCCCCTTTCGAAGTTCTCTATGGACGAAAATGCCGAACGCCTCTTAACTGGTCAGAAACCGGGGAAAAGGAAGAAGGGAAAGACAACTCTTTGGCCCGGATATGATTCAGGAAGCAGAAGAGCAGGTTCGCATTATTCGTGAGAAATTGAAAACACCCAATCTCGTCAAAAGAGCCAATATGACCGCAAACATAAGCTCATGACTTATGAAGTTGGCGAGAAGGCTTACCTTCGGGTTACTCTCTGAAGGAACCCATCGATTCGGTATCAAGGGTAAATTGGCTCGTTACATTGGACCCTTTCGCATTCTTGCCAAACGAGGAGAAGTTGCCTACCAATTGGAACTACCTCCGCATCTCTCCAGAGTTCATGATGTCTTCCATGTTTCTCAACTCAGGCGTTGCTTCTCGGACCTATCCGTGAAGTGGACCACGAAACGCTTGATCTCCAAGATAATCTCACATATCGAGAATATCCCGTTCGTATCCTTGACCAAGCCGAACGTACCACTCGACGCCAGAATATCAAGTTTCTCAAGGTTCAATGGTCACACCATTCCGAGAAAGAAGCTACTTGGGAAAGGGAGGATCGTCTTCGACTTGAGTACCCCACCTTCTTCCCGGAGGATCCTAAATCTCGGGACGAGATTCTTTTGAGTGGGGGTGAGTTGTCACACCCTAGCTAGTTCATGCATTAGAGTGTGCATATGTTAAACTTTTCCAGAAACTTGAAATGGGGATGATAGAACCCCCAGCACCCCCCCTGGAAACAACTAGGGTTTACTAAAATCTTTTTCAATGAACCTGAAATGCCCTTCTAAAATGTCCATCATTTTTGTCTTGGGTTAGAACCTCTGCCAAAACTGGTTCACATTTTTCTAGGTCATCATAAGGTCATTGAATTAAATCATATGTAACTTGCATTTGGGCATTTAAATGCTAGTAAATATTTAAAATGTCCAAATAATCCCAAACTGAAATGTTCCATGTTGGATATACTCTATACAGTGGGCATGAGCAGTTTGGTGATTTTTGAAAGTGCCTAGATATTTTTAGAAAAGCCACAAACTTGCAGAAATATAGAAAACAAAAAATAAAAGTGAAAACAAACTTACCTGGCAAAGCCACCAGCCGGCCCACCTGGAGGCCCATCACTGTGCTGGCCCATGCGAGCCAGCTGCTTCGTCCCCGCCAGGCAGGCAGGGAGGTGACGCCGGCGTGCGCGAGCTCGCCACGGCGCCAGCTGCTTGCCGCTCGAGCTGCTGGACGCCTGGACGTCCTCCACGTCGTCGCCTCGACCCCCTGGACACCTCATTCTCCCCCCTGCGCCTCTCTCTCGCTCTCTCCCCACCATGGCCGACGCAGCCGTAGCCGCACCGCCGACGTAACCGCGGCCACCGTCGCCTCCTCGTCGCCCCACCCTGTCCAGTAGCTCCACCACCGTCCTCTCCGTCGAGCAGACCGAGCCCCGAGCGCTCGTTTGCCCTGAAGCCACTGCACCGCCCTCGTCTTCAACGCCCGTCGTCGGAGATCCATTCCGCCGCCCCGCTTGCTCCGGCTCGTCCCCGACCTCGCCGACTGCTCCGTCGTGACCGCCGTGAGCTCAGCTACCTCCCCATCTTTTCTGTTCTCGCTCTCGAGCCCTGCATCGACTGCACCGAGCTCGGCCGCACCCGCCGCCGCCTCTGCACGTCGCCGTCGTGGCCACAACCACGTTGGCTCGATTCTGAGCACGCCATCGTCTTCGCCGCACTCGCAGGAGTCCACAGAACCACTCCACGCACCTCGCCGTGCCCCCTAGAGATGAGCCCGAGCTCGCCCGAACTCCGGCAGCCGCACAGCTTGTCGCCGGCGTCGTTTCCGGCCACCCCAGCTCCACCCACTGCCACCACTCGACGCGGCTCACTCCCCGCATCACGTAGATGTCCTCCACCGTCGTTTTGGTCGCCGGAGCACGAATCCTGCACTGCCCCACCACGTCTGGCCTCGCCGGCGGCTAAACGCCGGCAGATTTGACCCCGCTGACCCAGTTTAACCCCCCTGGGTCTATGACAGGTGGGACCCGCCTGCTAATTAACTTAGGATTAGGACTAACTAAAAATTAGTTAGACTAATGACACTGACACGCGGGACCCACTGGCCAGGTTTGACCTGGACCGACCCCGTTGACTGCTGACATCACCCTGACGCAATGCTGACGCAATAAGTATTTTTCTGGATTTATTTTTATTCAGGAAATTCCAGAAAATACTACAAACTTCAAAAATTCATAGTAATTCAACCGTAGCTCCAAATCAAACAAATTATATATGAATTTGGATCAGAAAAATCCAATCTTTCCATCTGTACTGGTTTCATGCATGTCAGAACACTTTAACCTTGCTGATTAGATGAAACAAGTTAATGCACTAATATGACCTCTTATTTTGGGTTTGCATTTGAATCCTTGATTCAAATGAACTCAAACCAACCTGTTCTAAGATGCATTAGCCAAAACACACTCATTTTGCCATGTCATAGCATGCATCATATTGTTGCATATTGCCAGGTGATGATTGTGTTTCGATGTGTTCTTTGTGGTAGGTTCTGCCTCCGAGGATATTCACAAGTATCCAACTGAAGGGCAGTATTCCACTACCACTCTGTCAGGCAAGCAACCCCATTGATCATTTCGATACAAACCCATCTTCTGGCTTCTGCTCTCGTTTACTGCATTAAGACAACGTGTTTCAAACTGCTGTGTGTTGCGGTAGTTGAACCCATATCCTCTGCATGACCTGTCATTGCCACAGTAACTAGATGGAACCCACTAGCATGTGTAGGAGTTGATTGAGCCATGTCTGTGTTTCCTACCATGCTATGCCTGCTATGCTTAGAGTTGTGTCAGGTCTGGCTCATCAGGGTGATGAACTAGAGTGAATGGTTGTGTCGGTAATGAGGGTGAAGTGTTGAACATGTTTTGGTAAAGGTATCGATGAGAGGCCATGTAGGAGTACATGGTGGGTTGTTTCATTGAGGCCGTCCTTAAGAACTGAGATCTGTATGCGTGATTTAAGATTCAGCTACTACCACACATTGGGATCCTTAATTGACTCTCTCGACTTATTAACCACCCCGTCCTCTGTCCAGGAGTTGCAAGTAGTTTCTGGTGTTTGTAGTTGCTGGAGGCCGTGCGCAGCACTGACCTTAGGGGTGGGCTGTGATGCGGTAGGCACGTGGCACGGTGTACCGGGTCGCCCGTTTGGTGTCTCGGGAACCCTGCACACATCGTTTGGGGCCGTTGAGGACACCCCGGCCGGATTTCCTTGCGGATGGAAACCGAATAGGCGATAAACCTGGACTAGAGACTCGTGTGTTTAGTCAGGTCGTGGCCGACACCCTCGCTGGGCTTCCTCTTGAAGGTTGCCGGGTACATGTCGTGTAGCGGCGATAAGTGGTGAAAGCGTGTGTGAAGAAGTACACCCCTGCAGGGTATAAAACTATTCGAATAGCCGCGTCCACGGTAAAGGACTACTTGGTCACTTATGCAGTTCATAGACAAGTTAATGGTTACTACTAAAAGACTCAAGATAAGTGTGAGTACCGCGGATGGCCCTCTCGTAGGATTACGAGGGAGGATCCACGGTGGAGTATTGTGATGGTGATTAGTGGACTCGTGTGCGAAAACTAATTTCACAAGTGATGTCTCGTAGGATAGCGTAGCCAAGAGTCAAAGCTGGCTTGCTGCAATAACTCCACCACCCTTCTTGAGAATGCGCATGTATATTAGGATCTGTTGTAAGACTTGCTGAGTACCTTTGTACTCATGTTGCTTTAATAATTATTGCAGACGAGAACACCGCCCCCTCCGAAGGGTTCTATGTAGATCTCGACGTTGACGAGTGACTTGCCACCCAAGTGGTGACCTGAGCTTGTGAAGGGCCTATGTAGATAGACAGGCTTCGTCAAGCCTTCTTTCTTTCTAGTGTCTGTACTCAGACTAGTTGCTTCCGCATGTGCTTGTATGTTTGTATGACTTGAGTGTCGGGTTGTGTGACCCCTATCTGTATGAACATGTTATGTATGGCTCCCCAGAGCCTTTTAAATAAAGTACTTTGAGTTGTAGAGTTTTGTTGTGATGCCATGTTGTATTTACACATATCGAGCATATTGTGTGTATGATTGAAATGCTTGGTATGTGTGGGATCCGACTATCTAGTTGTTTATCCTTGGCAGCCTCTCTTATGGGGAAATGTAGTCTGGTGTCTCCACTGAGCCTTGGTAGTCCGCTACAGCCCGGTTTACCGGAGTCCTGCTAGCCCAGCACTGCTGCTCCGGAACACTTAGACTGGCCGGCATGTGTTTCACTTCGTTCCTGTGTCTGTCCCTTCGGGGAAATGTCACGCGGTGATATCCGGAGTCCTGCCTAGCCTGCTACAGCCCGGGTTCCCGGAGTCCTGCTAGCCCAGTGCTACAGCCCGGATTGACACGCTGCTGACAGACATGCTCGATGTTGATTCATGTATGCCTGTCCCCGTAAGTTAGCGCCGCTTTGGGTTCACGACTAGCCATGTCGGCCCGGGTTCTCTGTCATATGGATGCTAGCAACACTATCATATACGTGAGCCAAAAGGCGCAAACGGTCCCGGGCCATGGTAAGGCGACACCCGTGGGAATACCGTGCGTGAGGCCGCAAAGTGATATGAGGTGTTACAGGCTAGATCGGTGTGACTTAGAATCGGGGTCCTGACAGGAGATTCCCGTTGACGGCGATAGAGACCTGCGGCGGAGATGCACAGGTGAAGACGGTGATGATCCGAAGACCAAGGGGGCGGCAGCAATGGGGCGCGAGCTCGAAGGGTTTGAAGAAATTTTCAACCGAACGGGTCCGCTGAATATATACCCATGTGTTGTCGGTGGCACCGAATGGAATGTTTCAGTGGCGCCGAGATGCAAAACTGCGTGCAGTTGTTGCAACTCGGTGGGACCGAGTCATTCGAATCGGTAGCACCGAGATGAAATCCTAGATCAGTCTAGTGCTTTCGGTGTGTCGAGTTTGAGTGAGTTGGTCTGACCGAAATGCAATAGATGGTTTTGGAATGCAACCCTTGATGGATCGATGGCTCCGAGTGCTCCTCACCCGGAGGGTCCAAAAAAGACTTGTTCAATTTTTGTGATGTAGCTTGAATAGAGTTTGAGACAAGAAGAGCATAGATAGCTAGAGAAGGTTCTTAGGCATTCATGTCCATCCATTTGGCCAACAAAAACAAAGACAATCAAAACAACACATGGATGTCCTCGAATGGAGAAATTATGCAACCAACATCTCACACGATAAGATAGCAAATGAAACATGTGTCAAAGCATGCACAAATAATTCTAGCATCCATCAAGCAATTGGCAATGACTAGGTCATCTATATATGAGTATATTGACTTAGGAGTCAAATGAGAACATTTGATCATAGTCATAGTTCATACTCATCATTTAAGCACAAGTGGGGTTACCACTTTTACATAAAGCATTAATGTGTTCACACCATTTGAGTTGCTTTAGCTCAATTTTTTGAGCAAAGCTCCCCCTAGATGTGATATCCACCTTAAGAGGGATGAACTAACCTTGGGTTTTGTCGATGATGACTTCATGTAGATAGTGAAGATGTGGATGCTCAATGTTGATGTAGATCATTTGGAACAATCCATTGGAGTGTTGCACTTTCAATACCTACATGGGTTAGTCCCACAAGGAACATACAAGGATATCCATGGACATAGAGTGAATTGCACATATGATGATGTCCATAAAAGCATTGTGTTACCTTGTCCCTTGTCTTACCAACAAGAGGGTTTGTGACTCCATGAACTAGTGCAAGATATGGAAGTTGATTGCACAAGTCCTTGACAAAATGAATATGAGTGAAGTATGTTGGCGGAGTCACCCTAAAGAACACTCTAGTTCTTCTTCTTTGGGATCCACATCAACTTGATGGGAATCCTTGGAGTTGTAGTTGAACTTGATGATGTAGAGCTTGACTAGTCTTGGGAACCCACTTGACCATGGCCTTAGGAGCTTCTTCAAATGAGTCGATCTCTTCTTGAAGCTTGTCCTTGCCTTTTAGCTTCTGGTCTTGTGGTGGAAGGTCATCTTGAGCTTGTGTTCCTTTGAAAGAAGTGGGGTCATACTTCTCTTGTTGAGGAACAAACTTCGTCTTGGGGTATTGATCTTCTTCCCACTCAACTCCATTGGCATTGAACTTCCGTTCAAAACCAACACCTTGATTCTTCTGGTGCCTTCCTTGCTTGCGTAGAATTTCCTCAAATTGCTTACTCCCGCAAGGCTCTTGTAAACACCTTTCTCTATGATTCACGTCAGTAAGCTATTTTCTTGCTCAAGTGTAACTTGGCTAAGAGAATCATTAGTGGAATCAATAGAACTACTAGAAGCAACAATATTGGATTTAGCATGGTTATTGTTACTACTAGAGGAAGAACCTTTCTTGCTCTTGTGGCTAGATTTTACTAGAGGCATATAAGTAGACAAGTGGAGATGTTTGGCAATTTAAGAAGAACTCTTCTTTCGAAGGTCATCATTGATACGTTTTAGAAACTCATGATCTTGCTCCAAATTTAGCTTCTCGAAGCATAGCTTCTCATGAGTCCTTAGGAGCTCTCTATCATCCTCTTGAGTTGTTTCATGAGCTAACTTAAGAGTGTTTAGTTCTTTAGTTAGATGCTCAATCTCCTTCTTATATATCATTGTCATTTGTTTCATTTTGATTAGCATGATTAATAGCAAATTCATCATAGTTTTCATCTCTAGTTTTGTCAACAAGTAAATCATCATCACCTAGCAAGTCATGTTCATCACTATTAAAATCAACATACTCGGGGTATGATACCTTGGGGCCTTTAGCCATGAAGCATCTTCCAATTCCTTCATTTGGTGAGTCAAATATGTCGTAGGAGTTGGATGACACAAGTGCAAGATTGGCAACACCTTCATCTTGAGTATAGTCGGAGTCGGAGTGATAGCTTCTCTCGGAGTAGTTGTCGGAGTCGGAACCAGATACCCATTCACCAACGTGAGCTTGATGTCTTCTTCTTGTGTAGCTCTTTGATGACTTGCCTTTCCTTTCTGAATCCTTGCTTCTACGAGAGGGCCTTCGTTCATAACTATCATCTCTACTCCTTCTCTCTCTTGGAGGTGATTCATCCCTTCTAATTCTCCTTTTTAGTGAGTCTTGTCTTTTCTTGTAGGGAGCCGTACACTCATTGGAGTAGTGTCCGGGTCTTCCACAATTGTAGCAATTACGATCACGACTAGAAGATCTTTTGTCATTGTAGGACCTTGACTTGGAGCTTCTCTCTTTGCTTCTATTCTTGTAAAATTTGTTGAAGTTCTTCACCATTAAGCTCAATTCTTCATTGGAGACTAGCTTGTCACTTAAAGTTGTAGGGCATCACTTGAAGCTTTGTAGGCACCACTTGACTTGTTGTGGAGCTCATCCTTATCCTTGAGTAAGAACTCATGAGCAACAATTCTACCGTTGACTTCTGTAGGCTTGAGATCTTTGTAATTAGGCATCATTTGGAACAAGGTGCACACGGTATCATATTTTCCATCCAATGCTCTAAGGATCTTCTTGATGATGAATTTGTCGGTCATCTGTTCACTTCCTAAGCCGGCAATCTCATTTGTGATGAGAGCAAGCCTAGAGTACATTTCGGCGACTCCTTTACCATCTTTCATCTTGAACTTATCAAGTTGAATTTGAAGCACATCCAATTTGGATTCCTTGACGGACTCGGTACCTTTGTGCATATCAACCAAAGTATCCCAAATTTCCTTTGCATTCTCAAGGCGGCTAATTTTGTTGAATTCTTCGGGGCCCAATCCATTGAAGAGAATATTACAAGCTTGAGCATTGTATTGCAACATCTACAATTCATCTGCGGTGGCTTCATGATCTGGTTCTTTTCCATCTTGAAAGTATTCACCTTGCAAGCCAATACGAACAACAGCCCAAACGGCGAGGTTATGACCAAGAATATGCATTTTCATCTTATGCTTCCAACTAGCAAAATTTGTACCATCAAAGTAAGGACCTCTACAGTGGTTATTTCCCTCACTAGATGCCATACTCTCCTAGGTTGTGAAACCAAGGCTATGATCACCAAAGCTATGGAAATCAAGGCTAATGGAGACCAAAGCTCTCATACCACTTGTAGGATCGAAAGTATGTCTAGAGGGGGGTGATTAGACTACTTGACCAAATAAAAATCTATCCTTTTCCCAATTTTAGTTGTGGCCAGATGTTAGCTATTAGCACAAGTCAAGCAATCAACCTACACATGCAATTCTAAGAGTATAGCAGCGGAAAGTAAAACATTGCATATGAAGGTAAAGGGAAGGGTTTGGAGAAGGCACATGCAATGGAGACACGGAGATTTCTGGCGTGGTTATGATAGGTGGTGCTATCATATGTCCACGTTGATGGAGACTTCAACCCACGAAGGGTAACATCTGCGCGAGTCCATGGAGGTCTCCACCCATGAAGGGTCCACGAAGAAGCAACCTTGTCTATCCCACCACGGCCATCGTCCACGAAGGACTTGCCTCACTCGGGTAGATCTTCATGAAGTAGGCAATCTCCTTGCCCTTACAAACTTCTTGGTTCAACTCCACATCATGACGGAGGCTCCCAAGCGACACCTAATCAATCTAGGAGACACCACTCTCCAAAAGGTAATAGACGGTGTGTTGATGATGTACTCCTTACTCTTGTGCTTCAAATGATAGTCTCCCCAACACTCAACTCTCTCTCTCTCTCTCAGATTTGGCTATGGTGGAAGAGTGATTTGAGTGGAAAGCAACTTGGGGAAGGCTAGAAATCAAGGTTCAAATGGTAGGAATGGAATCTCTTGATCTCAATACATGAGTAGGTGGTTCTCTCTTAGAAAATGTATGGTAGAAGTGTAGGCATGTTCTGATGTCTCTCTCTCAAATGGAGAAGGGGGTGGAGGGGTATATATAGCCTCCACACAAAATCCAGCCGTTACACATATTTGACTCATCTCGGTGCGACCGAATGGTTAAACTCGGTGGCACCAATTAGTTCAAAAATGTGAACGTTAGGAATCTCGGTGGGACCGACTAGAACAACTCGGTGGGACCGATGTGCTAGGGCTTAGGGCAAACCTCATCTCAGTGGCACCGATTGCAACAACTCGGTGAGACCGAAGTGAAGCAATAAGGCAACAGAGAGTTGGTCAAGCCATCTCGGTGAGACCGATTGCTATTTCAGTGAGACCGAAATAATTGCAACTGACATCTGGGAGTTGGCAAGGCCATCTCGGTGAGACCGGGACCCATATCGGTGAGACCGAACTATTAGGGTTTCTGGCTGTGGCCATGTCATATGAACTCGGTGGCTCCGGATAGAAAGAATCGGTGGAGCCGAGTTGGAGTTTAGGTTCTGGACATATTTGGATGGAGAAAGTGGTTTAGGGTTTTGGAGTAATATCACTAAGCACTTTGAGCAAATAATCCATTAAGCAACACCTCATCCCCTTTTAATAGTGTTGGCTTTCCTATGGACTCAATGTGTGTCGGTGCAATAAACCCTGGGTCCGTTGCCCAGATTGTGCACAAGCCCAAGGACAAGATTACAACACCAAGGTCAGATCAAAGCACGAGGGATCGATTCTTTGGCAGGACTAAAGTGCAGATCAAGAAGACCAAGATGAGCCAGAGAAGCAAGATATCGCTAAGGAAAGAACCTCCCTTGCCGGACAGGCGAGCCTGGCAAGGTTGGGTTTGCCCCGGAAGCAAGTCTCCAGATCGTCCCGGCAGTCCTGCCGGGGCTTACGGAGGCAAACCACTCCACCGCACCACCTCATCATGACGCACGTCGTCAATTAGTGCGGTGTCAAGCTCCAGAGTGACTAAGTGGCTGCTATTTGCCACATGGCCGCCGCTTCCTACAGAAAATACCCCCAGGCGACACCCGTCCTGAGACGTGTCAAGCAAGCAGGCGCGAAGCTGGCAAAACAGCCCGGCAGGGCCTGCCGGGCAAGCTGAGATGTGACATTGAGCGGCGCATTTAATGCGCTCTGTCAGCCTGCAGAGTTAGGTATGATAGCACTGTTTGCTATCTAATCAGTATGTAATGACTGATTTGCCACTGTGGTGACCCCTTGATCTATAAGAGGAGGCCCATGGCGACCGTAGAAAGGGTTGGCTGATCCGGACCCTTACACACTCATACGCGTGTAGCTGCTCTCACCCTGAGGTGACCTTGCCAGGCAAGAGCGCTGCGTTCATCCACCATTTTTCCACCATCAATCCACCAAAGCAGGAGTAGGGTTTTATGCCTCACGACGGCCCTAACCTGGGTAAAAACTACCCGTGTGATCTCTGCCGTGTTGTGTGACGCTTCTCCGCTCTTTGTGCAATGTGCCCATCCCCCCGCCGAACCAAAAGGGGCTCATGGCCCCATAGGTGGCCGTGGTTTTCCCATGACATCTTTGGCGGGCCAGGTAGGGGGATCACTTGCTGGAACCCGAGAGCGTCAATAGCGCGTCATCTTCATCACCATTCTCGTCATTGACGACGCCATCAACTATGGCGCCCAAGAAGAAGTCCGGAGCCGCAAATCACCCGTCCACCTCGAAGGCTCCACCACCCGCGACCGCCGACGTCACGGGGAGTGCGGGGACACGCGAGGATGTGGATGTTGCGGGGGATGTGGTCGGCGCAGGCGGCGTTGTTACCACCTCCCTCACGGCCGAAGCAGGAACGGGAGCCACCGAGGAAGGATAGCATCAGCAACATCCTGGCGGCCATGCTCCATGAGGTACGAGTGGAGGGATTTTTCCGCCTGCACCTCTTCCCCTTGCCGAAGGGCACAGCCGCAGTGGTGGCGCTTGTTCTGGGGCGAATCGCAACCCTCCGGCCGCCCTCACCGCGGGCGCGACCGCAGTGCGTGCACCACCTCCGAAACGAGCTGACCCAGTTACTGTGCCCAACGGAGCCGCTGGTCTTCAAGCACCTCCCCCGCATCACCATGCCATCCAACCGGCTGGTTCGCAACAATGAGGGCGCGACGCGGTCTCTACCGGTACCGTCAGAAGCCGAGCGACACCGCGATCTACATCATCATCACCTATGCCGAGCACTGCCTCAGAGGCCATGGCACGGGCTCAACTACTGTTGAGATTCCCGTCGGCAGCCGATCAGATGGATGAGTGGCGAGCCACCATCCAAAGCCCGATTGGCTTCACCGAGGTGGGAGGATCACAGCGAGCTGGCCCACCACAGCCTCCCCAAGCAGCGACGACAGCCCGTGCTGCTGGCCGTATGAAAGGGGCCACCGCCACGGTGCAATCCCCACCACGGCAGCCAGCGCGGGAGCCGCGAAACCAAGAACCAGATGACGTCTCGATGGCCTCTTCTGATGCTCGAGCGCGTCCAGGCCAATGACGAGCCCCGGAGGACGGGCGGAGGGAAGGCGCGCGTGTCGTCGTCAAGCGACACCGCGACAACCATCGCCGGTCCAATGGGTGCGATGGCCTCGACGTCGACGAACCCGCACTCAGAGACGGCAGGTGCCTGCCTTTCGAGGTTGGGTGCCCTGCTTTCACCCGTGAGCTATGGCAAGTCCGTTGGCCATCCGCTCGCACGTTCAAGCCAGAGATTCTAGAGAAGTATGATGGGAGGCTGAACCCGACAGAGTTCTTGAGCATATACACCATCGCTGTTCAAGCTGCCGGGGGAAGAGATGAGAAGGTATTCACCAATTACTTCCCTTTGGAACTCAAGTCAAATGTGAGGTCTTGGCTGATGCACCTACCGGAGAACTCCATTTCGACCTGGGCTGACCTGTGCCATGAGTTCATTGGCACCTTCACGGGTGGCCATCAAGAACCAGGGCCCAGCGATTTGCATCTTCTCCAGCAGAAAGAAGGAGAGACTCTGCGAAAGTACTTGCAGAGATTCAGCCGAGTACACAGAAATATCCCAGATATCCACCCGGCAGCTATGATAGAGGCTTTCCAATCCAACGTGCACAACCGCAGGATACGCTCCAAGATGAATGTTCGGCTGCCCAAGACTGTGAAGGAGCTTTACACCTTGGTGGACAAATGTGCTCGGGTGGAGGAAGGGAGGAAACTCCATGGAGAGGAAGATTGCGTCGACATCGACTCAGAGGAGGACGACAAGTCCACTAGTCAGAAGAAGAAGAACAAGAAGCGCAAGGATAAGGCAGTGATGACCGTTGAAAGATCGGGCATGCCTAGTACCGGCGAGAAGGTTAAGACCAAAGCCTCCGGCAAGGAAGTTGCCGCGTGCACTGACTGCCGGGAGGCTGCGGCTGCCGAGAAGGCTGGGAAAGGTGATGGGCCGTATTGCAAGATTCATCGGACCAAGGGCCATGATCTCCAAGAGTGTCACCAGGTTGAGCAGCTCGTCAAGAAGTAGAGGGCTGAATATGAGAAGCGTGATAAGGAAAAAGGTCAGAATGGTACTAGCGGGATGGGCCGGGGTGGTGAAGCAAATCGCCCCGGTAAGGCTCCTCGGAACCAAGGAAAACCCGCCAGGGGTCGAGAGAAGGAGGATTGCAATGCTGAGAGTAATAGAGGGAATGAAGAGGAAACCAAGGAGCAGGAATTCCAGAAGGCCACTGACGCCATGTGTATTGACAGGGGTGCATCTTTGCACTCCTCTCACTGCCAACTTAAACAGTGGGCACGTGAGGTCAATGCTGTGGAGCCAGTGGCAGATTCTCAGAAGCCACTCAAGTGGTCATGCACGCCCATCATCTTTGATGAAGAGGACCATCCTGACCGCACCATTACGATAGGGTGCTTGCCGTTGTTGGTCTACCAACGATTCGCAACCTCAAAGTCACAAAGATGTTGGTTGACGACGGGGCCGGGTTGAATCTAATTTCCCCAAAGGTTATCAGCAAACTCCAGATAGCAGAGGAAGAGCTTAAGGTTACTGGCACATTTCAAGGAGTCAATCCTGGCAGGAGTCATCCTAAGGGAAAGATCACGTTGCCAGTGACATTTGGAGGGGAGTTGAACTACCGGACTGAGAAGGTTGTGTTTGATATGGACGACCTCCCCCTACCATATAATGGAATCCTTGGACGCCCAGCTTTGGCAAAATTCATGGCGGCATCCCACTATACCTACAACACTTTGAAGATGCCAGGGCCAGTGGGAGTCATTTCCATCCCATCAGACAAGAAGGATGCAATTATTTACGTGGATAAGATGTACCGGGGCGCAGTCGCGGCAGAGGCCTCGGAAGCCGCAGTTCCCGCCAAGGAAATCAAAGGAAAGAAGAAGGCTAGCAGAGACACCGGCAAAGAGTCCGGGAAGCGTACCTCTTCGGGGTATGCTATGCCTGTGGATGACGTGCCGAAAAGTTCCAATAGCAAGAAGTCCAAGGCTACTGCACCCCATGTGAAAAAGGTCCTGGCCGGGATGGCTGGCGCTGATGGTACTTTTACTATCAATGCCACCCTTAACGACAAATAGGAAAGCGCGCTCGTTGCCTTCCTATGGGCGAATATCGATGTTTTTGCCTAGCAACCATCTGATATCCCCGGTGTTCCCAGGGAGGTAATCGAGCACCACCTTGCTGTCTGCCCACATGCCCGACCCATCAAGTAGAAGGTCCGGAAGTAGGCCTTGGAGTGGCAACAGTTCATTGCCGAGGAAATCAAGAAACTTGAGGCAGCTGGTCTGGTCAGAGGAGTACTACACCTAGCATGGTTAGCCAACCCAATGGTTGTGCGCAAGGCTAATGGGAAATGGAGGCTTTGCATAGATTTCACGGATCTGAACAAGGCATGCCCGAAGGACCCATTCCCCTTACCGCACATCGACCAAATTGTGGATTCCACTTCCGGGTGTGATTTGCTATCCTTTCTGGATGCATACTCTAGGTATCATCAGATCTTTATGTCCAAGGAAGATGAAGAAAAACCTCATTCATCACCCCATGCGGCACGTACTGCTTTGTGCGCATGCCTTTCGGGTTGAAGAGTGCCGGGTCCACTTTTGCAAGAGCAGTCCAGGTTGGTTTTGAACCACAGTTGCACAGGATCATTGAAGCTTATATGGATGATATTGTGGTCAAGACCAAGGACAGATCAACCCTCATCCAAGATTTGGAAGAGACATTTGCTAATCTACGCAAGATCAATTTGAAGCTGAACCCGGAGAAGTGTGTGTTTGGTGTTCCCTCCGGCAAGCTACTTGGTTTCTTTGTGTCCCACCGTGGGATCGAAGCCAACCCAGATAAGATCAAGACTATCGAGCAGATTCAAGAACCCAAGACAGTTAAGGATGTGAGACGTTTGATGGGGTGCGTTGCCGTGCTTAGCAGATTCATCTCCAAGTTTGCCGACGCGCCTTGCCGTTCTTCAAAATTTTGTAGAAGGCAGGACCCATGAAGTGGACCCCGGAAGCAGACGCAGTGTTGCGAGATTTGAAGGCCTACTTGTCCTCTGTGCCCACTTCGGTTGCTCCCAAACCACAAGAGCCGTTGCTACTATATCTGGCGGCAACCAATCAAGTGGTTAGTGCATTATTGGTGGCACAGCGGGAAGTAGAGGAAGCAGCAACCTCAGCTAGTGTCCCATCCAGGAAAGAGAGAGAAAGCAGCCCGTTAGGGTCAGATATGGATCAAGATAAAGAAGAGCATGGCAGCGAAGGCAACCCCAAGGACGCGGCAAGGAAGAAAGTAGTGTAGCGCCCAGTGTACTTCGGCTCCCTATTACAGGGGGCTAGATCAAGGTACTCTGGTGTGCAAAAGTTGATTTTTGGCCTTATCATGGCCTCAAGGAAACTGCGCCACTACTTCCATGCCCACGAAATCACGGTTGTCACTCGCTTCCCGTTGCAAAGGATACTCCGAAACCCAGAGGCTACCGGCAGAATAGTGGAATGGGCATTAGAGTTATCCAGCTTTGGCCTGAAGTTTGAAAGCACATCAACGATTCAGAGAAGGGCATTGGTAGAGTTTATTGCAGAATGGACGCCAACCCCTGATGAAGAAGTGCTTGAAATAGTTATCCCCGGCAAGGAAGCGCCCCAAGAATGGTTCATGTATTTCGATGGTGCCTTCTCCCTACAAGGTGCGGGGGCTGGTGTGCTTCTTGTTGCTCCCACTGGAGAGCACTTGAAGTACGTCGTCCATATGCATTTTCCCCGGGAGGAGGCGACCAATAATACAACAGAGTATGAAGGGCTCCTTGCCGGGCCCAGGATTGCCACTGAATTGGGAATCAAGAAGCTGATCATTCGAGGAGACTCGCAACTTGTGGTGAGACAAGTCAACAAGGATTACCAAAGCCCATTGATGGAGGCATACTTTGAGGAAGTGAGAAGATTAGAGGAGCACTTTGACGGATTGCAAACAGAGCACGTACCCCTTGCGGAAAACAGCATCACTGATCATCTGTCAAAGTGTGCTGCGCAAAAGCCTCCTGTGGAACTAGGAACTTTTGTTCTCCATCTTACTCAGCCCTCCGTATCCCCAACAACAATGGCCCGAAAGAGGAGGAAATTGGACTCCGGTAAGCCTCTCCCGGTAGAGCCCCTCGGGGCTCCTGGCAGGGACCCTGCCGGAAACAACTCCCCTTCGATTGCCGGGCTGCGCCCTCCTACCAGGCCACTGGTCCCCGCGGTCGAGGAACGCGCTCCCGCAGATGAGGAGGTGCCACTAGTCCTTGTTGCCGAGCCCCAGGGTCCAACTTGGGCAAGGCACATAGTTCATTTCCTCCAAACCAGACAACTTCCCGAAGATCAAGAAGAAGTTGAAAGAGTAGCCCGGAGGGCCAGTATGTATCAGTTTGTCGATGACACACTATACAGAAGAAGGCCCAACGGTGTGAAATTGAAGTGCATTTGCCGGGAAGGAGGAAAGGAACTGCTGGCAGAAATACACAAAGGCATGTGTGGCTCCCACATTGGATCAAGGGCTTTAGTTGGGAAAGCATTCTGACAAGGATTCTATTGGCCCATAGCCCTCCAAGATGCAGTCGAGCTAGTCACCAAGTGTCAAGCCTGCCAGTTCCATTCCAAGAACATCCATCTGCCTGCCCAAGCTCTTCAGATAATCCCTTTGTCATGGCCGTTTTCGGTCTGGGGGCTCGATATCCTCGGCCCTTTCCCCTGAGCTGCTGGGGGCTTTGAATTCTTGTTCATTGCAATCGACAAGTTTACAAAGTGGCCGGAAGTAGATGCCGTGATAAAGGTGACTGCTCAATCAGCTATCAAGTTCTTGAAAGGATTGGTGTGCCGCTTCGGGGTCCCTGGCCGGATCATCACCGACAACGGCACCCAGTTCACGAGTCGTGCCTTCATGCAATATGTTCATGCCCTCAGAATCAAGATCTCATTTGCCTCTGTTGCACATCCTAGAAGCAATGGACAAGCTGAGAGGGTGAACGCTGAAGTGTTGCGAGGACTCAAGACAAGAACATTTGATAAGCTGCATAAGTGCGGCCGGCGATGGATCGACGAGCTGCCGGTGGTTCTCTGGTCCCTCAGAACAACACCAAATCGAGCTACCGGGCAGACTCCCTTCTCCCTAGTCTATGGGGCAGAAGCAGTTATCCCCATGGAACTCATTTATGGGTCGCCTCGAGTGCTTGCCTATGATGAAGTAGCGCAGGATCAGCACTGGTGTGACAATGATGTGCTTCTCGAGGAGAACCGTCTCCGGGCTACTACGCGTGTTGCACGCTATGAGCAAGCCCTGTGCCACTATCACAGCCGATGGGTTCATGCCCGGTGTTTCGAGGAAGGCAACCTAGTCCTTAGGCGCGTTCAGTCCGCCAAGGGTACAAACAAGTTGACGCCGAAGTGGGAAGGCCCTTACCGGGTAGTACGAGTCACCATACCTGGGGCAGTCCGTCTGGAGACCGGAGATGACATTCAATTGCAACACTCATGGAACATTGAGCATCTCCGCAAGTTCTACCCATAAGGCGCGGCTGTCGGGCCCTGCCCGGCAGCCACCCTTTTGTACAGGCCTTGCCTCAGTTGCATGTAACCCATTGTACAAAGCTAGGCGCAAACCCTGAGCAACAGAGAAATAAATGAAGCGCTGGGGGCCCTCGACAAGTTGCATGCATGCATAAGCATATCATGAGCATCGCATGTTCATGTAGATAAGATCGCATCTGGCATCATTTTCATCTGCATAAACTGCAGGCTCCTATAGTGGATTCAACCCAAGAGGAGATAAGAAGATGAGCCTACACTGCTATCTCCAGCAAGCCAAACAGATAAGTTCTTCCTTGTATCCATACATGTTCTGTAAGTAAAGCCTTGTGGATGAGAAAACCCTGCTACCCTTTGAAACTTAGGTGCTCCCTCCCTTCGACTCGAACGTTGCTTCGGTCAGGGTGGTCACAGTGGCCTTTGTTGAAAAAGGACTGGCGGGGGGCTGGTCCCTCTTCACGATTTGTGCCCGGTAGGCCTAACTCCCCGGCAACAAAACAGAGGGTACTGGTGGGATAGCCTGCCAGGGGAAACTCGTTTATTTATAAATATAGAGCCATCCCACCTTTGCATGGACATATACATGCACGAGTCCCCGACAAGGTTTATCTTTTTCATTAATATGCTTCAAACAAGTACAGACCTTACAGGACACAAACATGGATTCAAGAGATTACATTACTTGAACTAAAATTTGGCAAGCCTATAGATTTAAGATTAAAAAAAGATAAGTGCCCCGTAATGCCCTTTCTTGTCCCTCTTCTGCTAGGCACTGCGGTAGGAGGGGAAGAGGGCAAAAGGAGTGCCTGGGCAGAAGCCCAGCCTGACCCTGTCGGGCTCCAGGAGAGGTAGCCTGGCAGGGACGGGAGGGCACCGACGAAGGCGACGATGAATAGCATGGCGGAGACGACCCGTCAACCGCCACCACCAGGGCCAGCAGGACACGGCAGGGCTAATGGAGCTACAGCCCGCGAGGAAGCCTGCCGGGGTCCAGCTGGAAGGCTGCTGGAGGAGCCAAAGGCACCACCTTCACCCCTGCTCCCAACTCCCCAGCAAATCACCTTGCCGAAGAGGGGATGCTGATGCAGATGGTGCTGCCACCGCTTGACGACGACGGTCCGGCTGATGCTCAGCCGGAGTCAGAGTCGTCGCCCTCCCGGTCGGTGCCGTTGTCATCACCATCACTGTCCTCCTCGTCGCTGTCACTTGAGGAGGAGCTTTCGTCATCGGTTGAGCTCTCCGCGCAGCACCCTAAGCGAGCACACGAGCTCCCAAAAACCTTGATGGAAAGGAAACCGTCCTCCATTAACTTAAAGTGGTGGACATGCCCTTCCGACAAGCTATGGGCACGAGCAAAAGTCTTCCAACCTCGACGGAAGTACATGATGTGAGGGGCAGGGAAATCTACATCCACCCGTATGCTGCCATTCCCGCAGCCCCTCATGTGCAGCCTCAACACTCATGGATGTTCGAGCTCCATCGCCCTTGCAAATGGAGTAGGGAGGCGGAGGCGGCCATGTGGAGGCTTATATAGCCTGATGACGAACTCCAGAGACTGGTCTCCGACGTGGCCCTCCAACGGAGGAGCAATGTCTGGTGGGGGCGCGATCAGGGCGCCGCCCCGCCCCCCTCCTCCGCGAGCGCCACGACGACAGCGACCTCGTCCTCTTCCTCCTCCTCTCACAGCGGGCTCCGATCCCGCGGTTTCAGGAGGAGGAGGGAGACGCTATCGAGCAGAAGCTCTCGTCGCCACCACCAGAGTACCACTATGCCCTCGTCCCCTCACCATGGCGAGCAAAGAATAATTGAGGAAGGGGAGAAGGAAAGTGTGTGAACAAACACACCGCTCATGCCTCTTTTTATAGAGAAACAGGGCAGGGGGCTAGCTTCTCATTCAGAAGGTAACCGCCCTGCTTCTCCAATGCGGCTTCCCTGCGCCTTCAACGGCTCAGGGAATCCAGGCCGACCTTCTGCACCAATCTGCGACGCCTGGCTTTCTGCCATGATGCCCGCCCCCGTGCCCTCTGCTTCCGCCACCTACCCTACGCAATGCATGCGGTACATGTGGCGGATGCACCTAAAGAGGGAGGCGAGTGGGGCGGCAGTTTCTGCCCCGTGATCGTGGGGCACGGGTGATCCAAGGATCGTGGTTCGGTTTCTCCCATAACATTGCGCAGGACACGCGGGAAAATCGGAAACTGACCCAAGCTCTGGTTAATGAAGAAGCAAAGAAGATCTCAAAGGGCGAAGCCACCCTTGCGCTCCTGCCTGTGCACTGGTTAGGGCCTACCCCGACGATGCCCAACAGCGCATTTGTGGCAGTCCCGGGGGCTCCTGTCGGTGCAACAAACCCTTGGTCCGTTGTCTAGACTATGCATAGGCCCAAGGACAAGATTACAACATCAAGGTCAGATCAAAGCATGAGGGATCGATTCTTTGGCAGGACCAAAGTGCAGATCAAGAAGACCAAGATGAGCTAGAGAAGCAAGATATCACTAAGGAAAGAACCTCCCTTGCCGGACAGACGAGCCTGGCAAGGTTGGGTTTGCCCCACAAGCAAGTCTCGAGATCGTCCCGGCAGGCCTGCCGGGGCTTACGGAGGCAAACCACTCCACCGCACCACCTCATCACGACGCACGTCGTCGATCAGTGCATTGTCAAGCTCCAAAGTGACTAAGTGGCTGCTATTTGCCACATGGCAGCCGCTTCCTGTAGAAAATACCCCCAGGCAACACCCGTCCTGAGACGTGTCAAGCAAGCAGGCGCGAAGCTGGCAAAAGAGCCCGGCAGGCCCTGCCGGGCAAGCTGAGATGTGATGTTGAGCAGTGCATTTAATGCGCTCTGCCAGTCTGCAGAGTTAGGTATGATAGCACTGTTTGCTATCTAATCAGTATGTAATGACTGATTTGCCACTGTGGTGACCCCTTGATCTATAAAAGGAGGCCCATGGCGACCATAGAAAGGGTTGGCTGATCTGGACCCTTACACACTCATACGCACATAGCTGCTCTCGCCCCGAGGCGACCTTGCCGGGCAAGAGCGCTGCGTTCATCCACCATTTTTCCACCATCAATCCACCAAAGCAGGAGTAGGGTTTTACGCCTCACGGCGGCCCAAACCTGGGTAAAAACTGCCCGTGTGATCTCTACCGCGCTGTGTGACGCTTCTCCGCTCTTTGTGCAACGTGCCCATCCCCCCGTTGAACCAAAAGGGGCTCATGGCTCCATAGGTGGCCGTGGTTTTCCCACGACAATGTGATCCTGGATCACTAAAATAAAGATGAAGAGTCTTGAGCATTTGCCAATCTTTGTCCTTAGCATTTTGAGGGGTCCACAGCTCTAGTACATGTCATGCCAATCATTGAACATCCTGAAATATTTATCTCAAAAGGACATTACTTCAATGAGCTATATGATGTTGTGAATTACCAAAACCACCCGGGGATTAGTTGCACTTTCAGGATTGTTATATGATTCAACTATATTAGCAGTTTGAGAGATTGCACTAGTGAAAGTATGAACCCTAGCCCTTATTTTCAAGCATTGCAATACCGTTTGTGCTCACTTTTGTTACTTGCTACTTTCCTGTTTTTTATTGTTCCTATTACAAAAATCAATATCTACTATCATTACTACACTTGTATCACCATCTCTTCGCCGAACTAGTGCACCTATACAATTTACCATTGTATTTGGTGTGTTGGGGACACATGAGACCTTTTGGTATTTGGTTTCAGGGTTGTTTGAAAGACACCATCTTCATCCTACGCCTCCCATGGATTGATAAACCTTAGGTCATCCACTTGAGGAAAAATTGCTAGTGTCCTACAAAACTCTGCGCTTGGAGGCCCACACGAGTCTACCAAAATAAGTTGTGTAGTAGACATAAAGGAGCCAGGCAACCCAACTATTGACCAAAATCAAGGTTCAAACCGATTCATATAATGCAACATCTGAGACGCCGAATGGATAGTTCGGGCATTTGACTTAGGCGTGAGATAAAAATCTGAGCCCCCGGTTAAGAGCTGAGTAGACTAAAAGAGTTTGTATCATGAGAGCTATCTTTTGGCTCAAAGGCAAGAAATAAAAGGGATGGACATAACTATATGTGTAATGATCTCGGAGGGGCCTTTTCTCCTTTATTTCACATGGTCGAGTTGTGCATGTCGAGCTTTATCAAAGAAACTTTGAAAGATACCTTTCAATAAAGAATAGAGGAACTAAAACAGGGCGGATGTTACCGGGTTTATAGCCCTAATCCTTCCCCGCCACACGTCTATGCCTCCATGTTGTTTAGCAACTTGTGCTTGTTTACGGTGAGGTTAGTGTGTGCGGCCCGTGCATCCACATATCCTATGCATTATGCATTCAAGGAGAGGACCCTTTGAAGAGGTTGTAGCTGCCACATGATGGTTTAAGCCATGTAATCCTGCTGCTCCTCTTGGGCCTTTGACAGTGCCTTGTAGGTGCACAAGTCCTTGGGGTGGGCGTCGCTTGGTCGAGCCAAATGACGCGCCCTGTGCGTTATGCTCCTCGGCTTCCCATTGAATCTTGAGTGCAGAATCATGCACCCTAGGGACATAATCCTCAGCCAAAGGGAGAGAAACCAGGTGTGCATACCCCTACTTAGGGTGAGTGGTCAGTTGTCCGAGGTCAGTAGATGCACCCCGGTTGCGCTTCAATGAGCCACGTGTACCTTTTCCGAGCAGAGTGCGAGCTGCCTCCTCAGACGCGTGAACCTCGGTCACGAAAGCCACAGTCTTCTCCTCCGTTCAGAGGGAGCGTTCGGTGTTACCATTGACTGTATTTACATCGTTTGGCCCCGGCATCTTTAGCTTTAAATATGCATAGTGCAGGACTGCCCTGAAGCGAGCGAATGCAGTTCGCGCGAGCAGTGCGTGGTAGCCACCGCGGAAGGGGATGATGTCAAAGATCAAGTCTTTACTTCGGAAGTTTTCGAGCGATCCGAAGACTACCTCCAATATGACTGTTCTTGTGCAGCGTGCTTTGACACCGGGTATGACACCCTAGAAAGTGGTGGTGCTGGGTTTGATCCTAGAGGGATCAATGCCCATTTTCCTGATCATATCCGAATAGATCAGATTAAGGCTGCTGCCTCCCTCCACGAGGACGCGTGTTAAATGGAACAAATCGATAATGGGGTCCAAGACCAAAGCCTTAGACCCTCCATGATGGATACTAGTCATATGGTCGTGTTTGTCAAATGTGATCGGGTAAGCCGACCATGGATTGTACTTCAGGGCGACGGGCTCTGGAGCATAGACAACTCATAGTGCTTGTTTCCATTCCTTTTTGGGGATGTGGGTGATGTAGATCATGTTTACATCCTTTACTTCAGAAGGGAATTGCTTCTGGCCTCCGTTATTGTGCCCTCGAGGTTCATCCTCTTCCTCACTGCATGACTGGCTTTTAGTTTGCCCTTCTGCCGCCACCTTACTAGCCTGCTTAAAGACCCAACTGTTTTGGTTGGTATGGTTTGTAGGTTTATCCGTGGTTCTATGAATCTGGCATGGCCTGTTGAGGATTTTATCAAGCTAGCTGGGACCATCCTTATTCCCTTTAAATGGATTTTTTTCTGGCCAACCCTGGGGCCACTGAACCCTGCATTGACTATGGTGTCCTCGGCGTCGCTACCGCCTTTCATGCATATGATGATCTATGGGACCGGCAAAGGCCCCTTTGTGGTTCGACTGGGGAGATCAACGAGCATAAAGAGCAGAACTAGCAGAACGCATGAAGTTTAGCCAGGTTCGGGCTGCTGTGAAGCATAAAACCCTACTCCTGCTTTGATTGTATTATGTGGAGTTCAAGTACAAGGAGCGCAGCTTGCCGGCAAGGTGCGTGGGAAGTGCAGCTACACGTGTAATTGAACAAAGTGTCGACCTTTGTAAAGGTAGCCATGAGCCTCATTTTATAGATGAAGGGGTCACCACATAGGAAAAATAGTCTTTACACAAGGTAAATAGTGGCTACAGTGCCAAATACCTAACTCTGACGGGTTAGGACAAATGCATTAAATGCGCCACGAGGTGACACGCTGGAGAGGCATTCTGGCAAGGGTTGTCTCTCCTTCCGTGCCGTTCGCCCAGCTACCTCTTATTACCTTGACATGCCTTCAGGACGGGTGTCATTAAAGCTGTATCTTTAGCGGTGAGCTGACACGTGACCAGACAAGCTTCACCTAACTGCCTGCCCGCTCGACACCTAATTGACAAGCAATGGGCTGGTTGCTGAAGTAGAGCGCTGACGGAGTAGTAGGAGCTTGCCGACACGGAGCTTGTCGGGTCTTCGCTTGGCGCCAAGTAGCTTGCCAGCAACCAAAGTCTTCATCTTCAGTACTAAACTAGTACTTCAATGACCTGCCTTGAGGTCTTGTTCGCAGTAGTCCTCCAGCAAGCCCTGCCATCGGGAAGACTGCCACTGCCTGTGCACAAGTCTGGGGTGCTAAAGGACCCCTAATTTAGTACACCGACGGGAGCCCCCGGGCCTGGGCCACACGCGCATGCGAAGCCTCGTTGGGCTAGGCCCAAATAGTGTACAAGCACGCGTGGCAGAGGATAACTGCTGTAATCTTCTCTCACTACAAAAAAGACATATCCGTGACATTATGGCCTGAATGAAATTTTTTTCTGTCATGGTTATGACACTTCTATGATAATAATTGTGACAAAATAAGGTATCATCATAGATGTGGTGGGATCCTACTTCTATGACAAAAAACCAAGATAGAAAATGGGCTTTTCGTCCTGGCGTGCCGAAGACGCACCTAGATGACATTCTTTGGGCCGTCCATGACGTAAAAAATTGTGGTAGAAGTGACGGTGAGGAAAATTTTAGGGAGTTCCCGGTTATGATGGGTGGTCAGGTCCGAGCGATGTAGTGTGGTTTGCATGTTTCTCTTGTACGCGCGTGTGTGCGAGGTGCTCGCTAACTGAACCCGAGCGAGGCGTTCGCTTACTGAACCTGAGCAATTGCACTAGCTTCATACTGAACACAAGCAATCGATCCCACTACATAATGAAACTGATCGATCGATCACTTGGCTGCTAATTGAACACGAGTGATTCCTTCACTGCTAACTGAACCGAACCGATTCCTTCGCTGCTAACTGAACCCGATCAATTGATCCTTCTTGCTTCTCACTGAAGCCGATCGAGCCCTAGTGCGAGATGTAGCCAGCCGGTGTGTTGGGTTGCCTCTCGATGAATAGTGCCCATTGCTGTCATGCGCGTGATACGTAGAACGAGTCGATATGTGGTGAGTCGACCTAGCCGGTTGGTTGGTTGTGGATGAATCATTCCTGGTGGGGGTTGGATGAATAGGACCCCGTGGTTGCCGCTGGATGAATAGGACCCCGAGCAGGTTGCCACACCCCAGACGGTTGGGGGTTCATGAACAAGACCCCGTGGTGGCTGGATGAACAGTAGCCGGTGGAGGCTGGATGAACAGTAGCCTGTGGATGAACGGTGGTTGTGTGGAGGCTGGAGGAATTCACGGTGGATGAACAGTAGCAGGTGGAGGTTGGACGAAGTCAATAGTGGATGAACAGTAGCAGGTGGAGGCTGGAGGAATTCGATGGGGGATGAACAATAGCCCGTGGAGGCTAGAGCGAGGCAATAGACGGTGGATGAACAGTCCCGTTTTGCGGTATGCCACACCCCTCCCGATGAACAGGACCCCCGTTCTGACAGTAGGCACTCTAACAAAAGTCTGTTTCCTCCATTTTGCGGTATGCCAGACCCCTCCTGATCAACAGGACCCCGTTTCGACCGTACACACTCGAACAGAAGTCCGTTTCCTCTGTTTTGCGGTACGCCAAACCCTTCCCGATGAACAGGATCCCGTTTAGACCGTACGCGGTCGAACAGAAGGCCGTTTCCTCCGTTCTGCGGTACGCCAGACCTTGTCTTGGCTGTTTCGTCCAAGCCGATTGGCTCCCGATGAACAGGATGTATTCCGACCTAGTTGGTTACCTCCCGATGAACACGACGTTGTTTCCTCCGTTCCGACCCAGCCGGTTGGCTATCGATGAACAAGACACCGTCGCTGTAGCATTGGAGACCCCACCCGTATGTACGTTCGTAGCTGTATTTACTTTCTTGTAGGATGGCTGTACATACATATACATGATATAGATGGGACTGCGTGACATGCTACATCGGCGGCTCTACTATGACACGTGCCGCTCCTTACTCGGCCACGGTTCATCACTACAGACAGACCGATCGACCGCTATGTCCGTACACGTTCGCGACCTGACAGATAATGCTACGTACGCTTTGACATGGTGGGTACCAGCTGTCAAGGGCATCATTTTTGTGTGCATGTAATAAGGAGGCACTTCCTTTCGTATGAAGATGTAGCTAGTGGGTCCCAGCTGTCAGGGATAGGAAGCATTTCTTTTCCACGTAATAAGGAAGCACTTCCTTGCGTGCGAAGGTATAGCCGGTGGGTCCCAGCTGTTAATGGGGGAAACATTTTTTTCACAAAATACAGAGGCCCTTCCGGTGGGTCCCCGATGTTAGGTGGAGGAATCATTTTTTTTGCGCCTAATAAGGAGGCACTTCCTTGCATGCGGCCGTGGACCCAGCTATCAGCCTCTCCGCATACAATCCTCTTCTGATGGATGTCGTTCCTTGACCATGTTGACCACGCCGCGCTGAGAGCACCAAGGCAGTGGACTACATCAAGGCCTAGGAAGGGAACAACTTGGAGTCGGGGAAGACTCGGCAGTTGTTTCCCACACGGAGGGGAGTACGGGGGTTTACTGGTTCGGCTGTAGTGTGAGGCTTCCATCACCGGAGAATAATAGGAGGTGTGGGTGAGTAGAGGAATGGCCAGGCCGACAATGGGAGTAGGGTGGGGTGGTGAGGCCTGCGCGGTAGCACAGCCGACCATGGGAGGCGGGAGGAGGCAATCCCGCCGGTGCTGGTTTGGGCGGCTTGAGCAGGAAGATCAGAGATTGAAGAAGCACGACGACCGTTGGATGGACATCGAACAATCATTGCTCTCGTGTGTTGACTAAGTTGACACGGCCTTGTGTACGCATCAACCTATTTTCTTAGGAAAGCGTACGCGTCAACCTAGTAGGCCCACAAGTCAGCCTCAAATATGTGGAAAACAGCATGCAGCCCATCTGCAATTATTTCTAATAATTTACTGCCCATTTGCTAATTCTTAAGGAATTTTTGAAACCCATATTCTTTTTGTTAGCATTACAACCCATATTCTGGTCACGATTAAAAAATTCAATGAAATTTTGCATATTTCGGTGCGGTCCGAACTGTTTTTAATCCTGAAATTTTGAGTAATATTCAAATTAATTCAAAAAATAATTTAATATCAATTTAAAATCCACCATAATTTTTGTCGCAAAAAAACAATGAAATTTGAAATCTCGGAATCCTAAAAAAATGAAATTTGAAACTAATTGCCGGTTTGATGTGTTTTTAAAATTTACAGCCCATTTCTTACTACTTGTAGCCCATTTTCTGGGCAAGCGAATACATCCCTCTCGTCTTGAAAGATTTGCAGCCCAGCAGGGCTGAGAAAAGCAATTAGGCCTCCGTTGGGTATTCTATAAAAAAATAGAACTAGGCTAGCCATTTTTAGAAAGAAAAAAAATAGGGCTCGTCATGTGGTAAACATAAAATAAAAGCCTGGGCTAGATGGGCCTGCTCCGTCTCTAAAACTAAATAACAACTACGTGACCTGCTGGGTCCCTGGTGTCAGCCACTCATTATGTAATTCTCTCGTTTGTTGACTACGTTGACAATGGCGTGGGACCCTGCTATTGTGAGTTGCGTTGGGATTTCCCCGAAGAGGAAAGGATGATGCTGTACAATAGAGATAAGTATTTCCCTTAGTTAAGAACCAAGGTTCTCAATCTAGTAGGAGAACCAAGCAACACCTCGTTAGAAGTACCTAGACCCAAAATAACAAATACTTGCACCCAATGCAAACAAGGGGTTGTCAATCCCTTGGCGGTTAATTGCAATGATCAAATCTTGTAGTGATAGATACATAAACAAAAACACAAAATAAAGTAAAAAAATTGCATCAAGGTATTTTTGGATTTGAATATGTGATAAAAATATACCGGGCGGCCATAGTTTTCACTAGAGGCTTCTCTCTTGAATAGAACATAGGATGGGTAAACAAATTACTGTTTGGCAATTGATAGAAAAGCGAATAATCATGACGATATCCAAGGCAATGATCATGTATATAGGCATCACGTCAGAGACAAGTAGACCAACTCCTGCCTGCATGTACTACTATTACTCCACACATCGACCGTTATCCAGCATGCATCTAGAGTATTAAGTTCATAAAGAATGGAGTAACGCCTTAAGCAAGATGACATGACGTAGACAAAGTAAACTCAAACAATATGAATAAAGCCCATCAATTTATCCTTAATGGAAACAATACAAATACGTGTCTTGTCCCTTTCTATCACTGGGATATAGATCACCGCAAGATTGAACCCATCACAAAGCACCTCTCCCATTGCAAGATAAATCAATCTAGTTGGACGAACCAAATCAATAGATCAGATAGAAATACAAAGTTATAATAATCATGCATAAAAGAGTTTCGAGAATTCTCAAATAATATTCATGGATAATCTAATCATAAACTCACAATTTATCGGATCCCAACAAACACACCGCAAAAAAGATTACATCGAATAGATCTTCAAGAACATCGAGGAGAACATTGTATTGAAGATCAAAGAGAGATAAGAAGCCATCTAGCTACTAGCTATGGACCCGTAGGTCTATGGTAAACTACTCACACATCATCGGAGGGGCAACAAGGTTGATGTAGAAGCCCTTCGTGATCGATTCCCCCTCTAGCAGAGTGCTAGAAAAGGCCTCCAGATGGGATCTCGTGGGAACAAAAACTTGAGGCGGTGGAAAAAGTGTTTTGGGTGGCTCTCTCTTGGTTTCTCGATTTTAGAAAATTTATAGGTGCATAATTTTGTCAAACGGAGCAAAGGTGGGCCCATAAGGCACCAGAGCGTCCCCCCTGGGCGCACCCCCTGGTGACTTGTGGCCACCTCCTTCGCCTTCAGACTTCCTCCCAAAGCTTCTAGTGTCTCTTATGTCCAAAAAAATGTCAAAAAGTTTCATAGCATTTGGACTTTGTTTGGTACTGAAAACCAAAAACAGGCAAAAAAAACAACAACTGGCACTTGGCACTAAGTTAATAGGTTAGTCCCGAAAAATGATATATAATTGCATATAAAACATACAAGATTGATACTATAATATCATGGAATAATATAAAATTATAGATATGTTGGAGACGTATCAGACCCATATGTCAGACCATTAGGTGGAAGCATTTTTTTTGGCTTGTAACAATGACACACTTGCTTGCGTACTGCCATGACCCTGGTGGGTCCCTAATGTCATCCTCCCTATGTATAGTCATCTCCTTATTCCTCTCGATTGTTAACCATGTTGATAATGCCAGACGACGATGCACCGCGCATGGTGAGGGATCCAAGGCAGAGGACGATGGCGAGGCCTCGGACGGGAACAAACAGGTTGTGTAGTTGCAGGCGGAGGGGAGTACAAAGGTTGACTGGTTCGGGTGCGGGTTGGGGCTGATGTCGCCGAAGAACAATAGGACATGTGGGTTAATAGAGGGATGGACTGGCCAACGTTTGAGGGTATGGTAGGGCAGCAAAGGCACAACCAGCCATGGGAGGCGGGAGCAGGTGGGACCGACGGTGTGGTTTGGGCGGCTGGAGGAAGAAGGCAAGAGATAGAAGAAACACGGCAGATGTTGGATGTCACTCCAATGGCTAGTAGGCAGAATTGTTTGCTAACTAAGTCGACACCACCTTGGATAGGCTTTTTCCTCGTGGGTCCCAAATGTCAGAATCCAAATCTATCACGGCCATGCAGCCTTTCTTATGAAGAATTACAGCCCATTTGGTGTGCTAGCTCAAAATAAGTTTGTGTGTGTTGGCGGGGGCTAATCACTTGGCTTCTGTAATGCACAATGAGCTCAAGTAGCCGGCGAGAGTGATGTTATTTTCCTTGGTTGGGATTTGTTACTATATTTCTCTCTTAATTAAAGAAATGGCAAGCCATTTGCCTTGTTTCAAAGAAAATATGACAGTCACAGCTGAGTTGAAAAGGGAAACAACATCTAACTCCAGCTTACAAACTGTACAAAAGCATGAGGGTTAATTGTTCACCAGGTTTAGACAAAACCCAGATTGAAAAGGGCAACAACATCCAACTCCAGCACTATTTTTAGCAATCACAATCAAATGGGTCGGTCAGGTCCATACAATGAACATCCTGGGTCATAAAATTTACTGGATGGTGACCACAAGAAGTTGTAAATAGAAGCCTGATATGTTCAGAAGCCCTTTTGTCCAGCCGAAACTCCTTTTTTGCCCTTTGACATACCCACCTGTCAAAACCATGCTACTGGTAAACTTAAGCCTGATGGACAATAGTAACCTCGCATTTCAGCAAGAAGAATGTGACAAATCTAGTGTTTGCATGGTTGGCTACATATCGTTCCAGCATTATTGTCTTCAATCGATTGTCATGAGAACTGAGAAAATCCCGGTGCTTACGAAACTACCAATTGTTTATACCTTTCTTACCCTGTCTTGTTGCCTAAATAGGCATGGAGATTGAAAACAGTTAAGGTCTAAAAAAAGAGTGTTGAAAGAGCAACAGCTGAACGGTTAATTCTAGTACACTATATGCGGGCTTCCAATGTGCGTGAAATTATCACCTTTATATACAACTTCTCCAGACATGGAAAGTAGTGCAGCAAGCCAATAATCTTGTTCAGATAAAAAATATTCATATTGATATATAAGATCTTGACAGAATTTAGCACCATTAATAGGCTATCCATGGACAAACTCTTCATTAAGCATAGAACTTAATATTAGTACAAAAAGTGTACTCCAACATGATATAGAACTTATGCGCAGAAGCTTAAAATGCAGCTTATGATTACAAGTATAGATGATAATATACAGTCCTAAATAACTGTGGAGCCAAACACCATCTTGAAATGAGCACAAAGATCATGTATTACACCCAAGGTCTCTAGTTTAGGCGCATAGACGACAGTTATTTGCGAAGGTGAATAATGAGAATGAAGGATCAACCTTTGAAGTGAAGGGGCATCTTCAATGATGAGCTCCATTCTGTCAAAAGAAATTCCAATTCTTACAAGGTTACATGACTTTATTTGGAGACAACTGATTCTAACTATCAGAACATGCACCAAGCACTCCAGGGCAGGGCAACTGGAGTGGATGATGCTGTGCAATGAGGCCTGCGACATATGAGCCCGCACAAGTGAAAGTTTTTTGAGAAGTGGGAGTTGAAGATTTTGTACTAGATTGTCTGGTAGTTTGCACAGCGCAAAGGTGGCGGTGTGGAGAGAGGAGGAAAACCGAGAGATGGACATCGGTGCTGAGGGAACAAGTACATGGCGTTCGATGTGTGGTAGGTGATTTCTGGGGGAATAGTAGAACTCAAGCAGCTGTAGTTTTCTAAATTCAGGGGATTTCAGCCAGACGTCCACCGTGCAGGGAATGCATAGGTAGCATGCCGAGATCCAAAGGCCTGAACGGAGCCCTGGTGAGAGGAGATGATGGCTTCGGGGAGTTCAAAATCATTAAAGAGAGATAGGCCATGACATTCGAGATTAAGAGGCATGGCATGCCATAGAGGGATTCACCAAGATGCGAGTACTTGGGTGCGGCAGCCATCCTTAGTGGGGAGAAGGGAGATGATGTCCCCAAGGATGGCGTTCGGGAGATCGCTAATGAGGTCCGCCCGAGATTCTTCGGGTTCCTCAGATCCAGGGGTTGGCCCTCACCACTTCTCCCCGTGCTACCGGGTGCGGGATCTACAACATGCGTCACCACTAGTGGGAGCCTCATCTTCTTGGCACTGGGGTTATCCGACTCCATTTTCCTTGCGGGCGTCACATCGAGCTCATGGATTTGAGCAGAGTAACGAATGACAAGCCTAGTTGTAGTGCGAGTCAAGAAGAAGGGGAGGTGGGGTTTTCTGTAGCAGTGAGGAAGAAGGGGAGCTGGGGTTTTCTATAGGAGTGAGGTGAGGAATTTGGGGGTACGAGTGGAGCGAGCTGACATGAGGTGGGTGGGAGTCAGGAAGAAGAAGAGCACCCAGGTTTTTTTGGGGGGGGGGGGGTGTGCTGGGGAGCGCCTCTCATTAAGTAAATATGTGCTTTTGAATTGATTTTATTATTTAGGGTGGATGGGCTCTTTTGTCTTGGGCCCAGAGAAACAATTACTACTAGTACAGTGGAGACACTCTACCGCTACCCAGAAAAACAATGACTACTAGTACAGTGGATACACTACCGCTTCTGGCTCCTCGGTCGTCGAAACAGCTCCTGCTACCGAATGTCATTTTACTTCGGTTGACCGACATGTTGGTCATGCAGTGCGCGGGCCCAGATGGCAACCACCAAATTAGAATGCGGTATGCAGGCGAAGAGTCGCCCCGGTCGTAGCGCGACAGTAATGAGCCGTCATATCACAAAACCCCACCTCCCCGCAGTCTAAGTTGGACGGACGAAGCAACCATCATTTCACTCGTCATCTTCAAGAAAGCCAACACTCTCTTCTGCCATTATTCTTCTCTCCCAACGAAGGGAAGGTAAGCGCATCTGTGATGTTGGTATATTTTCTTTCAAAATAAACCATTTGCAAAGCAGTAACCGATCCTCACTCTCTTTTTTGTTTCATTGTCATTGTGATTGTGTTTTCCTTTTGGTTATCTTTTATTCGTCAGTTTCATGATGGATGAAGGAGAATCGGGCAAAGATCTGCCAAAGTTGGAGCAGACGCGAGAGGCTGATACCCACAAGACACAGAGCTTGAAGAAGATGAAGGCCACCACCGAGCTGACCCCAGATACGCTCAAGGCCTATACTGAGATGGTCAACGCCATGTTTTAGGTTACATCCCCCGTGGCCCTGCAAGAGCAGTTTTCCCCCTTTGATGATGTGTCCCGCCCGCTGAGCGACTCAAGGTGATTTTATTCTTTGCCGATCTTGATTGTGGTTTTTCATCTAAGTATGTGGTGATAAATAATGCAAGATTTATTAGCTCCGATGCCAGGCTACCTTCCGTGTCATGCGTAATTTTGACTCTACATAGTGGTTTAGATAACTTGTGTTTTTTATATGGAAAGTAATACAAAATTCGTTTCTGTTTCAATTAGGGCCCTGATGCAGACAAGGATTGTGTGGTTGTACATGTCACTCGCTATGAGGCTGATGACCTGAATATACACACTGGCAAAACAAAGCTTTTAGGATGTTCAATCCTGGAAGCTAGTTGCACTTATACCAAAGACGATATGTATTCCAGCCACACTGTAGTCAGGTGTGTTGTCCAGGGTGTACTGAAGCACAATAAGTTCAAAGACACTCCTTCGTTTATGAGGCATAATGTTCTGTCAAGCTTACGCAGGAAGATGACGTGGCATGCCTCAATAAACAAGTTTATGAGTTGCAAGGCCACAGGGTTATCTTCAAGAAGGTTGACAGGATTGAGCTATTGTCGGACTTCCTCGAGGATGTTCATGGCAAGGTCCGTCTTGTGTCCATCCCCAATTAGATCGATGGCATGAAATAGTTGTCCCAACTAGTGTTTCAAAGTAGTTTGGACTGTGTTTAATTACCCAAACTTGTGTATTTTCGAGCCCTCTGGGGGGTAGTACTCTGTTTGAATCTGTCTATGGGAACTACTGATACTTTTGTGTGCCTGTGAATCATGTGAGAACCCTCATAATTGTTACCGAAAAAGATGCATCCTCACAAGTTTTTTCATGTAATATGGCATGGTAAGACATAAGTTGCCACATTTATCAGACGAGCAGTGTGTGTTTGATGAAATAGAGTACTTGTTCAACAACTTTGCGCCGACGTATACATAGGGTACATCATGCTGTTTAAGTACTTATAAACACTGTTGGTGCTACCTGAGGGAGTACTGGACTAGGGGGTCCTTGGGGTGCCAGCTCATCTCATGTGGGCCGGACTGTTGGGCCGCACCGTATCCGGACCGAAGACCTTTTATGCCTTGGTGTGTACTCCAAGTCAAGATGGAAGATCCGGTGTGTCCTTGATGTAACCAACTATCTGTAAACCCTAATACCCCTGGTGTCTATATAAACCAGGGGGCCTTAGTCCGTAGAGGCTGGAAGAACAATCACCATCCCACTAGTTAGGGTTTAGTTTATCTGATCTCGTGGTAGATCTACTCTGTAACCCCCTTATACACAAGCAATATAATCAAGCAGGATGTAGGGTTTTACCTCTTAGAGAGGGCCCGAACCTGGGTAAATATCGTGTCCCGCGTCTACTATTCCCCATCGATCCAAGATCCATAGTTCGGGACCCCCTACCCGAGATCCGCCAGTTTTGACACCGACATTGGTGCTTTCATTGAGAGTTTCGTTGTTGGATCGATGGAAAGATCAATGGCCACCTACGCCAGAGGTATGTCATCTCCTGGCCGGGCTCTTACGCCCGGCGGCATCATGCCGCATACTGATCCATCCGACCCCCTGGGCCGGGATGGAGGCTTCACCCCGGTCAGAAAATCAGGTTCGAGAGCCTGGAGTTCATCGCTGATTCCCGGGGAGATCTTACTCTTGCCAAGTCGCCTTCTCCCCTTGGGCAACCCACTGACCCCGACGCTTTGACCTCGGGGACGGTAACCAATGATGTGCGGAGCCTGGCCTTAGACCTGGATTCCATCAATATGTTGGTTGTGCACCGCCCAAACACTATCTCGAACAAACCCGGAGCAGCCACACTTCGAGTCAGCCCCGAGCGCTCGGGCAGCATGGACCCGGCGGACCTCTCGTCCGTCAATAACCTGCTAGATCAAATTCGAGCCATGGAGGTCTCCGATGGCCAATCCTCGGTCTACGACTGGATTGGGCTCAAATCCGATAACAGGGAAATTCACACCCCGCCCATTATGCACCTCGTCGCCACCATTGAGTTGGCCGAGGGTTCACTATCGCCGAAGCTTAAAACAAGTTGCGTCTGGATCGACGATCGGGTTTCAAGCTCAGAATCCGGTGATCGCCCTGGACCTAAAACATGGCTTCAAGTCTTCATCACTGTTCGCTGACAATGCGGATGCCGGATCCAACACGTCAAGTGCTTCAGGGGTCGCGGATGCCACCGTTGGAGTTCCGGAACACAACCTGGGGTAATGTGAAATGTTCTCCCACCCACCCCATGTCATGTACTCCCTAGACAATTTGGGCCCTCCAGACATCTGGGATTTGATGTACATGAAACAGCAGCCTGGAGAGACAGTACACCATTACTGGGCTAGATTCCTCTTGGTAAAAGAAAAAATCACAAGCTACCGTGATCAAGACATAATTACGACCTTTCGGTCTAATTGCCGAGATGAAGGGCTTCTGAACGCCCTCGCCCGCCACCACATGCAAAGCCTCGCTGAGTTATTGGACTTGGTATGCAAATACTGCATCATGGAGAGCACCTGGAAAGAACAACAAATGCGCGTGGAGTCAAACCACGCCGAACAACCAAGTACAATCCGGGAAAAGCATGCATACGCATAGTGGTCGCCCGAACACGAGCCCGCTGAAAAAAGAAACAGACCCCTCACTGGACCCAGATCGGTCCTGGAAGAGCTACTGGATAAGCCATGCCCCATACACTCGGCCTTACTAAACACAAATCCAACTCACAGGCTTCAAGCCTGCTGGGTTGTTAGACAGGTCGCCAAGAGTGGCGAAGCCATACTCCGCCTTCAAACTCCCACTAGAGGATCAGAGATGCCCTCACCCAAGGACAATAACATCCTAACCATCTATGAAATGTTCTCCTTGAACAATCAGAGGAAAAAGAGCCCTTCGAGAGTTCAGTAAAGTCCATCAGGTCACAGTAGCAAGCTCCTAGACGGACACCCCCATCACCTTTGATGCAGAGGACGAACCAAGCAGGCGACCCATCCGAGCACCCGCATCATTAGTCCTCGACCCCTTTGTGGATGGCTTCAGATTAACTAAGGTGCTTATGGATGGATGCATCAGCTTAAGTCTCATTTACGAGGATACCCTCAACAAGATGCAGTTCGACAGATCTCGAATCGAACAAAGCTACACTACATTTCGAGGAATCATCCCCGGCAAGGAGACGCGCTGCTCCAGACGAGTCACTCTGGATGTAGTGTTCGGCACTCCAATGAACTATAGGACCGAAGAGCTACTCTTCCACATTGTGCCCTTCCATAGCGGATACCATGTCTTATTGGGGTGTGACGCATTTTTGAAGTTCTAGGCCATACCCCATTACGGGTACATGAAACTCAAAATTCCAGGGCCCAATGGTGTAATCACAATAGCCAGCGACCCGGACAAGGCCCTATGAGCCGAAAACAAAATAGCATCCCTGGCCCTCAAGGCACTATACGAGGCTCTAGCAGCCGAAGAATTGACCACACTACATACAGTTGTTGATAGAGATGATGTCACTCTCAACAAAAGACCCTAGTCTACATCTTTCAAACCAGCTGACGAAACCGTCAAGTTCCAAGTACATCTGACGGACCCCAATAAAACAGAGACCATCGGAGCACAGCTGGACCCGGAGGTCGATGAGGCGCTGCATGCATTCCTGCGAGAAAATTGGGACATATTCGCCTGGCACCCATCGGATATGCCAGGTATCCCACACAGGCTGGCAAAACACAGCTTGAACATACTTAAGGGCTTCAAGCCGGTTAAACAGACGCTCCGCCGATTTTCCAAACCCAAGTGTCAAGCCATGGGGGAAGAATTAGCTAAACTACTCGAAGACGGATTCATCAGAGAAATCAAACACCTTGACTGGCTGGCAAATCTGTTCATGGTACCTAAAAAAGACAAATCCTGGCGGTTGTGCGTCGAATTCAAAGACGTCAACAAGGCTTGCCCTAAGGATCCCTTTCCTCTGCCCCAAATAGACCAGATCATCGACGCCACCACCGGACACGACTCGCTATGTTTCCTCGACGCCTACTCGAGATATCACAAAATCAAGATGAAGGAATCCAACCAACTAGCAACCGCGTTTATTACACCCTACGGACCATTCTGCTTCAACACAATGCCCTTCGGGTTAAAAAACGCAGGTGCAACATATCAGCGCATGATTCAAACATGCCTGGAAACCCAAATCAGTGAAACAGTCGAAGCCTATGTGGATGATGTGGTCATTAAGACCAAACATGTCGGCCAGTTGGTCGATGACCTCTGTCTCACCTTTGAAAACTTGAGAACATATGATATACGGCTTAACCCGGATAAGTGTGTTTTTGGACTTCCCGCTGGAAAATTGCTCGGATTCATTGTCTCACATAGAGGGATAGAAGCCAATCTGGCTAAAATACGAGCTCTGTCCCAACTGGCAATACCCATAGAGCTCAAACACGTCCAGAAGCTTGTGGGTTGCGTTGCAGCTTTGAGTCGTTTCATCTCTCGCCTCGGCGAAAAAGCTCTGCCACTTTACAAATTACTCAAAAAGACCAAAAACTTTGAATGGACTGTTGAGGCCACTACCGCTATAGAGTAGATAAAGACTCTACTCGCAGGCAACCCCATTTTGACAGCACCGGGCATAGGTGAACCCATGTTACTATACATTTCAGCCATGAACCAGGTCGTGAGCGTCGTATTTGTGGTAGAACGGGAGGCAGAAGGACACAAGTTCCAGATACAAAAGCCTGTCTATTATGTATCAGAGGTGCTCACCCCGTGCAAATCTCGATATCCGTACTACCAGAAGATCGCCTACACAGTATTTATGGCATCCTTTAAACTCCGACACTACTTTCAAGAGTGTTCGGTCATCGTGGCATCTGAAGTACCCTTGAATGACATCATCAACAACAGGGATGCCACAGGTCGCATTGCCAAATGCGCTATAGAGCTCCTACCTTTTGAAATTGTCTACAAGCCACGCCGATCTATTAAGTCTCAGGTACTAGCCAATTTTCTGGCAGAATGGACAGAAGCCGAGCTTCCCCGAGAATACAACACGTACTCACACTGGACAATGTAGTTCGATGGCTCCAAGATGCTGGCCGGGCTGGGGGATGGCGTATTCCTGACATCCCCCATCGGCGACACTATTCGGTATGTACTGAAGATCATGTACACGGACTCCAACAATGCAGCCAAATATGAGGCCCTATTGCACGGTCTTCGGATGGCAACGTCAATGGGTGTTCGGCGGCTCGAGGTACGGGGAGATTCCAACCTCGTCATCTCTCAAGTCAATGGCGAATTCGACGCCAAAGACCCAAAAATGGCGGCATACCAAAACATCATCTTAAGAATATCAGCCCGGTTCGAAGGGTTAGAATTCCACCACGTCTCTAGAGACAGTAATCAAGCTGCAGATATCCTCGCCCGCATGGGCGCCAAGCATGACCCTGTCCCTGTAAACAACTTTCTGGAGTGGCTTTTTAATTCATCCGTGGTGTGGCAGGACGGGATCAGGATAGAGCAACCAATGGGCCCGAACAAATCGTCCCTCCGGCCATTTTGTCAGACGACGACATCATCGGTGGCTCGACAGTTGAAGAAACCACTTCGGCTCATGAGGTCATGGCCATAATCGCACCATAGACAGAGCCCTTCCTTGCCTACCTGATACTGCAGGAGTTCCCCAATGATCAGACCGAGGCACGACACATAATCCGGTGCTCTAAAGCCTACAAGGTCCACGAAGGTGAGTTATATAAGAAAAGTTCTACTGGAGTCCTACTGCGGTGCATACCGGAAACAGAGGGGCAACAACTTTTGGCCAAGATACATGCTGGAATGGGCGGCCACCACGCGGCAGCTTGGGCCCTGGTAAGCAAGGCCTTCCGAGCAGGGATTTTCTGGCCTACCACCCGCCAAGACACCCGCACTCTAGTCCATTATTGTGTTGGATGCCAGCTATTCGCTAATCAAAGCCACATGCCCCCCATGGCTCTCTGGACTATACCAATCACCTGGCCTTTCGCAGTCTGGGGATTGGACATGGTTGGACCACTCAAAGGGGGAACCAAGAAAAAGAAATACCTACTGGTTATGGTCGACAAATTCACTAAATGGATTGAAGCAAAACCAGTAACCTCAGCAAAGTCCGGACCAGTTATCGACTTTATATCCGGCATGGTACACCGTTACGGTGTCCCTCACAGTATCATCACGGATAATGGATCCAATTTCACGGCCCAGGAAGTCAAGGACTGGTGCGCTACTATGGGCATCAAGCTCGATTACGCTTCGGTGTACCACCCGCAAACCAACGGACAGGTTGAGAGGGCCAACGGACTAATCATGAGCGGTAATAAGCCTCGCCTAGTCCGTTCCTTGAAACAATCTGATTGTCACTGGGTGGAGGAACTCGACTCCGTGCTTTGGGGACTGCGCACTACCCCAAACCGATCAATGGGATACATACCTTTCTTCATGGTGTATGATGCAGAAGTAGTCCTACCTTGTGATATTATTCACGCTATACCTCGAGTATGCATGTATGAGGAAAAGGAAGCCGAGTTGGATCGGCAGGATGACCTAGACACTTTGGAAGAGGAGCGGGACATCACTCGGGCTTGTTCTACATTTTATCAGCAGTAGGCTCGACGCTACCAGAGCAGGGAAGTTCGGGCGAAGGCATACAACATTGGAGAACTCGTCCTCTGCCTCCCCGAGAAGGAAAAGAACAAGCTCTCGCCCAAATGGGAGGGCCCTTTCATAATTGATGAAGTGTTAGCAGGAGGAGCGTATCGTATTCGCAACCCGGCCGATAACCACCTCGAACCAAACCCCTAGAACGCAGCCCAGCTCCGGCGCTTCTACGGCTAAAGATGCTCACGTCAGTCCACTACCCCTTTCCTCATTGTAAATTTCTTCTTTTTTCTGGAGAATTAGCATCTCCCGGGCCCTGTTCAGATAAACCGAATATTTTTTAGGCCCTCTTCATCGCACATTTTCAAATGTAACACCCAGATTTCACCTTGGGGCTGCTTTAAAGCAGCCAATCAATATATTCCAGTGCATGTAATCGTCTCTATCGTGTTTGCACTCTCCCGAATACCTCTTCCGCCATTATATGCACCAATTTGACTTAAGTTTTTGGCAAGTTGGGTTGCCTGGCTCCTGTGCTTACCCCCTACATTTCCAATCGTTCAGCTAGGGGGTAAAGGGAGCACCTCTGCGATTGCTACGACTGGTTCAGCCGTGTACGTACCTCACACGGGTGAAGCTGAAAGCTAGCGTTCTTAAGAACACAATGGGTCGGCAAAGAGGAAAACTATAATACTCTTGGTGTTCGTCACCAACGCTCGAGGATTCAGCCCCTACACCAATTATTCGCATACTTTGGGTATCCGCATACAAACGTCTGCACTTGGCATGACGAACCCGAAGAAAGGAACCCATAGAGGAACTATTTTCTTCAGAAGATGTTTCTTACATTAAACAATAATATCTCCGCATGTATTTTTGTCTGTTCGCAGCCAAAGGCCGGATTGCCTAGTTATCGGAAGTGATTTTCCTGCTTACCTCAAGTCACATAGTACGGAACACTCCCCGATCACTGGACGGGGAGGTAAAAGCCGATGGCCGGTTAAGACAATGTTTCATAGTTCGGATCGAGACCGTTCGATGTAAAGTACATAGTTACATAGAATCAAACACATCACTCTTTGTCCACATTGTCTATTATGCTCTCTAAAGCACAATCCCGTTGGGACAATCGAGCTGCAGGCATCACTTGGTCATAAACCAAATGAAGGGGTATTTCCTGCCCATCTGGCCCTACTGGTCCAACATGAGCCATATGGCTGAGCTCCCTTAAAGTGATTCGCCAGTTCGGCCAAATCATCCGGCGCCACTTCGGTCGACTATAATGCCTTCACCATGTTATTCATAGCCTTTCAAGCTTTCTCATGAACCACAAACAGTTCCTTCAACACATTCCCGCCAAAGGACAGGACTTCCTCTCTAGGCTGGCCAGTCAGGAGACCTAGCATCAAAGCATGGCATATCTTTTACATTTAAGCATGGTGCAAGTCTATACTTATCCAATGTTCACGGACAAACTTACTGAACATGCCGCTTCTCAAGCTCTGGTTTTCTCCGCGAACTTGCATCAATTGACTTTTTAGACTCTCCAGTTCTTCGGCCTTTTGCTGGTTCTCCTTCTTCAGTTTGTTAGTCTCCTCCTGGCTTCGTTTCAAAACCTGAAGACCGGCTTGATGCTATGATTCCGCATACCGTTGAGTTTCTTTGGCGGCGTCCAGGTCCTTTTGTAGTTGACCTATGGATTCAGCTGCTATAAAGATAGCCGGTGTTAAACAAAGCGCGATGGCATTATCCATGCAAGTTTGGAGCTTTCCCTCACCATGGGCCTCGCTTGTGAACTTCTTCGCAGCTTCCAATTCGACTTCCGCATCAGCCAACCGTGTTCGGCTTTGCTCCAGGTCCTCGATTTTTTTTTATTCCGGTCCTTTAAGGCCTACAGCAAACGATAAACATTTCTTAGACCCTTAACTTGTCCCGCCCAATTCAAGGCTCGGGGGCTACTGGGTTAGTATTTATAGTTGGTTGTTGGAACTCATTCCTTACCTGCATATCAGCTGACAAAAGATTGGAAATTCCCTCGAGACCTGTTCGGGCCACTCCGAGATATGCGTCGACCGAATTGAAAGCATTAAATTCTTGGTCGGTAAAGGTGGCCTAGCACATGGATTCCTTTCGTCGCCGATGATTCATCACACTTTCAACCTCTGAATTGGTAACTGAAACATCCTCAGGATCTTCCACAGGCTGATGTATTGTGGGATCCCCTGCATTAACCTTCGCCCGCATTGAGGGTCTTTGGCCACTCCCAGACACTCCCTTGATGTCTTCGGACAGTTGGGGTGGTACCTTCTTCCTGTTGACCCGGATTGAATTTCAGTGGAGCCCCTCATAGATGAGGCCAGTGATGAACGGATGGTAATCTTAGAGCATATTACCTTTTTTTTCCGAAGATGCAATTGGCATGGTCGCTTTCTGTTTGGAGGCTCCTTTGTTGGCCAGAACTGACGCCGCCTCCGTTGGTGTTCGGCGTGTGGTACAGTGGCCCTTGGGAGTAGAAGTTAGCGTAGCCGGAGTAGCGCAAGGCGAACACTTTGTTGGAAAGGAAGCCTTCTTGCTACTTACGGCGGAGGAGGGGAGGAGCCCAGGATGATCGGCTGTGATGGCCACCTTAGAACCATCAAGGATTTCCTGAAAGAAAACCCCGTCCTCAAAGTCAATCGATATCTCCGGGTCCTCGTGAAAGCCTGGGTCGTCGTCACGAGAATGATCCTACGGTTGAGGAGCGGGGCTGCTGATTCCCTCAACTTGGCGTCTCCAGCTCTGTTCGGAAAAATGATTGAACTGATCAGTATTCGGGTGTGATATCCGAGCTATGTACACAAGTTTAAACTTACACATTCAATGGGGTTCTAGCCCGAGTACCCTTTCCAGTTTCTCGGGTGGGAGAACTCTTCTTCCTCGCCTTTGAATAGATCAGCCAATATGGTGGCCATTGTTGCTTGATTGTCCGGCCCCTGTCGCTGGTAGCGGGACGCGTCACTTGTCCTGTTATAGCTCCACAGGGGGTGCGTCCTTTGTTGGAGGGGTTGCACGCATCGTTCGATCACCGTGGCCATTACGTCGACCATGGCCAATCCACCATGGGCCAACACCCTTACCTTTGCAGCTAGGCACTGCACCTCGGCAGACTCTTCCTGGGATGAACCCTTGGCCCGCGAGTTAAGTTGTTTATTAAGTGGGGCGTCAGAATACACGGGCAGACCCCTCCGAACTGGTTCGAACTGGGGGACATCTTCGATATAAAACCACTCCGAAGACCACTCTTCGGAATCTTTCTTTATAGTCCCAATGGGATATCTAGTGCCGGCTATGCGACACACCTCGGCTCCACCTACTTCAACAATTGACCCCCCATGGGTGCGATGGACGAGGAAGAAAAACTTCCTCCATAGTTTGACATGGGCCTCACAGCCCAGGAACATCTCGTAGAGAGCAACAAAGCTAGAAATATGCAGAATTGATCCAGGGGTGAGGTGGTGGAGTTGGATCCCATAAAACTCTAACATGCCCTTTAAGAATGGATGAATGGGGAATCCTAGACCTCTTAGAAGGAAGGATACAAAACATACCCTCTCATCCTTATTTGGATTGGGAAAGTTCTCTGCCAACGGGTGGGTTGTCTGAAGTCATCCTGGCGCGAACGGGCATGAGATCTGTGGCTGGAAGATACCCTTGCCGCTGGAGGTCGCATAGCTGGAGCCGTGACACGGAGCAGCTGGACCAGTCGCCCGGGAGATGGCCGTGAGGGTGCAAGGATGAGCCAGGGATGCCGGCCATGAGGATTTTCTCTGGCAAGGGTGGGGTTCCTTTCTTGGGTATGGATGGACCACTTGGTGCGCCCTTGTCCTATTTAATAGATATTTTCCTGGTCCCGGGTGGGTGTTTTTGTAAAGACACAAGACTGCTCGCCTTCTGGCAGCTGCACAAAAATCGAGGGTCGCCCTTAACAAAGTTAATGGTAAGGGGCCCACCATGATTTGATGGATCAAGAAGTCATCCAAAACCGAATTGTTGAAGTCAGCCGAACAGGGTGAAGATGAGGAACTCGCCTCACAAGCCGAAGATTTTGGGAATCACGGGATGATCAACAGTTGTGGGCTCTGGCGTTGAAGGTTAGTTCAGGGGCTACTGAGGGAGTCCTAGACTAGGGGATCCTTGGGGTGCCGGCTCATGTCACATGGGCCGGACTGTTGGGCCGCACCGTATCCGGACCGAAGACCTTTTGCGCCTTGGTGTGTACCCCAAGTCAAGATGGAAGATCTGGTGTTTCCTTGATGTAACCGACTATCTGTAAACCCTAATACCCCTGGTGTCTATATAAACCAGGGGTCCTTAGTCCGTAGAGGCTGGAAGAACAATCGCCATCCTACTAGTTAGGGTTTAGTTTATCTGATCTCATGGTAGATCTAATCTGTAACCCCCTTATACACGAGCAATATAATCAAGCAGGTCGTAGGGTTTTACCTCTTAGAGAGGGCCCGAACCTGGGTAAATATCATGTCCCGCTTCTACTATTCCCCATCGATCCAAGATCCACTGTTCGGGACCCCCTACCCGAGATTCGCCGGTTTTGACACCGACACTACCCCACTTGTAAGCAGTTGTGGAAAACAAGGCACATTGGCTTAGCTCACTTCAACACTAAGTCGGCTATGGACCAGCTCACACTCAATACTCTGCTGTCTGACATATAAGCAACTACGTATCTTGTTACAGTGGTTCATGCAGCTAACTAAGGCCACAGTGTACATTCGAAATGTTCACACGCTAGTCCAGCATTCATAAAATACTTCAAAAGCATAAGTTTAGCAATTTTATACATCTCAGTGATTCATAGAACATAACCAACATTTACTAGTTCACAGCAAAAGACAAAGTTGTGAGAAGGTTTACAAATCAGGAAAAATCAAGCAAGGCTTCTCTGAGCAATGGGCCTCCCTAGGCACGCTTTAATTTCCTGGGGTTCACTCTGGTTTTTCTTGTTGCCACCATCCAGGGTTAGGTTCTCTCATTCCAGAATAACCAATTATAATTGTGTTCTCAGTTGGAATACTGAACTGAACCATGTATTGGACTAACCAACTGAACTTCTAGTGCAGTTCCACTAAATTTAAGCACCACTATTTGCAGAAATAAGCAGACCACAATGCCTCTTATCCGTGCACCTGTCCCAAAAACCTCTATGTAGCCGTGCCTGCTAGTCCTCTGGTCATCTTTGATCTGGTAATAAGTGCATTTCCGACTAGGACACAGTGATTGTTTCTCTGCGACACATGACAGGCTCGTCCCTGCACTACAATCAGGAAGTAAACGTACGAATCAGCTTTATTTAGATTGAGGTGGTCTTTCTACCTAATTACTACCATTGTAGGAATACCTGGGACACAGCTGGTTAGACGGTGACAGCTAGGAACATCCATTTGATTTTGTGCAGTTCTATTAAAATTGAGGTGTGTACTTCTGATTGCACAAATAGAAACAATATGGAGACAAACATCCCTGTTTGCGCAAATATGTAATACGGTTATTTAAGCAGTGACAATTTTTTTTGCAGTGGCATATGATTAACAGCAGCATCTCTTGTATTGTAACTGGCACTACATCGATGGTAGGAAAAAGTGCCATTAAGTAAGAAGTAGCATCACATCACATCAACACTGCCTATAGATTAACATGCAGAACAATAGCATTAGTACTACTATCATGAGAGTAACACATGGTCAGTAGCTCCCTGCTCGGTGCAACCAAAATCTGTTGGGGAACGTTGCATGGAAAACAAAAAATTTCAACGCACACGCAAGATCTATCCATGGAGATGCATAGCTACGAGAGGGGGAGAGCATCTACATACCCTTGTAGATCGCTAAGCGGAAGCGTTTATCAATGTGGTTGATGTAGTCGTACACCTTCACGATCAGTTCCGATCAAGTATTGAACATACGATACCTCCGCGTTCAGCACACGTTCAACTCCATGACGTCCTCGCCTTCTTGATCGAGCAAAAGAGGCGAAGTAGTAGATGAGTTCTGGCAGCACGATGGCGTGATGACGATGGTGGTGAAGAACAATCTCCACAGGGCTTCACCAAGCATAACGGAAACTATGCCGGAGGATAAACTAGAGGGGGCGGGGTTGCCGGCACACGGCTTGGTGAATCTTGATGTGTTCCGGGTACTTGCCCTGCCCCTCTATTTATATGTTGAGCCCTGGGGTCGTTTCTTGGAGAAAGAGCATCCTCAAAGTCGATTTAGCCCGCAAGGCAAGAGTCCTTCTCGTACTCCAAGACCAGACTCCACGGTCCTCGGCGTCTGGCCCAGACTCCATGGGCCACGGCGTCTGGCACGTCCCTAGCGTCTGGTCCCTGACCTCCGCAAAACTTCCTTTTGCACCGACTTAAAACCCCGTGGACCTTACCCCTTGGGCCAACCATATCATCCTATATATCAATCTTTACCTATGGACCATTCCGGAGCTCCTCGTCATCTCCGTGATCTCATCCGGGACTCCGAACAACATTCGGTCACCAACATACATAACTCATATAATACTATATCGTCAACGAACATTAAGCATGCGGACCCTACGGGTTCAAGAATGATGTAGACATGACCGAGACGCTTCTTCGGTCAATAACCAATAGCAGGACCTAGATGCCCATATTGGTTCCTACATATTCTATGAAGATCTTTATCGGTCGAACCTTTATGACAACATACGTAGTTCCCTTTATCTGTTGGTATGTTACTTGCCCGAGATTCGATCGTCGGTATCCTCATACCTAGTTCATTCTCGTTACCGGCAAGTCTCTTTACTCGTTCCATAATTCATCATCTCGTAACTAACTTCTTAGTCACTTTGCTTGCAAGCTTCTTGTGATGTGTATTACCGAGAGGGCCCAGAGATACCTCTCCGATACACGGAGTGACAAATCCCAATCTCAATTCACACCAACTCAATAGACACCTTCAGAGATACCTGTAGAGCATCTTGATGATCACCCAGTTACGTTGTGATGTTTGATAGCACACAAGGTATTCCTCTTGTATCTGGGAGTTGCATGATCTCATGGTCGAAGGAATATGTATTTGACATTAAGAAAGCAGTAGCAATAAACTGAATGATCATATGCTAAGCTAACGGATGGGTCTTGTCCATCACATCATTCTCCTAATGATGTGACCCCATTATCAAATGACAACTCATGTCTATGGTCAGGAAATCTTAACCATCGTTTGATCAACAAGCTAGTCTAGTAGAGGCATACTAGGGACTTGGTATTTGCTTATGTATTCACACATGTATTTAAGTTTCCAATCAATACAATTATAGCATGAATAATAAACCTTTATCATGATTAAGGAAATATAATAATAACAACTTTATTATTTCCTCTAGGGCATATTTCCATCAAAATGTGCAATCTGTAAGTGCATCAAGTGCTCCCTTAGTGGTTTTGGAGTATTGAAGAGAAATAGGTTGAGGAACTAATGTGTTTGTGAGTGTACACAGGAAATATAGTCCGTAAAGATTTGGTTTAACACATGGAAGACGACCACTAAAAATGGATTTCTTCAAGTGAAGAACTTGGTGATGAAATTGGTACGACCTTTGAAGAAATTGATGCAAAGACTAGAAGCTTGAAGACTTCTGTTTTTGTAGTTTCCTTCTTATTTGAGTCATAGGAAACCCCGTACTATTAAAGGGGGTCTAAGTGAATCATAGTTCACATTTCCAAAGTGATGCTCAAACCTACACATACACAAGCCGTTTCACGTGAAGCCTTTGGAAATCTCTGAAACAGGTAACGCATTTGCTAGCGATAGTGTTGAAGTTCATTTGGTCGCTGATGAATTTGGTCAAGCTGAGGAGTTAGGATTTCGCCAGTGCGATCTACCTAAAAGTGAGGAAATTGAGTCGACGAATTTAAGAGTTCAAATTCCAACCATTGCTGCACCACGGGCCAGCTGTCGAGTGGAACCTTATCCTGACAACGGTCGAATCAAAGAAGGGCATTTTTGACAATTCATGTCGGGTTGCCCTGGCTATAAATAGCCGCCCCCACAACCACTTGTTGGTCGGCTGCTCCGAGAGAACTTGACACTTGTCATTTGAGATTAACCCATCCTCTGACGACTTTGAGAGAATCATAAGTGAGGAAAAACCCAGAGCCAAAGTGATTGAGCATCACTGAAGAGATTGATCTGTGTGATCTGACGCCTGTTACCTTTCAAGACAGTCATTCTTCCAGATGGTTAGGCGTCTTGTTGTTTGCACACCAAGAGTCATTGTGGTGTGCCGGTAAACAAGTCTGTGAAGGTTTTGGAAGTCTACCTTCAAGACTTACCACGAGTAATTGAGCGAGGTCTAAGTGACCTTCGCTCAAGAGGAATACGGTGAGCACTGTGTGTCCTCTGAGTTCATCTCAGCCGCCTCAACTAGACGTACAGTTGATACAGCAACTGGAATTGGTGTACCAAATCGATGTGTCTTCACCGAGATAACCTGGTTTCAAATTCCTCACCTTCCCTTACATTATTCTACTACTGAAGAATTTGTGATCTATTTTCTGACGAATTTGAAATGAAGACTTTCATCATGGTGTCTTTCATTTCTTCAATTCATAATCTTCATGCTTATATGCTTGTACAATTGCATGTTCTTCACCCTTATGTATCCTGTAAGCATGTTCTCTGATTCTATGATAATTTAGTTTCCTCGCGTTTCTCTTTCTTCACTCTGATCTTCGTCAAGTTCTTCAGAGTTTGACGAATTTCAAAAAAATCTGCCATTCACCCCACCTCTGGGAGTAAACCTGCGCTTTCAATTGGTATCAGAGCAAGGTACTCCCTTGTTCTGTGTAACTTTGGTTCAACCACCTGGAGTTTTAGGTATGTCGACCATAGGTATGATCAAGGTCTCCACTGCATGCCTCATATTTGATGGCAAATACTATCCTTACTGGAAGAACAAGATGCGCGTGCATCTTGAGGCATTTGACAATGATCTCTGGTTCGTCATTGAGAACGGCGTCACCACTATTGGCCCTAGTATCAATGCTGCTCATGTGAAGAGATTCAAGCAACTCGATTCTTAAGCGAAGAACATCATATGTGGACATCTCAACAAAGGACAGTATGTTAGAGTGAGTGCATTGGAAACATCAAAGCTGATCTGGGATAGGCTCTCGAAGGTCAATGAGGGAGTTTCCACTCAATGTGACTCTCGAGTTGATGTGCTTCGCAATCTCTTCAACCGCTTCAAGAGGCTCGACAATGAAAATGTTCAGCAAACTTTCGATCGCCTCACTGATATCTCCAATGAGCTACAGGCTCTCGGCGCCGCTGAGGTCTCTTGACAGCTCCTTTGACATCTTGGCCCTGATGATTCAAGAGCGTCCTGATTACAAGTCACTTGGTCCCGCTAATATTCTTGAGAGACTCAATACTCATGAACTTCAGCAAGCTAAGAAGAGAGATATGTATGGTCCCAGCTATGGACGACCTCGTGCTCTGAAGGCAAAAGCTAAAGCCAAGGCAATTTCTTCATCTGAAGAAGAAGAGTCTGAATGCAGCACTGATAGCAATGAGGAAATTGGCAGAGAGCTGACTATGCTTGTGAGGAAGTTCGAGAAGTTTTCCAAGAGAAATCGCTTTGAAAAGTCTTTAAAGTATGACTTGTAGAACATGGTAGAAGCTTCTGATCGAGACTATAGCAAGAGAACCTATCACAAATGCAAGAAGCCAGGCCATTACATTGTTGATTGGCCCCTCTGGCAAAAGGGCTCAAGAAAGAAGAAATCTAGCAAGGATGACGACTCTGATGACAAAAAGAAGAAGTCCTCAAAGTCTTCATCAAAATCATCATCAAGGAAGAAAAGCACCTCCGACAGAGCTCACGCTTTCATTGGGAAGGAAATGGACTCTGAGGAAGAATCTGAAGAAGCTGAGGATCTGAGGAGGAGTCCGACTCGGGGGTAGCAAGCTTGGCCCTCACAACGGAGTTCACCAGCAAATCCATCTTCGACCATGAAGAAAATGGTGACTCCACTAACCCTAAAGACTGTGCTGATGACTACACTCCCACCTATTGCTTCATGGCAAGAGGCACCAAGGTAACCTCATGAGAAGCTTACTTTAGTACTTCAAGTGATGATGACTCTGAATGTGAAGCGAAACCTAGCTATAAGAAACTGGCTAAAATTGCAACTGAACAACAAACTCCTATGGAAAAGATGCAAAAATTGCTAGACAAAAGTGATGATTTGTTAGATGAGGAAATGGATCATAGTCAAGACTTGTCTGAAGACCTCAGATGCCTAAAGTCACAATATGATGAACTTGAAAGCCGTCATGTGGCCCTCTCAGCCGAACATGAGAAGCTCCCCTATGAATTTCTTAAAAGGAAGCAAGAACTCAAGAAGTTGAGAGCGTCTCATATGATGATCTTCAAAAAGACAATGATTCATTACTCGCTCAACATATCAGCACCACTCAGGAATAATTTGTTGCTCCATGCTTAAAATGCCTTGAACGTGATAATGCAAATTCTTCAGTTGAATGTTCAAATGCTTCATCTACTGCTATATCTTCAAATGTCTCTGTGGTTTCAATCCACTCATCTGAGGAGACCACAAGTGTTACTGACGAAAATGTAGGTCTGAAGAAACTATACATCACAGACATGTACAAAAGCCTCAAAGGGCACCAAACTCTTTGTGATGTGCTCAAGAAGCAAATTCTGAACAGGAACCCTAGAAAAGAGGGTATTGCTTTTGAGAGAAAGCTGAACGTAGATGGATCTTATTGGAAACCTGAGCAGTATCCCAAAATCACATGGGTGATAACCCACAAGTATAGGGGATCACAACAATTTTCGAGGGTAGAGTATTCAACCCAAATTTATAGATTTGACACAAGGGGAGCCAAAGAATATTTGCAAGTATTAGCAGTTGAGTTGTCAATTCAACCACACCTCGAGATTAAGTATCTGTAGCAAAGTGATCAGTAGCACAGTAATATGATAGTTTTGATAGCAGTGGTAATAGTAACAGTAGCAGTAAAAGTGATAGCAATGATTTTGTAGCAGGTGTAACAGTAACAGCAGTAGTAGTAACTTAGCAAGAACAATATGAGGAAAATTCGTAGGCATTGTATCGGTGAATTTGTTGGATGATATTCTTCATATAACAGTCGTAACCTAGGGCGATACAAAACTAGCTCCAGTTCATAAATATAATGTAGGCATGTATTCCGTAAATAGTCATGCGTGCTTGTGGAAAAGAACTTGCATGACATCTTTTGTCCTACCCTCCTGTAGCAGTGGGGTCCATAAGGAAACTAAGGGATATTAAGGCCTCCTTTTAATAGAGAACCAGAACAAAGCATTAACACATAGTGAATACATGAACTCCTCAAACTACGGTCATCACCGAAAAGTATCCCAATTACTGTCACCCTGGGGTTTACGGATCATAACACGTAATAGGTGAATATGACTTGCAAGGTCGGACTTAGAACATATATATAATGGTGAAAACATAAACAGTTCAGATATGAAATCATGGCACTCGGGCCCTAGTGACAAGCATTAAGCATAGCAAAGTTATAACAACATCAATCTCAGAACATAGTGGATACTAGGGATCAATCCCTAACCAAACTAACTCGATTACATGATGAATCTCATCCAACTCCTCATCGATTGTCGGCGTACGACACCTATGGCGTGGATCCCTTTTACGGTCCGGCAGGGAGAGAGGTATGCATGAAGAGCAGATCTAACGATCAACGCAAGGGGATTTTTACCCAGGTTCAGGCCGCTGAGAGGCGTAATACCCTACTCCTGCTTTAGTTTATCGTGGATGTTCAAGCTCAAGCTCCAGGAGTGCTTGCAATGAACAGTATGTTCAAGTAGCAGCTACACATGCAGAATGGGCCAAAGGGTCCCCCTCCCTGTAGCTACGCCTTGGGCATCCTTTTATACATCCAAGGGGTCACCAACAGTGGTGTACAGTACATACATGAGGTGTAAAGTAGCTACAGTGTTTACATACTTATCACAAATGATTTAGGACAAACACATTAAATGCTCCGTTTAGGTGTCCTTACTTTCTTGGGGATGGAAAAAGGGGCCGTCCCATCAGCACCGCTTAAGCCCGTTCACCACTAGAACCATGCCACACATCCAGGAGGACAAAACCCAAATGACAGGCTGGTCACTGCGCTGGAGCGGTGGCAGGGTGGTGGAACCTTGCCGGGTGTGGATCTTGCCGGGTCTTCGTGGGCCATCCCGGCAAGGATCTTGCCGGGAGCCAAGCCTTCGGTCTTCTGTCTTCTGATCATTGGCCTGAATACTTCCTTGATGGTCTTGCATTTGCTTCCAGCTGTCCTCTGGCAGACCTCGCCGCTGGTATGGCTACAACTATCCGTGCACAAGTATGGGGTACTAAAGGACCCAAGCTTTAGTACACCGACACCGACCAGCGAGCCTACGAAGGAATTACTCACTTCCGGTGGGGAGCATCATGGAATTGGTGATGAAGGAGGTTTGGTGATGACGAAGACCAAAGATTCCCCTCTCCGGAGCCCCAAACGGGCTCCAGATCTGGCCTCCCGATGAAGAACAGAAGGTGGCGGCGGCTCCGTATCGTAAAACGCGATGAAACTTCCTCTCCTATTTTTTCTCTGAAAATAGGATTTTATAGTGCTGGAATTAGGGTCTACGGGGCCACCAGGTGGGCACAACCCACCAGGGCGCGCCAGAGGGTGGGGGCGCTCCCTCGTGTATTGTGCCCAGCCAGGGCACCCCCTCCAATGATTCTTGGTCCCAGTATTTTTTATTTATTCTGAAATAAATCTACAAAAAGTTTCATTCCAATCCGAGAACTTTTATTTCTGCACAAAAACAACACCATGGTAGTTCTGCTGAAAACAGCGTCAGTCCAGGTTAGTTTCATTCAAATCATGCAAATTAGAGTCCAAAACAAGAGCAAAAGCGTTAGGAAAAGTAGATAAGACGAGATGTATCAACTCCCCCAAGCTTAAACCTTTGCTTGCCCTCAAGCAATTCAGTTGACAAACTAAAAGTGATAAAGAAAAACTTTTACGAACTCTTTTGTTCTTGTTTACATAAATAAGCTTAAGTAGCACCCATGTTTTCAGCAAAGATTATGACTAACCATGTCAACAATAAATCTTAGAAATTATATTAACTCATATCAATGACATAATCAACTAGAGAGCAATAATAAGATATCTCAAATGACAACACTTTGTCAAAACGATCATTATATAACATGACGACAATGGTATATCGCTACCCCTTTCTGAGACCGCAAAACATAAATGCAGAGCACCTCCAAAGTTCAAGCAGCGACTAAATGTTGTAATTCATGGTAGAAAGATCCAGTCATGATGCATTCAACATTAACTATACAAAATGCATGAGGATGACAATAGTGCTCTCAGATTTGGTGCTTGTTTGAGAAGGTGATGACTCAACATAAAATTAAATAGGTAGTCCCTTCGCAGAGGGAAGCAGGGATTTGCAGAGGTGCCAGAGCTCAAAGCTTAAAACAGAGATAAATATAATTTTGGGAGGTACACCCTTCCTGTCAACGTTATGACCAGGAGTTATCAATATCTTCCATGCTAAACACATTAGTGGCGGTTCTCAAGCGATAAAAGTAAAGGTTTACTCCCCCTCCACTAAAAACACACTCCACGGCGAGCCAAATCCATGTGTACCGTCCATACCAACATTAGTCCTAGGGGAGTTTTGTTTAATTATTTGTAATTTTTGAATTCGGGACTGGGCACCCACATATCAAATTATCAAAGTAGCGAACGCGAATCAAACCAACATGATGAAAGTGAGTAGACGAAATTCCCATGTGCCCTCAAGAACGCTTTGCTTATTATAAGAGACCGTTTTGGCTTGTCCTTTGCCACAAAAGGATTGGGCTACCTTGCTGCACTTTATTTACCATTACCATTACTAGCTTGTTACAAATTATCTTGCTATCAAACTACCTATTACCGACAATTTCAGTGCTTGCAGAAATTACCTTGCTGAAAACAACTTGTTATTTCCTTTTGCTCCTCGTTGGGTTCAACACTCTTACTTATCGAACGGTCTACGATTGATCCCCTATACTTTTGGGTCATCATGAATTTTTCAGGTGCCATTGCCAGGGAGTGAAGTGCTCCTGGTAAGTGGAAATCGGTAAGGAAAAATTTATATTACGTGCTGAAATTTATTGTCACTTGTCACTATGGAAAACCATCCTTTGCGGGGTTTGTTCGGGGTATCTTCACCACGACCGGAAACACAAAGAGTTGACCCTCAACCTACTGCACCTACTGAAAATATTGGTTATGAAATTCCTGCGGGTATGATAGAACAATTGTTAGCTAATCCTTATGCAGGAGACAGAACTAAACATCCTGATATGCATCTTATACATGTGGATAAATTTGTGGATTATTTAAGCTGGCAGGTTTACCCGGAGATGAAGTGAAGAAGAAGGTTTTCCATTTATCTTTGAAGGGAAAAGCATTGACATGGTATAGTGTCGGTGCAACAAACCCTGGGTCTATTGCCCAGACCATGCACAGGCCCGAGATCAAGATTGCAGCATCCAAGACAAGGCCAAGGTCAAGACATAGGCCCTTTGAGGAATCAAAGGGTAGGTTGAGAAGACCAAGTCAAGCCAAGGAGAAAGACACCGCTAAGGGAAAACATCCCTTGCCGGGCAGGAGAGCCTGGCGAGGTCAAGGTTGCCCCAGAAGCAAGCTTCAAGACCGCCCCGGCAGGCCTGCCGGGTCCTACGAAGGCAAAACACCCCGCCAAGGCTTCACCGCTCCACCTCACAGCGACGCAAGTCATCGATCGGTGCGGTGTCAAGCCCCAAAGTGACTAAGTGGCTGCCTTTTGCTACATGGCAGCCATTTCCTACAGGAATCGCCTCCAAGTGACACCCGTCCAGCAACGTGTCATGCAGACAGGAGAGAAGGTGGCCAAACAGCCCGGCAAGGCGTGCCGGGCAGGCCATGATGTGATGCTAAGCGGCGCATTTAATACGTTCTGCTCTATCTGTAGAGTAGATATGATAGCACGGCTTGCTATCTAATCAGTACACAATGACTGATTTGCCACTGTGGTGACCACTTGATCTATAAAATGAGGCCCATGGCAACCATAGAAAGGATTCAGACCCTTGTACACTCGTAAGCGCGTAGCTGCTCTCGCCCCGAGGCAACCCTGCCGGGCAAGAGCGTTGCGTTTCCACCACCATCCACTATCAATCCACCAAAGCAGGAGTAGGGTTTTACGCCTCACGACGGCCCGAACCTGGGTAAAACTGCTCGTGTGATCTCTGTCGCGCTGCGCTGCACTCCTCCACTCTTTGTGCAACGTGCTCAGTCCCCCTGCCGAACCAAAAGGGGCTCGTGGCCCTATAGGTGGCTGTGGTTTCCCACAACATCCTTGGCGTGCCAGGTAGGGGAAGCGCTTGCGCGAACCCGAGAAGTGTACGTAGCGCATCATCTTCACCGCCATCTTCTTCATCAACGGCTCCATCATCCATGGCGCCCAAGAAGAAGCCCGGAGCCGCAGCTCATCCATCCTCCTCGAAGGCGCCGCCACACGCGACCGGCGACGCTGCGGGGGCTACGTGGGCACGTGGGGGTGTGGACATGACGGGGGACGTGGTCAGCGCAGGCCGCGCCATTACCACCTCCCCTGCGGCCGAAGTAGGAGCAGGAGGCACCGACGAAGGATAGCACCAACAACATCCCAGCGGCCATGCCCCACGAGGTACAGGAGGAGAGATCATTCCATCTGCACCTCCCCGTCCGGTCGAGGGGCACAGCCGCAGCTGGGGTACTCGCTCTGGGGGGAATCGCAACTCCCCGACCGCTCCCGCCGCGGGTGCGGCCACAGAGCATGCGCCACCCCCAGAACGAGCCGACCCAACTGCTACGCTAAACGGAGCCGCTGGCCCTCAAGCGCCCCCACCTCTTCACCACGCCATCCAGGCGGCTGGCTCACGGCGACGAGAGCACGACGCGACCACTACCGGCACCGTCAGGAGCCGTGCGACGTTACGGTCTTCATTGACATCCATGCCAAGCACCGCTTCGAAAGCCATGACGCGGGCCCAGCTGCTGTTGAAATTTTCGCTAGCAGCCGATCAGATGGATGAGTGGAGAGCCACCATTCAGAGTCTGATTGGCTTCGCCGGGGCGGGAGGATCGCAGCAGGCCGGCCTGCCACGGCCTCCCCAGGCCGCGACAACGGCCCACGCTGCTGGCCATGCGGATGGGGCCACTCCTACGGTGCAGTCCCCTCCACAGCAGCCGTCACGGGAGCCGCGCAACCAAGAACCCGACGACGTCTCAATGGCTTCGTCCGACCCTCGAGCGCGTCAAGGCCAACGGCGAGTCCTGGAGGATAGGCGAGGGAAGGCGCACGTGTCACCACCGAGTGACACTGCGACGCCTACCGCTAGTCCGGTAGGCACGATGGCCCCGACATCGACGAGCCCGCACTCGCTGAAGGTGGGTACCTGCCTTTCGAGGTTGGGTGCCCTGCTTTCACCCGCGAGCTGCGGCAAGTCCGTTGGCCGTCCACTCGCATGTTCAAACCGGAGATACCAGAGAAGTATGATGGGAGACTGAACCAGGCAGAGTTCTTGAGTATCTACACCATCGCTGTTCAAGCTGCTGGGGGAAGAGATGTGAGGTCTTGGCTGATGCACCTACCGAAGAACTCCATTTCGACCTGGGCTGACCTGTGCCATGAGTTCGTTGGCGCCTTCACGGGCGGCCATCAAGAACTAGGGCGGCCCAGCGACTTGCAGCTTCTCCCGCAGTAGGATGGCAAGAGCCTGCGGAAATACATGCAGAGATTTAGCCGAGTCCATAGGAATATTCCAGACATCCACTCGGCAGCTGTGATAGCTGCGTTCCAGTCCAACGTGCGCAATCGTCAAATACTTTCCAAGATGAATGTTCGATTGCCCTAGACTGTGAAGGAGCTTTACACTCTGGTGGATAAGTGTGCTCGAATAGAGGAGGGGAGGAAGCTCCCCGGAGAAGAGGATGGTGTCGACATCGATTCAGAGGACGATGATGAGGCCACCAGTCAAAAGAAGAAGAACAAGAAGCGCAACAAAAGGCGCAAGGACAAAGCAGTGATGACCGTTGAGGGATCGGGCATGCCTAGTACCGGCAAGAAAGCCAAGGCTAAGATACCCGGCAAGGAAGTTATCGCGTGCACTGCTTGCCGGGAAGCCGCGGCTGCCGAGAAGGCTGGGAAAGGCGATGGCCTGTACTCCAAGATCCATCAGACCAAGGGCCACGATCTCTAGAAGTGTCATCAGGTTGAGCAGCTTGTCAAGAAGCAGAGGGCTGAATATGAGAAGCGAGATAAGGAGAAAGGTCAGAGTGGCGCTGGCGGAAAGGGCTGGGGTGACGGAGCATGCCGGCCCGGCAAGGCTCCTCGGAATCAAGGGAAACCCGCCAGAGGCCGTGAGAAGGAGGATTACAATGATGAGAGTGATGGAGGAGATGAAGAGGAAACCAGCGAGCAGGAATTCCAGAAAGTCACTGATGCCCTGTGCATTGACGGGGGGTGTATCTTTGCACTCCTCTCACGGCCAACTTAAACGGTGGACGCGTGAAGTCAATGCCGTGGAGCCAGCGGCAGACTCTCGGAGGCCGCTCAAGTGGTCCTGCACGCCCATCATCTTCGACGAAGAGGACCACCCTGACCGCACCACCGCGGTAGAGTGCTTGCTGTTGTTGGTATCACCAACAATCCGCAACCTCAAAGTCACAAAGATGTTGGTTAACGGTGGGGCCGGGTTGAATCTAATCTCTTCAAAGGTCATCAGCAAACTCCAGATAGCAGAAGAAGAGCTCAAGGTTACTGGTACGTTTCAAGGAATCAACCCCGGCAGGAGTCGTCCTAAGGGGAAAATCACGTTGCCGGTGACATTTGGGGGAGAGTTGAATTACCGGACTGAGAAGATAGTGTTTGATGTGGTTGACCTCCCCCTGCCATACAATGGAATCCTTGGTCGCCTAGCTCTGGCCAAGTTCATGGCGGCATCCCACTATGCCTACAACTCCTTGAAGATGCCAGGGCTGGTGGGCGTCATTTCCATTCCATCAGACGAGAAGGACGCAATTATTTGCGTGGACAAGATGTACCGGGAAGCAGTCACGGTAGAGGCCACTGAAGCTGCAACCCTCGCCAAGGAAAGTAATGGAAAGAAGAAGGCTTACAGGGACGATGGCAAGGAATCCGGGAAGCGTACCTCTTCAGGGTATGCTGCGCCTGTTGATGACTTGCCAGAGAGTTCCAATAGCAAGAGATCCAAGGCTTCTGCACCCGCTGTGAAAAAGGTCCCGGCAGGGCTGGCTGGCACTGATGGTACTTTCACTATTAGCGCCACCCTCGATGACAAATAGGAAAGCGCGCTCATTGCCTTCCTGCGGGAGAATGTCGATGTGTTTGCCTGGCAACCATCTGACATCCCCAGTGTTCCCAGGGAGGTAATCGAGCACCACCTTGCTGTCTGCCCACATGCCCAGCCCGTCAAGCAGAAGGTCCGGAAGCAAGCTTTGGAGCGGCAATAGTTTATTGCCGAGGAGATCAACAAACTTGAGGCAACTGGTCTGGTTAGAGGAGTGTTGCATCCAACGTGGTTAGCAAATCCTGTGGTGGTACGCAAAGCTAATGGGAAGTGGAGGCTGTGCATAGATTTTACGAATCTGAACAAGGCATGCCCGAAGGACCCATTTCCCTTGCCACGCATCGACCAGATTATGGATTCCACCTCCGGGTGTGACCTGCTTTCCTTCCTGGATGCCTACTCTGGATATCATAAGATCTTCATGTCCAAGGAAGACGAAGAGAAGACCGCGTTCATCACCCCATGTGGCACATACTGCTTCGTGCGGATGCCTTTCGGGTTGAAGAGCGCCGGGTCCACTTTCGCAAGAGCAGTCCAGATTGGTTTTGAGTCATAGTTGCACAAAAACGTTGAGGATTATATGGATGATATTGTGGTCAAGACCAAGGATAGATCAACCCTCATTCAGGATTTAGAAGAGACGTTTGCTAATCTGCGCAAGATCAACTTGAAGCTAAACCCAGAGAAGTGTGTGTTTGGGGTTCCTTCTGGCAAGCTACTTGGCCTCTTTGTGTCCCACCCGGGGATAGAGGCCAACCCCGACAAGATCAAGGCTATCGAGCAGATTCAAGCACCCAAGACAGTTAAGGACGTGAGGCATCTGACTGGGTGGTTGCCGCGCTTAGTAGATTCATTTCCAAGTCTGCCGAGCGTGCCTTGCCGTTCTTCAAGATTTTGAAAAAGGCAGGACCCATGGAGTGGACCCTAGAGGCAGACGCTGCACTACAAGATTTGAAGGTCTACCTTTCCTCTGTGCCCAATTTGGTCGCTCCAAAACCTCAAGAGTCGTTGCTGCTATACTTGGCGGCAACTAATCAAGTGGTTAGCGCAGCACTGGTGGCACAGCGGGAAGTGGATGGAGTAGCAGGCATAGCTGGTGTCCCTTCCGGGGAGGAAAGTGAGCACACCCCATCAAGGTCAGGTGCAGATCAAGATGGAGAAGAGCGAAGCAGCGGAAGCAGTTCTCTGGTCACAGCAAAGAAGAAAGTGGTGCAGCGCCCTGTATACTTCGTCAGCTCCCTGTTGCAGGGTGCTAGATCCAGGTACTCTGGCATGCAATAATTGATTTTTGGCCTTGTCATGGCGTCAAGGAAACTGCGCTACTACTTCCAAGCCCACGAGATCACAGTTGTCACCCGTTTCCCTTTGCAACGGATACTCCGAAACCCTGAGGCTACCGGTAGGATAGTGGAGTGGGCTTTGGAGTTATCCAGCTTTGGTTTGAAGTTTGAGAGCACATCAACTATTCAGAGCAGAGGGTTGGCATAATTTATTGCAGAATGGACGCCAACTCCTAACGAAGAGGTGTTGGGGACAGTTATTCCCGGCAAGGAAGCGCCCCAAGAATGGATCATGTATTTTGATGGTGCCCTCTCCCTACAAGGTGCAGGGGCTGGCGTGCTTCTCATTGCTCCCACTGGAGAGCACCTGCAGTACGTCGTCCAGATGCATTTTCCCCGGGAGGAGGGTACCAACAATACAGCAGAGTATGAAGGGCTCCTTGTCGGGCTCAGAGTTGCAATAGAACTGGGGATCAAGAAGCTGATCATCCGCGGAGACTCACAACTTGTGGTGAGATAAGTCAACAAGGATTACCAAAGTCCATTGATCGAGGCATACGTTGAGGAAGTGAGAAAGTTGGAGGAGCACTTTGACGGATTGCAAACAGAGCATGTACCCCGTGCAGAAAACAGCATTGCTGATCATCTGTCGAAGTGCGCTGCGCAAAAGCTCCTTGTGGAACTAGGAAGTTTTGTTCTCCAACTGACTCAGCCCTCCGTATCCCAGGCAACAATGTCCAGAAAGAGGAGGAAACTGGACTCCGGCAAGCCTCTCCTGATAGAACCTTCCAAGGATCCTGACAGAAATCTTGTCGGGCGCAACTCCCCTTCGGTCGCTGAGCTGCATCCTCCCGCCAGGCCACCAGTCCCCACGGTCGAGGATTGCACTCTCACGAATGAGGAGGTGTCGTTAGTCCTCGTTGCCGAGCCACAGGCTCCGCCTTGGGCACGACACATAGTCCATTTCCTCCAAACTGGAGCACTTCCCGTAGAGCAAGAAGAAGCTGAAAGAGTAGCCAGGAGGGCCAGTATGTATCAGTTCATTAATGACGCGCTGTACAGAAGGAGGCCCAATGGTGTGAAATTGAAGTGCATTTGCCGGGAAGGAAGAAAGGAACTGCTGGCGGAGATACACAAGGGTATGTGCGGCTCCCACATTGGATCAAGGGCGTTGGTTGGGAAAGCTTTCCGGCAAGGATTCTACTAGCCCACAACCCTCCAAGATGCGGTCGAGCTTGTCACCAAGTGTGAAGCCTGCCAGTTCCATTCCAAGAATATCCACCTGCCTGCCCAAGCTCTTTAGACAATCCCTTTGTCAGGGCCGTTTTCGGTCTGGGGGCTCGATATCCCCGGCCCTTTCCCCCATGCTGCCGGGGGCTTTGAATTCTTGTTCGTTGCAATCGACAAGTTTACAAAGTGGCCGGAAGTAGAGCCCGTGAGAAAGGTGACTGCTCAGTCAGCTATCAAGTTCTTGAAAGGATTGGTGTGCCACTTCAGAGTTCCTGCCCGGATCATCACTGACAACGGCACCCAGTTCATGGGTCGCGCCTTCATGCAATACGTTCATGCCCTCGGGAGCAAAATCTCGTTCGCCTCTATGGCACATCCAAGGAGCATCGGGCAAGCTGAGAGGGCGAACGCTGAAGTGTTGCGAGGACTCAAGAGGAGAACATTTGATAGGCTACAGAAGTGTGGCAGGCGGTGGATCGATGAGCTACTGGTGGTTCTTTGGTCCCTCAGAACGACACCAAATCGAGCTACCGGGCAGACTCCCTTCTCCCTAGTCTATGGGGCAGAAGTAGTTATCCCCACGGAACTCATTTATGGGTCACCTCGAGTGCTTGCCTATGATGAAGTAGCGCAAGATCAGCACCAGTGTGACAACGCTGTGCTACTTGAGGAGGACCGTCTCCGGGCTGCTACGCGTGCCGCACGCTATCAGCAAGCCCTGCGTCGCTATCACAGCCGCAGTGTTCATGCCCGGTGTTTTGAGGAAGGCGACCTTGTCCTTAGGCGTGTTCAGTCTGCCAAGGGTGCAAACAAGTTGACGCCGAAGTGGGAAGGCCCTTACCGGGTAGTACGAGTCACCAGACCTGATGCAGTCTATCTGGAGACCAGAGATGGCATTCAGTTGCAAAACTCATGGAACATTGAGCATCTCCGCAAGTTCTACCCATAAGGCGCAGCTGTCGGGCCCTGCCCGGCAGCCACCCTTTTGTACATGCCTTGCCTCTGTTGCATGTAACCCCTTGTACAAAGCCAGGCGCAGACCCTGAGCAACAGAGAAATAAATGAAGCGGTGGGGGGGCCCCGACAAATTGCATGCATGCATAAGAGCATTGCATGTTCATGTAGATAAGATCGCATGAGGCATCATTTTCATCTGCATCAAACTACAGGCTCCTACCGTGGATTCGGTCCCAAAAAAGGAGAAGAGAAGGCAAGCCTACATTGCGATCCCCCGCAAGCCCAAACAGATAAGTTCTCTCTCTTATCCATACGCATTCTGTAAGTAAAAACTTGTGCATAGGAAAACCTCGCCGCATTCAAAACTTAGGTGCTCCCGTCCCTTGACTCAAACGTTGCTTCGGTCGAGGTGGTTGTAGTGGCCTTTGGCGAGAAAGTTGGCGGGGGGCTGGTCCCTCTTTACGATTTGTGCCCGGCAGGCCTAGCCCCGCGGCAGCAAACTGAGGGTACTGGCAGGATAGCCTACCGGGGAAAAAACTTGTTTACTTGAGCGTATAGTGGCATTCTCCCTCTGCATGGGCATGTTACATGCACAAGTGCCCGGCAAGGTTTGTCTTTTTCATTAATATGCTAATCAACAAGTAAAGGCCTTACAGAACATAAACATGGGTAAAAGGGATTACATAATTTGAACTAAAGTTTGGTAAATGCCTACATATTTTAGATTGAAAAAAGATAAGTGCCCCGTGATGCCCTTTCTTGCCCCTCCCCTTCAAGGCACTGCGGCAGGAGGTGAAGAGGGCAAAAGGAGCACCTGGGAAAAAGCCCAGCCTGACCCCGTTGGGTCCCCTAACGAGGAGCCTGGCGAGAGCAGGAGGGCGCGGGCGAAGGTGATGGTGAAGAGATCGGCGGAGACGACCCGCCAACCGCCACAACCAGGGCCAGCAGGACGCGGCAGGGTGAACGAAGCTGCAGCCTGCCGGGGTCCAGCTGGAAGGTTGCTGGAGGAGCCAGGAGCACCACCCCCACCCCTGCATCCAACTCCCCGGCAAATCACCTTGCCGGGGCGGAGATGCAGGTGCAGATGATGGTGCTGCCGCCTGACAGTGACGGTGCGGCTGGTGCTCAGCCGGAGTCAGAGTCATCGCCCTCCCGGCCGACACCGTCGTCATCGCCGTCACTGTCCTCCTTGTTGCTATTGCTCGAGGAGGAACTTTCGTCATCGGTTGAGCTCTCCGCGTAGCACCCTAAACGAGCACCCGAGCTCCCGAAAACCTTGACGGAAAGGAAATCGCCCTCCATAAACTTAAACTTGAGGACGTGCCCTTCCGACAGGCTATGGGCACGGGCAAAGGTCTTCCAGCCACGGCGGAAGTACATGACATGAGGGGCGGGGAAATCAACATCCACCCGTATGATGCCATTCCCGCAGCTCCTGATGGGTAGTCTCAACGCACGCGGTTGTTTGAGCTCCATCGCCCTTGCGAATGGGGTGGGGAGATGAAGGCGGCCACGCGGAGGCTTATACAACCTAATGACGAACTCCAGAGGCTGGTCTCCAACGTGACCTTTCATCGGGGGAGGGGCGGCCAGCGGGGGCGCAAGCAGAGCGCCACCCCGTCCCCCTCGGCCCCGTGTGCCACGATGACCTCGACCTCGTCCTCTCCCACCTCCCCTCGTCGCAGGCTCCGTCCCCGCATCTTCGGAGGGAGGAGGAAGACGCTGTCGAGCAGAAGTTCTCGTTGCCACTTGGGGAGGACCGGACCCCCGACCTCTCACCACGACAGATGTGGGCAACTGCAGAAATGGAGAAGGAAGGAGGTGTGGAGGAACATCTTGCACCACGCCCCCTTTTTATAGGCGGGCTTGGCAGGGGGCTGGGTTTTCTTCATGGAGGTGGCCGCCCCGCTCGGCTAGTCTGGCTCCTCCTTGCCATTAACGGCTCAAAGATTCAAGGCTGACCCCCTGCGCCAATCCACGACCCCTGGCTTTCTGCCATGACACTCATTCCCGCACCCTCCGCATCCGCCACCAATCTTGCGCAATGCATGCAATACATGTGGCAGAAGCACTTGGAGTGGGGAGGGATAGTGGGGTGGCAGTTACCGCCCCGTGAACAAGGGACGTGTGTAACTCCACGGATCGTGGCCCATTATCTCCATCACTGCGGTCAGCATTACGTGACGCATGGGAGAATCGAAAACCGACTTGGGCTCAAATTAATGAAGAAGCAAAGAAGATTTCAAAGGACAAGCAGCTATTTCCTCCTCGCCTGTGCACAAGTTAGGGCCTACCTCGATGACGCCCGGCGGCGCATTTGGGCCAGGCCTGGGGGCTTCTGTCGGTTAAACAAACCCTGGGTCTGTTGCCCAGACCGTGCACTGGCCCGAGAACAAGATTGCAGCATCCAAGACAAGGCCAAGGTGAAGAGATAGGCTCTTTGAGGAATCAAAGGGCAGGTTGAGAAGAACAAGTCAAGCCAAGGAGCAAGACATCGCTAAGGGAAAACCTCCCTTGCCGGGCGGGAGAGCCTGGCAAGGTCAAGGTTGCCCCGGAAGCAAGCTTCAAGACCGCCCCGGCAGGCCTGCCGGGTCCTACGAAGGCAAAACACCCCGCCAAGGCTTCACCGCTCCACCTCACAGCGACGCAAGTCATCGATCGGTGCGGTGTCAAGCCCCAAAGTGACTAAGTGGCTGCCTTTGTGCCACATGGCAGCCATTTACTACAGGAATCGCCTCCAAGTGACACCCGTCCAGTGACGTGTCATGCAGACAGGAGAGAAGGTGGCCAAACAGGCCGGCAAGGCGTGCCGGGCAGGCCATGATGTGACGCTAAGCGGTGCATTTAATGCGTTCTGCTCTGTCTGCAGAGTAGATATGATAAGACTATTTGCTATCTAATCAGTACACAATGACTAATTTCCAACTGTGGTGATCCCTTGATCTATAAAAGGAGGCCCATGGCAACCATAGAAAGGATTCGGACCCTTGTACACTCGTATGCGCGTAGCTGCTCTCGCCTCGAGGCAACCCTGCCGGGCAAGAGTGCTGGATTTTCACCATCATCCACCATCAATCCACCAAAGCAGGAGTAGGGTTTTACACCTCACGGCGGCCCGAACCTAGGTAAAACTGCCCATGTAATCTCTGCCGTGCTGCGCTGCGCTCCTCCGCTCTTTGTGCAACGTGCTCAGTCCCCCCGCCGAACCAAAAGGGGCTCGTGGCCCCATAGGTGTCCATGGTTTCCCATGACATATAAGCTATGCGATGATATTGGATCTTGGAACTGGAATCGATTGAAATTGGAATTTCACCAAAAAAATTATCCTATGCATCTAGTTCATCGTGATCGGAATTATATATATATTTTTTGGCCTTGTGAAGGAGAAAGTATCGCTCTAGATTGGGGGAGGCTTAAGTCAATGTTATATTCATGCCCCAATTATGAGCTCTCAAGAGAAATTATCATTCAGAATTTTTATGCTCGGCTTTCTCGTGATGATCAATCCATGCTCGATACTTCTTGTACTGGTTCTTTTATGAAGATGACTATTGAATTCATTTGGGATCTTTTAGAAAGAATTAAATGCAACTTTGAAGATTGGGAAATCGACAAAGGTAAAGAGTCAGGTATTAAGCTTGAGTTTGATTGTGTTAAATCTTTTATGAATACCGATGCTTTTCACAAGTTTAGCACTAAATATGGACTTGACTCTAAGATAGTAGCCTCTTTTTGTGAATCATTTGCTACTCATGTTGATCTCCCTAGGGAGAATTGGTTAAATATGATCCCCCTATTCAAGAAGAAATTAAATAACTAATTAAAGGTAGAGATGAAACTATCATTTACAATGTTGATCCAGTTGTACCTACTGCTTATATTGAAAACCCACCTTTCCCTGTTAGGATAAAAGAACATGATCCAGTGGTTCGCAAAAGTAATATTAAAGCACCTAAACCCTCTGAACAAATTAAAGTAGAACCTAGTGTTTCTATGGTTAAAGATCTCTTGGTCGAAAATATTGATGGGCATGTTATTTAGTTCTGTGATGAAGCTGCTAGAATTGCCAAACCCGATGAAAAAGATAAACATAGACCTGTTGTTGGCATGCCTGTTGTCTCAGTTAAAATAGGAGATCATTGCTATCATGGCTTATGTGATTTAGGTGCTAGCGTGAGTGCTATTCCTTTTACCTTATACCAAGAAATTATGAATGACATAGCACCCGCTGAAATAGAAGACATAGATGTTACTCTAAAACTTGCAAACATAGACACCATCACTCCACTTGGGATTGTTAGAGATGTTGAAGTCTTGTGTGGGAAAATAAAATACCCCACTGATTTTCTAGTTCTTGGTTCCCCGCAAGATGACTTTTGTACCATTATCTTTGGTAGACCTTTCTTGAACACTGTCAATGCTATGATAGATTGCCAAAAAGAAACTGTCATTGTTAGTTTTGGTGATGAGTCTCATGAATTTAATTTCTCTAAGTTTAGTAGACAACCCCATAATAAATAATTACCTAGTAAGGATGAAATAATTGGTCCTGCTTCTATTGCTATGCCTCCTACTGATCCACTAGAACAATATTTGCTAGACCATGAAAATGATATGCACTTGCGTGAAAGAAATGAAATAGATAAAATATTCTTTGAGCAACAACCTCTCCTTAAACACAATTTGCCTATTGAAACTCTAGGAGGACCTCCTCCACCTAAAGGTGATCCTGTGTTTGAATTAAAACAATTGCCAAACACTTTGAAGTATGCTTATCTTGATGAGAAAAAGATATATCTTGTTATTATTAGTGCTAACCTTTCAGAACATGAAGAAGAATGATTATTAAAAATTCTAAAGAAGCACCGTGCTGCTATTGGATATACTCTTGATGATCTTAAGGGCATTAGTCCCACTCTATGTCAGCACAAGATTAATATGGAACCTGATGCTAAACCCGTTGTTGATCACCAACGATGATTGAATCCTAATATGAAAGAAGTGGTGAGAACTGAAATACTAAAACTTCTGGAAGTAGGTATAATCTATCCTATAGCTGATAGTAGATGGGTAAGTCCTATTCATTGTGTCCCTAAGAAGGGAGGTATTACTGTTGTTCCTAATGATAAAAATGAACTTATCCCACAAATAATTGTTACTGCCTATAGAATGGTAATTGATTTTAGAAAATTAAATAAAGTTACTAGAAAAGATCATTACCCTCTGCCTTTTATTGATCAAATGCTAGAAAGATTATCTAAGCACACAGACTTTTGTTTTCTTGATGGATATTCTGGTTTTTCTCAAATACCTGTTTCACAACCTGATCAAGAGAAAACCACTTTTACTTGCCCTTTTGAAACCTATGCTTATAGATGTATGCCTTTTGGTTTATGCAATGCACCTGCTAGATTTCAAAGATGTATGACTGCTATATTCTTTGATTTTTCTGAAAAGATTTTTGTGGTTTTCATGGATGATTTTTCTATTTACGGAACTTCTTTTGATAATTGCTTAAGCAACCTTGATCCAGTTTTGCAGATATTTGCACAAACTAATCTTGTCTTGAATTGGGAGGAGTGCCACTTTATGGTTAATGAAGGTATTTTCTTGGGGCATAAAATTTCTGAACGAGGGATTGAGGTGGATAAAGCTAAAGTTGATGCAATTGAGAAAATGCCATGTCCTAAATATATTAAAGGTATTCGTAGTTTCCTTGGTCATGATGCTTTCTATAGGTGGTTTATTAAAGACTTCTCTAAAATTTCTAGGCCTCTTACTAATCTTTTACAAAAGGATGTTCCATTTGTTTTTTATGATGATTGTGTAGAAGCCTTTGAAACACTTAAGAAAGCCTTAACTACTGCGCCTATTGTTCAACCACCTGATTGGAACTTGCCTTTTGAAATTATGTGTGATGCTAGTGATTATGCTGTTGGTGCTGTTCTAAGACAAAGAGTTATTAAGAAATTAAATGTTATCCATTATGCTAGCAAAACTCTAGACAGTGCCCAAAGAAATTATGCTACTACTGGAAAAGAATTTTTAGCAGTTGTGTTTGCTTGTGATAAATTCAGATCTTACATTGTTGATTCCAAAGTAATTGTTCACATTGATCATGCTGCTATAAAATATCTTATGGAAAAGAAAGATGCTAAACCTAGACTCATTAGGTGGGTTCTCTTGCTACAAGAATTTCATTTACATATCACTGATAGGAAAGGAGCTGAGAACCCCGTAGCTGATAACTTGTCTAGGTTAGAAAATATTCTTGATGACCTACTACCTATTGATGATAGTTTTCCTCATGAACAACTAGCTGTAATAAATGCTTCTCATAACACTCCTTGGTATGCTGCTAATTACATTGTTGCTAAATGTATACCACCTAGTTTCACATACCAACAAAAGAAAAAATTATTCTTTGACTTAAGACATTACTTTTGGGATGACCCACATCTTTATAAAGAAGGAGTAGATGGTATTAATTAGACGTTGTGTACCTGAGAATGAACAGGAACAAATCCTATGTAAAATGTCACTCCGAAGCCTATGGAGGACATCATGCAGGAGATAGAACTGCGCATAAGGTATTACAATCTGGTTTTTATTGGCCTACTCTTTTCAAGGATGCCCGTAAGTTTGTCTTGTCTTGTTATGAATGCCAAAGAATTGGTAATATCGATAAGCGTCAGGAAATGCATATGAATTATTTACTTATTGTTGAACCATTTGATGTTTCGGGTTTTGATTATATGGGACCTTTTCCTTCCTCTAATGGGTATACACATATTTTGGTTGTTGTTGATTATGTTACTAAGTGGGTAGAAGCTATTCCAACTAGTAGTGCTGATCATAACACCTCCATTAAAATGCTTAAAGAACTTATTTCCCCAAGGTTTGGAGTCCCTAGATATTTAATGACTGATGGTGGTTCACACTTCATTCATGGTGCTTTCCATAAAATGCTTGCTAAATATGATGTTAACCATAGAATTGCTTCACCCTACCACCCTCAATCTAGTGGTCAAGTTGAACTTAGCAATAGAGAAATAAAATTAGTATTACAAAAAATTGTCAATATGTCCCGAAAGAATTGGTCTAAGAAACTAGATGATGCACTTTGGGCCTACAGAACAGCTTATAAAAATCCTATGTGTATGTCTCCATATAAAATGGTTTATGGAAAAGCTTGTCATTTGCCTCTTGAGTTAGAACATAAAGCATATTTGGCAATTAAAGAACTCAATTATGACTTCAAACTTGCCGGTGAAAAGAAGTTATTTGATATTAGCTCATTAGATGAATGGAGAATCCAAGCTTATGAAAATGCCAAGTTATTCAAAGAAAAAGTTAAAAGATGGCATGACAAAAGAATCTAAAAGCGGGAATTCAAAGTGGGTGAATATGTTCTTTTGTTCAATTCTCGTTTTAGATTTTTTGCAGGAAAGCTTCTTTCCAGATGGGAAGGACCTTATATTATCGAACATGTTTACCATTCTGGAGCCATTAAGATCAATAATGCCGAAGGCACTAATCCGAAGGTGGTCAATGGACAAAGAATTAAGCACTATATCTCAGGTACGCCCATTAATGTTGAAACCAATATTATCCAAACCATGATGCCGGAGGAACACATAAAAGAAACCTTCCAGACACTCTAGAACCCTGAAAAATAGGAGGTACGTGATACGGTAAGTAAACGGACTCCGAAAAATCCACAAAAATGTTTTCTGTCAGTTTTGGAATATTAGAAAAAAAATAGGAAAATAAGAAACAACCAGGAAGGCAATCTTGGTGACCACGATACACCAGGGTGCGCCTGCCTTCCCTGGCATGGCCTGGTGGGTTGTGGCCCCCTCGGGCACCTTCCCAACTCTGTTTTCCTTCCGTATGCTTGTTTCACAAGATAAAAATCTTCATATATACCCCTGGACAATTTGACCACCGCATCATGGAGAAATCCTCTATTCTTGTTTCGTGCTGTTTCTTTGTCAGATCCATCAGGCCAGGCATCATGTCTTCTCCCTCCCCCAACAACGTAAAAGAAGATGCTTGGCTGATGAAGATGGAATTGAAAAGAGAGGGACCAAAAGAAGCCACCAAGGAAGACAAGGGCAAGGAAGCTACGGGAGATCAACTTCAAGCAGGGGAGCAAGCCCTACTAGCAGAAGAAGAAGAAGAAGAAGATATCCTTCAACCATATTACGATCATCTCACCCCTACTGAAATTCAAGCTTTTAGGGCCTTTGAAACGGCTCGTGTTCAAAATAAATATCTCACTCATGAAAATATTCTGTTACCAGAGCAAATCATCGCCCTCCGAAGAATCATTCGTAGACTGGAGTATCTATTGAGCCTGAAGTGTGACATTACTACATCATCATCATCACCACCATCATCATCTTCCCCACCAAAGGAGACTTGAGTACACGGGTATGGGCACTCCCCTTGGCTTGTGCCAAGCTTGGGAGAGATGCCCCAGTATCGTATCACCATCACTCTTATTACCTTTACTTATCTTAGTTCGATCTTTAGTTAGTTCGTGATTTAGTTGAATAAAAGTTTAGTCTGATCTATTTTCGAGTGCTAGTTTCGTGATCTATCTATCTATGTGATCAAGAGAGAGTTATATAATAAAGTTTAGTTTGAGTTTTTGCTTCTTCACTTTTATGTTTCAATCAAAATAAAAGGAAATAAATAAAAAATATCATATGCTAATCTTATGGTAAGTAATGACATCACATAAGGAAAAGTATAAGTGGTAAAATTTGTTGAAAGTTGACAAACACAGCATTGGTCAATGATGCAATTCATGAAAGAATTAATAAGGGAAGAGAAGATTCACATGCAAATACACTATCTTGGACATCTTTTATGATTGTGAGCCCCCATTAAATATTATATGCCAAAACTGGTGACGTTGGACAAGGAAGACAACGTAATGATTTATGTTTGTTCATATTCACATAGAAGTTATATTGTCATAGATCCTTCAATATGTGGTGCTTGCTCAATATCTTTGCTAGCCAAAAATTCCGCACTAAGTAGAGATACTACTTGTGCATCCAAAAACCTTAAACCCAAGCTCATGTTTTGAGAGTCCACCATACCTACCTATGGATTGAGTAAGATCCTTCAAGTAAGTTGTCATCGGTGCAATAAGGCCATAAAAATTGCTTCTAAATGTGTTTGATCATTTAGTGTAAGAGAAATTAAGCATTGTACGAACTTGTGATGGCAAAGTAATAAAAGCGACGGACTGCATAATAAAGGTTGCTATCATAAGGTGCAATATAACGTGACATTCTTTTGAATTAAGAGATTGTGCATAAAACCAAAAAGCGCATGACCACCTCTGCTTCCCTCTGTGAAGGGCCTATCTTTTACTTTATGTATTTACTTTTTATGCAGCAGTCAAAGTATTCTTCTCTATTCCTTTTTTATTTTCTCTTTGTGCAAGCATCATGTGGTGAGGAAAGATCTAGGCAGATATATCCAGTTGAATGTGAGTGATCATGAGTTATTATTGTTGACATCACCCTTGAGGTGAATAAGTTGGGAGGTGAAACTATAAGCCCCTATCTTTCTATGTGTCCGGTTGAAACTTTTTCCTCATGTGTATGCGGTGAGTGTTAGCAATCATAGAAGATTAAATGATGGTTGAGTATGTGGACTTGCCAAAAGGCTCCGATACGAGACCCTTCCTGAAAATATGATGAATTGTAGTTGCAAAGTTGACTGAGAACATAGTTGGTTGGCTTCAATAGAGTTTATGCTTTTTACTTCGATGTTGTAATGAATTGTTACTTGTTCATGAGAAGTTATATGATAAAAGTTATATGATAAAGCTTTACGATAAAGTTTGTTACTATTATAATGATAAGCACGATGCTACTATGTCCGTATTTTGTTTTTATCGACACCTCTCTCTCTAAACATGTGGACATGATTTTCGATATCGGCTTTCACTTGGGGGAGTTGATACGTCCATTTTTCATCATGTTTTCTTACTATTATTTATAATGTTTTTATGCATAATAATGCTTTATGGAGTAATTCTAATGCCTTTTCTCTCATAATATGCAAGGTTTACACAAAGAGGGAGAATACCGGCAGCTGGAATTCTGGACCTGAAAAAGCTATGTCAGAGATACCTATTCTGCACATCTCCAAATGAGCTAAAAATTTACGGAGAATTATTTTGGAATATATAAAAAAATACTTGAGCAAATAACTACCAGAGGGGGGACACCTGGTGACCACAAGACACCAGGGCGCGCCAGGCCCCCCAGGCGCGCACTGGTGGGTTGTGGCCAGCCCAACCCACCTCCGGTGCCCATATTCTTGTACATAAGGTCTTTTGACCAAGAAAAAATAAGGGGAGGACTTTCAGGACGGAGCACCACCGTCTCGAGGCGGAACTTGGGTAGGAGCACTTTTGCCCTCCAGCGGAGCGATTCCGCCGGGGGAACTTCCCTCCCGGAGGGGGAAATTGAAGCCATCATCATCACCAACAACCCTCTCATCTTTGGGAGGCCAATCTCCATCAACATCTTCAACAGCACCATCTCCTCTCAAACCCTAGTTCATCTCTTGTGTTCAACCTTTGTACCGGAACCTCAGATTGGTACTTGTGGGTGACTTGTAGTGTTGATTACATCTTGTAGTTGATTACTATATGGTTTATTTGGTGGAAGATTATATGTTCAGATCCATTATGCTATTTAATACCCCTCTGATCTTGAGCATGAATACCATTTGTGAGCAATTACTTTTGTTCTTGAGGTCATGGGAGAAGTCATGTTGCAAGTAATCATGTGAATTTGATATGTGTTCGATATTTTGATGATATGTATGTTGTGATTCCCTTAGTGGTGTCATGTGAACGTCGACTACATGGCGCTTCACCATCTTTGGGCCTAAGGGAATGCATTGTGGGGTAGTTATTAGATGATGGGTTGCTAGAGTGACAGAAGCTTAAACCCTAGTTTATGTGCTACTTAGTAAGGGACCCATTTGGATCCATATGTTTATTGCTATGGTTAGATTTTATCTTAATACTTTTCTCATAGTTGCGGATGCTTGCAAGGGGGTTAATCATAAGTGGGAGGCTTGTTCAAGTAAGAACAGCACCCAAGCACCGGTCCACCCACATATCAAATTATCAAAGTAGCGAATGCGAAAGTGACTAGATGAAATTCCAGTGTGCCCTCAAGAACGCTTTGCTTATTATAAGAGACCATTTTGGCATGTCCTTTGCCACAAAAGGATTGGGGTACCTTGCTGCACTTTATTTACCGTTACCGTTTCTTGCATGTTACAAATTATCTTGCTATCAAACTACCTATTACCGACTATTTCAGTGCTTGCAGAAATTACCTTGCTGAAAACCACTTGTCATTTCCTTCTGCTCCTCATTGGGTTCGACACTCTTACTTATTGAAAGGACTACGATTGATCCCCTATACTTGTGGGTCATCAAGGGTGTCTTCAGACGATTCATGAATCGGGCCATGACAAATTATGGTCTCAAGATCAAGCATATCAGAAGAGACAATGACACCGAGTTCAAGAATATCGGCCTTGATGACTATCTTGATGAACTTGGTATCACTCATCAGCTATCTGCTCCATATACTCCTTAGTGGAATGGAGTTGCAGAGTGCAAAAACAGGACACTCATTGAGATGGCTCGCAGTATGCTTCATGAATACAAGACTTCTTGTCGATGGTGGCCTGAAGCAATTGATAGTGCTTGTCACATCATCAATCGGGTATATCTTCACAAATTCCTCAAGAAGACTTCATATGAGATCCTCACTGACAAGAAACCCAATAGAGCACCTGCCTCCTGTGCTAGATGAAATGTGTAACACCCCCAGTGGTTAGCTATAGTAATCCCCTTTTGTTAATGCCATGTCAGCAGGGTCATCATTGCCTAATCATCATTTGCATCATATTGCATTCAACTCCTAATTCAAACTAAAAGTGAAAATAAAAGTTGTTCAAATCCAGAAACTAAAATGTTCATAATATTGTCAATATTCCAGAGACAATTCTAAAATTATAACCAACATTCACTAAATTAATTAATTAACTCTAATAGCAACAAAACAGAGATATTTAATCCATATTCATTTATTTAAAATCCAAATAAAATTCATTTGTCTCCAAACCTTTTTATAGCAGTGAATAGAATTGCACTATAAATATGTGGCTAGTTCACCTATTTTACAAAAGTCTATTTGGGGCTAAACAATTTGCAAAACAGGAACTAAAAAGAAAAAACAAAGAAAACAGAAAAGAGAAAAGAAGAAAAAGAAAAAGGCCCGTACTTCTGGGCCTAAGTGCCACAGTGCCGGCCCAGCCCACTCCCCACCTCGTCTCCATCCTCCGTTCACCTCCCCGCACGCTGTCGCCGCGCGAGTGCTCGCCGCGCCTGGCCCCCTCTCGTCCCTGCTCGACAGCGGCCACCCGCGCTCGTCGTGGAGGGGATAAGAACCCCTCCTCCACCCCGAAGACAAACCCTAGCTGCCTCCCTTTCCCTCTTCGTCGCCTTCCTCCCACACCCGAGCGGTGCCATGAGCGGCATCAGCTGAAACTCGCAGCCACAGCCACCACTTCACCTCGCCGTCGTGCCCAAACGCCTCCCCGACCTCGACTACCTCCTCCTGGCGCTCTACTTCATCCCGGGGAGCAGCACAGCCACGGCATCGACCCGATCCCCTTCGCTGGTCAACGCCACTGCATCGCCTCGATCTGCTCCGCCTCTGCTCTTCTAAGCCCTCACCGGACCGCTGTGCGTCCCCGTGGTGAGCTACGCACCTCCCCTCGCCCTGCTACACTCGCATCATGACCATAGCTGGCCATCTCCATTGCCGCACTCCTGTCTTCGCCGAGCCACTAGCTGCAGACGCTCTCGTCCACCCCGGCCAAGCCAACGCCTCCACCGTGCTCCTGTAGTTCCCAGCCGGCGCGCGCGTGCTCTGCTTCGACTCGGCGAGTCACTGGACAAGAAACCGAGCTTGCCGTGTTCTGTCCGCCGCCAACAGTTGCCGTAGTCCCTGTTCCAGCCACCCCCGCGACCGCTACTACCCCCAGGTCGATGCGCGCCGTCGCCCTGGTCATGTAGGTGCTCGTGGTGGCCCAAACGACCACCCGTAGCCTTTTTCCGGCCACGCCCGAGCCGCGCCGCCGTTCAAATGCTCGTCGCCGGCACGCGGGCGATTTAAACGCTGGTGGGATGACACGTGTCACCCCATGGGACTAACCCCCACCCTAATACTCGCTGATAGATGGGCCCGGTACTGTAGCGCTTCGTTTAGGGACTAATTAAATCACTAACTAAAAGATAATAGTCACTGATAGGCCGGGCCCACCTTTTTAATTAACTCTGTTTAGTATAAAATGAACATAATTAGGTCTACTGTGAATGACATGCAGGCCCAGCCCACTATTCCTCTGGATAGGGTTGGCTGAGTCAGCCTGCTGACTCAGCAGAGGGCCCACCAGTCAGCCACTGCTGACTGGGCATTGACCTAGTCAACCTGGCCCACTGTCAGCCTCTCAGCCTCTCTGGCTGGGTATAACAGTGGATGCGCATAGCAATTTAGTATTTAAATAATTTGAATTAATAATATTTTAGAAATTCCAGAAAATCAATAAAACTTTTAAAAATTCATATAAAATAAACCGTAGTTCGGATTGAAAAATGTTGTACATGAAAGTTGCTCAGAACGATGAGACGAATCCAACCGTGCTATCTGCTTTCGTGTTGGGACCCTCTACGGAGGTGAACCTGCAACTTTTAGCCTGTTTTCCGGTAGATGAATAGTGCATGCCTACCGGTTAATAATTCCAACTTAAATCCTAAAATAACTAGTATGACTTAGACATGCTTTTAGGCAACCCTGCACTGCACGTTAGCATAACCTGCTCTGTGTTGCATATGTTTGCCGTGTATTTATTGTTTCCTCCCCCTCTTCTTTCCTGATAGACCCCGACACCGACGTCGTCCCCGAGACCAACTCAGCTCAGGAGCCTGACGACACCGTTGACGACCTTGCCTTTGCCGCCGAGCAACCAGGCAAGCACCCCCCTTGAGCATGCCTATATCGCCTATTCTCTTCTCTCTTGTGCTTGCATTAGAGTTGCTGCTGCTACTACTTTACCTATTCTGATGCATGACCTGATCTTGTAACCTGCTTTTGATAATTACCTGCTTACCCTAAACTGCTTAGTATAGGCTGGGTAGAGACCTACCAGAGACCCCACTTTGTCCCCATTTGCCCCGCTGGATTACCCGATGACTCGATCAACGCGATCGACACCCAGGCCCCGGCACCGCACATCACCCCCTTAGTTGTACGTCACTACTGGGTTACTATCGAGTGCCGAGGGTGATACCTAGTCAGCACTTCTGATGTTAACCTTGTAGGGTAGATAATTGGTCGTGATCATCGAGGGTGATTCCTCCTTCTCCACTTCCGATACGACCCTGTCACGCAACACTTCAAGTGTGAACCTCGAGGGTGATTCCTCCTAAGTTCACCTTGATGGTTACATCGAGTGGGCATCCGTCGAGGGTGATACCTCGGATTCCCCTGATGTTATGGACACACGGTTACTGTGAATTTACCCCTGAACCATGTTAGAAACGGGTCGGCCCCGAGGGGGACCCGAGGGAGTTACTTTTACTGCAGGACTGAAGGGACAGGCGGTAACGCCCAGTAGAGGTGGACCTGAGTTCCCGACAGTCTTTTGCGAGACGGGTTGACCTGTATGCTGCTCGAGTGATGAATACGAGGCGTGGCCGGGCATTCTTAGCCCTTGTCGCAAGTCCTCGAGATGGGGCGACGGGGTCACATCGATCGTGAGTCTCTGCTCGTTACCGCACTACTAACACACTACGATTTCGATATTTGATCTGAGTGGGCCTTTGGCCCGATAGCACTAACCATCACGCGGGAATAAATATGGGTACTCTACATTGTGGCATCAGCCGAAAGCTCTGTCAGACATCCAGTTCAGCATTGTGGCACGATCGGATCGTGCCGACCATCCGAGGCGGTGCTGGTATCCACCCTGCACACAACGACTCGGAGTGCACAGGGCGATGGCCCAAGACCCCTGAGCGCTTAGGTTGTAGACCGGCGGGGACCTCTGTGCTGAGCTCTAGGTAGGGTTGCGGTGTGTCGTTTGGCCGAGGCCGGGCATGACCCAGAAAGTGTGTCCGGCCAGAGTTAATCGAGCATGGTGGGTAAGTTGGTGCACCCCTGCAGGGAAGAACTAATCTATGCATAGCCGGATCCTCGGTAACGGACGCTCGGAGTTGTATCCCGATTGATACAACTAGAAATGGATAGTATGGCTCTGGGATTGCTTTCTCGCAGGGAGTCGAGAGAGGATCTCTGGCCGAGGTTGATACCTGGACATTATGGCTCTGGGATTGCTTTCTCACAGGGAGTCGAGAAAGGATCTCTGGGTGAGGTTGAGACTTAATGATACTACTACTTTATATGGTACTAATCTACACTCTTCTAATGCTGCAAGACCGCTGAAGATGCTAGTCTTTGATAGGACTAGGCCTTCTCTCTATTCTCGCATTTCTGCAGCCCAGTCCACATATACACCCGCTCTTTGATAATGTTGCATATGCAGTGTAGATCCTGGCTTGCTGAGTACTTCGGATCAGTACTCACGGTTGCTTTGCTTTCTTTTTCCCCCATATCCTTTTGGTGCAACCAGATGACGGAGACCCGGATACAGCTGCCCACGCCGATGATCGCTACTACTACCCCGAGGGTGGATACTACTACGAGTTGGCTGACGACCAGGAGTAGGTTTGAAGGGTCCCAGGCAGGAGGCCTGCGCCTTTTGATCATAGTGTTTTCTTTTGCCCCACCTTTTAAGGGCCTATCTGTGTTTTCTTTTATATCTGTACTCAGATATCTGATGCTTCCACTGACGCTTGTATGCAAGCTTATGTGTTCGAGCCCTCGAGGCCCCTGGCTTGTAATATAAAGCTTGTATGACTTTATTTATGTTTTAGAGTTGTGTTGTGATATCTTCCCGTGAGTCCTTAGGCTTGATCGTGTGCATTTGCGTGTATGATTAGTGCATGATTGAGCCGAGGGCGTCACAAGTTGGTATCAGAGCCGACTGCCTGTAGGAACCCCCTTTCCAACTCCTTGGCCGAAGTTGAGTCTAGTATCCGAAAACTGTTTTACTAACTTGGCTGTGTGGCTTACGGGCCCACATCGCCAATTGGGTGGTATTAGGATCTTTTATTCCTCGTCTTTACTCTGGGACTCTGACCTCTCTTCTATTCGGGTTAAATGAATTTTACTAACGCCGACACTTAGGATCTCGTAAATCTCGTCTACCCGGAGAACTGGATATCTGTGCTTAATTCCTTACCATTGAGCTGATTAGTCTGATAATCATTTTCCTTTTCATTGTTTTGTTTAACCTTTCTCTCTGAGTTGTATTATACTTCTGATTGTCATTTGACAATCCTAAATTTCCTCTGTTTCAGATGGATCGTTTGTTTCCACCACGCCCTACGACACAGCTTGTGCTTCGCACTTGGGCTCGTGGTGCCCCTGGTTTTCCAGCTGTCCTGATCGCCCTCCTGACCAGACTGGGCTACCGCTGGTACCTCGAGTACATGGTCTACAAGGACTACCACGAGTTCAATCAGGAGCAGTACCATGCTGATGTTCATATCTATGATCAGCGCGATGACTCAGACACTGAGCTGCACCTTTTCCATGGTATCGGCGTGACGATTGAGATGGCAGTACATGATGCCGCCTACTCTGCTGTCGCACGTCTCCGAGGAGAGTTCAGCGATAGCTTGGATGCCTCTGAGTTCCGTTACATTCCGTATGCCCCTACTGGAGATACTACTGGATACTACACAGCTATCTGTGCCCAGTACGAGCGTCATCGATATGACCCGCACGTTCTGATTCAGTGCACTCAGGCTCTGGATCGCACTGTTCGGGCTCTTGCCGTCAAGTTGGTTGCCACTCGAGCACGCCTCTATGATGCTATGACACAATTGCTACCAGCTGTTCATGCAGGGATACATCCGGAGCACATCCTTTACCCGCGCAGGACTCAGATGTATACTGGTATTGATTGGCCTGCTGTTGGAGGTCACACACCTGTATGTGGACCTCTTCTTTCAGCTCGAGACCAGATTCTGCATCAGAGTGCACATGGAGCACATGATCCTTCCGCGACGAACCTTCATCATCCGCACGTGCAGTTACCCCATTTCAGTGGATCTTCCCGATGTTGATGTAGCCTTTGCTATGTCTCGTGGTGTACTTCCTTACCGCGTGCCGCCTACCATATCTAGCTTTTGAATTTGCGCCGTTATGCTATTCACATGTACCCGACTCTGTGTATGGATCTGTATGTCTTAATTGACTACTGTTAAGTATCTATGACACTGCTTAATTATTGTCGTGTTACATCATGCTTGTCGCTAAACACCCGCAACTGCTTTTACTGAACTACCCCTATTGAAACTTAGCAGGATGGTTAGACCAGGTGGTCGTGGTCGTGCCCCTAAACGCCCACCACCGCCAGATTATATGGCAGCTATGATGGAACAATTCGAGATCAACCGCCAGTTCATGAATGGGATTATGACCCAGTTTCCGCATCAGAACAACCAGAACCAGAACCCCCCTTCGATAACTCTGCCGGAATTTATGCGTCTTAACCCCACTCAGTTCCGCAACTCTGAGAAACCACTGGATGTTGATGACTGGATTCGCGATATCACTCACGAGATGGAGTCTGCAAATGTCTCCCCTGCCAACTTTATCGCCTTCACGTCCTTTTTCTTAAAGGGTCCCGCTGCTCAATGGTGGGACACCCACAAACGTACACTGCCTGCTGGAACTGCCGTTACTTGGCCTGAGTTTCAGGCTGCCTTTCGTGCCCGATATATTCCTCAAGGAATCATGGACCGGATGAAAACCCAGTTCCGCAACCTCACTTAGGGCAACAAGACTGTCGAAGCTTATCAGCGGGAATTCCTTGACCTCTCCCGCTATGCTGAAGAAGACATCACCACGGATGCCCGTAGACAAGAGAAGTTCCGTAATGGACTCCACCGAGACATCGAGCTTGCACTTGCTGCTCAAGATTTCACCGACTTTACTACTCTTGTGAACAAGGCTATCCTGCTTGAGACTGCTCAAATGAAGCATAAGGAGTTGCAGAAGCGCTATCATGATGTTGGCTCATCTTCGGGCTCAACATAGAAGCGTCGACTCTGGATTCCCAACAACGTGTTCCGTCAAGCTGCCCCTGCCCCAAGTAACAACTATACTGCACCACGTGTTCCACCCAATGCTCCTCTTCGTCCTGAAGATGGACTGTGCTTCAAGTGTCCCAAACTAGGCCACCTTGCTAAGGACTGCTGAGGGAGTCCTGGATTAAGGGGTCCTCTGGCGTTCGGACTACGTAACATGGGCGGGACTGATGGGCCATGAAGATACAAGACAGAAGACTCTCTCTCGTGTCCGGATGAGACTCTCCTTGGCGTGGACGGCAAGTTTGGAGTTCGGATATGAAGATTCCTTTCTCTGTAACCGACTTTGTACAATCCTAGTCCCCTCCGGTGTCTATATAAACCAGAGGGTTTAGTCCGTAGAGGCAATCATAATCAGACAAGCTAGACTTCTAGGGTTTTAGCCATTACGATCTCGTGGTAGATCAACTCTTGTAATACTCATATTCATCAAGATCAATCAAGCAGGAAGTAGGGTATTACCTCCATAGAGAGGGCCCGAACCTGGGTAAACATCGTGTCCCCCGTCTCCTGTTACCATCGACCTTAGACGCATAGTTCGGGACCCCCTACCCGAGATCCGCCGGTTTTGACACCGACATTGGTGCTTTCATTGAGAGTTCCTCTGTGTCGTCGCTTAGAGGGCTCGATGGCTCCGTCAATCATCCACAACGATGCTGCCTTGAGGGAGGACTTTCTCCCCGGCCAGATCCTCATGTTTGGCGGCTTCGCACTGCGGGCCAACTCACTTGGCCATCTAGAGCAGATCGACAGCTACGCCCCAGGTCACCAGATTAGTTTTGGAAACCTGGATTATGTCGCTAACGTCCCAGGAGACTTGATCTTCCAAGGATTTGCGACCCCAACCTCCACTCTGGCCTTAGATCCGGAGCGCGTCGCCAGGCCCGAAGACGGGCTTCCCGAGCCCGCCGGACTATTTGCGGCCACTAACCACAATACGGGAGAGCCGGATGAAGTAGCATCACAGGCAACCATCACAAAGCCAGACCCTTCTCCGGGCACTGGCTCCGAACCTCCGGAGTCAGCATCGTGTGAGCTCGGCCAAGGAGTCTCCTCCCCGCCGTACTCCACGGACTCTCTTCTCCCCGGCCAAACCTCGCCTTTAAGTGAGGCTTTGGACTTGATGCGATCCCTCGTCATTATAGAGGGGCATTGTCCGAACTACGCCCAGCCCGTACCAGGGGCTGAGAGCGGGGAATTTTACGTCCCACCCACCACCCACTTCATAGCCACTGTCGAGGACTTATCCAACATGCTTGATTACGGCTCCGAAGACATCGACGATATGGACGACGATGCCGGAGAGGAGCAGGCTCAAAAACCGCCGTTTTCCGGGCGTTGGACAGCCACCTCTTCGTATGACATGTACATGGTGGATACACCCAAAGAGGATAACAACGATTACAAAGAAGATCCCGTCGAGGATAAACCTCCTGAGATACAGCCAAAGCACCGACGTCAGCGGCTCCGCTCTAAATCACACCATAAGAAAGCCAGCAATACCGGCACAGGAGACAACAGCACTTCGGACGGTGCCGAAGACAGAGAAGACCCTGATGATCCAACGGCCGAACAGGACGATGGGCAGGTCAGCCCTAATGAACAGGCCGCAAACGAAGACTCGGAGGATAGTAATTACCTTCCGCTCTCCGAGGATGAGGTGAGCCTCGGTGACAAAGACTTTATCTTGCCTAAGGAACCTCTCGAGCAGGAGCGCTTTAAGCGCCGGCTAATTGCCACTGCAAAGAGCCTGAAAAAGAAGCAGCTGCAGCTCCAAGCTGATCAAGATCTGCTCAATGATAGGTGGACTAATGTCCTGGCAGCCGAGGAATACGGCCTCGAGCGCCGAACCAAAAGTTACCCGAAGCGCAAATTGTTACCTCAATTCGATGACGAGGCGTTGGAGCCAATACCATCAGCGCGTAATGCGGCGGACCGACCACCACGTGGCCGGGACAAAGCGGCAACTCAAGCCGAACACCAGCCCATAATACCTCGCCGCAAAAGCAGAGACATAACAGCCCGGGGTCATACATATGACCTACGGCACGACCTGGACAATAGAGCAGGTCAGACCAGATCGATCTATGGATCACAGGGGTGCGCCCTGACGCGCGACGACGACCATCTAGCCGGGCGTGACAAACATAACCACGCCCGGGCCGAAAACTGCCGACGAACTCCATCCGAGCTACGCCGTGACTTGGCCCGATATAGAGGCGCCGCACACCCCCTTTGCTTCACTGATGAAGTAATGGAACATGAATTCCCGGAAGGGTTTAAACCCATGAATATCAAATCATATGATGGAATAACAGATCTCGCAGTATGGATTGAAGATTTCCTTCTCCATATCCACATGGCCCGCGGTGATGACCTCCACGCCATCAAATACCTCCCACTAAAATTAAAGGGACCAGCGCGGCACTGGCTGAACAGCCTCCCAGAGAACTCCATTGGCAGCTGGGAAGACTTGGAAGACGCCTTCCGCGATAACTTTCAGGTACATATGTCCGGCCTCCGGATGCCGACGACCTAAGTCACATCATCCAGCAGCCCGGGGAGTCAGCCAGGAAGCTCTGGACTAGGTTCCTAATTAAAAAGAACCAAATTGTCGATTGTCCGAACGCCGAAGCCCTCGCGGCCTTTAAACATAGCATCCGAGATGAATGGCTTGCCCGCCACCTCGGTCAAGAAAAACCAAAATCCATTGCAGCCCTTACCGCTCTGATGACCCGCTTTTGCATGGGAGAAGATAGCTGGCTCACTCGTAGAAGCAACAGCACCAGTGATCCGGGCACTTCTGAAGTTCGAGACGGCAACGGCACGCCACGACGCAATAAACACAAGCTTCGAAATAATAATGAAGGAACGCAAGACACGGTGGTAAACGCTGGATTCAGCGGCTCCAAAACCGGTCAACGGAAAAAGCCATTCAAGGCAAACAGAGACGGACCATCCAATTTAGACAAGATACTGGATCGGCCCTGCCAGATTCATGGCACCCCCGCACACCAACAGAAGCTGTTGGGTCTTCAAACAAGCCGGCAAGCTTAACGCCGAACACAAGGGGAAGGGGCCGCCCAGTGACAGTGATGACGAAGAGACCCGCCAACCCAACACCGGGGGTCAGAAGCAATTTCCCCCCAAAGTAAAAACAGTCAACATGGTATACGTGACGCACATCCCTACAGAGGAGCGCAAGCGCGCACTATAGGACGCCAATGCCATAGAGCCAGGCACCCCAAAATTAAGCCAATGGGCGGCCTGCCCGATCACTTTTGATCGCAAGGACCACCCAGCCAGTATCTGTCACGAAAGTTTGGCAGCTCTGATCCTTGATCCAATTATCGATGGGTTCCATCTCACGAAAGTCCTTATGGACAGCGGCAGTAGTCTTAATCTACTCTACCAAGACACTGTCCGCAAAATGGGCATTGATCCTTCACGAATCAAGCCCACCACAGCTACCTTCAAGGGAGCAGTGTCCGGCGTAGAAGCTCGCTGCACGGGCTCAATTACATTGGAAGTCGTTTTCGGCTCGCCGAACAACTTTAGAAGCGAAGGCTTGACCTTCGATATTGTCCCATTCCGCAGCAGCTACCACGCACTACTCGGGCGTACCGCTTTTACTCGTTTTAATGCGGTCCCACATTACACCTATTTCAATCTTAAGATGCCCGGTCCACGTGGCGTCATCATGATAAACGGAAATACGGAATGCTCCCTCCGTACAGAGGAGCGTACTATGGCTACTGCAGCCAAAGTACAAAGCGGCCTTATCAAGCCGCGTATCTCATCGGCCGTCAAGCCGCCGGTCTCTACTAAACAGGACCAATCAATCTCAGAGCTGGATTAGCAGTTCGGCCTCCGTCGTCCGCCCCATATAGCCGCGAAGTTTATACCGTGCATACATAATTATGCACTTAAAATACCATGGTCATCGGCGGAGGCACAGTACGGACAGGCCTACAATGCGGTCAGCACCCTCATAGTCTTTTTACTTTTTCTAACTATTTTTTATCTTTTACAACAGGTGATTCAAAGCCTAGTCATCTTACGGACTCTTTCTAAAGTTCGTCTTTGTATAAATAACCAAAGGCTATTCCTACTAAGGAGTCCTTTAACCGAGGCAAGGCAGCGCAGACGTGCGACAGGAGGTCCTAATGATTTTTGTAAGACCGCACTCTTTATTTTAAACCTGTAAAGTGCCTTTATCCTCAGCCCTCGGCCCCCGGCATGTTAATACCCCGGGTAGGGGCATTATAATCTGTAAAATTGCGTTTGACGTGTTAATCAGATTCCAGTGAACATAACCCGTATTCAGTATTTGCTTTTTGTACGTACTGAATTTTGCTTCTTCGGTTGTTTCACGAACGCTCCTCGGCACAAATTGCCAGGGGCTCGATACGGCAACACATGAGTTGCCGACAAGTCCGAACAGCTTTTCAGCACACTTCGGCGTCACGAGTTTGGCCTTATATGCATCACCTCCGAATCATGTCTTTGGTCAATAGTGGGGTTGCCCGGCTCCTGTGCTTACTACCTTACGTTCCGCTATATCGGCTAGGGTAGTAAAGGGAGAACTACTGCGATTGTGTCCTGGTTTATCCGGATGAGCACCTCAGTAGAGAAAGCCGAAAACTGACTGTCATGATGCATCGAGAGCTGGTCAACCACTCGATGACTCATCAGAATCCTTCGCGATTCTTTCCATATTACACGAAGGACCGTTCTTCTGGTCACCTATGTAACGCACCGTATTCGGGTAAACGCGTACATACCAGGGGCTATATCGTAGACCCGCCGTCAAACTCCTATGGCTAAGTGAAAGTGTTAAAGCCCTATAGTCCGATTGCCTAGTTCGCCGTGTTGACACCTCCTTCATGGACCAATACGTTGGGTCAAGAGTGATCAAGTGCTTTTCTGAACACCCCCGTATTATATGCGAGGGGGCTGAAGCTGACGACTGGCAAACTTTCAGATTATATGAAGAATGGCCGCACAGGAGGAACCAAAACTTTCAGGCAAAAGTATAAAAAATATGGCCTTAATATATCATAATATTGTTTTTACAAATTTGGTATATTCACTCGAACATCATATCTTTTGAGCACTGACCCTCTATCAAGCGGGCACCCTCTAGGACATCCTCAAAATAATGCTCTGGCGTGTGATGGTCCTTGCCCTCGGGTGGACTCTTCGCTGCAATATCGGTGGCCTTCATCTTCGCCCAGTACGTCTTGACGCGGGCAAAGGCCATCCGTGCACCCTCAATGCACGTTGACCGCTTAACAGCGTCGATACGCGGCACCGCATCAACAAGTCGCTGCACCAAACCGAAATAACTATTCAGAATTGGCTCAGTCGGCCATAGCCGGACCACGACGTCCTTCATGGCAGATCCGGATATCTTGTGGAGCTCGGCCCACTGGGCCATCTGTTCGTTCAGCAACAACGGATGCTTCGGCATGCTGAATTGCGACCAGAAAAGCTTCTCCGTTGCACGTCCTTCTTGCGCTTGGAAAAACTGCGCCACATCGGAGACACTCTTCGGCAAGTCCAAGAATGCATCTGGAGAACTCCACATTTGATAAAGGGGGGCATACTTCAGATCGCCAAATTTAGTCTGTAATAAGAAAGGCTTACCGGCCGCTATCTCCCCAGCTTGCCGGATCTCTTCCCGAGCCGCTCTAGACTCGGACCATGCTTCTCTCGCCTCTTGTAAGGCCTTGCCGAGATTGACCGTTCTAGCTTTGTTATCCTTCTCGAGGAATTCGCATCGAACATTGGCATCCTTTAGCTCGCGCGTCATGGTAGATATTCTCTCCTCGCATTGGCGCCGAGCAGCCTGTTCGGCCTTTAACTCAGCAGCTGCCTTCTTGGCAGCCGCCTCACTCATCCTGGCTTGCTCCTTGGCCCGGGCAAGCTCAGCCCGTAGGGCCTTAACTGCGGTAGCATTATCTGTAGTTATGCATATCTCAGTATACAATTTTCAGCGTCATGCTCATATTATCATACTTACATATACTGACTGCACCAAAAACATACCTTGCACCTCGTCGAGCCGCCTGTTAATAAGTGTGAGGTCGTCATCCGCCACATCAAGTTTCTGCTTCAGCCTCGCAACCTCTGTAGCTTGGGCAGTCGTCATGGATGAAACAGCCTGTGTTCCAATCCATCAGATTATTTCCTTGGAATATCTTTTTTGATCCTTTGATCGCCTCCCTTCGGATGCCAACCAGAGTCTCAGGGGCTACTATCTATACACAGGTGCATTTTGCACGTAGAAGTGCAATTGAAGATATTACATTGCATACCTCGAAGCCTCTTAGCAGGCTCATGAAGGATTCATTCAATCCGCTTCTCGCGGACAGAATCCTCTCAACTACTGTACCCATTAAGGTACGATGTTCCTCTGAAACGGACGCATGTTGCAGCATGCCCGTCATTGTATCCGGCGCCCCCGGATCCCTGGGAGCGGCCGCGGGAATCTGGACTCCCTTCGTAAGAATATGTTTACCCGACTCTAGAGTTGTCCCCAGCTGTAAACCGGATAATCCGGGCCCTTTATTGTTGGTCCCCATTGCGTCTGCATGCCTCGGACTCTGGACGGCCGAAGTATCACCTTCGGGCGTAGTTTTCATTATCCCTCGCACTGCTTGTTGATCGGGAGAGATCCTCCAGGACGACACCTCGGAGTCGTCTGCCCTGTCTGGCGAGAAGGTCTGTGGAGGCGTCTCGCTTTCCATCATCTCCGGAAGAAGATCCCCCGAGGAGGAGGACTGTTGAGGAAGACTGCGTGCCGGACTTCAAACATATATTTTAAATGTTACCCTGGTAACCGGAAAGCAATGGGATATGTTTCGGACGCCCCTGTTCACTTACGATTCGGCTAAGGGCTTGTCCTTATGGAGGAGCTGTGCGACAGCGTCGTCTTCTGAACCCGAGCCACCTGACAGGGACATCTTCCCTCGCTTAGGAGCCTTTGCTTCCAAATCTTCGGAGGCGGCCCTCTTCTTCCCATCGGGAGAGGGGATGTCAGCTTCTCCTTCTCTTTTGTCTTCGGAAGAGGGAGTTCCAATCTCCCCGGACATAGTGTCTGGTGTACCTTTAGAATAGAGGCCACCTTTGGCCTTCTTGCTCTCCTCTTTGTCCCCCTTCGCTGACACTTGGTATGGCACCGGAGCCAGCATCCTTGTTAACACAGGATCTGCTGAGTCTTCGGGAAGAGGGGCCAAACACCTAATTCTTTCCGCCTTCTTGATCCAGCCCTGGTCGAATGGTTTTCTTAGTATATTGTTACGAGATATTTAACTAAGCTGTGTTCAGGAGTCGAGGGCCTACCAAGGTATCCGGATGGTTGCAGTCGAGGCCGATGTCCTCGGTAGTATCCGGCCACTGTTTTCGTGTCCCAAAGAATAACTTCCACATTCCTTTATGCGTCGTGCCAAAGAAGTGCTGAAGAGTCCGTGGTCCTTCCGGATTGAACTCCCACATGCAGAGGGGCCGTCGCTGGCACAGCAGGACCCGGTGGACTAGCATTACCTGGATTATGTTGATGAGGCCGGTGTCCTTCTCGAGGAGGCTCTGGATGCGGCTTTGTAGCATCTGCACTTCGTCCATTGATCCCCAGTCCAGCCCCTTATTAATCAATGATGCGAGCCGTAATGGAGGGCCAGATCGGAACGCAGGTGTAGCTACCCACTTGGTACCACGGGGTTCAGTGATGTAAAACCACTCCCGTTGCCATAGGTTGGAGGTTTCCGTGAAAGAGCCTTTTGGCCAAGGTGTATGGGTGAGTTTGCTCACCGTAGCACCGCCGCACTCCGCTTGCTTCCCATCGACTACCTTCAGCTTCATATTAAAGGTCTTGAGCCATAAGCCAAAGTGTGGGGGAATACGGAGAAAGGCCTCGCACATGACGATGAACGCCGAGATGTGAAGAAAGGAGTCCGGAGCTAGATCATGAAAATCTAGCCCGTAATAGAACATGAGTCCGTGAACGAAGGGATGGAGAGCGAACCCTAGCCCTCAGAGGAAGTGAGAGATGAATACGACCCTCTCGCCGGATCTGGGAGTAGGAATGACCTGCCCTTGAGCAGGGAGCCTGTGGGGGATTTCCGCGGTCAGGTATTTTACCGCCCGGAGCTTCGAGATATCCTCCTCTGTGACGGAGGAGGCCACCCACCGGCCTTGAGGGTTGGGTCCGGACATGACTAGGAGGCTCGGAACAAATAAATTGAACCTTGGGTGCTAGAACTCGAAGTTGGAAAGGATGAGGAAAGGGAAAGCGTAGAGGAGAAAGACGGGTCTGTGCCCCTTTATAAAGGCGATGAATACCAAAACGCCTCCTCCTAGGCCTCAAAACCTGCCTATTCCCAAGGAATCATACCAACGGGACGGTTGGGTTACCCACGCCCGTATTGATGAGAATCCCGTAATAAGGGGACATGATCTCTGCTTCGACAAGACGTGCCAATAAAACCGCTTCTCGAAACGTGGAGCGGGAGGCTAAAAAAAACAGTTCGAAATAATGACCATGCAGGAACGTGGTGTCGCGTTACAAAAAGTTGTCAGCAGATTGGACTCGTGAAATATTATACTCTCTGCGGTTGTGTGTGGTACTTGTTTTGCAGAGACGGACACGTTTTCTATGCTCGAAGTCTGTTTTGGAGTATTCGGAGGAGGAACCCGCCTTGCAATGCCGAAGATAATCTGCGCGCCGGACACATCGTCATTGAAGCTTGGTTCAGGGGCTACTGAGGGAGTCCTGGATTAAGGGGTCCTCGGGCGTCCGGACTACGTAACGTGGGCCGGACTGATGGGCCATGAAGATACAAGACAAAAGACTCTCTCCCGTGTCTGTATGGGACTCTCCTTGGCGTGGACGGCAAGCTTGGCGTTCGGATATGAAGATTCCTTTCTCTGTAACCGACTTTGTACAACCCTAGACCCCTCCGGTGTCTATATAAACCGGAGGGTTTAGTCCGTAGAGGCAATCCTAATCAGACAGGCTAGACTTCTAGGGTTTTAGGCATTACGATCTCATGGTAGATCAACTCTTGTAATACTCATATTCATCAAGATCAATCAAGCATGAAGTAGGGTATTACCTCCATAGAGAGGGCCCGAACCTGGGTAAACATTGTGTCCCCCATCTCCTGTTACCATCGACCTTAGACGCACAGTTCGGGACCCCCTACCCGAGATCCGCCGGTTTTGACACTGACAACTGCCGCCAGACTCAGAATCAGTTGGCTTTCCCTCGTACTGGCCGTGGCAATGGTCATGGCAACGATCAGGCCCGCAACTACAATACTGGGTCTGCTGCCCATGGTCGTGGACACGCTTACAACATTGATATTGAACAAGTCCATAATCAACCTGCCACTGTGATGGGTACCCTTCTCGTTAACTCAATACCTGCTTCTGTTTTATTTAATTCAGGAGCATCACATTCATTTCATCTCTGGAAAAATTTGCATTCATGCATGGCACCCATTATGGGAAGATGCATGTTCCGTTAGTCGTTAAAACTACCGGAGATCATTATCATGCTGACGTGATGACACCTAACGTTACCGTCGAAATTAAAGGATTGGAATTCCTTGCCTCACCCATCACCTTCAAATCTCCCACCATAGACATCATCCTTGAAATGGATTGGTTGAAGGCCCACTACGCCTCGATCAATTGTGCCACTAAAGTTGTACACCTCATGCACCCAACAGCTGGGCTAGTGAATTACCGATCCCAGATAACTCAAAATGCTGAGGCTAAAATATACACCTTGGATGCGTTGAACGCTTCTCCGCTCGAGGGGATCGAAAACATTCCAGTCGCTCGAGATTCTCCGGACGTTTCTTTGAAACAACTTCCAAGGATACCCCGCTTTCTTTCGGTCTTCCTCTTAATTCTCGGGACGAGAATTCTTATTAGTGGAGGAGATTTGTAACACCCCCAGTGGTTAGCTACAGTAATCCCCTTTTGTTAATGCCATGTCAGCAGGGTCATCATTGCCTAATCATCATTTGCATTATATTGCATTTCAACTCCTAATTCAAACTAAAAGTGAAAATAAAAGTTGTTCAAATCCAGAAACTAAAATGTTCATAATATAGTAAATATTCCAAAGACAATTCTAAAATTATAACCAACCTTCACTAAATTAATTAATTGACTCTAACAGCAACAAAACAGAGATATTTAATCCATATTCATTTATTTAAAATCCAAATAAAATTCATTTGCCTCCAAACCTTTTTATAGCAGTGAATAAAATTGCACTATAAATATGTGGCTAGTTCACCTATTTTACAAAAGTCTATTTGGGGCTAAACAATTTGCAAAACAGGAACTAAAAAGAAAAAACAGAGAAAACAGAAAAGAGAAAAGAAGAAAAAGAAAAAGGCCCATGCTATTGGGCCTAAGTGCCACAGTGCCGGCCCAGCCCACTCCTCCCTCGTCCCTGCTCGACAGCGGCCACCCGCGCTCGTCGTGGAGGGGATAAGAACCCCTCCTCCACCCCGAGGATGAACCCTAGCTGCCTCCCTCTCCCTTTTCGTCGCCTTCCTCCCACACACGAGCGGTGCCATGAGCGGCCTCAGCTGAAACTCGCGGCCACCGCCATCACTTCACCTCGCCGGCGTGCCCAAACGCCTCCCCGACCTCGACAACCTCCTCCTGACGCTCTACTTCATCCCAGGGAGCAGCGCAGCCACGGCGTCGACCCGATCCCCTTCGCTGGTCAAAGCCACTGCATCGCCTCGATCTGCTCCGCCTATGCTCTTCTAAGCCCCCACCGGACCACCGTGCGTCCCCGTGGTGAGCTATGCACCTCCCCTCGCTCTGCTACGCTCGCATCGTGACCATAGCTGGCCATCGCCATTGCCGCACTCCTGTCTCCGCCGAGCCGCTAGCTGCGGATGCTCTCGTCCACCCCGGCCAAGCCAACGCCTCCATTGTGTTGTTGTAGTTCCCAGCCGGCGCGCGCGTGCTCTGCTTCGACTCGGGCGAGTCACTGGACAAGAAACCAAGCTCGCCGTGTTCTGTCCGCCGCCAACGGTCGCCGTAGTCCCTGTTCCGGCCACCCCCACGACCGCTGCTACCCCCAGGTGGATGCGCGCCGTCGCCCTGGTCATGTAGGTGCTCATGGTGGCCCAAACGGCCACCCGTAGCCTTTTTTCGGCCACGTCCGAGCCGCGCCGCCGTTCAAATGCTCGTCGCTGGCACGCGGGCGATTTAAACGGCGGTGGGGTGAAATGTGTCGCCCCCTGGGACTAACCCCCACCCTTATACTCGCTGACAGATGGGCCCGGTACTATAGCGCTTCGTTTAGGGACTAATTAAATCACTAACTAAAATATAATAGTCACTAACAGGCCGGGCCCACCTTTTTAATTAACTCTGTTTAGTATAAAATGAACCTAATTAGGTCTACTATGAATGACATGCGGGCCCAACCCACTATTCCTCTGGATAGGGTTGGTTGATTCAGCCTACTGACTCAGTAGAGGGCCCACCAGTCAGCCACTGCTGACTGGACGTTGACCTAGTCAACCTGGCCCGCTGTTAGCCTCTCAGCCTCTCAGGCTGGGTATAACAGTGGGTGCGCATAGCAATTTAGTATTTAAATAATTCAAATTAATAATATTTTAGAAATTCTAGAAAATCAATAAAACTTTTAAAAATTCATATAAAATAAACCGTAGCTCGGATTGAAAAATGTTTTACATGAAAGTTGCTCAGAACGACGAGACGAATCCAACCGTGCTATCTGCTTCCGTGTCGGGACCCTCTATGGAGGTGAACCCGCAACTTTTAGCCTGTTTTCCGCTAGATGAATAGTGCATACCTACCGGTTAATAATTCCAACTTAAATCCTAAAATAACTAATATGACTTAGACATGCTTTTAGGCAACCCTGCACTGCACGTTAGCATAGCCTGCTCTGTGTTGCATATGTTTGCCGTGTATTTATTGTCTCCTCCCCCTCTTCTCTCCTGGTAGACCCCGACACCGACGTCGTCCCCGAGACCGGCGCAGCTCAGGAGCCCGACGACACCGTTGACGACCTTGCCTTTGCCGCCAAGCAACCAGGCAAGCACCCCCCTTGAGCATGCCTATATCGCCTATTCTCTTCTCTCTTGTGCTTGCATTAGAGTTGCTGCTGCTACTGCTTTACCTATTCTGATGCATGACCTGATCTTGTAACCTGCTTTTGATAATTACCTGCTTATCCTAAACTGCTTAGTATAGGCTGGGTAGAGACCTACGAGAGACCCCACTTTGTCCCCATTTGCCCCGCTAGATTACCCGATGACTCGATCAACGTGATCGACACCCAGGCCCCGGCACCGCACATCACCCCCTTAGTTGTACGTCACTACTGCGTTACTATCGAGTGCCGAGGGTGATACCTCGTCAGCACTTCTGATGTTAACCTTGTAGGGTAGATAATTGGTCGTGGTCATCGAGGGTGATTCCTCCTTCTCCACTTCCGATACGACCCTGTCGCGCAACACTTGAAGTGTGAACCTCGAGGGTGATTCCTCCTAAGTTCACCTTGACGGTTACATCGAGTGGGCATCCGTCGAGGGTGATACCTCGGATTCCCCTGATGTTATGGACACACGGTTACTGTGACTTTACCCCTGAACCATGTTAGAAACGGGTCGGCCCCGAGGGGGACCCGAGGGAGTTACTTTTACTGCAGGACTGGAGGGACAGGCGGTACCGCCCAGTAGAGGTGGACCTGAGTTCCCGACAGTCTTTTGTAAGACGGGGTTGACCTGGATGGTGCCCGAGTGATGAATAAGAGGCGTGGCCAGGCATTCTTAGCCCTTGTCGCAAGTCCTCGAGACGGGGCGACGGGGTCACATCGATCATGAGTCTCTGCTCGTTACCGCACTACCAACACACTACGATTTGGATATTTGATCTGAGTGGGCCTTTGGCCCGATAGCACTAACCATCACGCGGAAATAAATATGGGTACTCTACATCGCAGCATCAGCCGAAAGCTCTGTCAGACGTCCAGTTCAGGATTGTGGCACGGTCGGATCGTGCCGACCATCCGAGGCGGTGCTGGTATCTACCCTGCACACAACGACCTGGAGTGCACAGGGCGATGGCCCAAGACCCCTGAGCGCTTAGGTTGTAGACCGGCGGGGACCTCTCTGCTGAGCTCTAGGTAGGGTTGCGGTGTGTCATTTGGCCGAGGCCGGGCATGACCCAGAAAGTGTGTCCGGCCAGAGTTAATCGAGCGTGGTGGGTAAGTTGGTGCACCCCTGCAGGGAAGAACTAATCTATGCATAGCCGGATCCTCGGTAACGGACGCTCGGAGTTGTATCCCGATCGATACAACTAGAAATGGATAGTATGGCTCTGGGATTGCTTTCTCGCAGGGAGTCAAGAGAGGATCTCTGGCCGAGGTTGATACCTGGACAATATGGCTCTGGGATTGCTTTCTCACAGGGAGTCGAGAAAGGATCTCTGGGTTAGGTTGAGACTTAATGATACTACTACTTTATACGGTACTAATGTACACTCTTCTAATGCTGCAAGACCGCTGAAGATGCAAGTCTTCGATAGGACTAGGCCTTCTCTCTATTCTGGCATTTCTGCTGCCCAGTCCACATATACAGCCTCTCTTTGATAATGTTGCATATGTAGTGTAGATCCTTGCTTGCTGAGTACTTCGGATGAGTAATCACGGTTGCTTTGCTTTCTTTTTCCCCCATATCCTTTTGGTGCAACCAGATGACGGAGCCCCGGATACAGCTGCCCACGCCGACGATCGCTACTACTACCCCGAGGGTGGATACTACTAGGAGTTGGCCGACGGCCAGGAGTAGGTTCGGAGGGTCCCAGGCAGGAGGCCTGCGCCTTTCGATTATAGTGTTTTCTTTTGCCCCGCCTTTTAAGGGCCTATCTGTGTTTTCTTTTATATCTGTACTCAGATATCTGATGCTTCCACTGATGCTTGTATGTGAGCTTATGTATTTGAGCCCTCGAGGCCCCTGGCTTGTAATATAAAGCTTGTATGACTTTATTTATGTTTTAGAGTTGTGTTGTGATATCTTCCCGTGAGTCCTTAGCTTGATCGTGTGCATTTGCGTGTATGATTAGTGCACGATTGAGCCGGGGCGTCACAAAATGCCTCCTGAGGAATCTATCAAGTTGATGGGCACCGGTGAAATTGTGCCCAGTGAAGGAATTGCTGAAGAAGAAGTGATCATTCCCTGTCGTGAAGAAATTGTTGATCCTGAAGAAAATGACACTGAGGAAAATGCTCAACAACAACAAGTTCTTCATCCAGCTCATCCACGAGTGGCAAATGAAGCAGATTGAGAAGATCCTCGACAACATCAATGCAACTGGTCCGCTCACTCACTCAAGAGCTTCGCATTTAGCTAACTTTTGTGGGCATTTTGCATTTGTCTCTATCACAGATCCCACCAAAGTGGATGAAGCATTTCTGGAGCCTGAATGGATTCAAGCCATGCAAGAAGAATTGCAATAATTCGAGCTCAACAATGTGTGAGAGCTTGTCAATTGTCCCGATCCACGCAAGCACAACATCATTGTCACCAAGTGGGTCTACCGCAAGAATCAAGACGAAAATGGCCAAGTGGTGAGGAATAAGGCCCATCTTGTAGCACAAGGCTACACATAGGTTGAGGGTATTGATTTCGTTGAAACTTTTGCACCTGTTCCTCGACTTGAAGCTATTTGTATATTGCTTGCATATGCTAACCATCACAATATTCTCTTACATCAAATGGATGTGAAAAGTGCATTCCTCAATGGTAAGCTTGAGGAAGAAGTGTATGTTGCTCAACCACCAGGTTTTGAGGATCCAAAGCTTCCTCACAAAGTCTTCAGACTCAAAAAGGCCCTCTATGGTCTCAAGCCAGCCCCACGGGCTTGGTATGGCACTCTGAAGGAATTCCAGAAGAAAAAGGGATTCAAACCCGGTTCACTTGAAACTACTCTTTTCACAAAGTCTTATGATGGTGAAATGTCCATATGCCAAATATATGTTGATGATATTATCTTTGGTTGCACTAACAAGCGTTTCAGTGACGAATTTGCATATATGATGCGTGAAGAATATCAGATGTCCATGATGGGAGAATGGAAATTCCTCCTTGGTCTTCAAGTTCATCAACAACCAAATGGCATCTTCATTTCTCAAGAGAAACACCTCAAAGATTTCCTGAAGAACTTCTGCATGGAAGACTGCAAAGGCCTCAAATACCAATGCCTATGAATGGTCAACTCTGGACTGAAGAAAATGGTGAAGATTTTGATCAGAAGGTATATCTCTCCATGATTGGTTTGCTACTTTACCTATGTGCATCTAGAATAGAATAATATGCTTAGCGTTTGCATGTGTGCCCGATTTCAAGCAACACTGAAGGAATCACACCACCAGGCTGTGAAACAAATTCTTCGATATTTAGCTCACACACCAGTGCTTGGATTATGGTATCCCAAGGGCTCATATTTTGATCTAGCTAGATTTTCTGATTCTGATTATGCTGGAGATCGTGTGGATCACAAGTCTACATCAGGCACATGTCAGTTCCTCAGACAATCTCTTGTCTGTTGGTCCTCAAAGAAGTACAAGAGAGTCACTCTTTCCACAGCTGAAGCTGAATACATTGCCGCTAGTGCCTGCTGCTCACAGTTGCTATGGATGAAGCAAACCCTCAAGGACTATGGCATCAATATGAAGAAAGTCCATCTCTACTACGACAATGAGAGTGCTATCAAGATCGCCCACAACCCAGTGCAACATTCAAAGACAAAGCATATTCAGATTCGTCACCACTTTCTTCGTGATCATGTGCTGAAGGGAGACATTGTCATTGACGAGGTGAAGACTGAAGACCAGCTTGCCGATATCTTCACTAAGCCCTTGGATGAGAAGAGGTTCTGCAAGTTGCGGTGTGAGCTAAACATCTTAGAATCTTCGAATGTCCTCTGAAGTGGACACACATCCTAATGCTTATGCATTTTTTATGACTTTGATACACAACACACGAAGTAACATATTTCGTCAATCAATGAAGACTTACCATCTAAGTGTGAAGAAATTAATGAAGAACTTGACTCTCAGAACCCTACGATAATTGTATGCGGTGTCTGTAGTCATCATAGTTCTTATACGGTGGGTAACGGCACCACCTCTTTATGACATTCTTCAAATTTGAGGCTTTCGTCATTTGCAATTTCGTCAAACTTTTCAAATTCATCATTTGAGGTTATTCTTGATTTCGTCAAACTTTTCAAACTCTCCAGGTGACCTGTCGCAGAAACTATTCTGATCACGGGATCAGAATAATATTCTGATAACTAGTCGACCTATCGCAGCAGTAGTAGTTGAACTTCACTTAGAGAGAGGTTGAACTTCCGTGAACATTGTCCAAATTGGGCTTGCGATATACCAATGGAAAGCTATGGACACGAGTATCATGACCTAAGTTAATTTTTGTCAAAATCTACATGGTTTAAGAGCAGTTTTACAAACCGTTTTTCTTCATACAAAAAAACATGAATCGTATTTTCGAGCCCATTTCTAAACCATTTATCGGAATTAGGCAAATGATATGGCGTTGCAAAGCTGGTGCAAATCCGCTCATTCCACATGTAGAAAGTTTTCCCAAATTCCCTACGGTTAAAGAGTAATTTGAAAAATCATGAAAATTTCTCAAACCAAACAGCCGAGTTCGTATTTTCAATCCCATTTCAAAACGGCTAATCCGATTGAGGCAAACAATATGGTGTTGGAAAGTTTATGAAAATGCGCTTCTTTTCATGTAGATTATTTTTTTCCAATTTTGTACGGTTTAAGAGTAATTTAGAAAACGGGCGAAGTTCCTCTAAGTTCGTATTTTCAAGTTAATTTTTTAACCATTCGTCGAAATGCAGCAAATGATATGGCGTTGGAAAGCATGGATAAATGCGGAACATTTTTGTATAGAATGTTTCTCTCAATTCCTTACGATTTTACGTCAATTATGAAAATGGCTGAAAACGTATTTTGTCATTAATTTGTGCAAACTTTATCGGAATGGGGCAAATAACATATCATTGAAAAGCTATCGAAAATCTGAAACTATTTCGTGTAGAAATTTTCTCTAATTCCCAACCATTTTTCAGTAACTTTTGAAATGACAAGATCGTGCATTCTGCCTTCATCGCGAAAACAGAGTCTTTGGAAATGCAGTGCGTGAAGAAGTTGAACTTCTGGGCCATGTCTATTTGAACTTCACTCAGTTTTTCGCGTGCTATTTTTTGCCCGTAACCCCCCAACCACTTATCGGAATTGAGCAAATGATAGGCCAATAGAAAGCTGTTGAAAACACACAACTTTCCGTGTTGATCATTTTTTCATACTTGCAACGGTTCGAAAGATTTTTTTGAATACGAAAAAACATGTTTCTAACTATATACATGAAACTTTTAAACCGTATATCAGAATGTAGCATATAATATACCGTTGAATAGCTTATGAATAGCAGCAACTTTTTCTTGTGGACACTTGTTACAAATTAGTTGTAATTTGCGAGCAGTTTTAGAAATGGCAAAGACCACGTCGTTTTTGACTTTATTTCTACATGTAAATGAACAACGGACCTCTCGCACATGAATTTTGAACTATGCTAGGAGGAGCACGTGAACTTCTTGCAACAAACCTTTTATGCTTTTAGTTTTCTATTTTTATATTCTTATCTGAAATGCATTCCGTGTAGTTGTTGAACTTCCCGCTCTTTTCACCTTGAACTTCTGTCACATATTTTTGTTCAACCTCTCTCACAAGAATTTTTGAACTTTCTCCGATTGAGGACTTGAACTTCTAGCAACAAATTTTTTGGACTTTTCCTTTTTTATTCAACCTTTTCTCATATGAAACACACACCATGTAGTACGTGGACTTCTGATTGTTATCTATTTGAACTGCTCTCTGTTTTTTTTGCCCTTGCTCCTAAAGCACACATCAAAATGGAGCATGTAAATCCTAGGTTTTTATAATCTCTGAACTTTTTTTTAATTTGAACTTCTTAGTTTTATTATTATAAAGAAAAAATGATTTTAAGTAAACATCACACAGCCTTTTAAAATTGAACTTCATACGTTAATTTTGCATAGAAACAAGAAGAATTTGACTTTGTTGTATACATCGAACTATTCCATTTTTTGATATGAAATTATTGATTTTCTTTTTAAAATCGAATTGCTCCAATTTTTTTAAATGTAAGAAATGACGCAACCCTTTAGCAACGGAAATTTTTTTGAATTTTTTATAGACATCAAACCGCTCCATTTTTTCAACTTTTGAACCTCTTTGTCTATTTTTGAAATGGGAAAATTTTGATTTTTTTTAATAAATGACGAACTTCTTCGTTATTTCACACTGAACTTCTTGGTTTATTTGTTAATCAAGAGAAAATTTTGAGTTTTTGTAATAAATATCGAACTGCTCCTTTTTTTAAAATTGAACTTCTTGGTTTTATTATTTAGTAACAAGGAAATTTGAGTTTTTTTATATAGATTGAACTACTCCATTTTTTAAATTTGAACTTCTTGGTTTTATTCTTTTAGTATTGGGGAAAATCATTTTTTTGTGAACTACTGAATTTTTTAAACTAAACTATTTGCGTTTTCCTACTTTTTCTATACAGAACGGTGGACACCATAGCAATGACAAATTTTGAACACAAGCAAACAAGAATTTTCACCACATGCTTGTTTTTTAATAGTAATATGCATGTCTTTTTTTTGTATGCTCTCACCACCACACATCTTTATCCTATCAAAACCGAGACACTATTCTCTCTATTACCATTTTTCTTTTTGTCTTCTGGTGAGCACATAACAGAAGCTCTAGCTTCACATGGTTAAGATGGAAAAACATGTGAGCGGAAAGGGAGTAGTTCAGAGGAAAAAGGCCTGTAAGGCGGAGACAACTTGTTGTAAAAAAAAACTTGCATGTCGTATATTCAGGAGCAGCAACAATGCAGAGGAAGCCGGCTACCATGCTCCAGAACCCGCGGCCAGCAAGGACAAACACATACTTCTACATAGGCAGGCAAAGTGCTGTCATTTTACTCATCACTTGCATTAGTTTTAGCCGGCCAGTGAGATAGCAAATGCAGAGAATACACTGACAAATCATTCGATGTAGTATACAACATGAAGCGCATCTCAATACCATCTACACCCGACAAACCGCAAACTTGGCCAATACCATCGAGATCCCAGAAAGTACAACCATTTAAGAACTCATCAGACTAACGGACCAACACTTTGTCGATTGAAAAAACCAATTGGATGAAAGCGTCACCTTCACTTTGTTTCATAGGTCAGTGAGAGGTTGCAGGGGTGGGGCGGTAGTTCATGGGCGGCTGTTGGCGCATGTCACATCTGGCCACTTGTCCGCCACTTGTCCAGTGTGATGTGGCATGGATCGGGTCTCACCTGTAAGTGTGAGTGAGCGAGAGAGAGGAGAGGGTTTAAAAGAGCCAGCCGTCTGTGGCAGAAGGCATGCGAGTTGACAGACTGTAATCCTCACCCAAACCTTTCCTCTCTAATCGAGTTCTTCTTCCCCTCCAAGTCTCTCTGCCTCACCTACTCCTCCCGATCCCCTTTCCCTCTTCCTGGTTCGTTACAGTTGGTAATCAAAGGCAATTTTGCCAGAAATTTTTCTTCCTTGCGTTTGATTGCGGATCGGTAACATCCACCGCGCCGGTGCGAGCTGCTCCAGCAAGCCGCGCGAAATCCGTCGTGGGGTTCGATCCCCTTCAGCGCAGGACGATGGCTCCCCAGAAGGCTTCGGTGGTGATGCGGCAGGTGCTGGCCGCCATGGACGAGGGGAACAACAGCATCACCAAGATGCTCGAGGCTCTGCTCTCCAAGGTCGACGAGCAGAAGGCAGCGAACGACAAGCAGATCGAGTTGCAAGCCGCCTTCAATGCCCATATCTCGCAAGAGGTGCGTGGTCTCTCCCGTCAGATCAATCTAACCCAAGCGGACATCGACGCGACTCGCAAGACGATGGAAGGTTCGGCTTCTCCGGTGGGCACGGTCACCACTTTGCTCCACCAGCCCGCGCCACAGCAGCAACCACCACCTCCGCCCCCTCCTCCACCATCACAGCGCCGCATCCCCAACCCATCCCGCCCGTCCTCTTCCCATGCGCGCCTGGGCGACCACCGCCCGCCGCTCATCCCGGTGCCACCGCACGGCGGGTTCGTCGCCACGGCGACCACATCTTCCCCGAAGGGCTACTACACCAAAGAGTACCACAAGCCCCCAAAGCACGATTTCCCCAAGTTCGACGGCACAGCACCATATCTGTGGCTGGATCGCTGCCTTGCCTATTTCGAGCTCTACAAGGTGGTGTCACACCACTGGGTGGCCACTGCGGCGCTCTACATCGATGGCCAAGCCGCACACTAGTTGCAGGCGTTCCGGCAAACGCACCGCAACATCACGTGGGAGCTCTTCACCGCTGCGATCCTGGAGGAGTTCGGCACGGACGAGTTCGAGGTGGTCATGCACAAGCTGCTCCAACTCCGGCAGACGGGCACCGTCACCGAGTACCGCGCAATGTTCGATGAGCAGATGTACCACCTGCTGGCCCTGGACCCGTCCATCAACACCAAGTTCTTCATCACGCAGTTCTTGCTGGGATTGAAGGACGAGCTCCACGCCACAGTTCGTCTTCAGGCGCCGTCGAGCATCATGCGCGCCTCAGTGTTGGCACGGATACAAGAGGATGAACTGGGCACGACCAGAGCACGCCCGCACATCACACCCTCAGGACGGCCTCCACCGGTGCCTCCAGCGCAGCAGCAGCCACGCGCCGTGGCACCCGCTCGCGCTCAAGTGGATGAATACACGTGCGAGCGGCAGCTCTGCGACTTTCGCCGCGCCAACAACCTGTGTTTCAAGTGCGGCGACCGCGACTCGCGTGAGCACCGTTGCGCACCGCCCGCCCAGCTGCTCACCATCGATGTCGGGGATCACGGCGAGGTCCTCTCCGACGACACCATTCACGCGCTGGAACTCCTGGACGACCCCGGATCCGGGCCCCCGCCACAAGCACCGGTCACGGGCGCACCGGAGTGCTACCTCCTATCATCTCAGGCGCTCGACGGCACAGACTCGGCAACAACCATTCGGCTGCGCGCCCTGGTGGGAAATCAGGTGATGCTGCTGCTCCTCGACTCCGGCAACACACACAGCTTCGTGAACAAGTCCTTCATCGACCGCATCGGCGTGGCCACCGAGGAGATGCCGCCCGTGGACGTGCGTGTTGCCAACGGCGACCGTCTCACCTGCAACCACATTGTTCCCGAGCTCAAATGGTGGATGTAGGGGCACAAATTCGCCACGCCCATGCGCGAGCTGGACATCAGTGCGTACGATGGCATTTTGGGCATGGACTGGCTCACCCAGCACAACCCCATGACTTGCCATTGGCAGGACAAGTGGGTCAAATTCACGCACGACGGTGAGGAGGTTACGCTCCGCGGCGTGCACACCAAGGCCTCTACCACACTCAAGGCGGTCAAGCCCAACGAGCTGCGCAAGATGATCATGGGCAATGACGTCTGGGCCATGGCCATGGTGGATATGTGTGGGCACGCACCACCACCACGACGCAAGTGTGCCAGCCAGACGCCCCTCAGTGATCTACTGGACGAATTCGCCGACGTCTTCGCAACTCTGCAGGGCCTGCCTCCACACCGCTAGTACGACCACGCCGTCACTCTGGTGGAGGGCGCGGTCCCCGCGAACACGCGTCCTTACTGATACTCTCCGCTCCAGAAGGACGAAATCGAGCGGCAAGTCAAGGAAATGCTCGACGCCGGCGTGATCAAGCACAGCGTCTGCCCTTATGCGGCCCTGGTGCTCTTGGTCAAGAAGAATGACGGGACGTGGCAATTCTGCATCGACTACTGCCGTTTGAATGACGCCACCATTAAAAACAAGTTCTCACTGCCGATCGTTGATGAGCTCCTCGACGAGCTGGCGGGCGCAGCCGTCTTCTCCAAACTGGACTTTCGCGCCAGGTACCATCAAAATCGAATGCGCGAAGAGGACGAAGCCAAGACCGCGTTCAAAATGCACCACGGGCATTTCCAGTTCCGGGTCATGCCGTTCGGACTGACGAATGCTCCGGCCACCTTCCAATGCCTCATGAATGCTATCTTCAGTAAGTACATGCGCAAATTCGTGATCATCTTTCTTGATGAAATCCTTGTCTTCAGTGAAACGATGGAGGAACACCTCGAACACCTGCGGATCATCTTCGAGCTTCTCCGCGCGCACCAGCTGTTCGTCAAGGAGAGCAAGTGCAGCTTCGCGTGCGACCACATCGACTACCTCGGGCACGTGATCTCCAAGGAGGGCGTCGCCACCGACAAGGAGAAGACTCAGGCCATGGAGCAGTGGCCAACGCCGACGACACCACCGAGCTGCGCGGGTTTCTGGGCCTCACCGGCTACTACAGAAAATTTGTGCCGCACTACGGCATCATCGCCAAGCCTCTCACGTAGCTCCTCACCAAGAAGGGCTTCACCTGGAGCGAGCAAGCACAAGTAGCGTTCGACACGCTCAAGACGGCGATGACAACAACGCCCGTGCTTGCCCTGCCCAAATTCGACAAGCCGTTCTCGATCGAGACTGACGCGTGCGACACCGGCGTTGGTACCGTGCTCATTCAGGACGGCCATCCTGTCGCGTTCTTCAGCAAGGCGCTCGGTGTGCACAACCAGAAGCTCTTGACATACGAGAAGGAGTTCTTGGCGGTGATGATGGCGATCGACAAGTGGCGCCCTTACTTGCAGCGCGGCCCCTTCGACATCCTCACCAACCACAAGTCGCTCTGCAATCTGGGGGAGCAGCACTTGGAGATGGAGTTGCAGCGCAAGGCCATGGCGAAGCTTGTCGGGCTGTAATTCAGATTCCAGTACAAGCGCGGACTGGATAACGGCGCCGCCGACGCCCTGTCCAGTGTGGGCAAGCAGCTCGACCTGGCCGCACTCTCGACGTGCCAGCCGGCCTGTATTCAGGAGGTACTCAACTCCTACTCCACCGACCCGGACGCCCAACATCGGCTGCAAAAGCTCGCCATCACCAGTCCGGACGACGACGGCTACGAGTTGCACCACGGCGTCATCCATCGTGCCGGTCGCCTATGTATTGGTGCCAACACCGTGCTCCACACCAAGCTCATCGCCGCGCTCCACAACAGCGCGGTCGGTGGCCACTCAGGCGCCACGGCGACGTACCAGCGCGTGCGCAAACACTTCGAGTGGCGCGGCCTCAAGAGCGACACGAAGGAATTTGTGCAGCAGTGTGCGACCTGCCAGCAGGCCAAGCATGAGCACTCCAAGCCGGTGGGGCTCCTGGCACCCCTGCCAATTCCGACCGCGCCCTGGGAGGATCTCACGATGGATTTCGTGGCGGGACTACCACCATCGGAAGGCTTCGACATGATCATGGTCGTGGTGGACCGCTTCACCAAGTTGGCCCACTTCATCCCTTTGCGCCACCCCTTCCACGCGCCGCAGGTGCCGCGCACGTTCTGGGACAACGTGGTCAAGCTACCCGACGTGCCGACATTGATCGTCTCCGACCGTGACAAGGTGTTCACCAGCAATCTCTGTCGGGAGTTCCTCGCCGGCGCCGGCACAAAATTGCTCTACTCCATAGCCTACCACCCGTAGACGGACTGGCAGAGTGAGTGCGTGAACCAGTGCATGGAGATGTATCTCCGATGCGCTGTGCACGACACCCCTCGCAAATGGCGTCGCTGGCTGCCCATGGCGGAGCTCTGGTACAACTCCACCTTCCATTCGTCACTCAATTGCACACCGTTCAAGGCACTGTACGGTAAGGAGGCCAACTTGGGGGCGATGACGGCCTGGCCTGACGATGCTCCGCCCGGCGACGACATGGACTGGGCGGCGCACACGGCGCACACCCGCGCACAAGTGGAGCGCGCCGAGTGGCGTTTCAAGAAGGAGGCCGACCGCAACCGCACAGAGCGCCAGTTCCAGGTAGGCGAGAAGGTGCTTCTGAAGCTGCAGCCCTACATTCAGCAGTCTATCGTCAACCGCCCCTGCACCAAGCTCGCCTACAAGTTCTTCGAACCGTACACCGTCATCGAGAAGATCAGGCTCTTGGCAGACAAGCTCGACCTCCCTGTGTGCAGCTGTGTGCACCCGGTCTTCCACGTCTCTCAACTGAAGTCGTTCACGCCGGACTACACGCCGGTGTACGGGGAGCTGCTGCGGGTGCCAGACCTGTCCGTGGCGAGCACCAACACGCATCCTGGAGGGACGCATGATGAAAAGAGGCAACGCGGCCATCGTGCAGATCAAGGTGCAATGGGGGAACAGCTCACCGCCGGCCACCACCTGGGAAGACTACGAGGTCCTCCGCCAACGCTTTCCAGAAGCTCTCATTTGGGAGGACGACGAAGCAAGCACTCAATGGGAAGCTCACTCTCAAGGGGGGAGAATGTCACACCTGGCCACTTGTCCAGTGTGACGTGGCATGGATCGGGTCCCACCTGTAAGTGTGAGTGAGCAAGAGAGAGGAGAGGGTTTAAAAGAGCCAGCCGTCTGTGGCAGCAGGCATGCGAGTTGACAGACTGTAATCCTCGCCCAAACCTTTCCTCTTTAATCGAGTTCTTCTTCCTCTCCAAGTCTCTCTGCCTCACCTACTCCTCCCAATCCCCTTTTCGTCTTCTTGGTTCGTTACAGCGCAGCAGCAGGTGGCACACTGGGCTGCTGTTGACCCATCAGTGAGCGGCCTCTACAGCGATGTGGCCTGAAATGCGTTGTCGGTGAAGCGATTCCTCCACGCGCTGCTGTCTTTGGACTTCTCACCAGTTGATACGATGGAGACGGGATCGAGGAGCTAGATCCCCGAGCAATCCGACGGGGAAGGAGTCACCTGGGGTTGAGGCGCCGGCTCTAGGGAAGAATACCGGAGGGGCGGACAGGGAAGGAGCCGGCGTCGGTGAGTAAGGCGACGCTGGGCGGAAGGCGTTGATGGGATCCGTGGCCATGGTGGGTCGAGTGGCCATGGCGGCGCGAACGGATGTGCATCGGCGGGATCCATGGACGGCGGCGTATGGTGGCGGTGAGATCCATGGCCGGTGGTAGGATCCGCGCAGATGCAAGAAGGTGGATGTAGGGTGCGGGAGGGTGGGGTTGACCCTGCTGTTTTTTTTGTCTTTTCGGTTTTATTCGGTAGTTCTGGAACATCTCATCGGCTCCTATATAGAGCGCATTGTGATCAGAATACACTGACAAGGCCTATATAGTAGCACTATTATGATCCCAGGATCGGAATAACTATTCTGATCCCAATCGCTCTATATAGGGCCTTGTCGGGCCCTCCTGAACTCCCGAAACTCAGGCCCGACCAGGCACAACGACCAGGTGCCGAGATTTCCGGCGAACCCAATCCTGATCCTGATCCCCGCCACCCCTGCCCCTCTCATCCCCTCAAGCACCGGCCGGCCGTCGCCTCTGCCACGATTCGCCGCCGTCGACCGTCGGTATCTCCCTCCCATCTGTCAGCGTATGACACCTATGGGATCGCGTGGATCCCTTCTATGGTTCGGCAGGGAGAGAGATGTACACAAAGAGCAGATCCAACGATCAACGCGAGGGGATTTTTATCCAGGTTCAGGCCACTGAGAAGCGTAATACCCTACTCCTGCTTTAGTTTATTGTGGGTGATTAAGCCCAAGCTCCAGGAGCGCTTGCGATGAACAGTTTGTTCGAGCAGCAGCTACGCATGCAGAATGGGCTAGAGAGTCCTCCCCCCTGTAGCTACACCTGGGGCCTCCTTTTATACATCCAAGGGGTCACCAACAGTGGCGTACAGTACATACAAGAGGTGTAAAGTTGCTACAGTGTTTACATGCTTATCACTGACGATTTAGGACAAACGCATTAAATGCTCCGTTTAGGTGTCCCTTACTTTCTTGGGGATGGAAAAAGGGGCCGTCCCATCAGCACCGCTTAAGCCCGTCCACCACTAGTGCCATGACACATATCCAGGAGGACAAAACCCAAATGACAGGCTGGTCGCTACGCTGGATCGGTGGCAGAGTGGCGGAATCTTGCTGGGTGCGAGCCTTGCCGGGTCTTCGCAGGTCATCCCGGCAAGATAGGCAAGTATATTGCCGGGGATCTGGCCTTTGGGCTTCTGTCTTCTGGTCACTGGTTTCAATGCCTTCTTGATAGTCTTGCACTTGCTTCCAGCTATCCCCCAGCAGGCCTTGCTGCTGGTACGGTTACAACCGCCCATGCACAAGTATGGGGTACTAAAGGACCCAAACATTAGTACACCGGCAGGAGCCCCCGGGCCAAGGCCATACACGGGTGTGAGGCATTGTTGGGCTAGGCCCAAACAGTGCATGGGCACGCGTGGCAGGAGTTAGCTCTCGTAATTATCTCGTTTACCGTGCTTCCCCACGGCGCATATTGAATGCACAACGCGGGATATATGCGCGGAACAACCGCTGTAGCAGCACGCTTGCGAAAGAGCATTCACATTGATTAGAAAGGAGGCAGTTCTGCGCCTTCCCCATAAAAAGGAATCTGCAGAGGCGCCGTTCATTTACCTCCCATCCTTTCCAATCTGAAAACCGCCGTCGCCTTCTTCATCGAACTCAAAGTAGAGCCTCTCCCATCCATCCGCCGCCCCCACTCTCTCATTGCCCTCGGCCCCTGCTTCCTCAGTCGCCATGCCTCCCAAAGTGAGCAAGGGCAAAGAGGTGAAAGCCACTGGCTCAGGTGCGCAGGCGGAGGAGAGCGAGCTCATGAAGATGCGGAAGGAGCACATCGTCTTCGCCCCGACGCTCGACGACGAGTGCCCTGAAGGATCGGTATCTGTGCATGTGGGGGAGGGAGATGAAAGCTCATCCCGCAACTCGCGTAAACCCAGCTTCCTCCGAGGGTGGCCAAGATAAATTCCCTTTCTTTATCGCATACTTTTATTGCGGGCTCTGCCCTCCGTTTTCTGATTTCTTCATCGACATCATGTACACATACGGCTTCCGTCTTTTGGATTTTGCGCCGAATGCCGTGACATGCATGTCAGTCTTTGCCCATCTCTATGAAAATTTCGCCGGAGTAATCCCCAGCACAGCCCTCTTTCGCCACTATTTCATTCCCCGTATCAAAAAAGGAGACGCCCTTTCCGGTTCTATCACCTGGATTCCAAGGGCATGGAATAAAGCGATATAAACAGAGGGGCTCTACCATACGAAGTGGGAAGAATGGCGGGGCGAATGGTGCTGGATTAAGGAGAAAGATCCCCGGCCTTTCTGTTTGCCCCGACAAACGAAAGTGGTCCAAGGCAATGACTGGAGAGCTCTTGATCCTCAAGACAAGAAGCTCACAATCGCAATTACCAGGATCCACCGTCTCAGGGCTGCCGGGCTCACAATAGAAATGATTGGCGCTGATTTCCTTCGCCATCGCATCGCTCCTCTGCATAACAAAGGGAGACCAGCCTAGGAGTTTCAGAATGCGGCAGATATCATGAGGCGGCGTCCTGGGCTGAACAACAACTTGACAATCATACAGCACACAGCTCTCTTTCACAAACTGTTCAGGCCCAGCGGGAAATATAAGTTGCCGGCGAGCATAATTCCTCTGTGCAACAACTCCGCTCTGACCTCAATCATCGCCATGATGCCGGCATGTAATGTGCACGGCCTTGACGGAACTTGGGTCGAGCCATCCGCAGAGCAAGCACAGGGGTTGTTTGACAATCTGTCGGAGAGAGCCGTCCAGGAAGAGACAAATCTCATCCGCCCCACTACTGACGAAGAAGTGGCGTATATCACCAGCAGGGCGGAAGAGACGAATCTTGCCGCGGAGGCCGACAGCGCTGGCTTCGTGGAAGAGGAAGCCAGTGAAGATGAAGTAATGTCAGAGGAAAATCTTGCCGGGCAGGGTGAGACTGCCTGGGAACAGAGCGGCACAGCCGCCGAGAGCCCTTCTGTCGAAGACACAACCGAGGAGCAGCTGCACGAGGAGCCCCCAACTCGAGAGAAGAAGAAGCGTGTGCTGCAGAAAGCCACCTCTGGCGTCCCAGCACATCAACCTTCCTCGAGCGGTGAAGTTCCCGGCAAGAAAGGGGCCGGCAAGGCTGCGCAGCGGCAAGAAGCTCAATAGCAACCCGAGCGACATACGAGACGCACGACCGCGGCAACAACTGGAGCAGCGGGGGCGTCTCATACGATAGCACCAACAGCCAGAGCAACAGGGTCACATCGACCCGCCGCTTCCGCCGCAGCCAAGCGACCCAGGACCCCTTCTCCGCCCCCTCACATGGACACTATAGTGGAGGTCAACTTCGACCTCTCCGCTTTTAGCCCGGAAAGAGAAGAGTAAGGGTCCTGCCGGATCTTTTTAACTTCTGAGTTCCTGATTTTCTTAATTCACTTGTCTTGCTTTGGCCTGGCTCCGTAGGGAGATGGAAATGTTGGCGCAAAGGATGGCGAAGAGGGCGAAGTCTTCAACGGGTGACGAGCCCCCGGCAAGCACCATAGGTGCACCAGAGCTCATCGTCGTCAGCCCAAAGCTCAGTCCTCAACGCAGCCCCCAACCCAGCCCCTAGTGTGAGTCCACTACTCATTTTCCGCTGGCAGGCGTTGAGGTGTTTATCTTTGCTACTGACATCACCAGGCCTGCAGGAGAAGAACGGCAACAAGGAGAGCCATCGGAGGCCGTCCCTGATGCGCCGCCTCCGTCAACCACGCCGCCCAGAGATGAATCTCTGGCAAGGGCTTCCACTAGCGAGCCATTCGTGTTGAAGAGGAGCCGGCAAGCATGTGCACTGGCAGTCCTACATCGGCAACCAATGTTACCGGGAAAGGAGAACCCACCTCTCAATAGCTCGACACAGGTAAACCACTTGCCTCTCAGTACTTGTCATTCTTTCTTTATTTTTGTTTTCCTGAACTTCAACCTTGGTCTCATCTTGTTTCCTTCCCCGGTCTTCAGATCTTCCTTCGATGGAACAAATGGATGTTGATATCGTCATCGAGGAGACCGCCAAGGATGCTACCGCCGAGGCCGACAGGATCGCTGCTGACGAGGCCGCTAAGGATGCACAAGAGGAAACCGCCAAGGGATCTGCTGAGAGGGCCGACAAGGAGACCGGTGCCATACTGATGGCGTTCCTGCCACAGGAGCGCATGGCGCTGCACCAATCACTGAGCCCCCAGTTGTCGGCGAGGCGGTTGTCGAAGATCAACCGTCAACATCCGAAGTCCCCCATCAAGCAGATACCTTAAGGTTGGCGACAACCTGTTCGTCAGCATACCAGGGACGGCAAGCACCAGGGTGCCAACCGAAGGGGAAATTTTCGATGAAGACATCATCGCCGCTGCCGGACTTGAGATCATTGACGAGCCATGTGCCAGCAGCAGCAAGTCCAAGGAAGAACAGCTCCTCCAAGCCGTGAGCAGCAACTTCCGCAAGCTCCAGGCGCTTCACCGCACCCGAAATGAAAAGTTGGACTCCAGGGCAGCAGTTGTTCAAGCAGCAGAGGCAGATTTCCAGAAGCGCGTCGAGCAAATGCAAGTCTGGTACGCTGAGGCTTTCTAGGAGCTAATGACTGGCCGGGAACAGCTAATTCAAAGTTGGAGCGAGTTCCTCTTGAAGCAGTCCGACGCCGAGAAGGTACAGGAAGAGGCTGCACAGCGGGCCGCTGCAGAGGAAGCTCGCTTGATGGAACGCCGCATCGGGCTCAATGCTCATGAAGAGGACCTTGCTGCTCGTGAGGAGGCGCTTGCCGCCAAGCTCCACAGAAAGGACGAGGAGATCGAAAGGCTTGTTGCGCAGCGAACCCAGGAGCTGGAGCACAAACACAAGGAGACACTCGAAGCTCTGGCTATAGATCACGCCGGCAAGTTGAAGGAGGCCATCGATGCTGCCGAAGCTGCAGAGGCCACCAAGAACGAGCTCGGCGATAAAGTAAAGAGGCTGGAGGTGGATCTCGAGGACCATGGCAAGGAGCTCTCGACGCTCAAAGCCGACAAAGAGAAGACTCTCTATAGCTTGGCGGAGATGCAAACCTCCATGTCCGACAAGATCAAAAAGCTCACCTCAGCCAATGAATCCATCGCTGATCTGAAACTGAAGCTGACCACGCTGGAGAAGTCCTTGGAGGACGGCAAGGCTCGAGAGAAGGCTTTGATCAAAGACCTCCAGAATGAGAAGGACCTGCTCAAGAGCGCCGCTGCCGTTATAATGACTTTGAGAAAGGTGTGAAGATCTGGACCGAGCACCTGGTTGACGTCGCGGAAAGGATTGCAGCAAAGCTATCCACCATGGGCCTGCAGAACTTCAACTACTCTTCCGACGAGAGGGTGTCTTCGAGCCCCAAGCTGACCTTGTTCTTTGAGAGCATCGTTGATGCCCTGAAGCGGATCCATTCTGAACGAGCAACCCATCTGGCCAACGAATCCCGCAAACTCTGCAGGGCCGTCCTCCTTAAGGTGCTCGTCAAAGTGGTGCACAAGAACCCTGGCATCAACCTCACCAACGTTCTCGATAGCTTGCCAGAGAATGTCGACCTCGAGGCACTCAAAGAGCTTGTCGCGCCCATCATCGACAAGGTGAGCCAAGTCAAGAGGGTCGAAGGCCAGCGCAGGGACTAGCCACTTCGCTTCATCTTTGCCGCCACCATTCCATGCCAAAGACAAATTCATCTGAAGTTAGAATCACGGTAACTATCAATGTAATATAACTTGCTATGTTTTGTATGAATGCATGCTATTTCTCTTGTCGGATTTCTTTCTGTATGGTGCATGCCCTACACTTATTGGAAAACTTGCCGGTGAGTGCACCCTTGCCGCGAGCGCTTTGAGGAACGGATCCTTAGCAGCCCGCCGGAGGTGTCGCTACCAGCAAGATACCTTAACGTTTTCAGTGCAGCCACCTAAACTGTTGAGCGGACTCGAAACAAAGTAAGGGCACAACCGATCACGACAAGGTTCCTTCGTGTGCAGGTTTTCCATACAAAAGTCAAAATTGTTCAAGGAAAATACCCCTTAAGTAAAAAAGAAATTCACTTAAAGTTCTACAACTTAGCTTTTTGTTGCTCAACTCCTTCCTGCAAGATGTCAACCTTGAACGTTGCCTGTTGGTATCCATACCACACTCCCCCTGGCAAACTTGCACGCGCGGGAACCTTCTATCCTTTGAGAAAAAGAAAGAAGAGAAAACAAGGATATGGGATCTTGGCGGTTCGTTAATGCTTACCGGAAGCAAGTGTAATACAATATCTCAGACAAGCATGCATACAAATTAACATGAAAATCGACAGGAATTGTAAAACACTTAAGCTTATTCAACTATGCATAGGGTCTGTGCCTGGCTTTGTACAAAGGATCACATGCCTTGCTGGCAAAACTCATACAAAAGGTGGTTGCCGGGGGACCTAGCAACTGCGCCTTATGGGTAGAACTTACGAAGATGCTCGATATTCCAGGAATTGCTCACTGGAATGCCATCCTTGGTCTCCAGGCAGAGAACGCCAGGCCTGGTGACTCGTATTACCTGATAAGGGCCTTCCCACTTTGGCGTCAACTTGTTGGAATTCTTGGCCAACTGAACGCGCCGAAGAACAAGGTCGCCTTCCTCAAGACTTCGGGCATGAATCTTGCGGCTATGGTAGCGGTGCAAGGCTTGCTGGTAGCGTGCAGCTCGCACAGCAGCCTGAAGACGATATTCCTCAAGGAGCGTAGCGTCATCTTGTTGCAGTTGCTCTTGCTCAAGCTCATCATAAGCGAGCACTCGAGGTGACCCATATACAAGTTCCGTTGGGAGAATTGCTTCTGCCCTGTACACTAGGGAGAAGGAGTGGCTCGATTTGGTGTCATTCTGATTGACCAAAGAATCGACGACAGCTCATCAATCCAGCGTCTTCCGCACTTTTTCAGCTTGTCAAAAGTCCTTGTCTTGAGACCTCGCAACACTTCAGCATTTGCCCTTTCCGCTTGGACGTTGCTTCTCGGATGAGGAACAGAAGCAAAACAGATTTTGCTGCCAAGGTCTTGGACGTATTGCATGAAGGTGTGGCTTGTGAACTGTGTGCCGTTGTCAGTGATGCTCCTATTTGGCACACCAAAATGGCAAACTAGTCCTTTGAAGAACTTGACGGCTGATTGTGCTGTCACCTTCCTCACTGCTTCCACTTCCAGCCACTTTGTGAACTTGTCGATTGTGATGTACAAGTACTCAAAGCCCCCGGTAGCGCGTGGAAAAGGGCCCAATATGTCGAGCCCCCAGACTGAAAATGGCCAGGAAAGAGGGATTGTCTGAAGAGCCTGAGCTGGCTGATGCAATTTCTTTGAATGGAACTGGCACACTTCACACTTGGTTACTAATGCAGTTGCATCCTGGAGGGCAGTAGGCCAAAAGAAACCTTGCCGGAATGCCTTACCGACAAGAGCCCTTGAGCCTATGTCGGAGCCACATATGCCTCCATGTATCTCTGCCAATAGCTCCAGTCCATCTTCCCGAGGAATGCACTTCAATTTCATGCCGTTCGATCTCTTTCTGTACAGGACATTGTCCACGAATTGGTACATACTAGACCGACGGGCTACTTTCTCCGCTTCTTCCTGTTCTTCAAGGAGTTCCCCTGTTTGGAGGAACTGGACGATGTGCTGTGCCCATGCTGGAGCCAGAGGCTCGACAGCAAGGACTAAAGGCATGTCTTCTGTCGCGGGAGCATTTGTCTCTACGACAAGGGCTTGAGGCCTTGCCGGAGCCTGTTGCTCCCCGACAAGCTTGGCGTTGTTCCCGGCAACTTCCTTGCCGGCGGCTTCTGGGAGCTCTGCGGGAAAGTACTAGGTGGAATTCAACCTCCTTCATTTATCTTGCGTTGCTGATGGTGTTATGAATGGCTGAGTCAATCGGAGCACAAAAGTACCTAGTTCCACAGGTAACTTGAGGGTAGCACGCTTTGACAGGTCATTAGCAATGTTGTTCTCTACTCGAGGAACATGCTTTGTCTATAGACCATCAAAGCACTCCTCCAATTTTCTCACTTCATCTACGTATGCTTCCATCAACGGGCTCTGGTAGTCTTTGTTCACTTTCTTGATGACAAGCTGTGAACCACCTCTGACGATGAGCTTCTTAATTCCAAGGTCCGCCGCAATCCAGAGACCGGCAGGCAGCCATTCATATTCTGCAGTGTTGTTTGTTGATCTCTCCTGGGGAAAGTGCATATGAATTACATATTTGAGGTGCTCTCCGATGGGTGCGACAAGCAGCACGCCAGCACCGGTGCCTTGCAACGAGAAATCCCCGTCAAAATACATAATCCACTCTTGATCTATTTGCTTGCCGGGGAGAGTTGTCTCTTGACTTTCTTCGTCTGGCATTGGGGTCCATTCTGCAATGAACTTCGCCAAGGCTCTACTCTGAATTGTTGAAGTGCTTTCAAACTTAAGATCAAAGCTTGACAGTTCCAACGCCCACTCCACAATCCGGCCGGTCGCATCTGGATCTCGTAAAATCCGCTGCAGCAGGAATCGAGTGACGACGGTGATCTCATGTGCTTGGAAATAATGGCGCAGCTTCCTCGAGGCCATAAGGAGGCCGAAGAGCAACTTCTGCACACCAGAATATCTTGACCTAGCCCCCCTGCAAAAGGGAGCTGACAAAATAAACTGGGCGTTGCACCATCTTCTTCCTCTGTGTTGCTTCATTTGACCTTGCAGATTCTGCCTTGTCGGCACCAGATCCTTCCGGGGAAGATCCCAGCTCATCATTTGACGGTCTTACCGTCGCCGCTGCTTCCTCATTGACTTCTCTCTCCGCTACTAACGCAGCACTAACTACTTGATTTGTCGGCGCTAAATATAGCAGCAATGGATCTTGTGGTTTAGGCGCGACTAGTATCGGCGGATAAGAGAGGTACCTCTTCAAATCCTGCAGTGCTGCCTCCACTTCCGGAGTCCATTTCATTGGACCTGCCTTCTTCAAGATTTTGAAAAAGGGCAGGGCGCGCTCAGCAGATTTGGAGATGAAGCTGCTTAGAGCAGCGATGCAGCCGGCAAGTCGACGCACATCTTTGACGCGTCTTGGTGCTTCAATCTGCTCAATTGCCTTGATCTTGTCGGTATTTGCTTCGATACCACGCTGAGATACAAAGAACCCGAGAAGCTTGCCGGATGGAACGCCAAACACACACTTCTCGGGATTGAGCTTCAGATTGATCTTGCGCAGATTTGCAAATGTCTCTTCTAAATCTTGTATGAGTGTTGCTTTGACCTTGGTTTTAACCACTATGTCATCCATATAGGCTTCCATATTTCTTTGTAGCTGAGGCTCAAAACCGATCTGTACTGCTCTTGCAAACATTGAAACAGCACTTTTCAACCCGAAAGGCATACATAAGAAACAATACGTACCACATGGGGTGATAAATGCGGTTTTCTCTTCGTCTTCCTTTGCCATGAAAATCTAACGGTACCCTGAATAGGCATCGAGAAACGACAACAAATCGTAGCTGGGAGTGGAGTCCACAATTTGGTCGATGCGCGGCAACGGGAAAGGATCTTTTGGACAGGCTTTATTGATATCTGTATAGTCGATACATAGCCTCCATTTTCTATTCGCCTTGCACACTACAACTGGATTGGCCAACCACGTCGGATGGAGCACTCCTATGACCAAACCTGCCGCTTCCAACTTCCTGATATCTTCGGCAATAAATTCTTGCCGTTCCAAAGACTGCTTCCTAACTTTCTATTTGACAGGCCGTGCATGAGGAAAGACAGCAAGATGGTGCACAATTACTTCCCTGGGAACACCGGGGATATCGAATGGTTGCCATGCAAACACATCGATATTCGCCCGCAAGAAAGCAACGAGCGCGCTTTCCTATTTGTCATCGAGGGTGGAACTTATGGTGAAAGTTCCTCCCATACCATCCTCCTTGACGGGCACCTTCTTAGTTTCTGGTGGAGCTGCCTTGGATTTCTTGCTCTTGCCGGTGGAGCTCTCCGGCACATCCTCGACGGAAGCGCAACACTCCGAGGAGGTGCGCTTGCCGGAGTGTGTGCTAGAGGTCTTGCCGGTCCTCTTCTTCCCCCCAGGAGCTTCAGCGGCAGGAGCAAGTGCCTTGGCGGCAGATGCTGCAACTGCCTCCCGGTAGAGTTGGTCGGCGCAGATGAGCGCATCCTTCTTGTCGGAGTTGACAGTGATGATGCTCATCGGCCCGGGCATCTTCAATACGTTGTAAGCGTAGTGCGAAGCCGCCATGAACTTGGCCAGCGCTGGACGGCTCAGAATCCCGTTATATGGTAACGGAATCTTGGCGATGTTGAAAATGATCTTTTCTGTTCTGTAGTTCAACTCACTGCCAAATGTCACCGGCAACGTGATCTTGCCCTTCGGCTGGCTCCTTCCTGGATTGATCCCTTGAAATGTGCCCGTTTCCTCGAGATCTTCGTCAGGAATTTGCAACCTCTTGATCACACTAGGTGAGATCAGGTTCAAACCGTCCCCACCGTCAACTAACATTTTTGTCACCATGAGGTTGCGAATCGTTGGTGAAACCAATAATGGCAAACACCCGACCGCGGTAGTGCGATCAGGGTGATCCTCAACGTTAAAAATGATAGGCGCGTTGGACCATTTCAGAGGCTTTCGGGCATCGACTGACGGCTCTGTCAGATTAATCTCACGCACCCACTGTTTAAGTTGGCGGTGAGAAGAATGCAACGAGGCGCCTCCGTCAATGCACATAGCTTTTGTAGCCTTTTGGAACTCGTGCTCGCTGGACTCGTCGTCCTCTTTGTTGTTGTCATCACCCCCCTCTTCCTTGTCGCGGCCTCGAGCGGGCCTCTCCTTCTGTTGCTTGGCCTTGCCGCGGCGACCTCCTCAGCTACCGCGCTTCTTGCCAGACCCCTCAGCACCATCCTGGGCTCTCTCTTTGTCTCGCCTTTCATACTCAGCTTTCTGCCTCTCGACAAGCTGCTCAACTTGTCGGCAGTTTTGGAGATCATGGCCCTTAGTGCGATGGATCTTGCAGTATTGCTTGTCGGAGCCCTCCGGCTTGTCGACAGCCGCCAAGGCCTGGCAGGAGGCACACCCGGCAACCTCCTTGCCGGGGCCATCAACCTCGATCTTCTTGGCGGTGCTGGGGTTGCCGGATTCCTCGACGGCAAGCACAACCTGGCCCTTGCGCTTCTTCTTACGCCGTCGACCTTTCCTTCTAGGGGCGGCGGCATCTTCACCTTCAGAGTCGATTCCTACGCCAGCATCCTCGCCGGGAAACCTTCTTCCCTCTTCAGCCCAAGCACATTTGTCAGCCAGAGCATAAAGCTCGGCAATATCCCTGACCTTGTTCATCGCCAGCTCTTCCTGCATCTTGCGATTGCACACGTTCTGATGGAACGCGCTAATAACTGCGGCAGGATGAACGTCTGGGATATTGTGCTATATTTGATTGAATCTCTGTATGTACTTGCACAAAGGCTCGCCTTATTTCTGGGGAATGAGATGTAAATCGCTTTCCTGGCCAGGAGCTTGGTGGCCTCCAGTAAAGGCGCCAACAAACTGATGACACAGGTCTGCCCAGGAGGAAATAGAATTCTCCGGCAGATGCATCAACCACGACCTGACATTGGGCTTGAGCACCAACGGGAAATAGTTGGCGAGTATCTTGTCGTCTCGAGCCCCGGCAGCCTGCACCTCAATGGTGTAGATGCTCAGGAACTCCGATGGGTGAGTCTTGCCGTCGTATTTCTCCGGGACCTCCGGTTTGAATGTTCAGGAATTGGGCCACTGGACTCGCCGCAGCTCGCGGGTAAACGCTGGACAACCCACCTCATAAGGTAAGTCGCTGGAATACCCCGGCACAGGCTTGTCTACAGCGGGCCCCGCGCGTCTATCAGATTGATAGCGCGCTTCCCGTCGCCGCTCGATGGTAGTTTGAGCGTCTTCTTTGCTTTGCTCCCGAAGAACTTGACGTTGATCGCGGCGCGTTTGCGGATCAGACGACACCGTGGAATCACCATCACGGACGTCGGTCCTTCAAGTTAGCGACCGCTGCTGCTGCCATGGAGGAGAGTGCATCATAGTCATTCCACCTCCAGTCTTTTTGCCACCGGCACGCGTCGGGTCGATGGACCGCCACCGCGAATGCTCCGCCTGCTGCGGCCCATCTCCGTTGGCGAAGCCGATAAGGCTCTGAATAGCAGCTCTCCATTCTTCGAGCTTCTCCGGAGCAGGAGGGAAATCCAGGAGCAGCTGTGCTTGCACCAACACTTCTGCTGGTGTGGGCGGCGGCGAAAGGTGCGAGGAACGTGAGGTGCTCTAACTCCTAACCGTGTTAGAAGGTGCTCCATCATGGTCCCGCGACTGCGCCATGCTTCCACCGGCATCTTGACGTGCATGCTGGCCCCACGCGTCTCGAGAATGATGCGCAGGGGTCTTTCCTTGGGAACGCCTAGAACCACCGACGTCACGGCGCTGTTCATCATGCACGACCTGAGAAGGCCACCGCGCATGCGCCGGCATGGGTGCCTTGGAAGGCGCCATCTCGACCTTGGAGTTCGCCGCGCCACCTGTAGGCGGCACGGCTCCGTCCTTAGACCTAGTGGCGTTCGGGTTGTTGTCGCCGCTGCGAACAATGCTGCTCACCTGGCTTTGATCACCAGGACATCATGGAAGCTCAAGACCTCCACCTCCTCCTCCTGCGTCCACGCCGTCGCCCGTCCATGAAGGCACGGGCAAACCGGACGCTGATGGGCCAACCGCCGTCCGTGAAGGCACGGGCAAACCGGACGCAGATGGACCAACCGCCGCCAAACCTTTCTTCTTGGGAGCCATGGCGATGAAAATGATCAACCAAATGACGCGCTAATCGCTAGATCAGGTTTGTGCAACCTACTCCCCCTACCTGGCACGCCAAAGATGTCGGCGTACGACACCTATGGGATCGCGTGGATCCCTTTTACGGTTCGGCAGGGAGAGAGATGTACACAAAGAGCAGATCCAACGATCAACGCGAGGGGATTTTTATCCATGTTCGGACCACTGAGAAGCGTAATACCCTACTCCTGCTTTAGTTTATTGTGGGTGATTAAGCCCAAGCTCCAGGAGCGCTTGCGATGAACAGTATGTTCGAGCAGCAGCTACGCATGCAGAATGGGCTAGAGAGTCCTCCCCCCTGTAGCTACACCTTGGGCCTCCTTTTATACATCCAAGGGGTCACCAACATTGGCATACAGTACATACAAGTGGTGCAAAGTTGCTACAGTGTTTACATGCGTATCACTGACGATTTAGGACAAACGCATTAAATGCTCCGTTTAGGTGTCCCTTATTTTCTTGGGGACGGAAAAAGGGGCCGTCCTATCGGCACCGCTTAAGCCCGTCCACCACTAGTGCCATGACACGTATCTAGGAGGACAAAACCCAAATGATAGGCTGGTCGCTACGCTGGATCGGTGGCAGAGTGGCGGAATCTTGCTGGGTGCGAGCCTTGCCGGGTCTTCGCAGTCCATCCCGGCAAGTATCTTGCCGGGGATCCGGCCTTTGGGCTACTGTCTTCTGGTCACTGGTTTGAATGCCTTCTTGATAGTCTTGCACTTGCTTCCAGCTGTCCCCCGGCAGGCCTTGCTGCTGGTACGGCTACAACCGTCCATGCACAAGTATGGGGTACTAAAGGACCCAAACTTTAGTACACCGACACCATCCCTTCTACCACCGTCCCGACCAGATAGAGTGCCCTCCCCTCCGTCTCCACCTCCGGTCCGACCGTCGGTGCGAGCGAGCGAGCGACGGCGGACGCTGGTGTGAGGGAGCCTGCGGTGGCTGGAGGCGGCTAAGCCGCCAGAGTTTCTGCGGGCGCCATGGATAGCCGGAGGCCTACTCCTTCCCTCCTGACCTCCTACCTACGACTCAGCAAAGCTAACAATGGCGAAGGCGCCTGGTACGGCGAACGGCACGGTCAAGTGAGCAAGGTTGGCCGCATGTCAGCGGCGGAGCCTTCTGATCTAGCGGCGGAGCCTTTTGATCTAGCTTGGCCACAGGTACCTGAACTTCATGCCTCTTCCTGCATACTCGTTCAACCATACTATACCTGAACTTCTTGCTGCAAGCACATGAATTTCGCGCCATCGGCAAGCCATGGAATGCCATGGGATTCCTCTCCCAACTCTCCGGCACATTACTCTCAAGGTGGCCTATCTACTGCTGGAAAAAGGCTGGCTGAACTTCTAGCCAAGGTATGGTTGAACTTCCTATTGTTGTTTATATGTTATTTTTCTTTCCGGCATGTGAAGTTCTGCTAGTGTGCGAGCCTCAGTCCACGCTGCAAAATAAAAATACCTGCCTGCCTACATATGTATAAAAATAATAAATGTGGGAGGGGAAACACCATGTGAAGTTCAACTAGTAGATGAGCCAGAGTTCAGGTTGGTATGTATTTGGTTGTGTGCAAAAAAGGAAAATAGAACAAACATGTGAAAACACCATAAACTGAACTGCAGACATGAAACAAACATGAAACAAGCAGTTCAGGTTGTTATGTGGTTGTAAGTTCAACCATGCAATCACATGAAGGTCAGGTTTAACTGTAGACATGAGTATAGCTGTGACTCTTGTTCAAATATCATTTAACCTTCCCCCTTTGCAAACCAGAAGTTCAGACTGTGAAGAATGCTCAGTTCAGCTACAAAAAAGCTGTGACTCTTTCCCTTACATTTTTTTTTATTATAACAACACTTTTGTGGGAAGTTCAAACTGTGAAGAATACTCAGTTCAGCTACACCGCTATAGGCATATCTGACTTGTGCTAACACATTTTTTTCATGCCAGCAGGATGAGAGACGCAGAAAGAAGGTTAGAACATCCCAGCAGCAAGTGTACAACCCTAAGCCTGTACGCGTTGCGCCGCCCCCTGAATGGGTCACGCCTCAAACACACCATCAGCATTCCCCATCTTCTCCACATCAAAATTGGGTGACACCCGAAAACCTAGCAAACTTCCAAGATGCTGGGTCACAGCCCAATCCGCACCATTTTGCGCCTCCACCTAATTGGGTGACGCCGGAAATCCCCCGTGGATTCTTTGTATCCACCAGCAGACTTCCAAGCACACCGATGGAGGAGGGTGTTAGCTCAGGTTTTGCGTATAACTCTGGAGGTTATCCTATTGTGGCTCATCAATGTGAAAGAGCAGCAAGTAAACCAGATGCCAGGACAATTCCAACAGTAACACACTCACAGAGGAAAGTGCTCTGCACACTACCGCCGAGGGATGCTGATGCTGCTGATACAACTCATGATCGTACGGGACATGAGATTGATGGACTGTTTCACAGAACAAAAGAGCAAACAAAAACCAGGATTGCCATACCTCCACAACCACAACAAGCCAAAAGGAACCAAACAAGAGAGAGGCCATCTTCAACCCTCCTACCTCCTTGTGATCCACTCCTGCACCTTGCTATGGTAACTCCGCCCTGCCCCATCCCAGTGGGCCAGCAGCAGACTCCGGTGGAGTTGCGATCATACACACACATAAGTGAACAAAATTTAAGTACTTATATATGCATCTGTTCTGATCTGCCATTTTTCTGCACCACCAGGATAACATATTTATAAACTGTATTTTAATGTACCGTTTGATTTTTTTTCTTTTTTTGCAGATGTCGGATCTCCCAGATTATCTAATACCAAGACTAAAGATGCCATTCAAGAATGTAAACAAAACCGATACGCCAGGCACGCTGGTTTTGGCATCAGGAAGACGGGGGGAAATGATAATCACAAGTACTTTGTTTGCGCGTTCCAAGGGAAACACAATCCTACTATTTCAGAAGCTGACAGGAAGCAAAACAAAACATGACAGAGGACAGGCTGCAATGCAAGAATGAGGGTGAAGGTGCAAGAGGACAACACATGTGTGGTGGTGGACATTGAATACAATCATAATCACCACCTCATCCAAAGAGCTGGCATGCTGGTATTCTTGCACTCACACAAGAATTATGACCCCACTATTTTGGAGTACGTAAAGCTCTTGCAGTACCATGATGTCAAACATACAACAATTATGTCCATGCTATCAAAAAATGAAGATGGAAGCTACTTCCTGAGCATGACCGGACGAGACCTACTAAACCAGTAAGTATTGGAAAATTCACATACTGCAATGTACATAGCATCCTAAGTCACCACCCTTGCTAGCAAAATAACAAATGCATGTTTGTATATATTTTGCAGGAAAGCTATGAATGAAAGGAAAGATGACTTGGATGATGTATTAAAACTTGTATCTTTCTTTAAAGACATGAAGGCAATCAATGATGAGTTCTTCTATGACATACAAGTAGACATCGACAATGCAATAAAAAACATTTTCTGGTCCAATGCAAGCTGTCGTGGAGCATATCAAGACTTTGGCGATTGCGTAACATTCGACACAACTTACAAGACTAACATATTTCATATGCCTCTGGGAGTGTTTCTTGGAACAAACCACCATTTGTAGTCAACGATATTTGTTGTTACTCTGATCAGAAACAAAGACACAAAATCATTCAAGTGGCTCTTCGATACATTTGTATGGTGCATGAACAACAAACACCCAACTTGCATTCTCACAGGTATATTGGGTATATTGGTTGAAATTGAAAAGAAAGTAAACCATGCAGTTTAAACACTGGTAGCACAGAAGTCCAACAACAGTACAAGAAGCAAAAATATATGTGACATGATTAAATAAATATAGTGCTAGCTGTGAAGTTCAAATACAGGAATCATAGAAGTTCAACAACACTGGAGTATGACAAATATATGTGACATGTTTAGAAAAATATAGTTCTGGCCGTGAAGTTCAAGCAATGGTAGCATAGAAGTTCAACAACACTACAATAAGAAAAATATATGTCACATGATTAGATAGACCTACTGCTAGCTGTGAAGTTCAAGTGATTGTATCACAGAAGTTCACCATCAGTGCAACAAGCAATTTACATTTTAAATGATTAGATAGATCAATGAAGTTCAATAAAAACTGCATATCCTGATTTTTTATTCATGCAGACCAGTGGCCGTCAATGGAAAAAGTTATACCACAAGCATTCCCAAATACCGTCCACAAGCTATGCCGTTGGCACATACTCAAGAAGTTCAAGGAATACCTCGCATTGCTGTACAAAAAGTATACAACATTCAAAGAGGAGTTCACATCTATCTTAAACTGGTCGCTAATGCCAACAGAGTTTGAAGCTGCCTGGGCTGCACTCATGCAGAAGTACAACCTGCAGAATGACCCGATGATGATGCAGCTGTGGAGTGATAGGAAAATGTGGATATCAGCATATTACAAGAACATTTTCTGTGCTAGAATGACTTCGACAAAATGAAGCGAGAGCATGAATCACGTGCTCAAAAGAGGGTTTGTCAATGGGACACAGAACCTACACATGTTTGCTAAGCAGGTAAATGCTTGCATACAAACTCGGTTGCAGAAGGAGAATGAGCAAACGCTGGCCAGCATGGTATTAAGACAAAAAAAATGAAACCTCCGATTCTGACTTCCTTGAACATGTCCACTTAGTATTTAAATGAAATCGATGACTGTGCTGGACTAATATCTTATTTTTTGACATGTGCAGAGCAATCCACTGACAAAAACAACTTACAGCTATGAGGAAGACATCGCTATCAAGTACACGAGAGCCGTATACACTGAGATGAGGGATAGGATGAGAAAGAGCACACTATTTCGTGCAAAAAACAACAAAGGACACTAAGTACCTTGTGTACTACCACAATAAGGGTGACAATGATGAGGAAAGAAGGTTTGCCTGGTCAAAGCATGAATTCCAGGTTGTAGCTGACCCAGAGAATGAAATATATGAGTGCGAATGCAAGCTTTGGACACACACAGGTGAGCTGAAAAACAAACTAATTAAATAGCTAAACTAGTAGTATGATATCACTATATGAAACTCACTGCTGGCTCACAAACAACATATTCTGCATTCATCACAATGCAGGTCTATTCTACCTTCACATAATGAACATTCTGGACTACCTGAGGGCTGACAAATTTCTAGACAAGTATATCCTGAAATGGTACACAAAGACTGCAAAATCACAACCCACATTTGATACAAGGGACTACAACACAATAGCATTGGATGGCAGCTCAAAACTCTCCAAGCAAGACATCCTGATGCAGCTAAATTTGAAGGTTAACAAGAAAGCAATGAGATGTGAACAACAATATGATAGAGCCTTCTATGTTCTCAAGAGGCTCGTAGAAGAACTTGACGCCATACATTCAACAAATCAAAGAGATGCTAACGAAAGAATGGCTGAAGAGGATGCTGAAATTGAAGATGACCTTGCTTATTATGAAGCTGAAATGCTCCAGACCGCTACCCAAGCCGATAAATGCAAGGAGGGTGTCGGTCATTCAATGCAACAGCAAAACCAACAACAACAGCAGCAAGGGATGATGAAACCACCATTGTACTCTGAGACAAAGTGTAGGAAGAAACATTCTGCAGCAAAGAAAAGTGAACAGAGAGATCAAATAAAGGCACCACCTGCAGATAGAGTGGTCAAGCTGGATGAGAATGGAGTGCCACTTGGACAAAGGCAATGCCGTGTATGCAAACTGGTTGCAGGACACAACAAACTGACTTGTACAACACTTCTAGACAAAAGAGATACCACGGAAGTGAAGCAACCCAAAGCTCAAAAACATAACAAGGGACCACACCCAGAGAAAGCTAGCAGTAGGCATTGTAGCATATGCAAGGAATATGAACCACACAATGCAAGAACATGCCCGAAGCGCAAAGAAGTAGCTGAAAAGAGGAGTCAAAAGCCAGAAAAGAAAGGGAAAACAAAACCTAGAGCCAGCACAAAGAAAGTGGTGGAAGATGAAGATGAGCAAGACTTTGAAGACGAGGACGAGGAAGAAGAAGATGAAGACATCATCGAAGAAAGAGGAAGACGAAGAGGAAGATGAAGAGGAAGAGGAAGAGGTACATGTCAAACATAAACCACAAGCAGCAAAGCCTAGGAGGAGCACAAGGTTGATGAATAATTAGACTAGGTCGATTAAACAAAGCAAACTTATGTCATGTCAGTGTCTATTATGTTATTCCACTATTGAACAGTATGTTTGGAGAAGTTCAAAGTAAGCACACTGTAGAAGTTTCAAAGTAATTATACTGTAGAAGTTCAAGGAAGCTTACTGTAGAAGTTCTGGTATAATATGAGAGGAGGTGCTGGTGCTGTATTTCATAAAACAGCAAGCAGGAATAAAAAATAAACTATGAAGTTCAAGTAAGCTTACTGTAGAAGTTCTGGTATAATATGAGAGGAGGTGCTGGTGCCGTATTACAAAAAAGAGCAAGCAGGAATAAAGAATAAACTATGAAGTTCAAGTAAGCTTACTGTAGAAGTTCTGGCATAATAATCGAATAATCGATGTAGCAAAAATATGCTTGACAAATAAGTATTGCCGTATAAACTAAGTTAGTAAGCCAAAGGCGACGCATGCAGTTATGAAGTTCTATTTGGATTCCTGGAGACGTTCACCTAGAATGCCAACAAGATAAAGAAACATAAAGGAGTGTATGAGAATATTTTTACATGAAGTTCTAGTTGAAAACTATTCGCAGTTCAAGAATTACAAAAAAGGAATATAGCTTCTATGCAAAAGGCTACATTTTGAATGAGTTGAAAAATAATAAATACATTTTACAACAATAAAATCTCTCCATCTTAAACCAACAGTTCAGCCAGATCTCAAGCAGAAGTTCGAGTGCATATGGTTATGCAAAACAAAACAACACTGGATTCTGTGGACAAAAAACTCTCTCCACATTAAACCAGTAGTCCAGCTAGAACACAGGCAGAAGTTCAAGTTCATATGTTGGGCAAAAAAAAAACCACACTGGATTACTGAAACCATGCAATACATTAAAATTCACAGACCAAACATACTTGATTCCAGATACATTTGTCCTCAATAGCATAAAGACAGTGCTGCAGCTATAGATACACAAATTACTAAACCATTCTTAAATAGCTCATGCAACTAAATCGTTCCAATCATTATCGAACCAAATCTTTACGAAATCAAATCTACACTAAACCAATGTTTCTACACGCAGAATTCACGGGCCCATGGACTGGATCTCAGCTGGAAGCTCTCCATGCACAATTTCATTCTTTGAGCTGAAGACTAGAGTGTGCATGTACTCGGCCTTCCAGTCATCTACAGCAGCCTGCAAACAAAAGAATGAAGAATCAATAAAAGAGTAAAGGATAAAAGTAAGAACACAAACTAAAGCACAATAGGAGCATGTCAGCAAAAACAAAATAAAACATGAAAAGGTGATGAGACAAGAATAAGGAGAAAACATACTTCCACATCACCAAAATCTTCAACAAGCTCATTGCCATCATATATAGAGAAAAATTTCACGCAGAAGAAACCACACTCATTAGGAGCTTGTTTTGGAACTTCAACAAAAGTCGGCCTCTTTGCAATAGCCACCCAGTTTGGCTGCTTGCTCGCTTTGTATTCAGCCTTGCCGCGCAACTCCTCCAGCAACCCAACGAATCTCTTGAACTACCAGACATGACACAAATACTAAAATCAAAAACATATTGAGCAAATAGCTAAGTTCAGGTACATATATTGAGACTTGCATAAAATCCAACTAAAAGATATCAGAAGTTCAACTATCAAATGATACTCAGTTCAAGCACACAACTTTGATGCAGTATTATCAAGCATACATAAAAATGTTTGTCAAAAAGGAAGGCACAATGAAATTCATTACAAAAAAGCCTATGATGGAGGTTCAATTATGGAAACTCACGATATTTGTGCATTCTTCGTGGAAATAGTTCGTGCCATGCCCTTCTTAGAGTAAGGAAGTGAGTCAAGGATGTCAATGCTCCCACGATATCTATTCACCACATACACACTGTAGTGCGCTACTTTATCAATGGGCTTGAAAATGATAAAAAAACCAGCAAACATTACAAAAGACGGTGAGCAAACACTATAAACCATAAGTAGTGAACAACACAAATGAACAATAACTTATTGGAAAACTGAGGAAAGGATATACATAATTTAAAAGCAATAGTTATAAAAACTTAACCAGCTTTGCATTAAGAAGGTCTTCTGCCTTATGAACAAACATTCAAAGCAGACCCGCTGGTTTTTTTGCATCGAATTTAGTAATTGGTGAAGAGAACACATCATAATCTAGGCAGTACTGCATTAAAAACACACCATCAACAAAAGTTAAGAACATAAAAACACGACAACTAAAAATACCTCACAATACTCCTTAACCAAAAACTGGCGCAAAATAGGGAGATAGGGTTACAAAAACAAAACCCTATATGAAGTAAGGACTCAAAACAACCCTGTCAGCACAAGAGAAGATCTCAGCAGTCTCCGGCATATCCTTCCACTGGTTTATGAGAAAATCCATTATATCTCCTTCCATATGCTCCCCTTCATCAAAAAGAGTTTGAAGGACACGTCCAGTGAGGTCAATCACATTGCCAGGGAGAGTAAACATGCAGTAGGTTGTCCTGCAGAATAAAAGGATGGGAAAATATTAGAAGCACAACTACAAGAGAAAGAGAAGAGAAAGAAAATGAAGAGAAGTTCAGATACTATCACAACATAAGTTCACATAAGAGCATGTCAGGGAGCAAACAGAAGAAGAAAACTCACTCAAAATACTTCTTTAGACCTTCTTCAGTAAGCACAAACTCTTTCAACCTCCAAGCCTCAGATAGGTTAGGGTAACTGTATTTCTTTAGGGGACGGACAAGAGAATGCCACTTCATAAGCAATCTTGCTGCTCTCTTTGAGGAAGTTATGTTTCCAGACTCAACTACCGGATTCCTCCGAGCGATGACAACATTCTTCCCACCTCTCCCAACAATAGTAGCAGCAGCAGATTTACCCTTCCTCATGCTAGCAATCTTGTTGAAATCATCATTCGACGAAATCTCTTCAGCTTGGACTGCATCAACCTTCCTAGTGCAAGGGGTATTTGGAGTGGCACTCCCTGGGGCGTTAGACACTCCAATACCGACAGGCTGCTTGCCAACCTTGGAAGGAATAAGGGTTCGAGCGCTCTCATCATGTCTTGGACTTGTACTCATCGGTTCCTCCCTAGGCTGGTAATCCTGTGTCCCGAGGAATGCGTAATGGTAGTTAGTCAAATCCAACTGCTCCACTGTCAAAATAAGACCAAATATAGTCATTCATAGAGCTATTGTTAAATTTGGTATTGATGAAATTGAACTGCACAGTTCATACTAGCACATATAGAACATCACACTGTTAATAGCTGAAATAAACAAGGCATACTATGAACAACCAAAGATGGCAATTGAAACTTGACATATGCTAACTACAAACAACCGAACAACCATAAACCATAGAAATAAACAAGGCATAATGCAAACAACCAAATATAGCAACGAATACTGGACAGGTTCTCACTACAAAAGGGGTTCGAGAAAACAAATCATGGGTTTCCTCACTTGTCACAGATTGGCTCCTCCTCGTGGTCGCCGTCGATGAGGTCTGACTTGCCAGCTGAGGATCCCAAGCCAGCGTCACAGAACGTGTCCTTCAGAAATGACAAAAGGGGCTCCATGGCGATGAAGGATGGCAAATTGTTCATAACGAGCCGCAAGAGATCAACGGCAGGGCCATCGATGAGATCGATGGCTGTCAAACCCGAAGGGTTGGGGGTGGGCAACTTAACCTGTGACATAACCCGCGTCAAGCCGTTGGTGTCGACGACCTTGATGTCGTAGCCGGCGACCGCGACATGCCAGAATACTTTAGCCCGCTGATTGAAAGGCTCCATCTAGGTCCAGTCATCGTCGTCAGCTTCCTCAGCGGCCACCTCGCCGACATCGGGTGAAGAGGCTGCGGTAAAGCTCTTTTGGGCCATTCGCTCCTTGAGCTCCCCGGGAAGCGTAGCCGGTCTTAGGCTGCGATGCTCTGGAGTGGGGGAGGGGGGTGGGGATGGGGATATGTGGGAAAGCGGGTGTTTCGCAGGCGTCATCTAAGAAACTCAGGGCGGCGAGGGTATGTATATCGGTGGTTAAATTGCACGGGCGGACCGGCAGAGGTTTACGATGGAGGCAGCGGCGGCGACCTAGCTAGGTTTCGAGTGAGGGAGGGGTGGTGTGTATGTGTGTGAGCGGGGGATTTGGGGTGAGCGAAGGATTTGGGGTGTGTGTGGAGGGGGTCCAAGGTGGTGTTTGAGGAAATGCCGCAGGTACTGAAAATTTTACTAGGCGGGAGTAAAATGGCGGGGCTACCGAAAATTTGGATCAAGGGATTGAAGCAGAGCGGGGCGGGAGTAACGAACTTCACACACGGTTAAAACATAATAATCGTGTGCTATCAAACAGAAAAACACTCCAGCCGAGCAGATATTTTTGAGATTGCGAGGGATGCAGGCGGGAGTAAAATGCCGGGACTACTGAAAATTTGGATCTACTGATTTAAGCAGAGCGGGAGTAACAGACATCGCACACGGTCCAAACATACTAATCGTGTGCTATCTAACATAAAAACCATCTACGCGGGTAGATATTTCTGAGATTGTGAGGGGGTAGATATTTTTGAGAGGGGGAGGGAAGCCTCGTGGAGCCTAATCTACTGTGATCATGTGGGTGACAGGGGTAGGGACGCGGCACACGGGTAGTCCTAGGGAACCGTGTCTGTTTCGTACCCGATCGCAGACGGTTGCTGCGTCCGACTCGTCTGCTGTTTATAAATTTGGCCAAAAAAATGCAGGAAAGGGTCAGAACACAAGCACACTTGCATGTGGACCAAATATATGTATGAAAAGGGTGGTTTGATGTTCAAATACCCAATGCACACCTTTGATGTGGCACCTATCGCACAAAGCACACGTTATTATTGCTAGCCCCCCCACCCCCCCACAAACACACACACACACACACACTTTACGTTGCCGGGAGGGGAATCCTAGCTATGAACGCATGACCCCAAATAGCTAGGTCTGACATCTCACCCTACCATAACACAAAACCGAAAGGAGTACATCATGGTCAAACCCCCCTCCCCCCTTTGCTTCCGATCAAATGAGGACCGTGTGCGGGCCCATAGATTTGTTCTTTTGGCATTAGATGGGTGAGACCACATATGAACCACACCTGCGGGTGGCCTGATGTGTGTGTGTGTGTGTGTGTGTGAAAATGATGTGGTATGATATTTAAATAACTAAATCACAAATTTGATGTGGCACATGCATCACAAATTAACCGGACATCCCCGACCCCACGGAGGTTCATCCAGTACAAAGTAGTACTGTGCCCCACCCCCCCACACACACACACTTTGACTCGGTGGGACGGGCATCTCACCAAGGTGTATTGTAAGACTAACCAAGAAGAATCACCACCTTGGTCGTATAAGCTCTCTTGTTTGTTGGGTCAAAGTCATGCATTGACGTTCCACACGCGGCCCCACAAAATAGGCGAGCTTGTCGCCGATAACCACGCGAGGGAGTGCCTGAAGACAACCACTGCGTGCATGTGGCCCAAACATATCTATGAAGTGTCATGTGGTGTTCGAATATACCCATGCGTGCTTTTGGAACCGGAAAGTACACACACGGAGCGAGGGTTCACGATGCGTAGTATACTATATATATATATATATATATATATATATATATATATATATATATATATATATATATATATATATATAGGGATTCATGTGTATGCGAGCCCTTGAACTTAGGTCTCGAATCTCACCATGATCGACGTACGACTATACGATAACACGAACCAAGAGAAGAAGAATCCACCCTGGTAATCTCTCTCGTGTTGTTGGTCGAAGTGATGGACGTCCATGCGGGCCCACGAATATATAGGCCGTCAATGATAACCAAGCAAGGGAGAGTGTCCAAAGACAACCACTGCATGTATGTGCCCCAAACATATGTATGGACATGCGTGATGCATGCATATATGTTTGAATACCGAAAGCACAACATTTTGATGTGGTGCATGCATGCGTCGAAAATCGCATAGTCCCCACACAGATCTAGCTCATGACGCGTCGCGTGCTCCCCCCAACTTCGACCCGGTGGGAGCGATTCATGCGTACACATGCGCGTGAAGTATAGTTGCATGTACCGAACTGTATAAGATGAACCAAAATTTAATCCCCTCCTAATTATAAGACAAATTAACCTCTATCGCTGTCGGTCGAAGTGATTGACCAAGCGGGCACACAGAGATGATGGATGAAGCATCTCACCGATAACCCCGTGAGTGAGTGCTAGAGGACAACCGCCATCGCTTGCATGTGGGCCAAACACATGTATGGAGATGTGTGGTTGTGATGTTTGAATACCTAATATATATGCAGAACTTTGATGTGGCACCTGCCTTGGAAACCTTTAAGTGCCCCACACGAACCGAGCTTCATGACACGTAGTATATATATGTTGCCCCCCTCCCCTCTTCGACGCATAATATGTACTCCTACGTACCGTAACACAACCCGAAAATAATCCTCCTTGTTCGTCAAATTACCTTTCTCATTGTGTCATATATTAGATGGATGACGACCTCGCGGGCCCATGGAGGGAAGAGTCACAAGCGAATGAGTGACAACCATCGTCTGCACGTGGCCCAATGTGTTGGTGATGTTTTTAATACCCAATATGCACAACTTCTTTGCGGCACCTGCTTCGAAAACCGAAAAGTACCCACACAAAGCGAGATCGATTCATGACGTGTGTGTAGTATGTGCTGCCCCGGCCCCCTCCTCCCCTCTTCGACGCGCACTATATACTCCTACCGCAACACAACCCAAAAAGAAACCCCTTGCTGGGTCAAAGTGATGGAGGACAACCTCGCGGGCCCACGGATGGACGCATCGCAGGTGAGTGAGTGTCCTATATGACGTGTAGTATTGCCCCCGGCCACCCTCTTCAACGCGTACTATATATATACTCCTACCGTACGTATAACAAAAACCAAAAAATGACCATCCTTGTTGGTCAAATTAACCTCTCTCATCGCATGTCATAGTGCTGGACGGCGACCTCGCTGGCCCACGCGAGTGAGTGTCCTAGGACCACCGCGTGCATGTGGCCCAAAGATGCATGTTAAACTATTTCTACAGCAAACATGCGACCAAAGGAGTTTAGTGTTGACAATTGAAAAAAATAGATAACATTTGTCCGTTTTTTATACATTGATTGATTTCCCAGGGATTTAAATGTGCAACAAATTTGATGTACATGAGACCCGTGATAGTGCACGAAAATGGATTGCAAAATCATATGTGTACGTGTCCCTAGGTGCACGTTTAGTCCCCATGCAAGAAATTTATAACATCGAGAATCTTGATTTTAAAATCCAATAAATCCAAAACTAAGTTGAAATTCATGAAACTTATCGTGGTGTCATATGGACAACAATGGACTGTGATATTTTTTTTCAAATTTGAGACAAGTTTTGATATAATCTTCTTACATACAGGAAATTATAAATAATTACCAACCAATATCGCAAACGAACTCTTTATTCGAACCGTGTGCATTAGACCAACAATGTAAGTGCCGTGCTTCGGTTAAGCAATAAAGCGGCAAAATTAAGCATAAAAAAGGAGAAATCAATATAATACGTGCCGCGCACGCGTCCCGTGTGCCATATGAGCATGCATGAGTTGACGAGACGCATGCTAGCAGGCAGACCGGGAGGCCGAGGCATGCGCGTGTTCGCTACACACTCACCGTGGGGTGTGCTAGTAGCTGTATGAAATGACGGTAGGCGTGCCAGCAGTCCACTGCGTAGGCTCACCGGGAGGCGAGCCAGCCCTTTGACCGCCGCCCACCTCGCTCTCACTGCTCCATATTAATGGCGCGCCTGATCCGCTGGTCATAATAGGCGGCCGCACACCCCGTCCATAGTTGTCACCGCCGCATGGAGTGTATTAGGATTTTGCCGAAGCGCACCATCGGTGGGAGTGGTGACGCCGGGGCTGGTGAAGCACCCGCGCAATGCATGAAGCTGGGCGCAGAGGTTGCTATCGCCACCGACGAGGTCTCGCACGGGCAGCAGCGTGAACTTGACTTCATCGCCGTTGTCGTGCCTCCCCAGCCGAAGCCGGAGGTCCACAGCTACTTCGGCAACGACTCCGACTCCGACAGAAAACCGGTTAGTCCCCCCCCCCCTTTGTTGGGAAAAGAAACCCTTGGTTTTGTTCACCCAGTCCATGAAATCAGAGTAAGATTCGTTAGATCCGTGTAGTGTATTGATGGTTTGACTGGTATCTATGGTTAGTGATTAATTGTTTGTTCTGTACAAATGATTTTTTTACTAATAATCCGACTAGGGTTAGCGTGCGTGCTAATAATTCGTAGCCAGATCTTGAGAATTTATTTTGAATGTCCTACATATATGTTTGTGCCCTTTTTTTCTTCCAGATCTTGAGAATTGATTTTGAATGTCCTACATGTATGTTTCTGCCTTTTTTTCTTCCAGATTGCTATGTACACAGATGAGGCTCCGGCCAGCGGCACCACTGGCTGTAGATCCTGCACCCGGTAGCGCGGGCAGAAGCAGCCACGCCCCCTGGATCTGAGGAACCCGTAGAATATCGGGCGGACCGCATCAGCAATCTCCCGGACACCATCCTTGGTGAGATCATCTTCCTTCTGCCCCCCAAGGATGGCTGCCGCACACAGGTCCTCGCATCTCGGTGGCGCACTCTGTGACGCGCCGCACCTCTTAATCTCAACTGTCGCCGGCTATCTATCATTCATGATTTTGAACTCCAGGGAGCCATCATCTCCTCCCACCAGGGCTCCGTTCAATGCCTATGCATCCCGGCATGCTGCCTGCTGCACGTACCCTGCATGGTGAACACCTGGCTGACATCCTGTCAATTCAAAAACTCCAACATCTTGAGTTCTACCATTACTATGCAAATAGCTGTCCACCAAGCATTGTAGCTGTGCCCTCACCACCAGTGTCCATCTCATGGTTTTCCTCCTCTCTCCACACCAGCACCCTGGCCCGGTATCATCTACCAGACAATCTGGTGCGAATGCTTCGACTCCCACTGCTAAAAAAACTTGGGCTTGTGGTGGTCGATCTGTCGAAGGCCTCACTGCACAGCATCATCCACTCCTGCTGCCCTGCCCTGGAGCGCTTGCTGCTTGTTTTTGGAAAAGAAATCCATATCCGTTGTCTCCAAATAAAGTTGCCTCACCTTGTAAGCATTGGAATTTGCTTTAAAGGAGAGGAGCTCATCATCAAAGACGCCCCTTCACTCCAAAGGCTGCTCCTTGATTATCGTTATGCACCTTCGCAAATAATTGTGGTCTCTATGCCTAAACTGGAGACGTTGGGTGTAATTCCTGATCCGTTTGAAGGTTACAAGATGGTGGTTGGCTCCACACTTATTTAGGTACTGTATATTATCATCAACACTTTTGTAATCATAAGCTGCATTTTTCATTTGTGTGTGTAAGTTTTATATCATCAACACTTTTGTAATCATAAGCTGCATTTTTCATTTCTGCGCATAATCTTTATATAATCTTGGAGTACGCTTTTGGTACTAATACTATGTTCTATGCTCAATGAAGAGTTTGTCCATGGGTACCCTATCAATGGTGCTGGATTCTATCAAGACCTTACATACCAGTACGTGGTGTTTTGATCTGAACATGATTCTCGGCTTGCTGCGATGCTTTCCATGTCTGGAGAATTTGTATATAGAGGTGATGATATCAAGCACATTGATATACTTTACTAGAACTAACCGTTCAGCTGTACTATTTTATTTAGACATTAACTGTTTTCAGTTTTCATGTCTATTTAGGCTAAAGGACATGGACAAAAAGATAACCAATCGGTGGCATAAGAAGCACCGGGATTTTCTCAGTTCTCATGACATTTGTTTGAGGACAATAATGCTGGAAGGATATGCATCCAACCATGCAAACACTAGCTTTGTCACATTCTTCCTGTTGAATGTGAGAGTACTATTGTCCATGAGGATTAAGTTTTTTAACAAAAACTTTCTCACGGATGGACATGTTGAACATCATAAAAAGAAGTTTCAGGTGGACAAAAGGGCTTCTGAATGTGCTCGACTTCTATTTACAACAACTAGTCCTCATGTACCAGTAGATTTTCTGGTCCAGGATCTTGATTTTATGGATCAGACCGATCCATTTGATTGTGACTGCCAAAAACTTTGGTTGAGTTAATTGTTATTGTCCTATTCAATCTGGATTTTGTGTAAACCTAATGAACAATTAATCATCGTGCTTTTGTACCTTCTGTAAGCTGGGGTTAGATATTGCTGCCCTTTTCAACTATGCTTTGACCCATATTTTCTTTCATACAAACCGGAGCTTCTATCAAGAAGCCTCATGGTTCCGAGAGGGAACTTGGTCACATGATCTGTGTGCGAAACGATATACGGTGTATCTTCCCACCTTGATTTATTTTACAGAGGCAACATGCAACTGTGCTAAACATATGAAATTATTCAGGGTTTGTTTCGCCTTTTTATACATTGATTTTCCTAGGAATTTTTAAGAAATAGCCACCATGTTATTATCGCAAACGATCATATTAGTTCAACCGTGGGCGTTCAACTAACCATTTACTACCGCAAGCAGCTGTTTGGTTAGACGGGACGACTGTGAGCAGTCCGCCGCGCATGCCGCGAGCGCTGCAATTTATTGCTGGTTTTGGACTTTTGTTTTGGCCGCCTCGGGAACGTATGTAGAATAGTCCTCCATTCTCATCTACAAGCACCGCCACCGAGGATCGCCGCCTGCTGCGAGATGGAGGACGAGCCGACCAACAAGCGGGGGTGGGTCGAGCCAGAACCGCAAGAGCCTCCGGTGAACGTGGACTTCATCAGCAGCCTCCCCGACGAGATGTTGGTAACGATCATATCCCACCTCCCCATCAAATATGGTGTGCGGACCACTATCCTCTCGTGGCGGCAGCGCCCCCTCTGGCACACCACCCCCTGGACATCATCGTCGACCACGAGTTCTATAGCGGGGAGCAGCAACGCCTGGATGCATTGCCCCACGTCCTCGCCACGCACCCTGGGCTGGTCAGACGCCTTGCTATCGGCAGGCTCAATCCCCACAACAATACTGAACCCAGGTTGCACTACTGGTTCCTATCCCCAACCCTGGATCGGCTCGAGGAGCTCAGCCTTCATGCTAGACGTCCTTGCTCGCTGCCGCCGTCCGTGCTCCGCCTCACGCTCACGCTGCGCCGCGCTACATTCGAGCGGTGCATTTTCCCCTGGATCGATGCCATGCATGCTCTTCATCTCCCTAAACTTAAGCACATCGAGCTCATTGCCGTCCGCATCTCGAAGGAGGATTTGGAGCGCTTGCTCGTCGGCTGTACATCGCTCGAGTACCTTCGTCTTCATGCGATGGATGTGTTCAGTAGCCTCCACAACACCTCGACGAATGTCCATGCGATTTATGTGCATTGCTGGCGCCGCCCAAGGCTGTCAGTTGAGGTGTTTCATGATATTGTCATTGAGAATGCGCCTTTCCTCGAGAGATTGTATGTACTTGATAAATTAGGTCCAGCAAGAATCAGGGGTCATTCTCGCACCAAAATTGACAGTGTTGGGCTATTCGTGTGCTGAATTCAATGAACTTGTTACTGGATCATAATCCGTTTAGGTACAACAGTCTTCTTCTTCTCCTTCTTATATATTATTTGACAGCACATTTTATCTAATTGTTGTTAATCTATATGTTCGCCTGTCATCCAGAAAATGATTCCACAAGCTTGACCCAGCCTCTGCGCACAGTGAAGATCTTGGCACTACAATCTGTCGGCCCCGATCTGGATGAAGTTGTTAGATTCCTTAGATGCTTTCCTTGCATGGAGAAGCTATACATCAAGGTGATTCTCCTTTCCTGTTAATTGTTAACCACAACAGAGCTCAATTTTTTGTTACTTTTACCCATGATTGCAATGACAAATGTAGAATGATTTCTAAAGGAAATTTGGAGGATTTCAATACATATTTTTTTTGAGAAACTAGTGTTGTACGCATTTTATTCCTTCGCCCGACATGCTTTCGTGATAAAGGTTTATCATAAAAGATTGAAGGTGGCATTTCACTCTTTTTGTGTATTTTAGAAATCCTACAAATCAAAGAGGCCCGAAGTGTTCAAATCTGTAGCTATGCACTAATATGTTGTCTTCCTTTGCAGATACTAGCAGACCTGAAAGTAGAAAACATTGGGGACACAATCCCATTGAATGCCTTGATCTTCATCTCACAGAAATTACTTTTAACGAGTACTGAGGCACCACACTAGAAAGTAAATTTGCTAGGTTCTTTGTTGAGAAAGCAAGGTTGCTCAAGGTAATGAGGTTTGCCCTATATTTACAGCGCAGAAGTGAATGGATTGCTAAAGAGCGCAGGCATCTACAGCTAAATGGAAAAGGCTCTACACAAGCTGAATTTCAGTTTGTAACTTCATATGACAGATTATTCGGAAGTCACTATATCAAGCCGCTATATGACTTCTCGGTGGCTGATCCTTTCACAGAAATAATGCATGAAAAAGATTCTAAAGAAGATGAATTTTATGTGTCTGAATAGTTTGAACCTTGTAATCTTTGAATTTGGGCCTTGTAATGCTAGAATTTGAACCTTGCAATATTTATGGTATTTGGTATATAATGTAATTGGATGTTTAATTTGGTCTTGCAATCATGTCCTGTTACAAGTATATATATGTTGTTCTTCTGTACACAGAGCATAGATGTTTTGTAGACATAGCATATCACATCGCACACGGACCACACTAGGTATCCCGTCGGTGATGAATTCATCAATCGCGAACGATTATATACCAGCAAGCATTTTCCCACAACACACACGGCTTATTCCATCACAAACAGCTCGGAATGATCAACTGTATGCCATGTATCGCACATGCAACTCTAATCTGATTCGTGCTTGATGTCTCCACCATCGCTCGCACAGTTTGTCTTATTTGCCACGTATCACTGTGCCGGCCTCTGCTCGTGTCCCTCGGCGCGCTCTGCTCGCCATTAGGCACCGCAACGTGCTTTGCTCGCCGTTAGGCGCAGCATCGCGCTGTGCTCGCCGTTAGGCGGCGCGGCGTGCTCTGCTCGCGTCCGTCGGCGCGCTCTACTCACGTACCTCAATGCGCTCGGCTTGTGGACAACTTTTCCTTGCGTGTTCAACTGCTATATGCATATATATGGTTGCTCGCCATTGAGGTGCCACGGAGCGCTCTGCTCATGACCGTGCGCGCTCTCTGCCAGTGGTTGGGACCTGCGCACGATCACGTTGGGTGCCCATATGCATGCGGTTGCGTCACGCGCGTCGCCACGATGCAGTTACATGCGGCACGATGGAGTTACGTGCTACAAATTAGAACTGCCATCCGGGCGTGCGGATATTCCAGTCCGTCTGGCTTCCCCATTAATTCCCACGGCCATTATAACCTTAGTCTGTTCAACCTCTTGATCTCGCCCCACAACACAACAAGCACACCCACGACGACACATACAGAGAGGATATCTAGTGGCGCTGCAATGGAGTTCGGTGAGCATAAAGTGGAGACCCACGCGAGGGAGACGGATCTCTCGATGGTGTACACCAAAGGCCCGGCCGTGGTGGCCAACTACATCAACACCGTGGAGTAGTTGCTTGCTCGAGACAAGTACAAGGTGGTCGGTATCAACCTCCAGTACACCGACGGTCATCCCGGCAAAGATCAGAAGGTTGCCGTTGCCTAGTTGTGCGTGTGCCATCATGTCCTCATATTCCACTACTGCATGGCCACAGAGTCTTGCGACCGTTTCGCCAGGTTTGTCAACAACACTGACTACAATTTCGCTACGATGGAAACCTGCAACGATGTAAAGCCGCTCAAGGTTACGGGCTTGGCCTGCAAGAACCTTGTTGAAATCCGTGAGCACTACAGGGTCTGGGGCAGCATGAAGAAGGACTCCTTGGTTGAACTCGCCTCGGCCATCATCAACCCCTACTACAAAAAGATGAAGCAGGATGCCAAGAGAACAAATCCCGTATCTTGGCACGGGGCCTAGATGTGGCAACTGGATGAACCTCACCTCAGGTTCACGGCCAAGAGCGTGTACACATGCTACGAGATGCACAGGCGGATCGTTGACATGAGGAACTGCCTCGTTATCGAAATCGACGAGGCCAGATCGAGCCACAAGCAGAGCAGTAGCGGCAAGCGTCCCAAGAAGTAGATGATGATCAGATGATCGTTTGTCCTAGTTAATTATGCATGTAATATATAGTTGACTTTGGTGTGTGGAAATGTCATGTGTGTAGTAGCCACCTATGTAATTATGCATGTAATAGTTTACTTTGGTGTGTGCAAATGTCATGTGTGTAGTAGCCACCTATGTAATTGGATGTTTAATTTGGTTATGCAACCATGTCCTTATAAGTGTGTGTGTGTGTGTGTATATATATGTTGTTGTTCTGTATGCAATCCCAACGCACAACACACACGCCTTATTAGCAGCAATCGTCTGTGTTATTATCGGTCTTCGCACACATTTCTGATTACAGACCTGTTTGCCGTGTATCACACACATCTTGTTAAATTGAACTGTTTCTGTTCTCTTGGCTTAACGCAAACAGTTCATCCGAGTGAACTGTTTTCCCTCTATCGCACACACCTTGATCTGGCTGACCGTTTCTTTTGTTCTGTCTAATCACAAACAGTTCATCTGAGTGAATCGTATGCCGTATATCGCACACACCTTCATCTGGCTACCCATTTCTGTTCTTCTGCCTCATCGCAAACAGTTCATTGAACTGAATCATATGCCCCGCATCACACACGCAACTAAATTCTGAACCGTGTTTGATGTATCCACCATCACAAATGTTTTGCATCTTTTTTGATGTTTTTTTACGTCACCGTTTGCGATTATTGCATCGCACACAGTTCGTCGAAGGGTCTCTGATTGTAGTGTCGCGTTAGCAGCATCCTATAGTAGTCCTTCTTGATCCAGCAAGAAAGAGAGAGGGGCTAGATGAGATCAGGACCGACATGACGGTATGGTGGTGGTGGTTGTGGCAGCGGAATTCCGGCAGGGCTTCGCCAAGCGCGTACCGGTGAAACGTGGGAGGAGTTGGGAGAGGTAACGGGCAAGGGTCCAAGGTGGCTGCCCCCAACGCCTCCCAAACTTTATATAGGCGTGGAGGGGGCTGGTTGCTTTCCCTCCGAGGCCCTAGGGTCATTGGCCAAAGGGGGAGGAAGGAAATCCCACCTTTCCTTCCCCATCGATCGTTATCCCCCCTTTTTAGGGATCCTGATTTTATCCCCTTGGGATATGATACTATTCCTTTTAAGGGAGGATCTTGGTGTGCTTAGAGCAGGGTTGTGGGGACTTTCCCCACTACCCACATTCAAGTGGGTCCCCATGTAGGTGGGCCCCACTCCAGAACCTTCTAGAATCTTCCCGGTACAATACCGAAAAAACTCAAACTTTTTCCAGAACCCTAATAACAACTTTCCATTTATGAATCTTTACCTCCGGACTATTTCGGAGCTCCTCGTGATGTCCCGGATCCCATCTGGGACTCTGAACAACCTTCAGACTTTCCACTATTAATATCTCAATACTACCCTAGCACTACCGAATGTTAAGCGTGTGACCCTACGGGTTCGAGAATCATGTAGACATGACCGAGACTCCTCTCCAGGCAATAACCATTAGTGGGACCTAGATGCCCATATTGATTCCTACATATTCCATGAAGATCTTTATCAGTTGAACAACGATGTCAAGGATTCAGTTAATCCCGTATACAATTCCCTTTGTCCAGCGATATATTACTTGCCCGAGATTCGATCGTCGGTATCTCCATACCTCGTTCAATCTTGTTACCGGCAAGTCTCTTTACTCATTCTGTAATACAAGATCCTGTGACCAAACTCATTAGTCACATGCTTGCAAGATTCTTGTGATGTTGTATTACCGAGAGGGCCCCAAGATACCTCTCCGACATACGGAGTGACAAATCCCAGTCTTGATCCATGCCAACTCAACAGACACCCTCGGAGATACCTGTAGAGCATCTTTATAGTCACCCAGTTACATTACGACGTTTGGTACACACAAGGTACTCCTCCAATGTCAGTGAGTTTCATGATCTCATGGTCATAGGAACAGATAATTGACATGCAGAAAACGATAGCAATAAACTTGATATGATCATATGCTACGTTCATAGTTCTGGTCTTGTCCATCACATCATTATCCTAATGATGTGATCCTGTTATCAAATGACAACTCATCTCTATGACTAGGAAACCATAGCCATCTTTGATCAATGAGCTAGTCTGGTAGAGGCTCACTAGGGACATGTTGTTGTCTATGTATCCACACATGTATTTGAGTTTCCGGTCTATAGAATTATAGCATGAATAATAAAAGATTATCATGAACAAGGAAAAATAATAATAACCACTTTATTATTGCCTCTAGGGCATATTTCCAACAGTCTCCCTGTAGGAACGAAGTATGTCTACCGGAGGGGGGGTGAATGGGAGTTTTAAATTTCTTCGAAAAACTCAAAACTATCAGAACCTAGCAGCGGAACAAATTAAAAACAAACTACAGTGAGTTAAAACTAAGTACCGAAAGGAAACTAAACATGCATCGAGACAAAACACATGAAGGAAAACATGTCGAATATAAACATAGGTAGAAGATATAACCAATGGCGCTCAATGGCGACAAGGTATTTGTTTGACCAGTTCGTCCTTCTGCACAAGGACTACGTCTGATTGGAGGGGTTGTGACTTAACACAGAAGATAAATTCTCTTCACCCTATTCTCCTCGACAATTGGTTCATTAACCAATGCCAATTATTCATGGTAGGTACTTGAAGGCGATCTCCGAACCTTTACATACTTCTTCTTCGAGAACCACAATCACTCTTGGTCTCTAAAGAAATTGACACCTAACCATCTAGAGAGTTTGCAGCTCTCAAGAGTAATAGGCGGAGTGTACTGGACTTAGATTCTAGTGATGCTGAACCACTATCTAATTCTTCGGCTCTAGGGGTTTTCTCTTGGTGGATTTTAAACTCAAATCTCTCAGAGAGTGGGTTGCACAACAATCTTCTCAGAATCAAACAGAGCAGCCACCGGACAAAGCCGGCACGGGGTGGCTATTTATAGCCGCAGCCTTCCCGGATGGGAAATGACCATTTTGGACACAAGGTCCAGCCAATGGCTAACTGACACGTTTGCAACGGTCAGATTTGGGAGCAACGGTAACATTACTTGATGAACAAGTAATGCTAACTCCTCGGTCTGAGACAAATCTATCACAGCGAAGAAGATCACAGTCCCTTGCTGGCAAGTATTTGCTCGGAACACAAAGAGATTTCTATTAGAACTTTCATAGGATTTGGGTTTAGCATTAGAGAATCAAAGTTTCGAACACTACACCCCTCTTAATAGTATGGTGGTTCTATGACTCAATGAAAAAGAAGAAGAATAACGAAATAAATGCTACGTCTCCACTTCATCTTCAACTCCTCGAACACAGTCATCTTCTTCGGACAGGCACCGGACCAATTGCTTCACTTCAGCAATTTTTAGGGGTCACTCTTGTGAACATCATCTTCGGTGATAACCTTTGCTGCAATGCAGGGTGATTCTCTTTGTCGTTTGCATCAAACTCCTTGATATCTCAGGGACCTATTACTCTGTGTGCACTAGCAAACACATAAGTTCCACACTGGTTATGTTAACAAACTCCAAAACATAAGGGGCCTATCATTGCACCAACAATCTCCCCCTTTTTGGACGGTTGTTGACAAAACAGATAATCATCGAAGAGAAGATAGATAAGTGAAAAGTAAATCGAACAAGAGTGAACTAGCGTTACTTGGCTCGATGATGAAATATACTCCCCCTAGATGTATGTAGGGTAATAAATATCAGATAAAATTCTCCAGCAATTCATTGAAGTATAAAGAGGAGATTTCAATCATTCGAGATAATGATTTGCACTGATGATATAATCCATCGAGATTGTAGTGAAATCATTTATGACTTCTGATAAAAATTCCACCTACAAAATAGATGCTTTGAGAGAAATAGTGCAGCAGGCGTGGTTATTAACATTACAGCACATAAGTTTTACATCAAGGCACAGATAGTCTTTGAGGCATAAGATTCAAACCACACGGGAAACCAAATCCAAATAAACACAGAAAATAAATCTATTCAAAACTCATTGTAATTCTCCCCCTTTTTTTCAACGAGTGTCAAAAAGGTGATGAAAAACATGAGTGCAAAAGCTGTGAACTTGATTCACTCTGTGGCTTCACCAGAAGAACTATCCAAAGAAGTTTTTGGTACGGAGGTCACGGGAAGATCTTTATCGTTAGCATTGTCTTCATGGTGCTGTGAGGAAGAAGGCACATTGGGATCAGCCTCTTGAGTAACACGAGAAAGCACATTTCCTTCGGTTGGCTTCGGTAGCTTCAGATTATTCAATTATCTTGCGAAGCTTAATATGCAGAAGATCTGTAGTTGGTCCACGAGTAGGCAGAGGAGGAGTACTGTGATCTTGAAAATATTCATCAGCAAAGCCTTGGTCAATGTAATCATAAAGTTCTTCAAGATCGTTGGCCTGAAGTTGTTTCTTGGAGAAGAACTTGCGAAGCAATTTCCAGAGGCGCTTCTTATTCTCAGCTGCAACCATATGCACTATTTTGGTTCGGTTGTTGATGACATTAAGCTCTTCAGCAATGTGTTCTTTTTCTCGGCAATCCTCATCCATATGCTTCAATAGCAACTGTTGTGTGCGCATACTTAATTCAATGTGCGATGGAGGTTGATGAGATGGCTTTCGCTCACGCTGAGACAGACATGGCCCATCGAAAGTGTTGTGATAATCTTGCTGGTTGGAGTCTGGTTGTTTTCCTGAGGAAATATCTTGCATGACTTGCAAGGTATCTCGAACAGGAGGAATAAAGCTTTTGTGACTCACTTTCGCTAGGTACTCTGTCTTCATAGAATAATAATCAACCTTTTGAATCCAGGGTGCATAGACTTTGATGGTTTTCGGATGCTGAGCTGAGTCCTTCAATATTTGCAGAAACATATCCTCAACGTCAAAGACATATTTCTCGGAGATGTCATAGATGGCATTTCAAAGAACATCATAAATGACATTGTCTATGTTCATCCTGGCCAGAGGGCAAAGGGAGTATGTGAGCAAATGATATAGAGTTTGATTCTCGAAGGTCAAATGCTCGGGCACGGGAGGACCATTGTAGTCCCGAATCTTTTTTTTGTCCATGGTGCATCAAAAGATTTCATCTGAAATAACATCAATGTTGTGTACTCTAATCTCATTCTTGGCATGCCTGAACCGAGGGAAATGAAAATGGGAGACAAAGTCTGTAGATGTGCATTTGATCTGTTTCCCTTCGGTCATCCATTCCATGATCCAGTTGGAACTGTCAGTCTCATCACCAGAGATGTACAAGGTTGCATAGAATTGAAGAATAATTTCTCGGTTCCACGGATGCTCGAAGGCAAAGACATTGTTGAGGCATAAATCCTCAAGATCTTGTAGTATTTGATCAAAGCAGCTAATGCTCTTCATAGCTGAGAAATCTGGGAACTCGTGAGGAAAAATCTTTCGACTGTCATACAGAATTCGAGAATAATAGATGGCCTGTTCTTGGGTCCCGAAACATGGCGATTCAGATGTGCGTGGCCCTTTGTATGGACTTTCCCAAAAGAATTGAGGGTGCGTATTCCGATTGAATAGCGGTCCTTTGGCACCAGCACCAATCTTGAATAATTGTATCTGTTCACAAGGATATGGATATTTAAGTTCATCTTCGACTCAAATTACTTCTTCTCCATATACCATGGAGTCTGTATGATGAGCAAAAATAGATCATTTTCCGTCGGAGCATCATCTGCAATCCTTTGTGTTGTAGCAATTGACACTTGCAGTTGAGCTAGAGCAGAAGGTACACTGGTTTGAGCTGCAGTAGAAGGCAACAAGACATATTCTTTTTCAAGTTGCACTGGAGGCTATTGGGTTTGTTCTTGGATAGACGGTTGAGGTGCAGAGGGAGGAACCGATTCATTTGGTTCGACGCGAGCTGGAGAGGCTTGATGCTCGGACTGAGGAATTTCACCTTATTCTGATACATTTTGCTACGAAGGATTTTCTTCATGAATAGGGGAGGCCACAGACACTGGTTTAGTTGGCGTTGGCGTTTTAGGAGCATCTGTGACTCGATCAGCAGCTGGCAAGGGAATTGCTGACTCCGGTGTGATTTCCTTCTGTGGATCAGCTTCAGGAGACTTTTCTTTCATGGGAGGAGGAGCATTCTTCTTTGCAATTTTCTTTTTCTTTTTCTGTTTCTGCTGAGTAGATTCATCAACATGCCCTTTGACAAGATCATTATAGTCAGTGGCTTGTGCTTGATGATTGAGGCAGATTTTTCAAACAATGTTATCCAGATCTGAATGAAATCCCAATCTTCTATTTTGAAAGGTAGTCAAGGCTCGATTGACATCCATGTATGAGTCTTCAAGTTGCTTGATGACAAACTCGGAAGTTGTGGTTTTCATTCGGTTGTCAAGCTCATTAAGTTGGCAGTGAGAGAATTGATCTCAATGGAATCTTCTCTCATATCTTGAGTAAGAGCAGAAGCTTGAGTAATAACTTTAGGAGGGATCGGCAAAGATGCCACTTCGCCATCGAATAAGTTATCCACAAATTTGTCAAGCTGTTCCATGATAAACACTTGATTGAAATAATGAGGAGCATCAGTTTGCACTGGAGCAGTCTGTGCAACAGGAGCAGTTGGCACTGGATTTTGCTCGGTTGGGGGCATAGATGCCAATGGTTGAGTCAGAGTGGGAGCAAATTGAGCAGCCTTTTCTTTCAGAACATCAGCTCAAGGAGCACTTTGGTCGGCAGAAGGAGCTGTGATTTTCTTCACCTTTGGCATTGGAATTTGCTCGCCTGGCTTAGCTGAGCTTACTGGAGCATCAACAACCAACTCTTGCAGGTTTATCGCCTCAGGATGAGGGGTTGTATCTACGTGTTCCACCATAGTGAGAGTGGTACAAGGAGTTTTTCTCTTCATGATGATCTTCTTCGGAGGCGCAATTGGAACTGTGCGTGCTCGAAGATCAGGAAGTGTCACAGAAGTAGTGATGTTCACTTGCTCGGAGAGAGAGGCTTGAACTTCTTCCCTTGGGAGTGGAGGATCATCTTCATATGAGGATTCACTTTCATCACTTCTAGCAACTGGTTCAGCCGGCCTCTTCTTCGGCGCGCTCTTTTTCTTCAAAGAAGCAGAGCTGGGATCATGTTTGCACTTCGAACGCCATTCTGATTTTCCTTCAGCCTTTTTCTTTTCGACGTTAGATTTGATAAGACGATGATTTCTTCTTCTCGAGCTCTATCCCTTTCTACCTTCTTAGCTCTCTTTTAGCATTCTTTAGGCGTTTAGCCTTTTCATGTGGGTAAGAGTCGGGAGTCATAAGAGACGACTGATGAGCAGTTGATGGTCGCGGCGGTCTCTCCTGGGGATCACTTGCTCGGGCAAGACCAATTTCACGACAATCACCCCACGGAGGATGGAAAGCAAAATTCTTCACCAACTAAGGATGAATCATTTCATATTTGAACCACTTGCGTACCCGGTGACGTCGAATCTTCTGCAGATGCCTTCTCTTTTTTGTAGCTATTTCTCCCTCAACAGTGTTGTAATTATCATGTGAGATATACTCAACTAAATTTGCAAATGGTTGCCTGCCACCTTTCTTTTTCTTTGGAGCATCTTCTTCTTGCTCACCTGCATTTTGTTTGGATCTCTTTCATTTTCTGGTTGACGGGCCTACCGTTGTGCCCTTAGCATTTGGAGCCTTAGATTCATCTGCTGTTCCCAGAACTACCTCTTCTTCTTCGGCCATGCTCATTGGTCGAGCAGAATCTTCAACAGATTGCATATTCCTATGAATAAGAATAGATTCAAGGGAAAATGGGGACAGGGTTACAAATGCTCATAGCGAGGATATTTTCGAACGAAAATGTTTTGAGGAAGAATAAGGTGCAGACTTTGACAGATGTTTCGAATGAAGGAAACATATAGAACGAACTAGAAGGTCCGAAGAATATACTAGTCAGCATGCTAGGCATTCCATTCGAGCGAAACATAACACAAACCCTAGATATGAACTTTTTCCGATGCGAGGGATAGCTACAAACCACATCCGCACTAGTAAAGGTGAAACCCTAGATTTAAGATATGCGGTAAAATCGGTGAAAATTAATCACGGACGAACAAGAAGGACGGAGGCCCGAGTTCGAACTGCACGTACCCTAGCTCAGTGGCATGTAGTAGCTACGGCGGCGCGGGGAAGAAGATGGCGCGCGACGGCGAGGAAAGACTCCGGTGACCACTTTCCGGCAGTGAAGCAGCGAAGGGGTCGTCGGCATTGAGCTCAAGGTGAAGCACTACAGCGAGGGTTTCGGAGGAGACGGTCGCGAGGAGAAAGAGAACTGAACTGGAAGAAGGGGGGCGGTGCGGTTTTTGTATGCGAACGGAAATAACCGCACTCGGTGAATCTGATCGAACATCCTCTATTCAGAGACTATTGTGATTCACCGATAGGATGAGGTGGCAGTTGATGGATTGCACGTCGCAACCGTCACAAAAGATCGTGGTCCTGACTTGGGTGGGAAACCCCAAATTTTGGACAGCTTTCGCAAAAATAGATTAATGTTCAGACCAAATCTTAATCGTGGTCAAGGACACCAGATAAAGTTTCATTCTAGATGAAATTGAGCATTTGTAATGGAACATCATAGACTGGAAGAGATAGAACAAAGGGGAAATAGGGTCCTAGGCATTTAACTTAGACAGATAAACACAAACACCTGAAAGAGTAGCTATGAGAGAAATGTATTCAGACAAACACAAAATCTTTCGATCGAAAAGAAATCCAATGAAAGAAATTGTGGTGGCCCCGAGCGTCGCACAATTATCATGGCACCTGGTTAGTCTAGTTCTTCGTTAATGTATTCACTCACAGAAAGAAAATTTCACTGCGTCGAAATTTTCAAACTCTTTGAGTGTTATGCACCCATTCCTTCTAGGATGTGGAAGTGTTAGCACGGGTGCCAAGTCCAGCTTACTGCACATTTGCGAAGTCCAGGATATATAGCTCACATCGTAATGCACAAAATCTTTTCTCATCGAGAGGCTTGGTGAATATATCAGCGAGATTGTCTTCGGTCTTGACGTGATTGATGACAATATCCTGTCGAGCAACATGATCGCGAATGAAATGATGTCTAATGGCAATATGCTTTGTGCGAGAATGCTGCATAGGATTATGTGCAATTTTGATGGCACTCTCATTGTCACAGTATAGAGGAATATTCTTGACCTTGATGCAATAATCCTTCAGAGTTTGCTTCATCCATAATAACTGAGTGCAGCAAGCGCCAGCAGCAATATATTCGGCCTCAGCCGTAGAAAGAGATACACAATTTTGCTTCCTTGATGACCAACATACCAAAGATCTACCGAGGAAATGGCATGTCCCCGAAGTAGATTTCCTGTCAACCAAGTCACCAGCCCAATCTGAGTCTGAATATCCAACGAGATCAAAGTGTGCTCCCTTAGGATACCATAAACCTAAGGTGGGGGTGTGAGCCAAATATCTCAGAATGCGCTTGACCGCTTGGTGATGCGATTCTTTCGGATAGCAGGCACACATGCAAACACTCAACATAATGTCAGGTTTGCATGCACATAGGTAGAGAAGAGAACCAATCATCAAACAAGAAGCTTTCTGATCGTAATCCTTACCATACACATCTGCATCTAGCTTACCATTCATGGGCATAGGAGTTTTATAGCCCTTCATTTTGGAATCTTGCATTTTGAACTTTGTCAGGCATTCTTTCAGATATTTCTCCTGAGATATGAAAATTCCATTTGCCTATTGACGAATTTGCAGTTCGAGAAAGAACTTGAGCTCACCCATCATAGACATTTGATATTTATCGGACATCATTTTCCCGAACTGTAAGCTGCAAGCATTGTTAGTACAGCCAAAGATAATATCATCCACATAGATTTCACAAACAAATAGATCATTATCAACAACACGAGTGAAAAGTGTGGGATCAGTGGATCCTGGCTTGAATCCTTTGTCGAGCAAAAACTTCTTCAAAGTGTCATACCAAGCTCTGGGGGCTTGCTTCAGCCCATATAAAGGTTTCTTCAACCTGAAAACTTTGTTAGGAAACTCAGGGTGTTCAAAGCCAGGTGGCTTCCTAACATAAACTTCCTCATCAATTTCACCATTGAGGAAAGCACTTTTCAAATCCATTTGATAAAGCAAGATATCATTGTGATTTGTATAAGCGAGAAGAATATGAATTGCCTCAAGGTGTGCAACAGGAGCATATGTTTCACTGAAATCATTACCTTCTACCAGTGTGTACCCTTGAGCAACAAGACGAGCTTTGTTTCTCACCACAATGCCATTTTCATCTTGCTTATTGCGGAAAATCCATTTTGTGCCGATGATATTGTGCTTCTTAGGATTCGGTTTGTCAACCAATTCCCACACATCATTTAGTTCAAATTGCACCAACTCCTCTTGCATGGCATTCATCCAATCTGGATCATTCATGGCTTCTTCATACTTGGTAGGTTCTGCCAATGAAACAAATGAGAAACTGCCACAGTAGTTAGCCAAACGAGTGCGTGAACGAGTTGTGGGTCGATAACCTGGATTCTCGAGTTCATCGAGAATTAATGAAGGATCAACTTGATTAGCCACTCGAGGATGAGCATTTTCCTCGTGATGATCATAATCAATTTCATCAGCATCAGTGTTTGTGTTACCTTTCCCTTCAGGATTGCCATTTTCATCGGCATTTGGAATTTGATTGCCATTAGCATTCGGAGGAGCATTTGCTTTGGCAGTGGCCTGATGAGTTTTGCTTCAAGTCATACAAGCATCATCATCGGAGGACTCAAGTGCATTTTCTTCAACTGGCTTGACGCTCCCGATGGCCATTTGCCGAATGGCATCCGAAATCTGTGGTTCATCTATCACATTTGGCAGGTGCTCCTTTTGGGAGCCGTTAGATTCATCAAACCGGACATTTACCATTTCCATAACTTTCCTGTGGTGAGAGTTATAGACGCGATAGGTATGCGAGTTTGAGCCATAACCAAGAAGAAAACATTCATGTGCCTTAGGTGCAAACTTGGAAGAATAATTCATATCAAGAATATAGCACGGTGCACCAAAAACACGTAGATAAGAAACATTCAGTTTCTTGCCAGTGATAAGTTCATATGAAGTTTTCTTAAGGAACTTGTGAAGATAAACACGATTGATAACATGACAAGCAGTGTTAATGGCATCAGCCCAGAAGCGAATAGGAGTTTTATACTCACTAAGCATTGTTCTCACCATTTCAATGAGAGTTCTATTCTTTCTTTCAACAACTCCATTCTATTGGGGAGTGTATGCGGTAGAGAACTCATGAGTAATACCATTTTCTTCGAGAAATTCATCGATGTGAGTATTTTTGAACTCAGTTCCATTGTCACTTCTGACATGCTTAATTCACACATCATATTCGTTCTGGGCCTTCTTGGCAAAGCTTTTGAAGATATCTTGGGTGCAGATTTTATCTTCGAGAAAGAATACCCAAGTGTATCAAGAGAAATCATCAAAAATAACCAAACCATAATGACTGCCACTGAAGCTTGCATAATTTTGAGGACCGAATAAATCCATATGAAGAATCTCCAGAGGTTTTGTTTTGGTCATAATAGTCTTTGATGAGTGATGCTTCTTGGCTAATTTACCAGTCTCACATGCAGCACAGAGACGATCCTTGTCGAATTTTACATCAGGAATGCCACAAAGATGATTTTTCTTCACCAGGGTCTGCAAATTTCTCATACCTACATGACCAAGCCTTCGGTGCCACAGCCAACCTTCGGTTGCTTTTGCAAGCAAACAAGTTTGGTTCGATGGACCCTTAGAGAAATCCACAATATATAGATCACCTTTTCTAATTCCCTAAAATACGAAGGAATTATCAGAGGCCATGAAGACAATGCATTTGGATATAGAAAATAGAACTAGCATGCCTAGATCACATAGCTTGCTAACTGACATGAGATTGAATCCAAGAGATTGAACAAGTAAAACATCATCAATGGACTTGTCTTTGGATATAGCAATTTACCTAGCCCAATTACCTTTCCTTTGTTGTTGTCACCAAAAGTAATATACTTCAGAGGAGAAGCAGTTAAGTTGGGGTCAACAAACAATGACTTGTCTCCGGTCATATGACTAGTGCATCCACTATCCATTATCCATTCGGTACACCCGGAGACATACCCTGCAGAAGAATTAGGCTTTCTTAACCACCCAAATCTTAGCAGGTGGCTTTGAAATAGTAGAGCGAGCAGTATATGATTTCTTTTGATAAACATAGTTGTTGCTCGAGGAAGTGTGAGCATAATCGAAAGAGTAAGCATTGAAATTCCTTCTAGATGAGTGAGCATAATGATTGAATGAGGTATGCATGTACTCATTCTATCAAACTTTTTCAAGGAAGTAACAAGCATCTTGAGCCTGCATGGTTAGTAATGTGGTAACATGTAATGCTTCAATGGTTTTCTTAGGCACCCAAATGGCTTTCTTTGGGGGTCCATTCCTGTTGTTTGGTCCAAAATAGTGAGCAACAGCCTCACCATGTTGATTTTTGAACAGCTTATAGTTATCCAGAGAATCATCATCAGGATATTCAAGTATGGGAGAATTATATCCTGACACTAATGTTGGATCGAGTGTTTTGCTCTTTGTAGGTACCCACACGGTGCGAGGATATTGATGAGGTTCCTAGTAGGTGCCATTTTCATTCAGTTTCCTTTCGAAACCGATGCCTTCTTTCCTGGGATTTTTGTGAAGAATGGATTTCTTCAAAACATCACAAAGGGTTTGATGCCCTTTGAGAGATTTGAACATTCCTGTCTGAAGAAGATCCTTCAACCTAGCATTTTCATCAGAAACAGAACCATTTTCCTCGACGGAGGGGTTAGCATTCACAGATGATTCAGCATTGGATTCAGCAATTGTTCGTTCAAGGCATTTTAAACAGGGTGGCTCAAATACTTCAGGTTTCTCTTTGAGTTGTTGGGTGAGAAGAGAATTTTCCCTGATCAAATCCTCATGAGCCTCTCTTAGCGCCTCAAGTTCTTGTTTCTTTTTCAAGTAATTATAGGTTAATCTTTCATGGTCAGCTGAGAGAAAATCATGATGATTTGCCAGTTCTTCCATTCGTGACTGGAGAGTATAATACTCTTTGTTCAGTGACTGATTTTCTCCATCTCCTCAACCAACAACCCTTCAGATTTCCTGAGTGTTTTCTCAAGAGAGTTTTGTTGAATATTAGCAATTTTGATCAACTTAGCATGGTCATCCTCATCAGAGGAATATTGATCACTAGAGTGAACCTTGTGATGTTTGGAGGATACCTTTTCTTTCGAGGCCTTGGACATGAAGCAGTAGGCAGGAATTTCATCGTCGCTTGACGGATTCCTGAAGAAGTTTGATGTAGGGGACGAAGCATATGCTATCCCAGCCATGCCAAAGTCGGAATCTTCATCAGATTCTTCAGCTTCTTCGGAGTCTAACGATTCTTCTTCATCAGAATCCATTTCCTTGCTGATGTACGCCTTGGCCTTGCGAGAGTTACTCTTGCAGTTGGAGGAGGACTTGGAAGGATTCCTTGAGGAAGATCTTGACGATTTTGAGTTGGAGTTATCCTTCTTCTTGAAGAACTTCTTTGTTTTCTTCTCATCCTTGAAGTCGTAGTTCTTGCTCTTGCTTTGGCCTCAATAGTTGGCCGAATCATATCTTCCACTAGCACAAATTTTAGCTTCCCAGAGAGGGCAGTCCGAAATGAAGTGTCCAGGCTTTTAGCACTTGAAGCAGGTGTATTCTCCAGCAGGTTTTGATGAAGATTTTGAACCACCAGAGTTGCTTGAAACTTTCTTCTAGAACTGGCTCTTCCTGTGAAGATGTTGGAATCTTTTCGTGATCAATGCCAGATCCTTGCTGAGCCTTTTTGGGTCATCTGAGTCTTCTTCGGCATTTCCATCGGATGAAGAATCAGCCACAGCCTTGAGAGCATGATTTTTGCGTTAACTTGAGCCATAGAGATCTCTTCTTATTGTTCCTCATGAGTGTTCAGTCTTTCCCTGATGTCAGCAGAATCGAGGGATTTGAAATCAGAACGTTCATGAATAATCAAGACAAGAGTGTCGAATGAACTGTCAAGTGATCGGAGCAGTTTCTTCACAACTTCATGGTCAGTGATGTCTTTGGCACCGAGACCTTGGAGCTCATTTGCAATGTCACTGAGGCAGTCGAAGGTTTGCTGACAGCTTTCATTTACAATGCACTTGAAACAATTGAATTTCACTCGGAGAGTATCAATTCGAGCTTCTTTCTGAGTTGAAACTCCTTCATTGATCTTCTCAAGGACATCCCACTAATCCTTCACAGTTTCACACTAACGATACCGAAGAAATTGCGCTCGAGAGAGATGGCCACCAATTTCATCTTTGGCTTGAGCATCCATCTAAATGAGTTTCTTCTCTTCGTCAGTGGGGGCTTGAGGTATAGCGATGGTGAACCCCAACTGCACCACATTCCACATGTCATCATCTATCACTCGGAGACGGATCTTCATCTTCTCCTTCCAGAAGGGATAGTCCATCTGTCGTGGTGGAACACGATCACCTATGGGGCCATCTGCCCCTTGTGGTTCGGCAGGGGGTAGATCATGTTGCACAAAGAGCAGAAGCCATGGAACAGCACGACAGAGGTGACGCTGGTGGTTTTTACCCAGGTTTAGGCCGCTGTGAAGCGTAAAACCCTACTCCTGCTTTGGTGGATTGAAGAGAGGACCGTGGTGACCATGCAGCACTCAAGCCTGGTAAGGTTGCCCCAGGGAGAGCAGCTACGCGCGTATGGGTGTACAAGGGTCCGAATCCTTTTTTATGTTGCCATGGCCCTCCTTTTATAGGCTAAGGGGTTACCACAGTGGCAAAATAGTCATTATCTACTAATTAGATAGCCAACAATGCTATCATACCTAACTCTAGCAGTTAGGACAAAGTGCATTAAATGCACTGCTAGGTGTCATGCTGTGGATGTAGCCCGGCAATCCTGTCGTGCCGCTTAACCATCTTCTACCTGTCTGCATGACATGCCTCTGGACGGGTGTCATACAGAGGGGATCTCCCTTCCAAATGGCTGCCATGTGCCAAATGACAGCCACTTAATCACTTGGGGGTTCGACACCACACTGATAAGTGACTTGCGTCGCTGTGCGGTGGAGCGGTGGAGTCTTGGCAGGGATATTTGCCCTCGGCGGCCCCGGCAAGCCTGTTGAGGGAAATCTTGGGACTTGTTCTTTGTGAGGCCTCGACCTGACCTGGCTCGCCTGCCCGGTAAGGGAGGTCTCTTCTTAGTGACATCTTGTTCTCTTGGCTTGTCTTGGTCTTCTTGATCCGCCCTTTGATTCCTCAAAGAGCTATCTTTCTGGCTTGGTTTCGTCTTGGGAGCTTGGTGCTGTTGTATCTTTGCCATTGCGCATGTGTACAATCTGGGCAACATATGTGAAGGTTTCTTGCACCGACAGCAGGCCCCAGGCCTGGCCTGAATGTGTTGCCAAGCATCGTTGGGGTAGGCCCTATCAGGTACACAGGCAGGGCGCTCGCGGTGGCTCTCTTCTTGATATTTTCCTTGCTTCTTCATTAACCTGTGCTTGAGTCAGTTTCCGTTTTTCCCACGCGTCGTGCACGACGTCGTGGGGGAAATTTGTGCCATGATCCGTGGGCTGCTCACGTCCCACATTCACGGGGCGGTAACTGCCATTCCACTAGCTTCCCCATCCCTGCCGTTTTCGCCGCATATGCCGCATGCATTGCGCAGGATTGGTGGCGAACATGAAGGGCATGGGAATGAGTGCTATGGCAGAAAGCCAGGCACCGCGGATAGGCACAGGTGGTCTGTCTTGATTCTGTACACCGTTGGCGATGCAGAGGAGTTGGATTAGTGGAGCGGGGCGGTTGCCTCCTTGGCGAGGGGCCAGCCCGCGGCCCCGTTCACTTATAAAAGTGAACGTGGGCGAGGTGCTAGCTCACACCCATCTCCTTCTCCTTCCTTCTGATATCTCCTCTTCACCATGGTAAGGGGAAGAGGGCGTGGTGGTACCCCAGTGGTGGCGATGAGGGTTTCCGCTCGACAACGCCTCCCTCCTCCCGTTGGGGACGCCGGGGCGGAGCTCGTCGTGAGAGGGGGTGGCAGAGGACGTGGATGCGGCCGTCGTGGCGCCCGGGGTCGAGGAGGACGGGGCGGTACTTTGATCACCCCTCCTCCAGTTGCTCTAGGCCTGAACGAAGGTCACGTTGGCGACCAGCCATTGGAAATCATCGTAAAGCTGCGCGGGCCTCCGCGCAGCCGTCTTCGGCTTCCAACTCCATTCGCAAGGGTGATGGAGGTTGAACAGCCACCGGGGTTGAGGCTGCACATGAGGCGCTGCTGTAATGGCAGCATGCGATCGAACGTAGAGTTCCCCGCACCTCATGTCATGCTTCTTTGGCGCGGCTCAAAAACCTTTGCTCGTGCCCACAGCTTGGTGGCAAGGCACGTCCTTCACTTCAAGTTAATGGACGCCACCCTGCTCTCCGTCAAGGTCTTCGGGCGTTCGGGTGCTCGCTTACGGTGCTGCGCGGAGAGCTCGACCGACGACGAAAGCTGCTCCTTGAGCGGCAGCGATGAGGAGGACAGTGATGGCGATGATGGCGGCACTGATGGGGAGGATGACGGCTCCGACTCCGGCTGAACACCAGCCCCACCGTCACCGTTAGCGGGAGGCCAGCGGCACCACCATCTGCACCTGCATCTTCTCCCTGGCAAGGCGATTTGCCGGGGTGTTGGGTGTGGATGGTGTCTCCGCCTCCTCAAGCTGTCTTCCAGCTGGACCTCGGCAAGCTTCCTTGTGGACACCAACTTCGTCTTTCCTGCCGGTGTCCACGCTGCCGTGCCCTGCTGGCCCTGGTGGCGGTGACCAGGGCATCGCCTAGCCGCTCTTCCCGCCCATCACCTTCGTCCGCGCCCTCTCGATCTTGTTGTTGACACCAGATTTTGGCATGGAATGAAATGCAATTAATATGGTCTCAAATGGAGAAGTGATTTACATGAAAAAGTTCCAGATTGTCGACATGAACATCTTTGAAGTTTGGGCCATCGCAATCCGATCTCATCTCGAAGGCCGAAGTTGTGTTTGAAATACTGAGATTTTGTATCCGAGCACTGTTCGGTGAATTACACCTCAAGGGAGGCCTCAAATGAGAAAACATTCTACATAAATTGTCTTTGTCTCGTCGAAATGGTCGATTTTGATATAAAAATTATATCAATCTGAGATTGTATGTAAAAGTTACAGCCACCTGAGTGCGGCCCTGTCACGGGGCAAAAGTGGCGCGCCCCATCAGACACGGTGTCTGATGGGTAGCGCGAGTAACAGTCTATTTTGCGCGAGCGATTAGGCCCTGAAGATAGCCTTGAATTGAAAAACTTTCAGCACGAATGTTATCATCTCGTCGAAACGATCAAATTTTCTTTTGGGTTCATCTTCATCCGAGGTCGTTTGTGGACTTTGGGACCTAAAAACCGAATTGATGTTCCAGACTTACCTAAATCCGAGTTTGGTTAATTTTGGAAAGATTTTGACGTGATTTGGAGTCCTTTTCTTTTATGGGAAGTCCATCCACCTCTTACCTAAGGGGTGACGGCCGATTGAACAACACACAATCGCAAAACCCATCTACTTTTTACCCTAGTTTTACATCTCTCCCTGGTTCTTTCTCTCTCGTTCTTCGTTCGTTCTTCGTGTTGAAGGGCAGCGATCCTCGAGGCTCTAGGGGCGGGCAAACCGACCTAGGGCAGCCCATAGCCGCCGCGCGTCCAGACGGGGTCCCACCTGGGTGCGTGGGGTTTTGGGTCCTGAAAAGCACCACCCGGATTGCTTGCGTACCACGCTTCCGGACGGGTCTCCTTCGACGTAAGCTGCGGTGCGTCACCCTCGGCGTTGGAGGTACATGGTGACGTATTCGTGTGCAAACACACTTTTTGGCGCCTCCGATGGGGACAAAAGATCAAGAATCATCATCAACCATGTCGGATCTCCCCAAGCCCTCAGAAGTTAGTGTCAATAGCATCATTAAGCCCGATCTTGATGAACTATTGGATGAACATTGCCAGGCCTACGAAGCGCTCAAGAAATAGCGTGAAGAGGCTTTTGAGGTGCTCAAGAAGAAGCATGAGGAGCAGGATTTGGAGGCATTTCTTTCAAGTTTCAAGAAGGACCGTCAAGGCAACATCACCCCGGTTGGAAACGTCAATTTCCCTCCTCTCATTGACGAATAAGATGTAATCACTGTGAGTAAAGTTTTTTCTCCAGACCAAGTGGCTGTGATTGAAAGTCTTGTTAGTAGGGGTAATGTGATGACATACAATTATTTCGTAGCAAGTACTAATGGTCAGAAAAATATGCCTCCATCATCTAGTGGTACTGTTGGTTTATCTGACCAACTTTACCTATTTCATCGGCACCTCCTATGCAACAACAATATAGTATGCCGTTGAATTTTTACCCTAGTCAAACCAACTAGCTTACGGCTGCACCTAACTATCCTAATCCTATTATGAGTGTGCCCGATTTGGCGTCAATGCCGAATCACTTTGTCACGCCACCCATAGGCGCAAGCATGTTTGGTCTTCCGCCGAATTATGTTTTGGCGCCCATCCCACAAGTTGCACAACTAACTAGTACTCAGGTTGCTCCTATGTCATTGCCACAAACATCTTCATCTACCTCGGATCCAATTTTAGCTAAATTAAAGAAGGATTTGCATAAGATGTTTTTACAAACATTCGAAAACGAGCCGAAAGTAAAGAGTCGTGTGTACCAAAAACCTTATCCCAAACACTTTGATGCCGTTTTGTACCCTCAAGGTTATAAGGTTCCTCATTTTGTCAAATTCAGTGGAGAGGGCACGAAAACGACATGGGAGCATGTTAGTCAGTATCTAGTGCAGTTGGGTGAAGCTGGTTCCATAGAAGAATTGAAAGTGTGTTTATTTCCATTCTCTTTACCTGGTACTGCATTTTCATGGTTTGCTGCTTTACCACATGGTTCAATTCTCTTATGGTCGCAATTAGAGCAAAAATTTCATGATCACTTTTATAGCGGCGATAATGAGCTTAAGTTGTCACATCTTACATCGGTTAGGCAAAATCATGATGAATCGGTCACCGATTATGTCAAGAGATTTAGAGATATAAAAAAACCGATGTTATAGCTTGGTGATAACTGAGAGAGACTTGGCGGATCTTGTTCTTAATGGTTTAAAAACTCACATTAAAGATAGGCTAGAAAGTTATGAGTTTTTGAATATTAACCAACTTACAAAAAGCTTTGGCTCAAGAGAGTCGAAGTAAAGAGGTTCATAGGTCTACAACCGATCATCCTAGAGTGCATATGGTTGAATACAATGATGATAATTCGGACGATGAGGTTGATGTCTATGCTACTGAGTTTGTTTGGTCCTCAAAGGCCAAATCCTATACATGCAATGCTCTTAAGCCGATTCACAAGAATCGTGATGATGAGATGAAGTTTACTTTTGATATATCTAAGTGTGATAAAATATTTGATGCTCTCTTGCAAGATAAGATGATTAGAATATCACACACCATACCGCCGTTTGAGGAGCTAAAATGGCGTGCTTATTGCAAGTATCATAATTCATTTTCTCATGCTACTAACGATTGCAATGTTTTTCGACGACAGATACAATCGGCCATTAATGATGGACGATTGAATTTGGCTGTGATGCAAGTTGATAAACAGGCCTTCCTGATAAACACCATGGACTTGGAGGGAAAGAAAATGTTAATTCGGCCTAAAATAGCCGAATCTGCTAATAAGGATAATGTTGTTATTGGTGAACCCAAGAAAGGCAAGGAGGGCGACAAAGTCTTGGGAAGAGAGGTTGTGCTTGATAAGCAGCCCGATGGCAAGGAAGTATTGAAGATCACCATAAAAAATCCCGCACTCGGGGGGCCACCACCAGTACAAGAAGATATTCATGTTAAATTTATCAAGCCCAAGAATTCACAAGTTGGCAAGCGAGAAAAGAGTGAAGCTAAGCGCAAGCGAATCAAGCCAACTTTTGATATGTTGCTATCCAAATATGCAAGTCAAGCGGCCGGTTCTAGCTCTAATCGGCCATCACATTCAAAGCATTCTAGATCGCCTCCGAAGCAAGAGTTTCAACGCTATGCAAGGCCATATGGGTCATGGACACCGACACCATGGATGTCACACACCCCGTATGCGCTAGATTACATGAGAGACTTCAATGGAGGATGGGGGCAGCCCCCAATGGCTCCTTATGTTTTTCATATGGGGTGGACAGCACCTAGAAGGCCTGGTCGCGAGAGGCTTTATTATCCCACACAAGGCTGTTTGAGCTATGGTGCTAATCAGCCAACAAAAATTTCCCCAAGCAAGGCCAATAAAAAAGTGTGGCGTATTAAGTCACCTAATGTGGAAATTTCAGAATGCGACATGCAAAAGGAGATCAAAAAGCCGATAGTTGGTAATCTGGCTAACTCTAATGGTGATATTGTTATTGTTCAGCAGGGTTCCATGGTTAATGATCATGAGGCTAGGACAAGCAACACCAAACCTAGGGATCCCAAATATACCCAACCTAAGTGGTGTCCTCTCGTGAGGTGTGGGAGGGTTGCCTTGATTATCTCAATCTGGCTGCTACAAGACTGACCCATGAAGATACCTTCCTCCAGTGGTGGCTCCGAGAGAGAGCGAACTTCCATAGAGCGGATAAATGTAGCTTCGATACGTTCACGGTAGTGGTGCCTTGGGCATTGTGGAAGCAACGGAACGCGAGGGTCTTTAGCAAGGTACACCAAGTCAAAACGGCGCAGGAGCTGACGATCACTATCATTAATGAGCTAGCCGAGTGGAAATGTGCGGGAGTAGGAGTAGGAGGTTTACATCACTTTGTAAGAGAGTTGGCTTGTAGTTTTTTGGACTAGGAGTAGTGTGGCTCTCAATGTGTGTTGATGTTCGCATCTTCACATGTTTTCTTGTACATACTTTTTTCTGCCTTCTATAAAATTATGGTACGCTTTTGGCATACTCTCGAAAAAAAAGTGGTGTCCTCTCGGTTTAACTAAGACCATGATAAGGAGATTACAATGCATGAGGAATCAGGAGAAGGTAGAGCGTAAAGAAGAGAAGCAAAGGGATGAATTGTTCAATGAAGTTTGGCCCATGGCACTCACAAAACAAGTGTGGAGGCCTAAACAAAAAGAAAATGCAGATGCTTGTACATTAGCTACAGCAACACCTTCACCACCAAAAGAGGATGATGCGACCCCTATTACATCGTCTACACCAACTGAAACATCCCCTTCAATTGAGGAAACTTTAAGCCCAATATACACATTGGGAAATGAAGATGAGATGGTGGATTACGAATCTACGCTGGTTCGGGAAGGTATCGATATTAATATGGTGTATTACTTACCTACCAAGTTTCGTGCAATAGGTGAAGAAGGGGATGTGGCCCAGCTGGATTTTGGTCCTAAGAATGCTATCTTTGAGAAGCCAAAAGAACCGGTGAAACACTTGAAGCCATTGTACCTCAAAGGTCATATTAACGGATCGCCGGTTGCTAGGATGGTCGTTGATGGTGGTCCTGTGGTAAATCTTATGCCCTATTCGATCTTCAAGAAGTTGGGGTTAGATGATGATGCATTGATGAAGACCAATATGGTACTTAATGGATTTGAGGGTAAAGAAAAGACAGGTGCCACAGGTGTGATGTGCATGGAACTCACCGTGGGAAGCAAAACTTTGGCCACCACATTCTTCATCGCTGAGGTGCAAGGTAACTATAATGTTATATTAGGCCGTGATTGGGTTCATGCTAACCAATGTGTGCCATCTACCATGCATCAATTCTTAATACAATGGGTCGATGATGAGGTAGAAGTCATTCACGCGGATAATTCGGCCTGTCTTGCTTTGGCCGATGCATCGGTGGATTGGAATCATCCTGATGTTACTTTCTTAACATGAAGTGACCTCTCAGAATTTGATTTCCTTAGTGTTACAAGGAACGGGTTCATTCCCATCTCTTTAAAGCCGATTGGTGGTAATCGGTTCCAAGGTATGATGTAAACAAGAAGTTAAAATCAATGGCCGATACATAATTATCGCCCTGAGAAATATAAATGGCCGATGGAGTGTTGACATCGTCCTTAGAACAAACATGGTGTAAATTATTTTTCGGCATTCAAGCTTTGCCGAAAAATAGGGGGGCATGTGTTGACACCAGATTTCGGCATGGAATGAAATGCAAGTAAGATGGTCTCAAATGGAGAAGTGATCTACATGAAAAAGTTCCGTATAGTCGACATGAACATCTTTGAAGTTTGGGCCATCGCCATCCGATCTAATCTCGATGGCTGAAGTTGTGTTCGAAATACTGAAATTTTGTATCCAGAGCACTGTTCGGTCAATTACGCCTCAAGGGAGGCCTCAAATGAGAAAACGTTCTACATGAATTGTCTTCATCTTGTCGAAATGGTCGATTTTGAAATAAAAATCATATCAATCCGAGATTGTATGTAAAAGTTACAGCCACCTGAGTGCGGCCCTGTCACAGGGCAAAAGTGGCGCTTCGTAGCACGAGTAACAGTCTGTTTTGTGCGAGCGATTCGGCCCTGAAGATGGCCTCGAATTGAAAAACATTCAACACAAAGTTGTTCATCTCTTTGAAACGGTCAAATTTTCTTTTGGGATCATCTTCATCCGAGGTCGTTTGTGGTCTGTGGGACCTAAAAACTGAACTGATGTTCCAGACTTACCTAAATCCGAGTTCGGTTAATTTTGGAAAGATTTGGATGTGATTTGGACGTGATTTGGAGTCCTTTTCTTGTACAGGAAGTCCATCCGCCTCTTATATACCTAAGGGGTGACGGCCGATTGAACAACACACAATCGCAAAACCCATCAACTTTTTACCCTAGTTTTACATCTCTCCCTGGTTCTTTCTCTCTCATTCTTCGTTTGTTCTTTGTGTTGAAGGGTAGCGATCCTCGAGGCTCTAGGGGCGGGCGAACCGACCTTGGGCAGCCCATAGCAGCCACGCGTCCAGACGGGCTCCCTCTCGGGCGCGTGGGGTTTCGGGTCCTGAAAAGCACCCTCCGGATTGCTTGCGTACCGCACTTTCGGACGGGTCTCCTTCGCCGTGAGCTGTGGTGCATCACCCTCGGCGTTGGAGGTACACGATGACGTGTTCGTGTGCAAACACACTTTTGGCGACTCCACTGGGGACGAAAGATCAAGAATCATCATCAACCATGTCGAATCTCTCCAAGCCCTTAGAAGTTAGTGCCGATAACATCATTAAGCCCGGTCTTGATGAACTATTGGATGAACATCGCCAGGCCTATGAAGTGCTCAAGAAACAGCGTGAAGAGGCTTTTAAGGCGCTCAAGAAGAAGCGTGAGGAGCAGGATTGGGTGGCATTTCTTTCAAGTTTCAAGAAGGACCGTCAAGGCAACATCTCCCCGGTTGGAAATGTCAATTTCCCTCCTCTCATTGACGAACAAGATGTAATCACTGTGAGTAAAGTTTTTTCTCCAGAGCAAGTGGCTGTGATTGAAAGTCTTGTTAGTAAGGGTAATGTGATGACATACAATTCTTTGGTAGTAAGTACTAATGCTCAGAAAAATATGCCTCCGTCATCTAGTGGTACTGTTGGTTTATCTGAAAACCCTAATCCAACTTTACCTATTTCATCGGCACCTCCTATGCAACAACAATATAGTATGCCGTTGAATTTTTACCCTAGTCAAACCAACCAGCTTGTGGCTCCACCTACATATCCTAATCCTATTATGAGTGTGCCCAATTCGGCGTCAACGCCGAATCACTTTGTCACGCCACACATATGCGCAAGCATGTTTGGTCTTCCACCAAATTATGTTTTGGCGCCGATCCCACAAGTTGCACAACTAACTAGTACTCAGGTTGCTCCTATGTCATTGCCACAAACATCTTCATCTACCTCGGATCCAATTTTAGCTAAATTAAGGGAGGATTTGCATAAGATGTTTCTAGAAACTTTCAGAAACAAGCCAAAAGTAAAGAGTCCTGTGTACCAAAAACCTTATCCCGAACACTTTGATGTTGTTTTGTACCCTCAAGGTTATAAGGTTCTTGATTATGTCAAATTCAGTGGAGAGGGCACGAAAACAACATGGGAGCATGTTAGTCAGTATCTAGCGCAGTTGGGTGAAGCTGGTTCCATAGAAGAATTGAAAGTGCGTTTATTTCCATTATCTTTAAGTGGCACCGCATTTTCATGGTTTGCTGCTTTACCACATGGTTCAATTCTCTTATAGTCGCAATTAGAGCAAAAGTTTCATGATCACTTTTATAGCGACGATAATGAGCTTAAGTTGTCACATCTTACATCGGTTAGGCAAAAACATGATGAATCCGTCACCGATTATGTCAAGAGATTGAGAGATATAAAAAACCGATGTTATAGCTTGGTGATAACTGAGAGAGACTTGGCGGATCTTGTTCTTAATGGTTTAAAAACTCACATTAAAGGTAGGCTAGAAAGTTATGAGTTTTTGAATATTAACCAACTTACAAAAAGCTTTGGCTCAAGAGAGTCGAAGTAAAGAGGTTCGTAGGTCTACAACCGATCATCCTAGAGTGCATATGGTTGAATACAATGATGATAATTCGGACGATGAGGTTGATGTCTATGCTACTGAGTTTGTTTGGTCCTCAAAGGCCAAACCCTATACATGCAATGCTCTTAAGCCGATTCGCAAGAATCATGATGATGAGATGAAGTTTACTTTTGATATATCTAAGTGTGATAAAACATTTGATGCTCTCTTACATGATAAGATGATTAGAATATCACACACCATACCACCGTTTGAGGAGCTAAAACGGCGTGCTTATTGCAAGTATCATAATTCATTTTCTCATGGTACTAACGATTGCAATGTTTTTCGGCGACAGATACAATCAGCCATTAATGATGGACAATTGAATTTTGCTGAGACGCAAGTTGATAAACAGCCCTTCTCGATAAACACCATTGACTTGGAGGGAAAGAAAATGTTAATTCGGCCTAACATAGCCAAATCTGCTAATAAGGATAATGTTGTTATTGGTGAAACCAGGAAAGGCAAGGAAGGTGACAAAGTATTGGGAAGAGAGGTTGTGCTTGATAAGTAACTCGATGGCAAGGAAGTATGGAAGATCACCATAAAAAATCCCGCACTCGGGGGGCAACCACCAGTACAAGAAGATATTCATGTTAAATTTATGACGCCCAAGAATTCAGAAGTTGGCAAGTGAGAAAAGAGTGAAGCTAAGCGCTAGCGAATCAAGCCAACTTTTGATATGTTGCTATCCAAATATGCAAGTCAAGCGGCCGGTTCTAGCTCTAATTGGCCATCACATTCAAAGCGTTCAAGATCGCCTCCGAAGCAAGTGTTTCGACGCTATGCAAGGCCATATGGGTCAAGGACACCGATACCATGGATGTCACAAACCCCGTATGCGCCATATTACATGAGAGACTTCAATGGAGGATGGGGGCAGCCCCCAATGGCTCCTTATGTTTTTCATATGGGGTGGACAGCACCTAGAAGGCCTGCTCGTGAGAGGCTTTATTATCCCACCTAAGGCCGTTTGAGCTATGGTGCTAATCGGACAACAAAAATTTCCCCAAGCAAGGCCAATAAAAAAGTGTGGCGTATTAAGTCACCTAATGTGGAAATTTCAGAATGCGACAAGCAAAAGAGATCAAAAAGCTGATTGTTGGTAATCTGGCTAACTCTAATGGTGATATTGTTATTGTTCAGCAGGGTTCCATGGTTAATGATCATGAGGCTAGCACAAGCAAGGCCAAACCTAGGGATCCCAAATATACCCAACCTAAGTGGTGTCCTCTCGTTTTAACTAAGACCATGAAGAGGAGATTACAACGCATGAGGAACCACGAGAAGGTAGAGCGCAAAGAAGAGAAGCAAATGGACAAATTGTTCAATGAAGTTCGGCCCATGGCACTCACAAAACAAGTGTGGACGCCTAAACAAAAAGGAAATGCAGATGCTTGTACATTAGCTACAGCAACACCTTCACCACCAAAAGAGGATGATGCGACCCCTATTACATCGTCTACACCAGCTGAAACATCCCCTTCAATTGAGGAAACTTTAAGCCCAATATACACATTGGGAGATGAAGATGAGATGGTGGATTACGAATCTACGCCGGTTCGGGAAGGTATGGATATTAATATGGTGTATTACTTACCTGCCGAGTTTCATGCTATAGGTGAAGAAGGGGATGTGGCCCAGCTGGATTTTGGTCCTAAGAACGCTATCTTTGATAAGCCAAAAGAACCGGTGAAACACTTGAAGCCATTGTACCTCAAAGGTCATATTAGCGGATTGCCGGTTGCTAGGATGCTCATTGATGGTGGTGCTGTGGTAAATCTTATGCCCTATTCGGTCTTCAAGAAGTTGGGGTTAGATGATGATGCATTGATGAAGACCAATATGGTACTTAATGGATTTGCGGGCAAAGAAAAGATAGAGGCCAAAGGTGTGATGTGCATGGAACTCACTGTGGGAAGCAAAACTTTGGCCACCACATTCTTCATCGCTGAGGTTCAAGGTAACTATAATGTTATATTAGGCCGTGATTGGGTTCATGCTAACCAATGTGTGCCATCTACCATGCATCAATTCTTTATTCAATGGGTCGATGATGAGGTAGAGGTCATTCACGCGGATAATTCGACCTGTGTTGCTTTGGCCGATGCATCGATGGATTGGAATCATCCCGATGTTACTTGCTTAACAGAGCGTGACCTCTCAGAGTTTGATTTCCCTAGTGCTACAAGGAACGGGTTCATTCCCATCTCTTTAAAGCCGATTGGTGGTAATCGGTTCAAAGGTATGATGTAAACAAGAAGTTAAAATCGATGGCCGATACATAATTATTGCCCTAAGAAATATAAATGGCCGATGGAGTGTTTACATCGTCCTTAGAACAAACACAGTGTAAATTATTTTTCGGCATTCAAGCTTTGCAGAAAAATAGGGGGGCATGTGTTGACACCAGATTTTGGCATGGAATGAAATGCAATTAAGATGGTCTCAAATGGAGAAATGATCTACATGAAAAAGTTCCGTATTGTCGACATGAACATCTTTGAAGTTTGAATCATCACCATCCGATCTCATCTCGAAGGACGAAGTTGTGTTCGAAATACTGAGATTTTGTATCCAGAGCACTGTTCGGCCAATTATGCCTCAAGGGAGGCCTCAAATGAGAAAACATTCTACATGAATTGTCTTCGTCTTGTTGAAACGGTCGATTTTGATATAAAATCGTGTCTATCCGAGATAGTATGTAAAAGTTACAGCCACCTGAGTGCGGCCCTGTCACGGAGCAAAAGTGGCGCGCCCCATCAGACACGGTGTCTGATGGGTAGCGCGAGTAACAGTCTGTTTTGCGCGAGCGATTCGGCCCTGAAGATTGCCTCGAATCGAAAAACGTTCCACACAAAAGTTGTTCATCTCGTTGAAATGGTAAAATTTGCTTTTGGGATCATCTTCATCCGTGATAGTTTGTGGCCTGTGGGACCTAAAAACCGAACTGATGTTCTAGACTTACCTAAATTCGAGTTCAGTTAATTTTGGAAAGATTTGGACGTGATTTGGAGTCCTTTTCTTGTACGTAAAGTCCATCCACCTCTTATATACCTAAGGGGTGACGGCCGATTGAACAACACACAATCGCAAAACCCATCTACTTTTTACCCTAGTTTTACATCTCTCCTTGGTTCTTTCTCTCTCGTTCTTCATTCGTTCTTCGTGTTGAAGGGCAGCGATCCTCGAGGCTCTAGGGGCAGGCGAACCGACCTAGGGCAGCCCATAGCCGCCGCGTCCAGATGGGGTCCCTCCTGGGCACATGGAGTTTCGGGTCCTGAAAAGCACCCGCCGGATTGCTTGTGTGCTGCGCTTCCGGACGGGTCTCCTTCGACATGAGCTGCGGTGCATCACCCTCGGCGTTGGAGGTAGACAGTGACGTGTTCGTGTGCGAACACACTTTTTGGCGACTCCGCTAGGGTCGAAAGATCAAGAATCATCATCAACCATGTCGGATCTCCCCAAGCCCTCAGAAGTTAGTGCCGATAACATCATTGAGCCCGGTCTTGATGAACTATCGGATGAACATGGCCAGTCCTACGAAGCGCTCAAGAAACAGCGTGAAGAGGCTTTTGAGGCGCTCAAGAAGAAGTGCGAGGAGCAGGATTTGGAGGCGTTTCTTTCAAGTTTCAAGAAGGACAGTCAAGGCAACATCACCCCGGTTGGAAACGTCAATTTCCCTCCTCTCATTGACGAACAAGATGATAGTCACTGTGAGTAAAGTTTTTTCTCCAGAGCAAGTGGCTATGATTGAAAGTCTTGTTAGTAAGGGTAATGTGATGACATACAATTCTTTCATAGCAAGTACTAATGGTCATAAAAATATGCCTCCGTCATCTAGTGGTACTGTTGGTTTATCTGAAAACCCTAATCCAACTTTACCTATTTCATCGGCACCTCCTATGCAACAACAATATAGTATGATGTTGAATTTTTACCCTAGTCAAACCAACTAGCTTGTGGCTGCACCTACATATCCTAATCCTATTATGAGTGTGCCCAATTCGACGTCAACGCTGAATCACTTTGTCACGCCACCCATAGGCGCAAGCATGTTTGGTCTTCCGCCGAATTATGTTTCGGCGCCCATCCCACAAGTTGCACAACTAACTAGTACTCATGTTGCTCCTATGTCATTTCCACAAACATCTTCATCTACCTCTGATCCAATTTTTGCTAAATTAAGGGAGGATTTGCATAAGATGTTTCTAGAAACTTTCGGAAATGAGTCGAAAGTAAAGAGTTGTTTGTACCAAAAACCTTATCCCAAACACTTTGATGCCGTTTTGTACCCTCAAGGTTATAAGGTTCCTGATTTTGTCAAATTCAGTGGAGAGGGCATGAAAACAACATGGGAGCATGTTAGTCACTATCTAGCGCAGTTGGGTGAAGCTGGTTCCATAGAAGAATTGAAAGTTCGTTTATTTCCATTATCTTTAACTGGTATCGCATTTTTATGGTTTGCTGCTTTACCACATGGTTCAATTCTCTTATGGTCGCAATTAGAGCAAAAGTTTCATGATCACTTTTATAGCTGCGATAATGAGCTTAAGTTGTCACATCTTACATCGCTTATCCAAAAACATGATGAATCGGTCACCGATTATGTCAAGAGATTTAGAGATATAAAAAACAGATGTTATGGCTTGGTGATAACTGAGAGAGACTTGGCGGATCTTGGCCGGTAGCTCAATTTGGTATCGTATGGAGGGAGCAAAGAACCACAGGCAGCTCGTCGATCCAGCGCCTGCCGCTCCTCTGCAGCTTATCAAAAGTTCTTGTCTTGAGCTCATGCAGCACTTCAATGTTCATCCTCTCAGCTTGTCCATTGCTCCTAGGATGGGCAACAAAGGTGAATGAAACCTTGCTTCCGAGGGTTTGAACATATTGCATGAAGGTGCGGCTTGTGAATTGGGTGCCATTGTCAGTGATGACTCTGGCGGGTACTCCGAAACGGCACACCAATCCTTTCGAGAACTTGATAGCTGATTGTGCGGTCACCTTCCTCACGGGCTCCACTTCCGGCCACTTTGTAAACTTATCAATTGCGATGTACAAGAATTCAGAGCCCCCAGTAGCACGGGGAAAGGGGCCCAAGATATCGAGCCCCCAGACCGAAAATGGCCATGACAAAGGGATCATCTGGAGAGCTTGAGCAGGTTGATGGATATTCTTGGAGTGGAGCTGGCAGGCTTCACATTTGGTAACTAGCTCAATTGCATCTTGGACGGCCGTGGGCCAGTAGAAACCTTGACGGAAAGCTTTTCCAACCAAGGCTCTTGATCCAATATGGGAGCCGCAAATGCCTTTGTGCATCTCTGCCAACAGTTCCTTCCCCTCTTCCCGGCAAATGCACTTCAATTTCACACCGTTGGGCCTCCTTCTGTATAATGTGTCATCGACAAACTGATACATACTGGCCCTCCGGGCTACTCTTTTAGCTTCTTCTTGCTCTTCGGGAAGTTCTCTAGTTTGGAGGTAGTGGACTATGTGCCTTTCCCAAGTTGGAGCTTGAGGCTCGACAACAAGGACAAATGGCACCTCCTCACTCGTGGGAGGGCCTACCTCGACTACAAGGACCTGTGGTCCTACGGAAGAGTGTAGCTCACCAAGCAAAGTGGAGTTGTTCCCGGTAGCTTCCCTACTGGGGACCTCTGGAGGCCCTGCCGGTAAAGGCTTGCCGGAGTCCAGCTTTCTCCTTTTTTCTGGCCATTGTTGTCGGGGATACGGAAGGTTGAGTCAGGTGGAGAACAAAAGTCCCTGGTTCCACAGGAAGCTTTTGCGCAGCGCATTTTGACTGATGATCAGCGATGCTGTTTTCCGCACGTGGCACGTGCTCTATTTGCAATCCATCAAAACGCTCCTCCAACTTTCTCACTTCTTCAACGTACGCCTCCATCAATGGACTCTGGTAATCCTTGTTCACTTGTCTCACTACAAGCTGCGAATCTCCACGGATGATAAACTTCTTAATTCCCAATTCCGTTCCAATTCTGAGCCCGGGAAGGAGCCCTTCATATTCCGCAGTGTTATTGGTTGCTTTCTCCTAGGGAAAGTGCATTTGGACTGCATACTTGAGGCGTTCTCCGGTGGGCATGACGAGGAGCACACCAGCCCCTGCACCTTGCAATGAGAAGGCACAATCAAAGTACATGATCCATTCTTGGGGTGCTTCCTTGCCGAGGATAACTATTTTCCATGTCTCTTCATCTAGAGTAGGTGTCCATTCTGCAACGAACTCCGCCAGCACTCTACTCTGAATGGTTGAGGTACTTTCGTACTTCAGACCAAAACTTAACAATTCTAATGCCCATTTAACTATCCTGCCGGTGGCCTCAGGGTTTCTCAGTATGTGTTGCAAAGGGAAACATGTGACAACTGTGATCTTGTGGGCTTGGAAGTAGAGGCGCAACTTCCTTGAGGCCATGATGTGGCCGAAGATCAATTTCTGTACTCCAGAGTACCTTGACCTAGCCCCCTGTAACAAGGAGCTAACAAAGTAAACTGGTCGCTGCACCACCTTCTTCTTTTCCGCGGCCCTGGAATTGCCTTCACCACTCTGCTCTTCTTTCTCCTGATCCGCACCCAACCTTGCCGTGACTGGTTCGCTTTCTTCTTCGGGGAGAACAGTAGCTGCAACTGCTCCTTCATCCACTTCCCGCTGTGCCACTAACGCTGCGCTAACCACTTGATTGGTTGCCGCCAAATACAGCAGCAACGGCTCTTGTGGTTTAGGAGCGACCAAGGTGGGAGCAGAGGAAAGATAGGCTTTTAAGTATCGCATCACTGCTTCTGCCTCCGGGGTCCACTTCATGGGCCCTGCCTTCTTTAGAATTTTGAAGAATGGCAGGGCGCGCTTGGCAGACATGGAAATGAACCTACTCAGCGCGGCAACACATCCAGTTAAATGTCTCACGTCCTTGACTGTCCTAGGTGGTTGGATCTGCTTGATTGCTCTGATCTTGTCGGGGTTGGCCTCTATCCCCCGGTGAGACACAAAGAAGCCAAGCAGCTTGTCGGAGGGAACGCCAAACACACACTTTTTAGGGTTCAGCTTCAAGTTGATATTGCGCAAGTTTGCAAAGGTCTCTTCCAAGTCCGGGATGAGTGTTGATCTGTTCTTGGTTTTGACCACTATATCATCCATGTAAGCTTCAATATTCCTGTGCAGCTGAGGTTCAAACCCAATTTGCACTGCCCTTGCGAAAGTGGACCCAGCGCTCTTTAACCCGAAGGGCATCCGCACAAAGCAGTACGTGCCACATGGGGTTATGAACGCGGTCTTCTCCTCGTCTTCCTTAGACATGAATATCTGATGGTATCTGGAGTATGCATCCAAGAAGGAAAGCAGATCGCACCCGGAAGTGGAATCCATAATCTGGTTGATCCGCGGCAAGGGGAAAGGGTCCTTTGGGCATGCCTTGTTTAGATCTGTGAAGTCTATGCAACGCCTCCATTTCCCATTCGCCTTGAGCACCACCACTGGGTTCGCCAACCATGTTGGATGCAACAATCCCCTGACCAAACCAGCTGCTTCAAGTTTCTTGATCTCTTCAGCAATGAATTGCTGCTGCTCCAAAGCTTGTTTCCTGACCTTCTGCTTGACGGGCCGAGCATGAGGGCAGACAGCAAGGTGGTGCTCGATTACCTTCCTGGCAACGCCGGGGATGTCAGATGGTTGCCAAGCAAACACATCGACATTCGCCCGCAGGAAGGCAACGAGTGCGCTTTCCTATTTGTCATCGAGGGTGGAGATGATGGTGAACATACCATCAGTGCCACCCAGCCCTGCCGGGACCTTCTTTACAGCAGGCGAGGCAACTCTGGATCTCTTACTAGTGGAACTCTCTAGCAAATCATCGATGGGCGCGGCGCACTTCGGAGAGGCGCACTTCCCGTACTCTTTGTTGGTATCCCTGCTAGCCTTCTTTCCTCTTTTGCTTTCCTTGTCGGGAACCGCAGCTTCTGCAGCCTCGGCAGCGACTACATCCCGATACATCTTATCCACGCATATGACTGCATCCTTCTTGTCCGACGGGATCTAGATGACGCCCATCGGCCCTAGCATCTTCAGAGTATTGTAGGCATAGTGAGATACCGCCATGAATTTCGCCAGAGCTGGACGGCCAAGAATCCCATTGTACGGCAAAGGAAGCTCGATCACATCGAACACAATCTTCTCGGTCTGGTAGTTCAATTCTCCTCCAAACGTCACCGACAGCATAATCTTTCCCTTAGGACGACTCCTGCCGGGGTTGATTCCTTGAAAAGTGCCAGTAACCTTGAGATCTTCATTTGATATTTGCAGCTTGCTGAGTACTTTGGGGGAAATTAGATTCAACCCTGCCCCGTCGTCAACCAACATCTTCGTGACCTTGAGGTTGCGGATTGTTGGTGAAACCAACAACGGCAAGCACCCTACCGCGGTGGTGCGGTCGGGGTGATCCTCTTCGTCAAAGATGATGGGCGTGCGGGATCATTTGAGTGGTTTTCGGGAGTCTGCCGCTGGCTCTACGGCATTGACCTCATGTGCCCACTATTTAAGCTGACGGTGAGAGGAGTGCAAAGATGCGCCTCCATCAACACACACGGCCTCAGTGGATTTCTGGAACTCTTGCTCGTTGGTTTCCTCTTCATCCCCTTCATCACTTTCGTCATCATCTCCCTTCTTCTCATGGCCTCTAGCAGGCTTTTCTTGATGCTGGGGAATCTTGCCGCAATGGCCTCCTCTGCCGCCCTGGCCCTTCCCACCAACACCTTCTTGGTCTCTTTCCTTCTCACGCTTCTCGTACTCAGCTTTCTGCTTCTTGGCAAGTTCTTCAACTTGGTGACAATCTTGGAGGTCATGGCCCTTGGTCCGGTGGATCTTGCAGTATGGTCCATCAGCCTTCCCAGCCTTTTCGGCCACCGCAGCCTCCTGGCAATCAGTGCACGCGGCAACTTCCTTGCCCGGGGCTTCGGTCTTGGCCTTCTTGCTAGTACTAGGAGTGCCAGAACCCTCAACAGCCAGTACTGCTTTCTCCTTGCGCTTCTTGGTACGCTATTTGTTCTTTTTCCTTGGGTTAGTGGCATCATCATCATCTTCTCAGTCAACTTCGATGCCATCCTCTTCTCCGGGGAGTCGCCTCCCTTCATCCGTACGAGCACACTTATCCACCAAGGTGTACACCTCATTCACAGTCTTGGGCAACCGGACGTTCATCTTGGAATGTATCCTCTTGTTGCGCACGTTGGACTGGAACGTGACAATCACAGATGCTGGGTGGATATCTAGAATGTTCCTGTGTACCTGGCTAAACCTCTGGATGTACTTCCGCAAACTCTCCCCTCCCTTTCGTGGAAGGAGCTGCAAATCGCTGGGCCGACCTTGTTCTTGATGGCCGCCCGTGAAGGCACCAACAAACTCATTGCACAGGCCAGCCCAGGATGAAATGGAATTCTCTGGCAGGTGCATCAGCCATGACCTCACATTTGGCTTGAGTGCCAAAGGGAAGTAGTTGGCGAACAGCTTCTCATCTCTTCCTCCGGCGGCTTGAATGATGATGGTGTAGATGCTCAAGAACTCTACCGGGTTCAGCCTTCCGTCAACCTTCCAGCTTGAAAACACAGGCAGATGGCCAACGAACTTGCCACAGCTCGCGAGTGAAGGCCGGGCACCCAACCTCGAAAGGCAAGTACCCGCCCTCACTGGGCGTGGGTTCGTCGACGTCTGGGCCATTGCGCCTGTCAGATTGGCGGCGGGTTTCGTGGCGTCGTTCTATAGTGATGCCCGCGTCTTCCCTCCGTCGATCTTCCAGGACCTGCTGCTGATCTCGACGGGCCCGAGGATCAGATGAGGCCATTGATGCCTCGTCAGGCTACTGGTCGCGTGGTTCGGGATGCGGCCTCTGCGCTGGCCGTCGTGGAGGGGATTGCACCATTGGAGTGACCCCCTCAACACGGTCAGCAGCTCGGGCCGTGCTTGTTGCTTGCGGGCGCCATGGCGGGCCTGCCCGCTGTGACCCTCCCGCTTCAACAAAACCGATCAAACTCTGGATGGTGGCTCTCCACTCATCCATTTGATCGGCCACTGGCGGGAATCTTAGCAGGAGTTGGGCTCGCGCCATGGCTTTCGAAGAAGTGCTTGGCATAGATGACGACGCAGACCGCGACGTCGCTCGACTCCTGACAGTACCGGTGGTGGCGGCATCGTGTTCTCGTCATCGCGAGCCAGCCGCCGCGGAGGTACGGTGGCGAGAAGGGTACGCCTGGGGGTTGATGGCGCTTCGTCTTGGTTACCCTGTCCTGGGGAAGGCGCGTGCCCCGTAGATGCGCCTGTAGTAGGGACATCTAGGGGGTCGCGACTCGTACCAGAGCGGGCATTGTCGCTGCGGCTGCACCCTCCAGCGCGGTGGGGAGGTGGAGACTTAACATTGTCCCCACCCTTGCCTTGTGGAACACGGCCGTCGAGATGCTGCTAATGCCACCCTCCCCCGGCGTCTTCCGCTCCCGCTTCGGCTGTGGGGGGAACGATTACAGCGCCACCAGCGCCGGTCATGTCCCCCATGGCGTCCGCGTCCCCCAACAGCGCCGCAGCACCCATAGTATCAGTGGCTGCATGCGAGGGGGCCTTCGAAGTGGAAGGGTGAGTTGTGGTGCCGGGCTTTTTCTTGGGCGCAATGGATGATGAGGCTAATGATAAAGAAGATGATGATGAAGATTGACGCGCTGTTCACAACCTTGGGGTCACGCAAGCGTTTCCCCAAATCTGGCACGCCAAAGATGTCGTGGTGGAACACGATCACCTATTGGGCCATCTGCCCCTTGTGGTTCGGCAGGGGAGATCACGTTGCACAAAGAGCGGAAGCCATGGAACAACACGGCAGAGGTGACGCTGGTGGTTTTTACCGAGGTTCGAGCCGCTGTGAAGCGTAAAACCCTAATCCTACTTTGGTGGATTGAAGAGAGGACCGTGGTGACCACGCAGCGCTCAAGCCCGACAAAGTTGCCTCGGGGAGAGCAGCTACGCGCGTATGGGTGTACAAGGGTTCGAATCCTTTTTAGGTTGCCATGGCCCTCCTTTTATAGGCTAAGGGGTTACCATAGTGGCAAAATAGTCATTATCTACTGATTAGATAGCCAACAGTGTTATCATACCTAACTCTGGCAGTTAGGACAAAGTGCATTAAATGCACTGCTAGGTGTCACGCTGTGGATGCAGCCCGGCAATCCTGCTGCACCGCTTAACCATCTTCTACCTGTCTGCATGACACGCCTCTGGACGGGTGTCATATAGAGGGGATCTCCCTTCCAAATGGCTACCACATGCCAAATGACAGCCACCTAATCACTTGGGGTTTGACACTACACTGATAAGTGACTTGCGTCGCTGTGCGGTGGAGTGGTGGAGTCTTGGTGGGGATATTTGCCCTCGGCGGCCCCAGCAAGCCTGCCAGGGAAATCTTGGGACTTGTTCTTGGTGAGGCCTCGACCTGACCAAGGTCGCCTGCCTGGTAAGGGTGGTCTCTTCTTAGTGACATCTTGTTCTCTTGGCTTGTCTTGGTCTTCTTGATCCGCCCTTTGATTCCTCAAAGAGCTAACTTTCTGGCTTGGTTTTGTCTTGGGAGCTTGGTGCTGTTGTATCTTTGCCATTGCGCATGTGTACAGTCTGGGCAACATACATGAAGGTTTGTTGCACCGACACCATCCCATCGAAGATGGGGATCTTGAGATGCGACTTGTAGCTCACTGAAGACATACATAAACTCCAAGGTTGTTATACCAAAATGAGGAGAGTCAAGGAGTACCTTGCTCTGATACCAATTGTAGGAACAAAGTATGTCTACCAGAGGGAGGTGAATGGGAGTATTAAATTTTCTTCGGAAAACTCAAAACTATCAGAAACCCAGCAGCGGAACAAATGAAAAACAAACTACAGCGAGCTAAAACGAAGTACTGAAAGGAAACTAAACATGCATCGAGACAAAACACATGAAGGAAAACATGTTGAATATAAACATGGGTAGAAGATATAACCAGTGGTGCTCGATGGCGATAGGGTATTTGTTCAACCAGTTTGTCCTTCTGCATAAGGACTACGTCTGGTTGGAGGGGCTGTGACTTAACACGGAAGATAGACTTTCTTCACCCTATTCTCCTCGACAATTGGTTCATCAACCAATGCCGATTACTCGTGGTAGATACTTGAAGGTGATCTTCGATCCTTTACAGACTTCTTCTTCGAGAACCACAATCACTCTTGGTCTCTGAAGAAATTGACACCTAACCATCTAGAGAGTTTGCAGCTCTCAAGAGTAATAGGCGAAGCATACTGGACTTAGATTCTAGTGATGCTGAACCACTATTTAATTCTTTGGCTCTAGGGGTTTTCTCTCGGTGGATTTTAAAATCAAATCGCTCAGAGAGTGGGTTGCTCAACAATCTTCTCAGAATCAAACGGAGCAGCCACCGGACAAAGCCGGCGCGGGGTGGCTATTTATTGCCGCAGCCTTCCCGGATGGGAAATGACCATTTTGGACACGAGGTCCAGCCAATGGAAACCCGACACATTTGCAATGGTCGGATTTTGGGAGCAACGGGAACATTACTTGAGGAACAAGTAATGCTAACTCCTTGGTCTGAGACAAATCTCTCGCAGCGAAGAAGATCACAGTCTCTTGCTCGCAAGTATTTGCTCGGAACACAATGAGATTTCTCTCACAACTTTCATAGGATTTTGGTTTAGCATCAGAGAATCAAAGTTTCGAACGCTACACCCCTCTTAATAGTACGGTGGTCCTATGACTCAATGAAAAAGAAGAAGAATAACGAAATAAATGCTACATCTCCACTTCGTCTTCAATCTCCTCAAACGCAGTCATCTTCTTCGGATAGGCACCGAACCAATTGCTTCACTTCAGCAATTTTTAGGGGTCACTCTTGCTAACATCATCTTCGGTGATAACCTTCGCTGCAACGCTGGGAGATTATCTTCGTCGTTTGCATCAAACTCCTCGATATCTCAGGGGCCTATTACTCTGTGTGCAGTAGCAAACACATAAGTTGCATAGTATTTATGTCAAACTCCAAAACATAAGGGGCCTGTCATTGCACCAACACTCCTACTTGTACTAGAGTCAATAATCTAGTATTACATGGTAATGAATCTAACACCCATATAGTTCTGGTGTTGATCATGTTTTGCCCGTGGAAGGGATTTAGTCAATGGATCTGCAACATTCAGATCCGTATGTACTTTGCAAATGTTTATGTCCTTCTCCTTGATCGCATCGTGGATGGAATTGAAGCATCACTTTATGTGTCTGGTCCTCTTGTGAAACCTTGGTTCCTTGGCTAGAGCAATGGCACCAGTGTTCTCACAGAACAGAGTCATTGGGTCCAGTGCATTGAGGCAGCTATGTACTCCGCTTTGCATTTAGAATCAGCTACCATGCTTTGCTTGGAACTGCACCAGCTTACCGCTCCCCCATTTAGAATATATACGTATCTGGTTTGAGACTTAGAGTCATCCGGATCAGTGTCAAAGCTTGCATCGAGGTAACCCTTTACGATGAGCTCTTGATCACCTCCATAAACGAGAAACATTTCCTTAGTCCTTTTCAGGTACTAAAGGATATTCTTGACCGCTATCCAGTGTTCCACTCCTGGATCACTTTGAAACCTTTCGGCCATATTTATGGCAAGGCTGACATCTAGTCTCGTGCACAGCATTGCATACATGATAGAGCATATGGCTAAAGCATAGGGGATGACACTCATCTTTTCTCTGTCCTCTGTAGTCGCTGGGCATTGAGTCTTACTCAACTTCACACCTTGCAAAACAGGCAAGAACCCCTTCTTGGACTGATCCATTTTTAACTTCTTCAAAATCTTATCAAGGTATGTGCTTTGTGAAAGTCCTATTAAGCATCTCGGCCCATCTCTATAGATCTTGATGCCTAATATGAAAGCAACTTCTCCTAGGTCCTTCATCGAAAAACTCTTGTTCAAATATTCCTTCACGCTTTCCCAAAGTTCTATATTGTTTCCAATCAGCAATATGTCATCCACATATAATATTAGAAATGCTATAGAGCTCCCACTCACTTTCTTGTAAATACAAGCTTCTCCGTAAACTTGTATAAACCCAAACGCTTTGATCACCTCATCAAAGTGAAGATTCCAACTCCGAGATGCTTGCACCAGTCCATAAATGGATCGCTGGAGTTTGTACACTTTGTTAGCATTCTCTGGATGGATAAAACATTTCGGTTGCATCTATACAACTCTTCCTTAAGGAAACCGTTAAGGAACGCTGTTTTGACATCCATCTGCCAGATTTCATAATCGAAAAATGCAGCTATTGCCAACATGATTCTGACGGACTTAAGCATCGCTACGGGTGAGAAAGTCTCATTGTAGTCAACTCCTTGAACTTGTGAAAACCCCTTTGCCACAAGTTAAGCTTTATAGATGGTGACATTACCATCTGCGTCCGTCTACTTCTTGAAGATCCATTTATTCTGAATGGCCTTTCACCCTTCAGGTAATACTTCCAAAGTCCATACTTTGTTTTCATACATGGATCCCATCTCGGATTTCATGGCCTCTAATCATTTGTCGAAATCCGGGACCACCATCGCTTCTCCATAGCTCGTAGGTTCATCGTTGTCCAACAACATGACCTCTAAGACAGGGTTACCCACTCAGGAGTAGTACGTATCCTTGTCGACCTACGAGGTTCAATAGTAACTTGATCTGAAACTTCATGATCACTATCATTAGCTTCCTCTTCAACTGACGTAGGTGCCACAAAAACATCTTTCTGCGCTGCGCTACTCTCTAGTTGAAGTAAAGGTTCAGCCACCCCATCAAGTTCTATCTTCCTCCCACTCAATTCTTTCGAGAGAAACTCTTTCTCGAGAAAGGACCATTTCTTAGCGACAAACACTTTGCCCTTGGATCTGAGATAGAAGGTATACCCATCTGTCTCCTTTGGGTATCCTATGACGACACATTTGTCCGATTTGGGTTCGAGCTTTTCTGGCTGAAGCCTTTTGACATAAGCATCGTAGCCCCAAACCTTAAGAAACGGCAGCTTAGGTTTCTTGCCAAACCATAGTTCATACGGTGTCTTATCTATGGACTTAGATGGTGCCCTATTTAAAGTGAATGCAGCTGTCTCTAATGCATGACCCCAAAATGATAGTGGCAGATTGGCAAGAGGCATCATAGAACGCACCATATCTAATAAGGTACAATTACGATGTTCAGACACACCATTACGCTGTGGTGTTCCAAGTGGCGTCAGTTGTGAAACTATTCCACATTGTCTTAAGTGATTCCCATACTCATAACTCAGATACTCTCCCCTTAGATCAGATCGTAGGAATTTAATCTTCTTGTTACGATGATTTTGAACTTCACTCTGAAATTTCTTGAACTTTTCAAACGTCTCAGACTTATGCTTCATTAAGTAAATATACCCATATCTACTCAAGTCATCGGTGAAGGTGAGAAAGTAACGATATCCACCACGCGTGTCAACACTCATCGGACCGCACACATCAGTATGTATGATTTCCAACAAGTCACTTGCCTGTTCCATTGTTCCAGAAAACGTGGTTTTGGTCATCTTGCCCATGAGGCATGGTTCGCATGTGTCAAGTGATTCAAAATCAAGTGATTGCAAAAGTCCATCAGCATGGAGTTTCTTCATGCGCCTAACACCAATATGGCCTAAGCGGCAGTGCCACAAGAAACTGGTACTATCATTATCAACTCTACATCTTTTGGCATCAATGTTATGAACATGTGTATCATCACTATCGAGATTCAATAAGAATAAACCCCTCACAATGGGTGCATGACCATAAAAGATATTACCCATATAAAAAGAACAACCATTATCCTCTGATTTAAATGAGTAACCGTCTCGCATTAAAAAAGATCCAGATATAATTTTCATGCTCAACGCAGGCACTAAATAACAATTATTCAGGTTCACCACTAATCCCGATGGTAATCAAAGAGCGAGCGTACCGACGGCGATCACATCAACCTTGGAACCATTTCCCACGCGCATCATCACTTCGTCCTTCGCCAACCTTCGTCTATTCCGTAGTTCCTGTTTAGAGTTGCAAATGTGAGCAACCGCACCGGTGTCAAATACCTAAGCACTACAGCGAGAGCTGGTAAGGTACACATCAATAACATGTATATCATATATACCTTTGTTGACGTTGGCCCCCTTCTTGTCGGCCAGATACTTGGGGCAATTCCGCTTCCAGTTGCCAGTTCCCTTGCAATAGAAGCACTCAGTTTCCGGCTTAGGTCCAGCCTTGGGTTTCTTCACGGGAGGGGCAACTGTTTTGCCACTCTTCTTGAAGTTTCCCTTCTTTCCCTTGCCCTTCTTGAAACTAGTGGTTTTATTGACCATCAACACTTGATGCTCCTTCTGGATGTCTGACTCAGCAACTTTCAGCATCGCGAACAGCACAGAGACTGACTTGTTCATCCCTTGTGAGGGAGTTATGGACTAAGGGGTCCTCGGGTCGTCGGCCCATTGAATATGGGCCGGACTGGAGAAGTTGTATAGTGACGGGAGATCTATGAAGCCGTGGTGTGCCCTCCAAGTCAAGGATAGGCAGGATCTTTTTATCCCTTATTGTAATCTATCTCTGGTAACCCTAACCCTACAAGTGTCTATATAAACCGAGGGTTGTAGTGTTTAGGGGGAGAGCTACATTCATCACCTCATCACCTTAGGGTTTAGCTCATGTTGATCTCGAGGTAGATCTACTCTGTAACCATACTATACATCAAATACAATCAAGCAGGACATAGGGTATTACCTCTTCGAGAGGGCCCGAAACTGGGTAAACATCATGTTCATCGTCTCCTATTCCCCATCGATCCTAGATCCACAGCTCGGGACCCCCTACCCCGAGGTCTGCCGGTTTTGACACCGGCATTGGTGCTTTCATTGAGAGTTCCGCTGTTGTATCGCCGAAAGGATCGATGGGTCAACCGGTCGCTAGAGACCAGACCCGCTCCGAGGGCTTCCCCACCCCTGGTCATCTCCTTGTCTTCGGCAGCATATTAGTGGGCGCCGATCCCACTGGTTGCCTCGACCAGATTGAAGGCTTCGCCCCCATAGAGGCACTTACCGGTTCAGGGGCATCAACCCCGGGACAAGCAGACTTACAAGAATCAGGTGTCTCCCAAAGTCTGGCCTTGAAGCCTGACTCCAACAGACCGTCTGCAAGATCTCCCGCCGAATCACCGGAGTGTCCGGCACCCCCGTGTGCCCAGCCAGCAGACCACTTGGTAAGTCTATTCTGTGCAATGGGAATCTCTGTTATCAGGCCCATGACCTATGATCAGATCGGGCTTAAACCTGACGACCGAGAAATCAACACCCCTCTGGTCACGCACCTCATCGCCATCATCGAAGAGGCCCAGGAGGGGCCACAGCCTCACAAGCTAAGAACGGTGTACACACAAGTCTCCAGCTCGGAGTCAGACACCAGTCCCGAAACACGCCCGGACTTGAGCGCCAATGCAAGATCCGGCCTCGAGCCGATCCAGCCGCGCACCAATCCGGATCCGAGTCCTGCACAATCAGAACCAGACATAACTCAACCACCCATCAAGGATAGTCCGGCTCCGCCGCAAGAGGGAATCCTCGAATTTTTCCCACCCACCCACCACACGGAATAATCCCCGGATTCAGGAAACCCGGACATATGGGACCTCATGTATGTCAATTAGCTGCCAAACAAGACCGTCCATCATTATTGGGCTAGATTTCTCCTGGTGAAGAACAGGATGGCGCCTTGCTGCGACAAAGAGATAATTAAAGCCTTCCAGTTCAACTGCAAGGATGAGGGCCTCTTAAACGCCCTCGCTCATCGCCGAATTCAAAGCTTCACCGAACTATCAGACATGGTACGCAAGTATTGCGCCATGGAGAACACATGAAGGGCGCAATAGATGAACATGGGGCCACCGCCCGCCGCGCAGCATGGAAAGTCTCGCTTTAAACGGGCATACACAAATCAGTCGCCGGAACGCGAGCCTGACGAAAAGAAGACTAGGCCTAGATCAGTGCTAGACGAGTTGCTGGATAAACCATGCCCAATACACTCGGTCTTGCTAGATGCAAACCCAACCCACAGACTTCGAGCCTGTTGGGTGGTAAGACAAGTGGCCAAATATGGCGAACCAATCTTGGGCCTTACACCCCCAAATAAGCAATCCGTGGGTCCACCACGGGACCAGAATGTCCTTACGGTATACGAGACATTCGCCTCAAACAATAAATGGGAAAGGCTCGTCGAGAGCTCAGCCAGATATATCAAGTGTCGGCCGCACAGCCATGGGCAGCCGTGCCTATTACCTTCGACAAGAAGGACGAGCAAAGTCCACGTAGCAACCATGCACCGGCCGCACTGGTCCTCGACCCCATTGTCGATGGTTTTCGGCTGACTAAAGTGCTGATCGATGGAGGCAGCGGCCTCAACCTCATCTATGAGGATACTCTTGACAAGATGCAGCTCAACAGATCTCGCATCGAATGCAGCCACACCACATTCCGAGGTATAATACCCGGTAGGGAGGCACACTCCTCGGGACGCATAACCCTCGACGTTGTGTTCGGCACACCCGATAACTACAGATCCAAACCCTTGCTATTTCACATTGTGCCCTTTCGCAGCGGATACCACGCCCTTCTAGGACGTGAGGGATTCTCGAGATTTCAGGCCATACCGCATTACGGGTACATGAAACTCAAAATGCCAGGGCCCAACGGGGTAATCTCATTTAAAAGCGACCCAAGCAAAGCTTTACGAGCCGAAAACAAGATGGCATCCCTCGCCCTAGAGGCACAATCCGAAGCCCTCGCGGCCAAAGAGTAGACAGCACTACGCACTACAGTCGACAGGGGTGATGTGGTCCTCAGTAATAGACAAAAATCCACATCATTCAAGCCAGCAGATGAAATAGTAAAATTTCAAGTGCACCCAACAGATCCCAATAAAATGGCATCTATAGGAGCACAGCTGGACCCCGCAGTCGACGAGGCGTTAAGAACGTTCCTGCATGAAAACTGGGAAATATTTGCCTGGCACCCCTCAGACACACCGGGAATCCCGCGCAGGCTGGCAGAGCATAGCCTAAACATCTTAAAAGGCTTCAAGCCGGTGAAACAAAGTCTATGCCGGTTTTCCGAACCCAAACGGCAAGCCATGGGTGAAGAACTAGCAAAACTGCTGGAGGACGGATTCATCCGCGAGATCAAGCATCCCAAGAGGTTAGCAAATCTGGTTATGGTACCCAAAAAGGACAAATCCTGGCGGCTTTGTGTCGATTTTAAAGACCTTAACAAGGCCTACCCTAAGGACCCTTTCCCCCTGCCAAGAATAGACCAGATCATCGACGCCACCGCCAGACACGACTCGCTATCCTTCCTTGATGTGTACTCCAGATACCACCAGATCAAGATGAAGGAGTCCGACCAGGCGGCAACCGCGTTCACCACTCCTTACGGGCCTTTCTGCTTCAACACCATGCCGTTCGGGCTGAAAAACGCAGGAGCCACATACCAACGCATGATTCAAGCATGCCTCGAAAACCAAATCGGCAGAACGGTTGAGGCATACATGGATGATGTGGTTGTCAAAACCAAAAAGATCGACCAACTGATAGACGACCTCCGCCAAACCTTCGACAACTTACGAGCCTATGATATACGACTCAACCCGGAAAAATGCGTCTTCGGGGTCCATGCGAGAAAGTTGCTTGGATTCATCATCTCCCATAGAGGAATCGAGGCCAACCCGACCAAAACTAGTGTGCTATCCCAGCTCGCAATACGAACAGAGCTCAAGCACATCTAGAAATTGGCCGGATGCGTGGCAGCTTTGAGCTGCTTCATATCTCGTCTCGGAGAAAAGGCGCTCCCACTCTACAGACTGCTTAAAAAGACCAAGAACTTCCAATGGACAGATGAAGCAACTGCGGCGCTCGAGGAGATTAAAACACTTATCGCTGGCAACCCTATCCCGGCCGCACCTAGCGTCGGCGAGGCCATGCTACTATACATTTCAGCCACCAATCAGGTGGTTAGCGCGGTGCTCGTCGTGGAGCGGGAGTCTGAGGGCCACAAGTTCCAAGTCCAGAAGCCGGTCTATTATGTGTTCGAGGTACTTGTGCCATGCAAATCACGATACCCCCACTATCAAAAGATAGCTTATACGGTTTTTATGGCGTCCCGAAAGCTATGACACTAATTTCAAGAATGTTCGGTCACAGTGGCGTCAGAGGTCCTCTTGAATGATATAATCAACAACAGGGATGCCACGGGCCGCATCGCCAAATGGGCCATCGAGCTCCTTCCCTTCGAGATATCATACAAACCATGCCGAGCTATTAAATCTCAGGTACTGGCCGATTTTATAGCAGAATGGACCAAAGCTGAACTACCCCGAGAGTACAGTACATATTCGCACTGGACGATGTATTTCGACGGCTCAAAAATGTTAGCCGGACTAGGGGCTGGAGTCATCCTAATCTCCCCTACATGCGACACTGTTCGGTATGTCCTACAAATAATGTACATGGACTCCAACAACACAGCCGAATACGAAGCACTACTACATGGTCTTCGTCTAGCCACGTCAATGGGAGTGCAGCACCTCGAAGTAAGGGGAGATTCAAACCTAGCGATCTCTCAAGTCAATGGTGAATTCGATGCCAAGGACCCCAAGATGGCGGCATACAGAAATGCGGCTCTCCGGATATCAGCCCAATTCAGGGGCATAGAATTCCACCATGTCTCTAGGGACAACAACCAAGCCACAGACGTCCTCGCCCACATGGGCGCCAAACGTGACCCGGTTTCCAAAAACACTTTCCTCAAGCGGCTCTTCAAGCCCTCCGTAGTATGGCAGGATGGTGACGCCGGCGCACTAGTCAATGAGCCCGCTCACAACGCTTCCCTGGAAAAGGGGCCTGACGACCATATCATCGGCGGATCCGCACTCGAGGAAACACCTTCTGCCCACAAAATCATGGCCATAATTGCCCCCTGGATAGAACCTCTGCTCGCCTACCTCACTCAACAACAGCTCCCGGAGGACCAGACGGAGGCACAACGTATAGTCCGTCACTCTAAAGCATACAAGGTCCATGAGGGCGAGCTTTACAAAAAAAGCACCACAGGAATCATGCAAAGGTGCATCTCCGAAGAAGAGGGGTGTCAACTCCTGGCAGAAATACACGCGGGCATGGGCGGCCACCACGCGGCAGCTCGGGCCTTGGTCAGCAAGGCTTTTTGAGCAGGATTCTTTTGGTCTACCGCCCATGAAGATGCCCGGGCTTTCGTCCAACGTTGCGTTGGATGTCAGCTGTTCGCAAATCAAAGTCACATGCCCCCCACGGCTCTTCGGACAATACCGATAACATGCCCTTTCGCCATCTGGAGTCTCGACATGGTCGGGCCACTCAAAGGGGGCACAAAGAAAAAGAAGTACCTATTGGCCATGGTCGACAAATTCACCAAGTCGATTGAGGCAAGGCCCGTCACTTCGGCAAAATCTGGACCGGTCGTCGACTTCTTATCTGACGTCGTACACCGTTATGGTGCCCCCCACAACATAATTACCGATAACGGTACCAACTTCACCACCCAGGAAGTCAAGGACTGGTGCGGCAAAATGGGCATTAAGCTCGATTACTCTTCGGTGTACCACCCACAGACCAATGGACAGGTCAAATGGGCCAACGGGCTCATTATGAGCGGCATCAAACCTTGCCTAGTCCGATCACTTGAACAATCAGACTGCCATTGGGTCGAGGAACTCGATTCCGTTTTATGGGGGCTGCGCACTACTCCTAGCCGATCAACCGGATACACACCATTTTTTTATGGTATACGGTGTGGAAGCCATTCTCCCATGCGATCTCATCCATGACACGCCTAGAGTGCACATGTATGAAGAAAAGGAAGCCGAGTTGGATCGGCAGGATGACTTGGATGCTCTTGAAGGAGAACAGGATATAGCTCGGGCTCAATCCACACTTTATCAGCAGCAAGCATGGTGCTACCAAAACCGCGAAGTCCGGGTGAAGACATACAACATGGGCGACCTCGTACTCTGGCTTCCCGAAAAGTAGAAGAATAAGCTCTAGCCCAAATGGGAGGGCCCGTACATCATTGACGAGGTACTTGCAGGAGGAGCATATCGCCTTCGCCGCCCGTCCGATGATCGCCTCGAGCCGAACCCGTGGAACGCAGCCTGGCTACAGCGCTTTTACGCCTAAGCTAGACATCGTCACCCGCATACATCCTCACCTCTCTTTGTTTTTTCTTTTTATTTTTTGGAAATGGCAGGCGTTCGGCTAAACCGAACCATACCAAGCTAATACCGTATACATCATTGAATCTAACACCCAGCTTTGCATGGGGGCTCCCTTAGAGGAGCCAAGTAATATAATCAATATAAATCACATGTGTTTTGATTGCAGCCTTCTCATATCTTTCAAGCCAAAATATGCACTTATTTGACTCAAGATCTTTGCCAAGCTGGGTTGCCTGGCTCCTATGTTTACCCCTACGTTCCCGATTGTTCGGCTAGGGAGTAAAGGGAGCAGCTCTGCGATTGTTACGACCGGGTCATCCAGGACCGTACCTCAGACGGGTGAAGCCGAAAGCTAGCGTTCTTACAGAATACAATAAGTCGGCGTAAGGGAAGTGAATATAGCTTCGCGCTTATAACCAGGGTTTTTTTCGCAGCCATTGGTCTCCGTTGATCTCACGTATCCGAACTATAAATTTACCCAAAGAAAGGAACCATTGGAGGAACTATTTTCATCGAAAGATGTTTCTTACGTCAAACAGTAATATATCATAACTCTCCACGCATGTTTCGTGCGTTCAAGCGAGATGGCCGGATTGCCTGGTTCCCGAAGTGTTGCCTTGTTTCACAAGGTAGAAGCCGATGGTCGGTTAAGACAACATTCTTTAAAAATAAGACCGCGGATTGAGCTCGGTCAATGTACAGTACATAGATACATAGAATTGACAAAACTAGTCTTGATCGACATTGTCTATCAATTGCTCTAAAGCACAATCCTTCTGAGAATAGCGAGTGGCTGGCATCACATCATCATACACCAAGCTTAGAGGTATCTCTCGGCCGTCAGGGCCCACTGGACCAATCCGGGCAATATGCTCTGGGTCTAGCTTGGTGAAACGGGTCTTTACCATAGCCCATGCCTCGCGCGCTCCTTCTTGGCAAGACGAGATCTTCCATAATTCAAACCTTCGTTTAGCTCCCTTAAAATGACTGTCTAGTTCGACCATGTTCTCGGGCGGCACCTCTGACGGCCATAACGCATTTGCCATACTCTTCATGGCCTTCCGGGCCCTCTCATAAGTCTTTGACAGCTCCTTTAAAAGGTTCCTGTCATAGGTGCTAGCTTCTTCCTCGGGCCGCCCAGTCAGGAGACCTAACAAGTAGGTGTTGCATATCATTATTGAAACGCCAATGGTACTTGACCAACGGAACGGTCAGATCCGTGCTTACCAAATATGCCACCTTTCAGCTTCTGGTTTTCCTCCAAGGCTTGTGCCAGTTGAGTTTTCAAGCTCTTAATTTCCTCGGCTTTCCGCTGATTCTCTGCCTTGAGCTCATTTTTCTCCTCCCGATTTCACGTCAGCACTCGTTTACCAGCCTCCAGCTCCTTCCGCAACCCGCTTACGGCTTCCGCGGCTATATGGAGAAAAAAGCTGTTAGTGCATAGAATACATCGTATACCTTTCTATGCATTAGGAAATAGTTATTTCTACTTACTGGACAATTCGCTATCTTAGAAAATGTCATTTAGAAAAATTTGGGGCAAAAAAACCTCTCCAACATGAGAGGCCAGCCAACGGCCGATAAGGTGTACCAAGCTAATACTCGAAGAAGCGCGCAATGAGAGCGAGCCTTCACCTCCTGCGCTGGCGGCTACTCCGGCCCAAGCACCCACCCAACCCTGCCGGCGCTCCACTCCGGAGCCGGCGTCCACCATGGCCGATCGGATCTCGTTGTCCGAAGCTTCCTCGGATTCGCCGTCTTCCCCTGCCTGCCTTCCCCGCAGCCCAGGCCCCAGCTGTGCTCCCTCCTCGTGGTTCCAGATGTGGTGGGCACCGCACACGGCCCCATCATGCGCGGAGAGCCATCCCGCCCAGCGGCGCCTCCGGCTGCTGGCCGCTCCGGGTGGCAGATCCAAGGCGGTCAGAGGGGGCCGGTCGCGCGGCCCCGGTTCCCACCGTGCCCTTCCAGGCGCTCCCCTCTGGGCAAGTGGCCCAACATCCTCCCCTCAACCAGGCTGCCGTGTAGCCGCATCCTGGCGATGCTCATAGTCTGCTGCTACAACTGTGGGAGTGAGAGGCACATCTCTGCCATGTGAACGAACCCGCCGGTCTGTGTGCGTTGAGGTGAGGTCAGCTACATCTCAAGGGACTGCTCTGCGCCCCGTCCTCGTCCGCGCAGCTCCTCCCTGGTGGACCAGCCACGGTGGCCGCTGGCTCTTCGTCATCGCCCCAACCCCCCTTCTCCTCCGGCCACGGCTGCGGCTTGCCATTCGCTGCTGCCCGCGCTGGTGCCCCCCACCCGTGCCCCCAGTTTCAAGGTCATTCCTTCCCCCTCCCCCAACGGGCCCGCCTCCGGCTAGTGCAGTAAGGCTGGGGATCCCATGGAGGCAGGTGGTCCGCGGTGGCTCGGCCGCGAGCGTGGAAGGGTCGGGATTTGCGGTGCCTCTTGAGTCGATGGCTCCGCCGTCGGTGGGGCCCGCCTCTAGGGCTTCGCGGATGGTTTGGGGCGAGCAGGTGGATTGCTGCTTCATGGAGACTGGCCCGGACGTGGGTGCGCTAGAGGAGGAGCTTGCCCAGGCGGTCATGGTCACCGTGGTCGGTTCGCGTCAGGATGCGCACTTGGTGACAGCGGCGGCAGGGGTGATTCTGGAAGAGTTCGACTTGTCACCCTTGGTTATGTCAATCAGGGAGTTCTTCCCGGACGACTTTCTCGTTCTCTGTCATTCGATGGAGTTGACGAACCGGATGCTCCGGGGTGGCCGGGCGGGTGAGGGACTCCTGGATTAAGGGGTCCTCGGGCTGCCGGCCTGTTATGTTTGGGCCGGATTCATGGGCTATTATGGGGCCAAGCTGGAGTGTGGATCCATGACCGGATAAGGAATCTTCGGAGCCATGGTGTGTCCTCCAAGCCAAGTTTAGGCAGGATCTTCCTTTCTTTGTAACCGATCGCGTGTAACCCTAACCCTGCCGGTGTCTATATAAACCAGAGGGTTTTTGTCTTTAGGGCTAGAGCTACATTATCACCTCATTACCTTAGGGTTTAGCTCGCCTGATCTCGAGGTAGATCTACTCTGTAACCATACCATACATCAAATACAATCAAGCAGGACATAGGGTTTTACCTCTTCGAGAGGGCCCGAACCTGGGTACATACCATGTTCATCGTCCCTTGTTCCCCATCGATCCTAGATCCAGAGCTCGGGACCCCCTGAGGGAGTCCTGGATTTGGGGGTCCTCGGGTGTCCAGTCTATTCGATATGGACCAGACTGATGGGCCATGAAGATAAAGCAGAAGGCTATCCCCCATGTCCGTGTGGGACTCCTGTATGTGTGGATGGCAAGTTTGGTGTCCGGATGTACTCTTTCCTTCCTCTGTAAACTAACTTTGTACGACCCTGGGCCCCTCTGGTGTGTACATAAACCGGAGGGTTTAGTCCTTAGAGGTCATCAGAATAATCATAGGCTAGATAGCTAGGGTTTAGCCATTACGATCTCGTGGTAGATCAACTCTTGTAACCCCTATACTCATTGAATACAATCAAGCAGGACGTAGGGTTTTACCTGCATTAAGAGGGCCCGAACCTGGGTAAACATCGTGTCCCCATTGTCCATTGTTACCATCGATCCTTAGACGCACAGCTTGGGCCCCCTACCCGAGATCTGCCAGTTTTGACACCGACATTGGTGCTTTCATTGAGAGCTCCGCTGTGTAGTCGCGAGAAGCGATCTATGGCTCGCCTTGTCATCAATGATGATATCACCTCTAGAAGGAGCCTAACTTCAGGACAGGTCCTCCAGCTCGACAGTTTTACCGTGGGTGCTGGCATGGCCATCAAGCCTACAGCGCCACCCGTGATCGCCAAACATCACCCCCGCATCGGTCTCGAATACTCCCAAAAGATGGATACGGCGGACGTCTCGTCCTTAAACGAGCTGCTAGATCGCATCGCCGCCCTGGGGCTTTCAACGGATTATGATCGGATCGGGCTCAAACCCGACCAGAGGGAAATTAATTCCCGGCCGATCACCCACCTGGTAGCGGTCGTCGAGGAACGAGCCGAAAACAATTCTTCCCCTAAACTAAAGACCAGCTATGTTCGGGTCTCCGAACCTCTTGGCTCGGACACCCTCCCTTTGGATGAGACTTCACGTCCCCCGAACTCAGGGTCGGACATTGGGTGCGGGGAGCACTTGGATCTCCCTGGACCCAAACTGGTGACTTCGGAGATTTTACAGGCTCCGGATGCAATCCCGGGTCAGGATTCGAGTTTTTGCCCACCCACCCTCCACAATCAATAATCTCCAAGCAATTCCGGCCCTCCAAACATATGTGACCCAATGTATGTATGGCAGCAACCTCGAGAAACGGTCCATCACTTCTGGGCCAGATTCTTACTTGTCAAAAACAAGATTAAAGATTACTGCGACGACGATGCAGTCTCGGTCTTTCATCGCAATTGTACCGATGAGGGAATTCGGAATGCCCTCAACCGCCATCGCATACAGAGTTTCACGGAGCTATCGCACATAGTATGAAAGTATTGCGTGATGGAAAGCACTTGGAAAGCACAGAAAACCGAATTGGAACCGGCTGCCTTTAAGTGGTGCACTGCCCGGGCAAAACGGATACACCCTTACGAGGCATCCGACCATAAGCCCGTCGGCAAGAAAAAACCTTCTACGAGATACAGGTTCGTTCTTGACGAACTCCTCGACAAGCCCTGTCTGGTACATACAACATCGAGCACTGACTCAACCCACAGCCTTCGAGCATGTTGGGTACTCCGGCAGGTAGCTAAAAGTGGCGAGGCCATCCTCACCACCACCACTCCAGAGAAGCATTCTCCGGAGGATGACGATTTTAACATCCTTACGGTCTTGGAGACTTTCTCCTCAAATAATCAGCGTAAGAGGGCACTCCGCGACCTCGCTGAAGTCCACCAAGTAACCGCAGTAAGCCCATGGAATGACGCGGCAATAACCTTCACCGCTGACGATGAACCAAGGGCCCGATCAGTCCGAGCACCCGCCGCTTTTGTCCTAAACCCAATTGTGGACGGCTTTCGAATTACCAAAGTGCTCATGGACGGCGGCAGTGGGCTTAACCTCATCTACGAGGACACGCTCAACAAAATGCAGATTGATAGAACATGCATCGAGAAAAGCAGTACCACCTTTCGAGGTATCATCCCCAGTCGAGGAGCACGATGCTCGGGGAGAATTAAACTCGACGTAGTATTCGGCACGCCTGAAAATTATAGGTCGGAGGAGCTGCTCTTTCACATCGCTCCCTTCAATAGCGGATACCATGCCCTTCTAGGGCGGGGCGCTTTTTTACGCTTCCAAGCCGTACCCCATTATAGGTACATGAAGCTTAAAATGCCGGGGCCCAATGGAATAATCACAGTTACAAGTGATCCGGATACAGCACTACACGCCAAAAACAAAACTGCATCCCTGGCCCTTGAGGCACTCTCCGAAGCCCTTGCGGCCGAAGAGTTAACCACCCTACGATCCACGGTGGACAGGGATGATGTGATTCTCGATAAGAGACCTAAATCCACCTCTTTCAAGCCAGCAGATGAAATAGTTAAATTTCAAGTGCACCCGACGGATCCTAACAAAACAGCGTCCATCGGAGCATAGCTGGATTCGATGGTAGATGCCGCCTTACGTGCTTTCCTACGTGAAAATTGGGATATCTTCGCCTGGCACCCTTCGGACATGCCCGGTATCCCACGTAGACGGGCCGAACACAACCTCAACATAATTAAGGGGTTCAAACGAGTCAAGCAAACGCTACGGCGATTTTCCGAACCCAAACGACAAGCTATGGGGGAGGAGCTAGCCAAACTACTCAAAGCTGGTTTCATCAGAGAAATCAAACACCCGGATTGGCTAGCCAACTTGGTCATGGTGCCGAAGAAGGACAAGTCTTGGCGCCTTTGTGTCGATTTCAATGACCTCAATAAGGCTTGCCCTAAAGACCCTTTCCCATTGCCCCGCATTGACCAGATTATTGACGCGACTGCGGGACACGACTCATTGTGTTTCCTCGACGATTACTCCGGATACCATCAAATTAAAATGAAGGAGTACGACCAGGCCGCAACGGCATTCATCACCCCGTATGGGCCTTTCTGTTTCAACACTATGCCTTTTGGGCTCAAAAATGATGTTGCCACTTACCAACGCATGATTCAAACATGCTTGGAAAAACAAATCGGCAAGACAGTAGAAGCATATGTGGACGACGTGGTCATCAAGACCAAGCACGTCGAATCATTGGTGGACGTTCTCCGCCTCACATTTGACAACCTCCGAGCATACGACATACGGCTCAATCGGGAAAAATGGGTCTTCGGCGTTCCAGCCGGAAAGCTATTAGGGTTCACTGTCTCCCATAGAGGAATTGAAGCAAACCCAGCCAAAATCCGAGCCTTGTCACAATTGGCTACGCCAATAGACCTAAAACAGGCCCAAAAGCTAGCAGGGTGCGTAGCGGCCTTGAGCCGCTTTATCTCTAGATTAGGAGAAAAAGCATTACCACTTTATAGACTGCTCAGATTCACCAACAACTTTGAATGGACGGAAGCGGCCACAGCCGGATTGGAAGAAATAAAAACCATATTAGCAGGCAATCCAATCCTAGCCGCCCCAAGTGTTGGCGAGCCTATGCTGCTTTATATCTCCGCAACTCACCAGGTAGTGAGCGCCGTACTCGTCATCGAGCGAGGGGAAGAGGGACATAAATTCCCCATCCAAAAGCCAGTGTATTACGTATCGGAGGTCCTTACACCCGCAAATCCCGATACCCTCACTACCAAAAGATAGCTTACGCGGTCTTTATGGCATCCCAAAAACTCCGACACTATTTTCAAGAGTGTTTGATCACGGTGGCATCCGAAGTACCACTTAACGACATTATAAATAACAGGGACGCGACTGGCCGCATAGCTAAATGGGCCATTGGGCTCTTACCGTTTGAAATAACATACAAGCCACACCGAGCTATTAAATCTCAGGTGCTGGCCGACTTCATCGCAGAGTGGACAGAAGCCGAGCTCCCCAAAGAGTACAGTTCCTACTCCAACTGGATCATGTACTTCGACGGTTCTAAAATGTTAGCCGGACTGGGGGCTGGCGTCATCTTGACATCCCCTACGGGGGACACAGTTCGCTACATGTTGCAAATCATGTATACGGACTCCAATAACGCAGCCGAATACGAGGCACTTCTACATGGTCTCCGCATGGCTGTCTCCATGGGCATACAACGCCTAGAGGTGCGTGGTGATTTGAACCTCGCAATATCCGAGGTAAATGGAGAGTTCGATGCAAAAGATCCAAAAATGGCGGCATATCGAAATACCGTATTAAAAATATCAGCTCGGTTCGAGGGGCTCGAATTTCATCATATCGCTAGAGACAGTAACCAGGCAGCGGATATACTCGCTCGCATGGGCGCCTAGCGTGACCCCGTCCCGCCTAATACCTTCATGGAAAGGCTCTTCAAGCCATCTGTGGTATGGCAGGACGAGAGCGGAGACGCAAGTACAGACCTGATCACACCCCCATCAGCCGAACATGATACAGGTATCATTGAGGGTTCAGATACCGAAATAACACCCTCTGCTCATGTGTTCATGGCCGTTATTGCTCCATGGACTGAACCCTTCCTAGCCTACCTTAATAGGCAGGAGCTTCCTGATGATGAAAATGAGTCCCGTCGCATAGTTCGGCGTTCTAAAGCCTATAAAGTTCACGAAGGTGAACTGTACAAGAAAAGCACTACCGGAGTTCTCCAAAGGTGTATCTCTGAAGAGGAGGGACGGCAACTCTTGGCTGAAATACATGCTGGTATGGGCGGCCATCACACCGCAGCTCGGGCCCTCATAAGCAAAGCTTTCCGGACAGGTTTTTTCTGGCCAATGGCCCGAGCAGACGCACAATCCCTTGTCCAACATTGTGTGGGATGTCAGCTTTTCGCCAATCAAAGTCATATACCTCCCACTGCCTTAAGAACAATCACCATTACTTGGCCCTTTGCGGTCTGGGGGCTCGATATGGTCGGACCCCTTAAAGGGGGAAGCCATAAAAAGAAATATTTACTGGTTATGGTGGATAAATTCACTAAGTGGATAGAGGCCAAACCAGTAAAAACGGTTGAAGCAGGACCAGTGATTGACTTTATATCCGGCGTGGTACACCATTATGGTGTCCCGCACAGTATCATCACTGACAATGGCTCCAATTTCACAGCTGATGAGGTGAAAAATTGGTGTGCTAATTTGGGCATTAAACTCGACTATGCATTCGTCTACCACCCTCAAACAAACGGTCAGGTTGAACGGGCCAATGGCCTAATAATGAGCGGCATCAAACCCCGACTGGTGCGCTCCCTACAGGAGTCAGATAAACACTGGGTTGAGGAACTCGATTCCGTGCTCTGGGGGCTGCGGACTACACCTAACCGGACAACCGGATACACACCTTTCTTCATGATGTACGCGCACGGAAGCTATTCTGCCCTGCAACATCATTCATGACTCACCTCGAGTTCGCATCTACGAAGAGCGAGAAGCCGAGCTCGATCGGCAGGATGACCTAGACGGTCTCGAAGAGGAGCATGACATTGCACAAGCCTGTTCTACACTTTATCAACAATAGGCCAGGCGATACCAAGGCAGAGAAGTGCGGGCCAAGACTTATAACATTGGTGAACTCATCTTGCGTCTCCTGGAGAAGAAGAAGGATAAGCTCAAACCAAGATAGGAGGGGCCCTTCATCATCGATGAAGTTCTCACAGGAGGAGCCTATCGCCTTCGTAACGCATCGGATAATCTCCTTGCGGCAAATCCATGGAATGCTGCTCGGCTCCAACGATTCTACGGATAGTTCGGTCGCATCCTTTTTTCTTTCTTCGATTAGGTTCTTTTTTTTTCACCTCTTCTTTTTTATTTTTTCCTTCTTTTATCCCAGGGTATGTTCGGATCTACCGAACTGTTAGGGGTACCCATCTTTAAATGTATACACCCCATTATAACTGGGGGCTTCTTTGACGAAGCTTATTACTGAAAGCTTGTTGCTTACATTGTTTACGTCGTTTGTTCTATACATCTTTTTGCCATTATATGCACCACTATGACTTAAGTTTTTGCCAAGCCGGGTTGCCTCGCTCCTGTGTTTATACCCTACGTTCCCGATTGTTCGGCTAGGGTGTAAAGGGTGCACCTCTGCGATTGTTACAACTGGGTACTCCGGACCTGTACCTCAGACGGGTGAAGCCGAAAGCTAGCGTTCTTAAGGGAATAATTGGTCGACAAACAACGACAGATTATTTTCATTTGTGTAATTCTTCTAACAAACATGAGATAGGCTGCCAGTAACTCGGATCAAAGCCTAGGCATGCATACTTAAGCATGCCGACCCAAGGAAAGGAACCCTTAACGGAACTATTTTCCCTGGAAGATGTTTCTTACATTAAAAAGTAATATAACATAACTCCCCGAACAAATTTTGTCTGTTTGAGCAACATGACCGGATTGCCTGGTTTCCGAACATAGTGAATGTTTATTATATTCTAACATGGTATCCGGAAACACTCCTACTTCTTGGTTTGGAGGTTGAAGCCGAAGGCCTGCGATGACAAATTTTGACAAGTTCGGTTGGAGATAAGTTCGATGATAAAGTACATTGATACATTGAATCGAACACCTACTCTTTATCTATGTCATCTAGAAGAGTGCTTAAGCTACAGTCTTCTTGCAAATATTTCGCAGCTATCATCACTTGGTCATATACCAAGTTCACGGGAATCTCTTTTCCGTCTGGTCCCTGCGGTCCAACTCGGGCCATACGATTCGGATCAAGCCCGGTGTAGCGCGTCTTCACCATTGCCCATGCCTCTCGTGCACCTTCCGGGCATGCTGACATCTTCCATAGCTCAAAACGGCGCCGGGCACCTTTGAACAGGTTTGCCAACCCCTCCATACTTTCTGGAGGAGCATCGGATGGGCACAAGGCCTTGGCCATACTTCTCATGGCTTTTGAGGCTCGCTCATGCACTACGGACAGCTCATTTAAAGCATTGCCTCGGAATTCGGATACTTCTTCTTCATGACGCCTGGTTAATAGACCTGCACGAGCAACATTATAACACTCCGAATTATGGGATAATATGAGCAACTTGGATGGTTCAAAGGTCATACTGAATATGCCGCCTTTTAACTTTTTATTCTCTTTTTGAGCATCCCATAATTGAGCCTTTAAGCTCTTTATCTCTTCGGCTTGCTTATCATTTTTCTCCTCTAGTTGGTTCTTTTGATCAACGGTCATCGTGACCTTCTTCAGTTCTTCTAGCTCTGTGTTGGTGGCTTCTAGCTTTGTCCGGCTCGCTTCAAGCTCCTGGGACAGTGCGTTGTTCTTTTCTTTGAGGACCTACGGTCATAATGATCATTAAATCGGTTGGACTAAACCGCTTCAAGTCTCGGGGGCTACTGGCATATATCTATTAAATTTACGCAAACCATTACCTGCATATCTTTTGAAAATAGGTGGGCAACTCCAGCAAGTCCGTCCCGGGCGGCTCAGATATATGCATCCACGGTGCTGAGGGCATTAAATTCTTGCTCAGTAAAAGCTGGAGTGCGCATGGTCTCTTTCAATCATCGATGATTCATCACGCTCTCTACTTCAAAATTTGTGACGGATACGTCATCCGAATCTTCATGAGGCGGATGAGTTGGCGCTGCATCCGTATTGCCTCTTGTCTTGGTTGATGAGCCCGGCGCCAGATTAGCTGATGATCGGCTAATAGGGATTTTGGACACGGTTCACCGTGTGCTCCTCCTGGAATAAGATGGGAGGAGAAATATGACAATCTGGTTTTATGCCTAGGCATATATTAAAGGTTATACCTCTTTGATGAAGGAGGGGGGTCGACAGCGCTCCCGGCTTCCTTTCATTTTAAAGGTCACCCTGCGTAGATGCTACCTTCCTAGGGGCCACCCTTGATGGAGTACGGCTTGCCAAGCGCCGATCCTATAAAGCACGATTCAGTGTGATGGGTGAGGTGTAAGTGGGACTCCTCTTTCTGAGGATGATTTCCGAATACTTACCTTAGAGAAAGGGATGAGGCCGGGGTATAATGGCCACTTCCGAACCGTCATGGCTTGCTTGATAAAAGACTCCGTAATCAAACTCTATAAATATATCCGGATCCTCGCAGAGGCCGGGATATTCGTGGCGAGCATAGTCCTCTGGTTGTGGAGAGGGGCAGTGCACATTTTTGACGACCTTCCTCCATGTCTGTTTTAAAGACGACCAGAACAATTCGATTAGTATGCCTCGATAATGGGGTGGGACAATGCTGATAATCAGAAAACTCACCCATTCAATGGGGTTATACATGGAGAAACCTTCCCGACAATTTAAACGGAGGAATTCTTCTTTCTCCCCCTTATAAAGATCTGCCAGAATGGCGGCCAGAGCGGCAGGGGTATCCGGGCCCTCGCGCCTATAGTGAGATGCGTCGTCCTCCCCATTGTAACACCATAAAGGGGTCACTCTAGACTGAATGGGCTGGATGCATCGCTTTATCGTGATAGCCATGACTTCGGTTATCGAGAGTCCGGAATGGGCAAGTAACCTGACCTTGTGGACCAACCTCTTTACTTCCGCACTGTCTTCTTCTTTGGGGCTCCGGGGGCGCCAGTTGAGGCATTTCTTCAAAGGAGCACTGGAGAATTCAGGGAGTCCATGTCGAACTGGGTCCGGAAGGGGAACATCCTCCATATAAAACCATTCTGAAGCCCATTCTTCCAATGCCTTCTTGGGAGTTCCGACGAGGTAACCTGATCCGGCTATGCGCCATACTTCGGCGCCGCCCACTTCAAATATAGAACCCCCTTTATGACAGGGGACGAGGCAAAAGAACTTTCTCCATAGTTCGAAATGAGCCTCACAGCCTAAGGATAGTTCGCAGAGATCGGCAAAACCAGAAATGTGCATAATAGAACCTGGTGTGAGGTTGTGCAGCTGGATCCCATAGAATTCCAATAGACCTCTGAGGAAGGGGTGGATTGGGAATCCTAAGCCCCTCAGAAGAAACGAGACGAAGCACACCCTCTCCTCCTTGTTGGGATTGGGGAAGTTCTCTGCTAGCACGTCATGGCCAATCGAAGCCAATCCCGCCCGCACGGAGACTAAATCTGCTGGAGGGAGATATCCCTGCGTCTGAAGTTGATTCACCTAAGGGTGAGACACTGAGCACCTTCGCCAATCACCCATTTGAGGGTGCGAGGAAGAACCAGGAGCGCTCGCCATGTTTTGATTTTTCATGGTTTGCTTTGATGCTCTTTGCGCGATATGGGATGACATTAGGAGATCTAACTGTTAGACTACTTGTGTTGGTCTCCGGCGCTACCGACTTGAGCTGGTCAAGTGTGCCTTATCCCGCCGACGTTGCATGGCGCATGCAGCGCAACTGCCCATCGATCTAGGATCGATTGTTGTATTCAGTTAGAGAGTGTGTGTGTATCTGCTTCTCCTCTCACTGATGTACTCTATATATTATTACCCCTTGTGGATGAATACAAGTGTGATGCATCCCAACCTCATTTCAATTCTTAACATGGTATCAGTTTGATCCAACCCACGCTTCCGCCATGGCCACCGAGGTCGACGCCGCCGCCGCGGCCTCCTCTCCGGCTACCTCCTCTCCTTTCTCTCCTCCTGCTACATCTCCCCTGCCAAACCCCACCCTCCCTCCTGCAACCCCATCTCTGAGTGTCACTCCCGCGCCCTCCCTCTCCAGACGGCGCCGCCACCCAGCTTCTACCCGACGCCCGCGTATGTGCACGCCATGCGTGTCGAGGGCGCTCACATCAATCTCCCCGTCCGCCTCGCCATGAACGGCGCCAACTACACTGTCTGGCGGGGGATGATGCTGGACGTCATCGATCAGTATGACGTCGCCTCTTGGATCGCGCTGGACTTCGCCGACCACGCCGGCGACGCGAGCTGGAACATCGTCAACAAGGCAGTGAAGCGGTGGTTCCTCAGCGCGATGGTGATGGAGCTCGCCGCCTTCATGCTCGACCGGGAGGCCACCGCCGCCCAGACTCGGGCCTCCGTCAAGGCTCTCTTCGTCAACACCCGTCGGGCGCGGTGGTTCTAGCTCCAGATGGAGCTCTCCGAAACTCGTCAAGGGGACTCCTCCATCTCCACCTTCTGCGCTCGCCTCAAGTCCATCTCCGACGCGCTGCGCTACGCCGACAAGATCCTGGATGATGACGAGTTGGTCATCCAACTTCTGCGCGGCGTCAACAAGGATCGTCATCAGACCACCGCCAATATTATAGAGAAGTCCCCAACTCCCATCCCTTTTGACGTCGCCGTCGGCATGCTGCTGCACGACGAGATCGGCAACAACTTCACCGGCTCCACCCATCACAGCGCCCTCGCTGTCCAGCAGAGGGGTCCGTCGCCCGCGCCCTCGGTTGGGGCCTCCGGCGGCCAGGTTCGGCCGCCCGCTCCTAGCCTTGGCGGCGGCAAACCCTCCTCTCCCTCACCCAACCAGGGGCACAACAAACGCTGCCGCTACACCAACAACGGCGGGTATCAGGGGGCCGCGGCTACGCCACCGTGGACGGGGCACGTCTACGCCTACCCGATGGCGCTCCCACCTCAACCTCGTCCGGCGCCCAGGATCCTCGGTCCGCGGCCGCCGCACGCCTACGCCGCCTTCGGCGGCCACCTCCAGCAGCCGTTCCCAATGGGCTACACTCCACCGCAGCAGTACCTGCCAGCGCCTCCTCATCAGCAGCAGTTCCTGCCGGCGCCACCCCTTCCGCAGTAGTACCAGGCGCAGCCGTACTTCCACCCGCCGATGACCGCCGCCTCCAACGCCGTCGACCACTCTGCCCTGATGAGTGCTCTACACAACCTGTCGATCCAGTCGTCCAGCGGTGGCTGTGTTGCGGACTCCGGCGCCTCCTCTCATCTAGCGGCTGATCCCGGTATGCTTTCCTCCATCGCCACTTTATCAAATTATCCCCCTGTTTTTGTCGAAAACGGTAGTGCTATGCCTATTAGTCACGTTGGTTCCTCCTGTCTTCCTAACCCTAATCGACCCCTATACCTCAACAACGTGCTAGTTGCTCCTAATCTCATTAAAAATTTGCTTTCCGTTCGTCGCTTAATCACTGATAATAACTGCTCCGTTGAATTTGATCCTTATGGTCTCTCTGTGAAGGACTATCCAACCAAGGTGGAGCTTCTTCGATGCAACAGTAACGGCGAACTGTATGACATCTTCCCACCGGCTGCACCCACCGCCCTCACCGTCACCGTCTCCCGCCTCACCGACCTTTGGCACCGGCGTTTGGGCCATCCCGGTGATGCTACTTTTCATTTAAATAAAACTTTAGAACATTGTAATAAACCTATTTCGGATGGACGCTTGTGTGATGCTTGTCAGACTGGAAAGCACGTCCGCCTCCCTTTCACTTCCTCCACTAGTCGAACTACAACCTTGTCAAGCGCATCATACGTTATCTCAAAGGCACCCTAGACTATGGCTTACATATCTACCCATCATCGCCCACCATTCTTCTTGCCTACTCCGACGCAGACTGGGCTGGCTGCCCCGACACTCGACGTTCTACCTCTGGGTTTTGCGTTTTTCTCGGGGATAATTTGATATCTTGGTCGTCGAAGCGACAACTTACTGTTTCCAGGTCTAGCGCTGATGCAGAGTACCGGGCCGTTGCCCACGTCGTCGCTGAGACGGCTTGGCTGCGGCAGTTATTGGAGGAGCTTCATCAACCCATCGCCAAGTCTACTGTGGTCTATTGTGATAATGTGTCTGCAGTTTATATGTCGGCTAACCCCGTGCAGCACCGACGGATGAAACACATCGAGATCGACATTCATTTCATCCGTGACAAGGTTTCTTTGGGAGAAGTGCGCGTGTTGCATTTTCCTACTTCTTCACAGTATGCAGATATCTTCACAAAAGGACTGCCTACTACTACTTTCACACAGTTCAGGTCCAGTCTCAACGTTCGGCCCTCCCACGATGAGACTACGGGCGGCTGTTAGACTACTTGTGTTGGTCTCCGGCGCTACCGACTTGAGCTGGTCAAGTGTGCCTTATCCCGCCGACGTTGCATGGCGCATGCAGCGCAACTGCCCATCGATCAAGGATCGACTGTTGTATTCAGTTAGAGAGTGCGTGCGTATCTGCTTCTCCTCTCACTGATGTACTCTATATATTATTACCCCTTGTGGATGAATACAAGCGTGATGCATCCCAACCTCATCTCAATTCTTAACACCAACCTCCTTATATAGATACCGCCCTTGCATGATAAGGGGCTTATTTGTAAAAAATTATGGACTGTTCACATTCGCCCGACACATGGAAATTGAGGCGACGATAGGGAGGAATCATAAAGGCAGAACATGGAGGTCAAAACCGGACTGTCGTCAATCCGGAGTATGATGAAGAACCCGCCTTGCAAAGCCGAAGACATAAGCCGGATACTATATCATCATTGAAGGCAAGTTCGGGGGCTACTGAGGGAGTCCTGGATTAGGGGGTCCTCGGGTGTCCGGTCTATTCGATATGGGCCGGACTGATGGACCGTGAAGATAAAGCAGAAGGCTATCCCCCATGTCCGGGTGGGACTCCTGTATGCGTGGATGGCAAGTTTGGTGTCCGGATGTACTCTTTCCTTCCTCTGTAAACCGACTTTGTACGACCCTGGGCCCCTCCGATGTGTATATAAACCGGAGGATTTAGTCCGTAGAGGCCATCAGAATAATCATAGGCTAGACAGCTAGGGTTTAGCCATTACGATCTCGAGGTAGATCAACTCTTGTAACCCCTATACTCATCGAATACAATCAAGCAGGACGTAGGGTTTTACCTCCATTAAGAGGGCCCAAACCTGGGTAAACATCGTGTCCCCATTGTCCATTGTTACCATCGATCCTTAGACACACAGCTTGGGCCCCCCTACCTGAGATCTGCCGGTTTTGACAGCGACACCCCCTACACGATATCCACCGGTTTTGACACCGACAGCGGGCACGGACCAGTTCGTCCTTGTCTTCAATCCTTGGTCGCAGCACTCGTAGGCTACGGGGATCTCCATGCCCTTCCTCATCCCAATGGTCCTCCATGGTGTGATGGCTAATGCCTGGACCAGGCGTACTGCAGATGTGCTCCTTCATGGCCTGGGCATTGTTGTCAAGGTGGCGTGTGCGATGGAAGCCCGGAGTGACATGGCGGGTTTTCGGATGTGGTTGCGGATGTATGATCCGGCTAGGATTCTGGCCAGGAGGATCCTGCCACTTCTTGAGCTTGCGTTGGTTTTTCCCTTGAAGAGGAAATGGTGATGCAGCAAAGTAGAGATAAGTATTTCCCTTAGTTTGAGAACCAAGGTATCAATCCAGTAGGAGACAACGCACAAATCACCGAATACCTACACAAACAATCAAACAACTTGCACCCAATGCGATAAAGGGGTTGTCAATCCATTCACGGTTATTTGCAAAAGTGAGATCTGATAGAGATAGATAAACGATAAAGTAAATATTTTTGGTATTTTTGTTTTAGAGATTAGAAAGTAAAAGATTGCAAAATAGTAGTTCGGAAACTTGTATGATGAAAAGTAGAAGATTATGTGATGGAAAATAGACCCGGGGGCCATAGGTTTCACTAGAGGCTTCTCTCAAGATAGAAAATAATACGGTGGGTGAACAAATTACTGCCGAGCAATTGATAGAAAAGCGCAAAGTTATGACGATATCTAAGGCAATGATCATGAATATAGGCATCATGTCCGTGTCAAGTAGACCAAAATGATTCTGCATCTACTACTATTACTCCACACATCGACCGCTATCCAGCATGCATCTAGAGTATTAAGTTCATAAAGAACGGAGTAATGCATTAAGTAAGATGACATGATGTAGAGGAATTAACTCAAGCAATATGATGAAAACCCCATCTTTTTATCCTTGATGGCAACAATACAATACGTGCCTTGCTGCCCCTACTGTCACTGGGAAAGGACACCGCAAGATTGAACCCAAAGCTAAGCACTCCTCCCATTGCAAGAAAAACCAATCTAGTTGGCCAAACCAAACCGATAGTTCGAAGAGAATTACAAAGATATCAAATCATGCATATAAGAATTCAAAGAAGATTCAAATAATATTCATAGATAAGCTGATCATAAATCCACAATTCATCGGATCTCGGCGAACACACCGCAAAAAAGTATTACATCGAATAGATCTCCAAGGTTATCGAGGAGAACATGGTATTAAGAATCAAAGATAGAGTAGAAGCCATCTAGCTACTAGCTATGGACCCGTAGGTCTGTGGTAAACTACTCACGCTTCATCGGAAGGGCAATGGTGTTGATGTAGAAGCCCTCCGTGATCGAATCCCCCTCCGGCAGGGTGCCAGAAAAGGTCCCTAGATGGGATTTCACGGGTACAAAAGGTTGCGGCGGTGGAAAAGTCTTTTAGTGGATGCCCCTGTTGGTTTGGGGATATATGGGTATATATAGGTGAAAGAATTAGGTCAGGAGGTGCACGAGGGGCCCACAAGGGTGGGGGGGCACCCTACCCCCCTGGGCGTGCCCTCCGTCCTTGTGGCCGCCACGTGGCTCCTCTGACTTCATCTCCAAGTCTCCTGGTTTCCTTCTGGTCCAACAAAAATCGTCGCGAAAGTTTTATTCCGTTTGGACTCCGTTTGGTATTCCTTTTCTGCGAAACTCAAAAACAAGGAAAAAAATAGAAACTGGCACTGGGCTGTAGGTTAATAGGTTAGTCCCAAAAATATTATAAAATAGCATATTAATGCATATAAAACATCCAAAACAGATAATAAAATAGCATGGAACAATAAAAAATTATAGATACATTGGAGACGTATCAGATCCTTATCGTCTAGGAGACAGGCAGAAGGAGTGAGTGCGCCTTGCAGATGGTGGAGGCTGACGATGCGCTGTGGTATCCGATTTCGATCGTCCAAGAAGCAGGCGCTATTCGTTTGGGGCTGCAGGTGGATGCCACACTGCCGGAGCCGCAACCATCTCCTTCTCCTCCTCCTGGGGGGGGGGGTAGCCATGGTTGGGCGGGCGATGCGGATCAGGCTGGCCAGGGTTCGTAGGCTGGGCAGGATCAAGGCTCTTCGGCAGCCTCGGCTCCGACGCCGGCGAGGCAACGAGATATTCAAACCTAGTGTAGGTTGGGTCAACAGAGGCGGGCGGTGGCCCCAGGCATGGCCGGCGCGGCTGCTGCCGTCATGGAGACAGAGCCGGTTGAGGCATCGGGCCTGGCCAGCATGGATGGCCATGCAGAAAGTGGATGGGTGGATGAATCAGTGGGATGTTGGGATCCGCCCTCGGTGGGTAGCGTCATGAACCCCTAGGAACGGATCGATGCTGGCGGATAATGTGGTTGGTGCTTTGGACCGGTCACCCATTGGGGAGGCTGTGCTCGACTTATCGCCTCTGTTGCCTCTGGTGGGGCCGGGTGGCTCTCCCACGGTCAGGATAGGACAGTGGAACTTGGCTTTGTAGTTGGATGAGGGGGCAACGCAGCCATGCTTTGGGGACCAGATTCTAGCGCAGCTCGAGGAGGACAGTGGAGATTTTCCAGCCAGTGGTTGGCTGGCTCTAGGGAGCCGTTGGAGGAAGTATCCGAGGCGGTGGGACCTGGGCTGCATGTTGATGGGACGTGCCCATGCAGCCAGAAGGGCTGGTTTCTTGTCGGTCTTTCTGAGCCATGCGACGAGCTAGCAGCGCCAACAAAACTAGTTTGACCAGTCTCACAGGCAGTCCAAACCATAGACCATTCATCGCCTAACAATCGAATTGCACTGCTTTGCTCGGAGCTAAGACAGGCCATCTCTCCGCTAATTCCTGTGCCGGGGGACAGGTAGGTTTTGAAAAAGCAGCGGCGCCCAAGACAAAGAAGGCCTCCGGTTTCTTCTCCGCGGTGGAGCATGATGTTGGCGAAGGGTGGACGTGGTTCAAGAGCCTCAAAGCAACATGCAGTAATCATCAGGAAACTATGTCTGGCCAATGAGGGCGATATGATTACGGATGAGGCCTTGGAGGCCTATGTGGAGCTCTTTGACAAGCCTCTGTTGGATAGCCACGTACAGGCTATTTTGGCCCTGTTCGGCTAGGACGCATCGGTTTTGCCCATGGTGACGGACGATGTCGGGGCGGTGCTAGCCCAGTAGGGCTGTGGGCAATCGGTAGAGGTTGGCGTTTCTGATGTCTTTGCAACCCCCGAAAGTGTTGGTGTGGAATGTGCGCGGATTGAATGCCCCGGCACGTCGTAGTGTTGTTCTTCAGGTAGCAAGGGCGGCTAATGTTAGCATCGTCTATCTCCAGGAGACAAAGATGGAGGAAATGTCGGCTGAGGTTGTAAAACAATGTCTTGGGAATAGATTTGAGAACTTCTTCTATGTACCTGCAAGGGGCACACGCAGTGGTATCGTGTTGGCTTGGGATCGTTTCGTGGTTTCAGTTTCCAACCCCCACGCCACGGCGAACACTATAACGGCCCTGGTCTAGCATGAGGGACTGCCACATTGGTCGTTCACGGGAGTGTATGGGCCACAAAGTGATGCAGAGAAAGTGGAGTTCCTTTAGGATATAAGGGAGATTAGAGACTTGCATGTTGGTCCATGGGCAGTGGTAGGGGATTTAAATCTCCTAGTCAACCCGGAGAATAAAAACAATTCGGCTATTAACCATAGGATGATGGCACATTTTAGAGCTATGCTTAGTAGACTCGAGCTCAATGAGCTCTACTTGAATGGTACGAGATACACGTGGTCCAATGAACGGAGGAACCCCACTATGGAGAAAATAGATCACATTTTCGTCTCCAACTCATGGGAGGACATATACCCACGTAACCTTTTGACAGCGCTGGGCATGGTAGTTTCAGACAATTGCCCACTTCTCATTGACCCCGATGCAGATTTCCAGTTGGGCCGGCGTTTGAAGTTTGAAAGCTTCTGGCCCAAAGCGGAGGGCTTCTTGGATATGGTCCAGGCGGCCTCGCAGTCGGTTGCATCGCAGGGGAACCCGTTCGTGGTTTTGGACAACAAGTTGCACGCCACTGTGAAGGTGCTCCAGGGCTTGAGCAATAGATGGATTGGTAACATCCAGCTACAACTGTCCATAGCACTCGAAGTGATTGGCTGGCTGGACAAGGATGCGGACTCCAGGCAGCTGTCGGACCTCGAACACAGGCTTTGGAAAACTCTGAACAAAAAGCTTTTGGGCTTGTGCTCCTTCGAAAGAACCATTGCGAGGTAATGGTCAAGATTGTTCAACTTGTCGAGGGGGAAGCGAACACTGCTTTCTTTCAACGACATGCGAGGCATCGACAACGAAAGAATGTGATCACGTCCATGCAACGGGATGGTCTAATGCACACGGGGCAAGAGGACATCTCTCAGATGGTTGATGGTTTCCATGAGGAGTTGTTTGGGTCGCCTACTCCCAGGTTGGCCTTGCTCAATCTCGACTTACGGGATCTCCCATCCCACGATCACTCGCACCTGGAGGGGCCATTTACCGAGGAGGAAGTGGAGAAGATCATCAAGGAGATGCCGTTTGACAAGGCCCCGATGGGTTTACCGGCCAATTTTATGTGACATGTTGGCATATCATCAAGACCGACTTCATGCGGGAGCTGCAGCAGTTTTATAGTGGGGGCATGAGGGGTCTCACGGCTACTAACAAGGCGTTGGTTATGCCCAAGAAGGCTGGGGCATCGATTATCAAATACTTCCGACCAGTTAGCCTGATTAGTGGTCCTATAAAGATTTTTGACAAAATTCTGGCTTCGAGGCTTGCGGTGGATCTTCCTAAGTTGGTGGGACAACACCAAAGTGCGTTTGTTCGTGGTCGCTCGCTCCATGACAATTTTATGCTCGTTCAGTGCACCGCGAGGCGACTGCATGCTTTGAGAAACCCCACGGTTCTGCTTAAGCTTGACATCACGAAGGCGTTTGATACGGTCAATTGGCCTTTCCTTCTGGAGGTTTGGCGGAGATTTGCCTTTGGTGAGAGGTGGATCGCCTGAATATGTGGATTGCTGGGAACATCCTCTACTAGAATCATGGTGAATGGCCTTCCGGGCAGGCCTATCTTGATGTGCCAAGGTTTCAGACAAGGGGACCCCCCTGTCCCCAATGCTTTTCATCATTTGCATGGAACCGCCTCCATGCCCTCTTTACATTATGCGACGGAGAGAGGACTGTTGGCTCCTCTAGCTCGCTCCAGTCTATGGCAATGGATCTCAATGTATGCTGATGATGTGGTGGTGTTCTTTAAACCAAATGAGCTAGAGACGCGCACGTGTGGAGCAATCTTGGATCTCTTCGGCCGTGCTTCCGGCTTGGTGGCTAACATGAACAAGAGCGCTGCGATGCCTATTCGATGTACACAGGAGGAGCTACAGGTCATATCAGATAGCCTGGGCTGCCCCACCTCCCAGTTCCCGTGCAAGTATCTTGGTCTGCCATTGACGCTCAGGAAGCCAACTGCTACGTAGCTCCAAGACCTGGTGGATCGGGTGGCCGACACGTTGCCACTACAGAAGGCATCTTTGCTTCCAAAAAGTGGTCAGCTGCTTCTCATCCAATCAACATTAAGTGCTATCCTTGTCTACTCCATGATGGCATTGGATTTACAAGCTAAGACACTATTAGCACTGGCAAAGATCTGCCGAGGTTTTCTGTGGTGTGGGAGAAAGGAGGCGAAAGGGGGCAACTGTGCGGTCGCGTGGGACGCTGTTTGTCGACCGAAGTGGCCCGGCAGGTTAGGAATCCCAAACTTCTAGTGGATGAATAAGGCTTTGAGAGCCTGTTGGCCCTGGATACAGAAAGCCGACAAGCACAGGGCGTGGGCCAAGTTTCAAATCAATGTGCAACCTAAGGCCATGGCCTTGGTCCAGGCGGCTGCATGCACGGCGGTGGGCAATGGCAAATCTACTCTGTTTTGGGAGGATAGATGGCTTAATGGGTCGAGGGTTTCTAAGATAGCGCCACTGGTCTATGACAGGATCCTGGCCAGGAACAAGCGATCCATGCTCATGTTAGAATTGATCATCAACAACAACTGGGCATGGTTGGTCCGAACCTTACACCTGATGTGCTCATGCAATTCCTTGATTTATGGCAGAGGGTCACAGAGGTGCCGATGGCGGACAATGAGATAGACGTGGTGAGGTGGAGCTGGGAGAAAGATGGTCAGTACTCCGTGAGGTCTGCATATGCCGCGGGATTCACGGGGCTAGAGACAACACCTACATCAGATTTCACTTGGAGTTCTAGGGCACCCCTACGGTGCCGTTTTTCGAATGGCTTGTCTTCAAAGATCGCTGCTGGACCTTGGACCGCTTGGCTAGACGTGGGCTTCCGCACCAAGTTTCGTGCCCTCTATGCAACCAGAGTGAGGAATGTATCCGGCACCTGATGATTGGCTGCGTGTTTGCTAGTCAGATATGGCAATGGTTGGGTTGGATTACATGTAGAGTGGAGTTCGAGCAATGAGGTGACGAGGACCTCAAGACGTGGAGTGAGCGGCAGGACATGGAAGCCCAGGATCGGAAATCCACTAGGGCTAAGTGTCTACTCACTATGTGGATGATCTGGAAACATAGGAACGATGTTGTGTTTAACGGCGCGTCCCCCTCGGTGCCTCAGATGATGCATCGGATTAAGGACGAGGGTAGGCTATGGGCCAAGGCCAGTCTGATGAGATGAAACACTAGAGGATTTGAGGTAGAGGTAGAAGGGTGGGATGGGATAACATAGTAGGCTAGTTGTGAATGGGGTGGTGCCGGCTCCCATCGGTCTGTAAATATTGTATGTAAAACTTCGGGAATCTCCCCCTTCTTTAATGAATGATACGCACACTCGTGCATATTCGAGAAAAAAAACCTCTCCAACACATCCCGCAAACTAGCCCTAAACTTCCTTCTAATGTGTTCTTCTGCTAAAGTTTGACGTAGGAAACCCCCTAAAACTTCACTACGCGCGTTGCTGCTCTGCACCGCCACCTTGCCATACCGCCACCGTGCCGCACCGCCAGGTTGTCAACCCGATGCGCCACCCCTCATCGGCCCTTGCCGCACCGCCACGTCGGGCCGCCGCATCTCACTAGCCAATGTCACACATGTCACTGATATAGAGGAATAGAGAGGGAGATTGGTGGAATCGATGTCTATTGCTTGTGCCTCATGGGCATATATATAGGAATACATAATCAACTTGGAGTACAAGACAATGCATAAATAAATCCTATGTTATTCTATGTTTCCTAGCTAATCATGATACTCAACATCCCCCCGCACTCACAACAATAGCAACGCAGATGATGAGATTGGAGAAGAATCCAAAGGTAAGCCGACAGACATCCTCCCACGGTCGTAATGGTCTATGCATCATGGAAGTCATGGTTGAAGTGGAAACCGATGAGGTTGCTCAAGCAATACGGTAGCCGTTTGTGTTATTGTCGGGGTAGCCGAGAGCGTATAGTGGTGTAGCAGTGGTCAAGATAGCCGTGCGAGGGATGCTGTGGTCGATGTCAAGTCGGGGTGGCCGGTGTCGATGTAGTCGCTGTGAAGCCACAGGCGCAAGGAGGCGCCATTTTAGTTATGGGCACAGAGGTGCACTGGGAAGAAGCAAGGAGGCGCCATGTTAGTCATTGGCACAATGGTGCACCAAGAAGAAGAAGGTGTTGACAAGGCGTCGCGCCGGGTTTGGATGAAGGAATGCACAGGTGTTGCGAGTATCGGGCATGCGTAGATGATACATTCATTTTGCATCATGTTTTCATACTATTATTCATAATGTCTTGGATTATTTTTCACTTTATGAAACAATTCTAATGCCTTTTCTCTCTTATATTTGCAAGTTTCACATGAAGAGGGAGATTGCTGGAAGCTGGAATTCTCGACCTGAAAAGGCTACAGCAGATATAGATATTCTCCGGAGCTCCAAATGACCTGAAAATTTATGGAGAATTATTTTGTAATTAATAAAAAATACTGGCGGAAGAAATACAAGGAGGGAACCCACCAGAGAGTCATGAGCTCAGGTGGAGCACCACCCCTAGGGTGAGCCTTGTGAGCTCGTGACCCCACCAGCAGGCCTCCGGGGCCCTCCTTCTCCTATATGATGCTATTTTCCGGAGAAAAAAAATTAGAAGAATACTTTCGGGACGAAGCGCCGCCGTCTCGAGGCGGAACCTGGGCAAGAGCACTTTTGTTCACCGGCGGAGCAATTCTGATGAGGATACTTCCCTTCGGGAGGGGGACATCAGAGCCATCGACATCACCAATGATCCTCTTATCATGGGAGGACCAATCTTCATCAACATCATCACCAACACCATCTCCTCTCAAACCCTAGTTCATGTCTTGTATTCAGTATTTGTCTCAAAACCTCACATTGGTACCTGTGGGTTGCTAGTAGTGTTGATTACATCTTGTAGTTGATGCTAGTTGACTTATTTGGTGGAAGATTATATGTTCATATCCTTAAGCATATTCAATACACCTCTAATCCTGAACATGAATATGATTTTTGAGTAGTTACTTTTGTTCTTGAGGACATGAGAGAAGTCTTGTTAGAAGTAATCATGTGAAGTTGGTATTTTCAATATTTTGATGATATATTTGTTTTTCTTTCTTTAGTGGTGTCATGTGAATGTCGACTACATGACACTTCACCATACATGGGCCTAAGGGCAGGCATTGGGTAGTAATAAGTAGATGATGGGTTGTGAGAGTGACAGAAGCTTAAACTCTAGTTTATGCGTTATTTCGTAAGGGGTTGATTTGAACTTAATTTTTTTTTCGTAGTTGCGGATGCTTGCTAGAGAGGGTAATCATAAGGGGGTTGCTTGTTCAAGTAAGAACAACACCCTAGCACCGGTCCACCCACATATCAAATTATCAAAGTAGTGAACGCGAATCAACCAGACATGATGAACGTGACTAGACAAGAATTCCCATGTGTCCTCGAGAATGCTTTGCTTACTATAAGAGAACTTTCCGGCTTGTCCTTTGCTACAAAAAAGATTAGGCCACCTTGCTGCACCTTTGTTACTATTGCTACTTGCTACTTGTTACGAATCACCTTGCTAAAAACTATTTGTCACCGCTACTTTCAGTACTTGCAGAGAATACCTTGCTGAAAATCACTTGTCATTTCCTTCTGCTCCTCGTTGGGTTCGACACTCTTACTTATCGAAAGGACTATGTCTGCCACTACAAAAAAAGACACATACTTGACATTATGGCCTGAATGAAATCTTTTTCTTTCATGCTTATGACACTTCTATGACGATAATTGTGACAAAATCATTTATCATCGTTGATGTGGTGGGCTCCTTCTTCTATGACAAAAAATGGGCTTTTCATCCTGGGTCAGCCGGAGACGCACCTGCATGACATTCTTTGGGCCGTCCATGACATAAAAATCATGGTAGAAGTGAGGGCGAGGAAAATTTCAGGGAGTTCCTGGTTACGGTGGGTGTTCAGGGCCGAGCGATGCAGTGTGGTTTACGCATTTCTCTCGTACGCGCGTATGTGCGAGGCACTTGCTAACTGAACCCTTGCAAGGCGTTCACTTACTGAACCCGAGCGATTGCACTATCTAGCTACATATTTAACACAAGCGATCAATCCCACTATGTACTAAAGCCGATCGATCGATCCCTTTGCTGCTAACTGAACCCGAGTGATTCCTTCGCTGCTAACTGAAGCCGACTGATTCCTTCGCTGCTAACTGAAACTGATCGATCATTCTCGCTGCTCACTGAAGCCAATCGAGCCTCGTGCGAGATGTAGCTAGCCAGTGTGTTGGGTTGCCTCAGGATGACAGTGCTCATTGCTACCGCGTGCGCGATACATAGGACGAGTCGAGACATGTGGTGAGTCCAGCCGGTTGGTTGGCTGTGGATGAACAGTTCCCCTTGCTACCGCCCACTCGTACGTACGCCCCAAGCTAGCTAGTGGGGGTTGGATGAACAGGACCCCGTGGTAGTAGGCGGTTGCCACTAGATGAGGAGGACCCTGAGGAGGCCGCCACACCCCAGCCGGTTAGGGGTGGATGAACAAGACCCCGTGGAGACTAGATGAATAGTAGCCGGTGGAGGCTAGAAGTAGTCGACGGTGGATGAACAGTAGTCCGTGGAGGCTGGAACGAGGCACTAGATGGTGGATGAATAGTAGCCTATGGATTCCCATTTTGTGTTACGCCACGCCCCTCGCAATGAACAGGACCCAGTTTCGACCGTAGGCGCTCGAACAGAAGTCTGTTTCCTCTATTTTGCGGTACACCAGACCCCTCCCGATCAACAGGACCCCGTTTCGACCGTAGGGGCTCGAACAGAAGTCCATTTCCTCCGTTTTGCGGTATGGTAGACCCCTCCCGATGAACAGGATCATGTTTCAACCATAGGTGGTTGAACAGAAGGCCATTTCCTTCATTCTACGGTATGCCAGACCATGTTTTGGCTGTTCCGTCCAAGCCGGTTGGCTCCCGTTGAATAGGACGCATTCCGACCTAGTCGGTTGCCTCCCGATGAACACAACGATGTTTCCTCTGTTCTGACCCAGCCGGTTGGCTGCCGATGAAGAAGACTCCGTCGTTGTATGCGTTCGAGACCACACCCGTATGTACGGATGTAGCCGTATTTACTTTCTTGCAGCATGGTTGTACGTACGTGTACATGATATAGATGGGACTGCGTGACATGCTACGTCGGCGGCACTACAATGACACGTGCAGCTCCTTACTCGGCCACGGTTCATCGTCGCAGATAGACCAATCGACCGCTATATATGTACGTACATGTTCACAACCAGACATATAATGCTACGTATGCTTCGACCTGGTGGGTCCCAACTGTCATGGGGTAAGGAGGTACTTCCTTCTGTGCAAAGATGTAGCTAGTGGGTCCCAGCTGTCAGGGAAAGGAAGCATTACTTTTTCATGTAATAAGGAGGCACTTCCTTGCGTGCAAAGATATAGCTGGTGGGTCCCAGCTGTCAGTGGGGAAACAATTTTTTTGCACAATACAAAGGCCCTTCTGGTGGGTCCCCGCTGTCAGGTGGAGGAATCATTATTTTGCGCATAATAAGGAAGCACTTCCTTGCGTGTGACCGTGGATCCAGCTGTCAGCCTCTCCACGTATAGTCCTCTTTCGATGGATGTCGTTCCTTGACCATGCTGACCACGCTATGCCGAGAGCACCAAGGCGGTGGACGATGCCGAGGCCTAGGAATGGAACAACCCGGAGCCGAGGAAGACGTGGCAGTGGATTCCCATGCGGAGGGGAGTATGAGGGTTCATTGGTTCGGCTGCGGTGTGAGGCTACCGTCGCGGGAGAATAACAGGAGGTGTGGGTGAGTAGAGGAATGGCCTGGACATCGATGGGAGTAGGGTGCGCCGGTGAGGCCAGCGTGGCAGCATAGCCGGCCACGGGAGGCGGGAGCAGGCGGTACCACCAGCGGTGGTCTGGGCAGCTGAAGCAAGAATATCCAAGATTGAAGAAGCACGACATTTGTTGGATGGACATCCAACAGCCACTACTGCTAGAATCGTGTGCTGACTATAAGTTGACAAAGCCTTACGCACTCGTCAACTTAGTAGACCCACAAGTGAGTATCACATCTGTGGTAGACAACATATAGCCCATTTGCTATTTTGCATAATATACAACCCATTTTTTAATTCTAATGGAATTTACTGCAACCCATTTATTTTTTGTTAATATTACAACCCATTTTCTAGCTAGGATAATGGTTAATAATTTCAACCAAATTTCCCACATTTTGATGGTATCCAAACTATTTTTTATCCTGAAATTTCGAGTCAGATTCAATCTAATTTCAAAATAAATTTATATTAGGTCAAAATTGACTAAAATTTTGCACGCGTAACAAGTAATGAAATTAAAATTTTCAAAATCCAAAAAAAATAGTTTTGAAACTAATTACCGGTTTGGTGCATTTTTTATATTTATAGCCCATTTATTATTTCTTAAAGTCCATTTTCTTGGGAAGCCGAATGCATCCCTCCTAGGAAAGATTTGTAGCCCAGCAGGGCGGAGAATAACAAGTTGGCCTGCCTTGGGTATTCCTCCAAAAAAGTAAAGCTGGGCTAGCCATTTTCACATAGAGAAGTTAATATCTGGGCTTGGTCGACATAAAATAATAGCCTGGGCTAGCGGGCCATAGCCCGCCCAGTTGATACCCCGCTCCTCTCAACAACAACAAAAACATCGCTAAAAAATACTACTCACCCCTAAAAAAATACTGGTCACCACTCAAAAAATTACTCCTCAAGCTGCTAGGTCCCAGCTGTCGGCCGCTCCTTGTGTAATTCTCTCGTTTATTGACCATACGTTGACAATTGTGTGGGACCCAGATGTCAGGAAACTAGGAGGAAGCAAATTTTTTTCTTGTAGTTCTAATAAGGAGGCACTTGCCTACTTATGTCCATGATCCTGGTGGGTCCATACTATCATCCTCTCCACGTACAGTCATCTCTTGATTCCCCTCATTTGTTGACCATATTGAAAACGTGAGACGATGACGCCACCGCGAGCGCAACAAGGCGAAGGATGATGAAGAGAGCCTTGTGGGCTTTATGGATGGTCTGGTACAGCGCCCGCCGCTCATCTAGGAAGCCATGATCATCGGCGAGCATGTCCGCAATGGCATTGTCATTCACCTGTTCGCCGATGATTTGTCCCTTCGCGTGCTGGCACTCGTTGACGAGAGGGAGGTTGTAGCACTGGTCCTCCTGTGCCTTCTGGAACACCGACACCAATGGCGCTGGTAGCTCTTCTACCCATATGACATCGAAGTGCTGCCGCACCTGCTCTATGGTGAACATAGCATGAACCGGCGTGGGCAGTGGCACCGGCTCCTGGTCGGAAGCCTCGTCCATTGTCTGGTCCTTGTCACGGAGCTCAACAAGCTCGCCTACGAAGAAGACGGGATTAATCGCAAAAAAGAAAAAAAGAGACAGGATTAGAATGGAAGACCTGAGTTGTGTAGCAGCTTATTGCATGTACAGCTAGACACTGACCGATCAAGCCTCAAATTTTCTCATCTGCATCCCGATACCTCATTCTAGAAATATTAAATCCATACATAAGAATGCAAATGAAAAAACCAAAGTACTACATAGATCAAGTAGCCTAGTCCTCGTTGGAGATATCCACTATCTCAGTGCCCGGCGCCGGGTACATGGGCGGCAGCCGCAGCTGCGGCTCCTCTGCATCCATCACCGCTTCGACCTCATCAAAGAGGGTATCGGTCACCACCCGTTCCTTCTGGATGAAGCGTCGGTTGGCCTCCACATAGGCCTCATGATGGATGGACTCCAGGATGGCATTCTGCTCCACTGTCTCGTCCGCATGGGCAACGGAGAACTCCGCCACCACGTCCCCCGTGTTGATGCCCGGAGTCGGCACCAGCTCTTGCTTCGGCTGCTCTGCCTCCTCGTCGTCTTCCAGATCCACCACCTCCATCGGAGTCGGCTGCTGCTCCTCTCCCTTCTGTGCAAAGATGTAGCTAGTGGGTCCCAGCTGTCAGGGAAAGGAAGCATTACTTTTTCACGTAATAAGGAGGCACTTCCTTGCGTGCAAAGATATAGCTGGTGGGTCCCAGCTGTCAGTGGGGAAACAATTTTTTTGCACAATACAAAGGCCCTTCTGGTGGGTCCCCGCTGTCAGGTGGAGGAATCATTATTTTGCGCATAATAAGGAAGCACTTCCTTGCGTGTGACCGTGGATCCAGCTGTCAGCCTCTCCACGTATAGTCCTCTTTCGATGGATGTCGTTCCTTGACCATGCTGACCACGCTATGCCGAGAGCACCAAGGCGGTGGACGATGCCGAGGCCTAGGAATGGAACAACCCGGAGCCGAGGAAGACGTGGCAGTGGATTCCCATGCGGAGGGGAGTATGAGGGCTCATTGGTTCGGCTGCGGTGTGAGGCTACCGTCGCGGGAGAATAACAGGAGGTGTGGGTGAGTAGAGGAATGGCCTGGACATCGATGGGAGTAGGGTGCGCCGGTGAGGCCAGCGTGGCAGCATAGCCGGCCACGGGAGGCGGGAGCAGGCGGTACCACCAGCGGTGGTCTGGGCGGCTGAAGCAAGAATATCCAAGATTGAAGAAGCACGACATTTGTTGGATGGACATCCAACAGCCACTACTGCTAGAATCGTGTGCTGACTATAAGTTGACAAAGCCTTACGCACTCGTCAACTTAGTAGACCCACAAGTGAGTATCACATCTGTGGCAGACAACATATAGCCCATTTGCTATTTTGCATAATATACAACCCATTTTTTAATTCTAATGGAATTTACTGCAACCCATTTATTTTTTGTTAATATTACAACCCATTTTCTAGCTAGGATAATGGTTAATAATTTCAACCAAATTTCCCACATTTTGATGGTATCCAAACTATTTTTTATCCTGAAATTTCGAGTCAGATTCAATCTAATTTCAAAATAAATTTATATTAGGTCAAAATCGACTAAAATTTTGCACGCGTAACAAGTAATGTAATTAAAATTTTCAAAATCCAAAAAAAATAGTTTTGAAACTAATTACCGGTTCGGTGCATTTTTTATATTTACAGCCCATTTATTATTTCTTAAAGTCCATTTTCTTGGGAAGCCGAATGCATCCCTCCTAGGAAAGATTTGTAGCCCAGCAGGGCGGAGAATAACAAGTTGGCCTGCCTTGGGTATTCCTCCAAAAAAGTAAAGCTGGGCTAGCCATTTTCACATAGAGAAGTTAATATCTGGGCTTGGTCGACATAAAATAATAGCCTGGGCTAGCGGGCCATAGCCCGCCCAGTTGATACCCCGCTCCTCTCAACAACAACAAAAACATCGCTAAAAAATACTACTCACCCCTAAAAAAATACTGGTCACCACTCAAAAAATTACTCCTCAAGCTGCTAGGTCCCAGCTGTCGGCCGCTCCTTGTGTAATTCTCTCGTTTATTGACCATACGTTGACAATTGTGTGGGACCCAGATGTCAGGAAACTAGGAGGAAGCAAATTTTTTTCTTGTAGTTCTAATAAGGAGGCACTTGCCTACTTATGTCCATGATCCTGGTGGGTCCATACTATCATCCTCTCCACGTACAGTCATCTCTTGATTCCCCTCATTTGTTGACCATATTGAAAACATGAGACGATGACGCCACCGCGAGCGCAACAAGGCGAAGGATGATGAAGAGAGCCTTGTGGGCTTTATGGATGGTCTGGTACAGCGCCCGCCGCTCATCTAGGAAGCCATGATCATCGGCGAGCATGTCCGCAATGGCATTGTCATTCACCTGTTCGCCGATGATTTGTCCCTCCGCGTGCTGGCACTCGTTGACGAGAGGGAGGTTGTAGCACTGGTCCTCCTGTGCCTTCTGGAACACCAACACCGATGGCGCTGGTAGCTCTTCTACCCATACGACATCGAAGTGCTGCCGCACCTGCTCTATGGTGAACATAGCATGAACCGGCGTGGGCAGTGGCACCGGCTCCTGGTCGGAAGCCTCGTCCATTGTCTGGCCCTTGTCACGGAGCTCAACAAGCTCGCCTACGAAGAAGACGGGATTAATCGCAAAAAAGAAAAAAAGAGACAGGATTAGAATGGAAGACCTGAGTTGTGTAGCAGCTTATTGCATGTACAGCTAGACACTGACCGATCAAGCCTCAAATTTTCTCATCTGCATCCCGATACCTCATTCTAGAAATCTTAAATCCATACAGAAGCATGCAAATGAAAAAACCAAAGTACTACATAGATCAAGTAGCCTAGTCCTTGTTGGAGATGTCCACTATCTCAGTGCCCGGCGCCGGGTACATGGGCGGCAGCCGCAGCTGCGGCTCCTCTGCATCCATCACCGCTTCGACCTCATCAAAGAGGGTATCGGTCACCACCTGTTCCTTCTGGATGAAGCGTCGGTTGGCCTCCACATAGGCCTCATGATGGATGGACTCCAGGATGGCATTCTGCTCCACCGTCTCGTCCGCATGGGCAACGGCGAACTCCGCCTCCACGTCCCCCGTGTTGATGCCCGGAGTCGGCACCAGCTCTTGCTTCGGCTGCTCTGCCTCCTCGTCGTCTTCCAGATCCACCGCCTCCATCGGAGTCGGCTGCTGCTCCTCTCCCTTCTGTGCAAAGATGTAGCTAGTGGGTCCCAGCTGTCAGGGAAAGGAAGCATTACTTTTTCACGTAATAAGGAGGCACTTCCTTGCGTGCAAAGATATAGCTGGTGGGTCCTAGCTGTCAGTGGGGAAACAATTTTTTTGCACAATACAAAGGCCCTTCTGGTGGGTCCCCGCTGTCAGGTGGAGGAATCATTATTTTGCGCATAATAAGGAAGCACTTCCTTGCGTGTGACCGTGGATCCAGCTCTCAGCCTCTCCACGTATAGTCCTCTTTCGATGGATGTCGTTCCTTGACCATGCTGACCACGCTATGCCGAGAGCACCAAGGCGGTGGACGATGCCGAGGCCTAGGAATGGAACAACCCGGAGCCGAGGAAGACGTGGCAGTGGATTCCCATGCGGAGGGGAGTATGAGGGCTCATTGGTTCGGCTGCGGTGTGAGGCTACCGTCGCGGGAGAATAACAGGAGGTGTGGGTGAGTAGAGGAATGGCCTGGACATCGATGGGAGTAGGGTGCGCCGGTGAGGCCAGCGTGGCAGCATAGCCGGCCACGGGAGGCGGGAGCAGGCGGTACCACCAGCGGTGGTCTGGGCGGCTGAAGCAAGAATATCCAAGATTGAAGAAGCACGACATTTGTTGGATGGACATCCAACAGCCACTACTGCTAGAATCGTGTGCTGACTATAAGTTGACAAAGCCTTACGCACTCGTCAACTTAGTAGACCCACAAGTGAGTATCACATCTGTGGCAGACAACATATAGCCCATTTGCTATTTTGCATAATATACAACCCATTTTTTAATTCTAATGGAATTTACTGCAACCCATTTATTTTTTGTTAATATTACAACCCATTTTCTAGCTAGGATAATGGTTAATAATTTCAACCAAATTTCCCACATTTTGATGGTATCCAAACTATTTTTTATCCTGAAATTTCGAGTCAGATTCAATCTAATTTCAAAATAAATTTATATTAGGTCAAAATCGACTAAAATTTTGCACGCGTAACAAGTAATGTAATTAAAATTTTCAAAATCCAAAAAAAATAGTTTTGAAACTAATTACCGGTTCGGTGCATTTTTTATATTTACAGCCCATTTATTATTTCTTAAAGTCCATTTTCTTGGGAAGCCGAATGCATCCCTCCTAGGAAAGATTTGTAGCCCAGCAGGGCGGAGAATAACAAGTTGGCCTGCCTTGGGTATTCCTCCAAAAAAGTAAAGCTGGGCTAGCCATTTTCACATAGAGAAGTTAATATCTGGGCTTGGTCGACATAAAATAATAGCCTGGGCTAGCGGGCCATAGCCCGCCCAGTTGATACCCCGCTCCTCTCAACAACAACAAAAACATCGCTAAAAAATACTGCTCACCCCTAAAAAAATACTGGTCACCACTCAAAAAATTACTCCTCAAGCTGCTAGGTCCCAGCTGTCGGCCGCTCCTTGTGTAATTCTCTCGTTTATTGACCATACGTTGACAATTGTGTGGGACCCAGATGTCAGGAAACTAGGAGGAAGCAAATTTTTTTCTTGTAGTTCTAATAAGGAGGCACTTGCCTACTTATGTCCATGATCCTGGTGGGTCCATACTATCATCCTCTCCACGTACAGTCATCTCTTGATTCCCCTCATTTGTTGACCATATTGAAAACGTGAGACGATGACGCCACCGCGAGCGCAACAAGGCGAAGGATGATGAAGAGAGCCTTGTGGGCTTTATGGATGGTCTGGTACAGCGCCCGCCGCTCATCTAGGAAGCCATGATCATCGGCGAGCATGTCCGCAATGGCATTGTCATTCACCTGTTCGCCGATGATTTGTCCCTCCGTGTGCTGGCACTCGTTGACGAGAGGGAGGTTGTAGCACTGGTCCTCCTGTGCCTTCTGGAACACCGACACCGGTGGCGCTGGTAGCTCTTCTACCCATATGACATCGAAGTGCTGCCGCACCTGCTCTATGGTGAACATAGCATGAACCGGCGTGGGCAGTGGCACCGGCTCCTGGTCGGAAGCCTCGTCCATTGTCTGGTCCTTGTCACAGAGCTCAACAAGCTCGCCTACGAAGAAGACGGGATTAATCGCAAAAAAGAAAAAAAGAGACAGGATTAGAATGGAAGACCTGAGTTGTGTAGCAGCTTATTGCATGTACAGCTAGACACTGACCGATCAAGCCTCAAATTTTCTCATCTGCATCCCGATACCTCATTCTAGAAATCTTAAATCCATACAGAAGCATGCAAATGAAAAAACCAAAGTACTACATAGATCAAGTAGCCTAGTCCTCGTTGGAGATGTCCACTATCTCAGTGCCCGGCGCCGGGTACATGGGCGGCAGCCGCAGCTGCGGCTCCTCTGCATCCATCACCGCTTCGACCTCATCAAAGAGGGTATCGGTCACCACCCGTTCCTTCTGGATGAAGCGTCGGTTGGCCTCCACATAGGCCTCATGATGGATGGACTCCAGGATGGCATTCTGCTCCACCGTCTCGTCCGCATGGGCAACGGCGAACTCCGCCTCCACGTCCCCCGTGTTGATGCCCGGAGTCGGCACCAGCTCTTGCTTCGGCTGCTCTGCCTCCTCGTCGTCTTCCAGATCCACCACCTCCATCGGAGTCGGCTGCTGCTCCTCTCCCTCCTTCTCCTCCGCCTACTCCTCCTCCTCTGGCGAGTATGGAGGCAACCCGACAGTGATGCGGGCGGCGCGCCTCAGCAGGATCTCCTGCTCGATCTGGTACCGACACTCCGGTGTGAGCATAGCATAGGTGGTTATATTCTTCTTGGCCATGGTGAAGCCGGAGAGCATGGAAAGGTGCCGGAGTGGAGGATTTATTGGCCTTGGGTGGCAAGCCAGACCGGCACCATGCACCATTCGCACCGCACCCCCCACCCACCGGAGGAGACGTCCGTCGGACCATCGGGTTTTCGGGCCATCCTGCGTGGGATCCCGATGTTAGTCCAGCGTGGCGGATGCGCCTGGGCGCCCCATATTCGCCCCATATTTGGGCTATATATGAGGGGTGCCGGTCGGCCCTGGTGTTTGAGGCCCATTCGAGGAGCCCGTCTGGGTCGAATTTCGTGACCGGGCCGTCCGCCTTGTTGTTTGAGGTAGGTTTGGGGCGTCCGGCTGTAGATGCTCTAGTTTCTCAAAAAAAGGCGATAGATGCTCTTACGATTGCAAGGACGGAGAATTTAAGTTATTCTGTACATTTATATTTTATAACATAGGTTATGCATGAAACAGTAAGACGATGAGTTGGCCGGAAGATCATATGATTTGACCTCTAGCCTACCCGAACTTGTTGTTATGTTGGATATGAATGAAACATAAGACGATGAACTTCTTAAGCGCAGAAATAACGCCAGCATCTAGACCTACTAGTACGGTCGATCATGTTGTGCTTCTACGTGGGCACTTTCAATTTTATTCTCAATAACATGCAAATCACTGGCATGAGATCAACATGCAAAACAATACGTAGCATTATTCTCAGGAGGCACGATGAACAACTCATTTGCCGTAGTTTCATACGCACCATAAAGTTTGAGGAGCTTTTAAATGTGGCCACACCCAACATAGTCATGTCGTGTGCCACAACATTCCAAGATTAACTTTGCCATCAAACTTACATGCCTGGCATTTCATAGACAACATTCAGAACAAACTCTAAAAATACCATATATAACTCAACATTCAAGATTATGCATCTCATCAGAGCCAATATTTACTTTTGAACTGAACACATGAATAGGAAAAAATGATCGACGCTGCTCATGAAAAAAGGGCGTCTCATTCCAAAATATCGAATGCAAGTCTTCTGGCTAACATCAATGAGAAAAATTTGACAAGGTTTTCCAATTCCAAAATATCAAATGAATGTCTTCTTGCTAACATCAATGATTAAACTTTGACAAGGTTTTCCCATTCAAAATATCTAATGCCTATGATCGTGGAACGGGCGGGGTTTGTCATCAGTTTGCACATTGAAATCGAACATGGGAGCTGGATTAACTAGCTGATCTTTTTGTGGAGTTCCACTGAAATCAACCAATGTCTTGCGTAGCATGGTGGATTTTGTATTTATATGTTGCAAGGCCTTGAATGCGTTGGCAACTCCTTTCATGTAGATAGTTCGATGGCTCAAGGTGACAATGAATGATTTGAGAACCATTCGATGTATTGTGCATGATGAAGTATTATGGAGGACACGAACCATCTGAACATTTTGTGTAGTTCCATTGAAATCAAGCTGAGCATCCCTGTCTGCATAAATACATAAAAAAATGTGATTATTATAATAGTGGTACTAGTTGATTAAACATACGCTCACAAATATAATCATCTTCATTATTTTAATAGGAAAAGATAGCAATACAATAGCTTTAATTAAACATTTATTCAAAACAGTACCACAATATAAGTAGCACATCATAACAAAGCACGATCATGTGGATGAAGGCTAATACTGACCTCGTTTGTTACAACTACGTCCGCCACTGACTTGGTCATACATTTCCTTGTTGTAGAATTTTGCTCTTCACGTGCCGTTGAGTTGCCACATGAGCTCTGCAGACTGGTCGTGTCACTAGCGTCTACTAATACTCTATAAAGCTTCTCGATTATTCCTTCTGTAATGTACCACAAATAGTGACTGCTTCTTTCTGCAAAGTGGAAAGATCATCTGGGCCCAATAATGCAACAGTTTGCCTTAACCACATTGGCTCCTTTTGTGTAGTTCAACTAAAATCAAAGTTGAAATAGCAATGAGCAGAAGTTTTGATAGCCCTATTTGCACAAATAGGTATAAAGGAAACAATTATTAACCAATGTTGATGACTTATACATCCACAAGAAAAAACATCTACCTTATCCCAATGGGAAAGAAAGCAGGACAGTAGCAATTCTCAAACAGTGCCATTCATTCATATTAACTGAGACATTATCTTAACAATACCTTGGTTAAACATGTATAAAGAATGACAATGCAGGAAAGTACAATTTCTAAAATAGTGTAACTAATTCATATTAACAGAGACATTATCTTAACAATACCTTGGTTAAACATGTAGAAAGAACAGCAAAGCAGGATAGTACCATTTCTAAAACACTGTAACTGATTCATATTAACAGAGACATTATCTCAACAATAAAATTGTTAAACATGTACTCCCGTCGATCCGTAATAAGTGTTGTAGTTTTGAACTAAGGTTTAGTAGTTAATTCTAAGATTGGCATTGCTTAATTTTACCGGTGGCATTAGATTAACAAAAAGCAAAAACAGTTGCAGGGAGAGTGGGCGCAATAGCACTATGTGCTTCCATAGACGTATAAAGGGGTGATGCATAGTTTGTTGTAACAAAGAAACAAGCATCATGTTTGGGTTGGTCCCATTTTTGTTCATTTAATGGGAAAAGACAACAATACAATAATTTTAATTCAACATTTATTTAAAACAATACCAATACAAGTAGCGTAGCATCTCAAAGGACACTGCACAATCATGTGGGTGAAGGCCGGTACTGACCTTTCATGAGGCAGACTTGAAAGACCTCAAGATCAAATACAAATCTACCAACACGAATAGGAAATCCAATCTCGTTTTGTGTAGTTCCACTAAATCAAGCAAAGTTTCCAGTGTGACATTTTAGTTGAACTGCACAAAACACTCTAAAAACAAAAGTGTTTTGCATAGTGAAACAAAAGGTCGCAATAGCAACGAGTTGAATAGATATCCCTGTTTTCACAGAGGTAAAAAATGAAACAATTACTGGCCAATAAAGGAGGATGAAACATACGGCCACAAAAAGAAGCATCTACCTTATCTTAATGGAAAACAAAGTAGGACAATAGCATTTCTAAAACGTTGACATTGATTCATATTAACAGGGACATTCTCTTAAAATAACATTTGCTAAAAATGTAATTTACTTTTAACAGTGGCATTGCTTTGATTTTCCAGCGGCATTATTAGATTAACAATAGCTAAATAGTTGTATGTGACATGGGACACGCTAGCACCATGTGCCTCCACATGTATAAATGGGTGATGCAGAGTATGTTACAACAAAGAACCAAGCAGCATATCTGTGTTGGTCCAATATTTGTTCTCTTTCAACCTTCTTCCTATGTGAGGGTAGCAAATCTAGTCCTGCACAAACTCCCTGACCCCCTAGTTTCTTTCCTTTTTCAACAAAGAGATCGGTTCCTTACATATGTGTGTCCTAGGTTACTCCTTTTTTCCCTTTTCACCAACACAGCGGCTGGATAGCCACTCTGTACTACTTTCCCTCATTCCTTTCCTCATTGAACCATGTCCTAGATTCATGCTCCCCCCGCCTCCCTTCATTCCTCTTTGAACCAAGACCTAGATTCAACTACAGAATCGAAAAAGATCTGCATGCAGCTAGAGCAATGACGATTTTAAAGTAAGTTATACCTTAGGGTCGTCGGCATGTGGCTAGGCGCGCAGCGGGAGACCGGATCTGCCCACACTATGTATGACAGCGAGGAAGAAGGGGTCAGAGGCCCTCCCGCGCAGGCCTGGGTGAAAGAGAACAGCGTAGCCGGCAGTGGATTCCCTCCCTCGCCGACGGTGATAGAGTGAACGTGACACCTCCTCCTCTTCCCAGTCCGACGGGATCCGGATGGCTCCTTGACTAGCTATGAGGGGTGAGAGAGAGAGAGAGGCCAATGCAGTCTTGTTTAGATCTGATGAAGAGGGTGAGAGATTGTGAACAGAGCAAACCCTAGCAAACAAACGTTGAGCCTCCAGTGTGTGTATAAATATAGTGGGGAGAGAGAGTATTAAGAGTGCAAACCCTAGCGAACAAGCGCTAAGGCTCCAGCTTATATAATACTCATATATAGTACTAATATAGTGGAGTGGTTTTGTTTTTCTCTCCATAACAATCATTTTAAATTGTGTACGAAACGACACTCTTTATTTAACGTAGAAGTGAAGAAAACTACGATCAACTAATGATCCACGCATCCTGGTTGCACTTTCTATCATTCACGTGCGGTACACTACCCTCCGTTGAGTGAACAACCACACACACGCCAAATTATCGGAACGGTGGACTGCACCAACTTTCAATTTTAATATTTTGTGAGTAATTTAATTTAAATTAATTTATATGTATAGTTTGCCCTCTCCCACTAATTATGGGTTGTTGTGTCTGGCCGAAATCAGTGTGCCACCGTATCTCGTACTACCTCCATCCGGGTTTTTACTCCACGTCATATTTTTAATCAACGTCTTACCACATATTTAACTAGCAAACGGCTAATACATGCCAACAAAAATTAAATATTATTGGCTTCATATTTTTTATGTAGTTATATGAGTAATATTTTTTATCAAAGTGTGGCAACATAATTAAATAGTCACAAAAATTTAGAACCAACTCATAAATAAAATGCTTATACAACTCAATGATTGATAGATCATAGGCAACATTTAGTTAATAGCTGGACAAATAAGATTATAGGGGAGCTGAAGACAAATTGTGAGAAGGCTTAGAAATCAATACAAAACTTTTGCTCTTAGTACCAACATCGATGCTTCTTCAAGGAAACATTTGGTTCATAGACAAAGAAAAAATTGCACCAAGGTGAAAGACGACTGCGTCTCCAACGCAACCAAGGTGCACTGTTGAATGATATCTTTGTCTTCATGGGTAACAAGCAAAGAGCACTGATGGAAGACAACTTGTATTTTGTCGAACATCATCAGCTTCACCAGCTGATGCTACCATGAGCATCGATAGGTCATCATGGTGATGCATCATCGATTTGGCATCAAGTTTGGGTGAGGCCCCACTGAAGTTTGATAAATCCTGACTGTGGTCTGTTTCTTCTTGGTAATCAAGCTCGAGAAAGGAAGAACCACATGGCAGAGGACAGTGAGCGGAGAAACAGTGGCCATTCAATTTTTTGTAGTTCCACTAAAATTGAGAAAGACATGCCCGGGTATGGAGATACACATTGTTGTTTGCAAAAATATAAAAAGGGATATTTCAGTAGTGTCGTTACTTTGTTTTGACAGTGGTACAAGATCAATAGAGGCATCTCAATTGTCAATAAGAATTAATGAAATGTACACCAACAAATAGAAGCATCATGATTATCTTGATGGGAACTAAAAGAGGATACTAAAAAAAAAGCAGGACAGAAGCATTTATCGACGCCTCTAGATTGACAGCAGCATTACTTAAAAGGGACGTCACTTTAACATGGGCATTGCTTCATTTTACGAGTGATAGTATTAGATTAGCAATAGCAATAGGAGCATATGGACAATGACCGCACAACCACCATGTACTGTTGTTGAGAAAAAAACCATGTATACCTCCACCGAGGCATAAACCAGGAATTTTTTTGGAGTGGCCTTTCCTCTAATAGTAAAAAACTAGGTGATGTTGGACCAGCCAATGAACCCTAGCTATTGTACATGGGGAGCTGGGGAGTTGTGGTATAGAAGAAAACTCGCATGCAGTGACCTGGGGAGCTGGACCAATACAATTAAGCATGAAATCCAAAAGAAGTTATACCTCAGGTGGGCAAGATGTGGCTTAGGTGTGCGGGTGGGATCTGCCAACATGACGGCAGCAAACAAGGGCGTGGAGGACCTTCAGCCGCGCCGGTGCCGGTTCAGAGAGGATGGTGTGCATCAGCTTCCTCCATCGCCGATGGCGACAACGTCAAGGCTGCACCTCCTCACCTCCCGCAGCGGACGGGATCCTGACGGATCTGTGACCACCTGTGAGGATTGAGATAGAGTGGACACTGTCGTCATGTTTAGATATGCGGAGGATGAGAGAGCGAGACGCAAGAAACCCTATCAAGCAAGAGCCTAAATATACAATGAAGTAAAAAAATCTCTCCATAGCAGTGGTTTTAAATAGAATACGTGCGTTCCCCGAAAAAATAAACGCAAACTAGCGGATGAATCTTTTTTTATCATACCAGGAAAGAAAACTTGAACAATAACACGCCCCAGCTTTCAGGTCGCACTTTGTATCGCTCACATGTGGTCCCCGACCCTCCATTATTAAGTGAACAAATTAAAGGGTCAAATTATCACGTAAGGTGCCTCTTCATGTACAAATGCGCTCCATCGTGTACTCGTGGGTGTGTCAGAGGCAAGGTGCGTGCGTCTACATCTTCTCTTCTTGTACGTAGTACTCCATTTATCTCACTTCCTATTGTTTCCCACTCCTATGATATTCCTATCCTAGGAACAAAATGAGGCCGTACTAAGTTTGTGTGTTTGTAGGGAGAACGAGACATTGATGATGTGTATGAGTAGTCGCGAGAGTCGTCGGGCATACATATCCATGTTTACATAAAATTCCTACTTTCATCTCCATCTCCAATCATATTTGTCCAACTGGCACATTATTTACATCAATTACATAGCAATATTTATGTACGTCCAGCATCTCTCATTTGCAGGCGTCCGGACCGCTGCCACGTCCACTCCTGACCTCCCTGGCCAACCCAAACCCTCCCCGTAACCCGCGCGCGCTTCCCACCCGAAACGGTTAGTGCCTCATTCCTGCCCGGCCAGAGCGCACTACAAAAAAAAGACATATCAATGACATTATGGCCCGAACGATTTTTTTTCCTGTCATGGTTATGAAACTTCTATGACAGTAATTGTGACAAAAACACTTATCATCATAGATGTGGTGGGCTCCTACTTCTATGACAAAAAATCATGACAAAAAATGGGCTTTTCATCCTTGGTGGGCCGAGGACGACATTCTTTGGGCCGTCCATGACATAAAAAATTGTGGTAGAAGTGAGGGCGAGGAAATTTTTGTGGAGTTCCCGGTTACGGTGGGTGGTCGGGGCCAAGCGATGCAGCATGGTTTGCATGTTTCTCTCTCGTACGCGCGCGTGGTGCAAGCTGTGTTCGCTATAACTGAACCCGAGCGAGGTGTTCACTTACAGAACCCGAGCGATTGCACTGCTATGTACTGAAGCCGATCGATTGATCCCTTCGCTGCTAACTGAACCTGACCGAATCCTTCACTACTAACTGAACCCAATCGATCGATGTTGCTGCTTACTGAAGCCGATCGAACCCCCGTGCGAGACGTAGAGCTAGCCCGCCGGTTGGGTTGCCTCTAGATGAACAGTCCTCGTTGCTGCCGCATGCGCCATACGTACAATGAGTCGAGACGTCCTGAGTCCAGCAGCCGGTTGGTTGGCTGTGGATGAACAGTCATCGATGTGGATTGGATGAACAATACCTCGGTCGTGCGTAGGCGGTTGCCGATGGATGAATAGGACCTCGTGGTAGTAGGCGGTTGCTGATGGATGAACAGGACACCGAGGAGGCCGGCACACCCCAGCCGGTTGGGGGTGGATGAATAGGACCCCGTGGAGGCTAGTTGAATAGGAGCTAGTGGAGGCTGGATGAACAGTAGCATGTGGATGAACAGTGGCTGGTGGAGGCTGGAGGAGGTCGACGATGGATGAACAGTAGCAGGTGGAGGCTGGAGGAAGTCAACGGTGGATGAATAGTAGCCTGTGGAGTCCCGTTTTGCGGTACGCCACGCCCCTCCCGATGAACAGGACCCTGTTTCGACCATAGGCACTCAAAGAGAAGTTCGTTTCCTTCGTTTGGCGGTACGCCAGACCCCTCTTGATCAACAGGACCCCGTTTTGACCATAGGCGGTTCAACAGAAATCTGTTTTCTCCATTTTGCGGTATGCCAGACCCCTCCGGATGAATAGGACTCCGTTTTGACCGTAGGCGGTCGAAGAGAACTCTGTTTCCTCTGTTTTGCGGTACGCGAGACCCCGAGTCGATGAATAGGACCCTGTTTCGGCTATTCCATCCAAGCCGGTTGGCTCCCGACGAATAGGACGCATTCCGACCCAGCCGCTTGGCTCCCGATAAACACGAGGCTGTTTCCTCCTTTCCGACCTAGCCGGTTGGCTGCCGATGAATAGGATGCCGTCGCTGTACGTGTTCGAGACCACGCCCGTATGTACCTACGTGACCATCTTTTTTGTAGGGTGGCGTTACGTATGTGTATTGAAAGCGCAGGTTATCTCCCAGAGGTGGGGTGAATGGGAGATTTTTAGAAATTCATCAAACTCTGAAGAATTTGACGAAGATCAGAATGAAGAAATAGAAATGCAAGGGAAACTAAGTCATCACATAATCAGAGTACGTGCAATCAGGATATGTAAGAGTGAAGAACATGCAATCATACAATCATACACGCATGAAGAATATGAACTGATCAAATGAAAGATAGTGTGATGAAATACTTCAGTTCAAATTCGTCAGAGGATATATCACAAATTCTTCAGCAGCGGAATAATGTAAGAGAGGGTGAGGAATTTGTAACCAGGTTGGCTTGGTGAAGACAATGGAATTTGGTGGACTAGTTCTAGTTGTTGCATCAACTGTACGTCTGGTTGAGGCGGCTAAGTCGCAACTCAAAGGACACACAGTCCTTAGCGTATTCCTCTTGAGCTAAGGCCCATAGACCTCGCCCAATCACTCGTCATAAGTCTTCAAGGTAAACTTCCAAAACCTTCACACACTAGTTCACCGACACACCACAATGACTCTTGGTGTACTCAGAACATAATGCCTAACTGTCTGGAAGAATGACAGTCTTCAAAGGTAAAAGGCGTCAGATCACGCAGATCAATCTCTTCAGTGATGCTCAATCACTTTGGCTCTGGGCTTTTCCTCACTTAGGATTCTCTCAAAGATCTCGGAGGATGGGTTTCTCTCTTATGACAAGTGTCAAGTTCTCTCGGAGCAGCCAACCAACTAGTGGTTGTGGGGGGCGGCTAGTTATAGCCAGGGGGCAACCCGACATTAAATGTCATAAATGCCCTTCTCTGATTCGACCGTTGTCAGGATAAGGATCCACTCGACAATTGGCACGCAACACGACAACGGTCAAAATTTGAGCTCTCAAATTCGTTGGGGCACTCAATTTCCTCACTTTTAGGCAGATCGCACTGGTGAACTCCTAACTCCTCAGCGTAACCAAATTCGTCAGCGAGCAGATGAACTTCATCACTGTCGCTAGCAAATGCGTCAGCTGTACTCGAGATTTCAAAAGGCTTCACTCAAAGCAGTTTTTGTGTATGGGTTTGAATAGGTTTGAGCATCACTTTGGAAATGTGAAATATGTTTCACCTAGACCACCTTTAACAGTACGGTTTTTCCTATGACTCAAATAAGAAGAAAAGAAACTATGAAAACAAAGCCTTCACATCAATTTCCTCAAAGGCCGTACAAATTTCATCACCAAATTCTTCACTTGAAGAAATCCAGTTTTAGGGGCCGTCTTCCATGTGTTAAACCAAATCTTCTGGGACTATATTACCTGTGTATACTCACAAACACATTAGTTCCTCAACCTATTTGTCTTCAATACTCCAAAACCACTAAGGGGGCACTTGATGCACTTACAATCTCCCCCTTTTTAGTGATTGATGACAAATTCATTAGGTTTCAACAGGAGTATAAATAATTGACGTGTAAGTACAGAGTTTGAAGAAATTGGTTACAAGATATTGAGGAACTCCCCCTGAAGATGTGCATATGAGGAATTTGCTTTGGATTGCAAATGCACATGGCAGGTTGAATTTGTGGAGATCTCGCCTATATCTTGGAAACCAATCATGCATGATCATAGGATATTTGAAGAATATGAATGCATGATGAAAATTGGTGTCTGACAAAATTGTGGATGCATGAGCAGATATATTTAAGATCAAAGCATGCATGTCAAATGAAGCAAAAGAGTCAGAAAACCAACAGTTATTAAGTTACAACTCATCATAGAGCAAAACCAATAAAGTTCAAGAGTTGCAACTTAAGCAAAAAAAAACATCTCATATAACGACCCGCTTGAAGACTAACTCAAACTTCTCCCCCTTTGTCATCAAATGACCAAAAGGTGAGGAATTTGAGAACTAGCGCCCCTGAAGAAAATCATCATGGAGAGGACGAGGGAGCGCCAACATTGTTGGGGTCGCGCGGTGCAGTAGGACCAGCAACAGTTTGTTCAACTGCTTCATTTTCATCAGTGGAGCGCGATGAAGACTCTGAACTCGGCATCAGAGGAGGAACTTGACTTTTCTTGAACTTCTTCCTTGGTGGTTCAGCCAGTCAAAGTTCATTTGAAATTCTTCAGCTGCAAGTTCTTCATCTATTTTGAGGTGTGAGAGTGTGGCCCATGATCCGTCGAATATCTCATGAAGATAATAGCGGTTTTTGCACGCTGTGTTATGCGTCACAGTCATGTTGGCTTGAATGGCAGCAAACTGACACTTAACCCAGTGATGATTCTTGTCAACCTTTTGATGAAGGATAATGAGCAACTCACGGTCAGTCATGACATGTGGCGCAATTGGTGAAGAAGATGGCCTTGAAGCTTTTGCAGCAGTATATTGGCTTGCAGATTCATCAGCTATGGAGCTGGAAATAGGATGACGGAATTGTGCATAAAGGGGACGAATTCCTTCATCAATGACAGCCTTGCCTTTGCCAGGTATTGAGGACAGAGTGCTTTGAAGAATCTCAACTTCAGGCAAATAACTCAAGTGATTTTGAAGATCAGCCTTGTAGTGGATTGAAGACTAGGATCTGATGAATCTCATAATCCATGGTGCATACAGCTTCAAGTCAAACCGAGGCTGAGCGACAGTGACCAAAGTCCTCAGAAAGAAATCATGTATGTTGATGGGGGTTCCATGAATGATATGGAACAACAATTTCTTCATAACCCCAATAACTTCTTTAGTGTTGGAATTGTGGCCTTTGATTGGACTGAGGGTCTTTGCCAGGATCTGATAAACAGTCTTCGGCATATATAGTAAATCCTTCACAAGGAAGGTTGTCCTTGGAGCATTTTCTTCAGCCAGCCGCTTCATGAGCACTTGCATCAGATGATTGGGCAGCTCAGGTTCTTCATACATTTTCTTTGCTCCTTCTTGGGCTGGATCCACTGGAAGTGCACGAAGTAATTCATCAATCAGTGCTTTGAAGTGAGTATTTTCACTCATCCAGTCCAGAGCCCAAGTTGCAGTGTCGTTAGCATTGCCTGAGAAGTGCACAGTTGCATGAAATTGAAGGCTGAGTTCTTCATTCCAATTGCAGACGACAGTGCAGAAATTCAGTAGACCGGCATCATGAAGAACAGCCAAAACAGGCCAAAAGCATGGTATTGACTCCATATCCACATGAGGAATATGGCGATGCTGGAATACTTTCCTCTTGTCAAATAGCAGCGAGGCATAGAAGTTATCTGTGTTTTTGTCCAGAACCTCAAACGCCTGAGTTTGGCCGAGTCATAGGGTGACTCGCCAATGAAGAAATTCTTCTCTTCGAAGAATTTGGCGCTATCAAACTTTGGCCACTTGAGGCCTTTGCCAATCTTGGGCATCACTGGGATAGGTTGAATATTTTGCCTTTTGGTTCTGACATCAAGCACTGGTCGAGGCGATCCAGTTGAATCATAAGGATGTGTCACTGCAAGAGCACGAGCAACTTCCTCAGCTATGGTAGTTGGAATTGTATCAGTGTCTGCTGAGGGAATTGAATCAGCACGTGGAGGAGACGCATTGATGACATCAACATCAGGGTCATCATGAGCAACTTCATCAGCTGTTGCAGCTGGAATTTCTTCAGGAATACTATGGAGCGATGGTTGTTGTTCTTCAGAGCCAGTTGGAATTTCTTCAGTGCACACATGCGGCTGAGGCTCTCGAGTGAGGGGAGTGGTGACGGGTGTACTTGGGTGAGCTGCTTCCCAAAATTCATCATGAAGAACGGGCATTGTAGCACCGTCAATGCCACACCCTCTTCATTTTCTTCACTTACCGGAGTTCACAAAGGACTTTGAGGAGTTTCTCGAGGCATTGATACATCAGCATCAACCGTAATTTCTTCATCCATTTGCTCTGTGGTAGCAGCAGAATGAGTATCCTCATCATTTGCATCAGCCTGAGGGATTTTATAATCACCCCATGTCGGGATTCTGGGACCGAGGGTACCCAGGCCCGTCTGCCTGCGGCCCATTGAGTGGCATGGTCAAAGGCCCAGCGCACCCCAACTCCAAGACTTCACGAGCAAGACCCTCGCGAGGGCACCCGCCTCGCGAGGCGAACTACATCAAGGCCTCCCGAAGAGCGGTCTCCCGAAGCTGCCTCCCAAGGAGCGGACATCCCTAGGCTCGCACCTCACCTCATGAGGCACGTGGTGATGTGAGCCATGATGACTGGGGCCAGGAGGGCGCCAGCGGGCGTAGGCAAGGACAATTTCCTCTTTGGTGCTAGAGGGACAAGGACGTATGCGGGTTCCCGAGGAATCCCCCAAAGGTTGCCATTCCGGTGCAACGAGACCAAGACCACGGGCTCAGCAGGATGGAGGTCATCACCGAGCCCACCTACGCATCATGGCTAGAAGCTTTGCAGACGAAGACCACCTTTTGTCAGGATAGGGTGAACTCCTGTCCCCCTTCGAATTGGCCGTTGTGGTATCCCTTCCTGCCTAGAGTTTTTGGGGGAAGAGGACCTGGCCAGTATAAATATAGGTTAGTCTCCACCGCAGGAGAGGGATCGGATCCATTCACCCTTGAGCCCTCACGAGGAAGCTCATCCTTGTACGAGTTCATACTCACCCTCCTCGTCAGCCAATCCACCACAAAGTAGGACTAGGGTCTTACACCGCAAGGTGGCCCGAACCTGGGTAAATCATCGTGTCCATCTCTTCCCCCCTCTCGCTCGAGCACGCTGGAGCCAAGCCGAGAGGCGGTGAGCAGCAAGTCATAGCCTAGTTGAGTTATTCGCGCACCCACCCCAGAGTTCGAACCTTGTTTGGGTCCGCGGAGCCCCGATTCCGACATCCCATAAGGAACCATTTGAACATTGTCCAAATTGCGTGACGGGGGCATTGATGAAATTGGCATTGCATCTATTGGAATGACAATTGAAGATAATGTTGCCATCTTCAATTTCTTCAGGGATTCAGGTGTAGGTGGAGCTGACGCCTTTCTCTTCTTAGCTTCATGCTCAGCAGCCTTTATCTTCTTCACTTCTGATGCAGAAGGAAGGGTAATGAGCTCCAAAGATGAAGTCATTGGTGGAGCTCTTGCTCAGGAACTGGTTGGAGCAGTTTCATCAGGCGTGACTGATGCAATCACCCTAGCAGGTTCTTCAGACACGAGACTTGCAGCCACCCTGAGAATTTCTTCAGGCGCAACATTATCTATTTCCCTTTCAGTTTCTTTAGGCGCAACTTCTTTAGTTGCCCTAGTAGTCTGGTGAGGAGATAAAGGCACAGTCTCACTGGCCTGTGTGGTTGGAGGTGGAGCTGAGGGGCTTGATGGAGGTGCTGTGCCAAACTTGGCGGCTTCTCTCTTGTTGTGGTCTTCAACCACCTTGGTTGAGGCAGTGATGAATAGTTCTTTCACACCACAACAATGATTGGCCTGTCTCTCATACTCTTCAGACAACTGATGAATTTTAGACTGTAATGTAACAAGCTGTTGAGGAGATATTGATAGCATATTCTTCCTCAGTTCCTTCTCCTGTTGTACTTTCTGTTTGTGCACCAGTTTAGCCTGTGTAATCTTGTATTTCTCATTCAAAATGAATGAAGAAATCATATGGCTTGGTCTTGGAGCCAGATTCAACTCATCAAGAGTTCTTTCTGGGTTAGTGCACCAGATATCAATGAAATCGAGCAATTTCTTCAGGTCCAACAACATTGGAACTGAAGAGTTCTTGGCAACTGCAGCTTGCTCTTTCTTTCTTCTGAGGAACTCAACAATTTCATCTTCATCTGCCAGCCCATGTTCATCAACCTAAGGTACTACGGCCTTGCTCTTGGGACTTGGCCTAGTTCCACGACCAGCAGTAGCTTTTTTGCTTCAGCTTGGGTGTTGAAGATGTTGGTTGCCCACTAGTTGAGGCACTTGATGTAGCAATAGAGGCTATTTGAAAGCCCACAGTGGGCTGGCAAGATGCGAGCACGACCGGTGTTGAAGCTCTAGCTGCAGCCATTGAGGAACTCGAAGCAGGAGAAGGCACTGAAGATTTTGAAATCTTTCGTGCTGAAGCCTTTGAAGTTTTGGGCTAGGCCACCACTGCCACTAGCACTGGCTTTAGCTGAAGCCTTTGCAGCCCTATTGAATTCTTCAATAGCCTTCTTGGCTTGTTTTGATAATTTGTCCTGACGCCTTTCCCATTCCTTGGGGAATTCTTCACCCCTTCTGACACTTATGGGATCACCATATTGTGCTTTAGCAAGCGGTGGCCTATTGCACGGAGGCTTCACAGCAAAATCCTTCATATACTTGGGAGTGACATATCTGTACTCTCCCCATTCGTACATCCAATATCTTTTGATTTTCTATATGCACGTTTTGCACTGCTTCTTAGTTTCAGGGCCATGAACATTTTTGTCAGGCATGATGTGCCCTAAGTCATCAGGGACCTCAAACGCTCTATGTTCTTACTTCCTTTTGACACCATTCCATGGCCTCTTTCCTTCAGACATTTTCTTCAACTGAGGTTTTTGAACTTGTGAGGACTCTGATGAAGTTTTAAGTTTTTCCTCAAGCTGTGCTGCAAATGAATTAAGTTGATGAGAACCTAGTGATTCGTCGGTATACATTGTACTTGTGAACAGAGTATAGTTGCGAGGAAATACGGAAGATTCACATGCGTTCTCATAGATTTTCAAAATAAACAAGTTCAGGAAATTGACCCTTATCATCTTAAAGAATTTCATCAAGTGTTCTTCACTTAGGTTCCAGAGTTGTACAGATTTGAACAATTTGCACAATTGAGGAATTTATTTGTTAAGCATATCAATGATGAAATACACAAGACCGGCCAAAAGGAAGTGCTGAAGAAATGAAAGAGTGGTAAAAAACAAAACTTGAAGATTTTTGAGTTAAGAGAAGATCAAAGAGGGGCAGTAAATAAGCATTTAATTACCCAATGATGAACTTGATGAACTGGACGACGAGGCAAAGGAAATCATCAGCTCAGATCTTCTGTGCCCTAACTTGGCAACGAAACACGTCTACGGCGGCGGTGGAGATGAGGAAATCCGCGTCCGGTGTGAGTACGTTGACGAAGAAGTCGAGGCAGTGAAGCTCTTCTTCTCCGGCGGCGATGAGATCTAGAGGCGGTGCTCGGGTTTGAGGATTGAGAGCAAAGGGAGCAAGGGGACGAAGTGAACTAAGATTGATAGGGTCAAGGCTATTTATAGCCACAGTGAAACTGAAGGGTCCAAATTTTTGGGACAGATAAGCCCCTGACCATTCGCATCTCGGTGACACGCGTCATGCATGCATTTTCATCCTTATCTGTCTTACTGAAAGCGCGGGATGAAGTTACAGTGGCAATCGCCAGAAAAAACTTTGATAATTTTTTTAAATGTGTTCCAATTTCTTCACCTATCAAGGACATAGTGAAGACTTTGAATGGTGTCAATTAGAACGCATATGAAGAATTTGTGAACAGAGTGGGTTGAGTTTAGCATAGAGGGGAGCGGGTCCGATCACATCCATACAGATGAAGAAATTGACACTGGTACAACGAGGTGCTATACAAACGGGTTTTAACCCCTTTCCGCGACGGCATTTGGAACAATCGCCAAGTGAGTGACTGCGATAGGGGGGTCCTTCCCACACGACCCAAAAATCATCGGGGATAGGGATCCACCCAAACACTGCATCCTTGCAACTCGTTTGTTCTCGCATTGCCATCGCAGTCGGTATTCTGTGGTGCTACGTTTACGATGCGCGGCCCATCACAAATGGTTCACAATTATAGAACGTGTATGATAAGCAGACAATCACACACATTCACTTTTCGCAAACCGTATGTGATAACTAATTAAGAAGATTAGCTAATCGTCGTACGAGTGTCGGATAGGATTACGAAACGTCGGACCATCGTAACATCAACGTACATGAACAGCTATCACACATGCTATTCTGTGGTGCAATGTTTATGATGCGTACCACATCAGAAAGTGTTCATGGTTGCAAATCGTGTACGATAAGGCAACTATCACAAACGTTTAGTTTGCCCGCATTGTTTGTGATATTGTCTGACATTGCACACGCTTTGCAAACGGCAACTGTGTGCATGCTTGCACACGTTTCCTCTCTGTGAACCGTGTCGGATTATGGTGTATATCACAAACGTTTGTGTTTTACCGACCTTGTGCGCCATAACGACCTGCAGAGCATAATTTCACCGTAATTTAATTGCTGCTATTTCAAATTGTACCGGATTTGAATTTGAAATTATGCTATAGCTTTATTCATATCCATCAGGTTCAAACAACCAATGCATTATTCGATTCATAGGTACATATGTTCAAGAATTACATAAGCACCAAATAAAGAATGATGAACCACAGTTGTACACTTGTACTATTAAAGACGGTAAAGAAAGAGGCGAAATACATTCTAGTTGCTGAACAAGGTGAAGCGGAATGCCCATATTGTGCCCTCCTCCATGCAGAAGGCACGCACGACTCTAGTCCAACCCCTTGTGATGGCCGACCGCCCATCCTTCACGGTCTTCATGAAAACATCTAGATAATCATCCTGTTCTGGTAGAAATACTTTAATCTTTGCATGCCCACCAATCATGTAGTTTGAGAGGTAATCTTGAGTAAACTGCTTTGGGAACCACTGCAAAGGAAAAAGATTCAGACATTATCATCTAACACAACTCATTATGGGAAGTAAAAATAAGGCTGCAGAGTCCTTACTTACCATCCTGCAGTTTGCTATTGTCTTGGATAAAGTGTAAACAAATAGTTTAATTGCCATCTTTTGACCCATTTGACTAACAATCTTTATCAGCTTCCTCACTTGATGCTGGTTCATCGATATCTCATTGCCCCATACACAAAAAGGGTCGAAGTGTGGATCTTTACCAATGACATATGTACCTAAAAGCACCAAGTTAATATTAGAAGCAAAACAGCAATTGCACAATGATGTAGTACAATACTCTTTTATAATATCTTATAACATTCAATATATATACTCACATATTAGATGAATTAACATCTTATATTATGGGCCGGAGGGAGTTTATTGCATTTTTACAAATTATCGGCTAATTAACTGCTGCTGTATCCATGGGTTAGAGTTAGTTGAGCTAGTTTGGGCTCAAATAGCCCTAAAGTATATCCAAACATGAGGGCTAGTTTGAGCTAGTTCCATCTAACCCACCCAAAAAAACTATCCCACCCAAGAGGTGCTAACTGGAGCTAGTTCTCCTAGTGCATTTATTGTTAATCTAACCCTGTCATCCAAACACCTCTTTGGCTAGAGTTAGTTCAGGGTTAGTCATGAGCTAGAAACTAACTCTAACCTCTAGCTAAGTTGAGTATCCAAATAGGGCTGTGTTGTTGTTGTTGTTGTTGTTGCTGCTCTTCTGCGTATATCTAGACATCATCAGAACATTAAGGTAACACTCTTCCTTGATGCTATGTAGCCTAGGATTGCATATTTAGACATTAAGTACAGTGCATGTTGCTATGTAGCCTCAGATATATTACATATGGCCCTAGTTAACCTAACGATAAATGGGTTATAGATAGATTCAGTTAAAAGTCCGATTCACCGATTAGTCCCTTATCAGCCCCCGCCCTATATGGTACCAGCTACAGATATCCTGAATAGTGAGTATATATAAGCCATGGGATGAAACTAACCTCGATGGAAAATAGCAGTCGTTCCCAAAATTGTCCTGTGTAAGTACATCGAGGGGCATGTTAAGCACAACAGGCTAAACATGAACTAAATATATCCATGGCAAACAAAATAATCTCCAAAAGATAGCTTCAGTGTGCACGTTTAAGCACGCTAGTAAAGCAAAACAAGTGGAAAGGTGTGTTAACTGCAACAGGCCTAACATTTAACAACAAGCAAACATAGTCATTCAAACTGGTATTGTGCCAGTCTAAGTACACTGGTTATTGTTAAATAAAAATGGAAATGCGTGTTAACTACAAGATGCAGCAACCAAATGTAGTCATTCATAGTGTTATTGTTGAAACTGGTATTGATGAAATTGAACTGCATAGTTCATACTTGCACATATAGAACATCATGTTGTGAATAACTGGAATAAACAAGGCATACTACAAACAACCAAAGATAGCATTTGAAACTGGACATATGCTAACTACAAACAACCGAACAATCAAAAAACTTTAAAAGAGTCATATGCTAGCTATAACAGGCTTAACAACAAGCAAATATATGCATTCCTATCAGTATGTTTAAAACTGGATTGATGAAAATGTACTGCACAGTAAATAGTTGCACATATAGAGCATCACATTGTGAACAACTGAAATAAACAAGGCATACTGCGAACAACCAAATATAGCAATTAAAACTGGACATATTCTCACTACACTACAAAAGGGACTCGACAAAACAAATCATGGGTTCCCCCCCTGTGAAGAGGCACGGCAAAACAAAATCATGGGTTTCCTCACTTGTCACAGATGGGCTCGTTCCCGTGGGACAAGCACGTACCCTACATGCGCTCCTTGTTGTCGCAGATGGGCTACTTCCCCTTGGAAGAGTACGGCTGTAGGGTGCCCTCCCTAATGTCGCAGACGGGCTCTTTCCCCTTGGAAGAGCTGATGGGCTCTTTCCCCTTGGAAGAGTCGGAGAGGGTGCCCTCCTTGTGGTCGCCGTCGATGAGGTCTGACTTGGAAGCTGTTGATCCCAAGCCAGCGTCGCAGAACGTGTCCTTCAGAAATGACAAAAGGGCTCGATGGCGATGTAGGATGGCAAATTCTTGACACCGAGCCAGAGGAGATCAGCGGTGGGGCCATGGATGAGATCGACGGCGGTTGAAACCGAGGAGTTGGGGGTGGGCCACTTAACCTGTGACATAGCCCGTGTCAGGCCGTCGGTGTCGACGACCTCGATGTTGTAGCCGGCGTCCATGACATACCCACATACTCTAGCCTGTTGATTGAGTTCCTACGGCCAGTAATGGTCGTCAGCTTCCACGGCGGCCACCTCGGTGACGTCGGGCAAAGAGACCGCGATACACCTCTTTTGGGCTAGTCGCTCCTCGAGCTCCACGGGAAGCATAGCCGGGCTTAGGCTGCAACGCTCTGGAGTGGGGGATGGGGATGGGGATGGGGATCTGTGGGAAAGGGGGCGTTTGGTAGGCGTCATCTAAGAAACTCAGGGCGGCCTGGGTATGGAGATTGGTGGGTAAGCTGCACAGGCAAACTGGCAGATGTTGACAATGGAGGTGTTGCGGCGGCGGCGACAACCTTGCTAGGGTTTCGAGCGAGGGAGGGGTTGTGGTGGTGGGGGGGGGGGGGGGGGGTGTGCGCGCGCGCGTCCGAGGAGGTTTTGGTGTGTGTGTGGAGGGGGGCAGGGTTTGTTTGAGGAAATGACACGGCTACTGAAAATTTAACTACGCGGGAGTCAAACGTGGGAGTGAAATGCCGGGGCTATTGAAAATTTGGATGATGGTGCATCGCACACGGTCCGGAAATAACAACCGTGTGTTATGAAACAGAAAAACCCTCGGGGCGGGCAAATATTTTCGAGTTATGCAGGATGGAGTGGAACAACAAACATCACACACGGTCGAAACATAATAACCGTGTGTTATCAAACAGAAAAAACTTGCAGGCGAGTAGATATTTTTGAGAGGGGAAGCCTCGTGGAGCCCACTGTACTCTGCGGATGAGCGTGACACGGGCACCGGCGTGGCACACGGTTAGTGTGAGTGAACCGTGTCTGTTGCGTCATCTGACTTGTCTAATGTTCATAAATTTGGCGAAAATGACGCGGGAAAGGGCCAGAACACGAACACACTTGCATGTGGACCAAATATATGTATGAAAAGGGTGGTTTGATGTTCAAATACCAAATGCAACTTTGATGTGGCACCTATCTCGCAAAGCGCACGGTATTGCTTGACCCCCTCGTGTTGGCAGGAGGGGAATCCTAAGCTATGAACGCATGCCCCCCCCACTGAGGTTCACCTAGCAAAGTGCGAAGTAGCAGTCCCCCCATCACACACACACGCACGCGCACGCGCGCGCACACACACACACACTTTCAGTCGGTGGCCCGGAGAGGGCATCTCACCAAGATGTATCATAAAATAGACCAAGAATAATCCACCTTGGTCGTACAACCTCTCTCTTGTTGTTGGTCAAAGTGATGGCCGTCCATGCGACCCCAGAGATGGGCTAGCTCGCCAATAATCATGCAAGTAGCTAGTCCTTGAAGACAACCACTGCCTGTGTGTGGCCCAAACATATGTATGGAGAGGTGTTGATGTTTGAATACACAATGGAACAACTTTGATGTGGCACCATGCTTTCGAACCAGAAATCCCCACACGGAGCGAGGGTTAGTTGACGATGCATATGTATGTCACACCACACTTGGAGCCGATGACGGGGATTTATGCATGCATGTGTGCATAGTATGCACTCAAACTTAATTAGGTCTGAATCTCACCATGACCTATACTACGATAACACGAACCAAAGGAAGAATCTGCCATGGTAACCTATCTTGTTTTCGGTCAAAGTGATCATGGATGTCCACGCAAGCCCACGAATATATAGGCTTGTCGCCGATAACCACGCGAGGGAGTGTACCGTTCGAAGATAACCACTACATGCATATGTATGGAGGTGATGCGTGCATGCATGTTTGAATACCATTCACAACATTGATGTGGCGCGTGCATCGAAAATCGTGCAGTCCCCACATAGAGCGAGATCGGTTCATGACGTGTCATGGTACTAGCCACTTTGACTCGATGGGAGGGTTTAATGTGTACACATGCATGTGTGTGCTCAAACTGTATCATGTCATCCCAGAGCATGACCTATATATATACCGTATCACAAACAAAAAAATAATCCCCTCCTAAGTCAAATTAACCTCTCTCGTTGTCAGGCAAAGTAGTGATGGACCAAGCGGGCCCATAGAAGGAAAGCATCGATATCACTGATAACCGCATGAGTGGGTGTGAGAGGACAACCACCATCGCTTTGCATGTGGGCCAAACATATGTTGAATACCCAAAATACACAACTTTGATGTGGCACATGCCTCGAAAACCGTAAAGTCCCCACACAGAGCTAGGTTCATGAAGCATACTACATATGATGGTCCCCTTCCCCCTCTTCGACGCATACTATATGCTCCTACCGTAATACAACCCAAAAAGAATCCTCCTTGATGGTGAAATTAATTAACCTCTCCCGATGTAGGTCAAAGTGATGCATGCATCGACGATGACCTCGCGGGCCCACAGATGGAATTGTCACACGTGAGTGTCCTAGGATAACCACCGCCTGCATGCATGTGGCCCAAAGAGGTATTGTGTGATGTTTGAATAGCCAATTCACAACTTTGATGTGGCACGTGCCTCAGAAACCGAAAAGTCCCAACACTGAGTGAGGTGTACTTGTTCACGGGCGTGTACGTATAGTATATATGCTAGTCCCCTCCCACGTCTTAGACGTGTACTATATACTCCCACCATAACACAAACAAAAAAGATTCTACCTTGCTGGTTAAATTAAGCTCTCTGCCGACTGTTGGTCAAAGTGATGGATGACGACCTCGCGTGCCCACAAAAAGCGTCACACGCGAGTGAGTGTCGTGTAGGACAACCACCGACAGCATGTGGCCAAAACATGTATGTATGAAAGGGTTGTATAATGTTTTAAATAACAAAGTCATGACTCTGATGTGGCACCTGCCTCACAAAACGGCCAACCCACACGGTGGCTCACGACTCGTAGTGTACTGCCAGCCACCCCCACCCCCCAGACGCACACGCACACACACACACACACCGCGCATCCACGGCAACTACAATGCATGTTAAATTTTCCCGTGGTGAACATACGTTACCAAAGGAGGGACGTCTTAATTTTGAAAAAAAACAGAGATCATTAAGACGTTTTAGTACATTGATTGATTTTCTAGGGGTATAATGTGCAAAAATCAAATTTAAGCTACATGCACACATGACAGTGCACCTAAATGGATTGGAAAAACACATGTGTCTCACTGGGTGCATGTTTACTCCCCGTGCAAGAAATTTCAAACATTGAGAATCTTGATTTTTAAATTCTAGTACATCCAAAACTTATTTGAAATTCATAAAACTTATCATGTTGTCATATGGACACCAATACAAAGTGGCATTGTACTTTTTTGTCAAATTTGAGACTAGTTTTGATGTAATCTTTATCTTCTTACAAACGGGAGATTATTAATAATTGGGAACCAATATCGCAAACAGATTATTTATTCAAACCGTGGGTGTTAGACCAACTATGGATGCGTGCCATGCTTCGGTTAAGCAATAAAGCGGCATCATTAATCATCAAAATAGAAAAACAATATACGTGCCGCCACGCGACCCGTGTGCCTTGCGAGCAGGCGTGAGTTGATGGGACGCATGCGAGCAGTCCTCCGCGCAGGCAGACCGGGAAGCGTTAGGATGTGTGTCCACTTCAGAGGACATTCGAAGATTCTAGGATGTTTAGCTCACACCGGAACTTGCAGAACCTCTTTTCATCCAAGGGCTTAGTGAAGATATCAGCAAGCTGATCTTCAGTCTTCACGTGGTTGATGACGACATCTCCCGTTAGCACATGATCACAAAGAAAATGGTGACGAATCTGAATATGCTTCGGCTTGGAATGTTGCACTGGGTTGTGGGTGATAACCCACAAGTATAGGGGATCAATTGTAGCCTTTCTCGATAAGTAAGAGTGTCGAACCCAACGAGGAGCTAACGGTAGAATTTATATTCCCTTCAAGTTCTATCGACCACCGATACAACTCTACGCACGCTTAATGCTCGCTTTACCTAGAACATGTATGAAACTAGAAGTACTTTGTAGGTGTAATAGGATAGGTTTGAAAGATAATAAAGAACACGTAAATAAAAACTAGGGGCTGTTTAGATAAAGAAACAATTAAGTTAGTTTTAGTAGAGAGCTTTTTGTCACAAGAAAGTTATTTGTCCCTAGGCAATCGATAACTAGACCGGTAATCATTATTGCAATTTTATATGAGTGAGAGGCATGAGCCAACATACTTTCTCTACTTGGATCATATGCACTTATGATTGGAACACTAGCAAGCATCCGCAATTACCAAAGATCATTAAGGTAAAACCCAACCATTGCATTAAGTATCATGTCCTCTTTACTCCCATACGCAACAACCCACTTACTCGATCGGGTCTGTGCTTCTGTCACTCACGCCACCCACCATAAGCGAATCATGAACATATTGCAACACTCTACAATGGGGATCACTCACGCTTGCGCAACACGGAGAGCACCATAGGACAACACCAATAATAAAACATACAACTCAAGCCAATCATGATTATCAATCAACCCATAGGACAAAATCGATCTACTCAAACATCATAGGATAGCCATACATCATTGGGAAATAATATATAGCATTGAGCACCATGTTTAAGTAGATATTACAACGGGGATAAGAGATGTTACACCGCTGCATAGCGGGGGCGAGAGTTGGTGATGATGGCGGTGAAGTTGTTGGTGTAGACCGTCGTCACGATGATTGCCCCGGCGGTGTTCCGGTGCCACCGGGAGAGAGGGGAAGAAAGCCCCCCTCCTTCTTATTCTTCCTTGACCTTCCCCCTAGATGGGAGGAGAGTTTCCCTCTGGTCCATGGCCTCCATGGCGGCGGAGGGGTCGGAGCCCCTCCGAGATTGGATCTATCTCTCTGTTTCTCTTCTGTTTCTGTGTTCCTGTTTTCTATCCTTTCACCGTTTCTTAAATTCTCGGAGATCCGTAACTCCGATTGGGCTGAAATTATAACACAATTTTCTTCCGGATATAAACTTCTTGTGACTGAAGTACACCCCCACCCGACCTTCGAGGTGGCCACAAGGGAAGGGGGCGCCCACCCCCTAGGGTGCACCCTTCGAGCTTGTGGGGCCTGTGGGCCACCCCTTACGCTGATTCTTCTTCCCAAATCACATATATTGCAAAAAAAAAAATCACCGTAAATTTTTATCGCGTTTGGACTTTGTTTGATATGGATATTCTGCGAAACAAAAAATATGCAACAAACAGGAACTAGCGCTGGGCACTGGATCAATATGCTAGTCCCAAAAATAATATAAAATGTTGCCAAAAGTATATGAAAGTTGTAGAATATTGGCATGAAACAATAAGAAATTATAGATACGAGGGAGACGTATCATCATCCCCAAGCTTAATTCCTGCTCTTCCTCGAGTAGGTAAATGATTAAAAAAATTGATGTGGAATGCTACCTAGCATAATCTTGATCGTCTAATCTAATCATGGTATGAATATTACGACACGAGTGATTCAAAGAAATAGTCTATAATTTGACATAAAGACATAAATACTCAGGCATCCCAACAAACAATCATGTATTTTAAAATATCAATGTTAAAGAACGTTATCCCTACAAAATCATATAGCCTTGTGATGCTCCATCTGCTTAACACAAAGTAGTTATCATGCACAACCCCGATGACAAGCCGAGCAATTGGTTCATACTTTTTAACGCGCTTCAGTTTTTTCAACCCCCATGCAATACATGAGTGCAAGCCATGGATATAACACTATGGGTGGAATAGAGTATGGTGATAGAGATAATATGGGGAAGTCAAAAAGGAAGATAGTCTCGCATCGACACGGCTAATCAATGGGCTATGGAGATGCCCATCAATTGATGTCAATGCGAGGAGTAGGGATTGCCATGCAACAGATGCACTAAGAGCTATAAGTGTATGAAAGCTCAAACTGAAAACTAAGTGGGTGTGCATCCAACTTGCTTGCTCATGAAGACCTCGGGCATTTGAGGAAGCCCATCATCGGAATATACAAGCAAAGTTCTATAATGAAAAATTCCTACTAGTATATGAAAGTGAAAACATAGGAGACTCTCTATATGAAAACCATGGTGCTGCTCTAGAGCACAAGTGTGGAAAAGGATAGTAACATTGCCCCTTCTCTCTTTTTCTCTCATTTCATTTTTTTGTTTTCTCTTTTTGTTTTCTCTTTTGTTGTTGGGCTCTTTTTGGACTTTTTTTTATTTTCGTCCGGAGTCTCATCCTGACTTGTGGGGGAATCATAGTATCCATCATCCTTTCCTCACTGGGGCAATGCTCTAATAATGATGATCATCACACTTTTATTTACTTAAAACTCGATATTACAACTCGGTAAAACTAATACATGATGACTATATGAATGCCTCTGGCAGTGTACCAGGATGTTTAATGTTCTAGCATAGCAAAGATATCAAAATACGGACAAGCCATGAAAATATCGTGCTAGCTATATTACAATCATGCAAAGCAATATGACAATGAATGCTCAAGTCATGTATATGATGATGATGGAAGTTGCATGGTAATATATCTCGGAATGGCTGTGGAAATGCCATGATAGGTAGGTATGGTGGCTATTTTGAGGAAGATATAGGGAGGCTTATGTGTGATAGAGCATATCATATCACGGGGTTTGGATGCATCGGCGAAGTTTGCACCAACTCTCGAGTTGAGAAAGGGCAATGCAAGGTACCGAAGAGGCTAGCAAATTGCGTAAAGGTAAGAGTGCGTATAATCCATGGACTCACATTAGTCATAAAGAACTCACATACTTATTGTGAAAGTTTATTAGCCCTCAAAGCAAAGTATTACTATGCATGCCCCTAGGGGGATAGATTGGTAGGAAAGGACCATCGCTCATCCCCGACAACCACTCATAAGGAAGGCAATCAATAATAAATCATGCTCCAATTTCATAGCATAGGGAGAGACCATACGTGCATGCTTCGGGAATCACAAACCTTAACACCGATATTCTTACTAAACCCCAATCATTCACTAGTACCTCCCACATATTACCATCTCTATATCGCAAAACTATTGCATGGAATCAAACATATCATATTCAGCGATCTACATGTTTTATGTAGGATTTTATGACTAACCATGTGAATGCCAATTCCTGTTAACTCTCTAAATAGATATAAGTGAAGCATGAGAGTTTAATTCTTTCTACAAAAGATATACCCATGCTCTAACAAATACAAGCGAAGAAAAAGAGCATTCTACAAATGACGGTTTTCCTATCTAGAGAAACAGGCAATCCAAACTTCAAAAGATATAAGTGAAGCTCATGAAGCATTCTATAAAGCCATACTCAAAAGATATAAGTGAAGTGCAAAGAGCATTCTATAAATCAACCAAGGACTATCTCATACCAGCATGGTGTATAAAAGAAAAGGAAAAATGAAAACAAAAGACGCTCCAAGAATTTGCGCATATCATGTGATGAATAAAAATATAGCTCCAAGTAAAATTGCCGATGGTCGTTAGAAGAAAGAGGGGATGCCTTCCGGGGCATTCCCAAGACTAGTTGCTTGGGAGTCCTTGAATATTACCTTGGGGTGCCTCGAGCATCCCCAAGCTTAGTCTCTTGCCACTCCTTATTCCTTCATCCATCGTGATCTCACCCAAAACATGAAAACTTCAATCACACAAAACTTAACAAAACCCTCGTGAGATCCGTTAGTATAATAAAGCAAATCACTACTTTAATTACTGTTGCAAACCCATTCATATTTTATTTTTGCATTATAACTACTATACTCTAACTTCACCATGGCTTATATCAATGGTACAATCCATAGATTCATCAAAACACGCAAAACAATGCATCAAAAACAAAATCTGTCAAAAACAGAAAAGTCTGTAGCAATTTGAACACTGACCATACTTCTGTAACTCTAAAAATTCTTAAAAATTAGGAAAAAAGTAAAAAAATTGCATAGCAGTACTGTGTAGAAATTTCAGAAACTTTTGACCTTCGAGTCAAAAATGTAATTTCACGCACCACAGCCAAAGTTTCGGTTTTTGCACTTCAAATACCAAACAAACAATCTAATCATCCTAAAGACAAATCTTGGCACATTATTTTTATAATACAATGGATTTGTACAAGGGGATAATTATTTTGTTGAAAACTTTCTGTAATTCAAGACTGGCAAAGTTTCCATGGGCATGAACAAAGTTCAAGGAGCTCCCCCACTTCAACGGTGCTTATCTTTCTTACTTTCACTTTTCTTTTTGAAAAGTTTTAGGTTCCCCTCTATATTTTTTTTTGTTTTTAAACTTTATAAAAGCACTCAACAGAAGAAAATGACTCTCTAAAACTTCCGGGTTGTCTCCCTGGCAGCGCTTTCTTTAAAGCCATTAAGCTAGGCATATAGTGCCAAGTAATGGATCCACCCAGATTGTAAGGTATATCAAAGCTAATTTTAATTAACAATGATTTGTAATTTAGTATTGAGCACAAAGCAACATATATAATGCAACAACGAAGTCTAACTCTCTTCCTATGCATCGGCATGTCATAAAAGAACAATTCATGCACATCAAGTGAAGGCCAATGCATTGTATAAACAGTTTCTTGCAATTTTATTGTGTTGGAAACATAGAGAGGTGGAGATTTAGTTCAGCTCTCATAATAATTGCAAGTGGGAGCAGCAAGCACATGCATATTATATTCATCAAAATCATCATGTGTAGTGGTAAAATGTAACCCATCAATATAATCCTTAATAAGCGCAAACTTCTCCGGTATAGTGTAGTTGGGAGAATTCAAAAAGATAATAGGGTGCAATAGCAACAATATCATGTTTAACATAAGGAACTATAGCAAGTTCATCTCCTTAAGAATAATTCAAATTGGCATCTTGGCCACAAGCATAGCAAGCATCAATTTCATCAAAAGGATATTTCAAACAAATCAATGGGATCATAGCATTCATCCTTCGATAAGCACGGAGGGAAATTAAACAATGTATGACTTGAAAAGTTACTCTCATTAGAAGGTGGGCACAGGTAGCTAATCCGCTCTTCCTCCTTTTGTTCTTCGCTCTCCTCGTCATCTTTTTCATCTAATGAGCTCATAGTTTTAGCAATTTCTTCTTCCATAGTTTCCTTCAAAATATTAATCTCTTCTTGGACAGTGGAAAATTTCTCAATAAACTCATTAATATAGGCATTATATTCATAATTGTCATAGCAATATTTAGGTATAGCATAATTTTCAGGTCTATAAACAGCATCATCAAAATTTTCACACTTTTCAAACAAAGATTTAATTTTATAAGCACCCTTAAAAGCAACGAATTCTTTTATTCGTTCCACATCATAGTAATCATATATACTATTAGCATAAGAGGCCAAGGTTTCATTATCACTAAATTTACATGAAAAGGGAAGGTGTGGAGCCTTCATCCTAGAGCAACAAGTATAATCATATCTCAAGCATAAATTCCAAGCATACCAATGCAACATTTCAATTTGATCCCAAAAGAGTTTCCCTTTTTGAGTCAAGCGATAATCCCTAAAGAATTCATGTTGATCCAACGTGTCTCCCACTATCAAGTTGAATGGGGTTTTCTCAGGATTATCAAAGTAGTGTTTAATATTTTTCACACAATGAGCATCAAGGGTTTTAGGAGGTTAACCATCTCCATGAGTAGCAAGTACACCTAACTTTTTTGGTATTTCGTGTTCCATATACATAACTAAAGATATAAAACAACTTAGAACAGAAAATAAAAACTACTTAGTGATAAAGCAAACAAGCACACACGAGAATATTCACCCCACGCTATTGCTCCTCGGCAACGGCGCTAGAAAAAGGTCTTGATAACCCACAAGTATAGGGATCAATTGTAGCCTTTCTCGATAAGAAAGAGTGGCAAACCCAACAAGGAGCGAAAGGTAGAATTTATATTCCCTTCAAGTTCTATCGACCACCGATACAACTCTACGCACGTTTAATGCTCGCTTTACCTAGAACAAGTATGAAACTAGAAGTACTTTGTAGGTGTAAAAGTATAGGTTTGCAAGATAATAAAGAACACGTCAATAAAAACTAGGGGATATTTAGATAAAGAAACAATTAAGTTAGTTTTAGTAGAGAGTTGTCTGTCACAAGAAAGTTACTTGTCCCTAGGAAATCTATAACTAGACCGGTAATCATTATTGCAATTTTATATGAGGGAGAGGCATGAGCTAACATACTTTCTCTACTTGGATCATATGCACTTATGATTGGAACTGTAGCAAGCATCCTCAACTACCAAAGATCATTAAGGTAAAACCCAACCATAGAATTAAGTATCAAGTCCTCTTTACTCCCATATGCAACAACCCACTTACTCTGGTATGTGCTTCTGTCACTCACGCAACCCACCATAAGCGAATCATGAACATATTGCAACACCCTACAGCGGGGATCCCTCATGCTTGAGCGACACAGAGAGCACCATAGGACAACACCAATAATAAAACATACAACTCAAACCAATCATGATCATCAATCAACCCATAGGACAAAACAGATCTACTCAAACATCATAGGATAGCCATACATCATTGGAAAATAATATATAGCGTTGAGCACCATGTTTAAGCAGAGATTATAGTGGGGAGAAGAGGTGTTACACCGCTGCATAGAGGGGGAGAGAGTTGGTGATGACGACGGCGAAGTTGTTGGTGTAGATCGCCGTCTTGATGATTGCCCGGGTTGTGTTCCGGTGCCACCGGGATAGAGGGGGAGAGAGCCCCCCCTCCTTCTTCTTCTTCCCGGAACTTCCCCCTAGATGGGAGGAGGGTTTCCCCTCTGGTCCATGGCCTCCATGGCGGCAGAGGGGGGGAGTGATACGTCTCCAACGTATCTATAATTTTTTATTGTTCCATGCTATTATATTATCTGTTTTGGATGTTTTATGTGCATTAATATGCTATTTTATATTATTTTGGGACTAACCTATTAACCTAGAGCCCTATTCCAGTTTCTGTTTTTTCCTTGTTTTTGAGTTTCGCAGAAAAGGAATACCAAACAGAGTCCAAACGGAATAAAACTTTTGCGATGATTTTTCTTGGACCAGAAGGAAACCAGGAGACTTGGAGATGAAGTCAGAGGAGCCATGAGGCGGCCACAAGGATGGAGGGCACGCCCAGGGGGGTAGGGCGCCCCCCCACCCTTGTGGGCCCCTCGTGCACCTCCTGACCTAATTCTTTCACCTATATATACCCATATATCCCCAAACCAACATGGGCATCCACGAAAAGACTTTTCCACCGCCGCAACCTTCTGTACCCGTGAGATCCCATCTAGGGACCTTTTCTGGCACCCTGCCGGAGGGGGATTCTATCATGGAGGGCTTCTACATCAACACCATTGCCCTTCCGATGAAGCGTGAGTAGTTTACCACAGACCTACGGGTCCATAGCTAGTAGCTAGATGGCTTCTTCTCTCTCTTTGATTCTCAATACCATGTTCTCCTCGATGTTCTTGGAGATCTATTCGATGTAATACTTTTTTGCGGTGTGTTTGCCGAGATCCAATGAATTGTGGATTTATGATCAGCTTATCTATGAATATTATTTGAATCTTCTCTGAATTCTTATATGCATGATTTGATATCTTTGTAATTCTCTTCAAACTATCGGTTTGGTTTGGCCAACTAGATTGATTTTTCTTGCAATGGGAGAAGTGTTAGCTTTGGGTTCAACCTTGTGGTGTCCTTTCCCAGTGACAGTAGGGGCAGCAAGGCACGTATTGTATTGTTGCCATCGAGGATAAAAAGATGGGGTTTTCATCATATTGCTTGAGTTAATTCCTCTACATCATGTCATCTTACTTAATGCATTACTCCGTTCTTTATGAACTTAATACTCTAGATGCATGCTGGATAGCGGTCGATGTGTGGAGTAATAGTAGTAGATGCAGAATCGTTTCGGTCTACTTGACACGGACGTGATGCCTATATTCATGATCATTGCCTTAGATGTCGTCATAACTTTGTGCTTTTCTATTAATTGCTCGGCAGTAATTTGTTCACCCACCGTATTATTTTCTATCTTGAGAGAAGCCTCTAGTGAAACCTATGGCCCCCGGGTCTATTTTCCATCATATAATCTTCTACTTTTCATCATACAAGTTTCCGATCTACTATTTTGCAATCTTCTACTTTCTGATCTATAAAACAAAAATACCAAAAATATTTACTTTATCGATTATCTATCTCTATAAATCTCACTTTTGCAAATAACCGTGAAGGGATTGACAACCCCTTTATCACGTTGGGTGCAAGTTGTTTGATTGTTTGTGCAAGTATTCGGTGATTTGTGCATTGTCTCCTACTGGATTGATACCTTGGTTCTCAAACTGAGGGAAATACTTATCTCTACTTTGCTGCATCACCCTTTCCTCTTCAAGGGAAAAACCAACGCAAGCTCAAGAAGTAGCAGGGAGCCCTTCCGAGATTGGATCTATCTCTCTATTTCTCTTCTGTTTCTGCGTTCCTATTTTCTTGCCTTTCACCGTTTCTTAAATTCTCGGAGATCCGCAACTTCGATTGGGCTGAAAATTTAACACGATTTTCTTTCGGATATAAGCTTCCTTGCTGCCGAAGGACACCCCCAACCGACCTTTGAGGTGGCCACAAGGGCAGGGGCGCGCCCACCCCCTAGGGTGTGCCCTTCAAGCTTGTGGGGCCTGCGGGCCACCCCTTATGCTGATTCTTCTTCCCAGAAATCACATATATTCCAAGAAAAATCTCTGTAAATTTTTATCGCGTTTGGACTTCGTTTGATATGGATATTCTATGAAACAAATAACATGCAACAAACAAGAACTAGCACTGGGCACTGGATCAATATGTTAGTCCCAAAAATAATATAAAATATTGCCAAAAGTTTATGAAAGTTGTAGAATATTGGCCTGAAACAATCAAAAAATATAGATACGATGGAGACGTATCAGTGGGCGTTCTTGATAGCACTCTCGTTGTTGTAGAAGAGGGAGTGTTTCTTCACGATGACGCCATAGTCCTTGAGGGTTTGCTTCATCCATAGCAACTGTGAGCAGCAGGCACCAGCGGCAATGTATTCAGCGTTAGCTGTGGATAGAGCCACGCTAGTCTACTTCTTTGAGGACCAACAAACAAGGGATCATCTTAAGAAATGACATGTGCCTAATGTAGACTTGCGATCCACACGATCTCCAGCGTAATCAGAATCAGAAAATCAAGCTAAATCAAAAGATGAGCCCTTGGGATACCATAATCCAAGCGTTGGTGTGCGAGCTGAATATCGAAGAATTCGTTTCATAGCCTGGTGGTGTGATTCCATCGGTGTCGCTTGAAACTGGGCACACATGCAAATGCTAAGCATAATATCTGGCCTAGATGCACATAGGTAAAGAAGCGAACCAATGATGGAGCGATATACCTTCTGATCAAAATCTTTACCATTTTCATCAGTGCCGAGTTGACCATTAGTAGGCATTGGAATTTTAAGGCCTTTGCAATCTTGCATGCTGAATTTCTTCAGGCAATCCTTGAGGTATTTTTCTTGAGAAATAAAGATGCCACTGGGTTGTTGACGAATTTGAAGACTGTCGGGCCCGTGGGACTAGGGGTGCCCAAGCCTGTTTGCCTGCGGCCCAAGACGCGGCGCACTGACATGGGCCCAGCACGGTCCTCCTTCAGACTTCACGAGCGAGGCCCTCGCGAGGCCCCCCCTCCCGAGGCGCACGTCAGCAAGCATCATATGTGGCCTCGCGAGGCCCTCTCCCGAGGCGGCTTCCCGAGGCACTTCGCGGAGGCGTACGAGGCAAGGATCAGATGAAGGAGTCATGCGGCCCTGCGTCTCCACATGGGGGACACGCGTGGCAACAGGCGGAGCCAGAAGGGCGCCAGTAGGTGCGGATAAGGAGGTTTTCCTCATTCATGCTAAGGGAGCAAGGACAATGCGCTGGTTCCCGAAGCAATCCCCAAAGGTTGCCACTTTGGTGCAAGAAGACTAGGACAGCGGGCTCGCCAGGACGGAGGTCATCACCGAGTCCACCAGCACGTCATGGCATGAAGCTTTAGCAGGCGAAAACCACCTTTAGTCAGGATAAGCTGTACTGATGTCCCCCTTCAAATTTGGCCGTTGTGGCAACCCTTCCCGTCGAGTGTTTTCGGGGGAAGAGGACCAAGGCCAGTATAAATATAGCTAGGGTGCCACCTTAGAAGGGATGGATTCCAAAAGCCTCCCGAGGCCACTTTCCCTTGCACTCTTATACTCGTCCTCCCTCGCGACGCAATCGACACACAAAGCAGGAGTAGGGTCTTACACCGCAAGCTGGCCCGAACCTGGGTAAACTGTCGCGTCTATTGTTCTTATCCCCTCTTGCTCGAGCATGCCGGAGCATAGCCGTGAGATAGTGAGCAGGGAGGACGGGCTTAGCAAGGTTCTGCGAGCACACCCCAGAGTTCGAACCTTCCTTGGGTCCCCGGAGCCCAGAATCCAACATTTGGCGCGCCAGGTAGGGGTATGCATCAGTTTGTCCGCTTTGTTCCGGCTCCTGATCCACCATTTCCATGACCGACGCTCGCCAAGCTCGCACCGGGCGCCAGGCAACTCACGTCGCCTGGACGGCGTCCGCTGGAAGCGGCTGCTCTCCCCACTCTCTCGAGCCCGCACCCGTCACCGCCTATCCCGCCATTTTCTTAGGCACCATGGGCTACCCGGCCTTCACCGTCAGCCTGCGCCAAGTAGATTGGCCGGCTAGGTTCAGACCGGTGCTGCCCCCGCGCTACGATGGTGCTGCTGACCCCGAGGGGTTTCTTTGGCTCTATACCCAGACCATCCTGGCGGCGGGCGGCGGCGACAAGGCCATGGCAAACTGGTTCCCCCTGGCCCTTGTGGGTGCCCCGCGCTCCTGGCTCCTCAGCCTTACCGAGGCTTCGGTCTCTTCCTGGGGCGAGCTCCGCGACCGATTCGCTGCAAGCTTCGTGCTCCTTGGGCCCCACGTGGTCGCGTGCATCCTCGGCGGGTCCCAGGCGCCTACTTCTAGTCGCCACTCTAAGCGGCTTTTTCGCGGGGCGAACGCTGCGTAGCCCCAGCCCGAGGCTTCACGGCCTCATGTGCGGCCTGAGTGCGCCATCACATTCGATTCCCGAGACAACCCCAAGTCTGCAGTCGCCACCGGCGTGCTCCCCGTGCTGTGCACCCCCACCACCAGCAACGTCACGGTCACCAAGACCCTCATCGATGGAGGCACGGGCCTCAATGTGATCTCCATCGAGACCTTTGAGACGCTTCAGGTGCCCTGGGATCAGTTGACGCCAACGCGATCCTTCTCCGTGGTGACTGACGGCTCCACCACTCCCCTGGGACAGGTGCGCCTCCCTGTCACCTTCGGCACCCGGACAACTACCACACCAAGCTCATTGACTTCGACGTCGCACACATCAGCCTCCCATACAATGCCATCCTAGGGTACCCTGCGGTCGCCAAGTTCCTGGCGGCAACCCATCTTGGCTACAATGTCGTCAAGATGCCCGACAGTGGCAGCGTCATTACTATAGCTGGAGGCAAGGAGGACGTGGTTTGAGCCCTCAAACGCGCCTACAAGGCCGTAGCAGCTTCGCACCCAGGCGACAAGGACAGGGCCGAGTCCCCGGAGGCCGCACCTGCAAGGAAAAAACAACTGTTCTCTCAGGACCGCGCCGAAACAAAGAAGGTGTCGGTCGATGGTAGCAGCTCGGGCCCTACCTTCACCATCGGTGCCGGCCTTCCCCTAGAATAGGAAAGTGCACTCATCCCTTTCCTCCAGGCGAACAAGGATGTGTTTGCTTGGAAGGCGTCTGACCTGACCGGCGTCCCGAGGGAGGTGATCGAGCACCATCTGGCGGTGTGTCCCAACGCTCGCCCCGTCAAGCAAAAGGCACAGCGCCAAGCACCGAAGAAGCATGCATTCATCGTCTAGGAGGTGCACAAGCTACAAGAGGCAGGGTTCATACAAGAAGTGCATCACCCCGAGTGACTCGCCAACCCGGTCGTTGTCCCCAAAAAGGGCGGGAAGGAGCGCATGTGCGTCCACTTCACTACCCTCAGCAAGGCCTACCCCCAGGACCCCTTCCCGCTCCCGCGCATCGACCAAATTGTGGACTACACCGCCAAATACGACCAACTATTCTTCCTAGATGCTTTCTCAGGCTACCACAAGATCAAAGATGGCGACAGAAGATGTCGAAAAAATGGCCTTCATCTCGCCGTGTGGTGTGTTCTGCTACACCTGCATGACTTTCGGCTTGAGGAGCGCTGGCGCCACCTTCCAGCAGTTAATGCACATCATGCTGGGGCCATAGCTGGGGAGGAACGTGGTGGCTTATGTCGACGATATCGTGGTCAAGTCGCGTGAGGCCAGAATGTTGATCGAAGACTTGGAAGAAATGTTCGCCAATCTACGCAAGGTCAGCATGGAGCTTAACCCTGACAAGTCTGTCTTTGGAGTTTCCTCCGGCAAGCTACTCGGCTTCCTCGTCTCCCACCACGGGATCGAGGCCAACCCCGAAAAGATCAAGGCCATCGAAAAATGCGCCCCCAGACCCTCAAGGAGATGCAGCGGCTGGCGGGTGCATGGCTTCCCTAGGGCATTTCATCTCCAAGCTCGACGAGCGCGCCTTGCCATTCTTCAAGATGATGAAGAGGACAAGCTCCTTCGAGTGGACCCTGGTGGCAGATGCAGCCTTCGAAGAGCTCAAGTGGTACCTCACGAGCCCGCCCATCATGGTGGCGCCACGCTTCTACGAGCCGTTGGTGCTCTACCTGGCGGCTACCCCACATACGGCCAGTGCCGCGGTCATGGCGGTTCGGGAGGAGCGCGTCAGCACCCAAGGGAGGCTCCACGGGCCCTACTAGCCCCCGGAGCCTTGCGGCGTCCTGATGCGGCTTGAAGCTACGTCGGTATTTCCCCAAAGAGGAATGGATGATGCAGCATAGTGGCGGTAGGTATTTCCCTCAGTGATGAAACCAAGGTTATCGAACCAGTAGGAGAACCAAGCAACACTACATAAATAGCACCTGCACACAAATAACAAATACTCGCAACCCGACGTGTAAAAAGGGGTTGTCAATCCCTTTCGGGCAACGGCGCCAAAAATTGGCAAACGGACGTGAGAGAGTAATAAATATTAATAGATCGAACGCCAAATAAAATAAAGTGCAGCAAGGTATTTTTGTATTTTTGGTTTAATGGATCTGAAAATAAAAGTTCCAAATAAAGAAAAGAGCGAATAGCAAAATAGATCTTGAAAGCAAATATATTGGAAAAGAGACCTGGGGGCCGTAGGTTTCACTAGTGGCTTCTCTCGGGAAAAATAGCAAACGGTGGGTGAACAAATTACTATTGGGAAATTGATAAAACTTCAAATAATCATGATGATATCCAGGCAATGATCATTATATAGGCATCGCGTCCAAGATTAGTAGATCGACTCCTGCCTGCATCTACTACTATTACTCCACACATCGACCGCTATCCAGCATGCATCTAGTGTATTAAGCTCATGGAGAAACGGAGTAATGCAATAAGAACAATGACATGATGTAGACAAGATCTATTTATGTAGAAATAGACCCCATCAATTTATCCTTAGTAGCAACGATACATACGTGTCGGTTCCCCTTCTGTCACTATGATCAAGCACCGTAAGATCGAACCCACTACAAAGCACCTCTTCCCATTGCAAGATAAATAGATCAAGTTGGCCAAAAAAAACCCAAATATCGGAGAAGAAATACGACGCTATAAGCAATCAAGCATATAAGAGATCAAAGAAGACTCAAATAACTTTCATGGATAAAAAGATAGATCTGATCATAAACTCAAAGTTCATCGGATCCCAACAAACACACCGTAAAAAGAGTTACATCATATGGATCTCCAAGAGACCATTGTATTGAGAATCAAACGAGAGAGAGAAAGCCATCTAGCTACTAACTACAGACCCGTAGGTCTACAAAGAACTACTCACGCATCATCGGAGAGGCACCAATGGAAGTGGTGAACCCCTCCATGATGGTGTCTAGATTGGATCTGGTGGTTCTGGACTCTACGGCGGCTGGAATTGATTTTCGTCTACTCCCCTAGGGTTTCTAGAATATTGGGGTATTTATAGAGCAAAGAGGCAGTTCAGGGGGCACCCGAGGTGGGCACCACCCACCAGGGCGCGCCTGGGCCTCCAGGCACGCCCTGGTGGGTTGTGCTCCCCTCGGAGCACCCCCAGGCGCTTCTCCGGCCCACTGGATGACTTCTGGTCCAAAAAAAATCCAAAAAAAGTTTCGCTGCGTTTGGACTCTGTTTGGTATTGATTTCCTGCGATGTAAAAAACATGCAAACAACAGCAACTGGCACTTGGCACTATGTCAATAGGTTAGTACCAAAAAATGATATAAAATGACTATAAAATGATTGTAAAACATCCAAGAATGATAATATAACAGCATGGAACAATCAAAAATTATAGATACGTTGGAGACGTATCAGCATCCCCAAGCTTAATTCCTGCTCGTCGTCGAGTAGGTAAATGATAAAAACAGAATTTTTGATGTGGAATGCTGCCTAACATGTCATCTCATATTCTTTCCTTTATAGCATGGACATTTGGACTTTTATATGATTCAAAGCAATAGTCTAGTTTTGACATGATGACTTAGATACTCAAGCATATCAACAAGCAACTATGTCTTTCAAAATATCAACGCTAAAATAAGTTATCCCTAGCCCATCATGCTCAACCATTGATCCATTCATGAAACACACCCGCATATTAACTACACCCAATGCTCAAGTACGATCATAGTGCCTCCAGTTGGTGCTTTATAAGAGAAGATGGAGACTCAAATTAAAAATAAAAATTGCATAAAGTAAAGAAAGGCCCTTCGCAGAGGGAAGTAGGGATTTGTAGAGGTGCCAGAGCTCAAAGCGAAAAACTTAGAGATAAAAACATTTTGGTAGGTGTGCTTTTCCCGCCAACGAAAACGACTTAGAGTTCCCAACACTTTCCATGCTAGATATATCATAGGCGGTTCCCAAACAGAAAATAAAGTTTATTCCTTTTTCCACCATTTCTTTCACTTTCCATGGCTAGCCGTATCCACGGGTGCCCTCCATACCAACACTTTCCAAGGAATTTATTATTTGACAACATAAAGTAAATTCAGTTTTCATTTCGGCACTGGGCATCCCTAATACCTTTGCCTTACTCTCATGCAATGACAAGTGAATAAACACTCATCGTGAGAATAACACATCTAGCATGGAAAATATTAGCCACCCCTTACCGCCTCGCGAGCGGTACGAACACACAAAAGAGAAGTTTATTTTGAAAATTAGAGATGGCACATATAAATTTGCTTAGAATGGCAAAAGAATACCGCATATAGGTAGATATAGTGGACTCATGTGGAAAAACTGGTTTAAAGGGTTTTGGATGCACAAGTAGTGATCATACTTAGTGCAAAATGAAGGCTAGCAAAAGATTGAGAAGTGACCAACCAAAAAATGAATAATCTCATAAGCGAGCATTAAGCATAATTAACACCGAATAATGCAGTACAAGTAGGATATAATTTCATTGCATAACTATTGACTTTCGTGCTTGCATAGGGAATCACAAACCTTAACACCAATATTCTTACTAAAGCACAATTACTCATCAACATAACTCACATATCACATCATCATATCTCAAAACTATTACAAGGAATCAAGTTTATTTTGTCCAATGATCTTCATGAAAGTTTTTATTATATCCTTCTTGGATATCTATCACTTTGGAACTAATTTTCATGTGTTGCTTTTGATAAGCTCAAACAAATATAAGTGAAGAACATGAGCATAATACTTCTGAAAGATCGTGGATGTCGCCTAGAGGGGTGGTGAATAGGCGCTTGAAATAATTACAGTTTAGGCTTGAACAAATGCGGAATAAACCTAGCGGTTAATTTGTCAAGCACAAAACCTAGAACAACTAGGCTCACCTATGTGCACCAACAACTTATGCTAAGCAAGATAAACAACTAAGTGATAGCAAGATATAAGACAAGAAACAATATGGCTATCACAAAGTAAAGTGCATAAGTAAAGGGCTCGGGTAAAAGATAACCGAGGCATGCGGAGACGACGATGTATCTCGAAGTTCACACCCTTGCGGATGCTAATCTCCGTTTGGAGCGATGTGGAGGCACAATGCTCCCCAAGAAGCCACTAGGGCCACCGTAATCTCCTCACGCCGTCGCACAATGCAAGATGCCGTGATTCCACTAAGGGACCCTTGAGGGCGGTCATCGAACCCGTACACTTTGTCAACCCTTGGGGGCGGTCACCGGAACCCGTCAAATTGCTCGGGGCGATCTCCACAACCTAATTGGAGACCCCAACGCTTGCCCGGAGCTTTACACCACAATGATTAAGCTCCGAACACCAACAACCGTCTAGGGCGCCCAAGCACCCAAGAGGAACAAGCTCAAGGGTACCAAGCACCCAAGAGTAATAAGCTTCTCAACTTGTAACTTCCATGTATCACCGTGGAGAACTCAAATCGATGCACCAAATGCAATGGCAAGGGCACACGGAGTGCCCAAGTCCTTCTCTCCCAAATCCCACCAAAGCAACTAATGCTAGGGAGGGAAATAAGAGGAAGAACAAGAAGAAGAACACCAAGAACTCCAAGATCTAGATCCAAGGGGTTCCCATCACATAGAGGAGAAAGTGATTGGTGGAAAGGTGGATCTAGATCTCTGAGGGAGTCCTGGATTAAGGGGTCCTCGGGCGTCCGGGCTATGTGACATGGGCCGGACTAATGGGCTATGAAGATATAAGGTAGAAGGCCTTTCCCCGTGTCTGGATGGGACTCTCCTTTGCGTGGATGGCAAGATTGGCGTTCGGATGTGTAATTTCCTTCCTCTGTAAACCGACTCTGTACAACCCTAGCCCCCTCCGGTGTCTATATAAACCAGAGGGTTTAGTCCATAGAGGCTATCATAACTACCATAGGCTGGACATCTAGGGTTTAGCCATTATGATCTCGAGGTAGATCAACTCTTGTAACCCCTATACTCATCAAATACAATCAAGCAGGACATAGGGTTTTACCTCCATTAAGAAGGCCCGAACCTGGGTAAACATCGTGTTCCCTTTGTCCCTTGTTACCTTCGATCCTCAGACGCACAGTTCGGGACCCCCTACCCGAGATCAGCCGGTTTTGACACTGACATTGGTGCTTTCATTGAGAGTTCCTCTGTGTCGTTGACGGAAGGATCGATGGCTCGCCTTGTCATCAATGACAACATGACCTCTGGAGGAGCCCTAGTTCCGGGACAGATCCTCCAACTCGGCGGTTTTACTATGGGCGCCCGCTCGGCCGTTAAGCCAAAGGTGGCCCCCCAAATCGCCAAACCTCATCTCCGCATCGGCCTCGAACACTCCGAAAAGATGGATCCAGCAGATGTCTCATCCTTGAACGAACTGCTAGATCGCATCGCCACCCTGGGGGTCATGACAAACTATGATTGGACTGGGCTTAAACCCGATCAGAGGGAAATCAAGTCCCCGCCGATCACCCATCTGGTAGCGGTCGTGGAGGAACAAGCCGAGAATACTTCTCCCCACAAGTTGATAACAAGATATGTTCGGATTTCTGAGCCCTGCGAGCCGGATACCCATCTTCGGGAAGAGACCACAGGTCCTCCAAACATAGAATCAGGCGTTAAGCCCGAAAGTCACCAGGACCTCCTAATCCTGGACTAGTGACCTCGGAGATTCTTCAAACTCCAGATCCAATAGCGGGTCGGGGTTCAGACTTTAGCCCACCCACCCACCACAAGCAATATTCTCCAAGCAATTCAGGTCCTCCAGACGTATGTGACCTAATGTATGTACGACAGCAACCTCAGGAAACGGTCCATCACTTCTAGGCCAGATTCCTCCTTGTTAAAAACAAGATTAAAGATTGCTGTGACAAGGACGCGGTGTTAGTTTTCTGCCGCAACTGTACGGACGAGGGAATTCTTAATGCCCTCAACCGCCGCCGCATACTGCACTTTGTAGATTTGGCACATATAGTACAGAAGTACTGCGCAATGGAAAGCGCCTGGAAAGCCCAGACAGCCCAGTGGGAACCTCTCGCCTTTAAGCAGCCCACTGGACGGGCAAAAAGGATGCACCCTTACGGGGCACCCGATCATCATCTCATTGACAAGAAAATCAAACCTTTCACGGGACATAGAACTGTCCTTGACGAATTACTCGGCAAGCCTTGTCAGATACACACAACGCCGAATACCGAACCAACACATAGCCTTCGGGCATGTTGGGTACTCCGGCAGGTGGCTAAGAGTGGCGAGGCCATCCTCACCAACACCACCCCGGAGAAGCACTCTTCGGAGGATGACGACCTCAATGTCTTTACGGTCTTCGAGACCTTTTCTTTAAATAATCGGGGCAAAAGGGTGCTCTGCGACCTCGCCGAAGTCAACCAAGTAGCCGCACTAAATCCTTGGAACGATATGGCAATAACTTTCACCGCCGACGATGAACCAAGGGCCAGATCAGTCCGAGCACCTGCCGCCTTGGTCTTAAACCCAATTGTAGATGGCTTTCAACTCACCAAGGTGCTCATGGACGGTGGCAGCAGACTAAACCTCATCTACGATGTTCTGGGAAAATTAAACTTGATGTAGTATTCGGCACGCCGGAGACCTACCGGTCTGAAGAGTTGCTCTTCCACGTGGCACCTTTCAATAGCGGATATCATGCCTTGTTGGGGCGAGACGCCTTCACACGCTTCCAAGCCATACCCCATTACGGGTATATGAAGCTCAAAATGCCAGGGCCCAACGGAGTTATCACTATCACCAGTGATCCAGATATAGCGCTCCACACCGAAAACAAAACGACATCCTTGGCCCTCGAGGCCCAATCTGAAGCCCTAGCGGCCGAGGAGCTAACCATGGACAAAGATGATGTAATCCTCGATAAGAGGCCCAAGTCCACTTCTTTCAAACCAGCAGACGAAACAGTAAAATTTCAAGTACACCCGACGGATCCCAACAAGACAGCCTCCATTGGAGCAAAGCTGGATCCAATGATCGACGCCGCACTAAGAGCTTTCCTGCGTGAAAATTGGGATATATTTGCCTGGCACCCTTCGGACATGCCCGGGATCCCACGCAGACGGGCCGAACATAGCCTCAATATTATAAACGGGTTCAAACCAGTCAAGCAAACGCTGCGGCGATTTTCTGAACCCAAACGACAAGCTATGGGGGAGGAGCTAGGTAAACTTCTCTAAGCAGGGTTCATCAGGGAGATCAAGCACTCGGACTGGCTAGCAAATCTGGTCATGGTACCGAAGAAGGATAAATCCTGGCGCCTTTGCGTCGATTTCAAAGACCTCAATAAAGCCAGCCCTAAGGACCCCTTCCAACTGCCCCGCCTTGACCAAATCATTGATGCGACTGCAGGACACGATTCACTGTGTTTCCTCAACACATACTCCGGATACCATCAAATTAAGATGAAGGAGTCCAACCAGCCCGCAACGTCATTCATTACCCCGTATGGGCCTTTCTGCTTCAACACCATGCCGTTCGGACTCAAAAACGCTGGCACCACTTACCAACGCATGATTCAAACATGTCTAGAGAAACAGATTGGCAAGATAGTGGAGGCATACGTAGATGATGTAGTCATCAAGACTAAACATGTCGAGTCATTGGTGGACGATCTACGCCTCACATTCGACAACCTCCGAACATATGACATACGGCTCAATCCGGAAAAATGTGTCTTCGGTGTTCCAGCCGGAAAACTACTCGGGTTCATTGTTTCCAATAGAAGAATCGAAACAAACCCAGCCAAAATCCAAGCCCTGTCACAATTGGCAACACCAACAGACCTAAAGCAGGTCCAAAAACTAGCTGGGTGTGTGGCAGCTTTGAGCCGCTTTATCTCCAGATTGGGAGAAAAAACACTGCCACTTTATCGCCTACTTCGATGAACCGACCACTTTGAGTGGACGGATGCGGCAACAACTGGATTGGAAGAAATCAAAGCTTTGTTAGCAAGTAACCCAATCCTCGCCACACCAAACATCGGTGAACCTATGTTGCTCTACATATCTGCAACCCACCAGGTGGTGAGCGCCGTGCTCGTCGTCGAATGAGAGGAAGAGGGACATAAATTCCCACTCCAAAAACCAGTATGCTATGTATCGGCGGTCCTTACACCATGCAAATCTCGATACCCACACTACCAAAAGATAGCGTATGCGGTCTTCATGGCATCCCGGAAGCTGCGGCACTACTTTCAAGAGTGTTCGATCACGGTGGCATCCGAAGTACCACTCAATGATATCATAAATAATCGGGATGCCACCGGACGCATAGCCAAATGGGCCATCGAGCTCTTACCATTTGAAATAACATACAAACCACGCCAAGCTATTAAATCTCAGGTGTTGGCCGACTTCGTCACCGAATGGACGGAAGCCGAACTCCCTAAAGAATACAGCACATACTCCAACTGGGTAATGTACTTTGACGGCTCTAAAATGTTAGCCGGGTTAGGAGCCGGTGTCATCTTAACTTCCCCTATGGGGGACTCAGTCTGTTATGTATTGCAAATAATGTACACGGACTCCAACAACGCAACCGAATACGAGGCACTACTGCACGGTCTCCGGATAGCTGTTTCTATGGGCATTCAACGCCTAGAGGTGCGTGGGGATTCGAACCTGCAATATCCCAAATAAATGGGATTTCGATGGAAAAGATCCAAAGATGACGGCATACTGCGATGCCGTACTCAAAATATCAGCTCGGTTTGAGGGGCTCGAGTTTCATCATGTCGCTCGAGACAGTAATCAGGCAGCGGACATCCTTGCTCGAATGGGCGCTAAACGCGACCCTGTTCCACCTAACACCTTTGTGGAAAGGCTCTTCAAGCCATCCGTGGTATGGCAGGACGAGAGCGGCAACACCTGTCCGGAGCCGATCATACCCTCAGATGCCGAACACAATTCCGATATCATCAGGGGCTCGGGCACCAAAATGACACCTTCTGCCCATGTAATCATGGCTGTCATTGCTCCATGGACCAAACCCTTCCTGGCCTACCTTAATAGGCGTGAGCTCCCTGAGGACCAGAATGAGGCCTGTCGCATAGTTCGACGCTCGAAAGCCTACAAGGTTCATGAAGGAGAACTCTACAAGAAAAGTACTACTGGAGTTCTTCAAAGATGTATCTCCGAAGAGGAGGGACGGCAGCTCTTGGCTGAAATACATGCTGGTCTCGGTGGCCATCATGCCGCCGCTTGGGCCCTCGTAAGTAAGGCCTTCCGTACAAGTTTCTTTTGGCCTACGGCCCGAGCAGATGCACAAGCTCTTGTATAGCGTTGTGTCGGATGCCAGCTTTTCGCCAATCAAAGTCACATGCTGCCCACCGCCTTAGAAACAATCCCCATTACTTGGCCTTTTGCGGTCTGGGGGCTGGATATGGTCGGACCCCTTAAAGGGGGAAGCCACAAGAAGAAATATTTGCTGGTTATGGTGGACAAATTCACTAAGTGGATAGAGGCCAAACCAGTAAAAACGGCTGAAGCTGGACCGATGGTCGACTTTATATCCGGTGTTGTACACCGTTATGGTGTCCCTCACAGTATCTTTACTGACAATGGCTCTAACTTCACAGCCGATGAGGTGAAAACTTGGTGTGCTAATTTGGGCATCAAGCTCGATTACGCCTCCGTATATCACCCTCAAACAAACAGTCAGGTCGAACGGGCTAATGGCCTGATCATGAGCGGCATCAAACCCAGACTAGTGCGATCCCTACGGGAGTCAGATAAGCACTAGGTTGAGGAACTCGATTCCGTACTCTGGGGGCTGTGGACCACGCCCAATCGCACGACCGAATACACCCCCTTTTTTATGGTGTACGGCGCGGAGGCTATTTTGCCCTGCGATATTATTCATGACTCACCTCGAGTGCGCATGTATGAAGAGAGAGAAGCCGAGCTCGATTGGCAGGACGACTTAGACAGCCTGGAGGAGGAGCGCGATGTTGCAAAAGCCTGTTCCGCATTCTATCAGCAGCAGGCTCGGAGGTACCAAAGCAGAGAAGTGCGGGCCAAGACTTATAATGTCGGCGAACTCGTTTTACGTCTCCCAGAGAAGAAGAAGGACAAGCTCAAACCAAAATGGGAGGGTCCCTTCATTATAGATGAAGTTCTCACAGGAGGAGCCTATCGCCTTCGTAATGCATCCAATAATCGCCTCGAGCCGAATCCATGGAACGCTGCTCGGCTCCGAAGATTCTACGCACGAGTTCGGTCATACTTTTTTCGTTCCTTTTTTCTCTTCTCTTCATTTTGTTTTCTTTTCCTCGTTTTTATACGATTCCCAGGATATGTTCGGATCAACCGAACACTTGGGGGTAAAACATCCTAAAATGCATACACCCCACCATGACTGGGGGCTTCTTTAACCGAAGCTTATTATTATTTCGAGCCTGGAGCTCAAAATATAAATGTCGTTCACTCATATACATCCTTTTTGCCATTATATGCACCTCTATGACTTAAGTTTTGGCCAAGCTAGGTTGCCTTGCTCCTGTGTTTATGCCCTACGTTCCCGATTGTTCGGCTAGGGCGTAAAGGGAGCACCTCTGCGATTGTTACAACCGGGTCACCGGACATGTACCTCAGACGGGTGAAGCCGAAAGCTAGCGTTCTTAAGAGAATAGGTGGTCGGCAATCAAACGACAGATTGTTACATTCTTGTAACTACTCCAAACACTGTGGGATAGTTTTTCCGTATAACAGACCAAAGCCCCGGCACGCATAATTACTGCCTGCCAACCCAAGGAAAGGAACCCTTAATGGAACTATTTTCCTTGGAAGATGTTTCTTACATATGTAATATAACATACATCCTGAACTACAATTTTTTGTCTGTTCGAGCACAATGACTGGGTTGCCTGGTTTCCGGACATAGTGAATGTTTCTTTTCATTCCCAACAGTATCCGGAAACACTCCACCATTTTGGTCCGGTGGTTAAAGCCGAAAGCCTGCGATGACAAAACTTCTTCACATGTTCGGATAAAGGCACAGGTTGATCATAACGTACTCTAATACATTGCATCAAATAGCTATTCCTTATCTATTCCATCTATAAGACTATCTAATCTACAGTCTTCCTGCGAATACTTTGCAGCTATCATTACTTGGTCATACACCAAACTCACTGGAATCTCTTTCCCGTCTGGTCCCTGTGGTCCCACTCGGGCCATATGATTTGGATCTAGCTTGGTAAAACATATTCTCACCATGGCCCAGGCTTCTCGTGTGCCCTCATGGCAGGCGGATGTCTTCCATAGCTCAAACCGGCGCCGGGCACCTTTGAACAGGTTTGCCAAGCCCTCCATACTCTCTGGAGGGGTATCGGATGGCCATAAAGCCTTCACCATACTCTTCATGGCCTTCCGGGCCCGAGCATGTACCACGGACAGCTCCTTTAGCACGTCACCTTGAAATCTGGATACTTCCTCTTCCGGCCTACCAGTTAACAGACCTGCAGCAACAGAGTCATGATATTCCGAATTATGGATTAAACATGAGCACCTAGGGAGGTTCTAAATAAAAGAGGAAGACATACCGAATATGCCGCCCTTCAGTTTTTCATTTTCTCTCTGAGCGGCCGATAACTGAGCCTTCAAGCTCTCTATCTCTTCGGATTGTTTGTCCTTTTCTTCCTTGAGATTTTTCTCCCCAGACGCACTCGTTGCGACCTTTTTCATCTCCGCCAGTTCGGCGGTAATAGCATTCAGCTGCCTTTGGTTTGTTTTCAGCTCCTGGGCTAGCACAGTGTTCCTTTCTTTAAGGACCTGTAGGGTATATCGATCCATAAATCGGTTTGCCTCACCTATTCAAGTCTCGGGGCCTACTGGCATATGACTATCTAAAATTGCATAAACACTTACATGTATGTCCTTTGAGAACAACTGAGTGACTCCGGCAAGTCCGTCTCGAGCGGCTCGGATATATGCATCCACCGTGCTGAGTGTGGTAAACTCTTGCTCAGAAAAAGCCGGGGCACGCATGGCTTCCTTTAATCGACGGTGATTCATCACGCTCTCCACTTCGGAATTCATGACAGATACGTCGTCCGAATCCTCATTAGGGTTCGGATCTGGCATCTCCTCGGTTCTCGTCCTAGTTGGCAAGTCCGGCGCCGGATTGGCGGACATTCGGCTAGCAGGGCATTTTCCCACTGTCTGCCGCGTGTTTCTCCTGACATCAAAGATAAGAAGGAGACCTTAAGCAATCTGGACTCATGCCTGGGCATGTATTAAGCAGACATACCTCTTGGAAGACTGTGGGGTTTCTGCAGCACTCCTGGTTCCCTTTTGTTTTGAACGGCTGCCCTGTGTAGGGGCCGCCCTCGAGGAGGTATGGTCTGCCGAACGCCGATCCTGTTAAAAGTTTGGAACGGTATAATAAGCAAACGTGCAGATAAGGATTTCCTTTCAAGAGCCCTCTGAAAACTTACGATGCAGAAGGGATAGAGGCGGGGGTAGCCGGTGGTGATAGCCACTCTTAAGCCGTCAAGGCTCGCTTGATAGAATACCCCATCATCGAACTCTATGTATATGTCCGGATCCTCATGAAAGCCAGAGTCTCCATCGCGGCAATGATCCTCTGGCTGTGGAGTGGGACAGTGGACGTCCTCGATCATTTTCCTCCATGACTGTTTTTGATAACAAAGGGCAAAGTTGGTTAGTATCTGTGATAGCAATAAGGCAGCGCAGACAGTCGAAATCTTACCCATTCTACGGGGTTGTACATGGAATAGCCATCCCGGCAGTTTAAGCAGAGGAAGTCTTCTTTCTCACCCTTATACATATCGGCCAAAATTGTGGCCAGTTCGGCAGGGGTATCCGGACCCCTCCGTCTGTAACGGGCAGCACATCTTCTCCATTATAACACCATAAGGGAGTTACTCTGGATTGGAGAGGCTGGACGCACCTCTTTATTGCAATAGCCATGACCTCGACTATCGAGAGCTTGGTATGGGCTAGTAACCTGATCATGTTAACCAACCTTTTTATTTCCGCACTGTCTTCCTCCTTGGGACTGCGGGGACGCCAGTTGAAATGCTTCTTTAAAGGAGCACTGGAAAATTTGGGAAGGCCGCGCCGAACTGGGTCCGGCAGTGGGACGTCATCCATATAAAACCATTCCGAAGACCACTCTGGGTATACCTCCTTGGGAGTTCCTATGAGGTATCCGGATCCGGCTATACGACATACTTCGGCACCGCCCACTTCAAAAATAGAGCCTCCCTGATGGCGGGGAATAAGGCAAAAGAACTTCCTCCATAGTTCAAAATGGGCCTCGATGCCTAACAACAGTCCGCAGAGGGCAACAAAACCTGAGATGTGCAGAATCGAACCTGGGGTAAGGTTGTGCAGTTGGATGCCGTAAAATTCTAATAGGCCCCTGAGAAAGGGGTGGATTGGAAATCCTAGGCCCCGCAGTAGAAAGGGGATGAAGCACACCCTCTCCTCCTTGTTGGGGTTGGGGAAATTCTCAGCCATCACATCATTGCCAATTGAAGCCAATCCCGCTCGAACAGGGACTAGATCCATGAGGGGAAGGTAGCCCTGCGTCTGGAGTCAACTCAGCTGAAGATGAGGCACGGAACAGCTCTGCCAATCACCCTCTTGAGGGCCATGAGGGCGCGAAGATGAACCTGGAGCACTGGCCATGCTGGAAAGCTTTGTTCGCAGTTAATCTTGACGGTCTATCTTTTGCGCGATATGAGATGGCATTTGGGGATCTAGCTCTCCTTATATAGATGCCATCCGAGCGTGGTGAGGGGCTTATTTGCAAAAAATCACAGACCATTCGTATTCACCCGGTGCACGGAAATCGAAGCGACCACAGAAAGGGATCATAAAGGCAGCACATCGAGGTCAGAGCCGGACTGTCGTCAATCCGAAGTACAAATGAAGAACCCGCCTTGCAAAGCCGAAGACATAAGCCGGATACTACGTCGTTGTTGAAGGCAAGTTTGGGGGCTACTGAGGGAGTCCTGGATTAAGGGGTCCTCAGGCGTCCGGGCTATGTGACATGGGCCAGACTGATGGGCCGTGAAGATATAAGGTAGAAGGCCTTTCCCCGTGTCTGGATGGGGCTCTCCTTTGCGTGGATGGCAAGATTGGCATCCGGATGTGTAATTTCCTTCCTCTATAAACCGACTCTGTACAACCCTAGCCCCCTCCGGTGTCTATATAAACCGGAGGGTTTAGTCCGTAGAGGCTGTCATAACTCCCATAGGCTAGACATCTAGGGTTTAGCCATTACGATCTCGAGGTAGATCAACTCTTGTAACCCCTATACTCATCAAATACAGTCAAGCAGGATGTAGGGTTTTACCTCCATTAAGAGGGCCCAAACCTGGGTAAACATCGTGTTCCCTTTGTCCCTTGTTACCTTTGATCCTCAGACGCACAGTTCGGGACCCCCTACCTGAGATCAGCCGGTTTTGACACCGACAATCTCCTCTCTCTTTTCCCCCAAAAACTAGCAAGAATCCATGGAGGGATTGAGAGATAGCAAGCTCGAAGAAGGTCAACAATGGGGGAAGAACACGAGCTCCAAGGATTAGGTTCATTGGGGAAGAAGACCCCCTTTTATAGGTGGGAAAAAATCCAACCGTTATGCTCACAGCCCGCACAGAGCGGTACTACAGCTCATGGGAGCGGTACTACCGCTAGGGTGGTGGAAGCCCTTTGAAAAACAACAGCGAGGAGGCAAAAGGCCGGTAGAACCGCCGGAGCGGTACTACCGCTCGTCCTCACGGTACTACCGCTAGGGGTAGCGGTACTACCGCTAAGGGTAGCGGTACTACTGCTTGCGAGCGGTACTAAAAAAATACATCCGTGCCTACCACCGCTGGACTTAAGACGAGTTTTTGGTCCGGAGCGGAAGTAGCCACGGAAGTAGCCATGGTAGTACCGCTCCAAGCGGTAGTACTTCTCCCAAGAGCGGTAATAAAAAATTACATCCCCTCCAAGCGGTAGTACCGCTCCCATGAGCGGTAGTACCGCTGCAGCGTTTTTAAGGACACCAAAACTGACACAACTTCTACAAATGGACTCAGAATTCAATGAAACCAAGTTTGTTGGAAAGCTAGCGACAAGGGCTAACACAATATTGATAGAAATAACAATAAGAAGGAAATTAGAAAAGGCCCATAAGAAAATGGTGAGAACCCTTCCTCGAATAAGACCGGTAAAACCTCCAACACTGAAAACGCAATAAAAGAAGCATGTGAACTCCGTTTTCGATGAACTCGAGCTTGTCGTCAAGATGACCATAAGCTCGAAGACTCACAAAGAGAACCAAACAAGAACCAAGAAAGATGATGCAAGGATGCAATGGTTTGAGCTCTCTACGAACAATACAATCAAGCTACTCATCGTGAGCCCCCCTTGATAGTACAGCAATCGATCCTATAACCCGGTCTCCCAACTACCACCATGAGACCGGTAAAAAAGAAAACCTATCAAGGGCAAACCTTTGCCTTGCACATAGTCCACTTGAACTAGATGATGACGATCTTGTCCTCCTCAAGATGGACCACCTATCTTGATTGCGTTGGCTCGATGACGACTAGTTGATTGCTCCCCCATACTCCACTATGGGTGAGCCACTCTTAGACACATCTTCACAAGTCCATTTACACCACAATGGACGGCAAGCTTCAAGGATGATCTCTTCGTGATGCTCCACTTGAACTTGCACACCGCAATCTTGATGGCGATCACCACTTGATGTCATCCTCCATGGGTTGTATGAGATCTTCCTCTTGATGCAAACCCATGGACACGTACCTAACCCCACATAGAACTCTCACATAGACCATGGGTTAGTACACAAAGCGTAATGGATAATGCTTACCATACCATGGGATCACTTGATCCCTCTCGGTACATCTTCTATGCTTTGTGAGTTGATCAACTTGGTTCACTCTTGACTTAGACTTGATCAACCTTGAATCTTTCCAACTCTCTTCATTTGGATGATGTCTTGAATGTAAACATGAATGATCACACACTCTTCTTCTTCAAGACATGCTAGCAATAAGCTCAACACTCACATGACCAATATTTGGATAATTCCTTAATAGCACCTTGGTCAACTCGTAAACTCCTTGAAACCAACACATGGACTTCAAGAAAAGCCTATGGACAAATCCTTCAAATATAACTCAATGCAACCATTAGTCCATAGAGAATGTCATCAATTACCAAAACCACACATGGGGGTACCGCATGTCCTTTCAACTTCTTTCTCTCAAATTAATTTAAGTGAAGCAAGAGAGAATTTCCTTAAAAATTTACTAACTCCCAAATAAATCTAAGTGAAGCATGAGAGCATTTCTTCAAAAATACTAAAGCACGCCGTGCTCAAAAAGATATAAGTGAAGCACTAGAGCAAATCCATAGCTCATAAAAATTTAAGTGAAGCATAGAGAGCAATTCTAACAAGTCATGTCATAATTTTGGCTCTCTCAAATAGATGTGTCCAGCAAGGATTCATAACTTAGAACATAAACCAAAACATGCAAAGACTCATATCATACAAGACGCTCCAAGCAAAACTCATAGTATGTGACGAATAAAAATATAGCTTCGAGTAAAATACCGATGGTCGTTAGAAGAAAGAGGGGATGCCACTCGGGGCATCCCCAAACTTAGTTGCTTGCTTCTCTTTGGATAATATCTTGGGATGCCATGGGCATCCCCAAGATTAGGCTCTTCTTACTCCTTATTCCTTCACCCATAGTAAGATAACCCAAAACTTGAAAACTTCAATCACACAAAACTCAACAAAACCTTCGTGAGATCCGTTAGTGTAAGAAAGCAAATCACTACTATAAGTACTGTAGCAAACCAATATATATTTTGTTTTTGCATTATATCTACTGTATTCAAACTTTTCTATGGCAAAAACTCATCAAAGAAAACCATAGAATCATCAAAACAAGCACACAACACAAAGAGAACAGAATCTGTCAAAAACAGAACAGTCTGTAGCAATCTGGATATTTCGAATACTTCTAAAACTCCAAAAATTCTGAAAAACATGGAAAACATAGGAAATTTGTATATCAATCTTGTGTAAAAAATTCAGAATTTTTCATCTCTTCTGTGAATTTTCAAAATTGTTTTACTGGACGCAAAAGTTTCTGTTTTCCAACAAGATCAAATCAACTATCACCCAACATAATCCTAAAGGCTTTACTTGGCACAAACACTAATTAAAACACAAAAACACAATTATAACAGTAGCATAATTGTGCAAACACTCAAGAACAGAAAGTAAAAAGCAAAAAATAAATTTTATTCATTGGGTTGCCTCCCAACAAGCGCTATTGTTTTATGCCCCTAGCTAGGCATAATGTTTTGTTGATGCTCACATGAAAGATAATAATTGAAACACAAAGAGAGCATCATAGAACATGTGACAAACACATTTAAGTCTAACATACTTCCTATGTATAGGAATTTTATAGGAAAACAAATTGGCAAGACAAGCAAGATCTAGCATATGCAAGGAAGAAGAAAGAAACAATAGCAATCTCAACATGAAGAGAGGTAATTTAGTGACATGAAGATTTCCACAATCATATATTCCTCTCTCATAATAATTACATGTAGGATCATAATCAAATTCAACAATATATCTATCATATAAAATTTTCTTTCCATGATCCACATGCATAAAATTCTTATAGTCTTCCAAAATAGTGGGATTAACATCAACTAAAGTCATGACCCCTCCAAGCCCACTTTTATCAAAAATTTCATAATATTGAACACTATCCAAATATGTGGGATTATTTTTACCTAAAGTTGACACTCTTGCAAACCCACTTTCAATATTATTGCAAACATTATTATCAATAACATACTCATCATGAGGCTTAAATAAATTTTCAAGATCATAAGAAGAATCACCCCAATCATGATCATTGCAATAAGTAGTAGACATATCAAAACAAGCATCCCCAAGCTTGGGGTTTTGCATATCACTAACACAATTGACATTAATAGAATTTATAGTAAAATCATTACAATCATGCTTTTCATTCAAGGAGCTATCAAGAATTACTTCATGAATTTCTTCGTTTAACACTTCATCACATTTTTCAGATTCATAAATCTCAAGCAAAACTTCATAAAGATAATCTAGTGAATTCAATTCACTAACAATTGGTTCGTCATAATTGGATCTTTTAAAAAGATTAGCAAGTGGATGAGGATCCATATCAGTAGATTTTTAGCAAGCAAATATAAGACACATGGCAACACAAGCAAACAAGAGATCTGACGAGAAAACGGCGAACGAAAAAGAGGGCGAATAAAACGGCAAATTTTGGTGAAGTGGGGGAGATGAAAACGAGAGGCAAATGGCAAATAATGTAAATTGCAAGGAGATCAGATTTGTGATTAGGAACCTGGTAGATGTTGATGATGTCTCCCCGGCAACGGCGCCAGAAATTCCTTTTGATGTGGCTTGAAGCTACGTCGGTATTTCCCCAAAGAGGAAGGGATGATGCAGCGCAGTGGCGGTATTTATTTCCCTCAGTGATGAAACCAAGGTTATCGAACCAGTAGGAGAACCAAGCAACACTATGTAAACAACACCTGCACACAAATAACAAATACTCGCAACCCGACATGTAAAAAGGGGTTGTCAATCCCTTTCGGGCAACGGCGCCAAAAATTGGCAAACGGACGTGAGAGAGTAATAAATATTGATAGATCGAACGCCAAATAAAATAAAGTACAGCAAGGTATTTTTGTATTTTAATGGATCTGAAAATAAAAGTTGCAAATAAAGAAAAGAGCGAATAGCAAAATAGATCTTGAAAACAAATATATTGGAAAAGAGACCCGGGGCCGTAGGTTTCACTAGTGGCTTCTCTCGGGAAAAATAGCAAACGGTGGGTGAACAAATTACTGTTGGGCAATTGATAAAACTTCAAATAATCATGATGATATCCAGGCAATGATCATTATATAGGCATCACGTCCAAGATTAGTAGACCGACTCTTGCCTGCATCTACTACTATTACTCCACACATCGACCGCTGTCCAGCATGCATCTAGTGTATTAAGTTCATGGAGAAACGGAGTAATGCAATAAGAACGATGACATGATGTAGACAAGATCTATTTATGTAGAAATAGACCCCATCGTTTTATCCTTAGTAGCAACGATACATACGTGCCGGTTGCCCTTCTGTCACTGGGATCAAGCACCGTAAGATCGAACCCACTACAAAGCACATCTTCCCATTGCAAGATAAATAGATCAAGTTGGCCAAACAAAACCCAAATATTGGAGAAGAAATACGAGGCTATAAGCAATCATGCATATAAGAGATCAAAGAAGACTCAAATAACTTTCATGGATAAAAAGATAGATCTGATCATAAACTCAAAGTTCATCGGATCCCAACAAACACACCGCAAAAAGAGTTACATCATATGGATCTCCAAGAGACCATTGTATTGAGAATCAAACGAGAGAGAGAAAGCCATCTAGCTACTAACTACGGACCCATAGGTCTACAAAGAACTACTCACGCATCATCGGAGAGGCACCAATGGAAGTGGTGAACCCCTCCATGATGGTATCTAGATTGGATCTGGTGGTTCTAGACTCTGCGGCGGCTGAAATTGATTTTCGTCTACTCCCCTAGGGTTTTTGGAATATTGGGATATTTATAGAGCAAAGAGGCAGTTCGGGGGGCACCCGAGGGGGGCACAACCCACCAGGGCGCGCCTGGGCCTCCAGGCGCACCCTGGTGGGTTGTGCTCCCCTCGGAGCACCCCCCAGGCGCTTCTCCGGCCCACTGGATGTCTTCTGGTCCAAAAAAAAAATCCACAAAAAGTTTCGCTGCGTTTGGACTCCGTTTGGTATTGATTTCCTGCGATGTAAAAAACATGCAAAAAACAGCAACTGGCACTTGGCACTATGTCAATAGGTTAGTACCAAAAAATGGTATAAAATGACTATAAAATGATTGTAAAACATCCAAGAATAATAATATAACAGCATGGAACAATAAAAAATTATAGATACGTTGGAGACGTATCACCTCCCAATGCTACAAGATGGCGCCCCTGAGCTCTCCGCGCCTCCCGTGCTTCATGAGGCTCCCGGGCACCGCGCACCCCCTCAGGAACAGGCCATCACCAAGACCACGCGCCTCGTCGAGCACCCTATGTACTTCGTCAGCACAGTGCTAAGGGACATGCACGCTACCCTATGCAGCAAAAGCTCCTTCTCCCGCTCCTAGTCGCCTCCAGGAAGCTGCGCCATTACTTCCAAGGCCACCCCATCAAGGTCATTTCCGTGCACCCCCTGGAGAAGGTGCTCCGCAGCCCTAACACCGACGGCAGAGTCACCGAGTGGAACATCGAGCTGCATGCCTTCCAGCTGGAGTTCTGTACCACTAGGATCATCAAGGGGGCGGCCCTCGCCGACTTTATGGCAGAATGGATGGATACCTACGAGGAGGAGCCTCGCAAGGACAAGCCCCTCTTTCCTGGGGATGACGTGCCCACTGGTTGGGTCATGCACTTTGACGGCACCTTCTCCTGGCAGGGCGCGAGGGCCGGGGTCGTGCTCGTTTCCCCGGTGGAAGACAAGCTTTAATACGCCGTCCAGCATGGTGAAAAGGTCTCCATCAACATCGCAGAGTATGAGGGCCTGATCTCTGGCCTCAAGGCCGCCACCGCCTTGGGAATCAAGCGCCTCACCATCAAGGGCGATTGGCAGCTCCTCGTCAACTTCCCCTATAAAAAGTACAAGCCAAAAGACGAGCACATGGCGGCATATCTAGCGGACGTACGTAAACTCGAGAAGCATTTTCTGGGTTTGGAATTACAGCATGTCCCATGCGGTGTTAACAAGGAAGCCGACGACATCGCCAAGCGAGTGTCCCACCGCGAGCCCCAAAGCCCTAGCGTCTTCGAAGAGAGGCTCTTCGGGCCTTCAGCTGCACCCTCAGTTGTTGGCACAACGCTGCTCCTTGAGGAGGCCCCGCCCGTGCCATCCACAGGCGCGCTGTCCTGTGGCCCGACCTCAGGGGCCCGCCTGCTGCTGGCATTGGAGCCTCAAGCAGACAGTTGGGTCGAGGAGTTTAAGGCCTACCTGCTCCATGGCACACTTCAGGAAGAAGATGCGAAAGCAGAGTGCGTGGCTCGACAGCCATTGCTTACTGCTTACAAGATGACGAGTTGTACCACAAACACCCCAACGGCTTCTCGTTGTGGTGCATTTCAGAAGAGCAAGGGCGCGAGTTACTAGCCAACATCCATGGGGGGGATTGTCGGCACCACTCCTCGTCGCGCACCCTCATGGGCAAGGTGTTCCGTAGTGGGTTTTACTCGCCTACAATGCTCCGCGACGCTGCCGAGCTGGTCTAATCCTGCGAAGCCTGCTAGTTCCATGCCAAGAAAATCCATCAGCCCACGCAAGGGCTCAAGAAAATCCCACTCTCATGGCCCTTCGCGGTATGGGAGCTCGACATACTAGGCCCATTCCCTCGCGCGACCGGCGGCTACCGCTACCTCTACGCCGTCATCGACAAGTTCACCAAGTGGGCATAGGTGGAGCCGGTGTGCAGCATCCCGGCAGGCTCAGCCGTCAAGTTCATCAAGGGCCTCGTGAGCCGATTCGGCGTGCCCAACCATATCATCACTAACAATGGCTCCCAGTTTATGAGCAGTCTCTTCAGGTTATATTGCGCTAACCTTGTAACGCAGATATGCTACGCTTTTGTGGCACACCCACCAAGCAACGGCCAGGCCAAGCATGCCAATGCTGAGGTCCTCAAGGGCCTCAAGACTAGGAGCTTCAAGAAGAAGCTTGAGGCATGCGGCAAGGGCTGGCTGGACGAGCTGCAGTCCGTGCTGTGGTCCATCCGCACCACCACGACTAAGTCCACCGGCGAGACCCCCTTCTTCCTCATCTATGGGGCCGAGGAGGTCCTCCCCTCGGTGCTCAAGCATGTTCCCCGCGAGTCCTGGCATTTGACGAGGCACGTCAGGACGACTTGCGGGAAGCCGATCTTGTGCTCCTCGAGGAGGCCCGCCGCCGGGCTGCCCTTCGCGCCGCGAGATACCAGCAGGCCTTGCGGCGCTGCCACAGCCGCAACATCCGCCCTCGCACTCTTGAGCTCGGGGATCTCGTCCTGCGGCGAATCCTCTCCAGGGAGGGCCTCCACAAGCTCTCGCCCATGTGGGAAGGCCCTTTAAGGGTCGCCCATGTCTCTAGGGCAGGCGCTGCACGCCTGGAGACGGAGGATGGAGTTCCTATGCAGAACGCCTAGAACATCCAGCACCTCCGCAAGTTCTACCCGTGACCCTCTCACGTAAGAATGAGGTCGGGCTGTACAAGCCCCAGAGCTTTCCTGTGCACCGCCCCACAGCCTCCCAGGAGCTCTCACCCACGCCCAAGTGGAAGCCCCATGCTCCACCCTGGCGGAATGGTTGAATTGCAACCATGCCCACGCCCAAGTTGAAGCCCCATGCTCCGCATTGGCTGAACAATCGAACAACGATCATGCCCACGCTCAAGTGGAAGCCCAATGCTCCACGCTGGCGGGACCATCAATGAAGGTGCTGGACGCGGTAGTCGTTTTCCTTTATGCTTGTAAACAAGTTTGTGGCTTCTCTAAGTAAAGATTGTGGTTTTTGCGTCTTCTCTAAGAAAGGAATTTGGTTTTCTTTGCGGCGTTTTGTTGGATTTCATTCTTTTTCGCGAGTCACGCGTGCTCGGGAACTCTCTCATGAGCCTCACGCAAGCGGGGCTGGGCATGGGGCTTATGCTTGGGTCAGTCCCAGTAGCATTAAGAGCCCAAATAGCCGGGCTCTGGGCCGCGGGCATGCTCCCCCGTGCACCACCCCACCAAGGCCTTGGTATCTAATCACATGAGCGAGCCGACGAGCACGCGCTGCCCCCCCCCCTTCCCCGCCCGAGCTTTTCGCCTCAGGAGCACTCGTAAGCCTTGGCGCTCTCACCTCATGGCCTTGCTCAAGCATCACGACCTGGCATACCAGTGACGGTCGAGCCCCTCTTGGTGTTGTGTTCTAATGACATAGAGCACGTAAGCAAGTGTGAAGGAAAAACAAGCCCCATGAGAACACAAATGTTGTTTGATACATCATTAAGGATTCCAGCACAATGTTCCTCACGCCTCCATGGGGTCACAATGAAGTATCAGCAGGTAAGAAAAGGGGGCAACCTAAGGAGACGCGTCACCGCTGCCGTCACCATCGTCGCTCTCATGTTCGTCGGCCCCGCACCGGTCTTCGCGACTGTCAGGGGTGAACCGTGCGCTCAACGCATCCACGTGGTCCTCCACCCATTCCCCAAGGGCATCGCCGATCACTTTAGGGACGGGGGCTATCACAGCCTCGAAGTCAAAGCAGGGGTTAGAGCAAAAGAGATTGTTGAAGACATGCCTTGACGCCTAGGCAAGGAGGTCTTGACTTTCCTCTTCAACAAGTTTACCCACCTTCTTCGCGCCCCCTTTGAGCCGCTCCATGACCTTGGTCAAATAGTCGAGGTAGCTGGCATCATCTGGCACGAGCTGGCTGGAAACGTCCTCCTTGCAGATGGAGCCCAGGGCACGACGAGCCCTCAGCTCGAGGTCCTGGAACATCTTGGAGCGCGTGTGCTGCAATCCCCGAGCCCGATTTGCTTCATCCGCCATCCATTCCACGAGGGACTTAACACCCCCACCTGCTCTAGAAGCGATGCCAGCTTGGCTTCGGCGACGGCTTGAGCTCCCAGTGCAGTTTTTCACCGCTCGTCTGCTTCAGCTAGCCTCTTCTTGAGGTCGTCTATCTCGCCCCTTAGCTCCCCATGCCGGGCACAGAAGCGGGTTTCTTGAAGCTTTAACTTTTTGCGGTGCTCCTTGATGAGCGCCTGGCGGGTTTTCGTGATCTTCTCGTTGGCCTCCATATAGATTGCCATTTCCTTGGATGCCAGGGAGGCGTTGGCCTTCTCCCCACGTTGAGCTAGAGAAGCTTGAGCAGGCGGTCCAGCACCTCCAGCCGCTCGTGCTCCAGACTCTGCTCGGATGACGTCAGTGCATGCTCCTGCAATGGTTCCCGAGGGAGGAAGGACCCACCTGGGTTTCCTCTTTCATGCTAAGGGAGCAAGGGCAGCGCGCCGGTTCCCAAAGCAATCCCCAAAGGTTGCCCCTTTGCTGTAAGAAGACCAGGATAGAGGGCTCGCCAGGATGGAGGTCATCACCGAGCCCACCGGCGCGTCATGGCAGGAAACTTTAGCAGCGAAGACCACCTTTAGTCAGGATAAGCTATACTGATGTCTCCCTTCAAAATTGGTCATTGTGGCAACCCTTCCCGCCGAGTGTTTTCGGGGGAAGAGGACCAACGCCAGTATAAATATAGCTAGGGCAGCACCTTAGAAGGGATCGATTCTACAAGCCTCCCGAGGCCACTGTCCCTTGTAGTCTCATACTAGTCCTCCCTCGCGAGGCAATCAACACACAAAGCAGGAGTAGGGTCTTACACCGCAAGGTAGCCTGAACCTGGGTAAACTGTCATGTCTGTTGTTCTTCTTCCCTCTAGCTAAAGCACACCGGAGCATCGCCGTGAGATAGTGAGCAGTGAGGCCTGGCTTAGCGAGGTTTTGCGAGCACACCCCAGAGATTGAACCTTCCTTGGGTCCCCGGAGCCCTGACTCTGACAAAGACCAAGGAAGAATTTCAATTCTCGCATCATGGACACACTGGTACAGCGAGGTGCTATACACACGGTTTTTAACCCCTTTCCGCGACGGCATTTTGAACCGTCGCCAAGTGAGTGACTGCGATAGGGGGGTCCTTCCCACATGGCCCAGAAACCGTCGGGGATATGGAGCCATCATCCAGAGGCCTTGCAAAATGTAATCGTATGCGATGCAGCACACACTAAATTCTTTCGCACGTGTGGGATCGGTGATTAAACGTTTCTAATGACACAGTGAAACCAAACGGTGTGTAGTAATGAACTATTTGGGAAACAGTATGTAAGGCACACGGGCCAACATATGAACTATGTGTGATATGTGCCCCATCGCACACGAGTTTTCTAAGAACCCGTCTACCATGCAAGACTCCATCGCACACATTTCCCAACAATTACCGTGTGCGATAATGTTTTATCACAAACGGTTCAGGAGCCACTTCGCACACATACAAGTGATGCAGACCGTTTGTGATTTGTTGTGTATCACCGACGGTTATGGCAAGAGTGATGTGTGCTTTTCATTTGGGATCCCACACGTTTCCTGAAAAATTTATGACTGGGATTGTATTTTACACTGGGCACGGTTTACTCCGAGCTCTCGTGTGCGATAACGTGATACCACAAACGGTTCTGGAGCCCCTACACACACATAGTAGTGCTGCAAATCGTTTGCGATCTGCTGTGTATCACCGACAGTTCCTCTATGATTGACGTATGCTTTCCGACGTGGATCGCACACACTCATTTAGTTGAACCGTGTGCGGAGAAATTGCCAGGTTAAAACAAAAATATTCCATTTGAATCGGCATGCAAAAAGCAAATTCGCCACTATATTCAATTGAACAAATAGTGTCCACAGGAAGAACATTCATCAGATTTCGCAACAATTGCAATTGAACATACGGTAGCTAAATTCCACTGATTTGTCGTCACATATATGCATTACATAATTAATCATAATGTACGAAATATGAAGACCTCATCCGATGGAAAACAATGGATCCATGCGTATATGTTTAGCGGCTAGCTCTTACTCAATGTTTCAGGAGAAGGCATGCTGAAATCTTCATTATCACCAGTGGGTTTGATGTATTGATTCAGGAAGAAGTCGCTGATAAATCTCCAAACCACCAGCAATTCACCAGCGGGGAGCGGTTCAAGGATCCTCGGTTCTAAGATGGGCTGCAGTATTTTTAAGATCAGAATGTGCCATATGAGTGGAGTAGAAGATATTAATTAAGATAGACTTACTGGTACTAATTCGCGAGCATCTTCACAACTATCAGTAGATTTGCAGATGGAGATCATGTGTCTGCAAACATAGTATCCACAAAGGTTGGTCCCTGCTTGTTGCTGAGGACACTGAAATTTTTTGTACAGAATTAGTCATGTATTTGTCCTGTTAGGAACAACCTAACCGGTGTTAGATGTTTTTTTCTTTGGACAAAAATAGAAAGATGTTTATTTAGAAGCTTGAACATTTAACTATCGTAAAAAAAGATATTTGCAGACTATTGGATAAATTTTCCGAAAATAATGGATTTTGGTGTGTTACCGGAGAAACAATCTCGTGCTGCAGAGGTAGTTCCCTCTTGAACAGGTTCCCTGGTTTAGTTTTCCACAATGCGAGCACACTGCAAATGAAGATGAATTTTGACAACATCAATTATTGAACCAGATATGAATGCAAATTAATTTCAACATCATAGAATTCAATACCTATCCATGAATTGCTGAAGATGTATAGTCAAAAAAATTGCTGAATATGCGTCAGATCCTGAGCATTTGTTGACTCTTTGAGAGAATCCATGTAGTAAATTGTGTTCTTGTTTGGAACAATGAATACCAATATCCAGTGATTGCTACATATTAAGAAAGCCATGAACTTACGAATTATGTCGAAATCTGAAAGACAATCAGTGTATGCGTGGTTGTTTACTTGACCTACCGTTCATGATATGGCCAGAGAAATGATTTTGCATGGGACATGTTTTTGAAGATACGGATGACCGTGTTAATGGCCCAGTCCCGTAGGTCCTTACCATCTAATGTTGTGCCATTTGCTAATGCAGGATCTATGAAATACACACTCTTCCTTTTTCTTCTCTGCGCGTTCAATCCCCTGAGAGGAATAATATGCAGTTAGCTTTTTAACATTTACAGCCTTGTATGGACAAGTTGATCAGAGTTTGTTAAGTACTTACAAAATCAGACATCTAACAAGAGTGGCATCGAGCTCGTTGAAGTTGAAGAAGAGATGTAAGTCCTCGAAACCCACACTAATGGAACCAACATCGTGTCAAAAATGAACTCTGTTGTAGTGGACTAGCAGAACATGATGACCTGCTGACATTTGATCCATGCAATATTTATGTAACTCGCGGCAACTGGAGCTGCACTCATCAAAGTATTCGCCAAGAAATGGCTGGCCATGGACGTAATTGCGTGCTTCAAGTACGTCTGCTTTATTTTTAGCAAGCTACAAAGCTATTTCTTCATCATCCATGCCGTCAGAAATAATATTACTCCCCGATTCGAACAACTTGCTGTTAATTTGGTTCTGGGCGATGAGTGCTTTAAGTAAGAGGCAATCATTCTCTTTCCTCTTCGCTCTCCCGGCGCGCTTCCTCATGGGTGCAACCTTTTTGGCCGCTTCCTTCTTGGTACTTGAAGCACTTCTGGTAGAACGTCTGGTTGGCTGAAAGATAGACTGCCGAGCAGACGGTGAAGCTTCGACGGACAGCTTAGCAGACGGTTTAGCTTTGCCGGACCGCTGAGCTGGCGGTGCTGCTGTGACGGACTACTGGGCTGGAGGAGCAGAGGCATCGGACTGCTGACCATGCATTGAAGCTATGTCAGGTTTCTACGCAGGTGGTGCCAACTTGTCGGTGTGTTGAGGAGGCCATGCCAACGCGTTAGTTTGCTGAGCAGAAAGTGCTAATGCATTAGTATGCTGATCACGCGGCTGCGGACCGACGGACTGATGAGCAGTCAGTTCTGGACCTACAGACTGCTTAGCAGGCGGTTCCAAAGCATCAGACTGCTTAGCAGTCCATTCCACCAGGTTGGTCTGTTGAGCATGTGCTGCAGTTGGGTCTCCCCCCGCTGCTTCAGTGGCCGGCATCTGAACCGGTGGTGCGTCTTCAGCAGTTGTAGGCATTTCCACTGGCTGCTCTGGGCGGATGATGACATGGCTTGTACGGCACAAAGTCGGGCCGGCTGATCACAGGTTGATGCATCAGCCATCGGATTACGAGTATTAGGTTCTTTGGGGGAAGCACGCGAGAGCTGCTGTGGCGAGGAGAGCGTCACCGGTTGAGGGGCGACATTAGTTGCTCTTGGCGGGGCTTCAGGGATCTCATCCATGAACTCTATTTCCTTTTCGTTGCCACTGGATGTGATGTAACAGTGTTTCTCCCAAGGTCCTTTGCTCATCAAATTCTCCTAGGACATTCGTCAGGGTAAATTCATTGAATCTAGGCTTTACTTCAGTCACGTAGCACTTCACACAGCCCGGCTTCAATGGCACATTGTCCAACAAGAGGCCCTCTTCCAAGAAGGGTGGGCAAACCCAGGCTGTTGCACATTTTAATGTACCTTCATAATGTGTAAGCACGCCCTTCAGTCTGTCTTTCATTCCAGAGTAGCTGCAGTCTCAGTGTCGCTGGGGTCAGCTGATGCACATCTACTCTTGTGCGGTGTTGTCGTGCAATAACCAACATCCTCCATGCCCGCCTCCCCTCCCATATGCTAGCTATCTGTCAGTGTTAGAGTCTTCTGCATCATCATTGACACCTCAATATCCTTTCGAACAGCCGGATACATGTCCTTCCTCAACCTTTCATACAATTCATTCTGCTTCATTTCACTCCTCGCTTTTTTCATGCTGAGCCTCTCTTCTCTGCTGAGTGTGAAAGCCCTCTTGTGCGGGACATTAACACCTATACCCTTTGCACGGCCAGGGATCTTGGAAGCCTTTAACATCACGCGATACAGTTCTTCGTCATGTGAGTTTTCAAAGTAATAAGTTCCGTCATCACGCCTCCTTGCACGTGCCCGCAAGTAGTCTCTAGCGCGTTCGCCCCTGATTTCACTAAAGACCAGTTTCCCACCCGCCGCTACTGCTTCTTTGTCCTCCTGGTCCCATATCGGTTTCATGTTGTAGTATCCTGCCACACCCATACGGTGGGGATGTGTGTTCCTCTTCTGAAGTTCCGATTGCTTGGCACTCTTCTCAGCAAACTCTGTAGTTGCCCTGACCCTTTTGAATTCTGCCCAGTCTGCCTTCGTAATTTGGTGGTATGCGGGGATTGGGTCCTTGCCTTCACTCAAGTACTTCTTGTACAACACGTGCTTCCATTTTCTCCAAGCATCCCTAGCCTTCTTCAGTGCAGCGTGTTCCACCTGCATTCTCCACTACTCTGGAAGGTTGAAGTGATCCATAATCTCCTAGACTATCCTTTGCCATGTTTCTGTGTCAGCCTTCCGAAACCCCGGCAGATTAATGTTGAGCCTTGACCTGCCAACAAATCCACAAACACTCCTGAATCTCGTGCGTGCTTTATCTGGTTTAGTTAGAGCCCAAGACTTTAAATCGATCTCGGTTACTTCATATACACCTTTAGGCTGGTGTGTGGGCTTCCTTGGAGCATTCCTCCATGTCCTGACCGGAAGGGTAATTGCTGCAGCTCTATCCTATTCAAGATTACTTGATCCCTCACCATCTGCTGAAGACGTAGGATTGTTGGAATCAGATGAAGATACATCGCCTGAAGCATGAGTGTTGTCGCTGCTACTTGGAATCTACAGAGAACACATGTGAAACTCAGGAAAGGATGATAAGCATAAAACTAACAACTTGGTATCAAGCTGTCTAAACATGTCATGCAATAGTTTAGAAAATGTACAGCTTATTTGTTAAGTTTGTGTGACTCGGGCGCCCGCGATCTGTAAATCGGCAGTAACTTATTGGAACAAATACAACTTATATGTACTAGTTAGGAAGCTAGATAATGAACATATATACGCTCTCCGTTATTTTATAGCCAATTTGGGAGCATACGGAACGAAATAGGAAGAGGGATTGCAAGGAAATATGCCTCACCGCGATGGAGAGCAGTAACTAACAGGTTTCTTAATGCAAACATGGAAGGACCACAGGAGAGGCGAGGGTTACAGGATCGATATGCTTGAGGGTGGCTGGCGAGCAAACGAAGACGGCGAGGCACGGGCAGCCATGTGTTGGGAACGACAATGGAGGTAGGGTTGACGCCGAAGAGTGGGCACATGGCCGGGGTTAGCACGCCGACGCCGGAGATGGTTCTGCTATGGATCTGGGGGAGGGGGACCTGGCGATGGAGATTGGGTGGACTAGTTGAGTGAAATACGGGCGGGCGGTGGGGGGGTGTTGGCGGCCTAGGTGAAAAGGGTGAAAAAGTATCCCCGGTCGCCGCGCGAAAAGGCCTATGCAAACGGTTGCCTCTAAGCGCTCGTGTGCACAAAGAGAATAATTTCGTTTGAAATGAAGATGTACTAATTTTGAAATGAAGACGTGAGTTTATTGTTTCGCCTCTAAATTTTTCCCACGTTAAGCAATAACCATTATACCATAGGTTTGATTTGCTGGTGCATTTCAGGTCTCGTGTGCTATATTTAAGACATTTTTTGGCATTTACCGTGCATTTTGGCATATAAATGAAATCCTAGCCGGACTGCATTTGCTGTCGAAAGGGATGAGGATTGCCGTTCGATCTGGGAGCATCCAACGGTGCAGACGTACGATCCGTGGGGTTTGGGTTCTGGCCAATCAGAACGCATGACTCAGATCGCGCACACAGCAAGGGGGGGCATCGGCCACGGTTTGGTAGGAACACGGCTTTCGTGAGTGAACCGTGTGCTATTTGAAAACATTTACATGAACTAATAGCATATTTTCGTTTGAATGAAAACAAGAGTTCATCGTTTCACCTCCAAATTGTTTTCCACGGTAAGAAATCACCATTGTGCCCTATGCTTCGATTTTTTGGTGCATTTGAGGTATCGTTTGCTATATTTGAGTCGTTTGCTATAGTCGCAACTACACGTGGGTGCTAGCTAGCAAGATCATTTGTGTGTCGCTTTGGGAGTTTTCATTCATTGTTCGAGAAACGGGAAACAAATTCAAACAGTTCGGCCCCAGGGTGCGGCCAGAGGCGTATGCCTTGTTGGTATTCTAATTACAGGAAATGCATATAGAGTCCGGAAATAATGAAAATCGGTGTGTCACCGTGGCGTGCTCTCAGGATCCCATGGAAAATTTTTGGTAAAGTTTGGCACAAGTTTTGATGCTCACACCTTCCAAATCGGAGCATCTCACAAGAAGGATCATAGTTTCCAAAAGGAGACGTGGCACTTCGGACTGCAATCGTCAGTGACTACATCGTTCCGCCTCGAATTTTTTTCATGGTAAACAAACACGTATATACCCTAGGTTTGATTTTCTGGCCCATTTCAGATCTCGTCTACTATATTTAAGTCATTTTTTTGCACTTACCTTGCATTTAGTGCATATAAATTCAAAATCGTTCTACAACTACATCTGGGTGTTAGTTAGAAAAGAAGGTGTACAAATCATTTGTGTGTCGCTTTGCGAGTTTTCATCCATTGTTCAAGAAATGGGGAGAAGTTTCAAACATTTCGGCCGCGAGGTGCGGCCACTGGCATAGGCCTAGTTGGTATTTTAATTACAGGGAATTGAAATGGAGTCCAGACATCATCAAAATCGGTGTGTGCCCGTGGCGTGCTCTCACAACCCCGTGGAAAAATTTTGGTAAAGTTTGGCCAAGTTTTGATGATCGCTCCTTCCAAACCGGAGCATCTCACATGAAGGACCATGGTTTCCAAAAGGAGACATGTCAATTCAAACTCCAGTGGCCGGTGACTTCATCGTTTGGCCTCATAAAAATTTCCACGGTACGCAATCACCATTATACCACGGATTTGATTTTCCAACGCATTTCAGGTATCGTTTGCTATATTTAAGACATTTTTTGAATTTAACGTGCAATTTGTGGATATAAATAAAATCACAACCGGAACTGCATGTGCTGTCGAAAGGGATGAGGATTGCCGTTCGATCAAGGAGAATCCAACGGTGCAGACGTACGATCCGTGGGGTTTGGGTTCTGGCCAATCAGAACGCATGACTCAGATCACGCACATGGTGGGGGGGCATCGGCCATGATTTAGTAGGCACATGGCTTTCGTGAGTGAACCGTGTGCTATTTGAAAACATTTACATGAACTAACAACATATTTTCGTTTGAATGAAAACATGAGTTCATTGTTTCACCTCTAATTTTTTTCCACGGTAAGAAATCACGATTGTACCCTATGGTTTGATTTTCTGGTGCATTCGAGATCTCATTTGCTATATTTGAGTCATTTTTTTCACACACACACACACACACATATAGTCGCAACTACACGTGGGTGTTAGCAAGATCATTTGTGTGTCGCTTTGCGAGTTTTCATTCATTGTCCGAGAAACGGGAAAAAACTTCAAACAGTTCGGCCGCAGAGTGCGGCCACAGGCGTAGGCCTTGTTGATTTTTTAATTACAGGAAATGCATATAGAGTCCGGAAATAACAAAAATCATTGTGTCACTCTGGCGTGCTCTCACGATCACATGGAAAAACTTTGGTAAAGTTTGGCACAAGTTTTGGTGCTCGCACCTTCCATACCAGAGCATCTCACAAGAAGGATCATAGTTTCCAAAAGGAGACGTGGCACTTCGGACTCCAAAACATCAGTGACTACATCGTTCCGCCTTGAAAAAAAATCATGGTAAACAATCACAAATATACCCTTGGTTTGATTTTCTAGCCCATTTCAGGTCTCGTCTGCTATGTTTAAGTCATTTTTTGCACTTACCTTGCATTTAGTGCATATAAAGTCAAAACCCTACTACAACTACATGTGGGTGTTTTAGTTAGGCTATACTTAGACTACTCATAGTGGAGAGTATCATATACTAGTATCATGCATATGATACTAGTGTATGATACTACCTTTAATTATAGTGCATAGTATAATAGAGTAGTATCATAGATGATCATATTTATTACCATGCATGACAAAAATTAGCATCGCATTTAACATGATACAGTATCTACCTATATGTTACTCTAACCCTCTCTATCTTTAATTCTTTGCCACATCAGCATACTTGCTATTTCTGAGTGCATGATAACGGCTATGACACCACCACTATGGCCAGCCTTATAGTGGGGAGTATCATGCATATGATACCAGTGTATGATATTATGTACCTTCATAGTGCATAGTATCATAGAGTAGTATCATAGATGACCGTATTTATGGCCATGCATGACACAAAGTAGTATAGCATTTATTATGTTACGGTATCTACCTATGTTACTCTAACCCACTCTCCCTTCTTTAATTCCTTGCCACATCATCATATTTGCTATTCCCGAGTGCATGATACCGACTATGATACCCCCACTATGGCCAGCCTTAGCAAAGAAGGTGTACAAATCATTTGTGTGTCGCTTTGCGAGTTTTCATCCGTTTGTCCGAGAAGCGGGGAGAAGTTTCAAACATTTCGGCTGCGAGCTGCGGCCACTGGTGTAGGCCTAGTTGGTATTTTAATTACAGGAGATTCAGAAGGAGTCCGGACATCATCAAAATCGATGTGTGCCCATGACGTGCTCTCACAACCCCGTGGAAAATTTTTGGTAAAGTTTGGTACAAGTTTTGATGATCGCTCCTTCCAAACCGGAGCATCTCACATGAAGGATCATGGTTTCCAAAAGGAGACGTGTCAATTCAAACTCCAGTGGCCGGTGACTTCATCGTTTGGCCTCATAAAAATTTCCATGGTACGCAATCACCATTATACCACAGGTTTGATTTTTTGGAGCATTTCAGGTATCGTTAGCTATACTTAAGACATTTTTTGAGTTTAACGTGCATTGTGTGCATAAAAATAAAATTACAACCGGAACTGCATTTGTTGTCAAAAGGGATGAGGATTATCCTTTGATCTGGGAGCATCCAATGGTGCAGACTATGATCCGTCGGGTTTGGGTTCTGGCCAATCAGAAAGCATGACTCAGATCGCGCGCGGGGTTTTGTCGGCACACGGCTTTCGTGAACGAACCGTGTGCTATTCGCAAACCAGATTGCATATCTTTTGTTCACACATACTGGAGTGAGATCAATTGAGTGTGCTACCTCTATGATATAATAATAATAATAATAAACAGTTCATATTCATTGCCTGAGCTGACAACATATCAAGGTCAACATATTAACAGTTCTTGCATGAACAGAAAACCACGCATAACTCACAAATTCAGTACACGCGACAGTTCTAAATTGAACGAATTAAGTTGCAGTGTAGGAATAAAGACTAGTCTTACGGCTTAATTCCCATGTACATGGGGGAACTGGGATCATTACATTGACTCCGAATGAACTTGGGTTTTCTGATGATTTTACGCTTCTCTGTTAGATGGGTGTGTGATCCCTTTGCTGGCAACTCAGCAAATTCATCGTACTCGTCCTCATCGGGAACATCCTCGACACCCAGCACCCTCCTCTTCCCATGCATCACTACATGGCAGTTCTTATGCAAGGGGTCTTCCGCATAGAAAATCTGGGTAGCATCGCTACCCAAGAATGAACGGGTCCGCGTGATATGCCATCGTTGTCTTGTTAACACGGGTCTTCCTGTAATCATTAACCTTTACATGACCAAGAGGGATCCATGTGCACCTGAATAATGCCACCTTAACTTTCACATAGTTAAGCTCCCAAATCTCTTTGATGGTTCCATAGTATACCCTTTTATCTACTTCATCTACAGTCATGCATTCTATTCGAAAAGAGATATTCTGATATGAGGTCTTCTCATCACGTTCCTCAGTGTAGAACGTGTATCCATTTATGTCATATGCTTGGTACGTCAACACCATAGGTGATTGATTTTGTGCCAACCATGTAGCAATGTCATCGATGGATCCTTGTGCCAAATGATTCTTCAGCCATTCAGCGTAGTTCTTAGTGTGCTCCTTCATCTCCACATCTGATGAAGGCACCATTGGTAAGAAGCTTTGGCGTATCTCCACCAAGTGTTCTTCGGCATAAGCGCTGAGAACTGGGTTGTTAAGTAGTACCGTCAAATGGGCTTTCTCTGCCAATTCTCCGGGTGCGGCCATTTGCGTGCCAGCATGGACCAGCTTACCTTTCAGCCTTCCCTCGTGGCAAGAGAGGGGCAAACCTAAGGTCTTTATTTCATGTATTTGGTGCAAAACTCAACCACCTCCTCCGCGGTATAACCTTGTAGGATGCTTGCCTCTGAATGGTTTCGGTTCCGACAATAGTGCTTCAGTATTCCCATGAACCGCTCGAAGGGATACATGTTGTGAAGAAACACAGTACCACAATACTTTATCTCGTCGACAAGGTGCATAGTGAGATTGACCATGACATCAAAGAATGACGGTGGGAAAAACATCTGTAGGTTGGACAATATTCTTGCAATATCCTCTTGCATATGATCCAACTCTTCAGGATCTACAACTTTCTGCCATAGATGGTTGAAGAAATCACAGAGCTCAATGAGTGTGTTTCTTATATCTTTGTCCATCAGATTTCTGATGGTCACTGGGAGGATATGTGTCAACATTACGTGGCAATCATGTGACTTCATGTGTCCCAACTTCATTTTACCTGAGCTCACATCCACAAGACTTCTGATGTTTGTGGAGTAGGAAGAGGGTGTCTTAACTGACAACAAATAGGTGAAGAACTCTGTTGCTTCTTTTGTACTGAAATTGTAACTCTGGCAAGCTTTGATGAATTTGTCATCATATTCTGCTTCACTCTTGCGTTTTGATTGACCAGCAAGCATATCGAGCTGTGCACCGTCACCATCCTTTGTTTTACCTTTAATCTTGAGAAGAATACAAAGGATGCTTTCACATACGTTCTTCTCTGCGTGCATGACATTGATGCAGTAACATACACGTAGAATCTCCCAGTAAGGTAATTTCCAGAACACCGATTTCTTCTTAAACACTTGACCCTTGGGTGTTTGTTTCACCGTCAAAGCGTGCTTCTTGCCAAGCACAACATTAATTTGTTTAGCCATGTTGTGGACCACCTCCCCATCATAGGGTCTTGGGCCCACATCTACCTCTGCCGTACCATCAACTTCAGCTTTCATCTTCCGGTATGGGCGATTTCTCCGTAAGAACCTACGATGACGCAATTTCATGGTTTTGCGCGAGTTCGGAAGAAATCTGCTAGCTGTCCTATCCATGCATATGACACACCCTACATCCCCCTTTGTTTTCTGCCCCGATGTGTTGCCCAATGCCGGCATATCTTGAATGGTGTGCACCAGCATCGCATATAGATCGAAAATCTCCTTTTTGTAAGCATCATACCATTTTACAGGAGGCACATCTATCCACACTGTCAGCAGTTCTTCTACCAGTAGCTGAGAAAAAATGTCGATGTCATTTCCAGGTTGCTTTGGGCCTTGGATAATCATTGACATCATAATGTATTTTTTCTTCATACACAACCAAGGAGCTAGGTTATATATGCACAGAAGCACCGGCCATGTGATGTAACTGGTGCTCATATCGCCATAAGGATTCATCCCGTCAGTACACTCCCCGAGCCTTATACTTCTAGGATCCTTGGCAAAGTGTTGAAACTTGTTGTCGATTAATTCCCACTGAGCCCCATCTTTCGGGTGCCTCATATATTTATTCGTAGTTCGCTCATCATGATGCCACCGCAACCTCTTTGCCTCTGTAGGGTTTGCAAACAAACGCCTCAACCTTGTAATTAAAGGCAAGTACCAAACAACCTTGAACGGGATTCCTGTCTTGATCTCGTTGTCCAATTTGTACTTGTCCTTTGCTCTCCTGCACTTGTATCATGCATGCTTGCATATGGGACATGCACAAAAATCTTTGTACTCACCACGGTACAATATACAATCATTCACACAAGCGTGTATCTTCTGTACTTCAAGTTCCAATGGGCAAACAATTTTCTTCACTTCGTTCGTGCTTCTGGGGAGCACATTATCTTCCGATAGAATTTCTTTGAAAAGACCTAACATCTCTGTGAAGCCCTTGTTTGATAGACCGTTTGCTGCTTTAAATCTGAGAAGCGCCAGGGTGGCACTCAACTTGGAATATTTCTTTTTGCAACCTGGATACAATTCTTTCTTGGAGTCCGCATCAATGGTTGGCAGATCCTTGTACCCAATCATATCCTTTTTTGGCCCTTGAAATCTGCAATCATAGCAGCAAAATCTGGCATATCAAGATCGTCATCATCTGCGTCGACATCTTGGTTTTCCAGTGGGCGCTTCGGCTTTCCGGTTTTCCATTGGTAGCTTGACGCCTCTACCCGATGTTAGATTGAACATCCATGTGACACTGATCGGGGTTTGGCATCTCACAGCCCTGGGTATATTCATCCATGACCTGCTCTTCACCATGTCTTGTCCAACGTGTATATCCATCCATGAATCCCCGAGAGAGTAAGTGCCACTGGACATCTCCAACTTCACGTGACTCTGTATTGGCACAATGAGTACATGGACACATGATGTAATCTGCATCACCAATTCTCCTCTTTGTACTTTCAGCCAAATTCATGAACTCTGTCACGCCACTAATAAAATCTGTGGTTCTCCGATTCCTCATCCATTGAGATCGTTCCATCCGCACCACATGAATGGTAATTAAAAACAAAACAACAACATTAATACACGGATTAACTGATGCCCAGAGATGCGTGCATAAATCACAAGGTTTTATTTTCATAATTACTGAGGGCATTCCATAAGTTGTAATACCTAACACAAACGACATGTATAAATAGTGTGCCATATACAACATATAGTTCCATAAGTAGCACCTGATCGTTAGCTTATCCCCACAGTTTCCCCATTTCCCCCAAATCCCTAGATAGCCTCCAAATTCCCTTGCATGGCACTGACATTGGGGGAATGCGGACGAGTGGTGCTGATGGTTTCGGTGCGGCTGCTCCTGCTCGTATCGCCGCTCTCGGCAGTGCTGCCACGACGGCGGTCGCCGCCGAGCACTTGCCTAAGGTCATCAGAAGGCAGGTGTACTACCGATCCGAATCGTCCTGTCAGGTTCCAATCTATCCCGATCTTTTTTAGCATGTCCAAAGTAGCTCCTTGCTGAATCCGTCCTGAATGACACCCCCCCACACACTAGGAAAGCGATCTGCCGCCGGATCCGAAGCATGACTCCAGACTCCCACAACACGAGTTCGACTCCGAGTTTTGCGCCACCGAGAAGTACCAAAAGCTGAGTTGTGTGCATGGGCACACTCCCGCTTAACTTGTATGCACGGAGGGATTCGACATCGGCAGGCGGTTTCTCAATTGCCCCTTAGAGGTTAGTGCTAAGTTCATCATTTTACTTGAGTTAATGCCACCGCTCATCTTGAATACTATTTAACATTGGCAGGGATATGAGGCTTGTGCCTTTGTTAACTGGCTGGATGAAGAATGGCATGGCAGGGCTCGGAGTGTTATCACCAAGCTCGCAGAAGATAACGTAAAGCTGAAGAAGAAACTGGCTGATCTGGAATGTACAATCAGTAAGATGAAGCAAGAAAGAATCAATCACAGGCAACAGAAGAAAGCAAGAGACAAGAAGGAACTAGCATGTGTAGTTGTGGTTGTCGCTTAGCCATGTTCTATGTGCTGTTTGCAATGATGATTAGGGGTTTTGTTTGACAGTATTGCTAAAGCACATCTAGATGTGCTCTAAGTAATGAACATCTCGTTCCTATGCCATTGATGTTATGCGAAGATTCGTGCAGATATTTTCCTTTGTCTTTTTTTCTTTTCCTTTGTAGTTTGATTATTACTGGCTTCATCAATAAGAAGATCTCAATGTATTGCTTGCCAACTGTCCTACTCCGTTCGTACCAGTACCGGTGCATAATCCCAAAACTCGTTCCTTGTTTTTGTCTTGAAAAAAGAAATCAGCCAATAGGAGTCTTGTGGCTAGTATGCATTCAATGACTTCAGACTACTTAGCATAACATGCATGCAATGGTCAATTCTCTGCAAGCAATGGTATTGATTACCAAATAGTAATCATCAAGTTATCTCGTTTTCCCCCACCTAGGTCACCGGTACGGAGGGAGTAGAAGTACTATGAAAAATGCTTGTTTCATATTTGGACGCTCCAATGCGTGTGCGTAATTAATTATCACATTGAGAACTGCGCAACCCCAGGAATTTGGAGCGACTGGGTACAAATAATTGCGGTTGATTATATCAGTGGTTAGATAATACATCAACCCCCGCTTCAATTGGCATTTCCTCTTCTCTGCATACCCCGCTTAAGTGTCCACCATCTTCATCGTCCCCGGCAGGCTGCGCTACACACTTGCACACACTCTGAAATCTCGCTTTCTCGCGGTTTTTATACGACCGTAACCATGTCGAGCGATAGCGAGGACGATAGTTTGGCCAGCAGTCTGGCGCCCGATGATAGGTCAACATCGAAATCATCCCGCTCGTCTTCCATGAGTCCGACGTCGAGCCCAGGCCTCGATTATATCTGGATCATGGAAGGGACACCACCTCCGGAGTCGTCAGACAACAACCAGACGGCCGAGGAGCCGTCAGAGGACAAAGAAAGAGGACGACGATGATGAGGAGGAGGAATGGTCGAACGAGGAGGAGGAGGACGACGACAGCAACGACGATGACGATGGCGGCGGCGATGAAAGGCCAATGGTCAGTGGCAAGAAGCGTCCTCGCCAAGACGATGTCGCGGGGCCAGCCAACAACAAGAACAAGAAGAAGAAGGACTAAATTAAGCAGACTGTATATATCTCTGATTCTGTTCGCTCACATTAATTTGTTATCTCTGTTTATCCTGTCAATCTCATTGCAGATGGTTAGTAATACATATTCGACAGAGATCTTCTACATTATTGCCCACAGGTTGGTTTGTTAAACTGTGTGCCCTGACAAGCACACACTTCACAAAAAAAGACTGTATGGGCTGTCTATATTTATCGCACACAATTCTGATTACCGACCTGTTTGCCGGGTATCACACACATCTTGTTACGCCGAATCATTTGTGTTCACCTCGATCATCGTAAATGGTTCATCGGAGCAAACTGTATGCCGTATATCGCACACACCTTGATCTGGCTGCCCGTTTCTGTTGTTCTGTCTCATCACAAACAGTTCGTATGGATCAACCATATACCCCGCATAGCACACACAACTAAAATCAGAACCATGTTTGATGTATCATTCATCGCAAATGCTTTGCATCTTTTTTAACGGTTTTTTTACATCACCGTTTGCGATTAATGCATCGCACACAGTTTCGTCAAAGGTTCTCTAGTCGTAGTGTCGCGTTAGCAGCATCCTGCAGTAGTGACATATGATATTCTTCAAGCATCATGTATGCAAATTCGTCACTGAAATGCTTGTTAGTGCAACCAAAGATAATATCTTTAACATATATTTGGCATATGAATAGTTCACCATCATAAGATTTAGTGAAAAGTGTAGGATCAAGTGAACCGGGTTTGAAACCCTTTTTCTTAAGGAATTCCTTCAAAGTATCATACCAAGCTCGTGGGGCTTGCTTGAGGCCATTGAGAGCCTTGTTCAGTCTGAAGACTTTGTCAGGATGCTTTGGATCCTCAAAACCTGGTGGTTGAGCAACATATACTTCTTCCTCAAGCTTACCATTGCGGAATGCACTTTTCACATCCATTTGATATAACAAAATATTGTGATGGTTAGCATATGCAAGCAATATACGAATAGCTTCAAGCCTAGCAACATGTGCAAAAGTTTCACCGAAATCAATACCCTCAACCTATGTTTAGCCTTGTGCTACAAGAAGGGCCTTATTTCTTACCACTTGGCCTTTTTCATCTTGCTTGTTGCGGTATATCCACTTAGTGCCGATGATATTGTGCTTGTGTGCATCATGTCGATCCACAAGCTCCCACACATTGTTGAGCTCGAATTGTTGCAATTCTTCTTGCATGGCTTGAATCCACTCAGGCTCCAAAAATGCTTCATCAACTTTGGTGGGCTCTATGATAGAGACAAATGCAAAGTGCGCACAAAAGTTAGCTAGATGTGAAGCTCTTGAGCGACTGAGGGGACCAGGTGCATTGATGTTGTCGAGGATCTTCTCAATTTGCACTTCATTCGCCACTCGTGGATGAGATAGACGAGAGCCTTGTTGAGGTTGAGCATTTTCCTCAGAGTCACTTTCTTTAGGAGCAGCAGTTTCTTCTGGACGAGAAATGATCACTTCTTCTTCAGCTATTTCTTCAATGGGCACTATTTCACTAGTGCCCATCAGCTTGATAGATTCATCGGGAGGCATTTCATCTAGCACAGGAGGTAGGTACTCTCTTTGCGAGCCGTTAGTTTCATCGAACCAAACATCTACAGTTTCAATAACCTTGTTATAGTAGGTGTTGAAAACTCTGTAGGCGTGCGAGTCCTTTCCGTAACCAAGCATAAAACCCTCATGTGCTTTTGGTGCAAATTTGTAATTGTGATGAGGATCTCTAATCTAGCATTGAGCACCGAAGACTTTGAAATAATTTACATTGGGCTTTTTATCAGTGAGGAGCTCATATGAAGTCTTCTTGAGGAATTTGTGAAGATATACCGGATTGATGATGTGACAAGCAGTATCAATTGCTTTAGGCCACCATCGACGAGGTGTCTTGTATTCATCAAGCATAGCGTGGGCCATCTCAATGAGTGTCATGTTCTTGCGCTCAGCAATTCCATTCTGCTGAGGAGTATAAGGAGCAGATAGCTCATGAGTGATACCAAATTCGTCAAGATAGTCATCAAGGCCTGTGTTCTTGAACTCGGTGCCGTTGTCGCTTCTGATATGCTTGATCTTGATGCCATAATTCTTCATTGCACGGTTTGCAATTCGTTCGAAGACGCCCTGCTCTTCAGTCTTGAAGGTAATGATATGCACCCAGGTGTACCAAGAATAATCATCAACAATGACGAATCCAAGGAGTGATGCTGCATTAGTTAGTGTGGCATAATGAGTAGGACCAAACAGATCCATATGAAGTAATTCAAAGGGACGAGTAGTGGTCATGATTGTCTTCACGGAGTGCTTGGATATGGTCATCTTTCTAGCGTCAGCACCGTAAAGGTGATCTTTGATGAATTTGACGCCCTCGACGCCAATAATGTGTTTCTTCTTTATGAGTGTGCTCAGATTCCTCATGCCAGCATGTCCAAGTCATCGCTGCCATAGCCAGCACTCTGAGGCTTTTGCGAATAGACACATGGTCGGTTGAGGACCTAGGGAGAAATCTACAATATACAAATCACCTCTCCTAAAGCCTTCGAAGACTTTGGACTTGTCAGATTCCATTATCATAATGCATCTATATTTGCCAAGGATGACAATCATATCAAGATCACAAAGCATTGATACTGACATGAGGTTGTATCCTAGGGACTCGACAAGCATCACCTTTTACATGTGTCGATCCTTTGAGATAGCAACCTTACCTAGGCCCAATACCTTGCTTTTTCCTTTTTTCAACATAGGTGATATGCTTCAGATGAGAAGGAGCAAGGGGAGCATTGGTGAGGAGATTCCTCTCACTAGTCATGTGATTGGTGCAGCCACTGTCCAGAACCCATTCAGTAGCTTTTGGAGTATCATCCTATAGAAGCATTAGTCTCACTTACAAATTCATATACTTTAGTTGAAGAATATGATGATAAATTTTGTCAGTGAATTTCATCAGTAAGCATATAACAAGCAGCATAGGGATGTGTGAAATGAGGAATTCATTTCATCATGATTAGCTTGCATCCCAACCAGCATTATGTCAGGCCTTCAGCAAATTCATCAGACATTCATTGTGTCTGAAGACCTAACCCTACAGAAGAGATTAGTTCTTCTTCTTAACCACCCACTCTGAATGGGTGGCTGAGAAGCAATGTAACGCAAAGCATTGATAGAGAATTTAGGCATTTAAGAATATGCATTTCTCTTCACAGGAGGAGTATAGTACTCATAAGAGTTTGCAGAGAAATTCTTAGCAGTTTTGTGCACATAGTGATTTGAATAATAATGCACATATTCATCAGATCGCTATTTGTTTCCCTGCATTGAAGTGTTAGTACGAGCATGATTTGGCCTGTGTCCATTTGACGACTTTGGTCCAGGTGAAGAATTTGCCCTGGGGTAGTTCCTTTTCTTCGGTGGTGTCATGATGACATTCACCTGTAGATTTTGAAGAACACTTTTAGGCACCCAAATTTTCTTCACTAGGGGACCATTCTTGCAGTTAGTACCAACAAATCTAGCAAATACTTCACCATTCTGATTTTTGAATAGCTTATAGTTGGAGTCAAATGACACAACAGAAGAATGTGGAGTATCACAGTTATAGCCAGATAGAGTGGATGGATCATCTGGAGGTCCTTTTGCAGCAACCCAGGTTGTTTTGGGATACTGCTCAGGTTTCCAATAAGATCCATCTGCGTTCAGTTTTCTCTCAAAAGCAATACCCTCTTTCCTAGGGTTCCTGTTCAGAATTTGCTTCTTGAGCACATCACAAAGAGTTTGGTGCCCTTTGAGGCTTTTGTACATGCCTGTGACATACAATTCCTTCAGGCCTGCATTTTCATCAGTAACACTTGTGGTCTCCTCAAATGAGGGGATTGAAACCACAGAGATATTTGAAGAAATAGCAGCAGTTGAAGCATTTGAACATTCAGCTAAGGAATTTGCATTATCACGTTCAAGGAATTTAAAGCATGGAGCAACAAATTCTTCTTGAGAAGCGCTAATCTATTGAGAGAGTAATGAATCATTGTCTTTCTGAAGATCATCATGAGACGCTCTTAGCTTTTTGAGTTCTTGCTTCCTTTGAAGAAATTCATAGGACAGCTTCTCGTGTGTAGATGAGAGGGCCACAAGACGACTTTCAAGTTCATCATATTGTGACTTTAGGCGTCTGAGGTCCTCAGAAAGGCCTTGACTGCGATCCATTTCCTCATCTAATAGATCATCAATTTTGTCTAGCAATTTTTGAATCTTCTCCATAGCATTTGTTGTTCAGTTGAAATTTTAGCAAGTTTCTTATAGCTAGGTTTTGCTTCACATTCAGAGTCATCATGACTTGAGGTATTAAAGTAAGCTTCTCGTGAGGTTACCTTGGCACCCCTTGCCATGAAGCAGCAGGTGGGAGTGTAGTCATCAGCACAGTCTTCAGTGTTGGTGGAATCACCTTTTTCTTCATGGTCAAAGATGGACTTGCTGACGAACTATGTTGCGAGGGCCAAGGTTGCATATCCAGAGTCAGATTCTTCCTCAGATTCCTCGACTGTCTTAGATTCTTCCTCATAATCCATTTCCTTCCTAATGAAAGCGTGAGGCTTGTCGGAGGTACTTTTCATCTTTGATGAGGACTTTGATGAAGATCTTGACGACTTTTTCTTCTTGTCATTAGAGTCGTCATCCTTGCTAGACCTTTTCTTCTTTGAGCCCTTTTTCCAGAGAGGACAATCAGTGATGTAATGACCAGCCTTTTTGCACTTGTGACACTTTCTTTTGTCAAAGTCTCGAGCAGAAGCTTTAGTGTTCTTGGAGTCATACTTTGAAGATTTTCCGAAGCGGTTCCTCTTCGAGAACTTCTGAAACTTCCTCACAAGCATAGCTAGTTCTCTCTGAATTTCCTCAATGCCATCAGTGCTGCATTCTGACACTTCTTCTTCTTCAAATGAAGAAATTCCCTTGGCTTTAGCCTTTGCCTTCGAAGCACGCGATCGTCCATAGCTTGGACCATACATATCTCTCTTCTCATCTTGCTGAAATTCATGAGTATTGAGTCACTCAATAATATCAGTCGGATCAAGTGACTTGTAATCTGGATGCTCTTGAATCATCAGGGCCAAGGTGTCAAAGGAGCTATCAAGAGATCTCAGCAATTACTTCACCACCTTATGGTCAGTGGTGTCAGCAACATCTAGTGCTTGAAGCTCATTGGAGATATCAGTGAGGCGATCGAAAGTTTGCTGAACATTTTCATTGTGGAGCATGTCAACACGTGAGTCACGTTGAGTGGAAATGCCTTCATTGACCTTGGAAAGCCTATCCCAGATAAGCTTCCCTGTTTCTGGAGCACTCACTCGGCCATACTATCCTTTGTTGAGATGTCCACATATGATGTTCTTCGCTTGAGAATCGAGTTGCTTGAATCTCTTCACATCAGCAGCATTGATGCTAGGGGCAACAGAGGGAACGCCGTTCTCAACGATGAACCAGAGATCGTTCTCTATTGCCTAAAGATGCATGTGCATCTTGTTCTTCCAGTAAGGATAGTTAGTGCCATCAAAGATGGGGCACGCAACAGAAACCTTGATCATACCTGCGGTCGACATAATTAAAACCCTAGGTGGTTAAACCAAAACCACACAGAACAAGGGAGTACCTTGCTCTGATACCAATTGAAAGAGCAGTTATCTCCCAAAGGGGGATGAATGGGAGATTTTTAGAAATTCGTCAAACTCTGAAGAATTTGGCAAAAATTAGAGTGGAGAAATAGAAACGCAAGGGAAACTATGTCATCAAAGAATCAGAGTACATGCAATCAGGATACGTAAGAGTGAAGAACATGCAATCATACAATCATACACACATGAAGAATATGAACTGAGGAAATGATAGATAGCCTGATCAAATACTTCAGTTCAAATTCATCGGAGGATAGATCACAAATTCTTCAGCAACGGAATAATGTAAGAGAGGGTGAGGAATTTGTAACCAGGTTGTCTTGGTGAAGACAATGGAATTTGGTAGACGAGTTCCAGTTGCTACATCAGCTGTACGTCTGGTTGAGTTGGTTGAGTCACAACTCAGAGGACACACAGTCCTCACCGTATTCCTCTTGACCTAAGGCCCGTAGACCTCGCCCAATCACTCATGGTAAGTCATCAAGGTAGACTTCCAGAACCTCCATAGACTAGTTCACTGGCACACCACAATGACTCTTGGTGTACTCAGAACTTGACGCCTAACCATCTGGAAGAATGACAGTCTTCAAATGTAAAAGGTGTCAGATCACACAAATCAATCTCTTAAGTGATGCTCCATCACTTTGGCTCTGGGTTTTTCCTCAGGATTCTCTCAAAGTCGTTGGAGGATGGGTTGCTCTCTTATGACAAGTGTCAAGTTCCCTCGGAGCAGCCAACCAACTAGTGGTTGTGGGGGGGCTATTTATAGCCAGGGGCAACCCGACATGAAATGTCATAAATGCCCTTCTTTGGTTCGATCGCTGTCAGGATAAGGATCCACTCGATAGCTGGCACGCGGCACAACAACGGTCAGAATTTGAGCTCTCAAATTTGTCAGGGCACTCAATTTCCTCACTTTTAGGCAGATCGCACTGGCGAACTCCTAACTCCTCAGTGTGACCAAATTTGTCAGTGACCAGATGAACTTCGTTACTGTCTCTAGCAAATGCGCCAGCTATACTGGAGATTTCCAAAGGCTTCACTCGAAGCGGTTTTTGTGTATGGGTTTGAATAGCTTTGAGCATCACTTTGGAAATGTGAAATATGATTCACCTAGACCCCCTTTAACAGTATGACTTTTTGGATGACTCAAATAAGAAGAAAAGAAACTATGAAAACAAAGTCTTCAAGCTTCAGAGTCTTCACATCAATTTCTTGAATGGCCGTACCAATTTCATCCCCAAATGCTGCTCTTGAAGAAATCCATTTTTAAGGGTCGTCTTCCATGTGTTAAACCAAATCTTCAGGGATTGTATTGCCTGTGTATACTCACAAACATATTAGTTCCTCCACCTATTTGTCTTCAATACACCAAAACCACTAAGGGGGCACATGATGCACTTACATGTACACAGTTTAGATGAGATTGTGTGAACTGCTACCGCTCCTTATTTGGCACGGTTCATCCTAGCAGAGAGACCAATCGACCAAACGTACATGTTCGTGACCAGAAAGACAATCATACGTATGGTTTGACTGGGTAGGTCCCAGCTGTCAGGGAGGATAAGGAGGCACTTCCTTGTGTGCAAAGATATAGCTGGTGGGTCCTAGTTGTCAGGGGGAGGAATCGTTCGTTTTTGCCCCAAATAAGGACACACTTCCTTGCGTGCGAAGATGTAGCTGGTTGGTCCCAGCTTTAATGGGGAGGACTCATATTTTGGCCCCAAATAAGGACGCACTTCCTTGCATGCAAATATGTAGCTGGTGGGTCCCAGCTGTCAGCCTCTCCACGGACAGTCCTCTTCCGATGGCTGTCGTTCGTTAACCGTGTTGACGACGCCGTACCGAGAGCACCAAGGAGATGGACGATGGCGAGGCCTAGGAAGGAAATGACTTGGAGGCGTGGAAGAAGCGGCAGTGGTTGCCCACATGGAGGGGAGTACAAGGGTTTACTGGTTCCACTGTGGTGTGAGGCTGCCTTCACCAGAGAATACCTGGTGGTGTGGGTGAGTAGAGGGATGGCATGCCATCAGTGGTAGCAAAGCCGGCCATGGGAGGCAGGACCAGGCGGTCCCGCTGGTGCTGGTTTGGGTGGCTGCGGCAAGAAAATCAGAGATTGACGAAGCAGGGCAGCCATTGGATTAACATCCAATGGTCACTACTGCTAGAATCGTTTCTTGACTAATTTGACAAAGCCAGCCTACGTGTCAACTTAATAAGCCCACAAGTCAGTCTTCGAATCAGGTGGGTCCTAGCTAGCATGAGGAGGAATCATTTTTCTTGTTCATAATAAGGAGGAACTTCCTGCCATGCGAAGATGTAGTTGGTGGGTCCCAGCTGTCATGGGGAGGAAACTTTTTTTCCATGTAATAAGAAGGAACTTCCTTGTGTGCGAAGATTGTAGCTGGTGGGTCCAACCTGTCAAGGGAGGGAATCATTTTATTCCCATGTAATAAGGAGGCACTAGCTTACGTGCGAAGATGTAGCTGGTGGTTCCCAGCTGTCAGCCTCTCCATGTACTCCACGTTGGCTCAGTTGTTGACCACGCATCGTCGAGCACACAACGGCGGTGGACGACGGTGAGGCCTAGGATTGGAATGATCTAGAGTCATGGAAGAAGGGGCACTAGAGTCCTTGGCAGAGGGGAGTACGATGCTTGACTGGTTCGGCTGCGGGGTGAGGCTGTCATCACCGGAGAATAACAGAAGGTGTGGGTGAGTACAGGTATGGCCTAGCCACTGTTGGGAGTAGGGTGGGGCAGCGAGACCTGCGCGGCAGCATAACCGGCCACGGGAGGCAGATGCAGGCACTCCCACCAGCAATGGTGTTGGCGGCTGGAGCAAGAGCAACTAGATCAGAGATTGTAGAAGCAGGATGGCCATTGGATGTCAGCCGTTGGATGTCAATCCAACGAATATGGTTGTCAGAATAATTTGTTGACTTTTGTTTTTGACTATTAAATCATTTTTAATCGACCATTAAATCATTTTGTTGACCAAATGGACAACACCTTGCACAGGCTTCGTCCTAGTGGGCCAACAAAATCAGCTTCAAAAGCTGTGGTGGACATGGAACCCATTTATTTAGGTTTTACAACCCGTTTCATTTTGTTTTCCAATACATCTATTTCCTGGGCTTTGACTCAAAAAAGACTCTATTTCCTGGGCTGGGTAAAAAGTATAATAGCCGATTTACTATTTATGAGAATTTACAGCGCATTAGATTATTTAGGCGAATACACCTATTTAGTGGGCTGGGTGAAAAAATAATATTGCGAACATGCAGCCCATTTATCATTTCTGATAATTTACAACCCATTTGATTGTAGTAGAAATGGACCCATTTTCTGGGATGGGTGAAAAAGCAATATTGGTCTGGACAAAGCTTTTCTTATAAAAAATAATATTGAGCTAGGGATTTTATTAAAAAAAGCTTAAGTTGGGCTTGGTAATCTTATTATATAAAAATTGAACTGAGTTGTGCATTTTCTTCAAACAAACATATGGGCTAGGCTGTGCCTATTTTAGGATCTTGTATACAACTTTCAGCCCAGTTGCATTGGTGATGTTCAAGGAACAAGGCCTCTATAGTACAGTACAACTTTACTACATAGGTACTCAACCCACATTCAACGACGCCTAAAATGGCCCAAACAAGGCTTGTGTACAACTTTTTGAAGTCACTGAGCTCAAATAATAACTTAAGGAAAAAGGTAGAGACCAGTGGAACCTAATTAAAAGCTGTCACAAGCGAAGAAATAATTCAACGGGTCCCACTTGTTAGCGAGAGAGAGATACCGATCGGTCGATGCTCGTGAATACATCTTTTTGCCATATGCATTGCTAATGCTCTGTACAAACTTATATAGTTAACACAATCATATACAACATCATAGCACATTGAGCTTGCATAAAAAAAATTCACGTGGGCGGCACAATAGAGGTGGAAGCAGTGGATCACTACAGGCTGGGCTATGTTGAAACCAACAAACTACTAGTACATAACTGTTCATTGTCTTTATTAATGACGTGGAAATATATTGAATGTTGTGCAAAGAAAATAGACAGACAAAACAATAAGTTCTGCTAGCACATTAAGTTGATGTACACCCCTTTCTACAAAAAAGTTCAGGTACAAAAATAGAACATGTCACAATCAAATGTATTGGCACATCAGTGCTTCACACCTATATCTCCGATATAACTAGTATCTGAGAAGATTCAGTTGTTACCTCAAATTAGAGCACAACCAGGCAGCCAGCCGGCCCCTTCTCCCAAGGAAGCAGTGGCCTCCGCCGCGCGATGGAGTAGGCCCTATGCCATCCATTGTTCCGAGCAACACAGGAAAGTCGGACGTTGACTCCTGTAATGGATGTCGTCCACAAACCCTGGCACCAGCGGCTCCGGCAAGACTTCGATTGATGGATTGACCACTTCTTCGACATGCACGAAGACTCGATATAGGTACATACCTAACATGGTCCGTGGCGGCCTTAGTGGTGACGAATAGTACAACCCCAGTTCCTGCATCGGTATCTCAACACCAATCACCTTCGGTATGGTGGGCGGCCTCTTCATCCATGCCATAACCATCAGAGCCCACCTGTCTGGTGGAACAAACATACTTAAGAGTTCACCTCCTAGGTCGTTGATAAGCTCATTCATGGACTCGCTGTTCCAAGCATGTCGAGGCATGCCATGGAAGGTAAGCTTTGTTAAAAACTCAAGCTCAGAGGGCACCGAGCCCCATCCTGGGTGCCACAAATCAAACGCCGGGAAGATTTGAACACATGGCTGTAGTAGAAAGTTGTCCGGAACCTGACGAAGAAATCAGCCGGTGGTGGACAGACTTCGACGAGCAAGTCACTTATTTGGATGCCATATGCAATGCCAAGAGCTTTGACATGGTCGTCCAGTGAGACGGGAGGCCGGTCGCCATTGATGGTTACCATCAGCACTTTGCCGGCAAATTGGTCATCAAGCGACGCCATGCCACTATTGAGCGATAGCACGCAACACCCGAAGGCAGGACGGACCTCAGGATCTCCGGCTTGGAGATCCGTGTTGACCGGCGACATGATAGTGCGCTTGAGTACAGGGAGTAGAGGAGGGTGATTTGGGGGAACTGGAGTAGGAATCTAGATTGCAGAGGTGGGGGAGGGGCGGGAGATTGGGGATGAGAAGGTAGCAGGAATTTCGAACACGCGCCAATACGCTCTCGCCGTGCAAGCGCACGAAAACACCGGTGGCGCCCACATGTTGGCCTAAGAGTCCTTTTTCTTTCTCTTTTTGAGCGCCCAGCCTGAGAGTTCATAATTTGTCCTGTTTGGAATTGCGTTACTATTCAGCCCATATTCAATGATACCTCAAATTGGCCCAAACAAGTGTACATCATCAAAAATACACTGAGCTCAAATTATAACTTGAAAAAAGGATATATACACTGAACACTAGAGAATGGTGTTGCCCTCATTTAGCCCACCTGCAGTTCGAGACAGTAAACAATTTGAAACAACGATATATACAACATTCAAACACTGACTAGTGACTACTAATGACATAAACAGCAAGACATGATAGTTCATAAGAAGTCTTGCTACACCACCAAAACACACCCATCTGCAGTGCTCAGACTCTCGTGATCCAGATGAGAATGACATTCTAAAGAGAGGCAACTATTACATAGTAAGAGTGACATAGACGAGGATAACCAAATGACAAGGACTATGCATCACAAAAGAGAGAACTACCCATCCAGAACAAGCAGCAAAGAGAACAAGTCATTCAAAGACGGATGATCCAGCACCATCATAATTTGCAGCCCCCTTCGGCCGCTAGTGATTCAGAGACACCAGGACTACACCCTTTCGACTCAACAACCCAATTACCTATCAACCTGAAGGCTTGAACCACATCACTGCCTGTCGGAGTTGAGACATCCAAGGATCAAAGTCAATCCAAATGCCTTTGTCATTCTCACCTTCTTTTGGCTGCAGGCTGTATCGTTGACAATCAGGGGTGTGTGGTCTCGAAGTCCTAGGGCTCGCCGTGTAGACACAGTTTTTCCTAGCAAACACAGCCTCTCTGGCATCAAGGTCCTTGCCAATGGTGATCTCCTAGTTAATCGGATAATTGAGTCCGAGAAATAGAGTGTGAACCAAGGCTGTTTACCCGCCTCCAACTCAAAAATCCTGAAGGCCCCAACAAGCTGGTATCCTGCTCATAGATGTAAAAACCACCCTCTGGATACTCACATATTTCACGGTGCTTGTACACAGTGCGATTTTTGCAATATAACTTCGCTCAGTCTTTTGCCGTCGTCTAATCTAGCGAGGAACCAATTGTGCTTCCCAATTTTTGGCATAGGTGGTGTGATTACAAAGGGCAGTAACTATAGGGACACTGCATCATATCAAAAAGAAGACAAAAAGGACAGGCATTCTTAATGTAAGATCAGCATTGTTCAGAGTATGAGTAGGATAATGCAAGAAACATCATTGATCTATCCCTGTTGGAACTGAGAGGAAAATACAGGGAAATGTATACTGGGTTCAAAAATATAGAAGTGCCATGCATGGTTATACTCATGTTATCTCGCAGTCAATTCTTTGCAAGAAACTACCATGCCATGCATGTTATGTAATCATGTTCTCTCCTCACAAATAACTTCTTCAAGGAAACTAACACACCATTCATTGTTATATACTCAATATTTGTGGGCAAAATTCTTGTGAGGGTATTATTCTAGCCATTGATTGCTCAAGGGCAAATATCGGTATGTACACATGGTAAACATGACAGAATTCACTACTTCCAAATATAGAGTTCTCCATATGCACATTTACTTCCCTAATGTATGGTTATATGAAACCAACAGTGTGATGCAAGTTTCTACATCATGAAAATGAGGAAACTAACATGGCTATTGATATACAATCATATTTAGTAGTATATAGATTACTATATAGTTAGGAGAATATCCATATCTTCCTAACCATTTGATTATTCAAGGGTACAAATTGGCTGTAATGACATGCTCACAATCACATGATTTAACTCGTTCCAAATATAGCTGATTTACGGCATCTCTAATACATTGCCATAGTTCTACTCAAATTATGCTCTAACAGGGATATGCCAATCATCACAAAAGTTCAAACAGTGTCATGGCGTTATCATTAAAATCAGACAAAAACAACTTACACGCACCGTCCCAGTAATATGTGATGCCATCTGCTTTGTCGATCGCGTAGATGATGCCATTGTGTTCAATAGCATCACAAAAGTGTGTATCAGCTTCGACGATCCACTGCGAGGTGAGTTGTCTCCACCTAAAAAAGGCACCAGCGGAAAGATAGGCGAGTCTGTGGTCGATTAAGGCAATTAGCTTGAAGTCTGCATAATTCGCATATCGTTGGGCACTTGGCAGATTACAATCTTCTGCAAAGCAAGGTCTGTCCAATTGACATAGTAATATAGATGACTTGGACCGTGACGGTAAAACCCTACATAATCCAACGAAGGAAGGATAATCTCATGGGAGGTGTGGAAGTTCACGAGCGCCAACTTGTTCCGGTCCTCTCTGACGACAGCCATCCAGTGCATACCTGCCAAGAAGTTTCGAGCGATGGTGATCGGATCGAAGTCAAGGGGCATGATATACGGCAACCCAGTACATACCTGCAAAGAAGTTTCGGCTGATGTAGGTCGGATTGAAGTTGAGGGGCATGATGTATGCCTCCGTATCATGGTGAGTGCATCTCGCAAGAGCAGATATCAGCAAGTAGGGTGTCTTGAAAAGCTCAGGCCTCGCTTCGACGATGGCCGCATGCATGTCCTGCGAGCATGCAGCTAGCCGCACGGCGCTCAACATATCCATACGCGAACAACAGAGGTCCAGGATGTCACTGGGGAGATCGCTCCAGTCGTAGCTCATAGGCATGCTGATCGGTTCAGGATCGGCCATGGTGGAGTTTGGAAGGTGGGGTTTTTTGGGGCTTGATTTACGGGGCAGAAGGCTCTCGGTGCTGGAGTGGCTAGCGAGGGAATAGTGGTACTAGGGGAGGCGAGTGAGGCAAGGGTACGCGGGGGCACAGTGAGATGATGAAGAGTGACCTCAGGATCTCTGGCGAGTTGGAGATGGAGATGGAGTGGTGCTAGGGGAGGAAGACGAGGCGAGGCATGCTATATAGCGGCAGTGACCGTGCCTACAGAGTGCACAAGGTGAGGCTGGCTTTGGTAACCCGAACACACCACCTGGACTAGTGTCACCTCGGGCATAGGGTCTTGTCACTTCACTGTGAGGATAACCACATATTCCTTAACGAGAAAAGGTTGTGTGTCGCACGCATGCACCAATATCCATCCGAACCAGCTACGAAATTTTGTGTGTGTGCAAAGAGATGGATATGTTTGTATATCTGTTCATCCATCCAAGTGGGTTTTGCGTAGGTCCTACCTGTCAAGAGGGGTGCAGAAATAAAAGTGAATCATAAAATGTTTCACCACGGTGATTCGAAAGAGTGACCTCAACTAGCCACTGGCACATGTAGCGCTAGAAGGATGCGCACGTACATGTACACGTACCACTCCCCAGTAGGCTACCCGCATAGCCTTTTCGTTTTGCAGGTTGGTCTACCTAGCCGTCTAATCAACTGCCTGCATGCCACTTCTCCCATTTACTTCTCCATCGGGAACCAATTTTCCTCGGCTTCTTCACCTCTCCTTCATTTGCATTCAAACCCCACTGGATTCACATTGTTTTTACCTCTTCAGATACTCCTGGAGTAATTCTGATGCCCCTTTAAATAATCATCTTCTTCTAGTTAGACTAGCCACCTAATCCTAATAGTCCAAACCATAGCCCTCCGGTCCAGCGGTTCCAAATGGCGAAAGAGATCCCTATGCAACTTTTTAGCGTCAAACATGTCCTCAGCGAAAGCTCGTTGCGCATAGTGCCACCATCACCGACCACCCAAGGGTTGTTTGGGAGCGGATCAACAATGTATCCAACTCCCTCAAAAAGGTGGACATGAAGGTCATCGGTTTTGATGTAGAGTACATAGAGCGTGCCACTAGGAAGATCCAACGAGCCGCCGTCCTTCAGCTCTTCCTTGAAGATGAAGTTTTGCTGTATCACATCATACACGCGCCCTCCGTACCAGGTGAGCTCCACAATTTTATGTCTCGGGAGGACATATACTTCTGTGGGGCAGCCATCGAAGGGGAGAAACAAAAGATGGCGCCGTACAACCTTGATTTGAAAAACATCGCAGACCTACAAACCAAAATTCCTGTAGACGGTTGTGATAAAAAAACACCATCCCTATTCGACGTAGCAAATTATGTGCTCGGAACAAATCTTGAGAAGGGTGACGAGACGCTGGGATTAAGGTCGTCTGGATGGGAGAATTATCCCTTGACCTAGGAGTGGATAAAATATGCTGCCCTCGATGCCCGTGTGAGTTTTGAGATAGCTGCAAGGTCGAAAGAGCTTGTTGCGAAGCCGTCTCCCAAAGAAAATGAGAAGAAGAAGAAGAAGAAGAAGCTGCAGGAGCAGCAGGGCATTATAGATGGATGAACTATTTCCTCTCTTATTTGTAAAAAAAGTTATTTCCTCTCTGTATATATTGGTAGATGAACTATTTCGCTAGTGTGCATGTCTTTGGAGCAAGTGTAGTAGCATAGGTCCACTTGACTATAATGAACTATTTATCAGCCTAGTTTTCTCTACTGCTCCTTGCAGCGATCGGTATGCAATGCATGTGTTAGTAGACATGACAGCTTGTCCATGGAAGTTGAACTACGACGACCATCACGTTTCTACCACTACCACACGCGATTCCCAGGACGCCGCTCCAACCCACGGCAACACATCCCTCGACATGCGCCTCATCCCTCTTGGCCCCACCACCCCTCTGCCTTTGTGTGGATGACATGTGGGCCAGCTGAACTACGGCGAGCATCAAGTTTCTACCGCAGCCACACGCGATTCCGACGACCCTGCTCAAACCCACAACACCATGTCCCCCGACCTGCGCGTCACCCCACTCGGCCCCACCGCCCCTTTTGCCTTTGTGAGCATGACATGTGGACCAACCACCTGTAGGGTCCACATGTCATGGACTCAAAGGCAGGTGTAGTAAGGCACTAAAGCTCAGCTCCGTGGGCCCCGAGAGGGAAATGTAACTCCTGCGCCAGGCCTTGTGGTGCTACCACTGCACGAACTCATGCCAAACTCAAGATTTGTTTCTTACTACTACCAATATGCAGGCCCGTGTGTTGCAATGGATCCAAAGTAGTAGAATAATACTTGTTCACAAAATTGAAATATAAAAACTCTAGTTTTGATATACATATATCAGTAAAAATAAATTATACTTCACTCAAAATATATTCCTCGAGCTGTTTTGATGAGGTGAGAGATGGGTGTGGCTGGTTTCAAGAAATAACAGGTTTTAAAAAAATTGGAGAAGTTTTTTTAACATTTTGTAGCGTGGCATGGCATCTGGTGCACGTAAGCATCTGAAAAAATTTATACCCACACACGTTCTTCTTGAACGAGAAGCACGACAATGTGATCGATCCACACAAGAAGCCCTCAACAAGACCTCCAGACATGCGACATGGCTTCATGGGTGCCCCCCACATCATATTATTCATATTATGTTGACTAAAAAAATAGATAAATCACCCAAAACAAGATCTTCCCATTTTTTGTTTCTACGATGTTGTGTCGTGCACGTACTCCAAATTTCAACGAGTCCCATCCGACACCAAATTTCCTGGCTTCCGTGCTACAGCTAGATCTTCCCCTCCTTGTTTCGGTTTTCCAACGCATCTGTCGGTGTGTAGTTTGCCGATAGTCTGTTTGCTCAACTGCGGTCCCACATGAAAGTGAAATTGCTAGGCAACACACCTTCCCTAGCTATGTGGCGTGCCGGACGGAACATGGATTACTCCCGATTCCCGAGCGTGTGGGGGTGCGATGCGAACACAGCATGCCGTTTCTTTGGTGCGGTGATAGATAGAAATAATGATTGGAAATGATAGGGTGGGGCTTTTCCCACCCAATAAGTGGGGCACATGTGGTCCTACATGTTGTAGTGATATAAAGCCTAGCCAATGCGTGTTGACCAGGGGCCGGAACGATAGTGTGGTATGCGACGCGAATGGGACATACTTCATGTACGTGTTCCAGTTTCTCGTTTTGAACTTGCGAACGTGACAAGCATGCTGCATGAGTAGTTTTGAATTTATAAGTTCGGCCATAGTTTCGAATTTACAAGTAGTTCGTAGGTCGGGTCAAGCATCGTACATAAATTACGAAGTTGATGCAAAAGGTAAGCGTAATGTCCGTCCTGGTTTGTTGGTCCCCTTCCTGTGTTGACGGAGGGAGTACTAGTTACAATGATGAATATAATTGATGCCAAATGTGAGCAAAGGGATCACACATGTCTTTATCGACTGGAACGAGAATGCAATAGTACAATAAGAATTAAGGCCACGATGACGCAATCGTAGTGGTGGTTACAGGAGGCAAGAAGAAAGATGCATCCATGAACGACCTCCTCCTCCTCGACTCGGTGCACCGGGCCATCGATCGGCGGCTGAGGAGTGGCGACTTTTCTGGCGAGGTCAAGGTGCTTCTCAACAAAGGCGTCCAAGGCTTCCAGCCAGTCGACGAAGGCCAACGTCGTCGCATCCTCACCGGCCTTGTAGATGCCTATGTACACGACTTCCTCGTACACATGGATGTGTAGGTTGATGAATTCTTTCAGGGCGAGGCGCCTAGCGGAGAGCGTGACCTCGAGGTGGACATTCTTCGTTGCGTTGACGGGCAGTCGCAGGGCCACCAGTGCTTGAAAGAGGTTCTCATGATGGAGGCCGATTAGGGTGGTAGGCAATGAGGAGGCTGGGCTCGTGGGCTGGAGGAGTATGGCGATGTCGTTCGCGAGCTTCTTCATGATGGTGAACTTGTTGATGGTGGCAACGATCATCTTGTCCAACTGACAGTCACAGCTGGGGTTGACGATGGGCATGAACGAGCCGGTCGCCAACACCCTCTGGAGACGATCCTCGGTGCCATGCTGCAGGCCGGCATCGTGGACCATCTGGCACAGCCGCTGGCTGCTCGATCGCATCGTCGCCCTGGGTCTGAAGTGAGCACTGTTGCGCTTAGTGTAGGTGCGTACGATGTGGTAGATGCTTTGGAATTGAGGGCCGCCTTTATATGAGTGCAAACTGCGTTGCATTCACATCGTGCTGCCTCCTTTCTGTGTCCTCCTCCCGACTTCCCTCAGCATGCTACTAATTGAAGGAGGGTGCATCATTGGCCGTTCAACATTTCAGGAACCGCTACCCTCTCCCTCGTCTGCATTAAAGCCATACCGGGAACTTTCCCGATTTACTAGTTTACCCTCCATTTCTCAAATTTGTTATCGTCCTGGTTTACTAGCTGTCAAATCAAACACTAGTATACTACTAGTAGGGAGTGCTGTGCCGCCCGCTGCATGCCCGGCTAAACACGCCTCCTCGCCGCCATCAAACGCCTCAATTAAACCCGCATGGAAACCAAGAAGCCTACTCCGCTCTTGAGCGGGCCGGAATTAAACGCAATGCCAGTCGAGCTCCTCTCGTCCTCCTTCTGTTTAAACGAGGCCAGACACCAGCCAAGCTCCTACCGTCTGCCCTCTATTTAAACGAGGCCAGACGCGGGCAAGAATTGCACCCCTCCGCCGCTCCCCCATCTCCTCCTTCACCATTTACTCCACTCTTCCGATGGCTTTCGAGGAGCCGTTCTTCAGAATACTAGCCGGCTAGGTGGCCCGCCGAGCCCTCCGGATACGAGCGAGGCCGCTCGGTGCTTCACCTACCTTGCCTAGCCCGATGGAACCAGTTGCCGTCCCAAGCTGGCGTGTGGTTTAGCAACTCACCACTCCAGTTCAAATCTATGAGGAGTGGCAAGTTGCTCCACGTTGGCACGGCGGCACGGGTGCCATCGCTGCCACATCGTACCGTGCCACCAGTGTCTACGGCTGCACCTCCTGTGTCTACGGTGGCCACACCTCCCATGTCTATGGCCGCGCCTCCCGTGTCTGCGGCAGCGCCATGCAGGCAGAGAGAAGCCGGGTGTGCGGAGAGCGATGAGTCGATGGCCAGCTTCTCAGTGTCCGCCACCATCATCGAGGAGAAGTAGAACACGGGAGGTCATCGCCGCTTGGGTCCCATGAAGGGCACCGCCGAGGCGATGACTGCGTACACAGGCTGTGTCTTCCTCGGTTCGTCTCTTGCGAGGACCTTTGTCGACCTCGCAAGTGTCTACCAGACATGAGGAAGATCCCATGAAGGCCACCATGGAGGCGACGTCTACGTACACAGGCGGTGTCTTGCCCGGTTCATCTTTTGCGAGGACCTTCATCGCCCCCGCAAGTGTCTGCCGGACATGAGGAAGACAAAAGGGATCCGCAGGTGGTCATTTAGATTAGGTATTAATTATACCTCCAGAGCCGGATTAGCACCACTTAGTTGATGTAAATGTAATGAAATCTGTCATGTTTATATAAAAATCTGGCATTTTTATACGAAATCCATCATGTTTATATGAAATCCGTCCGTGTTTGCAAGAATTTGGTCTGGTTGGTTAGAATTGTGAAAATGTATGCCGTTGGCGTTGGATGTCGTCCTTCGTGGACGGAAGCAGGACGAAATTTTCCGATTGCCATTGGAGATTCTCTTATGCTGGAAATAATAGGGTCACGTTAAATCCATTTGAGTTAATTGCGTGTATGATTCTCAAAGATAAAAAAGTTAATTGCATGTACAATACTTCCTCCGTTCTGAAATATAAGTCTTTTGTAGAGGTTTTAGTAAGAACTACATACGGATGTATATAGGCATATTTTAGAGTGCACATTCACTCATTTAGCTTCATATGTAGTCTCAATTGGAATCTCTAAAAAGACTTAGTATTTAGGAACGGAGGGAGTACATTACTTGCAGGGTGGCTACAGATTCGTACCAAATCTTAAAAAGAAACAAATCAATTCATAATCTTGCATTCTAAGTACTCTGTGGGTTACACTGTCATTAGAGTAGAGAAAGAAGTATATATTAAAAAATATAGAAATTTAAAGTTTAAGACAGAATTCAAACTCAGGTCATCGCGTTGTGAGCATCCGGCACTAACCAGTCCACCAGATGTTCTTTCTAAACGATGCAAGAGATATCTTTGATATCTTTCTTTTTAAATAGTTATGCGATAATAGGTTTAAAATGATATATTTTATCTCTGCCTCAAATGATCTGAAATTCACTAGTAGTAACAAACAAAAGGTTGCCTTGTTAATTAACAGAAAACCGGGTGAAAACCATCACATGAGGCCGGTAAAAACAAGGCACACTTGGTTTAGCGTCGTCGTCACTACAGCTGTGCGCGCACGAGAAATCTACATATCGAGGGGGGCTACGGAGAGAAAGACGTATCGAGTGTGTGTGAGCGAGGCACAGAGACACAGCTAGCGAGCGTGTGTGTTTGAGAGAGAAGTCAATAGATAGATTAAGATCAAGATCGAGGTGTCACCCTTCTCCTTTCATTATTTGGGGGGAGGGGAGGAAGAGAAAGATGTATCGAGAGTGTGTGCGCGCTAGGCAGAGAAGCACAACTAGCGAGTGTGTGTGTGTTTGAGAGAGAAGCCAGTAGATAGATTAATATCAAGGTCGAGGTGTCACCCTGCTCCTTCGGTGTCAGGAAGGGGAGAGGTGTCAGTGACACTTAGAGATAGTGAGAGGGAGTTTGTGTGTTATGTATCTATATTAAGGGATAGGTAGATAGCATGTGTGCGAGGCATACTTAAAGCATCACCGGAGATAAACAAGTGGTGTGCATGCAAGTGCTAGAAATAAATGAATAGAGAAACAATGCGTGTGTGCGTGTGTGAGCACAATCTCAAAACAAAAGGTGCTCTGCTGGAATCCCATTGTATGGATTCATATGGTTCTGGGACTCGAGTTAACCTTACGGATATGTGTGCGAGACATAGTTATACTTTGAGACATCAGTGGCGGTGGGTGAGCGGAATTAAAGGGGTGGGCGTGTTTGACAGAGAGAGCGTGTGTGTTTTTGTGTGAGAGTCTTGCAGGACAGGGTAGAAAGACGAATTCTAACCTTGATGGAGGGAGAGAAATACATGAAGTGCGCGTGTGTGATTGAGATGCCCACGGAGAAATGAGATTTGTATGTGCATGCAATTCATTCACGTATCACTATCTAACGATCGTGGACATGCCTCGCTTGAACATAATCAATATCTACTTTGTATCATGGCCAAAGATACAATATCGATTCAACACTATAAAGATTGGACACTCACATATCACATTTTTTGCAAATAGTCTTTTTCAATCGTGCATGCCAAAGTTATAGTGATATTTCTTCAAACAACCACTGTAGTTATCATGTACATGCACCATTGTTAGTTTTGCATTCAAATTCATTAGTTTTGGATGATTTAATGTTCTATTATGAAGTAATATATGTAATATTCATATATGAATTCAACGGGTACTGCAATTTATGAAATGGAGGCCTTGTAATCATATGAGGTAACACTTTTAAGTAGCGGACTATAATATCCATTTCTTTTGCGCATCTATAATATCCATTTGTTACTGTTCAATATAATTAAAATTAACACGTCAATGCATTGTGCTTAAACTAAATAACTAATGGCACAAAATTATATATTTAGACGAGAAATACATAGGCTGAGCATTTGCTCCATTTTTTATGAACGCTCCTCAGTTACACTCGTACGATCGGCCGCGCCCGTGTGATAGTAACAAGTTATCGTTGCATCGTCCGGAGTTATTATCTTTTTTTCTGGGGTGGACTTCATACCAGTCATTAACTACTCACGTGTGCCTGTGTACACAGTCTCGCATGACCGGCTTCCCGCTAGGACTGTCCAAAATTGGTTGAAACTGGATGCGAATGATCCCTCGGGCGGCAAAATCTCCCGCCTCCTAAGATTTTCGTGACTAAGTCTGTAGCATGTGAAATTCCCCTTTGGTCCTTGGCGCACGGAGGAAAAATTTTACAATACGGACCTCATTTACATAATAGGTCAGGGTTGCTTTGGTAACTCCCGGTTCCCCCCACCACACAGCACCCCCATTTCCTCTCCCCTCCCGCAAAAATGACTAGTACTCCACATCACTAGAGCATCTTACATCACGCCATCCATACTTCATCGGCCATTCTGCCCCTTCGCTCTTGAAACCCGAGACTGCTCATCCATCGGCGTACCAGAGCCCATTCACTGCCGGCGTCGTCCACCTCGTCGGATCTGCTTCTGCGACTGCATCTACCCCGCCCCCTCCTCCCCTAGAAATAGTAAACTACTCATCCACCACCGTACCACAGCCCATTTAGTGCCGGCCTTGTCCACGGTGCCAGATCTACTTCACTGGTACTCCCGTCAACCTTAGCGCATCTACAACGGCTCCTTCGTACACCGCACGGAGCCGCTTTGTCCACACCCCCGGAGCCGCCCCACTGACGCTCCCCGTCCATGGCCGCAGATCTGCATCGTCGACACCATCCTGAACCCAACCACTGGAGCAGCTTCACTGACGCCCACGTCCACGGCCTCAGATCTGCTTTGTCCACACCTTAGTCCACCCTACCGGAGCCGCTTCAAAAACACCCTCCTCCATGGTCCTAGATCTCCTTACCAGACCCTGACAGCCAGCACAACGTCATCACCCTTGATGTTTCTAACTTGATTCCCACCATCTGGCACGATGCCAAGCACCCGCCGCGGCCTAGGTACTTGTCACCTTTAAACTTGTCCAGCATCACCTGCCAGATGTACTTCAAATATACTAACAGGTCACCGTTACATGTTATGGAGCTGGAAAGAGCTACAAGGATGATGTTTCTCTCGATCTAACACCTTGGCCAACCAAGATCCTGGACTGAGGCATTGCTATGATCTTGTAAGTGCGTCTCTCTCTCTTGTATTGTTGTGTGCCTGCCAGCGTGCTCTGTTGGATTTTCGACTAGTATTCCCTTTGTGCAGCCAATGATTTCTACTACTGGCTACTAAATTAGAGATGTAGACGTCATACATGATACATTACACAAAATCATAGGTGGCATGTAGGAATTCTAGTGCACTAAATTATGCTCCCTTAGAGTGCCTGCTAGTCCAGTACACAGAGTCATGGCTAGTTTATGCTACGCACACAATCATTAATTGGTGGTTTAAATATGCCCAAGGGATATGGAATGTATTATCATGTAGAGATAACTCAAATTAGTCGTGTCAACTTGCAGATGGGGTGCAGCAATGAAAAATTACAAGATTTCTTAGTACAAGATGTATGTGGCATTTTCATGGAACATCGCAAAAAAAGGAGGGGCAACGGTGGGCCTATACAGTGTGCTATCGTAGGTCACTCCACTGCAATCATCGTGACATGTTATTTGTATGTCAGTGTTGTTGGCCAGGGTTCTTAGGTTAGGGACAGTTATTGCGAGTTATCCTAAGAAAATAAGCTCCAGATAATAAGCCAATCAGTTCTTTTCATTAATTGCCTGCTTTTTCAGCTTATCTGTGGTATGATCAGTGAAAAGTCTAGATTGCATTATATTTTGTCATTTTGCTGCCCATATGAAAATTAATTTGACTTGCAAACATCACGAATTGAACCCATTGAAGTAATTAATATGATAGAAAAATAGACCATCAATATTTGTTCAAAATGCAAATACAAAGATACCATCTACTTGGCACAATCTACTTTGGTCAATGTCTTCCAAAGAGAGCACATTGCCTAAATTTAAATGAAGAACCCATTGCCTAAATTTAAATGAAGAATCATTATTTATCAAAAATCCATGGTCCAAGTGGCTGGTTATTATCATATAGCTGCACCACCTGAAAGCATCATATAGCAGCAGATGATATCAACTCATCATACAGCAGCAGCATCTCATAGTAATTCATCATATAGCAGCAGCAGCTCATAGAAATTCATCATATAGCAGCAGCAGGAGCAGCTCATAGCAATTCATCATATAGCAGCAGTATATAATAGCTCATAGCAATGCATCATATAGCAGCAGCAGTAGCTCATAGCAATTCATCATATGACTGCAACAGTAGCTCATAGCAATTCATCATATAGCAACAGCAGCTCATAGCAATTCATCGTATAGCAGATCAGAATGAAATTTTGGCGAAAAATCATAGGAGATCCTCACCTTGTTGGATGAGCTCATCCTTTAACAGCACCTCAAGAGCACGACCTGGGAGGAGGGGAGGGGGAACGAGGTCACTTCTGTCGGAGTGGGGCGTCGGCCGGAGTTGTGAGGTGACCACCAGAGTAGTGCGTTGGACGGACCACAGCGGAGCAGCTGCTGGAGACCATGAGAGTGAGGGGTGGCGCCAGAGGGATGAGCAGCCGGGGAGATTGGCCCCTACCCGTTGACCTTGTAGTGTAGCTAGACAGAGCATCATCGAGGAGCAGGCCAGATGGGACCTGTGGTGGTGGCTCGCTAGAGGAACCCTAGTGCTGCAGGTAGGGGATCGTGGTAGAGGGAAAGGGGAGAGGAGCTGCAAGCAGGCAGGGCAATGAACGCTTGCGTGTTTGTTTTTACTTGGGGGTCAGGTGTGACGCGAGCATGAGTAGTGGCATTTTGAGTGGAATATAGGCAGATGATGTCTACTACGCAACTTTATTATTGTAGACTCGTGTTGGGCCTCCCAGCGCAGAGTTCTGTAGGACAGTAGCAATTTTCCCTCAAGTGGATGACCTAAGGTTTATCAATCAGTGGGAGGCGTCGGATGAAGATGGTCTCTCTCAAACAACCCTGCAACCAAATAACAAAGAGTCTCTTGTGTCCCCAACACACCAAATACAATGGTAATTTGTATAGGTGCACTAGTTCGGCGAAGAGATGGTAATAAAAGCATAGTAATGATAGTAGATATTGGTTTTTGTTATAGGAACAATAAAAAAACAGCAAGGTAGCAATTGATAAAACGGAGCACAAACGGTATTGCAATGCTTGAAAACAAGGCCTAGGGTCTGTACTTTTGCTAGTGCAATCTCTCAACAGTGCTAGTATAATTGGATCATATAACTATCCCTCAACGTGCGATGAAGAATCACTCCAAAGTTCCTATCTAGCGGAGAACATAAGAAGAAATTGTTTGTAGGGTACGAAACCACCTTAAAGTTATTCTTTCCGTTCGATCTATTCAAGAGTTCGTACTAAAATAACGCAAAGTTATTCTTTTTGTTCGATCTTTCCAAGAGTTCGTACTAAAATAACACCATATGATACGCATCAACCAACTCTAATGTCACCTAGATTCTCCAATGTCACCACAAGTATCCATGAGTTAATTATACGATACGCATCAAACAATTTCAGATTCATAATACTCAATCCAACACAAAGAACTTCAAAGAGTGCCCCAAGATTTCTATCGGAGAAACAAGGACGAAAACATGCATCAACCCCTATGCATAGATTACCCCAATGTCACCTCAGGAATCCGCGAGTTGAGTCCCAAGACATAGATCAAGTGCTCTCAAATCCATAAAAGTATTCAATCCGATAAAATGAAATCTCAAAGGGAAAACTCAATTCACAAGAAGATAGAGAGGGAGAAACACCATATGATCCGGCTATATTAACAAAGCCCGCGATACATCAAGATCATGCCATGAAGAACACGAGAGAGAGAGGGAGAGATTAAACACATAGCTACTAGTACAAACCCTCAACCCCGAGGTTGGACAACTCCCTCCTCATCATGGTGGCCGCCGGGATGATGAAGATGGCCACCGGTGATGATTTCCCCCTCCGGCAGGGTGCCGGAATGGGGTCTAGACTGGTTTTTCATGGCTACAGAGGCTTGCGGCGGCGGAACTTCTGATCTAGGGTCTCCATGAGGGTTTTTGGAATATTTGGCAATTTATAGGGCGAAGAGGCGGTGCGGGAGGCCACCAATGTGGGCACAACCCACCGGGGCGTGCCTGGGGGCCCAGCCGCGCCCTGGTGGGTTGTGCCCCCCTCGGGGCACCCCCCAGGTGCTGCTCTAGCCCATTGGATGTCTTCTGGTCCATAAAAAATCCACAAAAAGTTTCGCTGTGTTTGGACTCCGTTTGGTATTGATTTTCTACGATGTAAAAAACATGCAAAAAACAGCAACTGGCACTGGGCACTATATCAATTAGTTAGTCCCATAAAATGATATAAAGTTGCTATAAAATGATTTTAAAACATCCAAGAATGATAATATAGCAGCATGAATACTTCATAAATTATAGATACATTGGAGACGTATCGGCATCCCCAAGCTTAATTCCTACTCATCCTCGAGTAGGTAAATGATAAAAGAAATGATTTATGAAGTGTGAATGCTAGCAAAGTGCATAAGTTTGATCAATAGTAATTTCAATCACTTTTCCTAGCATCATAACAGCAACTCTTTCTCATAAAACTCATCATGTTAAAGTAGCAACCAATTCACATGTTAAGGTTCAAACAATGAATTCTCTTGAAACTCAACAACCTATATTCTTAGTCACCAAACAATTGCAATTCAACTTGTTCAACAGAGTCTAAGTAAGAGCTCCACATACTCAACCATCATATAGTCTTCTATGATTGCTAACACTCACCGCATACACATGAGCAAAACATTTCAACCAGACACATAGAAAGATAGGGGCTTATAATTTTGCCTCCCAACGTATTCACCTCAAGGGTGATGTCAAGAATAATAACTCATGCTACCCATATCCAACTGGATATATGTGCCTAGATCTTTCCTCATCACATGATGCTTGCCAAAAGAGAAAAATAAAAAGGAATAGAGAAGAAAAACTTTGACTCTTGCATGAAAGTAAATACATAAAAGTAAAAGGTAGGCCCTTCGCAGAGGGAAGAAGAGGTTGCCATGCGCTTTTTGTTTGTATGCTCAATCCCTTAGTGCAAAAGAATGTCATGTTATATTGCCCCTTATGATAGCAACCTTTATTATGCAGTCTGTCACTTTTATTCTTTGCCATCACAAGTTCGTACAACGCTCAATTTTCTCTTACACTAAATGATCTAACACTATTAGAAGCAATTTTTATTGCCTTATTGCACCGATGACAACTTACTTGAAGAATCTTACTCAATCCTTAGGTAGGTATGGTGGACTCTTGAAAATAAGATTTGGGTTTAAGGGTTTTTGGATGCACAAGTAGTATCTCAACTAGGTGCGGAATTTTTGGCTAGCAAAGATGGGGGGCAAGCACCACATGTTGAAGGATCTATGACAATATAACTTCTATGTGAATATGAACAAACATAAATCATTCCGTTGTCTTCCTTGTCCAACGTCAACAATTTTGGCATATAATATTTTGATGGGGGCTCACAATCACAAAAGATTTCCAAGATAGTGTATTTGCATGTGAAAGTTCTCTTCCTTATAGTAATCATTCATGAATTGCTTGTATGACCAATATTGTGATTGTCAAGCTTCAAAAGATTTCACTTTCTAAACCCAATGTGAAGCTACCACTAGGCATGATATGAACATATAATTTCAACTTCATGATATTCAATTCATTCAACAATTTACTCATAGGATATAAGTGAAGCACAAGAGTGAATGACAAACTACTCCAAAAAGATATAAGTGAAGATCAAGCGAGTAGTTAAGTAAAGGGGTAGCTAATTGAGGACTCTCTCTTATTTAAAAACTTTTAGATCTAATTATTTTATTAAAACAGCAAGTAAAACAAAACAAAATGACATTCCAAGAATAGCACAACTCAAGTGAAGAAGCAAAAACATAGGCTCAACCGATACTAACCGATAATTGTTGATGAAGAAAGGTGGGATGCCTACTGGGGCATCCCCAAGCTTAGATGCTTGAGACTTCTTGAAATATTATCTTGGGGTGCCTTGGGCATCCCCAAGCTTGATCTTTTGCATCTCCTTAATTTCTTTTATATCACGGTTTCCCTAAATCTTAAAAACTTCATACACAAAAAACTCAACAAGAACTCGTGAGATAAGTTAGTATAAACCAATGCAAAAACCTTATCATTCTCTACTGTAGAAAATCACAAAAATTATTACTCAACATTGCATACTAAATGCCTCTGCATATTTAATACTCCTATCCTCAAATAGAATCATTAAACAAGCAAACATATGCAAACAATGCAAACATAACAGCAATCTGCCAAAACTGTACAGTCTGTAAAGAATGCAAGAGTATCAATACTTATTTAACTCCAAAAATTATGAAAATTTACCACACTGTATAAAATTTATCAGAGCTTATTGCGCTAAAAATTTCAACATTTTATCACATTTTGAATTTTCTCAGGAATTTTTGCAAAATCAATAAACTTTCTGTTTTGAAACATCAACTCATATACTTGCAAAATAAGCATGGTAAAGGCTATCCTTGACATGTTTATTGAGAAGAAAGGTGCAAAACATTATTCTAAATAACAGCAAGCAAATCCTAACAAGAAAATGATGCTCCAAGCAAAACACATATCATGTGATGAATAAAAATGTAGCTCCAAGTGAGGTTACCGATAATGTTGGAGACGAAAGAGGGGATGCCTTCCGGGGCATCCCCAAGCTTAGTTGCTTGGATCTTCCTTGAATATTACCTTGGGTTGCCTTGGGAATCCCCAAGCTTAGGGTCTTGTCACTCCTTATTCTCCTCATATCGACATCTCACCCAATACTTGAAAACTTCAATCACACAAAACTTAACGGAACTTCGTGAGATAGGTTAGTATGATAAAGAGCAAACCATTTCACTTTGGTACTGTCAAAGACAAGATTCATAATTTTTTTCCACACAATTCCTACCATAGAATATCATTTCCACAATTTATATTGAGCAATATAAGCCATAGAAACTAGAAAACAAGCAAACTATGCATTGAAAACAGAATCTGTCAAAAACAGAAGAGTATGTAATAATCTGTACTCCAACCATACTTCTGCTACTCCAAAAATTCTGAAACATTAGTAAAACGTAGATAATTTGTATGTATATCACCTTTAAAAAATTCAGATCAAAATCACATTCCAGTAAATTTTCAAAATTCCTGGACTGAGTGCAAAATTTTCTATTTTTGCACAGATTCAAGTCAACTATCATCCACACTATCCCAAAGGCTTTACTTGGCACTTTATTGAAACAAAAGCAATAAACATGATTACTACAGTAGCATAATCATGTGAACAAATAAAAACAGTAGGGGTAAATGTTGGGTTGCCTCCCAGCAAGCGCTCCTATTTAATGCCTTTTAGCTAGGCATGATGATTTCAATGATGCTCGCATAAAAGATAAGAATTGAAATATAAAGAGAGAATCATGAAACATATGACTAGCACATTTAATCCTAACCCACTTCCTATGCATAGGGATTTTTTGAGCAAAAAATTTATGGGAGCAAGAATCAACTAGCATAGGAAGGCAAAACAAGTAAAACTTCAAGATTTTCAACACATAGAGAGGAAACTTGATATTATTGCAATACCTACAAGCATATGTTCCTCTCTCATAATATTTTTCAGTAGCATCATGAATGAATTCAACAATATAACCATCACATAAAGTATTTTTTTCATGATCCACAAGCATATAAATTATATTACTCTCCACATAAGCAAATTTATTCTCATCAATAGTAGTGGGAGCAAACTCAACAAATAACTATCATTGATTGAACATTAAAATTATGATGACAAGTTTCATGGTTATCATTATTCTTTATAGCACACATGTCATCACCATAATCATCATAGATAGCAACTTTGTGGTCATAATCAATTGAAACCTCTTCCAAAATAGTGGATTCATCACTAAATAAAGTCATGACCTCTCCAAATCCACTTTCATAATTATCACAATAAGATTCAACACCCTCCAAAATAGTGGGATCATTAGTACCTAGAGTTGACACTCTTCCAAACCCACTTTCATCAATATAATCATCATAAATAGGAGGCATGCTACCATTATAACAGATTTGCACATCAAAACTTGGGGGACTAAAAATATCATCTTCATCAAACATAGCATCCCCAAGCTTGTTGCTTTGCATATCATTAGCATCATGGATATTCAAAGAATTCATACCAACAACATTGCAATCATGCTCATCATTCAAAGATTTTTTGTCAAACATTTTATAGAATTCTTCTTCTATCAATTGAGCACAATTTTCCTTTCCATCATTTTCATGAAAGACATTATAGAGATGAATAATATGATGCAACCTCAATTCCATTTTTTTGTAGTTTTCTGTTATGAACCAGTGATAAAACAAGAAACTAAAAGATTCAATTGCAAGATCTAAAGATATACCTTCAAGCACTCACCTCCCCGGCAACGGCGCCAGAAAAGAGCTTGATGTCTACTACGCAACTTTATTCTTGTAGACTCGTGTTGGGCCTCCAAGCGCAGAGTTTTGTAGGACAGTAGCAATTTTCCCTCAAGTGGATGACCTAAGGTTTATCAATTCGTGGGAGGTGTAGGATGAATATGGTCTATCTCAAACAACCAAGCAACCAAATAACGAAGAGTCTCTTGTGTCCCCAACACACCAAATACAATGGTAATTTGTATAGGTGCACTAGTTCGGCGAAGAGATGGTAATAAAAGCGTAGTAATGATAGTAGATATTGGTTTTTGTTATAGGAACAATAAAAAAACAGCAAGGTATCAATTGATAAAACGGAGCACAAACGGCATTGCAATGCTTGAAAACAAGGCCTAGGGTCTGTACTTTCGCTAGTGCAATCTCTTAATAGTGCTAGTATAATTGGATCATATAACTATCCCTCGACTTGCGATGAAGAATCACTCCAAAGTTCCTATCTAGCGGAGAACATAAGAAGAAATTGTTTGTAGGGTACGAAACCACCTTAAAGTTATTCTTTCCGTTCGATCTATTCAAGAGTTCATACTAAAATAACACAAAGTTATTCTTTCCGTTCGATCTATCCAAGAGTTCATACAAAAATAACACCATATGATACGCATCAACCAACTCTAATGTCACCTAGATACTCCAATGTCACCACAAGTATCCATGAGTTAATTATACGATACGCATCAAACAATTTCAGATTCATAATACTCAATCCAACACAAAGAACTTCAAAGAGTGCCCCAAGATTTCTACCGGAGAAAAAAGGACGAAAACGTGCATCAACCCCTATGCATAGATTACCCCAATGTCACCTCGGGAATCCGCGAGTTGAGTGCCAAGACATAAATCAAGTGCTCTCAAATCCATAAAAGTATTCAATCTGATAAAATAAAATCTCAAATGGAAAACTCAATTCACAACAAGATAGAGAGGGAGAAACACCATATGATCCAACTATATTAACAAAGCCCGCGATACATCAAGATCATGCCATCAAGAACACGAGAGAGAGAGAGATTAAACACATAGCTACTGGTACAAACCCTCAACCCCGTGGGTGGACTACTCCCTCCTCATCATGGTGGCCGCCGGGGTGATGAAGATGGCCACCGGTGATGATTTCCCCCTCTGGCAGGGTGCCGGAACGGGGTCTAGATTGGTTTTTCGTGGCGACAGAGGCTTGCGGCGTCGAAACTTCTGATCTAGGGTCTCCGCAAGGTTTTTTGGAATATTTGGCAATTTATAGGGCGAAGAGGCTGTGTGGGAGGCCACCGAGGTGGGCACAACCCACCGGGGCACGCTTGGGGGCCCAGGCGCGCCCTGGTGGGTTGTGCCCCCCTCGGGGCACCCCTAGGTGCTGCTCTGGCCCATTGGATGTCTTCTGGTCCATAAAAAATCCACAAAAAGTTTCACTGCGTTTGGACTCCGTTTGGTATTGATTTTCTGCGATGTAAAAAACAAGCAAAAAACAGCAACTGGCACTGGGCACTATGTCAATAAGTTAGTCCCAAAAAATGATATAAAGTTGCTATAAAATGATTGTAAAACATCCAAGAATGATAATATAGCAGCATGAATACTTCATAAATTATAGATACGTTGGAGACGTATCAGCAGACAACAAAGTCATTTCGCTATTCCCCTTCCCTTCAATTTTTAGTGAGCTTCTATGCGGAGCACCCCCCAAGCTTTTCTCATTGTGAAGGAATTGGTGGTGGAAATAAGTTAAGCCCAAGCCCATAACTCAAAAATGAGTTCTTTACATCTTTTATGGCTTATTTTGATAATGAGCTCTCAAATGGTGGAATAGAACTGGCCCTTAACCTGCAATTCAATTGTGCATGCAATGATGAATCACTCCTGCCTGCTATAGTGTACATTTAGGCATCATACATGGCATAACCTAATACATGTGCATTTTATTATAGAATCTAAAATATGCAATGTTTATGTTAGTTCATACGTTACACGTGATGTTTAAATGCCTCTTAAATCTGGTCAGTCAAGTAATGGTCTTTAAGCCTCCTTCTATGCTTGTTTTCTTGATATGTAATTCAGTGTTGTGCAAAATTTGCTCACACATGTGTTAAATTGCTTGTTTGTATCAACCAGCCATACTAGAACTGTTTGCTTTGATTACTTGCTATTCTTGACCTAACAGAGCTTGACAACGATTTAAACACTAAGGGCTGTTGTAGTGTGGGCTTGTATAACTACTAGGTGACATAAAGGTTTGCATGTACACTAAACTAGGCTCTCCAAGAGTACCTGGAAGTCCAGTTCGAAGGTATACTTAATTTTTACATAGTGCACACATAGTAAATGCTCATTTGATTGTCTGCAAGAGATGTGGCATGTTTCATTAAGTGGTGTTGTTTTGTTAAAAACTCATGCTTTGGTGTTGTTCAGAGACTGGAAAGTATGCATATTTATCTTCCATGTAAGGAGACCAGTAACTAGTTTGTGTCACCTCGCAGAGGGGGTGCAATGAAGCAAATATTCAGGATTTCCAAGTACAAGATGTTAGGAAGGAGCCTTGCGAGAGAAGGAGGAGCAGCACTGAGCCTGTTCAACCAGTTATGGTAAGTCACTGTATTACAATTACCAGGACAACCTATTTGTCTGACATTGTGCTTGTGTAGGGTTCTTCACATGTAACCCAATCATTGGGCCATTGATTAAAACTCCCTCCACTCACTACTATATGATATTGATGTGTCTGTTCACTCATTTCAGTACGGATGTAGTCTACATTTAAATATCTAAAACATCTTATATTAGTGAATAGTGAGAAACTGCTTCCTACTATGGTAGAGTTGTCGATGTCATAAATGTCATAACCAAATGCATGTTCACATCATTAGCCTCCCTATCATTACTAGGATCTTGATTACATACTAGTCGAGATACTTCATAGGGGGCAAACAATGTTACATTACTTGTTCCTTTATATAGATGATACATCAGTTGATTCAAATGTAGCTAGGCCAAGGATGTTACTGAGGCGTGCATGTATGCATGCTGCTAACTCAATAGTTCAATTGCTTGTTTGTTTCAGGCATAGTTAAATTTCTCTTTTCAATTGCTTTATTTGTCCTTAGTTAATGAGATACCCAAACAATGATGCCTGATGTAGGGTACTTGTATAACTATTAGTTGACATAATTAAATGCCTTACCATTTAACTACTCTGGCGAAGTGTGCCTGAAGCTTTGAAGTCTATTAACCAACTATTACTACATGAGACTCACAATCTAGTTTATACGAGGCTAATGATTGCATAGTTTTGCTTGTTGTAGTAGGTTTGTATGAATCCCTCTGCAGTTCATTATGCTCCCTAAGAATCTTCTGGAACATGGCACACAATGTTCCAGCTAGTTAAGATGAGCTACAGAATGGCTAACTGCTTGCTTCCTTATATGCAAGATATATATATATAATGTTCAGTAGCTGCATGTGGTCTAAATTTGTAACCTGTTTGTGTTTTGGATTTGGCCCCAACATCATGCTCCTTTGGTGAGCTAAGAGAGATTTTTGTATGCGGGCTGCATAGACTACCATTTTTATAATTTTTAAAATATCACCTGCTTATGCTTCATGACATGTACATTATTGTTAGTCCTGTTTTGCCATGTATAAGATAGTCACTCCTGCTCGCTTCACTGTTGTAACTATATTTTCCCCCTAGTCATGTGTACTTACAGAAACATTTCAGGATGAAGTGACATCAACACAACGATCTGAGAGCAGTGCGGCATGGCCGTTATGAAATGATTACGGATTTGAATTGGACTGTGCTGATGTTCTAGAGCATAAACTAGAGGTGGCAAGACAATGTGTATATGAGTCTCAACATGTAATCAACACGTTGAGACTGGAGGTGCAGGTATTAGATGCACGAGCCAAAATATGAAACAAGACACTGAGGTAACCACAAAGGAATTGGAGATTTTGAAGATTGAAATTTGTGCTATCTGAATCCGGTGAATCCTATTTTCTGAAGAGATTATAGTTCAAATGGTAAGTTCTGTTGAGCTTTATTTGCCCCGTGTATGTAATTTGTTGTTTGTGTATGCTTTATTATCATTGATGGCGAACTATAATGCCTAGTGGATTTAAGCTGCTATTATTTGTTTATTGGATAGTGTAGGATTATTCTTTGTTTCTATGCCTTAATCTCTTTATTGTATAGTGTAGGTTTTTTAGAGGGGATAGGATAGAGTAGGATAATTCTTTGTATATGCTATTGTTGAAATGGGGGCCAACACGCCCAAACATTACCTGGACGCCATCCGAACGAACAAACATGTGTTGTCAAAGCGGGCCTTAATTGGGATAGTCAACTAATATTTAGTGGATCGTAATCGATGTGGGCTCATAATGGCTCAGATGGCCCAATCAACAAGACCCGTTACAATTAGTGGATTTTGACCTTGTGGGCCCATCATAACAAGGGATCTTACCAGGTCGTTAATAGGACAAAAGCTCGATAGGGTCGTAGAAACGGAAACGGCCCGCGGGCCTCTAGTAGGCTGAAATAAACATCAATTTTGTCTCGGGCCATTTCCTTTTCGGGCCATTAAGAGGCCGAAAGTGTTTTGGGCCAAAAGAGGCCCAATGTACAAAATAGGCTTTTAATAGGCCCAAAGTCTGGTCGGGCTGGAATTGTGCCCTGGAGAACGTGGGCCACTAATTGACCCAAAGTCGGGTGGGATCGTCAAAGGCCCAACTGTTGTGCGGGCCATTAACAGGCCAAAAGACACAATGGGCTAGAAGTTGGCCCAACTACAGAATGGGCCGACAAAAGGTCGAAAGACGTACCAGCGGGATATTGGTCCATATCTATAATGGGTTGCTAACAGGCCGAAAGAAGGTCGGGCCATAATTGAGCCCAAAGACGTAGCGGGCTGTTAACGGGCTGGAACTAATGATGGGCTGGAATTTGTCAAATCTAGAATGGGCCTTTGACGGGCTGATTTTGCATAATTTGTATGGGCCATGGTTGTGAATGGGTCTGACGCAAGTAGGCCATTAATGGGCTGGCCCACTTATTTTGACAGGCCCAGCCTTTTAACCTAAACGGGCCACTGTTGTGCCGTGCCACATGTCGACATACCATAGGCGCGTGATGTCCATTGGTCAGCTGACATCTGTCATGGCGCAGAGCTGACACGTGGTTCCCTCGGCCAATGAGAATTTACACAAGGAAAATCGCCATTGGTCCGTGCTATTAGCGGGTTATAGGATCCAAAATCGGACCCGATAGCTTAACGGTGACCCGTTATGGTGGAGGCCACGTGTCGGTTATCCTTGACGAAAGCACTTCCATGACGTGCAATTTATCATCATGGAAGTGGACACTTTCGTGATGATATTTTCGATATTGTCATGGAACACTTCTACGACAGCACAGGTATGACTATCTTGATTCTGTCATAAAACCGTCATGGATGTACATGCACGACAGAAAATGTGACCTACTGTGACAAACACGTTTCATCACGGAACTGTTTTTTTTGTAGTGGCGGTTGCGACCTCTCACTGGCGCCGGCATTGGAGCGGCGCGCCGGCCAAGAGAGCGCCGCCTGCGCTGCTTCTCAGTGCATGTGACCGCTCCGCGTTCAAACGACACCTCGGCCGGCTAGAACATGCATGCAGACAAGTTCATGGGAGTCCGTGCTATAGCTAGGTGTCCTCCCCTTCCTCGTCTATCTCTTCCGGTAGTACTAGTACTCCATGGCGCGATCCATCGACAAGCAGGCGGGAAAGTTTGCGTATAGTCGGTTTGTGGTGAGTGTCATGCTGAGTGACCATGTGGGGTGAGATGTGAACACGACAGACATGATGTAAATGTTGGTTTTGCTCCATGGTGCGATCCACCGAAACGAAACGTTAGTTTCCAAAAGAATACTGTAGTATACTATACTGCATGAGCGAGAAGCGGATTCAATGAAGAGTGATGGTTGCTTCGTCCTTCTAACTTACTACTGGGTCTATGTAATTTGATGGCTCTTTGGTCGTTACTTCTGCGGTGGTAGAGTGTCGTAGAGCGTTTGCACTATTTTTTTATTCTATGACAAAACTAATTTTCTGCACTCTTACACCGGAAGAGTGCGAAACACGGTAGCCCAGTGAGTACATGGCCCACCTCACACTATCACCATATTCCTTGGACACTGTGTGACACCTTTGGTCCTTTTTCCGTTGTGTTTAACACCTACGTAGTAGCCCGCATACCAAGGAGACAAGCGCTCAGAAAAAATTACTACACCAGAGTAGTAGACTATTTTGCCCCCGGATTTGCTATGGAGGAAATGCTGGAAGTTACGCGCATGCAAAGTATTGGCTCAGCCTACAACCCTCAATTCTCGCACACAATCACTCCTCTCTCCATCTCTCTAGATCAAGGCTCTCTCTCTTTCCTCTTCATCTATCTACATGCAGTCAGGGGCGGGCCCAGGATTTGAAGAGTGTGTATTCAAATTTTCAAAGGCAATTTTTATAAATCCTAGCACCTTGTTTTAGCGTCTATAATCAAATTATCAATTTATACAAATTGGATAGTACATAAAAAAATAACATAATGGAGTCAATGACTTAAAATTGTTCAACATATAGAAACTCTAATTTCTCAACAATGATTTACCAGTATTCGTCCTCTTCATGTTTTAGAAGTGAAAAATAAAAATTGCTCAAATTTCAGGTACTAATTTACATAAATAATGCTCACTGGAAAATCCACAATTTATAATTCTCATAATACAAATTCACATGGAAAAATTGCAATTTTTCATGTCCAAGCAATTCAGAACTGACTGCAAACAAGAATCTAATATCACTATTATTAAATAGGAATACAACTGGGCAAACTTACTTACTTCGATGTAGCTCGCGTAGTCTGCAACTTGCTGGACAGTAGGAGAAGAAGATAAGTAGATGACGCCTACAGGCTGGAGTGAGCGATATAGATGAAATAGATCAACTAAGAACTAATGTAATTAGACATATGAAAACATCTAATTAGCAATTAGGCCTTGAGTAGTTAAACTTGTGGGATGTCTCTTTGAAATTGAAGACCGGTGTGTGATGGCGTGCTGCAAACTGACGAGATCAGGACTGGAGGGAGGGAGGAATGGATGCCGCTGGAATCTGGATGGATGCGTTGCGTCGCCGTCCGCCAGTGCCACCAAGCGCGCGTCCGAAGCGGCAATGGTCGATATGGCGGCTTGCGACCTTTGGGAAGGATCTCGGAAGGAAGGCGCCGGTTCGTCTCATGCTGTAGATTGATGTGTTTTTCTCTTGGCGAAGAAAACGATGGATGCGTGCGTACACTGCAGCGTGAAGTGATTTGGGCCTATGGGCCATCTCGTGATTGTGAGGGACAATAGGGAGGTGGGCTAGCCTTTGTTTTGGGGCTGAATGGTTCAGCAAGCACGCATTTTATTCTGTCAGTTTTCTTTTTCCTTACACATACCCATATATACACTATATATACCTACTTTTTGGCAAAAATAATGGGTATTCAACTGAATACCCATGAATTGAAGTGGGCCCATCCCTGCATGTAGCTCTCTCTCTTTGGTTTTGCATGTATGCGACTCTCTCTCTCTCTATGTGCAAGCATGCCTTGGGAAGGGACGAGGAATATGGGAGAGAGAAATGGAATTTATTGTGGATGCGTGTGCGGTACTATTGGAAAGAGAAGCACAAAGATGCTAAGGCGCAGACCATTGCCCGAAAAATGAGATTTTCTTATACGCATACAAAAAGGACCGGAGGGAATACTACAATGCTATGAAGCTTTCAGCTTTTGTTTCATGTATGTATCTTGACTCCAAGGCTGCCCCATTACAACATTCCATCAAATACAAAGGAAAACTAACACGCATGCTGATGCATATCAACGATTCACAGATCATAGCCAATATTTACTTCACATCTAAAGACAAAAGTTGTGAGAGTGTGTAAAAAAACGATTGATGTAGTCCCTGGGCCTTAAACCCTAAACCCTAAATAGGCTTTAATTTCCTGGCGAGATTGAACCTGTCGAAGGAAAGAAGCCTAGAACCCATGGACCATCTGATGATTTTGTGCAGTTCCACTAAAATCGAGCTGAGCATCCCTGTTGGAAAAGATATTGAAGCAGTGTGATTAGAATAATAGTAGTGGCACTATTTTGTTGGGACCTCGATCCTAAGTCACACCGATCTAGCATGTAACACATCATATCACATTGCGGCCTCACGCACGGTATTCCCACGGCTGCACCCTTACCTTGGCCAGGACCGTTTGTGCCTTTTGGCTCACGTATATTATTGTGTTGCTAGCACCTATATGACAGAGAACCCGGGTTGACATGGTTAGTCATGAACCAAGGTGGCACGGTCGTACAGGGACATGCATACATAACCCAGCAATGAACATGTCGGTCATCAATGTTTGAACCCAAGTCATAGAAAGCTACAAGGACTTAAAGGAACAACACGTGACATTTCCCCGAAGGGACAGACACAGGAAAAAAGAAGCATACATGCTGGCCAATCCAGGTGTTCCGGAGCAGTAGAAAACTACTATGGCTCAGTGGAAGCACCAGGGAGCATTTCCCCATAAGAAAGGCTACCAAAGGCAAACAACTAAGTGTCGAACCCCACACATAGCAATACACATTACATGTACGCAAACATGCAATTATGTGATGTACAACATGGCAGCACAACATAACAACTCATACATAGATAAAGGCTCAGAAGAGCGAACATAGTATTTATTACAAGCAGCGGGTCTCCTGACCCAACATACAAGGCATACAAGCAACGGAAGCATAACATGTCTGAGTATAGCCAACTACAAATGAAAAAGTCTAAGAAGTCTGACTATCTACAAGACCTTCCCAAGGGTACAAGATCGTAGCTGAGGTAACAAGCTACTCGCCGAAGTCCATGGGGAACTGCTAGTGAGACCGAAGTCTCCTTTGCAAAAACATAAATTAGGCAACATGAGTACAAAGGTACTTAGCAAGACTTACATCAGAACTAACTACTTATGCATCATTATCAATAAAAGGGGGGTGGTGGAGTTTAACTGCAGCAAGCCAGCTTTGACTCTGTGGCTATCATGTACTACGACTACGAGTAATTCCTTTGAGGTGAGAAAGCGCACACAAGTCCCCAAACCACCACATCAATACGCCACTATGGATTCTCTCTTGACTCCCTACGAGAAGGCCATCCATAGCACTCACGCTTATCTTGTGCGTTTTAAAGTATCCACTTTGAGTTGTCTATGACCATATAAGTCTCCAAGTAGTCCATATCTGCGGACACGGCTATTCGAATAGATCATTACCCTACAGGGGTGTACTCTTCACACACGCTCTCACCACTTACCACCATGTACATATCATGTATCTCGGCACCCTTCAAGCGGAAGCCTAGCGAGGGTGTCGGCCACAACCTGACTAACCACGCAAGACTCTAGTCCAGGTCTATCGCCTATCTGAGGATGAACCCGCAAGGGAAGTCTGGCTGAAGTTTCCATCACGGCCCCAAATGATGTGTGCAAGGTTCAAAAGCCCACCTCGCTGGATGGAACTACGCTTGGTACACTGTGCCATGGTGCCTAGTCCGTCCCAAGCCCACCGGTACCGAGGTGCCACCTGGTAGACAAATAGCACGACCTACAAACACCAGAAACTATTTGCAACTCATGGACAGAGATCAAGGTGGTTAATAAGCCAAGAGGGGTCAAGTTACCAGAACCCAATGTGTGGTAGAAACTGTCTTGGACAACATACACAAGACTCGGTTCTTAAGGACAATCTCAATGAGACAACCCACCATGTACTCCTACATGGCCTCTCATCGCTACCTTTACCAAATCGTGTTCACACACTTAGCTCTCATCAGCAGAACACCATCGATTCACTCCCATCCATCACCAGATGAACCAGGCCAGACACAACTCTAAGCATACCACGCACAGTAGACATAGCATGGTAAGATCACAACAGGGGCTCAAGCAACTACTAACCATGCTAGTAAGGTTTTACTATTTACTATGGCAAAGACAGGTCACGCAGAGGAAGTGGGTTCAGCTACCGCAACAAGTAACAGTTGAAGCGCTATTGTCTGAATGCAGTAAAAGAGAGTAGGAGCGAGAGAGTGGGATTGTATCTGAATGCTCAAGGGGGTTTGCTTTCCTGGAAGATCATCACGGTAGCACTGCTCCTCGGATAGGTAGTCGGTGCCACTCGGAGAGGCAGAACCTATCGAGAAGGACAGTACCGAAGATAATCAATACACAACAAGTGCAACAATATGATGCATGATCATGACATGGCAAAGATGCTATGGATTGTGCTAATGCAACTAGCAACAAGTTATATGAAGCTCATTAAAATGCCATTTAGTTGTTTTCACTTATACAGTAGGTATAAGTTGGTTTGTCATGCATGAAAGTGGTGCAGATGGATAGATTGAATTGTTTTGGTAAATTTTCATATATAAATTATTTCAATCTGAGCTACGGTTAATTTTCTATGATTTTTTGAAGTTTTACTAAATTTTCTGGAATTTCCAAAGCAGAAATAAACCAGAAAAAGGTGTATTGCGTCAACTCTATGTCATCACTGCGTCAGTAGGTCAACGAGGTTAACAAAAGTCAAACCTAACAGTGGGGTCCATTGGTCAGTGTCTCATTTAATTAAAAGTGTTAATTAACAAAAAGTTAATCCTAAACTATAATTAGAAGGGTTTGGCCCCACCTGTCATTGACACAAAGGAGGTCAAATCTGGTCAGCGGGGGGTTGAAACCACTGGCGTTAAGCGGCCGGCGAGGTCAGCGGCGGCCAGGGGCTTCAAAAAACTGCTACAGTGCACCGTTCGGCGCGCGGTTGGGATCTCCGGGACGCCGACAAAGCGGCACATCCAACGGTGATGGTCTCCGGGCATGGGGTGACCGTTAACGCTGACGGCGAGCACTGCGGCGGCGGCCGGAGCTCAGCCAGTGACGGATTTGGTGTTGCGGTGCACTGGGGGAGAAGCTGGTGGGTGCTACGTGCTTCTGGTGAGGTACGGAGCATGGTTCTGCACTGAAAGTGAGCTGCGGTGGCCCTGGCCACGGTGATGAGGAGCTACGGCGGCGGGACCTCTTGGGTCCAGTGATTAGCACGGCTACAGTGAGCAAACCAAACAGGGAAGAGAGGGGATCAGAGTGGAATCTCACAGTGCGTCGAACGGAGCCGTCTGCGAGCTCGGGGAGGCCCTGTGGACGACGAATCGGCGGCGACGATCTCCGGTGCCCGACGGTGAACACGATGACGCCGACGATGTTGCGGGGTTTCCGGGCTTGCGTGCGTAGGCATGGAGCTCTAGGGCGATGTGGCGGAGCCGATGGACACAGCGGGGAGGTGAGGCAATGGCGCTGGGCACGACAGCGGCGAGCGGCAGCGACTGTGGAGTTCGGTTCCGGGTGAGAGAGAGCAGCAGAGGAGGGGATGAGCACGAGGGGAGGAGAGTGAGAGGGTCAGGGGGGTTGCATGGAGTCCCCAGGGAGTCGCGGGACAAGCAAGGAGGCAGGAGGTGGCCGAGCGCGTGCGCGCGTGCGGCGACCATGATCCCATGTCCTTCTGGTGCGAGGTGAGTGACAACTGGCACTTGGGCCAGATGGGCTGCATAGTGCCAGGCCGGCTAGTGAGTTCTCTCTCTCTTTGTTTAATCAATTCTTTCTGTTTTATTCTTTTTTGTAAATTTGTTTTGGGTTTAATTTAAATACCAACCCACTATGTACAATCCTGGAAATAATTAAGGGTGCTTTCTGAATTATTCCAGTGAGCCTTAACAATTTCCAGCATTTTTGGAGCATTTTAAATATATATAGCATTAAAATCGATCCAATTCAAATATTGTTGGGTTAATTCAAAAATCCAAATATGGCCTAGAAATATGTGCATCATTTTTGGCAAGGGTTTTCACCTTTATCAAAAATCATGAACATTTTTAAGGGCATTTTGGGTTCATTGAAAGTATTTTGGTTGAACCTATTTGAATTCCATTTGATGCTAGGGCTTGATCATCCCCCATTTCAAATTCCTTTGAAATTTAAGCATGATGCAAACACAATTAGCTAGCCTAGATCATACTAGAATTAGGGATGTGACAACTTGCCCCCACTCAAAAGAATCTCGTCCCAAGATTCAGAAGGCATCGGAAAAATGGTGGGGTATTCCAGTCGAAGACGATCGTTTCGCTCCCAAGCAGCTTCGCTCTCGGAATGATGAGACCACTGAACCTTGAGAAACATGATGTTCTGTCATTGAGTGACACGCTCTGCCTGATCAAGAATGCGAACTGGGTATTCTCGATATGTGAGGTTATCTTGGAGATCGAGTGTTTTGTGGTCCACTCCACGGATGGGATCCGAGAAGCAACGCCTGAGTTGAGAGACATGGAAGACATCATGCACTCAGGAAAGATGTAGGGGTAGTTCCAACTGGTAGGCAACCTCTCCTCGATTAGAGAGAATGCAAAAAGGAATAATGTAACGGGGAGCCAATTTGCCATTGATACCGAATGATGGGTACCCTTTAGTGGGGTAACCCGAAGGTAAGCCTTGTCGCCAACTTCATAAGCCACTTCCTTATGACGATGGTCATACTGGCTCTTCTGAGGAGATTGGGTTGTTTTCAAATTCTCATGAATGATGCGAACTTGCTATTCTGCTTCCTGTATCATATCCGGTCCAAAGAATTGCCTTTCACCGGTTTTTGACTAGTTGAAAGGTGTTCGACATCTTCGTCCATAAGGAATCTCGAAGGGTGCTTTCTTGAGACTGGATTGGTAGCTATTGTTATAAGCAAACTCGGCGAAAGGAAGAAACTTCTCCCAATCCATATCGAATGAGATAACGCAAGCTCTAAGCATGTCTTCAAGAATCTAGTTGACCCTTTCCACCTGACCACTCTACTGAGGCTGGAAAGTGGTACTGAAAGAATGATGGGTTCCCATGGGAGTTTGGAAACTCTCCAAGAAATGAGAAGTGAATAGACTACCACGGTCAGAATTGATCTCTAGTGGAACACCATGTAGTGACACTATTCGAGAAATATATAAGTCAGCTAGCTAACGAGCAGTGATACTCTCACGAACAGGTAGGAAGTGAGCCACTTTGGAAAGACGATCAATGAGTACAGAGATAGCATTATTCCCCCTCTTGGTCCTGGGAAAGCCGGTGATGAAATCCATACCAACTTTATCCCATTTCCGCTTGGGAATAGCTAAAGGCTGAAGGGCGCCAGCAGACCTCTGATGCTCTGCCTTAACGCAACGACAAACATCATAGTTAGCAATGAAGTCAACGATTTCTCTCTTCATCCTAGTCCACCAGAACCTCTGGCGTAGGTCCCGATACATCTTAGTACTACCGAGATGAATCGTGAGAGGAGATTCATGAGACTCCTTAAGGATCAGATCCGTAGATGTTGCTTCTTGGCAACCACCAGACGGTTCTCGAAGAAAACAACACCTCGATCATCTATAGATAAACTACCATCAGCTCCTTGCTTAATGTTTCTCTTGATCCGGGTAATTCCCGTATCATGCTTATGGGCTTCTATGATCTGATCCTCAAGAGTAGGTTTCGCCACCAAGGTAAAAAGGAATCCTCAAGGAGCAATGTGAAGGTTAAGCTTACAGAATTCCTTATGGAGAAGTGGTTGACCTTGTAACAACATGAGATTGTTACAATAGGACTTACGACTTAGCGCATCAGCCATGACATTGGCCTTGCCTGGGGTGTAAGAAATTCCTAAGTCGTAATCCGTAATCAACTCTAACCAATGTCTCTGCCTGAGATTCAGATCCATTTGGGTGAAGATAAATTTGAGACTTTGATGATCAGTGTAGATCTCACAACGGTTACCAAGAAGGTAATGTCGCCATGTCTTAAGTGCATATACTACGGCCGCAAGCTCTAGATCATGTGTAGCATAATTATCCACATGTGGATGCAACTGTCGAGATGCATAGGCAATCACATGTCGATCTTGCATAAGGATGCAACCTAGTCCCTATCGCGAGTCATCGCAATAGATAACAAAGCCCTTAGTGAAATCCGATGGAACAAGTATGGGAGCAGAAGTCTGGCATTTTTTTAGATCCTAAAAACAGTGCTCACACTATGGGGTCCACTCAAACTTTTTATCTTTCTTGAGGAGTTCAGTAAGAGGCTTTGCAACTTTGGAGAAGTTCTCAACGAAGCGTCGACAATAACTTGCTAGACCGAGAAAACTCCTAACTTGCTTAACCGATTCAGGTGGAGTCCAATCAAGGACAGCCTGAACTCTCTCGGGATTGATAGCAATGCCCATACTAGAGACCACATGGCCTATGTAGGTCACTTCTGGCAACCAAAATTCACACTTGGAGAACTTGGAATAAAGGCGGTGCTCTCTGAGTTTTTATAGCACAAGTCTGAGATGTTTGGCATGCTCTTCCTTGTTCTTCGAGTAAATAAGAATATCATCGAGGTAAACCGGAACGAACTTATCTAAGTACTCCATGAAGATCGAGTTCATCAAGCGGGAGAAAATGGCTGGAGCATTGGTTAGATCGAAGGACATGACGGTGTACTCGTACTAGCCAAAACAAGTGACAAAAGCCGTCTTAGGAATGTCCCCGTTTTCTGATTTTGATTTCGTGATAGCCTAACCTCAAATCCATCTCGGAGAAGACTGAGGATCCAACGAGCTGATCATATAGGTCCTTGATCCCGGGGAGCGGATACTTGTTATTTAATGTGACCAAATTAATGGGATGATAATCTACAACCATCCGATCGGTTGCCATCCTTCTTCTTGACGAAGAGGACAAGACAAGCCCAAGGAGAAGAACTAGGACAGATGAAACCCTTTTGCAAGGACTCATCAAGTTGTTTCTTAAGCTCAGCTAGTTCTAAGGGTGCCATCTTATAGGGTCTCCTTGAAATTGGGGCGATGCCTAGAATAAGATCTATGACAAACTCTATATCTCTGTCAGGTGGAATGCCTGGCAGTTCCTCTGGAAAGACATCCAGAAAATCACGGACTACCGGAATATCTTCAAGGTCTAGGAGAGGGCTGGCATTAGGGGAATAGAGATGAAGCTTTGCAACTCTAGTGGGGACAATGACTATCTTGCCAGATTGGTGTGTAAACTGAACAGACCTAGTGTAACAATCAATCTTGGCATGATGAGCTGTCATCTAGTCCATACCCAAGATGATGTTAATATCTAAAGACTTGAGAGCTATAAGGGAAGCAAGGAATACAAGTCTGTCAACAAGGATTTCGTTGCCATAGCTTATCCTAGAAGTTTACCATTTGGATCCAGGAGTTTGAATGAGTAGTGGGGAGGGCATATCACAAAATGACATGTCGTGCAAGTGGGCATAGCTTTCAGAAATGAAGGAGTGAGATGCTCCAGTATCGAAAAGATCTGATGCTGGATGACAATTGACAAGGAGCGTACCAAGAACAACATCGGGATCATCCTGAGCTTCAGTAGCTGAGACGTGATCCACATGTCCACGTTCAGTGGGGGCTGGCTTGGCAATGATCATCTTGGCTGATGGCTTACCACAGCCAACAGACTTGCCAGACTGGGGTGGAGCAACACTGGTCTGAGTGCAATTACGAGCATTGTGGCCTGGCTCTCCGCACTTGTTGCAAATCGTGGAGGTCGGACGTGGACCCACATTGGCAAGCGGTCCACCAATAGGCCTGGGTGGAGCATACTGCTAAACTGGGTGAGGTGCCACATAGGATGGCCTCGGTGCATATCCAGGTGGAAGAGCGGTGTTTGGAACCCAAATTCGGCACTTCTGAGAGCTAGAGCCGGAGGAAGAACCCAAATCACGGGTGTGCTGACGAGACTCCTCGTAAGTGAGTTGAGTTGTCTCTGCATTAATGGCCTTGTTCACAAGAGCCTGGAAAGTATCACAATGATGTAAGTGAAGATCATGGTGTAACTTAGGGTTGAGAACCTTCCGGAACCTAGCCTGCTTCCTTGCGTCCGTGGACACCTCCTCTGTGGCATAGCGGGCGAGTTTCTCAATCTCTCTACTGTAAACATCAACAACCATCTTACCCTGGGTGAAACTATAGAACTCTTCTCTCTTGCGGTCAATGAGAGCCTGAGGAATGTGATGCTCGTGGAAGGCCTTAGTGAAATCTCTCCAGATAGGAATCTGGCCAGCTGGAAGCATGGCCTCATAGTTCTGCCACCAAAGACTAGCAGGACCCTCTAGGTGATATGTAGCATAGGTGACCTTGTTCCCTTCAGCTGCGTTTGCGGAATGCAGCTTATGAGTGATGCTACAGAGCCAGTCATCTGCATCGAGTGGCTCAATGGAATGATGGAAGGTGGGTGGGTTCAAGCCAATGAAATCGGTGATGGAGACTAACTCATTACGCTGATGTGCGGTGTTCTCCTCAATCTGTGCCAACAAGCGGTTAGTCTCACGCTTGTTCCTCTCAATCTCTAACAAGAACTCTACCAACAAAGAATGGTCGAAAGGATCCTCATCCCTAGCATCTCCGTGGTTCCGGCTACGAGCAACAGAACCTCGGGTAACTGGCGACATCCTGAAGAACAAAACCAAGGAAAAACAAGGATGAATTCAACATCAACTTAAGGATGCAGAATGTAGCACAAGGGAATTAGTATCTCTTGAATTCCGAGGATAAATTTGGCAGCATGACGGCAGTAAAATGCTCAAAATGAGACATCCTGCAAAAGATGGGGTAGTACCATACTCGACATCATCACTCAAGGTTCTGTGATAGTACTAAACAAACTACACAGGAAGTACTCGAAAGCTGGAATATGACTCTGAAGAGAAAGAGAAAGAGAAAGCCTAGTTCCTTAACCGCGTAGGAATAGTAACTTGTGATCCTGATAGACAAAAGAGAAAGCCTAGTTCCTTAACCCCATAGGAAAGATAGGATGACTCAGATCAGCAGGACATAAGGTATAAGGAGTAAAAAGAGCCTTACGTTCCCTTCCACAATAAATTCCCCTATATAACTAAAGCATTTCTAGACTCAACTTCGACCAGTTTGGCTTGGTAATCCTACAGGCAGTCAGGCTCTGTTACCAAAGCTGTCGAGACGCCGATCCTAAGTCACACCGATCTAACATGTAACACAACATATGACATTGCGGCCTCACGGACGGTATTCCCACGGCTGCAGCCTTACCTTGGCCGGGACCATTTGCGCCTTTTGGTCACGTATATGATTGTGTCGCTAGCATCCATATGACAGATAACCAGCTTGACATCGTTAGTCGTGAACCAAGGTGGCATAGTCGTACAGGGACAGACATACGTAACCCAGCAATGAACGTGTCGGTCATCAACATATGAACCCAAGTCGTAGAAAGCTACAAGGACTTAAAGGAACAACGCATGACATTTCCCCAAAGGGACAGACACAGGAACAAACAAGGATACATGCCGGCCAATCCAGGTGTTCCGGAGCACTAGCGAACTACTATGGCTCAGTGGAAGCACCATGGAGCATTTCCCCATAAGAAAGGCTACCAAAGGCAAACAACTAAGTGTCGAACCCCACACATAGCAATACACATTACACATACGTATAACATGCAAGTATGTGATGTACAACATGGCATCACAACATAACTCAACAACTCATACATAGATAAAGGCTCAGAAGATCCAACATAGTATTTATTACAAGCAGCTGGTCTCCTGACCCAACATACAAGACATACAAGCAATGGAAGCATAACATGTCTGAGTACAGACAACTAGAAATGAAAAAGGCTAAGAATTTTGACTATCTACAAGACACTCCCAAGGGTACAAGATCGTAGCTGAGGTAACAAGCTACTCATCAAAGTCCATGAACTACTAGTGAGACCGAAGTCTCCTCTACAAAAACATAAATTAGGCAACGTGAGTACAAAGGTACTCAACAAGACTTACATCAGAACTAACTACTTATGCATCAGTATCAGTAAAGGGGGGGGGGGGTGGAGTTTAACTGCAGCAAGCCAGCTTTGACTCTGTGGCTATCCTGTACTACGACCAGTAATTTCTTTGAGGTGAGAAAGCGCACACGAGTCCACTAACCACCACATCAATACACCACTATGGATTCTCTCCCATCTCCCTATGAGAAGGCCATCCATAGCACTCACGCTTATCTTGCGTGTTTCAAAGTATCCAGTTTGAGTTGTCTATGACCAGATAAGTCTCCAAGTATTCCACATCTGTGGACGCGGCTATTCGAATAGATCATTACCCTACAGGGGTGTACTTCTTCACACACACTCTCACCACTTACCACCATGTACACGTCATGTATCTCGGCAACCTTCAAGCAGAAGCCTAACGAGGGTGTCGGCCACAACTTGACTAACCACACAAGACTCTCGTCTAGGTCTATCGCCTATCTGAGGCTGAAGCCGCAAGGGATATCTCATGGACAGAGATCAAGGCGGTTAATAAGCCAAGAGGGGTCGAGTTACCGGAACCCAATGTGTGGTAGTAACTGTCTTGGATAACATACACAAGACTCGGGTCTTAAGGACAATCTCAATGAGACAACCCACCATGTACTCCTACATGGCCTCTCATCGCTACCTTTACCAAATCGTGTTCACACACTTAGCTCTCATCAGCAGAACACCATCGATTCACTCCAATCCATCACCAGATGAACCAAACCAGACACAACTCTAAGCATAGCAGGCACAGTAGACATAGCATGGTAAGATCACAACAGGGGCTCAAGCAACTCCTAACCATGCTAGTAAGGTTTTACTATTTACTGTGGCAAAGACAGGTCATGCAGAGGAAGTGGGTTCAGCTACTGCAACAAGTAACAGTTGAAGAGCTATTGTCTGAATGCAGTAAAAGAGACCAGAAGCGAGAGAGTGGGATTGTATCGGAATGCTCAAGGGGGTTTGCTTGCCTGGAAGATCAACACGGTAGCACTGCTCCTCAGATAGGTAGTCGGTGCCACTCGAAGAGGCAGAACCTATCGAGAAGGACCGTACCGAAGACAATCAATACACAACAAATGCAACAATATGGTGCATGATCATGACATGGCAAAGATGCTATGGATTGTGCTAATGCAACTAGCAACAAGTTATATGAAGCTCATTAAAATGCCATTTAGTTATTTTCACTTATACAGTAGGTATAAGTTGGTTTGTCATGCATGAAAGTTGTACAGATGGATAGATTGAATTTTTTTGATAGTTTTTCATATATAAATTATTTCAATCTGGGCTATTGTTAATTTCTACAATTTTTTATAGTTTTGCTATACTTTCTAGAATTTCCAAAATAGAAATAAACCAGAAAAAGGTTTATTGTATCAGTTCTGCACCATCACTGCGTCAGCTGGTCAACGGGGGCAACAAGAGTCAAACCTGACAGTTGGGTCCACTGGTCAGTGACTCGTTTAATTAACAATGTTAATTAACAAAAAGTTAATCACAAACTATAATTAGCAGGGGGTTGGCCCCACCTGTCATTGACCCAGAGGGGTCAAATCTGGTCAGTGGGGGGTCAAACCCAGCTGTGTTAAGCTGCCGACGAGGTCAGCGGTGGCCAGGTGCTTCGGAAAATCGCTACGATGCACTGTTCGGCTCGCGGTTGGGTTCTCCGGGATGCTGGCGAAGCGGCGCATCCAACGGTGATTGTCTCCGGGCCTGGGTGGCCGGAATCACAGACGGCGAGCACTGCGGCAGTGGCCGGAGCTCAGCCAATGACGGATTCGGCGTTGCGGTGCAATGGGGGAGACGCTGGTGGGTGCTACGTGCTCCTGGTGAGGTACGGAGCACAGTTCCGCCCTCGAAAGTGAGCTGCGGTGGCCCTGGCCACGGTGATGAGGAGCCATGGTGGCGGGACCTCTCGGGTCTGGTGATTAGCATGGCTACAACGAGCAAACAAAACGGGGAAGAGAGGGGATCGGAGTGGAATTTCATAGCGCGTCGAACGGAGCCGTCCGCGAGCTCGGGGAGGCCCTGTGGACGACGAATCGGCGGCGATGATCTCCGGCGCCCGACGGTGAACAAGATGACACCAACGACGTTGCAGGGCTTCCGGGCTTGTGTGGAGCTCCAGTGCGACATGGCGGAGCCGATGGACATAGCGGGGAGGCAAGGCAGTGGCGCTAGGCATGGCAGCGACGAGCGGCGACGATGGCGGTGTTCGGTTCCGGGTGAGAGAGAGAGTGGCAAAGGAGGGAATGAGCATGAGGGGGGAGAGAGCGAGAGGGTCAGGGGGGTTGCGTGGCGTCCCCAGGGAGTCGTGGGGCAAGTTGGAAGGCAGGAGGTGGCCGAGCGCGTGTGCACGCACGGTGACCACGCTCCCCTGTCCTTGTGGTGCGAGGTGAGTGACGACTAGCACTTGGGCCAGATGGGCTGCACAGTGCCAGGCCGGCTGGTGAGTTCTCTCTCTCTGTTTTATGAATTCTTTCTGTTTTATTCTTTTCTATAAATTTGTTTTGGGTTTAGTTTAAATACCAACCCACTTTGTAAAATCCTGGAAATAATTATGGGTGCTTTCTGAATTATTCTAGTGACCCTTAACAATTTCCATCACTTTTGGAGCATTTAAAATATATATAGCATTAAAATTGCTCCAATTCAAATATTGTTGGGTTAATTCAAAAATCCAAAGATGGCCTAGAAATATGTGCATCATTTTTGGCAGAGGTTTTCACCTTTATCAAAAATCAGGAACATTTTTGAAGGGCATTTTGGGTTCATTGAAAGTATTTTGGTTGAACCTATTTGAATTCCATTTGATGCTAGGGCTTGATCATCCCCTATTTCAAATTCCTTTGAAATTTAAGCATGATGCAAACACAATTAGCTAGTCTACAGCATACCAGAACTAGGGATGTGACATAGTTGATGAGACATAAACTCATGACAAATAGAAGCCGGTAGAAGTAGAAAAAGATCCACATCGAGATGGAGCTACGTGGGGAGTTGCACGAGTAGAGCAAGCCGGCTCCAAAGGAAGTTGTACCTAAGGGACGTCGGGATGTAGCTAGGAGGGCGGTAGGAGGCGGCATCAGCCCATACAGTGGGGACCCCCAATCAGGATGCACCGACAGTGGGTTTTCTCCCTCGCCGCTGCCGATCGCGTCTACACAAAACATCCTCCCCTTCTCCCAGCGGCGGGATCCGGCCGGATATGTGACAAACGGTGTGGCCATTGTCGTTCTGTGCGAGAGAGTGTGAAGAGAGCAACCCCAAGCAGGCATGTAGCATAGGCTCCTGGATATGTAGTGTATATATAGTGGAGCGGTTTTCTTTCTCTCTCCATATGAACCTTTTTATATCGTGTACATGTCATTGAAGAGTGAAATGATGATTGCTTCGTCCGACCAACTTATTGTGTGACTTGACTACTCATTAGTCATAGTACTGCGGCCCCTGCACGTACTCCCCCTACGTGTGTGACCATTCCTGAGTCTCACTTGTACTTATCTCTATTTTCTTGCATGACATGTGGACCCGAATGCTGGATGTCCCACATGTCAGCGAAAGGAAGAAGAACGAGTTCCGACGACCGAGAAGTAGTATTTCCATGCAAAAGGATCTTACGATGGATGAGTTGTTTGTTGTGTTATCAACCAAAATACCCCTGCATGCAGGTTTGTCTCACTCCTATGTGCCCTACCTGCTCTAACATCCATCATTTCAGCGAGTAAAGCCGTCTAAAACTGCGTCCACGCAGTTCATTATGGGATTTTGGCCAAAAGGTTATGCGCACTATAAAACGGAACAGCGGTAATATGTTTTACCATGCTGGTATTTCCATGCTAATACATGGACGTTGAAGAGAGAAGGTCATTGATCTATCACTTGTTTCTGAATGAGAGAGTGAATTGGTGATATTGTGATCTCCATTTGAAGGTCAATGATGTATGCATGAGTAAACAAAATAAAGGGAGTATGTTGCATGTTCTGGTGCGGTGTTTTCTTACGCATGTTCATGTGGAAGCATTGTGATTTGAAACCCACTTTGAATGCACTAATGCATGTTGCGTGGTAGAGGATTCTTGAGCATACTACATCAAACGGATGGTAGTGGATCTAGCTAGTAATCTGTCTATCCCGGGCCCATGTATCAGTTAATGGAAGAGAGAGGTGCGTATGCGTAATTGCGGAAGCATGCTCAACTGGCAGACATGATGGCATTATAGAGTAAGGCATGTATTGTCACTTCACTGTGAAGACTAGTTGAATAGTTTTCTCTGGCCGATGGGGAACAATGCCTCTACGTGCATCCTGTCCAATAACAAGAACCATTGGCCAAGGCTCCGGGCGCCAATTATGTACCTACTCCCTCCTTCCGGTTTACTACTAGTAGATGATGAGTCCTGAAATACTTTTTTGTACTACTACTTTGCAAAAGTACTCAATTAATGGGCTTGCTTTCCTAAAGAAATTGTCTTTACCAACGTATTAATATCGGCAATGCATGCATGCATGCATGTGTGAACCTGAATGACCAAAACTCTTACATGCATTGGTGAGTTTTTTCTTAAACCTTGCATGCAACATTTTGTGAATGTGAGGGACTACAACCCTCATGCATGAAAGCAACAGTCACACATACACATGCACATAAAAATGTGCGCGACAGCCTAATGCATGCATGCATGAAACACGCACATGTACACTTGCACGCACGCATGCATGTGTATAGCACGCGACGGAACACACATGCTCATGCTCAAGTTCTGAACCTACACGTGCATGCACACACATACACAACCAGGGTGAGCCAGTGATCGTATAAACACCGGAAAATGTATATATTGACCGCAATGAGCGTATTATGAAGTCCACTGACCATATTTTTACAAATATACAGTGACCGCCAGTGTATTTATCTCATTTCAAATTAAGCCATATTAACTAGAAAGGAGGCAGTACGGACTAGCACTACTTTATTGTGTCCCGTCAACTCACAGAACGAGGAGAAGCTTGCTTATACTACTCTCTCTCCATCTACAACACGCGTGGTGGCTCGCAGGATGAGGAGAAGCTTTTGACTAATGCAAGCTCTCCCTCGCCCATGCGGTGGACGTGTAGCAGTTCATTCGGTGTCAGAATGCCAGAATCATACACTTTAGTACCATAAATATTCGACTTCCCAAAGAGGCGAAGAGCCAAGTGCAAGGTTTAGTAGTACTAGTATACCGGTACTAGGAACCGCATGGTGGAACATCTGCACTCTTATTTTATTTTAATTTGTGATAAAGTACACATTTATTCCGGAGAAGTGCGGAGAACGGCAGCCCAATGAAGTAGTACTCCTCAAAAACATCGAACATGTATAGATGATATCGATCAACCATGCTCTTATATTTCTTGGCCTGCGTGCGACACCTAGCCCGTCTGTGTTCTCGTTGCTCGTCTCTCTCAAGAGCCCGTCTGTGTTCTCGCACCTCGTCTCTCTCAAGAAGCGGCGGGTTAGCCATTTTGCCATCAATTGAGATTGGTTTGCTCACACTCTGGTCCCAAATGTCAGTGATATGCCAAGAGGAAGTGCGTTGACTGACATGCCATATGCGCACTTGATTTTGCACCTTCATACTAGTAGGAGCAGATTCAAAGTAGAGTGTATTGATGGTTGCTTCATCTGATCAACTTACTGTGGGAAAGGTGGGGCTTATTATTTGACTGCTCATTAGTCATTATTACTGCGGTGCAACGACCGGACTGAGTCTCCCATGCGGTTATGCACTCTAATTTGTGCATGGCACATGGACCCGAATGCAGAATGGCTTCTAGCAATGCTATCAAGCTTCCATCATTTGTTTACATAATTGATGTACACATAATTCTTCAGCGACATTAAATTGTACAATGCTCTGAAGCTTTCAGCTTTTGTTTCATGTGTCTTGCCACCTGGAAGGTTGTCTTATTACAACATTCAATCAAATAGAAAGGAAACTAGCATCCATGCTCTTTGCAAAAAATAAAAAAACAAACTTCCTTGCTAATGCATCTCAATGATTAGCATATCAGAGCTAATATTTACATCACAACTGAAGACAAAGTTGTGAGAAGTTATTTTAAAGAAAAAAGTTAAAATTGATCGATGCTTTCATTGGCAGCTACTTTCCCGTAGCTCTATCAAAATTGACAAGACATGTTGGCAAAAAATGTAGCTGTCAAGAGCATGGAACATTCCGATCATTTTGTGCAGTTCCACTAAAATAGAGCTGAGCGTCCTTGTTCCAAAGATATTGAGTAAGTGTGATTACAATAATAGAGGACCGTTGATGAAACAATAAACACACAAATAGAAGCCGGTCACCTTTGCAGTCTCTCTTAAGACTAACTAGTTGGAGAAGATTAGGCTCAGGGTTAGATGAGGAGAAAAAAGTTCTTTGTGCAGTTTAGCAAAAGGTCGCAATAGCAACGAGGTGAAATGGATAGCCATTTTTCCCTATTTGCAAAAAGAGGTAGAAAGGAAACAATTACTGGCCAATAACAGCTGATGACACATACGCCAACAAAAAAGAAGCATATTCCTTGTCCTAAGGGAAAGATAGTAGCATTGTTGTTTATCTAAAAGGGTGTGAGGATGATATTGCAAGATGGGAAGTACGCCGCCCGAGCTATGTTTTAGGCAAAAAACTAAAGAAGATCCAGATGCGGTATTTTGCACATGCAACGATGTGGGAAGATGGCCAATGGAGCATGGCCGGAGGAAGCTGTACCTGAGGATCGTCGGGATGTAACTAGGAGGGTGATGGCGGGCGGGATCAGCCCATACTGTGGCACTGAGCAAGGGGCAAAGGCCCTACCACGTTGGAGCTTGGTCAGAGAGAATAGCGGGTACCGCAGATCGGGATGAGCCGGCAGTGGGTTTCCTGCATCGACGCTGTCAAACGGACCAACGCTGCACATCCTCCCTTTTTCGCCAACGGATGGAACCTGGTTAGATCAGTGACCAATGAAGAGAAAGAGAGAGAGGCCACCGCCGTCTTGTGTGAGAGTGAGACCAACCCCAGCAAGCAAGAAATGAGGCTCCTATCTACTAGTATATTATATAGTATGAGCGGTTTTCTTTGTTGTCGATAAAAATCATTTTATATTTCTGTACGTCCCATTGAGGAATATAACTTTATTTAAAAATAATGCACCAACGTGTCAAGTCGAACTTTGTTTCATGCACACGTGGTACACGACCCTCCTTCAAGTAAACAACCGCTACACGCGTCAAATTATCATGTGGGCTGCCTTTTCATACAGAAATGAGCTCCGCCGTATACCCGAGCGGGTGTGGTTTTGAACGCGTGAGTACATGCATCATGCATGCACCTCTTCTCTTTGTGCACGTACCCCACCTACATGGGTGTGTGTGAGAGAGATTACAAACCTAGAGAGAGATGGTGTGTGCGTTCATGGGTGTGTTTGGGGGGTGCGTGAGAGATAGATAGGGAATATGTGTAGATGATATCTCAAACAAAAAATGTAACATATGCAATGTGTGTTAAACAAAGGCCTAGATATATCATATATAGAGGGGGCGATCCACCAGAAGAGAGTGGAGGGATCATTTTCGTGGCATGTTGATAGAATCGAAGAGAGGGATGAAGTAAATGTGTGCGCGATTGATAAAGAGAACCAGCGAAATTGTGTGTGCGCACGTCAAAGATATAAGGCGATTGGCGTACTGGAACATGAGAGGGGAGAGGTGCAGTTTGTCTATGGCACAGATACCTAACTACATCGTTCGACTATCCGTGTGTGTGTGGTGGGGGGGGGGGGCGCAGAGACCTAACTAGAGAGGTAGATCGACTGGTATATGTGTGGAGAAGGAGAAACCTAGCTATGTATTGAGGGAGATCGATCGGCATCCATACATATGTGTAGGAGAGGAATAAGGTTGGGAGAGAAACAGAGCTAGAATGCTGGAGGGTTGTTCATGGAGTTGCTTCTCAGAGATGGTGGGAGAGGCCTACTAGACCAACGGAGGGTATGACTGCAATATCAATAAGAGAGCAGGTGCGTGTCTGTGTGTGCATGTGCATGTGAGAGACGCGTCGGGAGGCATGCATGGATGATGATGGGGAGATGATATGTCTGTGGTAAGCATACCTAACTAGATAGGTAGATCAATCGTCCTTATTCGGAGAAAGGGAGAGACATAACTTGTGAGGTACATCGATCGGTGCGTTGGGAAAAAGAGTTATAGTCGACCTAGCTATTGATACTTGTGAGCTGTGTTGGGATTTCTTTGAAGAGGAGAGGATGATGCAGTATAGTAGAGATAAGTATTTCCCTCAGTTAAGAAAAAAAGATTATCAATCCAGTAGGAGAACCAAGCAACACCTCGTTAACAGTACCTACACACAAAAAAACAAATACCTGCACCCAACGCGAACAAGGGGTTGTCAATCCCTCGGCAGTTAATTGCAAGGATCAAATCTCGTAGTGATAGATAGATAAATAAAACACAAAATAAAATAAAGTAAATAAAATTGCAGAAAGGTATTTTTGGATTTTAATATATGATAAAAATAGACCCCGGGGCCGTATTTTTCAGTAGAGGCTTCTCTCTTGAAAATAGCATACGGTGGGTACACAAATTACTGTTGGGCAATTGATACAAAAGTGAATAATCATGATGATATCCAAGGCAATGATCATGTATATAGGCATCACGTCCGAGACAAGTAGACCGACTCCTGCCTGCATCTACTACTATTACTTCACACATCGACCGCTATCCACCATGCATCTAGAGTATTAAGTTCATAAAGAATGGAGTAACGCCTTAAGCAAGATGACATGATGTAGAGTTGTAGACAAAGTAAACTCACGCATGAATAAACCCCATCTTTTTATCCTTAATGGCAACAATATAAATATGTGTCTTGTCCCTTTCTGTCATTGGGATATAGATCACCGCAAGATTGAACACACCACAAAGCACCTCTCCCATTGCAAGAAAAATCAATCTAGTTGGCCAAACCAAATCAATAGATCGGAGAGAAATACAAAGCTATAATAATCATGCACAAAAGAGTTCAGAGAAGACTCAAATAATCACAATTCATCGGATCCCAACAAACACACTGCAAAAAGTGATTACATCGAATTGAACTCCAAGAACATCGAGGAGAACATTGTATTGAAGATCAAAGAGAGAGAATAAGCCATCTAGCTGTTGGGGAACGTAGCATGCAATTTCAAAAAAATTCCTACGCTCATGCAAGATCTATCTAGGAGATGCATAGTAACGAGAGGGGGAGAGTGTGTCCACGTACCCTCGTAGACCGAAAGCAGAAGCGTTAGGTTAACGCGGTTGATGTAGTCGAACGTCTTCACGATCCATCCGATCAAGCACCGAACATATGGCACCTTCGAGTTCTGCATAAGTTCAGCTCGATGACGTTCCTCGAACTCTTGATCCGGCAAAGTGTTGAGGGACAGTTCCGTCAGCACGATGGCGTGGTGACAGTGATGGTGAAGTGATCCGCGTAGGGCTTCGCCTAAGCACTACGTGAATATGACCGGAGGTGTAAACTGTGGAGGGGGGCGCCGCACACGGCTAACAGTTATTGGTGTGTGTTCTAGGCACCCCCTCCTCATGTATATATAGGTGGGAAGGGGAGGGGCACAGCCCTACGGCGCCCCAAGTAGGAGGAATCCGACTTGGGGGCCTAGTCCAATTTGCCCCCCCCCCTTTCCATGTTTTCCAGAGAGGGAAGGAAGGGGGAGAGGGGAGGGAAGGAAGGGGGAGGCCGAATTGCCTCCCCTTCCTTCTCTCTTCCCCCTTTCCCATCCCCTTCCTATTCGGCCAACAAGGGGGGCGCAGCAGCCCATGCTGGCTGCTGTGTTTCCCCTCTTGGCCCAATAGGCCCATATCTTCACCAGGGTGTCGGTGCACTAATTATTGGGCCACTAGTACCCCGTACTTGTGCACGGGCAGTTGTAGCCATCCTCGCGGCAAGGCTTGCCGGGAACAGCTCGAGGTCAATTCAAGCCATCAAGGAAATCATCAAGTCAGAGATCTGAGGATCAGCAGATAAGCAAAGATGGAATTCGAAGGCCAGCTTCCCCGGCAAGATCCTTGCCATGATGGCCTGTGGAGCCCGGCAAGGCTCGGCGCCCGGCAAGACTTGGTTCCCAGCAAGCCCTAGCGCCCGGCAAGGCTTGGCGCCCGGCAAGGCCTGGCGCCCGGCAAGGCCTGGCGCCCGGCAAGGTTTGGTGCCCGGCAAGGATCGGCGCCTGGCGAGATTCCGCCACTGTGCCATCGCTTCGGCACAGTAACAAGTCTGACATTCTGGGTCCTTCTCTGGATGCGTGGCAATGCGCCAGTGGAGGAGAGCTTAAGCGGTGCTGATGGGATGGCCCCTTTTTCCATCCCCAAGAAAGTGAGGACACTTAAACGGACACCTCACAGTGCATTAAATGCGCTTGTCCTAATCCATCAGGGGTTAGGTATGATACCCTGTAGCTACTTTACACCTCAATGTATGTACATTTTGCCACTGTAGAGACCCCTTTGAGCATATAAAAGGAGGCCCAAGGCAACTGCTACAGAGGAGGAGGACTTCTGGCCCATTCTGCATGCGTAGCTGCTCTTTGAACGTACTGTTCATTGCGAGCGCTCCTGAAGGCTGGGCTCAAGAACATCAATAAGAACACAAAGCAGGAGTAGGGTTTTACGCTGATCAGCGGCCCGAACCTGGGTAAAAACTTCCCGCGTCGATCACTGGTTCTGCTCTTTGCGTACACCTCTCCCCCCGCCGAATCGTAAAGGGGTCTCTCGAGATCCCATTGGTGTGGAGCCCCCGGGCCTAGGCCATACACGAGTGCGAGGTGTTGTTGGGCTAGGCCCAAACAGTGCACGGGCACGCATGGCAGGGGATTAACTGCTCGTAAATATGTCGTTTACTGTGCCCCCCACTCCGCGCACGGAGCGCGCGATGTGGGAAGCGTGCCAAAAAGGCTGCAACTGTCTCGCGCCTATAGAGGCGCATTCACATTGGGGAATAAAAAAGGCGGCCCCGCTCCTTCCCCATAAAAAGGAGAAGTCGCAGAGGCACAAACCTATTTACCCCCCTCTTCTTCTCAATATGGCCATCGCCATCGCCTTCCTCCTCTCGAGCTCAGAGCGAAACATTTTCCTCTTCCGCATTCTGCTCCCGCGCTCGCTCCGCCCCTAGCTTCCGTCCTCACAGTCGCCATGCCGCCCAAGGCCAGCAAAGGCAAGGGCAAGGAGGCGAAAGCCGAAGTTCCGGAGAGCGAACTAGCGAAGATGCGGAAGAGGCTCGTCGTCTTCCCTCCGACGCTCGATGCTGAAGCTCTGAAGGGGCGATACCAATGCATGTGGGCGAAGGGAACGCAAGCTCACCCTGCCACACGCGTAATCCCAGGTGCTTGCTCCAAAGGTGGATCGGACAGATACCCTTTCTTCACCGCATATTTCTATTGCGGGCTCTGTCCCCCCTTTTCCGACTTCTTCAATGACATCATGTACACATACGGCTTCTGTCTTCTTGATTTCACGCCGAATGCAGTACTTTGCATGTCTATCTTTGCCCATCTCTGTGAGAATTTTGTTGGCATGATCCCCAATTCTGCTCTTTTTCGCCATTATTTCTTCTCTCGTATCCAAAAAGGAGAGGCTCTCTCTGGTTCTATTGCCTGGATTCCAAGGGCTTGGAATAAAGAAATATACCCAGAGGGAGTTTACCGCGAAAAGTGGGACGAGTGGCGGGCGGAATGGTGCTGGATCCAGGAAGCAGATCCCCATCCTTTTTGTCATCCCCGGCAACAGAAGGTGGTCCGTGGCAAGGATTGGAGCGATCTCGCTGCGGAAGACGAGAGGCTCACAATCGCCACCACCAGGATCCTTCGCTTGAAGGCTGTCGGGCTGACGATGGAGATGATCGGCTTCGACTTTCTCCACCACCGCATCGCCCCTCTACAGAACAGGGGAAGGCCAGCCTGGGAATACAAGAACGCGGCAGATATCATGAGATTGCGCCCTGGGCTAAACAACAATCTGACCGCTATGCAGCTTGGCGCTCTCCGTCAGAAGTTATTCCAGCGCGAAGACGAGCACCGGCTGCCGGCAAGGATTGTCCCCTTGTGCAACAACTCTGCCTTGGGGTCAAGCATTGCCTTCCTGCCGATGTTCAACGCCCACGGCCTTGACCAGACCTAGGCTGAGCCAAGTGAGGAGGAAGCGCAGAAGTTCTTTGACAGCTTGACGGAGAGGCCTGTCCGGAAAGAGTCAGATTTTATCCGAGCCACCACCGACCAAGAAGTAGCTTACATTGCTACTAGGGTGGAAGAGGCAAATCTTGCCGCAGAGGCCGGCAGCGTCGGCTTCACAGAGTGGGAAGCTAGCGACGCAGAGGTGGTAGTGGAGGTGAAGCCTGCCGGGGAGGGCGAGGTTGCCGGGGAGGAGAGCAGCGCAGCCGCTGAAAGATCGTCCGGCGAGGACTCGGTCGAAGAAGAAGAGACGCGAGAAGAGCCCCCACCCCCGAAGAAGAAGACGAAGCATATTCTTCGGAAGGCTACATCTGGCATCCCGGCAAGCCAGCCCTCTTCGAGCGGCGAAGCCCCCGGCAAGAAAGTGGTCGGCAAGACTGGACCGCGGCAGGGGGATCGTCAACAGCCTGCATGGCACGCGAGACCCACACCAGCGGCCACTGCCGGGGCGGCAGGAGGGTCTTGTACCACCGCACCGGAAGCTGCCCCGGCACCTGCCACAGCCAAGCGGCCTAGGACTCCTCCTCTGCCTCCCCACTCAGACACCACAACGGAGGTTGACTTCGACATCTCCGGCTTTAGTCCGGAGCGAGAGGAAGAAGAGTAAGTACTTTGCCATAGCTTTTACCTTCCAATCTTGCATCAATCTTACTGACTTGCTTGTATTGTCTCTGCAGTGACACAGAAACCTTGCTGGAGAGGATGGCGAAGAGGTCAAGGACTTCTACGGGCGACGAGCCCCCGGCAGGCTCCACTAGCGTGCCAGAAACCGTCATTGTGAGCCCGGAGTCTAGTCCTCAACGCAGCCCCCAGCACAGCCCCCAGCGTAAGTTCATTGTTCTTTTTCTGATGGCGGGTGCCGAGGTTTTCATTCTTGCCTACTAATATCTTTGGGTTCGCAGGAGAAGAACGGCAACAAGGAGAAGACATCCCCATTGTGCCTCCTTCATCGACCGCTCCGCCCACAAGCACGTCCCCGGCAAGAGATCCTGCCGACGAGCCCGTCCTAACTGAGGAGGAGCCGGCAAGCGTGGACTCCGGCGACACGCCCCCGGCAACCGGAGTTGCCGGGAGGGGTGAAGCCACCTCCCGACAGCCCGACGCAGGTACTCGATTGCCTCAGAGTGCTTGTTATTCTTTTTCTCTTATCTCTCTGTCTTCGGTCACTTCAAACCTCAACCTCGATCTTATTCTGTTTTCCTCCTTCGCCCTTCAGAGTTCCCTGTGATGGAACACATGGACGTCGATGTTGTGATCGAGGAGACCGCCAGGGATGCCGCCGCCGAAGCAGACAGGATCGCTGCCAGCGAGGCCACCAAGGATGACACTGTCGAGGCTGGTGGTGCTCTTGACGGGGAGGCTGCCAAGACAACACAAGAGGAAACCGCCAAAGAACCTGCTGAAGGGGGCGACAGGGAGGCTGAGGACCACACTGATAGCATTCCTGCCACAGGAGCGCCAGGCGCTGCACCGGCCACAGAGCCCCCTGTCACTGGTGAGGCGGCCACTGAAGACCAGCCATCAACATCTGAAGGCCCCTCATCCAGCAAGTACCTCAAGGTTGGCGAGAACCTGTTCATCAACTTGCCGGGGACGGCAAGCGCTGGGGCACCAGCCGAAGGAGAAGTTTTCGAAGAAATCATCACTGCTGCCGGGCTTGAAGTTGTCGACAATCCCAGCACTAGCAGCGGCAAATCTGAAGAGGATCAGCTCCTTCAGGCCATGGGCGAGAATTTCCGCAAACTCCAGGCTCTCCATCGCGCCCGGAAAGACAAAGCGGACTCCAGAATGGCACTTGTTGAGGCGGCCGGAGCAGATTTCCAAAGGCGCGTCGCACAAATGCAGATCTGGCACGCCGAGGCCCTCCAAGAGTTGGTTGCTGGCCGGGAACAAGTGAGCCAGCAGTGGAATGAGATCGTCCTGAAGCAATCCGATATGGAGAAGGCGCATGATGAAGCTGTTCAAAGGATTGCCGCCGAAGATGCCCTCCTGACGGGGCGCCGCGTTGCTCTTGATGCTCATGAGGAAGATCTCACTGCTCGTGAGCAGGCACTCGCCGCCAAGCTTCGCAGCAAGGATGAGGATATCGAAAATCTTGTCGCGCGGCGGACCCAGGAGCTGGAGCAAAAACATAAGGAGGCGCTCGAAGCTCTGACTGCAAGTCACGCCGGCAAGGTCAAGGAGGCCGTCGATGCTGCCGAAGCTGCAGAGGCCGCCAAGAACGAGCTGAACGACAAAGTGAAGAGGCTGAAACAGATCTCGAAGAGCACGACAAGGAGCTCTCGACGCTCAAGGGGGACAGGGAAAAAACCCTCCACTCCTTGGCGGAGATGCAAGTTGCCCTGTCCGACAAGACCAAGCAGCTCTCCTCTGCGGCTGATAATATTATGGTTCTAGAGCTGAAGCTGACCACGCTGCAGAAGTCTCTCGAGGCCGGCAAGGCCCGTGAGAAGGCTCTACTCAAGGATCTCCAAGGAGAGAGGAACCTGCTCAAGAGCGCCGCCGCTGCCCAAAACAAGTACGAGAAGGGAGTGGAGATCTGGACTGGCCGTCTCATCGCCACCGCGGAGAAGCTTACCGCAGAACTGTCAACCATGGGCTTGTCGAACTTCAAGTATTCTTCCGAGGAAAGAATATCTCCAAGTGCCAGGTTGACGATGTTCTTTGAAAGCATCATCCACGCGTTGAGGGTGCTCTAGTCTAGCCGGGCGACCCAACTGGCGAACGAGACTCGCCGGCTTTGCCGGGTCGTCCTCCGCAAGGTGCTCATCAAGGTGGTGCACAGCAACCCCGGCATCGACCTCTCAAACGCGCTCGGCCATCTGCCAAAGGATGCAAATGTTGAGGCGCTTGAAGAGTGCATCGCGCCTATCCTTGAGAAGGTGGACTCCTTCAGAAGGATCGAAGGCCAGCGCAGGGATTGAGTGCTTCTCCCTTTTTCTTGCCGTCGCCATCTCATGTAAAAGACAATTAAGTCTCAAGTTAGAATTGTGGCAACTCATGGATGTAATACAATTTGCCCATGTTTAGGCTCATGCTTACTACTTTCCTTGTCTGTTTCCTTTACGTATGGAGTTCATCCTACGCTTATTGAAAAAACTTGCCGGCGCGCAACCTACCACGAGCGCTGGGTGCGGGACTTCAGCAGCCTGCTGGAGGCGCAGCGGCCGGCAAGACTCCTTGGTGTTCTCAGTGCAGCCACTTAAATCGCTGAGCAGGCTCGAAACAAAATAAGGGCGCGACCGATCACAACAAGGGTTCCTTCGCGTGTAGATTTTCCATACAAGAGTCGGAATCGTCCAAGGAAATAACTTGGTAATAAAGAAAAACTTGCTCTGAGTTTTTAAGACTAGCTTCCTGTCTTTGTTCTTCCTCCCAAGCGTCGATTCCAAATGTCACCAACTGGTATTCATATCTCCCTCCCCCCCCCCCCCCCCCGGCAAATGTGCATGCGAGGAATCCTTCTGTCTTTTGAGAAAAAGAAAAGAGAAATAAAGGCATGAAACCTTGGCGGTTCGTTAGAACTTACCGGGATCAGGTGTCATACAACATCTTAGACAACATCCGATATATAGATATGAACATGGGAATCAATAAGGGAATGTACAACACTTAAATTTATTCATCTGTGCTCAGGGTCTGCGCCTGGCTTTGTACAAAGGATCACATGCCTTGCCGGCAAGACTTGTACAAAAAGGTGGTTGCCGGGGGCCCCCGGCAACCGCGCCTTATGGGTAGAACTTGCGAAGATGTTCGATATTCCAGGAATTACTCACTGGAATGCCATCTTCGGTCTCCAGGCGGACAGTGCCAGGCCTGGTGACTCGTACTACCCGATAAGGGCCTTCCCACTTTGGCGTCAACTTGTTTGAATTCTTGGCGGACTGAATTCGTCGAAGAACAAGGTCGCCTTCCTCAAGGCTTCGGGCATGAACTTTGTGGTTATGGTAGCGGCGCAAAGCTTGCTGGTAGCATGCAGCTTGCACAGCAGCCTGAAGACGATTCTCCTCAAGGAGCACAGCATCATCTTGCCGCAGTTGCTCTTGCTCGAGCTCATCATAAGCGAGCACTCGAGGAGATCCGTATATGAGTTCCGTGGGGAGAACTGCTTCCGCTCCGTAGACTAGAGCGAAGGGCGTCTGGCCGGTGGCTCGATTTGGTGTCGTTCTGATTGACCAAAGAACCGCCGGCAACTCATCAATCCAGCGTCTTCCGCACTTTTTCAGCCTGTCGAAGGTTCTGGTCCTGAGACCGCGCAGCACTTCAGCATTGGCCCTCTCCGCTTGGCCGTTGCTTCTTGGGTGAGCAACAGAGGCAAAACAAATCTTGCCGCCAAGGTCTTGGACGTACTGCATGAAGGTGCGACTTGTGAACTGTGTGCCGTTGTCGGTGATGATCCTGTTGGGCACACCGAAACGGCAAACAATTCCCTTGAAGAACCTGACAGCTGATTGCGCTATCACCTTCCTCACTGCTTCCACCTCCGGCCACTTTGTGAACTTGTCGATAGCAACGTACAAGTACTCAAAGCCCCCGGTAGCACGGGGGAAAGGGCCCAGTATGTCGAGCCCCCAGACCAAAAATCGCCAGGAGAGAGGGATTGTCTGAAGAGCTTGAGCTGGCTGATGTAATTTCTTCGAATGAAACTGGCACGCTTCACACTTGGTTACTAGTGCAGTTGCATCCTAGAGGGCGGTAGGCCAAAAGAAACCTTGCCGGAATGCTTTCCCGGCAAGCGCTCTTGACCCTATGTGAGAACCACATATGCCCCCATGTATCTCCGCCAACAGCTCTAGTCCATCCTCTCGAGGAATGCACTTCAATTTCACACCGTTTGGTCTCTTTCTGTACAGGACGTCATCGACGAACTTGTACATAATAGACCACGGGCTACTCTCTCTGCTTCTTCCTGTTCTGCCGCCGGCCTTTCCTTGACGGGGCCGCGGCGTCTTCATCTTCGGACTCGCCCGCCGCGCCAACAGCCTCACCAGGAAGTTTCTTCCCCTCTTCAGCTCGAGCGCACTTGTCGGCCAGAGCGTAAAGCTCGGCGATACTCCTGACTTTGTTCATTGCCAGCTCTTCCCGCATTTTGCGGTTACGCACGTTCTGATGGAACGCGCTAACAACAGCGGCAGGATGAACGTCAGGAATATTGTACTGCACCCGGCTAAATCTCTGGATAAACTTGCGCAGGGACTCGCCCTCCTTCTGAGGGATGATGTGCAAATCGCTCTCTTAGCCAGGAGTTTGGTGGCCTCCAACGAAGGCGCCAACAAACTGATGGCACAAATCTGACCAGGAAGAAATAGAATTCTCCGGCAGATGCATCAACCACGACCTGACGTTGGGCTTGAGCACCAACGGGAAGTAGTTGGCAAGTATCTTGTCATCTCGGCCCCCGGCAGCCTGCACCGCAATGGTGTAGATGCTCAGGAACTCCGAGGGATGGGTCTTTCCGTCATACTTCTCCGGGACCTCCGGCTTGAAGGTTCGGGAATTGGGCCACTGGACTTGCCACAGCTCACGGGTAAACGCTGGAGTCCCTACCTCATAAGGCAAGTCTCCTACGTCCCCTGGCGCAGGCTCGTCAACAGCCGGCCCCGCACGCTTATCAGACTGATAGCGTACTTCCCGTCGTTGCTCGATGGTAGTTCAAGCGTCCTCCTTGCCTCGCTCCTGGAGAACTTGACGCTGATCGCGGTGCATCCGTCGATCGGACGACGCCGTGGAAACTTCTTCATGGCGGTCGACTTACTGAGTTGTCGGCCGCCGCTGGTGCCGCGGAGGAGAGTGTACTATGGTTGCACCACCTCCGGTTTTCTCTACATCGGCTCGCGCCGGATCGATGGGCCTCCGCTGCGATGGCCCTGCCTCTTGCGGTCCATCTTTGTTGGCGAAGCCGATGAGGCTCTGGATGGTAGCTCGCCACTCCTCCATCTTCTCCGGGGCAGGAGGAAAATCGAGGAGCAGCTGCGCACGTGCCAAGGCTTCCGCTGGCGTAGGTGGCGGCGACAAGTGCGAGGTACGTGAGGTGCTCTGACTCCTAACCATGTTAGAAGGAGCACCACCACGGTCACGCGACCGCGCGCCAGCTCCGTCGGCAGCTCGGTGTGCATGTTGGTCCCGCGCATCTTGGGATCTATGCACAGAAACCTTTTCATGGGGATGCCCTGAACCACCAGTGCGATGACGTCGCTCATCATGCACGACCTGGGTAGGTCGTGAGGCTTGGGCCGGCGCGGGAGCTCCAGCAGGCGCCCTTCGATCTCTCGAGTTCGTTGTGCCACCCGTAGGCAACACAGCGCCATCTCTAGATCCAGCGGCGTGCAGGTTACCACTACCACTGCGAACGATACCGCTCACTTGGCTCGGATCACCAGAACGCCACGGGGGTTCTAGTCCTCTTCCTTCTACACCCACGCCATCGCCAGTACGCGAAGGTGTAGGCAAAACGGACCTGGACGGTTGCGCTGTCGCAGCGCTCTTCTTCTTGGGTGGCATGATGACGAAGATGATGAAGAAACCTAGGCGCCGGGCACTAGATCGGGTTCATGCAACCTTCAATCCCCCTACCTGGCGCGCCAACGATGTCGGGGTACGACACCTATGGGATCCCGAGAGACCCCTTTACGATTCGGCGGGGGCAGAGGTGTACGCAAAGAGCAGAACCAGTGATCGACGCGGGAAGTTTTTACCCAGGTTCGGGCCGCTGATCAGCGTAAAACCCTACTCCTGCTTTGTGTTCTTATTGATGTTCTTGAGCCCAGCCTTCAGGAGCGCTCGCAATGAACAGTACGTTCAAAGAGCAGCTACGCATGCAGAATGGGCCAGAAGTCCTCCTCCTCTGTAGCAGTTGCCTTGGGCCTCCTTTTATATGCTCAAAGGGGGCTCCACAGTGGCAAAATGTACATACATTGAGGTGTAAAGTAGCTACAGGGTATCATACCTAACCCCTGACGGATTAGGACAAGTGCATTTAATGCACCGTGAGGTGTCCGTTTAGGTGTCCTCACTTTCTTGGGGATGGAAAAAGGGGCCATCCCATCAGCACCGCTTAAGCTCTTCTCCACTGGCGCGTTGCCACGCATCCAGAGAAGAACCCAGAATGTCAGACTTGTTAGTGTGCCGAAGCGGTGGCACAGTGGCGGAATCTCGCTAGGCGCCGATCCTTGCCGGGCACCAAACCTTGCCGGGCGCCAGGCCTTGCCGGGTGCCATGTCTTGCTGGGCGCCGAGCCTTGCCGGGCTCCACAGGCCATCCCGGCAAGGATCTTGCCGGGGAAGCTGGCCTTCAAATTCCAGGTTTGCTTATCTGCTGATCCTCAGATCTCTGACTTGATGATTTCCTTGATGGCTTGAATCGACCTCGAGCTGTTCCCGGCAAGCCTTGCCGCGAGGATGGCTACAACTGCCCGTGCACAAGTACGGGGTACTAGTGGCCCAATACTTAGTACACCGACACGGGGGTGCCCGGAACCCCTTCCGGTGACCCGATATGCACCCGGTACCCCCGGAACACTTCCGGTTTCCGAATATCATCGTCCTATATATGAATCTTTATCTCTCGACCATTTCGAGACTCCTCGTCATGTCTGTGATCTCATCCGGGACTCCGAACAACATTCGGTCACCAATCACATAACTCATATAATACAAAATCATCATCGAACGTTAAGCGTGCGGACCCTACGGGTTCGAGAACTATGTAGACATGACCGAGACACCTCTCTGGTCAATAACCAACAGCGGAACCTGGATGCTCATATTGGTTCCCACATATTCTATGAAGATCTTTATCGGTCGTACCGCAATGACAACATACGTTATTCCCTTTGCCATCGGTATGTTACTTGCCCGAGATTCGATCATCGGTATCTTCATACCTAGTTCAATCTCGTTACCGGCAAGTCTCTTTACTCATTCCATAATACATCATCCCATAACTTACTCATTAGCCACATTGCTTGCAAGGCCTCTTATGATGTGTATTACCGAGAGGGCCCAGAGATACCTCTCCGATACTCGGAGTGACAAATCCTAATCTCAATCTATGCCATCCCAACAGACACCTTCGGAGATACCTGTAGAGCATCTTTGTAATCACCCAGTTATGTTGTGACATTTGATAGCACACAAGGCATTCCTCCGATATCCAGGAGTTGCATAATCTAATAGTCGAAGGAATATGTATTTGACATGAAGAAAGCAATAGCAATAAAACTGAACGATCAATATGCTATGCTAACGGATGGGTCTTGTCCATCACATCATTCTCCTAATGATGTGATCCCGTTCATCAAATGACAACACATGTCTATGGTTAGGAAACTTTACCATCTTTGATTAACAAGCTAGTCTAGTAGAGGCTTACTAGGGACACGGTGTTTTGTCTATGTATCCACACATGTATCAAGTTTCTGGTTAATACAATTCTAGCATGAATAATAAAAATTTATCATGATATAAGGAAATATAAAATAACAACTTTATTATTGCCTCTAGGGCATATTTCTTTCAGTCTCCCACTTGCACTAGAGTCAATAATCTAGTTCACATCGCCATGTGATTTAACACCAATAGTTCACATCTTTATGTGATTAACACCCATAATTCACATTGCCATGTGACCAATACCCAAAGGGTTTACTAGAGTCAACAATCTAGTTCACATCGCTATGTGATTAACACCCAAAGAGTACTAAGGTGTGATCATGTTTTGCTTGTGAGAGAAGTTTAGTCAACAGGTCTGCCACATTCAGATCCGTATGTATTTTGCAAATTTCTATGTCTACAATGCTCTGCATGGAGCTACTCTAGCTAATTGCTCCCACTTTCAATATGTATCCAGATTGAGACTCAGAGTCATCCGGATCAGTGTCAAAGCTTGCATCGACGTAACCCTTTACAACGAACTCTTTGTCACCTCCATAACCGAGAAACATTTCCTTAGTCTTCTTTAGGTAACTAAGGATAATTTTGACCATTGTCCAGTGATCTACTCCTGGATCACTATTGTACCCCCTTGCCAAACTCATGGCAAGGTACATAATAGGTCTGGTATACAGCATGGCATACTTTATAGAACATATGGCTGAGGCATAGGGAATGACTTTCATTATCTCTCTATCTTCTGCCGTGGTCGGGCTTTGAATCTTACTCAACTTCACACCTTACAATACAGGCTAGAAATCCTTCTTTGACTGATCGATTTTAAACTCCTTCAAAATCTAGTCAAGGTATGTACTCATTGAAAATCTTATCAAGCGTCTTGATCTATCTCTATAGATCTTGATGCCCAATATGTAAGCAGCTTCACCGAGGTCTTTCATTGAAAAAATTCTTATTCAAGTATCCTTTTATGCTATCCAGAAATTCTATATCATTTCCAATCAACAATATGTCATCCACATATAATATCAGAAATGCTACAGAGCTCCCACTCACTTTCTTGTAAATACAGGCTTCTCCGAAAGTCTGTATAAAACCATATGCTTTGATCACCTCATCAAAGCGTATATTCCAACTCCGAGATGCTTGCACCAGTCCATAGATGGATCGCTGGAGCTTGCACACTTTGTTAGCACCTTTAGGATCGACAAAACCTTTTGGTTGCATCATATACAACTCTTCTTTAAGAAATCCATTAAGGAATGCAGTTTTAACGTCCATTTGCCAGATTTCATAATCATAAAATGCGGCAATTGCTAACATGATTCGGACGGACTTAAGCATCGCTACAGGTGAGAAAGTCTCATCGTATCAACTCCTTGAACTTGTTGAAAACCTTTTGTGACAATTCGAGCTTTGTAGATAGTAACACTACTATCAGCGTCTGTCTTCCTCTTGAAGATCCATTTACTCTCAATGTCTTGCTGATCATCGGGCAAGTCCACACTTTGTTCTTATATATGGCTCCTATCTCAGATTTCATGGCCTCAAGCCATCTGTTGGAATCTGGGCTCATCACAGCTTCTTCATAGTTCGTAGGTTTGTCATGGTCTAGTAACATGACTTCTAGAACAGGATTACCGTACCACTCTGGTGCGGAACATGCTCTGGTTGACCTACGAGGTTCGGTAGTAACTTGATCTGAAGTTTCATGATTATTATCATTAGCTTCCTCTCTAGTTGGTGTAGGCATCACGAGAACGGTTTTCCGTGATGAGCTACTTTCCAATTTGAGAGAAGGTACAATTACCTCATCAAGTTCTACATTCCTCCCACTCACTTCTTTCGAGAGAAACTCCTTCTCAAGAAACAATCCATTCTTAGCAACAAATATCTTGCCTTCGGATATGTGATAGAAGGTGTACCCAACAGTTTCTTTTGGGTATCCTATGAAGACACACTTCTCTGATTTATGTTCGAGCTTATCAGGCTGAAGCTTTTTCACATAAGCATCGCAACCCCAAACTTTAAGAAACGACAGCTTAGGTTTCTTGCCAAACCACAGTTCATACGATGTTGTCTCAACGGATTTAGATGGTGCCCTATTTAACGTGAATGCAGCTGTCTCTAATGCATAACCCCAAAACGATAGTGGTAAATCGGTAAGAGACATCATAGATCACACCATATCTAATAAATTATGGTTACGATGTTCGGACACACCATTACGCTGTGGTGTTCCAGGTGGTGTGAGTTGTGAAACTATTCCACATTGTTTTAAATGAAGGCCAAACTCGTAACTCAAATATTCGCCTCCGCGATCAGATCGTAGAAACTTTATTTTCTTGTGACGATGATTCTCCACTTCACTCTGAAATTCTTTGAACTTTTTAAATGTTTCAGACTTGTGTTTCATCAAGTAGATATACCCATATCTGCTCATATCATCTGTGAAGGTCAGAAAATAACGATACCGCCGCGAGCCTCAACACTCATCGGACTGCATACATCGGTATGTATTATTTCCAATAAGTCATTGGCTCGCTCCATTGTTCCGGAGAACAGAGTTTTAGTCATCTTGCCCATGAGGCATGGTTCGCAAGTATCAAATGATTCATAATCAAGTGATTCCAAAAGCCCATCTGCATGGAGTTTCTTCATGCGCTTTACACCAATATGACCTAAAGGGCAGTGCCACAAATATGTTGCACTATCATTATCAACTTTGCATATTTTGGCATCAATATTATGAATATGTGTATCACTACGATCGAGATTCAATAAACCATTTATATTGAGTGTATGACCATAGAAGGTTTTATTCATGTAAACAGAACAACAATTATTCTCTAACTTAAATGAATAACCGTATCGCAATAAACATGATCCAATCATATTCATGCTCAACGCAAACACCAAATAACATTTATTTAGGTCCAACACTAATCCCGAAGGTAGAGGGAGTGTGCGATGGTGATCTTATCAACCTTGGAATCACTTCCAACACACATTGTCACCTCATCATTAACTAGTCTCTGTTCATTTTGCAACTCTTGTTTTGAGTTACTAATGTTAGCAACTGAACCGGTATCAAATACCCAGGGGCTACTATGAACACTAGTAAAATACACATCAATAACATGTATATAAAATATACCTTTGTTCACTTTGCCATCCTTCTTATCCACCAAGTATTTGGGGCAGTTCCGCTTCCAGTGACCATTTCCTTTGCAGTAGAAGCACTCAGTTTTAGGCTTAGGTCCATCTTTGGGCTTCTTCACGGGAGTGACAACTTGCTTGCCATTCTTCTTGAAGTTCCCTTTCTTTCCCTCGCCCTTTTTCTTGAAACTAGTGGCCTTGTCAACCATCAACACTTGATGCTATTTCTTGATTTCTACCTTCGCTGATTTCTGCATCGCGAAGAGTTTGGGAATCGTTTTCGTCATCCCTTGCATATTATAGTTCATCACAAAGTTTTAGTAACTTGGTGATAGTGACTAGAGAACTCTGTCAATCACTATCTTATCTAGCTGAGCACATGCTCACTAGCTGAGCTATTCTCCTCCATCTTGTAGGCAAAGTACTTCATACCTCTCGACACGGGCATGAGTCTGAAATACCAATTTCATCTCTTTGGAACATCTCATATGCTCTGTGGCGTTCAAAACGTTTTTGAAGTCCCGGTTCTAAGCCGTAAAGCATGATGCACTAATCTATCAAGTAGTCATCATATCGAGCTTGCCAAATGTTCATAACATCCGCATCTGCTCCTGCAATAGGTCTGTCACCTAGCGGTGCATCAAGGACATAATTCTTCTATGTAGCAATGAGGATATTCCTCAGATCACGGACCCAGTCTGCATCATTGCTACTATCATCTTTCAACTTAGTTTTCTCTAGGAACATATCAAAAATAAAACAGGGGAGCTATACGCGAGCTATTGATCCACAACATAATTTACAAATACTACCAGGACTAAGTTCATGATAAATTAAGTTCAATTAATCATATTACTCAAGAACTCCCACTTAGATAGGCATCCCTCGAGTCATCTAAATGATCACGTGATCCAAATCAACTAAACCATGTCCGATCATCATGTGAGATGGAGTAGTCTTCAATGGTGAACATCTCTATGTTGATCATATCTACTATATGATTCACGTTCGACCTTTTGGTCTCCAGTCTTCCGAGGCCATGTATGTACATGCTAGGCTCGTCAAGTTTAACCCGAGTATTCCACATGTGCAAAACTATCTTGCACCTGTTGTATGTGAACGTAGAGCCTATCACACCCGATCATCTCGTGGTGTCTCAGCACGACGAACTGTCGCAATGGTGCATACTCAGGGAGAACACTTATACCTTGAAATTTTAGTAAGGGATCATCTTATAATGCTACCGCCGTACTAAGAAAAATAAGATGCATAAAAGATAAACATCACATGCAATCAAAATATGTGACATGATATGGCCATCATCACCTTGTGCCTTTGATCTCCATCTCCAAAGCACCGTCATGATCTCCATCGTCACCGGCTTGACACCTTGATCTCCATCATAGCATCGTGGTCGTCTTGACAACTATTGCTTCTACAACTATCGCTAACGCATAGTGATAAACTAAAGCAATTACATGGTGTTTGCATTTCATACAATAAAGCGACAACCATAAGGCTCCTGCCAGTTGCCGATAACTTTTACAAAACATGATCATCTCATACAACAATGTATATCACATAATGTCTTGACCATATCACATCACAACATGCCCTGCAAAAACAAGTTAGACGTCCTCTACTTTGTTGTTGCAAGTTTTACATGGCTGCTACGAGTTTCTAGTAAGAACCGTTCTTACCTACGCATCAAAACCACAATGATGTTTCGTCAAGTTTGCTGTTTTAACCTTCAACAAGGACCGGCCGTAGTCAAATTTGATTCAACTAAAGTTGGAGAAACAGACACCCGCCAGCCACCTTTATGCAAAACAAGTTGCATGTCTGTCGGCGGAACCGGTCTCATGAACATGGTCATGTAAGGTTGGTCCGGGTGGCTTCATCCAACAATACCGCCGAATCAAAATAAGATGTTGGTGGTAAGCAGTATGACTATCATCGCCCACAACTCTTTGTGTTCTACTCGTGCAAATCATCTACGCATAGACCTGGCTCAGATGCCACTATTGGGGAACGTAGCATGCAATTTCAAAATATTTCCTACGCTCACGCAAGATCTATCTAGGAGATGCATAGCAACGAGAGGGGGAGAGTGTGTCCACGTACCCTCGTAGACCGAAAGCGGAAGCGTTAGGTTAACGCGGTTGATGTAGTCGAACGTCTTCACGATCCAACCGATCAAGCACCGAACGTACGTCACCTCCGAGTTCTGCACACGTTCAGCTCGATGATAGCCCTCGAACTCTTGATCCAGCAAAGTGTTGAGGGAGAGTTTCGTTAGCACGACGGCGTGGTGACAGTGACGGTGAAGTGATCCGCGCAAGGCTTCGCCTAAGCACTACGTGAATATGACCGGAGGCGTAAATTGTGGAGGGGGGCGCCGCACATGGCTAACAGTTATTGGTGTGTGTTCTAGGCGCCCTCTCCTCATGTATATATAGGTGGGAAGGGGAGGGGCACATCCCTAGGGTGCCCCAATTAGGAGGAATCCTACTTGGGGGTCTAGTCCAATTCGCCCCCCCCCCCTTCCATGTTTTCCGGAGAGGGAAGGAAGGGGGAGAGAGGAGGGAAGGAAGGGGGAGGCCGAATTGCCTCCCCTTCCTTCTCTCTTCCCCTTTCCCTTCCCCTTCCTATTCGTCCAACAAGGGGGGCACAGTAGCCCATGCTGGCTGTTGTGTTTCCCCTCTTGGCCCAATAGCCCATATCTTCGCCGGGGGGTGCCCGGAACCCCTTCTGGTGACCCGATATGTACCCGATACCCCCGGAACACTTCCGGTGTCCGAATATCATCGTCCTATATATGAATCTTTATCTCTCGAGAATTTCAAGACTCCTCGTCATGTCCGTGATCTCATCCGGGACTCCGAACAGCATTCGGTCAGCAATCACATAACTCATATAATACAAAATCGTCATCGAACATTAAGCGTGCGGACCCTACGGGTTCGAGAACTATGTAGACATGACCGAGACACCTCTACGGTCAATAACCAACAGCGGAACCTGGATGCTCATATTGGTTCCCACATATTCTAAGAAGATCTTTATCGGTCGTACCGCAATGACAACATACGTTATTCCCTTTGTCATCGGTATGTTACTTGCCCGAGATTCGATCGTTGGTATCTTCATACCTAGTTCAATCTCGTTACCGGCAAGTCTCTTTACTCGTTCCATAATACATCATCCCGTAACTAACTCATTAGTCACATTGCTTGCAAGGATTCTTATGATGTGTATTACCGAGAGGCCCAGAGATACCTCTCCGATACTCGGAGTGACAAATCCTAATCTCGATCTATGCCAACCCAACAGACACCTTCTGAGATACCTGTAGAGCATATTTATAATCACCCAGTTACTTTGTGACGTTTGATAGCACACATTCCTCTGGTATCCGGGAGTTGCATAATCTCATAGTCGAAGGAATATGTATTTGACATGAAGAAAGCAATAGCAAAAAACTGAATGATCAATATGCTATGCTAACGGATGGGTCTTGTCCATCACATCATTCTCCTAATGATATGATCTCGTTCATCAAATGACAACACATGTCTATGGTTAGGAAACTTAACCATCTTTGATTAACAAGCTAGTCTAGTAGAGGCTTACTAGGGACACGGTGTTTTGTCTATGTATCCACACATATATCAAGTTTCTGGTTAATACAATTCTAGCATGAATAATAAACATTTATCATGGTGTAGGGAAATATAAAATAACAACTTTATTATTGCCTCTGGGGCTTATTTCCTTCACTAGCTACTAGATATGGACCCGTAGGTTTGTGGTAAACTACTCACACATGTGTCGGAAGGGCAGCAACGTTGATGTAGAGCCCCTCCATGGTCGATTCCCCCTCAGGCACACTACCGAAAAAGGCCTCCAAATGGGATCTCATGGGAACAGAAGCTTGCGACAGAGGAAAAGGTGTTTTGGGTGGCTCCCTATTGGTTTTCTGATTTTAGTGAATTTATAGAGGCAGAATTAGGTCAAACAAAGCAACGAGGGCCCCACAAAGCACCATGGCACGCCTACCCTGGGCGCGTCCTTGTGGCTTGTGGGCCACCCCTTCGTCTTCTGACTTCCTCCTGAAGCTTCTAGGGTCTCTTGTGTCCAAAAAAAATCGTTAAAAGTTTCGTGGCATTTGGACTTCGTTTGGTACTGATATCCTGGAAAACCAAAAACTGGGCCCAAAAAACAGTAACGGGTACTTGGCACTAAGTTAATAGGTTAGTCCCAAAAAATGATATATAATGACATATAATTGCATATAAAACATCCAAGATTGATACTATAATATCATGGAACAATAAAAAAATATAGATACATTGGAGACGTATCAAGCATCCCCAAGCTTAATTCCTGCTCGTCCTCCAGTAGGTAAATTATAAAAAACAGAATTTTTGATGTGGAATGCTACCTAACTTGTTCATCATGTATTCTCTCTTTTGTGGCATGAATATTAAGATCCAAATGATCCAAAGAAATAGTCTATATTTGACATAAAAACAATAATAATAAGGCATACCAACAAACAATCATGCCTTTCAAAATATCATGCTAAAGAGCGTTATCGCTACAAAATCATATAGCCTTGTCATGCTCCATCTTCTTAACACAAAGTATTTATCATGCACTACCCTGGTGTCAGCCAAGCTATTGGTTCATACTTTTTAACGCGCCTTAGCATTTCCAACTCTCATGCAATACATGAGCGCAAGCAATGGATATAGCACTATGGGTGAAATAGAGTAAGGTGTTAGAGATTTATATGGAGAAGAGAAAAAAGGAGAAAGTCTGACATTGACGAGGCTAATCAACGGGCTATGGAGATGTCGTTCAATTGATGTCAATGCAAGGAGTAGGGATTGCCATGCAAGGGATGCACTAAGGGCTATAAGTGTATGAAAGTTCAAAAAGAAAACTAAGTGGGTGTGCATCCAACTTGCTTGCTCATGAAGACCTCGGCCATTGGAGGAAGCCCATCATTGGAATATACAAGCCAAGTCCTATAATGAAAAATTCCCACTAGCTATATGAAAATGAAAGCATAGGAGACTCTCTATATGAAGAACATGGTGCTACTTTGAAGCACAAGTGTGGAAAGGATAGTAACATTGCCCCTTCTCTCTTTTTCTCTCATTTCCCTTTTTCCTTTTTCTGTTGGGATCTTTTTGGCCTTTTTTTATTTCCTTACTTGGGACAATGCTCTAATAATGAATATGATGATCATCACACTTCTATTTACTTACAACTCGATACTAGAACAGAATATGACTCTATATGAATGCCTCAGGCGGTGTACCAGGATGTCCAATGGTCTAGTGTAACATGTATAAAAAATGATGAACAGTGGCTGAGCCACAAATACTATGTTAGCTATGTGATCATGCAAAGCAATATGACAATGATGATGTGTGTCAAAAAAATGGAACGGTGGAAGTTGCATGGCAATATATCTCGGAGTGACTATGGAAATGCCATAATAGGTAGGTATGGTGGCTATTTTGAGGAAGATATCAGGATGCTTATGTGTGATAGAGTGTATCATATCACGGGGTTTGGATGCACTGGTGAAGTTTGTCAGAATCGGGGCTCCGGGGACCCCAAAGGTTTGAACTCTGGGGTGCACTCGTTCCTACCTCCCTATCCTTCCCTACCCGCAGCTAACCATGGCGAGGCTACGGCGAGAGCAAGGTAGCGGCAGTGGATCGGTAGCATAGCGGTTACCCAGGTTCGGGCCACCTTGCGGTGTAAGACCCTACTCTTGCTTGGATGGGATTGCTCTAGAGAGAGAGTGAGAATACAAGGGCCCCGAAATCCGTCCTCTCTATGGCGGTATCCTGCCTTCCTTTTATACCTGCCTTGGTCCTCTTCCCTTGAAAACATTGGCGGGAAGGGTTGCCACACAAAGACAATTTGAAGGGGGACAGGGGTGAAATCTATCCTGACAAAAGGGTGGTCTTCACCTGCCACCGTCCATATGATGCGCCGGTGGGCTCAGGGATGACCTCTGCCATGCGCGCCCGTTGTCTTGGTCTTCTTTCAGCGATCGGGTAACCTTTGGTGGTTGCTTTGGGAACTGGCTTGCTAGCTTTGCTCCCTTAGCACAAAAGCAAATCCTCCTCATCCGCGCCTGCTGGCATGGCCTCTGGCGCCATTCGTCACTGCACGCATCACCCATGTGGTGGGCAGGAGACCACGTGACCGAACCAACGCTACTTGACTCCCTGCCTCTGGGAGGGCGCCTCGGGAGGCCGCCTTGGGAGGTCGCCTCGTGAGGCTCTTGGTGAAGCCGCCTGGTCCGCCCAGGGTGCCGGCTGGGGGGTCGCATGAGGTATGGGCCTCACGACAAGTCTTGCTCGTGACGCTCGATGGTGGGCCACTTGCTGGGCTCTCGCCATGCGTCATGCCCTAAGCCGAAGGCAGACGGACCTGGATACCCTGGGTTTCATGGGCCCAAGAGTAGCCCCCGGGCCCGCGGCATGCACGTTCCGCCTATTGGGGGTGAAATGGCACGGGCCCTAACCGCCTGCGGGCTAGGCACGACGCATGGCGCATGATAGAATGGGGGACGCCCCCACTTCTCCCATGATGCCTCGGCAACCGTGTCGACTGACATAAAGCCTGCCCGTGCATGGTGCGAGGCCATCATTGCCTTCCTTGTCTACCTTCCTGCGCCTGCCGAAGGCGAAGAGGCGCGGACCACTCCTCCTTCGAGCGCTATAAAGACGAGGGGGGTAAAAGGACTCCCCTGCCCATCTTCTTCCTCCGACTCCTTCCTCCCACTCCACGATCTAAGCCGTCCTCTTCAACGATGATGAGGGGGAGAGGCCACGCTCGCGCAACTGCCGCGGCACCCAAGGTGCCGCCCGGGGGCGCGGGCTCTTCTACGGCCGCCAACCTTGGTCCAAGCGGCCATGGAAGGGGCACTGCCCATGGGCGCAGGTGCAATGGACGAGTTGCTTGTGGCCGAGGCCGCGCGGCCGGCCTTCCTCCCTAGGCGGGGAGCCGTACAGCTAAAGCGGCCCCTAAGTTCATTGTGGACATGCACCGCCATTCCTACACCTGGTTCTGGCTTCCAGACTCCTTTGCGGAGAAGATGGCGGACTGTGCGCCGCTGGGCCTGTGGGTGCAGGCAGATGGCTACTGCAATGGCTCCTCATGGATGGCGATGAAGTTCATCCTCACGGGCTTCATGTTCTTGAGGCAGTGGGTGGAAGTTGTTCGCCCTCGCTCACGGCCTGAAAAGGGGGCACATCCTCCAGTTCAAGAACGACGGGGCCGCCACGCTTTTCATGAGATCTTTGGGGTCACCGGCAGCCGCTTGAAGTGCTTCATAGAGAGCGAAGACAGCGACTCCTCTGGCGAAGACGACGGTGATGGTGATACTTTCCCCTCCAGCAGAAGCGGGAGTAGCGATGGCTCCGCCCGCATCAAGAGTGAAGACGAGGACTCCGATTAGGCACAAACGACGCGTGAGTCAGAGCCCCGAGGGCGGTCGCACCCCGCCTTAGGCTTCCCTCTTGATTCTATCCCTTTTCCTGCACCAGATTAATGTAGGCCCCATGGGGGTGTGTGAAAAAGAATGGCCTCCGCGCTTTTAATTCAATGCTTTTGTAGTTCGAATCGTATGCTCCCTCCTAAAATCTCCTCGCGAGTTCTGCCCCTCCTTTTCTCGCTCGCCTAAGTGCTCTACATCGTCAGGTCCCAGCCCCCGAGCGAGCCTCAGCCACCACTGGCATGTCAGGTCACGATGCCTGGACAAGGCCAGGAGGTGAGGGGCACCGAGAGCTAGTGAGGGCCCCCGAGACGCGATGCTCTCGGAGCCCCCCTTTAACTGCAAGCAGCTCACACGAAAAAAGAGGTGACAGCCTTTGCCAATGCCGTGAGAAGAGGGAATTCTAGTGATGATAGTTACGTCTCGTGAGGAGGTTAAACTTAGCTTTCGTAGAGAACAGCGCTGAGCAGGCCACGGCCCATGAGGAATCCACACGGCTCTCGAGGAGCACCTCTTGAGGCCTGGCCCCTTGAAGCCATCATCCCGTGAGACCTCCTAAATGGGCGGCCATCGCCGGTCATCACGCGAGATGCCACCTACGGGGTTTCAGATAGTCCTGCCTGATTCCTGGGGTGACTGCATGTTTACAGATTTCGAGATACGGGGAGCGATGCGCACTTGCCAACTCGCTCAAGGTTGTTTCGTGAGGAGATAAGGCACCAAAGACCTTGGTAAGGGGGCGTGCACGGGGCGGCCTGCGAGCCAGAGCTCGGTCGCTTGGATTTAGCGGCGCTGCAAGCACGGACCCGAGCACAGATGTCGTGCCCAGCCCCCACTTAAAGAATGGTCAGGAGGGAAGTCGCGAGCGCGCGACGCTATCAAGGTGGCATAGCACCAGACACATAATTATGAAAGCAACACAAATGCATCAGGGCATAACTAAGATTCATTACAGAACCAAAAAGCTACGCGGCCGCCGTGTCTGGCACGGGTCAGCACAAGGTTGGTGCAGCCCGCGGGTAGCCCTCAGTTTGAACGACAAAAATTCACCTGGCAAAATAGCGCTGTCGAGTCGCTCGATGAGGCATGCCGCGGAAGCTCGCCGCTCAAGGGCCGAGAGGCTCTCAACGCCTAGGAGGCTCAAGAGAGTCGGAAGGCTCGTGTAGTTCCATCATGAGCCGCGCCAGCCTTTGGAAGGTGGCGCCGGTGTTCATCAAGCCGAAGGGCATGAGGGTATAGTCGATGGCGAGACCCGCACGACGGCCGACACGCGACGGCGAAAAGAGGTCTTGAGGGCAGGCCCTGTTGAGGCTCGCGTACTTGACGCACATGCGCCCCTTGCTGCCCTTCTTGGGAACAACGATCAGGCTGGTGGGCCATGTAGGGTGGCACTCCCCACGGATGGCTCCAGCTCGCCGCAACTTGTAGGTTTCCTGGACAATGAACTCTTGCTTCTCGAGCGCCTGGCGCCGCGCTTCTTGCTTGATGGGGCGCGCGCTGAGGCATGCCGTTAAGTTGTGCTCGACCACCTCCCTCTGCACACAGGACAAGCCGGATGCTCTCCCGGAGAAAACACTAGAGCTTGCTCGAAGGGAGGTCATGAGCTCGCCTTCCTATGCAGGAGGAGGGCAAGCGGCGATGGTCAGGGAAGGGCTTGAGCCACTACTGTTAGCCGACGCCTTCTTGACTTGGTGCGGGCCTGAGAGAGCAGCAACTTTTTCTTCACTGGAGTGGCCTCGGGAGGCTTGACGGCATCCTCGCCATCAGAATGTGCAGCTGTGGTGGCCTTGTAGGCGTGCTCGAGGGAGCAGACAACGTCATTCTCATCGGAAGCGATAGTGATGAGGCCGCTGCAGCCAGGCATCTTGAGGACATCGTAGCTGTGGTGGGTTGCCGCCATGAACTTGGCGAGTGCCGGGTACCCCAGGATGGCTTTGTACGACAGGCTAATGTGCGCCACATCGAAGTCGATGAGCTCGGTGTGGTAGTTGTAGTGGGTACCAAACGTGACGGGAGGCGCACTTGCCCTAGAGGGATGGTAGACCCATCAGTCACATCGAAGAAGGACCTGGTCGGCATCAGTTGGTCATAGGGCACTTGGAGCATCTCGAAGGTTTCGATAGAGATCACGTTGAGGCCAGCGCCCCCATCGATGAGGGTCTAGGTGACCATCACATTGATGATGGTGGGGGTGCACAGGATGGGGAGCAAACCTGCTACGGCCGTGGACTTGAGGTGGTCATTGGAGTCGAAATTGATGGCGTACTACCACCACTTGAGGGGCCGCGCAGCCTCAGGCCTCGGGAGGGCGGCGTTCACCTCGCGCGAGAACTGCTTGAAGAGGCGATTGGATGCGGTGGCCTGAGCTCCCCCGAGGATGCAGGCTATCGTGGAGGCTCCTGGTAGCCCCTAGCACCCTCGTCAAGCTAATTGACATCATTCCTTCGTGGCGGCGGTGGTAGTGGCCGAAGGGCTGCATTGGCCTGAGGATTCGCCTCATGAGGCTGGTCGCGCCAGGTGCCCTCACGAGGCTGCTCACGCTAGCCTTTGTGGGGGTTGCTGTTGCTATTGCGGCTCTCACATCGGCCGCTGCCATGGCCTCCTCCGTGACCGACACCGTGGTTGTTCGGTCACCTCGACGGCCCAAGCGTTCGTCATAGAGCGACTTGAGCTCCTGATAGTCTTCAGTGTTGTGGGTGCGCATGTTGTGGTAGACGCAAAACGAGTGGTTGTACTTCTCGGGTTTGTCATGGTCACGACCGCGCTTCTGCTCGGGCTTGCCGCAAGTACGGCAGGGCCCTTGCGCTTGACGTCCTTGCCCTTGGCCTTGGCGGCATCAAGTGTCAAGTCGGGGTTGTTGTGGATGAAGAGGCGACCCTCTTTAGCCTTGGATCACTTGTCGGCGAGGTAGAACAGCTTCAGAACTGAGTCCAACTCATCGTTGATGGTGAGTTTCTCGAGCATCCGGATGCCCGTGACGCCGGTGGAGAATGCAGAGATGATGGCCGCGTCAGAGGCACGCGGGATCTTGTTGTGCACCTGGCTGAAGCGTTGGATGTACTTGTCGAGGGTCTCATCGGGGCGCTGCCACATGTGTCGCAGGTCGTTGATGGTGAGGGGGCGGTCATGCGTGCCCCTGAAGTTAGCGACAAAATGGTCGCAGAGCTTTCTCCATGAAAAGTTTGAAGCCTCGGGAAGGTTCATGAGCCAAGAGTGCAGGCCGTCCTTGAGGGTCATGGTGAACTAGTTCGCCATGACCTTGTCGTCGCCGTTTACCGCCTCGATGCTCAACGCATAGATCTGAAGGAACTCCCCGGGGTTGGGAATGCTATCGTAGCGCGGGGGCAATTCCGGCTTGAACTTCATGGTCTAGACCACCCGAAGCAGCTCGCGGGTGAATGCCCGGCAGCCCACATAGCTCGAAAGAATGCCACCGACAAGGGCGGCACAGTTCTGGCGCCCGGTTGCAGTGACCTCCTGGACTGCCTGGTCCTAGCGCTCGCGATGCTGCTCGAGGAGCACACGCGCATTGGGTGGCACGTGATGGACGATCTGACAGCTGGCCTCATCTCGGCCTGGCGGGGGCGCTCTGCGGGACGAGTCACACCCCCGTGCGTCGCGTCGGGGCTCGCCGAGGTCGCTGCGCAAAGGAGGCGGCGGAGGCGCGCTGTGCGCCACATCCCCGGCATGGGACGGTGAAGGGCGGAGTGAGTTGGAGGGCGCTAGGGCATCACCGGCGGCGTTGACGAGCTCGGTGATGCGGCCAAGCCAGGTGTCATAGCCAGTGTCAGCCGATGGTAGCAGAGTAGCTCGCGCGCCATAGCCGGCAGGCGAGGGAGGAAGAGGCTGTGGCGGTGCAGCCATCCCGCTGCACGGAGGGGTGCATGGATGAGTCCAGCTACTCATGAGCAGCTGGCTCAGTGGCGGCGGCAGCCGTGGCACCGGCAGGGCGGCGGCGGTTGTCGTGGCCCACAGGCTCCGTTTGGGTAACGCGACCCGCCTGCGCACAGCACGCTCGCGGCGAGCATCGGCCATGAAGGTGACGGGATGGAGGGCGGAGCAGAGCGGAAGAACAGCGACACACCCCTACCTGGCGCGCCAAATGCCAGAATCGGGGCTCCGGTGACCCAAAGATTCGAACTCTAGGGTGCACTCATTCCTACCGCCCTATCCTTCCCTACGCGCAGCTAACCACGGCGAGGCTATGGCGAGAGCGAGCTAGCAAGAGCGGATCGATGGCACAACAGTTACCCAGGTTCGGTCCACCTTGCAGTGTAAAACCCTACTCCTGCTTGGATGTGATTGCTCTAGAGAGAGTGAGGATACAAGGGTTCCACAATCTGTCCTCTCTACGGCGGCACCCTGCCCTCCTTTTAAACATGCCTTGGTCCTCTTCCCTCGAAAACATTGGCGGCAAGGGTTGCCACACAACATTAATTTGAAGGGGGACAGGGGGCAGTCTATCCTGACAAAAGGGTGTTCTTCGCCTGCAAAGCCGTCGTCCATGACGCGCCGGTGGGCTCGGGGATGACCTTCGCCCTGCGCGCCCGTCGTCTTGGTCTTCTTTCACAGATCGGGCAACCTTTGGGGTTGCTTTGGGAACCGGCTTGCTGGCCTTGCTCCCTTAGCACAAAAGAGGAAATACTCCTCATCTGCGCCGGCTGGCATGGCCTTTGGCACCATTCATCATCGCTTGTCACCCACGTGGTGGGCAGGAGACCGTGTGACTGAACCAACGGTACTTGACTCGCTGCCTCCGGGAGGGGGCCTTGGGAGGTCGCCTCACGAGGCTCTTGGTGAAGCCGCCTGGTCCGCCCAAGGCGCCGACCAAGGGGGCCTCATGATACAAGGGCCTCACGAGGAGTCTTGCTCGTGATGCTCGATGGTGGGCCACTCGCTAGGCTCTCGCCATGTGCCATGACCTGGGCCGAAGGCAGACGGGCCTGGATACCCTGGGTTCCATGGGCCCGATAAAGTTTGAACCACATCTCAAGGTGAGAAAGGGCAATGCATGGTACCGAAGAGGCTAGCAAATTGCGGAAAGGTTAGAGTGCATATAAACCATGGACTCACATTAGTCATAAAGAACTCGCATACTTATTGAAAAAGTATATTAGCCCTCGAAGCAAAGTACTACTACACATGCTCCTAGGGGGAGGTTGGTAGGAGTTAACCATCACGCACCCCCGACCTACACGCAAAGGAAGACATTCAATATTAAATCGTACTCCAACTTCTTAGCATAACGGGAGACTATACGTGCATGCTTCGAGAATCACAAACCTTAACACCAATATTCTTACTAAACCACAATTAGTCACTAGCACAACCCACATATTACCGCCTTTATATTGCAAAACTATTGCAAGGAATCAAACTTATCATATTTAGTGATTATATCCCTTTTGAATACCTATCATACTAGGACCAAATTCATAACTTGTACTAGTTGCCATTACTAACATCAAATCCTAAAAATATATAAGTGAAGCATGAGAGTGCAACTATTTCTTTAAAATATAACCACCACTGTGCCCTAAAAGATATAAGTGAAGCACTAGAGCAACTACCTAGCTCAAAAGATATAAGTGAAGCACATAGAATATTCTAACAAATCACAAATAATGTGTGTCCCTCTCAAAAAGGTGTGTTCAGCAAAGATGATTGTGACAAACTAAAATGCAAACAAAGCAAACACTCATATAATACATGACGCTCCAAGCAAAACTTATATCATGTGATGAATAAAAATATAGCTCCAAGTAAAATTACCGATAGTTGGTAGAAGAAAGAGGGGACGCCTTCCGGGACATCCCCAAGCTTAGATGCTTGGGAGTCCTTGAATATTACCTTGGGGTACCTCGGGCATCCCCAAGCTTAGGCTCTTGCCACTCCTTATTCCTTCATCCATCGCGATCTCACCCAAAACATGAAAACTTCAGCCCACAAAACTCAAAAAAACCTTCGTGAGATCCATTAGTATAACAAAGCAAATCACTACTTTAGCTACTATTGTAAACCCATTCATATTTTATTATTGGATTATACATGTTGTATTCTAACTTCACCATGGCTTATACCCCCCGATACAATCTATAGATTCATCAAAATAACAAACAACGCAACGAAAATAGAATCTGTCAAAAACAGAATAGTCCGTAATAATTCAAACAATGAACATACTTCCATAACTCCAAAAATTCTGAAAAATAAGGACAACATAGACAATTTTTATATCAATCATGTTAAAAAATTCAGAATTTTATCACGCACCAGAAAGTTTGAACAATTCTGCTACAGGATGCAAAAGTTTCTATTTTTGCACAGAATCAAAGCAACTATCATCCAAATCATCCCAAAGGCTTTACTTGGCACAAACACTAATTTAATACACAAAAACACAACCTTAATAGTAGCATCATTGTGTGTACACAAAAAAAAAGAAAAATATAATTATTGGGTTGTCTCCCAATAAGCTCTTTCTTTATAGCCATTAAGATAGGCTTAGATTTCAATGATGCGCACACGAAAGATAATAATTGAAACACAAAGAGACCATCATGAAACATGTGACAAACACATTTAAGTATACCTCACTTCCTATGCACAGGAATTTATAAGCAAACAAATTATCAAGCCATGAAAAATCTAGCATATGCAAGCAAGAAGAAAGAAACAATAACAATCTCAAAATGAAGAGAGGTAATTTAGTAACATGAAGATTTCTACAACCATATTTTCCTCTCTCATAGTAATTACATGTAGGATCATAATCAAATTCAACAATATAGCTATCATATAAAATTTTCTCTCCATGATCCACACGCATAAAAGTTTTACAATCTTCCAAGTTAGTGGGATTAACATGAACTAAAGTCATGACCTCTCCATACCAATATTTATTCATAATTTCCTAAGATTGAACACTCTCCAAATATGTTGGATTATTTTTACCTAAAGTTGACGCTCTTCCGAACCCACTTTCAATATTTAGGAGCTGGTGTTAATGTTATGCCTTTCTCTTTATATAGAAGACTTGATTTGAATACTGCAGGGGCTGTTATTGATTACAATAAAAGCAAGGTCACTTTTCATATGAATGATAATGAACATACAGTGCACTTTTCGAAGAAACAATTCCAAGTGAATGGTATTAATGTTATTGAAAAATCTCCGACACTCACTATTGGAATTTTTCAACTACCTCTACCTACTGCCAAAAAGAATAATGAAATGCTTATTGTTGGGGACATGCATATCCCCATTGAGGTAACTTAGTGTTTTACGAAAGTTCTTCGGTTTCATGCTAATCGAAGGTGGTTGTTAATAAGACATGATCAACCTTATTAATGGATCATTTTTTAGAGGTCTGAAGTTGACGAATTTAGTAATCACAACCTTCTGCTCCCAACTTTTGTTTTCTGTTTTTCTTAGTTAAATAAAATAAATGCCATGCTTTATCTGTTTTCTGAATTTCTCGTGCAATAAAAAATGACCCAAAAATAAAAGTTCTCAAAATGTCCTGAAAATTTAATACAATTTTTTTCTGAATATTTCTAAATTTTTAGTACAAATAACATCAGAGGGGGGTGCACCAGGTGGGCACACACCATTTGGGCGCACCAGCAGCCCCAGGCACGCCCTGGTGGGTTATGTTCCCCACGTGGGCCCCCTCACTTATCTCTTTAGCCCATGTCATCACCTACCTCCAGAAAAAAATCACCATTGCTCTCTCTCTCTCTCTCTCTCTCTCTCTCTCTCGTGTTCTTGCTCTCAAACCCGCGGATTTCGATCTCTTTGCTCGAAGCTCCGTTTCTGAAACTATTTTGGGGGGTTGCTACTTGGTATGTGACTCCTCCATTGCTCCAATTATTTTTTTCTTTAGTGGAATATATTTTGAATAATTAGCTACTCTTGGTGCTAATGTAGATGAGCTTGCATGTTGAATTATTAGAGTTCTAAGTAGTTTGAATGCTCAATATAGCCTCTATGCCTCCTTATGAGTAGTTGCTATCAATCTTGTGAAGTTTTGTTAATAAAGTTTTTTATGTCCCAGATTTTTTTAATAAATTGTACGCGAATAAAATGAGCTTCTTTGGAAGGATTTCTTTGAGTAGGAGGTCCTCGAAGGCATCGTCTAGCAGTGGCTCAATTCGTCGGTCTTATGTTGAACCAAGTGCAAGTTCAGTACAGGATGCCACTATCAAATCATGCATATGGCCGAGCGATGGTTTCATGATGAGTGCAGGTATTAAAGAAGAATTTGAGCAATATATCCACAACGCGGAGCTCGGTCCCTACATTGAAGTTAAGTGCAACCAACATCTCAGCCTCACAGAATCATTTACTAAAGAATTTAAATTTCATCCTCGTGAGTCTAGAGTTTCGTTTAAACGTTATGACCCTCCAATTACCATGCCTCTAGACGCATTTAGTGGTGTGTGTAAAATTCTGTTTTGGGGTTCGCTGGACAAGCCACCAAGATCTGAGTATGAGTCATTCTTGATCAATCTTTGTTATGGCAAGGACAGAGGAGTAACACAAGGTAGAATAAAAGGTATTCATTTCCCATCAATTCAATACTTTGCACTATTTAATGGCAAATGCATCGTAGGCAAGCAAGACTATAGTACACTTTGTGCTCCTGACTTGAGCCTCATACACATTGCTCTCACCGGCATCAAATGTTATAACCTTGGAGCGATTGTTGCACGCAGACTGCAACACAATGCTGGTAGTGGATATGGTGGGATTTATGCTTCACATTTAGCAAAGGAGCTGGGTGTGCCTAATGACCCTATGAAAGAACTTGCGATGCCCCCATGTTTGGTTTTGGTAATTGATGACATTCTCTATGGACTAATGGTTGCCTTGAGTTATATTTGAAGGATTTGTCCATAGGAATTTCTTGAAGTCCATATGTTGGTTTCAAGGAGTTTATGTGGTAACCAAGGTGCTATTCAAGGAATTATCCAAATATTGGTCATGTGAGAGTTGAGCTTATTGCAAGCATGTCTTGAAGAAGAGGATTGTGTGAACATTCATGTTTACCTTCAAGACATCGTCCCAATAAAGATAGTTGGAAAGATACAAGGTTGATCAAGACTAAGTACAAAGAGTGATTCAAGTTGATCAACAAACAAAGCGTACAAGATGTACCGAGAGGGAGCAAGTGATCCCATGGTATGGTAAGCATTGTCCATTACGCTTTGTGTACTAACACATGGTCTACGTGAGAGTTCTATGTGGGGTTAGGTATGTTTCCATGGGCTTGCGTCATGAGGAAGATATCATACAACCCATGGAAAGGATGACATCAAGTGGTGATCGTCATCAAGATTGCGGTGTGCAAGTTCAAGTGGAGCATCACGAAGAGATCAAGTGCTTGAAGCTTGCCGTCCATTGTGGTGACAATGGACTTGTGAAGATGTGCCGAAGAGTGGCTCACCCATAGTGGAGTATGGGGGAGCAATCAACTAGTCTTCATCAAGCCAACACAATCAAGAAAGGTGGTCCATCTTGAGGAGGACAATATCGTCATCATCTAGCTCAAGTGGATCATGCGCAAGGCAAAGGTTTGCCCTTGATAGGTTTTCTATTTTACCGGTCTCATGGTAGTAGTTGGGAGACCGGGTTTATAGGATCGATTGCCGTACTATCAAGGGGGGCTCTCAAGTTGGTAGCTTGATCGTATCGTTCGTAGAGAGCTCAAACCATTGCATCCTTGCATCATCTTTCTTGGTTCTTGTTTGTTTCTTCTCCTTGTGAGATTTGGATCTTATGGTCATCTTCATGACAAGCTCGAGTTCATCGAAAATGGAGTTCACATGCATCTTCTATGATGTTTTTGATGTTGGGGTTTTTGCTGGTTCTCTTTGTGAGTCTTAGAGCTTATGGTCATCCTGATGACAAGCTCGAGTTCATCGAAAACGGAGTTCACATCCATCTTCTATGATGTTTTCGATGTTGGAGGTTATGCCGGTTCTTCTCTTTTGGAGGTTTCTCTCCTCAATATCTTAGGCATACCTCCCCTGCCTCTTCATTGTTGGATGCTGCTCGTCGTCATCTATCCAACAAGCTTAAGTTTGCTCAATTCGGAGCTCATTTGCAGAAGTTATGGCAGTTCAGGTTTTACTATTTCCATCTGTTTGCTTGGGCTTCTTTGTAGCTTCCCTAGAGGTAGTACCATTTAGCCGAGCGGTAGTACCACTTAGCTGAGCTGGGCGGCAGTGCCACGCATGGTACCGCTGCTTTCGGAGTTGCGTTTTTTCGTTTCGGGTTCAGCGGCAGTAGGAGTGGCATTAGGAGCGGTAGTACCGCGCCTACCACCGCTCGTAGTACCGCTCATGGTGTTTCTCTCTATCTCTCCCCTGTGTGCTCTGTCCCCAGTGGTAGTACCGCTCGCTTGAGCGGTAGTACCGCCCATTGCAGCCAAGCGGTTGTACCGCTCCCTTGAGCGGTAGTACCGCGCGGTGCGCACTACTAGGGAAAACCTTATACACAGAATCTTAGCAGTAGTGCTAGACAAGAAGGGGCGCTACTGCTAAATAGCAGTAGCGCTGGCCCCAAACACGCGCTGCTGCTACTGACTTAGCAGTAGCATGCCTCGGTGGAACCACGCTACTACTAAAATTCCCCGACCGTTCCCGCCACACTAGGTTTAGCAGTAGCGCGCTCAGTTTAACCGCGCTACTCCTAATGTATTAGGAGTAGCTCGCTTTTTTTCAAGGTCGCTACTGCTAATTTTGAACCTAGCCACATGGCGGGCCCAGCTTAGAAGTAGCGCCTCTTCCAGAAGCGCGCTACTGCTACATTATTAGCAGCAGCGTGTTTTACACCCAGCGCTACTGCTAAACCGCAGCCATACCACCTTTTTCCTCCCCCTCCCCCCTCCCCCATCCTCTCTTCCTTCACTTTCCCCTAGCTCCCACCTCCTCTCTCCCTCACTTTGCTTCTTCCTCACTACTTCTCCCCCCATTACTCTCCTTCTTCTACCTATGTTTCTCTCTCTTTATTACTCCTAGCTAACTACACCACCTCCATTAATGCATCTCCTTTCTCTTTTTCCTTCCCACTCCACTAGTTGAACTTGTCTCCTCCCAAACTAGCTAGCTAGGTAGATCTAGCATTTAGTGAAGTGACCTATGTACCTCCCTAACTAGATCTAGCCTTGTCAAGAAGAGCTTTGTCCACTTTTGATCATTCCATAGGTGTGTGTGGCGACACCTATCGACATCATCATCACCGTGCTCGATCTCGAGATAGGTGATTAAAAATTTATGCTTTTGCAAGAATGGAAATATGTGTATGTGTGTGATATGACATAATCGGGCAATATGATGGAAATTGTGTGTGTGGCATGAGTTGCCGCCGAATTGTGCTTGTGAGTTGCCTATGTTTTGCCAAAATGTCGATTTATTTCTGTTTCGGCGAATTGCGGGCAAACTCTATATATCCTATTTTTAGGGAATGTCATGCTGAATTTTTGTATGACTTTGATGCATGCATGCATTTTTATAATCAATTTGTTTATTATTACCATGCAGTCGTTCATGATGGTTAGTGGAACGATGGTGGACAGGTGGTTGCGGTCGGCGGTGCAGGACATGAAAGAAAATAGCCTGGCAGAGATTTTATGTCCGTGTTGAAGATGCAAAGGACGAGTTTGGCTCGACCCCTATGACGATGGTCGTGTGATGGCGCACCTGCTCATGACTGGTTTCATGGATGGCTATACTCGGTGGATAATTGAAGATGAGGATGATGATGTTGAGGACGCCGACGGGGCAGGCAATGACGGCACGGGGCAAGACGAAGAGATGATCGATAATGGCGGCGGAGAAGGGGCCGGACATGGCGGCGGGGAATAGGCCGGACATGGCAGCGGAGAAGGGGCCTGACATGGCAGCGGAGAAGGGGCCGGACATGGCGGCACAGAAAACATGGACTCCATGCCGCAGACTTCATCGGTACTAACTTCAATCGTGCGGGACCCTCATGTTCAAGCACTGCTTCGCAAGGAGATGAGTACTGACAGAGCTTCTTCTAGAGAGGAGGCCAAGCTGCAGCAATTGGTGGTCGACTCAAACACTCCATTGTATCATGGTTGCGATCCTGAGGTGACCCGCTTGAGATTCACGCTCGAACTCCTGAAGACGAAGGCTAAAAGCAAATGGACCGACACTAGTCTCGATGAGCTTCTCAAGTACCTAGAGGATGTTCTTCCTGTGGGGAATCTATGTCCTACTAGTGTGGATGAGGCTAAGAAGATCGTGTGCCCTCTTGATCTGCCGCGCGTTAGATACCATGCATGCATCAACGATTGCATAATTTATCGGAAGGAGCACGCGGAAAAAACCAGCTGTCCGGTGTGCAATGCTTCTCGATACAAGAAGGCCGGGAAGAAATCTCTCCAGAAAGTTGTATGGTACTTACCGATCACTCCCCATCTGCAATGTTATTTTGTAGATCCCAAGGAGGCAAAGCTCATGCGTTGGCACGCGGAAAGGACAAAGCCCGACGATGGAGATGATCCGAAGCTGAGACACGTCATGGATGGAAGCCAGTGGAGAGCATTCAAGGGCGAATATCGGTATTTCGCATGTGATGCAAGGAACATCATGCTCGGCGCGTGTACCGATGGCATGAATCCGTTTGGCAACCAGAACACCAACCATAGCACATGGCCCATGTTTGTATGGATTTACAACATCCCCCCTCTGTGTGCATGAAGTTGAAGTACATACACATGAGCATGCTGATTCAAGGGCCGAAACAACCGGGAAATAATATTAATCTATATCTAGGGCTACTTCAAGAGGAGTTAGACACGTTATGGAAAACACCGGCCAAGACATGGGACGCCAGCAAAGGCGAGTATTTCTATATGAGAGCCGCGCTGATCACGACGGTGCATGACTATCTCGGTTACGGATATGTCGTAGGCCAGGTGTGCCATGGATATTGCGGATGCATGTGGTGCATGGATGACACGACGTCTCAGCAGCTAACGTCAAGGAAAGATGGCGGGTCTAGGAAAATTGTATACATGGGGCATCGAAGATGGCTCGAGAAGGATGACCCGTGGAGAAACCGTGGAGATCTATTCAATGGTGAGGCTGAGCATCGAGGACCTCCACGTAAGCGGAGCGGCGCCAAAATCGATGAGCTGTTGAAAAACTGGGAATAGTGCCCCGCACCGGGAAAGACGATGAAAAAGGCACCAGAGCCGCTGCTGAAGGTATGGAAGACGAGGTCTGTTTTCTGGGACTTGGAGTACTGGTACAAACTCGACACGCCTCATTGCCTTGATCAAATGCATATCTGTAAGAATGTCCTTGAGATCTTGCTTGTGACACTGATGAACATGCCGGATAAGACCAAGGATGGGACGAAGGAAAGAAAAGACTTGCAAGATTTGAAAATCAGGGAATATCTGCACATGTCGCCCTATAAAAGTCAGAGGAGACAAAGACAGAGATAGAGGCGCGGGAGAAGAAGGGCAAAAAAGTAAAGGAAGAGGATTATTGCCCCCCTTCTTGCTTCACCTTAAGTCCGGCTGAGATCGATCAATTCTTCAAGTGCCTTACCGGAATCAAAGTTAGTTCCGGTTACTGTGGGAAGATAAGTAGATTTCTAAACACGAAGAAGAAAAGGTTCAGCGGGATGAAGTCCCATGACTGTCATGTGATGATGACGCAGATACTACCTGTTGCCCTTAGAGGGATAATGGACAAGCACGTCCGTGACACGCTTATTGGTCTCTGCAACTTTTTTGATGTCATCTCTCGAAAGTCGATCAGTGTGAAGCAGCTCGAAAGGCTACAGGAAAAGATCGTTGTGATACTAAATGAGCTTGAGATGTACTTTCCGCCCGCATTCTTTGACGTCATGGTGCATCTGTGTGTCCATATTGTGGACGACATAATAGACCTGGGGCCGTCATTCCTGCACAACATGATGCCGTTTGAGATGATGAATGGGATCATCAAAGAATTCGTTCGTAACATGTTCTGTCCGGATGGAAGCATCATCCAGGGCTATCTGGCACAAGAGTGCATCTCTTTCTGCAAGAATTTTTCTATATGGCGCTGACCGGGCGCCTGGTGTTGGTTTGCCCGTTAATAAGCACGATGGGAGGCTCGAAAGAGAAGGTCACTCCAACGGTCACAGGGAACTGTATGTGGCCTACTCAGATCGACACAATGACTTTGACAGAGCAAACTTGATAGTGCTACAACACCTAGACCAGGTAGATCCTTTCGTGGCACTGCACAAAGAAACTATCGCAAAGAAGTATCGTGACAGGGGGGTATGCAGGACGGACGCCGAAGTCACTAGAGAGCACAACTCCACTTTCCTGCATTGGTTCAAAGAGCAATATCCTGCTAATCCCCCGGAAGAGGGCTCTAAGGACGGATTGCTCATATACGCCTTAGCACATGGCCCCTCACCCAACCTCGTCAGCTATTAGGCATATGATATCAACGGATACACGTTCTACACGGAGGCCAAAGTTATGGACAGTGATGATCAGAACTCAGGGGTGACGATGGAATGCATGATCGGCAGCAAAAATGGCGCAACTGAGAGATTTTACGGAAGGGTCGAGGAGATCTGGGAGCTTGACTACTCTGGACTGCACAACATGATGATGTTCCGTGTCAGATGGGCTAAGAATGTCGAAAGAGAAAACCGGTATTTCACTACCATGACTATACCCGACGCCAAGAGCGCTATCATGAATGCCATCGCAAAAAACGAGCCATGGGTACATGCTAAGCACGTGACACAATGCTTCTTCATAACCGACCCGTGCAATCCCAGCCGTGCTGTCGTGAGGAGAGGCAAAAGGAACATCATTGGAATGGATGGAGTCGCCAACGAGGAAGACTACGACCAGTAACGGAACCTGATGAGGGAAGATGATGATGACGATGAAGTATACGTCAAAAGAAGAATCAATACTACATTACCTAATAAAGATCGTACTCCATGGAAAAGGAAAACTCATAATGAGGGGCTCAATTATTCGTCAACAAACAAGAAGGGAAATAAGCTTACTCAAAAACGAAAACGTCGACGCTGAGAAACCGTTGTCGGTCAAATGATGTAATATATATGTTCCTATTTTGTATGCACACTTAACCGTTATGGGTCAAATGATGTAATATATATGTTCCTATTTTGTATAGCACACTTAACCATTATGGTTCAAATGATGCAATATATATCAGCTTAGTTATATACATTGTATCACCTTCCCTTCGTTCCAGCTCTCCGGAAAAGTGGGAAAAGAAAAGAAAAGGAAAAGAAGAAAATATTACCTAAAAGAAAAGAAAAGGAAAAGAAGAAAAGAAAAGGAAAAGAAAAGAAGAAAAAGAAGAAAAAAGGAAAAGAAAAGGAAAAGCAGAAAAGGAAAAGAAAAGAAAATAGAAGAAACAAACAGGAAAAGAAAAGGAAAATAAAAAATGAAAACAATAGCAGGAGCGCTGGTTGTGTAAAAGCGTTATATCTACGTTATGTAGCAGAAGCGTTGTTCCAGAAAAACGCTATAGCTACTTCATATAGCAGTAGCGTTTTTCTTGAAAACACGCTATAGCTAAGTTAGCTAGAGTGCATTTTCAAGAAAAGCGCTACTGCTATTTTCACATAACCCCCCGCGCGGGCTTCCCTCCTCTCCTTCCTCCCCCAATTCCCCCACTCTCTTCTCCCCCTCGTCGCCCCTGCCCTCGCCCTCGCCAGAGCCCGAGCGCCGACCCCAATGTCGCACGCCTTCCTCGCCCTCGCCGGAGCCCGAGCGCCGACCCAAATGCCGCGCGCCTCCTCCCTCGGCCCCGGCCTTGACCACGACACCGCACGCCTCCTCCCTCGGCCCCGGCCCCAACCACGACACCACATGCCTCCTCCCTCGGCCCCGGCCCCGACCACGACGCCGCATGCCTCCGTCGCCGTCGCCCAGCCCCGACCCCGACCCCGACGCGCCATGCCTCCCTCCTCTGCTTCCTCCCCTCACAATCTCAGCCCTCCTCGCCCTGCACCCTCTGTAAGCCCCCCACCGCTCCTCCTCTCTCTGCCATTAGAGTTCTAGCTAGGGTTCTTTGGTTAATTTACTTAGGTTTTAGTTAGGGCAGTAGGTTAATTAGGTTATCTATTTAGTTAGGGTAGTAGGTTAATTAGGTTATCTATCTAGTTAGGGCAGTAGGTAGTTATTTTTTTTGCGGTGATGAGTTTAGTTATGAATTTAGCTAGGTATGAAACTAGTAGGTTAATTTGGCTATATTATGAACCCCTAGGTGCATTTTGAACCCTAGTTAGGATTAACCCTAGTTAGTATGAACCCTAGGTTTCAAATATTATGAAGAAAAATGACTTCTTGCATTTTTGTTCAAGTTCTATATTTTTCTTCCTTTTATATGCAAATTTGAAGTGGACATGTGATATGTGGACAGGTGATTTGGACATGTCATATTTGGAATTTGGACATGTGATGTTTTGGACATGTCATATTTGGAAAATGATGATTATGTGCAGGGTAAATGATCCGAGTGGCCTATGTTTCGCCGGAATGTTGACATTTCCGTTCCGATGAATTTCAGGCGCTCGCTATGTCCACTTTCTAGCAAAGGTCATGCTGAAATTTCCCGTGAATTTTGGCATGACTTGTGCTAGAAAGTAGGCATATCGAGTGCCGGGAAACGGCATTCCGGCAAACCATAGACCTTTTTTTTATGTCATTTCTCATTTTATTATAGTTTTAGAATTAAACGAGGAGACTTAATCATAGGAAACATGTCGAACATTGAAGAAACCAGACCTTCTGACCAAGATGCAGAGGAGATGGATTATGAGGGTGAACAACAGTACCTCGACTTTTTGTCTGCTAAGCACAGTCAAGGTTTGCAGGGCGGCCTCGATGATGGTACTGACGCCGACACCGATGGCGCCGGCACCGAGACCGGCGGGGAAGGTACCGGCGGGGAAGATACCGCAAAGAAGAAGCAGACGAAGCAGAGGATACGAAAACCTAACAAACTCGGCATCAGACGACTACTTATCACAAAGATGGCCCCTGGCAAGTTTGAGCCATTAGAGCCAGAAGAACCTCGCAAGTGCTATGGGAAACATGTAGGATGCATCCTACGGGAATGCGCGAGCATCAACGATGATGACTTAAGGAGTAAAGAACATTTGAGGCAGTTGCTCCTGACGAAGTTGCACAAGAGATTCAAGTTCCCGACCGGGATGATAGCATAGAACAACTGTGGGATGATTCGAAGATGAAAAAGATTAACAATCACGCAATGGGCATGTTCAACAATGATTTGGCCTCCTGGAAAGGGAGGGTGAAACAAGCTATTGAGGCTGAGGAACCCCTGACCAAGATTTTGGAGGAAAATCCGACACTTACGGAAGAGGAGTTCCAAAAGTTAAAGGACACTTGCGCTACTGAGGCAGCCAAGGCTAAGGCTGCGAAATTCAACAGCCTTCAGCAAAGGAACACGGGGAAGCATCCCCTCAGAAGTCGTGGCTACCTTGGCAAAAGGCCCATATGGGATAAGGAGGACGCGGAACGTGAAGCCGCGGGTCTCCCAGCCCCTTCGCGAAGTTCACCAACCCCTTGGAGCATGACTTCATCAGGGCCCGCTACAAGTGGGACAAGAAAAAGAAGGTTTTTTACACAGACCAGATCACGAGGAAATTGATTAGAATACTGGTAATTATTATTTTACCACCTTACATTTAGCTTCTGATCAAGTCAACTACACATTCGTAAACGGTTCACGTTCCTTCTGCAGGAGAAGCAACACGAGCTTGCAGCCGAAAGCCCTACTTCGTCGATGAGGCCCAAGTGGGACACCCCTCTCAACCGGGCCTTGAACAAACTTAAGGGACTCCCTTTGGGCCAGCGGCCGGAATATGGATGTGTGCACGACGCCGGAGACAGCGCCACGTGGAAGGTGTTTTACAACGAGGGCCCGGAGGCCAAGAAGCAGAAAAAGAAGTTTAGTCAGGCGGACATCGACGAGAAGGTGAAGCTTGCGTTCGAGAAAAAAGCAGCTGAGGACGCGAAAAAAGCAGCCGAGGAGAAAAATGAGTTGCTACAGCAGGCAGGCGATGGAGCTGTACATGCCTGCAGAAATGATTTTGCTACTAACTTGATCCCGGCTATCATCAACTGGACGAAGGAAAATCTAGACAAGACGGTAGATGATTTCCCCATGCCCAGTTTCGTCGGGAGCAACTCGGTGAACAACACCACCACACCATCACCTGCTCACGCAACCGCGCCTGCTCTGGCATCGGCACCAGCTCATAGCAGCCCATCCTCAGTCTCTGGCGTGCTAGGCGGGCCTTCGTCTTTGGCTGAGCTCGACGCCCTCACGGTAATTACATGTCGCACCAACATATATCTAGAATATTCCATTTTCGTTGCCTTTCGGATGTTTTATGCCACAGACATGTGTTTGTAGGCCGACGAAACCCCGTGCACCATACTCTACTTGATCAAAGGCTAGATGGTGGACATGGGAAAGGTGGTGATAACGAAGCCCTTGGAACTCACGTTCCACGGCCAGCCAATGCCCGGTGGGCACTTCAGGGTTACCTTGTCGAGTGTGAAATCGGGGCACGAGGATTTGCCTCCTCCAGTACGGCTAGGGGGAGAGGACGATGAGACCCCACCACGGATTGGTAACTGCAAGGGTTGGGTGCTTCTATGGCTGAAGAATCTTCTTCGTCTGGAGCTGGCCGAGAGCACACCAATAACCACACATCAACAAGCAGGTATGGACACCACCACCCCGCCTACGCAATTACCAGCGCCTCTAGTGCCGGGTGAGAGTGGCGGACGACATGATGAAGGGGGTCCAATAGTGGGTGATGTAATCGTCCCCGTAGAACAAAGAATGGATGATTAGATGGAGGAGGACCCTCTTCGGTTCCTCAATACAGGCGCCTATGACGGTGACTTAGATATGATGAGTCAGCCATATGATGACTCGGGCTATCAGCATGCTGATGAGGATATGGATGATTTACCCGGGCAGGAACGTCTTAGCAGGGATTGCAAGAAGTCTCTCTTCATGCAATCACAGGACATGCCTGAAGATGCCGCCTCAACACAGGCTCAACTAGCCGAGGGTCGTACAGTGCTTAGCCCAACAACATAGGGGCAGGGGTTAAGGAAGGGTCTGGAAGGTCAGCCCAAGAAAAAGGAGAGCAAGAGACCAGGCAAGAGAGGCTCTGCTGCCTACAAACAAGCCAGAGCACATAGCAGCCAAACGGTGGATTTTGAAGAGCGTGTACCGGTCAAAGGTGCGGCCATGTTCCATGTCACGGGCGAGCCGATGCTACCGCCGAAACCGCTGGATGCAATATCAGGGGATCTTAGGAGACTGTAAGACCATGTGCTATCAACTGAGAAAAGCCTACTAGCCTCGAAGGATCCAGGATATCCAACATACACGGCTCGTGTGCCTTAGGGGAAGTGCTACGTCGACACATGGCCCGCGGAGGTGTTCTTCCTGCGGTTTGAGCATATCTTCGAGATGTTTCTGACAAGGCGGCTCGATTGTACAATCGTCTGCCTTTTTGTGCTACATATGAGCTCCGTCATGAAGAGAGAAGAAGTCTCGCAAATCTGTGTGGCGGATCCATACTACATGCATGAGTCCTTCTTGAGTCTCGTCGACTTTGAGCGTAAAACTGCTAGAGAGTACCTCGAAAACTTCATGCTACAGAATAAGGACCAGGAAATTGTCCTCCTGCCTTATCATCCAAAGTAACTTAGTGCCGGACAACCCTTTCGTACATTTTAATCATTCCTTCTTGCTCATATGGAGAATAATTTGAGGTGTTTTTTCCCCGCAACAACGGGCGCGCTGTCCTTATTGTTCTTTACCCGCGAGTCTCACACGCCTTGTATTTCAACCCTACCAGAAACTACGAGATGAAGGACTGCACCCACATAATGAATATTCTAGATGATGCTCTCCAAGGCTTCAGCTTGAGGGGTGGCTACCTGCAGATCAGGAAACAAAGGAACAAGAAGACGGGTTTCTCGCATAAAACTAACTTCTGCTGCATCCATGTCCCAAAACCAAGCAGGAACGATGGATTCTACCTCCTCCATCTCATGATGGAGTTCAGAAGGGATCACCAAAATCTTCGCATGACAAGCAGAAACGATGATCATATCCACAAGTGGGTAGAATCTCATGGAGAAGGGGATTATAAACTTAGAGATGACTTCTTTCGCATCTAGAGGGACATTGCGACAATCATCATGAAAGAAGTCGTCGAAGAGAAGGGGATGTTCCACCACGGCCCTATATCGCGAGCTGACGTCTGAACTCGCATAGGCATGCAACATCAGGACCTCACGCCATTCAAGAAGCTAGGGTCCATCCTCGATGATATGGAAGGATGGAACTTCTAGTGATTTACGATGCCGATGATGATGATATGTGTAGCTTGACCTTGTATAGTTTCTATAGTGATGAAACTTTGTGATGTCCACGGTCCCTGCCGAACTTGCGTAACGCTACTTTGTTAGTTTGGGTATGATGACCTGCGTACCCCTAGTTAATTAGTTTGCGTACGATGAAACTACGTTGATTATTTGTATGTTTACTATATGTTGCATCTAGTTGCTAACCCTTTCTTTTTCGTGTTGCTCAAGTGTATTTTGTTGCATATGATTGTACATTCTCTTGATGAAGATGCATCTCTAACAGGTACCTAGATTCTTGATGGCGAAGAAGTAGTGCTATGTCATGTACAAAGGGAAGGTTTTGGGAGTGTACGACGAGTAGCCTGAGTGTTAGGCGCAAGTGGAGGGGGTCTCAGGCGCCAGCCATAAAGGCTTCAAAAGCAGACAAGAAGCAGAAGCTAGTTACTTGAGGTTCACGTTAGCGCGAGAGAGGAGTCATAACCGCCGCCTCATGTACTGCATAGTTCCGCTCTCACTCATAGTGATAGCTCTTCTCGCGTATATCATTGTTTAGATGGATGACGATGTAGTTGCAAGTATTCGAGACTTGTATCGCTATTTTCGAGATGATGACGAGAGACACTTTGTGTTGGACGATGATTATGATGATGACATGATTTGTATGTATATGCTATGATTACATTTGTATGTGTATGATGATGGCATTTGTATGTGCTAAAGATTATTGTAGAAAAAAAATCAGAAACTAATAAAACTAGCAGTAGTGAGGGGAGAAAAATTAGCAGTAGTGCGCCCTTACCAGTAGCGCACCTTAATTCAAAGCGCTGCAACTATTAGCAGTAGCGCATGGCTGTAAAGATCGCTATTGCTACGCATGCATAGCAGTCGCGCGGGCCAACACGCGCTATTGCTACAGGTTAGCTGTAGCACCGTATCAGTAGTGCGGGAGCCCGTGCTACTGATACACCTAGTACCCGCGCTACTGCTAGGCTTTTCCCTTGTAGTGGCGGGCTGAGCACATAACGGTTGGATTTTTCCCACCTATAAAAGGGAGTCTTCTTCCCCATTGAACCTTATCTCTTTAGCTCGTGTTCTTCCCCCATTGTTGACCTTCTTCGAGCTTGCTATCTTTCAAACCCTCCATGGATTCTTGCTAGTTTTGGGGGGAAAGAGAGAGGAGATCTAGATCCACATTTCCACCAATCACTTTCTCCTCTATGTGAGGGGAACCCCTTGGATCTAGATCTTGGAGTTCTTGGTGTTCTACTTCTTCTTATTCCTCTCATTTTCCTCCATAGCTTTTGTTACTTTGGTGGGATTTGAGAGTGAGGGACTTGGGCACTCCGTGTGCCCTTGCCATTGCATTTGGTGCATCGGTTTGAGTTCTCCACGGTGATACGTGGAAGTGAAGTTGAGTAGCTTATTACTCTTGGGTGCTTGGTACCCTTGAGCTTGTTCCTCTTGGGTGCTTGGGCGCCCTAGATGGTTGGTGGTGTTCGGAGCTCAATCATTGTGGTGTAAAGCTCCGGGCAAGCGTCGTGGTCTCCAATTAGGTTGTGGAGATTGCCCCGAGCAATTTGACGGGTACCAGTGACCGCCCCCAAGGGTTGCCAAAGTATACGGGTTCGGTGACCGCCCCCAAGGGTTGCCATTTGTATGGGTTCAGTGACCGCTCTCAAGGGTCCCTTAGTGGAATCACGGCATCTTACATTGTGCGAGGGCGTGAGGAGATTACGGTGGCCCTAGTGGCTTCTTGGGGAGCATTGTGCCTCCACATCACTCCAAATGGAGATTAGCATCCGCAAGGGTGTGAACTTCGGGATACATCGTCGTCTCCGCGTGCCTCGGTTATCTCTTACCCGAGCCCTTTAATTATGCACTTTACTTTGTGATAGCCATAGTGTTTCATGTTATATATCTTGCTATCACATAGTTGTTTATCTTGCTTAGCATAAGTTGTTGGTGCACATAGGTGAGCCTAGTTGTTGTAGGTTTTGTGCTTGACAAATTAACCGCAAGGTTTATTCCGCATTTATTCAAGCCTAAACCGTAATTATTTTAAAGCGCCTATTCACCCCCCCCCCCTCTAGGTGACATCCTCGATCTTTCACCCTATCCTACCCACTCAGTACTTAGACTTTGAGGTCATGAGGCGCCATACGTTCCTTAAGGGCGAAATCAATGATTATACTTATAACTTGTGGTTCAATAAAGAATCCATTGTGCATACCTTTTTTCCTGCGCCTGCTCTCTTTGATTTTCATAGCAAAGGAAGGTATTATGTTTTTGAGAACGAGGCCTTTGCACACAATGCTGCGGTCGTGGCTGCTCGGCAAGCCGAGAAAGCTGCACCAAGAGCCTCCGTGAGCTACCACTCTGACTATTATGCAGGCCGCAGGTGGTGATTACTAATCTAGGCCAAAAGCCTAAGCTTGGGGAGTACATATTTCCACCGACATTATGTTCATCTTCACATATTTAATCCCAGTTGTCGGTGTTCACACTTTTTCATTGTACTATCCATGCTAGATTTATTTTCTCGCTTTCTTCTTGTGCGTTTGAAAAACTATGAAAAAATCAAAAAAATGGTTCTTGCTTCTTTTCAGCTTTTCTTTCTAGTTTAGTTAGTTGTAGTGTAAAAAGAAAAATCCAAAAAGATTTCCTTGTTCTTCTTTTTGCTTGTTGGGAGCTCTCCCATGTAAATAGTTTTTCTTGTTTTTGTTTTCTCCCTTTAATTTGCTTTCTTCAAGAAAAACTAAAAACTCCAAAAATATTTTAGTGTATTTCTCTGAAATTCTTTTCCTTTTATTGAGTCATGCCAAGGAGAAGATCACGATTAAACAGTTGATTGGCTCTCATATGCATTCATATTGATCTAACAAAGAGCCCATATTACCTTGTCTTCTTCTTTTGAATAAAATGTTGCAGATTCCAGCTTAGTCCACAACACTCTTGCACTATTATCATTTTCATATCATTCGGTCATGCAAGTGAGAGGCAATAATTACGATATTTGATGAACTGGCTGTGGCAGAGAGAAACGGGTACGAACTCAACTTGTTCTGTTTTTGTAAATATGTTTAACATAGTATCCTTGATTCAGCCTATTATGATCAAACATGTTTGCAATGACAATTAGAGATTATAGTTTCTCATGCCATGCTTAAGTAGTTAGGAGTGGATAATGATTTATCTTCGATGTCAACATGCATTAAAATGATTGTGATGTGGTATGATGATATGGTATCCTCCTCTGAATGTTTCAACTGGCTTGACTTGGCATATGTTCATGCATGTAGTTGAATCAAAACCAACATAGCCTCTATGATATTTATGTTCATGGTGTTCATATCCTACTCATGCTAGTATCCAATGTTACTTATGCATAATGCATGTTCATGACCGTTTTCGCTCTCTAGCTGGCCGCTTCTCAACCTATTTGCTAGCCTTCGCCTGTACTAAGCGGGAATACTGCCTGTGCATCAGAATCCTAAAACCCAAGTTATTCCAGATGAGTCCACTATATATCTACCTATATGTGGTATTACCCTGCCGTTCTAAGTAAATTTGCATGTGCCACCTCTAAAAACTTCAAATAAACATCCATTTTTGTGTGCCTGGATTGTTCATAGAGCGACAGAGGTAGTCGGTATCTTCCATGCTAACCGGGTTATTCTCATGATGAGTGTTTATTCACTCGTCCTTGCACGAGACAGGCGGTAATAGGGATTCCCAGTCCCAAAATCAAAAATTGCAAATAATTAAACAAAACTCCCCCAGGAATGATGTTGGTATGGACGGTACCCATGGATTCGGCTAGCCGTGGAGTGTGTTTGTTGGTGGAGGGGGAGTAAACCTTTACTTTTATCGCTTGGGAACCGCCACTAATGTGTTTAGCATGGAAGATATCGATAACCAATGGTCACAAAGTAAACAGGAAGGGTGCATTTCTGAAAATTTCATTTATCTCTGTTTTAAAAATCTGAGCTCTGTCACTGCTGCAAATCACTGCTTCCCTCTGCGAAGGGACTATCTATTTTATTTTATGTTGTGTCATCACCTTCTCAAATAAGCGCCAGATCTGAGAGCACAATTGTAATCCTCATGCATTGTGTATAGCTAATGTTGGATGCATCATGACTGGATCTTTTCTACCATGAATTACAATGTTTAGTCGCTCCTTGAACTTTGGAGGTGCTCTGCATTTATATTTTGTGGTCTCAGAAAGGGCTAGCGAGATACCTCTATTGTCATATTATATCATGATTGTTTTAACAAAGTGTTGTCATTTGAGATATTTCATTATTGCTCGCTAGTTGCCTATGCCACAGATATGAGTTAATATAATTTCTAAGAGTTATTGTTGACATGGTTAGTTATAATCTTTCCTGAACACCTGGGTGCTACCTAAGCTTATTTATGTAAACAAGAACAAAAGAGTTCGTAAAAGTTTTTCTTTTTCACTTTCAATTTATCAGCTGAATTGCTTGAGGACAAGCAAAGGTTTAAGCTTGGGGGAGTTGATACATCTCCGGCGTATCTACTTTTCCTAATGCTTTTGCTCTTATTTTGGACTCTAATTTGCATGATTTGAATGAAACTAACCCGGACTGACGCTGTTTTCAGCAGAACTACCATGGTGTTGTTTTTGTGCAGAAATAAAAGTTCTCGGAATGGAATGAAACTTTTTGGAGAATTTTTATGGAATAAAAGAAAAATACTGGAACCAAGAACCACCGAAGGGGGGCCTCTGGGTGAGCACAACCCACCCGGGCGCGCCCCCCTCCAGGGGCGCCCAGGTGGGTTGTGCCCACCTGGTGGCCCGCAGACCCCTGACTCTGATGCTATAAAATCCTATTTTTGGAGAAAAAAATCAAGGAGAAAGAATTATCACGTTTCACGATACAGAGCCGCCGCCACCTCCTGTTCTTCGTCGGGAGGCCAGATCTGGAGCCCGTTTTGGGGCTCCGAAGAGGGGGATCTTCGATCTTCGTCATCACCAACCCTTCTCCATCGCCAATTCCATGATGCTGCCCACCGGGAGTGAGTAATTCCTTCGTAGGCTCGCTGGTCGGTGAGGAGTTGGATGAGATTCATCATGTAATCTAGTTAGTTTTGTTAGGGCTTGATCCCTAGTATCCATTATGTTATGAGATTGGTGTTGTTATGACTTTGCCATGCTTAATGCTTGTCACTTTGGGCCTGGGTGCCATGATTTCAGATTTGAACCATTTATGTTATCACCATTATATCTATGTTCTAGATCTGATCTTGCAAGTCATATTCACCTATTACGTGTTATGATCCGTAAACCCCGGTGTGATAGTAATCGGGATACTTTCCGGTGATGACCGTAGTTTGAGGAGTTCATGTATTCAATATGTGTTATTGCTTTGTTCTGGTTCTCTATAAAAAGGAGGCCTTAATATCCCTTAGTTTTCTTATGGACCCCGCTGCTACGGGAGGGTAGGACAAAAGATCTCATGCAAGTTCTTTCCATAAGCACGTATGACTATTTACGGAATACATGCCTACATTATATTTATGAACTGGAGCTAGTGTAGTATCTCCCTAGGTTATGATTGTTATATGAATATGATGAATATCATCCAACGAATTCACCGATCCAATGCCTATGAATTTTCCATATATTGTTCTTGCTAAGTTACTACTGCTGCTGTTACTGTTACACTTGCTACAAAATCATTGTTATCACTGTTACCTTTACTGCTACTATCATCACTGCTATCAAAACTATCATATTACTGTGCAACTGATCGTATTGTTGTAGATAACTAATATCTAGGTGTGGTTGAATTGACAACTCAGCTACTAATACTTACAAGTATTCTTTGGCTCCCCTTGTGTCGAATCTATAAATTTGGGTTGAATACTCTACCCTCGAAAATTGTTGCGATCCCCTATACTTGTGGGTTATCATCCACACATCGACCGCTATCCAGCATACATCTAGAGTATTATGTTCATAAAGAATGGAGTAATGACATGATGTAGACAAAGTAAACTCATGCATGAATAAACCCCATCTTTTTATCCTTAATAGCAACAATACAAATACGTGTCTTGTCCCTTTCTGTCACTAGGATATAGATCACCACAAGATTGAACCCATCACAAATCACCTCTCCCATTGAAAGAAAAATCAATCTAGGTATCCAAACCAAATCAACAGATCAGAGAGAAATACAAAGCTATAATAATCATGCGTCAAAGAGTTCAGAGAAGACTCAAATAATATTCATGGATAATCTAATCATAAACTCACAATTCATCACATCCCAACAAACACACCGCAAAAAGTGATTACATCGAATAGAACTCCAGGAACATCAAGGAGAACATTGTATTGAAGATCAAAGAGAGAAAAGAAGCCACCTAGCTACTAGCTATTGTAACATTCCAATTTTATTAAATTTGGATGTTAATAGATCATCAATGCATATCATATTTTTATTGCATTTTGGAGTTTTTTAACCCACTCGAGAAAAAAAATAAAAGAGAGAGGATAATATGACTTCCTCAACTATAAAAGAGTAGGAAAAATTATGAGAATATTATTTGGAGTTTTTAAAGTTTATTTGGTATCTATTTTATTGGCAAAAAGTGCATTAATTGCATTAGGAAAATATTTTCAAAACTATATGAACAGGGACTAATGTTCGCTGTGCTCTATATTATATATATTGATTTTAGAAATTATTGTGGTAGTTTTAGAAATTTGTTTGGATTTTTTTTTGCCTCAAAATAGTTCTCTGTTTAAAAAAACACGCGTGCACTCAGGCCCAGGAGCCTAGCCAGCCTGCTCAGCCGAAAATGGCCCAAGGCCTACAGCCGCGCCGAAGTGCCTCCGACCCGGTCGCCCACCCCCGTGTCTCCTTCGCTCGCCCCTGCCTCACCTGCTGACTGGTAGGCCCCGCCCCACCTTGTCGCCCCTAACCTCCCGCGCTGCTCGGGATGAGCACGCGCCATGCTCCCGAACCCGCCGGTCGCATCCCTCACGGGATAAGCCTGATCCGCGGCACCGCACACCCCTCTCCGCGCTGATATAAAGGCCAGGAGGCCCTCTCTCGAACTCGCCGTCTTGCTTCTCCCCACGCCTCTCGCACTGCCCGCCGTCGGCTTTCACATCTGGCCGCCCGACGCCCTTTTGCTGGTGAAATACGTCGTCAGTAAGCCACTCCGGCCTCCCATTCTTCTTCAATCACCTCAGTGTGCCCAGCCGCATTGTTTTGACATGATTTGTGACCGTAGGTCTCGCCGAAGACGCCGCCGCTAAAACCGTGCACCCCCGCCGGAGCATGGAGCTCTGCCGTCCTCGCGCCGCCCGTTTGGACGACCCCGAGGACCGCCGTCACCATCGTCCGGTCCGCCTCAATGCGCAGGTCTTCCCTCACTTCTTCCCCGCCGCCGAATACCACCACAGCCGCCGCCCCGCTCGTCACCCAACATCGCACCACCTTCTTCATCGTCGCCGGCCACCTTTGGCCCACTGTGAGCCACCACCCCACTCTTGTCCGTCCGATCATGATCCTAAGGCATAGATAAGATTAGGTAGTTTTTTTAGATTTGAACCGGTACGGTTAACCACGGTTTATTTCAAACCGACCGATTTTTCTTTTAGTCTACCGCCACGTAGCATTTTTTTTATTTGTTGGCCGTCCACTATTTCAACACCACAGCGAACGGGTATGCACCCATAGGAAGCCGCCACGTGCCCGGGGACCTATTCGCAATAATTATCTTCACTGTTTAGTCCCTGAGTTTAACAGATTAGTCCCTGAACTTCAATTAGCCACAACCTTTTAACCTTAGATCCAAATTAGATGAAATCAGCGACAATTTGTTCATCTCGATTAGATCTATCCATAGAACCCATCTTTGCAAACTTTTGTAGATTTAAAATTTGGATTGTTTTAAATTCAAATGCAAACTCTATTCGGCCATTTCTCTTAAACCGTAGCTCCGATTGAATTGATTCTTTTGCACTTTGTCACCGTAGCCAAACCCTATGACTTGGACCATGCTCACATTATTTTTCATGCAATTAGGATCTATCCATGATAGTTTCACTTAAATGCCTTGTATGCACTTTAGTCACATCACAATTTTGGAACCATATGTCACATGTTGTTTTGCACTTAGATTTATTTTCATGCAAGTTAAGTGTGTTGGATTTTTGTTTGGATTTTCTGAGTCTTTTATGCTGCATGTTATTTTGGTTCTCTGAAATGATTGCTTATATGTGTTTATTTTACTTTGACAATAATTTATCCGGAGTGCGAAGTAGAATATTATCATTCTCTACAGTTGAACCAGCAGTACCAAGGCAAGTTCACATTTGATCATACTTTTATTTACCTATGTTTTTATATATGCACTTAGTCCTTTGTGGTAGGATTGCATGGTAGGAATTTTATGTCAGATGGCTATGCTTTTACCTAGTAGTTCATTTAAGGTAGGTCTGAAGTATACAACCTTTGTCACCACCGTGTAAGTTTATTTTTGCCTCGCTAATGTAGACGTAGATTGGGGAGTGTTCATGGCGAGACTTGAGTGACAAAGTAGTAATCAGGACCAAGACTATTAAATGAACTACCTGGGCGGAAATTGGTTTGAATGGTGGCGAAGTACAGTGGGATCATGCATGGGAAATCCATGGTGGTGCACCACTAGTGGTCTGCCGCCCAGGCTCAAAGGGATCAAACATGTTTTCATGTCTAGAAGCTTACGTGTGCAGCCACAAGCCAATATGGGCTCTGGTTTAGTTGAGTAGTTAGTGTGACCTCTTTCGGGATGGGCTAGCAGATGTAGAATATGTAGGTGTACCGGCCTATCACTGGTTTAAGAGGTAATACTTTCGAAATACTATGTCTCGATCTTCCGATCATGGAGGTGGTCGAGTCTTATGGGGAAAAGTGCGCAAACCTCTACAGAGTGTCAACCTAATTGATTAGCTGTGTCCCCGATTATGCACAATTTGAGCTTTTATTAGTGGAAATGCCGGGAGATCTCATCACCCTTAATTTAAACAGTTGGGTTTTAAATAAACTTTGGGAATGGATTGAGTTGGGTTTGACAACTCATCCTATGCTATTTTGTAGTAGTAGAATAATATCTTTTACAATAGGGAAAAACTAGCTTTATGCAAAACTAAACTTAGAGCTTTCCACCAGCCAAATTGCATGTAAAAATAGGTTCATTATACTCATGATGTGACTTGCCAGTACATTCAACGTACTGACCTATATGGTTGCAACTTATCACGTTGCAGATATATCTGACGATGATTAAGGTGTGATAGGTCGATATTCTACACTCAGCCTTTGCTCGTGGAGTTGATGGACTCATTTACTACTTTGCTTCCACAATATTTGTCTTATTTGGCATTATGCCATATCTGGTAATAAATTGTATTGGTCTTGGACTATCGATGTAATAAAGAGATGTGTGTTATTTTTGTTATTTCATCGAGTATTGTGTGTGCTAGCAAGTCAATCCAGGGACTAGCACAGTAAGCATAGAGGCTTCGACTCTTACCGGGTCGAGTCGCTACAAGATGGTATCAGAGCACACGTTGACTGTTGGACATGACCCTAGTAAATGGAAAGCCATATGATTAAAACTTTATTTTTATAATTTCCCTATATATCATTTGGTCTCGTACTTTTCTCTACTTCATTACTAACTTCTCATCTCTTTAGAAATGTAGAGGTCGGCCGCCATTGATGAGTTTTAGCAGCCCGATGAGACCATGCCCTTTGAACGATAGCTGATGAAGATAGTAAAGCACCTGAAGATCGTGTTGCCCACACTCACTGGAACCTTCATGACCACCTTGCCCAAGGAGACTCGTTGGAGGATCGATGTCCATATCCCCGGACGCATCATCGGAGTCCCCACCGAGCCCATTGACTTCTATCTGGATACTGCATCATGGGGCCTTTGCAAGGGCATCGCTGCTCTCATTGCTCTTGGACGCATTCATGAGGAGTACGACGAGGACCTCGAGAAGACCTCCTTTGTCATGTACCGGCGCCCCGACTCGAATGAAGAAGTGGTGCATACCCTGGAGGACGAGACGATAGTGTCCCATATCCAGGACATGGAGGAGCACATTCGCATGATGGAGGTAGAGCTAGACCACAACACGATCATCACCAAGACCCTCGTGACCCGCAAGGCCGAGCTCGAGGAGGAGGTCTAGGACGCTCGCATCGAGCACGAGGGGAAGCTAGACGCGCTGCAAGAGAAGATCGATGACCTGAAGCTTCAGCTGGAGGAGGCCGAGGAGAAGCTGGATGAGGGAGAAAACATCCCTAGGGATCACTCTTATGGCGCTTATGTTAGCCAGGACAAGGACCAAGATGATGAGCTCGGAGATGACGACACAGAGAGTGATGCAAGAACGCCCGACGTCAACATGGTTGACTGGTCATCATCCGATGAGAGTTAGATTTTATACCACCATGAGAGTTTAGGAATTCGATTTTGTTATTTGGTTAGTTTTATTCATTAGTGACACCATGTCAAATCTTGTGACATGGCTTACCTTAGGTTTGATTATTCATGTGAACTTCTTTGACTAAAATTGAATTGGTGTCATTTGCAGTTCTATTGCTATCATTTGCATATGGGTAGTGTGATTTTCCTCATTATACCCTTGTTCTATTCTAATTTGTCACCGACTCTAAACCCATCAGATGCGTCCAAGACGTGATTCGGTATCCAACTTTCCACCAGAACTCACCCAATTGATCCAGAACCAGAATGCCCTTATGCAGATGCTTATCCAGAACTAGAATCAGAATCATAACAATAACAACAACAATAACAACAACAACAACAACAACCCACCGCCGCCACCCCAAGTGGATAGTCTTCCCGTTTCCTAAGGCTGAACCCACCAGTGTTTTCAAGCAGCACCGAGCCAATTGTCAGAGACGACTAGCTCGGCATGATAGGGAGAGAGCTGGTCATAGTAGGATGCAATGACGCTGAGAAGGTGAGGTTTGCCACCCACCAGCTAGATGGACCGACAACTGCATGGTGGGAGAACTACACCACCACGTACCCCATGGAGAGTGTGACTTGGACTCAGTTCCAGCAGGTGTTCCACACTACTCATATCTCAGTTGGAGCCATGAGTCTGAAGAATAAGGTGTTTTGCACCTTGCGCCATGGAGGACGCACGATATCTCAGTATGTTGATGAGTTCAGTAGGTTGGCCCATTATGCCCCAGATGACATGGCCAATGTTGCAGCCAGACAGGAGAAGTTTCTAGAGGGACTGAACAATGAGTTCGGAGTTCAATTGACTGTGGCGACCTTTGAAAACTACCAGGAGCTGGTTTACAAGGCTACCATCCTCGAAGGCAAGCACCAGCAGATGGAGAACCGTAAGAGGAAGTACGGTCAGGGAAAGTATAACACTGAAGTTCAGCAGAAACCCTACTACTACCCGTACTCAGGAAGTTCTGGATCAGGCACCAACAAGTTTGGAGGACATCATCATAACCATGGAGGTCACATTCAGCATGGAGGAAATCGACACAACCACCATGGCCACACGCATGGGAATGGGAATGGCAATGGAGGAAATGGCAGTCAACTGCATTTCGGTTCTTCTACACTGATGAAGAAGAATTTGAGTCACATCACCTGCTTCAAGTGCAAGAAGACAAGGCACTACTCCAACGAGTGTCCGAAGATGCAGAATGGAAATGGCAACAGGAATTCTGGAGGCAAGAAGCCCAATCCTTTCACAAAGGGGCATGCGAATCATGTCCATGTGGAAGAAGTCTATGAGCAACCTGACGCAGTGATTGGTAAGTTCTTGGTAAATTCATTTCCAACACTCATTCTTTTTATGCTGGTGCATCACATTCATTCATATCAAGGGGGTTTGTGGAAAAACATAAGTTGCCTACCATAGCTCTTAAGTCACCCATCCTAGTGAGTTCTCCAGAAGCAGAGTCTATAGTTATTCAGGTATGTTCCCAGTTACCTTTGAGTATAGGGGGACATGTTTTTCCCACAGATATGATCAGACTAGAGTCACAAGGATTGGATGTAATCCTAGGGATGGAGTGGATGTCCAAGTATGAGGGAAACATTGATTGTGCTAGTAGATCGATTTTTCTGACCACCCCAGAGAAGAAGAGGATCAAGTATATATCAAGGATTTAGCCTAAGAGGACTCAGGTGAACTCTCTTACGGGAGTTGTCCCGGAGGAAGTACCAGTGGTGAAGGATTATCCCAATGTATTTCCAGAGGAGTTACTAGGTATGCCGCCAAATCGGGAGACTGAGTTGCTTCCAGGCACATGACCTATCTCCAAAAGGCCATATCGGATGCCTACTAATGATTTGGAGGAAGTCAAGAAGCAGATTAAGGAGTAGCTAGAGAAAGGGTATATTCGCCCGAGTTCATCACCTTCGGGAGCTCCAGTACTCTAAGTGGATAAGAAAGATGGAACCTTGAGGATGTGTGTGGATTACCGCTCTTTGAATGAGGTTACCATCAAGAACAAGTATCCCCTGCCGATGATCAATGACTTGTTTGACCAGCTAGAAGGAGCTAGTGTTTTCTCCAAGATCGACCTTCGATCGGGTTATCACCCGTTGAAGATCCGTGAGAAGGATATACCCAAGAGAGCTTTTACCACAAGGTATGGGCTTTATGAGTATACAGTCATGTCCTTTGGTTTGACTAATGCCCCTGCCTATTTTATGAGCATGATGAACAAGGTATTGATGGAGTTCTTGGATAAGTTTGTTGTGCTTTTCATTGATGATATATTGGTTTACTCAAAGAATGAGGAGGAACATGCGGAGCATATGCGCTTAGTTCTGGAGCAGCTCAGAGAACATCAGCTTTATGCCAAGTTCAACAAGTGTGAGTTTTGGCTGAAGGAAGTGGGATTTCTTGGACATGTTGTGTCAGGTGAAGGGATTGCAGTGGACCCTTCCAAGGTAGAGGCAGTCACAGAATGGAAGGCACCCACCACAGTTGGTGAGATTCGCAGTTTCCTTGGATTTGTAGGATATTACCAGAGGTTTATTGACAATTTCTCAAAGATCACAAGGCCCATGACAACATTGTTGAAGAAGGACACCAAGTTCGTTTGGAATGAAGAGTGTGAATCCAGCTTTCTAGAGTTGAAGAATCATTTGGTTACAGCCCCCAGTGCTAATTCTGCCCAATGTACACAAGGACTTTCAGGTGTATTGTGATGCTTCGCGTCAGGGACATGGAGGTGTTCTTATGCAAGAGGGAAAAGTTGTAGCTTATGCCTCACGACAGCTTCGACCTCATGAGTTGAACTATGCCACACACGATTTGGAGTTGGCAGCCGTAGTGCATGCACTCAAGACATGGGGGCACTATCTTATTGGGAATCGTTGTGATGTTTACACGGATACACGAGTTTGAACTATATCTTCACACAGAAGGAGTTGAATCTCAGGAAAAGGAGATGGTTGGAACTTATAAAGGATTATGACATGATGTGCATTATCATCCAGGAAAAAGCCAATGTTGTGGCAGATGCTTTGATCCGTAAGAGTTATGTTAAGACCCTTACCGCTGGAGGTTTACCTTAGGAATTATGTGATGAGCTTAGAGACATTCAGTTGGAAATAGTTCCAAGAGGTTATGTTGCCGCACTCGAGGTGCGGTCCACCTTGTTAGGAAGAATCAGAGAGGCCCAGAAGTTGGACCAAGGTACTGATGAGATAAAGGAAATGATGAGCAAAGGAAAAGCAGAAGGATTCCGTGAGGATGAGCATGGAACCATATGGTTTGAGCAACGTATTTGTGTACCCAATGATCAGAGATAAGGAAGGTGATTCTTTAGGAGGCTCATGACTCACCATATTCGATACACCCAGGCAACACCAAGATGTATTTGGACTTGAAATAAAGTTTTTGGTGGACCGGTATGAAGAGGGAAATTGCTGAGTATGTAGCAATATGTGATGTATGTCAGAGATTAAAGGCAGAGCATCAAAAACCAGCAGATTTACTTCAGCCGTTGTTGATACCTAATTAGAAATGGGATAAGCTTGGTATGGACTTTATCACGGGATTACCCAAGACCCGTTCAGGTTATGATTCCATATGGGTAATAGTTGATCGTTTGACCAAGGTTGCTCACTTCATTCTAGTGAAAACCACCTATACAAGTGCTAAACTGGCAAAGATATATATGACCAGCATCATATGTCTGCATGGAGTTCTGAGGACCATTTTATCAGATAGAGGAACATAGTTTACCTCAAATTTTGGAATCAGTTACACGAAACTTTGGGTACCAGGCTAGAGTTCAGTACAACCTTCAATCCACATACCGATGGCAGACAGAGAGAGTCAACCAGATTCTGGAGGACATGTTGAGAGCTTATGCGCTAGACTATGGGTCTGGTTGGGATGATAATTTACCCTACGCGGAGGTCTCATACAACAATAGCTATCAAGCCAATTTGTAGATGGCCCCTTTCGAGGCATTGTATGGTAGGAAATGCAGGACACCTTTGATGTGGGATGGAGTTGGAGATTGCAAATTGTTTGGACCAGATTTTATCAGAGATTCTGAGGAGAAGGTCAAGTTGATTTGTGACAAACTTAAGATAGCTCAATCCAGACATAAGAGTTATGTCGATACTAAACACAAGGAAGTGATCTATGAAGTGGGAGATAGAGCATATCTTCGAGTGTCTCCACTTTGAGGTATTAAGAGATTTGGAGTCAAAGGAAAGTTAACACCATTATTTGTGGGGCCATATAGAGTTCTGGAATGCAGAGGAGAGGTTGCATACCAGTTGGAATTACCAGAGGCTTTGTCAGCAGTTCATGATGTGTTTCATGTTTCCCAGCTGAAGAAGTGTCATACAGAGATGACAGATATTCCTTTGAGAGATATAGTGCCACTGGAGGCAATTCAGTTGGAGAGAGATCTGACTTATGAGGAGAAGCCTATTAAGATTATTGAGACTGCAGAGAGAATCACTCGTACCAAGATCATCAAATTCTGCAAGGTTCAGTGGAGTCACCACACCGAGGAGGAAGCCACTTGGGAACGAGAGGAAGATCTCACGCAGGACTATCCACACATTTTTGCTGGCCAACCCGAATCTCGAGGGTGAGATTCATCTTAAGGGGGGTAGGTTTGTAACATCCCAATTTTAGTAAATTTGCATGTTAATAGATCATCAACGCATATCATATTTTTATTGCATTTTGGAGTTTTCCAAAATATTCAAATATTTTTTCACTCAAGAAAAAAATAAAAGAGAGAGGATAATATGACATCCTCAACTATAAAAGAGTTGGAGAAATTATTAGAATATTATTTGGAGTTTTTAAGTTTATTTGGTATTTATTTTATTGGCAAAAAGCGCATTAATTGCATTAGGAAAATATTCTAAAAATTATATGAGCAGGGATTAATGTTCAGTCTGCTCTATATTATATATATATAATATATGTTGATTTTAGAAATTATTGTCGTATTTTTAGAAATTCATTTGGATTTTTTTTGGCCTCAAAATAGTTCTCTGTTTAAAAAAACACGCACGCACTCAGGCCCAGGAGCCCAGCCAGCCTGCTCGGCCAAAAATGGCCCAAGGCATGCCGCCACGCCAAAGCGCCTCCGAATCGGTCACCTGCCCCCGTGTCTCCTTCGCTCGCCCCTCCCCCACCCGCTGACTAGTGGGCCCCGCCCCACCTCATCGCCCCTAACCACGTGCCATGCTCCCGAACCCACCGGCCGCATCCCTCTCGGGATAAGCCTTACCCGTGGCACCCGCACGCCCCTGTCCGCACCTATATAAAGGCTACGAGCCCCTCTCTTGAACTCGCCGTCTTGCTTATCCCCATGTCGCTCGCATGGCCCGTCGTCGCCATTCGCATCCCGCCAGCCGACGCCCTTTTGCCGGTGAAATACATCGTCAGTAAGCCACTCCGGCCTCCCATTCTTCTTCAATCACCTCAGCGTGCCCAGGCGCATCGTTTTGACATGATTTGTGACCCTAGGTCTCGCCGGAGCCGCCGTACCGATGACCCCGCGCCCTTGCCGGAGGACGAAGCTCCGTCGTCCTCGCGCCGCCCGTCCGGACGACCCCGAGGACCACCGTCACCACCGTCCGGTCCGCCTCGACGCGCCTGTCTTCCCAGCCGCCGCCCCGCTCGTCACTCAACGTCGCGCCGCCGTCTTCATCGTTGCCGGCCACCTCCAGCCCACTGTGAGCCACCACCCCAATCTTGTCCGCATGATCACGATCCTAAGGCGTAGATCAGATTAGGTAGTTTTTTTCGATTTGTACCGGTACGGTTAACCACGGTTTATTTCAAACCGATCGCTGTTTCTTTTAGTCCACTGCCACGTAGCATATTTTTTTATTTGTCGGTCGTCCGCTGTTTAAACACCGCAGCGAACGGGTATGCACCCGTAGGAAGCCGCCACGTGGTCGGGGACCTATTCGCGATAATTTTCTTCACTGTTTCGTCCCTGAGTTTAGTAGATTAGTCCCTTAACTTCAATTAGCCACAACTTTTTAACTGTAGATCCAAATTAGATGAAACCAGTGGCAATTTGTTCGTCTCAATTAGATCTATCCAGAGAACACATATTTGCAAAATTTTGTCGATTTAAAATTTGAATTGTTTTAAATTCAAATTCGAACTCTATTTAGCCATATCTCTTAAACTGTAGCTCTGATTGAATTGATTCTTTTGCACTTTGTCACCGTAGCCGAACCCTATGACTTGGACCATTCTCACATGATTTTTCACACAATTAGGATATGTGCATGATAGTTTCACTTATATGCCTTGTATGCACTTAAGTCACATCACGATTTTGGAACCATATGTCATATGTTGTTTTGCACTTAGATTTATTTTCATGCAAGTTAAGTGTGTTCGATTTTCGTTTGGGGTTTCCGAGTCTTTTATGGTGCATGTAATTTTGATTCTCCGAGATGATTGCTTATGTGTGTTTATTTTACTTTGACGATAGATTGTCCGGAGTGCAAAGCAGAATATTATCATTCTCTAGAGTTGAACCAGCAGTACCAAGGCAAGTTCACATTTGATCATATTTCTATTTACCTATGTTTTTATATATGCACTTAGTACTTTATGGTAGGATTGCATGGTAGGAATTTTATGCCGGATAGCTATGCTTTTACCTAGTAGTTCATTTGAGATAGGTCTGAACTATACAACCTTTGTCACCACCATGTAAGTTTATTTTTGCCTCACTAATGTAGACATGGATTGGGAGTGTTCATGGTGAGACTTGATTGAAAAATTAGTAATCAGGACTAAGACTTTTAAATGAATTACCTGGGCAGAAATTGGTTTGAATGGTGATGAAGTACAGTGGGAGAATGCATGGGAAATCCATGGTGGTGTCCCACTAGTGGTCTACCACCCAGGATCAAAGGGATCAAACGTATTTTCATATCTAGAGGCTTACATGTGCAGCCACAAGCCAATCTGGGCTCTGGCTTAGTTGAGTTGTTAGTGTGACCTCTTTCGGGATGGGCTAGCAGATGTAGAATATGTAGGTGTACCGGCCTATCCGTGGGTTAAGAGGGAATACATTCGAAAGACTATGTCTCGATCTTCCGATCATGGAGGTGGTCGAGTCTTGTGGGGAAAAGTGCGCAAACCTCTGTAGAGTGTCAACCTAATCGATTAGTCGTGTCCCCGTTTACGAACAATTTGAGCTTCTAGTAGTGGAAATACCAGGACATCTCATCACCCTTAATTTAAACAGTTGGGTTTTAAATAAACTTTGGGAATGTATTGAGTTGGGGTTGCCAACTCATCCTATGCTACTTTGTAGTAGTAGAATAATATCTTTTACAATAGGGAAAAACTAGCTTTATGCAAAATTAAACTTAGAGCTTTCTACCAGCCAAATTGCATGTACAAATAGGTTCATTATACTCATGATGTGACTTGCCAGTACATTGAATGTACTAACCTATATGGTTGGAACTTATCACGTTGCAGATATATCCGACGATGATTAAGGTGCGATAGGTCGATGTTCTACACTCAGCCTTTGCTCGTGGAGTTGATGGACTCATTTACTACTTTGCTTCCGCAATATTTGTCTTATTTGGCATTATGCCATATCTTGTAATAAATTGTATTGCACCTGGACTATCGATATAATAACTAGATGTGTGTTATTTCTGTTATTTCATCGAGTATTGTGTGTGCTAGCAAGTCGATCCAGGGACTAGCACGGTAAGCACAGAGACTTCGACTCTTACCGGGTCGGGTCACTACAGCTATGGACCCAAAGGTGTGTGGTAAACTACTCACAGATCATTGGAAGGGCAGCAAGGTTGATGTAGAGCCCCTCCATGATCGATTCCCCCTTCGGCAGAGTGCCGGAAAAGGCCTCCAAATGGGATTTCACGAGAATAGAAGCTTGCGGTGACGGAAAAAGTGTTTTGGGTGTCTCCCTATTGGTTTCCCGATTTTAGAGAATTTATAGAGGCAGAATTAGGTCAAACGAAGCAATGAGGGCCCCACAAGGCACTAGGGCGAGCCCTGGTGGCTTGTGGGCCACCCCTTCGTCTTCTGACTTCCTCCCGAAGCTTCTAGGATCTCTTATGTCCAGAAAAAATCATCAAAAAGTTTCATGGCATTTGGACTTCATTTGGTACCGATATCCTGGAAAACCAAAAATAGGAAAAAACAACAACTGGCACTTGGCACTAAGTTAGCAGCTTAGTCCCAAAAAATGATATATAATGACATGTAATTGCATATAAAACATATAAGATTGATACTATAATAGCATGGAACAATAAAAAAATTATAGATACGTTGGAGACGTATCAGCTATATGTAGGGAGATCGATCGGTATACATGCATGTGTTAGAGGCAAATAAGGCCCGGAGAGATGGATAGGGAGAGAGAGAGAGAGAGGGATGCGGCTAGGAGGTTGTGCGAGAGGCCTACTATATAGAGAGGGGGAGGAGTGTGCGAGTGCAAGATCGATGAAAAGAGGGGCAATAGTGTGCATGTGTGTGGTACCGTATTAGACATAGGGAGGCATGGACTATGACAAGATAAGAGGTAAAGCATGTGTTTGTGGTAGGCAGACCTGGCTAAAGAGGTATATCGATCGGTGTGTGCTGAAAAGGAGTTGGAGAGACCTACAGACACCGTGGGAGAACGACCTAAAGAAAAATAACGAATGTGCGCGATGGAGAGAATGCTGAGAGAGGGTGAGGGCGAGGCGGGCATGTGCATGCACGAGAGAAAGTTAGTGCTAGCTACAAAGAGAAGAGGATTGTGTGAGTGTAAAAGACTAACAAAGATCATAATTCATTATAAAATAGGATTCGGATATTTGAATAAGAGATCATAGTGTTGTAAACCCATGCATGCATGAATATAATGGTGATACGCATGGTATGGTTATGAACATATTATTCTATATATAAATATATAACATTTATTTGAATTTGTGATATTGTGTGGCTTCTGGAGCTCACAGCTAAATACTTTTCGTAATGTAGGGGGTGGGGCACTATACATTGTGTGATAAACACATTATACATATGAAATATGGTTTAGATTATGAAGATCTAGCTAGCGCTTCAAATGTACTATTATTTGGAATCAACATCAAGTGGATTAAAAAAATTGAATTCAAGTTCATATAGTACACATAGTTCAAATCTAACTCGACAGTAATCATGTGGTGTGTTGTGAAGATAATATACAGATGATGGTTTAACTTGGCAACAATCATGATCGTAGATTCTTATTCAAATAGAGAAACGAATCCAAATTTAGTTCGAATTGCAGCGGTAGTATATACATTTAGAATGCACTGAAATGTTCATATGAGAAGGTTACATGCATTATACGCCTAGCAAAAAATTTAATTGGACATAACATGGATTCAAAGTTTTGAATGGCATTCGTAATAATCCATACAGTAAAACGGGAAAAGACTCTCTCTTGTGTGGTGTGAACAGATTTTTTTGTTTTTTCGTTGAGGGAAGTGCGAATTGATTTGGTATAGTACATGTTAGGTTTGTCCCAAAATTTCTTGAGGGAAGTGCGAATTGATTTGGTATAGTACATGTTAGGTTTGTCCCAAAATTTCAACCCACGCCTTGTTATCCCGAAATTTTAGATATCTCTTTGTCTCTTTCTGCTTCGAAAACTCGCTCCTTCTCAACCCGCGCCTTGCTATCCCAATACTACAATGCGCGCGAAAACTCCCTCCTGCTGCCAAATTCTGACATACAAAATCCCCGTTCTAACCCTAAGCCAAAAAGGGCCGCTAGTTCAAATCAGCGGGGGTACTTTTGTAACACACCCTACATTTTGGACAAGCGCGTCCCTAAGTCATGGTTCCCCCTCCCATCACCTCCTTTTCGCCATTTGAAAACCCAGGCTTCCATAACCTCTCTGCTCCAGCCGCAAAACCCGATCCTCCTCCGTCCGCCACCCCATAGCTGCCCAGTTAGAGGCTCTTCCCCGATGATGTCATCCACTGCAACAGCTCGACGTCCCTCATCCACCGCCCTAGATGAGGATCCTTCGTCGATCTCGTCGTCCTGCCGGTTCAACCGCCCCATCCTCCACCTCCAAGGAGCTACTCCGACGATTGCCTCATCTATCACGGCTGCTCCATCCCCATAGCGTTGCCTTAACCAGCTCCACCGGAACCGCAACATCCTCACCGACTCCTCGGACGAAGCCGTGGCCTACTCGGTGCCAGCAAAGAGGTTGTACACTCATCGCATCGCACGTTCTCCTTAACTCTATATCACGGTGCCGCCGGTGCTGGATCCCGCTCCCCCATGGCGCGGCTACCTCGACGCCAGAGCCGCCGATGACATCCTCCACGACGGCTCTCCCCAAGTGCGAGGCTCCTCGGCGGCGGTGTCCATACCAGCCGGAGCTGCTGCTGCTCTGCTCTTCCACTCACTCGTGCTAATACTCTGCTCTTCCTCTTGCTCGCGCTGCTGCTACTGGTACATGGGCTGCTGCAGCTACAAGAGTTGCTGCTCTGGCTCTAGTTCACGCTGCTGCTCCGCCTGTTATGTGCTAGTGTGTTCCCTGTAGATCGACTGCTGATTTAGATCAATGTTTCTCTGCTACTAGTGCTCGAGCGGCCTAAACTACATGTGAAGTGCTTCTCTGCTGCTAGTGTGTTTAGTTTCGACAGTAACATCCAGATACAATAGTAAAATTTAGTTTCAACAGTTAAGTTCAAGTCAACAGTTTTTACCTCATCTATTGGAGTCAGGTATTTTTTGGTGATGTAAATTTTACTACCACTTTTTGGTAATGTATTTTACACCATCTATTGGAGATGCTATTAGAATCCCACACGATGTCTGTCTTGTACTGCTTCAGCCTCGATGTCACAGAGCCCATTGGAGCTGCTCCAACGACGGAACTATCCATCACAACAGAGCAGTACCCTGGACGCCGTCTACAGACGTCTTAGATCTTCTTCCAGACCTCCGACGACCACCTCTGCCGCAACTTCTTCAGCGACCAACCCAATGATGTTGAGGTCGACACGGCTACGCTAAAGAGGTTGTACACTTGTCGCATCACTTTTTACTCTACATTCATGTCGATCCCTTAGGGCTATTTTGGTTCAAAGGAAAAAGTGAAGGAAAAACATAGCAATAGGAAATTTTCCTATGGTACTCTACTATTCAATTATTCATGCATTTGGTTGAAAGGAATGAAGCAAAACATCCACCTGGACCTACTTTTCAAAATCCTATGCAAGAAATGAAGACTAAGTGCATTAGTGGCAGAATAACATTGTAACTGTACACATTTTCATGTGGTTTCACTTTAATTTGGCCATGTTTCTTTGCATTCCTCTGCTCTTCCAATTCCTGTGAACAAAACACCCAAGTTGATAGAAATCCTGTGTTTACAAATGCTCTGTTTCCCACGTGCATCCCTATCCTATTCCGGTGTTTTTCCTATTCCCGCATTTTTAGAATCCTGCAAGCCAAAGGAGCCCTTACAGAATTACTTCAATTACGGATAGGTGTTGAAGAAAACTTTGTGTGGTTTGTCCTGCTCCTGCCGCAACGTAGTTCACCTCACCTGAACTGGTCCATCGATAGAAGCGCCCACCATACCAGACATCATGACTCCTGGCCATCTTTCGCCACCTCTGATCTCCTTCCCTGCTGTCGACAGCCACCGCAACTGCATCACCATCATCGACTCAACAGATGAACCTGAGGAGTACACGTGTCCGCAAGAGAGGTCGCACTCTTTTGTTTCTGCTTATGTTATGCATTTCTCAATATTACCTGCTACTCTATCATCCTTTTCACCTTTTAGACTCCAAGTCAGGTCCAAATTAATGTTCAAACTTGAGTTTTAAAATGCTTGTGGGGCACATATCGAGGCAGCAATGAATAGTATATATGTCTATTATCTTGTTCACCTAGGGTATGTCTATGTTGTTCATCTTGGGTGGGAAACAAACAGTAAAGCAAGCATCATCTGTCTTTTATTAAATTAAAGCTATCATCAGCCTGCTATCATTATTTTTGGATCTATCCACTGGTTGTTACCATCACTCTAGATTTTTGCATGCTCTTCTTACATAATCTCACTATATTTTTTTCGTATGCATCTCATATATTGTACACAGTCATGTTGTACATGTAGAGAAAAAGAGAAGAGTTTTGTGCAACTATACAATGTCATGTAGACATCGCTCCATGGTGGGTACAATGACAAACCCTCCCCCCTCCTCCAAATTGTAATCCAGAGGAAGATATCTATTCACAGGTGGATTCAAAGGGAGCTGACCACTCCTATTTACCCCCGAGGTGTTTGCTCTAACTTGGCATGAAGATGTTGGTCATGTCATGCATATGTTGCCTTGCATTGCTTACTTTTGACATCATATATGTCATCTGCCTAGTTTATCCATGTTCTGCAATGCTACCTGTTTAGTTTCTATATCATATATGTGAATTATGCAATCTCATCTTTTTACCTAGCCATAATATATGTGAAATATGCAATGCCATCCTGTTTAGCCAGGCATCATATATTTGAATTATATCTTGACATTCCTTTTTTCATTACAGTTCCATTTGTCGACAATGTTTGTACATTCAACTACTCTTCCTGTGAATTAGCCATTTGAGTGGGTGATGGAAAAATCTCGAGTGAAAACAAGGTCTTCAGAGCACACAGTGCTACCTGTCGAAGCAGATCTCTGGCAGGGTCCAGATAGCTCCTCAGAGATGGATACAGATATAGATGACCAGTCCTATTCCCCCCCCCCCCCCCCCGAAGTGTATGCTCTAACTTGGCATGATTATACTACTCATATCATGCATATGGTGTCTTGCATTGCATAGTTTAGACATCATATACACAATATTCAACACCATATTCTTAGTTCAGACATCATATATTTTGAGAAAGCGTTTTAAGCGTCGCTTAATCATGCTTAAGCGCTAAGCGCTGGGTAAACACTTCGCTTCTGGCCTTAGCGGCGATTTTAGCATATAGCGGTTTTTAGCGGCAATTTAGCGCTCGGCGCTGGCTACGCGTGCGCTGAGCGTGCTTACTCGATGGAAAAGCGAGGGGAACGCTCTGAAAACGGTTGGGCTGGAGGGCCACAAGGGGTATAAAGGGCTTGGCCCAAAACAGGCCTGTTCGGCTAGGGTTACAGGATCCACAAGAGGGGGAACGAAGAGAGTTTTGTGGCGGCTGCTCCTGCTATGGATCCAGCGGCGGCTCCTGGCGTTCTTCCTCCTCCTTGGTAGTCCACTGGATCTGGACACCGGCAGCTCCTCCTCCTCCTCCTCCTGGACGTCCCCTCCTACCAGTTCAGGTGAGGATCTTCACCTCTCCTCTCCTCCTTCTTCTCAGCTCCTCTTCTCTTCCTCTGTTCCTTAGATCCATAGATCCTCCTCCAATGTTTTCTTCAGTTCTCATCCATAAACAGGCATGCAGCACTGCAGCAGTAGTTTCTTTGTTGTTCTAGACTTCTAGTTCAGCTCTTTGTTTCATTCATTGCCTCATTGGTCTTTGCTTAAGCAGGGAGCAGGCTGCAATAGTTTAGTGGTTTGTTTAGGAATAGCAAAGCTGCAAAGGTAGGCACTAAAGAGGAATTTGTCTAGTACTACTATACTAGTATGGAGTCAGGAGGAGGAGATGGTGCTGGTTCTACTGTTGCAGCAATAACAGAAGAAGAGAGAGCAAAGATTCTAAAGAGGAATTCCGATGACATGGGTTGGGCTTATGGTCAGCTTGTTGATCCTAACAATCTTTAGAGAGTGAAGTGCAATTTCTGCAGTCAGATTTTCATGGGAGGTATTTACCGGCTGAAGCAACACATTGCGGCAAACTCAAATGCGGTGAGGAACTGCCTGCGGTGCCCACAAGAAGCTAAAGAAGCTTGCTTAAAAGCTTTTGAAGAAAAGGCATCAAAGAAGCAAAAAAAGTATGAGCACGAGAAGGCTGTGAGAGATGCTGTTGTTATTGATGCATCATCTACTCCTCAAGGTCAAGCTCAAGATGATGATGAACTCACTTGTATTGGTAGCTCACAACCTCATGTGTTAGGTCCTATAGATAAGTGGACACGGACAATTGACCCCAAGTTATCTGGAGAAGCAAGACTCAAGCAAATGAAGGTTAACAAGGCAGCATGGGAGGAGAGATCACTTCAAGCACATGAGTACATTGCAAGATGGGTGTATACCCATGGTAAGAGCTTGTTGCCCTGTTTTTTCCAATTAAATTGTAGATTGTTTGCTGCCCTCCTATGCTAAGATGTGTCTCTCTTATATGCAATGCAGCAATATCGTTCAATGCAATTGACAATGATGAGTTTAGGCAAATGGTTCAAGCCAGTGGTCAATTTGGCCCAGATCTAGATCCACCTAGTCAATATGATCTCCGGGAGACTTTGCTAAAGTTTGAGTATGCAAGAACCAAGAGTGAACTCAAGGAACGAGAGGTTGAGAAGGGCAAGCATGGTTGCTCTCTCATGACTGATGCTTGGACTGACATGAAGAGGAGAAGCATTATGAATCTGGTCACACATTGCTCGGAAGGTGTTAGCTTCATCAAGTCAAAGGAAACATCAAACACATCGCATACAAGTGAGATGATCTTCAATCTAGTTGACAAGACAATTGAAGAATTAGGTACTGAACATATGGTGTAGGTTGTGACTGACAATGCTTCGAACAACATGGGGGCTAAGGATCTCTTGAAAGTGAAGAGGTCGAAGATATTTTGGAGCTCATGTGCGACTCACACTATCAATTTGATGCTCCAAGGGATTGGCAACTTAGCTAAGTTCAAGAAGATAATTGATCAAGCCAAGGCTTTCAAAATATTTGTGTATGGGCACCATCGCACCTTAGAGTGCATGAGATCCTTCACCAAGAAGAGAGAAATCATAAGGCCGGTAGTAACTAGATTTGCTTCCCAATTCCTCACTTTGCAAAGCCTTGCAGACAAGGCAGATTCACTAAGAAAGATGGTGGTTTCCTCTAAGTGGGATAAGATCAAGGATGTGCACTCAAAGAAAGGAAAGGATGCTACAGCCATAATTCTCAACAAGCCCTTCTGGAAGGGTGTGAATCTTTGCATCAAGGTGTTCGAGCCATTGGTGAAGGTCCTCTGGTTGGTTGATGGTGATGCACGGCCCTCAATGGGCTTTCTGTATGGAGAGATTGTGAAGGCAAAGAAAGAAATCAAAGAGGCCTTTGGTAACATTGAGGCGCAGTACAAAGATGTGTTAGCTATAGTTCAAAAGAAGATGAAAGATAGGCTTGATGCCCCACTGCAGTTGACTGCATATTTGCTGAATCCACACTATAGCTATGCAGATGACAGCATATTTGATTCTGTTGACATCAATACAGCCTTCTATTCTTGTGTGGAGACATTCTATCATGGTGATGAAAACATGCAAGACAAAGTTGTGAACTATGAAATAGGCAAGTTCCAAAGCAGAAAGGGTTCCTTTGCAAAGAAGCTTTCTAGGACTTGCCAAAACTTTGACTACAATCCTGGTTAGTCATTACTTGCAAAACTTTCACTTAGTTGCATATTTTGTCCAGTACTTAAGTTCCTATAGTATTATTAGTTCCTGACTATGAAAAAATTCCTCTTCCTAGTGGCTTGGTGGAGAATGTATGGAGGTGAGACCCCAGGGCTGAAGGACATGGCTATGAAGATCCTTTCTTTGACCTCAAGTTCTTCCGGCTGTGAGAGAAATTGGAGTTGTTTTGAGTTGGTTAGTTTCCAAAGATGAATTTGTTCCAATGCTTTGTCAAGTTCATATTAACTAGTTCCTGACTAGTAGCATTGGCACTTGTAGATACATACCAAGAGGAGAAACAGACTTACAACAGATCGCCTCAATCAGCTTGTGTACATCTAGTTCAACTCAAGGCTATTATCCAAGAAGAAAAAGATCAAGCAGAGGAAGAACATTGATGTTCTCCTCAGTACTGATGCATCCGAAGCACAAGGCTTCTTGCTTGAGGGAGGAGATGATCATGCTTTCATGGTATTTCCAGATGGAGATGAGGGAGCAGATGGCATACCTTGGAGTGTGGTTGGAGATGCTATGGGAACCAGTGAACAACTTGAGCTTCGTCGAAGTGCAAGGGTTAGAGATCTCCATGATGAAGAGTTTGAGTCAGACGAAGAAGAAGTAGAGGAGACAGATTCAGAGGAGGAGGACAAAGAGTACAAGGATGATGAAGATGAAGTGGTGAATGGGCGCACTTATGTGGATGAGGACTGATCCATGAAGTCATGAACTGCTACTTGGTTGTTGCTGTTTGGTTGCTGCTGCTGATGCTGCTTGGCTGTTGCTCCTGTTTGGTTGCTACTTGGCTGCTGCTGCTACTTGGCTGCTGCTGCTTGGCTGCTGCTGCTATTTGGCTGCTGCTACTGCTTGGCTGTTGCTGCCATTTATCTTATATGCTCCAAGACAATATTATGCATTTATGCTTGCTGTGTGAACCACTGAACCTTATCTTTATGTGTTATTTGGCTATTTGTTGTGGTTTGTGAACCACTGAACCTCAACCTTATATGCTATTTCAGATTTTCAGTTGCCTATGTGCTATATTTCCTGTCTTCTTGTGCATATTATTCAAAAACAGCCAAATTCTGGCCAATTTTTAGAAAAAGCTTAATCCCGGTTAAGCTGCGCTTAAGCGGCCATTGCTCTAAGCTGTGGCCTTCCGCTCCGCTTACGCTTATCGCTTTCTTGAACATTGGTTACCATCACTCTAGATTTTTGCAAGCTCTTCTTACATAATCTCACTATATTTTTTTCGTATGCATCTCATATATTGTACACAGTCATGTTGAACATGTAGAGAAAAAGAGAAGAATTTTGTGCAACAATACAATGTCATGTAGACATCGCTCCATGGTGGGTACAATGACAAACCCTCCCCCTCCTCCAAATTGTAATCCAGAGGAAGATATCTATTCACTGGGGGATTCAAAGGGAGCTGACCACTCCTATTTACCCCCGAGGTATTTGCTCTAACTTGGCATGATGATGTTGGTCATGTCATGCATATGTTGCCTTGCATTGCTTATTTTCGACATCATATATGTCATCTGCCTATTTTATCCATGTTCTGTAATGCTACCTGTTTAGTTTCTATATCATATATGTGAATTATGCAATCTCATCTTTTTTACCTAGCCATAATATATGTGAAATATGCAATGTCATCCTGTTTAGCCAGGCATCATATATTTGAATTATATCTTGACATTCCTTTTTTCATTACAGTTCCATTTGTCGACAATGTTTGTACATTCAACTACTCTTCCTGTGAATCAGCCATTTGAGTGGGTGATGGAAAAATCTTGAGTGAAAACAAGGTCTTCAGAGCACACAGTGCTACCTGTCGAAGCAGATCTCTGGCTGGGTCCAGATAGCTCCTCAGAGATGGATACAGATACAGATGACCAGTCCTATTCCCCCCCCCCCCGAGGTGTATGCTCTAACTTGGCATGATTATACTGCTCATATCATGCATATGGTGTCTTGCATTGCATAGTTTAGACATCATATACACAATATTCAACACCATATTCTTAGTTCAGACATCATATATGTGAATGCCATCTACTTAGTATATAAATCACATACGTGAATTATATCATGACATCCTGATTACTTAGATAACATGTATGTGAATTATGTCAAGCGAACTTGTTTACTAAAGACATCATATAATTATCTCATGCCATCCTGTTTAGTCGGTCATCATATCTTTGAATTATGTCATGGCGTCATGCTATCCAGTTTAGATAGACATCATATGTGTGAAATTATGTAATGCTATCCTTTTTAGCTAAACAATATATATGTGTGAACTATTTCATGCCCTCTTTTTTTATCACTATCTATTGCATCTGTCTCTCATACAAGGTCTGTACATTCAACTACTTTTTTTTGTTTATCAGCCATTTGAATTGGAGGGGGTGATGGTAGTATCTAGCGGAGTAAAAACAGTGCTACCTATTGATGTAGATAGCACCCCGATTGTACATGCACAAGAACCATCCCTACCACACATAACCCAGACTCTCGCAGATTGTACCCCTATTCCAATGGACAGAGAACCAGCTTCACCCAATCTAACCCCAACCCCAGCAAATAGTAACCTAGTTCCAGTTGACACAACACCATCTCCACCCCAACCCCATGACTACCACGGTGAACCCCAACTCCACCATTTAGTACACCTATTCATGTGGACGAAGCACAACCAGCCATTCGTAGTTTAGCATCTATCGCATTTGATGTTGTTAAATCCTATGTGCGTATCTTCCCATCATGGAAATATTATACTAAAGATGAAGGAAAAAGCTAGTTGCAGGTGTTTGTCCAGGAGTTATGTGTAAGTAATGTTATTCATGGCAATTACTTTGCTTTGTCCCATACTTTCTACCTCCATGTTGGTTATAATACAACAAATGTTCCCAATTTTCTCTATAGGGAAGGACCGATTTGGTAACTCAGGATGAGGTAACCTGTGCGAATACCTGTGCTATCTTCAAGAATGCTTTGTGGCAATATCAGAATTACTTGAAGAAAACATACTTCACTAGCAAGGAAACTCATCATATTCCCTTACTTTCTCCTGAGACACATTTACGGGATGATGACTGGGAACACCTTGTTATGTACTGGTCCAGAACCAAGAATCTGGTAAGATCTATAAGATCATTTTTAATTTTGAAGTACTATATGCCTGTGTCTTACTGTACTCTGCTCTTGTAGAACAAGTTCTTAAACCTGAAGAACTACTATTCTCAGGTAAGATTCCATTGCTATCGTGCATACTGCTTTGCTCTTGTATCACTGTATTTACTCATACAAACTTTTTTTTAAATTGAAGGATCCAATCGAAACTCCAATGGCACAACAGGTATGTTTAAACATGTTTCTTTAACTGGTTTGTTCTTCTAAATTGCTCTATGTTGATTTCAATTTCAATTGTTTATAAAGTTGTCTTCTCATATCATGCACATTACTAGCATGAAAATGGAGCCAATAGTGTTGTTGTACATGTATACTTGTGGTACCCATCTGAAATCTTGTTGTGCCATGTAGTTTCGCACACTTGTATTCTTTCAATGCTGCTTTGTCTTGAACTGATATGATTTGAACTGTGTCTCTATTTTGATTTGGCAAGACAATGCAGTGACCATAGCACATAGATATATGTTTGTTTGATGCTTTATTATGTAGTACTTCACAATAGAAGACTTGGTAGTTTAATCCTGTCCACCTTACTACTGAAATGGTTCACCAAAATGAGTTTCATATACTACATGCTAAACTTGTTATGTGTATGCTTGTTTCTTCTTTTTGAATGCTGACAGAATATTGGAGAAGAGTACCTTATTAAGCAATGGTAAAGGAAGTAATGCAGATAAGGTCCAGGATAGTGAGACATCCTTGTTGGTCTCCAACAAAGCTGATAAAACAGATAAGGAAAACTATCTTGAAGACAACCACAGCATCGAAGCCAGCCCCAAGAAGATCAAGGCCATTGAGGATATGTGGCCCCTGCGGAACCTCAAGGAAATACAGCGCTTGGCAGGATGCATGGCCTCACTTGGGCGCTTCATCTCCAAGTTTGGTGAGCGAGCCTTGCCGCTCTTCAAGCTCATGAAGAGATCAGGCCCCTTCAAGTGGACTCCTAAAGCTGACATGGCCTTCGAGGACCTCAAGAAGTACCCATCGAGCCCTCCTGTCATGGTCACCCTACAGCCTCGTGAGCCCTTTCTCCTATACTTGGCAGCCACCCCCACACGGCCAATGGGACCCTCATGGTGGAACAGGAAGAGCGCGTCCATGCCAGGAAGAAGCCTCCCGCACCCGCGCCTGCCGATGCCACCTCCAAGCCTGCGGAGCCTGCGCTGGTGCCTGTCGAGGGCCCGCCTTAGGGAGCCCCGGGTGAGCCGTATGATGAGCCTCTCGAAGCACAAGTTGTGGCCCCTGCAACAACGCGCCTCATTGAGCACCCCGTCTACTTCATCCTCACGGTGCTGCGAGATGCTCGCGAGCAATACTCCATGCAGTAGAAGCTTCTCCTCACGCTCCTCATCGCCTCTAGGAAGTTGCACCACTACTTCCAGGGCCACCCCATCAAGGTGGTCACATAATTCGCACTGGAGTAGATCCTGCGCCACTCCAACTCCATCGGCCGCATTGCCGAATGGAACATCGAGCTCCAGCCCTTTGAGGTGTAGTTCCCCACCAAAAGTACGATCAAGGGTGCAGCGCTGGCAGACTTCACGGCATAATGGATGGATCCGCATCAAGATGAGCCATGCGAGGAAGAATCCCTTCTACCCAGGAAGAACGCCCCTGGAAACTGGACCATGCACTTCAATGGTGCGTTCTCACGGCAGGCTGCGGGTGCTGGTGTCGTGCTCCCTTCACCAATAGGGAACAAGCTATACTACGTTGTGCAACTCTGCTTCAAGCATGACAACAAGGTCTCCAACAACATCGCAGAGTACGAGGTCCTCATCGCCAGGCTTAAGGCCGCCATCGCTCTTGGCGTCAAGTGCATCCTGATCAAGGGAGACTCGTAGCTCCTTGTCAACTTGTCCAATAAGAGATACAAACCGAAGGACAAGCACACGGCCGCCTACCTTGAGGAGGTGTGCAAGCTCAAGAAACGCTTCCTAGGCATGGAGCTCTAGCACATCCCTCACGGTGACAGCAAGGATGCCGACGACATAGTCAGGCGGGCATCTGGTCGTGAGCACTAGAGCCCTAGCGTCTTCGAGGAGAGGCTCCTGAGGCCATCTGCAATAGCTCCCGAAGCCAGCACCACGGCGCCTCATGAAGAGCTCCCGTCAGCACCCTCCTCAAGCGTGCTAGACTATGACCCACTTTCAGGTGCTCGCTTGCTGCTGGCACTGGAGCCACAAGCTGAGAGTTGGGCCATGGGGATCAAGGATTACCTGGAGAGTGGTGCCCTCCCTAAGGACGACACAGAAGCAGAGCGTGTGGCCCGCCAAGCTGGTCCTTACTACTTGAGGGACGGCCACCTCCACCGCAAGCGCCCCAACAAAGTCGCGTTGTGATGCATCTCTGTAGAGCAAGGGCGCGAGCTGCTTGCTGACATACCTGGAGGAGACTGCGGCCACCAACCTTCATCGCGCACCCTCACCGGCAAGGTCTTCTATAGCGGCTTCTACTGGCCCACCGTGCTTCATGATGCCGAAGAGCTGGTCCAGTCCTGCGAAGCCTGCTAGTTCCATGCCAAGCAAATCCACCAGCCGGTGCAAGGGATCCAGACCATGCCTCTCTTGTGCCGCATTAAGGTCTGGCGGCTGGACATCCTGGGCCCCTTCCCTCGCGTGCCTGGCGGCTACCGCTACCTCTACGTCGCCATCGACAAGTTCACCAAATGGGCGGAGGTGGAGCCTGTCCGCACCATCCTAGTAGTATCAGCTGTCAAGGTCATCAAGGGCCTGGTATGCCATTTTGGCGTCCCGCTTCCGCACCATCCTGGCACGCAGTTCACTAGCGGCCTATACAAGTCCTACTGCACCAACATTGGCACGCAGATCTGTTGCGCCTCTGTTGCTCACTCGCGAAGCAACGGCTAGGCCAAGCGCGCCAACGCTGAGGTCCTCAAGGGCCTCAAGATGAGAAGCTTCAAGAAAAAACTCTCAGACTGCGGGAGAGGCTGGCTCGACGAGCTCCAGTATGGGCTGTGGTTGATCCACATGACAGCGACCAAGCCTACCGGCGAAACACCCTTCTTCCTCATCTATGGGGCAGAAGCGGTCCTCCCCACCGAGCTCAAGCACAAGTCCCCGTGGGTCCTGAACTTCGACAAGATCCGCGAGGATGGCCTGCGGAAAGCTGATTTGCTCCTCCTCGAGGAAGCGCGTTGCCAGGCTTCCATCCATGCAGCCAGGTACTAGCAGGCGCTGCGTCGCTATCACAGCCGCAACATACGCCCCCATACACTTGAAGCTGGCGATCTTGTCCTATGAAGGATCCTCTTCAGGGAAGGAATCCACAAGCTCTCGCCCATGTGGGAAGGCCCTTTCAGGGTGGTGCACATTTCCCGGCCTGGCGTGGCACGAATGGAAATAGAGGAGGATGTTCCGGTACCAAACACATGGAACATCCAATACCTCCGCAAGTTCTATTTGTGACCTCACAGGCACGAACGAAGTGGGGTTGTACACGCTTCGGAGCCTCCCTTTCTACGTTGCCCCTGGCCGCAAGAGCTCCCACCCACAACCCAATGGGGCCCCATGCTCAGACATGGCAGACTGTTTACTTGAGTGGCCGCTTGGCCATCACATCCTCAAGCTAACCCATGCGCATCATGACAGCATGTATCTTTTTGGTTATGTAATGAGACCTCCTCAGGCATCAGTAAAATTTATTTACTAAGTACTATGTGTGCTCGGTCAGAAATCCACTTCATGAGGCATGCACACTCACGATCTCCCTCGTGCGTATCACGCGAGTAGGGGCTGAACACGATGCCTGCACCTGGGTCACTCTGGTAGCGCCGCTAAACCCAAGTGACTGAGCTCTGGATCGCGGGCCTACTCCCATGCACGTCACCTCACCAAGATCCTTAGTGCTTTTGTATCCTCGCGTGACACCCACAAGCAACCTCACGAGCATGCTCCGCTGCATTACTTACAAAAACTTGTTGGTGATCTCACTGATGCAGGGCAAGGGAAGTGCCCACAGGGGGCTTAACGAGCGAACGCCCCTCGTGAGGCTCATCCTGCAGGCGGTGGCATGCTAAGTCGTATACTTCGAGAAAGCTAAGTCATAGTCGCTTCATGAGCTTTTCTTAGCGCCACTGGAACACTTTTTCGCTCACGATCTCATTGAGTGCTTTGTCTTTCCTGGACACAAGCCACTTGCACATCAAAGGGGGGCTCCTCGAGCATCACGCCTTGGGAGCCCTACACCCTCTGGCCTTGTTAAGCACGTGCCCTAACATACCAGCGACGGTCGTAACATGCTCGAGGGCTGGGTGATGTCTACTATGCAACCTTCTTCTTGTAGACTCGTGTTGGGCCTCCGAGCGCAGAGTTTTGTAGGACAGTAGCAAATTTCCCTCAAGTGGATGACCTAAGGTTTATCAATCCGTGGGAGGCGTAGGATGAAGATGGTCTCTCTCAAACAACCCAGCAACCAAATAACAAAGAGTCTCTTGTGTCCCCAACACACCGAATACAATGGTAAATTGTATAGGTGCACTAGTTCGGCAAAGAGATGGTGATACAAGTGCAATATGGATGGTAGATATTGGCTTTTGTAATCTGAAAATATAAAAACAGCAAGGTAACTAGTAACAAAAGTGAGCGAAAACGGTATTGAAATGCTTGGAAACAAGGCCTAGGGTTCATACTTTCACTAGTGCAAGTTCTCTCAACAATGATAACATAATTAGATCATATAACAATCCCTCAACGTGCAACAAAGAGTCACTCCAAAGTCACTAATAGCGGAGAACAAATGAAGAGATTATTGTAGGGTACGAAACCACCTCAAAGTTATTCTTTCTGATCGATCTATTGGGCTATTCCTATAAGTGTCACAAACAGCCCTAGAGTTCATACTAAAATAACACCTTAAGACACACATCAACCAAAACCCTAATGTCACCTGGTTACTCCAATGTCACCACAAGTATCCGCGGGTTTGATTATACGATATGCATCACACAATCTCAGATTCATCTATTCAAACCAACACAAAGAACTTCAAAGAGTGCGCCAAAGTTTCTACCGGAGAGTCAGGACGCAAACGTGTGCCAACCCCTATGCACAAGTTCACAAGGTCACAGAACCCGCAAGTTGATCACCAAAACATACATCAAGTAGGTCACGTGAATATCCCACTGTCACCACAGATAAGCACATGCAAGACATACATCAAGTGTTCTCAAATCCTTAAAGACTCAATCCGATAAGATAACTTCAAAGGGAAAACTCAATCCATTACAAGAAGGTAGAGGGGGAGAAACATCATAAGATCCAACTATAATAGCAAAGCTAGCGGTACATCAAGATCGTGCCAAATCAAGAACACGAGAGAGAGAGATCAAACACATAGCTACTGGTACATACCCCTAGCCCTGAGGGTGAACTACTCCCTCCTCATCATGGAGAGCGCCAGGATGATGAAGATGGCCACCGGTGATGGTTTCCCCCTCCGGCAGGGTGCCAGAACAGGGTCCCGATTGGTTTTTGGTGGCTACAGAGGCTTGCGGCAGCGGAACTCCCGATCTAGGCTTTGTTCTGGAGGTTTGGGGATATATAAGAGGTGTTGGAGTCGAGAACAAGTCAGGGGAGTCCAAGAGGGGCCCACAAGGTCGGAGCGCACGCCCTAGGGGGGTGGGAGCGCCCTCCACCCTTGTGGTGGCCTCGGGACTCTTCTGGTGCATCTCCGGTACTCCGTGGGCTTCTTTTGGTCCAAAAACAGTCGTCCTAAATTTTCATCTCATTTGGACTCCGTTTGATATTCCTTTTCTGCGAAACTCAAAAATAAGGAAAAAATAGAAACTGGCACTAGGCTCTAGGTTAATAGGTTAGTCCCAAAAATAATATAAAATAGCATCTAAATGCATATAAAACATCCAAGATAGATAATATAATAGCATGGAACAATCAAAAATTATAGATACGTTGGAGACGTATCAAGCATCCCCAAGCTTAATTCCTGCTGGTCCTCGAGTAGGTAAATGATAAAAACAGAATTTTTGATGTGGAATGCTACCTAACATACTCATCCATGTAATCTTTTCTTATTGTGCCATGAATGTTCAGATCCATAAGATTCAAAACAAAAGTTTAATATTGACATAAAAACAATAATACTTCAAGCATACTAACAAGACAATTATGTCTTCTCAAAATAACATGGCCAAAGAAAGTTATCCCTACAAAATCATATAGTCTGGCTATGTTCCATCTTCATCACACAAAATATTAAAATCATGCACAACCCCGATGACAAGCCAAGCAATTGTTTCATACTTTTGATGTTCTCAAAAATTTTCAACTTTCACGCAATACATGAGTGTGAGCCATGGACATAGCACTATAGGTGGAATAGAATATGGTGGTTGTGGAGAAGACAAAAAGGAGATAGTCTCACATAAACTAGGCGTATCAACGGGCTATGGAGATGCCCATCAATAGATATCAATGTGAGTGAGTAGGGATTGCCATGCAACGGATGCACTAGAGCTATAAGTTTATGAAAGCTCAAAAGAAACTAAGTGGGTGTGCATCCAACTCGCTTGCTCACGAAGACCTAGGGCAATTTGAGGAAGCCCATCATTGGAATATGCAAGCCAAGTTCTATAATGAAAAATTCCCACTAGTATATGAAAGTGACAACATAGAAGACTCTCTATCATGAAGATCATGGTGCTACTTTGAAGCACAAGTGTGGTAAAGGATAGTAGCATTGCCCCTTCTCTCTTTTTCTCTCATTTTTTTTGTTTGGGCCTTCTCTTTTTTTTGGCCTATTTTTTTATTTTTTATTTTTTTCATCCGAAGTCTCATCCCGACTTGTGGGGGAATCATAGTCTCCATCATCCTTTCCTCACTGGGACAATGCTCTAATAATGATGATCATCACACTTTTATTTACTTACAACTCAAGAATTACAACTCAATTCTTAGAACAAAATATGACTCTATGTGAATGCCTCCGGCGGTGTACTGGGATGTGCAATGAATCAAGAGTGACATGTATGAAAGAATTATGAACGGTGGCTTTGCCACAAATACGATGTCAACTACATGATCATGCAAAGCAATATGACAATGATGAAGCGTGTCATAATAAACGGAACGGTGGAAAGTTGCATGGCAATATATCTCGGAATGGCTATGGAAATGCCATAATAGGTAGGTATGGTGGCTGTTTTGAGGAAGGTATATGGTGGGTGTATGGTACCGGCGAAAGTTGTGCGGTACTAGAGAGGCTAGCAATGGTGGAATGGTGAGAGTGCGTATAATCCATGGACTCAACATTAGTCATAAAGAACTCACATACTTATTGCAAAAATCTATTAGTTATCGAAATGAAGTATTACGCGCATGCTCCTAGGGGGATAGATTGGTAGGAAAAGACCATCGCTCGTCCCTGACCGCCACTCATAAGGAAGACAATCAATAAATAATTCATGCTCCGACTTCATCACATAACGATTCACCATACGTGCATGCTACGGGAATCACAAACTTTAACACAAGTATTTCTACAATCCACAATTACTCACTAGCATGACTCTAATATCACCATCTTTATATCTCAAAACAATCATAAGGAATCAAACTTCTCATAGTATTCAATGCACTTTATATGAAAGTTTTTATTATATCCCTCTTGGATGCCCATCATATTAGGACTAAATTCATAACCAAAGCAAATTACCATGCAGTTTAAAGACTCTCGAAATCATATAAGTGAAGCATGAGAGTTCAACAATTTCTTCAAAATAAAACTACCGTCGTGCTCTAAAAAGATATAAGTGAAGTACTAGAGCAAATGACATACTACTCCAAAAGATATAAGTGAAGATCAAATGAGTAGTCGAATAATTATGTAACTATGTGAAGACTCTCTCTCATAAAAGAATTTCAGATCTTAAGTACTTTATTCAAACAGCAAGCAAAACAAAATAAAGTGACATTGCAAGGATAGCACATATCGTGTGAAGAAGCAAAAACTTAGGTTCAACCAATACTAACCGATAATTCTTGATGAAGAAAGGTGGGATGCCTACCGGGGCATCCCCAAGCTTAGATGCTTGAGACTTCTTGAAATATTATATTGGGGTGCCTTGGGCATCCCCAAGCTTGAGCTTTTGTGTCTCCTTAATTCTTTTTATATCACGGGTTCCCTAAATCTTAAAAACTTCATCCACACAAAACTCAACAAGAACTCGTGAGATAAGTTAGTATAAATCAAATGCAAAACCTTATCATTATCTACTGTAGCAAATCACTAAAATTATTATTTAACATTGCATACTAAATTCCTCTGCATATTTAATACTCCTATCCTCAAATAGAATCATTAAACAAGCAAACATATGCAAACATAACAGCAATCTATCAAAACAGGACAGTCTGTAAAGAGTGCAATTGTACTCATACTTACCTAACTCCAAAAATTCTGAAAACTGACCAAACTGTAGAAAATTTGTTGTTACTCATTGTGTAAAAATTTCAAGATTTTATTATGTTCTGATTTTCCATAAGAATTCATACAACAATAGAAAACTTTCTGTTTTCAAAACAGCAACATATAGACTTGCAAAATAAGCATGGTAAAGGATATACTTGACCTTTTTATTGAACTAAAAGATGCAAAACATTACTCTAAATAACAGCAAGAAAATACTAATAAAATAAAATGATGCTCCAAGCAAAACTCATATCATGTGACGAATAAAAATATAGCTCCTAGTGAGGTTACCGATAATGTTGAAGACGAAAGAGGGGATGCCTTCCGGGGCATCCCCAAGCTTAGTTGTTTGGATCTTCCTTGAATATTACCTTGGGGTGCCTTGGGCATCCCCAAGCTTAGGGTCTTGTCACTCCTTATTCTCCTCATATCGATATCTCACCCAAAACTTGAAAACTTCAATCACACAAAACTTAACAAAACCTTCGTGAGATCCGTTAGTATAATAAAACAAATCATTCACTTTGGTACTGTCAAAGCAAGATTCATAACTTTTCTCACATGATGACTACTATACCCTATCATTTCTACAATTTATATTAAGCAATATAAGCTATAGAAACTAGAAAACAAGCAAACTATGCATCGAAAACAGAATCTGTCAAAAACAGAACAGTCTGTGAAGATCTGAATTGAGCTCATACTTATGTTACTCCAAAACTCTGAAAAATTAGGACAACGTAGACAATTTGTATATAAATCCTCTGTAAAAAAATTCAGAGTTTTTACATGTTCCAGTGAATTTTAACAATTCTGTTTCTGGACGCAAAAGTTTCTGTTTTTGCACAGAATCAAGTCAACTATCATCCACACTATCCCAAAGGCTTTACTTGGCACTTTATTCAAACAAAGGCTATAAAACATGATTACTACAGTAGCTTAATCATGTGAACACACAAAAACAGTAGGGGTAAATATTGGGTTTTCTCCCAACAAGCGCTTTTCTTTAATGCCTTTTCAGCTAGGCATGATGATTTCAATGATGCTCACATAAAAGATAAGAATTGAAACACAAAGAGAGCATCATGAAGAATATGACTAGCACATTTAAGTCTAACCCACTTCCTATGCATAGGGATTTTGTGGGCAAATAACTTATGGGAACAAGAATCAACTAGCATAGGAAGGCAAAACAAGCATAACTTCAAGATTTTCAACACATAGAGAGGAATCTTGATATTATTGCAATATCTACAAGCATATGTTCCCCCCTCATAATAATTTTCAGTAGCATCATGAATGAATTCAATAACATAACCATCACATAAAGCACTCTTTTCACGATGCATAAGCATATAATTTTTATTACTCTCCACATAAGCAAATTTATTCTCATGAATAGTAGTGGGAGCAAACTCAACAACATAACTATCATGTGAGGCATAATCCAATTGAAAATTAACATCATGATGACAAGTTTCATGGTTATCAGTATTCTTTATAGCATATATGTCATCACAATAATCATCATAGATAGCAACTTTGTTCTCATAATCAATTGGAACCTCTTCCGAAATAGTGGATTCATCACTAAATAAAGTCATGACCTCTCCAAATCCACTTTCATAATTATAACAATAAGATTCAACACCCTCCAAAATAGTGGGATCATTACTTCCTAAAGTTGACACTCTTCCAAACCCACTTTCATCAATACAATCATCATAAATAGGAGGCATGCTATCATCATAATAAATTTGCACATCAAAACTTGGGGGATTAAAAATATCATCTTCATCAAACATAGCATCCCCAAGCTTGTGGCTTTGCATATCATTGGCATCATGGATATTCAAATAATTCATACTAACAACATTGCAATCATGCTCATCATTCAAAGATTTTATGCCAAACAATTTATAGACTTTTTCTTCTAACACTTGAGCACAATTTTCCTTTCCATCATTTTCACGAAAGACATTAAAAAGATGAAGCATATGAGGCAACCTCAATTCCATTTTTTTGGAGTTTTATTTTATAAACTAAACAAGTGATAAAACAAGAAACTAAAAGATTCGATTGCAAGATCTAAAGATATACCTTCAAGCACTAACCTCCCCGGCAACGGCGCCAGATAAGAGCTTGAAGTCTACTACGCAACATTCTTCTTGTAGACTCGTGTTGGGCCTCCAAGCGCAGAGTTTTATAGGAGAGTAGCAAATTTCCCTCAAGTGGATGACCTAAGGTTTATCAATCCGTGGGAGGCGTAGGATGAAGATGGTCTCTCTCAAACAACCCTGCAACCAAATAACAAAGAGTCTCTTGTGTCCCCAACACACTCAATACAATGGTAAATTGTATAGGTGTACTAGTTCGGCGAAGAGATGGTGATACAAGTGCAATATGGATGGTAGATATGGGTTTTTGTAATCTGAAAATATAAAAACAGCAAGGTAACTAGTAACAAAAGTGAGCGAAAACGGTATTGCAATGCTTGGAAACAAGGCCTAGGGTTCATACTTTCACTAGTGCAAGTTCTCTCAACAATGATAACATAATTAGATCATATAACAATCCCTCAACGTGCAACATAGAGTCAATCCAAAGTCACTAATAGCGGAGAACAAATGAAGAGATTATTGTAGGATACGAAACCACCTCAAAGTTATTCTTTCTGATAGATCTATTGGGCTATTCCTATAAGTGTCACAAACAGCCCTAGAGTTCGTACTAAAATAACACCTTAAGACACACATCAACCAAAACCCTAATGTCACCTAGATACTCCAATGTCACCACAAGTATCCGCGGGTTTGATTATACGATATGCATCACACAATCTCAGATTCATCTATTCAAACCAACACAAAGAACTTCAAAGAGTGCCCCAAAGTTTCTACCGGAGAGTCAAGACGAAAACGTGTGCCAACCCCTATGCATAAGTTCACAAGGTCACATAACCCACAAGTTGATCACCAAAACATACATCAAGTGGATCACGTGAATATCCCATTGTCACCACAGATAAACACATGCAAGACATACATCAAGTGTTCTCAAATCCTTAAAGACTCAATCCGATAAGATAACTTCAAAGGGAAAATTCAATTCATTACAAGAAGGTAGAGGGGGAGAAACATCATAAGATCTAACTATAATAGCAAAGCTCTCGGTACATCAAGATCGTGCTAAATCAAGAACACGAGAGAGAGAGAGAGAGATCAAACACATAGCTACTGGTACATACCCTCAGCCCCAATGGTGAACTACTCCCTCCTCATCATGGAGATCGCCGGGATGATGAAGATGGCCACCGGTGATGATTTCCCCCTCCGGCAGGGTGCCGGAACAGGGTCCCGATTAGTTTTTGGTGGCTACAGAGGCTTGCGGCGGTGGAACTCCCGATCTAGGTTTTGTTCTGGAGGTTTGGGGATATATAAGAGGTGTTGGAGTCGAGAACAAGTCAGGGGAGTCCACGAGGGGCCCACAAGGTCGGAGTGCGCGCCCTAGGGGGGTGGGACCGCCGTCCACCCTTGTGGTGGCCTCAGGACTCTTCTGGTGCATCTCCGGTACTCCGTGGGCTTCTTTTGGTCCAAAAACAATCATCGTAAATTTTCATCTCAATTAGACTCCGTTTGATATTCCTTTTCTGCGAAACTCAAAAACAAGGAAAAAACAGAAACTGGCACTGGGCTCTAGGTTAATAGGTTAGTCCCAAAAATAATATAAAATAGCATCTAAATGCATATAAAACATCCAAGATAGATAATATAATAGCATGGAACAATAAAAAATTATAGATACGTTGGAGACGTATCACTGGGTCCTAGCGACGTACAACATGAAGGCATGTAAAGAGGAAAACAGGCCTCACGAGGGAGCGGAAATTGCAGGAAACATAAGCTTGAAACATCATTACAAAACAATGTCTTCACGGCCCCACGGGGCCATGCCTACTCTATTACAGGATATGAGGGGAAGGAAGACCTAAGCCGATGAGCCGCTATCACCGATACCCTCGCTATATATCGCCAACGACGTCAACATCCTCGTCGCTGCCCTTGCTGACATGCGCGAACTGCTAGACAAAGTCCGCCACAAGGTCCCGCACCTCCTTCTCGAGGCCGTTGTAAAGCTTCGCAGGGATAGGGTTCATCACCTTGTCAAAGTCGATGTTGGCGTCACCGTGGAAGAGGTTGCTGAAGAGCCACGTCGTCACCTGGCTAAGGAAGTCGCGGCACTCGTCCTCGATGGTGGCGTCCATGCTTGTTACCCCCTCCTCCATCTTACCCATGAGCTTGGTGAAGAAGTAAAGGTAGCTGGCATCGTTGTCATCCAGGGGCTTCGCGGTCTTCTAGTCGGTGAAGTGTGCGACAGCAGCGCGCGTGCTGCGAGAGGGCGCGGATTATCTTGTTGTGCTCGTGTTGCTGCCCTAGCCTCCGCATGTGGTCATCCCTGACCCTCTCAATGACCTCAGAGACGCCGCTCACCTGCATCCGGAGGGAGGCCAGCTCCCCCTCCATGTCTTCCTTCACTGCCAGTGCCTGCTGACGCGCGGCCTCTGCATCCTTTAGCTCCTTCACGAGGCGAGAGTTCTCGGCCTTGAGCTTGCTCTGCTTCTGTGTGAAGTAGTCCTGCTGGAACTTTAGCTTCTTGCAGTGGTCCTTGACAAGCGCCTCACACTTTGTCTTGGACTTGGCGTCGGCGTCGGCCTTGTACTTCCTCTCTCGCTCCTCCAGCTGGGCATTGGCCTTGGCCATGCGGGCATCATAGGAGGTTTGGGAGGCCACCACCTCGCAGTCCAGCATCGCCAGGACCTAGCGGGCTCTGCTTCCTACTCGAACGTTGTCCCCATGAGCTCTCGCTCCTAGATCCCGGCATCTGCTTCTTGGGTGGCGACTGCCTCCCCACGCTTGGTGAGCTCCTCCTCGCAGGAGGCGAGTTGGCTTTCACGGGTCTCCGTGCCCTCCTCCTGTGTCTAGAGCCTTTGCTCCCGGAGGGTAGCCTGCTCCATGAGGATATTCTCGCGGGCCTCCACCTCTTCACGCTGCTAGTCGGCATCCGTGGCGTCCTTAAGGGCTCTCTCGAAGAGCTCCTTGGCACCCTTGGCAATCTTGTCATGCCGCTCCTGCGTGGCCTCATTCTGCCGGCAGTCGAGCGTGATCTCCATGTTGAGCTCGCACCACCCTTCCGCGAGGCGCTAGTGCTCCTCCATGATGCGTGCCTCCTTCGCGCGGAGGTCTTCCTCCAGCGCATCGATGGCGTCCCTGGTGCTACTGATGGCCCCGCGCTTGAGCATGGCGTTGTCGCTCACCAGCGCTCACGCCCAACCGGGTTGCGCCTGCGCGCGGCCCTCCAGCGTCACATCGTGCAAAGGCCCGGGGTTGGGCCCCCTCTCAAGCTCCGCACCTTCATCATGGGCGGGAGATGCGCCCTCCGATAAGCGTGGGGGCTCTTCGCAACCTCCTCTTTGCCGGCGGCGTCGGCGCGTGCTCCAGGCTCACCACAGCTGCATCAGGGGTTTGGCGCGGGCGAGCGTTGAGGTTTGGTTGTGGCCCCCTGGTCAATGTTGGCCTCTCGGTAGGCGTGGAGCATAATGGAGAGGTTGGCTCTTCGTCCCCCTGCTTCGCCATCTCGCCTCCCGCGTTGGGTGCCTCGGGAGGCACCATCTCGCCGGTGGAGACCCCCTTCTTCTTTTTCTTCTTCTCGGGCTCCCTGCGTGGGGCGTGGACTCAACCCGAGCCTCGTGAGGCAAGAAACAGGAATCAAGCAACAAGTGGAAAGCATGAAGACTTACTCATCAGTAGGAGCCCAGCGTCTCTTCTTCAGCTTCTAGCGGCGGCGGCCGCCGCCCTCCCGAGGCCCGCTCGAGCTCCCTCCGGAGGGCTCGGCCTAAGGCCTGCTGGCGTCTTTCGACTGCTGACTCGATGTGGTTCCCCTCCGCGTGAGGCTCGCTGGCCTCCGCGTCGGTGCCTCCTCCACCCCCCGCGCTCGCGGGCTGGGCGGGCACGATCATGAATTGGACGCCATCGTCATCGCCGTCACTGGCATCCATTAGCAACTTGCGGCGCGCTGGCAGGGGCATCCCTTCATCCCTCTCCTCACCATGGGTCACAGAGGCCCCAGACTCATCGCGGCCTCCTGAGCCGGTCATCACCACGAGGGGGTTCTCGCGAGGCCTCGCGTGGCCTGTCGGGACCAGTTCTAACAGCCCCAGACCGACGCTCCATATGCCTTGCATTTATTTTCGTTATCGCCGTGTGTTTTATTTGTTTGTTGCATTCATCATCGTATCATTCGCATTACATTGGCACTCCATTGTCGTCATATTTTAAAACTTGCATCTGTTTGTAGTCGCCGGTTCTCTACGTCCCTTCCGTTGACCGTTCTGAGTCCAACCACACACTTGCACGCGCCCACGGCATCGTTAAGTTATTTTTCTAAGTGGGAATAAAATGTTCTCGGAATGGGTTGAAGTTTGATGCGCGGTATTGTTATATTGTTGATGGACCACCTGCCAATTTTCATGCATTCGGAGGTCGTTTGATGCCCCAACCGTTAAACTATAGTGACACTATAGCCGGTTCATTTCGCAGACGTTTTTGGTATTAAGATTGTTGTCGGGTCATCCAATTCCCTCTCATGTCTAACCCAAACCTCTCTACACAGCCCACTAAGGCCTACGAACCCCTCTCTATCGAGGACCATCCGATCTAGATCGAAGGGTCTAAAATCAGCCCCCCAAACTCCCTCATGCTGTATATGGACACCCTACTGCATTTTCGGAAACCCTAACCCCAAGCCCTTCTTCCACACTACCCCGCCGCCACTTGGCGCGCAGCCACTGGCCGCGCCGCCACCTTAGCCGCCACCCACGTGCCCCTGTCTCTCACCCCGTGCAAGGCCCGCATAACCCAGATCGGGGCCCTGAAAGCCCATCTGAGCCCGAACTGCTCCGCCACCTGCAACCTCACAACGCCTCCCTGCTTGCGCCTGTGCGCTCCTCCCAATCCACTGCGCCGCTCGTCCCTGTCGCTTCGGCCGGAGCTGGCCGGAGTCCAGCACCGCCCCGCGCCTCTCCTTCTTCGCTGGTTTCCTCTCTCTCACACAACTTCTCTCTCCCTCTGTTTCTCTGTAGGAGCTCGCCGTGCCCGCCGTATGGAGCTCCACCGTGCCATTCAGCTCTTCCACCGGCGGATCCAAGTCCCGCGCTGCCCCAACCTTACGGATCCACGCCAAGTCCCTCGCCCCATGCAAGTTCCTGTTGCCAGCACTACTTCTGCATCGTGCATGTGCATTGACCCAGGAGAGCTCCTATGTGACGCATTCTGTGTCAACTAGGTGCGGCTTCGCACAGAGCAGCTGATTGGTGGGCTTTGTGGGCCGCGAGGCGCGCGTTTCCCTGAGTTTGAACTGTTTCGTTGTTCCTGCTTCGCGAAGCTGTTCCACTGTTTCGCTGTTCCTGCTGTTTTCCTTGTATAAACTAAACAATGGTAGAACTATTTCTACTGTTTCCCAAAGAAATCGGTTGTAGGTTCCAATTTCTCAGCCCAGGTGCTGTTCCTATTGATTCAACTAGATTTTAATTATAAAAAACATGAAATTTCATTTTACATTTGTTACAAAGTGGTACTTCTAAAACTGTCATAAAAGTGGTAAGCTTACAGCTTGATGAAATTGAGTGATGATAGTATCACCAAGGCGTCATGAAAGACAAAAAAAATGTACATGTCTTACTGCTCGTTTACAAAACTGTTTCAGCTGTTTTCGGACATTGTTTATAGCTGAAGGTCTTGCAAGAAACTATCACTAGACCAGCAAGAGAAAAAAAGATAGCTCTATCGTTAAGGAAACATTTTTCCCATGGAAGTATTCCTTTGAGTTGAATGTTGCAGTGCAACTTCCCTTGAAGGTGACAGTATTAATCAGACCCTTGAGAATAGAAAGAAGAAATATGTTAATTGGAAATACAGGTGCAGAACATTTCATCATTGGGATTCTTCTGGGTGAACCCTATTACACTAACTAATAGGAATAATGAGACCCTTGAGAATAGAAAGAAGAAACATGTTAATTGGGAATACAGGTGCAAAACATTTGATCAATGGGTTTCTTTGGGTGAACCCTGTTACACTAACTAACAGGAACTGCTGATTTCAGAAGTTACCTAAGGTGACTACATATGCAGAACGAGTAAAGATTGGCCTTCAAAGCTTCACTTGAATATGCGGAAACCCTGTTGAAACATATATGGGATTAGAAGAAATTAATTTGACTGTTCGGTATGAAAGAACAGGCTCTAAGAAAATAACATGTCTCTTCTGTCCTTGGGAGACAAATAAATAGAGAACTTACATGTCTTTGCAGGAAAGAAGTTACTAACGGCAGCTGAATTTCATTGTCCTTGCAAGTTACAATCTCAAAAAGGAATTTTTGAAGTAGAGATTGTAAATCATCCTACAGTATTTTAGAAAAAGTGCAGTTTAATTCCTAATATGTTCCAATTAATGACCAAAAAGGAAAAATATGTCTACTGCTTACATTAGAGAACCCCTCCAATCCGAGACCTTTGTACTTGCTAACATACTGAAGAAGGAAAATTCCTGAGTCATACCTGTGACAAAATAATAATAGCACAATCAGTTCCATACTCAAGATGGAAATTATTGTGAATTTAAAATACTTTTAATCTATTTTTTAGGAGAAAGAACCAAAAAGTTGCTGGTGGCTGGTACAAATCTTGTAAAAGGGGAGAGTTCCATGGAAAACCCACCTGAAATTGACCTTGGGAGCTGGTACAAATCTTGAGTCAAAATTTCTTATGTTGAAAGAACTGGTATTTCCGTATGTAGCAGCAGACAAAACCTTGAAGTAGTAGATAACTGCACTAATTGTTGGTAGCAATGCATCGCCACTGTAGTATGGGTTCATGATATCAAAAATTTTGGCTCTGAAGTTAGCAATGATTAAAATCCATTGTTTTTCCTTGAATACGGGCATTTTTACCTAGGGAATTGTGGAGAGGAACAATCTATTAGTCTAACCTCTTTCAAGAAGAAAAATCTATAAGAGCAGTTTGTACAAAAGAACTTATCTTACCAAGGAAGCATTCAATAAACTGAAGCCAACATTACTTTCCTGTAAGATTAGTTTGTTTGCAGGATCTGAATGATTTAGCATTGGGTTTATTAGCTTCTCCTGCATGTTTGTTTCCCAGAAAATGATTGATAGTTAAGAAAAGGAAATGTCGATGATGTGAAAATGAAAACCGAGGAAAACAATTCAAAATATAGGCTGACCATGTCGTCCATGCTAACTATGTGCTCTACTATTTCGCTGTTTGGTAGGCGGCCTTTTCTTCCTCGGTTCAGCTGGTCTTTGTTCTTTAGTTTTGAAAAACAGCCAACAACCCAAGGGTTTATCCAACCACCAAGCTTGAATGATAGAGTTATAGTTTTCTGATCCACCCAAACTCCTTCAATCTCAAATATCCTTTGGCTGTTCATGGCAGACGAACATCAGGAAGAAAAGTACAAATAAATCATGAGAAAATAGCATGGATAGCATATAAAAACTGTTTATGTTCGAATCATGTAGAACATATCACATAAAAATTCATATGCTTTTTATACAAACCTGTAAGTTAATTTGGGAAGAAGTCCAACCAATGTTTGGTAGAAATCATTCTCTATTCTGTCTGAAAAGATGACCTGCTTACCAGCCTTTTTGGGTTCTTGAATTACTAGTGTCGCAGATTTGAAAGAATTGTTCACACGTTGTTGCCAAGTTGAAGTTTCTGGTTTTGAAAACTTACTGGAATGTGCTTCATGTTGTTCGAGTTCTTGAACTAGCAAAGGATCTTCAATAGGTGTGGCAATATTGTTTGGGTAGAGTTTGGGTGATAGGAAATCCATTATCCTTATTGGGCTCTCAGTTCCAGGAACATTGGGGTTGTCATGACTATTGCAATGCATGCTATACTGATTTGCTGGGAGGCTAAACTGAATAGAGGAACGAGATGCAAATGGAACATTCTGAACTATCTCAATTGAATTGGTAATTACATCAAACGAAGGAGAATCTGCACCTTTATATTGAGTGCCTGTACCAGCCTCTCCATTTGAATTGCCATGCATTGTATTGTTAAAAGTATTGTGAGCTGCAAGTAAATTTTCATCAAGCAACCAGCCATTATCCAGTTCAGCATCAATGAAATCTGGTTGAAAATAAAAGTGAAGAGAACATTAAGAATAAGAAATCTTAACAACTCAGTTCATCTACATGTCTGAAAAAATTACTTTGGATAAAATGAAGTTTGTAAGAGAAATGACCTTCCAAATGCTCTCCTGGTGATAAGAATCTGAACAGTGGTAAGCAAAATTTTGTTTCTTCTACTCTTTGGTTTGGGGCTTTTGATTCAGACAAGTATCCTGTAGAAAAAAAATTGTGATTATTTATTTCATGATCTATTTGGGTACAGAGAAAAAAAGATGCTCAGAAGAGCTATGAAAGAAAAACTTACGATGCAATAGTGATGAAACATCAGTGGGAGGTGCTGTTTTTCGACTTGATGTCTTCACAAATAGTTCCAGACAAGCAAGCTCTTCGAAAGATGGTAGATTACCATTAAAAGATAGAGAGAAATTAGAGCTTGTTATGTTCACAGAGTGAGTGAAATCATTGACCAATTCCTGAAGAATTTCATTGATGGTGACTTGTTTATCTTCATCAATGATTGTTGGGACATTTAGCATTGGAAAATTTGGAGATGATTCTATAGCCAACAATTGTTTAGTCCTAGGAACTTTGAATGTGTTCTCCAAAATTGCTGATTTAAATTGGAGGTTTGGGCTGTTGGAAGATGTCCAGGTCTTGAGGAATGAAGAATGCATATCATCTACATAGGTCTTCAGAGTAGGTGCTGAGTTCCGAATGATATTCATGTAGAATTTTTTAGCTTGCATTTGAAGAATTATCTTGTCCTGTTAAAATGAGAGAGTATGTCTTGTTAAACAAACTTCAAAAAATGAGAATGTCAGTTTGTTGTTGCTCCAAAAAAGATGAAAAGAAGCAAGAGAACTTACTTGTGTCAGACTAATAACTGTGAATTTGGATTCAATATACTCTGATATCTCTTCAGGGAGTTCAATGAAAACTGAATCAGTGAATGGAGTAGAGGAGATGTGCTTTATCTGTTGGGTAAGAAGAGGATGTTTAATATTTATATAATGTTCCACTGCACTTTGAAGTAGTACCAGAACTATAAAATGAAAATTGAAGATAGGGAATATAACTATGTAATGTGCAAGAGTAATATCTATGAAGAACAAGGCCATACCGGTAGTCTGCCATATTCGTTACTTTCGCCATGGAGCGCATCGAGTGCCATGTATGAATTTAGCATGTTTGCCGACCATAGTGGTAGTCTTGGTTCAATGCTTGGCAACTTGAACTCACTTATTATGAGGAACTCGAATCTGACATTGAAAACAAAATCCAGGCAGATTTAGTAAAAATGAAAAGTGTGAACTAGAGACAAAAAAAATTGAATGGTACATAGAAAAAGAAAAATTAAAGAAATTTTGTCGTGGGAAATATGCTTACCACCATAAGTAATTTGCTTCCTCCAGGAATGAACTTTTTGGTGCTTATGTTGTTTAGTTTTGCTTTCTTTATTGAATAAACCATGTAGCTCAAACATAGCAAACACCAATCATATTGTGAAATACTGTCTATGCCAACTATTGCATTGTAGACAAACTTGGTAACAACTCCACTTGAATTAGGGGCAACAAACAGTGATAGCAGTATGAGAATGAAGATTCGGCAGTATTTATCTTCAGGAAGTTCATCATTGATAATTGAGAAAAGGTACTCAATAGTGGGTGCAATTGTTCCTAACTCGTGCTTGATGAATTCATAGGTTGCTTCTGATGGTTTTGTGATGACAGGAACTACACCAATTGGTATGCCAAAAATCTTGTGAACAATTGTAGTTGTAATTGGGAATTTGAATCCATTTGGCATTTCAATGGATCAAGAAGTAGTGTTGAAATGGTTTGCAAGCCAGAAGTAAATGGAGTCAATATTGGACATGCTGGTTATTTGTAGGAATGATTGAAAACCCATTCTAGCTACACATTGTTTGTGTCTGTCAGTCATTTCAGATGCAAGCTTGAGAAATGATTCAACATGCTGAAATTGATTGCACTGCATGAAAAAAAATAAAGGAAGAAATGAAAATATTAGAGGATTTTTTTTTCATTTGAGAAAGGACCGGTATAGAGCATATTTCAATTACCTTGGATCTTTTCCCTGCATGTACAATCTCTTGTGCTTCTCTTTTCTTTTTACATCCTTGTTCCATCTACTGTGAATACAATATTATTAATTGTTGTAATGAAATTAAGTGAAAGTAAGTCAAAGTACGAGAACATGGCAGTTGGTTCGCTATGGAATGAACACTATCAGTATTGATGCACAAATTCCTTATCTGCATTCATTGTAAGCACTGTGTTGAACTACTAACAAACAGGAGCTCATCAAAACTTGTAATAAGCACTGTGTTGCAGGACTAGTATTAGTGAAATTATCTTCTAATAAGCACTTGTTATAGTACTTCCAGGAATTAGTGAAAATCAGCAGGAAAAACATCTTAATTGCCATGAACACAGCCGCGGAGTAGAATCGGCATGAACAAACATAGACATTGAGTAATGGCTCCTACAAAGTCTACTGCCCAACCAAGACAACAGTATTTCCATAGGCTACTATTCCTGACATGTTCAAATTTCACTACATGGCTGCTGAAAAACTCATGAAATGCCTAGTCTAATGACACTTCAATTTCACTATATTACAAAAAATCTTATGAAGCAATTTGATAACAAAATATAGATGCAACTTGTACGTGGAATTGAACACAAATATATTTGTGATGAAAATTGTTCCATGCCCTAGTACAGAAACTCAATGAGTCACTTGAGAATTCATTGGTTCTACAACAGGAAAACTGATTGCCACCCAAAAGAACTAGATAATCAGATTAGCCCATGGAGTAGCTGTGAACTAAACAAACCCTAGTCCATCAGAACACATGTCGCAGTCAGTCCCAGCTAAAAAAGACACCAATAACAACCTATCTAAGTTCCAATCCTTGGAAGAAGATCTGAATCACAATGATACTTCCACAAGATAAAAAAAGAAAAATATACACAGATGAAGACGTTAGAGGCGAGTAGAACCTAGGCAGGTCGGAAGGGAGAAGGGATGGAACCTTTTGTTTGGAGCCGATTCAGCGTAACGGAAAAATTCCAGTGAAGAGCACTTCAGATCTTAGGAGGGCCGGCGACGAGCGGAGGGAGGAGAGAATAGAGAAGCAAAATGGGGAAAAGTGTTCTAAGTGGATGGCCCCACTTGTCTGTTGATGAACAGAAAATAGATGAGGAAAAAAAGGCTCGGACGAGATAAGACCTGGGGGGTACGTGGCTCGATCTGTTCCACCAATCCACGAGACAGGCGGAGGCAGTGTAGCGGCAGCGCCGCCAGGGCACCTCCATCTTGTTTCCACCGGCGGCGGTGCTCGAGCGCATAGGTAGTAGAATACCTCGCCCTCTCTTCTTGATCTTCTTTCTTTCCTTTCCTTAATTCTGTTGTACATTGAAGAAAGTTTGGTTGGGGGAAAAGGTGGAAGAAGTGGAAGAAAATTTAGTTGTAGTTCTAGGAGAGTAACAGGTAGAATTGGCCAGTTAGTTGCTGTTGATCTGGCGAACAAGTACCTAGTTTAAGGATTACCTAGTATTGGCCAGTCGTTGAACCTTGAGGATTACCTAGTTTAATGTTGTGAAGAATTTCATGTGGCATGAGTTGCACTTGATGTTACAATTAGAGATAGATCCAGCTTTGGAGTTGCTATGTACGTTGGATGAACTTCATGTTTGTGTCGTCGGTTACTTGGGAACATCAAGTTCAGTCTTGCTCTTTTCTGTACATTGGAGATTTATGAAGAAAGCAAGTAGTAATTGGGAACCAAGAGCATCCATTATACTATATAGCCTGGTAACTCAGACAACTTCATACCATCTTATACCATCCATCCGTACACCACTATAGTGTTTCCGGTTCACGTTTCTCTGTGCTTGTACTCCCATCCATTTCATTTTACTTTGCATATTCTCAAGTTTGACAAAGTTCATAGAAAAAAGGTAATAAGCAGTACATGGTGTCTTGTTTGTTAAAAAAAAGTAACTGAAGATTCTGAATTATGGTTGCAGCCTATGGTACATCCAGATGGAAGGGGAAAGCAGTTTTGTGCAATTTGCTAACAAGCAAGTAATCAGTAAGAAGAAAGAGATTACTAAGAAGGTTAGCCTCAACATTTCTTGTTTATAAAAAAAGAAGTTGAGTGTGTTCATTTAAAAAGTTAGTGATTACAACACCAGGAAAAGACTCAAAAAAAGCAAAAATATGTGTTGTTTTTTTCTGGATGCAGAAACAAAGTGAGAAAAGAACTGCATCCAATGGAAAAGAAGTGAAGAAGAGAAGGAACAACAATGAAAACAAGCTGCTTGAACCTACAGTGGTCAAATGTGTTGCAGAACCTACAAGTGTTGTGAGTCACTGTCCTTGATTCAATCATCGCTTCACGCAGGATTTCAGTTAGGATGAAAAAATCATTTAAATTTCTTTCACTTTTCTCTTAGGGTTGTCATTTGATGGAAGAATTTGATCAATTTGTTCAATATCAAAGTTAGAGGAAAGAAACTGAGGTTGGTTCTTTGACATCTCTGATTTCAAATGCATTTCTTCTTAGGGAGTGATATGAACTAGCAAACTTTAACATACACAAAAATGGTGTCCAGGAACTGATTGAGTGTCAAGAAGATGAAATGGGGTTCAATTTATTTGGTGGCATTGTCAAAGAAGTAGAAGAAGCTGCACCAAACATCATCAGCGAAGATTTGGGGATGTCAAATAACAATGAACAGACTGTAAGTACATACAAAGTGGGTAGTGCAATTATAATTCTAGCATATGTTTTTCTCAATCAAAAAATGTGAAAAGATCTTGAATGCAGTTGTAGTGTTTGACAGAAAGTATATCTTCATTGTTTCTGGCAGTCAATGGACAGAAATGATGAGAACAACTACAATGTTACTGAATCATCTTCAGCAGTAGTGCTAAGTTTGAGCAGGCAGGTCAGTGTGATAAAAAAAGGCAAAACCTGCAAGTGATTGTGTTGGAAAATAAAGTAGATTAAGAAATGATATGACTATTAAAACGTAAATAAATCTTTACAGGACAGTGTTGGTGAGAACATGTTCAGTGAACCTTTGACAACAACAAAGGAAGTGGAAAATATTTGCCGTGAGGTAAGATTCTGCATTTCTAGAAAAAAAGAATAAAAATAGACTTTTGAGATATTAACTTTGTTTTCTAAAGATTCTTATTCTGATGTCGAATAGTTGTGTTCCTTCCCTTTGCAGGTACATTCTTTGGCTCAGAATTCTGAATGTGATTATGAAGAAAATTCTGAGAGCGGAGATTCTGATGAAGATACAGTAGCTTGTGCTGGGAATAAAGAGTATGTGTTCCCTACACCAGAAGAAGCATACAATGGTAGTACGCCAGAAGTTGGTAAAGTGTTCTCAACACTGGATGATGCTTCCCAGTTTGTAAATGTTTATGCTCAGTTGAATGGTTTCGCAATGATAAAAGGAAGGAGTTATAAGAATAGGAAGTTGTATTTTCAGTGCAACAAAAGTAGGAAAAGACCAAGTGTCAACACTGGTTTGAGGAAAAGGAAAAGAAACATTATTGAAGGGACAAATTGTCCAATGAATATAACAGTCAAGTTGGTGGATGACAAGTGGCATATTGCATCAATGTGTCTTGAGCATAACCATGATCTAGTAAGGTCTCTATCACTTACCAAAAATTTCTTAAGCCACAGAAACATGAATGAGGCAGAAATCATGTTGTCAAAATTGCTTCAAGAACACAGAGTGAAACCCAGAAGAATCATGAGCATATTCAGAAGGCTCTATGGTGGGAAGTTGGGAAACATTACCTTTGATGTGAAGAAACTGGATAATTTGAAACAGGGAGAACGGGTGCGTAAAAAGGAGAACACAGATATTGAATGGACATTGCAGTACATTGAGAAGCTACAAATTGATACTCTTGGTTTCTACTACAGGATGCAAAGAGATACAGACAACACGGTTCTCAGCTTGTTCTGGACAGATGCTCGTTCCCAATTGAACTACCGGTTGTTTGGTGAGATCATTTCATTTGACACCACTTATAGCACAAACAAGTATAACTTGCCTTTTGCACCTATAGTGGGAATTAATGGCCATGGAAGAACAATTGTGTTTGGTTGGGCGCTATTGCAAGATGAGACTTCAGATACTTTTGTGTGGCTGCTTGAAACTTTCATGGAGGTCATGAAGTGCAAAAAACCAGGAATAATCTTGACAGACCAAGATGCAGGGATGAAAGCTGCTATTCCTCAAGTATTTCCAGATGCGTTACATAGGTTCTCACTTTGCCATATATTTAAAAATGTGCGGGAAAACATGAGTGCTTTCATGGCTACGAGGGAAAAATGGAAAAGATATAATGAAGTGTTTATTGCAATCCATTACTGTTGAGGAATTTGAAGAAAGATGGGAGAAGTTTGTTCTGAAGTATAAGTGTGTTGAACATGCTCACATCAAAAGGATGTGGGAGAACCGGACCTTCTTTGTTCCATCTTATTTTTGAGGGATGTTTTGCCCTTTCATCAGGTCAACCAGACGTAGTGAAAGCTTCAACTCAAATTTCAAAGACTACGTCAAGAGAAATATATTATAGAGGCATTCATGAAACAGTACGTGCTATTCCAAGAGAATGTTATTCACATAGAAAACCAGGACAGATTCTTGTCGAATGAGAAGACTCCTGTCTTTTGGAGTCATCAGGCCGTTGAATGGCATGCAGCAGCAATATATACCAAAGGAATCTACTTGAAGTTTTTGACAGAATTAGTGAATGCAACATCTTTTAAAGTTGTAGAAATTGAGAAGGATAAAGTGTATGATTTGAAAAAACACATTAGGTATGAGAAACCAGAATTCACAAGAGAAATGTTCAGAGCCCATGTGGACCTTACTACTAGTTCATTCAAATGTTTCTGTGGGAAGTTTGAGCGTGATAGTATTGTTTGTTGCCATATCCTTAGACTTTTTACGCAGTTTGACATTACCCATATTCCAGATAAGCTGATTGTGGAGAGATGGACTATTTCCTTCCGAGAAAAAGAATTGGATAAGTGCAAGAAAGAAATGGTGCTGCTTACAGGTGAAGATCAGTCACACAATGCAGTCAGATATGCTATTCTGATGAGTAAAGTTGGTGAAGCTTGCTCAGACATCAGCAAAGATTCTGAACTTAGAAAATAACTTTTGGATGCTATTGCTCAAATTCATTCGAAGTACTTGCAAGGAAAGAAATAGCAACAGGAAGTGCAGTCTGAAAATTCGTTGAAAGATCCTCCTATACGGCCATCCAAGTCTGTGAACAAAGGAGAAAGATTGAAGCCACAATCTGAAAAGAAATCTAGGAAGAAAGCAGCTCCAAAAAATAAGACTGGTTGATGCTTTTCATTGTTCGCAGCAAGGAAGAAGATAATTTCTGTTTGTAGCAAGGACCCTCGATGAAGAACTTTTTGCACTGTTAGCTGAGAAAGTTTAGATGGATTTTAATTATTGTGTCGATAATTTTTTTTGATAAGTTACAATTGTTATAGCTATAGTTGAGCTTGAACTATTTAATTTATTTTGTGGTAATAAGAAAATTAAAAAAACAAATATGTTTGGTTGATATGTTGTTACATATGCTAGCTCCATAGAGGCATGCCTTGCTAGGTAGATTTGAGACAGAGGAAGTGCTCGATGTGCGCATGTAAGAATAACTCGGTCTACGAACATTTCTATCAATTAATGTAGTAAACAAGAAATGCTTTTTTTGTTCCCCCAAGTATTATTCTTATAAAAAAGATAATTGAATAATGTTCCTTTGGGGCAACAAAATTTCCTTGGAGAAAAAATGTTTACTACATTCTGAATATAATAATGTTCCTTGAATAATGTTGCCTCAATAATGTTCTAAAAAATTGCTAAATGTTTTTCAAAATAAATAATGTTCTCTGAAGTTTAAAAATGTTCTTCGAGTCAAAAAATATTTCCTCAGCATCAACAATTATTTGGGGAACATTATTTGGAGAATATTATTAAAGAAACATTATTTAGGGAACATTATTGGGGGAACAAAAAAAATTGAACATTATTTGGGGAACATTATTAAAGGAACATTAATCAGGGAACATTATAGGGGAACAAAAGAAATTGAACATTTATTTGGGGAACATTATTAAAGGGACATTCTTGAATGAACATTATTGGGGGAACAAGTATTATTCTATAAAAAAATTATAATTGAATAATGTTCCTTTGGGTCAACAAAATTTCCATGGAGAAAAATGTTTACTACATTCTGAATATAATAATGTTCCATGAATAATGTTCCCTTCAATAATGTTCTAAAAAATCAAAAAATGTTTTTCAAATAAATAATGTTCTCTAAGTTTAAAAATGTTCTTCCAGTCAATAATATTTCCTCGGCATCAACAATTATTTGGGGAACATTATTTGGAAACATTATTAAATAAACATTATTGGGGGAACAAAAAATTGAACTATTTGGGGAACATTATTAAAGGAACATTAATTAGGGAACTTATAGGGGAACAAAGAATTGAACATTTATTTGGGGAACATTATTAAGGGACATTCTTGAATGAACATTATTGGGGGAACAAGTACTATTCTGTAAAAATGATAATTAATAATGTTCCTTTGGGTCAACAAAATTTCCTTGGAGAAAAATGTTTACTACATTTTGAATAAAATAATGTTCCTTGAATAATGTTCCCTCAATAATGTTCTAAAAAATTCAAAAAATGTTTTTCAAAATAAATAATGTTCTCTGAAGTTTAAAAATGTTCTTCCAGTCAAATAATATTTCCTCGGCATCAACAATTATTTGGGGAACATTATTTGGAGAACATTATTAAAGAAAAATTATTTAGGGAACATTATTGGGGGAATAAAAATTTGAACATTATTTGGGGAACATTATTAAAGGAACATTAATCAGGGAACATTATAGGGAACAAAAAAATTGAATATTTTTTGGGGAACATTATTAAAGGGACATTCTTGAATGAACATTATTGGGGAACAAGTATTATTTTGTAAAAAAATGATAATTGAATAATGTTCCTTTGGGTCAACAAAATTTCCATGGAGAAAAATGTTTACTACATTCTGAATATAATAATGTTCCTTGAATAATGTTCCCTCAATAATGTTGTAAAAAAAATCAAAAAATGTTTTTCAAAAGAAATAATGTTCTCTGAAGTTTAAAAATGTTCTTCGAATGAAATAATATTTCCTCGGCATCAACAATTATTTGGGGAACATTATTAAAGAAACATTATTGAGGGAACATTATTGGGGGAACAAAAAAATTGAACATTATTTGGGGAACATTATTAAAGGAACATTAATCAGGGAACATTATAGGGAACAAAAGAAATTGAACATTTATTTGGGAACATTATTAAAGGGACATTCTTGAATGAACATTTTTGGGGGAACAAGTATTATTCTATAAAAAGTTATATTTGAATAATGTTCCTTTGGGTCAACAAAATTTCCTTGGAGAAAAATGTTTACTAGATTCTGAATATAAAATGTTCCTTGAATAATGTTCCCTCAATAATGTTCTAAAAAAATCAAAAAATGTTTTTCAAAATAAATAATATTCTCTAAAGTTTAAAAATGTTCTTCCACTCAAATAATATTTCCTCGGCATCAACAATTATTTGGGGAACATTATTTGGAGAACATTATTAAAGAAACGTTATTGGGGGAACAAAAAATTGAACATTATTTGGGGAACATTATTAAAGGAACATTAATTAGCGAACATTATAGGGGAACAAAAGAAATTGAACATTTATTTGGGGAACATTATTAAAGGGACATTCTTGAATGAACATTATTGGGGGAACAAGTACTATTCTGTTAAAAAATGATAATTGAATAATTTTCCTTTGGGTCAACAAAATTTCCTTGGAGAAAAATGTTTACTACATTCTGAATATAATAATGTTCCTTGAATAATGTTCGCTCAATAATGTTCTAAAAAATCAAAAAATGTTTTTCAAAATAAATAATGTTCTCTAAAGTTTAAAAATGTTCTTGCGGTCAAATAATATTTCCTCGGCATCAACAATTGTTTGGGGAACATTATTTGGAGAACATTATTTAAAAAACACTTATTGGGGAACAAAAAATTGAACATTATTTGAGGAACATTATTAAAGGAACATTAATTAGGGAACATTTTAGGGGAATAAAGAAATTGAATATTTATTTGGGGAACATTATTAAAGGGACATTCTTGAATGAACATTATTGGGGGAACAAGTACTATTCTGTAAAAAATGATAATTGATAATGTTCCTTTGGGTCAACAAATTTCCTTGGAGAAAAATGTTTACTACATTCAAATATAATAATGTTCCTTGAATAATGTTCCCTTAATAATGTTCTAAAAAAATCAAAAATGTTTTTCAATAAATAAGTTCTCTAAGTTTTAAAAATGTTCTTCTAGTCAATAATATTTCCTCAGCATCAACAATTATTTGGGGAACATTATTTGGAGAACTTATTAAAGAAACATTATTGGGGGAACAAAAAACTAGAACATATTTGTGGAACATTATTAAAGGAACATTAATCAGGGTACATTATAGGGGAACAAAAGAAATTGAACATTTATTTGGGGAACATTATTAAAGGGACATTCTTGAATGAACATTTTTAGGGGAACAAGTATTATTTTGTAAAAAAAATTATAATTGAATAATGTTCCTTTGGATCAACAAAATTTCCTTGGAGAAAAATGTTTACTACATTCTGAATATAATAATGTTCCTTGAATAATGTTCTAAAAAAATCAAAAAATGTTCCCTAAATAGTTTTGTCTAAAATAATGATAAACTAAAAAATGTTCTTTAAAAAAATGTTCCTCGGCATCAACAATTAATGATACTTGAAAAATTGTTCCGTAAAAAATGTTCACTAGGAATAGGGAAGATGAATGGCAAGATTGGCCTCATGTTAGACATATGTCCATTTGTATGCTTCGCTCGAGTCCATGATTTCCATTTGTTAGATAGGAACAAATTCGACCAAACAAACTATAGTCAGAACCCGTGTGTGCGCTTTTATGAGAACATAAACATCATGTGGGTCCAAAAACAGATTTCCCAATAAATAACCCGAGCAAGTGCATAATGACGTTATGAGATCCCCTCGTTTCCAAAGAATTCTTCTATTACAAACAGACTGAAGTTTTCATGAGAGTCATGCTGTTCATATATATTCCCCAAAAAAAGGAAAGTATGGCTAAGCACTGTTAAAAAAATCTTCCACAAAAAAATGAGAAAAAGGCTACTTAAATGTATATTAAAGAAATGTTTTCATAAAATGTTAAAATGTTATTTGGGAAAATTAATGTTCCGTTGAGTCGAAAGTTTGTTCAGTGTTCCCTAGGAACGAGGTCCTAAGGAAGACCAAAAATTGTATCTTGTAAAACTATGCATCAGCATTGTCTTATTCATCACATTGTGTTTCCTCCTGTAAACCTATGTTTTATCCAGTTATCAAAAAACTGGAAACAATTATGTGCAACAAACACATATATGAAAGAAGAGATGCTGCTCAGAAATCATATAGTAATACAGAAAAGTACTGGTGACATGATTCCAAGAAATGTATTAAACTGTTGGGAAAAACATTTAGTACAAACCCAGAGAAAAATATTAAATTGTTGGGAAAATTCTCCTCATAATGATTGTAGTTTTCGGGGCAAACTGGGGAAGACTGATTTCCACACATGAGAAAAGAGGGGTACTTAAAAGTTTTTCAAATATGAGACAGCTGACTTTATAACTACTTCTGGTGCATTCATGGGCCAATTGGACAGAGATCCATTTTAGAAGCTGGAAGTGTTTCCTTTCTTCACATAACTAACAGCACTTTTTCCTCTTCTTGGTTGAAACATCTTCTTGAAGTCCCTCGAAGTATTCTTCATTGATGTCAGACTTTGCCAGTTTGTAAGCAACAACCTGCGAAAATTGAGGAATAATTTCTTGATACAAATGAAAAGGTGAACAACACATTAAGCATGACAAAGAAAAGTGGTGTAGAAGATGTTGGAAACTAAACATAGACCAAGTATAGAGGAAGAACAACTTCCTGGTAACATACATCATCAAATTCCTTCATGTTCTTCCCATCCCAGATATCCATGTACATGATAGCATACAGGGCACAATTGTGGCTGCACAAGTATTTAAATTTTTTAGTAAAAGAAGTTGTTTCAAAAAATTCAAGCGAATAAAAGAGTTTAACAGAAAACAGTGGACGAGGTATAATGATGCTTTGTTTTACTCACAGGTTGTTTTGCTGGGGGTAGTCCTCAGCAGAAATGCACTCTAAATTCTCAATATTTTTGTATGTGTACCCGGAAGACTTGAAGAGGGTAGCCATGTTGATGATCTATATTCAAAAGAAGTAGTAGAGTTCAACAAGCGCAGAACTTCAATAAGAAAATAGTACTTAAATTGTGTTGAATCTACTAACATACAGAAGCTTACAGGGCAGGTAGCAGTAAAAACATTTTATGTTACAAAGCGAAAGAAGTTAAAAGTAAAGGAAGAAAATAAATCAGGTTTGATGTTAACTTGTTGACTTGATTTTGAGGAACATACGTTCTTGAATCAAAGAAATTGATAGTTTCAAACAGATTGTTGATGCAGAACAAAGTCCAGTGGAATGAATCAACTTTGGGGAAGTAAAGCTGGATGGCAAAACAAAGTAGAAAAAATAGAGAAGACGAGAAACAATGCAAAAAATGAGAATTCCTTGGGATGATAAAAGGTTTTTACCAGATCACGCTTATGTAAGTTCTTGCCAGAGCTAATTTTCTTGAATTCTCTTAGGCAAGACCGAGAATTGAAGTTTTTGGGGTCTACAAGCAGCTTCTCCTGCAGATAAATTAAAAACAGATCATAGCACTAAGAAACATAACTTGCATGAGAGTATCGTGAACAAAAAGTAACATAGATGAGGAATAGAGAATTACCGTGAAATAGCTAGTAAAGCAATACTTTGAAGGGTCCTTAGTTTTTGGATCTGGATTTTCATTGTCATAATTGAAAACTTGGACATAGGCATTGAATACTTCATCATCAACATTTCCTATTGCCTTTAGTGAATTATAGAAATTATCATACTCCACAGGAAAGCCATTGATATCAATAACAGTTGGACTGCATGATAAAAAAGAATAGAAACATTTATTGAACAGAATGTACAAAAAGGAAGAATGTTTGATGTTGAAAAAATTAGTTGTTCCTTGAAATGACTTACTTATTGCCATTCTTGAAGAATTTGTTTCCAAGGTATTTCTTATAAAACTCCTGAACATGAGGTTCAACAATTATCTTTGAAATCTTTTCTTGAGGAGATATTACTTTTGCTTTCCTTTTCTTTCTATTTATCTTCTCTGTCGTGCTGGGACCAGATATATTTAATGTAACATCAGATGACTGGTTCTCAGGTACTACATGATTTGTCCAATTAAGCAGTTGCATATAATAAGTATTGTGCTGACAAACAATGAAACATATAAAAAGAAGGCAAGGCATTGCAAACTGAGCATAAAAAATTGTGACGCCCCCGACTCAATCATGCACTAATCATACACGCAAATGCACACGATCAAGCCTAAGGACTCACTTGAAGGAATCACAACACAACTCTAAAACATAAATAAAGGCATACAAGCATTATATTACAAGCCAGGACCTCGAGGGCTCGAATACATAAGCTTGATGTCAGTAAGCATCAGCGGAAGCGTTAGATATCTGAGTACAGATATGAAACAGAAACAGATAAGCCTTTAGAAAGGCGGGGCAAAACAAAAGCTATGATCGAAAGGCGCAGGCCTTCTGCCTGGGACCCTCCAAACCTACTCCTAGTCAGCTGGCTCGATCCAGTAGTAAGTGTCGTCTGAGCCCTCCTGGTAGTAAGCTCTTGCGGTGTCATCTGACTCCTGAGCTCCATCGGCTGAGGTAACATCAAAAGGGGTATGGGGGAAAAAGAGATAGCAAAGCAACCGTGAGTACTCATCCGAAGTACTCAGCAAGCAAGGATCTACACTACATATGCAACATTAACAAAGAAAGGCTGTATATGTGGACTGGGCTGCAGAAATGCCAGAATAGAGAGAAGACCTAGTCCTATCGAAGACTAGCATCTTCACGAAGCCACCATCTTGCAGCAATTAGAAGAGTATAGAAAAGCATTTTATTAAGCAAGCATGTTGAGGCAAAGCCTAGAGATCCTTCCTCGACTCCCTGCGAGAAAGCGATCCCGGAGCTTCAATTAATTAAACAAGTATCCAGTTCAAGTAATAGATCGGGATACCAAACTGAGCGTCCTGTTACCGTGGACACGGCTATTCGAATAGATCACTTCCCTGCAGGGGTGCACTACTGTTACCCAACACACTCGATCACCTCTGGCCGTACACACTTGCTGGGTAATGCCCGGCCTCGGGAGATCGACATGAAGCAGCGCCCTACCTAGGCTCAGCAAAGAGGTCAACACGCCAGACTAACCTATGCACCCAGGGGTCTTGGGCCATCGCCCCGGGCGCCCCTGCGCATTGCGAGACTGGCCGGGGAGCAGGCGCGACACTGAACTCTTCAGTGAAGTATCTAGCCCAACCCCAATAATCAACCCGCACGATGAACTGTGACGTCTGATGAGCTTTCGGGAGAAACGTACGATATAGAGGGCTCCATAAACCATTATCCCGTGTGGTGGTAGTGCGTATAGGCCATTGGCCTACTCAGATCAATTACCCAAATCCTTTAGGCATATTTAATAACTCACGGAGACGATCAGAGTTTCTGATGCTCCGCCACAATATCTCTCTCGGGTGCCCTCCTGGCAAACCCGACTGCATAATTTCCCCGCGGGTACCCCTCACGGTCGACCCACCTGCGACAAAGGTCAAAGTAACCGTGTGGTCATAACATCAAGGGGGAAACCCCCGAGGAATCACCCTCGGTGGATTCCACTCGATGAAATCAGCAAGGTGAACGTAGGATGAATCACCCTCGAGGTTCACACTTGAGGGGTTGCATGACTGAGTCGTATCGGGAGTGGTGAAGGAGGAATCACCCTCGATGACCATGACCGAACAGCTACACTACAGAGTTATCATCAGGAGTGCATTACGAGGTATCACCCTTGGCACTCGATAGTAACTAAGCAGAGTCGTACAACAAAAGGGGGTGAAGTGAGGTGTCGATCTCTAGTCGTCGATGATGAAGCAGAGGCAACAAGGACAAAGTGGGGGTCACTGATGAATCACTAACTAACCTATACTAAGCAGTTTAGGCTAAGCAGGTAGGTATCAATAAGCAGGTTACCAAAAGCAGGCTATGCATCAGGATAGGAGCAATCAATTACTGTAGCAAAATCTAATGCAAGCATGAGAGGATGGAATGGGTGATATCGGATTGTTCAAGGGGGGGCTTGCCTGGAAGCTCTGCTAAGAGGGGCTGGTCGTCAGAAGGCTGCTCATCTGGAGCGTAGTCGTAGTCTGCTGCGTCGGCGTTGGTCTCGGCGTCTATCAAGAGAGAAGGAGTGGGAAAGAAACAATAAATTCATGGCAAAAATGCAAACAATATGCATGACATGCCTAAATGATATGCAGAGGTGTTCTACTGCCTAACTAGATTTAGCTAATTTAGGAATTTATTTGGGTTTATTTTATTAAAGTTGAGCACTATTCATTTATCAAAATCAGTCTAAAAGTTCCATGTTCAGGTAGTTAGGGGCATCTGATAGCAACACAAAGGCGTATTCAGATTCGTCTCGTCGTTCTGAGCAACTTTCATGTACAAAGTATTTTTATCCGAGCTACGGTTTATTTTCTATGACTTTCTAAAGTTTTAATCATTTTCTGGATTTTATTTAATTATTTTAAATTTAAATTATGCAGAATAGTGAATGATGACATCATCATGACATCACCAAGACTTCAGCAGGTCAAACCCAGCTGACCAGGTCAAACCTGACCTGTGGGTCCAGTGGGACCGACCTGTCATAGGGATAGAGGCTAAATAGGATTTGTTTTAAACTAATTAGGATCAATTAAGTGTGGGCCCCATTAGTTAGTGATATATTAGTGTTTTAATTAATTAATTAATTAACAATTTTTATTTATTTATAAAAATCATTTTAACAGGCGGGACCAACATGTCATAGACATAGGGCCAGCCTAGTCAGCGTTGACTGGGTCAACTGGGCCCAGTGGGACCTAGGGTCAGTGGCTGAGCGGTAGGGCACGCGGCGCCAGGTGTCAGCCACGTTGGCACCGGCCACCGGAGTGCGCCGGCGAGCCCGAGCACGGCGCTTAACTCTGGCGAGCTCGGGTTTCTTCTGTGGTGCATCAAATCGGGCGCAGTTTGGCTCTCTGGAACGAGCAGTTCACGCCGCGTCCGATGGTGGGGGTTCATGGTGGCTGGGGTGGCCGAAACAGGGCAGTGCAACGACGATGGGCGGCGGCTGTTTCGGGCGGTGCTCAGTTTGGTTGCTATGGGGCGCTAACGAGCAAGGCAAAGGACTAGGGGGAGCCTATGCAGCGCGGCGAGCACGATGGGAAGCAGTGCGTGACCAAATGGTCACCGAAACAACGCCGGCGACGCAGGTTAGGGGCGGCGCGTAAGGGTAGCAAGCGGCGACGAGAGAGAGTGGGGAGGAAGCGAGGGCTCACGTTTAGCCTGTAGAGGTGCAAAGTGGGCTCGGGGGAAGCTCGGCGGCGACGAATTCGGTGACGGCAAGCGATGGACGTGGGTTGAAGATGACGACGTACGGGACGATGCAGAGGCGCTCCTGCTCGGGTGATTCGTTGGGGAGGAAGAGGAAGTTGAGGTGGTCCTTCTTGGCGCGGAGGCGAGGCGAGGCGGTGGCAGTGGCCGCGTGCGTCATGGCGGCTAGGCCCTGGCGGCGCTCGAGTGTGGTGGGGAGACGAGGAAGAGAGGGAGTGGGGCGGCTAGGGTTCACCCACGGGGTCGGGGAGGGGTTCGCCCACGGTGTCGAGCAAACGAGCAGGGGGGCCGGGGCGCGTGCGCGCGGGCGTGCTGTTGCATAAATAGCGGCGAGGCGGGAGAGCAGTGCGAGGGAGAAGACAGGCGGGGTGGATCGGGCCGGCGCTGTAGCAATTAAGCCCAGGTACAGTGGGCCTTTTTTTCCTTCTTTTCTTTTCTGTTTTTCTTTCTTTTCTCACTTTTGCAAAATGTGTGGCCTCAAATATTGTTTTGTAAAATAGGTCATTTGATCCAATAAATACAGTGCATTATTTAACACTTCAAGAAATTGGTTTGGAGGCAAATGGATTTCATATAAATTTTGTATCAAATAAAATGGATTAAACCTTGCTGTTCTGGTACTGTTTTAGGATGTTAGAGTCATTTAAATATTTCAATTAATTTTATAAGTGCCCCTGGATTATTTGCAACATGATGAACATTTTAGTTCCCAATTTGGAACAACTTTTATTTTCACTTTGAATTAAATTGAAGTTTGAATTAGGAGTTTGAAATGCAATATGATGCAAATGATGACTAGGCACTGTTCAACTTGCTAACATGGCATTAACTAAGGGTGATCACTATGGTTAATTACATGGGGTGTCATAATTCTCCTCCTCTAACAAGAATTCTCGGCCCGAGAATTAAGAGGAAGACTGAAAGAAAGCGGGGTATTCTTCGCGAAGACGATCCTCACGTTCCCAAGTGGCTTCATCTTCAGAATGATTCGACCACTAAACTTTAAGGAATTTGATTGCCTTCTGACGAGTTCAACATTCAGCTTGATCAAGAATGCGGTCGGGATATTCTGGATAAGACAGATCTTCCCGCAATTCAAGCATTTCATGATCCACAGCTCAAATAGGATCCTTGAAGCAGCGACGAAGTTGGGATACATGAAAGACATCATGCACTTGAGAAAGATTTGGCGGCAATTGCAACTAATATGCCACTTCCCCTCGACGGGCAAGAATACGGAATGGGCCAATGTAGCGAGGAGCTAACTTGCCCTTGATTCCGAACCGATGAGTGCCTTTCAATGGAGTGACGCGAAGGTAAGCTTGCTCTCCAGGCTGATAGACCATTAACTAGTGCTTTCGGTCATAGTTGCTCTTCTGATGAGACTGAGCAGTTTTCAGATGTTCCCGGACGATGCGGACTTTTTCTTCGGCTTGTTGAACAATGTCTGGTCCGACGAGTGATCGTTCCCCAGTTTCCGACCAATTCAGAGGGGTTCGACACTTACATCCATAAAGAACTTCAAACGGTGCCATCTTCAAACTAGCTTGGTAGCTATTGTTGTAAGAGAATTCGGCATACGGGAGAGATTCCTCCCATTTCTTACCAAAAGAGATGACGCAAGCCCGAAGCATATCTTCGAGCACTTGATTAACTCGTTCGACTTGACTCTGAGACTGAGGGTGGAAGGCGGTGCTGAAGGACAGATGAGTTCCCATAGCTTCTTGGAAACTTTCCCAGAATCTGGAGGTAAAGAGGCTGGCATGATCCGAACTGATCTCCAACAGAACACCATGGAGTGACACAATTTGGGAAACATACAAGTCTGCTAACTGACTAGCAGTGATTGTCTCCTTAACTGGCAGAATGTGAGCAACCTTTGAGAATCGGTCAATGACGACAAAGATAGCATCAAGACCCTTCTGAGATCTAGGAAAACCAGTAATGAAATCCGTTTGGACCTTGTCCCATTTCCATTCAGGAATATCAAGGGGTTGTAGAGTTCCATCAGGCCTTTGATGTTCTGCTTTAATGCGGCGGCAAACATCACACTCAGAAACATAACGAGCAATGTCTCGCTTCATATTAGGCCACCAGTATCTCTGACAAATGTCACGGTACATCTTTGTGCTACCAGGATGAATTGACAGAGGCGTGTCATGAGCTTCTTTCATAACATGCTCTCTCTCATCCTTGAATTTGGGTACGAAGAGACGGCGTTGGAAGAATAGGACCCCATCATTATCAAGATGGAATTCTGACGGCTTTCCTTTTTCGAGCTATCGCTTAATCCTTTCTACTTCAGAGTCATACCCTTGCATAATCTTAATGCTGTGCTCAAGATCCGGGTCAACAACTAGGGTATTGAGATAACCCTGTGAAACAATATGGAGGTTCAATTTGCGAAGCTCTTCATAAAGAACAGGTTGTGCTTCCTGAACCATAAGATTGTTGCAATAAGCCTTGCGACTCAAAGCATCGGCCATTATGTTAGCCTTGCCAAGGGTGTATGAGATATTCATATCATAATTGGCAATTGTCTCGAGCCACCTTTGTTGGCGAAGGTTCAGATCTGGTTGAGTATATAGATACTTCAAACTCTGATGATCCATGTATATGTCACAACGATTACCGAGAAGGTAATGTCGCCATAGCTTCAGAGCATAAATAACGGCAGAAAGTTCGAGATCATGCACTGGATAATTTTCTTCGTGAGGACGCAATTGTCGAGAGCCATAAGCAATCACCTTGCGCTCTTGCATTAGGACACAGCCTAATCCTTGACGAGATGCATCACAGTATATCACGAAATCCTTGTGAGTATCCGGGGGTGCTAGCACTGGGGCAGATGTCAACTTATCTTTTAGCGTCTGAAAGCTTTCTTGACATTTTTCTGTCCACTCAAATTTAACACCTTTATGGAGCAGATTCGTCAATGGCTTTGCAATCTTTGAGAAGTTCTCGATCAATCGACGGTAATAACTAGCGAGTCCGAGAAAACTCCTGACTTGCTTAACATTCTTCGGGGGAGTCCAGTCAAGACTAGCCTGTACTCGCTCGGGGTTAACAGCAATGCGTGGGCAGGTAGTCAAAGAGATTGACGATGACAACACAGATCGGCGAGAGCTAAGGATGGCATTGCTCACCATGAATTCAATTAACAACTCGGAAGAGCTCAAAATGTTGACGCTGAACACGACACATTTGGCTGAGAGATCCCAAAAGTGTCAAATGACAGTGTGCGAAGTATATGATAACTTGGAAAGAAAAGGTTAAACAAACCAATGGAAAGGAAAATGATTATCAGACTAATCAGATCAATGGTAAGGAATAAGCACAGATATCCAGCTGTTTGGGTAGACGAGATTTACAAGATCCTAAGTGTCGGCGTTAGTAAAATTCATTTAATCCGAATAGAAGAGAAATCAGAGTCCCAGAGTATAGACGAGGAATAAAAGATCCTAATACCACCCAATTGGCAACGTGGGCCCGTAAGCCACACATACAAGTTAGTTAATTAGTTTTTCGATGTCTAGACTCAACTTCGACCAAGGAATTGGAAGGGGGCTTCCTACAGGCAGTCGGTCTCTGATACCAACCTGTGATGCCCCCGACTCAATCATGCACTAATCATACATGCAAATGGACATGATCAAGCCTAAGGACTCACTTGAAGGAATCACAACACAACTCTAAAACATAAATAAAGGCATACAAGCATTATATTACAAGCCAGGGCCTCAAGGGCTCGAATACATAAGCTTGATGTCAACAAGCATCAGCAGAAGCGTTAGATATCTAAGTACAGATATGAAACAGAAACAGATAAGACTTTTGAATGGCGGGGCAAAAAAAAGCTACGATCGAAAGGCGCAGGCCTCCTTCCCGGGACCCTCCAAACCTACTCCATCCCTCGTGGTGGTAGTGCGTATAGGCCATTGGCCAACTCAGATCAATTACCCAAATCCTTTAGGCGTATTTAATAACTCGCGGAGACGATCTGAGTTTCTGATGCTCCGCCACAATATCTCTTTCGGGTGCCCTCCTGGCAAACCCGACGGCATAATTTCCCCAGGGGTACCCCTCAGGGTCGACCCGCCTGCGACAAAGGTCAAAGTAACCGTGTGGTCATAACATCAAGGGGGAAACCCCGAGGAATCACCCTCGGTGGATTGCACTCGATGAAATCAGCAAGGTGAATGTAGGAGGAATCACCCTCGAGGTTCACACTTGAGGGGTTGCATGACAGAGTCGTATCGGGAGTGGTGAAGGAGGAATCACCTTCGATGACCACGGCCGAACAGCTACACTACAGAGTTATCATCAGGAGTGCGTTACGAGGTATCACCCTCGGCACTCTATAGTAACTAAGTAGAGTCGTACAACAAAAAGGGGGGTGAAGTGAGGTGTCGATCTTTGGTCGTCGATCACGTTGATCGTGTCATCGATGATGAAGCAGTGGTAACAAGGACAAAGTGGGGGTCACTGATGGATCACTAACTAACCTATACTAAGCAGTTTAGGCTAAGCAGGTAGGTATCAATAAGCAGGTTACAAAAAGCAGGCTATGCATCAGGATAGGAGCAATCAATTACAGTAGAAAAATCTAATGCAAGCATGAGAGAATGGAATGGGCGATATCGGATTGTTCAAGGGGGGGGGGGCTTGCCTGGAAGCTCTACTAAGAGGGGCTGGTCGTCAGAAGGCTGCTCGTCCGGAGCGTAGTCGTACTCTGCTGCGTCGGCGTCGGTCTCGGCGTCTATCAAGAGAGAAGGAGGGGGAAATAAACAATAAATTCACGGCAAAAATGCAAACAATATGCGTGACATGCCTTAATGATATGCAGAGGTGTTCTACTGCCTAACTAGATGATTTAGCTAATTTAGGAATTTATTTGGATTTATTTTATTAAAGTTGAGCACTATTCATTTATCGAAATCAGTCTAAAAGTTCCATGTTCAGGTAGTTAGGGGCATCTGACAGTAACACAAAGGGCGTATTCAGATTCATCTCGTCGTTCTGAGCAACTTTCATGTACAAAGTATTTTTATCCGAGCTACGGTTTATTTTCTATGACTTTCTAAGGTTTTAATCTTTTTTGGCTTTTATTTAATTATTTTAAATTCGAATTATCCAGAATAGTGAATGATGACATCATCATGACATCACCATGATGTCAGCAGGTCAAACCCAGCTAACCAGGTCAAACCTGACCTGTGGGTCCAGTGGGACCCACCTGTTATAGGGAAAGAGGCTAAATAGGATTTGTTTTAAACTAATTAGGATCAATTAAGTGTGGGCCCCAATAGTCAGTGACAGATTAGTGTTTTAATTAATTAATAGTTTTTATTTATTTATAAAAATCATTTTAATAGGCGGGACCCACATGTCATAGACACAGGGCCAGCCCATTCATCGTTGACTGGGTCAACTGGGCCTAGTGGGACCCAGGGTCAGTAGCTGAGCGGTGGGGCCCGCGGTGCCAGGTGTCAGCCACGTCGGCAGCGGCCACCGGAGTGCGCCGGCGAGCCCGAGCACGGCGCTTAACTCCGACGAGCCCAGGTTTCCTCTATGGTGCATCAAAACGGGCGCGGTTTGGCTCTCTGGAACAAGCAGTTCACGCCGCGTCCGATGGTGGGGTTCACGGCGGCTAGGGTGGCCAGAATTGGGCAGTGCGACGACGACGGGCGGCGGCTGTTTCGGGTGGTGCTCGGTTTGGTTGCTACGGGGCGCTAACGAGCAAGGCAAAGGGCTAGGTGGAGCCGACGCAGCGCAGCGAGCACGATGGGCAGCAGTGCGCGACCAAATGGTTGCAGAAACGACGCCGGTGACGTGCTACGCAGCGGCGAGCTCGAGCAAGTTAGGGGCGGCGCGTACAGTCAGCTAGCGGCAACGAGAGAGAGAGAGGGGAGGAAGCGAGGGCTCAATTTGAGCCTATAGAGGTGCAAAGCGGGCTCGGGGGAGGCTCGGCGGCGACGAAATCGGCGACGGCGTGTGGTGGCCATGGGTTGAAGATGATGACGTAGGGGACGATGTAGAGGCGCTCCTGCTTGGGTTATTCGTCGGGGAGGAAGAGGAAGTCGAGGCAGTCCTTCTTGGTGCGGAGGCGAGGCGGGGCGGTGGCGGTGGCCGCGTGCGTCACGGCGGCGAGGCCCTGGCGGCGCTCGGGTGCGGTGGGGAGATGAGGGAGAGAGGAAGTGGGGCGGCTAGGGTTCGCCCACGGGGTCGGGGAGGGGTTCTTATCCCTAGGAGGGCGTGGGGCTGCGCGGTGTCGAGCAAACGAGCAGGGAGGCCGGGGCGCGTGCGCTCGGGCGTGCTGTGGCGTCAACAGCGGCAAGGCGGGTGAGCAGTGCAAGGGAGAAGACAGGCGGGGTGGATCGGGCCGGCGCTGTAGCACTTAAGCCCAGGTACAGTGGGCCTTTTTCTTTTCCTTCTTTTCTTTTCTGTTTTTCTTTCTTTTCTCACTTTTGCAAAATGTGTGGCCTCAAATATTGTTTTGTAAAATAGGTCATTTGGTCCAATAAATGCAGTGCATTATTTAACACTGCAAGAAATTGGTTTGGAGGCAAATGGATTTCATATAAATTTTGTATCAAATAAAATGGATTAAACCTTGCTGTTCTGGTACTGTTGTAGGATGTTAGAGTCATTTAAATATTTCAATTAATGTTGCTGCTAATTTTATAAATGCCCCTGGATTATTTGCAACATGATGAACATTTTAGTTCCCAATTTGGAACAACTTTTATTTTCACTTTGAATTAAATTGAAGTTTGAATTAGGAGTTTGAAATGCAATATGATGCAAATGATGACTAGGCACTGTTCAACTTGTTGACATGGCATTAACTAAGGGTGATCACTGTGGTTAATTACATGGGGTGTTACAAAAATGCAAGTACAAAGTCAATGAAGTGAAAGCAAAACAATGGAACTGCAGGATAGGGAGATGATAAAAAAATGTTTTGAGTTACCTTTGGGAACAGACTTGTCAACTTCTGCGATTAATAAATCATCTCCATACTTCATTGCAATTTCAATGCTAGTTGCCACATTGTCAATTGATTGTGAGCTCAGATTTGTTAGCATAGAGGCATCTTCAGTTATAATGTTGCTCGAAGGAGACACTATGTTCTCTAGACTAGGATTCTTCTGAACTAGAAAAGGAGAGATGGGACAGCTAGATTCTTCTTTGCTTGGTGTCTGACTGGGAGGTCTAACATCACCTGACTCTTGCTCATTCAGTAACTGAATGTGCTCTCTGATAGAAAATGATTTTCCAGTAAGAGGAGTTTCCTGCAGATTTACTGTCGTAGAGTTGACATGCTGAGAATCTATCTGATTTGGTTCAATAACTCTTGTAGGATGAACAGAACCTAGTGGTTCCAGGAATAGCGTTGATAGAATATGAACTGCGTCAGAAACGGTACCTGAAAATGCCAAAGGCAATAGTGATGTTAGATTGTGTTATCAGGAACAACAAACTAAGTACTAATCAAACTGCCTCAGGAACAGCAAATTGAGTGCTATGACTAGTTTGACTAAAAGAAAAAATGTTGACCAAATGTGTTATCAGAATGAATACCATTGTCCACAGCTGTTGGTGCTTGCTCACTTTCCTAAAATTACTGAGGTAATGACACTTGCTTTTGAACTTCATCAAAAATTTGAACTTGGTTCTCCTTGGTAACATTAGGAGTAGGAATGACTCTGATATGCTCTTGAAATAAAGAAGCTCTAATTGTCTCACTGTTAATTTGGACTGCGGGATTGTCGGGATTTACTGGTTCTCTAAGAATATTCCTGTTGCTGGCTCTAGACAGAAGAACAATGGGATTCGTGGTTGAAGTGCCAGCATCATTGACTTGGCTGCTTGAATTTTGCTGTAAAGATATGACAGTTGCTTTGAGTTCTGCAAACATACTCTGTACATGTTCTTCATGAACCTTCTTCCAAATGACATCATGTTTTGCAACAACTTCAGAGATTATCTTCATAACCTATTGGTTTGAGCAAACAGAGCAGATATATGTGTATTAGTTTCTGGTATGAAAGTAAATTGACAAGACTAAAATCTATTAAGAAAGAAAAGAAAAAAAATCACAAAAACGTACTTCTGGATTGTTGTTCAAAGTAGATGCAACATTTGAGATGTCATTGTGGTTTGGAATGACATTTTCCTCATTATGAAAAGACTGTGGGGCTTTGGACCACTTTTCCTCACCCAATACAATTGCACGAGCACTGTAAGGTGTCCTAGAGATGTCTTTCAACTGAACAAAAAATGCAATTGAAAGGGATTATAAATGACAAGATTTGCTCCTTCTTGATTGGTTCTAGAAGAACAAACTTTTTGCTAACTTGAAAAATGATCAACAACAAATGGATACAACAAGCTTACTGGTAAGAAACCCAATGCAAAACGCTCCTTGGATGCTGTGTTCAAGTCCACTGTAGCTAGATAGTCAAAGTCTTCGTTCTGAACATGTGCAATTCTAGGGACTCAATAATTGATGTTTCGTTGTTTAGAAGCTTTTGTGAAGTCTACGAAGTCCAGATACACAATCTAGGAAGGTTGTGAATTATAAGAAAAGATGAAAGAGGTAATCAGTGACTATAAAAAAGAATGCAGAACTAAACACTATGTAAAAAAATGAAAATGACAGAAAAAAGAAAACTTACAGCAGCCAAGGGTAAACATCCACCAACATAGATTGAATTGTTCAATGGAACTTCAGTTCTATTGAAGAGTTTAGTGCTGAAATTATCAATTTCCTTGTTCAAGTGATCAATGCACAACTGAGCCAAATCAAAGGTCTTCAGCTTGCTAATGTCATGGAGCCCATAAAGAAGTTTCCAGTTAGCATAGTTTCGAGTGGTTGGGCAGAAAACAGAAGTTATGAACAGAAACATGAAGCTCCGGATGAAGCCTTCCTCGGTCTCATCATTTTTCATCATGGTTATTATGTTATCAAATGGAATGTTGTTCTCCCCAGCACCAAGATACTGAGACCTAAGTTGTAAGACTCTAGCCACGATAACTTCATCTGTGTTGTCCATAGGAAAAGGCACAGAACTTGAATGAATACCAAAAACTTGAATTACCATGTCCCTTCTGAGATGAATTATCTTTTGACCCTTCCTGAAAACTCCTGTTCTATTACAATTTAAGTGGTTCGCAACCCATTGCAGTATTGGAATTGGAATCATTAAATGAGGGTGAACGTTCAGGAGATGATCGAGCTCATATTTGGTAACATATGACTTTTGGATGTTAGTTAAATCAGCAACTGCCTTATGCCACCTAATGGTAGAGAATCTATGCTTGATACTACCCGGAGGGTATTTCTAAAGTTTAGGCATTTTGACAGTTGAGTGAGAGCTGTATAATAATAATAAAAAGTAAGGTGCTGAAAATTGAAGTATAAAACATCTTTCGTGTAAATGTAAGGTGCTGAAACAAAAATTAATTCAGGAAAAACAAAAGAGCACTACGTAGTATCACTCGTAGTTACATTATTCACAAAAAAAAGAACGACAGTGAATAACATCAAAAACATTAATAAAATAAAAAGCAGCAAAAGCAAGTGAATATGATAAAAAGTATCAACCTAATATGTGCTACATCTTGCAAGTTTCATCTTGTATTACTAGGTTAACGTCCTATATCAAAAACTATAGTCACATCACCTACTATCACTTAAAAAACGAACACTGGCCTACAGTGCACATATATATACATGGAAAAAAAATTCGATGGACCATGAGCTCAGACCAAGAGCTCACCACGGCTCTTTTGTATAGGATGCCGAACAAGCAGTGGGTCCGTCGAACAGAAGTGCCTAGAACCGCGTGCCTCGATGAGCCCCTTGTCCTCTCTCTACTGTACCGATGGAATACTTCTGCAGAAGAAGGACAAGAGACATAGCAAATTTTGAGCTCAAACTGAAAAAGAAAAAATAAATGCCGTGGTGGGAGGCAAACTAGTTCAATATTGAGCTCAAACATTTCACATTATGAACAGATAGAAACTGTTCGTAAGTGCAATGTTGATAGATGCATGCTCACACGACAAGAAACATATGAACAGATAGAAACTGTCAGTACTAGACATCACACACAACTCTCACATAAAAAGATAAAACAATTCACATGCTGGTTAAAAATATTGATAGGTGCTTGCTTCTCGACAAAATACATCCTAACAAATGTCCATCATGCTGCTACACATTATAGAAACTAACAAAACATATAATCAAGAGATGAGGACTTTGCATCATCCTACAAAAACACACCTATCATCATCAACATCAACACACACACAAAAAAATCCCAAGGGCAAGCACATGAATAGACACCCTCCTACCATCATTACGCCTTATTCATACCCTGAATCCAAATTCTGAAGGCAACCCTCTTGTCTAGCCTCAGATTCACCCAAATCAGAATGAAAAAATCGCTCCATTGCTGCCACCAAAACCTCCTACAAACCCTAGAAACGTTGGACTGACACAAACTAGACAAAAATCGGCTCGATCTGGCGATACCACACAGAGAGAACACGAACCAGCGTGACAAGAACACAGCATGGGGGGGGGGATTGGGGGCATTACATTGAAGATGCCGAACTTGACGGAACCCTAGACGCGCGGGCCTTGACGGAACCCTAGACGACCCTGACCTTGACGAAGCCTAGATGACCCCGAACTTGACGGAACCCTAGATGATGCCGACGCCAACGAGGAGGCACTGACCACCTGCAAAAAAACATCCATCACGACGACGTCAGCCAGATCTGATCGGTGATGCCTCGGACGAATCGGGGGGAGAGAGGCCCGTCGGCTGCTTAACAGGGCGGCGGTCTCTTACTGGAGTGGGATCCCCGGAGGAAAAAGCAATGAAGAGGGAGGAAGGGGATGCGGCACGAGGGAGGAAGAGGAAGGGGGAGGCGTCTCTAGAGCGACGAAAGAAAGAAACAGTGTGTCGCACGGAGGAAGGAAACGAGACAGCGAATAGGTAGTAAAAAGGCCGGCCCAAATCAGGCGAAGGGGTGTGTGGCGCCGCGACAGTTTGATGCAGAATGCATCAAATAGGAATTTCCTTGACCCAGCGACCCTCGCCTCAGCCAGCATTGAGACGAGCACTGCTCGTCGTGGACGCGTTGACAGTGTGGGCCACCACAGTGCCACAAGGCCCAGCCATAGCCGCGCCCAGCCTTTGCACCGCCCCGACCAGATCTGGCCGAGGTGAGTTGCCCGATTTAACCCTCGCCTGTGCACATTTCAGCTATCTTGCGCACACCATATTCGGCCCAACATGTTTTTTTTCTTGTCCCTCGTGATTTTAGCAATTATCCAGAGAATTACAGATTTGCAGAAAACCCTCCATGTTCATGCATTTAATAACTCATCAACCGTGCATCGGATTAAAACAAACTGTATATGTAAAATGCTTAGAATTTTGTGTAGTTTCATAATATGCCATTTCTCATCCATGAATTGATGTTACAAATTGTTGTTTGCATTTATTTGCATAATGAAATGCTAAAATGGTTTATTTCATAACTAAATAACCATAGCTCTGAAGTAAATGAACTTTATATGTAAATGGGGTGAAAAAATGTGTAGATTAACATGATGCACTTTTTTTACTAGTTAACAACAGTAAAATTATGTTTTTGGCTGAACAGTACCAAATATGAAATATGCACATGAGTATTTTCTAGAATTGTTGTTTGTTGTTTCCGGCCTAATTTAAAATGCCTAGACATTGTAGTTATTTATGCTTCACCTCTTGCCATGATTAGACAACATTTAACCTTGTCATGTACCTAAACAAGAGTGAACTAAATGATCAAATGTGGAGTTTCGTCAATATGCAACACGTTGCATATTGAGCTTCACTTAATGTGTAGAATTTGGTTGTTGCATCTTTGCCATGCCATGCCTCATTAAATCGGGCATGCATCATACTTGTTTATGCATCATTTCGTGATTATGCTTGTTAGTTTACCGTGTTGTTTGCTTCTTTCTGGTTGCGCTTCTTTTCACTAGTTCTCGGTTATGTTGCGAAGTGTGACGATTCGTTTGACTATGCTTGTTCGTCTGCTTCATGGACTGAGTCTTTTTCATAGCGCCCGTCTGATCATGTCCTGAGAACAAGATACGCGGCTCCTATCGGGTTCGTTCACACATTGGGGGGACTTGCTGGTTTAGTTTTACCTTTGATGAGTGGCTTGTCCACTGGGATTCCTTATCATAAGCATCGTGTTATCATGGTGTGAGGATGTTCCATTGGATGCGTGTGGTAATTTTTAATGGACTACTTGGAGCACCCCTGTAGGGTTAAATCTTGTTGGAAGCCGTGCCCGCGTTTATGTGGCCACTTGGAAATTTATAATATCTGGTTGTAGAGAATTTGACACTCAACTCAAATTAAAATACACCAACTGCGTGCGTAATCATGATCGTCTCTTTTCGAGGGAGTTCAGGAATAAAACACGGTGGGGTTATGTATGACTCGTAGGTAGTTCAGGATTACTTCTTGATCATACTAATTTGGGCCTATTTATGTGTAGCTCACTCTTATTATTCTTGTACTCATAAGTTAGCCACATATAAATGGTTAGTGCTTGATGTGACCTCACCACTTAACCATTCCATACCGATTAGGATTTGCTAGTTTTGATACCAATGGTAATGAGATTGCTGAGTCCCCATGGCTCACAGATTACTAAAACAATAGGTGTAGGTACACGTTAAGCGATGCTTCAATGTGAGAGCGATGCATGTTTGATTTTGGAGTTCTTCTTCTGCTTCTTCCTCTTCGCCGATCATAGGATGGGTTCTTGGTCGGGAGCCTAGGATTATCATGGTGGATGTCATTCTTCTTTTTCGTTTGATTTCATCCGTAGTCAGATCCTGCTCTTTTGTATGATGATTTGCTACATATTGATGTAATCATGCTATAGCTTGTGGCGAGTGTAAGCCTTTATCTGATATTCTCATCTATTCAGTACATGGTATGTTGTAATGACATTCACCTTGCTATGCGCTCGAAATGCGATTCTGCCCCAATCATGAATTCATCACGTGATCGCGATAGAATTGCATCTTTGGCACTACAACTTGGTATCCACTGGTATATCGAGCTGCTATACAAATGGTTTTTAACCCATTTCCGTGACGGAGTTTTAAACCATCGCCTTGCTTGTGTTTGCGATAGGGGGGCCTTCGCACATGACCTAGAAACCATGAGCGATAGGGAGTAGGAATGCATAAGTTTTCCAGAACAAAGCGTATGCGATGCCCGCATCTATCCCAAACACGATTTGTCACACAACTTCTTGTGATATATCGAATATGCCAAAGGCTCCATCCTTGCTACTCGTGTGTGCTGGCATTACCATTGCACACGCTATTCTATGGTGCAACGTTTATGATGCGCAACCCATCACAAATAGTTCATGGTTGTAAAGCGTGTATGATGAGGAGACTATCACACAAATTCACTTCTCCCGAACCGCATGCAATATATAATTAAGAATATTAGCTAATCATCGTACGAGTGTCGGATAGGATTATGAAACGTCAGACTGTCATACCAGTGTCGTACAGGATAACTATCACACACGTTATTATGTGGTGCAACGTTTATGATGCGTATGACATCAGAAACAGTTCATGATTGTAAAGCGTGTATGATAAGGCGACTATCACAAACATTTAGTTTTCTCGCACCATTTGTGATAGTGTGTGACATCACACATGCTTCAAAATGGCCACTATGTGCATGGTCGCACATGTTTTCTCTCCGTGAACTGTGTCGGATTGTGATTTATATCACACACGTTTGTGCTTTACAGACCGTGTGCGCCGTAACGACCTGCAGAGCATATTTTCACCCTAATTTAATCGCTTCTATTTAAAATTATACCAAATTTGAATTTGAAAGTAGGTTATAACATTATTCAAATCCATCAGGTTCAACAACCAATGCATTATTCGATTCACAGGTACATATGTTCAAGAATTACATAAGCACCAAATAAAGAATGATGAACCAAGGTTGTATACTTGTACTATTAAAGACGGTAAAAGAGGCGAAAGGCATTCTGGTTGCTGAACAACGTGAAGCGGAATGCCTGTATTGTGCTCTCCTCCATGTAGAAGGCACACATGACTCTAGTCCAACCCCTTGTAATGGCCGACCGCCCATCCTTCATTGTCTTCATGAGGACATCTAGAAAGCCATTGTGTTCTGGTAGAAATACTTTAACCTTTGCATGCCCACCAATCATGTAGTTTTAGAGGTAATCTTGAGTAAACTTGTCGGGCCCATGGGACTGGGGGTACCCAGGCCCGTCTGCCTGCGGCCCGTCACGCGGCATCGTCGGAAGGCCCGACGCGGCCTAGCGTCATGGCTTCATGAGCAAGACCGTCGCGAGGGCCATCGCCTCGCGAGGTGAGCATCTGCAAGGATCATCGAGAGCTCCCAAGGGCCTCCCGTGAGGCGGCCTCACAAAGCCACCCCTGAGGCCCCTCACGGGGAGGATATCTCTAGGCTCGCCACCCCGCCTCGCGCGGCACGTGGGTGATGCGAACCACGACGAGCGGTGCCAGAAGGGCGCCAGCGGGTGCAGACAAGGACGCCTTCCTCTTTAGTGCAACGGGAACAAGGACAACACCTTGGTTCCCAAGGCAATCCCCAAAGGTTGCCGTTCCGGTGCTAGAAGACCAGGACCACGGGCTCGCCAGGACGGGGGTCAGCGCCGAGCCCACCTACGCATCATGTCCAGAAGCTTTAGCAGGCAGAGACTGCTTTTGTCAGGATAAGTTGTACTTGTGTTCCCCTTCAAATTGGTTGTTGTGGTATGACTTCCCGCCTAGAGTTTCTAGGGGAAGAGGACCAGGGCCAGTATAAGTATAGGCTAGTCTCCACCGTGGAGAAAGGGGAGCCGAGGTCGAGTCCTGAGCCCTCCCGAGGCAGTTCATCCTTGTACTATTTCATACTCATCCTCCCTGGTGACGCAATACACCACAAAGTAGGAGTAGGATCTTACACCGCAAGGTGGCCCGAACCTGGGTAAATCATCGTGTTGTGTCTTCCTTTCCTCTCGCTCGAGCATGCCGGAGCATCGTCGTGAGGTAGTGAGCAGCGAGGCGTAGCTTAGCGGAGTTCCTCACACACACCCCAGAGTTCAAACCTTTTCTTGGGTCCCTGGAGACCCGATTCCGACATTTGGCGCGCCAGGTAGGGGTGTGTCGGAGTTCTTCCACTTTGTTCAGCCCTTGCTCCATCGTTTCCAGGGCCGATGCCCGTCGCATTCGCGCCAGCCAGGCGGGGCCCGCAGGCTGCAGCGTCCACCACCGCTCCACCTCGGCCGCAGCCAGCGCCCTCTACCTCGCGCATTTTGTCGAATGCCGGGGGCTGCCCGACCTTTGTCCCCATCCTGCGTCAATGTCTCTGTCACCAAGACCCTCACTGACGGTGGTGCCGGTCTCAACGTCCTCTCCATCGAGACCTTCGAGACGCTGCAAGTGCCATTCGACCAGCTCGCGCCAACCCAGTCCTTTTCGGGTGTAGCTGACGGCTCCACCACCCCCTGGGGCAGGTGCGCCTCCCGGTCACCTTCGGCACTCGCAACAACTACCACACCGAGCTCATCAACTTCGATGTGGCCCGCATTGGCCTCCCATACAATGCCATCTTGGGGTACCCCGCCCTTGCCAAATTCATGGCGGCAACCCACCCCGGCTACAACATCATCAAGATGCCGGGGAACGGCGGCATCATTACAGTCGTCGAAAATGAGGACACGTTTCGGGTCCTCAGGCACACCTACAGGGCTCTGGCGGCCTCGTGCCCGAACCCCATAGATGAGGTCGAGCCTCTGGAGGTTGCTCCGGCAAAAAAGAAGTAGTTGTTCTCTCAAGACCGCGTAGAGACGAAGAAGGTGTCGGTTGACGGCAGTGGCGCAGGCCCTACCTTCACCATCGGCGCTGACCTTCCCCCTGAGCAGGAGAGCACGCTCATCGCTTTCCTCCGAGCAAACAAGGATGTGTTCGCCTAGAAGGCGTCTTATCTGACCGGCATCCCAAGGGAAGTCATCGAGCACCATTTGGCGGTTTGCCCCAACGCTCGTCCCATCAAGTAGAACGCATGGCACCAAGCACCAGAGAAGCTGGCATTCATCATCCAAGAGGTGCAGAAGCTGCAGGAAGCTGGGGTCATCTGGGAGGTGCGTCACCCCGAGTGGCTCGCCAACCCGGTCATTGTCCCCAAGAAAGGTGGAAAGGAGCGCATGTGCGTCGACTTCACGAGCATCAACAAGGCCTACTCCCAGGATTCCTTTTCGCTTTCGCCCATCGACCAAATCGTGGACTCTACCACTGAGTGCGACTTGCTGTGTCTCTTGGATGCTTTCTCCGGCTACCATCAGATCAAGATGGCGAAGGGGGATGTCGAAAGGACGGCCTTCATCTCCCCGTGCGGTGTGTTATGCTACACCTGCATGCCTTTTGGATTCAGAAGCGTGGGCGCCACCTTCCAGCGGTTGATGCACATCATGTTGGGGCCGCAGTTGGGAAGAAACACGGAGGCTTACGTGGACGACATTGTGGTCAAATCGTGCAAAGCAAGAACGCTAATCGAAGACCTGGAAGAAACGTTCGCCAACTTACGCACAGTTAGCTTGAAGCTCAACCCTGACAAATGCATTTTCCCATATGGCAAGCTCCTTGGCTTCCTCGTCTCCCACCGAGGGATCGAGGCCAACCCTGAGAAGATTAGGGCCATAGAGAAGATGCGCCCGCCCAAGACCCTCAAGGAAATGCAACGGCTGGTCGGGTGCATCGCTTCCCTGGGACGCTTCATCTCCAAGCTAGGCGAGCGCGCCTTGCCATTCTTCAAGCTCATGAAGAGGACTGGTTCCTTCGAGTGGACCCCGGAGGCAGATGCGGCCTTTGAAGACCTCAAGAGGTACCTCACGAACCCGCCGGCCCCCCTGGGACTCCTGGGCCTCGCAGGCCAGCTGGGCCTCTTGAGGCGTCGGTGCCTCAAGCTAGTGCCCCTGGGCTAACCGCGCCCGCGGCGCCCCCTGAAGCTTCTGGGGCCCACTTGCCCCCGTGGGAGCAGGAGCTCGCTGAGACCACGTGCCTCGTCGAGCACCCTGTGTACTTCGTCAGCACGGTCCTGAGGGACGCGCGCGCTACCCAATGCAGCAAAAGCTCCTCCTGGCGCTTTTGGTCGCCTCCAAGAAGTTGTGCCACTACTTCCAAGGGCATCCTATCAAGGTCGTGTCCGCGTACCCCCTGGAGAAGGTGCTTCACAGCCCTAACGCCGCAGGCCGAGTCACCGAGTGGAGCATCGATCTGCAAGCATTTCAGCTGGACTTTTGCACCACCAGGGTCATCAAGGGGGCGCCCCTCACCGATTTCGTGGCGGAGTGGATAGACACGAACGAGGAGGAGCGCCACGAAGACAAGTCCCTCCTTCCTGGGGATGAGGCACTGATTGGTTGGATAATGCACTTCAACGGTGCCTTCTCCAGGCAAGGCGCACGAGCTGGGGTCATGCTCGTCTTCCCAGCCGATGACAGGCTTCGCTACACTGTCCAGCTATGCTTTCAGCATGGCAAAAAGGTCTCCAACAACATCGTGGAGTACGAAGGCCTGATCACCGGTCTCAATGCCGCCTCTGCCTTGGGGATCAAATGCCTCACCGTCAAGGGTGACTCTCAGCTCCTTGTCAACTTCTCCAACAAGAAATATAGGCCAAAGGACGAGCACATGGCGACATATCTGGAAGAGGTACGTAAGCTCGAGAAGCGTTTTCTGGGTTTAGAGTTGCAGCACATCCCGCGCGGCATTAACAAGGAGGCCGACAACATGGCCAAGCGGGCGTCCCGCTGAGAGCCCCAGGGCCCCGGTGTCTTCGAAGAGAGGCTCTTCGCCCTGTCGGCCATTCCCCCCGCCACCGGTGCAACGCTGCTCCGTGAGGAGCTCCTGCCCGCACCACTCATGAGGGTGCCGGACTACGGCCCGACCTCCGGAGCTTGTTTGCTGCTGGCACTAGAGCCTCAAGCAGATAGTTGGGTTGCGAAGTTCAAGGCCTACTTACTCCATGGTACCTTGCCGGAAAAAGATGCGGAAGCAGAGCGTATGGCCCGGCAAGCCACAACTTATTGCCTACGAGACAACGAACTATACTACAGGTGCCCCAACGATGTCTTGCTGCGGTGCATTTCAGAGGAGCAAGGGTGCGAGCTGTTGGCTGATATCCATGAGGGAGATTGCGGGCATCATTCCTCGTTGCGTACCCTCATGGGTAAGGCATTCTGCAGCGGGTTTTACTAGCCCATGGAGCTCCGCGATGCCATTGAGCTGGTCCAGTCCTAGGAAGCTTGCTAGTTCCATGCCAAGCAAATTCATCAACCTGCGCAGGGACTTCAGACAATCCCACTCTCGTGGTCCTTCGCAGTATGGGGGCTGGACATACTGGGTCCTTTCCCGTGCGTGGCAGGCGGTTACCGCTGCCTCTATGTCACCATCGACAAGTTCACCAAGTGGGCGGAGGTGGAGCCCGTGCGCACCATCTCAGTGGGCTCAGCCGTCAAGTTCATCAGAGGCCTCGTGGGCTGATTTGGCGTCCCCAACCACATCATCACTGATAATGGCTCCCAGTTCACGAGCAGCCTCTTCAGGTCATATTTTGCTAACCTTGGAATGCAGATATGCTACTCTTCGGTGGCGCACCCATGGAGCAATGGCCAGGCCGAGCGCGCCAACGTGGAGGTCCTCAGGGGCCTCAAGACCAGGAGCTTCAAGAAGAAGCTCAAGGCTTGCGGCAAGGGCTGGCTCGATGAGCTTGGGTCCGTGCGGTGGTCCATCTGCACCACCGCGATGAACCCCCCGGCGAGACCTCCTTCTTCCTCGTCTATGGGGCCGAGGCGGTCCTCCTGTCTGACCTCAAGCATGGTTCCCTGTGAGTACTGGCATTCGATGAGATGCACCAGGATGACTCGCGGGGGGCTGACCTTGTGCTCCTTGAGGAAGCTCTCCGTCAGGCCGCCCTTCGCTCCGCGAGGTACCAGCAGGCCTTGCGGCGCTACCATAGCTGCAACATCCGCTCCCGCACTCTCGAGGTCGGGGACCTCGTCCTGAGGTGGGTCCTCTTCAGGGAGGGCCTCCACAAGCTCTCGCCTATGTGGGAAGGCCCTTTCATGGTCTCCCACGTCTCTAGGCCAGGCGCCGTACGCCTGGAGATGGAGGATGGGGTTCCCGTGCAGAACGCATGGAACATCCAGCACCTCCGCAAGTTCTACCCATGACACTCTCATGTATGAATGAGTGGGGTTGTACACGCCCCGGAGCCTCCCGGTGTGCCGCTCGACGTCCTGGCGGGAGCTCCCACCCACGCCAAGTGGAAGCCCCATGCTCCGCGATGGCGGAACGATCAAACAACGATCATACCCACGCCCAAGTGGATGCCCCATGCTCCGCGCTAGTGGGAAGACTAATGAAGGAGGCGGACGCGGTGGCATTCTTCTTTTTTGTAAACAAACTTGCAGTTTCTTCGAATAAAGATTTAGAGTTTTTGTGGCTTCATTAAGGAAGGGAATTGGGTTTTCGTTGTGGTGTTTTGTTGGATTTCATTTTTCGACAGCCATGCGTGCCTGGCGCCTCCCTCGTGAACCTCACGCAAGCAGGGGCTGGGCATGGTGCCTGCGCTTGGATCAGTCCCAGCGGCTTTAAGGGCCCAGGCGGTAGGGGACCCGGGCCGCAGGCCTTCCCCCACGCACACCGCCCACCAAGGCCTTTGTGTCTAAGTCCTCGCGTGACGCTCATGAGCGAGCCATTGGGCACGCATCGCTCCCAACGCTTTTCGCATCAAGAGCATTCACCTCTTGGCCTTGCCTGGGCACTACGACCCGGCATACCAGCGACGGTCGACCCCCGCTTGGGGGCTATGTCGAACGACACAGAGCACAAAAGCAGGCGCGAAGGAAAAACAAGCCTCATGAGAACACAAATGTTGTTCGATGCATCAGTAAGGGTTCTAGCAAAATATTCCTCACACTCCCTCGGGGTCATGAATAGGTATCGGCGGGAAAGAAGAGAGGGGCAACCTAAGGAGATGCGACATCGCTGCCCTCGTCACCGTCATCTTCATGTTCACTATCATCTTTATGTTCCTCGGCTTCGCGTCGCTCTTCGTGGTCGTCATGAGCGAACCGTGTGCTCAGTGCATCCACGTGGTCCTCCACCCACTCCCTGGGGGCAGCATGGATTACTTCGGGAACGGGAGCTATCACGGCCTCAAAATTGAAGTCGGGGTCGAAGTGGAAGAGGTGGCTGAAGACACGCGTCTAGGCTTGGGCGAGGAGGTCGCAGCTCTCCTCTTCGACGAGGTTGGCCACCTTCTCTGCGCCGCCTTCGAGCCGCTCCATGACCTTGGTAAAGAAGGTAAGGTAGCCGGCGTCATTGGACACGAGCGGGCTGGAAACGTTCTCCTTGCAGATGGAGCTCAGGGCGCGGCGAGCCCTCATCTTGAGGTCCCGGAACATCTCAGAGCGGGTATGCTGCAACCCCCGAGCCAGGTTCGCTTCGTCCACCACCCACTCCACGTGGGACGTGACGCCTCCCACCTGCTCCTAAAGTGATGCCAGCTCAGCCTCGATGGTGGTATGGGCTTTTAGCGCAGCTTTTCATTGCCCTTATGCCTCGGTCAGCACCTCCTTGAGGCCGTCTATCTCGTGCAGCAACTCCTGTTGCCGAGTCTTGAAGCGGCCCTCCTGCAGCGCCAATGTGTCGCTGTAGTCCTTGGCAAGTGCCTTGCGGTTCTGCTCGATCTTTGTTGGTGTACTAAGTATTGGGCCACTAGTACCCCGTACTTGTGCACGGGCAGTTGTAGCCATCCTCGCGGCAAGGCTTGCCGGGGAACAGTTCGAGGTTGATTCAAGCCACCAAAGAAATAATCAAGTCAGAGATCTGAGGATCAGCAGATAAGGAGTGCTGGAATCCGAAGGCCAGCTTTCCCGGCAAGATCTAGCCGGGGTGGCCTGCAGAGCCCGGCAAGGAACGGTGCCCGGCAAGGCTCGGCGCCCGGCAAGGCTCGGCGCTCGGCAAGGCTTGGCACCCGGCAAGGTTTTGTTGCTGTGCCACCGCTCTAGCACAGCGACAAACTTGACATTCTGGGTCCTTCTTTGGATGCGTGGCGACGCGCCAATGGAGGAGAGCTTAAGCGGTGCTGATGGGATGGCCCCTTTTTCCATCCCCAAGAAAGTAAGGACATCTAAACGGACACCTCACGGTGCATTAAATGCATTCGTCCTAGTCCGTCAGGGGTTAGGTATGATTACCCTGTAGCTACTTTACACCTCAATGTATGTACATTTTGCCACTGTGGTGACCCCTTTGAGCGTATAAAAGGAGGCCCAAGGCAACTGCTACAGGGGAGGAGAACTTCTGGCCCATTCTGCATGCGTAGCTGCTCTTTGAACATACTATTCACAGCGAGCACTCTTGAAGGCTGGGCTCAAGAACATTAATAAGAACACAAGGCAGGAGTAGGGTTTTACGCTGATCAGCGGCCCGAACCTGGGTAAAATCGCCCCGCGTCGATCGTTGGTTCTGCTCTTTGCGTATACCTCTCCCCCCGCCGAATCATAAAGGGGTCCCTTTGGATCCCATAGGTGTCGCACCCCGACATCTTTGGCGCGCCAGGTAGGGGGATTGAAGGTTGCGTGAACCTGATCTAGTGATCGACGCCTCAGTTTCTTCATCATCATGCCGCCCAAGAAGAAGAGCGCCGCGACGGCACAACCGTCCACGTCCGTTTTTCCTACGCCTTCGCGTACGGGCGACGACGTGGGTGCAGAAGGAAGAGGACTAAAACCCCCACGACGTTCTGGTGATCCGAGCCAGGCGAGCGGCATCGTTCGCAGTGGCAGTGACAACCTGCACGCCGCTGGATCTAGAGACGACGCTGTGTTGCCTACGGGTGGCACCACAAATTCCAGAGATCGGAGGGCGCCTGCTGGAGCTCCCGCGCCGGCGCAAGCCTCACGACCTACCCAGGTCGTGCACGATGAGCAACGTCATGGCGCTGGTGGTTCAGGGCGTCCCCATGAAAAGATTTCTGCGCATCGATCCCAAGATGCACGGGACCAGCATGCACACCGAGCTGCTGGCGGGGGTGGCGCGCGGTCGCGTGACCGTGGTGGTGCTCCTTCTAATATGGTTAGGAGTCAGAGCACCTCACGTACCTCGCACCTGTCGCCGCCGCCTACGCCAGCGGAAACCTTGGCACGTGCGCAGCTGCTCCTCGATTTTCCTCCTGCCCCGGAGAAGATGGAGGAGTGGCGAGCTACTATCCAGAGCCTTATTGGCTTCGCCAACAAAGATGGACCGCAAGAGGCAGGGCCCTCGCAGCGAAGGCCCATCGATCCGGCGCGAGCGGATGTGGAGAAAACCGGAGGTGGTGCAACCACAGTGCACTCCCCTCTGCGGCACCAGTGGCGGCCGACAACCCAGCAGGTCGATCGCCGTGAAGAAGTTTCCACGGCGTCATCCGATCCACGGATGCGCCGCGATCAGCGTCAAGTTCTCCAGGAGCGAGGCAAGGAGGACGCTTGAACTACCATCGAGCGGCGACGGGAAGCGTGCTATCAGTCTGATAAGCGCGCAGGGCCGGCTGTCGACGAGTCTGCGCTAGGGGACATAGGAGACTTGCCTTATGAGGTAGGGAGTCCAGCGTTTACCCGTGAGCTGCGGCAAGTCCAGTGGCCCAACTCCCGAACCTTCAAGCCGGAGGTCCCGGAGAAATATGACGGTAAGACCCATCCCTCGGAGTTCCTGAGCATCTACACCATTGTGGTGCAGGCTGCCGGGGGCCAAGATGACAAGATACTTGCCAACTACTTCCCGTTGGTGCTCAAACCCAATGTCAGGTCGTGGTTGGTGCATCTGCCGGAGAATTCTATTTCTTCCTGGTCAGATCTGTGCCATCAGTTTGTTGGCACCTTTGTTGGGGGCCACCAAGCTCCTGGCCAAGAGAGTGATTTGCATATCATCCCTCAGAAGGAGGGCGAGTCCCTGCGCAAGTTTATGAAGAGGTTCAGCCGGGTGCAGTACAATATTCCTGACGTTCACCCTGCCGCTGTCCTTAGCGCGTTTCACCAGAACGTGCATAACCGCAGAATGCGGGAAGAGCTAGCAATGAACAAAGTCAGGAGTATTGCCGAGCTTTACGCTCTAGCCGATAAATGCGCTCGAGCTGAAGAGGGGAGGAAACTCCCTGGCGAGGCTGTTGGCGCGGCGGGCGAATCCGAAGAAGAAGATGCCGCGGCCCCGTCAAGGAAAGGCCGGCGGCGGAACAGGAAACGCGGAGGCAAGGCCGTGCTTGCTGTCGAGGAATCCGACAACCCCGGCGCCGCCAAGAAGGCCAAGGTTGGTGACCCCGGCAAGGATCTTGCCGGGTGCCCTTCCTGTCAGGCCTTGGCGGCTGCCGACAAGTCGGAAAACTCCGGCAAGCAGTATTGCAAGATCCATCGCACCAAGGGCCACGATCTCCAGAACTGCCGGCAAGTTGAACAGCTTGTCGAGAAACAGAGGGCCGAATATGAAAGGCGAGATAAGGAGAAGGCCCAAGATGGTGCTGACGGATCTGGCAAGAAGCACGGTGGCCGAGGGGGGCGCCGCGGCAAGGCCAAGCAACAGAAGGATAGGCCCGCTCGGGGCCAAGGCAAAGAAGAAGATGATGATGAAGAAGATGATGAGTCCAGTGAGCAAGAATTCCAGAAGGCTACAGAGGCCATGTGTATCGATGGAGGTGCCCCGCTGCAATCTTCCCACCGTCAACTCAAACATTGGGTGCGGGAAGTCAATGCGGCAGAGCCATCCCCAGATGCATGTAGGCCCCTGAAGTGGTCCAACACGCCTATCATTTTCGACGCCGAGGATCACCCTGATCGCACAACTGCGGTCGGGTGCTTGCCATTGTTGGTCTCGCCAACGATTCGCAACCTCAAGGTGACGAAAATGCTAGTTGACGGTGAGGCCGGCCTAAACTTAATCTCACCGGATGTGCTTAAAAAGCTCCAAATTCCCGACGAGGACCTCGAAGAAATGGGTACGTTTCAAGGGGTCAATCCGGGAAGAACCCAGCCCAAGGGCAAGATTACGCTGCCGGTGACATTTGGTAGCGAGCTCAACTACAGGACCGAGAAGGTGGTGTTTGATGTCGCCAAGATCCCCATGTCATACAATGGGATCCTTGGTCGGCCAGCGCTGGCTAAGTTCATGGCGGCATCACACTACGCGTACAATGTTCTGAAGATGCCTGGGCCGTTGAGCGTCATCGCTATCCATTCCGATAAGAAGGATGCGCTCATCTGTGCCGACCAACTTTACCGGGAAGCAGTTGCAGCACCTGCCATCAAGGCACCTGCTCCTGCCGCTGGAACTCCCGGGGGGAAGAAGAAGACCGGCAAGAATCTTGGCGCGAACTCCGGCAAGCGCACCTCCTCAGAGTGCTGTGCTTCCGTCGAGGACGCACCAGAGAGTTCCACCGGCAAGAACAAGAAATCCAAGGCTGCTCCGTCGGAGACCAATAAGGTGCCCGTCAGAGAGGACGGAACGGGGGGAACTTTCACCATAAGTTCCACCCTAGATTACAAATAGGAAAGCGCGCTCGTTGCCTTCCTACGGGCGAATGTCGACGTGTTTGCATGGCAACCGTCTGACATCCCCGGTGTTCCCAGGAAGGTAATTGAGCACCACCTTGCTGTCTGTCCTCATGCGCGGCCCGTCAAGCAAAGGGTCAGGAAGCAAGCCTTGGAACGACAAGAATTCATTGCCGAAGAAATCAGAAAGCTGGAGGCGGCAGGATTGGTTAAAGGAGTGCTCCATCCAACCTGGTTGGCCAATCCGGTTGTAGTGCGGAAAGCGAATGGGAAATGGAGGCTTTGTATCGATTATACAGATATCAATAAAGCCTGTCCAAAAGATCCCTTTCCCTTGCCGCGTATCGACCAGATTGTGGATTCCACCGCTGGTTGTGATCTCCTGCCCTTCCTTGATGCCTATTCAGGGTATCATCAGATTTTTATGGCAAAAGAAGATGAAGAGAAGACCGCATTTATCACCCCATGTGGTACGTATTGTTTTATACGAATGCCTTTCGGGTTGAAAAGTGTTGGTTCGACATTTGCGAGAGCAATCCAAATTGGTTTTGAGCCTCAACTCCATAGAAATATGGAGGCGTATATGGATGATATAGTGGTCAAAACCAAAGACAAAGCGACGCTCATTCAAGATTTAGAAGAAACATTTGCAAATCTGCGCAAGATCAACTTGAAGCTCAATCCTGAGAAGTGCGTGTTCGGTGTTCCTTCCGGCAAGCTCCTCGGATTCTTTGTATCTTGCCGGGGAATCGAAGTGAACCCCGACAAGATCAAAGCTATTGAGCAAATTGAAGCGCCGAGACGCGTCAAGGATGTGCGTCGTCTTGCCGGCTGTGTTGCTGCTCTAAGCAGGTTTATTTCCAAATCTGCTGAGCGCGCCCTTCCCTTTTTCAAAATTTTGAAGAAGGCAGGTCCAATGAAATGGACTCCGGAGGCGGAGGCTGCGCTGCAAGATTTGAAGAAATACCTTTCCTCTTCGCCGACGCTAGTCGCGCCTAAACCACAAGAGCCGTTGCTGCTGTATCTGGCAGCAATAAATCAAGTGGTTAGTGCTGCGCTAGTGGCGCAGAGAGAGGCTGATGAGGAAGCAACACCAGCGGTAGGACTGCCAGGTGACGCGGCAAGATCTTCCCTGGCAAGGGTTGATCTCGGCAAGACAGGATCTGCGCAAACAGAAGAACTAGTGCAGAAGAAGAAGGTGGTGCAGCGCCCAGTTTATTTTGTTAGCTCTCTTTTACAAGGAGCTAGGTCAAGATATTCTGGTGTGCAGAAGTTGCTTTTCAGCCTTCTTATGGCCTCGAGGAAGCTGCGTCATTATTTTCAAGCACATGAAACACCGTCGTCACTCGCTTTCCGTTGCAACGGATTTTGCAAAATCCAGAAGCAACCGGCAGGATCGTGGAGTGGGCGTTGGAGTTGTCGAGCTTTGGCCTCAAGTTTGAAAGCACTTCGACGATTCAGAGCAGGGCCTTGGCGGAGTTCATTGCAGAATGGACCCCAACACCGGACGAAGAGGCTCAGGAAACAACTCTCCCCGGCAAGGAAATCGATCAGCAATGGGTTATGTACTTTGATGGGGCTTTCTCGCTGCAAGGCGCCGGTGCTGGCGTGCTGCTTGTCACACCCACCGGAGAGCACCTCAAGTACATAGTCCAAATGCATTTTCCCCGGGAGAGTTCGACCAACAACACTGCAGAATACGAGGGTTTGCTTGCCGGTCTCAGGATCGCGGCAGAACTTGGTATCAAAAAGCTCGTCATCAAAGGCGGTTCACAACTTGTCATCAGGCAAGTTAACAAGAGTTATCAAAGTCCATTGATGCAAGCCTACGTGGATGAAGTGAGGAAAATGGAAGAGCGCTTTGACGGTCTGCAAATGGAGCACGTTCCTTGTGCCGAGAACAGCGTTGCTGATGAACTGTCAAAGCGTGCCGCCCTCAAGTTGCCTGTGGAACCAGGAACTTTTGTGCTCCAATTGACTCAACCATCCGTGGAGCCATTGATGCGGCAAGAAAAGAGAAGAAAGTTGAACTCTGGTCAGTACTTCCCGGCAGAGCTCCCCGGAGCCGCCGGCAAGGAAGTTGCCGGGATCGACATGCCTGCCGGGGAACAACAGGCTCCGGCAGGGCCTCAGGCCCTTGCTGTCGAGACAAACGTTCCCCCCCCCCGGAGGAGATGCCTTTAGTCCTAGCTGTCGAGCCTCAGGCTCCAGCATGGGCGCAACACATTGTCCATTTCCTTCAGACATGAGAACTCCCGGAGGAACAGGAAGAAGCAGAAAGAGTAGCCCGTCGGTCTATTATGTACAAGTTCGTCAATGATGTCCTGTACAGAAAGAGACCAAACGGTGTGAAATTGAAGTGCATTCCTCGGGAGGATGGGCTAGGGCTATTGGCAGAGATACATGGGGGCATATGTGGTTCTCACATAGGATCAAGAGCACTTGCCAGGAAAGCATTCCGGCAAGGTTTCTTTTGGCCCACCGCTCTCCAGGATGCAACTGCACTAGTCACCAAGTGTGAAGCGTGCCAGTTTCATTCGAAGAAATCACATCAACCAGCTCAAGCTCTTCAGGCAATCCCTCTCTCCTGGCCATTTTCGGTCTGGGGGGTCGACATACTGGGCCCTTTCCCCCGTGCTACCGGGGGCTTAGAGTACTTGTACGTTGCTATCGACAAGTTCACAAAGTGGCCGGAGGTGGAGGCAGTGAGGAAGGTGACAGCACAATCAGCCGTCAAGTTCTTTAAAGGGATAGTTTGCCATTTCGGTGTACCCAACAGGATCATCACCGACAACGGCACGAAGTTCACAAGTCGCACCTTCATGCAGTACGTCCAAAACTTTGGCGGCAAGATTTGTTTTGCCTCTATTGCTCACCCGAGAAGCAACGGCCAAGCAGAGAGGGCTAATGCTGAAGTGTTGCGCGGTCTCAGGACCAGGACTTTTGACAGACTGAAAAAGTGCGGAAGACACTGGATTGATGAGTTACCGGCGGTTCTTTGGTCAATCAGAACGACACCAAATCGAGCTACCGGCCAGACGCTCTTCGCTCTGATCTACAGAGCGGAAGCAATTCTCCCCACGGAACTCACGTACAGATCACCTCGAGTGCTCGCTTATGATGAGCTTGAGCAAGAGCAACTGTGGCAAGATGACGCTGTGCTCCTTGAGGAGAATTGTCTTCAAGCTGCTGTGCGAGCTGCACGCTACCAGCAAGCTTTGCGCCGCTACCATAGCCGCAAAGTTCATACCCGAAGCCTTGAGGAAGGTGACCTTGTTCTTCGGCGGATTCAGTCCGCCAAGAATTCAAACAAGTTGACGCCAAAGTGGGAAGGCCCTTATCGGGTAGTACGAGCCACCAGGCCCGGCGCTGTCCGCTTGGAGACCGAAGATGGCGTTCCAGTGATCAATTCCTGGAATATCGAACATCTTCGCAAGTTCTACCCATAAGGCGCGGTTGCCGGGGGCTCCCGGCAACCACCCTTTTGTACAAGTCTTGCCGGCAAGGCATGTGATCCTTTGTACAAAGCCAGGCGCAGACCCTGAGCGCAGATGAATAAATTTAAGTGTTGTACATTCCCTTATTGATTCCCATGTTCATATTTATATATGCATGTTTGTCTAAGATGTTGTATAGCACCTACTCCCGGTAAGTTCTAACGAACCGCCAAGGTTTCATGTCTGTCGGTGTACTAGAATAGGGGTACCCTAGTACCCCGTACTTATGCACGGGCAGTAGTAGCATCCCGTGGCCAGGCTTGCGGGAGGACAGCCAGAGAGAAGCTCAAGATTATTAAGCCATTCAAGAACAAAGTATACAAAGCAAGAGTTAAGGCCCCAGCAAGAGGAGCTTGCCGGGAGGGACAGCTGAGGCCCAGCCTGGGCATTGCTGAAGCAGGGTACTTGCCGCGGCAAGGTACTTGCCCCGGCAAGTCATTGGCTGCGGCAAGGTATTGGCTACGGCAAGATAGCGGCTGCGGCAAGGTACTTGCCCCGGCAAGTACCCTTGCGCGGCAAACTATGGGTTGCGCCAAGCTGTCAGGTGCGGCAAGGTCTTGCCGCGGCAAGCGTTACTGTACCACTGTGCTACTGTGCTGCTCCGGTGCCTTTGCCAGTGTGGCGCTCTGGGTCCTTCCAAGCGTGCGTGGCAGGGCACTGTGTAGACGGTGGTGCACTGTAGATAGCGGTGCAGCAGCAGGTGGGATAGGCTTTTCCCACGTCCAAGACGTCCGGGTACATGTATCTGGACAGCAAAGGCATGGGCATTTAATGCCCTTGTTCCCTGCCGTCAGTGGTAGGTAGGACATGTCATCCTAGTAATAATGGCCTTACTGTAGCAACTTTCCACCTCTACCTTTACTGTTTGCCACCTGTTGGTGACCCCTTTGTGCATATAAAAGGAGGCCCATAGGCAACGTAAAAAGCGGAACAGGGGAGATGGAGAACTCCAGTGTTGTACGCAGCTACTCTGTACTGTAGCGCTCCTGGAGCTAGAACAATCATATAGATAATAAACCAAAAAGCAGGAGTAGGGTTTTACGCATCCGTGCGGCCCGAACCTGGGTAAATCTCTCTCGTGCACTGTCGTGTTCTTCGCTAGATTTGCTCTTCGTGCGACCGTCTCTCCCTGCCGAATGTAAAGGGGTCCTTCCCTGGGTCCCATAGGTGATCGCGGATTCGTCCCCGACATCTTTGGCGCGCCAGGTAGGGGCCAGGAGGTTGTGTGAACCTAATCTAGCGATTTGCGCGTTAGTTTTTGGGCCATCCTCCGTCTTATGGCTCCAAAAAAGAAGACTTCAGCCATCGGTGCGTCCACGTCCAACCCGCCTGCTCCCATGCAGGAGGGTGCCGACGTGATTGCGGCTGCTGGGGGGACTGGAGAGCGAGAGCTCCTATTACCTCCACCTGTTCAAAACCGGGCCAGCAACGCCAATCTTGGCGCTGCTGGGCCTGGGAACGCAGCGCTGCTAGCTGCTGCTGGCCCTGCAAGTTCCAGAAATGGTGCTGCGTGTTCTAGAACGCCTGCGCCGGTTCAGACGCCGCGGCCTTCGCAAGAAGCCCGTGACAGGCAGCGTCCTGACGCCCCAGGTGCCAGGCGCTCCCTGGATAATGAACTTGCGCATCGATCTCGAGATGCACGGGGTCACCATACGCAACAACACGTTGGCGGGGTCGAGGTGCGGTCGCCTAGGCGTGGAGATGCTCCTTCTAACACTGTTAGGAGTAAGAGCATCCCACAGTCCTCACGCCACTCGATACCTCCCTCACCAGCAGAAGCGTTGGCGCGTGCACAGCTGCTCCTGAACTTCCCTCCACCAGCAAATAAGCTTGACGAGTGGAGGGCAACCATTCAGAGCCTTCTCAGCTTCGCTGATGCCGACCCGGTGTGCGCGGCCGACAAGAGAACTGGTGACAATGCTGTCACCAACAAGAACGACGAGGGGGCAACAACCGTACACTCCCCACCCAGACGGCCTCGGTCGCCGACACGTCGAAACGACGCCCGTGGCGATGATTCCACGGCGTCGTCTGACCCGCGAGCTCGTCGTGACCAGCGCCTCGTTCTTCAGGAACGCAGAGGAGAAGACGCTCGTACCACTATCGAGCGAAGGAGAGAAGCGCATCGTCAGTCCGACAGACGTGCAGGGCCCGCTGTTGACATGCATGCGCGAAGGGATCCTGGCGACTTGCCGTACGCGGTAAGTTGTCCAGCGTTCACTCGTGAGCTGCGGCAGGTCCAGTGGCCCAATCGCAAGGCTTTCAAGCCTGACGTGCCGGAGAAGTATGATGGCAAGACACACCCGTCGGAGTTCCTCAGCATTTACATCATTGCGGTACAAGCTGCCGGGGGACGAGACGACAAGATTCTTGCTAACTACTTCCCGCTCGTGTTAAAGCGCAACGTCGTCTCATGGCTCATGCACTTGCCGGAGAACTCCATTTCTTCATGGGCGGACCTGTGCCATCAGTTTGTTGGTGCCTTTACTGGCGGTCATCAACCTCATGGCCAGGAGAGTGATCTTCATCTCATCCCCCAGAAGGGAGGAGAGCCCCTGCGCAAATACATTCAAAGGTTTAGCCGCGTACAGTACAACATCCCAGATGTTCACCCCGCTGCGGTTATTAGCGCGTTCCATCAGAACGTGCGTAACCGCAAGATGCGGGAGGAAATGGCGATGACCAAGGTCAGAGACATTGGCCAGCTATATGCTCTCGCCGACAAGTGTGCACGCGCTGAAGAGGGAAGGAAACTTCCCGGTGAAGGTGTTGGCGCAGGGGGGAGCTCTGACAGCGAAGGTACCGCCCCAACAAAGAAGTGCCGGCGGCGGAACAACAGGAAGAAAAAGGGCAAAGCTGTGCTTGCCGTCGAGCAGTCCAGCGGCAACGGCAGCGCCGACAAGGCCAAAGTCGAGGGCTCCGGCAAGGAGATTGCCGCGTGCGCCAACTGTCAGGCCTTGGCGGCTGCCGACAAGCAGGACGGCTCCGACAAGCAATATTGCAAGATCCACCGCACCAAGGGACACGATCTCCAGAACTGTCGACGAGTCGAGCAGCTTGTCGAACAGCAGGAAGCTGAGTATGAGAGGCGCGACAAGGAGAAGGCCCCAGAAGGTGCTGGCGGGTCCGGCAAGAAGCGCACTGCCCGAGGAGGGCGTCGCGGCAAGGCCAAGCAGCAGCAGAGAGACAGGCCTCCTCGTGGCCGCGACAAAGATGATGATGATGATGATCTAGATGATGAAGAATCCAGTGAACACGAATTTCAGAAAGCCGCAGAAGTCTTGTGTGTTGACGGTGGTGCTTCGTTGCATTCTTCTCACCGCCAACTTAAACAGTGGGCGCGAGAGATCAATGCGGCGGAACCATCTGTTGACGCCAGAAAGCTTCTGAAGTGGTCCGACACGCCTATCGTCTTTGACATTGAGGACCACCCTGACCGCACAACGGCGGTCGGGTGCTTGCTGATGTTGGTTTCACCAACGATCTGCAACCTCAAGGTCACGAAGATGTTAGTTGACGGTGGGGCCGGCTTGAATCTGATTTCGCCCGCTGTGCTCCGGAAACTTCAAATCTCTGACGGCGAGCTTGAGGAAACTGGTACTTTCCAAGGAGTCAATCCAGGAAGGAGCAAGCCGAAAGGGAAGATCACACTGCCAGTGACATTTGGCGGCGAGCTGAACTACCGGACCGAGAAGGTCACCTTTGATGTTGCCGATATTCCATTGCCTTATAATGGGATACTTGGCCGTCCAGCGCTCGCCAAGTTCATGGCAGCCTCTCATTATGCCTACAACGTGTTGAAGATGCCAGGTCCAGTAGGTGTTATCACAGTTCCCTGCGACAAGAAGGATGCGCTTATTTGCGCCGACAAGATTTACGGGGAAGCAGCTGCCGCAACTACTGCCAAGGCACTTGCCGCTGAAGCTCTCGGGCGGGAGAACAAGAGGAAGTCCGGCAAGAGCTCCTGTGCCCACTCCGGCAAGCGCACCTCTTCGGAGTGCTGCGCTGCCGTCGAGGACGCACCAGAGAGCTCCACCGGCAAGTGTAAGAAGAACAAAGCCGCTCCGCCGGCGACCAAGAAGGTGCCCGCCAAGGAGGATGGCACTGGTGGTTCCTTCACCATCAGTGCCACAATTGACAACAAATAGGAAAACGCGCTCGTTGCTTTCCTGCGGGCGAATGTCGACGTATTTGCATGGCAACCGTTCGACATCCCCGGTGTTCCCAGGAAAGTAATTGAGCACCACCTTGCCGTTTGTCCCCACGCGAGGCCCGTCAAACAGAAAGCCAGAAAGCAAGCTGTGGAGCGGCAAGAGTTTATTGCGGAAGAAATCAAGAAGTTGGAAGCAGCAGGCCTCGTCAGAGGAGTGCTCCATCCTACGTGGTTGGCCAATCCTGTTGTCGTGCGCAAAGCGAATGGAAAATGGAGGCTTTGTATTGATTTCACTGATGTCAATAAAGATTGTCCCAAAGACCCATTTCCTTTGCCCCGCATAGACCAGATTGTTGACTCCACGGCAGGATGTGATTTGCTTTCATTTCTTGACGCATATTCAGGGTATCATCAAATCTTCATGGCTGAGGAAGATGAGGAAAAGACCGCATTTATCACACCCTGTGGCACATACTGTTTCGTACGTATGCCATTTGGTTTGAAAAATGCTGGTTCGACATTTGCAAGAGCCGTCCAGATTGCTTTTGAGCCTCAGCTGCACAGAAATGTGGAAGCCTATATGGATGATATAGTGGTCAAAAGCAAAGACAGGGCTACTTTGGTTCAAGATCTAGAAGAAACTTTTGTAAATCTGCGCAAGATCAACCTCAAGCTCAACCCCGAGAAGTGCGTGTTTGGAGTTCCCTCCGGCAAGCTTCTCGGGTTTTTTGTGTCTCAATGTGGAATTGAAGCCAATCCTGACAAGATCAAAGCCATTGAGCAAATTGAAGCACCGAAGCGCGTCAAGGATGTACGACGACTTGCCGGCTGTGTTGCTGCCCTCAGTAGGTTTATCTCCAAGTCAGCTGAGCGCGCCCTGCCATTTTTCAAAATCTTAAAAAAGGCAGGTCCATTGAAATGGACTCCGGAGGCGGAGGCAGCGCTGCAAGACTTGAAGAGATACCTCTCCTCTCCTCCAATACTTGTCGCGCCTAAACCACAAGAGAAGTTGTTGCTGTATCTAGCGGCAACCAATCAAGTGGTTAGTGCTGCGCTGGTAGTGGAGAGAGAGGTGGATGAGGAGGCAGTAACTGCGGCAAGCACGACCAGCGACAAGCTGGGGGCAACAAGTTTTGCTGCCGACAAGGATTCTTCTACGCAGTCAGGCGAAGTGATACAAAAGAAGAAAATGGTGCAGCGCCCGGTCTACTTTGTGAGCTCTCTTCTGCAGGGAGCTAGGTCAAGGTATTCTGGTGTGCAGAAGCTGCTTTTCGGCCTTCTCATGGCCTCGAGAAAGCTGCGCCATTACTTTCAAGCACATGAAGTTACCGTCGTCACTCGCTTCCCGCTGAAAAGGATTTTGCAAAATCCAGAAGCGACGGGCAGGATTGTCGAGTGGGCGTTGGAGTTGTCGAGCTTTGGTCTCAAATTCGAGGGTACATCAACCATACAGAGCTGAGTTTTGGCAGAGTTTGTCGCAGAATGGACACCAACGCCAGACGAAGAAATCCCAGAGACGACTCTCCCCGGCAAGGAGACAAGCAAAGAGTGGCTTATGTACTTTGATGGTGCCTTTTCACTGCAAGGCGCCGGTGCTGGTGTACTGCTTGTCACACCCACCGGAGAGCACCTCAAGTACGTGGTCCAAATGCACTTTCCCAAGGAACAGGCGACGAACAATACTGCAGAATATGAGGGGTTGCTTGCCGGTCTCAGGGTCGCGGCAGACCTTGGGATCAAGAAGCTTATTGTCAGGGGAGATTCGCAGCTTGTCGTCAGGCAAGTGAACAAGAACTACCAAAGCCCATTGATGGAAGCTTATGTAGATGAGGTGAGGAAGTTGGAGGAACGCTTTGACGGCCTACAAATGGAGCACGTCCCACGTGCTGAAAATGACATTGCCGATGGTTTGTCAAAGCGCGCCGCACTCAAATTGCCTGTGGAACCAGGCACTTTTGTGCTCCAACTAACTCAGCCATCCGTGATGCCATCAGTAGGGCAAGGCAGGAAGAGGAAGTTGGCTTCTGGCGACTACTTCCCGGCAGAGCTCCCCGAAGCCGCCGGCAAGAAGGCTGCCAAAGCCAGCGCCAAAGATGCAGAGGGGCAACTTGCTCCGACAAGGCCTCACGCTCTTGTCGTTGAAGCGGGTGCTCCTAGGCAAGAGGCCGAGGGGCAACTTGCTCCGACAAGACTTCGGGTCCTTGTCGTTGAAGCAGGTGCTCCTGATCGAAGCGCTGAGGAGCAAGATGCTCCGACGAGGCCTTGGGCTTCCGTCGTTGAAGCAACCACTCCCGACAAGCTTGTTGAAGGACAGCACGCTCCAGCAGGGCCCCAGGCTCTTGTCGTTGAAGCGGCTATTCCCGCCAAGCTCGTCGGGGAACGGCCGGCTCTGGTAGAGCGACGAGCTCTTGCCGTAGGGCCTGATGTTCCCACAGCAGAAGAAATGCCTTTAGTCCTCGTTGTCGAGCCACAGGCTCCAGCGTGGGCACAGCAGATCGTCCGTTTCCTTCAGACAGGAGAACTTCCCGAAGAGCAGGAAGAAGCGGAGAAAGTAGCCCGACGGTCCAATATGTATCAATTTGTCGATGACATGCTGTGCAGAAAAAGACCAAACGGTGTGAAATTGAAGTGTATTCCCCGGGAAGAAGGACAGGAGCTGTTGGCGGAGATTCATGGAGGCATATGTGGTCACCACATAGGGTCAAGAGCCCTTGCTGGAAAGGCTTTCCGGCAAGGTTTCTTTTGGCCCACCGCCCTCCAGGATGCAACTGCACTAGTAACCAAGTGTGAAGCGTGCCAGTTTCATTCCAAGCAGATTCATCAGCCAGCTCAAGCTCGCCAGACAATCCCTCTCTCCTGGCCATTTTCGGCCTGGGGGCTCGACATCCTCGGCCCCTTTCCCCGTGCCACCGGGGGCTTCGAGTACTTGTATGTGGCCATCGACAAGTTTACGAAGTGGCCAGAAGTGGAAGCAGTGAGGAAGGTGACAGCACAATCAGCCATCAATTTCTTCAAGGGAATTGTTTGTCGCTTTGGTGTTCCTAACAGGATCATCACCGACAACGGTACCCAGTTCACGAGCCACGCCTTCATGCAGTATGTCGAAGACCTTGGCGCCAAGGTCTGTTTCGCTTCTGTTGCTCACCCCCGAAGCAACGGTCAAGCTGAAAGGGCAAATGCTGAGGTGCTGCGTGGGCTCAAGACGAGAACTTTTGACAGGCTGCGCAAGTGCGGCAAAAACTGGATCGAGGAGCTACCAGTGGTTCTTTGGTCGATCAGGACGATGCCAAATCGAGCTACTGGCCAGACGCCTTTTGCTCTAGTTTATGGAGCAGAGGCAGTTCTCCCCACGGAACTCGTATACGGGTCACCTCGAGTGCTCGCTTACGATGAGCTTGAGCAAGAGCAACTGCGGCAAGATGACGCTATGCTCCTCGAGGAGGATCGTCTTCAGGCTGCTGTGAGAGCTGCTCGCTACCAGCAAGCTTTGCGTCGCTACCATAGCCGCAAAGTTAATGCCAGAAGTCTCGAGGAAGGCGACCTTGTTCTTCGGCGCGTTCAGTCGGCCAAGAATTCAAACAAGTTGACACCGAAGTGGGAAGGCCCTTATCGGGTGAAACGAGTCACCAGGCCCGGCGCTGTCCGCCTGGAGACCGGGGATGCCATTCAAGTGATCAATTCCTGGAACATTGAGCATCTCCGTAAGTTTTTTCCATAAGGCGCGGTTGCCGAGCCCTTCCCCGGCAACCACCTTTTGTACAAGTCTTGCCGCTGTTGCATGTAATCCTTTGTACAAAGCCAGGCGCAGACCCTGTGCATAAATAAAGCTTTTGTATTTCGCAGTTTTTGACGATTTCATGTTTACTTTTATTTTGCATGATTATCTGACATACTGTGCAGTACAGCCTCCCCGGTAAGCATTAACGAGCCGCCAAGCTCCTATATCTTTATTTTCTCTTCTTTCTTTTTCTCAAAAAGACAGAAGCTTCCCTCGCGCACAAGTTTGCCGGGGGGGATGGGATAATGATATGGACCAGGCGTCGTTCAAAGAAACTTTGCCTTGCCGGGAAGAAGGCAGCGGCAAGCAGTGACAAGACCTTGCCGCGGAGAGATCAGCGACAAAGCTAAGTGCCAAAGTTTGAATAACCAAATTCTTTTTTATTTTCAAGGTTATTTTCCTTGAACGATACTACTCTTTGTATGGAAAACCTGTGCGCGACGGAACCTAAGCGTAATCGGTCGCGCCCTTACCTTGTTTCGAGTCCGCTCAACAACTTAAGTGGCTGCACTGAGCGCGACAATGTTGCTTGCCGGCAGCGGCACCACCAGCAGGCTGCTGGAGTCCCGCACCCAGCGCTCGCGGCGATGGTGCGCGCACCGGCAAGTTCCCTATAAGCGTAGGGCAAGTACACACAAAGAAAGAAATTGCTCAAGGGAGATGACATGCATTAACTTCAAAATATTGCATGTTATATTACAAGATAAGTTGCCGCGGCTTAAACAGATTGTTCTTTAACATGTCTAGCGGCGGCAAGGAGGGAGAAGAATGGGCTCTCTAATTGCGGTGCTCGCCTTCGACTCTCTGGATTTGGTCCACCCTCTCCACGATGGGCGCGACAAGGGCCTCTAGTGGCGCGGGGTCGTATCCCTTCGGCAAGCTTTTGAAGATGTTGCTGAAGTCAACGCCCGGGTTTCTGTATGCTATCTTCACCAACAACCTCCGAAGAACTCCCCGGCAAAGCCTGCGTGACTCGTCGGCCAGTTGAGCCTTGTGATTGACTTGGAGCTGTTGGAGTGCTTCTACTACTCCGTCGAAGAACTCGGCTAGCTTGACGCTAGTTTGCGTGTTCTTGTCGGTGGAGTACCCGAAGTCCGGCACCTTCAGGGCAGTCAGCTCCTTGTCGATGTCCTCGGTGGCGCTGGCAAGCCTGTCTGTGAAGATCCCCACGTTATCCCTGAACTTCTTGTGGGTTGCAATAGCATCTTGAAGCAGACCCTTTTCCTTCTGGAGCTCTGTCATTAGAAGCCCTCCGCGCTTTCTAGTGGTGTCGAGCGTCTCCTTCAGCGTGGTCAGCTTCAGCTTCAGGTCTGCTCTGGAGTCGTTGGCGGCGGCAAGCAGATTGTTCTTCTTGGCTATGGTAACTTGCATCTCCGCCAAAGTGTGGGTCACCTTTGCCCTCTCACTTTCAAGCGTTGAGAGCTTGTCACCGTTTGCCTTGAGGGCGGCCTCTAGTCTTGCCACTTTCCCCTCCGTTTCCTTTCTGTTCACTTCTGCAGCAGCGACAGCGTTGGTGGCCTCCACCAACTTGCTGGCGTACTCTTGGGCCAAGGCTTCGATTTCCTTCTGGTGTTTTTGTGCCTGCCCCTGGGTGCGCTCTGCGACAAGTCTTGCCACCTCCTCGTCTTTCTGTCGGAGGGTTTCGGCAAGTTTCCTCTTGCGCTCGGCAAGTTCTTCTTCGTGGGCATCAAGGTCCACTTTCCGCTGGTTCAGATCACCGGCCTGAGCAGACAACTCCTTGGCGGTCTCCTCCTGTTTTTGTTCAATGTCTTGCTTCATCAGGAGGAGGGCCTGCCGTTCTTCGGCCAGCTGTGCCCGCTTGGCCTCTAACGCATTAAGAGATCGCGCGCGGACGTCCGCCAAGATCTCCGTGCGCCTCAACATGTCAGGTTCGGCCTTCTCGATGAGCGCCTCCCTGGAAGCTAGCTTCTCCCGTCGGGCGCGATGAAGATTCAGCAGCTTTTGAAGCAGTTGCTCCTCTTCAGACGTGCTGCTACTGCTGGCGCCTGGCACATCCACAAGCTAGAGCCCGGCAGCGGCAAGGATCTCCTCGTCCACAACATCCTCCTCGGGTGGCGCTCTGGAGCCCACCGTCCAGGGGAGGCTGACGTAGACGTTCTCGCCGATCCGGATGTATTTGCTTGGCGGAGGCGAGTTGGGCGCTGCCGCCTCGTCAGTGGTTGAAGGACCCGTGGTCGGAGTAGCGCCTGGCGCTCCTGTGGCCTCAGGGCCGTCAGTACGACCACCGGCTCCCTCGTCGGCCTCCTCAGCAGCCTTCTGGGCAGCCTCAGCTTCAGCAGCCTTGGCGGCTTCATCGGTGGGCGCCTTGGCGGTATTATCCTCGGCGGCCTTGCCGGCCTCTTCGGCAGCATTGGCAGTTTCTTCGTCGGCAAGCTTGTCGGCTGCCAGCTTGTCGGCCTTGGCAGCGGCGGCCTCGTCGTCGACGGCCCCTGTGGTGTTCTCCTCGGCAGAAGAGTCAATGTTCATTGGCTCCACCGAGGAGGGCTCTGCCAACCCGAGAAGTAAGGCAAAAAGAGCTTCAGGAAGAAATTCAAGAAGACAAAAGAAAGAAAGCAGAAAGAGTTTTGCAGCAAGTGGGTTTACCCGTGTTGAGCTCAGGAGCGGTGGGCTCCCCTCCCCCGTCAACGTTTGTCATTGGGGTGGGGTCGCCAGCGCTGGTGCTTGGCACTTTGGCGCTTGCCGGCTCCTCTTCGTGGCTCGGCTCGCTAGTGGGAGCCCTTACCGGAGATCTTCTCCTTGGCGGTGTGGTCGAGGGGGGTGGTACTTCTGGAGCACCTTCAGATGGCTCCACTTGCTGCTCCTCTCCTACACGCCCAAAGATGTCAGTGACAAAATGCATGTTCCTCAGCGACCGCCAGCGAAAGGTAGTTGAAATACTTACGCTGGGGGCTGCGCTGGGGGCTGCGACGAGGGCTGGGCTCCGAGCTGGTCGGCATGGTCTCAGACGCTCTCCCGGTGGTTGCCGTGGGCTCATCTTCGACGACCACCACGGTCTTGCTCGTCGAGACCTTAGCTCTCTTCCTTGTCCTCTCCGCCAAGGTTTCCTCCCTGTGGAAGCAAGGCCGGAGCGCGACAAGTGAGGATAGAAACAAAACCTTACAAAGATTGAGAGTCGCGGCAAGGGAACTTACTCTTCCTCGTCGTCCTCTTCGCTGAGAGCGGAAAAATCAAAGTCCGCCTCCGTGTGAGGAGGGGGAGCTGGACTCCTTGGCCGCTTGGCGGGGGTAGTAGCAGCGGTCTTTGATGATCCTGCTCCAGTTGCCGGGGCCGCGTGAGACGCTCCCGCAGCACCAGCCCTTGCCGTGGTCGAGCGCGTCGAACGGCGCTCCGGCGGTTGTTGAACCTCTTGCCGCTCAGCCACTTTGCCAAGCCTGCGAAGGCGTTTCCTCTTCCGAGGGGCTGGGGACTCTGACTGCGGTGGGCTTTCGGTGCCCTCCTCGGAAGAGGAGCCCTCATCCTCCGAGCTGCCTGACTCATCGGCAGGCTGGCTTGGCCCGACATCCTTGCCGGGTGCGGCGAGCTCGTCCTTCCCGGCAAGCGTCCCCTGCTAGGCAAGGATCTCCTTTTGTGCCTCGTCGAGCTCCGCCAAAGTATAACCAAAATCGCCAGCTTCCCTGGCGAGCCTGTCCTCCTCCACTCTTCGAGCAATGAATTATATTTCTTGCTCAGTGGTGTTGCGGACGAGCCACTCCTCCTCCCGGACCTGCTTTTCGACCGTGGAGTCAGAGAATCGCCGCACGTCTTCTTCGAGCGGCACGTCCCAAGTTGCTTCAACGCTGTGCGCATTGCAGAACGGCATCATAGCGATGATTGCACTCAATGCGGAGTTGTTGCAAAGGGGCACGATGTGCTTCGGCAGCGTGAACGCCTTGTCGCGCTTCTCTGGATCTGTCTCTTGCTTGAACAGTTCTCGCATGAAAAAGTCGTGCTGCAGAACTGTGAAGTTGTTGATCAGTCCAGGGCGCAGCCGCATGATATCGGCTGGGTTCTTCCAATCAGAGGCCGGCCTTCCTCTCTGCTGCAGAGGAGCAATGCGGCGGCGGAGGAAGTCTGCGCCAACCATCCCTATGGTGAGCCCGGCCTCCCTGAGCCGTATGATCCTGGTAGCGGCAATCTCCAGCTTTTTGTCCTGGGGATCCAGATCGGTCCAGTCCGTGCCACACGCTGCTGGGGTCTTGCGAAGCGCACAGTATGGTGGCGGCTCGTCGTCAATGATCCAACACCATTCAGACCGGATTTCTCCCCATCTTGGGCGGAGATCCCCCTTCAGATAATGCTCCTTGGCGCCCAATCTTGAAATGAACGAGACGCCAACAGTGAGAGGCTCCCCCTTTTCAGCACGGGGAGTGAAGTAATGCCTGAACAGCGCAGTGTTGGGTGCGACGCCGACGAAGTTCTCGCACAGATGCGCAAATATTGCCATGGTGGATACGGCATTCGGTGTGAGATCCAGCAGACGGAGGTTGAAGGTGTACATGACGTCGCTAAAGAAATCCGAGTACGGTGGGCAGAGCCCGCACCAAAAGTAGCAAGCGAAGAAGGGGTACTTGCTCACTTCGCTCTCGTCGGTGGCTGGGCGAACGCGGGTGGCTGGATGCGCCTTGGTCCTCGCGGCCCACATGCCTTGGAACTTGGCCTTCAGATCCGCCCCTGTGAGCGTCGGAGCGAAGAGCGCGTACTTCTGCCTCTTCAACTGCGCCTGGGTCTTCGTCCTTGAGTACTTCCCCGTCTTCCCCTTTTCTCCTTTGGGAGGCATGGCGAAGGCGGAGCTGAGGACCGAGGGAGATGCAGACGCGCGCGGTGGCGGAGAATTGGGAAACGCTTTGTTTTAGAGCGGAGGAAGAAGAAGGCGGAGATTTGGAGATCGAGAATGGTGAGAGGGGTGTGTGAGTGCTTCTGCAGGTCCCTCCTTTTATGGGGAAAGATGCGGAACCATCCGCCCCTTCGTCATTCGAGATGGCTGCGCACGCTTCCCACGCTCCGCATTCAACGCGCGACGCGTGGGAGAGCGTGCAATTAAACAGCATAGGGACGTTTCGGCTTATCCCAGCCACGCGTGCCCGTGCACTGTTTGGGCCTGGCCCAACAATGCCCGGCACATTGTGTGGCCCAGGCCCGGGGGCTCCTGTCGGTGTACTAGAATAGGGGTACCCTAGTACCCCGTACTTGTGCACGGGCAGTAGTAGCATCCCGTGGCCAGGCTTGCGGGAGGACAGCCAGAGAGAAGCTCAAGATTATTAAGCCATTCAAGAACAAAGTATACAAAGCAAGAGTTAAGGCCCCGGCAAGAGGAGCTTGCCGGGAGGGACAGCTGAGGCCCAGCCTGGGCATTGCTGAAGCAGAGTACTTGCCGCGGCAAGGTACTTGCCCCGGCAAGTCATTGGCTGCGGCAAGGTATTGGCTGTGGCAAGATAGCGGCTGCGGCAAGGTACTTGCCCCGGCAAGTACCCTTGCACGGCAAACTATGGGTTGCGCCAAGCTGTCAGGTGCAGCAAGGTCTTGCCGCGGCAAGCGTTACTGTACCACTGTGCTACTGTGCTGCTCCGGTGCCTTTGCCAGCGTGGCGCTCTGGGTCCTTCCAAGCGTGCGTGGCAGGGCACTGTGTAGACGGTGGTGCACTGTAGATAGCGGTGCAGCAGCAGGTGGGATAGGCTTTTCCCACGTCCAAGACGTCCGGGTACATGTATCTGGATAGCAAAGGCATGGGCATTTAATGCCCTTGTCCCCTGCCGTCAGTGGTAGGTAGGACATGTCATCCTAGTAATAATGGCCTTACTGTAGCAACTTTCCACCTCTACCTTTACTGTTTGCCACCTGTTGGTGACCCCTTTGTGCATATAAAAGGAGGCCCATAGGCAATGTAAAAAGCGGAACAGGGGAGATGGAGAACTCCAGTGTTGTACGCAGCTACTCTGTACTGTAGCGCTCCTGGAGCTAGAACAATCATATAGATAATAAACCAAAATGCAGGAGTAGGGTTTTACGCATCCGTGCGGCCCGAACCTGGGTAAATCTCTCTCGTGCACTGTCGTGTTCTTCGCTAGATTTGCTCTTCGTGCGACCGTCTCTCCCTGCCGAACGTAAAGGGGTCCTTCCCTGGGTCCCATAGGTGATCGCGGATTCGTCCCCGACAATGTCTTTATTTTCTCTTCTTTCTTTTTAAAAGACAAAAGGATTCCTCGCGTGCACATTTGCCGGGGGGGGGGGGGAAGGGAGATATGAGTACCAGTTGGCGACGTTCGGAATCGACGCTTGCCGGGGGAAGGACAGTGACAGAAAGCTAAGTTCTAAAAACTTAGAGCAAGTTTCCTTTATTACAAAGTTATTTCCTTGGATGATTCCGACTCTTGTATGGAAAATCTGCACACGAAGGAACCCTTATTGTAATCAGTTGTGCCCTTATTTTGTTTCGAGCCCGCTCAACGATTTAAGTGGCTGCACTAAGAACGCCAAGGAGTCTTGCCGGCCGCTGCGCCTCCAGCAGGCTGCTGAAGTCCCGCACCCAGCGCTCGCGGCAGGTTGCGCGCCGGCAAGTTCTTCAGTAAGCGTAGGGTGAACTCCATACATAAAGGAATCAGACAAGGAAAATAGCAAGCATGAACCTAAACATAGGCGAGTAATATTACATTCATGAGTTGCCGCAATTCTAACTTGAGACTTAATTGTCTTTTACATGGAATGATGACGGCAAGAAAGCGGAGCACTTAATCCCTGTGCTGGCCTTCGATCCTTTTGATGGAGTCCACCTTCTCAAGGATAGGCGCGATAAGTTCTTCAAGCGCCTCGACATTTGCGTCCCTTGGCAGATGGCCGAGCGCGTTGGAGAGGTCGATGCCGGGATTGCTGTGCACCACCTTGATAAGCACCTTGCGAAGAACGGCCCGGCAAAGCCGGCGAGTCTCGTTGGCCAATTGGGTCGCCCGGCTAGACTGGAGCACCCTCAAGGCGTCGATGATGCTTTCAAAGAACATCATCAACCTGGCACTTGAAGATATCCTTTCCTCAGAAGAATACCTGAAGTTCGACAGGCCCATGGTTGACAGTTCTGCCGTAAGTTTCTCCGCAGCATCGATGAGACGTCCAGTCCAGATCTCCACCCCCTTCTCGTAATCGATTTGGGCAGCGGCAGCGCTCTTGAGCAGGTTCCTCTCTCCTTGGAGATCCTTGAGTAGAGCCTTCTCACGGGCCATGCTGGCCTCGAGAGACTTCTGCAACGTGGTCAGCTTCAATTCCAGAACTGCAATATCATCAGCCGCAGAGGAGAGCTGCTTGGTTTTGTTGGACAGGGCAACCTGCATCTCCGCCAAGGAGTAGAGGGTTTTTTCCCTATCACCTTTGAGCGTCGAGAGCTCCTTGCCGTGCTCTTCGAGATCTATTTCCAGCTTCTTTACCTTGTCGTTCAGCTCGTTCTTGGTGGCCTCTGCAGCTTCGGCATCATCGACGGCCTCCTTGAGCTTGCCGGCGTGACTTGCAGTCAGAGCTTCGAGCGCCTCTTTATGTTTTTGCTCCAGCTCCTAGGTCCGCCACGCGACAAGCTTCTCGATATCTTCATCTTTGCTGCGAAGCTTGGCGGCGAGCGCTTGCTCACGTGCGGTGAGATCTTCCTCATGAGCATCAAGAGCAACGCGGCGCCCCGTCAGGAGGGCTTCTTCAGCAGCAATCCTTTGAGTAGCTTCATCCTGCGCCTTCTCCATATCAGATTGCACCAGGAGGATCTCTGTCCACTGTTGGCTCACCTGTTCCCGGCTAGCAGTCAGCTCTTGGAGGGCCTCGGCGTACCAGGTTTGCATTTGTTCGATGCGCCTCTGGAAATCTGCCTCGGCCGCCTCGACAACTGCCATTCTGGAGTCCGCTTTATCTTTCCGGGCGCGGTGGAGAGCCTAGAGCTTGTGGAAGTTCTCGCCCATGGCCTGAAGGAGCTGATCCTCTTCAGATTTGCCGCTGCTAGCGCTGGGATCGTGAACAACTTCGAGCCCGGCAGCAGCGATGATTTCTTCATCAAAAACTTCTCCTTCGGCTGGTGCCCCAATGCTTGCCGTCCCCGACAAGTTGACAAACAGGTTCTCGCCAACCTTGAGGTATTTGCAGGATGAGGGGCCTTCAGATGTTGACGGTTGGTCTTCAGCGACCGCCTCACCAGTGGCAGGGGACTCCGTGGCCGGTGCAGCGCCTGGCGCTCCTGCGGTAGGAATGCCATCAGTACGGTCATCAGCCTCCCTGTCGCCCCCTTCAGTAGGTTCCTTGGCGGGTTCCTCCTGTGCAGTCTTGGCGGCCTCCCCGTCAAGAGCACCACCAGCCTCGACAGTGTCATCCTTGGTGGCCTCGCTGGCAGTGATCCTGTCTGCTTCGGCAGCAGCGTCCCTGGCGGTCTCCTCGATGACAACATCGACATCCATGTGTTCCATCACAGGGAACTCTGAAGGACGAAGGAGGAGAACAGAATAAGATCAAGATTGAAGTTTGAAGCGACTAAAGACAGAGAGATAAGGGAAAGAGTGACAAGCACTTCGAGGCAATCGATTACCTGCGTCGAGCTGTTGAGAGGTGGCCTCGCCCCTCCCGGCAACTTCGGTTGCCGGGGGAGGGTTGCCGATGTCCATGCTTGCCGGCTCCTCCTCAGCTAGGATGGGCTCGTCGGTAGGATCTCTTGGCGGGGACGCGCTTGTGGGCGGCGTAGTCGATGAAGGTGCCACGACGGGGATGTCTTCCGACAACTCTCCTTGTTGCCATTCTTCTCCTGCTAGCCCAAGGATATCAGCCGCAAGAATGGAAGCCTCAGCACCCGCCAGCGGAAAAAGAACAGTGAACTTACGCTGGGGGCTGTGCTGGGGGCTGTGCTGGGGGCTGCATTGAGGACTGGGCTCCGGGCTGACGACGATGGTTTCTGGCACGCTCGTGGAGCCTACCGGGGGCTCGTCGCCCATGGAAGTCTTTGTCCTCTTCGTCATCCTCTCCAGCAAGGTTTCTGCATCACTGCAGAGACAATACGAGCAAGTCAGTAAGATCAATCCAAGATGGGAATATAAAGGCTGTGGCAAAGTACTCACTCTTCTTCTTCTCGCTCCGGACTAAAGCCGGAGATGTCGAAATCGGCCTCCGCTGCGATGTCTGAGTGGGGAGGCGGAGGAGGGGTCCTAGGTCGCTTGGCTGTGGCAGGCGCTGGGGCAGCTTCCGGTACGGTATTGCTGAAAGTGCATTATATCGACTAGAGGGGGGGGGGGTGAATAGGCGATTTTTACAAATTCATCACTCAGGAATTTCAAGGTGAGGAAATTCCTAAGCGAAGAACTACTTAGCAGCGGAATAAGTACTCAGATGCAAACATAACATGACATAAGTACAGTCATCATGATGAAATGAAATAGGCACAGAGTACAGGTAGCGTGAAACACATGATAAGCAGGCTGAAGACTAAGTGACTGAAGAAATAGGATTGAGGAAATTGAGAAAGTCTTCAGTCAAAGTCTTCACACAGTAACGATCAAGTAAATCAACACATGAATGAGGAAATGAAAGAGTTGAGGAAATAGAACCAGTAGCTCGGTGAAGACAATGATTTGGTAGACCAGTTCCAACTGCTGTGACAGTTGTACGTCTGGTTGGAGCGGCTAGGTATTTAAACCTGAGGACACACAGTCCCGGACACACAGTCCTCACCGTATTCTCCTTGAGCTAATGTCACACAGACCTCGCCTAATCACTCGTGGTAAGTCTTCAGGTGACTTCCAAACCTTCACATACTCGGTCACTCGGCAATCCACAATTTCCTCTTGGATGCTCTAGACCATGACGCCTAACCGTCTGGAGGATGCAAAGTCCTCAAAGGTAACAAGCGTCGGTTCCACACAGGAACAATCTCTTCAGCGATGCTCAATCACTTTGGGTTTGTAGGTGTTTGGGTTTTTGGGTTTTTCCTCACTTGATGATTTTTGCTCAAAGTCCTCGGAGGATGGGATGCTCTAAATGACAAGTGTCAATCTATTTCTTGGAGCAGCCAACCAGCTAGTGGTTGTAGGGGGCGGCTATTTATAGCCTAGGGAGCAGCCCGACATGATAAGACATAAATGCCCTTCAATGATATGACCATTAGGTGGGTAGGACATTTGGACAGCTGGCGCGTAGCATAGCAACGGTCGGATATTTGAGTATCAAATTCCTCAGGGCTATCATGTTCCTCACTTGTAGGCAATCTGCACTGGCGAATTCCTAACTCCTCAGTCAGAACAAATTCCTCAGAGAACAGAAGAACTTCGTCTCTGTCACTGAAGAACTTGACTAAACTGTATGAGATTTCCAATGGCTTCACTCGAAAGGATTGGGTAGGTGTAGGATTTTGAGTTGAGCATCACTTGGAAACTTTTCCTTAGTTTTACCTCGACCCCCTTTAACAGTACGGTGTTTCCTATGACTCAAGAAGAAGAAAATGAAACTACGAAAACAAAAGTCTTCACGCTTCATAATCCTCGCATGAATATCAAGTCTTCAGGGTCACACCAATTTCTTCACTTTCAAAGTCTTCAAGAAAACCAAAGTCTTCAGTTGAAGACATTCATTTTTAGGGGTCGACATTCATCGTAAATAACAAACTCCTCATAGACTTATAGACCTGTGTACACTCACAAACGCATTAGTCCCTTAACCTATAAGTCTTCAATACACCAAAATCACTAAGGGGCACTAGATGCACTTACAATCTCCCCCTTTTTGGTGATTGATGACAATATAGGTTAAGTTTTCAACGGGGATAAACATATGAAGTGTAAATACTGATAATGAGGAATTTGATAGCAAGATATAGAAGATCTCCCCCTGAAGATGTGCATATTTTAGGAATTTGCTTTGAAATAGCAAATGCACATTGTTGAGTAATATCATGGAGATCTCCTCCTATATCTTGAAATTCATACACGCATTTATCATATGATATGAAGAATTTGAAATGCATGATGAAATATGGTGTCTGACGAAATTCAGCATGCGTGCATTATGGTATTGAGGAAATAGCATGCAGAAAAATAGAGCAAAAGTATCAGACCACCATAGGACTTAAGTTTACAACTCATCAGAGCAAACACCTCAGAAAAGCAAGAGTTGTAACTTGACAGAAATATAGCCCATATATAAGACCCGCTTGAAGACTAACTCAAATTTCTCCCCCTTTTGTCATCGAATGACCAAAAGGGACGAAAAATGAGGACTAACGCCCCTGAAGAATATCATCATGATGTCGATGGAGGAGCGCCAGCATTGTTGGGGTCGTCCGTTGAGGTAGGGCCTGCCGCAGTGTCGTTCAAGTCTTCAGCTTCATTCGTCTCGCGCGATGAAGAATATGAACTGGCAACAAGCTGAGGAACTTTGACTTTCTTGAATTTCTTCGAAGGTGGCTGAGACCAGTCAAAGTCCTGTTGGAAGCCCATCTCCTTGAGTTCTTCAGCACTATGAAGATTAGACAGAATTGCCCAAGTGCGGTCAAAGACTTCATGCAAGTAGTAGTGATTCTTCTTCACAGTATTTTGAGTGACTGTCATGTTTTGAAGAATTGCACCAAACTGACGCTTGACCCACTTGTGATTTCGATCAACTTTCTGATGAAGACTAAGGAGAAGTTCACGATCAGTCATCACACGCGGAGCTGTGGCTTGAGGATGATGTTCTAAAGCTTTGGCGGCAGAATCTTGAGTTGCAGAGTCATCATTGGTGGAATAGGAAGTAGCTTTGCGAAACTGTCCATCCAATGGACGAGTACCTTCATCAATAACAGCAGCCTTGCCCTTCTCGTCAGCTGAGGAAATAGTCCGTTTGAGGACTTCGATAGGGGGCAAATAGCTGAGATGATTTTGAAAGTCAGCCTTATAATGAATTGAAGACCTTGATCTGATGAATCTCATGATCCAGGGAGTATAAGGCTTCAACTCAAAAGGTGACAGAGCAGCATTGGCCAAAGTCCTCATGAAGAAATCGTGGTAGTTGATAGGAATACCGTGAATGATATTGAACAGCAGATTCTTCATAATGCCAACAACTTCTTCATCATCAAAGTTGTGGCCCTTGATTGGACTGAGGGTTTTGGTCAATATGCGATAGACTGTCCTTGGCACATAGAGCAATTCCTTGACGAGGAATTTGGTCCTTGGAGCTTGGCCTGGCTTCAATGGCTTCTTCAGCACTTGCGTCAGATGATCAGACAATTCAGGTTCAACATAGAGAAGCCTTGCACCTTCAGTGGGAGGACTGACTGGGACGGCATGAAGCAATTCAGAGGCCGGTGCTTTGAAATGAGTATTATCGGTCATCCAGTCCAATACCCATGAATTGACATCATCAACATTTCCAGTAATGTGCAGCGTGGCGAAGAATTGAAGAATGAGTTCTTCATTCCAATCGCAGATGTCGGTGCAGAAATTGAGTAACCCAGCGTCATGAAGAACACTGAGGACTGGGGTGAAGCAGGGCAGCGATTCCATATCTACATGAGGAATTTGCTCATGTTCAAAGATCTTATCCTTATCAACCAACAATGAGGAGTAGAGGTTCATCTGGCTTGCAGTCCAGAAGCGCTTGTGACGAAGACGAGCAGAGTCATAGGGATTGTAGTCAGTGAAGAATATGTGATCATTGAAGAAATCCTCAGCATTAAACTTCTGCTTCTTGGAGTGAGGGTTCTGTGGCTTGGGCTGAAGATTAACAGTTGAAGAATTTACAGCCTCTTGAGGTATAGCCACTTGAGCCATAGGCTGAGGAATTTCAGCAGCAGCCTTGGCCTCCATTTCTTCATCCATCTGTACATCAGCGCAAGTGACTGGAACTTCTTCAGGAATAGAATGAAGTGAAGCTTGACGGTCATCAGAGCCCGTACGAATTTCTTCAGTTTGCACACGGGACTGAGGAACATGATGTAGAGGGGTTGTCAGAGGTGAATTGGGGTGATGACTTTCCCAAAAGTCATCATTCAGAATAGGTGTTGTAGACCCAATATCCACATCCTCATCTTCTTCAGTTCCTTCGACGCCTGCCTCTTCAGCTGTGAACTGAGGCATGGGTGATGATACCAGTGGGGTTGAAGAGAAAGTATCCACTTCAATTTCTTCATCCATCTGCTCTGTCGAAGCAACAGAAGGATCTTCTTCATCAGATTTACTAGGAATTTCATATTCCTCACCAAAGGGAATGATCTCCTTTGATGGCATGCTTGATATTGGAATAGCATCAATGGGGTTTTCAGATGAACTCGCCAAAGTCTTCACTTTCTTGGGAGCTGAAGACTCTGAGGAGGCAGATGCTTTTGTTTTCTTCACAGCTGCACGCTCCGTAGCCTTGGTTTTCTTCGCTTCTGTTGCAGAAGGAAGATTGATGCTTGTCATCGGTGCAGGAGGAGCAGAGGAAATTGGTTGAATTTCTTCAGGCACAACTGATGCAGTTGCCCTGGCTTGTTCAGATTCCTCAGGCACAGTAGCAGATGCTTCAACTGGCCCGGATTGCTCTTCAAGCGCAATATTGGAGGTTGCCCTGGCAATTTCTTCAGAGACTGGAATTTCTTCAGCAGTTCTGGTGCTTTCATTTTCTTCAGCAGACTGAACAGATGTTCTAGTCTAAGGAAATTTGGGTTGCGATGAAGCTGCAACACTTGGAGTAAATCCTTTTGCCATTCTGACGAATCTGACTTTGGCACCTAGCCAATCTGCATGGAATGCATGAAATTCATCACTGAGTGCTTTGATCTCAGCCTGCATAGTCACAAGTTCTTCAGGAGACATTTTCACAACATTGTTCTTCAGAAAACGCTCCTTCTTGTACTGAGCCTTCTTCACCTGCCTGGCCTTTTCAAATTTCCATTTCTCTTCATTTATGAAGGCCGTCAACATGTGACTTTGACCAGGAGTGAGGTTTAATTCAGGCAAAGGAGTATTTGGATCCTTGTGCCATAGATCGATGAAATCAAGGATCTTCCTTGGATCCAGCATGAGGGGCACATCACTGCCTTTGGCTCTAGCGGCCCTTTGTTGTCGATCTCTGATGATCTCAGCTAATTCTTCATCATCAGCTTCGTCTTCGCTTGACGGAACCTGAAAGCCGACTTGCTTCTTGTGAGGACTTGGCCTTGTGCCTCGTCCAGCAGTGGCCTTTTTCTTCAGCAAGATAGGAGTTGTTGAAGCCTGAGGTGGAGCTGAAGAACTTGCAGAGACTCCTGAAGCAATTGAGATTCCAGTAGTCCTTTGGCATGTGGCAAGATGCACAGGTGCTGAGGACATTGTAGGAGCAGCTGAGGATTTTGCAACTGAGGGAGTTGGAGCTGCTTGAGAGGAATTTGCTTGAGGAACAGGCCGTGAGGGCATTGCAGCTGAGGAACTTGTCTTGACAGCTGATTTCTTTAGCATAGCCTTCTTAGGCTTGATAGCAGAGGCCTCAGCGGCGGCAGCAACAGAATCTTCATTGAATTTCTTCACTGCCTCTTTAGCCACTTTGGCCAGCTTGGCTTGACGCTTAGCCCACTCCTGAGGAAATTCCTCACCTCTTCTGATGCTAGTGGGATCAGCTTCTTGGCCAGGAGCCAATGGAGGTCTTGGACATGGAGGGTTAACAGCGAATTTCTTCATATACTTGGGAGTGACATAGCGATATTCCCTCCATTCGCTTGCCCATCTCCTCTCAATCTTCTGAATGCGCACTTTGCGCTGATTTTTGTTCTCCTTGCCATGAGTTGCTTCATTAGGAGTACAATATTCATCATAGATGTCATCAGGGATCTCAAAAGCAGTATTTGTTTCTGGCCTCTTTCCTCCCTTCTGAGGTCTTTTACCATCAGCCATACTCTTCACTTGAGGATTTTGAACAATCGAATTTTCTGATGAGGTATGCAATTTTTCTTCAAGGAACGCTGCTAATGAGTTAAGTTGATGAGAACCTAGAGATTCAGCAGCGGACATGTGTACCTGTGAACAGAATATAGGTGCGAAGAATTTTGGAGAGGTCATATGCATTCTCAGAAGATTTTCAAAAGTATCAAGTTTGAGGAATTTGACCAGGGGTGTCTTGAGGAATTTCACTAAGCATTTTGACTTAGGTTCCAGAGTTGTGTAGATTGAAGAATCCACACAATTGAGGAATCTTGAAGAAAAACATTGCTTAGAGAAACTGATCAAGGACAGAAGCAAGTTGGAGTTTAAGAGCATGAAAGTAGAAGAATAAACACCATTTGAAGATTTTGTGGAAATCATCAGAATCAACAAGGACAGTAAAAATAAATTTTATTTACCCTTGACGAAGAACACGACGAACTGAGAGTAGCAGTGGAGATGTTCGTCCGTTCAGATCTTCCACGCCCTAACTTGGCGATGAAAAACAGCTACGGCGGCAGCGGAGTGAAGATTTCCACGGCCGGCGTGAGTACGACGGCGACGAGGTCGAGGCAGTGAAGCTCTTCCTCACCGGCGATGATGGAATGTAGCGGCGGCGCTAGGTCTGAGAGCTCGAGCGAGGGAGTAAGATCGAGCGGAGTAAATGAGCTCTGAGGAGGGCGAGGGGTATTTATAGCCGAGGTGAAAAACCGCCTGTCCGAGGAAAATGGACGAACATGCCCCTGACCCTTCCCATCCTAGCGACATGTGTCACCCACGTACTGTGAAGTGGAGATCTTGTTAGATCGTGGGTGAATAGATAAATCTTATCGAGGGATATGGAATGGTTTGAGCGGCAAAAGCCGAAAATTCAGATAAGAATATTTTAAGGTTTCGTTCGCAAATTCTTCAGCTGTCAAGGACACAGTGAAGACTTTGAATGGGTTTCAAATAGAACGCACATGAAGAATTTGTGAACGGACTGGATTGATTTTAGCATAGAGGGGGAAAGGGTCCGATCACATTCACTTAGAAGAAAAACAACTTGAAGAATTAGCAATAAGTGAATGCTGTAGAGGACAGAAAACTCAAATATATATATAGTCAATGAAGAACACAGACGGAAAGAGTGAAGATTTTGCAAAGTTGAAGAATTTGAAAATTTGAAGAATTTGCACAATGATGAAAAACTCAAATTTTGAAGATTTTCAACTTTTTGTGGTGGCGTGACCCACCGTGTAAGAATGATGATTTCAGACACCGCGTACAATTGTCGTAGGGCTCTGAGAATCAAATTCTTCATTAATTTCTTCACACTTAGAGGGTTAGTCTTCATTGATTGAAGAAAAACGTTACTTCGTGTGTTGCACATCTAAGTCATCAATTTGCATAAGTGTTAGGATGTGTGTCCTTTTCAAAGGACATTCGAAGATTCTAAGATATTTAGCTCACACCGCAATTTGCTAAATCTCTTCTCATCCAAGGGCTTTGTGAAGATATCTGCTAGTTGTTCTTCAGACTTCACGGGATCAATAGAGATGTCACCCTTCAACACATGATCTCAAAGAAAATGATGACGAATCTCGATGTGCTTTGTCTTCGAGTGCTGAACTGGGTTATGAGCAATTTTGATGGCACTCTCGTTGTTGCAGTAGAGTGGCACATTCTTCACATTGATGCCGTAGTCCTTGAGGGTTTGCTTCATCCATAGCAATTGAGCACAGCAAGAACCAGCAGCAATATACTCAGCTTCAGCAGTAGAGAGTGATACGCAGTTCTGCTTCTTCGAGGACCATCATACTAAGGATCGTCCGAGGAAATGGCATGTGCCTGATGTTGACTTGCGGTCCACACGATCACCAGCATAGTCAGAGTCAGAATATCCGATGAGATCAAAAGCCGAGCCCTTGGGATACCATAATCCAAGTGTTGGAGTGTGAGCTAGATATCAAAGAATATGTTTCACAGCCTTATGGTGTGATTCCTTCGGTGTAGCTTGAAAACGGGCACACATGCAAACACTAAGCATAATATCCGGCCTAGATGCACATAGGTACAATAAAGAACCAATCATGGAGCGGTATACCTTTTGATCGAAGTCTATTCCATTTTCATCAGTGCATAGATGGCCATTTGTGGACATAGGGATTTTGACGCCTCTGCATTCTTGCATACCGAATTTCCTCAGAACATCCTTGAGGTATTTCTCTTGAGAAATGAAGATGCCATTGCGTTGTTGACGAATTTGAAGACCTAAGAAGAATTTCAATTCCCCCATCATGGACATTTGATATTCCTCACTCATCATGTAGGCAAATTCATCACTGTAATGTTGGTTAGTACAGCCAAAGATAATATCATCAACATATATTTGGCACACGAATAATTCATCATCATAGGTTTTGGTGAAAAGAGTTGGGTCGAGTGAACCGAGTTTGAAGCCTTTCTTCATGAGGAATTCCTTCAAAGTGTCATACCACGCCCGAGGGGCCTGCTTGAGGCCATAGAGGACCTTATTGAGTCTGAAGACTTTGTCAGGATGCTTAGGATCTTCAAAACCTGGGGGTTGAGCAACATATACTTCTTCCTCAAGCTTACCATTGAGGAATGCACTTTTCACATCCATTTGATATAAGATGATATTATGATGGTTAGCATAAGCAAGCAATATGCGAATTGCCTCAAGTCTAGCAACAGGTGCAAAAGTTTCATCGAAATCAATTCCTTCAACCTGTGTGTAGCCTTGAGCCACAAGACGAGCCTTGTTCCTCACCACTAGGCCATTTTCATCTTGCTTGTTGCGGTAGATCCATTTGGTACCGATGATATTGTGCTTGCATGGGTCCGGTCGCTTGACAAGCTCCCATACATTGTTCAGCTTGAATTGATGTAATTCCTCTTGCATTGCTTGAATCCATTCAGGCTCCAGAAATGCCTCATCAACTTTGGTGGGCTCTGTGATGGACACGAAAGCAAAATGCCCACAAAAGTTAGATAAATGTGAAGCTTTTGAGCGAGTCAGAGGACCTGGTGCGTTGATGTCGTTGATGATTCTCTCAATCTGTACTTCATTTGCAACGCGAGGATGAGTAGGTTGACGACTTTGATTTGGCTTAGTATTTTCTTCAGAGCCAATTTCTTTAGTTGCGCCAGCATGCTGTTCTTCATGTTCTGGAATGATTTCTTCAGCAGATTCTTCAGTAGGAATGACATCCTCAGTAGCTTTGAACTTGATGGTTTCCTCAGGTGTCTTTTCATCTAGCACAGGAGGTAGGTGCTCTCTTTGCGAGCCGTTAGTTTCATCGAACCACACATCTACAGTTTCAACAACCTTGTTGTGATAGGTGTTGAAGACCCTGTAGGTGTGCGAGTCCTTTCCGTAACCAAGCATAAAACCTTCATGTGCTTTCGGTGCAAATTTAGAATTGTGATGAGGATCTCTAATCCAGCATTTAGCACCGAAGACTTTGAAATAACTCACATTGGGTTTCTTGTCAGTGAGGAGTTCATATGAGGTCTTCTTGAAGAATTTGTGAAGATATACCCTGTTGATGATGTGGCATGCAGTATCAATTGCCTCAGGCCAGAAGTGACGAGGTGTCTTGTATTCATCAAGCATGGTGCGAGCCATCTCAACAAGAGTCCTGTTCTTGCGCTCCACAACGCCATTCTGCTGAGGAGTGTATGGGGCAGATAGCTCATGAGTAATACCAAGTTCATCGAGATAGTCATCAAGACCAGTATTCTTGAAGTCAGTCCCATTGTCACTACGTATATGCTTGATCTTCACGCCGAAATTCGTCGAAGCCCTTGAGGAAAATCTTCTGAAGACTTCCTGCACTTCAGTTTTGTAAGTAATGACATGCACCCATGTGTAACGAGAATAGTCATCAACAATGACAAAGCCATATAGAGATGCTGCATTTGTTAGTGTGGCATAATGAGTAGGGCCAAAGAGATCCATATGAAGCAATTCAAAAGGACGAGAAGTAGTCATGATAGTCTTTGAGGGGTGCTTGGCTCTGGTCATCTTTCCAGCCTCACAAGCCCCACAAAGATGATCTTTGAGGAATTTGACATCCTCGATGCCAATGACGTGCTTTTTCTTCATGAGCGTGTGTAAGTTCCTCATGCCAGCATGACCCAGTCGTCGATGCCATAGCCAGCCTTCTGAAGCTTTAGCAAGTAGACAAGTGGCATGCTGTGGTCCTGCAGAGAAATCAACAATACACAAGTCTCCTCTCCTCAAGCCTTCGAAGACTTTGGAATTGTCAGATTCCATGAGCACTAAGCAACGATATTTGCCAAAGAGAACAACCATATCAAGATCACAAAGCATTGAGACAGACATGAGGTTGAATCCGAGGGACTCGACAAGCATGACTTTATCCATGTTTTGATCCTTTGAGATTGCAACCCTACCTAGACCCAATACCTTGCTTTTGCCTTTGTCAGTGTAGGTGATATGCTTCAAGTGTGATGGAGATAAAGGAGTGTTCATCAGTAAGCTCTTGTCACCGGTCATGTGATTTGTACATCCACTATCGAGGACCCACTCAGTAGCTTTGGGTAAATCATCCTGCAGATGAATTAGTGCATCTTACGGACTCATATACTTCAGAGTGAAGAATATGACATCAAATTCATCAGACATATTTCATCAATTAAAGCAACATATGTATATATAGCAATGTGAGGACGTGAGAAATGAATAAATCATTTCTTCATGATTAGCTTGCGTCCTTTCAAGCATTTCAGGTCTCCAGCAAATTTTTTTTAGACGATTTAGTTCGTCTGGAGACCTGACCCTGCATAAGAGATTAGTTCTTTTTCTTCACCACCCACATCTGGAGGGGTGGCAAAGAGTTCGTCATTCTGCGAGCTCCATAAGAGAAAGGTGGCATACACGCCAGACCATTTCGATTCACATAAGAGGGGTTAGGGTAAGCATATGAATAAGCAGAGAAATTCTTCGAGGACTTATGAACATAATGATTTGAAGAATAATGCACATATTCATAGCCCTTAGGCTTTCCCTGCGAAACAGAAGTGTTAGCACGATGATGTTCATGTGAGGACTTGGATCCATATGAAGAATTTGATTCATATGAAGAATTTGATCTGGGGTTCTTATTCTTCACAGGTGGTGTCATGAGGACATTCACCTGAAGACTTTCAAGGCACCTTTTGGGAACCCAGATTTTCATCATAGGGGGACCATTCCTGCAGTTAGATTCAACATATCTAGCAAATACCTCACCATTCTGATTTTTGAACAGTTTATAGTTGGAGTCAAATGACTCATCATATGAATATGAGAATTCACAAGTAAAGCCAGATAAAGTGGATGGATCTACGGGAGGTCCCTTCGCAGCAACCCATGAGGTTTTGGGATACTGCTCAGGTTTCGAGTAGGTTCCATCAGCATTGAGTTTCCTCTCAAAGGCAATACCCTCTTTCCTAGGGTTCCTGTTCAAGATCTGCTTTTTGAGCACATCACAAAGAGTCTGATGCCCTTTGAGGCTTTTGTACATGCCTGTCACATACAATTCCTTCAACCCTGCATTTTCATCAGTGATACTAGTGGTATCCTCAGATGAGGAATTTGTGACCACGGAGATAGTTGAAGAATTTGCAGCAATAGAAGCATTTGAACATTCAGGTGAAGAATTAACAGTTTCACGTTCAATGCATTTCAAGCATGGTGGAATAAATTCTTCCTGAGCGGAACTGATCTGTTGAGCAAGCAAGAATCATTTTCCTTCTGAAGATCTTCATGACTCACCCTTAGCTTCTCAAGATCTTGCTTTCTTTGAAGAAATTCATAAGAAAGCTTCTCATGATCGGCTAAGAGAGTTTCATGACGACCTTGAAGGTTGTCAAACTTAGACTGTAGTTGCTGAAGATTATCAGTCAGTGTTTGAGTTCGATCCATTTCCTCACCTAACAGGTCATCGCTTTTGTCTAGCATATTTTGAACCTTTTCCAAAGCCTTTTGTTGTTTAACAGCAATATTAGCAAGTTTGGAATAGCTGGGTTTGAGGTTATCATCAGATTCATCCTCACTAGATTTAGAGGAGGGATATTTGAATACCTTGGCACCTTTCGCCATGAAGCAATAGGTGGGAGCATAGTCATCGTTGCCGTCATCAGCAATGTTGGGGAAGCCATTTTCCTCAGTGTTGAAGATGGACTTGCTGACGTAAGCAGTAGCGAGGGCTAGGCTAGCCACACCAGAGTCTGACTCCTCAGATGCCTCCTCTTCCTCATGTTCCTCAGATTCAGCTTCAGAGTCCATTTCCTTGCCAATGAATGCCCGAGCTTTCTTGGAGCTGCTCTTCTTGTGAGATGAAGACTTTGAAGATTTTGACGATGAGGACTTTGAAGATTTCTTTTTCTTCTTAGAGTAATCTGAACTATCATCCCTGCGAAACAGAAGTGTTAGCACGATGATGTTCATGTGAGGACTTGGATCCATATGAAGAATTTGATTCATATGAAGAATTTGATCTGGGGTTCTTATTCTTCACAGGTGGTGTCATGAGGACATTCACCTGAAGACTTTCAAGGCACCTTTTGGGAACCCAGATTTTCTTCATAGGGGGACCATTCCTGCAGTTAGATCCAACATATCTAGCAAATACCTCACCATTCTTATTTTTGAACAGTTTATAGTTGGAGTCAAATGACTCATCAGATGAATATGAGAATTCACAAGTAAAGCCAGATAAAGTGGATGGATCTACGGGAGGTCCCTTCGCAGCAACCCATGAGGTTTTGGGATACTGCTCAGGTTTCGAGTAGGTTCCATCAGCATTGAGTTTCCGCTCAAAGGCAATACCCTCTTTCCTAGGGTTCCTGTTCAAGATCTGCTTTTTGAGCACATCACAAAGAGTCTGATGCCCTTTGAGGCTTTTGTACATGCCTGTCACATACAATTCCTTCAACCCTGCATTTTCATCAGTGATACTAGTGGTATCCTCAGATGAGGAATTTGTGACCACGGAGATAGTTGAAGAATTTGCAGCAATAGAAGCATTTGAACATTCAGGTGAAGAATTAACAGTTTCATGTTCAATGCATTTCAAGCATGGTGGAATAAATTCTTCCTGAGCGGAACTGATCTGTTGAGCAAGCAAAGAATCATTTTCCTTCTGAAGATCTTCATGACTCACCCTTAGCTTCTCAAGATCTTGCTTTCTTTGAAGAAAAACATAAGAAAGCTTCTCATGATCGGCTAAGAGAGTTTCATGACGACCTTGAAGGTTGTCAAACTTAGACTGTAGTTGCTGAAGATTATTAGTCAGTGTTTGAGTTCGATCCATTTCCTCACCTAACAGGTCATCGCTTTTGTCTAGCATATTTTGAACCTTTTCCAAAGCCTTTTGTTGTTTAACAGCAATATTAGCAAGTTTGGAATAGCTGGGTTTGAGGTTATCATGAGATTCATCCTCACTAGATTCAGAGGAGGGATATTTGCATACCTTGGCACCTTTTGCCATGAAGCAATAGGTGGGAGCATAGTCATCGTTGCCGTCATCAGCAATGTTGGGGAAGCCATTTTCCTCAGTGTTGAAGATGGACTTGCTGACGTAAGCAGTAGCGAGGGCTAGGCTCGCCACACCAGAGTCTGACTCCTCAGATGCCTCCTCTTCCTCATGTTCCTCAGATTCAGCTTCAGAGTCCATTTCCTTGCCAATGAATGCCCGAGCTTTCTTGGAGCTGCTCTTCTTGTGAGATGAAGACTTTGAAGATTTTGACGATGAGGACTTTGAAGATTTCTTTTTCTTCTTAGAGTAATCTGAACTATCATCCCTGCGAAACAGAAGTGTTAGCACGATGATGTTCATGTGAGGACTTGGATCCATATGAAGAATTTGATTCATATGAAGAATTTGATCTGGGGTTCTTATTCTTCACAGGTGGTGTCATGAGGACATTCACCTGAAGACTTTCAAGGCACCTTTTGGGAACCCAGATTTTCTTCATAGGGGGACCATTCCTGCAGTTAGATCCAACATATCTAGCAAATACCTCACCATTCTGATTTTTGAACAGTTTATAGTTGGAGTCAAATGACTCATCATATGAATATGAGAATTCACAAGTAAAGCCAGATAAAGTGGATGGATCTACGGGAGGTCCCTTCGCAGCAACCCATGAGGTTTTGGGATACTGCTCAGGTTTCGAGTAGGTTCCATCAGCATTGAGTTTCCGCTCAAAGGCAATACCCTCTTTCCTAGGGTTCCTGTTCAAGATCTGCTTTTTGAGCACATCACAAAGAGTCTGATGCCCTTTGAGGCTTTTGTACATGCCTGTCACATACAATTCCTTCAACCCTGCATTTTCATCAGTGATACTAGTGGTATCCTCAGATGAGGAATTTGTGACCACGGAGATAGTTGAAGAATTTGCAGCAATAGAAGCATTTGAACATTCAGGTGAAGAATTAACAGTTTCATGTTCAATGCATTTCAAGCATGGTGGAATAAATTCTTCCTGAGCGGAACTGATCTGTTGAGCAAGCAAAGAATCATTTTCCTTCTGAAGATCTTCATGACTCACCCTTAGCTTCTCAAGATCTTGCTTTCTTTGAAGAAAAACATAAGAAAGCTTCTCATGATCGGCTAAGAGAGTTTCATGACGACCTTGAAGGTTGTCAAACTTAGACTGTAGTTGCTGAAGATTATTAGTCAGTGTTTGAGTTCGATCCATTTCCTCACCTAACAGGTCATCGCTTTTGTCTAGCATATTTTGAACCTTTTCCAAAGCCTTTTGTTGTTTAACAGCAATATTAGCAAGTTTGGAATAGCTGGGTTTGAGGTTATCATGAGATTCATCCTCACTAGATTCAGAGGAGGGATATTTGCATACCTTGGCACCTTTTGCCATGAAGCAATAGGTGGGAGCATAGTCATCGTTGCCGTCATCAGCAATGTTGGGGAAGCCATTTTCCTCAGTGTTGAAGATGGACTTGCTGACGTAAGCAGTAGCGAGGGCTAGGCTCGCCACACCAGAGTCTGACTCCTCAGATGCCTCCTCTTCCTCATGTTCCTCAGATTCAGCTTCAGAGTCCATTTCCTTGCCAATGAATGCCCGAGCTTTCTTGGAGCTGCTCTTCTTGTGAGATGAAGACTTTGAAGATTTTGATGATGAGGACTTTGAAGATTTCTTTTTCTTCTTAGAGTCATCTGAACAATCATCCTTGTATTTCTTCTTCTTTGATTCCTTCTCCCACTGAGGACAATCAGTAATGTAGTGACCAGGTTTCTTGCATTTATGGCAAGTTCTCTTCTTGTAATCACGGGATGGGGAATCTGATTTCATGTCATCACCTCTTGAGGATTTTCCAAATCGGCCACGTCTAGAGAACTTCTGGAATTTCCTCACGAGCATTGCTAGCTCCTGACTCAGTTCTTCAGGATCACCAAGGCTGCTACCAGAATCTTCATCTTCAGATTCAGAGACTGCCTTGGCTTTCAGTGCACGAGATCTACCATAGCTCGGTCCGTAGAGATCTCTCTTCTCAGCTAGTTGGAATTCATGAGTATTTAGCCTCTCGAGGATATCAGCAGGATCAAGTGACTTGTAGTCTCCACGTTCTTGAATCATCAGTGCCAGTGTATCGAATGAAGAATCAAGTGACCTCAGCAATTTCTTCACCACCTCATGGTCGGTGATGTCAGTGGCACCCAGTGCTTGAAGCTCGTTTGAGATGTCAGTGAGGCGATCAAAGGTTTGCTGAACATTTTCGTTGTCGAGTCTTTTGAAGCGGTTGAAGAGATTGCGAAGAACGTCAACTCGAGAGTCACGTTGAGTTGAGACTCCTTCGTTGACCTTGGACAGCCTATCGCAGATAAGCTTAGCTGTCTCCAAAGCACTCACTCTGCCATACTGCCCTTTGCTCAGATGGCCACATATGATATTCTTCGCTTGAGAGTCGAGTTGCTTGAATCTCTTCACATCAGCAGCGTTTACGGAAGGAGTGACAGAGGGAACACCCTTTTCCACAACATACCAGAGATCGTTGTCAATTGCCTCAAGATGCATGCGCATCTTGTTCTTCCAGTAGGGGTAGTCCGTCCCATCGAAGGTAGGACACCCAGCTGAGACCTTGATCATGCCTGCAGTCGACATAACTAAAACTCCAGGTGGTTAAACCAAAATCACACAGAACAAGGGAGTACCTTGCTCTGATACCAATTAAAAGTGCGTTATATCGACTAGAGGGGGGGTGAATAGGCGATTTTTACAAATTCATCACTGAGGAATTTCAAGGTGAGGAAATTCCTAAGCGAAGAACTACTTAGCAGCGGAATAAGTACTCAGATGCAAACATAACATGGCATAAGTACAATCATCATGATGAAATGAAATAGGCATAGAGTACAGGTAGCGTGAAACACATGATAAGCAGGCTGAAGACTAAGTGACTGAAGAAATAGGATTGAGGAAATTGAGAAAGTCTTCAGTCAAAGTCTTCACATAGTAACGATCAAGTAACTCAACACATGAATGAGGAAATGAAAGAGTTGAGGAAATAGAACCAGTAGCTCGGTGAAGACAATGATTTGGTAGACCAGTTCCAACTGCTGTGACAGTTGTACGTCTGGTTGGAGCGGCTAGGTATTTAAACCTGAGGACACACAGTCCTCACCGTATTCTCCCTGAGCTAAGGTCACACAGACCTCGCCCAATCACTCGTGGTAAGTCTTCAGGTGACTTCCAAACCTTCACATACTCGGTCACTCGGCAATCCACAATTTCCTCTTGGATGCACTAGACCATGACGCCTAACCGTCTGGAGGATGCACAGTCCTCAAAGGTAACAAGCGTCGGTTCCACACAGGAACAATCTCTTCAGTGATGCTCAATCATTTTGGGTTTGTAGGTGTTTGGGTTTTTGGGTTTTTCCTCACTTGATGATTTTCGCTCAAAGTCCTCGGAGGATGGGATGCTCTAAATGACAAGTGTCAATCTATTTCTTGGAGCAGCCAACCAGCTAGTGGTTGTAGGGGGCGGCTATTTATAGCCTAGGGAGCAGCCCGACATGATAAGACATAAATGCCCTTCAATGATATGACCGTTAGGTGGGTAGGATATTTGGACAGCTGGCGCGTAGCACAGCAACGGTCGGATATTTGAGTATCAAATTCCTCAGGGCTATCATGTTCCTCACTTGTAGGCAATCCGCACTGGCGAATTCCTAACTCCTCAGTCAGAACAAATTCCTCAGAGAACAGAAGAACTTCGTCTTTGTCACTGAAGAACTTGACTAAACTGTATGAGATTTCCAATGGCTTCACTCGAAACGATTGGGTAGGTGTAGGATTTTGAGTTGAGCATCACTTGGAAACTTTTCCTTAGTTTTACCTCGACCCCCTTTAACAGTACGGTGTTTCCTATGACTCAAGAAGAAGAAAATGAAACTACAAAAACAAAAGTCTTCACGCTTCATAATCCTCGCATGAATATCAAGTCTTCAGGGTCACACCAATTTCTTCACTTTCAAAGTCTTCAAGAAAACCAAAGTCTTCAGTTGAAGACATTCATTTTTAGGGGTCGACATTCATCGTAAATAACAAACTCCTCATAGACTTATAGACCTGTGTACACTCACAAACGCATTAGTCCCTTAACCTATAAGTCTTCAATACACCAAAATCACTAAGGGGCACTAGATGCACTTACAAGTGCGAGACACCCCTGCCGCCCCAGAAGTGGTCGCTGGTGTGGGTCTCGCACGCCGCGCAGGTTGTTGACGAACCCCTTGCCGCGGTGCAGTCTTGCCGGCCACTTTCTTGCCGGGAGCCTCGCCGCTCGAAGAAGGCTGGCTTGCCGGGATGCCAGATGCAGCCTTCCGAAGAACGCGCTTCGTCTTCTTCGGGGCTGGGAGCTCTTCTTGCGGTTCTTCTTCGGCCGTGTCCTCGTCGGACGAGCTCTCAGCGGCTGTGCTGCTCTGTTCCCCGGCAGCTTTGTCCTTCCCGGCAGGTTTTACCTCCACTACTACCTCTGCGTCGCTGGTTTCCCATTCTGTGAAGCCAACGTTGCCGGCCTCCGCGGCAAGATTTGCCTCCTCCACCCTAGTAGCAATGTAAGCTACTTCTTGGTCGGTGGTGGCTCGGATGAAATCTGTCTCCTGCCGGACGGGTCTCTCTGTCAAGTTGTCAAAAAAATTCTGTGCTTCCTCCTCGGTTGGCTCGGCCCAAGTCGCGTCAAGACCGTGGGCGTTGAACATCGGCATGAAGGTGATGATTGACCCCAAGGCGGAGTTGTTGCACAAAGGGACAATCCTTGCCGGCAGCCGATGCTTATCTTCGCGCTAGAATAGTTATTGGCGGAGAGCGCCAAGCTGCATAGTGGTCAGATTATTGTTCAACCAGGGGCGCAATCTCATGATATCTGCCGCGTTTTGGTATTCCCAAGCTAGCCTTCCCATGTTCTGCAAGGGGGCGATGCGGCGGCGGAGAAAGTCGAAGCCAACCATCTCCATTGTCAGCCCGGCAGCTTTCAGGCGAAGAATCCTGGTGGTGGCGATTGCGAGCTTTCCGTCATCAGCGGCAAGACTGCTCCAACCGCTGCCGCGGACCACCTTCTGTTGCCGGGGAAGACAAAACGGATGGGGATCTGCTTCCTTGATCCAGCACCATTCAGCCCGCCATTCGTCCCACTTTTCGCGGTAAACTCCTTCTGGGTATATTTCCTTATTCCAAGCCCTTGGAATCCAGGCGATAGAACCAGAGAGGGCCTCTCCTTTTTGGATCCGGGGGAAGAAGTAATGGCAAAAAAGAGTAGAGTTGGGAATCACTCCGGCAAAGTTTTCACAAAGATGGGCAAAGATGGACATGCATAGTACCGCATTCGGCGTGAAATCGAGAAGATGAAAGCCGTATGTGTACATGATATCATTGAAGAAGTCGGAAAATGGGGGGCAGAGCCCGCAATAGAAATACGCAGTGAAGAAAGGGTATCTGTCCGATCCACTTTTGGAACAAGAACCTGGAATCACGCATGTGGCGGGGTGAGCTTGCGTCTCCTTCGCCCACATGCATTGGTACCGCCTCTTCAGAGCTTCTGCATCGAGCGATGGGGGGAAGACGACATACTTCTTCCGCATCTTCACCAGTTCGCTCTCCGGGACATCGGCTTTCACTTCCTTGCCCTTGCCTTTGCTGGCCATGGGCGGCATGGCGGCTGTGAGGGCGGAAGCCAGGGGTGAAGCGAGCGTGGAAGCGGCGGGCGGAAGAGGAAAAGCTTCGCTCTGAGCTCGAGAGGAGGAAGGCAATGGCGACGGCCAGATTGAGAAGAAGAGGGGAGTAAATAGGCTTGTGCCTCTGCGGCTTCTCCTTTTTATAGGAAGGAGCGGGGCCGTCTCTTTTATTCCCCAATGTGAATGCGCCTCTATAGGCGCGTCGCAGTTGCAGCCTTTGGGGCACGCTCCCCACGCTGCGCGTTAGACGCGCGTAGTGGGGGGCATAGTAAATGAGATATTTACGAGCAGTTAATCCCCTGCCACGCGTGCCCGTGCACTGTTTGGGCCTAGCCCAACAACGCCTCGCACTAGTGTATGGCCTAGGCCCGGGGGCTCCTGTCGGTGTACTAAGTATTGGGCCACTAGTACCCCGTACTTGTGCACGGGCAGTTGTATCCATCCTCATGGCAAGGCTTGCCGGGGAACAGTTCGAGGTTGATTCAAGCCACCAAAGAAATTATCAAGTCAGAGATCTGAGGATCAGCAGATAAGGAGAGCTGGAATCCGAAGGCTAGCTTTCCCGGCAAGATCTTGCCGGGGTGGCCTGCAGAGCCCGGCAAGGATCGGTGCCCAGCAAGGCTCGGCGCCCGGCAAGGCTCGGCGCCCGGCAAGGCTTGGCACCCGGCAAGGTTTGGTTGCTGTGCCACCGCTCTAGCACAGCGACAAACCCGACATTCTGGGTCTTTGGATGCGTGGCGACACGCCAATGGAGGAGAGCTTAAGCGGTGCTGATGGGATGGCCCCTTTTTCCATCCCCAAGAAAGTAAGGACATCTAAACGGACACCTCACGGTGCATTAAATGCGTTCGTCCTAGTCCGTCAGGGGTTAGGTATGATTACCCTGTAGCTACTTTACACCTCAATGTATGTAAATTTGGCCACTGTGGTGACCCCTTTGGGCGTATAAAAGGAGGCCCAAGGCAACTGCTACAGGGGAGGAGAACTTCTTGCCCATTCTGCATGCGTAGCTGCTCTTTGAACGTACTGTTCACAGTGAGTGCTCCTGAAGGCTGGGCTCAAGAACATTAATAAGAACACAAGGCAGGAGTAGGGTTTTATGCTGATCAGCGGCCCGAACCTGGGTAAAATCTCCCCGCGTCGATCGTTGGTTCTGCTCTTTGCGTATACCTCTCCCCCCGCCGAATTGTAAAGGGGTCCCTTTGGATCCCATAGGTGTCGCACCCCGACAATCTTCGAGTCAGCATCCTCTTGGATTCTCTTCTCCTTGGCCGCCAGGTTGGCGCTGGCTTTCTCCATGCACTGGGCGTAGGAGGACAGGGCTGCGGTCACATCGCGGTCCAACATCTCCAACCGCTCACACTTCAGGCTCTGCTCGGATGATGTCAAGGTAAGCTCCTACTCAAGGGTCCGGAGATCCGCCTCACACCACGCCAAGCCTGCGTCATGGGAGGAGAGGGCATCTCTTCGCGGCCGGAGTTGCTGCTCCAAGACGGCTTGAAGCCAGAAGCTCCTGTTCATGAGACTCCGTAGCCTCGCGCAGCCGGTCCGCCGCCTTGGCCTCTTGGAGGGCGCGCTCACAGGCTTCCTTCGCCGCAGCGGTGGACCCCTCGACCTTCAAGCGGGAGGACTCGTGCTGGAGATGGCTAAGCTTCACGGCGACTTCAAGTTGGCGCCATGAAGCTGCAGGTGCTCGCCCGCGAGGCGCGCATTGACGTCATAAAGCTCTGCTTCGAGCTGGCTCGGCGCACCTTTCGCGTTCTACAGGAGATAGTGCCTGATAGCGGCCTGGCCGCTCGCAAGCACCAAGGCCCGACCATGGTTTAGCCCGGTGGTCCGGCTCGCTGCCGCGGCACGAGAGGGCTCGCCCGCGCTGGAAGCTAGCTGGCACCTCGTTCATCCCTCCTAGCTGGGGTGGCGCGCCTCACAGGCTCGACGCCTCCCCACAAGCAACTGCCGGCCCTCGGCTGCCTGGGGAACCGACGTGGGTAGTCTTAGTGGTGAACGGCTCCGCCTGAGCCTGCTTGGTGCTGGCCCTGAGGGAGGGTGCCCAGGAGGCGGAGGAGCCATTCGCCAGAGGTTCCCCTGAGAGAACTGTTGTCGCCCCATGCTCCGCGCCTCCGGCGGGTGGCAGGGAGGCTCCTCGTCGCCCCAACGCGATCGCAGTGGTTTGGGGAACCATGCCCTCACTGCGCCCCAGGACCGTGGCAGGCAGTGAATAGGCGGCCGCTCGGCTCGAGGGCTCCTTGACCCTCTCACCTGAAGAGGACCTACGGGAAGAGAAGGCTTAGGGATGCCTATCGCGCCAGGGGCAAAAAGGGGGAAGTGCTTACTCGTCCATCGCAACCCATTTCCTCTTCTTCAAGGTCCTCTATAGCACGCCGGAGCCGCCTTCCGACCAGAGCCTCCTCCTGCGGTCGTGCGGCCCGGGACCATCACCCTGAGACCCTGCGCGCCGCTTGTCGCACCCGGGGTGGTGGCCCCGCCTCCTCATGGGGCGACGCCGCCTACGCCTGCCGATGGAGGAGGATGTTGCAGGGCGACCCGAGGAGGCGGGCTGCCACCCCCCCCGACGTGGCGGCCAGGGGTGTCATGCTCGTGGAGCTCTCAGGCCCTGGGACCACTAGGAAAGGGTTGTCCCGAGGCCCCTCGTGACCTTCGGGGAGCAGCCCCCACTGATCGAATCGCGGCATCCTCCTGGCAAAGGCCTCCTTGCTCGTGTAGTTGTACAAAGGGTACCCTTGTTTGGGCAGCCCACTTGCATCTTCGCTGGTTAAGACATGGAGAATCCCGCTTAACACGTCGAGAGGCACATGGCCCATCTGGAGCCGCATCCTATCTTCCAGGCCGGTGAAGGCCCACATGGGGCGGGAGTGGCGCTGAAGTGGGGCAATCTGTCAGCGGAGCAATACCTTCACCACCATCTTCACTATCACTCCTGCCGCCCTCAGGTCGGCCATTCTCGCCCGGACCCGCGAAAGCCTCGGGTCATCAAGCCTCTCATGCCCCCATTCGGAACTCCCCACGGCCGGGGACGACATAATCAGCAGCAGGGGGATGTACCGGGCCGCCTCCATGTATACCCATTGCCGCCTGAAGCCATCCACTTCGTGGTTGATCTCCATGTCGACGCCGTCGCCCGCCGTCGCGGCCATGCTGAAGAGCGTCACACACCTGGAGTGTTGGTTGGCGGCGGTGAGCCGGAGACAGAAGAAATGGAGGAGCAGCACCACCAAAGGAGCCACACCCACAAAGGCTGTGCATAGGAAGGCAAAGGCTGAAAGGAGGAGAACGGATCTCGGGTCTAGGTGCAGCGCATGCACCTGATAATGCGAAAGCACGACAATGAAGAAGTTTGAGAACGGGGGCAACAGGCCAGAGAAGATCACGGGAAGATGAATGACGATAGTGGTGGCGTCCAGATCGGCGAGAGGTCGCGAAGCAGTCCAAACCGTTGTCGCCCCCCACACATTGGAATCATCCGCGATCATCGGGCGGACCTTGTCGAGCCCTTCGAGATTGAGTACTGTAGATCGGCCCAGGGCAGCCTCCAGCCCCGCTCGGCTCTCCGCCGCCACTGCCTTGCCCTTCTTGCTCAGAGGAGCCATGGTGGCACAATGGGGTGAGAGCGGCGATGGTCCTGCGAAGGAAGTGCAAGCTTGCTTGAGAAGGAAGGAGCTGAAAAACGGGTGCGCGAGAAGGTAATAATGGCTGTGCGACCTACACTTGCCAGCTTTATGTCAGCCAGAGCAGTTGCCGAGGCGTCATGGGGAAGTGGAGCCACCCCATGCCCCGGCGCACGCCATGCATCTAGCCCGGCCCGCAGGCGGTTGGGGCCCGTGTTGCTTCGCCTCCTCTCTTCTCCTCCGCGGTGATCAAAGTCATGCGCATCACGGGCCCGAGGGCAAATGTCGGGCCCATAGGAGTGGGGGTACCAAGGCCTGTCTGCCTGTGGCCCGTCATGCGGTATCGTCGGAAGGCCCGGCGCGGCCCAGCGTCAAGGCTTCATGAGCAAGACCCTCAAGAGGGCCACCACCTCGCGAGGTGAGCGTCTGCAAGGATCATCGAGAGCTCCCAAGGGCCTCCCGCGGGGCGGCCTCCTGAAGCCGCCCCCTGAGGCCCCTCGCGGGGCGGACATCTCTAGGCTTGGCACCTCGCCTTGCGCAGTACGTGGGTGATGCGAACCACGACGAGCGGAGCCAGAAGGGCGCCAGCGGGCGCAGACAAGGACGCCTTCCTCTTTGGTGCTAATGGGACAAGGACGGCACGCAGGTTCCCAAGGCAATCCCCAAAGGTTGTCATTTTGATGCTAGAAGACCAGGACCGCGGGCTCGCCAGGACGGAGGTCATTGCCAAGCCCACCCGCGCGTCATGTCCAGAAGCTTTAGCAGGCGAAGAGTGCTTTTGTCTGGATAAGCTGTACTCGTGTTCCCCTTCAAATTGGCCGTTGTGGTATCCCATCCCACCTAGAGGTTTTAGGGGAAGAGGACCAGAGCTAGTATAAGTATAGGATAGTCTCCACCGTGGAGAAAGGGGAGCCGAGTTTGAGTCTTGAGCCCTCCCGAGGCAGTTCATCCTTGTACTAGTTCATACTCATCCTCCCTCACGGGGCAATCCACCACAAAGTAGGAGTAGGGTCTTACACCACAAGGTGGCCCGAACCTGGGTAAATCGTCGTGTTGTGTCTTCCTTTCCTCTCGCATGAGCACGCCAGAGCATCATCGTGAGGAAGTGAGCATCGAGGCATAGCTTAGCAGAGTTCCTCGCGCACACCTCAGAGTTCCAACCTTTCCTTGGGTCCCCGGAGCACCGATTCCGACAAAACTACTTCGGAAACCACTACAAAGGACAAAAGATTTAGACACTCTCATCTAGCACAACTCATTATGGGCAGTAAAAAGAAGGCTACAGAATTCTTACGTACCATCATGCAGTTCACTGTTGTCTTGGATAAAGTGTAAGCAAATAGTTTAATTGCCATCTTTTGACCCATTTTACTAACAATCTTTATCATTTTCCTCACTTGATGCTGGTTCATCAATATCTCATTGCCCCATAGGCAGAAAGGCTTGAAGCATGGATCTTTACCAATGACATATGTACCTAAAAGCACCAAGTTAATATTAGAAGCTAGACATCAATTGCACAATGATGTAGTACAACACTCCCTCGGTCCCATTACATAAGATCTTATAATATCTAATATACCCACATATTGGATGAATTAACATCTAATATTATGGGGCAGAGGGACTTTGTTACATTTTTACAAATATCTGTCGATTAACTGCACTTAAATGCTATTGTGTTGTTGTTGTTGTTGTTACTCTTCTATGTATATCCAGATATCATTAGAACATTAAGGTAACACTCTTCCTTGTTGCTATGTAGCCTAGGATTGCATATTTAGTCATTCAGTACAATGCATGTTGCTATGTGACCTCAAATATATTAGATATGGCCCTAGTTAACCTACCAATAAATGGGTTACCGATATATTCAGTTAAATGTCTGATTCGACGATTAATCCTTTATCAGTCCCCGGCCTATATGATACCAGCTACCGATATCCTGAACAGTGAGTATATATAAGCCATGGGATGAAACTAACCTCGATGGAAAACAACAGTTGTTCACAATATTATCCTGTGTAAGTACTTCTAAAGGCATGTTAAGCACAACAGGCTAAACATCAACCAAATATATCCATGGTAGACAACATAATCTCCAAATGATAGCTTCTGTGTGCAGGTTTAAGCACTCTAGTTATGCAAAACAAGAAGTGAAAAGGTGTGTTAACTGCAACAGGCCTACCATTTAAAAACAAGCAGACATAGTCATTCAAACCGGTATTGTGTAGGTCTAAGTACACTAGTTATTGTTAAATCAAAAGGGAAAGGCGTGTTAACTACAACTTGCTTAACAACAACCAAATATCGTCATTCATGGTGGTATATATTGTTGAAACTGGTATTGATGAAATTGAACCGCATAGTTCATTCTTGCACATATAGAACATCACACTGTGAATAACTAAAATAAACAAGGCATACTACGAACAACCAAAGATAGCAATTGAAACTGGACATATGCTAACTACAAAAAATCAAAGAACCAAAAACTGTTAAAAGAGGCATATGCTAGCTATAACAGGCTTAACAACAAGCAGATATGTTCATTCATAGTGGTATTGCCGAAATTGCGTAGAATGTAACTTGTGCTTAAATATCACAATGTGAAAAAAGAGGGGGCGTATTACCTACACCAGGCTTAACAGGAAACAAATATGGTTGTTGAAGTGGTATTGATGAAATTGTACTGCACAGTAAATAGTTGGACATATAGAGCATCACATTGTAAATAACTGAAATAAACAAGGCATAATGCAAACAACCAAATATAGTAATAAAAACTGGACATATTCTCACTACAAAAGGGGTTCGATAAAAAAATCATGGGATTCCCCCCGTGAAGAGGCATGGCAAAACAAGTCATGGGTTTCCTCACTTGTCACAGATGGGCTCCTCCTCGTGGTCACTGTCGATGAGGTCTGACATGGAAGCTGAGGATCCCAAGCCAGCGTTGCAGAATGTGTCCTTCAGAACTGACAAAAGGGTCTCCATGGCAATGAATGATGGCCAATCGTTGACAATGAGCCAGAGGAGATCGGTGGCAGGGCCATCGATGAGATCGACGGCGGTCGAACCCGAGAGGTTGTGGGTGGGCAACTTAACCTGGGATATAGCCCGCATCAAGCCGTCGAAGTCGACGACCTCGATGTCATAGTTGGCGTTTGAGACATACAATAATACTCTAGCCCGCTTATTGAAAGGCTGCAGCCAGTCATTGTCGTCATCTTCCTCGGTGGCCACCTCGCCGACATCGGGTGAAGAGGTCGCGGTAAACCTCTTTTGGGCCATTCGCTCCTCAAGCTCGCCGTGAAGCATAGCCGAGCTTAGGCTGCAACACTCTGGGGTGGGGTGGGTTTCGCAGGTGTCATTTAAGAAACTCAAGGCAGCGAGGGTACATAGATTGGTGGGTAACCTGCATGGGCAAACAAGCACAGGTTGACGATGGAGGTAGCGTGGCGGCGGCGGCGGTGACCTAGCTAGGGTTTCGAGCAAGGGAGGGGTGGTGTGTGTGTAAGCGAAGGTTTTGGGGGGTGTCTGTGGAGGGGGGGCAAGGTGGTGTTTGAGGAAATGTCACGGCTACTGAAAATTTTACTGGGCCGGCCGGAGTAAAACACTGGGGCTACTGAAAATTTGGATGAAGGGATTGAAGCAGAGTAGGAGTAACAAACATCGCACATGGTCAAAACTTAATAATCGTGTGCTATCAAAAAAGAAAAACCCTCCAGGTGAGCAGATATTTTTGAGATTGCGAGGGATGCAGGTGGGAGTAAAATGTCGGGGCTACTAAAAATTTGGATCAAGGGATTGAAGCAGAGCGGGAGTAACAGACATCGCACATGGTCCACACATAATAATCATGTGCTATCACATGGAAAAACCCTCCACGTGGGTAGATACTTTCAAGATTGCGAGGGAAGCATGCGGGAGCAGGAGCAACAAACGTTGCACATGGTTAAACATAATAATCGTGTGCTATCAAACAGAAAAATCCTCCAGGCAGGCAGATATTTTCGAGAGCGGGAGGGAAGGCTCGTGGAGCCCAATGTACTGTGCTGATGTGACTGAAAAGGGCACAGGCGTGGCACACGGGTAGTATGACGGAACCGTGTCTGTTGCGTCCCTAATCGCATACGATTGCTGCATCTGACTTGTCTACTGTTTGTAAGTTCGGCAAAAAATGCGGGAAAGGGTGAGAACCCAAACACAGTTGCATGTGGACCCAATATATGTATGAAAAGGGTGGTTCGATGTTCAAATACCTAATGCACCACTTTGATGTGGCACATGTCGCACATAGCGCACATTACTGCTAGTCCACCACCCTCCTACCCCCACTTCATGTCAGCGGTAGGGGAATCCTAGCTATGAACGCATTCCCCCAAATAGCTAGGTCTGACATCTCACCCTACCGCAACACAAAACCTATAGGAGTCCATCATGCTCAAACCCCCATTTCGCTTCCGGTCAAAGGTTGACCGTGTGCGGGCACACAAATGTGTGCTTGTGGCACGAGATGGGTGAGACCACATACGAAGCACCTGTGGGTGGCCCTACAATATGTATGAAAATGGTGTGGTGTGATATTTAAATAACCAATTCACAGTTTTGATGTGGAACATGTGCCTCGCAAATTTACCGGACATCCCCGACCCCACGGAGGTTCCAGGAAGTGCAAAGTAGTGCCCCCCCCCCACACACTTTGAATCGGTGGGAGAGGGCATATCACCAAGACGTACTATAACACGGACCAAGAAGAATCCACCTTGGTCATATAACCTCTCTCGTTGTTGGTTAAAGTGATGGACGTCCACCAGGCCCCATAAATGGGATAGCTTGTCGCTGATAACCACGCCAGGGAGTGCCCATAGTCAAAACCACTGCGTGCATGTGGCCCAAACATATGTATGGAAGTGGTGTGTGGTGTTTGAATACCCAATGCACAACTTTGATATGGCACCGCTTTGGAACCAGAAAGTCCCCACACTGAGCCAGGTTTCATGACTCATAGCATATATGTACAAATGTCACCCCACTTCGAGCCGATGAGAGGGATTCATGCGTATGCATGCGCTCAAAATTAGGTCTGAAATCTCTCCATGATCAACCTACTATACGGTAACATGAACCAAAGAAGAAAAATCCACCCATGTAACCTCTCTCGTTTTCGGTTGAAATGATTGGCGTCCACGTAGGCTCACGAATATATTGGCTTGTCATTGATAACTAAGCAAGGGAGAGTGTCCTAAGACAACCACTGCATGCATGTGTCCCAAACATATTTATGGGGGTGCATGATGCATGCATATGTTTGAATACCCAATGCACAACATTGATGTGGCACATGCATTGAAAATGACATACCCGCACAGACCGAGGTTCATGACGTGCCGTGTGCTCACACATACCGAGGTTCATGACGTGTCGTGTGCTCGTCCCCCCGCCCCCCCACACACACTTCGATCCTGCAGGATGGATTCATGTGTACAGATGCGCTCAAAGTATATTATGTAATCTCACAGCATGAGCTACACCGTAAGACAAACAAAAAATTAATCCCGTCCTAAGTCAAACTAATATCTCTCGCTGTCGGTCAAAGTGATGGACCAAGCGGGGCCACAGATGGAAGCATCGCCAATAACCACATGAGTGAGTGCCAGACGACAACCACCATTGCTTGCATGTGGGCCAAACATATGTATGGACGTGTGTGGTTGTGATGTTTGAATACCTAATGCACAACTTTGATGTGGCATCTGCCTCGGAACCTGTAAAGTCCCCACACGGAGCGAGATTCATGACGTGTAGTATATGCTGGTCCCATCCCCCTCTTCGATGCATACTATATACTCCTACCGTAACACAACCTGAAAAGAATCATCCTTGTTCGTCAAACTAACCTCTCTCGTTGGGTCAAAGTGATGGACGACGACCTCGCGGGCCCACGGAGGGAAGCGTCGCACGCGAGTGAGTGTCCTATGGGATAACCACCGTCTGCATGTGGCCCAAAGAGGTGTTTGTGTGATGTTTGAATACCCAATGCACAAATTTGATGTGGCACCTGCCTCAGAAACCAAAAAGTCCCCACACGGAGCGACGTTCATGACGCGTGGTATTTGCTGCCCCCCCCCCTCTTCAACGAGTACTATATACTCATACCATAACACAAACCAAAAAGAATCCCCCTTGATGGTGAAATTAACCTCTCTCGTTGGGTCAAAGTGATGGAGGACGACATCGCAGGCCCACAGATGGAAGCGCCACATGCGAGTGAGTGTCCTATAGGGAAACCACCACCTGCATGTGGGCCAAAGAGGTGTTGTGTGATGTTTGAATACCCAATGCACAACTTTGATGTGGCACCTACCTCGGAAACCGGAAAGTACCCACATGAAGCGAGTTTCATGACGTGTAGTATATGTGGCACCTGCCTGAGGATCCCAAGCCAGCGTCGCACAACATGTCCTTTAGAAATGCCATGGCGATGAACGATGGCTAATTGTTGACAACGACCCAGAGGAGATCAGCGGCAGGGCCATCAATGAGATCGACAACGGTCGAACCCGAGGGGTTGGGGGTCGGCAACTTAACCTGCGACATAGCCCGCATCAAGCCGTTGAAGTCGATGACCTCGATGTCATTGCCGGCGTCCGTGACATACAATAATACACTAGCCCGCTGATTGAAAGGCTGCGTCCAGTCATCGTCGTCAGCTTCCTTGGCGGCCACCTCACTGATGTCGGGCAAACAGGCCGCAGTAAACCTCTTTTGGGCCATTCGCTCCTCAAACTAATCGGGAAGCATAGCCAGGCTTAGGCTGCGATGCTCTGGGGTATGGGAGGGGGATGGGGATATCAGGGAAAGGGGGCGATTCACAAGCATCATCTAAGAAACCCAGGGCAGCGAGGGTATGTAGATCGGTGGGTAACCTGCGCGGGAAGATAGGTAGAGCTTGACGATGGAGACAGCAGCAGCGGTGGTGGCGACCTAGCTAGGGTTTCGAGTGAGGGAGGGGTGGTGTATGCTTGTGTGAGCGGAGGTTTCGGGGTGTGTGTGTGGAGGGGGGCAAGGTGGTGTTTCAGGAAATGCCGCGGCTACTGAAAATTTTACGAGGCGGGAGTAAAATGCCGGGGCTACTGAAATTTTGGATCAAGGGATTCAAGCAGAGCGGGAGTAACAAACATTGCACATGGTCAAAACATAATAATCGTGTACCATCAAACAGAAAAACCCTCCAGGCGAGCTGATATTTTTGAGACTGTGAGGGATGCAGGTGGGAGTAAAATGCCGGAGCTACTAAAAATTTGGATCAAGGGATTGAAGCAGAGCGGGAGGAACAGACATTGCACATGGTCCACACATAATAATTGTGTGCTATCACACAGAAAAACCCTCCAGGTGGGTAGATATTTTCGAGATTGCGAGGGAAGCATGTGGGAGCGGGAGCAACAAGCATCGCACATGGTCAAAACATAATATTCGTGTGCTATCAAACAGAAAAAAAAAAACCTCCAGGCGGGTAGATATTTTCGAGAGCAGGAGGGAAGACTCATGGGGCCTAATCTACTATGCTGATGTGAGTGACAGGGGCATGGGCGTGGCACATGGGTAGTTTGAGGGAAATGTGTCTGTTGCATCCCCAATCGCAGATGGTTGTTGCATCCGACTTGTCTACTGTTTGTAAATTTGGCAAAAAACATGGGAAAGGGGTCAGAACATGAACACACTTGCATGAGGACCAAATATATGTATGAAAAGGTGGTTTGATGTTCAAATACCCAATGCACAACTTTGATGTGGCACCTGTCGCACAAAGCACACATTATTGCTCGTCCCCCACCCTCCTACCCCCACTTCGTGTCAGTGGTAGGGGAATCCTAGCTATGAATGCATTCACCCTACCGTAACACAAAACCTATAGGAGTCCATCAGGGTCAAACCCCCTTTTCGCTTTCTATCAAAGGCGGACCATGTGCGGGCCCACAAATGTGTGCTTGTGGCGCGAGATGGGTGAGACCACATATGAACCACCTGTGGGTGGCCCTACTATATGTATGAAATGGTGTGGTGTGATTTTTAAATACCCAATTCACAATTTTGATGTGGCACATGTGCCTCGCAAATTAACCGGACATCGCGGACCCCATGGAGGTTGCAGGAAGTGCGAAGTGGTGCCCTCCCACACACACACACACTTTGAGTCGGTGGGAGAGGGCATCTCACCAAGACATACTGTAACACGGACCAAGAAGGATCCACCTTGGTCGTATAACCTCTCTCGTTGTTGGTCAAAGTGATGGACGTCCACTAGGCCCCATAAATGGGATAGCTTGTCATTGATAACCACGTGAGGGAGTGCCCAAAGACAAAGCCACTTTGTGCATGTGGACCAAACATATGTATGGAAGTGGTGTGTGGTGTTTGAATACGCAATGCACAACTTTGATGTGGCACCGTGCTGTGGAACCAGAAAGTCCCCACACTGAGCGAGCTTTCACGACGCGTAGCATATATGTACGTATGTCACCCCACTTCGAGCCGCTGAGAGGGATTCGTGCGTACGCATGCGCTCAAACATAGGTCTGGAATCTCACCATGATCGACGTACTATACAGTAACACGAACCAAAGAAGAATAATCCACCGTGGTAACCTCTCTCGTTGCCGGTCGAAATGATGGACGTCCATGCGACCCACGATTATATAGGCTTGCCGCTAATAACCAAGTGAGGAAGAGTGTCCTAAGAAAATCATTGCATGCATGTCTCCCAAACATATTTATGGAGGTGCATGATGCATGCATATGCTTGAATAGCCAAGGCACAACATTGATGTGGCGCATGCGTTGAAAATCGCATAGTCCCCACACAGACCAAGGTTCATGACGTGCCGTGTGCTCGTCCCCCCCCCCCCCACACACACACTTCGATCCTGCAGGATGAATTCATGCGTACACATGCACTCAAAGTATATTATGTTATCTCACAGCATGACCTATACTGTTAGACAAACAAAAAATTAATACCCTCTTAAGTCAAATTAATCTCTCTCGCTGTCGGTCAAAGTGATGGACCAAGCGGGCCCACAGATGGAAGCATAACCGATAACCGCGTGAGTGAGTACCAGAGGACAAACACCATCACTTGCATGTGGGCCAAACACATGTATGGACGTGTGCGGTTGTGATGTTTGAATACCTAATGCACAAGTTTGATGTGGCATTTGCCTCGAAATCTGTAAAGTCCCACACGGAGCGAGGTTCATGGCGCGTAGTATACGTTGGTCCCATCCCCTCTCTTCGACGCATACTATATACTCCTACCATAACACAACCTGGAAAGAATCCTCCTTGTTCGTCAAACTAACCTCTCTCGGTGGGTCAAAGTGATGGACGATGACCTCGTGGGCCCATGGAGGGAAGTGTCGCATGTGAGTGAGTGTCCTATAGGACAACCACCGTCTGCATGTGGCCCAAAGAGGTGTTTGTGTGATGTTTGAATACCCAATGCACGACTTTGATGTGGCACCTGCCACAGAAACAAAAAAGTCCCCACATGGAGCAAGGTTCATGATGCGTGATATGTGCTGCCCCCCCCCTCTTCGACGCGTACTAGATACTCCTACCGTAACACAAACTAAAAAAGCCCTCCTTGATGGTAAAATTAACCTCTCTCGTTGGGTCAAATTGATGGAGGACGACCTCACGGGCGCACAGATGGAAGCATCGCACGTGAGAGAGTGTCCTATAGGGCAGCCACCGCCTGCATGTGGCCCAAAGAGGTGTTGTGTGATGTTTGAATACCCAATGCAGAACTTTGATGTGGCACCTACCTCGGAAACCGGAAAGTCCCACATGGAGTGAGGTTCATGACGTGTAGTATATGTTGCCCCCCTCTTAGACGCGTACTATATACTCCTACCGTACATACGTAACACAAACCAAAAAAGAATCATCCTTGTTGGTCAAATTAGCATCTCTCTTGTTGTAGGTTCAAAGTGATGGACGACGACCTCACACGCCCATAGAGAGCGGCATACGCGAGTGAGTGTCATAGGACAACCACCGCGTGCATGTGGCCTAAAGAGGTGTTGTGTGATGTTTGAATACCTAATGCACAACTTTGATGTGGCACATGCTTCGCAAACCGAAAACACACTACATAGAGGTGCACGACGCGTAGTCCCCCTCACTTCGAGCCGGTGGGAGGGACTCATGTGTACGCACGTGCCCGAACTTTGATCTCGAATCTCACCATGATCCACACCTAACACATGCCAAGATGAATCCACCTTTGGTCAAATGCCTCCCGCTGTTGGTGACAACTGATAACCTTCGCAAGCTAACGAATGAGCACATCGCTGATAACCGCACGAGGGAGTGTCCAAGGACCACCAATGCATGCATGTGGCCCGAACATGTATGTTTGGAAGGGTTGTGTAATGTTTTAAATAACCAATTCACGACTTTGATGTGGCACCTGCCTCAGAAAATGATCAATCCCACACGGAGGCTCATGACTCGCAGTGTACTATCGGACCCCCCTCCCCCCCACACACACCGCACCACCACCGCCACTTCGAGGCATGCCAAACTTTTTCTATAGTGAACATGTGACCAAAGGAGTATCGTATTCAAATTTGAAAAAAAAAAATCAGAGATCATTCGGCCGTTTTTATACATTGATTGATTTCCTAAGGATTTAATGTGTAAAAATCAAATCTGAGCTACATCTGCACCAAAATGGATGGCAAAATCATATGTGTATCCCTGGGTGCATGTTTCCCCATGCAAGAAATTTCAAAACATTGATGTCGGGCTCGTGGGACTGGTGGCACCCAGGCCCGTCTGCCTGCGGCCCAGGACGTGGCGCATATCCTGGGCCCAGCAAGGGGCCCACTGCAAGGCTTCGCGAGCAAGACCCTCGCAAGGCCCCCGCCTCGCGAGGCGCACGTCAGCCAGCATCACCAGGAGCCTCGCGAGGCCCTCTCGTGGGGCGGTCTCCCGAGGCTGCCTCATGAGGCCCCTCGCAGAGGCGAACGAATCAAGAGCAGCTCAGCGGGGTCGCACGGTCCTGCGTCTTCACGTGGGTGACGCGCGCGACGACGACCAGCGCCACAGGCCGCGCCAGCAGGCGCGGATAAGGAGGCTTTCCTCTTTCATGCTAAGGGAGCAATGCCAGCATGCCGTCTCCCAAAGCAACCCCCAAAGGTTGCCTGATTGGTGCAAGAAGACCAAGACGACGGGCGCGCCAGGACGGAGGTCATCACTGAGCCCACCAGCGCGTCACAGCAGAAGGCTTTTCCAGCCAAAGACCACCTTTAGTCAGGATAAGCTGCGCCCCTGTCCCTCTTCAAACTGGCCGTTGTGGCAACCCTTCCCGGCAAGTGTTTTTGGGGAAGAGGACCAAGGCTGATATAAAGAGGGAAAGGTACCGCTATAGTAGAACGAGAGAGCTTCTTCCCCCACAACCATTGTACTCTGGTTCTACCTCTCGCCAAGCAATCCCAGACAAGCATGAGTAGGGTTTTACACCGCAAGGTGGCCCGAACCTAGGTAACTGTCATGTCTACTGTTCTTCCTCTGTAGTTCGTGCTTGCCGGAGCGCCGCAGTGAGGTTGGGAGGTTGAGTAGGGCGGTAGTCAGCGAGCGTACCCTAGAGTTCGAACATCTTGGGTCTCCGGAGCCCCGATTCCAACATTTGGCGCGCCGGGTAGGGGTGCGGCACTGTCCTCCCGCTCGGCTCCAACTTCCGCTTCACCATCTCCATGGCTAACGCTCGGCGTGTGCGCATCGAACGTCGGGCAGCTCGCGTCGCCCAGACGGCGCCTGTGGGCCGTGACGTCACCACCACTCCGCAAGGGACGTAGCTGCTATTGCCACCGACCGTACCGCCCGTGAGCAGCAGGACTCCTCGATGCCCCTTCCGTGTAGCCTGATGGCCGCACCACTACGGCCTCTTCCTCCCTCTGTCGCCGCGGGCTGCCGAACACGCAGGCTGCACTGCTCATGGCGAGTGAGCTGCTTCGCTACCGCTCGACTGACGCCGGCTACGACACCTGGCTTGGCCGCATCGCCGAGCTCGTCAACGCCGCCGGGGAAGCCCCGGTGCCCTCCCACTCACTCCATCCTCCGTTGTCTTGAGATGGGGATGTGGCGCATGACGCGCCTCCGCCACCCCCTTGCGCAGCGACCTTGGTGAGCCCCGGCATGATGCACCCCCGTGCAACCAGCCCCGCGGGGCGCTGCCGCTGGCCCAAGATGAAACCAGCTGCCAGATCGTCCACCGTGTGCCGCCTAACGTGCACATGCTCCTCGAGCAGCAGCGCCAGGATTGGATCATCCAAGAGCTCGCGGTGGCTGGGCGCCAGAACAGAGCCGCCCTCGCGGGTGGTGTTCCCTCGAGTAGAGTGGGATGCAGGGCCTTCACTCACGAGCTACGCAGGGTGGTGTGGCCCGTTAAGTTCAAGTCGGAGCCGCCGCCACGGTATGACGGCATCCCCGACCCTACAGAGTTCCTCTAGCTCTACGCACTGAGCATCGAGGCGGCGAACAGCGATGACAAGGTCATGGCGAACTGGTTCCCCATGGCCCTCAAGGACGGCGCATGCTCCTGGCTCATGAACCTGCCCGAGGAGTCGATCTCTTCGTGGAGCAAGCTCTGCGAGCAGTTCATCGCTAACTGCAAGGGCACGCACGATCGCGCCCGCACCGTGAACGACCTCCGACGTGTCAAGTAGTGCCCTGGCGAGACCCTCCGCAAGTACATCCAGCGCTTCAGCTAGGTACGCCTCGGACGAAGCCATCATCTTGGCATTCTCCAACAGCGTCACGGACATCATGATGCGCCAGATGCTCGCCATCAACGATGATTTGAGCTCGGCACTGGAACTGTTCAACATCGCTGACAAGTGTGCTAAGGCCGAAGAGGGCCACCTTTTCATCCACAAGGACCTCGACGCCGCACCCGATGACAACAAGACCAAAGTCAAGGAGTTCAAGCGCAAAGGCTCTACCGTGTTGGCGGTAGAGCCTGAGCAGAAGCGTGGTCGCGACCGCGACGAGCCCGTGAAGGACCATCGCCCGTTCTGCGTCTAGCACAACATGCGCACACACAACACCGAAGACTGCCAAGAGCTCAAGTCACTCCATGATGAGCGCTTCAACCGCCGTGGAGACCGCAGCGACCATGGCGCCGGTCGTGGAGGCGGCCACAGAGGCGGCCGGTGGGACAACCGCAATTGCAACCCCCGCCAGTGCTAGCGCAACCAGCCTCGCGAGGGCGGCTGGTGCGACCAGCCTCGTTAGGGCGCCTGGCGTGTTCAGCCTCACGAGGCGCACCCTCAGGACAATGCTGCTCTTCCGCAGCTACTGCTGCCGCCCAGATGAAACGACACCAATCAACATGACGAGGGGGCTGGGGGCTATCAGAGCCTCGCGCGATAGCCTGCATCCTCGGGGGAGCCCAGGCCCCTGCGTCCAACTCCCTCTTGAAGCAGTTCTCCCGTGAGGTGAACGCTGCCCTCCCGAGGCTGGAGGCTGCGCGACCCCTCAAGTGGTCGCGGTATGCCATCATTTTTGACTCGAAGGACTACCTCAGGTCCATGGACACTGTGGGCGCACTCCCCATGCTATGCACCCCCACCATTAGCAACATCGCAGTGACCAAACCCTAATCGACAGAGGCACCAGCCTCAACTTGATCTCCATTCAGACCTTCGAGACGCTCCAAGTGCCTACGACCAGCTGATGCCTACTAGGCCCTTCTTCGGGGTGACCGATGGCTCCACCATCCCCCTAGGGCAAGTGTGCCTCCGTGTCACCTTTGGCACACGCGACAACTACCACACTGAGCTCATCGACTTCGACGTGGCGCACATCGGCCTCCCGTACAATGCCATCTTGGGGTATCCAGCGCTCGCCAAGTTCATGGCAGCAACTCACCACGGCTACAACGTACTCAAGATGCCTGGATGCAGCGGTGTCATCACCATCGCCTGCGACGAGAAGGACACAGTCTGCTACCTCGAGCATGCCTACAAAGCAGGCGCCACCGAACACTCTGACGGCAAGGATGGCGCCGGTCCTCCCGAGGCCACGCCCGGGAGGAAAAAGCAGCTACTGCACTCCCAAGGCCCCACCAAAGTGAAGAAGGCGGAAGCTGATGCCAACACCGCAGGCTCCACCCTCGTCGTCGACGCCCGCCTCCCTCCAGCATACGAAGGCGCGCCCGGCGCCTCCCTTCGGCTAGGCTCGGGGGCTTCCACCTGGAAAGCATCTGACCTGACCGGTGTGCCAAGGGAGGTGCTCGGGCACCACTTGGAGGCATGCCAGGACGCGCGCCCCGCAAGCGAGGAGCATGGCGCCAGGCGCCGGAGGCACAAGAATTCATCGCCCAGGAGATTTACAAGCTGCGAGAGGCTCGGGCCATCCGGGGCAAGCACCGCCCCATGAGTTCCACCAACCCAGCCGCCGTTCCTGAGGAGGGCAGCAAGGTGCGCATGTGCGTTGACATCGCGAGCCTCAACAGGGCCAGCTTCTAGGACCTCTTTTGGCCATCGCGCGTTGGCTTGAGCAGGGGCTTCACCACCAACTACATCTGCATGCCCTTCGCCCTGGAGAACGCCGACGCCACCTTCCAAAGGTTGGTGCAACACGTGATGGCGCCCCACCGGACTTCAGCCCATCGCGAGCCTCCAAGGCCTCAGGAGCCAATCGAACCCTGAGAGGCGAACCTCCGCAACACGCTTCTTCAAGCAGCCTGACGCTCCCATAGCACCATGTTGCCAGGTGACTTTTTGGTTTGTTCGAAATTATGGGAGCCCCTCGGGCTAAATCATCCTCAAGCTGGCCAAGACCTATCCCTACAGCCGCCTCTTTGGTCGTGTAGCGAATCTGGTTATGCTTTAATGAGTTTATGTTGCTTGCTTAACCCTGTGTTTGGTGCCACGTCACCATTGAGTGCGTCGCGCCCTCGTGATCCTTCTCCTGGCCGTCCCATGAGCGGAGGCTAGGCACGGTGCCTGTGCTCGGGCCTGTCCCTGCAGCACTGATAAATCCAAGAAATTAAGCTCTGGCTCATGGGCCCGCTCCCGTGCATGCCACCTCACCGAGATCCTTGGTGCCTCATCTCCTCATGGAACAGACATGAGCAGGTCGGCGAGCACGCGTCGCCCTCGGGCCTCAAATTTTTCAAATGTGCAGTGCCCTAGGAACCAAGCACTTGGGATCCAAAATGATAACCCGAAGGGCCCTGCACGGCAAAAACTCCAAGGATCGAGCCGCGGTATACCGGACGCCGCTCCATGCATAAAGTTAAGTTGAACCGCCTCACGAGGCACCGCTATCGTCTCTAGAGTTCCCTCCTCTCACAACCTAGGCGGAGGCCATTTCCTTTTTTCTGCACGAGTCGCTTGCATGTCAAAGGGGGGTCCCTCAGCATCGTGCCTCAGGAGCCCTCACTAGCCTCCGGAGCCCCTCACCTCATGGCTTTGTTCAGGCATCACGACCTGACATACCAGTGGCGGCTGAGGCTCGCTCAGGGGCTGGGTCCTGATGATGTAGAGCACCTTGGCAAGCAAGCAAAAGGGAGTGAACCCTGCGAGGAGATCCCAGGGGGGAACATATGATTTAAACCACAAAAGCATTAGCTAAGATGCAAAAGGCATCAGTTTTTCATGAACCGCTTGTGGGGGTTTACATTGATCTGATGCAGATAGAAGACTTCAAGGCGGCGCATCCTGACGACGTGTGAACTCCTCACGAGCTGCAGCCGCCCCACGTCACACCCCAAAAAGCTAAGTTAACTGCCCCGCATGACTCGATGGTCTTTTGTGATGGTCCTTCTTTTCATGACCTCACCTAAGGCGGAAGCCCTTTCTCTTGCGCAAACTGCTTGCACGTCAAGGGGGAGCTTCCTGAGCACCGCGGCTCAAGAGTTCTTACCGGACCCCGGAGCCCCTCACCTCCTAGCCTTGTCTAGGCATCACGACCTGACATAGCAGTGATGACTGAGGCCCGCTCGGGGCTGGGTCCTAGCAACACAGAGCACTAGGGTGATCGTGAAGAGGAGGGGCGAGCCTAATGAGGAACGTTAAGAATGAACTTGATTTTGAGCCATGGGAACGGTAAATCAGGAACTTGGGCGACATCGTTTTCTTACACGCCTCCATGGGGCTCACGTCCATCCAACGCAGGAAAGGAAACAAAATAAAAGAAGCCCAGGCGAAGCGCGTCACCACTAGGGCTACGGCGCGGGCGCCTCCGCGCCTAGTCGGAGTCCTCCTCCTCGCTCTTGATGTGGGGGGAGCCATCGCTGCCCTCGCTTCCACTCGAGGGGGGTGCCTCATTACCGTCGCCGTACTCGCTGGAGGTGTCACTGCCGTCGCTCGCCATGCAGCACTTCAGGTGGTCGCCGGTGACCCCGAAGATCTTCACGAAGAGCATGGTGGCCCCGTCGACTAAAAATGGAGGACGTGCCCCCACTTCAAGCCGCGGGCGAGGGCGAATGACTTCCACCCCTTCTTCAAGAACAAGAAGCCGGTGGGGGTGAACTCAATCACCACCCAGGAGGAGCCGTTGCAGGAGCCGTCCGCCTGCAGCCACAGACCCAGCGGGGCGCGGTCCGCCAGCTCCGCTGCGAAGGAGTCCGGAGCCGAAGCCAGGAGCAAGGTCGACGGTGCATGTCGATGATGATTTCACGGACCGCTTCAGCCGAATGGTGCTGTGACCGGGGAGGCAGGCGTCGCAGCACATCCTCTCCCCCTCACCATCGACGCGAGAGCTTGATCGGCGCACGGAAGCAGAAGGGAGGAGTTGGTGGAAGAAGATGAGCCGGGGGGTCCTTCCTCTCGCACTTATATAGCACCCGAAGGAGGGGCACCCCGTGCCTCTTCGCCTTCGGAGACGCCAGACAGAGATGCAATGATGGCCTCGCGCCACGCACGAGCAGTCTTTATGTCAGCCCAGGTGGTTGCCCATGCGCCGTGGGAGAAGTGGGGGCGCCTCATGTTCCATCATGCGCCACGCGTCGTGCCTGGCTCATAGGCGATTGGGGCCCTCGCAGTTTCGCCCCTCCTTAACAAGCGGAGTCGTGCCCGCCGTGGGCCCGAGGGCTACTGTCGGGACCGTGGGACTGGGGGTACCCATGCCCGTCTGTATGCGTCCTAGGACATGGCGCATATCCTGGGCCCAACATGTGGTCCACTATAGGGCTTCGCGAGCAAGACCCCCGCCTCGCGAGGCGCACGCCAGCCAGCATCACCAAGAGCCTCGCGAGGCCCTCTCGCGGGGCGGTCACCTGAGGCCCCTCGTGGAGGTGAATGAGTCAAGAGCAGCTCAGCGGGGTCGCGCGGTCCTGCATCTTCACGTGGGTGACGCGCACGATGACGAGCAGCACCAGAGGTCATGCCAGCAGGTGCGGATAAGGAGGCTTTCCTCTTTCATGCTAAGGGAGCAAGGCCAGCACACCGGCTCCCAAAGAAACCCCCAAAGGTTGCCTTATTGGTGCAAGAAGACCAAGACGGCGGGCGCGCCAGGACAGAGGTCATCATCGAGCCCACCATCGCATCACGGCAGAAGGCTTTTGTAGGTGAAGACAACCTTTAGTCAGGATAAGCTACGCCCCTGTCCCCCTTCAAACTGACAGTTGTGGCAACCCTTCCCATCAAGTGTTTTCAGGTGAAGAGGACCAAGGCTTGTATAAAGAGGGCAAGGTGCCACCGTAGTAGAAAGAGAGAGCTTCTTCCCCCACAACCCTTGTACTCTGGTTCTACCTCTCGCCAAGCAATCCCAGACAAGCAGGAGTAGGGTTTCACCGCAAGGTGGCCCAAACCTGGATAACTGCCGTGTCCACTATTCTTCTTCACTAGTTTGTGCTCGCCGGAGCATCACCGTGAGGTTGAGTAGGGCGGTAAACAGCGAGCGCACCCCAGAGTTCGAACCTCTTGGGTCCCCGAAGCCCTTATTCTGATAATTGAGAATCTTGATTTTTAAAATACAGTAAATCCAAAACTTAGTTAAAATTCATAAAACTTACCGTGGTGTCATATGGACACCAATAGACTGTCATATTGTATTTTTTTTGTCAAATTTTAGAAAAGTTTTGGTATAATCTTCTTACCAAACGGGAGATTATTAATAATTGGCAACCAATATCGCAAACAGATTATTTATTCGAACCATGGGCCTTAGACCAACAATGTACGTGCCATGCTTCGGTTAAGCAATAAAGCAGCAAAATTAATCATCAAAAATGACAAACAATATACATGCTGCCACGCGTCTCGTCTGCCGTGCGAGCAAGCATGAGTTGATAGGACGCATGCGAGCAGTCCGCCGCGCAGGTAGACCGGGAGGTGTGCGTGCATGTGTGTGAATTGACGGGAGGCTTGTTCGCGGTGTAGTGTCACCGGGAGGTGTGCGAGTAGCTGTGTGAAATGATGGTAGGCATGCTAGTAGTCCACTGCGCTGGCTCACCAGGAGGCGAACCAGCCCTTTCACCACGGCCCGCCTCGCTCCCACTGCTCCATATTAATGGCGCACCTGAGCCACTGTTCATAATAGGCGGCCACACCCCCCGTCCACAGTGGTCACCGCCGTCTGGAGTGTATGAGGATGCCGCCCAGGCGCTCCATCGGAGGGAGTGGTGGCGCCGGGGCTGGTGACGCACCTGCGCAACGCGTGAAGCTGGGCACAGGTGTTGCCGTCGCCACCGATGAGGTCTCGCGCGGGCAGCATCGCGACCTTGACATCGTCGCTGCTATCATGCCACCCCAGCCGAAGCCAGAGGTTCACAGCAACTCCGGCAATGACTCCGACTCCGACAGAAAACCGGTTTGTCAGCTATTCCCATTTGTGCGGCAAACATATCATGTATTTTCTCTGGTTACTCCTGCCCCCCTTCATTTTTTGGAATAGAAATCCTATGGTTATGTTCTCTCAGTCCATGAAATCAGAGTAAGATTCGTTAGATCGGTGTAGTGTATTGATTGTTTGAATGGTATCCGTCTAGGGTTAGTGATTAATTGTTTGTTCTGTACAAATGATTTTTGCTACTAATCTGACTAGGGTTAGCTTTCGTGCTAATAATTTGTAGCCAGATCTTGAGAATTGATTTTTTTGATCCTGCACTCAGTAGCGTGGGCAGAAGCGGCCACGGGCCCCCTAGATCTGAAGAACCTGTAGAATCTCGGGCGGACGGCATCAGCGATCTCCCGGACTCCATCGTGGGGGAGATAACCTCCCTTCTCCCCACCAAGGATGGCTGCCACACACAAGTCCTTGCATCTTGATGGTGCACTCTGTGGCGCGTCGCGCCTCTTAATCTCGACTATCGTCAGCTATATGTCGATCATGATTTTGAACTCCCCGGAGCGATCATCTCCTCCCACTAGGTATCCGTTCAATGCCTCTGCATCCCGGCATGCCACCTGCTAGACATACCTTGCATGGTGGATGCCTGGCTGACATCCCGTCAATTCAAAAAGTTCCAGCAGCTTGAGTTCTACCATTACTACAAATATAACATACCATGAACCGATGTATCTGTGCGCTCACCACCGATGCCCATCTCGTGGTTTTCCTCCTCTCTCCACATCGCCACCTTCGCCTGATGCCATCTAGTAGAGAATCTGGTACAAATACTTCGACTCCCACTGCTAAAAAAACTTGCGCTTGTGGTGGTTGATCCGTCGGATGCCTCACTGCATATCATCATCCACTCTAGTTACCCTGCCTTGGAGCGCTTGCTTCTTGTTTTTGAATAGAAATCCGGATCCATTGTCTCAAAAAGTCACCTTACCTTGTAAGCATTGGAATTTGTTTTGAAGGACAGGAGCTCATCATCGAACATGCCCATTCACTTCAGAGGTTGCTCCTTGATTCTTGTTATGCACGTTCGCAAATAACTGTTGTGTATGTGCCTAAACTGGAGACCTTGGGTGAACTTAGTGATCCGTTTAAATGGTTCAAGATGTTGTTTGGCTCCTAATCAGGTACTGTATATTATCCATGTACATGTTTGTAATCTGCATTTTTCATTCGTGCGCATAAGTTAAATATTATCTTGGAGTACACTTTTGGTACTAATATTATGTTATATGCTTAATGAGGAGCTTGTCCATGGATAGCCTATCAATGGTGTTGGATTCTGTCAAGACCTTATATATCAATATGTGGTCTTTTGATCTGAACACGATTATTGGTTTGCTGTGATGCTTTCCATGTCTGGAGAATTTGTATATAAAGGTGATGATTGCATGCACATTGAAAGCCTATATATAATCTACTAGAATTAACTGTTCAACTGTCGCTCTTTCGACATACTCTTTTTAGACATTAACTGTTTTCAATCTTCATGTCTATTTAGGAAGAAACACATGGAGAAAAAGGTATAACCAATCGGTGGATGAAGAAGCACCGGGATTTTCTCAGTTCTCATCACATTCGTTTGATGACAATAACGCTAGAGGGATATGCGTCCAACCATGCTAACACTAGCTTTGTCACATTCTTCATGTTGAATGCGAGGGCACTATTGTCCATGAGGATTAAGTTTTTTAACAAAAAAATTCTTACGGCTGGACGTGTTGAACAACATAAGAAGAAGTTTTGGGTTGTCAAAAGGGCTTCTGAATGTGCTCGGCTTCTATGTACAACAACTTGTCATCATCATGTACTAGTAGATTTTCAAGTGCAGGATCTTGATTTTATGGATCAGGCCGATCCATTTGATTGTGACTGCCCAAAACATTGGTGTAGTTAGATGTTATTGCCCGTTCAATCTGCGTTTTGTCTAAACCTGATGAACAATTAATCATCGTGCTTTGTACTGTTTGTAAGCTGGAGTTTGATATTGTTGCCCTTTTCAACTCAGCTTTGACCCATATTTCTTTCATACTGGGCCAATGGCTTGCCATTTCTTTAATTAAGACATAAATATTATAAGCAATCACAACATAGGGAAAGAACATCACTCTCACGCACTCCTTGAGATCATTGTTCATTACAGAACCCGCAACTGCTTAGCTCCTGCCAGCACCCACAAACTTATTTTGAACTTGCACACCAAAATGGGTTGTAATTCTTAATAAGACAAGCTACATGGTAGTGACAGATTTGGATTCTGACATGTGGGACCCACTAGGAAAAAGCCTATCCAAGATACTGTCAACTCGGCCGTAAACATTGAGAAACTTGGTTTTAAAATTACTGTAAATCCAAAACTCGCCAGAAAATCATGAAAGTTGGCATGGTGTTATGACATGGCACCAACATGTTGTGGTAAAAAAATTGTTCGAATTGGGACAAGTTTTGTTATAAACTTCTTACAAACCGTAGGTTCTCTCAAGAAGCCTCATGGTTCTGAGAGGGAACTTGTCACCTCTGTGTGATAAACGACATATGCTCTCTCTTCCTGCCTTGATTTATTTTACAGAGGCAAGGTGCAACTATAGGACTATCTTGCTAAGTATATGAAATTATTCAGGGTTCATTTTGCCTTTTCATCCATTATTTGAGTTTTCTAGGCATTTTGGAACACATAGTTGCCACGTTATTATTGTAAATGATCGTATTATTCTAACCGTGGGCATTCAACTAACCATTTACTACTGTGGACAGCTGTTTGATTAGATGGGACAACTACGAGCAGTCCGCCGTGCAGGCTCACTGTACCAGGAACCGAGCCGCGAGTGCTGCCAAAAATTCATTGATGGTTTTGGTTTTGGCCACCTCGGGAAGGTACGTAGAACAATCCTCCGTTCTTATCTACTAGCACCATCACCGAGGATCGCCGACTGCTACGAGATGGAGGACAAGCAGGCCAACAAACGAGGGCAGGTCGAGCCAGAACCGCAAGAGCCTCCGGCGAGCATGGACTTCATCAGCAGCCTCCTCGATGAGATGTTGGTAACCATCATATCCCTCCTCCCCATCAAATTTAGCGTGAGAACCACTGTCCTCTCCCAGCGGTGGCGCCCCCTCTAGCACTCCACCCCTGGACCTCATCGATGACGACGAGCTCTGCAGCAGGGAGCGCAAACGCTTGGACGCATTGTCTCACATCCTTGCCATGCACCCTGGGCCGGTCAGACACCTTGCTATCGGTAAGTTCCATTCCAACTACAGCACCGAACCCAGGTTTCATGATTGGCTCCTATCCCCAGCCCTAGATCGGCTCAAGGAGCTCAGCTTTCAAGCTAGACATTCACGCTCGCTGCCACCATCCGCGCTCCGCCTCGCACCCATGTTGCACCGGGCTACGTTCAGGCAATGCCTTTTCACCCAGACTGCCACCATCTCCCTAATCTAAAGCACCTCGAGCTCACGGGCATCCGCATCTCGAAGGAGGATTTGGAGCTCCTACTCGGCAGCTATACATTGCTCGAGTACCTTTGTCTTGAGGTGATGGATGGGTTTAGTAGACTCCACATCGCCTCGATGAATGTTCGTACGATTTATGTGCATTGCTGGTGCCGCAACAGGCTGTCAGTTAAGGTGTTTCACGATATGGTCATTGAGAATGTACCTTTCCTCGAGAGATTGTACATACTTGATAAAGTAGGTCCAACAAGAATCAAGGTCATTCACGCACCAAAATTGATAGTGTTGGGCTACTCGTGTGCTGAATTCTCCGAACTTATTACTGGATCATTATATGTTCACGTACAACAGTCTTCTTCTTCTCCTTATCATTGGATAACACATATTATCTATTTTTTATCTAGCTTCATGTAGGAACGAAGTATGTCTACGAGAGGGGGGTGAATGGGAGTTTTAAATTTTCTTCAGAAATATCAAAACTCTCGGAACCCAGCAGCGGAGCGAATGTAAACAGAGTACAGTGAGCGAAAACAAACTAGCGAATGGAATCTAAAAGCATGCTTCAAGACAAATCACATGATTGAAATAGTTCAAATGTAAAGAGAAATAGCGTATGTAACCAGTGATGCTCGATGGTAATAAGGAATTTGGTAGACCAGTTCGTCCTTCTGCACAAGGACTACGTCTGGTTGGAGGGGTTGTGACTTAACATGGAAGATAAACTCTCTTCACCGTATTCTCCTCGACAATTGGTTCATCAACCAATGTCTATCACTCATGGTAGATACTTGAGGCGATCTCCGAACCTTTATAGACTTCTTCTTCAAGAACCACAATTACTCTTGGTCTGTGAAGAAATTGACACCTAACCATCTGGAGAGTTTGCAGCTCTCAAGAGTAATAGGCGAAGCGTACTAGACTTAGATTCGAGTGATGTTGAACCACTATCTAATTTTTTGGCTCTAGGGGTTTTCTCTCAGTGGATTTTAAACTCAAATCACTCTGGAGAGGGGGTTGCTCAACAATCTTCTCACAATCAAACGGAGCGGCCACTGGACAACACCGGTGCGGGGTGACTATTTATAGCCGCAGCCTTCCCCGATGGGAACTGACCATTTTGGACACGCGGTCCAGCCAATGGCCAACCAACACATTTACAATGGTCCAATTTCAAAGAGCAATGGTAACATTACTTCAGGACCAAGTAATGTTAACTCCTTGGTCAGAGACAAATCTCTCGCAGCGAAGAAGATCATAGTCTCTTGCTGGCAAGTATTTGCTCGGAACACAAAGAGATTTCTCTCGCAACTTTCATAGGATTTGGGTTTAGCATCACAGAATAAAAGCTTCGAATGCTATACCCCTCTTAATAGTATGATGGTCCTGTGACTCAATAAAGAGAAGAGAAACAACGAAATAAAGGCTATGTCTTCACTTCGTCTTCAATCTTCTCGGTCGTAGTCACTTCCTTCGGACAAGCACCGAACCAATTTCTTCACGTCAGTAATTTTTGAGGGGTCACTCTTGTTACTATAATCTTTGGTGATAACCTTCACTGCCACGCAGGGGATTATCTTCGTCATTTGAATCAAACTTCTCTTGATTCCAGGGACCTGTTACTCTGCGTGCACTAGCAAACATATAAGTCCCATACTGTTTATGTCAACAAACTCCAAAACATAAGGAGGCAAATTATTGCACCAATAATCTCCCCCTTTTTGGACGATTGTTAACAAAATAGATAATCATCAAAGTGAAGATAGAAAAGTGAAAAGTAATTCCAACAAGAGTGAATAAGTGTTACTTTGCTCGATGATGAAATAGACTCCCCCTAAATGTATGCAGCGATAAAGATATGAGATTAAATCTCCTGCAAATATTGAAGTATACAGATGAAATTTCAATCATTCGAGACAATGATTCACACTGATGACATATAATCCATCAAGATCATAGTGCAATCATTCATAACTTCCAATAATAATTCCACCTGCAAAACAAATGCTTCGAGAGAAATAGTGCGGCAGGCAGGGTTATTAACATTACAGCACAGAAGTTTTACAACTTAGAACAGATAGGCATAAAGCTGAAGTTTCAAACTAGCACGAAATCAAACCAAGGGAAAAACAAAAAGCAAATCTATCAAGACTCGATGTAATTCTCCCCATTTTTGTCAACTAGTTTCAAAAAGGTAAGGAATAACATGAGTGCAAGCGCGCATAACTTGGTTCACTCGGCGGCATCTCCTGAAGAACTGTCCGAGGTGATTTCATCTTCGGAAGTGACTGTATTGGCTTCGGCTTCAGCAGCTGTGGATTTTCCTTCAGGGATAAGAGCTTGGGGCTGAGAAGACGAGGGCATATCTGGGGCAGCCACAAGAGGAACTCGGGATAGCACATTTCCTTTGGCAGGTTTCAAAGTTGGAGAGGTGGCTTCAGATTCTTCAATCAGTTTGCGAAGCTTGAGATGCAGAAGATCAGTGGTTGGCTCACGTGCAGGTAGAGAAGGAGTACTTCGATCTTGGAAATCTTCAATAGAGAAGCCTTTGTAAATATAATCATAGAGCTCTTGGAGATTGACATTCACGAGTTGTTTCTGGGTAAAGAACTTGCAAAGCAATTTCCAGAGCCTCTTCTTGTTTTCATCCGCAATCAGATGCATGATTCTTGTCCGATTGTTGAGAGCATTTAGCTTGGAGGCGAGATGTTCTTCTTCGCGTCTATCCTCAGTGATGTGCTGTAGCAGCAGTTGCTGTGTATGCAAACTGACTTTGAGTTGCGATGGAGGTTGACGCAAAATCTTTCGATCGCGCTAAGGTAGACGTGGCCCATCGAATTTCTTGTGATAATCCTGAGGGCTTGATGCTGGCGATTTACCCGAAGAAATATCTTCCATGATTTGCAAAGTACCGCGAATAGGAGGTATGAAGCTTTTGTGAATTTGCTTCGCCAGATACACTGTGCGCATAGCGTGATCAACAACTTTCTGAGTCCATGGCACATAAACTTTGAGGCAGTTCGGATACTGAGTAGAATCCTTCAAAATACGCAGAAACATGTCCTCAACATCAAAGGTTATAACATTCAGAGATTGCATAGATAGCATTCTGAAGAACATCTGAGATGGATTTATCTGTATTCATCCCGGCCAAAGGGCAAATAGGGTAAGAGAGCATATGATGTAGAGTCTGATTCTCGAATGTTAAATGCTCAGGCCTGGGAGGACCAGTGTAGTCATGAATCTTTTCTTAATCCATCGTGCACCAAAAAGTTTCATCTGAAATGACATCAATGTTGTGCACCCGAATTTCATTGTCAGCATGCTCAAAGCGAGGGAAATGGAAGTGCGAGACAAAATCTGGAGAAGTGCATTTGATGCGTTTTCCTTCGGTCATCCACTCCATAATCCACTTTGAGCTGTCAGATTCATCACCAGAGAAGTACAGAGTAGCATAGAACTAAAGAATAATCTCTCTGTTCCAAGGATGTTCAAATGAAAATACGTTGGTGAGGCAGAAATCTTCTAGATCTTGTAGCAACTGATTGAAGCAGGCAATATTTTTCATAGCTAGGATGTCCGGGTATTCATGCGGGAATATATTTTTGCTGTCATAGAGGACCCGAGTGTAATATATGGCATGTTCCTTTGTCCAGAAGCGAGGCGATTCAGAAGTGTGTGGCCCATTATACGGACTATCATGAAAGAATTGGGGATGCACATTCCGATTGAAAAGAGGACCTTTGGCGCCAGCTCCTGCAGAAAACAAAGGCAATTCTTCACAGGGGTATGGGTATTTGAATTCATCTTCAGGAGAGATAAATTCATCACCATATACCACTGAGTCAGTATGGCGAGCAGAAACAGATTTTGTTTGGAGGGACCAACATCTTGTATTCTTGGTGTTGTGTCGATAGACAACTTGAGTGATGATCGAGCTGGTGGCACAACAAAGGGAGTTGTAGAGGCAGTAGGCAATAGAGCAGATTCCTTTTCGGTAGGCACTAAGGCCGAATCAAGCACTGGGGGTGGTTGAGGTTGTTCCACTGGAACCTATTGTTGCTGAACAGATGGAGAGGATGAGACCTTTTGTGATTAATGAGATGGAGAAGCTTGGGGCTCGGAGTGAGGGATTTCACCTTCCTCAGAAACATTTCGCTGAGATGGGATATCAGCTTGAGCAGAGGTGGCCACGGGCACTGATTCAGTTGGCCTTGGCGAGGGAGGAGCATCCGAGACTTTGACCGTGGAATGTGAAGGAACAACTGGCTCGGAGATCTTTCTTTCTGAGGTTGGGCCTCTAGGCGATCAGGTGACTTTGATGTCAGAGAGGGAGGTACATTTTTCTTCGCAATCTTCTTTCGATGCTTCTTCTTTTGCTGAGCAGCTTGATCAATATGGCCCTTGACAAGATCATCGTAGCCAGTGGCCTTTGCTTGATGCTCAAGACAGGTCTTCTGAACAATTTCATCTAGATCCATGTGAAAACGCAACCTTCTGCTTCGGAGGAGAGTCAGGGCATGGTTGATATCCTTGTATGAATCTTTGAGTGCTTTAATGACAAATTTTGAAGAAGCAGTTTTCATTCGATCATCAAGATCATTCAGTTCGACAAAAAGAGTGTTGATTTCAACTGCATCTTCTCATTTCTTGAAAAATGGCAGTGGCCTGAGAAATAACTTGAGGAGGGATAGGCAGAGAGTCTACTTCACCATCGACTGGATTGTCCACAAACTTATCAAGCTGTTCCATGGTGAACACATGATTATAGTAGTGAGGAGCACCAGACTTGGCAGTTGGAGCAGTTTGCACTGGAACTTGCTCGGAAGGAGGTTTTGAAGCCAATGGCTGAATTAATGTAGGAGCAAACTTAGTAGCCTTCCCCTACGGAGCAGTAGCTTGAGGAGCATTGTGTTCGGTAGTAGGCGCCTTTATTTTCTTCAAGTCAGGCTTGGGAATCGGTTCGCCTGGCTTTGCAGTACTCATAGGAGCGTCAACAATCAAATCCTTTAGATTGATGGCTTCTGGATGAGGAGTTGTATTCACATGCTGTTGCATAGTGGCAGTGGTAGGTGGAGTCTTCCTGGTAGTGATCTTCGGTGGTGCTTCTGGAACAATAGAAACCCAAAGATCAGGCAACACCATTGAAGTGGTGATATTCACTCGATCGCTGAGAGTAGCCGCAACTGCATCCTTTGTGAGCAGAGGATCATCTTCATCCGAGGATTCGTCTCTGGCAAATTCATCGGCTGATTCAACTGTTTCTTCTTTGGTGCACTCTTTCGCTTAGATGCAGCAGAACTGGGATCATGCTTGTGTTTAGAGCGACCTTCAGATTTTCCTTCGGCCTTTTTCTTCATTACATCCTCTTGAAGAAGGCGACGGTTTTCCTCTTCATGAGCCATTTTCTTTTCTTCCCTCTTAGCTCGCTTGATGGCATTTTTCTGACGCTTAGCAAGCTCATCAAGATAAGATTCGGGTGTACGAAGGGAGGACTCATGAGCATTTGGTGGTGGTAGTGGTCTCTCCTGGGGATCTTTTGGTTTGATAAGAGCAATTTCTCGGCAGTCACCCCATGGTGGATGAAATGCAAAGTTTTGAGCAAACCAAGGATGAACAAGTTCATAATTGAACCATTTGCGCACCCAGTGATGTCGAATCCATTGAAGACGCTTATCTCCCTGCTACTTTGTTTCTCCGGTAGCTGTATTATAATGATCATGGGAGATGTATTTAGCGATGTTTGTATATGGTTGCCTGCCACCCCTCTTCTTCTTCAGAGCATTCTCTTCTTGCTCGTTGGCATTTTGCTCAGTTCTCTTTCGCTTGCTGGTTGATGGACCTACCGTTGGGCCCTTGGCATTCGGAGCTTTGGACTCATCAGCTATGCCCAGAATAACATCATCTCCGTTAGCCATGCTCACTGGTCGAGCAGAATCCTCAACTAACTGCATTCACCTATGAATAAGGATAGATGTGAGGGAAAATGGGGACAGGCTTACGAATGCTCACAGCGAAGATTTTGAGAAGGAAAACATTTTGAAGAAGAATTAGATGCAGACTTTGAGAAATGTTTCGAATGAAAGAAATGTGTAGAACGAACTAGTAGGTTCGAAGAATATACTAGTAAACGTGCTAAGCATTCCATTCTGACGAGACATAACACAAACCCTAGATCTAAAAAATTTCGGATGCGAGGGACTTCTACAAACCACATCCGCACAAGTTACCTAGCAGTAAACATGTGATAAATGCGGTAAATACAGGTAATTTCTATCATGGTCAAACTTGAACAGGATGCATGGAAGAACGAGTTCGCACTACACATACCCTAACTCGGTGATGTGCAGCAGCTACGGCAGCATGGGGAGGAAGATGATCCACGGCGGCAAGGGATGACTCCGGCGACCTCTTTCCGATAGCAAAGCGGCGAAGATGATCGACGGTGTCGAGCTCAAGGATGAGCAGTGCGGTAGGGCTTCGGAAAGTGATGGTGGCGAAGAGGAGAAGTGGAGGAGGGAGCGGTGGCGATGCAGTATATATATGCGAGGAGAAATAATCGCATCAGGTGAATCTGATCGGACGGCTACCGTCAAAGGACTTTTGTGATTCAACGGTCCAGGAACAACGGCAGTTGATGAAGAGCACGTGACAACCATCATCAAAGATCATGGTCCTGACTTGGGCGAGAAACCCCAAATTTTGGACGGCTTTCGCCAAAATGAATTAAGTTCGGAACGAACCTTTAATGTGGTCAAGGACACCAGATAAAGTTTCGTTACCAGATGAAATTTGAGCATTCATAATGGAATAGCATAGACTGCAAGAGATAGAATAGAGGGGAACCAGGTTCCTAGGCATTTCACTCAGACACAAAAACACAAACACCCAAGAGAAAAGCTATGAGTGAAATACCTTCAGACTAAAAAAATCCTTCAACCGAAAGGTAACTCAACGAAGGAAAATTGTGGTGGCGTGACCCACCATATAAGAACTGTATGACCCCGAGAATCGCACAATTATCGTGGCACTCGGTTAGTCTAGTTCTTCGTTAATGTATTCACGCTCAGAAAAAAAATTCACTTTGTCAAAATTTTCAAACTCTTCGAGTGTTGTGCACCCATTCCTTCTAAGATGTGGAAGTGATGGTACGGGTGCCGAGTCCAGCTTACTACACGTTTGCGGAATCTAGGATATTTAGCTTATACCATAATGCACAGAATCTTTTCTCACCGAGAGGCTTGGTGAATATATCAGCGAGGTTATCTTTAGTATTGACGTGACTGATAACAATATCCCCTCGAGCAACACGATCATGAATGAAATGATGTCTGATGGCAATATGCTTGGTGCGAGAATGCTGCACTGGAATGTGTGCAATTTTGATCGCACTCTCATTGTCGCAATATAGAGGAATCTTCTTGACCTTGATGCCATAATCCTTCAGAGTCTGCTTCATCCACAATAACTGAGTGCAACAAGCGCCAGGAGCAATATATTCGGCCTCAGCCGTAGAGAGAGATACACAATTCTGCTTCCTTGACGACCAACATACCAAAGATCTACCGAGGAAATGGCATGTCCCCGAAGTAGATTTCCTGTCAACCAGGTCACCTGCGTAATCTAAGTCTGAATATCCAACAAGATCAAACTGTGCTCCCTTAGGATACCATAAACCTAAGGTGGGGGTGTGAGCCAAATATCTCAAAATACGCTTGACCGCTTGGTGATGCGATTCTTTTGGTGCAGCTTGATAACGAGCACACATACAAACACTCAACATAATATCAGGTCTGGATGCACATAGGTAGAGTATAGAGCCAATCATCAAACGATAAGCTTTCTGATCGTAATCCTTCCCGTACACATCTGCATCCAGCTTACCATTTGTGGGCATTGGTGTTTTGTAGCCCTTCAGTTTGCAATCTTGCATTTTAAACTTCTTCAGACAGTCTCTCAGGTATTTCTCTTGAGATATGAAAATTCCATTGTCCTGTTGACATATTTGCAGTCCGAGAAAGAACTTAAGTTCACCAATCATAGACATTTGATATTTCTCGGACATCATTCGCCCGAACTCCATACTACAAGCATTGTTAGTACAGCCGAAAATAATATCATCCACATAAATTTGACACACAAATAGATCACCATCAATAGCATGTGTGAAAAGAGTTGAATCAATGGATCCTGGCTTGAACCCTTTGTCAATCAAAAACCTCTTCAAGGTGTCATACCAAGCTCGAGGGGCTTGCTTCAGCCCATATAGAGCCTTTTTCAACCTGAAAACTTTGTTAGGAAACTGAGGGTTTTCAAAGCCAGGTGGCTGCCTAACATACACTTCCTCATCAATTTCACCATTGAGGAAAGCACTTTTCACATCCATTTGATAAAGCAGGATATCATTGTAGTTTGCATAAGCGAGAAGAATATGAATTGCCTCAAGGCGAGCAACAGGAGCATAAGTTCATCGAAATCAATACCTTCTACCTGTATATACCCTTGAGCGACAAGACGTGCTTTCTTTCTCACAATAATGCCATTTTCATCTCGCTTATTCCGAAATATCCATTTTGTGCCAATGATATTGTGCTTCTTAGGATTCGGCTTGTCGACCAATTCCCATAAATCATTCAATTTGAATTGCACCAACTCTTCTTGCATGGCATTCATCCACATGGGATCATTCATGACTTCCTCATACTTAGTAGGTTCTGTCAATGAGATAAAGGAGAAACTGCCACAGTAGTTAGCCAAATGAGTGCGAGAACGAGTTGTGGGTCGTTAACCTGGATTCTCGAGATTGTCAAGAATTAATGCAGGGTTAACTCGATTAGCCACTTGAGGGTGAGGATTTTCATCTTGATGATAATTTTCATTTTCCACAGCATCAGCATGTAGATGAACATTTGTGTCGCCATTTTCATCGGGATTGCTATTTTGATTGGCATTTGCATTCTGGTTGCCATTTGTGTTCGGAATGGTATTTTCTTTGGCAGTGGCTTGGCGAGTTCTTCTTCGAGTCATGGGGGCATCATCATCAGAAGAGTCAGGTACATTTCCTTCAACTGTCCTGATGCTCCCAATGTCCATTTGCTGAATAGCATCCGAAATCGGTGGTTCATCTATCACAATAGGTAGGTGCTCCTTTTGGGAGCCGTTAGATTCATCAAATCGCACATTTACCATTTCCATAACTTTCCCTTGGTGAGAGTTATAGACGCGATAAGTATGCGAGTTCGAGCCATAACCAAGAAGAAAACCTTCATGTGCCTTAGGTGGAAACTTGGAATTATGATTCATGTCATAAATATAGCAAGGTGCAGCAAAAACACGTAAATAAGAAACATTTGGTTTCTTGCTAGTGATGAGCTCATATGAAGTTTTCCTAAGGAACTTGTGAAGATAAACATGATTCACAACATGACAAGCAGTGTTAATAGCATTAGCCCAGAAGCAAATAGGATTTTTATATTCACTGAACATTGTTCTTGCCATTTCGATGAGAGTTCTATTCTTTCGCTCAACAACTCCATTCATTGTCGCTTCTGAAATGCTTAATTCGCACATCATATTCATTTTGGGCCTTCTTGGCGAATCTTTTGAAGATGTCTTGGGTGCAGCTTTTGTCTTCGAGAAAGAATACCCAATTATAAAGAGAGAAATCATTAACAATAACCAGACCATAATGACTTGCTCCGAAACTTGCATAGTTTTGAGGTCTGAATAAATCCATATGAATAATTTCCAAAGGTCTTGTTGTGGTCATGACAGTCTTTGACGAATGATGCTTCTTGGCCAATTTACCGGCCTCACACGCACCACAGAGACAATCCTTGTTGAATTTCACATCAGGAATGCCACGGAGATGCTTTTTCTTCATGAGAGTCTGCAAGTTTCTCATTCCTGCATGATGAAGTCTTCGGTGCCACAGCCATCCTTCAGTTGCTTTTGCAAGCAAACAAGTTTGGACTGAGGGACCCTTAGAGAAATCCACAATATATAAATCACCCTTTCTATTTCCCTCGAAGATGAAGGAATTGTCAGAGGCCATAAAGATGATGCATTTAGATATGGAAAATAGAACTAGCATGCCTAGATCACAAAGCTTGCCAATTGACATGAGATTGAATCCAAGAGACTGAACAAGTAAAACATCATTAATGTTCTTGTCTTTGGATATATAGAAACTTTACCTAACCCAATTACCTTTTCTTTGTTGTTGTCACCGAAAGTAATATACTTCAGAGATGAAGCAGTTAAGTTGGGGTTGACAAACAACGACTTGTCTCCAGTCATATGACTAGTGCATCCACTATCCATTATCCATTCGGTACACCCAGAGACATAGTACTTTTCTTTCGAAGCTTTGGCCATAAAGAAGTAAGCAGGAGATTCATCATTGCTTGAATGATTCTCAAAGAAGCTTGATGCAGGGGTAGAGGCACATGCTATACTAGCCATGCCGGAATCAGAATCCTCATCGGATTCATCAGCTTCTTCAGAGTCAGATGACTCTTCTTCATTGGAGTCCATCTCTTTGCTGATGTACGCCTTGGCCTTGCGAGAGGTATTCTTGCAGTTGGAGGAGGACTTGGAGGGATTCCTTGAGGTAGATCTTGATGAAGACTTGGACGCAGAGCTGTCCTTCTTCTTGAAGAACTTCTTTGTTGTCTTCTCATCATCGGAGTCGTAATTCTTGCTCTTGCCTTTTCCATGGTAGTTTCCTGAATCATATCTTCCACTGACATGGATTTCAGCTTCCCAGAGAGGGCAGTCCAAAATGAATTGTCCTGGCCTTTTACACTTGAAGCAGGTGTAATCTCCAGTAGGTTTTGAAGAAGATTTTGAACCGCCAGAGTTGTTGGATCCCTTCTTCTGAAACTGGTTCTTCTTGTGAAGGCACCAGAATCTTTTCGTGATTAATGCGAGATCTTTGCTGATCCTTTCTAGGTCATCTGAATCTTCTTCAGCATTTCCATCGGAGGAAGAATTAGCCACAGCCTTGAGAGCATGACTTTTGCGATGACTTGAGCCATAGAGATCTCTCTTTTCTTCTTCTTGTTCCTCGTGGGTGTTTAGCCTTTCCATGATATCAGCAGAGTCGAGAACTCTAAAATTAGCTCATTCCCTAATCATCAGAACTAGTGTGTCGAATGAGCTGTGCAGAGATCTGAGCAGTTTCTTCAAAAATTCGTGATCAGTGATGTCTTTCGCGCCGAGACCTTGCAGCTCGTTTGCAATGTCACTCAGACGATCGAAAGTTTGCTGACAGCTTTCATTTCTGATTCACTTGAACCGATTGAACTTCGCTCAAAGAGTATCAATGCAAGCTTCTTTCTCAGTTGAAACACCCTCATTAATCTTTTCGAGAATGTCCCACAAATCCTTCGCAGTTTCACACTGACGATAGTGAAGAAATTGAGCCCGAGAGAGATGGCCACCAATTTCATCTTTAGATTGGGCGTCCATTTGAATGAGTTTCTTCTCGAGGTCAGTGGGGGCCTGTGGTATTTCAACCATGAATCCAAACTGCACCACATTCCACATATCATCGTCAATAGCTCATAGACGGATCTTCATTTTCTCTTTCTAGAAGGGATAGTCCGTCCCATCAAAGATGGAAATCTTGAGATGCGACTTGTAGCTCACTGAAGACATACTTAAACTCCAAGGTGGTTAGACCAAAATGAGCAGAGTCAAGGAGCAACGTGGCTCTGATACCAATTGTAGGAACGAAGTATGTCTACCAGGGGGGGTGAATGGGAGTTTTAAAATTTCTTTGGAAATATCAAAACTCTCAGAACCCAGCAGTGGAGCGAATGTAAAAAGAGTACAGTGAGAGAAAACAAACTAGTGAATGGTATCTAAAAGCATGCATCGAGACAAGTCACATGATTGAAATAGTTCGAATGTAAAGAGAAGTAGAAGATGTAACCAGTGATGTTCGATGGCGACAAGGAATTTGGTAGACCAGTTCGTCCTTCTTCACAAGGACTATGTCTGGTTGGAGGGGTTGTGACTTAACATGGAAGATAAACTCTCTTCGCCCTATTCTCCTCGACAATTGGTTCATCAACCAATGTCGATCACTTGTGTTAGATACTTGAGGTGATTTTCGAACCTTTACAGACTTCTTCTTCGAGAACCACAATTACTCTTGGTCTCTGAAGAAATTGACACCTAACCGTCAAGAGAGTTTGTAGCTCTCAAGAGTAATAGGCGGAGCATACTGGACTTAGATTCGAGTGATGTTGAACCACTATCTAATTTTTCGGCTCTAGGGGTTTTCTCTCAGTGGATTTTAAACTCAAATCACTCTGGGGAGGGGGTTGCTTAACAATCTTCTCACAATCAAACGGAGCAACCACTGGACATCACCAGTGCGGGGTGGCTATTTATAGCCGCAACCTTCCCGGGTGGGAAATGACCATTTTGGACACACGGTCCAGCCAATGGCCAACCGACATGTTTACAATGGTTGGATTTCAAAGAGCAACGGTAACATTACTTGAGGACCAAGTTATGCTAACTCCTCGATCAGAGACAAATCTCTCGCAGCGAAGATCACAGTCTCTTGCTGGCAGGTTTTGCTCAGAACACAAAGAGATTTCTCTCACAACTTTCATAGGATTTGGGTTGAGCATCAAAGAATCAAAGCTTCGAACGCTATACCCCTCTTAATAGTACGGTGGTCCTGTGACTCAATAAACATAAGAGAAATAACGAAATAATGGCTACGTCTTCAGTTCGTCTTCAATCTTCTCAGTCGAAGTCACTTCCTTCGGACGAGCACCGAACCAATTGCTTCACGTCAGCAATTTTGAGAGGTCACTCTTGTTATCATAATCTTCGGTGATTACCTTCACTGCCACGGAGGGGATTATCTTCGTCGTTTGAATCAAACCCCTCTTGAATCCAGGGACCTGTTACTCTGTGTGCACTAGCAAACAAATAAGTCCCATACTGTTTGTGTCAACAAACTCCAAAACATAAGGAGGCAAATTATTGCACCAACACTTCGCCAGTCATCCAGAAAATGATTGCCACAAGCTTGACCCGTCTCTGCGCACAGTGAAGATCTTGGCACTACAATCTGTTGGCCCCGATCTGGATGAAGTTGTTAGATTCCTTAGATGCTTTCCGTGCATGGAGAAGCTATACATCAAGTTGATACTCCTTTCCTGTTAATTGTTAACCACAACGTAGTTTAATTTGTTGTTACTATTATTACAATGACAAATGTAGTATGATTTCTAAAGGAAATTTGGAGGATTTCAATACATATATTTTTTGAGATGTTAATCATGAACGATTGAAGATGGCATGTCACTCTATTCGTGTATTTTAGAAATTCTGCAAAACAAAGAGTCCCGAAGTGTTCAAATTTGCAGCTATGTACTAATATGTTGTCTTTGTTTGCAGATACAAGCAGGCCCGAAAGTAGAAAATGTTGCGCAATATAACAATCCCATTGATTGCCTTGATCTTCAACTCATAGGAATTACTTTTAACGAGTACCGAGGCACCACACCAGAAATTAAATTCGCCAGCTTCTTTATTCAGAAAGCAAGGGTGCTCAAGGTAATGAGGTTTGCCTATATTTAGTATGCAGAAGTGAATGGTTTGATAAAGAGCGCAGACGTCTACAGCTGAATGGAAAAGGCTTTGCAGAAGCTGAATTTCAGTTTGTAACTTCATATGACAGATTATTCAGAAGTTACTATATCAAGCCACTATATGACTTGTTGGTGGCTAATCCTTTCGCAGAAACAATGCATGAAAAAGATTCTGAAGAAGATGAACTTGATTTGTAAGAATAGTTTGAACCTTGTAATCGTTGAATTTTGGCCTTGTAATGCTGGAATATGAACCTTACAATATTTATGGTTTTTTGATATAACGTGATTGGATGTTTAATTTGGTTATACAATCATGTCCTGTTATAAGTATATATGTTGTTCTTCTGTGTACAGAGCATAGATGTTGTGCAGACAGAGCATATCACATCGCGCACGGGCTAAACTAGGGAACCCGTGGGTGATGATTTCATCAATCCCTGACAATTGTATACTAGCAAGCATTTGCCCACAACAAACATGGCTTAATAGCAGCAACCGTCTGTGCTATTATCGGTCTTCACACACATTTCTGATTACGGACCTGTTTGCCGTGGATCACACACATCTTGTTAAGTTGAACCATTTATGCTATTTTTGCATGCAGTTCGTCTTATTGCCATGTATCATCGTGCCAGCCACTGCTCGCATCCCTTTGTGCACTCTGCTCGCAGTTAGGAGCCGCGACACGCTATGCTCGCGTCCCTCCACGCGCTTGGCTTGTGGACCACTTTTCCCTGCATGTTCAACTGCTATATGCACATTGTTGCTCGTAGTTGAGGCGGCCGTAGAGCGCTCTGCTCGAGTCCCACTGTGTGCTCTGCTCTCGCGTCCTCTGCGTGCACTCTACCAGTGGTTGGGGTCAGCGCACGATCAAGTTGGGGGCCCCATATGCATGCGGCTACACCGCACGCGTCGCCATGATGCAGTTATGTGCAGCACGATAGAGTTACACGCTACAAAAACTGCCATCCAGGCATGCCGATATTCCAGGCGGTCCGTCTTCCCCGTTAATTCAAGCGGCCATTATAACCTTAGTCTCTTCAACCTTTTGATTGCGCCCCACAACATAACAAGCACACCCACGATGACACATACAAACAGGATATCTAGTGGCGCTCCAATGGAGTTCAGCGTGCATCAAGTGGAGACCCACGTGAGGAAGAACAATCTGTTGGTGGTGTACACCAACGACCCGGCCGTGGTGGATGACTCCTTCAACACCATGGAGGAGTTGCTTGCTCAGGATGAGAAGTACAAAGTGGTCGGCATCGACCTCCAGTACATCGACGGTCATGTCTTGTATGATCAGAAGGTTGTCGTCGCCCAGTTGTGCATGCACCATCACGTCCTCGTCTACCACTACTCCCTAGCCACAAGGCCTTGCTAGCATTTCTCTAGGTTTGTCAACAACCCCGACTACAAGTTCGCCACCATGGACACCATCATCGATATAAAAGCGCTCAAGGTTACAGGCTTGGCCTGCAAGAACCTTGTCGACATCCATGGCCACTACAGGGTTTGAGGCAGCAAGAAGGAGAAGGACTCCCTTGTTGAACTTGCCTTGGCCATCATCGACCCCTACTACAAAAATTTGAAGGATGATGCCAAGAAAAATCCTGCACCCTGGCACGGGGCCTGGATGGGGAAACTGGATGAAGCTCACCCCAAGTTCGCGGCCAAGAACATGTACACATGCTATGAGATGCATAGGCGGATCATTAACATGAGGTAGTGCCTCCTTCCGGTAATCGACGAGGGATCGAGCCACCAGCAGAGCAGTGGCGGCAAGCGTCAGAAGAAGTAGATGATGATTAGATGATCGTTTATCCTAGTTAATTATGCATGTAGTAGTTACTTTGGTGTGTGCAAATGTCGTGTGTACTAGCCACCTATGCAATTGGATGTTTAATTTGGTTATGCAATCATGTCCTTATAAGTATATATATGTTGTTGTTTTGTGTACAATCATTATCGCACACGGACCATACTAGGGAACCCATCGGTGATGAATTCATCAATCGCTGACAATTGTATACCAGGAAGTGTTTTCCCACAACACACACGACTTATTAGCAGCAATCGTCTGTGTTATTATTGGTCTTCACACACATTTCTGATTACGGACCTATTTGCCGCGTATCACACAAATCTTGTTAAGTTGAACCGTTTCTGTTGTCCTGGCTCATCGCAAATAGTTCATCCGAGCGAACTGAAGGCTGTATATTGCACACACCATGATCTGGCCGACCATTTCTGTTGTGTTGCCTAATCACAAACAGTTCATCTGGGTGAACTGTATGCCATATATTGCATACACCTTCATCTGGCTGGTCATTTTTGTTGTGATGTCTCATCACAAACAGTTCATTCGAGTGAACTGTATGCCACATATCGCACGGAGAACTCCAAACTAAATCATGTTTGATGTCTCCGCCATCCCAAATAGTTCGTATCCTTTTTGACGGTTTCCTTATGACACCATTTGCGATTAATGCATCACACACAGTTTTGTCGAAGGGTCTCTGATTTTAGTGTCACGTTTGGACCATCCTACAGTAGTGATCAGAGCCTTACCGATTGCAGGAGCCCCCTTGATTGATCGAACCATTGTCGAATCTAGAAAAAAAACTATTTTAAGTCTAGCTATATATATCGGAGAGTAGGAATTCTTTTACTCCTTATCCCCTTCGTCGCTCTGGTGAGGATTTGTGACGTAGGTGATTTGATTCCACTAATCGTCCCACTCAATTTTTTTAGGATCACACGGGTATCATTGGAATCATTGCGATATTGGTGGGACGGAATTTTGTCTTGGTGCCTCCTGTCTGACTTGACTTCTTCAGGGGAGTTGAGCTCCAAGGGGTTCTTGTCACATTTGCTATCGTTTTACTTTTGGAATACCAGAGGACACCGACATCGAAAACAATTCTATACTCTTAGTGGTGAGATAACCTCGACGCCACCCAGTACTCGGGAGTGCGTTCCGGAGTACTGCCATGACTAGTATAGCTGTTGTTTTTCTAAGGTCTGAGGTACACGAGTTTTTGAGGTTTTCTTGGTTATGTGTTGACGGATGTGATACATTTGGAGCGTAGAATTCTGCTAGGAATTGTGTGATGATTTTTGCTCCCTATATCCGTTGGACCACATTGCATAACTAGAAAATTGCAGAAGTTCCTAGGTGGGAATTCAAGTAGTTACGTAGAATTATCATTCCAACAAATGTGTGACAGGGTTATGTATTTGTTTCCAGCTTATTTTGCAAGCCAAATCTTTTGTTTTGTTTTGGTTGTGGTATTTGAGTTGCTTCAATGTCAAGTGTTGATTCCATATCTTTTTCCTAAGCAGTGTTCACATATTTCTATGGGAGTGCTAATCCATCTTGTTTATCGATATTGTCATGACAATTTTTTTCCAGCCGGCGTGCTCCTCTTCAAGTTAATTAGAATCTTTCAATAATTGCAAGATCAATTCACAGTCTTCTCATTGGTGTCTGTTCCATCCGTCCCAAGTTTCCTTTCTTTTTTCCACCTTCCCACCCTTTTTCTTCAAGTAGTCTGAAATCTCAAATCAAGTATCCATTTTATTCATGTGAAGTTTCTTCATTCTTTCCTTCAATGTTCTTAGCCGGCGATTTCTCGTGAAGATGCGCAGGGGCTACAAGTTCTTCATTCTTTCGTTCTCGTTTTCTTCTCTGGTGGACTAAATTCAAGCTTCGGTGTTGATCATATCTCTTCCTTTTGTTTCACATGTTTTCCCATATTGGAATTTCTTATCCAAGCCTCTCTTGTTTATTCAACTCTCTCTATATCTTCTCTGGAGTGTTGAAGATGTCTTAGAAGATTCGCGTTTCCATTCTTAATCCGTTCAAGCTATTTCGAGATTGCTATCTCATTCAAGCCATTTAATTCAACTGGTGCAATCTCTCGTATCCAAATCCTCTCAAGTATCTTCATTCATGTCTAATTCTTCCCGGTGTCTCCTTCTCTTTTCTTCCTTTATTTTCAATTCTTATGGTGGTTTGTTCAAGATTCATCTTCTTATGTTCTTGTATCAATTCATTCGTTCCTTCCAAAATCATATCGGTGATTCGTTGAGGATTTTCCCATGTTTGCGCTATATATCTCTTTAATCCTTTTCAACGAGAATGAGTAGCGTGCCAAATATTGCTTGTCATCAATCTAAGTTGATGAAGGTTAAGCATAGCATAATTCTTATTCTTGTTTCATCAAGCGGAATTAATTCCTTCTCCCAGAGTTTGTTCATGATGAATAAGTTCTACATCCCAAGTGTTTCATCTTTCATTTCCTGAGTTCAAGTTTCTCATCATATCGTCACGAAGCTCCATCAAAATCATTGCAAGGCTTCAATCTGATTCTTTTCAACCTTCATTTGTTTTCTAGCATGCTTTCTTTTCTGGAGTTCTGCATGGAGACTGTACATGGTGGTTCATCAAAGAGTGTATTCATTATCTAAGTGTTCGTCAACAATCTTGTTGGAGGAGCTCAAGTGTACTTCATCTTGCATTTTGAAGTGCAATCCCTTCTTCCTTATCTTTTGAGGTGGTAGTATATCATTATTGATTCATAAGGAGTCACGAAGTGAATTTGTCAAGAATGAGATATTTTAAACCCATCAATCTCTTCATTGGAGCTATCTTGGTATAGATTTCGCCTAAAGCCTTCCCTAAGGAATGTTGCTCATTATGGTGCCTATCGGTAAAACAAGTTTTCTCCTATTCTCTAGGTGAAAGAAGCTTCTCATCTCTTGTTTCTCTCAATCAAATCTTCTATTTTTGTTACTGGCAGAATTTCACCTCTAGTTTTGATATGTCTCCATAAGCCCATGAGGATCATATCTTTCTGTTGTTGAATTTTCAACAACTTCATTCTAGCATTACTTGTAAGCTTGCTCTTTCAAGTTCTTGTTGGTAGAAGATGTTGATTTCTCTCCTCTCTTTGCGTTCCAAGTATCCAATTTCAGTTCTTTTGCTAAGGAAGTCAACTTCATGTTCTGCCTGTCATTTCTCTTTTAACCGGAGTCTCATCCAAGTGCTTTCTTTCTGCCAACTTCATGTTGTATTCCTTGATCCTATTTCCAATGGGAGTGATGTCCAAATTCTTTCTCTTCCTTGTCTAGCTTGTTTCAAGCGGGGTGGTTTCAAATTCTTTCTTGTCCGTTGAGCTCATCATTCATATCTTTGCAATCTTCAAGTTTCTCATGGTGTTTTCAACTTCGTTCATCTCATTTGTCTTCTTTCTTTCAAGTTGTTCAATCACCAAGATTCTCTAGTTTCACTTGTTTGTCAAAGAAGCAACTTAGTTTTACCTCTTCTCTTTCTCTTCCTCTTCCTCTTCTCATTCCTAGATCTCGGGGCGAGGTCTCTTGTAAGTGGGGAGAGTTTTAACAGCCCAAGACCGACGCTCCGATGCTTCCATTTATTTTCGTTATCACTGTGTATTTTTTTGTTTGTTACATTCATCAACGCATCATTCGCATTGCATTGGCACTCCATTGCCGTCATATTTCAAAACCTGCATTTGTTGGTAGTTGTCGGTTCTCTCCATCCCTTTCGAAGACCGTTCTGGGTCCAACCACACACTTGCACGGGCCCGCGACATCATTAAATTATTTTTTCTAAGTGGGAATAAAACATTCTCTGAATAGGTTGAAGTTTGGCGTGAGGTCTTGTGATATTGTAGATGGACCACCTGCCAAATTTCATCGCATTCAATGGTCGTTTGATGCCCCAGCCGTTAAACTATAGAAGCACTATAGCCGGTTCATTTTGCAGTCGTTTTCAATATTAAGATTGTTGTAGGGCCGTCCAATTCCCTCTCATTTCTAATCCAAACCACTCTACACATCCACTAAGGCCCGCCTTAATCCCTCTCCATCCGGGACCGTCCGATCTCGATCAAAGCGTCCAAAATCAGCCCCCCGAATGCCGTCCTACTATATATGGACACCCTACTCCTCCATTTAAACCTATAAGGATGCTAGCCGACCATCCTTCACGGAGCTCCCTCGGATTGGCACGTTCGTGGCCGTTGGATCATCTTTGACTTTCGCTCTGATCGTTCGATTGTTTGACTGTTAGTAATTTTTTTGTCACCGTATGGTTATTTTTATTGGCCAATGACTGGTGGGCTCGTCCCTCGCGTGGATTGGCTGGGCCAGCCGTTCCCGTGTCCGCGAGGGATTCGCCAACCACTCCGCGCCCGCCGCGTGCTTAACGTGCAGAGCGCCCCCACGCCCCTCCAGGCCTCCACTCTCTCCTCCCCGCTCCCTCTCTCCCAACCCTAAAACTTTTTCCCTCAGTCCCCCACAGCCGCCTCCTCCAGCCCCTCATCCCCTGCACTCCATTGAGGCAGCCTCCTCCCAACAAATGGCACCTCCTAAGAAATCTCGGCGCGATGGGGTTGCCGAGGAGCGCGCGTTGTCCGGAGAGACAACGTGGCTCCCAAGCAGGGGATCCGGCAGCGCTGGCTTCTGCTCTCCTACGCCGCCGCTATCCACCCCTCCTCATCTCGTGCGGGCATGGAGGTGAGCTTCTCCGGCAGTGACGACCTGCAGTCAAAGGGCGATGGTGGTGGTGCTCGATTCAATCTACAGGAGAGAGAGGATGAGAGGGAGAGAGAGAAGGAAGGAGAGGAGGGATAAAGAGAGAGGAAAGAGGAGAGGGTGGTGTGGCGGCGGACATGAGAGGGTCGGTGGAAGGAGCACTGCCGGCTCGTCTTCGTTCAGACCACGCTGGAGAAAGAGGAGAGGGATGTGCGGAGAGGGTCACCAGAAGGAGCGTCGTTGGCTCATCATCGTTCACACCGCACTGGGCCAGAGATGCCTCTGTACAGCCTTCACGTGTGCAGGTTCCTCCTTCCTTCTTGTTGCTCCCCACTTTTGATTAGCTGTAACTGCATGTTTGGGTCAGTGCTATACCTGCTAATGCTGGGCAGTACTTTAGGCAAGTCAACCATCCAATTCAGTCTCTATTAGCACAAGGAGAAGCATGTGTGCAGAAGGAGATGTGCCCCTGTTAGCTTTTCTTTTTGCAGATTAAAACAATAATCTACATTAGTCGATTTGAGGGTATGTTGAATGTGATATTTAATGAAGATGGTCATTCTTGTTGTTCAGAGTACACAAGTGGTTGCCCCTGAGGTTTCCTCCTTGCCCGGCTTTTTCATTAAGGTAAGATTTTGATTGTCTCAATTTGTTGCTTCAGGTTCCACATTAACCATGAATTGTTGCGTGTAAATGCTCATATCCTGTTAAGTTCATGTGTATAAATCAAGTGGGTTCAAGTGTGTTGTGAATTTCCTGAAGAAGTTCACTTGAGATATTATATGCATGGTGTGGATTGTTGAGTTTGCTTGGTTAATGGAATGCCATGCCTGTGCAGATCAGCAGGGGGAAGGTCCAGGGTGACACCTTTAGGAGGGATTTGATGTTGTTATTATTTCAGTTTGCGGATAGAGGATGTGATTCTAGCAAGACAGAGACGACAGCGATGACAAGTGAGATTTATGTTAAGGAGTATTAGCATATGCTCACAGGATCACTAGAAGCTTATAAAGGTATCCACAATGATTGTTGCTTTCTTATCGACACATAATTGAACTATAATTATAGACATCAAGAGTAGTTGTCTTTTCATTTGTTAGGAAACATAGTGTACCTTTATAATCGTAGCTGTATGCAATGATCCATCGTGTATTTTTGTTTAAAACCGCAACCCGTAACTGTTTGATGTCGTGAAATGTCTATATATATTTTTTGTTTACATTCTTAAATTAGCCTCCATACAATCTGCATTGTCATGGTAACCTTGGTAGGTTATAATATGCAGATCGATAATCCTGGTTCAGTTTGAGCTTTCCATGTGATTTTTTACCTGAATATTAGGATCACAACTTAACTTAACTTAAATTAGCAGTATAGTGTCAATGGGCATCATCTGAAGCTAATAAGATGTTGTTTACTGAAGAATAGCCCCTTGCTACTTGCATACTACGTGAAAAGCACACTAAATAGATTAAAGAAATCATACTTGACTGTGATTGCATTTGGTTGACGCTTACGTGTATTTCTCATCGGTAGACCAAGGGGGTAATCTTCTATATTTCAGGTCCAAGCTTTCATTGCATTTTTCTATCTTTTTTCATGTCCCAGTGATCATCTGCAAGGCCGAATTATGCCATTGTTGATGGTGCACAGGTCTGTTGCATGGTAAACCCAGTATTGGCCCTCCTTTCAAGCTCCTGTGTTCATCCTAGAGAAAATTCTGGAAAATACATCTGAACTATCTTTTAATCTTCCAACAGTGTATTGCTACGATTATATATATGGATACATCATATCGATGTGTCTAGAGACCTAAAGCCTTAAGAGTTAAGTGCCAAACTGGGGACTGATGTTATAACTGTTGATGGGCTTTATTCAGTTATTTTCTTGCCTAGAATGATGATGTTTGCAGATGGGCTTTGTTCAGTCATAGGAGCTTATCGGTTCAGCCTACATAGTTTTGTTTCTTCAGTGTACTGTGTCTGAGGAAAACATTTATTTTGTTTCCTGTTTAAGTGAATTCATGGCTGAGATGGACGAATTTCTACTGTGTGGGCTGGAGGTTCTTGAGGTAGGGAACCAGCACTAGCTAAGCTACCATTCTTGTAAAATGTATGACATGCTTGATGAGCATGCATATCTATATGGTTTTGTGGACACTGATTTAGTTCCATGCCAGTTTATTTCCAGCAGTTGGTCTGCTTCTTCATAGAGATTTTATTAGTACTAAATTAAATTAGAAACTAAATGTGTACTTCTTTCACCTTCAGTTTGAACATGACATTGTCTTATTTGTGACATAGGTGGAAATTAGCAAGCAAGCTACAGTCGGTGCATGGATGTCCGAGTTTACTTATTACTTTATGAAGATGATGATTCCTAAATAGAATTACGAGCTAGGTCCTGCATGTTGATTGTGCTTCAAGGTACAGTTGTTCGTACCTTACAAAATTATAATGCTTTTTATTGGTTGTGCATCCTAGGACCAAAAGCTTGATTCATAGATAGCCGAAGAACTGAGGAATTTTCACTCTCTATCGTTGCAGGGTAGAAGAGGATGGGAGGAGGGGACGCGCGCTCCATATTTTGTTATGCACACCTTCCTAAACTATACTTGTCTTCTTAACACATATTCATTGTCCAGTAGAAGCTGTAGATTTCAACGTACAATAATTTTCAAAACGGCAGAAGGTAAGAACCATGTTACATGATCCTTTTGTGTTCTCTTGATTTAAAGTAGCACGTACCTGTTAAACTTGGAGATGGTTTTCATGGTGTATTTATAAATTATCTGCCAAGGTTATTCCTTTAGGTGATTTTTTTCTCTGAAGCCTAGGCATGTTGGTTGCTTGGTTGGCTCTCTTTACGTTATTAGCGGATCGAATGTATAAATGATCTTATGTTCACCCAGACTTATAGGTTTCTAAATACTAGGCTCTTGGGACTTATTTCTAAGGGTTAGTTTTTTTTGGAGTCATGTACTCTGGTGCTACAACCTAGGTAAAGCTTCTTCACAGTAGTGTTTAAAGCTTAAATTGATAACTCCATCAGAGTTCAAGCATTATTCTCTCTGCTCTGTGTATTGCCCAAGTGTTCTATATAATGCTTTATATAGTCCCAATGTGACTTCTTCGTTTTCTTAGCTATCGGTGATATTTAATATTCAGTCAGATCTCGGAGGAAATGTAAAATATGTGAGTATTCCCATCTTGACCTATTCCATCCAAGTTTTTGTTTTGGTAAAGTGCGTGTGCGTGTGCGTGTGATATTTCTCCTGTTTTGGTTTTAGTGCAGTAGCTGAAAGTTTATGTACAGTCAAATGTAATTGACTAATTGGAGGGTTCATATATCTGTATGAAAATAAGCAGAATTGTTGAATGCATTAATCTTCATTCAGTGTGTGACCCATAGTTAATGCACATTCTTGCATTAGAAAGAAAATGGATAACCATTTTGAAATGCTGACACTTCCTAGAACTTCTCTTTTCATGAGAAAATAAACTACTGATGATGTGAAAAGAAACACCTGCAGTAGCACTAACATTTGGCAACCTTCATGTCATGCCTCCAAGGCAGGCCATGAGTGATGGCTGTCGTGATGTTAGCCTTGCAAAAAAAGGGCTTTAATGACTGGTGACTAGCTATAGTTTGTGTTTGTTGTTTACATGTCAGTTTTTAACCATTTGACCTATCTTTTATAGACAGTATAGTTCACAAAAATTAAAATTTTGATAGAAAATATATGGGTTTATAGTAGACCATTCTAGCCATATCTCTTGAATACATAGTTTATAATATTTTCTGGTTTTAAATATATGAGAGTGCCCATCTTGGCCTTGTTTGTTTGGGCTTTTGCTTCTGCTTTTGCAGTTTTTCCACTTTGGCCAAAAAGCCATAAAAGCTCCTAAATAGGTGCTTTTGGAGCTTTTTTGGCCTTTGATGAATCAATGTAACAATATTCAGCTCCAAAAGCCATAAAAGCTTCAAAAGCACCTATTTAGGAGCTTCTATGGCTTTTTGGGCAAAGTGAAAAAGCTGCAAAAGCAAAAGCAAAAGCCTAAACAAACAGGGCCTTACTTAGTGGCAATGCTATGCTTCAGAGTATACAATGTTTTGCATACAAGTATAATTCATAAGTGGTTTTTCGTATTCAGGTGTTATTAATATGGTTAGTGTTTGAAGGGGAGGCATGGGGAGAATAGCAGTCCAAATGGAGCATGTGACCTGTTGATGTTAGTTTCCATTTCCGGAAAGAACAAATTTTCTATGATTCGAGTGTATGCTGATGTGTTAAAGTCAACTCATTTGGATTCCCAACTAGACCATTGTGTGTGTTCTTTATTCTATTATGCATTGATAAAATGTTTCAATGCCTGTGTGCACAAGTTGAATTTTGAAACAGATGAGAGGACATCACTGCATAAGGGAGTTTGCCCTTTAGGAAGGTTCTTGTTTGCTGCTGTGATTAATAGTAGGAAATTTATATACCTATAGCAGGACAGTTGCTGAAGCTAAAGTCTTATGTAACGTGTAACATATGAACTCTGTTTGTGCTAGCAATTCTTCCCATTGTAAAATGCCATGTTGCACAAGGTAGGTGTTTTGGGTTTTAATTCGGGGAGGTGACACCAATTATGGGTTTGATCTCCAAATGTGTTTGAGCATAATTAAGTCAAGGAAGATATCGTGTCACATCTTCGCGGTAGAGTTGTATGTCATATACCTTGTGTCATTTGGCTCTATGTTACATGAATAAGACAACAAAATACGCATGCAACCCTAATTGGTTGCTAAAACCTACTTCTACTAGCAAAGTCAAATTTTTTCAAAACACTTTGGGTTTGACAAGGTCTTTGCACTTGCTCAAACATAAAGTTATTGAAAAAATGCAAATATTTTTTATGCACCAATGGTATCAAATCAGACTCTGCGCCATTTGGCTCAGAGATAAATTAAAACGTGTGTGTACATCTCATTGTAGACAGTCTCCATTCTTTTTTTACTAAAGGGTGTAAATTTTGTTATCATATGTCCTTGCCCACAACTAAACCAACTAAATGCATGGATTTTTTTTTCAACGCACCCATAGATTCAGCGGGTCTATGTGTCATATGTCTTTGCAAAATCAAACTATTTTCATCGACAACATGGCTTTAGTGGGTCTTTGCGCCATTTGGCACAACGGGTCAACTAGTTTTCGGAAACCCTTACCCCTGGCCCTTCTTCCCCACTGCCCCGCAGCCACTTGGCACGCACCCACCGGCCGCGCCACTAGCTGAGCCACCACCCACGCGCCCCTATCTCCCACCCTGTGTAGGGCTCACAGAACCCAGATCGGGGCCCTGGAAGCCCATATGAGCTTGAACCGCGCCACCGCCCGCAACCTCGTGACTCCTCCCCGCTCACGCCCGTGCACTCCTCCCGATCCACCGCGCCGCTCGTCCCCGTCGCTTCGGCTGGAGCCGAGTTTGCCGGTGTCCAGCACCGCCCCGTGCCTCTCCTTCTTCCCTATCTTCTTCCTCTCCATCCCCCTGGTTTCCACTCTCTCACGTAACTTCTCTCTCCCTCTGTTTCTCTGCAGGAGCTCCCCGTTCCTGTCGTATGGAGCTCCGCTGCACCGTTCACCTCTTCCACCAGCGGATCCAAGTCCCGCGCCACCCCCACCTTTCGGATCCGCGCCAAGTCCCTCGCCCCGCGCAAGTTCCCATTGCCCGCACTGCTTTTTCATCGTGCATGCGCGTTGACCCAGCGACCCCCACCTCAGCATCGAGACGAGCACTACTTGTCGTGGTTGCATTGACCGCATGGGCCAACACAGTGCCTCAAGGCCCAGCCGCAGTCGTGCCCAGCCTTTGCCCTGGCCCGGCCAGATCTGGCCGAGATGAGATGCCCGCCATAACCCAGGAGCAAATAGTTGGCGAGCGCTCCTTCGGAAGCCTTCCAACGATCACTTGGGGGTGGCGCGCTCTGGGCGCTCCCTTCGGGTTTTTTATTTATTTTTGTTTTTCCCCACACGTTTTGGCTTTTTGAACGGTTTTTTCCGGGTTTTTTTGACTTCTTGTTTTCCACCGGTCTTCCTTAGCTTTTAGAAGAAAAAAAATTGCATGAAAAAACATGTTTTTTTATTCCACGGGAGACACGGTTTTGCTTTCACGAGAGGCACGGCCATGCCTCTCGGAAACGAAAAAACGCATTTTCTGTTTTTTTTCCTTACACAAGTGACATGATTTTGCTTCCGCGAGAGGCACGGTTGTGCTTTTGGAGAGAGGCATAGCCATGCCTGTCGGAAACGAAATAAAACATGTTTTCTATTTTTTCCTTCCGCAAGAGGCACGGTTTTTCTTCCGCGAGAGGCACGGTTCTGCTATCGCGAGAAGCACGGGCGTGCCTCTCGGAAACGAAAAAAATGCGTTTTCTGTTTTTTTTCTTCCGTGACTCTTGGAAATGGAAAAAACGCATTTTCTGTTTTTACTTCCGCGAGAGGCACAATTTTGCTTCCGTGAGAGGCACGGTTGTACTTTCATGAGAGGCACAGCCCTGCCTCTTTTGGAAAGGAAAAAACGATGCTCCCAGTTCGGTTATTCCGTCCAGTTTTTTTCGTGAAAAAAAGGTTCGTCAAAACCTATCAATATAGGATCTAGGTTTGAAGATCTCAACGCGAGGAATCCAATGGTGAAAACGGTTCGAGACTTGGACGCACGGTTTAAGAGATAGAACATTTTGAATAAACAGATGTACGAAAAAAGGGGAAACTCTCAGGTTGCAACAAGTGGCACGCATGTAGTGCGCCACTTGTCACAACCTGAGGAGGTGGGACTGATCTTTGAAAGGAGTACTCCTTACTTAGTGATTTTGCCATAACCCTCGCCCGTGCATGTTTAAGCTATCCTGCGCACACCAGATTCGGCCCAGCATGTTTTTTTCTTGTCCCTAGCGATTTTATCAATTATCCAGAGAATTACATATTTGCAGAAAAACCCTCCATGTTCATGCATTTAATAACTCATGAACCGTGCATCGGATTAAAACAAACTATATTTGTAAAATGCTTAGAATTTCATTTAGTTTACACCATTTTTCATCCATGTTAAAATGTTTAAAATTGATGTTTGCATTTATTTGCATAAATGACTTGCTAAAATGTTTTATTTCATAACTAAATAACCGTAGCTCCGAATTAAATGAAGTTTATATGTAAATGGGGTGGGAAAATGTGTAGATTAACATGATGCACTTTATTTTACTTTTTAACAACATTAAAATTGTGTTTTAGGCAGAACAGTATCATATTCGAAGTATGCACATGAGGATTTTCCGGAATTGTTATTTGTTGTTTTCAGCCTCATTTAAAATGCCTAGATATTGTAGTTATTTATGCTTCACCTCTTTCCATGATTAAATAACATTTAACCTTGTCATGTACCTAAACGAGAGTGAACCAAATGATCGAATGTGGAGTTTCGTCCATATGCAACCCGCTGCATATTGAGCTTCACTTAATGTATAGAATTTGGTTGTTGCATCTTTGCCATGCCATGCCTCATTAAATCAGACATGCATCACACTTGCTTGTGCATCATGCCATGATTATGCTTGTTGGTTTACCATGTTGTTTGCTTCTTTCTGGTTGCGCTTCTTCTCACTAGATCCCGGTTATGTTACGAAGTGTGAGGATTCGTTTGACTACGCTTGTTCGTCTGCTTCATGGACTCGGTCTTCTTCCTAGCGGGATTTCAGGCAAGATGACCATTACCTTGGATATAACTACTATCTTGGCTTGCTAGTTGTCTCGATGCTATCGGTGTGTCACGCTACCTACCACTTGTTTGTCAAGCCTCCCAAATTGCCATGATAAGCCTCAAACCTTCCACCATCCCAGATAACCATTGTTTGGCTATGCTACCGCTTTGCTTAGCCCCTCTTATAGCGTTGCTAGTTGCAGGTGCAGTGCAGGTTGTTCCATGTTTGGACATGGATATCATGGGATATCACAATATCTTTTATTAAATTAATGCATCTATATGCTTGGTTGTGTGTGGAAGGCTCGACCTTTTACCTGGTGTTTTGTTCCACTCATACCGCCTTAGTTTCCATCATACTGGTGTTATGTTCCATGATGAGCGCTCCTAACATGTGTGGGGTTTTATGGGGACCCCCCTGATCATTCGCTTAGGATAAAACTCTTCCAGCAAGGCCCAACATTGTTTTTAACATTTGCCCAACATCACAATTCTGATAATAAAATTTATGCTTAGGGAGTTAGCGCTACCTGAGTTTCATTATTCAACATAACACAGGTGGGCTAGTGTTGATGGTGCTAGTACAAAACGGGCAACCTGCAAGGCCACCACGGGGAAACTCGAGGACTGGTTTTACTGATAGCTTGACCCATCCGGTCGTGTCCTGAGAATGAGATACGTGGCTCCTATCGGGTTTGTCGACACGTTGGGCGGTCTTGCTGGCTTAGTTTTACCTTTGACGAGTGGCTTGTCCACCAGGATTCCTTATCGTAAGCATCGTGTTATCATGGTGTGAGGATGTTCCATCGGATGCGTGTGGTAATTTATAATGGACTATTTGGAGCACCCTTGCAGGGTTAAATATTTTCGGAAGCAGTGCCCGCGGTTATGTGGCAACCTGGGAATTTATAGTATTCGGTTGTAGAGAACTTGACACGATGCTCAAATTAAAATACACCAACCACGTGTGTAACCATGATTCTCTCTTTTCAAGAGAGTTCAGGAAGAGAACACGGTGGGGTTATGTATGACTTGTATGTAGTTCAGGATCACTTCTTGATCATATTAATTTGCGCCCGATTATGCGTAGCTCACTCTTCTTATTATTGTACTCGTAAGTTAGCCACATGCAAATGCTTAGTGCTTGCTGCAACCTCATCACTTAACCATTCCATACCCATTAAGCTTTGCTAGTTTTGATACCCATGGTAATGAGATTACTGAGTCCCCATGGCTCATAGATTACTACAACAACAGGTGCCAGTACACGTAAAGTGATGCTTTAACGTGAGAGCGATGCATGTTTGCTTTTGGAGTTCTTCTTCTGCTTCTTCCTCTTCATCCTGCATAGGATGTGTTCTGGGCCAGGAGCCTGGGATTAGCATGGTGGATGCCATTCTTCTTTTTCATTGATTTCATCTGTAGTCGGATCCTGCTCTTCTATACGATGATTGCTATGTCTTGATGCATTCATGTTGTAACTTGTGGCGAGTGTAATCCTTTATCTGGTATTCTCATCTATTCAGTACATGGTATGTTGTAATGATATCCACCTTGCTATGGGCTCGAAATGCAATTCTTGCCCCAATCATGAATTCATCACGTGATCGGGATACAATTGCATCTTGGGCACTACACCAGTCCCCATTGGTCGAACCATGGCATGTCTGCGATGAGCTCGTCCCTGTTGGAGAAGTGGTACATCGGGTACGCCTCCTTGGGTAGGCCCTCCACATCTTCATTGAACAAGATCCTCAGGACCACGTCCAACACCTCCGAGTGAAGGTTGTTGGCGCTCAGCCGCATTGGGTCCGCGCAGCTGGTGATCGTCCACAACGGGCGCGAGCGCTCATGGAGGGGCGCGATGCGGCAGGGGATGAACTCCTTGGCCACCATCACCACCGTGAGCTTGGCGTCGCTCATCTCCTGTATCCTCTCCATGAGCGGTGCCAGCCTCTCATCATTGAGCTTCTCGTGCTCCCACCCGGAGCTCTTCACGGTCGGCTCGGCCGGGATCATAAGGAGGCGGCTGAACTGCTTGGCGTCCACATAGACCCAGCGTAATCTGAAGCCGTCTACCTTCCTCAAGATCTTCATGTTAATGATGCGCTTGGCCATCCCATCGACGATGCGGAACGAGGCGCACCCTGAGCGCTGGTTCATCACGGACATCCGCAGGCTGTAGAAGGTCCTGAAGAGCGCCACTGAAGGCAACACTCCCAGGAAAGCCTCATAGAGGTAGGCAAAGAGTGCGTGGAGGAGGATGGAGTTGGGCTGAAGATGGAGCAGGTGAATCTGGTAATGATCGAGGATGGCGCAGAGGAAGTCGGAGAAGGGCAGCACCAGGCCAGCGAAGATGGAGTGGAAGAAGATGGGGATCGTCGTGGCCTCCAGGTCACGGGGCACCCGTGAGCCCGGCTAGATCCGAGTGGCCTTCCACCTGTTGTGGTCGCAGGCCACCATGGGGTGCACCTTGTCCAGCCCCTCTTCATTGATGATGGAGGATCTCAGCAAGGTCAGCCCGAACTTGTCGACGACATGCTTCTTGGTATTGGGAGCCATGTCGATGAAGGCAGAATGGGGGAGTTTGATCAAGAGGAGGTAGAGAGCAATGCGCAGGAGAGGCGAGGCGTGCGATGAAGCGATGATGGTGCCCACCACGCACGGGTTTGTTTCATGGCAGGGACGGAGGTTACCAGGCGTCGTGGGGGAAGTGGGGGCATCCCCATCCCGTCGTGCAGCCACGCATCCCTGCCTGGGCCCAGCAGTCTTAGGCCCCGCATGTTTCGTTCCTAACAGGCGGAACATACGCGCCATGGGCCCGGGGGCTATTGTTGGCCCAGTGGGAACCAGGGTACCACAGGACATCTGCGTATAGCCTAGGAAGCGACCCCCTACCCAAACACAAGAGGCAGCCCAGCCTTGGGCGCCGTGAAGCCATATGCCTCGCGAGGACCACGCCTCGCGAGGACCACGCCTGCAAGGGGAGACACTACCGAAGACCACCGCCAGCAGCAAGCAGCCTCGCGAGGCCTCCTCATGAGGTGGCCTCGCATGCCCACCACGTGGGTGACGCGCCTGAAGTAGGTGACGACAGTGAAGACCGTGCCAGCCAGGCATGGCCAGGCCAGGCCACCTCTTTGGTGATAAGGGAGCATCAGTGTCTGCCTTCCCCCAAAGCAAGTCCCAAAGCTTTCTGTTTTGGTGAAAGAAGACCAAGATCACGATGCTCCAGGACGAAGGTCATCGTGGAGCCCCCTGTGCGTCAGAGATAACAACTTTAGCAGGCGAAGACTGCTTTTGTCAGGATAAGCCTGGACGTCCTGTCCCCTTTGAATTGCCACCGTGTGGCAACCCTTCCCGCCAACATTTTGGGGGAAGAGGACGAAGACAGCTATAAAAGAGGCAATGTTGCCACCATAAAGGGGGATCATGCACCTGACACCTGAGAGCTTCACCTTGTAACTCACGAGCACTATCTCCACAAGCAATCCCATCAAGCAGGAGTAGGGTTTTACACTACACGGTGGCCCGAACCTGGGTAGCTCACTGTGTCTGTATCGTGCCTTGCGTCCCTCCATCATGCCTCGCTCGCTGTAGGCACACCAAGCTTGCCGTCTAGTTGCTTTGTCGTGAACCAGGGCCCCAGAGTTCGAACTAGGGTTTTGGAGGATTTCCTGTAGCACAAATCAATCCCCCGATAGACAACAATGGATCCCCTATACTTGTGGGTGATCAAGACTCTTTCTTGCCCTGTTTCCGGGGAGTGAAGCGCCTTTGGTAAGGAAACATTTTTATTACGTGCTGAAATTTACTGTTACTTGTTACTATGGAGAATAATCCTTTGAGGGGCTTGTTCAAGGTATCGTCACCTTGACCGGAAGCAATAAGAGTCGCTCCACAACCTACTGAACCTACTGAAAATGTTTACTTTGAGATTCCTTCGGGTATTTTGGAGAAACTGCTAGCTAATCCTTATGCAGGAGATGAAACCAAACATCCTAATATGCACCTAATTTATATTGATGAAGTCTGTGGATTGTTTAAGCTTGCAGGTTTATCTGAGGATGGAACCAAACATCCCTTTATCTTTGGGGGAAAGGCATTGTCTTGGTATAGGTTATTGGATGATATCCGAACATGGGACTAGGACCGATTAAAGTTGCAATTCCACTAGAAATTTATCCCATGCACTTGGTTCATCGTGATCGGAATTACATATATAATTTTTGGCCTCGCAAAGGAGAAAGTATCGCTCAAGCTTGGGGGGGGATTAAATATATGATGCACAGATGCCCTAATCATGAGCTCTCAAGAGAGATGATTACACAAAACTATTATGCTCGACTTTCTCAAAATGATCGATCAATGCTTGATAGTTCTTCAATTGGTTCCTTTATGAAGAAAACTATTGAATTCAAATGGGATCTTATTGATAGAATTAAACGCAATTCTGAAGATTGGGAAATTGACAAAGGTAATGAGTCAAGTATAAATCTTGAATATGATTGTGTTAAATCTTTTATCAAAACAGATGTTTTTCATAAGTTTAGTGCAAAATATGGACCTGATTTTGAGATAGTAGCTACTTTCTGTGAATCATTTGCTACTCATGTTGACCTCCCTAAGGAGAAATGTTTTAAATTTCATCCACCTATTGAAGAACCTTGTGTGGAACCTACTATTGTTAAAACTACAACAATCATTTATAATGTTGATCTAGTTGTGTCTACTACTTATATTGAGAAACCTCCTTTTCCTGTTAGGATTAAGGAACATGCTAAGGCCACAACTTTGGTTCATAAGAGTAATATTAGAACACCAAAACCGTCTGAATAAATTAAAGTGGAACATAATATTGTAATGACTAAAGATCTGTTGGTTGATAATATTGATGTGCATGTTATTTATTTTTGTTCTGAAGCTACAAGAATTGTCAAACTATTAGAAATGAACAAGATATGCTAGATAAGAATAAGCCTATTGTTGGCATGCATGTTGTTTCTATTAGGATTGGATATCATTGATAACATGGCTTATGTGATATGGGTGCTAGTATAAGTGCTATTCCGTTCTCTTTATACCAAGAAGTTATGAATGATATTGCACCTGTTGAGATTGAAGATATTGATGTTACTATTAAGCTTGCAAATAGAGATACTATTTCACCACTTGGGATTGTTAGATATGTTAAAGTCTTGTGTGGTAAGATCAAATACCCTACTGATTTTCTAGTTCTTGGATCACAACAAAATAATTTTTGTCCCATTATATTTGGTAGACCTTTCTTGAATACTGTTAATGCTGCAAAAGATTGTGTTAAAGAAAAGGTTAGAGTTAAGTTTGGCGATGTACCTGATGAATTCAATTTCTCCAAGTTTAGGAAGCAACCTCATGATAAGGAATTTCCTAGTAACGATGAAATTATTGGTCTTGTTTCTATTGTTGTGCCTCCTACTGATCCAGTAGAACAATAATTGTTAGACCATGAAAATGATATGCATATGAATGGAAGAAATGTAATAGATGAGATATTATTTAAACAAGCACCTATCCTTAAGCATAATTTGCTTGTTGAAACTTTGGGAGATCCTCTCCCACCTAATAGTGATCCTGAGTTTGAATTAAAGAAACTTCCTAATATATTGAAATATGCTTATCTTGATGAAAAGAAAATATATCCTATTACTATCAATGCTAATCTTTCAAAGCACGAAGAGAAAAGATTACTTAAAACTCTAAGGAAACATCGTGCTGCAATTGGATATAATCTTGATGATATTAAGGGCATCAATCCTACTTTATGTCAACACAACATTAATATGTAGCCCGATGCCAAACCAATTGTCGATCATCAATGCCGCTTAAATCCTAAGATGAAGGATGTGGTAAGAACTAAAATATTAAAGCTTCTGGAAGCAGGTATTATTTATCCTATAGCTGGTAGTAGATGGAAGTCATGTTCATTGTGTCCCTAAGAAAGGAGGCATTACCGTTGTTCCTAATGATAAAAATGAACTTATCCTGCAAAGAATTGTAACTAGTTATAGGATGGTGATTGATTTTAGAAATTAAACAAAGCTACTAGAAAAGATCATTACCCTTTGCCTTTCATTGATCGCATGTTAGAAAGATTGTCTAAGAACACACATTTTTTGCTTTCTAGATGGTTATTCTAGTTTTTCTCAAATCATCAAGCGAAAACTACTTTTACTTGCCCATATGGACCTTATGCTTATAGGTGTATGCCTTTTGGTTTATGTAATGCACCCACTACTTTTCAAAGATGTATGACTGCTATATTCTCTAATTTCTATGAGAAATTGGTTGAGGTATTCATGGATGATTTTTCCGTTTACGAAACTTCTTGTGATGATTGCTTAAGCAACCTTGACCGAGTTCTGCAGAGATGTGAAGAAACCAGTCTCGTCTTGAACTGTGAGAAGTGCCACTTTATGGTGAATGGAGGTATAGTCCCTGGTCATAATTTTTTTGAAAGAGGTATTGAAGTAGACAAAGCTAAAGTTGATGCAATTGAGAAAATGCCATGCCCTAAAGATATAAGAGGTATAAGAAGTTTTTTTGGTCATGCTAGTTTTTATAGAAGGTTTATTAAAGACTTCTCTAAAATCTCTCGGCGCCTCACTAATCTCCTACAAAAAGAAGTTCCATTCGTTTTTTATGATGATTGTATAGAAGCTTTTAAAGTACTTAAGAAAACCTTTATAAATGCACTTGTTGTTCAACCACCTGATCGGAACTTACCCTTTGAAATTATGTGTGATGCTAGTGATTATGCTATTGGTGCTGTTTTAGGTCAAAGAGTTGATAAGACTACGGAGAAACAATTTTTAGCAGTTGTGTTTGCATGTGATAAATTTAGACCTTATATAGTTGATTCCAAAGTTACTATTCACATTAATCATGCTTCTATTAAATATCTTATGGAGAAGAAAGATGCTAAGCCTAGACTGATTATGTGGGTTATTTTATTGCAAGAGTTTGATTTGCATATTGTTGATCGAAAAGGAGCTAAAAATCCTGTAGCAGATAACTTGTCTAGGATGGAAAACATTCTTGATGACCCACTACCTATTGATGATAGCTTTCCTGATGAGCAATTAGCTATTGTAAATGCTTCTACTTCTCGTAATAATCCTGGGTATGCACATTATGCCAATTTCATTGTCTCTAAATATATACCACCTAGTTACAGATACCAACAAAAGAAATGGTTCTTGTCGTGGTGTTCTCACGGCAGATGCCATGGGATGGCTTATCGTGAGTGGTTGGGGCAGAGGTGCGTCTATGGGTTCTGGAGGCGAGATTAGGCACGAGAAATTCAAGGCACAAAGATGTACCTAGGTTTGGGGCCCTCCGAGGGATTTAATACCCCTAGTCTTGCTGGATCAACTATGAGTATCACAAGGTTTACAAGGGTGCTCCTAGAGCTGTTTTGGGTGGAGGAGGAAGAATGAGCTAGCTCGCCTCTCCGCCTCGCATATGTGTGTGTGGGTCTGTAAAATGAGCCGCCTCTCCTACGGGGGATCCTGGGAGGTCTTATAATTGGACCTCCTGGGTTACAAAGTGATAAAGGAAGAGGAGTGGGCCCTTGTCGCCAGTGTCTCTGGCCTCCAGTGGGGAATGCCGGCTATGGGGCCCACGGGATGCATGTACTGTAACCCGTCACTCTCCGGGTCATGAATTGGTTGGCAATGTGCATCCACAATGTCGAGCCATGCTAACATCGGTCGCCCCAGTCAGCGGTACTGGTGGCACTGTTGCCATGCTCTCCATGGCATGGGAGAGGTCTAGTCGTACGATGGGATTGGACAGGCGCTGACCCTGCCGGCTCCATCTAGCCGGCCTGGGCTGGCATCGTGCCCAGCTAACACATAGCTAGGGAACCGGCTGGAGGACCAGCCGGATTGAGGGCCTTGGCCGCCCTGATGTTTTGAAAAGTGACTCCCGAGCCTACCCAGGGGTTATCCCCTCGACAGTAGTCCCTAAAGTTGTTGAGGCCCTGCGGTCTTGGGCGAAGATCCTCTACAGGTTTCCCCTAGATGAGGTTTGCAGGTGGCAATTGTGGGTCTTGGTGAGCATGGATCCAGCCGGCAGGCGCTTCCCGGCCAGGGGGTGGTCGGACGCTAAAGACGTTGGCTGCCCGCGGCCATCCTGGCCGGCGCCCAGCCGACACTGAAACTGATCAACCTAGCTAGCTAACCCCGGCCGGTGTGACGATTCATGCCTGCCACAGGCAAGTGGCACGCCAGCTAGGGACCGGGTCTTGCCAGCCCCATGCGCGCGACAGGACACCATAGGCTGGGCCCACTAGGCCACAGACTTGGCCTGCTTGTGGGATCAGCTGTGGTTGGGCCCAGTGATTGCACTTCCGTGGGGCATTAACTTGCCCGTGTATCGTGGGGGTAGTGGGGATCATGGGTGCAAACGATCCCACTACCACATGTTTCTCCCGGTGTTTTAAATGGAGGCGGAGGGGAATGGCCTGGGCACTCTCCACTTTGTTGTCGCGCGCCCCGCCCCCTCGCCTCATCTTTCTCCCTGATGTGCCTTCTCCCCCATGCGCACGCATGCAGAGCGCCGCCCGACGGAGTCGCCGAAGGGCCTTGTGGGCCCTACACTGGGTAACTTCACCAGCCTCATCCGCACCGCCGCCACATCCTGGCATGGCCCAAAGTCTTGGAGGTCACCGAGGATTACATCCAGCAGCTCCGCTGAACGCAGAAGCTGCCGGCGGCGGAAGAGGTGGAGGCACGCGTCCCCCGATGTGAGGCCGTGTTGGAGCTGTAGGGCGACGTTCACGTCGTCTTCACCTTGCACTTCACTCGCGGGTTCGGCCTCCCCGCAAGCATCTTCTTCAGGCAATTCCTTCCATTCTCCGGTTTGCAACCCCATCACCTTGGCCCCAACTCCATTCAGCAACTTGCCGCTTTTGGTATGTTCTACGAGGGGTACCTTGGCCGCCTGCTAATGACGGAGATATGGAGTTGACTGTTCTACCTCAGGCCGCAGACGTTGGGAGGCAACATCATGATCACCTACGGGGCGGCCCTCGTGTACGTCCAGCGGATAGGCGGCTTCCCAAAGCTCCCTCTTCTCGAGTCGGCCAAGAAATGTCAGATGTCGTTCTTCTACATGAAGAACATCAACCTGACTGCTGACCACATCAACTTGGCCCCCTTCATCGACGCCCCACCGGCTACGAAGCAGAACTATGGCCATGACCCGAAGAAGTCGTCGGCGGAGATAAACAACATCTACAGCCGGCTGGACGAGATGCTAAAACGGGAATGCCTCGTCACCACGGATTTCATTGCGGCCTTCATCAGCCACCCGTTGCAGCCACTCTAGCGCCGGCCACCCCGGATCTGCAACATGAGCGGCCGGCTTGATCCCTGCCGGCTGTCGACCACCGATCTTAGGCCAGCCCAAATCGCCCGCCGCGTCAACAACATAACCACTGCCAAGCTCGACAAGGAGGACTAGTTCTGGGGCATGGAGCCCTACTTTCGGGACATCCTCACGCCGGCGGTAAGCTTCCATCTAGCAGCTTTCTTCCTATTCTTCCTATTTCTTTGTTTTAACTCATGTCGGCCTTGGCTACAGAGGTTCCCGAGCCAACAGACGCACGAGGGCCCGCATCCACAAAACTTGATGCTGAACAGGTTGGTCTCTGATGGGGAGGACCACATGGAGGATGAGGCAGACGAGGTCATCGCCGACCCACAGAGGAGGACGAAGAGCACCCGGAGGACGCAGAAGCCGGCGGGTCTGGCCCAGCCGGTGAGTCCCTGCCGTTCTGCTTCGTACGCGAGTGGTCTGATGATGATGTAGATGATCTCACCGGTGCAGGCTATGCAACATCCTCGGCCTCGTCGGCCAATGCCGGCCCCATTGCCAGGAGGCCACTGCGGAAGGCAGCCGAGGTTGCACTGGCTGGGGAGCAAATTGCCGAGGAGCGGCCGCACGAGAAGCAGCCGATCGAGCTGCGGCCAGTCGAGAAGAGTCCGGCTGGGGCGCAGCCGGGCGACGGGCGGAAGGTCATGAAGAAGGTGCACCACACCACCCCAGCACCCGGCGAGCGGCAGCCGGCCAGGCGTCTCGCAGGGAGGAAGCGGCTGATTCCCACGAGCGCCGGGTGAGCGTTCCTCCTTGGCGTGAATTTATTCTTTCTTCTTCGCTTTGGTCTGACTTTTTTTTCTCTCTTGTTCTTTTTCCATCACATAGGGCCCGTATCAATTTCTCCAAGACCACTACATCGGCCACGCCTAGGGGCGTGGTCGACCAACAGGGCACCCCGGACAACACGGATGAGGACCAGTCAGTCGATGCTGCCGCGGAGGAGCTCGCGGGCCAGCGAGCCGCCGCCCGGCAGGAGGAAGAGAGTTCTACGCGGATGGCACAGGAGGTCTTCGCCAAGGCACAGGAGGAAGACACGGCCAAGGCGAGGGAGGACGGGGTGGATGGCTCAGCGTCGCCGGCCCGAGAGGTGAACACCCCACCGCCGTCCCCGCACCCGAAGGCCGCACGAAGCACGGGCATGACTCTGCTCGACAGGCGGAGGTTGACGTGCGCGCCGGAGGGGCCGACATTAGTGAGGCGGCTGCACAAGATATGGTGGGTGGCCAAACGGGCACGCCAGAAGCGCCACCAGCCGCCAACAGGGACTACTACTTGCGAGTTGCGTTGCGATTTTCCCTGAAGAGGAAGGGTGAAGCAATAGAGTAGCTGATAAGTATTTCCCTAAATGAGAACCTAGGTTTATCAAACCAAAAGGCGAACCACGCAAACCTAGTGAATAGTATCTACACATACAAGAGCAAATACTTGCACCTAACGCGGGAAAGAGGGTCGTCAATCCCCTTGAACTTGTTACTTGCAAGGATCAAATCTGGTAGTGGTAGATAGATAAATTGCAAAACAAAAGAAAGGTAAATAAATTGCAGGAAGGTATTTTTGGTTTTAGTGATATGATAAAGATAGACCCGAGGCCATAGTTTTCACTAGAGGCTTCTCTCTTGAATAAAGAGCATACGATGGGTAGACAAATTACGGTTCGGCAATTGATAGAAAAGCGCATAGTTATGATGTTATTCATGTCAATGATCATGTATATAGGCATCACGTCCGTGAGAACTAGACCGAAATGACTCTGCATCTACTACTATTACTCCACCAATTGACCGCTATCCAGCATGCTTCTATGGTATTGAGTTCATAACAAACAGAGTAACGCTTTAAGCAAGATGGTATGATGTAGATAGAATAAAACCAGGCAATATGATTAAACCCCATCCTTTTACCCTTAACGGTAACAATACAAATACGTGCCTCGCGACCCTTTCTATCACTGGGTGAGGACACTGCAAGATTGAACCCATCACAAAGCACCTCTCCCACTGAAGATAAATCAATCCAGTTGGCCAAACCAAACAGATAAATCGGAGAGAAATACAAAGCTATAACAATCATGCATAATAAAGTTCAGAAAAGACTCAATATTTCAATGAATAATCTGATCATAAACCCACAATTCATCGGATCCCAACAACTACACCGCAAAACAAGATTACATCAGATAGAACTCCATGGAGATCATGGAGAACTTTTTATTGAAGATCAAAGAGAAAGGAGAAGTCATCTAGATACTTGCTATGGACTCGTAGGTCTGTGGTAAACTACTCACACATAATTGGAGGTGCAGTAAGATTGATGTGGAAGCCCTCCATGCTCAATTCCCTCTTTGGCAGAGTACCAGAAAACGCTTCCAGACGGGGTCTCGGAAGAATAGAAGCTTGTAGCGGAGGAAAAAGTGTTTCGGGTGGCTCTCTATTGGTTTGGGAATATTTGGGAATTTATAGTGTTGGAATTAGGTAAAACGGAGTTGCATGGGACCCACGATCTCTGGGGCGCGCTCCCCCTGGGGCGTGCCAGGTGAGCTCTTTGCTCTCTCGTAGATCTTCTGGCCTCCTCTCGAATGTTCTATTATCCCTTCTGGTCGAGAAAAATTCACCGTAAAGTTTCATCATGTTTGGACTTCGTTTGGTATTGATTTTCTGAAAAGCCAAAAACAAGTAAAAAACAACAATTGGCACTGGGCACTGATTTAATAGGTTAGTCCCAAAAAATGATATAAAATTGCATATGAAGTATCCAAGATTGGTAATATAATAGCATGAAACAATAAAAAATTATTGATATGTTGGAGACATATAAGGGACGAAGGGGCCGGCCAGGTCAATCGGGCCAGCCAAAGGGCCGCGCCCGCCGTGGCTGGGGGAGAGACGTCGCGGCTGAGCCCGGGAACCACACCCAAAAACTCCGGTGCCATAATCCTCTCATCAGTAAGCGCCCATGCCACTGGATGCAGCTCCGAGCTAAGGCTGGCATGCAGCGGGATGAGCTCCGGCTCCGTGGCCCAGCTGCAGCGGGAGTGGGTGAGTGCGGTTGAGGTCACCAGCGGTACGGCCGCGTGCAAGATGGCCGCTGCGGTGAGCTTGGTGTGCGTGCAGTTTGCCGATCACTGTGACCAACTGAAGGAGTTCGCCAAGGGCGCACTGGGCAGGCTGCTCTGGCTGGAGCAATCCGTCATGGTTAGTTTTTATCATTATTGCCTTTGCTTTTGCTTCTTTGCAATCTCTTGGTTCCTCTTCATGGGCCGGCTCGGTTACTCTCTACTGGGGGTGCGCCACTTCACCCGCTGGGTGTAGCCCCTGAGGCTTTGAGCCGGCTGCCCAACAGTCGGGTTGAGCCTTCCCGAGCATTCTCCTGACTTCTGCTCTTCCCCGAACTTTTCTCTCGCAGGCCATCAAGGACCAGCGAGCGACGATGTACAAACAAGCTCCTGGCTCTGTATAAGACGGGCAAGGTGCAATACCAGTTGCTCTAAGGCCGGCTCGCAGCCTGGTAAGAGAAACTGTGGCGAGCAAGAAGTATGACTTCTTTTAGTGGGGGCGCACCAGCGCACCCACTCGGTGTAGCCCCCGAGATTCATGTCGGCTACGCAGCAGCCAAGTCGGATCTTCTCAAGCTTCATTTTCTTCTTCTGTCTTTCCTACAACCGGCCGTCTGACTGAGAGTTTGGCTTCATCTTGTAGCTGACACCGCCGACCCGGCCGAAGTCCAAGATCTCCGGTGTTGGATGGCCCGTGCCAGCCAACAGCGTGACTTGATCGGCGTAGAGCGCGATCGGCTGCAAGAGCAGGTGAGCCGGCTAGCCACGGAGAAGGACCAGCAGGGGGCCGACCACCAAACCGAGCTCAAGCGGCTCATCAAAGAGCATGGCCAAGTGCTGGCCGAGAAGGAGGAGTAGGTGGGCAAGGTCGCTGTCGGAATAGGGGCTCTGCAGACCCAAACAAGGTTCGAACTCTAGGGTGTGCGCGAAGAACTTTTGCTAAGCTACAGCTTCTGCTCGCCGCCTCACGGCTTGGCTCCGGCGTGCTCGAGCTAGGGGGAAGAAGAGAGGGATACGAGATTTAACCAGGTTCAGGCCACCTTGCGGTGTAAGACCCTACTTCTGCTTTGTGGTGAATTACCTCGCGAGGAGGATGTGTATGAACTAGTATAAGGGTGAGCTGCCTCTGGAGGGCTCAAGGAATGATCCCACTGGAGGGCTCAAGGATCGATCCCACTGGAGGGCTCATGGATCGATCCCTTTCTATGGTGGAGGCTAACCTATATTTATATTGGCTCGGTCCTCTTCCCCCAAGGCTTTAGGCGGGAAGGGATACCACAACGGCCAAATTTGAAGGGGTACATGAGTACACCCTATCCTGACTAAAGGTGGTCTTCGCTTGCAAAGCTTCTGGTCATGACATGCTGGTGGGCTTGATGATGACCTCCGTCTTGCCGAGCCCGTGGTCTTGGTCTTGTTGCACCGGAATGGCAACCTTTGGGGGATTCCTTGGGAACCCACGTTTGTCCTTGTCCCTTTAGCAACAGAGAGGAAACTATCCCTGACTGCGCCCGCTGGCGCCCTCCTGGCTCCGGTCATCATGGCTCACGTCACCACACGCCTCGTGAGGCGGGGTGCGAGCCTAGCGATGTCCGCTCTTCGTGAGGCAGCCTTGGGAGACCGCTCCTCGGGAGGCCTTGATGTAGTTCGCCTCGCGAAGCGGGGGCCCTCACGAGGGTCTTTGAAGATGCCACGCGCTGGGCCACAGGCAGACAGGCCTGGGTACCCCCGGTCCTAGAACCCCGACAGTAGCCCCTGGGCCCATGACGCACTCGACCTTGCATGGAATCGGAGACAGAGAGGGGAGGTCGAAGCGACGTGGGCCCTAACCGCTTGCGGGCCAGGCTTGACACATGGCGCATGACAGGGCACGGATGCCCCCACTTCCCCATGTCGCCTCGGCAACTGCCCAGGCTGACATAAAGCCTGGCGCGCGCCGCATGGCCATCAATGCTCTCTCATCTTGCATCTTCCTCATCCTGCCGCAGTCCCCTTTCTCTCGCGCGAGGCTCCCCCAGATCCAGAGAGAGTGCCGCCTTCCTTCCTCCTCACCGGCGCCAGCGATTTCACGAATGGCACCCGCCGGGAAAGAGATGTCCGCGGCCCCGGTCACGAGCTCCTTGTCCCTCGCGCTGGCGCTCTCAACTTCCTCCATCGCCAGGGAGGCGGACCTCAGTCCAGTGCTCCTGCTGACGGCCGTTGACCTGAACGAGTGGGGCGTGACCCAAATCTAGCCCAACTCCGTGGCGCGGAGCATCGAGCAGAGTCCGTCTACCCCTTCTTCCTCCACAGCGTCTTCACCGGGCTGGTCCCACCCTCCTCTGAGTTCTTCTATGCCATCCTCGAGCACTACCAGATCCCCTTCACCTCCAGCCCAACTCCATTCTCCTCTTGTCCGTCTTCACCTTCTACTGCGAGGCTTTCGTGGGCGTGAGGCCCTTGGTGGCGCTCTTCCGCCACTTCTTCAGCTTGCGGTTCACCGCCCGGACTCGCTCCTGAAGGTTGGGAAGAAGGTGGAAGGCTTCTGGCAGCGCTGGCTCTTCCTGGACGCCCACGGCACCGACCCGCACCTCGCGCCTCCGGCAGTGCTGCTCGAGCAGTCCTCTGAGTGGGGCTCCGCAAAGCTCACCGACCCCTGAGCAAACCTCTTCCTGAAGAAGATAGCTTCGCATATGAAGGCGAAGCTGCTGACGGGGGCGATGATTGTGAAGGAGTTCCTAGTGCAGCGCCTCGCGGTGCTCCAATCGCATTTGAAGCCCTTGTGGGAGTATGTAGGCGCGGGGGACACGATGAGGCTGCATGCCCCCGGCCTGACAGGTGCGGAGCTGGACGTGGCCTTGTTCACCTTGCTCGGATATATCTCGGGGGACATTCCCGAGGCTGTCGCCATGCTGTACAGCCGCGACGACAAGGAGGAGCTGGTCGTGGCCATGCCCATCTTCAACAAGTGGGGGCTCGAGCCACGTGACCACCCTGATTCGCCCGTGGTGCTATCCTTCGGCGACAGTGACGACGATGAGGACACAGAGGAAACGGAGGAGAACAACCTCGGGAGGACGTCCCCACTGTCGCAGCGCCAGATCCTCCTTGGCCTCGAGGACGATGATCATGCTGGCGAGCTCCCGGCCACGGATTCCCCAAGCCCCGTTAGGGCATCCAGGAGGGCGGAGTCGGCTCCCCTGACCACGCGAGCATCTGGCAGGGCGGCCCTAGGCGAGGGGGCGGTAGCTCCCCCTCGCGAAGGCTGTCCACGCCCCACCAGGGCGGTCAAGAAAACGGGCCTCGCCCCGCCGGACGCACAGCCAACAAGCGGGGTGGCCTCCGTTGAGGCAGCCGCGGTTTCACCAGCTAAGGCCCCTCAAGGGGATCCCCTCGCCACTACGGACAGCGGCGCCGTAACGGGGCTTGCAGGGGATCACCCCGACAGCCCCCAGGCCGAAGCCAGGGCCACGCGAAAGAAGGATGGGGGCACATCGGCGTCCAAGGAGGAGAAGAAGAGGAAGTGGACCGCGCCAGACGAGTAATTATCTTTGTTTTACCTTCTGACTACGCGCTCATAGTCCATATGTTCATATGGCCCCTCATTGTGTCGAGCAGATGTGATGGTGCAGAGAAGAAGAAGAAGACAACCACCATTGCGAAGGTGTCCATCATCCTAAAGGCGGCTTGGACGCTCGACCGTAACTTCGGCGGCCGTGGGGGCGCGCCATGCCGATCTGGTGCCACGCTCGGGCACACGGGCACCACCACACCAGGGTGTGTGGGTGCTCCATCTCCTCCCGGTGCTACGGCGGCACCGCTGGGAGGGCCGGCCTACAAGGGTGCGGAGGCTCACTACGCGGCATCTCCTTCCGCGATCGCGGCAGCTCCAGCCATGGACAACGGGGGGGCACCTCACCCCCTGCTGGCCAAACCCGACTCAGGGTGTGCCACGGCGTAGCCTCAAGCGGTGCCAAACCACGGGACTCAGCTGGCCGAGGTTGCAGTCGCCCTAGCCGTGCCGCAGAAGCCAAGTGCGGGGAAGGACCCGGAGCCCCCGACACCTCGAGTAGACCACGCCGAGACCTCATCGGCCATGGTCCCAACTAGCACGCCAGCTCCGCTCCCTCGTCAGGTCCTCGCGCTTGTGAACTACAGCACCCTGATCAGGCATGGGGCCCTGGCCGACGCTTACGCCGCGCTCGACCGGTTTCGGGCAGACCTCCGAGATGCAGACAGATGCCTCACGAGGGAGCGTCTGGGGCTCGCCTCAGCGTGGCTCCAGGTTGAGACGGCAACCAAGGAGGCCTAGAGTCAGGCCGAGGCCGCACCTGCAGAGAGCAGGGAAGAGGCCGCCAACGCAAGAGCGGCTCGTAACGACGCACTGGCTGAAGCAGCGGCGACCGTCGAGCGTTGTGGCGATGCGGCACCCTGAAGATGCTCCACGAGGAACAGGCTACGCGCACACAACAACTCCAGCGGCTGGAGGATCACCTCAAGGCCCGCGAGGCGAAGCTTGCATACCGTGATTCCGCGCTGACAAAGGCGGGCGTCGAGCAGGCCGCCGAGCGCGAGCGCCTAGGAAAGTTGTAGCAGGAGCTGACCGAAGCCCAATCGGCCCACACCAAGCATGCCTCCAAGGTGACCACTCAGCTGGACGTCAGGGAGAAGATCCTGGCTGACGCTGATGCCAAAGCAGTGTGGAACATGCCGCTTTCTCTTCGCTCGAGCTCAGGGCCCGCCAAGCGCTAAGGTCCATCTGCCGGGAGAGGTTTGAGGCTACGCTCGCCACCCCAACGCTGGCTATGCCGAGCTTTCCTCCAAGCTTACCGAGGAGCTCGAGGGCGCAGTCCAGAAGGTGGACGACATCTTGGATGAGGAGTGTCATGGCCTTTTCTCTGTGGTGGCAACCCGCGTCTTCAGCTATCTTCTCCTCCATGATCCTGACTTCAATTTCAGCGGGGTAACATGCCCAATCGCCGAGGAGTCCCACAGCGCCGTGGCAGAAGCCGTGAAGGATCATGTGGCCGCGCTGCTCGGGAAGTTCCGCCTGTACAAGTGACGAGGCGCCTGGCGACGACAAGGGCGGTGATTGCGGCGATGACCCTTCTTCATAGAGTTTATCCTGCAACAACTGATCGTGCCTCGTTGAGGCGTAAGACTTTGTTTTGAATTTGTAATGCATTTGATGCCTGTAATGACCGTTTAAACTCCGTAGCTTCCCTTTCGTGCTTGATTTCATTCTTGCTTGCCTTTGTGCTCTACGTCGGCAGGGCCCAGCCCCGCGCATACCTCGGCCACCATTGAAATGTCAGGTCGCGATGCCTGGACAAAGCCAAGGAGCAAGGGGCTACGGGACTAGTGAGGCTCCTGACTCGCGATGCTCAGGGGTCCCCCTTGACGCGCAAGCGGCCCGCATGAAGGAAATGTGGGCGACGGTGAGGTTAACCCAGGGCCCTTCCTACCTTTCTCTCGTCAGCCTACACCTGGGGGTTACGCGAGGAGACAGACACCAAGAACCTTTGTGGGGTGACATGCGCGGGAGCAGGCCCACGAGCCAGAGCCTGGTTCCTTGGGTTTTTTAGCGCTACTGGGACTGACCCAAGCACAGGCACCATGTCCAGCCCCCGCTTGTGTGAAGCCCAGGGGGGAGGGTACGAGCAGTGTTGCTGAAGAGCTGAGCGGTCATCCTGAGGTTGATGCAACCCATCGGGTGCCCTCGGTTGTTTATCTACCAGGGTGGAGCATGGGGCTTCCACTAGGCATGGGCATGGCCGTATTGTGACCGTATCCGCCAGCACTGAGCATGGGGCTTCCACTGGGCGTGGGTGGGAGCTATGTGACTCAGCGTACACATGGCTGGCATGACAGAACTTTGAGGAGGTATTTTTGGATGCTTGTGAGCCAGCGCGGGGCTCAGGAGGTCCTACCTCAAGGCGGGTTGCGCCTAGCTTTCGGCGTGGAGCGCGCTTGTGAAACCTAAGTGACGAGGGCGACCTGCGCCAAACGAGCATCCAGATGCCAATGCATGAGAAGGCTAGACACCAAGGACCCACGGGAGGTGACGTGTACGGGGCCAGCCCACCAGACAGAGCTAGGTCGCTTGGGTTTATCAATGCTGTAGGGACAGATCCAAGCACAAATGTCGGTGTTCTGGGAACCAGGGTACCCAGATCTGCTTGCCTGCAGCCCACAGCATGGCTCCCTCGACGGCCTGGTACGGCCCAGCGGCAAGGAATTCAAGACAAGACCCTAGCGAGGGCCCTGGCCTCACGAGGCGGATGACACCAAGACCTCAAAGGGAGCGGCCTCCCCAGGTTGCCTCCCGAGGAGTGGAGATTTCTATGCAGGTGCCCAACCTCCCAAGGCTGCGATGACGTGAGCCATGACGACCAAGGCCAGGCGGGCACCAGCGGGCGCAGAGGGGGCAGTTTCCCTTTCGGTGCTAGGGGAGCAAGGACAGGCGTGGGTTCCCGAGGAATCCCCCAAAGCTTTCCATTTTGGTGCTACAAGACCAAGACCACAGGCTCGGCAGGACGGATGTCATCACCGAGCCCACCACCGCGTCACGACCAAAAGCTTTGCAGGAGAAGACCACCTTTCATCGGGATTAGATGTAATCTTGTCCCCTTTCAAATTGGCCGTTGTGGGATCCCTTCCCGCCAAGGGGGAAGAGGACCGAGGCCACTATAAATATAGGTTAGCCACCACCATAGAAGGGGATCAGATCCTTTCCACCCTCTCCACCATAGCCCTCGCGAGGTTGTTCATCCACTGTACTTGTTCATCCTCAGCCCCTCGTGAGGACAGTCCACCACAAAGCAGGAGTAGGGTTTTACACCGCAAGGTGGCCCGAACCTGGGTAAACTACCATGTTCATCTTCTTCCCTGCTCACGCGAATCCGACAAGGCTAGGATGTAGGGTGGCGAGCTTGAGACTTGAGAGGTTGAGATCTTTGCACACGCCCCAGAGTTTGAACCTTCTTGGGTCTACGGAGCCCTGAATCCGACATTTGGTGCGCCAGGTAGGGGGCGTGTCGAAAGTTCTTCTTCCACCTCCGCTTTGCCTCCACTTTGGCAACCACATGGCCAAGGTTCGTCGAGCTCGCGTTGAGTGCTGGTCCACTCTCGCCACTCAGGCGGCGCCCCTCTGCCGCGGTACTCCTCACCGCCCTGGTCGCCCCACAGCTAACACCGCCTTAGCGTCGCCGCTCATCAACGGCAGAATCCGTCGCCATCGCCTTTCACGCCGGGCAGCGGTCACACCCCCGCGCCTGCCTCCAGCCCTGCTGCGGCGTGGCTGTCTTGCCCTCATCACGAGTCTATGGATGCGCAGGTTGCAATCCTCATGGCGTGCGAGCTTTTGCGCCACCGTCCCACCAATGGTGTCTATGATGCCTGGCTCGACCGGGTTGCTGAGCTGCTCGACGCCGCTTGCGGGGGTTCGGAGCTCTTCCGCCCTCTGCAGGAGTCGCGACTTCTACACTGGACCCACGCCTGCCCTTGTTGTATCGGCTTGTCCTTCGGGAAGCAACCCGGGGGGCCTCGCAGGGGCCAGGCTATGAGCTGGGTTCCCCCAGCACATGAGGTGCTTCCCCGGATGTCGGACAGGGCGGGTTACCCTCGCAAGCCATCTCCTAGCCGGCATGGCTGACAAGTGGCAGCAGCGGTCGATAAGATGGAAGGATGGGGGGCTGACGTCAGAATGACGGCCGCCGAGGCCCCCGCCCCGCTATCAATTTGTTCACCCCACGGCAGAAGCGAAGATCGAGCACGCCGTTCCCGGTGGCTTGATCGTCAGGATCGGAAAGACTTCGCAAGGCAAGGGCCCCTCATGAGCCGACACGGTGCCCTTGCCCGCGTTGCTAGCAACACCAACCCCCATTTACAATTAGTCTCTCCAAAACATATTGCACTAACCTTGGAACGCAGGTAGATCATGCTCTGGTGGCGCACTTGTGGAACGGGGCCAGGCTGAGCGCCCCGGCGCGGATCTCTCAGGAGCCCTCGGGCGCCCCGGAGCCAACGGGCCTCAGGAGGAATCGTGGAACTCGTGATGGGTTTCGCTAAGCAAGCTGCAACCCGTGTTAGGGCCCGCCCGCACCGGCACAACTAAGACGCTCGCAAGGACCCTGTTCCTCTCCACCTATGAGGCCGTGGGGCCGATGGGGCGTGTCGAGGTGCCGCGCCTGTGACTAGTTTCGCCCTGGCAAGAGGGCCCATCGCCGGTCGTCCCCCGCACCGCGAGTAGTCGCGGTGCCACCATGACGGCACCTACGCCTCCAAATCCTCGGGGCCGGAAACCCCATCTAGAAGCGGGCTGTCGCCCCTCCTGAGGGCCCGTTCAGGACCACCCGCACCCTAGGCCCAACGCTGCGTGCCTGGGGGCGAGGGATAGGGTCCCTTGCCCCAAGGGCACGAGGCACCCTGCGCCTCCTGAGGATCTACAAGTGAAACACTCACGTAATAATGAGTGGGGCTGTACACACCACGCAGTCCCCCGGTGTACCGCTCCACGGCCCCACAGGGGCTCCCACCCAAGCCCAAGTGGAAGCCCCATGCTCCGCGCTGGCGAACGACACGGTTTTACAGCGACTATGCCCAAGCCTAGTGGAAGCCCCATGCTCCGCGCTAGCGGATGACACGGTCAATCAGCGACTATGCCCACGCCAAGTGGAGGCCCCATGCTCCGCGCTGGTGGGAAGACTAGCTTAGGTGCCAGACGCGGCTTTTCTTGCCTTTCTCTTGTAATCAGTTGCGACCTTTTGGAATGAATTTGAAGTTTTCTTGTCTTTTTTCAAAAAGGGGGTGGGAATTTTTTCTCCTCGCAATGTTTCCCGTGTTGAGTCTTGTTTTTAAGAGGCCTGGCCGCTACAGGCCACACACACACTCTCTCTCTCTCTCTCGAGCACCCTGCGAGTGAGGGCTGGGCACGTTATGCATGCTTGGGTCAGCCCAGCGGTGCCGAAGACGCCCCGACCAAGGCCAAGACAGCCACTGGCCCGCCCGCACTCACACCTCGCCAAGACCTTGGCGTCTGAGTCCTCGCATGGCGCTCTCGAGCGGGCCAGCGGGTACGCGCGGCCTGAGGCCTCCGGCAAGAGTCCCCCTCCTGACCTTGGCCGGGCACCGCGACCTGGCGTAACGATAATGATTCACCCCTGGTCAGGGGCTGTGGGCGTGCGAAAAGCAAAGGGAAGGCGACATAAGGGAGTACAACACTACTCAATACAGCATAAAGAAGTTCTTTCAAAAGTGCTTTCACATCCCCGCGGGGTCACATGCAAAATCTTATCAGGAAAATAGGGGAAAGGTAGCCTAAGGAGATGCGCCGTCACCATTGTTGCTGCTGCTGTCATCATCGTCAGCCCCACGATCATCGATCACAGGTGGGCCCTCATCGCCAGTAGGTGCAAGCTCCGCAATCAGGTCATCCACGTGATCCTCCACCCAGTCCGCCAGGGCACCTTGAATCGCCTTAGGAACGGAGGCTGTCATGGCCCCGAAGTCGAAGTCAGGATCGAAGCGAAGAAGGTGGCTGAAGACGCGCGAGGTCGCACACGCGAGAAGGTCGCGGCTCTTCTCTCAGACAAGCTGGCGCGCTTTCTCAGCCCCACCTTCAAGACATTACATGACCCTGGTGAAGAAACTGAGGTAGCCGGCATCGTAGGCAACAAGCGGGCTGGAGACGCTCTCATCACAAATGCTGCCCAGGGCCCGGTTTTCCCTATGCTCGAGGGCCTGGAACATCTCAGAGCGCGTGTGCTACAGTCCCCGGGCTGGCTCTGCCTCGTCCGAAGCCTTTTCTATGAGGGAAGTGACATCCTCCACCTGCTTATAGAGGAAAGACAGCTCGGCCTCGATCGCGGCCTGAGCATCCACTGTGGCCTTCTCGTGTCGCTCCGCCGCTACTAGATTCTTCTTGAGGTCATCAGGCTTGCTCTTCAGCTTGCCACGCCGTGCGCAGAAGCGAGTCTCCTGAAGCATCAGCCTACGGCGGTAGTCGTTGGCGAGGGCCCTACAGACCCCCGCCACCCTCTCATTCGCCTCCTCCTGGATCATCGCCTCCGAGGAGGCGAGGGTGTCCTCGGCGGCGGCCACTTGGCGCTCCATCACTTCTAGGCGCTCGCGCTCCAGGCTTTGCTCTAGCGCCTCCAGCATCAGCATGTCCTAGAGCATGCAGCGCCTCGCTTTGCCTGTAGGTGGCGCACCCGCCGAGGCAGCAAGCATGGCTCTGCACGCCTGGACTTGTCGCTCGATGGTGGCGTTTGAAGTTTGAAGCTCCTTCTCGCGCCTCTCGGCCGCCTCGCACCGGCAGTCCGCGACTCGGGCCTCCTCAAGGGCATGACCGCGAGCCTCCCTCACTGCAGCAAGGGACCCCTCGGCCTCTGCGCGAGCGTGCTCGCGTTGCAGGCGACCGAAGTTGATAGCGACTTCAAGCGGGCGCCACTCACGCGCCAGCCGCAAATGCTCCGCCTCCAGGCGCGTGTCGACGTTGCCGACCTCCACCCCAAGGCGGCCTAGCATGCTTACCGCCTCATGAAGAAGGCCGTGTCGAATGGTGCTGCGCCTGCGCGCGTGCTCCAGTGCCTGGCAAGGGTTTTCCTCCACGCCCTGTCGGCAGAGGAGGCGCGCGAGGACTCGCCCGCCTCTGGCAGGGGCCCAGGGGCTGGGGCTCCTCCACCCGGTCCTCTGCTCCGAGGCGGGGCCCGACGCGGGCTCACACCACTGCTTGAAGATGGCGCCATCACATGAGCCACCCAGCTGTCAGCGAGTATCAGCGGGGGAGCCCTTGGTACCGCCCCTGCAATCCAGAGGCCACCCCTGAAGAAGGACGTCGGGAGTGCGGGCTTGAGGCCCCCCAGCAGCGGCCTCGGCTCGGGTACGACTACCTCCTGGTGTGTGGCCACGCGGCTCGTGGGTCGCGAGACCACCATGGGGCCGGCACCCTCCAAAGATGGTGGCGGAGGCGCGCCCGTTCCTTCATCAGAGGGGAACCTAAGGAACACGAGTCAAAGAAACATGGTGTGCGAAAATCAAGGGAGGCCGGGTGCTTACTCGTCCGCGGCGATCCACTTCCTCCTCTTCAGGGCCCTTGTGGCAGAGCTGAGGTGGCCGCCGAGCTCCTTCCTCCTACGAGATGCACAACGCTTGGGGGCAGCGCGCTGGGGTCCAGTGCACGGCCCCCCATGGTGGGGGCGGCGGCCGTGTCCACAGGCATGGCGTTTCCTCCGCCGCCTGGGTGAGTGAAGGTGGGCGCTTGGGGAACGCATGGCTCGGAGCACTCCCCCGCGGCTGCTTGGGGGGCACACACCTCAGAACCTTCGGGCCCTGGAGTCATCAGGAGGGGGTTGTCACAAGGCCCCACATGGCCCTCGGGCAGCAGCCAACACTCGTCGAAGCGCGACATCTTCTTGGCGAAGGCTCCCCTGTTCGGGTAATTGTACAAGGGGTGCCCCCTGAATGAAGCGTGGTGGGTTCTCCACTGGTCAGGAGGCAGAGCACCCCATGCATCGTGCTGGAAGCAAGAGAAGGCACCTGAGGCCTCATGCCAACTGTGGGCCGGTGAAGGCCCACATTGGGCAAGAATGGCACTGGAGTGGAGAGATGCGCCGCCGGACGAACTCGTTCACCACCATCGCCATCATCACCCCCACCTCCCTCAAGACAGCCAGCCTGGCCATGACTCGCATGAGCTGCTGGTCGACAAGGTCTGTGTGCTCCCAACCGAAGCTTGGCACTGCGGGGGCCACCGAAATCAGGAGCAAGGGGATGTACGCGGCGGCATCGACATACACCCATTGCTTCCAAAATCCCTCCGCGTTCGGCTGGAGCGTGGTGTCGATACCGGCGCCTGCGGTCGCTGCCACCGCTCGAAGCGACACGTACCCCGAGCGCTGCCCGCCGGCGACCATCTGAAGGGAGAAGAAGTGGCGGAGCAGGGCCATGGATGGGGCGATGCCCATGAAGGCCTCGCATAAGAACGCGATGGAAGAGAGAAGGACGACGAACCCAGGTTCAAGATGCAGCGTGTGGATTTGTTAGTGTGTAAGCACGGCATTGAAGAAATCAGAAAACGGTGGCAGCAAGCCAGAGAAGAGGGCATGAAGATGAAGGGGGTGTTGGTGGCATCCAGATCGGATAACAACCGGGAGGCGGGCCAGATCTTCGTCGCCTTCCACTCATTGGAATCGGCGGCGATCGCATGTCAGACCTTGTCTAGCCCCTCGAGGTTGATCACAATGGACCGGCCCAGCGCAGGCTACGGCCTTGCCGGGGGGTCCGCCGTAGCTGGAGTCTTGCCCCTCTTCTTCTTGGGAGCCATGGCAGTGAAGTGGACTAAAGCAGGCGCGAGATTCGGCGAAGAAGGTACGAGCTTGCAGAAAGGGGAAAGGGGCAGAAGGCAAGCGCGTGGTGGAGCGATGATGGCTCTGTGGTGTGTGCTAGCCTTTTGTCGGCCTGGGCAGTTGTCGAGGTGACGTGGAGGAGTGAAGGGGTCCGCGTCCCGTCGGGCGCCACACGTCGCGCCTGGCCCGCAGGTGATTGGGGCCCGCAGCACTTCGCCCTTGCCCCTTTGGCGCCGCCTCGAAGCCAGCCCAAGCGCGCCTTGGGCCCGGGGGCTACTGTCAGCGTTCTGGGAACCAGGGTACCCAGATCTGCTTGCTTGCAGCCCACGGCGTGGCTCCCTCGATGGCCTGGTATGGCCCAGCTGCAATACTTCAAGACAAGACCCTCGCGTGGGCCCTGGCCTCGCGAGGCGGACAAAACCAAGACCTCCAAGGGAGTGTCCTCCCTAGGTTGCCTCCCGAGGAGCAGAGATTTCTATGCAGGTGCCCAGCCTCCCGAGGCTGCGATGACGTGAGCCATGACGACCAAGGCCAGGCTGGTGCCAGCGGGCGCAAAGGGGGCAGTTTCCCTTCCGGTGCTAGAGGAGCAAGGACATGCATGGGTTCTCGAGGAATCCTCCAAAGCTTTCCATTTTGATGCTACAAGACCAAGACCATGGGCTCGGCTGGACGGATGTCATCACCGAGCCCACCACTACGTCACGACCAAAAGCTTTGCAGGAGAAGACCACCTTTTGTCAGGAGTAGATGTACTTCTTGTCCTCTTTCAAATTGGCCGTTGTGGGATCCCTTCCCGCCTAAGTTTGGGGGAAGAGGAGTGAGGCCACTATAAATATAGGTTAGCCACCGCCATAGAAGGGGATCGGATCCTTTCCACCCTCTCCACCATAGCCCTCATGAGGCTGTTCATCCACTGTACTTGTTCTTCCTCAGCCCCTCGTGAGGCCAATCCACCACAAACCAGGAGTAGGGTTTTACACCGCAAGGTGGCCCGAACCTGGGTAAACTGCCATGTTCATCTTCTCCCCCGCTCACGCGAATCTGACGAGGCTAGGCTGTAGGGAGGCGAGCTTGAGACTTGAGAGGTTGAGATCTTTGCACACGCCCCAGAGTTTCAACCTTCTTTTGTCTGCGGAGCTCTGATTCCTACAACAGATGCCATGCGAAGTCTTCTTATGCAACAATCTGAGGAAAAACACTCGGTGCGTGGCTCCCGTGGTGGCGAAGCACCAAAATTGTGGTTGTACGAACCGAGCGCGCACCCCTACTCGCCTACCCTCGATGAGCTCATGTGAGGACAAGGTGTTGGAAATATGCCCTAGAGTAAATAATAAATTGGTTATTATCATATTTCCTTGTTCATGATAATCGTTTATTATCCATGCTAGAATTGTATTGAACGGAAACTCAGATACATGTGTGGATACATAGACAACAACATGTCCCTAGTAAGCCTCTACCGGACTAGCTCGTTGATCAAAGATGACTATGGTTTCCTAGCCATGGACATGAGTTGTCATTTGAGAACGGGATCACATCATTAGGAGAATGATGTGATGGACAAGACCCAAACTATAAACGTAGCATATGATCGCGTCAAGTTTATTGCTATCGTTTTCTGCATGTCAAGTATATGTTCCTATGACCATGAGATCATGCAACTCACTGACACCGGAGGAGTACCTTGTGTGTACCAAATGTCGCAACGTAACTGGGTGACTATAACGGTGCTCTACAGGTATCTCCGAGGGTGTCTGTTGAATTGGCATGGATCAAGACTGGGATTTGTCACTCCGTATGACGGAGAGGTATCTCAGGGCCCACTCGGTAATACAACATCACAAGAAGCTTGCAAGCAATGTGACTAATGGTTTAGCCACAGGATCTTGTATTACGGAACGGGTAAAGAGACTTGCCGGTAACGAGATTGAACTAGGTATGGACATACCGATGATCGAATCTCGGGTAAGTAACATACCGATAGACAAAGGGCACTACATAAGGGATTAGCTGAATCCTTGACATCGAGGTTCGACCGATAAGATCTTCGTAGAATATGTAGGAACCATTATGGGCATCCAGGTCCCACTATTGGTTACTGACCGTAGAGGTGTCTCGGTCATGTCTGCATAGTTCTCGAACCCGCAGGGTCTACACACTTAACGTTTGGTGACGATATAAGTATAGTTGAGTCATTATGGTGGTTACCGAAGGTTGTTCGGAGTCCTGGATGAGATCCCGAACGTGACGAGGAACTCAGGAATGGTCCGGAGGTGAAGATTGATATATTGGACGAAGGGTATTGGAGTCCAGAATTGTTCCGGGGGTACCGGGTGATGACTAGCATGACCGAAAGGGGTTTCGAGGGGTCCCGGCAAGTGTTGGGGGGCCTCATGGGCCAAGGGGAGGGGGCAAACCAGCCCACTAAGGGGTTGTGCGCCCCCCTCACCCTTCCCACGTGACCAGGAGAGGTGGGGCGCCCCCCTCTAGGGTTTCCCTCCACCCAGCTTGGGGGGCAAGTCACCCTAGGGGAGATCCCATCTGCCCTGGCCGCCGCCCCCCTAGGGGAAACCCTAGGGGCGCAACCCCCTCCTCCCTTCCCCTATATATAGGGAGGTAGAGAGAGGGTAGCCACACCCCTAGAGCACATCTCCACGCCATGGCGCTGCCTCTCCTCTCCCTCGCATCACTCTTCTTCTCCGTAGTGCTTAGCGAAGCTTTGCCGAGATGTCTCCACCACCACCGCCACCATGCTGTCGTGCCGCCGGAGGACTCGAGCTACTACTTTACCATCGCTCACTGGATTGAGGAGGTGAAGGCGTCATCAAGCCATACGTGTGTTGAACGTGGAGGTGCCATCCGTTCGGCACTAGATCAGAGTTCGCGGGACGGATCGTGATTGGATCGCGAAGATGTTTGACTACATCAACCGCGTTTCTTAACGCTTCCGCTTAGTGATCTACAAGGGTATGTAGATGTAATCTCTCCTCTCGTAGATGGTCATCTCCTAGATTGGATTGTGGTGAGCGTAGGAAATTTTTTGTTTCCCATGCAACATTCCCCAAGAGTGGTATCAGAGCTAGGTCTATGCGTAGATGACATCACGAGTAGAACACAAAGGAGTTTGTGGGCGTTGATATTAAGATTGCTTCCTTCCTTGGTCTTTTCTTGATTCGGCGGTATTGTGGGATGAAGCGGCCCGGACCAACCTTACATGTCCACGTACATGAGACCGGTTCCATCGGCTGACATGTGACTTTGTTGCATAAAGATGGCTGGCGGGTGACTGTCTCTCCCACCTTAGTTGAATCGGATTCGACAAAGGCGGTCTTTGTAGAAGGTTAAATAGCAACTTGCATATCACCGTTGTGGCTTTGCGTAGGTAAGAATCGTTCTTGCTAGATAGCCATAGCAGCCACGTAAAACATGCAACAACAATTAGAGGATGTCTAACTTGTTTTTGCAGGGTATGTTGTGATATGATATGGCCAATGACATGATGAAATATATTTGATGTATGAGATGATCATGTTTGAAATAGTTTATATCAACTTGCATGTCGATGCATACGGCAACCGGCAAGAGCCATAGGGTTGTCTTTAATTATTGTATGACCTGCGTGTCAATCATTAAGCGCTATGTAATGCTTTACTTTATCGCTAAGCGGTAGCAATAGTAGTAGAAGCATGGTTGGCGTGACAACCCTGATGGCGACATGATAATGGAGATCATGATGATGGAGATCATGGTGTCATGCCGGTGATGATGGAGATCATGCCGGTGCTTTAGAGATGGAGATCAAAAGCACGAGTTGATGGCCATATCATGTCACTTATGATTTGCATGTGATGTTAATCCTTTTATGCATCTTATTTTGCTTAGGACGACGGTAGCATTATAAGGTGATCCCTCACTAAAATTTCAAGATAAAATTGTGTTCTCCCCAAGTGTGCACCGTTGCGAAAGTTCGTCGTTTCGAAGCACCATGTGATGATCGGGTGTGATAGACTCCACGTTCGCATACAACGGGTGCAAGCCAGTTTTGCACATGCGGAACACTTGGGTTAAACTTGACGACCCTAGCATGTACAGACATGGCCTTGGAACACAAGAGACCGAAAGGTCGAACGCGAGTCATATAGTTGATATGATCAACATGGAGATGTTCACCATTGAAACCACCTCATCTCACGTGATGATCGGACTTGGGTTGGTGAATTTGGATCGTGTTACACTCGGATAACCGGAGGGATGTTGATTTGAGTGGGAGTTCTTACGTAATATGATTAATTGAACTCATTTATCATGAACAATAGTCTAAGTTACCTTTGCAAATTTATGTTGTAGATCAATAGCTCGCACTATAGCTCCCAGTTTTAATACGTTCCTAGAGAAAGACTAAGTTGAAAGATATTGTAAGCAATTATGCGGACTAGGTCCGTAGTCTGAGGATCGTCCTCACTGCTGCACAGAAGGCTTATGTCCTTGATGTACCGCTCAGTGTGCGAATCCTTTTAGCGTCGTCTGTGGATGTTGTGAACATCTGGCAGACACGTTCTGGTTACTACTTGATAGTTTAGTGCGCCATGCTTTATGGCTTAGAATACGGGCTCCTAAGGCGTTTTGAACACCATGGAACATATGAGATGTTCTAAGAGCTGAAATTAGTGTTTCAGGCTCATGCCCATGTTGAGAGGTATGAGACCTCTGACAAGTTCTTTGCCTACAAGATGGAGGAGAATAGCTCAGCCAGTGAGCATGCGCTCAGAATGTCTGGGTGGTACAATCGCTTGAATCAAGTGGGAGTTAATCTTCCAGATAAGAAAGTGATTGACAGAGTTCTCCAGGCACTATCACCAAGCTACTAGAACTTTGTGATGAACTATAACATGCAAGGGATGGAGATAATCCCGGAGCAGTTCACGGTAGGCCGCGGAGGTAGAAATCAAGAAGGAGCATCAAGTGTTGATGGTTAACAAGACCACTGGTTTCAAGAAGGGCAAGGGCAAGAAGGGAAACTTCATGAATGGCAAGCCAGTTGCCGCTCCAGTGAAGAAACCCAAGGTTGAACCCAAACCCGAGACTAAGTGCTTCTATTGTAAGGGGAACAGTCGCAGGTAGCAGAACTACCCCAAATACTTGGTAGATAAGAAGGCTGGCAACTTCAATTAGAGTATATTTGATATACGTGTTATTGATGTGTACCTTACTAGTACTTCTAGTAGAACCTGGGTATTAGATACCGGTTTAGTTGCTAACATTGGTAACTCGAAACAAAAGCTACGGAATAAACGGAGACTAGCTAAGGGCGAGGTGATGATGTGTGTTGGAAGTGTTTCCAAGGTTGATGTGATCACCATCGCATGCTCCCTCTACCTTCGAGATTAGTGTTGAACCTAGATAAATGTTATTTGGTGTCTGTGTTGAGCATGAACATGATTAGATCATGTTTATTGCAATATGGTTATTCATTTAAGTCAAAGAATAATGGTTATTCTGTTTACATGAATAATACCTTCTATGGTCATGCACCCAAGATGAATGGTTTATTGAATCTCGATCGTAGTGATACACATGTTCATAACATTAAGGCCAAAAGATGTAGAGTTGATAATGATAATACCACTTTCTTGTGGCACTGCCGCTTAGGTCATGTTGGTGTAAAGCACATGAAGAAACTCCATGCTGATGGACTTTTGGAGTCACTTGATTTTGAATCACTTGACACATGCGAACCATGCCTCATGGGCAAGATGACTAAAACCCCGTTTTTTGGAACAATGGAACGGGCAATTGGCTTGTTGGAACTCATACGTACTGATGTGTGCGGCCCGATGAGTGTTGACGCGCGCGGTGGATATCGTTACTTTCTCACCTTCACCGATGATTTGAGTAGATATGGGTAACTTTACTTGATGAAGCATAAGTCTGAAACGTCTGAAAAGTTCAAGCAATTTCAGAGTGAAGTTGAGAATCATCGTAACAAGAACATCAAATTCCTACGATATGATCGAAGGGGAGAATATCTGAGTTATGAGTTTGGCAATCACTCAAGACAATGTGGAATTGTTTCACAGTTGACGCCACCTGGAACACCATAGCATAATGGTGTGTTCGAACGTCATAATCGTACCTTATTGGATATGGTGTGTTCTATGATGTCTCTTGCCGATCTGCCACTATCGTTTTGGGGTTATGCATTAGAGACAACTACATTCACTTTAAATAGGGCACCATCTAAGTCCATGGAGATGACACCGTATGAACTGTGGTTTGGCAAGAAACCTAAGTTGTCGTTTCTTAAGGTTTGGGGTTCCGATGCTTATGTCAAAAGGCTTCAGCCTGAAAAGCTCGAACCCAAAGCAGACAAATGCATCTACATAGGATACCCAAAAGAGACGGTTGGGTATACCTTCTATCTCAGATCGGAGGCCAAAGTGTTTGTCGCTAAGAACGGGTCCTTTCTCGAGAAAGAGTTTCTCTCGAAAGAATTGAGTGGGAGGAAGATATAACTTGATGAGGTTGTTGAACCTTTACTTCAACCAGTGAGTACTGAAGTGCAGAAAGATGTTTCTGTGACACCTACGTCAGTTGAAGAGGAAGCTAATGATAGTGATCATGAAGTTTTGGTTCAAGTTACTGTCGAACCTCGTAGGTCGACAAGGATATGTACTACTCATGAGTGGTACGGTAACCCTGTCTTAGAGGTCATGTTGTTGTACAATGATGAACCTGCGAGCTATGGAGAAGTGATGGTGGGCCCGGATTCCAACAAATGCCTAGGAGCCATGAAATCCGAGATAGGATCCATGTATGAGAACAAAGTATGGACTTTGGTGGACTTGCCCGATGATCGGCAAGCCATTGAGAATAAATGGATCTTTAAGAAGAAGATAGACGCTGATGGTAATGTCACCATTTGTAGAGCTCGATTTGTCGCAAAGGGTTTCCGACAAGTTCAAGGAGTTGACTGTATTGGAATTATGTAGAGCTCGATTTGTCACCATTTGTAGAGCTCGATGCTAAAGTCTATAGGAATTATGTTAGCAGTTGCTGCATTTTGATTTACGAAATCTGGCAGATGGACGTCAAAACAAAGTTTCCTTGACGGTTTCCATGAGGAAAGGTTGTATGTGATACAACCAGAAGGTTTTGTCGATCCTAAGGATGCTAAAAGGTATGCAAGCTCCAGCGATCCTTCTATGGACTGGAGCAAGCATCTCAGAGTTGGAATATACGCTTTGATGAGGTGATCGAAGCTTGAGGGTTTATACAAAGTTTACAAGAAACTTGTATTTACAAGAAAGTGAGTGGGAGCACTACAACATTTCTGATAAGTATATGTGGTTGACATATTGTTGATCAGAAGTGATGTAGAATTTCTGGAAAGCATAAAGGGATGTTTGAAAGGAGTTTTTCAAAGGAAGACCTGGGTAAAGCTGCTTACATGTTGGGCATCAAGATCTATAGAGATAGATCAAGACGCCTGATAAGATTTTCACAGAGCACATACCTTGACATGATTTTGAAGAAGTTCAAAATGAATCAGTCCAAGAAGGGGTTCTTGCCTGAGTTGTAAGGTGTGAAGTTGAGTGAGACTCAAAGCTCGACCATCGCAGAAGAAAGAGAAAGGACAAAGGTTGTCCCCTATGCCTTAGCCATAGGCTCTATACGATATGCCATGCTGTGTACTGCACCTGATGTGTGCCTTGCCACGTGTCTGGCAAGGGGTTACAAGAGTGATCCAGGAGTGGATCACTGGACAGCGGTCAAAATTATCCTTAGAAGAATAAGGAAATGTTTCTCGGTTATGGAGGTGTTAAAGAGTTCGGCGTAAAGGGTTACGTCAATGCAAGCTTTAACACCTATCCGGATGACTCTGAGTAGCAAACCGGATACATATAGTGGAGCAACCATTTGGAATAGCTCCAAGTGGAGCGTGGTAGCAGCATCTACAATATGACATAGAGATTTGCGAACTACATATGGATCTGAATGTTGCAGACCCGTTGACTAAAACCTCTCTCACAAGCATAACATGATCAAACCCCAGAACTCATTGAGTGTTAATCACATGGTGATGTGAACTAGATTATTAACTCTAGTAAACTCTTTGGGTGTTAGTCACATGGCGATGTGAACTATGAGTGTTAATCACATGGCGATGTGAACTAGATTATTGACTCTAGTGCAAGTGGGAGACTGTTGGAAATATGCCCTAGAGGCAATAATAAATTTGTTATTATCATATTTCCTTGTTCATGATAATCGTTTATTATCCATGCTAGAATTGAATTGATCGAAAACTCATATACATGTGTGGATACATAGACAACAACATGTCCCTAGTAAGTCTCTACCGGACAAGCTCATTGATCAAAGATGACTATGGTTTCCTAGCCATGGACATGAGTTGTCATTTGATAATGGGATCACATCATTAGGAGAATGATGTGATGGACAAGACCCAAACGATAAACGTAGCATATGATCGTGTCAAGTTTATTGCTATCGTTTTCTGCATGTCAAGTATATGTTCCTATGACCATGAGATCATGCAACTCACTGACAGCGGAGGAGTACCTTGTGTGTACCAAACGTCGTAATGTAACTGGGTGACTATAAAGGTGCTCTACAGGTATCTCCAAGGGTGTCTGTTGAGTTGGCATGGATCAAGACTGGGATTTGTCACTCCGTATGACGGAGAGGTATCTCAGGGCCCACTCGGTAATACAACATCACAAGAAGCTTGCAAGCAATGTGACTAATGGTTTAGCCACGAGATCTTGTATTACGGAATGAGTAAAGAGACTTGCCAGTAACAAGATTGAACTAGGTATGGAGATACCGACGATCGAATCTCGGGCAAGTAACATACCGATAGACAAAGGGAACTACATACGGGATTAGCTGAATCCTTGACATCGAGGTTCGACCAATAACATCTTCATAGAATATGTAGGAACCATTATGGGCATCCAGGTCCCACTATTGGTTATTAACCGTAGAGGTGTCTCGGTCATGTCTGCATAGTTCTCAAACCCGCAGGGTCTACACACTTAACGTTTGGTGACGATATAAGTATAGTTGAGTCATTATGGTGGTTACCGAAGGTTGTTCGGAGTCCCAGATGAGATCCCAGATGTGACGAGGAACTCTGGAATGGTCCGGAGGTGAAGATTGATATATTGGACGAAGGGTATTGGAGTCCGGAATTGTTCCGGGGGTACCGGGTGATGACGAGCATGACCGAAAGGGGTTTCGGGGGGTCCCGGCAAGTGTTGGGGGGCCTCATGGGCCACGGGGAGGGGGCAAACCAGCCCACTAAGGGGCTGTGCGCCCCCCTCACCCTTTCCCACGTGACCAGGAGAGGTGGGGCGCCCCCCTCTAGGGTTTCCCTCCACCCGACTTGGGGGGCAAGTCACCCTAGGGGAGATCCCATCTTCCCTGGCCGACGCCCCCCTAGGGGAAACCCTAGGGGCGCCACCCCCTCCTCCCTTCCCCTATATATAGAGAGGTAGAGAGAGGGCAGCCGCACCCCTAGAGCACATCTCCACAGCACGGCGCCGCCTTTCCTCTCCCTCGCATCCCTCGTCTTCTCCGTAGTGCTTAGCGAAGCTCTGCCGAGATGTCTCCACCACCGCCACCACGCCGTCGTGCTGCCGGAGGACTCGAGCTACTACTTCACCATCGCTCGCTGGATCGAGGAGGTGAAGGCGTCATCAAGCCGTACGTGTGTTGAACGCGGAGGTGCCGTCATTTCGGCACTAGATCGGAGTTCGCGGGACGGATGGTGATTGGATCGCGAAGACATTCGACTACATCAACCGCGTTTCTTAACGCTTCCGCTTAGTGATCTACAAGGGTATGTAGATGCAATCTCTCCTCTCGTAGATGGTCATCTCCTAGATTGGATCGTGGTGAGCGTAGGAATTTTTTTGTTTCCCAAGCAACGTTCCCCAACACAAGGCACCAAGGTCCCCAGGAGGTGACGTGCATGGGAGCTGGCACGCGAGACAGACCTCGGTCGCTTGGATTTAACAATGCTGCAGGGACGGACCCGAGCACAGACGTCATGCCAGCCCTTAGTTATGAGGCGTTCGAGAGTGGGTTCGCGAGGGCGCGGCAACATTCATGGTGGCGAAGCACCAGACACGCAGATTAAGTCATCAAGGAAATTTTATCAAAGCATGGCCAGTTCTGATACATGAGCAAAAGCATCACAACTATAGGGGCGGGCCCTTCTCAGCCTGAGGATAATGCAGCCCGAGGGCGTTGAACAAACCAAAAAGTCACCTGGCAATGATGCTGCAGAAGCGTAGGGGAAGCCGGTAAAGCGTGCCGTGGAGGTTTTCTCCTCACGAGCCGGGCGACTCCTGAGGCTCGGGAGGCTCGGGAGGCTCGCGAGGGGTCGGGGCCTCATGAGGCGCCACCGCTGAGCACCTGGCCTCGTGAGACACCAACGTGGGCTGCGCGAGCTGCTAGTATGTGGCGCCTGCGTTCACCAGGCCGAAGGGCATGCGAATGTAGTTGTAGGGGAAGCCTCTGCTCTGGCCAACACGCGATGGCCAGAAGAGGTCCTGAGATGCGACTCTGTTGTGCCCTGGAATGTTGACACAGAAGTGCAGCTCGCCTCTCGCATCGGGAGCGGAAGCTGCACTAGCGGGACATGCGGGGCGGCGCTCGCCGAGCATGGGCCGTGCTTCCAGAAGTTCGTAGATCGCCTTGGTGATGAATTCTCGTGCTCCTGGCGCCTCGCGCCACTTTCCTTGCTTTCGGGGACGTGCGTCAAAGCACGCCTCCAAGTGGTGCCCGAGCGCCTCCCTCGTCGCAGCGATCAGGTCAAAGGCTCTCCAAGTGGATGCCCCCGAGCCTACCCTGAGGGGGACGTCGGGTGCGCCTTCCTATGCGGGAGGAAGGCACGCCCCACCGGCTGGCACGGCACCAGAGGCCTCGGCAATGGGTGCCTTCTTCGTCTCGGGTGGTTCTTGGGGAGGAGTTGCCTCTTCTTCGCGGGGACGACCTCAGGGGGCACGACGGTGATGACGCCGCTGCACCCTGGTATCTTGAGGACATTGTAGCCATGGTGGGTAGCCGCCATGAACTTGGCGAGTGCAGGGTACCCCAAGATGGCGTTGTACGGGAGGCTAATGTGGGCCACATCAAAGTCGATGAGCTTGGTGTGGTAGTTGTCGCGAGTGCCAAAGGTGACTGGGAGGCACACCTGCCCCAGGGGAGTGGTGGAGCCATCGGTCACCCCAGAGAATGGCTTGGTGGGCATGAGCTTGTCATAAGGCACTTGGAGCGTCTAGAAGGTCTCGACAGAGAACACGTTGAGGCCGGCGCCACCATCGATGAGGGTCTTGGTGACTAATACGTTGCTGATGGTGGGCATGCACAACATGGGAAGCGCATCCGCAGTGGCTGAACACCTGAGGAGGTCCTTGGAATAGAAGGTGATGGCTTATTGAGACCACTTGAGGGGGCGCATAGCCTCAAGCCTCGGGAGGGCATCATTCATCTCACGAGAGAACTGCTTGAAGAGGTGGTTGGACGCGGGAGCATGAACTCCTCCGAGGATGCAGGCTATCATGCGTGGCTCCTGGTAGCACCCAGCCCCCTCGTCTGGCTGGTTGTTGTCGTTCCTCCTGGGGGGCGGTGGCAACGACGGGAGGCCTGCGTTGCCCTGAGGTCGGACCTCGCGAGGCTGATCGCGCCAGGTGCCATCGCGAGGCTGATTGCGCCAGGCGTCCTTGCGAGGCTGGTCACGCCAGCCCTGGCGAGGAATGCGGTTGTCCCAGCGTCCTCCACCATGGCCTCCTCTGCGGCCAAAGCCACGGTCATTGCGCTCGGGATGGCTGCCCAAGCGCTCGTCACGGAGCGCCCTGAGCTCCTGAGAGTCCTCGGTGTTGTGGGTACGCATGTGGTGGAGGACGAAAAATGGGCAAACGTCCTTGGCGGGCTCATCACGGTCGCAGTCGCGCTTCTGCTCGGGCTTCGCTGCCAGCACGGCAGGGCCCTTGCGTTTTGCTTCCTTGCCCTTGGCCTTCTTATCCTCGAGCCCAACGTCAGGGCTGCTGACGAGAGAGAGAGACGACCTTCTTCCACCATAACGCACTTGTCAGCCAAGTTGAACAGCTCCAGCACAGTGCACATGTCATTGTTGATGGTGAGCTTTTCGCTCATCCTGACATCCGTGACGTCGTCAGTAAATGCCAAGATGATGGCTTCATCCGAGGCCTTCGGGATCTTGAGGCGGACTTGGGTAAAGCGCTGAATGTACTTGCAGAGGGTCTCGCCAGGGCGCTGCTTCATGCATCGCAGGTCGTTGATGGTGAGGGCGCGGTCGCGAGTGCCCTGGAAGTTGGCAATGAAATGCTCGCGAAGCTCATCCCACGAAGAGATCGACCCCTTGGGGAGGTTCATGAGCCAGGAGCGTGCGCCATCCTTGAGGGCCATGGGGAACCAGTTCGCCATGACCTTGTCGTCGCCGTTCGCCGCTTCGATGCTCAACGCATAGAGCTGAAGGAACTCCGCAGGGTCGGGGATGCCATCGTAGCGAGGGGGCAGCTCTGGCTTGAAATTGACTGGCCAGACCACCCAGCGCAGCTCATGAGTGAAGGCGCAGCAGCCCGCAATGCTGACGGGCTCAGCTCACGCGGGAGCGGAGCTGACATTGCGCCCGTGCATCATAACTTCTTGGACGGCCCGGTCATGGAGCTGGCGCAGTGGTGCGGGAGGCGCACGCGCATCATGCTGCGGCTGTTGCACAATCTGGTAGCTGGCTTCATCCCGAGCCAGCGCCGGCGCGGTGCGCGGCCATGCATCGTGTCGAAGCTCGGTGGTGTCGTCGTGCAAAGGAGGAGGCAGTGGGGCGCCATGCGCAATGTCGCCCTCACGGGACGGCGGAGGACAGAGCGAGTGCGAGGGCGCCGGGACCTCGCCCATGGCGTTGAGAAGCTCGGTGATGTCGCCAAACTAGGTGTTGTAGCCCTCGTTGGCGGGGCGGTGGAGCTCGCGCACCATGAGCGACGCAGCTTGCACGTTCGCCGGTCTGCGACGAGCATGGGAGGATGAAGCCATGACTGGAGTGAGGGATGGTGTGGCGGTGCGGCCATCATGTTGCACGGAGGGTAGCAAGGAGGAGTCCTGCTGCTCATGAGCGGCTGGGTCAGTGGCAGCATTGCCCGCAGCGGCCGAGGATGGGCGGCGACCTCCACGGCCCGCCTGCTCCGTCTGGGTGACACGAGCTGCACGGCACTCGGCATAGACACGACGAGTGTCGGTTATGGGGGTCGTGGATCATGGACGGAACGAAGCAAAAGAACTCCGACACGCCCCTACCTGGCGCACTAAATGTCAGAATCAGGGCTCCGTAGACCCAAACAAGGTTCGAACTCTGGGGTGTGCACGAAGAACTTCTGCTAAGCTACAGCTTGCTGCTCGCCGCCTCACGGCTTGGCTCCGGTGTGCTCAAGCTAGGGGGAAGAAGAGATGGACACGAGATTTACCCAGGTTTGGGCCACCTTGCGGTGTAATTCCCTACTCCTGCTTTGTGGTGGATTACCTCACGAGGAGGATGAGTATGAACTAGTACAAGGGTGAGCTACCTCTAGAGGGCTCAAGGATCGATCCCTTCCTATGGTGGAGGCTAACCTATATTTATACTGGCTCGGTCCTCTTTCCCCAAGGCTTTAGGCGGGAAGGGATACCACAACGGCCAAATTTGAAGGGGGACAGGAGTACACTCTATCCTGACTAAAGGTGGTCTTCGCCTGCAAAGCTTCTGGTGATGATGTGCTGGTAGGCTCGATGATGACCTCCGTCCTGCCGAGCCCGTGGTCTTGGTCTTGTTGCACCGGAATGGCAACCTTTGGGGGATTCCTTGCGAACCCACATTCGTCCTTGTCCCTATAGCACCAAAGAGGAAGCTTTCCCTGACTGCGCCCGCTGGCGCCATCCTGGCTCCGGCCGTCATGGCTCATGTCACCACGCACCTCGTGAGGCGGGGTGCGAGCCTAGAGATGTCTGCTCCTCAGGAGGCAACCTCGAGAGACAGCTCCTCGGGAGGCCTTGATGTAGTTTGCCTCGCGAGGTGGGGGCCCTCATGAGGGTCTTGCTCGTGAAGTCTTGGTGCTGATCCACACCGGGCCTTTGACGATGCCACGCGCTGGGCCGCAGGCAGACGGGCCTGGGTACCCCCGGTCCCAGAACCCCGACAGCGGCTGAGGAGGTCAGCCAACTGAAGGCCGACTACAACCGCCGTGCCAATGCGTGGTCAGTGAAGGAGCAGGGACTACTGGCAGAGGTGCAGCACATCGACAACCTTCTTGCCGGTGAGTCCCTGTCGCTTGAGTGTTTGGGTGGCTGCTAGCTGCGACAACCGGTTTTGTTGCATTCTCTTATCTTCATGTGCCTGACCGGTGGCCGCCGCCGGCCGGTGCCTTGGTGGTTTTCTCATTTCATTCTTCTTCTTTCCTAGAGGCCTTCCCAAACACACAGGTGGTGGCTGAGGCAACCGTGCATGGGCACTAGGAGGAACAGAGGGCGCAGGGCATCCACATCGACGAGCACGCCGCCTGGACGGTGCCGGAGATCGCCCTAGCCACCGAGGCCTGGCTGCCACTTGTCGGCTGTATCTTGCACCGGCTTCACGATGTCGGCTCGCAACTGGTGCAGAACCTCTGGCCGGCCACTGTGCAGCCCTAGACTGCAAACCAGCTGACGAGGTGGCTGGAGTCGGCGCCAGAATGTGTTGACGCTTGAAGGGCCTCCGCGGCCCGGGCCAGCGCAGAGATGGCGCTGAGCTTCGTCCTCTCCTCGTATCCAGAGGTGAACTTGGCCCAGATGGCCACCCGATGGGTCGGAGCAAAGGAGAACCTGGCATGGCTCAGCATCGCCCTTGCTGCCCACTATCGGTGTACTAAGTGTTGGGATTTTAGTACCCCATACTTGTGCACGGGCAGTTGTAGCCAAACCCGCGGCAAGGCTTGCCGGGGGAATAAATTGGAGAATAGTGCAAGATTGTCAAGGGGACGCTCAGACTAAGAATCAAAGGATCAGGAGTTAATAAGGGCTGAAGACCGAAGCCCAGGCCCCCGGCAAGATCTTGCCGGGGTGACTCACGAAACCCGGCAAGGCTTGAGCCCGGCAAGATTTGCGTCCCGGCAAGATTCTACCACTGTTCCACTGCTTCAGCACAGCAATCAGCCTGGCATCCTGGTCCCATTCCTGGATGTGTGGCAGGGTACCAGTGGAGGAGAGCTTAAGCGGTGCTGATGGGACATTCCCTTTTTCCATCCCCAAGAAATGAGGACACCTAAACGGACACCTCACGGTGCATTAAATGCATTTGTCCTAAACCATCAGTGGTTAGGTATGATTACCCTGTAGCTACTTTACACCTCAATGTATGTACATTTTGCCACTGTGGAGACCCCTTTGAGCATATAAAAGGAGTCCCAAGGCAACTGCTACAGGGGGGAACACTCTCGGCCCATTCTGCATGTGTAGCTGCTGCTTGAACGTACTGTTCATCGCAAGCGCTCCTGGAACTGGGACGAACACCCAAACAATAATCTAAGGCAGGAGTAGGGTTTTACGGTGATTAGTGGCCCGGACCTGGGTAAAAATTCCCTCGCGCTGTTCGTTGGTTCTGCTCTTTGTGCACGCCTCTCCCTCTGCCGAACCGTAGAAGGGATCCCCGCGGTCCCATAGGTGTCGTACGCCGACGTCTTTGGCGCGCCAGGTAGGGGGGGTAAGGGGTTGCGCGAACCTGATCCAGTGATCAATGCGTCAGTTTCTTAATCGTCTTCATCACCATGCCACCCAAGAAGAAGAGTGCTGTGGTGGCACTACCATCTACGTCCGTTTTGCCCGTGCCTTCGCATACGGGAGATGGCATGGATGTGGAAGGTAGAGGTTTAGAGCCTCCGCGATGTTCTGGTGATCCAAGCCAGGCGAGCAGCGTCGCCCGCAGCGGTAACGGCCACCCGCACGCTCCTGGATCCAGAGATGGAGCTGTGCTGTTTACGGGCGGCGCAACAAACTCCAGAGATCGGAGGAAGCCTCCTAGGACTCCTGCGCCGGCGCAAGCGTTGCTGCCTTCATAGGTTGCACGCGACGAGCAGCGCCATGGCACTGGTGGTTCGAGGCGCCCCCATGAAAGAACGTCTGCGCATCGACCCCAAGGTGCGCAGGCCTAGCATGCACGCCAAACTGCCGGTGGAAGTGGCGCATGGTCGCGAGATCGTGACGGTGCTCCTTCTAACATTGTTAGGAGTCAGAGCACCTCACATACTTCGCACCTGTCGCCGCCACCTACGCCGGCGGAGGCCTTGGCACGTGCGCAGCTACTCCTCAACTTTCCTCCTGCTCCGGAGAAGATGGAAGAGTGGCGATCTACCATCCAGAGTCTCATTGGTTTCGTCAACAAGGATGGGCCGCAGCAGGCAGGGCCCTCGTGGCGGCGGTCCATCGATCCGGTACGAGCCGATGGAGAGAAGACTGGAGGTGGTGTAACCACAGTGCACTCTCCTCCACGACAGTAGCGGCGGTCGACAACCCGGCGGATCGACGCCCGTGATGATGATTCCACGGCGTCGTCCGACCCGCGGATGCGCCGCGATCAGCATCAAGTTCTTCGGGAACGAAGCAAGGAGGACGCTCGAACTACCATCGAGCGGCGACGGGAAGCGCGCCACCAATCTGATAAACGCGCAGGACCTACTGTCGATGAACCTACGCCAGGGCACGCAGGCGACTTGCCTTACGAGGTAGGTAGTCCAGGGTTTACCCGTGAGCTGCGGTGAGTCCAGTGGCCCAATTCCCGAACCTTCAAGCCAGAAGTCCCAGAGAAATATGACGGCAAGACCCATCCGTCGGAGTTCCTGAGCATCTACACCATCGCGATGCAGGCTACCGGGGGCCGAGACGACAAGATACTTGCCAACTACTTCCCGTTGGTGCTTAAGCCCAACGTCAGGTCGTGGTTGATATATCTGCCGGAGAATTCTATTTCTTCTTGGTCAGATCTGTGCATCAATTTGTTGGCGCCTTTGTTGGAGGCCATGAAACCCCTGTCCAGGAAAGTGATTTGCATCTCATCCCTCAGAAGGAGGGCGAGCCTCTGCGCAAATATATCCAAAGATTCAGCCGTGTGCAGTAAAGCATCCCTGATGTTCATCCCGCCGCTGTTATTGGTGCGTTCCGTCAGAACATGCGTAACCACAAGATGCGGGAAGAAATGGCAATGAACAAGATCAGGGATATCGCCGAGCTTTATGCTCTGGCTGATAAATGTGCTCGAGCTGAAGAGGGAAGGAGACTCCCCGGCGAGGATGTTGGCGCAGGGGGCGATTCCGAAGGCGAGGATGCTGCCGCCCCGACAAGGAAGGGCCGGCGGCGAAACAGGAAGCGTAAAGGCAAGGCTGTGCTTGCTGTTGAGGGATCCGGCAACCTTGGCCCCGCCAAGAAGGCCGAAGTTGGCAACCCCGGCAAGGAAGTTGCCGGGTGCGCCTCCTGTCAGGCCTTGGCGGCCGCTGACAAGCCGGAAGGCTCCGGCAAACAGTATTGCAAGATCCATCGCACCAAGGGCCACGATCTCCAAAATTGCCGGCAAGTTGAACAACTTGTCGAAAGGCAAAGAGCTGAGTACGAGAGGCGAGACAAGGAGAAGGCCCAAGACAGTGCTGAGGGGTCTAGCAAGAAACATGGTGGCCGAGGAGGCTGCCGCGGCAAGGCTAAGCAACAGAAGGAGAGGCCCGCCAGAGGCCGTGACAAGGAAGAGGGTGATGATGACGATGAGGAAGAGGATGAGTCCAGCGAGCATGAATTTCAAAAAGCCACAGAGGCCATGTGTATTGACGGAGGCGCTTCGTTGCATTCGTCCCACCGTCGACTCAAATAGTGGGTGCGTGAGGTTAATGCAATGGAGCCATCGTTCGATGCACGTAAACCTCTGAAGTGGTCCAACACGCCTATCATTTTTTATGCCGAGGATCACCCTGATCGCACAACTGCGGTCGGGTGCTTGCCATTGGTGGTTTCACCAACAATCCGCAACCTCAAGGTGACAAAAATACTAGTTGACAGTGGGGCCGGGCTGAACTTGATCTCACCAGACGTGCTCAAGAGGCTGCAAATTCCTGATGAAGATCTCGAGGAAATGGGCACGTTTCAAGGGATCAATCCAGGAAGGACCCAGCCGAAGGGCAAGATAATGCTACCAGTAACATTTGGTAGCGAGCTCAATTATAGGACGGAGAAGGTAGTGTTTGATGTCGCCAAGATCCCCATGTCATACAATGGGATCCTTGGCCGCCTAGCATTGGCCAAGTTCATGGCGGCATCACACTACGCATATAATGTGCTGAAGAGGCTAGGGCCGTTGAGTGTCATCACTGTACATTCTGACAAGAAGGATGCGCTCATTTGTGCCGACCAACTCTACCGGGAAGCAGTTGCAGCACTTGCTGTCAAGGCATCTTCTCCTACCGATGGAACTCCCGGGGGGAAGAAGAAGACCGGCGGCAAGAATCTTGGCGCAAACTCCGGCAAACGCACCTCCTCGGAGTGTTGCGCCCCCGTTGAGGATGTACCAGAGAGTTCCACCGACAAAAACAAAAGGTCCAAGGTTGCTCCACCAGAGATAAAGAAGGTGCCCGCCAAGGAGGATGGAACGGGAGGAACTTTCACCATAAGTTCCACCCTTGATGACAAATAGGAAAGCGCGCTCATTGCCTTCCTGCGGGCGAATGTCGACGTGTTTGCATGGCAACCATCTGACATCCCCGGTGTTCCCAGGGAGGTGATTGAGCACCACCTTGCTGTCTGTCCCCACGCGTGGCCAGTCAAGCAAAGGGTGAGAAAGTAGGCTTTGGAGCAGCAAGAATTTATTGCCGAAGAAATCAGGAAGCTAGAAGCGGCAGGTTTGGTCAGAGGGGTGCTTCACCCAACGTGGTTAGCCAATCCAGTTGTAGTGCGCAAGGCGAACGGAAAATGGAGGCTTTGTATTGATTATACAGATATCAATAAAGCCTGTCCAAAAGATCCTTTCCCCTGGCCACGCATCCACCAAATTGTGGATTCCACCGCTGGTTGTGACCTACTATCGTTCCTTGATGCTTACTCGGGGTATCATCAGATTTTGATGGCAAAAGAAGATGAAGAAAAGACCGCATTTATCACTCCAGGTGGTATGTATTGTTTTATACAGATGCCTTTCCGGTTGAAAAGTGCTGGTTCTACATTTGTGAGAGCAATCCAAATTGGTTTTGAGCCTCAACTGCATTGAAACATGGAAGCATACATGGATGACATAGTGGTCAAAACCAAGGACAAAGTGACACTCATACAAGATCTAGAAGAAACATTTGGAAATCTGCGCAAGATCAATTTGAAGCTCAATCCTGAGAAGTGTGTGTTCGGCGTTCCTTCCGGCAAACTTCTCGGGTTCTTTGTATCTCAGCGAGGGATCAAAGCGAACCCCGACAAGATCAAAGCTATTGAGCAGATTGAGGTGCCAAGACGCGTCAAGGATGTACGTCGTCTTGCCGGCTGCGTTGCTGCATTAAGCAGGTTTATCTCCAAATCTGCTGAGCGCGCGCCTGCCCTTTTTCAAAATTTTGAAGAAGGCGGGTCCAATGAAATGGATTCCGGAAGCTGAGGCTGCGCTGCAAGATTTGAAGAGATAGCTCTCCTCTCCGCCAACGCTGGTCGCGCCTAGGCCACAAGAGCCGTTGCTGCTGTACTTGGCAGCGACAAATCAAGTGGTTAGTGCTGCGCTAGTGGCACAGAGAGAAGCTGGTGGGGAGGCGACACCAGCGGCAGGAGCGCCAAGTGACACGCCAGGATCATCCTCGGTAAGGAGTGATCCCGGCAAGATAGGATATGCGCAGACAGAAGAACTAGTGCAAAAGAAAAAGATGGTGCAGCGCCCAGTTTATTTTGTTAGCTCCCTTTTGCAGGGAGCTAGATCGAGATACTCTGGTGTGCAGAAGTTGCTTTTCGGCCTTCTTATGGCCTCAAGGAAGCTGCGCCATTATTTTCAAGCACACGAAATTACCGTCGTCACTCGCTTCCCGTTGCAGCGGATTTTGCGAAATCCAGAGTCAACCGGCAGGATCATGGAGTGGGCGCTGGAGTTGTCAAGCTTTGATCTCAAGTTTGAGAGTACTTCAACGATTCAGAGTAGAGCCTTGGCAGAGTTCATTGCAGAATGGACCCCAACGCCAGACGATGAGATTCAAGAAACGACTCTCCCCGGCAAGGAAACTGATCAAGGATGGGTTATGTACTTTGACGGGGCTTTTTCGCTGCAAGGCGCCGGTGCTGGCATGCTGCTTGTCGCACCCGCTGGAGAGCAACTCAAGTATGTAATCCAGATGCATTTTCCCCGGGAGAGTTCAACAAACAACACTTCGGAATACGAGGGACTGCTTGCCGGTCTTAGGATCGTGGCAGACCTTGGTAACAAGAAGCTCATCATCAGAGGCGATTCGTAGGTTGTTGTCAGGCAAGTTAACAAGAATTATCAGAGTCCATTGATGCGAGCCTTTGTGGATGAAGTGAGAAAAATGGAAGAGCGCTTTGATGGTCTATAAATGAAGCACATTCCCCGTGCCAAAAACAATATTGCCGATGACCTGTCAAAGCGCGCTGCCCTTAAGTTGCCTGTGGAGCCAGGAACTTTTGTGCTCCATTTGACTCAACCATCTATGGCACCAACAATGCGACAAGAAAAGAGAAGAAAGTTGAACTCTGGGCGGTACTTTCCGGCAGAGCTCCCTGGAGCCACCGGCAAGGAACTTGACGGGATCAGCGGCAAACCTGCCGGGGAACGACAGGCTCCAGCGAAGGCTCAAGCCTTTGCCGTCGAGACAAATGTTCCCCCAATGGAGGAGATGCCTTTAGTCCTAGCTGTCGAGCCCCAGGCTCCAGCATGGGCACATCACATCGTCTATTTTATTCAAATTGGAGAACTCCCTGAGGAGCACGAAGAAGCGGAAAAAGTAGTCCGTCTGTCCAGTATGTACCAGTTCGTCGATGACGTTCTATACAGAAAGAGGCCAAACGGTGTGAAATTGAAGTGTATTCCTCGGGAGGATGGACTAGGGCTGTTGGCAGAGATACATGGAGGCATATGTGGTTCCCACATAGGATCAAGAGCACTTGTCGGAAAAGCATTCCGGCAAGGTTTCTTTTGGCAACTGCCCTCCAAGATGCGACTGCACTAGTAACCAAGTGTGAAGCGTGCGAGTTTCATTCGAAGAAATCGCATCAGCCAGCTCAGGCTCTTCAGACAATTCCTCTCTCCTGGCCTTTCTTGGTCTAGGGCTCGACATACTGGGCCCCTTTCCCCATGCTGCCGGGGGCTTTGAGTACTTGTACGTTGCCATCGACAAGTTCACAAAGTGGCCGGAGGTGGAAGCAGTGAGGAAAGTGACAGCACAATCAGCCATCAAGTTCTTTAAGGGAATAGTTTGCCATTTTGGTGTGCCCAATAGGATCATCACCGACAACGGCACGCAATTCACAAGTCGCACCTTCATGCAGTACGTCCAAGACCTTGGCAGCAAGATTTGTTTTGCCTCTGTTGCTCATCCGAGAAGCAATGGCCAAGCGGAGAGGGCTAATGCTGAAGTGCTGCGCGGTCTCAGGACCAAAACTTTTAACAAGCTGAAAAAGTGCGGAAAGCGCAGGATTGATGAGTTGCCGGTGGTTCTTTGGTCAATCAGAATGACACCAAATCGAGCTACTGGACAGACACCCTTCGCTCTGGTCTACGGAGTGGAAGCAGTTCTCCCCACAGAACTCATATACGGGTCACCTCGAGTGCTCGCTTATGATGAGCTCGAGCAAGAGCAACTGCGCCAAGATGATGCTATGCTCCTTGAGGAGGATCGTCTTCAGGCTGCTGTGCGAGCTGCTCACTACCAGCAAGCTTTGTGCCGCTATCATAGCCGCAAAGTTCATGCCTGAAGCCTTGAGGAAGGCGACCTTGTTCTTCGACAGATTCAGTCCGCCAAGAATTCAAACAAGTTGAAGCCGAAGTGCGAAGGCCCCTATCGGGTAGTGCGAGTCACCAGGCCCGGCGCTGTCCGCCTAGAGACCGAGGATGGCATTCCAGTGAGCAACTCTTGGAATATCGAACATCTTCGCAAGTTCTACCCGTAGGGCGCGGTTGCCGGGGGCCCCCGGCAACCACCTTTTGTACGAGTCTTGCCGGCAGGGCATGTAATCCTTTGTACAAAACCAGGCGCAGATCCTATGCGCAGATAAGCTTAAGTGTTGTATAGTTTCTTGTTGACTTTCATCCTTATATATATATATGCATGCTTGTCTGAGATGTTGTATGACACTTGATCCCGGTGAGCATTAACGACCCACCAAGCTTCCATATTTTTATTTTCTCTTCTTTATTTTTCTCAAGAGATAGAAGGGCCCCTCACGGGCACGTTTGCCAGGGGGAAGGAAGATATGGATACCAGTGGACGACGTTCAGAATTGACACCTTGCCAGAAAAGAACAAGAAATACAGCAACAGAGAGCTAAGTTGCTAAATTTGAGCAAGCCTTTCGATTTTTATTACAAGGTTATTTTCCTTGGGTGATTTCGACCTTTGTATGGAAAACCTGCACGCGAGGGAACCCTTGTCGTAATTGGCTGTGCCTTTATTCTGTTTCGAGTCCGCTCAACAGTTTTGATGGCTGCACTGAGAACGCCAAGGTGCCTTGCTGGCCGCTGCACCTCCAGCAGGCTGCTGAAGTCCCGCACCCAGCACTCGCGGCAGGTTGCGCGCCGGCAAGTTTTCAGTAAGCATAGGGTGAACTCCATACATAAAGGAATCAGACAAGAGAAATAGCATGCATGTACCAAAAAATAAGCGAGTTATATTACATTGATAAGTTGCCGCAGTTCTAACTTAAGACTTAATTTTCTTTGACATGGAATGGCGACGGTAAGAAGAGGTGGAGCAGTTAATCTCTGCGCTGGCCTTCGACCCTTTTGATTGAGTCTAGCTTTTCAAGGATAGGCGCGATAAGTTCCTCAAGTGCCTTGAGAGCTGCATCCTTCGGCAAGCGTTCAAGCACGTTGCTGAGGTCGATGCCGAGGTTCTTGTGGACCACCTTGATGAGTACCTTGCTGAGGGCGGCCTGGCAAAGCTTGCGGGATTCATTGGCCAGTTGGGTCGCTCGGTTGGCTTGGAGCAGCTTCAGAGCTTCAATGACGCTTTCAAAGAATATGGTCAGCCTGGCGCTACGGGATACCCTTTCTTCAGTGGAATACTTGAAGTTTTGCAGGCCCATGGTTGACAGTTGTGCCGTGAGCTTCTCCGCGGCGTCGACGAGGCGTTCAGTCCAGATTTCCACCCCCTTTTCGTAGTCAACTTTGGGCGGCGGTGGCGCTTTTGAGCAGGTTCTTCTCATCTTAGAGATCCTTGCTCAGGGCCTTCTCGCGAGCTCTGCCGTCCTCAAGTGACTTCTCCAGCGTGGTCAATTTCAGCCTTAGATCGGCAATAGCATCATTAGCTGAAGAGAGCTGTTTGGTCTTGTCGGACATGGCAACTTGCATCTCCGCCAAGGTGTGGATGGTTTTTTCCCTATCACCTTTGAGCATCGAGAGCTCCTTGCCGTGCTCTTCAAGGTTCACTTCCAGCCTCTTCACTTTGTCATTCAGCTCATTCTTGGCGGCCTCTGCAGCCTTGGCAGCATCGACGGCCTCCTTGAGCTTGCCGGCGTGATCTATAGTTAGAGCTTCGAGTGCCTCCTTGTGCTTCTGCTCCAGCTCCTGGGTCCGCCGTGCGACAAGCTTTTCGATCTCTTCATCCTTGCTACGAAGCTTGGCGGCGAGCGCCTGCTCACGTGCGACAAGGTCTTCCTCATGAGCATCGAGCGCAATGCGGCGCTCCGTCAAGAGGGCATCTTCAGCAGCAATTCTTTGCGTAGCTTCCTCTTGTGCCTTCTCCATGTCAGATTGCTTCAAGAGGAGCTCCGTCCAACTTTGGCTCACTTGTTCCCGATGGGCAGTCAGCTCTTGATAGGCCTCGGCATACCAGATTTGCGTTTGCTCAACGCGCTTTTGGAAATCCGTTTCAGCTGCTTCGACAACTGCAGCTCTGGAATCCACCTTCTCTTTTTGGGCATGGTGGAGCGCTTGGAGCTTGCGGAAGTTGTCGCCCATGGCTTGAAGGAGCTGATCTTCTTCAGATTTGCTGCTGCTAGCCCTTGGTTCATTAACGATCTCCAGCCCGGCGGCAGTGATGATCTCTTTATCAAAAGTTCCCCCTTCAGTCGACACTCCAATGCTTGCCGTTCCCAGCAAGTTGATGAAGAGGTTGTCGCCAACCTTGAGATATTTGCTCATTGGAGGGGCTTCGGATGTCGATGGCTGATCCTTGGTAACCGCCTCACCGGTAGCTGGGAGCTCTGTGGCCGGCGCGGCGCCTGGCAATCCTGCAGCAGGAATGCCGTCAGTGCGGTCACCAGCCTCCTTGCCGGTCCTCTCAGCAGATTCCTTGGTGGCCTCCTCTTGTGCGGCCTTGGCGGCCTCGTCGGTAGCATTCTTGTTGGCCTCGGAAGTGGTACCCTTGGCGGCCTCGCTATCGGTGATCTCGTCGGCTTCGGCGGCAGCATCTCTGGCGGTTCCCTCGATGACAGCGTCGATGTCCATGTGTTCCATTCCAGGGAATTCTGAAGGGCAAAGAGGGGGGGACAAAATAAGACCAAGGATGAAGTTCAAGAAGAAAAAAGAAAGAGAGATAAAGGAAAAGATAGCAAGCGCTCTGAGGCAAACAGTTACCTGCGTCGAGCTGTTGAGAGGTGGCTTCGCCCCTCCTGGCAACCTTAGTTGCCAGGGGAAGGTTGCCGGTGCCCATGCTTGCCGGCTCCTCCTCAACCAAGAGAGGCTCGTCGGAAAGGATCTTGTCGGGGATGCGCTTGTGGGTGGCGTAGTTGACGAAGGCGGCACGACGGGAGCGTCTTCCAGTGACATTCCCTGATGATGTTCTTCTCCTGCAAGCCCAAAGATATCAGCTGCAAGAATGATACCTCAGCATCTGCAAGCAAAAATCAAGTAATAGACTTACTTTGGGGGCTATGCTGGGGGCTGCGGCGAGGGCTAAGCTCTGGGCTAATGGTAATAGTTTCTGGCATGCTTGTGGATCCTGCCGGGGGCTCGTCGCCCGTGGAAGTCTTTGCCCTCTTCGCCACCCTTTCCACCAAGGTTTCTGTGTCACTGCAAGGACAAGATGAAGCAAAATAATAAGATCAACTGAACTCAAAGTTTGGAAGATAAAGGCTGTCACAGGGTACTTACTCTTCCTCTTCAGGTTCCGGGCTGAAGCCGGAGATGTCGAAATCGACCTCCATTGCCGTGTCCGTATGAGGAGGCGGAGGAGGAGTCCTGGGTCGCTTGGCTATGGCATGTGCAGGGGGTTGACGCGGCTCTGCTTCCTCAGTTTCCGGCATGGTTGTGTGAGACGACCCCGCCGCCCGAGTGTTGGCCGCGGGTGTGTGTCTCACACGCCGCAATAAGCTTGGCGCAAACTCTGGCAAGCGCACCTCCTCGGAGTGTTGCGCCCCCGTTGAGGATGTACCAGAGAGTTCCACCGGCAAAAACAAAAAGTCCAAGGTTGCTCCACCAGAGACAAAGAAGGTGCCCGCCAAGGAGGACGGAACAGGAGGAACTTTCACCATAAGATCCACCCTTGATGACAAATAGGAAAGCGCGCTCATTGCCTTCCTGCGGGCGAATGTCGATGTGTTTGCATGGCAACCATCTGACATCCCCGGTGTTCCCAGGGAGGTGATTGAGCACCACCTTGCTGTCTGTCCCCACGCGCGGCCCGTCAAGCAAAGGGTGAGAAAGCAGGCTTTGGAGCGGCAAGAATTTATTGCCGAAGAAATCAGGAAGCTAGAAGCGGCAGGTTTGGTCAGAGGGGTGCTTCACCCAACGTGGCTAGCCAATCCAGTTGTAGTGCGCAAGGTGAACGGAAAATGGAGGCTATGTATTGATTATACAGATATCAATAAAGCCTGTCCAAAAGATCCTTTCCCCTTGCCACGCATCGACCAGATTGTGGATTCCACCGCTGGCTGTGACCTATTGTCATTCCTTGATGCTTACTCGGGGTATCATCGGATTTTCATGGCAAAAGAAGATGAAGAAAAGACCGCATTTATCACTCCATGTGGTACGTATTGTTTTATACGGATGCCTTTCGGGTTGAAAAGTGCTGGTTCTACATTTGCGCGAGCAATCCAAATTGGTTTTGAGCCTCAACTACATCGAAACATGGAAGCATACATGGATGACATAGTGGTCAAAACCAAGGACAAAGCGACACTCATACAAGATCTAGAAGAAACATTTGCAAATCTGCGCAAGATCAATTTGAAGCTCAATCCTGAGAAGTGTGTGTTCGGCGTTCCTTCCGGCAAACTTCTCGGGTTCTTTGTATCTCAGCGAGGGATCGAAGCGAACCCCGACAAGATCAAAGCTATTGAGCAGATTGAGGCGCCAAGACGCGTCAAGGATGTACGTCGTCTTGCTGGCTGCGTTGCTGCATTAAGCAGGTTTATCTCCAAATCTGCTGAGCGCGCCCTGCCCTTTTTCAAAATTTTGAAGAAGGCTGGTCCAATGAAATGGACTCCGGAAGCTGAGGCTGCGTTGCAAGATTTGAAGAGATAGCTCTCCTCTCCGCCAACGCTGGTCGCGCCTAGGCCACAAGAGTCGTTGTTGCTGTACTTGGCAGCGACAAATCAAGTGGTTAGTGCTGCGCTAGTGGCGCGGAGAGAATTTGATGGGGAGGCGACACCAGCGGCAGGAGCGCCAAGTGACACGCCAGGATCATCCCCGGCAAGGACTGATCCCGGCAAGACAGGATCTGCGCAGACAGAAGAACCAGTGCAAAAGAAAAAGATGGTGCAGCGCCCAGTTTATTTTGTTAGCTCCCTTTTGCAGGGAGCTAGATCGAGATACTCTGGTGTGCAGAAGTTGCTTTTCGCCCTTCTTATGGCCTCAAGGAAGCTGCGCCATTATTTTCAAGCACACGAAATTACCGTCGTCACTCGCTTCCCGTTGCAGCGGATTTTGCGAAATCCAGAGGCAACCAGCAGGATCGTGGAGTGGGCGCTGGAGTTGTCAAGCTTTGATCTCAAGTTTGAGAGTACTTCAACGATTCAGAGCAGAGCCTTGGCAGAGTTCATTGCGGAATGGACCCCAACGCCAGACGAGGAGATTCAAGAAACGACTCTCCCCGGCAAGGAAACTGATCAAGAATGGGTTATGTACTTTGACGGGGCTTTTTCGCTGCAAGGCGCCGGTGCTGGCGTGTTGCTTGTCGCACCCACCGGAGAGCACCTCAAGTATGTAATCCAGATGCATTTTCCCCGGGAGAGTTCAACAAACAACACTGCGGATTACGAGGGACTGCTTGCCGGTCTTAGGATCGTGGCAGACCTTGGTATCAAGAAGCTCATCATCAGAGGCGATTCATAGGTTGTTGTCAGGCAAGTTAACAAGAATTATCAGAGTCCATTGATGCAAGCCTATGTGCATGAAGTGAGAAAAATGGAAGAGCGCTTTGATGGTCTGCAAATGAAGCACATTCCCCGTGCCGAAAACAATATTGCCGATGACTTGTCAAAGCGCGCTGCCCTTAAGTTGCCTGTGGAGCCAGGAACTTTTGTGCTCCATTTGACTCAACCATATGTGGCACCATCAATGCGACAAGAAAAGAGAAGAAAGTTGAACTCTGGGCAGTACTTTCCGGCAGAGCTCCCTGGAGCCACCGGCAAGGAACTTGCCGGGATCAGCGGCAAACCTGCCAGGGAACGACAGGCTCCAGCGAAGGCACAAGCCTTTGCCGTCGAGACAAATGTTCCCCCAGCGGAGGAGATGCCTTTAGTCCTAGCTGTCGAGCCCCAGGCTCCAGCATGGGCACATCACATCGTCCATTTTCTTCAGACAGGAGAACTCCCTGAGGAGCATGAAGAAGCGGAAAAAGTAGCCCGTCAGTCTAGTATGTACCAGTTCGTCGATGACATTCTGTACAGAAAGAGGCCAAACGGTGTGAAATTGAAGTGTATTCCTCGGGAGGATGGACTAGGGCTATTGGCAGAGATACATGGAGGCATATGTGGTTCCCACATAGGATCAAGAGCGCTTGTCGGAAAAGCATTCCGGCAAGGTTTCTTTTGGCCCACTGCCCTCCAGGATGCGACTGCACTAGTAACCAAATGTGAAGCATGCCAATTTCATTCGAAGAAATCACATCAGCCAGCTCAGGCTGTTTAGACAATTCCTCTCTCCTGGCCTTTCTCGGTCTGGGGCTCGACATACTGGGCCCCTTTCCCCGTGCTGCCGGGGGCTCTGAGTACTTGTACGTTGCCATCGACAAGTTCACAAAGTGGCCGGAGGTGGAAGCAGTGAGGAAAGTGATAGCACAATCAGCCGTCAAGTTCTTTAAGGGAATAGTTTGCCGTTTTGGTGTGCCCAACAAGATCATCACCGACAACGGCACACAATTCACAAGTCGCACCTTCATGCAGTACATCCAAGACCTTGGCAGCAAGATTTGTTTTGCCTCTGTTGCTCATCCGAGAAGCAACGGCCAAGCGGAGAGGGCTAATGCTGAAGTGCTGCGTGGTCTCAGGACCAGAACTTTCGACAAGCTGAAAAAGTGCGGAAAGCGCTGGAATTATGAGTTGCCGGTGGTTCTTTGGTCAATCAGAACGACACCAAATCGAGCTACTGGCCAGACACCCTTCGCTCTGGTCTACGGAGCGGAAGCAGTTCTCCCCATGGAATTCATATACGGGTCACCTCGAGTGCTCGCTTATGATGAGCTCGAGCAAGAGCAACTGCGCCAAGATGATGTTGTGCTCCTTGAGGAGGATCGTCTTCAGGCTGCTATACGAGCTGCTCTCTACCAGCAAGCTTTGCGCCACTATCATAGCCGCAAACTTCATGCCCGAAGCCTTGAGGAAGGCGACCTTGTTCTTCGACGGATTCAGTCCGCCAAGAATTCAAACAAGTTGAAGCCGAAGTGGGAAGGCCCCTATCGGGTAGTGCGAGTCACCAGGCCCGGCGCTGTCCGCCTGGAGACCGATGATGGCATTCCAGTGAGCAACTATTGTAATATCGAACATCTTCGCAAGTTCTACCCGTAGGGTGCGGTTGCCGGGGGCCCCCGGCAACCACCTTTTGTACGAGTCTTGCCGGCAGGGCATGTAATCCTTTGTACAAAACCAGGCATAGATCCTATGCGCAGATAAGCTTAAGTGTTGTACAGTTTCTTGTTGACTTTCATCCTTATATATATATGCATGCTTGTCTGAGATGTTGTATGACACTTGATCCCGGTGAGCATTAACGACCCTCCAAGGTTCCATATTTTTATTTTCTCTTCTTTCTTTTTCTCAAGAGATAGAAGGGCCCCTCACGCGCACGTTTGCCTGGGGGGAAGGAAGATATGGATACCAGTGGACGATGTTCAGAATTGACACCTTGCCGGAGGAGAACAAGAAATACAGCAACAGAGAGCTAAGTTGCTAAATTTGAGCAAGCCTTTCGATTTTTATTACAAGGTTATTTTCCTTGGGTGATTTCGACCTTTGTATGGAAAACCTGCATGCGAGGGAACCCTTGTTGTAATTGGCTGCGCCTTTATTCTGTTTTGAGTCCGCTCAACAGTTTAGATGGCTGCACAGAGAACGCCAAGGTGCCTTGCCGGCCGCTGTACCTCCAGCAGGCTGCTGAAGTCCCGCACCCAGCACTCGCGGCAGGTTGCGCGCCGGCAAGTTTTCAGTAAGCGTAGGGTGAACTCCATACATAAAGGAATCAGACAAGGGAAATAGCATGCATGTACCAAAAAATAAGCGAGTTTTATTACATTGATAAGTTGCCGCAGTTCTAACTTAAGACTTAATTGTCTTTGACATGGAATGGCGACGGCAAGAAGAGGTGGAGCAGTTAATCTCTGCGCTGGCCTTCGACCCTTTTGATTGAGTCTAGCTTTTCAAGGATAGGCACGATATGTTCCTCAAGTGCCTTGAGATCTGCATCCTTCGACAAGCGTTCAAGCACGTTGGTGAGGTCGATGCCGGGGTTCTTGTGCACCACCTTGATGAGTACCTTGCTGAGGATGGCCCGGCAAAGCTTGCGGGATTCATTGGCCAGTTGGCTCGCTCGGTTGGCTTGGAGCAGCTTCAGAGCTTCAATGACGCTTTCAAAGAATATGGTCAGCCTGGCGCTACGGGATACCCTTTCTTCAGTGGAATACTTGAAGTTTTGCAGGCCCATGGTTGACAGTTGTGCCGTGAGCTTCTCCGCGGCGTCGACGAGGCATTCAGTCTAGATTTCCACCCCCTTTTCGTAGTCAACTTGGGCGGCGATGGCGCTTTTGAGCAGGTTCTTCTCGTCTTGGAGATCCTTGCTCAGGGCCTTCTCGCGAGCTCTGCCGTCCTCAAGTGACTTCTCCAGCGTGGTCAATTTCAGCCTTAGATCAGCAATAGCATCATTAGCTGAAGAGAGCTGTTTGGTCTTGTCGGACATGGCAACTTGCATCTCCGCCAAGGTGTGGAGGGTTTTTTCCCTGTCACGTTTCAGGGTCGAGAGCTCCTTGCCGTGCTCTTCAAGGTTCACTTCCAGCCTCTTCACTTTGTCGTTCAGCTCATTCTTGGTGGCCTCTGCAGCCTTGGCTACATCGACGGCCTCCTTGAGCTTGCCAGCGTGATCTATAGTTAGAGCTTCGAGTGCCTCCTTGTGCTTCTGCTCCAGCTCCTGGGTCCGCCGTGCGACAAGCTTTTGATCTCTTCATCCTTGCTGCGAAGCTTGGCGGCGAGCGTCTGCTCACGTGCGACAAGGTCTTCCTCATGAGCTTTGAGTGCAATGTTGCGCTCCGTCAAGAGGGCATCTTCAGCAGCAATTCTTTGCGTAGCTTCCTCTTGTGCCTTCTCCATGTCAGATTGCTTCAAGAGGAGCTCCGTCCAACTTTGGCTCACTTGTTCCCGATGGGCAGTCAGCTCTTGATAGGCCTCGGCATACCAGATTTGTGTTTGCTCAATGTGCTTTTGGAAATCCGTTTCAGCTGCTTCGACAACTGCAGCTCTGGAATCCACCTTCTCTTTTTGGGCATGGTGGAGCGCTTGGAGCTTGCGGAAGTTGTCGCCCATGGCTTGAAGGAGCTGATCTTCTTCAGATTTGTTGCTGCTAGCCCTTGGTTCATTAACGATCTCGAGCCCGGCGGCAGTGATGATCTCTTCATCAAAAGTTCCCCCTTCAGTCGACACTCCAATGCTTGCCGTTCCCAGCAAGTTGATGAACAGGTTGTCGCCAACCTTGAGATATTTGCTCATTGGAGGGGCTTCGGATGTCGATGGCTGATCCTCGGTAACCGCCTCACCGGTAGCTGGGGGCTCTGTGGCCGGCGCGGCCCCTGGCAATCCTGCAGCAGGAATGCCGTCAGTGCGGTCACCAGCCTCCTTGCCGGTCCTCTCAGCAGATTCCTTGGTGGCCTCCTCTTGTGCGGCCTTGGCGGCCTCGTCGGTAGCATTCTTGCCGGCCTCGGAAGTGGTACCCTTGGTGGCCTCGCTATCGGTGATCTCGTCGGCTTCGGCGGCAGCATCTCTGGCGGTTCCCTCGATGACAGCGTCGACGTCCACGTGTTCCATTCTAGGGAATTCTGAAGGGCAAAGAGGGGGGGGGGACAAAATAAGACCAAGGATGAAGTTCCAGAAGACAAAAGAAAGAGAGATAAAGGAAAAGATAGCAAGCGCTCTGAGGCAAACAGTTACCTGCGTCGAGCTGTTGAGAGGTGGCTTCGCCCCTCCCGGCAACCTTAGTTGCCAGGGGAAGGTTGCAGGTGCCCATGCTTGCCGGCTCCTCCTCAACCAAGAGAGGCTCGTTGGCAAAGGATCTTGTCGGGGATGCGCTTGTTGGCGGCGTAGTTGACGAAGGCGGCATGACGGGAGCATCTTCCAGTGACATTCCCTGATGCTGTTCTTCTCCTGCAAGCCCGAAGATATCAGCGGCAAGAATGATACCTCAGCATCTGCCAGCAAAAATCAAGTAATAGACTAACTTTGGGGTCTATGCTGGGGGCTGCGGCGAGGGCTAAGCTCTGGGCTAATGGTAATAGTTTCTGGCACGCTTGTGGAGCCTGCCGGGGGCTCGTCGCCTGTGGAAGTCTTTGCCCTCTTCGCCACCCTTTCCGCCAAGGTTTCTGTGTCACTGCAAGGACAAGAAGAAGTGAAATAATAAGATCAACTGAACTCAAAGTTTGGAAGATAAAGGCTGTCATAGGGTACTTACTCTTCCTCTTCATGTTCCGGGCTGAAGCCGGAGATGTCGAAATCGACCTCCGTTGCCGTGTCCGTATGAGGAGGCATAGGAGGAGTCCTGGGTCGCTTGGCTGTGGCATGTGCAGGGGGTTGACGCGGCTCTGCTGCCTTAGTTTCCGGCACGGTCGTGTGAGACCACCCCGCCGCCCCAGTGTCGGCCGCAGGTGTGTGTCTCGCACGCCACACAGGTTGCTGCCTAACGCGTTGCCGCGGTGCAGCCTTGCCGGCCACCTTCTTGCCGGGAGCTTCGCTGCTCGAAGAAGTTTGGTTTGCCGGGACGCCAGAGGTGGCCTTACGAAGAACGCGCTTGGTCTTCTTCAGAGATGGGGGCTCCTCTTGTGGCTCTTCTTTAGCTGCGTCTACATCGGACGAGCTCTCGGCGGCTGCGCCGCTCTGTTCCCCGGCAACCTCGCTATCCCTGGCAAGATTTTCTTCCACCACGACTTCTGCGTCGCTGGTTTCCCATTCTATGAAACCGACACCGCCAGCCTCCTCGGCAAGAGCTGCCTCCTCTGCCCTAGTGGCAATATATGCCACCTCTTCATCAGTGGTGGCCCGGACGAGGTCTGATTCTTCCCGGACGGCTCTCTCCATCAAGCTATCAAAGAACTTTTGTGCCTCCTCCTCAGATGGCTCGACCCAAGTCACGTCAAGGCTATGGGCATTAAATACTCGCATTATAGCAATGATTGACCCCAAGGAGGAGTTGTTGCACAGAGGGATAATTTTTGCCGGCAACCAATGCTTGTTGTCGCGCTGGAATAGCCTTTGGCGCAGAGCGCCAAGCTGCATAGTAGTCAGATTGTTGTTTAGCCCGGGGTGCAGCCTCATGATGTCTGCAGCGTTCCGGTATTCCCAAGTTGGTCGCTCCCTGTTCTGCAGAGGGGCGATGCGGTGGCGAAGAAAATCAAAGCCGATCATTTCCATCGTGAGCCCGGCAGCTTTCAGACGGAGGATTCTGGTGGTGGCGATCGTGAGCTTCTCATCTTCAGCAGCAAAATCGCTCCAATCGTCACCACAGACGACCTTCTGCCGTCGGGGCGAACAGAACGGATGGGGATCTGCTTCCTTGATCCAGCACCACTCGCCTCGCCACTCGTCCCACTTCTCACGGTAAACCCCTTCTGGGTATATCTCCTTGTTCCAGGCCCTTGGAATCCAGGCGATAGAACCGGAGAGGGCTTCCCCTTTTTGGATTCGGGGATAGAAGTAGCGGCGGAAAAGAGCAGTGTTGGGGATTACTCCGACAAAATTTTCGCAAAGATGAGCAAAGATGGACATGCACATTATGGCATTCGGAGTGAAATCGAGAAGATGGAAGCCATTTGTGTATATAATATCATTGAAGAAATATGAAAATGGAGGACAGAGCCCGCAGTAGAAATAGGCGGCGAAGAAGGGATATCTATGTGGTCCGCTTTTGGAACAAGAACCTAGAATCACGCGAGTTGCAGGGTGAGCCTTCGTCTCCCTCGCCCACATGCACTGGTACCGGTTCTTCAGGGCTTTCGCGTCGACCATCGGGGCGAAGACGACGTACTTCTTCCGCATCTTCACCAACTCGCTCTCCGGGATATCAGCTTTCGTTTCCTTGCCCTTGCCTTTGCTGGTCTTGGGCGGCATGGCGACTACGGGGACGAAAGCCGAGGATGGAGCGGGTGTGGAGGCAATGAGCGGATGAGGAGAAACTTCGCTCTGAGCTCGAGAGGAGGAAGGCTATGGCGGATTTCAGATTGAGAAGAAGGAGAAAAGAGGGGTAAATAGGCCGCGCCTCTGCAGTTTCCTTTTTATGGGGAAGGAGCGAGGCCGCCTCTTTTACTGCCCAATGTGAATACGCCTCTACAAGCGCGCTGCGGCCACGGCCGTTCAGCGCACGCGCCCCACGTCGCGCATTCAATGCGCGTAGTGGGGGCGCGCAGTAAGCTAAATCATTACGAACAGTTAATCCCTTGCCACGCGTGCCCGTCCACTGTTTGGGCCTAGCCCAACAACGCCTCGCACTCGTGTATGGCCTAGGCCCGGGGGCTCCTGTCGGTGTACTAAGTGTTGGGATTTTAGTACCCCATACTTGTGCACGGGCAGTTGTAGCCAAACCCGCGGCAAGGCTTGCCGGGGGAATAATTGGAGAATAGTGCAAGATTGTCAAGGGGACGCTCAGACCAAGAATCAAAGGATCAGGAGTTAATAAGGGCTGAAGACCGAAGCCCAGGCCCCCGGCAAGATCTTGCCGGGGTGACTAACGAAACCCGGCAAGGCTTGAGCCCGGCAAGATTTGCGTCCGGGCAAGATTCTACCACTGTTCCACCGCTTCAGCACAGTAATCAGCCTGGCATCCTGGGCCCATTCCAGGATTGTGGCAGGGTACCAGTGGAGGAGAGCTTAAGCGGTGCTGATGGGACATTCCCTTTTTCCATCCCCAAGAAATGAGGACACCTAAACGGACTACTCACGGTGCATTAAATGCATTTGTCCTAAATCGTCAGTGGTTAGGTATGATTACCCTGTAGCTACTTTACACCTCAATGTATGTACATTTTGCCACTGTGGAGACCCCTTTGAGCATATAAAAGGAGGCCCAAGGCAACTGCTACAGGGGGAACACTCTCGGCCCATTCTGCATGTGTAGCTACTGCTTGAACGTACTATTCATTGCAAGCGCTCCTGGAACTGGGACGAACACCCAAACAATAAACTAAGGCAGGAGTAGGGTTTTACGCTGATTAGTGGCCCGAACCTGGGTAAAAATTCCCTCGCGCTGTTCGTTGGTTCTGCTCTTTATGCACGCCTCTCCCCTCTGCCGAACCGTAGAAGGGATCCCCGCGGTCCCATAGGTGTCGTACGCCGACACCCACACCAGCGACATCACCTTCTACACTCCCTTTGACGAGTTCATCAGGGAGCAGGCGGTGGACGGTGCGGTGATCCCAGAGGAAACCTATGGGTTGGCCCTTGGTGACGTGAATGGCAGCGCTGGGGAGAGAGGCGATCAGGAGACCGGCTCCAGCGCCGGGGCATACACCGAGAAAGCAACGGGTGCCGAGGGGAACACCGGTGCGACAACCTCGGCGACTACCGAGATGGGGACCTCTGAGCCGGCGCAACCGGGAGCAGACGCACTGTCCGCCTAGGCATTCTTTGTTTTTTCTGTCTTTTGCTTTTAGAATAATTACCATTAGCTTGCAAGTCCACCCACTGGGGGTGAAGTGAATGTAATGAACCTCCTGGGGTCATTATTTGTGTATATATGCAAGTTTTTCTACACATATGTGTATGATGTCGTGTGGCGGCTTGCTTTCTGCCTTAATCCCATAGTCTTTTTTCTTGTCCTCCCCTCCTTTTGGCCTTGGCCCCACCAGCCAGACAGCCGGGTCGCGGTATGTAGCTGGGACGTGGATTCGGCATCAAGGGTGGGGACACAATACTTAGGATTTAGGAGTTAGGTTTGAGCGAGCAAGCAATGAGCTGGCTGGGCTACAGGCGGCGAGGCCGGCTAGAGCACAGCCGACGCATGCGCAGGCAGACAAAAGGTGTAGCCAGAGCACCTTAGCCAGATGTTTTACCTTAGTCATTTTTCGTGTGTGAGTGCTTTCAGCATTTAGCTCTTGTTAGTCGGACAACCGGGTTGCGGTCTGTAGCTGGAGACGAAGAGAGGGCCTTTAGCACTGCGCACACTACTACGCCGGCTCCAGAAAAAGGAGGGCGAGGGCCAGCCGGCTAGCCCACGGACTAGACGAGTCGGACCCGGGCAAGAATAGAGATGCAGTAAAGCATAGAACTTGCTCGATAGAGATGAAAAGGTAGCCCCCGAGTGTCGTTCGGGGTACCTGTTGCTTTCGTTAAAACCAAAATGTTGCGATACATACATACAGGGCTTCAACTATAAAATAGGCGGAGGATCTCTATGTTCCAGGGGCGTCCGGTCTCCTCACCAGAGTCGTCCTTCTTGTTCTTCTGCGGCTTCTGCGTGTCGATGAGGTAGTACGCGTTGTTGCGCAGAGCCTTGCTGACGGTGAAAGGGCCCTCCCAAGGGGAGGACAACTTGTGCAGGTCGGCTATCTGCTGGACCAGCTGGAGTGCCAGGTCGCCCTCCCAAAATGCGATGGGGTGGATCTTTTTGGTGTGGTAGTGGCACAAGCTTTGCTGGTATATAGCCGACCGACTCAGAGACAGCTCACGTGCCTCCTCGAGCAAGTCGATGCCATCCTCACGGGCCTCCTTTTCTTATGCCTCTGTGTACAGGGTGACTTGTGGTGAGTCGAACTCGATGTCAGTTGGAATGACAGCCTCAACCCTGTACAGGAGGAAGAAAGGGGTGAAGCCAGTTGACTGGTTGGGCGTGGTCCTGAGGCTCCAGAGCACAGCCGATAGCTCATCGATCTAGCAGCCAGCTGAGTGCTCTAGCGGGTTGACAAGCCATGGCTTAATGTCGACTAGGACCAGGCTGTTGGCCCTTTCCGCCTGGCAATCCGACTGTGGGTGGGCAACGGATGCTAGGTCCACCCGAAATAATCCAGCGCGCCCTTGGTGAAATTGGTGCCATTGTAGGTGATGATGTTGTGGGGGACGCGGTAGCAGACAGTGATGTCTTTGATGAACGTGACGGCTATCAGTTTGTTCAACTTTTTAATCATCTTGGCCTCCATCCAATTGGTGAACTTTTCAATGGCGACCAGCATGTGCGTCATGCCGCCTCGAGCAGTCTTGAATGCACCCACCATGTCGAGCCCCAGATGACAAAGGGCCACATGATGGGGATGGTCTTGAGGGCTCTGGCTGGCTGGTGGCTCTTTGTGATGAAGTGCTGGCAGCCATTGCACTTGAGGACTAGTTGCTTGGTGTCCTTCAGAGTAGTCGGCCAGTAGAATCCATGGCAAAAAGCCTTGCCCACGATGGCCCTTGAGGAGGCGTGGTGGCCACACTCGCCTTGGTAAATATCTCTTAGGATCTCGATCCCTTTGTCTGACTCGACGCAATGCTGAAAAACGCCGGTTGTGCTGCACTTGATGAGCTCGCGGTTGATGATGGTGTACGCTAGAGCCCGGTGCTGCACTTGCTGGGCCGCGACATCAACTGCGGGGAGCTCGCTGCTCACAAGATAAGTGAGAATTGGTTGTGCCTAGGATGGTGCCTCCACGATCATCAGGACAACAGCTTCCATGTGGCCGGTTGGGTCGGGAGGCGGCGGGCCGGAGCCGGCAGCCCCCGGGTCAGTCGGGATTGATGGACTCCGAGTCAGGAGAGGGATTGATGGCGGGCTTGTAGAAATGCTCGAGGGAGACGCCAGCTGGAATGGCTTGCCGGGTTGAGCCGATCTTGGCTAGCATGTCGACCGCCTTGTTGTCAGCTCAGGGATGTGGTGGAACTCACAGCCCTCGAAGCTGCCGCACATCTGTTGGACCAGGAAGCAGTAACTGTCCATGTTGGCGTTCCTCGCATCCCACTTGTCAGAGATCTGCTGCAACACCAGGTGAGAATCACCGAAGCAGAGGACGTGCCGGATGCCGATATCCTTGGCCAGCCGGAGGCCGTCGACGAGGGCCTCGTACTCAGCCACGTTGTTGGACGCGGTGAAGTGGATCTGTAGGGCGTACATTATCCAGTCACCTTTGGGGGAGGACAAGTCAATGCCAGCTCCCAAGCCGGAGCATATCTTCGAGCCGTTGAAGTGCATTCACCAGTCCATCGAGTCGGGAGGCGGCGGCAGGTACTGGGATTCCGCCCAGTCAACGAGGAAATGAGCCAGTGCCTGGGAATTGAAGGCCATGTGGGGCTCGTACAGAATGGTGTGGGCTGCCAGCTCGATGGCCCACTTGGCGACCCGGCCGGTGGCATCAAGGCTGCCGATGATCTTTGAGAGGGGGGGTCGTTCTCACCGCGGTGATGGAGTGCTCCTGGAAGTTTTGCTTCAGCTTCTTGGCATCCAGGTATACGTTGTAGCACATCTTCTGGTAGTGGGGCTAGTTCTGCTTGGAAAGGGAGAGCACAACCCTCAGGTAGTACACAGGCCGCTGGACCGGCTGTGCCTTGCCCTCCTTAGGGCGCACCGCCACCAACACCACACTAACCATGTGAGTGATGGCCGCAATGTACATCACCATGGGCTCCATCTCATCCGGTGCGGCCAGGACGGGTGCGGTGGCGAGCATGCGCTTGAGGTCACGGAGAGCTTCGTCCGCCTGTGGCATCTAGTCGAACTAGGTGGTTTTCTTCATCAGCTGGTACAGAGGCAGGGCCCTCTCACCAGCCGGCTGACGAACTGGCTGATGGAGGCCAAGTAGCCGATGAACTTCTGGATGTCCCACTGCCGGGCCAGCTTGCGCATGTGCTCGATGGCCTTGATCTTCTCGGGGTTGGCCTAAATCCTGCGCTCCAAGATGGGGAAGCAAAGGAGCTAGCCAGCTGGCACGCCGAACACGCACTTCTCCGGGTTGAGCTTGATCTGGTACTTGTGCATATTGGCGAACGTCTCCTCGAGATCGTCCAAAAGGGTGAGGTGCCGCTTGGTCTTCACCACAATGTCGTTGACGTACACTTGCACGTTCTTGCCGATCTACGGCAGGAGGCACTTCTGCATGCAGCGCTGAAAAGTGGTGCATGCATTCTTCAAACCAAAGGACATGGTGACTTAGCAATACACCCTGAAGAGGGTGATGAAGGACATCTTGAGCTGGTCGGCCGGGTCCAGCTTGATCTGGTGGTAGCCATAGTAGGTGTCCAGAAATGACAGCAGCTCACAGCCGGATCTGGCGTTGATCACTTGATCGATCCGGGGCAGAGCAAAGGGATCCTTGGGGCATGCCTTGTTTAGGCTGCTGTAGTCGATACACATGCGCCGAGTTGCATTCTTTTTCAGCACAAGGACTAGGTTGGCTAGCCACTCGAGGTGGAAAACTTCCATGATGAAGCCGGCTGCGAGCACACGGGCGATCTCTTCACCAATGGTTCTTCTCTTCTCCTCCGAGAAACGGTGGAGCGGTTGCTTGACCGGCTTGGCATCCGGTCGCACATGGAGTTTGTGGCCGGTGAACTTCCTCGGAACACCCGACATGTCTTTAGGGGACCATGCGAAAATGTCCCAATTTGCACAGAGGAAGTCGATGAGCTCGCCTTCCTATTTGCTGTCGAGGCGGGTGCCCACGACGACACACTAGTCCGGATTGGCCGAGTCCAGCGGGATCTTCTTGGTATCATTGGACGGATGGAACACTGCCTCGTTAGCCAGCTGCTTGGTCGGAGTTGGCATGGCCAGCTGCTCACTCACCAGGGCCATGATTCGGTCGAACTAGAGCTTCTATTTGGCGATGACCACGGACTCGGCCACCCGGGAGCCGGCTGCAGCGCACTCGAGGGATTTCTTTTAGTAACGGACAATGTTGATGATGCCCATTCTATCTGAGATCTTCAGCTTCAGGTAGGTGTACTGGGGCACCGCCATGAACTTGGCTAGTGCGGGCCGACCCATGAGCGCGTGGTAAGGGTTGCTCAGGTCAACCACCTTGAACCAGATCGGCTTGCGATGGATGTGGTCCTTGGTGCCGAAAAAATGTCCAACTATATCTTATAGATGGGAGAGCAGGTGTGCCATGACACGATGCCATGGAACACCATCTGACTGCGCTATAGATGGCTCTCTTTGATGCCCAACTTGAGCATGGTGTCACGGTAGAGGATGTTAATGCTGTTGCCGCCGTCATTCAGCACCCGCGAGAAGCGGCAGGTGAGCCTCTCAAAGGCGATGGTAGGATCTAGGATGAGTACATAGCTGCCTGGCATGGGCATCACAGCCGGATGGTCCTTGCGGTTCCAGGTGACAGGCCTCTTAGACCAATGCATGAAGTGAGGGACAGGGGGAACAATAGCGTTCACCTCATGTCGGTGCTTGCATAGGTTGTGCTTGTTGTCACCCTCGATGGTGAAGACAATGTATGCCACGTCTTGGCCGGGGAAGTCATCGCGGACGCCGCCGGTTGTTAAAACGTCCATTTTGCATCATGTTTTCCTACTGTTATTTATTGTGTTTTGGATTGCTATTTCACTTTATGATGCAATTGTTATGCCTTTTCCCTCTTATTTTGGAAGTTTCACATGAAGAGGGAGATTACCGGCAGCTGGAATTCTGGACCGAAAAGGGCTACAACAGAGATAGCTATTCTGCACAACTCCAAATGACCTAAAAATTTAAGGAGAATGGTTTTGGAATAGATAAAAAAATATTGGCGGAGAAAACACCAGGAGGGGACCCACCAGGAAGTGACCAGCCTGGGGGCATGCCCTACCCCCTAGGTGCGCCCCCGAGCTTGCGCCCCCCTGGCAGGCCTCCGTCGCACATCTTCTGCTATATGAGGCCATTTTCCCTAGAAAAATAAGAAGAAGACTATCGAGGGATTGATTCTGAGCCACAGGAAATCCTTCGAAACCCTGGTTCAAGCTCTGGGGGCTTGGTTCACGTCTATGAGGCAACGAGCTATACATGACAAGGACACAGCAAGTTACCCAGGTTCGAGCCACCGTGGGGTGTAAAACCCTACTCCTGCTTGGTGGAATTGCTTGTGGACAGTGATGTTGGAGCTACAAGATGAGCCAAAGCTCTTGGGGTCTACAATGGTGCAAGAAGCCAATTTCTTGCTATGGTTGATGCTCTGCCCCTTTTATAGGTGCCCTGGGCCTCTTCCCCTAAAATATGAGCGGGAAAGTGCTACCACAGGGCGGCAATTTTGAAAGAGGACAGGAGCCGGTGTTTATCCTGACAAAAGGTGGTCTTCGCCTGCTAAAGAAGCAATCCATGACACGCACGGGGCTTCACGATGACGACCATCCTACCGCGCCATCATCTTGGTCTTCTTTCACCAAAGGGGAAACCTTTGGGACTTGCTTTGGGGGCAGGTAGGCGCAGCTGGTCCCTTAGCATGAAAGGGAAATAGCCCTGGCTGCACAGGCTGGCATCTGCCACGACAATGTCACTCATGTGATAGGCAGGCGACCCACACCGCGTGGGCTCCTCAGGAGGCTTCGCTGGAGGGCGCCTTGCGAGGGGGGCCTTCACTGGGCTGCTTACTGTGATCTTGGTCTTGATGAAGTCCTTCATCGGGGAAGCCCCTCGTGGGGCATGGCCCTCACGAGGCCGCTGGCTTCACGGCGCCCACTGGTGGGCCGCCTCCTGAGTTGGGCCAGGGGGCCCTTCCTGGGCCATAGGATGATGGCTCGTGGTACCCCGGTTCCGACTGGGACGACAGTAGCCCCCGGGCTCATGGCGCGCATGTTTCGCCTATTGAGGAACGAAACGATGTGGGGCCTAAGGCTGTCGGGCCCAGGCAGGGACGCGTGGAAGCATGACGGGATGGGGATGCCCCCACTTCCCCATGATGTCTCGGTAAGTGCAACCTCTACCATAAAAATGCCCGCACAGGGCGCGGAGGCTATCATTGCCTTTTCGCATGCTCCACCTTCCTGCACTTCCATGATTCCCGATGTCGAAGAAGGTGAAGCCACTGGGACAGTGACCCTCTAGGGTGCTATAAAAGGAGCGGGGGTTAGAGATATTCCTCATTCATCTTATACCCTTGCCTCTTCTCTTCTTTGCTTTTTCCGAAGACCATCGCTGCGATGGTGAGGGGTAGAGGTGAAGCCCGTGCATCCGCTACTGCCACGAAGGTTCCTCCTCGGGGCCGAGCGCATTCCTCAGTTGCTGCCGCAGAGGCCATCCGTAGCACCCACGGAATGGTCGCCCCCCGCAGGAGTGCAGGTGGTGGTGCTCATGGTTGAGGCGGGCATGGCGGAGCTCTCGCCCTTCCTCCCCAAGAGGAGGCCCACACAGGGTGGCGCACGAGTTTATCGTGGGGCTGCACCACCGGCCCCATAGTTGGCCCCGACTCTTGGACTCCTTGGACTGCGGGCTCTCGGGCTTGTGGCTACAGGGGGACGGCTGCTGCAATGGCCCATCCTAGGTGGTAGCTAAGTTCTCCACCACCGGCTTCATGACCCTGACATGGGGGTGGAAATCGTTCACCCGCTCCCACGGCCTAAAGCGGGGGCAGCTCCTCCAGTTTAGGTATGATGGAGCCACCACACTCTCTGTGAAGTTCTTCGGGGTCTCCGGTGGCCATATGGAGTGCTGCGCGGGGAGCAAGAGCAGCTGCAACGCTGACTCCACCAGCAGTGACGAACGCTCCCCGAGCATCAAGATTGAGGGCGACAATTCTGACTTGGTGTAGGCAGCGCCTGGGTCGGATCTTGAAGATGAGGCTTCCTCCCCTAGGCTCCTCTCTTTTGCTCCTGTATCAGAACCAATGTTGCCCCGTGGGGGTGTGAAGATGATGCGTCTTTAATGACTTTCATAATGACTTTGCATTTTTAATGCTTTCTGCTGTGTTTGCTTCCTTGCGAGGCCTATTTTCCTTTCCTTTTGCTTGCTTTGGTGCTCTACACCACTAGGACCCAGCCCCCGAGCGTACTGCGGCCGTCGCTGGTATGCTAGGACACATGCCTAGCAAGGCCAGAGGGCGCAGGGCTCCGCGAGGTGGTAACGGCTCCCGAGGCATGATGCTCGAGAAGCCCCTCTTTGACGCGCAAGCAGTATGCATAGGGAGAAAGAAGGTTAGCGCTCGCGAAGTCGGGGGAGGAGAAAACACCAAATGCGCTAAGAGAAGCTCATGAAGCGTTTTTACTTATCCCTTAGGAGTACGTGACTTGACGTGTCGCCGTCTGTGGGCTGCGCCTCGTGATGGGCGTCCACCCGTGAGGGCCTTCATGGGTACCTGATGGTAGTGATGCAACAGCTGCCTTGCAAAGCAGTGCTCGCGGGGTCCCTTGAGGAGGGGTGCTCATGAAGCTTCTTGTGCCCTGCATCAGTGAGATTGCCACCATGTTTTTGTAGGTAATGAGGCGGAGTGAACTCATGAGGTTGCTTGTCGATACCACGTGAGGAGACGAGTACCAAGGACCTTGGTGAGGTGACATGCACGGGAGCAGGCCCACGAGCCAGAGCTCAGACGCTTGGGTTTAGTGGCGCTACTGGGTTTGACCCAAGCATAGGCACTGTGTCCAGCCCCCGCTCGCGTGATATTCAGAAGGAAGATCGTGAGCACGCATGCCTCTTGAGGGGTACTTCACGACAAGTATTTGTAACACTTAGAAAATGAAGATTTACTGATGAATGAAAGGATCATTACATAATTGATTATACATGCTGTCGTGATGCGCATGGGTCAGCTTGAGGATGCGATGGCCAGGCGGCCATTAGGTAAGTTGTTCCACCATGACTGCGCATGGGGCTTCCACTGGGTTGTGGGTCGGAGCTCTTGCGGCTAGCGGCAAGGTAGAGGAGGCTCTGGAGCGTGTACAACTCCACTTCGCTCGTATCCATGAGATCACAGATAGAACTTGCAGAGGTGTTGAATGTTCCATTTGTTTTCTACCGAAACACCCTCCTCCATGTGCAGACGCGCCGCGCCAGGCCTGGAAACATAAACCACTCTGAAGGAGCCTTCCCACATGGGGAGAGATTGTGGAGTCCTTCTCTGGAGAGGATCCATTGTAGGACAAGGTCGCCAGCTTCGAGCGTACGTTGTGGCTGTGATAGCGACGCGGCGCCTATTGATATTGTGCTGCTCGGATGGCTGCCTAGCGCCGTGCCTCCTTGAGGAGGAGCAGATCAGCTTCCCGTAGGCCGTCCTGCCAAGCCTCGTCAAAGGCCAGGACTCACGGAGACTCATGCTTGAGCTCGGTGGGGAGGACCGCTTCAGCCCCATAGACGAGGAAGAAGGGTGTTTTGCCAGTAGGCTTGGTGGTGGTCGTACGGATGGACCACAACACGGAAGGGAGCTTGTCGAGCCAGCCCTTGCTGCAGGCTGTGAGCTTTTTGTTGAAGCTCCTTGTCTTGAGGCCCTTGAGGACCTCAGCGTTGGCACGCTCGGCCTGGCCGTTGCTCCTTTGGTGCGCCACTGAGGCGTAGTAGATCTGGAGTGCCAATGCTGGCGCAGTATGACTTGAAGAGGCCACTGGTGAATTGCAAGTTGTTGTTAGTGATGATGCCATTGGGGACACCGAAGCGGCAGATGAGGCCCTTGATTAACTTGACAGCTGAGCCTGCTGGGATGGTGCGGATAGGCTCCACTTCAGCCCACTGGGTGAACTTGTCGATGGCGACGTAGAGGAAATGGTAGCCTCCTGTGGCGCAAGGTAAGGGGCCCAGAATTTCAAGCCCCCAGACCGCGAAGGGCTACGAGAGGGGGATGGTCTGGAGCCCTTGCACCGGCTGGTGGATCTGCTTGGCGTGGAACTGGCAGGCCTCACAGGACTAGACCAGCTCCTCGGCATCACCCATCACAGTGGGCAAGTAGAAGTGGCTGCGGAAGACCTTGCCGGCGAGAGTGCACGATGAAGAGTAGTGGCACAGTCTCCTCCGTGTATGTCAGCCTGCAGCTTGCGCCCCTGCTCTGCTAGGATGCACTAGGATGCAGCGTAGCGCGACTCCATTGGGGCGCTGGCAGTAGAGGTCACCGTCTTCAAGCAGTAGGTCCTAGCCTGGCGTGCTACACACTCTGCCTCCATGTCGTCCTCGGAGAGGGCACCGCTCTCCATGTAGGCCTTGATCTTGGCGGCCCAGCCCTGAGTCTGTGGCTCAAGCGCCATCAGCAGGCGAGTGCCTGAAGATGGGCCGCAGTCTGGTACGCCTGAGGTGGGCACGGGTGGGAGCTCTTCATGAGGCCTCATGAGGCTGGCTTCAGGAGGTGTTGCAGATGGCTTCAGGAGCTACTCCACGAAGGCACCCGGAGCTTGAGGCTCACAACGGGAGGCCCGCTTGGCGATGTCGTCTGCTTCCTTGTTGTCACCGCGAGGGATGTGCTGGAGCTCCATGCCCAGGAAGCGCTTCTCGAGCTTGCGCACCTCCTCGAGGTAGGCGGCCATGTGCCCATCTTTTGGCTTGTGTAGCTTTTGTTGGAGAAGTTGACAACGAGCTGCGAGTCCCCCTTGACGTTGATGTTCTTGATGCCAAGGGCATTAGCAGCCTTGAGGCCGGCGATGAGGCCCTTGTACTCGGCGATGTTGTTGGATACCTTGTTATCATGCTTGAAGCAGAGCTGCACAGCGTAGTGCAGCTTGTCCCTTGTAGGCGAGGTGAGCATGATGCCAGCCCCCGCGCCCTGTCGTGAGAATGCATCGCTGAAGTGCATGGTCCATTGTGAGGGGACGCCCTTCCCAGCCAACAAGGATTGTTCCTCGCAAGGCTCCTCTTGGTGTGGATCCTTCCATTCCACCGTCAAGTCAGCGAGTGTCGCGCCCTTGATTGTCCTTGTAGTGAGGAACTCCAGCTCGAAAGGCTGCAACTCGATGTTCCATTCGGCGATGCGGCTGGTGTCATTGGGACTGTACAGTACTTGCCCCAACGGGTACGATGTGATTACCTTGACGGGGTGGCCCTGGAAGTAGTGGCGCACCTTCCTGGAGGCAAGGAGGAGCGAGAGGAGAAGCTTCTGCTGCATGGGGTAGCACTTACAAGCGTCTCGCAATACCATGCTGACAAAGTAGACGGGGTGCTCGACAAGGCTTGTTGTAGCAGGAGGCAAGGCTTGTGCTTCGGGAGTCCTGCCAGGCGGCTCGTCAGGGGCCTCCGGAGGTGGCCTTGGCGGGCTCGGGGACGACCTCGGTAGGGGCCTCCAGAAGTATCCCCTCGCGAGGAGCCGGGGCAGGTGCAGAAGCCTTCTTCTTGACATGGGTCTGCTCTTCTCATTCCGCAACCAGGGCTACGCTAATCGTCTGGGGGTGGTCGCCAAGTACAGGAGCAGAGGCTCGTGAGGGCGTGGGGTGACCATGACAGGATGGCTTGTGAGGTACTTCTTGAGGCCCTCGAAGGCCACAACAGCCTCAGGATTCCACTTGAAGGGGCCCGACCTCTTCATGAGCTTAAAGAAGGGCAAGGCCTTGTCGTTGAACTTGGAGATGAAATGCCCAAGCGACGCCATGCATCTTGCCAAGCGCTGCATTTCCTTGAGGTTCCGGGGAGGAAGTGTCTCCTCAGTGGCCTTGATCTTCTCAGGGTTTGCCTCGATGCCGCTGTGGGAGACCAGGAAGCCAAGCAGCTTGCCTGAGGGGACTCCAAGGTCGCACTTGCCGGGTTTGTGCTTGAGGTTGATCTTGCGTAGGTTGGCGAATGTTTCCTCAATGTCTGCGATGAGTGAGCTTGCCTTGCAAGTCTTGACGATGATGTCATTGACATAGGCTTCTGCATTTCTTCCCATTTGGGGCCCCAGGCCGATGCGCATCAGCCTCATGAAGGTGGCTGCCACACTCTTCAGGCCGAAGGGCATGCATATGTAGCCGAACACGCCGCAGGGAGTGATGAAGGTGGTAATCTCCTTGTCCCCCTCTGCCATCTTAATCTTGTAATAGCTTGAGAAGGTGTCCAGGAAGCATATCAAATCACACCCAGCTGTGGAGTCCACGATCTCGTCAATACGTGGGAGGGGAAAGGGGTCCTTGGGACATGCCTTATTGAGGTTGGCGAAGTCGACACACATGCGCTTGCTGCCATTTGCCTTAGGGATGATGACGGGGTTGGCGATCCACTCGGGGTGGAGTACTTCACAGATGATCCCTGCCTCTGGAAGCCTCTCAACCTCCTGAATGATGAACTCTTGCTTCTCAGGCGCCTGGTGTCATACCTTTTGCTTCACAGGCCGTGTATTGGGACACACAGGTAAGTGGTGCTCGATCACCTCCCTCGATACACCGAGTATGTCTGATGCTGTCCAGGCGAACATATCAGCATTTGCCCGGAGGAAGGCAACGAGCTCGCTTTCCTATTTGGTGGAGGGGCCGGCCCTGATGGTGAGGGAGGGGCCGGCCCTGATGGTGAGGGAGGGGCCGGATCCGCTACCGTCCAGCGACACCTTCTTCGTTTCCGCACGGACCTGTGAGATTTGCGGCTTCTTCATGGGGGCGCACTCGGCAGGCCCCACCTCATCTTCGTCTGTGGGATACGCGGTGGCGGCAGCCTTGTAAGCGTGCTCCAGGGTGCGCATCGCATCCTGCTCGTCGCAGCGGATGGTGATGGTGCCACTGTAGCCCGACATCTTGACAGTGTTGGAGGCGTGGTGGGTCGCTTGCATGAACTTGGCGAGCCCGTGGTAGCTTAGGATGGCATTGTAGGGCAGGCCAATGCGTGCCATGTCAAAGTTGATGAGCTCGGTGTGGTAGTTCTTGCGGGAGCCGAAGATGACGGGAATGCGCACTTGCCCCAGGGGCACCGTCGAGCCGTCAGTCACGCCCGAGAAGGGCCTTGTGGGCATCGAGTACTTGTAGGTCACTTGGAGCTGCTCAAAGGACTCCACCGAAATCACGTTGAGGCCTGCGCCGCCATCCATGAGTGTCTTGGTGACTGCAACGTTGTTGATGGTGGGTGTGCACAACAGAGGTATGGTGCCCATGGACTTGGTAGACTTGGGGTGGTCAGTGTGGTCAAAGGAGATCGCGTACTATGACCACTTGAGGGGCCTGGAGTCTGTGGGCTCCGAGAGGGCTGCATTCACCTCGCGAGAGAACTACTTGAAGTGTGTGGTTGGATGGGGGAGCTTGAGCCCCGCTAAGGATGCAAGCCACCGCGCGAGGCTCCTGATAGCCCCCGATGTCTTCCTCGAGTAGGTTGTCGTTCTTCCTATTGGGGTGCGGTAGGGCCGCATTGGCCTGCTGAGGGTTGGCCTCACGAGGGTTGGCCTGCCGAGGCTGGTTCTGCCAACCCTGGCGAGAGATGTTGTTGTTGTCGTTGTCACAATCTTTCCAGCTTCCACCCTTGCGGTTGCCGCCGCGGCTTGAGCCATGCTTGTTGCGGTCGCTGCGCTTATCCTGCCGCTCGTTGTGAAGCAGCTTGAGCTCGCGCCTGTCTTCAGTGGCATGGGAATGCATGTTGTGGTAGGCGCAGAAAGGGTGCCCGTCCTTCTTGGCCTCATCGTGGTCGTGGCCGTGCTTCTACTCGGGCTCTACCGTATGCACGGCAGGGCCCTTGCGCTTGGTGTCCCTGGCTTTAGGTTTGGCAACGTCAAGATCGACGTCAGCATCGTTGTGGGTGAAGATACAGCCCTCCTTCGCCTTGGCGCACTTGTCGGCGAGGTCAAAGAGCTCAACCACACTGTCAAGCTCGTCGTTGATGGCAAGCTTCTCACGAATCCTGATGTTCATGGTGCCTGAAGAGAACGTGGCGATGACCATGGCGTCGGAGGTGCTCGGGATCTTGTTACGCACTTGGCTGAAGCGCTGGATGTACTTGTGGAGGGTCTCCTCAGGGCGCTGAGCATTAAGGGGCGGTAGGAGGTGCCCTTGAAGTTGGAGACAAACTACCGGTACAACTCCGCCCATGAGGAGATTGAGGCCTCTGCAAGGTTCATCAGCCACATGCGGGCGGTGTCCTTGAGGGCTATGGGGAACCAGTTCGCCATGATGTAGTCGTCCCCCTCGGCGGCCTGGATGCTCATGGTGTAGAGCTGCAGGAACTCCACAGGGTTGGTGCTGCCGTCATAGCGAGGCGGCAACTCTGGCTTGAACTTCATGGGCCACACTACACAGCGCAATTCACATGTGGGGGCGAGGCAGCCCCCACTATAGGAGACGATGCCACCGGCGAGGGCGGCACGGTTCTGGTTGTCGCGCTACTTCTCGAAGAGCACGCGCGCGTCAGGCGGTGCGCATCAAATGATCTGGCAGCTGGGGTCACTGTCGTGCGACGAGGACGAGCCGTGTAAGGGCTCCGGTGAGCACGCACTGCGGCGGCGCTTGCCCTGAGGAGGTGGAGGAGGCGCATCGTGTCCCGCCCGTGCGGCGGGTGGCGCATAGGCAGTAGGGAACGAGATGGCCGGGGCGTCGCCGGCAACGTTGATGACCTCGGTGATGCGGGCGAGCCAGGCGTCGTACCCGTCATCGGTGGAGCGGTAGAGCAGCAGCTTTGCGCCATGAGGAGCATTGCCTGCGGAGCTGGTGGTTCATGGCGGGCAAGCGAAGTCGTCGTGGCTGTGCGGGCCGCCGGTGGCTATTGCTGGTAATGTCCGACCGAGGGGTGGTTGTCGGAGTACACAAATAGGGGTGTATGTTTTCCCCTGACTTGTGCACGGTTAGCAAGTCGCCAGCCCGGCACAGTTGCAACATCCAAGACCAGATCAAGCTAGGAGAGATGGCTCTTTGAGGAATCAAAGGGTAGGGCAAGAAGACCAAGACACTGCTAAGGAAAAACCTCCCTTGCCAGGCAAGCAAGCCTGGCGAGGACGAGGTGGCCCCGAAGACAAGCCTCAAAACTGCCCCGGCAGGCCTGCTGGGCGCTACTAAAACAAACTACCCCGCCAAGTCTTCACCGCTCCACCTCACAGCGACCCAAGTCATTGATCGGTGTGGTGTCAAGCCCCCAAGTGACTAAGTGGCAGTTATTCGACACATGGCAGCCATTTCTAGAGGAAACCATCTCCATATGACAATCATCCAGAGACGTGTCAAGCAGACAGGCGAAAAGGTGGCCGAGAGGCCCGGCAAGGCTTGCCGGGCAGGCTACGATGTGACAATGAGCGGCGCATTTAATGCGCTCTGCTCTGCCTACAGAGTTAGGTATGATAGCACTGTTCGCTATCTAATCAGTACACAATGTTAGATTTGCCACTGTGGTAACCCCTTGGTCTATAAAAGGAGGGCCATGGCAACGAGAGAAAGGGTTCGGAACCTTGTACACTCGTACGCGAGTAACTGCTCTCGCCGCGAGGCAACCCTGCCGGGCAACAGCGCTGCGTTTCCACCCCAATCCACCATCAATCCACTAAAGTGGGAGTAGGGTTTTACGCCTCGCGGTGGCCCGAACCTGGGTAAAACGGCCCGCGTTATCTCTGTTGTGCTGCGCTACGCTCCTGCGCTCTTTGTGCAATGTGCTCAGCCCCCCTGCCAAACCAAAAGGGGCCAATGGCCCCATAGGTGGCCGTGATTTCCTACGACATCTTTGGCACACCAAGTAGGGGGCATCGCTTGCGCGGACCCGAGAAGCGTACGCGGCGCGTCATCATCATCAACGGCTTCATCATCCGTGACGCCTAAGAAAAGGCGGAGGACGATGAGAACGGGGAAGGGGAAGCGATGCCATTCCCCCCCGTTCGATCTCCACCGCCTACCTCCATCGCGACTGTCGCGGCGGCGAAAAACCAGCAATGACGATGGCAAGCCGACCCCAACGAGTCGAGCAGCATGGTCACCATGCAATGCCCGACCGGGGGAAAGGAACAAAGTGTACGAGTACAAGGGCTCTCTTTTCGCCACTCCCACCAGTTGACAATCGAGCCACTCTGGGTTCTAGCCTCATCAATGTCGATGAGCACCGCACGAAACTCGATTCAGTATTTACCCTGCTTAGGGAAATCCTGAGTGGAGCGCTGGAGCGAATCCATTGATCGGCGTCCCGGCAAGTGTGCCCGGCAAGGCAGTTAACTTCAGCATGACTTTTTATGCCAAACGCCACCAGGTTGTCTAAAGTGTGTGGAGAGGAGGAAAGAGAAGCCGATCGTGCCCTGCACCGCGTCCTGGCACCGTCAAGATACATATGACCCTTTGCCGATCCCTACCGGGAACCAGAGAACAACACACACAATGGCCATCGTCCTCAAGGGCATGCGAATGCGACAAGTGGTCGTGGCCAAAAGGAGTGGGAGGGAGCAAAGAAAAGAGCTAAGTTTACGCAATCCTTGCCCCGTCATAACCATAGGGTTTCGCATTTGTTTATCCCTTGGATACCAAGGTGTTCGTATGAGGAAATCTGTCGTATGGACGACACCTAGACGGTTTTTGACTACACCCTTGTTCTGACCCAGCCCTGCTTGCAGAATGGGTAGCAATGCCAAAACTGCCAAGGAAAAACCTGCCTGGAAGTATCTTCGCCAAAATGACTGCTAAGGGCCTGACCCTTGTGACAATCGCGGCAGTACGATACCGGCAGGCAGCTGAAATGCGCACGGAGATTAATTGTACAAACACCAACCGTTGAACTCTAGAGGGATAAACATGCGATTTGGGATTAAGTAAAAACATTAGTTCTACACAAACGTACGCGGTACGGTGTCAAAACACAAGACATACACCATGTTTTGTTACAGCACAGCACGGCGGCAAAGGTAATTCAAGGCCGGGCCTGGCGACCTTGTGGAACAGTAGGGACGCCAAGGACCCTATCGGAGAAAGGGGCGGCCTTCTCTTCGGCAGCCAAAATGTCTGCACCTTTCGGCGGGTTCTTGAAGCCATCGGCGAGGTTGAGGTTCGAGTGGTGGCAAGCGATGGTGCTTAGGACCATGAAGAGAGCGTTGCGGGCGAGCTTCCGGGATTCAGTCGCGAAGCGGCCAGCCCTTCCCTCTTGATGTGTCTTCAGCTTCTCGATCAACTTGTTGAAGAAGATCCCTAGCTTGACGCTGGGAACCTCTTGCCTGCTGACAGAAAATGTCAGATTTTGGGTTCCGCAAACCCTTAAGAGGTTTGAACTCTAGGGTGCGTGCGGAGAACTTGTCCTCCCCAGTCTGCCTACTCGCTAATCTCACAGCCTAGCTCGAGGAAGTGTAAGGAAAAGAGACACAACAGTTTACCCAGGTTCGGGCCACCATGCGGTGTAAAACCCTACTCTTGCTTTGTGGTGGATTGGCCTCGAGGGGCTAAGGATGAACTAGTACAGTGGCGAACAGCCTCAAGAGGAGAGGTGTTCTTGAGCTCGAGTGAGCTGGTGGAGTGAGGGTGATCTGAATGATCCGTCCTCCTGTATGGTGGTGGCTAAGTCCTATTTATAGTGGCCTTGGTCCTCTTCCCAAATGAAAGGCGGGAAGGGATCCCACAACGGCCAAATTCAAAGGGGGACAACTAGTACATGCTATCCTGACAAAAGTAGTCATCGCCTACGAAAGCCTCTGGTTGTGACGCCGTGGTGGGCTCGGTGATGACCTCCGTCCTGCCGTCCTGGCGGTCTTGGTCTTCTTGCACGGGAATGGAAACCTTTGGCTGATTCCTCGGGACTCCGCGCCTACTCTTGCCTCTTTAGCACCGAAGAGGAAACTGGTACACTGCGCCCGCTGGCGCCCGCCTGGCCTTGGTCTTCATGGCTCACGTCATCCGGACCTCACGAGGTGAGGCTTGCATAGAGATCTCCGCTCCTCGGGAGCCAGCCTGAGGAGGCCGCTCCTCATGGAGGTCTTGGTGTCGTCCGCCTCGCGAGGCTTGGCCCCTCGCGAGGGTCTTGAGTTGTTGTCGCTGAAGATGGGCCATACCAGGCCGTTGATGGAGCCATGCCGTGGGCCAGAGGCAGGCAAGTCTAGGTACCCTGGTTCCCAGAACGTCGACAGAAAAGACTGGCCCATCCATGTCCATAGCAGCAGTCTGAGCAGAAAGACGATCGGCAATATCGATCAAGCTCTTGACCCAGAGGTCGACCTGCTCGGAATGATTGGCCAGATTCTCCTCTGCATCCTTCCGAAGATGCCTTTTGGTATCCAGGTCCTTTGCCAGCTGCTACTCACGGACCCCGCTGGACTCTGCCGAGCTCTCCAAGGTACCAATCATGGCTTTCAGATCTTCGATGGTGCCATTGGCGGTCTCAAGGCCTTGGCTCTTGGAGGAGAGCTACGACTGCATATCCTTCAGAAGGGCCTATGCTTTTTGTGCCTCCTCCTTAAGGGTCGCGACCTCCTTGGCCCTCCCGGAAAGCTCTTCAGTCAGATTAGCCACCCGTTGATCGAGGTCGGCCTTGGCAGTGGACGCAGTGGCAAGGTCATCGGCGAGCTTCTTCAGTCGAGAGGCAGAATCAGTAGTGAGGGCATCCAGGGCAGCCTTGTGCTTGTCCTCCAGCTTCTTGGTGCGCTGCTACACAAGGGCTTCCAGATCATCGTCCTTGGCACAAAGGGTGGCCTCGAGCTTCTTCTCCCGAGAAGAGATGTCCTCCTCCTTGGCATCCAGGAACACTTTGCGCTCAGCCATGCGGGCCTCCCGAGCAATGGCATCCTCCCTCGCCATCGAGATTGCCTCCTGCTGCCTCATCAGGGCCTGGAATTGCTTGCGGTGCCAGTCGCGCAACTCGTTTCCTTTGTCCCTCAGTTGCTGGTCCACCTTGTTGGCGGACTTGCGCTGCTCCTGGAGCACCTGCCATTTCTGGCTGTACCGGCCCCGGATCTCCTTGATGCCTGCCACCATGGACTCCAGGAAAGATAAGTCCATTGCGACAACGGCGGAGTCATCTGCCTCGTCGACCCCTTGGTGCAACGACAACAGGATGCGCTGGAGCTCTTCATCCAGTTCCGTGCTCGTCGCCACTGACGAACCGGGGACACCGAGCCCAGGTTGCGCGAGCACCAGCGCCAATTGGCTCAGAGATGGCTGTGGGGCCCCTGACACAGCACCAAATGTGGGGAGGGAATCCATGGTTTGGAGGGGGGCTTTCTCCTCGACCGTCGCCCCCGCCCCTGGCGTGCCGCCAGGAGTCTGCTCCGTTCGCATCAGAGGACCCTGAGAACTCCCGGCAGCCTGTCCCTGCCCCTTCGCGGCAGCGATCTTGGCAGCTTCATCCGCGGCGTCCCTTCCTATGCTGGACACTTCCTCCAGTAGTTCCGGCTTTTCTGCCTAAGGGACTGTAAACAAAGACAACAAGCAATAACGAAGAGGCAGGAGTATTAGAGAACCAGAAAGCATGGGGCGAGATATGAAGAAGAAAAGAAGAAGCGGAAGAAGAAGAGAAAATGAGTTACCCAGAGAGGTCTGCCGGGCAGAAGCATCAGTTTCCCCGGCAACATCAGTTGCCAGGCCACGATTCCCATCCCCTGCTGTGACAACCGCAGCGTCATCCTGGGCAAGCTCTTCCGTGAAAGCCATCACCGGGGGCTCCTCGACTCGATCAGCGGACGGGATGAACCCCTCTTGAAGGGGCTTGCCCTGAGTCATCTCCCCTCCTCCTCCTCCTCCAGCCGAGGAAGTTGGGAGCTCTCCTACATTGCTCCTTGCGGGAGTGGCCAATCATGTGCCCTCACGCTGGGGGCTGAGCTAGGGGCTTGACGACGGGTCGTTCGAGACGCTCCCCGCCGGGCTCGCATCCTCCACAATCTCCAGCGGCCCCACGCGCCTGGGCCGTTTGGACCGATGGATGAGGGTCTCAGCCTCCTCTTCCTCCTCCTTGTCGGCGGCAGCAAACAAGATCAGTTGACAAGAACAAGTGAGCATGCTAAAGCTACTGCAAGAAAAGAGGAGTGGTCTTCCTTACTCCTCGTCAATGAGCAAGGAGTTTAGCTCGAACTCCACGGGCGGTGAGAGCGCTCTGCTTCTCTTCTGGGGAGGAGGGATGGGGCGCCCGGGCAGTTTTGAACCCCGCTGAGGTGCTGGGGGCTCTGGCGAGGACGAGCTCTACGAAGAGTCCGAGCCAGACTGAGAGCTGGAGTCATCTTCCGCGACCACCGATTGCTTGGCGGAAGGGGATTTGGCCTCGGCAAGGTGGAGGGATTGCCGGCGCGCCGCGTTCAGCTCGCTGCCCTTGGAGGTAATCTTCTTCACCTTCTTAGCGGCAGGCGTGGGGTCGGGAACCACAGCTCCCCGGCTGGCAGCCCACCTGCGGGGGTACTGGTCCAAGACTGGCTCAGGGGCTTGGGGGCCTGCCGTGAGCCACTCCTCCGTGGACTCCTCCGCCCCCTCAACCCTCTCCTCCTCCTGGGCCTCCGCCGCCGTGGTGTACAAAGCCTCAATTCCAGAATGCCAGTCCCCGGCAGGATCTTCCCCGGCAGGCTCGTCCCCGGCAGGATCATCCCCGGCAGCTCCCTCCGTGGCGGGTGTCGCGCTCCTGCCGTGGGAGGGGCCTTCGCCTTTAGCCTCCTACTTCCCCTTTGTCGCCTTCCCAGCTTTCGCCATCACGGCAGCACGGAGTGCTCTATCCTCTTCCAGCCGCTTCTTGATGAACGCCTCCTCCACCTTGGACATGCGCTTGTACATATTGGTCTCCTCTTTGGTAGCCCTTTCCACCAGAGTAGAGGTCCATGCAGGCTCTTCGTCAAGCATTGGTAACTGCTAGTCACCCAAAGCTCCTTGAGCATTGCAATCTGGCATCCATTTTAGAATCTGGTCCCTGGCGGAATTGATGTTCAGTGGGATGACGTTGGCTGGCAACTTGAAAACCTCGAAGCTGCCAAACAGCTGGTCGCACAACCAGGCATGGCCATAGGCTGACAAATTGTTGGCCAGGCCAAGAAGCAACCTCATCCTATCTGCGGCATCCCCATATAGCCAGGCAAACCTATCCCTCTTCTGTAATGGCGCAATACGGCGGAGAAGGAAGTCAGCCCCTACGTGCTCAATGGTTAGCCCGGCAGCCTTTAGACGGGTGATCCTGTTTATTGCCGGGCGGAGCCTATCATCGGTAAGGCCAACTTCCCTCCAGTCGTTGCCACGCTCAAGGCACTCCATCCGTGCCTGGCAGAAATCTGGGTTCTCCTCGTCCTGGATCGAGCACCAATCTCCCCTGCACTCCACCCATCTCCTGCGCAGTTGGCCAGAGATGTAATCCACTTCTCCCTTGGCACTACCCGTGGCATCCAACTTATATTCCCGGAGCAGTGGTTTTTGTTCTCCACCCGCGGGACGAAATAGTGCCTGAACAAATCGACATTGGGGGGCAACTCCAACAAAGTTTTTGCACAAATGGGCAAAAATCGCCATACACGCCATTGCATTTGGCGTGAAGTCCAGGAGATGGAAGCCATAGATCACCATCATTGCTTCTAAGAAATCCGAGAAAGGGGGGCAGAGACCACAGATGAAGTACGCGCAAAAGAATCGGTACGAATCTGGCAGGTCCTATTCCCCCTCTGCCAAAACTTTGGGCGTGCCATGCCCCTTCAGGACTTCTCTCCCCCACAGATATCCATACCTTGCTTCAAGCACCTCGCCGTCCAGATTCGACGGGAAGAAGACAACATCTGCCCTCCGCTTCCTGTCCAGCTCTGATGCCCTCTTGCTCCCCTCGGCGACCGCCTCCTTCACGGAGGTCATCCGCTTCCCCTTGGCAGCGGCTTTCTTGCCCATTTCCTCAAGCTACAGAGGGGATGGGTGAAGGAAGTTGGGTGGGGAATCGGCGGCGAGTGTGGGCGAGGAGGAAGAGCATTTGTTTTGCTTGCGGAAGAAGATGATGGAAAGACGGAGTGGGCGACGGATGGACCGTGCCCTTTCGTGTTTTTCTCTCTTAAGGAAAGGACGTGGGGGGAGGGTGCAACTCTTCAGAAAGTTACCATTTCGCATTAACTGCTGCAGTCCCACTATCCCACCACCCGTAGTAAATACGGGAACTGGACGTTGGATTGACTGGTTATCATGACAAACCGCTGCATGCACAACATTCTCTCGCCACGTGTCCATGCACTGTTTGGGGCCTAACCCAACGTGCCCAGCGACACATATGGCTCAGGCCCGGGGGCTTCTGTCGGGGTACACAAACAGGGGTGTATGTTTTCCCCTGACTTGTGCACAGACAGCAAGTTGCCGGCCCGGCACAGTTGCAACATCCAAGACCAGATCAAGCTAGGAGAGATGGCTCTTTGAGGAATCAAAGGGCAGGGCAAGAAGACCAAGACACTGCTAAGGAAAAACATCCCCTGCCGGGCAGGCGAGCCTGGTGAGGACGAGGTGGCCCCGAAGACAAGCCTCAAAACTGCCCCGGCTTGCCTGCCGAGCACTACTAAAACAAACTACCCCGCCAAGGCTTCACCGCTCCACCTCACAGCGACACAAGTCATTGATCGGTGCGCTGTCAAGCCCCCAAGTGACTAAGTGGTAGTTATTCGACACATGGTAGCAATTTCCAGAGGAAACCATCTCCAGATGACACCTGTCCAGAGACATGTCAAGCAGACAGGCGAAAAGGTGGCCGAGCAGCCCGGCAAGGCTTGTCGGGCAGGCTACGATGTGACACTGAGCGATGCATTTAATGTGCTCTGCTCCGCCTATAGAGTTAGGTATGATAGCACTGTTCGCTATCTAATCAGCACACAATGACTGATTTGCCACTGTGGTAACCCCTTGGTCTATAAAAGGAGGGCCATGGCAACCAGAGAAAGGGTTCGGAACCTTGTACACTCGTACACGTGTAACTGCTCTCGCCCCGAGGCAAACCTGCCGGGCAAGAGCGCTGCATTTCCACCCCAATCCACCATCAATCCACTAAAGCAGGAGTAGGGTTTTACGCCTCGCGGCGGCCCGAACCTGGGTAAAATTGCCCCCGTGATCTCTGTCGTGCTGCGCTACAGTCCTCCGCTCTTTGTGCAATGTGCTCAGCCCCCCTACCGAACCAAAAGGGGCCGATGGCCGCATAGGTGGCCGTGATTTCCCACGACAGTGGTCGGTGGAGGCCTCTGCCTCCGGCTCCGAGCAAATGGTGGCTGCGAGAGCTCGGTGGCGGTTGGTGTCACCGATGGGCTCCATCTGGACGCGATTGGCCCTGCATAGGGCACACTGGTGTCGCGCGTCGGCCATGGTGGTGTTGAAGCTCAAGGCGCAAATACCAAGTCCCATACGTGGCACCCCAAAATGTCGGGGGATTGATTCTGAGCCATGGGAAATCCTTCGAAACCCTTGTTTAGGCTCTGGGGGCTTTGTTCACGTCTATGAGGCAACGAACTAGGCACGACAAGGACACAACAAGCTACCCAGGTTCGGGGCACTGTGCGGTGTGAAACCCTACTCCTGCTTGGTGGAATGGCTCATGGACAGTGCTCTTGGAGCTACAAGATGAACGAGAGCTCTTGGGGTCTACAATAGCGCAAGAAGCCGATCCCTTTCTACGGTGGCCGCTCTGCCCCTTTTATAGGTGCCTTGGCCTCTTCCCTAAAAATATGACCGTGAAAGGGCTACCACAACACAGCAATTTTGAAAGGGGATAGGCACCGGTGCTTATCCTGACAAAAGGTGGTCTTCGCCTACTAAAGACGCTATCCATGATGCGCAGGGGGCTCCACGATGACCTCTGTCCCACCGTGCAATCCTCTTGTTCTTCTTTAACCAAAGGGGAAATCTTTGGGACTTGCTTTGGGGGCAGGCAGGCGTAGCTGCTCCCTTAGCACGAAAGGGGAAAGTGCCCCGGCCGCATAGGCTGGCGCCTGCCATGGCAAAGTCACCCATGTGGGTGGCACGCGACCCGCGCCGCGTGGGCTCCTCGGGAGGCCTCGCAAGAGGGCACCTCGCGAGAGGGCCTCGCCGGGCTGCTTATTGTGATGGTGGTCTTGATGAAGTCCTTCATCGGGGAAGCCCCTCACGGGGCATGGACCTCGCGAGGCCATTGGCTTCACGGCGCCCGCTGGTGGGCCGCCTCCTAAGTTGGGACAGGGTCCCTTCCTGGGCCGTAGGCAGATGGCCCATGGTACCCCGGTTCCCATTGGGCCTACAAAGACCTTTTGGATGAAGCATCCTCATCTCGAGGCGGAGCCTGGGCACAAGCACTTTTGCTCTCCGGTAGAGTGATTCTGGCAGGGAAACTTCACTCCGGGAGGGGGAAATTTAAGCCATTGACATCACCAACAATCCTCTCATCGTGGGAGGACCAATCCTCATCAACATCTTCACTAGCACCATCTCATATCAAACCCTAGTTCATCTCTTGTATTCAATCTTTGTCCCAAAACCCCAGATTGGTACATGTGGGTTGCTAGTAGTGTTCATTACACCTTGTAGTTGATGCTAGTTGGTTTATTTGGTGGAAGATTAAATGTTCAGATTCTTAAGCATATTCAATATCCCTCTGATCTTGAACATGAATATGATTTGTGAGTAGTTACTTTTGTTGTTGAGGACAGGGGAGAAGTCTGGTTATAAGTAATCATGTGAAGTTGGCATTCGTTCGATATTTTGATTATATGTATGTTGTTTCTTCCTTTAGTGGTGTCATGTGAAGTTCGACTACATGACACTTGACCACACTTGGGCCTAAGGGAAGGCATTGTGGAGTAGTAAGTAGATGACGGGTTGCTAGAGTGACAGAAGCTTAAACCCTAGTTTATGCGTTATTCCGTAAGGGGCTGATTTGGATCCATATGTTTCATGCTATGGTTGGATTTATCTTAACTCTTCTTTCATAGTTGTGGATGCTTGCAAGAGGGGGTAATCATAAGTAGGTTGCTTGTTCAAGTAAGAACAACACCCAAACACCGGTCCACCCACATATCAAATTATCAAAGTAGTGAACGTGAATCAACTAAACATGATGAACGTGAATTGATGACAATTCCCATGTGTCCTCGAGAGCACTTTGCTTTATATCAGAGAACTTTCAGGCTTGTCCTTTGCTATAAAAAGGATTGGGCCACCTTTCTTCACCTTTGCTACTATTGTTACTTGTTACAAATTATCTTGCTACAAAACTATCTATCACTGTTACTTATAGCACTTGCACATATTACTTTGCTAAAAACTGCTTGTCATTTCTTTCTGCTCCTCATTGGGTTTGAGACCCTTACTTATCAAAATGACTACGATTGATCCCCCATACTTGTGGGTTATCAAGACTCTTTTCTGGCATCAATGCCAGGGAGTGAAGCTCCTTTGGTAAGTGAAATTTCGTAAGGAAACATTTATATTCCGTGCTGAAATTTTCTGTCACTTGTCACTATGGAAAATAGTCCTCTGAGGGGTTTGTTTGGGGTATCTTCACCTCGACCGGAAGCAATAACATTTGCCCCTCAACCTACTGAAAATATTTATTATGAGATTCCTTCGGGTATGTTAGAGAAACTGCTAGCTAATCCTTATGCAGGAGATGGAACAGTACATCCTAATATGCACTTAATCTATGTGGAAGAAATTTGTGGATTGTTTAAGCTTGCAGGTTTATCCGAGGATGGAGTTAAGAAGAAGGTATTCCCTTTCTCTTTGGAGGGAAAGACATTGACATGGTATGGTCTATTGGATGATATTGGAACATGGGATTGAAATCGATTGAAATTGGAATTTCACCAGAAGTTTTATCCTATCCATCTGGTTCATCATGGTCAGAATTATATATTTAATATTTGGCCTCATGAAGGAGAAATTATCACTAAAGCTTGGGGGAGTATTAAGTCCATGATGCACACATGCCCCAATCAAGAGCTCTCAAGAGAAATTGTTATACAAAAATTTTATGCTCGGCTTTGTCATAATGATCGATCCATGCTCAATACTTCTTCTGCTGGTTCCTTTATGAAGAAAACTATTGAATTCAAATGGGGTCTTCTGGACAGAATTGAACACAACTCTGAAGATTGGGAATTTGACAAAGGTAAAGAGTAGTGTAAAAAACTTGAGTTTGATTGTGTTAAATCTTTTATGGAAACTGATGCTTTTCATCAGTTTAGTACTAAATATGGACTTGACTCTGAGATAGTGGCTTCCTTTTGTGAATCATTTTCTACTCATGTTGATCTCCCTAAGGAGAAGTGGTTTAAATATCATCCACCTATTGTAGAATTGTTAGAGGAACCTATTACAGTTAAAGATGAAGCAGTGATTTATGATATTGATCCAATTGTGCCTACTGCTTATATTGAGAAACCTCCTTTCCCTATTAGGATTAAGGAACATGCTAAAGCTACAACTATGGTTAATAAAAGTAATATTAGAACACCTAGACCCTCTAAACAAATAAGTGTGTAACCTAATATTGCTATGGTTAAAGATCTCTTTGTTGATATATTGAAGGGCATATTATTTACTTCTGTGCTAAAGCTGCTAGAATTGCTAAACCTGCTAGAAATGAACATGTATGTTTGATAAGAATAAGCCGATAGTTGGCATGCCTCTTGTTTCTGTTAAAATTGGAGATCATTGCTATCATGGTTTATGTGATATGGTTGCTAATGTGAGTTCCATTCCATTTACTTTATATCAAGAAATGATGAATGATATTGCACCTGCTGAGATTGAGGACACTAATGTTACTATTAAGCTTGCAAATAGAGATACTATTTCACTACTTGGGATTGTTTGAGATGTTGAAGTCTTATGTGGTAAGATCAAATACCCTACTGATTTCTTAGTACTTGGTTCACAACAGGATAATTTTTGTCCCATTATATTTGGTAGCCCCATCTTGAATACCGTTAATGCTGAAATTGACTGTGTTAAAGAAAAGGTTAAAGTTAAGTCTAGTGATGGATCCCATGAGTTTAATTTCTCTAAGTTTCATAGACAACCACATGATAAAGAATTATCTAGTAAATATGAAATTATTGGCCTTGCTTCTATTATCATACCTCCTACTGATCCGTTAGAACAATATTTGCTAGACTATCAGAAGGATTTGCATATTAATGAAAGAAATGAAATAGATGAGATATTCTTTAAACAAGCACCTATCTTTAAACATAATTTGCCTGTTGAAACTCTTGGAGATCCTCTCCCACCTAAGAGTGATCTTGTGTTTGAATTAAAGAAATTACCTAATACACTGAAATATATCTATCTTGATGAAAAGAAGATATATCCTGTTATTATCAATGCTAACCTTTCAGAGCATGAAGAAAAGAGATTACTTAAAACTCTGAGGAAGCACCGTACTGTTATTGAATATACTCTTGATGATCTTAAGGGCATTAGTCCCACTTTATGTCAGCACAAGATTAATATGGAGCCTGATGCTAATCCCGTTGTTGATCACCAACGCCGTCTGAATCCTAAGATGAAGGATGTAGTTAGAACTTAAATATTAAAGCTTCTGGAAGAAGGTAAAATTTATCCCATAGATGATAGTATATGGGTAAGTCACGTTCATTGTGTTCCTAGGTATTACCGTTGTTCCTAATGATAAAAATGAACTTATCCCAAAAAGATTTGTAACTGGTTATAGGATGGTAATTGATTTCAGAAAATTAAATAAAGCTACTAGAAAAGAACATTACCCCTTTCCTTTTATTGGTCAAATTCTAGAAAGATTATCTAAGCATACACACTTTTGTTTCTTGATGGATATTCTGGTTTTTCTCAAATACCTGTGTCAAAAGATCCAGAGAAAACTACTTTTACTTGTCTTTTTGGAACTTACGCTTATAGATGTATGCCTTTTGGTTTATGTAATGGACTTGCTACCTTTCAAAGATGTATGACTGCTATATTCTCTAACTTTTGTGAAAAGATTGTTGAGGTATTCATGGATGATTTTTCTATTTATGGGACTTCTTTTGATGATTGCTTAAGCGGCCTTGATCGAGTTTTGTAGAGATGTGAAGAAACTAATCTTGTCTTGAATTGGGAGAAGTGCCAATTTATGGTGAATGAAGGTATAGTACTTGGGCATAAAATTTCTGAACGGGGTATTATCGTAGATAAACCTAAAGTTGATGCAATTGAGCAAATGCCATGTCATAAAAATACTAAAGGTATAAGAAGTTTCCTTGGTCATGCTGGTTTCTATAGAAGATTCATTAAAGATTTCTTAAAGATTTCTAGGCCACTAACCAATCTCCTTCAAAAAGATGCTCCATTTGTTTTTTATGATGATTATGTAGAAGCCTTTGAAATACTTAAGAAAGCCTTAATTTCTGCACCTATTGTTCAACCACCTGATTCGAACTCACCATTTGAGATTACGTGTGATGCTAGTGATTATGCTATTGGTGCTATTCAAAGTGTTGATAAGAAATTGAATGTTTTCCATTATGATAGTAAGACTCTAGACAGTGCTCAAAGACATTATGCTACTATTAAGAAAGAATTTTTAGTAGTTTTGTTTGCATGTGATAAATTAAGATCTTATATTGTTTATTATAAAGTTACTATTCACATTGATCATGCTGCTATTAAATATCTTATGGAAAAGAAATATGCTAAGCCTAGACTAATTAGGTGGGTTTTATTATTACAAGATTTTGATTTGCATATTATTGATAGAAAGGGAGCTGAGAATCCTGTAGCAGATGACTTGCCTAGGATGTAAAATGTTCTTGATGACCCATTGCTATTGATGACAGTTTTCCTAATGAGCAACTAGCTTGTATAAATGCTTCTCGTAATAATCCTTGGTATGCAGACTACGCTAATTACATTGTTGGTAAATATATACCACCTTGATTCACATAACGACAAAAGATAAAGTTCTTCTTTGATTTAAGACATTACTTTTGGGATGACTCGCATTTATATAAAGGAGTAGATGGTGTCATTAGACATTGTGTACTTGAGCATGAATAGGAACAAATCCTACTGAAGCGTCATTTCGAGGCATACGGAGGGCACCATGCTGTAGATAGAACTGTAATAAGGTATTACAATCTGGTTTTTATTATCCTACTCTCTTCAAGGACGCACGTAAGTTTGTCTTATCTTGTGATGATTGTCAAAGAATTGGTAATATTGGTAAACGTCAGGAAATGCCTATGAGTTACTCACTTGTTATTGAACCATTTGATGTATGAGGTTGTGATTATATGGGACCTTTTCCTTCCTCTAATGGGTATACTCATATTTTAGTTGCTGTTGATTATGTTACTAATTGGGTAGAAGCTATTCCAACTAGTAGCGCTGATCATAACACTTTTATTAAAATGCTTAAAGAAGTTATTTTCCCGAGGTTTGGAGTCCCTAGGTAGTTAATGACTGATGGTGGTTCACACTTTATTCATGGTGCATTTCATAAACTTCTAGCTAAATATGATGTAAACCATAGAATTTCATCACCTTATAATCCTCAGTCTAGTGGTCAAGTTGAATTGAGCAATAGATAAATAAAATTGATTTTGCAAAAGACCGTTAATAGATCCAGAAAGAATCGTTCTAAGAAACTTGATGATGCATTATGGGCTTATAGAACTACTTATAAAAATCCTATGGGAACATCTCCATACAAAATAGTCTATGGAAAAGCATGTCATTTACCTCTCGAGTTAGAACATAAAGCTTATTGGGAAATTAAAGAACTCAATTCTGATTATTAAACTTGCCGGTGAGAAGAGGTTATTTGATATTAGCTCGTTGGATGAATGGAGGACACAAGCTTATGAAAATGCCAAATTATTTAAAGAGAAAGTTTAAAGATGGCATGACAAATGAATCAAAAAAGGGGAATTTTAAGTAGGTATTCAAGTTCTATTATACAATTCTCGTTTCAGATTCTTTGCAGGAAAACTTCTCTCTAGATGGGCTACATAAAATTCCCATTTCTGGACCATATATCATCGAAGGAGTTTATCGCTCCGGAGCTATCAAGATCAACAATGCCGAAGGCACTAATCCGAGAGCGGTCAATGGGCAAATAATTAAACATTATATCTTAGGTAGAGCCATTAATGTTGAAACTAATAGTATTCAAGTAATGACATCGGAGGAGCACATAGAAGAAACCTTCTGGAACGCTCTAGAACCCTAAAAAGGAGTAGGTATGTGGTACAGTAAACAGACTCCAAAAGTTCCATAAAAGTAATTTTTGTTTGTTTCGAAATATATAAAAAAATAGGAAAACAATAAACAATCATGAAAGTGCATGGGGAAGCAACAAGCCCAGTGGGGCGCCCTACCCCCTGGGCGCGCCTCTTGAGCTTGTGTCTCCCTTGTGGACTCTCCAGACTATGTTTTTCTTCCATATTACTTGTCCTGCACAAAAAAAAATCATTATATATACTCTAGGATGTTTTGACTTCCGTATCACAAGATTCTCCTATGTTCTTGTTTTGACTTGTTTTTCTGGTAGATCTGGCAGCATGTGGTCCCAAGACTCGGATGGAGAGAGCTATGTGTCTCATTATGTTAGCAACCCAAGGATTTACTATGATGTTGATCCATATGAATGGCCCATAGATGAAGAAGAAGAGGCGGATTTGAAACAGACATATTGCTCAAGCGAAGAAGGAGACATCCCTCTACCTCAACCAGGGGACATGCATGTGGAGTTCAAGAAATCAAGCCTACCAAACACAGTAAAATATTCTAAGTTCCGATATACTCCTTTTCGTTGTGTGCAAGGAGAAGAGGATAAGTTGCGTCGCAAAATCTGGGAACTTGAGCAGGAAGTCTATAAGCTGAAAGAGGAAAATCGCATCCTTAAGTGGCAGGACAAGCCCACTACCTCATCACCACCATCACCGAAGGAAGACACACCCTTTGGCTTGTTCCAAGCTTGGGGGAGGTGCCCCGGTATTATATCACCATCACTTTTATCATCCTTATCTATCTCAGTTCGATCCTTAGTTATTTTGTGATTTAGAACAATAAAGTTTTAGTATGATCTATTTTTGAGTGCTTGCTTTGTGATCTATCTACCTATGTAATTATGTGAGAGTTATATAATAAAGAGTAGTTCTAAGTTTTGCTTTGTTTTCTTGTTTCAATCTTAGCAATGAAAGAAAATAATAAATAATGGAAAGATCGTATGCTAATCCCATGGGGAGTAATGACTTCACATAAAAGAAGTATAGTTGACAAAATTTGTTGGAAGTTAACAAACATGGCATTGGTCATTGGTGCAATTCATGAAAAAGTAATAAAGGAAGAGAGATCTCACATATAAATATACTATCTTGGACATCTTTTATGATTGTGAGCCCCCAATAAATATTCTATGCATGATCAATTAGTTGCCGCTGGACAAGGAAGACAACGTAATGAGTTATGTTTGCTTATATTCGCATATAAGTTATATTGTCATGGATCCTATAACATGTGATGTTTGCCTAGGATCTTTTGCTAGCCAAAAAAAATTCACACTAAGTAGAGATAATAATCGTGCATCCAAAACCCATAAACCCAGTCTCTTGCTATGAGCGTCCAGCATAACTACCTATGGATTGAATAAGATCCTTCAAGTAAGTTTTCATCGATGCAAAAAGTAACAAAATTTGCTCCTAAATATGTATGATCTTTTATTGGAAGGGAAAATAAGATTTATACGAACTTGTGATGGTGAGGAAATTAAAGCGACGGACTGCATAATAAAGGTCGCTATCACAAGGGGCAATATAAAGTGACGTTCCTTACCACTAAGAGCTTGCACATCCAAAAATAAAAAGCGCATGACAACCTCTGCTTCCCTCTGTGAAGGGCTTATTTTTTACTTTTATGTATTTACTTTTATGCAAGAGTCAATAATGTTCATCCTTATTCTGCTCTATTTATTCTTGAGTTGGCAAGCATCATGTGGTGGGGAAAGATCCAGATATATATACATCCTGTTGGATGTAGGAGATCATGAGTTATTATTGTTGACATTATCCTCGAGACAAATAAGTTGGGTGGTGAAAATTATAAACCCCCATCTTCCTATGTGTTTGACGGAAACCTTTTGCTCTCTAAATATGACATGAGTGTCAGGAATCATAGAAGACTGAATGATAGTTGAGTATGTGAACTTGCTAAACAAAGCACTTACATAGACTCTTTTTGAAAATATGACGGATGTGATTGTTTCGATGGCTAAGATCATAGTTTGTTAGTTTCCAATGAAGTTTATGCTTCATGCTTTAACTTGTGAATGAATTTTTACTTTAGCATGACAAGTTTTATGATGATATATTGCTGCTATGATAATGATCATGATGCTTTCATGTCGATATTTTGTTTTATCGACACCTCTCTCTCTCTCTCTCTAAACATGTGGTCATGATTATCGATTTTGGCTTTTGCTTGAGGACAAGCAAGGTCTAAGCTTGGGGGAGTTGATACATACATTTTGCAACGTGTTTTTCTACTTTTATTTATTGTGTTTGGATTGTTATTTCACTTTATATATGATGCAATTCTTATGCATTTTCTCTTTTTTTGCAAGTTTCACAAGAAGAGGGAGATTACCGGCAGCTGGAATTCTGAACCAAAAAGGGCTGCAAGAGAGATAGCTATTCTGCACAACTCCAAATGACCTAAAAATTTACGGAGAACTATTTTGGAATATATAAAAAATATTGGTGGAGGAAACACTAGGAGGGGACCCACCAGGAAGCGACAAGCCTGGGGGTGCGCCCTACCCCCCTAGGTGCGCCCCCCAAGCTTGTGGGCCCCTGGCAAGCCCCTGGTGCCCATCCTCTCCTATATGAGGCCATTTACCCTAGAAAAACTAAGAAGAAGACTTTTCGGATTAAGAGCCGCCGTCTCGAGGCGGAACCTGGGCAGGAGGCCTTTTGCTCTCAGGCAGAGCGATTCCGCCGGGGAAACTTCCCTCCCTGAGGGGGAAATTGAATCCATCGACATCACCAACGATCCTCTCATCATGGGAGGACCAATCCTCATCAACATCTTCACCAGCACCATCTCATCTCAAACCCTAGTTCATCTATTGTATTCAATCTTTGTCCCAAAACATCAGACTGGTACCTGTGGGTTGCTAGTAGTGTTGATTACACCTTGTAGTTGATGCTAGTTGGTTTATTTGGTGGAAGTTTAAATGTTCAGATCCTTAAGCATATTCAATATCCCTCTGATCTTGAACATGAATATGATTTTTGTGTAGTTACTTTTGTTCTTGAGGATATGGAAGAAGTCTTCTTATAAGTAATCACGTGAAGTTGGCATTCGTTCGATATTTTGATGATATGTATGTTGTTGCTTCCTTTAGTGGTGTCATGTGAACGTCGACTACATGACACTTCACCATACTTGGGCCTCAGGGAAGGCATTGTGGAGTAATAAGTAGATGATGGGTTGCTAGAGTGGCAGAACCTTAAACCCTAGTTTATGCGTTATTCCGTAAGGGGCTAATTTGGATCCATATGTTTCATGCTATGGTTGATTTATCTTAATTCTTCTTTCATAGTTGCAGATGCTTGTGGGAGGGGGTAATCATAAGTGGGTTGCTTGTTCAAGTAAGAACAACACCCAAGCACCGATCCACCCACATATCAAATTAGCAAAGTAACGTAGGTGAATCAACTAAACATGATGAACGTGACTAGACGACAATTCCCATGTGTCCTCTAGAGCAATTTGCTTTATATAAGAGAACTTTCTGGCTTGTCCTTTGCTATAAAAAGGATTGGGCCACCTTGTTGCACCTTTGCTACTATTGTCACTTGTTACTTGTTACAAATTATCCTGCTAATAAACTATCTATCACTGTTACAACACTTGCAAAGATTACCTTGCTGAAAACCGCTAGTCATTTCCTTCTGCTCCTCGTTAGGTTTGACACTCTTACTTATCGAAAGGACTACAATTGATCCCCTATACTTGTGGATCATCAGCTGTCGGAGCCGGTGGGGGCAGAGGCGGAGGCGGCAAGCCATTGCCCCTCGCTAGACGTTGGGTCCAGCTGCACTGCCGGGTCGTGTGCATAGACGGCTTCGCATCACTGTGATGCATGAATGGCGTGTTGAGCATGTGCTCGAAGGTGAGCTTGGGCTGCCAGGCGACCTTGCCGGTTCACCGACATCGACTGCCGCCCTGATCGGCCGGCTACTCTTCCTTAACAGTTGTGAATTGCCGGCTACCGTAACTTGGGTCCAGCCACTCACCCTTTCACTTGTTGTTATCTTTCCGCTGCCGCTTTGAGGAGTCGAAGCCACCGTCTCCAGCCAGCGCCGGGTTAGCCGGCTGGGCCTGAATTGCCTTGTCGGATACATCGAGCTGGACCTGGACACACATCATGGAGTCAGCCATGGCGTACTTGTCCGCCTTGGCCCTTAGCTCTGCCATGCTCGCCGGCTCAGAAAAACATGAGCTTGTGCTTGAGCAGGGTGCCGTCTCGGCACCCCTCCGTGAAGTAATGTATCGCTTGTACCTCATGGACCCCTTCATTGAAGTTGCGCAACTCCGACCACCACGTGAGGTAGTCGTGGAGGGACTCATCCAGTCCTTGGATGCACTTGGAGAGCTTGCATGCTGGCTAGGTCGCTTGTACGTGCAGGTGAAGTTGGGCAAAAATGCTTCCTCGAAGTCCAGCCAGGCGTTGATGTAGTTGGCTGGCAGACTATTCATCCACGTCCAAGCCAAGCCAAGCAGCATGAGGGGTAGGTAGCGCACCGCCACGCGCTTGTTGCCGCCGGCGATGCCGATGACCGTGTTGTAGTCGACCAGCCAGTTCTTTGGCTTGGTGACCCCATTATACTTTGGGGAGTCGTGAGCTAGCGTGAAGCCCTTGGGGAAAGGCTCCCAATTGATGTGCGGGATGAAACAAGCCATGATGACGGAGCTCTCCTCCTACAGGGTTAGGGAGCGTGCCAGCCGCTCGATGCGGTTGCGGGCATCATGCTCGTCGTTGGGCTCGCGAGGCCCTAGCCGATCGGTTATCGTAGTGTGCGTAGCCGGCCCAATGGAGGCCGGCCGCCCCCGCCATGCAGGCGAGGGTTGCTGCGCCGGCTGCCGGCAGCCTCCGCCAGCCAGCTTGTCCGCCTGGCTAGTGACAGCCAGCAGGTTACGGTTCCGTCGGCCTCGGCTGTCTCAGTGTCGGCTCCCGCGGCTAGCGCTGTGCGGGGAGGACACCTGTAGCATTAGCCTGGGCTGTCGGCCATCCATCTGAAGAGGGGGGACTCTGAACCGTACATGGCCGGCTTGGCCGGGTCCCACTGGGCCTGCTACTCATTCGCGGCAACGATGAGGTCACGGACACGCTGTTGTTGCTGCTGCAGCTTCTCGCCCTCCAAGTGCTCTAGGTCGGCTATGGCCTCCTGTGCAGCTCTAATGTTCTTGATGGGGGTGCTGTAAGTGGCCGATTCATACCCAACATCTCACCAATGGCTCGGCTGCGGCGTCACACGTGCCCAACCAGGTTGGGCCCGTCGGCAGTCGGACTGAAGTCGTGGGCGGTGTTGTACTCGTGCTGCACGGACCCCATCCGGTGCTGCACGGCGGCAAGCTCGGAGGCCTAGGCAAGGAAGCGCTTGCGGGTCTCTTCGAGCTCCGCTGCGGCAGCAGCTGGGTAGGTGCCAGGCTCAATGGGGTTGTGCAAGTTCTACACTGCTACGCACAGGGGGTTGGGTTGGCAAACGCGGGCCCCTGCCGCAGCAACCAGATCCTTGGTGTGACCAGAGGATTGGCTGGAGCCGGTGGTCAGCACCTCTACCCGAACACAGAGGTCAGCGACATCGCCAGAGATGGCTGAGCTGTCAGATGGTAGTGGGTAGGAGAAGGTGAGTACCTCACCAGGGTACTCGTCGGGGATGAGCGCGACGAAGACGCGAAGCTAGCTGAAGGGGAAGACAAAGCCTCCTACCGGGCTGTCGTGGCAGATCACGGTCACCTATGGGGCCACGAGCCCATTTGTGGTTCGGCAAGGGGGAGATCACGTTGCACAAAGAGCAGAAGCCATGGAACAGCAAGACGGTGGTGACACTGGTGGTTTTTACCCAGGTTCAGGCCAATGTGTAGCGTAAAACCCTACTCCTACTTTGGTGGATTGAGTGGATGAACACCACGAGCAAGCAGCGCTCAAGCCCGGCAAGGGTGCCTCGGGGAGAGCAGCTACGCGCGTACAAGTGTGTGAGGGTCCGAATCCTTTGCTAGGTCGCCTTGGACCTCCTTTTATAGCTTAAGGGGTAACCACAACGGCAAAACAGTCTTTATCTACTGATTCGGTAGCCAACAGTGCTATCATACCTAACTCTAGCAGTTAGGACAAAGTGCATTAAATGCACTGCTAGGTGTCATGCTGAGGGATAAACCCGGCATGCCTGCCGAGCCGCTTAATCATCTCTTGCTTATGATCTTAACACGCCTTTGGACGGGTGTCACTTGGATAAATCTTGTCTTCCAACGGGCTGCCATGTGCTTAGCATAGGCCAATTAATCACTTGGGGGCTCGACACCGCATTGATAAGTGACTTGCATCACTTTGAGATGGAGCGGTGGTGTCTTGGCGGGGATCCCCGCCCCTTGCGGACCCGGCAAGCTTGCTGGGGAAATTTTGGACTTGCCCCTGATACGGACGACCCTGCCAGGCTCTCCTGCCTGGCAAGGGAGGCCTTACCAAGGTGATATCCTTCTGTCTTGGTTGTCTTGGTCTTCTTGATCCACTCTTTGATCTCACTAAGAGTTGCTTCTCTGGCCTGGCCTTGTTTGCCGGGGAGGAGGCCTTTCGTCCATGCATGAGTCAAGGGGAACATACATCCCTATTTGTGTACCCCAACAGAAGCCCCCGGGCCTGAGCCATACGTATCACCGGGCACGTTGGGTTAGGCCCTAAACAATGCACATACACGTGTCGAAAAAGTGCTGCACATGCAGCGATTGTCATGATGAATAGTCAATCCAACGTCCACTCCGCATAAGTACCGCAGGTCATGGGGTCATGGGACTGTAGTAGTTAATGGGTAGTGCGGCCGTAAAACAGTAACTTCCTGAGAAAAGATAGCGAAGAGGCAGCCCCCTGCGCCCGTTCCCAATAAAAAGGCAACGCGAAGGGGCGCTGCTCGTTCACATCTGTCCCTCCTTCCATCATCTTCTTCCTCAAGCCAAGCAACTATTCCCACGCCAACATTCGCCTCCATCGCTCCGCCAAATCTTCCATTCTTCTGGCAATCCCAAAGGATGGGAAAGAAAGCCGCCGCCGCGAGGGGGAAGCGAGTGACCACCGCAAAGGATGCTGCAACGGAGGGGAAGAAGAAGAGGGCGGCGGAGCTGGACAGGAAGTGGCAGGAGGATGTGGTCTTCTTCTCGTCGAACTTGGACAGCAAAGCCCTGACTACGAGGTATGCATATATGTGGGGGAGGGCAGTTCTGAAGGGGCATGGAGCGCCCGAGGTCTTGCCAGAGGGAAAAGAGGTTCCACCGAACTTGTACCGGTTCTTCTGCGCGTACTTTCTCTGCGGCCTTACTTCCCCCTTCTCAGATTTCTTCGAAGCCGTGATGGTGGTGTATGGATTCCACCTTCTGGATTTCATGCCCAATGCAATGGCATGCATGGAGATCTTTGCTCATCTGTGTGAGAAATTTGTTGGAGTTGCCCCCAACATGGATTTGTTCAGGCACTGCTTCGTCCCGCGGGTAGAAGACAAGACTCACCGCTCGGGGAACATAAGCTGGATCCCCCGGGGCAAGAAGAAGAATTGGGATTACTTCCCTGGCCAGCAGCGCAGCAGATGGGAGGAATGGAGGGCGGACTGGTGCTAGATCCAGGACGAAGACGCCCCAGAGTACTGCATGGCATAGACGGAATGCGTCGTACAGGCAGCGAATGGAGCAAGCCAAGCCTTACCAATGACAGGCTTCGCCCGCCTCAAAGCTGCCGGGCTAACCATCGAATAGGTGGGGGCTGACTTCCTCCGGCGCCGCATTGTGCCACTATAGAAGAGGGACAGATTCGCCTGGGAGTACGGCGATGCTACCGACAGAATGCGTCTGTACCGGGCCTCATCAAGAACTTGTCGATATACAGCCATGGCTGGCTGTGCGAATAGCTGTTCGGCAGCCTTGGGCCATTCCATCTGCCGGTAAACACTACTGCAGGATGCTGCTAACGCGACACTACAATCAGAGACCCTTTGACGAAACTGTGTGCGATGCATTAATTGCAAACAGGGATGTAAAAAAACTGTCAAAAAAGATGCAAAATGTTTACGATGGCGGAGACATCAAACACGGTTCAGATTTTAGTTACGTGTGTGATGCGGGGCATACGGTTGATCCATACAAACTGTTTGCGATTAGACAGAAGAATAGAAACTGGTAGCTATATTAATGTGTGTGCGATATACGGCATACAGTTCACTCCGATGATCTGTTTGCTATTAGGGAATGCAACAGGAATGGTGAGTCAGATCAAGGTGTGTGTGATATACGGCATACAGTTCACCCAGATGAACTGTTTTCGATTAGGGAAGAGAACAGAAACGGTTCAACTTAACAAGATGTGTGTGATATGCGGCATACAGTTCACATAGATGAACTATTTGCGATGAGCCAAAAGAACACAAACGTTTCGTGTACACAAGATGTGTGTGATACATAGCAAACAACCCACTCGGATGAACTGTTTGCGATGAGAAATTATAACACACACGGTTACTATAGTTAGTTCGTGTGCGATTCTGTTTGTATAAAAAACTTTGAAAATGCAAACTAGTTGCTTGCGGTGGCTAGGAGTATCGCACACGATGCGTCTGCGAGTACTCATGCGCGATGATTAGTAAGTTACACATACGTTTCCTTATGTTAACACGTGTGTGATAAATAACACGTGGCACCGCTTATGGTATTCGGGTTGTGTGTGTGCTCCACTTAGTCTTCCCGCGCTCCACATGGGTCAATTGTAAAATCCACGCCTCTTCTCTCATCGGTTTCTCGCCACCAGTTAATGGCTTGCTGCATATAACCCAGGCGGCAACGCACCGTCGCGGCACTCTGCGCAAATCTAGTCCTCACCCATCTACCATTAGTTATTCCAAGCATGCCAGGCAATGACCAAAGCTTTGACATCGACACTACCTGCATTACTTCTTCGGTGAGGAGAATGAGCCGGAGCAGGTCGGGGAGCAAGAACGTCATCGGCCGGTGCAGGCACCATGGCCCATCGGCAGCATTATCGGTGTGACAATCCTTGGGCGCACAATCGACATATTGCAGAGGAAGTGTGATGAGCAGTTTGCCATCCACCGTGCAAAAGATCCAGAGCTGCTCGGCGACATGATCGATGACCCACCCGAAGAGCCACCGTCACCAGTGCTCATCGAGAGCCTGATGCCCCGCAAGGAATGGGCAGAGGACCTCTGCGATTCAGTCAAGCCACAGTTAGCCTGCGGCTTCATCATTGCCGGCGGCGACCGTGTCAACCTCGATCCCGACGATGTGGTGGCCAGGCTCGAGCACATCCTTGGCGGAGTTGACGTCCCCGACGAAGTAGAACATCGCCAATGTGATATCATGAGGATGCAGGTGATGGACGAAATTTGCTACCAGGCCAGAGACATGGAAATGGAGCGGTTCCGCGGAGATATCATGCGCGTGATTGCACGCTGCCAAGCTCTTCTGTAAGAGGCCCAGCAGCCCCAAGAGCCTCCCAGCGCCAGCAGCTCCGTAGCGGAGGCGGGTCGGGACACTTGGAATGAACGGCCGCAAGGGTGCTGTGCTGGTCATGGAGTCCGAGAAGACCTTCATCGGAAGGCCGCCAGCTCAGCCTTTTAGCCTATATTTTATTATAATTGTATGCATATGTAGGTCGTGAGTGTTTTGGGCATTGCTGCATGTGGCATTTTAAATTATCCTGAATATGAAAGAAAATTATTAACCGTTGCCATTGTAAATTTGCCTCAACAGCGAGCAGAGCACGCGCAGGGACGCCAGAGCGGAGCGCGCCGCGGCTGCCTCAATGGAGAGCAAAACGCACGGACGGACACGAGCAGAGTGCGCCGCGGCCACCTCAACAACGAGCAGAGCGCGCCGCGGCCGCCTCAATGGCGAGCAACCACGTGGTCAACCTTCGGGCACCCTGTGGGAGGCGCGATGGCGCATCCATCGGACACAATGGTGATATCTTGACGCTGTGTGATAGTGGGCAGACATGTACACGTACATCTGAGAACACGGGCCCACGTTTCGGCCTTCGGATGCGTGGCATATGGTTGATCCATAAGAACTGTTTGCGATGAGCCAGAACAATAGAAACGGGCTTTGTAGGCTCAGAACCATCAGTAAATTTTGACCTTGTTTCTCGTCACATTGCAGATTACAACGCAATAAGTAATTGCAAATCTGTTCACACCGATCAAACCAATATGTGTTCACACTTAGCACAGAGCTATAAAAACTACCCACTCGAAAATTACGTCACAGTTCCTCTCCTCATCACCCACAAAACTGGTCTTTCCTGTCAAGTCGTTCCGCCATGACCAGTAGGAGGGGTTTCGGGTGGACATATAACTAGGGAGCAAAGACCAAGGCCGTGGAAGCACTAGAGAGGTCCCGTCGCCACGCGGCAGACACAGCAGAGATGTCCCAGCCCGCCGCGGAGCCCTCGAACAAGCTCTCACCGTCATGCGTGGGCTCTCACAAGCGTAATTGCTGCATCAGCGATCGCGACGAGCTGGCATTGCTGAAGTCCTTGGCCGGCGATGATGACATTCTCGTTGGCCTCATTAAGCAGCAGGAGCTGGTTGACAGCTTGATGAAGCTGCTCGAGATCAGTGATGCCTCGGTTGAGAAGGCAACCGGCCTCGTCGAGCAGCTCATGGGTGACAATGCGAAGCTCCCCAAGGCACTCGGCGAGGAGGAGGAGGCCACCGGCTGGAAGATGCTGCATGAGCAGAGCAGTTCCTCGGGGATGACGATCACAGCGGTCGTCGAGGAACTGATGGGTGACTTGAGAAAGCTCCGGATCGAGCGTGAGCAGGAGGTGGAGGAATCCGTGGCTGCTTTCAAGCAAAGTCATGAGGAATTGAAGAAGGAGTTGGAGGATATCGTCGCCCGGCGATCCGTCGAGGAGCAGAGACAGTAGCGACCCAGATCATTGTATGCGATTTCCTTCTTCTCTTGCCCCCGTGTTTCCGGGCTTTGCCGCATGTGGCATTTTAAATTATCCGGAATATGTAAGACAATTATTATCCGCGCCATTGTAAATTTGTCGTTGTATTATCTGTTGCCATTTTATTTGTCGTCGTATTATCCGTTGCCCTATGTGGCATTTTAAATTAGGCCGGAATACGAGTTCAAAACATGAACAATGCAAGTGCTAACGTTGAGAGGGGCCATGGGATCACAAGCAAACACCCTCCGTCCAGGTGCTTTAATTAACCACGTGTTAAACAGCAGCTAGGCCGCCATTAATGGAGAAGTTGTGAGTGAGGCGGGCGGCTGGTGGATGGAGGTCAAAGAGCTTGCTTCCTGGTGAGCATGGGCAGCCTGGCTGCTCGCACATGTCCCGTCGAGCCTGCGAGGTGGACATGATGCACGCATCCCGTCGAGCCTGCGCGGTGGACTGCTCGCATGCCTCCCATCGAGCCTGCATGGCGGACTTCTCGCGCTCATCCCGTCTAATCAAACTGCTGCACGCAACGAGTATGGTTAAATTTTGGCACAAAATACAAAGATAACCAATGAACGAGGATGAAGGTAGTACTATCCCATAAGAAAAGAGGGACATGTTGCCGCACTTAAATGGTTACGGGAACACACGGTTCATATAATACAACCGTTTGCGATATTAATGTGTCAGCTATTTGTTTCAAAAGGACTTCGTTGGCTATTAATGTGTGCGCCTTGTCTCAAACTGGACGATTTTTTTACCACGGCATATATGTGCCATGTTATGAAACCATGCCAAGTTTCATGTTTTTTGGGTGAGTTTTCGATTCACTGGGATTTAAAAACCAAGATTCTCAATGTTTCAGGATGACGAGAAGTTTGTAATTCATTTCCATTCCTTCAATGAGACCTAAACATGCACCCAATGACACATGTATGATTTTCCACCCATTTTGCTTCACTGGAGCATGTGCTTGTAGTTCAAATTTGAATTATGGAATACATTAAATGCCTAGAAAACTCTATTAATATATAAAATGGTCAAACGAACCCCGAACAGTTTCAAATTTCAGCACGACACTCCTGTTATTCTATGTTGCCTGTAGAAAACAAAGTTCAAGGCGAGAAGAGGCAGCGATTATCATTTCGCCCACAAGAGGGGCATGTTTCCCTACCAGAACCACGAGGGTTGCGAGAAGCTTCGGTTTGTAAGAGGCTTGTCATATATGTGCCATGTAGTGACACCATGCCAAGTTTCATGGTTTTCTGCTGAGTTTTGGATTTACGAAGATTTAAAAACCGAGATTCGCAATGTTTGTGGCTGAGCCAGGACGCCAAGACGGTTGAATTCATTCCCATTCCTTCCATGGGACCTAAACATGCACCCCAAGGACACATGTATATTTTTCTAGCCATTTTGGTGCACTGGAGCATGTATTTGTAGTTCGGATTTGAATTATGGACAATAGATGCCTAGAAAACTTAATTAATGAATAAAAAAGGTCAAACGAACCCTCAATAATTTCAAAGTTCAGCGCGAATCTCCCGCTGCTCCATGTTGCATGTAGAAGAAAATATAAGGCTAGAAGAGGGAGCGATTATCGTTTCGCCCACAAGGGGACATATTTCCCTAACGAAACCACGAGGGTTCTTGCGACAGGCTCCGGTTTGTAGGAGGTTTGTAATAAAGCTTGGCCCAAATAGGACAATGTTTTTACCACGACATATATGTGTCATGACGTGACACCATGCCAACTTTCATGACTTTCTGGTGAGTTTTGGATTTACGGGGATTTAAAAATCGAGATTCCAAATGTTTGAGGACGAGCCAGGACGCCGGTACGGTTGTAATTCATTCCATTCCTTGCATGGGACCTAAACATGCACCCAAGGACACGTGTATAATTTTTCTAGCCATTTTGGTAAACTGGAGCATGTATTTATAGTTCAGATTTGAATTATGGACATTAAATGCCTAGGAAACTCAATTAGTGCATAAAAAGGCCAAACAAACCGAGAATAATTTTAAATTTCAGCACGGATATCCTGTTGTTCCATGTTGCCTATAGAAGAAAATACAAGGTGAAAAGAGGCAGTGATTATCATTTCGCCCACAAGGTGGACAAGTTTCCCTATCGGAACCACGAGGCTTCTTGAGAGAAGCTCCGATTTTAAGAGGCTTGTAATAAAACTTGCGCCAAAATGGACAAAAAAAATCCTCGACATATATGTGCCATGTTGTGACACCATCCCAAGTTTCACGATTTTCGGGTGAGTTTTGGATTTACTGGGATCTAAAAACCGAGATTCTTCTCATGAGATGTTTTCAAATAGCACATGGTTCACACACGAAAGTCGTGTGCCTACCAAACCGTGGCCGATGCCCCTCCTGCCGCGTGCGCGATTTGACTCGTGCGTTCTGATTGGCCAGAACCCAAACCCCACGAATCGTACGTCTGCACCGTTGGATGCTCCCAGATCGAACGACAATCCTCACCCCTTTCGACAACACATGCAGTTCCGGTTGTCGTTTTATTCATATGGGTAAGCACTGTGCGCATGGGCCATGCTAGCTCATGCTTCCTTCTCTACTAAGTTTTCTATAATAATTGTTGTTATATATCCAAACACGCTACTGTTTCCCGCCACTCCTCCCATCGATTTCCTGCCTCTTCTCCCATCATTTTCCCGCTGCCAGTGTCAGTGCTCATTGAAGGCTAGGCGGCGAGACACTGGCCATGTAAATATCGCGCACAGTTTCTAAACGCACAAATGTGTGTGATAGTAGGGAGTAGGTCCCATAGGGTGACCAGCGTGAAACGCCTTAAAGGCAAGGAGGCAATTCCTATCACCAAGGGGCGGCTTCCCATCCGCTAGCCTAGTCGAATAGAACGCAAAAGTTAAGCTTGCTCGGGCTGGAGTAGTCTAAGGATGGGTGACCTGGTGGGAAGTTGCATATCTCTAGCTTCATTTAAACACTATGACACGGTCATTATAGAGATAAATGTCTCTATATTGACCTGTCATGGTGATTATATAAACCTTGGGATCCTTGTTTTGCTAATTTGTAGACTATGTTTTTATTGGTTATTTTTTGTTATAAAAAAACAAAGAATGATCGACTCTATAGTGACCTGTCATGGCGATTATATAAACCTTGGGATCCTTGTTTTGCTAATTTGTAGACTATGTTTTTATTGGTTATTTTTTGTTTTCAGAAATCAAAGAATGATCGACATCTATAGGCCCTCACAAATTATCCCTTTGACTCAACGCACGAGAAGGGTTTACTATTTGCTCTGTGTGCTATGTTAGAGCAAATCAAGTTTTAGCACATGCGTTCGACGGCACCCGGCCCCTACCCCACCCCCCCACACCCGCCTCGAAGTTGCGTTCCCGACATCGTATGTCTTTAACCTGGCCGCGGGGGTACGATGTTCAGTTTGTAATGTTACTGATGTAGTTGGTGCCCCATCGAACTTGTGCTTTCAGGATTTGAATAAATCACACACCAGACCCTTACATTTTTTTCGGGTCGCATGCATGGTATAGAGGGCCGGGTGTTCTGATCGAGCATGTCTCCCTTGTTTGGTTTATAGACGCTGCACATATCTGTGGGCTCCACGAGGTATATATATTATCCTTGACCGATAACGAGGGGGGCCCACACAATCTATCCCTTTGACCCAACATACGAGAACGGTTTGACCATGATGGTTTCCTATTGCTATTTGTGCCATGTTAGACCAAATAATATTTGAGCGCATGCATTGGATGACACCTACCCCCACCCCCCTGCCGCCGCCTCAAAGTTGGGAAACCGACATCGTACGTATTGGACCTGGCTTGGGGTCGGGTATGGTGTTCGGTTTGTGATGTAGTTGGCGGCCCATCGAAGTTGTGCATTCGGGATTTAAACACATCACACACCACCGTACCCATACATATTTTCGGGCCGCATGCAGTATATACGCGGTCTTCTGATCGACCACGTCTCCCTTGTGCGGTTTTTTGTGATGACACACATATCTGTGTGGCCATGAATGGATTCCTCCTAGTTCATGTTAGGGCCGGTCACCATCACATGTCGTTCAACCAAAGCAAGAGCTCATGCATTGTCAGGATTCCCTCCCACATGCTCGGATTGATGGGTTCGATCGGCACCGTACCCTACATATCTCATCCTTAACTACCTGGCTTTCATGGTTGTTGTCTGTATCAAGAGGCAGGCGCCACATCTAAATTGTACATTATTCTATATTGAAAACACACATCACCCCTTCCAACGTACATCATTTTGGGCCGCACACAAGCGGTGCTGGTTTTGTGGTCCCTCTCATGCGATTTTTTATGATGGTTCAATCTATTGGCCCAAGCGGTTTATCGACAACAACAGTTGTCGTTTGACCAAACGGTAGATTCACTGGTCCGTCTTATGGTAGGTCATGGCGACATGCATGTATGACCAAACTATCATTATGTGCATCCGCCCTACCGACACGAAGTGGGAGGTGGGTCAAGCACCCTAGCTAGCTACGACATTATGTCATTATAGAAATATCCAAGTGTGCTTTCGGGTTTGCGAGGCAGGTGCCACCAAAGTTGTGCATTGTGTATTTAAAGTTTTAAACATCACACCCTATATTCCTACATATATTTGGCCACTTCCAGGTGGTTCTTGACTTCTGGCCCCTCTCATCGATCTTCGACGACACGCACAACCGTGGGCCCGCGCGGTCAAAGTTGTGCATTGGAATTTTGAACATCACAGACCACCCTTTTCACTCATATATATTTGGGCCACATGCTGGTGTGGCTGTCTTCTGACACTCTCTAAATTTTTTTTGCTGGAAAGACTCTGCTGACGCTCAACGGACACGGGTATAATGTCTTAACCGTGTACGATGCAAGTGCGCTGTGAATCACCACGACTGCGCAAGCGCGAGCAAAGGTGGAGGTACTGGCTTAACTGTGTGCGATGCAAGTGACTGTAAAATCACCACCTGCGCAAGCTAAATGTGGGTAGTTTATTTAGATTGAATTCCACGTCTGCGTCTGAAAATTAGGATGAACCGTGTGCGATAGACCAGCTAGCTAGAAATCTAAAAACAAACTACCCGCCTTGAGCGTTGCAAAAATTGGCGGTTCCACCACTTTACCTTATTATCATACACGCATATTCTTATTGGACCGTGCGTGATCTTGGGTACTCCCACCCTGCATCAATTCCTTTACCCAAATTTTAGTAGCCGCCGTACTTCAACCGTCGCTCACACTCCTCCAGCACCGACCTTATAGTAAAATTGCAGCAGCCGAGGCATTTGAACCATCGCCCTCCCTCGTCCACCACCATCTCCACCCACCATAACTAAAATTTTCAGTAGCTGCGGCGTATCCTCAAACACCACCCCGCCCCCCTCCACAGTCCCCCCACCCGGCCCCCTCCCCCCTCGAACCCTAGCTCGCCGCCGCCGTCGGCACCGCTGCTGCCGATTCCCATACCATCGCCCCACTCCCCTGAGTTTTTAGATGAGGCCTGCGGTGTCCCTCCCCGCCAGATCCACATCCCCCGCTCGAGAATGTCGCAGCCAAAGCTCGACCACGTATCCCGGGGAGCCCGACGAGCGTTCGGCCAAGAAGAGGTTTATCATGGCCTCTCCGGCAGACGTTGGCGAGGTGGCCGCCGTTCGCCCCGACCTGTCGATCCCGAAGCAACACCTCACCACGGAAGCCGGTGAAGACGTTGACTACATTGCCATGCCGAAGGCTTCACATCAGCGGGCTAGCGTCTTACTGTATCTCGGGAAAGCTGGCTACGACATCAAGCTCGTCGACAGCGACGGCTTCACGTGGGCCATGTCACAGGTTAAGTGGTCCATCCCCAACCCCTCTGGTTCAACCGTCGTCGATCTCTTCAACGGCCCTGCCGCTGATCTCCTCCGCCACGCGGTCAATGATTTGCGATCCTTGTACGCCATAGAGCCCATTTTGTCATTTCTGAAGGACACGTTCTACGGCGGCGGCTTGGGATCCTCAATTGCCAAGTCAGACCTCATTGACCACGACCATGAGGAGGGCACCCACAAAGGTTCTTCCAAGGTGAAACAGCCCATCTGTGACATCAGAGAGCACACCATGGGTCTGTGCTCTTCCAACTGGAAGGATCCCGTCCATGACATGTGAGGTAACATCCTATCAGCAAATCTTACCTTTTCTAGCTTGCCAACCCGTACCCTTTGTTGTAGTAGCATTTGCCATGCGGTGTTTTAACTGTGCCATGTTTAATTATTTCAGTTATGCAAAAATGTATTGTTCAATAGGGCTATGTGATGTTTAAGTATGAATTGTCCACTTCAATTTCACGAATGGCTATATTTGGTTGTTTATAGTGAGTAGATGCCTTGTTTATCTGTATTTGGTTGTTAGGTTGGTTGCAGTGAGCGTTTCTCCAGTTATCGAGCAGATGCCTTGTTTATATGTATTTGGTTCTTAGGTTGGTTGCAGTGAGCATTTGTCCAGTTATCAAGAAGATGCCTTGTTTATCTGTATTTGGTTGTTAGGTTGGTTGCAGTGAGCATTTGTCTAGTTTTCAAGCAGATGCCTTGTTTATCTGTATTTGCTTGTTAGGTTGGTTGCAGTGAGCATTTGTCCAGTTTTCAAGCATATGCCTTGTTTATCTGTATTTGCTTGTTAGGTTGGATGCAGTGAGACTCTGTCTAGTTTTCAATGGCTATATTTGGTTGTTATACTGATCATTTATGCCTTGTTTATTTCAGTCATTCACAATGTGATGTTCATTATGTGCAAGTCAGAACTGTGTTGCTCGATTGCATCAATACCAGTTTGAACGGCTATATTTGGTTCCAGTTATGCCTGGTCTAGTTAACACATGCCCTTTATTTCAGTTTGACACATTTATCCAGTGTGATGTTTAAGCATTACCTACGTTCTATTGATTTTCAACAATACCAGTTTGAATTGCAATATTTGATGGCTGTTAAGCCTGTTGTAGGTAACATTGCCTTCCATTTTATATCTGTTTTAACAGCATGCTGAAACCAACACATTCAAGCTATCATTTGAAGATGATGTTTTTTACCTTTGCTATATTTGTTTCATGTTAAGGTTGCTGTACTTAGCATGCCCTTCCACTACTTATGCAGGACAACAACGGGATTGGCCACCATTTTCCGCCGAGGTTAGTTTCATCCCTCGGCTTGTACTCCCCCCGTTGTTCCATAATGTAGTGCATATAGATCCAAGCCTGGACACTTGTTAGCTTCTAATATTGACTTGTTGCTTGTAGGTACATATGCCATTGGCAAGGATCCATGCATCGACCCTTTTTGCGTATGGGGCAATGAGATATTCATGAACAAGCATCAAGTGAGGAAACTAATACGGATTATTAGCAAAAAGATACAAACGGTGGTAAGCAAATTATTTGTTTATGCTCTATCCAACACAACAGTGAGTTGTAGGATGGTAACTACAAACTCTGCAGGATTCCCTTTTTACTGCCCATAATGAGTTGTTAGACAACAATGTCTGAATCTTTTTCGTTTGCAGTGGTTCCCGAAGCAGTTCACTCAAGATTACCTCACAAAGTACATGACTGGTGGACACACAATGAATGTTAAAGTATTTCATCTAGACTACAATGAGCATCGAGAAGTCCTAATGAAAACAGTGAAGGATGGATGGGCAGCCATCACAAGGGGTTGGCCTAGAGTCGTGCGCACATTACACATGGAGGAGGGCACAACATGGGCATTCCGGTTCACCTTCTCCAGCAACCAGAATGTCTTTCACCTCTCTGTTTACAGTCTTTAGTACAACTTTGGTTCATCATTCTTTACTTGGTGCTTCTATAGTTCTTCAATATATGTACATGTACATCGAATTATGCATTCGTGGTTGGACCTATATTTGTAATAAACATGGTTGGATATGAAATAAGTGATTGCCTACTTTCAAATTCAAAACATGTGATTTTTAAATTAGGGATTAATTAGGGATTACATTGCACACGGTTTGCGAAAGCGAAATGTCTGCGATAGACATGGAGATCAAACACATTTCTAGGATCCACTACGTGTGCGATCAATCTCTACTGCATACATGATCAGCCAAGAAAAAATGTGTGCGATTAACAACAGCATCGCACACAGTTCTTTCTTATTAAATGTTTACGATAGTCACCTTATCACACACACTTCGCAATTATGGACTGTTTATGATGTTGTGCGCATCCCAAACATTTGGTCATAGAAGAACGCGTGTGATAGGTCTTCATCCGATGCTGGTACGACGGATGAATCGTGTGGGATGTATTCAAGCTTCGCATACAGTTTTAAAGCGACAACTGTGTGCGCTCATACATCGAATCGCATACAGTCGAGGAAAAGTAAATGTGCGTGATTGTCTGCTTCTATAATCGTGAACTATTTGTGATGGGTCGCACATCATAAACGTAGCACCACAGAATACCGACTGCGATGACAATGCGAGCACAAACGAGTTGCAAGGATAGGGTGTCTCAGATATTCGAGATATCAAAAACAGTTTTATAGGGACAACTGTATGCACCAAGGCTCCCTATCCCCGACGGTTTCTGGGTCGTGTGGGAAGGACCCCCCTATCGCAGTCACTCACTTGGCGACAGTTCCAAACGCCATTGCGGAAAGGGGTTAAAACCCATTTGTATAGCACCTCCCTGTACCAGTGAAAGGTCATCCCACTTCATATCAATTCTGCACGGGACCAGATTTTGAAGTCGATGCCCAATTGCAATGCTTACGGAGTTGCAGGTGATTGGAAGTTGCCCAAACTTGATGCAGAGATGGAGTGGGTCTCCGGCCTGGAAGAAAGGGCTTCCAGGGTGGAGAAACATATGGTCAAACGCACCTCCAAGGCAGAGGCGGAGTTCATTAAGAAGCGGATTGAGGAGGACAAAGCTCTCCAGGCTGCCGGGAAGGCGAGGCCCGGAGAAGAGGAGAAGGAGGAGGAGGAGGAAGTGGAAAGCGATGGTTCCTCAGACGAGGGGAGCAAGGGGCATGCCACAGAGGAGGCTGCCGTGCTCGAACCTGCCTGGGTTGGCATTCTCGCCACGGCAGCAGATGCCCAAGGAGAAAGCGAAGCTGAAGAGGCAGAGCAGCCAGAGGAGGAATGGCTCACGACAGGCCCCCAAGCTCTAGAGCCAGATCCAGACTATCGCCCCCGCAAGCGGGCCAGCAGGAAGCCAGTGGCTTTGACCTCCTCAACGGTAGCGAAGGGGGTGAAGAAGACCAGCTCCAGGGGCACTAAGCCAGAGGTGGAACGCCGCCACTCCTCTCGCCCGGCGGAGGCCAAGACTCCTCTCGCTAAGCAACGTGCCATCACTGGGGTCGATCCCAGCCCCCAGTCGAGCCCAGCCTCTTTGCACGACTCGACCCACCGGGTACCTCGGCTCCACCAGCGAGCTCAAAGCTACCGGGGAGCTTCGCTCCTCCGACCCTGAAGAGGGGCAGGGCAACCCCGCCACCTGCGGGGTATGCACTGGGCTCCATGCTCATAGACCCAGAGTACGGAGAACAACTGATCTCTTCACTGTTGAGGTACTTCGTCTTTGACAACTTGTTGATCTAATCTTGTTTTGCTGTCTTCGACAGAGTTGAAGAACCCCTCACCCAGCGAGCCAAGCTCACGGCAACGCCGAGGCCCTCAGCAAGCACGGGTCTGGTGGGGGATAGGACAGAAGATCCTGTGCAAACCCCCAGGCCAGCCCCCTGTGTGAAGGCGTGGGACAAGTTTCGCCAGCTCGGAGGGATGTGGAAATGAGGAGAGGAGGAGGTTCATCAAAGTGGGGCCCACCAAGGAGGGACTGCCCCAACCAAAGCCCAATCAGAGAGATCACCGGCAAGGGCCTCCACCGAGGGATCTGCCCGTACTGAGACCGCGGCAACGGAGGGAGTGGTCATGGACCAGACGCCGGCAACTGACGTTGCTGGGGCAACTGATACTCCTTTGCAGCAAACTCCACCGGGTAATCCACTTACTCTTGATTCTCTTACTCAAAATTGCTTTGCTTTCTGGGCTCTGGTTTACCAATTCCTGGTATCTGACTGTCAGTGCTTATTGATTTTGCCTGCAGCCCTGTCAATTGTCGAACCGGAGCTCTTGGAAGGGGTGGCCAGCATTGGGAAGAACGCCGCTGAGGAGGGCACCAGGATTGCTGCCATGGAAGGCCAAGATCAAACTGCCGGAGCTATACAAGAATATCCTAAAGGAACAGAGAAAACCCCCAGTAGCATATCTGGCCAAGACACAGTTATCGAGGAGAAAACCCCTCTCCAGTCCATGGGACCTCTCCCCTTGCCTAGCACACAGGTTGCGGCTCCTCAGCCATCCTTAAGCAAGCTGACGCAGGTCATTGCTCAGTCTGGGCCAGCCGCTCTGGGCTCATCAGTTACCGTGGGTGCAGATTTTGATGCGGAAATCAGACGCATGCTTGCACCACTGTCTCAGAGAGTTGAAGAGGCTGGTGGTCCTGCTGACGGTGCCAAGGACTTGGCTTTCCTTGAATCCATGGCTGCCGGACTCAAGGATATCCAACACAGGTATAATCTCAAGGCGCAAGCAGTCAAGGAACAGTGCGATTCTGCTGATCTTATGGGCAAGAAGCTGGCAGACAAGGGCAGCGAGATGTGCGAATGGCACAAGAAGCAGTCCCTCTCCCTTACGTGGCAAGAGGAGGTGTTGGCCATGGCCAAGGAGGATATCACTTCCCGGGAGGTCCGCTTGACGGAGCATGAAGCGCTGGTGAATGCCCAGGAGAAGGAAATCTCTGCCTAGGAAGGAAACCTCGAAACCACCCTCCGCGGCAAAGATGAAGAACTAGAGGCCCTCGTCTAGCAGCGCACCAAGGACCTAGAGGACAAGCACAAAGCAGTGCTTGACACGCATACTCTCGAATCTTCTACCTAGCTGAAGAAGGTTACTGATGAGCTAGGTGCCGCGTCTGCCACCAAGACTGGTCTTGATCAACAAGTGGCCAAACTGACAGAGGACCTTGCCAGGAGCACCAAGGAAATCATAGCTCTCAAAGAAGAAGAGCAGAAAGTAGAGACCCTCTTGAAGGAGGTGCAATCGCAGCTTTCCTCCTAGTGCCAGGACCTCGGCACTGCCAACGGCACCATTACTGACATGAAGGCAAGGCTTGGCACTTTAGAGAGCGAAATTGAATCTGCCGAAGTTCACGAGAAGTTGCTGATGAAGGACCTGGATAATGCAAGAGCCTTCCAAAAAGACACGGAGGATCAATTGCAAAACCAGATTGAACAGCGCGACCTCTGGATTAAAAACTTGGTTGACATCGCCGAGCACCTCACTGCCCAGATCTCGAAGATGGACATGAAGAGCTAGGCTTTTTCTGTCAACAACCACGAAGTTTCAAGTGTCATTCTGACGCTTTTCTTTGAAGGTTTGATTGAAGGGTTGAAGATGTATGAGGACGACAGAGTTGAATGCTTTGCTACTGAGTCCTGGAAGCTCGCTCATGACACCCTCTTCAAGGTCTTGAGCAACCATGCTTTCCGCCACCCAAACCTCAACCTCGCCGATGGCTTCAAGAGGTTGCCGCCGGGTGCTGATACTTCAGCAGCTGCGGAGAAGGCTGGTCCCCTTGCCGAAAAGGTTCTCTTTGTCCCAAGGGTCCCCGGAGATCACCAAGTGCCTTGAGCTACATTTATTGCCGTGGTGCCTTGTAACAAAACATAATATGTGTCTTGTGTTTAGGCCTCGTACTATTATTGCTTTGATGTTAGTCGAACTGATGTTTAATTACGTTAATGCATGCTATCCCTCTTGCATTTACCCATTGATTTTCGTATGGTTAGTTTCTTTTGCATATTTTGGTTGCCTACCAGTAGCATGTTGTCATGATTGCTATGAGGAACGGGTCCTTAGCATTCAGTTGGCGAGGAAATGCCGCTGGCAGGTTTTTCCTTAGCAGTCTTTGACGCCACCGCGCACTTTGTTGAGCAGGCTCAAAACAAAGCGGGGGCGCAGAAAAATACAGCAAGGTGCCATCACACGAAAGACTAGTCATACGAAAACCTTGGTTATCCGAGGGATAAGCAAGCGCAAGCTTTGAGGAAAAATTAATAATCATGTTAACTTATCTTTCGCTCATGCTCCCCTCTCTTGCCGGGCATGCATTTGGTCATGTATAGTATCTCCTTCCCCACTCGCGATCGTTCTTCCCATTCGTGTGTCCACCCTTGTTCTAAAAAGACAACAAATGAGTAGGCGCACAAGGGAAAGACTTGGTAGTTTATTAGTTATGCGTCCACCCTCGGCAAGAGCTGGAGGGGCAAATGGAATGCTTGTAGTTGATGATGTATGGTAGAAAAGAAGGGTTGGTTCCTCTCTCCCCTTTCCTTATACTGTTAATGATCTCACGGTGGCGGGCATGAAGGCCATGCTGAGGCGAAAGGCCTTGCCGGAGCATGCTTGCCGGGGCGTCGACCAATGGATTCGCACCAGCGTTCCACTCAGGATTTACCCTTGGCGGGATAAATGCTGGACCGAGTTCCACGCGGGCTCATCGATGCTGATGACGCTGCCACTTCATGGCTTGATCATTGACAAGTGAGAAGGAAGGAGGGGGCCGGCCGCGTACCATTTTTCTTGTTTGCCCAAATGATACTTTTTGGCATTGGACATGCTTGACATGAGGTCGCAAGGAGGGTGACGTCGTCGCACGCCTCGCTTCTTTTTCCGGGTGCGGGTAGCATGGCGGCCACGCCACCTGTGCCGCCCGCAGTCGTTGTATCACCATCGCCTTCCATTTCCGTCGCTGCCGTGGCTGCGGCGGAGACGAGCGACGGAATCTGTGTAGGACAAGGCGAGGGAGCGACATTGTCCTTCCTCTCCGAAGCCGTTGTCGAAGATAGTGTTGACAAAGATGGTGATGTAGCTTGACGCGTTGTTTACGACTTGAGGTTCGCACAAGCGATTCCCCCTACCTGGCATGCCAAAGATGTCGTGGCGGATCACGATCACCTATGGGGCCGCAAGCCCATTTGTGGTTCGGCAAGGGGGAGATCATGTTGCACAAAGAGCAGAAGCCATGGAACAGCACGACGGTGGTGAAACTAGTGGTTTTTACCCAGGTTCGGGCCGCTGTGTAGCGTAAAACCCTACTCCTACTTTGGTGGATTGAGTGGAAGAACACCACGAGCACGCAGCTCTCAAGCCCGGCAAGGGTACCTCGGGGAGAGCAGTTACGCGTATACAAGTGTGTGAGGCTCTGAATCCTTTGCTAGGTCGCCTTGGACCTCCTTTTATAGCTTAAGGGGTAGCCACAATGGCAAAATAGTCTTTATCTACTGATTAGATAGCCAACAGTGCTATCATACCTAACTCTGGCAGTTAGGACAAAGTGCATTAAATGCACTGCTAGGTGTCATGCTGAGGGCGAAACCCGGCAGGCCTGCCGAGCTGCTTAATAATCTCTTGGTTATGATCTCGACACGCCTCTGGACGGGTGTCACTTGGATAAATCTTGTCTTCCAATGGGCTGCCACGTGCTTAGCAGAGGCCACTTAATCACTTGGGGGCTCGACACCGCACTGATAAGTGACTTGCGTCGTTGTGTGGTGGAGCGGTGGTGTCTTGGCAGGGATCGCCGCCCCTGGCGGACCCGGCAAGCTTGCCGGGGAAATCTTGGACTTTCCCCTGAGGCGGTCTCGACCCTGCCAGGCTCTCCTGCCCAGCAAGGGAGGCCTCCCCAAGGTGATATCCTTCTGTCTTGGTTGCCTTGGTCTTCTTGATCCACTCTTTGATCTCACTAAGAGCTGCTTCTCTAGCTTGGCCTTGTTTGCCTGGGAGGAGGCCTTTCATCTATGCACAAGTCAGGAGGAACGTACACCCTTGTTTGTGAACCCCGACACGGGCAGTCGACGTCCACACTGAGAGTTGTGCCATCACTGGCGCAGGCAAACGTACCGGGCTTGCTGACTAAGCCGTGTGTGATGCGCTCGCCGGAGGGAGTGTAGGGCCTCGTCCAGAATGTCACTCTGGCCGACGCCGCATGCGGCCCCATAGTGGGCGCCAAGTATCGTGGTGTTCTCATGGTAGATGCCATGGGATGGCTTATCGAGAATGGTTGGGTCGAGGTGCGCCAGCGGGTTCCGGAGGTGAGATTTGGCACGAGCAATGCAGGACACAAAGACGTACCCGAGTTTGGGGCCCTCCGAGGGAGGTAATACCCCTAGTCCTGTCGGATGAACTTTGAGGATCACAAGGTTTGCAAGGGGGCTCCTAGAGCTATTTTGGGTGGAGGAGGAAGGAGCTATAGCTCTCCTCTATGCCTCGCATGTGTGTGTGTGGGTGTGTGAAATGAGCCGCCCCCTCCTAGGGGGGCTCCTACGAGGTCTTATAGTTGGACCTCCCAGGTTAGAAAGTGATAAAGGAAGAGGAGTGGGCCCTTGTCACCAGCGTCTCTGGCCTCCAGTTGGACCCGATGGCTGCGGGGCCTGCCGGTTGCATGTCACTGTAGCATGTCGGTGACTGTGCCTCCACAATGCCGAGCCACGATGACGTCGGTCAACATAGTCTGCTGTACTGGTGGCACTGTAGCCATGCTTTCCACGGCGTGGGAAAGGTCTTGTCGTACAGCAGGATTGGATAGGAGCTGACCCCGACGGCTGCCGGCTGCGTCTAGCTGGGGAACCCGCTGGAGGGCCAGTCGGATTGAGGGGCCTTGGCCGCCCTGATGTTTTGAAAAAATGACTTGTACTCCCGAGCCTACACGGAAGTTATCCCCCTGACAATTCTTCTTTGATTCAAGACATTACTTTTGGGATGCCCACACTTATATAAAGGAGTAGATTGTCTTATTAGACGTTGTGTACCTGAGTATGAGCATGAACAAATCCTAAGGAAGTGCCATTCCGAGGCATACGAAGGTCACCATGTGGGAGATAGAACTACATATAAGGTATTGCAATCTGGTTTTTACTGGCCTACTCTCCTAAAAGATGCACATAAGTTTGTCCTTTCTTGTGATGAATGTGAAAGAATTGGTAATATTGGTAACCGTCAAGAAATGCCTATGAATTATTCACTTGTTATTGAACCATTTTATGTTTGGGTTTTTGATTATATGGAACCTTTTCTTTCCTGTAATGGATACACTCATATTTTAGTTGCTGTTGATTATATTACTAAGTGGATAGAAGCTATTTGAACTAATAGTGTTGATCATAACACTTCTATTAAAATGCTTAAGGAAGTTATGTTTCTGAGCTTTGGAGTCCCTAGATACTTAATGACTGATGGTGGTTCACATTTTATTCATGGTGCATTCCGTAAACTTCTAGCTAAATATGATGTCAACCATAGAATTGCATCACCTTATCATCCTCAGTCTCGTGATCAAGTTGAATTGAACAATAGGGAAATAAAATTAATTTTTCAAAAGACTATTAATAGATCCAGGAAGAATTTGTCTAAGAAACTTGATGATGCATTACGGGCTTACAAGGCTGCTTATAAAAATCGTATCGGTATGTCTCCTTATAAAATGGTCTATATAAAAGCATGTCATTCACCTCTAGAATTAGAACATAAAGCTTATTGGGAAATTAAAGAACTCAACTATGATTTCAAACTTGCCTATGAAAAGAGGTTGTTTGGTATTAGTTCTTTGGATGAATGGAGAACACAAGCTTATGAAAATGCTAAGTTGTTCACAGAAAAAGTTAAGAGATGACATGATAAAAGGATTCAGAATTGATAATTTTATGTCGATGACCAAGTTCTATTGTACAATTCTCATTTTAGAACTTTTGCAGGAAAACTTCTCTCCAAATGGGAAAGCCATACATCGTCGAGGAAGTTTATCTTTCCGGAGCTATCAAGATCAATGATGCCAATGACACAAACCCAAAGGCGGTTAATGGGCAAAGAAATAAACATTATATTTTAGGTACACCCATTAGCATGGAAACCAACATTATTCAAACAATTACATGGGAGGAACACTTAATGGAGACCTTCCGAAACACTCCAGAATTCTTAAAAAAGGAATAGGTATGTGATACGGTAAGTAAACCGACTCCAAAATTTCCATAAAAGTACTTTTTTTTTGTTTCAAAATATATAAAAAATTAGGAAAATAATAAACAGTCAGGAAAGTGCACGAGGGAGCCATGAGCCCTGGTGGCGCCCCCCTCGGGCATGCCGTGTGAGCTCGTGAATCCCCCATGGACCTTCCTGACTCCATATTCTTCCCAAAAACTTGTCCTACAAGGGAAAAAACCATTATACTTGCTGTTTTGATGTCTGTATCGCAAGTCTCTCCTCTGTTGTTGTTTCAAGCTACTTTTAGATAGATCTAGATCGCCATGTTGCCATCAAGTTTGTCCAAGGACAAGTTCTATGAAAAGGTCATCAACCCCTATCTTCTAGAGGTGATGAAGCACCCTCAAACCAGGGAGTTGTGTGATGGGGTGCTTCACATCCAGAACATTCAGGGTCCAAAGAAGGAGGGAAGCGAGAAGGCCAGGCCTGAAGTAGTAGAGCAGGAGATCTTCAAGTGCCAAGGGATGGTGGAGCGCGAACTTAGTGCCAACCACTCTATGATCATGGAGTTTGTTCGTGAACATAAGTGTGATAGCAAGGAAATTGGCGATGCCATCTTCAATATTCAAGACCGGATTGATCACCATCACCTCAAAGCTCAGATCCATGACCTACAAAACCAAAACAGTGAGTATGAGTCCAGGTTTAAAGGGATGAGCCTAGCTGCCAACTTTAGGATTTCGGAGACGTGTTCATCTTTCTATGATGGAGAGCCTATGCCCTGGAAGATAGAGGGCAAGCCCACAACCTCATCAGAACCAACACCGAAGAAAGAAACTTGAGTACACGAGTATGGGCACTACCCTTGGCTTCTTCCAAGCTTGTGGGAGGTACCCCGGTATCATATCACCATCACTTTTATCACCATTACCTATCTTAGTTCGATCTTCAGTTATTTCCTGATTTAGAAGAATAGATTTTTGTATGAATTAGTTTGGAGTGCCTGCTTCATGATCTATCTATCTATGTAATCGTGTGTGAGAGTTATATAATAAAGGGTAGTTTGAGTTTTGTTATTTTACTTTTCTTGTTTCAATCTTAGCAATAAGAAGTATAAGAAAAAGGATCACATGCTAATCCCATGGGGAGTAATGACTTCACATATAAGGAGTATAATGAATGAAATTTATTGGGATCTACTAAATATAGCATTGGTCATTGATGCAATTCATGAAAGAATAGTAAAGGAAGAGAGGTCTCACATATAAATATACCATATTGGACATGATTGTGAGCACACATTAGTTATTTCAAAAAACTTGATCAAATAGTTGATGTTGGACAAGGAAGACAACGTAATGAGTTATGTTTGCTTATATTCACATAGAAAATATATTTTCATGGATCCTCTAACATGTGGTGCTTGCTCATAATCTTTTGCTAGCCAAAATTTCGTACTAAGTAGAAATACAACTTGCGCATCCGAAAAACCCTTGAACACAGTTTCTTGCCATGAGAGTTCACCATATCTACCTATGGAGTGAATAAGACCCTTCAAGTAAGTTGTCATCGGTGAAAAAATAATAAAAATTGCTCCTAAATATGTATAATCTTTTATTGTAAGGGCAAATAAACTTTGTACGAACTTGTTATGGTAAAGAAATAAAAGCGGCGGACTGCATAACAAAGGTTGCTATCACAAGGGGCAATATAAAGTGACGTTCCTTTACATTAAGAGCTTGCACATCCAAATGAAAAAGTGCATGACAACCTCTGATTCCATCTACAAAGGGCCAATCTTTTACTCTTCAGTGTTTACTTTGTATGCAGGAGTCAATGATGTTCATCCTTATTCCAACATTTTATTCTCCACTTGGCAAGCATCACGTGGTAGGGAAAGATACAGGCACATATACACAGTTGGATGTAGGTAATCATGAGTTACTATTGTTGACATTATCCCTGGGATAAACAAGTTGGGAGATGAAATATGAAAACTCCCATCTTCCTCTATGTCTGATGGAAATGTTTTCTCTGAACATATGCTTTGAGTGTCATCAGTCATAGAATACTAAATGATGGTTGAGTATGTGAAATTTGCTAAATCAAAAGCTCTTACATAGACTCTTCCTGAAATATGATGAATTGTAATTGCTTTGATGACTGGGAACGTAGTTTATTAGTTGTCAAGAAAGTTTATCTGTTACTTTAACATTGTGAATGAATTGTTACTTCATCATGAGAAGTTTTATGATAATTCCTTATTGTTATAATAATGATCATGATGCTACCATGTCCGTATTTTTTTATCGACACCCCTCTCCATAAACTTGAGGACAAGCTAATTCTAAGCTTGGGGGAGTTGATAAGTCCATTTTGCATTATGTTTACATATTGTTTTTTATAATGTTCTGGGTTATTATTTAACTTTATGAAGCAATTCTAATGCCTTTTCTCTCTTATTTTGCAAGTTTCACATGAAGAGGGAGATTCACCGGTAGCTGGAATTCTGCACCTGAAAAGGCTACAGCAGAGATAGATATTCTTTGGAGCTCTAAATGACCTGGAAATTTATAGAGAGTTATTTTGGAATTAATAAAAAATATTGGCAGAAGAAATACCAGGAGGGGACCCATCAGAGAGTCACGAGCTCAGGTGGCACGCCCCCTAGAGAGCGTCGTGTGAGCTCGTGACCCCACCAGCAGGCCTATGGGGCCCTCCTTCTCCTATATGATGCTATTTGCCCTAGAAAAACTAAGAAGAAGACTTTCAGGATGAAGTGCCCCGTCTCAAGGGAGAACCTGGGCAGGAGTATTTTTGCTCTCTGGCGAAGCAATTCCGCTAGGGATACTTCCCCTCGGGAGGGGGAAATCAAAGCCATCTACATAACCAACGATCCTCTCATCGTGCGAGGACCAATCCTCATCAACATCTTCACCAACACCATATCCTCTCAAACCCTACTTCATGTCTTGTATGTATGGGTTGTATGGGTTGCTAGTAGTGTTGATTACATCTTGTAGTTGATGCTAGTTGGTTTATTTGGTGGAAGATTATATATTCAGATCCTTAAGCATATTCAATACACCTATGATCTTGAACATGAATATGATTTGTGAGTAGTTAATTTTGTTCTTGAGGACATGGGAGATGTCTTGTTATAAGTAATCATGTAAAATTGGTATTCATTCAATATTTTGATGATATGTATGTTGTTCTTCCTTTAGTGGTGTCATGTGAACATCGACTACATGACACTTCACCATACTTGGGCCTAAGGGAAGGCATTGGGTAGTAATAAGTAGATTATGGGTTGCGAGAGTGACAGAAGCTTAAACACTAGTTTATGCGTTATTCCGTAAGGGGCAGATTTGGATCCATATGTTTCATCCTATGGTTAGATTTATCTTAATTCTTCTTTCGTAGTTGCAGATGCTTGTGAGAGGGGTTAATCATAAGAGGGTTGCTTGTTCAAGTGAGAACAACACCCTAGCGCCGGCCCACCCACATATCAAATTATCAAAGTAGTGAACGCGAATCAACCAGAGATGATAACGTGACTAGACAAGAAGTACCATACGTCCTCAAGAACGCTTTGCTTACTATAAGAGAACTTTCTGGCTTGTCCTTCGATATAAAAAGGATTCGGCCACCTTGCTACACCTTTTTTACTATTTCTACTTGCTACTTGTTACGAATCACCTTGCTATAAAACTATCTGTTATCGCTACTTTCAGTAAATGCAGAGAATACCTTGCTGAAAACCACTTATCGTTTCCTTCTGCTCCTCGTTGGGTTCGACACTCTTACTTATCGAAAGGACTACAATTGATCCCCTATACTTGTGGGTCATCAGTTGACGGACGAATTCGATGTTGACGAGGCACCACACCAGGGTTGCTAGGTCCAGGGACACGTTGTAGACAAAGGCAAGCGTCGGTGTTGCTAGCACCGGGCATGTGTAGACCGCGACCAACATGAGTTGTACGCCAGGTCGGATGGGGCTAGCAAAGAAGGACTCGATGACAGTTGTGGGGCCAGTTGACGTGCGGTAGAAGGTGTCGATGTCGACCATGATTGTAGGAGTCGATGAAGTGGCTGGGGAAGATGATGGCGACGCTGATGATGAGCTTGTGCTGGTCGAAGAAAAAGGGGGAGAATGGCAATGTAGGCGGCAGAACCAGAGGCAGCCCATGGGGGGCCCCGTCAGTCGCTGGTAGGAGCATGGAGGTGGTGCTCGTAGTACGCGAGGAAGAAATCTACAGCGTGACAGAGACCTACGTGGATGGTGGCGTTCTGAGAGTGCAGCTAATCCCCGGGTGGTTTTGGTAATTCATAACAACATATAGATCATTGAACTAATATCCATTCAAAACAAATATTTCAGGAAGTTCAATGAATGGCATGGCATGGACTAGAAATGTGGACCCCTCAAAATGCTAAGGACATATATTGGCAAAAGCTTAAGACTCTTCATCTTTGTTTTAGTGATCCAAGATCGCATTGAGTCCATAGGAAAGCCAATACTATCAAAAGCGGATGAGGTGTTGCTTAATGGCTTGCTTGCTCAAATGCTTAGTGATATTGCTCGAAAACCCTCAACCACTTTCTCCATCCAAATATGTCAAAACCCTAAACTCGAACTCGGCCCCACCGATTCTTTCTATCCGATGCCACCAAGTTCATATGACATAGCCACAGCCAGAAACCCTAACAGTTTGGTCACACCGATACAGATCTCGGTCTCACCGAGATGGCCTTGCCAACTCACTATTATCAGTTGCAATTATTTTGGTCTCACCAAAATTGCAATCAGTCTCACCGAGATGGCTTGACCAATTCTCTGTTGCCCTATTGCTTCACTTCGGTCTCACCGAGTTGATGCAATCGGTGCTAGCGAGATGAGGTTTGCCCTAAGCCCTAGCTCATCGGTCCCACCGAGTTGTTCCAGTCGGTCCCATCGAGATTCCTAACGATTCACATTTTTGAACTAATCGGTGCCACCGAGTTTAGCTATTCGGTCTCACCGAGATGGGTGAAATGTGTGTAACGGTTGGATTTTGTGTGGAGACTATATATACCCCTCCACCCCCCTCTCCATATGTGAGAGAGCCATTAGAACGTGCCTACACTTCCACCATACATTTTCTCAGAGAGAACCACCTACTCATGTGTTGAGATCAAGATATTCCAATCCTACCACAAGAATCTTGATTTCTAGCTTTCTCCAAGTTGCTTTCCACTCAAATCATCTTTCCACCATATCCAAATCTGTGAGAGAGAGTTGAGTGTTGGGGAGACTATCATTTGAACACAAGAGCAAGGAGTTCATCATCAACACACCATTTATTACCTTTTGGAGAGTGGTGTCTCCTAGATTGGTTAGGTGTTGCTTTGGAGCCTCCGTCAAGATGTGGAGTTGAAGCAAGAAGTTTATAAGGGCAAGGAGATCGCCTACTTCCTGAAGATCTACCCGAGTGAGGCAAGTCCTTCGTGGGCGATGGCCATGGTGGGATAGACAAGGTTGCTTCTTCGTGGACCCTTTGTGGGTGGAGCCCTCCATGGACTCGCGCAACCATTACCCTTCGTGGGTTGAAGTCTCCATCAACGTGGATGTATGATAGCACCACTTATCGGAACCGCGCCAAAAATCTTTGTGTCTCCATTGAGTTTGCCTTCTCCAAACCATTCCCTTTACCTTCATATGCAATGTTTTACTTTCTGCTTCTACACTCTTAGAATTGCATGGGTAGGTTGATTGCTTGACTTGTGCAAATTGCTCAGCCCACAACTAAAATTGGGAAAAGTTTAGATTTTTATTTGGTCAAGTAGTCTAATCACCCCCCCTATAGACATACTTTCGATCCTACAAGTGGTATCAGAGCTTTGGTCTCCTTTTGCCTTGATTTCCATAGCTTTGGTGATCATAGCCTTGGTTTCACAACCTAGGAGAGTATGGCGTCTAGCGAGGGAAATTACCACCGTAGAGGTCCTTACTTTGATGGTACTAATTTTGCTAGTTGGAAGCATAAGATGAAAATGCATATTCTTGGTCATAACCCCGTCGTGTGGGCTGTTGTGCGTATTGGCTTGCAAGGTGATTTCTTCGAGGATGGAACAGAACCGGATCGTGAAGCGACAGCGGAAGAAATGAAGATGTTGTAATACAATGCTCAAGCTTGCGATATTCACTTCAATGGATTGTGCCCCAAAGAATTCAACAAAATCAGCCGTCTTGAGAATGCAAAGGAAATTTGGGATACTTTGGTTAATATGCACGAAGGTACCGAGTCCGTCCAGGAATCCAAGTTGGATGTGCTTCAAAGTCAACATGACAAGTTCAAGATGAAGGATGATGAAGGAGTCGCCGAAATGTACTCTAGGCTTGCTCTCATCACAAATGAGATTGCCGGCTTAGGAAGTAAAGAGATGACTAGAAAATTCATCATCAAGAAGATCCTAAGAGCCTTGGATGGAAAATATGATACCGTGTGCACCTTGATCCAAATGATGCCCAATTACAAAGATCTCAAGCCCATAGAAGTCATTAGTAGAACTGTTGCTGATGAGATGTCACTCAAGGATAAAGAAGAGCTCCACAAGAAGTCAAGTGGTGCTTACAAAGCTTCAAGTGATGCTCCTACAACATCAAGCGAGAAGCAAGTCTCCAATGAAGAATTGAGCTTAATGGTGAAGAACTTCAACAAGTTCTACAAGAATAGAAGAAAAGAGAGAAGCTCCAAGTCAAGGTCCTACAATGACAAAAGATCTTCTAGTCGTGATCGTAATTGCTACAATTGTGGAAGACCCGGACACTACTCCAATGAGTGTACGGCTTCCTACAAGAAAAGAGAAGATTCACCAAAAAGGAGGAGTAGAAGAGATGAATCACCTCTAAGAGAGAGAAGGAATAGAGATGATCGTTATGAACGAAGACCCTCTCATAGAAGCAAGGATTCGGAAAAGAAGGACAAGTCATCAAAGAGCTACATAGGATGAAGACATCAAGCTCATGTTGGTGAATGGGTATCCGGTTCCGACTTCGATAACTACTCCGAGAGAAGCTATCACTCCGACTCCGACTATACTCAAGATGAAGGTGTTGCCGGTCTTGCACTTGTGTCATCCAACTCCTATGACATATTTGACTCACCAAATGAAGGAATTGGAAGATGCTTCATGGATAAAGGCCCTAAGGTATCACACCCCGAGTATGTTGATTTCAATAGTGATGAAGATGATTTACTAGGTGATGATGATTTACTTGTTGACAACACGAGTGATGAAAACTATGATGAATTTGCTAGTAATCATGCTAATCGAGATGAAACGAATGACAATGATAAGAAGGAGATTAAGCGTCTAACTAAATAATTAAACACTCTTAAGTTAGCTCATGAAACAACTCTAGAGGATCATAGAGAGCTCCTAAGGACTCATGAGAAGCTACGCTTCGAGAAGCTAAATTTAGAGCAAGAGCATGGGTTCCTAAAAGCTATCAATGATGATTTTCGAAAGAAGAGTTCTTCTTACATTGCCAAATGTCTCCTCTTGTCTACTTATATGCCACAAGTAAAATCTAGCAATAAGAGCAAGAAACATTCTTCCTCTAGTAGTAACAATAACCATGTTAAATCATATATTGTTGCTTCTAGTAGTTCTCTTGATTCCACTAATGATTGTCTTAGCCAAGTTACACTTGAGCAAGAAAATAGCTTATTGAAGGGAATTATAGAGAAAGGTGTTTACAAGAGCCTTGCCGGAAGTAAGCAATTTGAGGAAATTGTACGCAAGCAAGGAAGGCACCGGAAGAATCAAGGTGTTGGTTTTGAAAGAAAGTTCAGTGCCAATGGAGTTTAGTGGGAAGAAGATCAATACCCCAAGACAAAGTTTGTTCCTCAAAAAGAGAAGTATGACCCCACTTCTTTCAAGGGAACACAAGCTCAAGACGATCTTCCACCACAAGACCACAAGCTAAAAGGCAAGGACAAGCTTCAAGAAGAGATTGACTCATTTGAAGAAGCTCCTAAGGCCATGGTCAAGTGGGTTCAAAAGACTACATCAAGCTCTAAATCATCAAGTATGACTACAACTCCAAGGATTCCCATCAAGTTTATGTGGATCCCAAAGAAGAAGAACTAGATTGTTCTTGAGGGTGACTCCGCCAACATACTTCACTCATATTCATTTTGGCGAGGACTTATGCAATCAACTTTCATATCTTGCACTAGTTCATGGAGTCACAAACCCTCTTGTTGGCAATTCTTTCATGCCAATGCTTTCATGCACATCATCATATGTGCAATTCACTCTATGTCTATGGATATCTTTGTATGTTCCTTGCGGGACTAACCCATGTAGGTATTGAAAGTGCAACACTCCAATGGATTACTCCAAAAGATCTACATCAATATTGAGCATCCACATCTTCAACATTTACATGAAGTCATCGTCGACAAAACCCAAGTTAGTTCATCCCTCTTAGGGGGGATATCACATCTAGGGGGAGCTTTGCTCGAAGAATTGAGCTAAAGCAACTCTAATGGTGTGAACACATCAATGCTTTATGTAAAAGTGGTAATCCCACTTGTGCTTAAATGATGAGTATGACCTATGATCAAATGTTCTCATTTCAGTCCTAAGTCAATATACTCATATATAGATGACCTAGTCATCGCCAATTGCTTGATAGATGCTAGAATTGTTTGTGCATGCTTTGACACATATTTCATTTGCTATCTTATTGTGTGAGCATGTTGGTTGCATAATTTCTTCATTCGAGGACATCCATTTGTTGTTTTGGTTATTTGGTTTTTATTGGCCAAATGGATGGACAAGAATGCCTAAGAACCTTCTCTAGCTATCTATGCTTTTTCTCTTCTCAAACTCTATTCTTGCTACATCACAAAAATTGAACAAGTCTTTTTCGGACCCTCCGGGTGAGGAGCACTCGGAGCCACCGATCTGTCAAGGGCTGCCTTCCAAAACCTTCTTGTGAATTTCAGTCAGACCAACACACTCATATTCGGTCTCACCGAAACCACTAGATTGATCTAGGTTTTCATCTCGGTGCTACCGATTAGAACGACTCAGTCTCACCGAGTTGCAGTAACTGCACGCGGTTTTGCATCTCAGTGCCACCGAGACATTCCATTCGGTGCCACCGACAACGTATGGGTATATACTCCGCGGCCCATTCGGTTGAAAATTTCTTCAAACCTCTCGAGCCTGCGCCCCATTACTGCCGCCCCTTGGTTTCCGGATTTTCGCCGTCTCCGCCTATGCGCCTCCGCCGCAGGTCTCCGCCACCGTCAATGAATTTCTCCACCGCCATTGCCACCGTAGCGAATCATCACCGAGTTAGGATACGGTTTGACCACTTTGTGCCTATTCCCTTTCTGATTCATTGAACAAATTTTTGCCTGCTTTCTTTCCATGTATAAAATCATTCTATCCAGCAAAAAGCTCCTTTAGATTAGATTCGATGAAAAATCTTAGGGTTAGGTTTCCGCCGAGCTCATCTCAGACCGACCGAAATGAAATTTTTGGTCCCACTGATTGGCCCTAGCCATTGCACTAAGTACAACTCGGTCTGACCGAAGCGTACTGATCGGTGAGACCAAAAGCGAATTCTCTGTGAAACCCTAGCATCTCGGAGTCACGGAACTGCAACTCGGTATGATCGATGCTGTATGTTTAGACTATGTTAAGTGCTTCAATGTCACCGAGATTTTCATATCGGTAGCTCTGAAATGCTTTCTGTAGAAAACAAAAACTAAGATTTTGACTCAATTTTTTGCAAAACAAGCTGCTTTTTGTGATACTCATCTACTCTGCCCATACCCATCTATTCACAGGGTCAGTTTGCAAAGATGTGTGAAGCAAGTGACAGCCAGAACAAGTCAACCTCAGTGAGGGCACAAGCCCAAGTGAAAGCTATGAGGAAGGCAGTAGAAGCACTCCCAGCAATCTGCCTAAAGCTGCCACCAGACAGAGAAAGAAGAGAACCTCAGAGAGTGAGGAAGAAGACTTTGTGGTTGAAGAGGAAGTGACCTCAAATAAAAAGGTGTTGAAGAAAGAGTATGTTGCAGCTGCTGCCACCAAGCCAGGTCTTCAAAAGAAACCTCCTGCCAAGAGTGCTCCCATGTCTAAGGCCAGAAGCTCAATTGCTACACAAGATACTATGGAGTTCACTCTTGAGCCAAGAGAGGAAGGAGAAGCTACTGATGGGAAGAAGAAGAGGAAGGAGAGAGTCAAGAAAACCATTGCCAGAGTGATTGGCAGACCATCCATGATGAGGGATGATGATGAGGATGAGGAGGAGGAGGAACCTGCTGCACCCCGGGCCAAAACTCAGAAGTTAATGGCAGATGCCATTAAGACTGGTGCACCCTCCAAGCCCAAGTCCAAAGCTCAACCTGCTGGACCCAAAACTACAGCTCCAAAGAGATCCATTAGGAACATTCCTGCTACAGAGAATAACAAGGCCGCAGTGCCAGAAGTTCAAGAAGATGAGGAGCCCCAAGTGCTCAGAAAATTGAAACCCAAGATTCCAGACCATGATGATGGACATCCAGTGGCTGAGAACATGAAGTTGAGGAAGGAAAGTGGTCTGAGACTATGGAGGAAAACTGATCCATATGCTACAAGGAGAAGGACTACTATTGATTATCGTTTCCACACCAGAGAACAACAAGACTTCTATGAGACAGTTTTGCTTGACAAGAAGCCAATTGTGAGTGATATGAAGTGGGTGGATTGGAAGTACATAGATGCCAACGAGGACTACTTGCCAACGAGGACTACTTCCCCCATGTTTATGAGAGCGTTAGGTTTACTGGAGTTGATGCCTTTGTTGGACAAGAGCTCACCAAATGGAATGATGAAATTTTACTCCACTGCACACTTCTATCTAGATGGGAAGATTGTGTGGATGACTGAGGGCACCAGATACCAGTCATCGATCTCAGAGTGGGCTGATCTTACCAATGCCCCAGAAGAAGGAGAAAATGACACAGATGTCTATGGCAAGCCCAGGATGGATCATAACACTATGGCTCACATGTACAAACCCATTCCTGGTAAAGCTCTGGAGACTCACAAGTTTGGTTCCACCTATTACTTGCTTGTTGGTTTGGCCACCACCAACTACATCTTGAGGCATACCTTATTGCCCAAGTCCGGAGATGAGAGAATGATCCGTGGCCATTCCATCAACCTGCTGCATCTATTTGACATACCACAGAGGTCCAAGGTCATGAGTCTGATTGTTGAGACAGTCAAGAGGACAGCTGCAGACCAAAAGAGGTCATTTGGATATGCACCACATATTCAAATGTTGATCAATTCCAAGGTTGGAACTGGCACATATCTGCTTGAAAGAGAGCATCTACCTCTTAGGCTAGAATTTGAGGACAATGAAGTGGTGATGGATACTTCACATCCAACATCAGTTGAGGCCCAGGAGAAGGCTAACAAGGCAAATGTTGCCAAAGCAGCAAAGGTAGCAAGTGCTCCAGATGCTTCCATAGTCAATCTCAAGACCAAGCAAGATCTACTCACATATCTGCTAGAAGCAACTCTCAGGATTGAGAAGAGTCTGGCCAACTTAACCAAGAATCAGGAGAGCCTAGAGAGGATTGTTGAAGACAAGATGTATAATCTTGATGTATAGATTCTAGACAGTGCCAAGGGCATAGAGGTCTGTTGCTGAGCCAGTTGAAGACATGAGGCCTACTCACTCTGCCCTGCCACCACTGCCACAGTGCCACCACCAGTGTCAACCCCACCTGCTCAACAGACATCAGCTGAAGCATTTGCAGAAGCCATTCTCTCAACGCCATCTACGCACACCCGAGCAACAAGCTAGAAGACCCCTTCAGGAGTTGCCGGAGGTCGTGCCTAGAGTGCCGTATAGCACTATACATTTTCAATCTTTTTGGTAACTTGTTCCCGGAGATCATAGGCTTCTAGAGAGAGAGAGAGAGCCTTTTGCTTATTTGTTGGTTTTTATTTGCCTTGCTACTTCATTTGGTCGATGCTACTTGATGCTACTTATTGTGTTATGCTCGTGAGATACCTTGTGTCATCATGTGTTTGATCATACGATGCTTAATGTGTGATTACATGCCTATCTCTATGATTGTCTATGTATGATCTCTCACTTGTATCTTTGGTGATGCGTGCATGTTATTTTACTCTTATCATTTTGTGCGCTCCACCAAGATGTATGTGACATGGAAGAGTGACCCATGATCCTAATCGATTGTGCATTTGCATTCAAACGCAAAATTTAAATAATGCACAAATTTAGGGGGGGAGGGGCTCTTGCTTATCACATACTTCTCAAAGCGACGATGTATTTCATTCATTTTATCATTTGCCGAAGCTTTGATCTATATGTTGTCATCAGTTACCAAAAAGGGGGAGATTGAAAGTGCAGCTCATCCCCGAGTGGTTTTGGTAATTCATAACAACATATAGCTCATTGAACTAATATCCATTCAAGACAAATATTTCAGCAAGTTCAATGAATGGCATGGCATGGACTAGAAATATGGACCCCTCAAAATGCTAAGGACATATATTGGCAAAAGCTCAAGACTCTTCATTTTTGTTTTAGTGATCGAAGATCACATTGAGTCCATACCAAAGCCAATACTATTAAAAGGGGATGAGGTGTTGCTTAATGGCTTGCTTGCTCAAATGCTTAGTGATATTGCTCCAAAACACTCAACCACGTTCTCCATCCAAATATGTCAAAACCCTAAACTCCAACTCGGCCCCACCGATTCATTCTATCCGGCGCCACCGAGTTCATATGACATAACCACAGCTAGAAACTGTAATAGTTTGGCCGATACGGATCTTAGTCTCACCGAGATGGCCTTGCCAACTCACTGTTACCAGTTGCAATTATTTCGATCTCACCGAAATTGCAATCGGTCTCACCGAGATGGCTTGACCAATTCTCTATTGCCCTATTGCTTCACTTCGGTCTCACCGAGTTGATGCAAATCGGCGCCACTGAGATGAGGTTTGTTCTAAGCCCTAGCACATCGGTCCCACCGAGTTGTTCCAGTCGGTCCCACCGAGATTCCTAACGTTCACATTTTTAAACTAATTGGTGCCATCGAGTTTAGCTCTGCGGTCTCAGCGAGATGGGTCAAATGTGTGTAACGGTTGGATTTTGTGTGGAGACTATATATACCCCTCCACCCCCTTCTCCATATGTGAGAGAGCCATCAAAACGTGCCTACACTTCCGCCATACATTTTCTAAGAGAGAACCACCTACTCATGTGTTGAGGTCAAGATATTCCAATCCTACCACAAGAATCTTGATTTCTAGCCTTCCCCAAGTTGCTTTCCACTCAAATCATCTTTCCACCATATCCAAATCTGTGAGAGAGAGTTGAGTGTTGGGGAGACTATCATTTGAAGCACAAGAGCAAGGAGTTCATCATCAACACACCATTTATTACCTTTTGGAGAGTGGTGTCTCCTAGATTGGTTAGGTGTCGCTTGGGAGCCTCTGTCAATATGTGGAGTTGAACCAAGAAGTTTGTAAGGGCAAGGAGATCGCCTACTTCATGAAGATCTACACGAGTGAGGCAAGTCCTTCGTGGGTGATGGCCATGGTTGGATAGACATGGTTGCTTCTTCGTGGACCCTTCGTGGACCCTTCGTGGGTGGAGCCCTCCATGGACTCACGCAACCGTTACCCTTCGTGGGTTAAAGTCTCCATCAACATGGATGTATGATAGCACCACCTATCGGAACCACGCCAAAAATCTTCATGTCTCCGTTGTGTTTGCCTTCTCCAAACCCTTCCCTTTACCTTCATATGCAATGTTTTACTTTCTGCGGCTACACTCTTAGAATTGCATGTGTAGGTTGATTGCTTGACTTGTGCTAATTGCTAAAATCTGCCCACAACTAAAATTGGGAAAAGGTTAATTTTTTATTTGGTCAAGTAGTCTAATCAACCCCCCTCTAGACATACTTTCGATCCTACACGTTCATGCGCCTATAGAGGTGGCACGAAAGTCGACGCGTGGGGACGACAGAGTGGACCGCGTGTCGCGCGCTACAGTCATAAGGGGTGATGCAGCGGTAGCGAGTGGGTTGGGGTGACGGTGGGGAAGTCCTCGGGGTGGCAGCTTGGATCGCGTCTCAGCGCTACGGCCTGAAGAGGTGATGCAGTGGCAGCCCGCGAGTTGGTGCAACCACAGGGACGGCCTCGGGGTGGTGGTGTGGACCGCGCACCGCGGCAGTGCGCAGGTTGGTGCAACCGCGGGGACGGCCTTAGGGCGGCGTGAGCCTCGCACCGTGGTGCTACGGCCCAAAGGGGCGACGCGATGGGAGTGCACGAGGCAATGCAGCCATGAGGAGAACCATAGGGCAGCAGTGCTGCGGCCCAACGAGGCAACGCAACGGTAGCCCATTGCTCGATAGGTGGAGGGGTGTGCCAGACTCGGGGGCAATCTTTACGGGACCCGCGGAGGCGCACGCAAGCGACTAGCCAGGTCGGTTGCGCGGACTGGATGGGGTGGATCATGGGTGAGTGATCAATCTGATCGCGCGCAAGGTCGGGGACGCTGCTCAGTCATGAGGTCGGTGGCGGTGAGGTGGTGGCGGAGTTCGACCAGAAATAGACGATGACCGCCAGTGTGAGGCAACATACACACGGCCACATCGAGCATCGGTGCCCAAGTAGGAAAACCCGAGCGGCCGATGCAGCAGCAGTGCCTGAGCGGCCAACGCAGCAGCAGCGCCAGAGCAGCAAACGCGGCGCCATGCAGAGGTGGCCATATGATGTAGGGTCAAACCCTAATGGTCGATCTTTCATGAATTGGAGGGGATCCCACAAAGAACACAAAGAACACGAGAGGGAAAACACTCAATCAAAAAGATCCAAATCACACATGTGCTCAATCCAAATACACAAAGAGAAGATACAAGGATCCAAATCCAACATAAGAGGGTACAAAGGGTAGCTAGTTCATCCCAATACTTGAAGGAGAGAGGTCTTGAATCCTAGGGGGATCTTCCCATGAAGTGGTCTTGAAACCACTTGGGGGATCTTCTCACATGGAGGCCTTGATCTCCATGGGAGAGGTAAGTGGATGAGGAAAGCTCTATCTATATCTTGAGCTAATCCTTTGCTAACCCTAAAACATGAGCGGAGGAGGAGTATATATTGACTAGGGGTAGAGAGAGGTACATTAGCCTTGGCACAAGTCATGCACAGTTCGAATGATCCGGGAGGTGGTCCGGATGATTCGAGCGTCAGAGGTCCGGATGATCCGGGAAGCAGTCTGGATCATCCGGCCGTGTCATTGCAGCAATACTTGGCCCGGATGTATGGGTCGCCGTCGGGATGTCCGGGTCGGTCTGGATGATCCAGGCAGGGTCCCGGATGATCCAGCTTTGTCCGGAGGCTTATTGTACTCTTCGGGCACATTACCCGAATCATTTGGATGGGGGTCCAAATCATCCGAGTTTGGTCCGGATCATCCGGCAGGGGGTCCGAATGATCCGGGCAAGCTCTGTCTTGCTCCGTTTCTTTTTCGTCTTCATGTTCTTCTCCCTCCATCGTTCGGCCTTGCTCCTTAGCTTCTCCATGCCTGGTTCCTTGGTACCTGAGTATGCAAAGTGTCTCCATTTGAGGTAGTAAGCATGTCTCATGTGATTCGAAAGGGAATTGCAAGAGGAGATATGTCACCTCGGTCTCGATAGCTCTTGCACATGCTTGTGTCATCGGTCCACTTGGCACTTGGGGAGTCTATGGTAGGTCCATGGGGATGATCGTGGGATACTACGCGTCATCTCCCCTCCCCCTTGGGGAAGATCTGACCTCGAATCAAAATCCTCATCACCATGGAAGGAAGATAGGTCCGTGACATTGAAAATGTCACTCACGTTGTACTTGTCACGTGGGATATCGATCTCTTGTATGTGTTGTTGTTGTAGCGTGTTAGCACCTTTAAGGGTTCATCGGCTCGTGGTAGGAGTTTGGAGTTAAGCTCGTTAGAGAAGCGTTCTTTGTGTATGTGTATCCACACAAGATCTCCGGGGTTGAACACCATGGGGTGCTTGCTGATGTTGCGCTTGGTAGCGAGGCGGTGCCTTTGGTTCTCGATCGTGTGGCATGTGTCTTCATGCACCTTCTTGAGGTAATTTCTCATGCACTCGCATCCATGTTGGTGCGCTCTTGTAGTGGTAGTGATAGATTGTCCAATGGGGACAACGGGTTGAAATTGTAGACAACCTTGAAGGGGGACTTGCCGGTACTAGAATGTCTTGCGTGATTGTAGGCGTACTCGGTGATGGGCAAGCATTCCTCCTACTCCTTGATGTTCTTCTTGATCAACACGCGGAGTAGAGTAGATAGCTTCCGGTTGGTGACCTCTGTTTGGCCGTCGGTTTGAGGATGGTATGCCGATGAGAAGATTAGCTTGATTTCGAGCTTGGTGCATAGCATCTTCCAAAAGTAGCTAAGGAACTTGACATTGCCATCTAAAACAATCATTTAGGCACTCCATGTAGAAGCAAGATTTCCCTACAAAAGAGATTGGCAACATGTGAAGCATCGTCTATCTTGTTGCATGGAATTAAGTGTGCCATCTTAGAGAAATGGTCCACAACGACAAATTCCAAATATTTGTCATTTTGAATTCAAAGAAAACCAAGCACAAAATCCATACTAATATCTTCCCATGGGTGCTACAGAATAGGAAGTGGCATATAGAGACCATGGGATTGAGCTTTTGACTTATCTTTGCAGCATGTAGAGCACTGTTTGGTGTAGCGTGAGATGTTGCAAAACATCTTGGGCCAAAATTGGTTCTTGGAGAGTATAGCGAATGTCTTGTTGCATCCAAAGTGTCCCATAAGTCCACCACCGTGAGCCTCTTGCAAAAGTAACAAACGAAGAGAAGACTCGGGGATACAAGGCTTGTTATCTCGCATTAGATAATCATCCTTGATATAATATCGCTCCCAAGATGTGTGAGTTGAGCATTTGGCATAAGGAATCGCAAATGAAACATCATGCACATATAAGTCTTTAACGTGCTCAAAACCAATAACATTCAATTCAAGTTGAGTTACTAGCATGCATTTGCGGGAAAGAGCATCCTCCACTATTTTCCTTACCCTTGATGTACTGGATCACATAAGGAAATGACTCAACGAACTCACTCCATTTAGCATGTTGCTTATTCAATTTTGTTGGACCCTTAAGGTATTTAAGTGTTTCATGATCCGTATGAAGAAGAAATTCATGAGGTCGAAGACAATGCTCCCAAACATGCAAGACTCTCACCAAAACCTACAACTCTTTGTCATAAATGGGATAGTTAAGTTGTGCACTAGAAAGTTTTTCACTAAAGTAAGCAATGGGTGGATTCTATTGCATCAACACGCCACCTATGCCATTACAACTAGTGTCGCAATGCACTTCAAGATTTTTTTCAAAATTATGTAAGGCAAGTAATGCAGCATGTGTAAGCAAGTTCTTAAGCTCCTCAAATGCAGTAGCTTGAGAGGGTCCCCATATGAAGGGTGCATTCTTCTTACTCAAAGCATGTAATGGTGAAGCAATAATTCTAAAATCCTTAACAAATCAATGATAGAAACTGTCTAGGCCAAGGAAACAATGAACTTGTTGCAAATTGGTTGGTTGTTTCCAAGTTTTAATTGCGTCAATTTTAGACTCATCAACATGAACACCCTTAGTAGACACAACAAAGCCCAAGAAAACAAGCTTATCAACACCAAAGGTGCATTTTTTCATCTTAGCATAAAGTCACTCATTTCTAAGAACTTGCAACACGACCCTAAGATGTATGACATGATCTTCAAGAGATTGACTAAACACAAGTATATCATCAAAGTATACCACAACACATATGCCAATGTATTTGCGAAGAATATAATGCATCACACGCATAAAGGTGCTAGGTGCTTCGGATAAGCCCGTAGGCATGACTAACCGTTCATACAAGCCAAATTTGTTTTTGAAAGCCATTTTCCATTCACCACCCTCTTGAATGCGAATTTGATAGCAGCCACTTTTAAGATCAATTTATGAGAAAATGGTGGCTCCACTTAGTTCATCGAGCATCTCATCAAGGTGTGGAATGGGGTGTCGGTATCTAACGGTTATAGCATTGATGGGATGGCAATCAAAACACATGCAAAAACTACCATGTTTCTTAGGCACAAGAATTACTGGAACGGCACATGGACTTAAGCTCTCGTGTACATACCCATTTTCCATGAGATGTTGGACTTTCCATCATATCTCTTTGGTCTCATCGGGGTTAAAGCGATATGGTGCCTTGTTCGGTAAAGGTGCGTCGGGAATGAGGTCAATGCGGTGCTCAAATCCGCGAAGTGCAGGAAGCTCGGGAGGTAGCTCATCAGGGAACATGTCCTTGAATTCCTGCAATAAATGAGACACCACAAAAGGTAGGTGCCATGAAGTATTAGTCCTCGCCGCCTCATCTTTGCACACAAGTACAAAGTGAAGAACACTCAATGGGCTCTCACTCACATCCCTCATGCCTCTTTTGGTGGCTAAAAGCACTAATTTTTTCTTGTCGCTCATTATGGATTTGCTCAATTTTGGCTTGTGGCACTCACTCTCTTTGTGTTGGTTCACTCGCTCACTATTCTCTCCATGATGGTTTGGTGCTTGCTTTTCGGCAATCACTTGACTTGGTGACATCGGTCGTAGCACATACTCCTTGCCCTTCATCTTGAAGCTATAGTGATTGGTTCGCCCATTGTGGATGATGTCGCGGTCGAATTGCCAAGGCCTTCCTAAGAGGAGATGGCACACGGACGTAGGAACCCCAAGGCGTCTTCATATGCACCAATCTTGAAGGAGACTTGAACAGTGTGCTCCACTTGAATGATGTCAGAGTCGCTAAGCCATTGGACCTTGTAGGAGCGAGGGTGCTTCACCTTGAGCAATTGTAGCTTGGAACATAGCTCTTCGCTTGCCAAATTGTGGCAACTTCCGCCGTCGATGATGACCTTGATGGAACGTCCATTGATGCCCGCTTTGGTGTGGAAGATATGGCAATGTTGGTCTTCATCTTGTTGGTGTTAAAGTGTCAAGACCTTGGAGACAACAAGAGCGGGGCTCGAATCATTGTCACAAAAGACTTGATCGTCTTCACCTTCATTCACTTTGACGGTGCAAGGCCACGTGCTCAAGTGCTTCCATTTCTTCTTCACTCATGGAGTCGTAAGTGTCGTCATAATTGGCGATCATGGTGCGCCGAGTGGGGCACTTAAATGTCTTGTGGCCTCGTCCTTGACAGGTGAAGCATTTAATGGAACTCTTCTTGATGGTCTCATCCGTTGGAGTAGGTGATGATGAAGCTCTTGGCTTATAGTTGCTTGTAGTAGGAGGACGACTCGAAGATGTTGACTCTTTCTTGTATCTTGACTTGTCACCGTTGCTTGGTGAAGCTTTAGTCGAGGTAGATGGCGTCATCGTCATTGAAGCTTGAGTGTATGAACCGTAGGTCTTGGAAGAGTACTTGGCGTACTTGTAATCATCTTACACTTGTCGCTCCGCCTTGGTTGCTTAGTGCACTAGCAAGAGGAGGTTCGTGCACGGTTGGAAATCGGAAATTTTCTTGATAGGATGGTTGTGTCCATTCAAGAACTGTGCCACAGTTTTCTCCTCATATTCCGTGACATTGGCTCATACCATGGAAATCTCCATCTCTTTTTTTTTGAGAAATGAAATCTCCATCTCTTTCTAGTACTCTTCAATGGACTTGGTGCCTTGCTTGAGAAGTTGCAACTTCTTGAAGAGATCTCGGCTATAGTATGTTGGCACAAAACATGCTCTCATGACCTCCTTCATCTGATTCCATGTTGTGATTGGTGGGTCGCCTTTAGCTTGGCGTTGCTCGATGATTGGCTCCAACCAAATGAGAACATAGTTGCTCGATGATTGGCTCCCACCAAATGAGAACATAGTCTTGGAACTCAAGTGAGGCCATGCTAATGTTCTTTTCCTCTTCATAGTTGTGAAGACGGAATATCTTGTCGACCTTCAATGCCAATGAGAAGTAGTCTTCGGGATCGTTGCTTCCGGAGAACTTAGGCATGTTGAACTTGAGCTTTCCGTAGCCTTGCTCTTCATTGTGTTGGGGGGCAATGGCGATGTTGCTCTTGTCGTGGAGGAGGGTCTTCAACCGCTTTCTCCTCGTGCTCCGCTTGATTAGCTTGACGTTCATGGCATGGAATTCTTGCACGGTTCCTCATCTCTTGGCGCTCCTCAAGGCGTGCGGCTTCTTCTTGTCACTCTCATCGGAGGGCCTCTTCTTGTTCACGCACATGGCAGTTGCGCTCATTAATGGCGTGGGTTTCTTCTCATAGATCATGTTGGGCTTAAAGGGCTTGTTCCTCATGGCGTTGTTCCTCTTGTCGGAGGGTGTCGCCATCTTGGTTTTCTTGTTATTGTTGGCATCATGGAGCTTGCTCTTGTTCCATGGGATCATGTGCTTGGCGACGATGTCATTCACGTTGCAGAAGGCGGTCTTGTAAACCATTGCCATGAAATGGGTTTTGTGGAGCTCGATGATCTTCTGGTCTTGATGATGATACAAACAAGCTCGGGGAAGACTTGAATTTGAAGAGGTGACCGAAGAGTGTTGGCTTGATTGGTGTCGTCTTGATGATGACAATATTGAGGAAGCACGGTTGACCATCATGGCTCGAAAGTCTTCCATTTGTGTTGCCATCTTGGCATAGAGGTAGTCTCTTGTCCTTGCTTCGGAGCGTCGCAAGTCGGTAGCAAGGTTCTCGATGCGGTCGCGCAAAGCTTCATATTCTTGATGTAAAGCTCTTTGAATGCCGAAGAGGTGATTCTCGGTGACATAGTTTTTCGGTTCCCCTTCTTGCTCATCGAAGAGTGGGTTTGTAGAAGTGTTCGGCCTATCCATCATCTCAAGCAAATATGTGAGTGGAAGAAAGGAAAGAACTAGACTAAATGTACCTTATCCAATGTTGAAGATGGATCAAATTAAGATCACCCAATGTAGTATTATGGAAGTATCACAAATTGGTACGGGATCTTGTCAATCTCACAGCTACACAAGTAAAGCTTTTTGAGTAGCTTGGTGAGTATGGTGGCACAAAATTTATGCAATTGTGCATGATTCAATAATGTTGAAAGAGATTCACAAATTCACAAGTGAAACAAATAGACCAATAGCAATGAGTGGCACACGGAAACACACACACACGAAAAGGTAATTAGGGTCGTGCAACCAAGAAATGAGCACAAAATGTGGAATCCATGGCAGACGCTCGTGTTGCACAAGTCAAGAAAAGACGTATCACTATTGCTCAATAGGAAGATACGGAACTTGTGCACAAGCTATAAGAGACAAAACGTATTGACTGCTATCCCGTTTATGCTATGTATGTATGGTTCCCAGTGATTCTCTCACAACTGATCCAAGATGATCAAATATGGCAATATGGTAGTCAATGTGGCGATGCTGTGGATATTGCTTACAAGCTCTTTGTTTTCTCTTTTCTTAAAAGCTATTCTCTCTTTTGATATTTTCCTTTGGCCACTTATGCGAAATGTTTGAACCAAGATAGCAATTATGTATATGCGGGAACAATTGATAACACAAGAGATGATACGATGATATATGCACACTATGATAGCTATACAGAACGTGTATCACTAAAGTGCACAAGTAACATTGCCTGGCAATACTCAAATGGCTAGTTCCGATAGGAAAGTGACGCAAAATTGGGCTCGGGGTTCACAATGCAATGGCAAGGGAGTACACAAAGGTGTCGTCGAGGTTACCGTCCTTGCTTATGGTGGGTGGTGTCACAATGACGAAGTGGTCGTTGTCGATGTCGAGTCCATGGAGATGATAAATGTCGGTCGGGTTGATGTTGAACCGTTCCTAGTTAGCCGAAACACCCTAGGAAACGAAAAACTGCAACTCAAAATCTCAATGGCAAATGTCAAATGGTGATAGCGAGAAGTGGTGGTATGCCTATGGATGTCAAAAGGGTCTTCGAAATTGCTATGGTGAGGCTCAGAGTTGGCGATGCAAAAGTGGGGCAGTGGCAGAAATTTTTGGGCGAAAACTTCAGTTTTGACACTGGAAAGCCGGATGATCCGAATCGGTGTCTGGATGATCCGGGCGATGTCCGGATGATCCGGGTGTGCGGCCGGATGATCCGGCCAGGTCGTCTGCCCGGCTAAGGGGTCAGGAAGAACTCCAAATCATGGATAAAAAGAAAAAATGGGGCGATTTCGGGGTGGATTTCGTGGTGGAGATGGTGGGAATGCTAGATCCACTTGCCACACAACGAATCCACGTATCAAAATCAACAAAACATCATCAAACCAACAAATCACAAAAAATTGGTATGGCTCTTTTTGTGGGCATTTTTAAAATTGGGCAAAAAAATGCAAAATTAGGCTAGAAAACGGTGGGGAGACTCCAAATTTGTTATCAATGTGGCTCATGATACCAAGATGATGTAGGGTGGAACCCTAATGGGCGATATTTCACGAATTAGAGGGCATCCCGCAAAGAACATGAGAGGGAAAACACTTATCAACGATATCCAAATCACACATGTGCTAAATCCACATACACAAAGAGGAGATACAAGGATCCAAATCCAACACAAGAGGGTACAAAGGGTAGCTAGTTCATCCCAATCCTTGAAGGAGAGAGGTCTTGAATCCTAGGAGGATCTTCCCATGAAGGTGTCTTGAATCCACTTGGGGGATCTTCTCACATGGAGGCCTTGATCTCCATGGGAGAGGTAAGTGGATGAGCAAAGCTCTATCTCTATCTTGAGCTAATCCTTTGCTAACCCTAAAACATATGAGGAGGAGGAGTATATATAGACTAGGGGTAGAGAGAGGACCTCATGGGCCTCGGCCCAAGTCATGCACACAAGCACGGTCTGGATGATCCGAGAGGTGGTCCAGATGATCCAGGCGTTGGGGGTCCGGATGATCCGAGAGGCGGTTCAGATCGTTCAGCTGTGTCGTCATAGCCGTAGTTGGCCCAGATGTCCGGGTCGGCGTCCGGATGTCCGGGTCGGTCCGGATGATCTGGTCGCGGTCCCGGATGATCCGGCTTCATCCGGAGGCTTGCTGTACTCTTCGAGCACATTACCTGGATCGTCCAGATGGGGTCAAGATCGTTCGGCTTGGTCCGGATCGTCAAGCTGGGGGTCCGGATGATCCGGGCAACCTCTATCTTGCTCCGTTTCTTCTTTGTCTTCATGTTCTTCTCCCTCCATCGTTTGACCTTGCTCCTTAGCTTATCCATGGCTGGTTCCTTGGTACCTGAGTATGCAAAGTGTCTGCGTTTGAGGTAGTAGCCACGTCTCATGTGATTTGAAAGGGAGTTGCGAGAGGAGAGATGTCACGTTGGTCTCGATAGCTCTTGCATGTGCTCATGTCATTGGTCCACTTGGCACTTGGGGAGACGAAGGTAGGTCCATGGGGATGACTGTGGATCCTCCACATCACCATACATACGCGGCAGAGGCGGTAGGTGATGAAGGGTCCCATTTGGTGCAGAGAAGCGGTGGCCGACATAGAGCGACGGGCGCCGGACGCGTGGACGACAGCTGTGATGGGATGTCGTCTCGCGTAAGGCCGCTTGGTCAGAGAAGTGGCCAGGTGGTCGCACCGGCGTCGGAGTAGAGGTATGTAGGGTTGACGGCGGCGGCAGGCGATGCAAATCGATTTTAGATTAAAAAAAATACCGATCAATGCGACCGGCTGGAGTGAGAAAAACCGAATCAAAGGATCGTGAAAAAGACTCTTTGGGGCAGCTGATCAACTAGATCGACGGACAAACCATAGGTACAGAAAGCGTGGCCCTGGGTGGCGATCATGGAGATCGACTGCCCCGAGGGCGGCATGATGCGGAAGCGGTGGTGGCGGCTAGGTTTTGGATCGAGATTAGGTTGATACCATATAGAAGAATAGAGAGGGAGCTTGGTGGAATCGATGTTTATTGCTTGAGCCTCGTGGGCATATATATATAGGAGTACATTATGATCTTGGAGTATAAGACAAGGTAGAAATAAATCCTATGCTATCCTATATTTCCTAACTAATCATGATACTCAACAACTGACTTGCGGGTCCTAGCCCATTAGATAGGATTGTTTAATGAAATAAAAATGATTTTAGGGCAGAAGTTTACGGGACTGATAAAAGTAGCTCTTAGATAACTTCCCCTAAATTATACAGTCATCCCGTAAAACAATCTTTGCGAAAGTTTGTTGGGTATCTCCAACGTTGACCCGCAAATGCACACGGTAAATGTTCATTTTTATGTTCAGACGTGGTATGCGGAGATGCGTCACAGAGCCAGCCAACACTATTCACAAACAAACCCGGTTGGGAGGAGAGAGAGTAGAGGGGGGCCATGCATGTGGTGGGATAGAGTGGTGTGGTGTCTGATTGGGAGAAAAGAGAGGAGAAGGGGACCATGCATGCGAAAGAGAGAAAAAAGAGGAGGACCAGGTGGAGGCTTTGTGTTGGTCAAGTGCATGTTCGGACACAAAGCTTCCCCATGTTTGCCTCAGATTTACCAAAAAACAGATGTCTGAACCACTTCACGGACCGATGGGGGTTCTCATTGGATGACAAAATTGACACAAATGATCCAGACACTACAATCCGAACATATACTAATGTTTTGAGAGTCTTCTTTAGAGATCCCCTTATGGGGCTATTGGAGTTGCTCTCACTGCACCTATCTTTGGTGTATGACATGTGATCCCAGTAGATGGGTGGTCCATAAGTCATACTATCTTCGTTCTGGTTAACTAGTCCCTCTATAATTTCATTAAATTTTGACCTTTAATTTAAATAAGAAACTTACTAAAAAGTAGTATCATTGAAAACCTCTTTCAAATATAAATTAAACAATATAAGTTTTGTGACATAAAACATATATTTCGCTAGCCCGATTATTGAGCACAAAATACAAAGGGGGCCAATAAACCGGACTAAGGTACTACATCCAAATAAAGGCGGCTGAAGTTAAGGCACAGAAGCTCTTGGAGGGGAAGAGGATTCTGGAACATAGGGGATGGGCACGCACTTTTCTAGGGTGTTGTAGACCGCACGATTAAGTTATGGTCCAAAAAATTAAGTTGATTTGTCAACCATTGACTTTTTTGGGTGTCAGACCTGATTTTCCCTTTTTCAAATTTGGAAACAGTTCATGTATTTGAAAAAATATTCGTGGATTCAAGAAATATACACGGATTAAATAAGTATTCACGAATTCAAAAACTCTTCACGTATTTGAAAAAAGTTCACGAATTCAAAAGGTTTAGGAATTCAAAAAAAAGTTCAGGCACTTGAAAAAAGTTTCACGAATTTAAGAAATTCATGGATTTGAAAAAAAGTTCAGTAATTCAAAAAAAGTTAACGAATTTGGAAAAAAGCACACGGACTTGAAAAAAGTTCACAATTTGAAAAAAAAGAGTTTGTGGAGTTCAAAATTGTTCATGAATTTTAAACAAAATTTGCGGATTTAAAGAAGTTCATGAATTTTGAAAAGGTTCACCAACTTTGAGAAAGTTCATGAATTTGGAAATGACTTAAAAAGATGACCGGTTGAAAAAACCAAGGAAAAGAAAAACTAGAAACAGACCCGATCCGGAAGCATCTAATAGTGTCCTAAAACCAGAGCTAGCTGGAAACTTATATGAGTCGGCTTGGGGCGCGAGAGTGCCGCGTACTTGTAAGAAGAAAACAATACGGTTGGTGGGAGTATCCTTTGCAATGAATACTCTTTAATTAGTGATTTCGTAGTTTGTGCCAAATAGGAAGTGCTGAAGTATTGTGTGCCAAATTGTCGTTCGCTCTCACAGGGAGCAATGCACATGGGCTGGCCTAGTAACCTTCTAGAAGAAGGTTCCTGTATAGGTTTTTTTTATGTTTTTCCGGTTTTCTTCTTTTTCTTTCTATACCTTTTTCTTTTATACACTTTTTATTTTACAAATTTCAAAAAAGTTCAAAATCTCCAAAAAAATGTTTGGGACTTCCAAAAAAATGTTCTCGTTTTCAACAAATTTTCACATTTTACAAATTTTGTTCAAAATTTCGAAAAAAATATTTGTGGTTTCAAAAAATGTTTGTTTTTTTCAAAATTTGTTCACATATTCAAAAAATGTTTGAGTTTAAAAAAATATTCAAGAATTTCAAAATTGTTTGGATTTTCAAATTTATTCCAAATTTTAAAAATATTTGCTTTTCCAAATAATTTGGACTTTTCAAGAATGTTCATGTTTTCATAATTTGGTCACCAATTCAAAAAATGTTCGTGTTTTCAGAAAACGTTTGGGTATTTCAAAAAAAATTCGCATTTACAAAAAAAATCATTACAAATTATTTTCATGTTTCCCAAAAAGATTCAGAAAAATCAAAAAGTTTTCGTTTCAATGAATGTCTGAAATTTTAAATTTTGCTTGTGTTTTTTACCAAATTTTTTAAACTTCTATAGTTGTTTGCTTTTTTCAAAATATAAGTTTGGAATTTCAAATTTTGTTCACAATTTCAAAGAAAATTGTTCGCATCTCCCACTGTGGTTAATTCATTTATGGGATAATTAATTATGTGCCCTTAGTTGTGTCCCCCTCAGCAGGTTTACCCCTAGTTTCCGAAAACACTTGTTCCTGCCCAAACCACTTTGCTCGTCTTACGCTTTTGCCCTTTGACTGTTTGACCATCACTTTAAAAAAATAATAAGAAATTCGTACTTACTCAGAAAAATGCGTATAAGATATCAAAATGTGCATAAAAATATCACTTATATGTGCATGTTATTTGCATTCATGACAAATGTGTTAGGACGTCCCCATCTCAGATTGAGCTCCTACGATCTCATCTTGAATAGTAAAATGCAAAAAAATTGAAAACAAATTTTAAAAATTCTGAATTTTTTAGGTGTCAAACATTGACCAATGTTTTGAGGTCTTGCCATGTTTCATAAAGGAATGACATTCATGAAAGTCGTGGTGAAAAAAAAAACAAAACCGATGCTCGAAAACAAAAGTATTTTGGAGTGGTAATTTTGTTTTTTGGCCATGACTTCCCTTAATGTCATTACCTGATGAAACTTGGCAAGCACTCAAAACATTGGCCAATGTTTGCCAAAAAAAAAATTAAGATTTTTTTGAATTGTTTTTCAATTTTTTAGATTTTACTATTCATTTTGAGATCATATGAGCTCAAACTGAGATGTGGTCTTCCCAACACTTTTTTCGTGAGCACAAATCACATGCACATATAGGTGATGTTTTTCTTAACATTTTGATATCTTATTCGCATTTTTCTGAGTTACTATGAATTTTTTGAATTCATGGTCAAATGGTCAAAGGGCAAAAGCATAAGACGAATAAAGTGGTTTGGGCGTGAACGAGTGTTTTTGAAAAGTAGGGGTAAACCTGTCAAGTGTGACCCAACTAGGGGCATAAAATCAATTATCATATTCCGTGCTTCCCTTTAGTTTTCATGAATTATTTCTATTATCCTTTTGTTTACCAAAAACAATAGGGAAAGCCCCTACTATGTCATTATTTTATTAATATGGCGGGGGAGTATGTACAATGAGGTTACAAGTGGGAGATACTGAGAAGGCATTCATACACTATCTAGAATTGACAACATGCCTTCTTTGAGACTAGATTTAGCCATGAGCATAGCTAGGCTAAAATTATGTTTGAAGAAAGAGATACAGGAAATAATATTGGCAGTCTTATGGTCGAAGACCACTCCATTTCTCTGATCCCAGATGCTCCAACACCCAATAATCATAATTTACATGAAAAAAGTCCAATCTATATCTCCTATGTACTTCCATGATCATTTCATAAATACCATAATCAATGTTCCATTCAATTCCAATACTCCACGAGAAACCTTGACTGAAAGAGCATCCAAAAAAATATGAAGTTTGTCCTCCATGGGGCAGTCGTAGCACAGGGCATAACTTGTAGAGTCTAGGTAGAAGTTTTTTCTGGTTAACAGATCACAAGTATTATGTCTATCATGTAGCAACAGCTAGCACAAAAATTTAAATGGAGGTGGTGGAGTAGTAGTGCCAACCAGTGAATTGTATACCTTTTTGGTGGAATATGCATTTCCCCAGGGAAGGCTCCAGGAGTCCCTAGTGCTAGTGTTCCTGACTTGGTTCATCTGATCAGAGAGTTGATGCAATTGATGATGGGCAATGACAGATAATGGCAGCTAAAACATATCATATATATTCCGTGTCTCAATAGCCTTCCCAACATAAATATTCTCATCCAAAGCAAACGAATATAGTTAGGATATTTTCTCATCATGATATTAGTGTCCCACTTATCTTTCCATAACAATATGGAGATACATGTTCCCACTCTACATGTGGTGAGTTCTCTAAATAGATCCATAAGGCTGAGGCAGTCCCTCCACCAAAAATATCCCCGGTGGTTACTATTGTGAGGTACATGACCATCAACATAATAGGCTTGCCATACCAAGTTAACCCAAGGGATGTTTGCTGATTAAAAAATTTGTGCATATTCTTAATCATAAGAGTAATGTTCTTGGCCCTTAAATTCAAGACACCAAGACCTCCCTGTTCCTTTGGCCTCCACACCATCTTCCAATTTGCAAGGCATTTCCCACACCAGTGTTCAGATCTTTACCATACCAGAGGATGGTTCTGCTAGACTTATTGACATGTTCAAGAATTGTGATATGGACTTTAAAAGAGCACATGGAAAAAATAGGGATGGAGTTGATTACATAATTTATGTATGTTAATCTTCCAGCAAGTGTCATCAGCTGGCCACACGAGATAATTTCTTATTAATTCTTGAGATGATAGGGTCCAGTTGTGCCCAAAGGTAATCCCAAATATATGAATGGCAAAGTTTCTACAATGCAACAAAAACTAGTAGCAAGAGCAGATACAATGTTGTGATCAGTGTTGATTGGCACCATGGTTAACTTGCTATAATTCACAAATAGACCAGTAGATAAGTTGAATATTTGCAAGAGTGTATTTAGGTGCATAATCTGGCCCATGTTAGTAGGCATGATAAGCAAGGTATCATTAGCATATTGTATGATTGGGTATTGTTGCCCATAGCCCTAGTCAATAGGAAGAGATAGTTCTCCATTCTGCCAAGCTCCATTAATCACATATGGTAATAAATCTACAGCAAGAACAAATAGGAGTGGTGATAGTGGGTCTCCCTGCCTCACACCTTTCTTTCAATGAATAAGTTTCCCTGCAACTCCATTAAGTAGCACTGATGTGGTAGCTGAGTTAAGAATTCTAGTAATCCAATTAATCCATCTACGACCAAAATCCTTGGCAGATAACATACTAGTAATGACATTGTACTCCACCTTACCAAAAGCTTTCTTAGAGTATAAATTGAGAATGATGATGGGCTTTTTTGATTTGTGGCAGAGGTGGAGATAATCAAATGTCCATCCAAGGCAACCTTGAATAGTTTACCTTTAATGAACCCATATTGATTTTCATGAATTATGGATACAATTACCTTTTGTAGTCTGTTTTCCATGAGTTTGGTGAAAACTTTGAGGGGTAGACTGACATAGAGATAGGTCTATAGTCATTCACGGTCTTGGGGTTTTGCTTTTTGGGGATCATTGTGACAAAAGCAGTATTAATACTCTGAATGTCCATGTTTCCTTCAAAAAAGTCCCATATCATGGAGTAGAAATCAAACTTCATGTATTTCCAACATTTCTTGAGGAATTGGCCATTAAAGCCACTAGGGCCATGTGCTTTATCATTGGGGAATTCTTCAGCCACTTGCTCAATTTCATCAATACTGAATGGTGCATCAAGTTGGCCTAGATCATGAGCAGTGATGAGTTCATCAAGGTTAAAGTACATATTGGGTTTGATTGAGACACCCAGTGTGTCTTTATATGTCCTCTAGATAAGAGCAGATTTTTGTTCATGACTCAGAATAATTTCCTTAAAGGGATAGGATAGTGGATCAGATTCTTCAAAAACTTGGCAAAACTACTTGATGCAAAGATAATTTACTAGAAAGGTAGGGTTACATCCAAGCTGCCTAAATGTGGGGATGAGAACACTGTTTTTTTATGCTATGGCTACCATGAGCTACAATAACTATTTCCACCATGGACACTGTTTTTAAGGGTGGATTTTTTCCTCCGACCACAGCCGTCGTCTCTCCCCATGCACCCTATGTCATGCGACCGGACCTAGCAGTCCGCCACCCGACACTACTCGCAGTATGTGTGGATACCTTGGAGGCATCGTATCTGTGTTGCTTGGATGAACCATTTCAGGGAACCACAAGGAGATGTCCGAGGGGTCCACGGGGAACTAAACGCGGGAGATTGGCTATGCGAGGAAGAGGCGACTCAGTTGATCGGCTACATGAATCACCAACTCTACTTCTACAGCGTGAGTGCGCATCTAGTGGTAAAACTTGATCCCGTGATCTATCTCTAGCAGTATGTGTAGGAACGAGAGTATATCGAGCAGAGAGGGGGTGAATGGGAGATTTAAAATTTCTTTCAAAAACTTGAAATCTCTTAGTACATAGTATCAGAAATTGAACTAAGCAGAAATAAACCTACAAAAGAAAATGTCTAGGAACAGATAGATAAGAGATCAAAACAAAAAATAACTATGAGTACCAAAGATAACTCACATGACTGAAACATGACAGCAGATAAACTACTAAAAGTATTGCAGAGCGAAGATGAAACCAGTTATGCTTGATGGCGACATGGTGTTTTGTAGACTAGTTCACTCTTATGCAAAAGAGCTACATCTGGTTGGAGGGACTTGTGTATAACACAGAAGATAAAATCTCTTCGTCCTATTCTCCTCGACAACAAGTTCATAAAGTTGTGCTGATTACTAAAGGTAGACACTTCAGGCGATCTGCATAACCTTCACAGACTGTCTTCATCAACCACAATGACTCTTGGTTGTGGAAGACTTTGGCGCCTAACCTAGATAATTAGCAACTCTCAAGACTAATAGGCCAAGCGTACTAAACTTAGATCAATGTGATGCTCAACCACTATCTAGTTTTTAGGCTCTGGGGTTTTCTCTCGGTGGATTAACTCTAATCTTTGAATGAGAGGGTGCTCTCAAAACTTGTCAAAATCACACAGAGCAGCCTACCATCTTGGAAGGCGCGGGGGGGGGGGCTATTTATAGCTAGAGCAATCCCGAGGGGGAAATCACCATTCGGGTCACAACGTCCAACCAATGCTCAACTGACACGTTTCCAACGGTCGAATTTCATAGGCACTTGGTAACTTTACTTGAGGAACAAGTTAAGTTGACTCCTCTGTTAAAACATTTCTCTCGCAACCCAGAAGATCAACGTCTCTGGCTAAAAAGTAAATGTTCAAAGCAGAAAGGGATTTCTCTCATCTCTCATAGGTTTCGGTTAAGCATCATAGAAACATAAGTTTCGAAACACTACGACCCCTCTTAGTAGTACGGTTATCTTGTGACTCGAATAAGGGAAGAAGAACTATGAAAGAAAATGCTACATCTTTTCTTCGTCTTCAATCTTCTCGGATGTAGTCAGCACTATCGGACTGAGCTTCGTGGCAATTGCTTCACCTCAGCAATTTTTGGAGGTCACTTCCATCACGTAACATCTTCCATAGCAATCTTCTCGATTACCCTAGCATTCTCCTCTGCTTCGCAGATAAAAATCTTCTAAGTTTATAGCTAACTTCTCAGAAAGTCAGGGGCATAATTTCTTTGTGTGCACTCGCAAACACATTAGTCCCTCACTTTTCTGTCAAAAAATCTCCCAAACTCTTAGGGATGTCGATTGCACCAACAATCTCCCCCTTTTGGACGATCGTTGACAAAACAGTTAACCATCGAAGTTATAGAGAGATATGTAACCAGCAGTGTGTGGAAAATAAACGTGTTAAAAATATCTCGAAGATGAAATAAGCTCCTCCTAAATTTATGCATCATCTAAAGGATTTGAAATCTAATATCCAACATATATTAGTATAGGCTTGATGGAGAGATATTTCATATCTTCGAAGATAATGGATTGCAGTCAGATGAATATCCAGATAAATATAGAGCATCCATTAAGTGACTTCTGGTAATAATTCCACCTGCAAAATAGATTCTCGAGAGGGATATAGTACGGTGGGAGGGTATTAAAATTTACAGATCGTAAGTTCATGAGTGTTTTACAACACATTAAGAATCAAATGAAGAACAAGTGTTGTTAACTCAAAGCAAAACACCATGCAGAAAACCCCGCATATCTATCACTCGATGTCTTATCCCCCTTTTTGTCAACATGTGTCAAAAAGGCAAGCAAAAACATGAGGCACTAAGGACCAGCAGAAGAATTGGATTCTTCACCCAAGCAGCCTGACACTGTGCGATGAAGTTTCTTTTTCAGAGGTGAGACCAACGTGATCTTCATCTACAGAAATATCTTCTTCTTCTGCTTTATCTTCGGGGTCATGCGGTTGGTTTGAATGTGATGAGCGGAAGTACTTGGGTTAAATTGTACGGCATTTGCATCAGTAGGTGGTGGCACAATCTCTTTGGCAGTCTTAATTTTTGGCGATGTTGCTTCTGACACATCAATAATTTTCTTTAGAGTGAGCATCAACAAATTTGTCGATGGAGCACGAGGCGGAAGAGAAGGTGTACTGCACAGGTGAAAATCATTGACTTTCGGAGGTAAAGCGAACTCATATATTTGCTTTATTTCTTCCTTGGAAAGTTTCTTTTTAGAGAAGAATTTTTGAAGCAATTTCCACAGGCGAAGTTTATTCTCACCGACAATCAGATAGATAAGATGAGCACGATTTTCAATCATGTAGATTTCATCTGCCAAGTGTTATTTCTCACGTTGGTCATATTCTATATGTTTCAGAAGAATTTGTTGCATCGATAAAGTAATTTCCATATGAGTGGGTACCTGAGGCTTGATTTGTTTTTTCCTTCGAGGAATTTAAGGTTGACTGAATGTCCTGGCACTTTTCTAAGGGCTTGAAGCAGCAGCATTGCCCAAAGGTAAATCTTGCATAACTTGCATAGTGTCACGAATAGGAGGAATGAAGCTCTTGTGATTTTCTTTTGCCAAGTAAATTTTGCCCATGAAGTGATCAATGACTTTCTAGATCCATGGTGTAGATACTTTCAGACAGAAAGGACCATAAGCAGAATCAACCAAGATTCGTATAAATATATCTTCGAGATCAAAGACATATCCACTCACAGTAGCATAAATTGCATTGCGAAGAGCACCGTGAATTGTAACATCTTCAGTCGTATCAGCCATAGGACCAATTGTATAGGTAAGAATGTGAAAGAGGGTCTGATTGTTGAAGGTTAATAGCTCAGGCGGTGGCGATCATACGAGAGGCAATCTCCAACTTTGGCAAGGTCCAGTGTGAAGTCAAATTCCTCATCAATGATGACATTGACCCGATGCACTCGAGTATCTTGACCATTGATGTCAAAGCAAGGAAAATTGAAGTGATGCATAAAGCCCATGACTGAACACTTGACACATTGATCCTCCATCATCCACTCCATAACGCAAGTTGGGATGTCCAGTTCATCTATAGAGATATACAAGGTGGCATAGAATTGCATAATGCACTCTCTGTTCCATGGATGCTAGAATGCGAAAACTTCAGTTAGAGTAAAATCATCGAGCTCCTGAACAATTGCTAAAAGCAATTGATATGTCTCCGTCGCATCTACTTTTCCAAACACTTCTGCTCTTATTTTGGACTCTAATTTGCATGGTTTGAATGAAACTAACCCAGACTAACATTGCTTTCAACAGAACTACCATGGTGTTGTTTTTTGTGCAGAAATAAAAGTTCTTAGAATTGGATGAAACTGTTTGGAGATTTTTTATGGAATACATAAAAAATACTGGATCAAAGATCCACGGGAGGGGGGCCACCAGTTGCCCACAAGGCAACAGGGCGCTGCCACCCCCTAGGCGCGCCCTGATGCCTTGTGGGGCCCACGTGGCTCCGCTGACCCTAATCTCAAACCTATAAATTCCTTTTCCTTAAGAAAAAAATAAGCGAAGAAGTTTCCTCACTTTATACAATACGGAGCCGCCACCACCTCCTATTCTTCATCGGGAAGGCTGATCTGGAGTCTGTTTGGGGCTCTGGAGAGGGGGATTCGTCGCCATCATCATCACCAACCCTTCTTCATCATCAATTTCATGATGCTCACCACCGGGGGTGAGTAATTCCTTTGTAGGCTTGTTGGACGGTGATGGAGTTGGATGAGATATGTCATGTAATCGATTCAATTTGTTAGGGCTTGATCCCTAGTATCCACTATGTTCTAAGATTGATGTTGCTATGACTTTGCTATGCTTAATGCTTGTCACTAGGGCCCTAGTGTCGTGATTTCAGATCTGAACACTTTATGTTTTCATGAATATATTTGAGTTCTTAATCCTATCTTTCAAGTTGTATGCACCTATTACGTGTTATGATCTGCATACCCCAAAATGACAATATTTGGGATCTTTCTGGTGATGACCGTAGTTTGAGGACTTCATGTATTCACTTTGTGTTAATGCTTTATCCGGTTCTCTATTAAAAGGAGGCCTTAATATCCCTTAGATTTCTTTATGGACCCCGCTGCCACGGGAGGGTAGGACAAAAGATGTCATGCAACTTCTTATTATAAGCACGTATGACTATATACGGAATACATGCCTACATTACATTCATGAATTGGAGCTATTGTGTATCGCTCTAGGTTGTGACTGTTATATGATCAATGTCATCCAACACAAATATCCATCACTGATCCAATGCCTAAACTTTTCGCATATTGATCATTGCTAAATTATTTTCGTTGATGCTACTATTGCAATCACTACAAAACTACTACTGTTACTGTTACCATTACTATTGCTACTGCTACCACTACTATCAAACTATCATATTACTGTGCTACTAAAAACTTTGCTGCAGATATTTATTTCTCCAGGTGTGGTTGAATTGACAACTCAATTGCTAATACTTGCAAATATTCTTTGGCTCACCTTGTGTTAAATCAAAAAATTTGGGTTAAATACTACCCTCAAAAACTGTTGTGATCCCCTATACTTGTGGGTTATCAGCAATCAATTTTTCTCATCAATGGAACGTTCAGATATTCATCAAGAAATATACTATGACTTTTGTATAAGATCTGAGAATAATATATCGCTTGTTCATGAGTCTAGAAGCAGAATAATGGTGATATGCAGGTTCCATCATACGGATTGGTCTGAAAGAATGCCAATTTTTTTGGATGAATATTTCTATCAAAGATTGGACATTTAACATCGCATCCATCTGGGAAAATATTGGCAGGAATTGTCTTGGATAGGGGTAGGTCAGTTCTTCTTCGACAGTGAGATACTCATCTCCATAGACCACAGAGCCAAGATTTCTCTCAGAGCAAGGTGGTTGTGATTGTGAAGGATGAGAATGCTTAGAGGGACTAGCTTTAGTGGTTGTCTTTGTAGGACAAGGATCAATCTTCATATCATCTTGCTCGGAATGGGGCACTATGGCCTTTTCCTTCTGTTCTTGTATCAACTTCTCAGCCTCGGTAGGTGGGGGCACAAGGGCCTTTTCCTTTTCAAGTACTTTGACTTCACACACTTGGGGCTTTTTTTCTTTCTCGGGTTGTGAAGATTTCTCAACACCAACTTGCTTATCTTCAGCCTTCTCGAGAATGATTCGAGAAGAAGATACAGTTCACTCTAGTTTCTCAGCGGATGTGTGTTCTCTCATTTGAGGAACATAAACACTTGAAGTTTGAGCAGATTATATTTGCTGAGCCCTAGGCACTGTCTGATGGATTTCACCTTCTTTAGTCCCCAACTTTGAAGGATTTTATCGATCCTATTGGGGAGGTGAGAGCACAGGAACATATTCAGATGAACACAGTGGAGGAAAGTTTTTTGAAGCCCACGAAGTTGGCTGAGGAGGTGGTAGAGAACTTTTCTCAGCATTCTCATCAACAACATTTGTATTATGCTCGGCACTGCATTTTCATCAGCAGCATGTGGATGAGTTTCAATAATCAGGAACATCATCATCATAGGAATTCAAAGCATTTGCTTCGATAGGTTTAACTTCCCCAAAAACCATCTAGTGAATAGCCTCAGAGACCGAAGGTTCCTCTATCATATTTGGCAGGTGCTCGTCTTGAGAGCCATTAGATTCGTTAAACCACACATTTAGTGTTTCCATAACTTCCCCATGGTGAGAGTTATAGACCCGATAAGTATGCAAATTTGAGCCATAACCAAGAAGAAAGCCTGCATGTGCTTTTGGTACAAATTTAGAGTTGTGGTTCATATCACGAATATAGCAAGTGCACCAGAAAACACACAGATATGAAACATTTGGTTTGTTTCCAGGGATAAGCTCATACGAAGTTTTCTTAAGGAACTTGTGAGGATAAAGCCGATTCACAATGTGACAAGTAGTGTTAATGGCATTAGCCCAGAAGCGAATCGGAGTTCTATACTCACTGAGCATTGTTCTTGTCATCTCGATGAGAGTTCTATTCTTTCTCTACACCAATCCATTCTGTCGCAAAGTGTATGCATCAGAGAATTCATGAGTAATACCATAATCATCGACAAAATCATCAGTATGAGTATTTGTGAATTCAGTGCCATTATCACTTCGACATGCTTGACTGTCACATCATATTCATGTTGGGGAACGTTGCATGGAAAACAAAAAAATTCTACACACACGCAAGATCTATCCATGGAGATGCACAACTACGAGAGGGGAAGAGCATCTACATACCCTTGTAGATCGCTAAGCGGAAGTGTTTATCAACGCGGTTGATGTAGTCGTACACCTTCATGATCCGTCCCGATCAAGTACCGAACGTACGACACCTCCGCGTTGAGCACACGTTCAGCTCGATGATGTCATCACCTTCTCGATCCAGCAAGAGAGGCAAAGTAGTAGATGAGTTCCGGAAGCATGACGGCGTTGTGACGGTGGTGGTGAAACTATCCGCAGGGCTTCGCCAATCACACCAGACGTGGACTGAGGAGGAACTAGAACTAGAGGGAGACAGGGTGCCGCACACAGCTTGGGGATCGTGTTGTATGTTGCCCCTCTCCCTCCTCTCATATATATAGGTGTGGGGGAGGAGGGGAGGTGGCCTAGTGTGCCCCCAAGAGGGCCGGCGGCCGCCCCGTGCTCCTGTCCTAGCCGCCCCCCTCCTTCTTTGGCACAAGGGGGAAAGGAAAGGGGGCTGGATGCCTTAGGGTGCCCCCATTTCCGTTTCTCTCTTTCGTGGAGAAAGGTGGGAGGGGGCCAGCCCATCCCTCTCCTTTACAAGGCCAGCGGCCAGGTTGGGGACGCGCCAGTCCCTTGTGGACTGGTGTGCTCCCCACCCCTTGGTCCGTTAGGCCCAGTAACTTCCCGTGGCCTCCCGGAACCCCTTCCGGTGATCCGATAAATACCCGGTGCATTCTGAAACCTTTTCGGAGACCAAATACTATCATCCTATATCTAAATCTTTACCTCCGGACCATTCTGGAGCTCCTCGTCATGTTCGTGATCTCAACCGGGACTCCGAACAACATTCGGTCACTATTTCACATAACTCATATAATACTATATCGTCAATGAACGTTAAGCGTGCGGATCCTACGGGTTCGAGAATGATGTAGACATGACCGAGACGCTTCTCCGGTCAATAACCAATGGCGGGACCTGGATGCCCATATTGGTTCCTACATATTCTAAGAAGATCTTTATCGGTTGAACCTTTATGACAACATACGTAGTTCCCTTTGTCCGTCGGTATGTTACTTGCCCGAGATTCGATCGTCGGTATCTCCATACCTAGTTCAATCTCGTTACTAGCAAGTCTCTTTACTTGTTCTATAATACATCATCTCGTAACTAACTCCTTAGTCACTTTGCTTGTAAGCTTCTTGTGATGCTGTATTACCGAGAGGGCCCAGAGATACCTCTCCGATACACGGAGTGACAAATCCCAATCTCAATCCATGCCAACTCAACAGACACCTTCGGAGATACCTGTAGAGCATCTTTACGATCATGCAATCACATTGTGACGTTTGATAGCACACAAGGTATTCCTCCGGTATCTGGGAGTTGCATGACCTCATGGTCGAAGGAATATGTATTTGACATTAAGAAAGCAGTAGCAATAAACTGAACGATCATATGCTAAGCTAACGGATGGGTCTTGTCCATCACATCATTCTCCTAGTGATGTGATCCCATTATCAAATGACAACTCATGTCTATGGTCAGGAAACCTTAACCATCTTTTGATCAACGAGCTAGTCTAGTAGAGGCTCACTAGGGACACGGTATTTGTTTATGTATCCACACATGTATTCAAGTTTCTGGTCAATACAATTATAGCATGAATAATAAACCTTTATCATGATTAAGGAAATATAATAATAACCAATTTATTATTGCCTCTAGGGCATATTTCCAACAATCTCCCACTTGCACAAGAGTTAATAATCTAGATTACATAGTAATGAATCTAACACCCATGGAGTCTTGGTGCTGATCATGTTTTGCTTGCGGAAGAGGTTTAGTCAACGGGTCTGCCACATTCAGATCCGTATGTACTTTGCAAATTTCTATGCCTCCATCCTTGACCTTTTCATGAATGGAGTTGAAGCGTCTCTTGATGTGTTTGGTTCTCCTGTGAAACCTAGATTCCTTCGCTAAGGCAATTGCTCCAATGTTGTCACAAAAGATTGTCATTGGACCCGATGCAGTGGGTATTACACCCAGATCGGATATGAACTCCTTCATCTAGACTCCTTCATGCGCTGCTTCCAAAGCAGCTATTTACTCCTCTTCACACGTAGATCCCGCCATGACGCTCTGCTTGGAACTGCACCAACTAACAACTCCACCATTCAATATAAATACATATCTGGTTTGTGACTGAGAGTCATCCGGATCTGTGTCGAAGCTAGCATCAACGTAACCCTTTATGATGAGCTCTTCATCACCTCCATAAACGAGAAACATATCCTTGGTCCTTTTCAGGTACTTCAGGATGTTCTTGATCGCTGTCCAGTGATCCACTCCTAGATTACTTTGGTACCTCCCTACCAAATTTATGGCAAGGCACACATCAGGTATGGTACACAGCATGGCATACATAATAGAACCTATGGCTGAGGCATAGGGAATGACTTTCATTTTCTCTCTATCTTCTGCTGTGGTCGGACTTTGAGTCTGACTCAATTTCATACATTGCAACACAGGCAAGAACCCTTTCTTTGACTAGTCCATTTTGAACTTCTTCATAACTTTGTCAAGGTATGTGCTTTGTGAAAGTCCTATTAAGTGTCTCGATCTATCCCTATAGATTTTGATGCCCAATATATAAGCAGCTTCACCGAGGTCTTTCATTGAAAAATTCTTATTCCAGTATCCTTTTATGCTATCCAGAAATTCTATATCATTTCCAATCAGCAATATGTTATCCACATATAATATCGGAAATGTTACAAATCTCCCACTCACTTTCTTGTACATACAAGCTTCACCATAAGTCTGTATAAAACCATATGCTTTGATCACCTCATCAAAGCGTATATTCCAACTCCGAGATGCTTGCACCAGTCCATAGATGGATCGCTTGAGCTTGCACACTTTGATAGCACATTTAGGATAGGCAAAACCTTCTGGTTGCATCATATACAACTCTTCGTAAAGAAATCCGTTAAGGAATGCAGTTTTGACGTCCATTTGCTAGATTTCATAATCATAAAATGCGGCAATTGCTGACATAATTTGGACAGACTTAAGCATCACTACGGGTGAGAAAGTCTCATCATAGTTGACCCCTTGAACTTGTCGAAAACCTTTTGCGACAAGTCGAGCTTTATGGACAGTGATATTACCATCAGCGTCCGTCTTCCTCTTCAAGATCCATTTATTTTCAATGGCCTGCCGATCATCGGGCAAGTCCACCAAAGTCCACACTTTGTTCTCATACATGGATCCTATCTCAGATTTCATGGCCTCAAGCCATTTGTTGGAATCTGGGCTCATCATAGCTTCTTCATAGTTTGTAGATTTGCTGTTATCTAACAACATGACTTCCAGGACAGGATTACCATACCACTCTAGTGCGGAATGTGTTCTAGTCGACCTACGAGGTTCAGTAGTAACTTGATCCAAAGTTTCATGATCATCGTCATTAGCTTCCTCTCTAGTTGGTGTAGGCATCACGGGAATGGTTTTCTCTGATGTGCTACCTTCCAATTCGAGAGAAGGTACAATTACCTCATCAAGTTCTACTTTCCTCCCACTCACTTCTTTCGAGAGAAACTCCTTCTCTAGAAATGGCCCATTCTTAGCAACAAAGATCTTGCCATCGGATCTGTGGTAGAAGGTGTACCCAATAGTTTCTTTAGGGTATCCTATGAAGACGCACTTCTCCGATTTGGGTTTGAGCTTATCAGGCTGAAGCCTTTTGGCATAAGCGTCGCATCCCCAAACTTTAAGAAACGACAGCTTAGATTTCTTGCCAAACCATAGTTCATACAGTGTCATCTCAACGGATTTAGACAGTGCCCTCACTACTGCAGGATGCTACTAACGCGACACTATGATCAGAGACCCTTGGACAAAACTGTGTGCGATGCATTAATCGCAAACGGTGATGTAAAAAAACATCAAAAAAGATGCAAAACATTTGCGATGAAGGATACATCAAACACGGTTCCGATTTTAGTTGTGTGTGCGATGCGGGGCATACGGTTGATCCATACGAACTGTTTGCGATGAGACAGAACAACAGAAACAGGCAGCCAGATCAAGGTGTGTGCAGTATATGGCATACAGTTCGCTCCGATGAACCGTTTGCGTTGATCGAGTTGAACATGAATGATTCAGCGTAACAAGATGTGTGTGATACCTGGCAAACAGGTCGGTAATTAGAATTGTGTGCGATCATTATAGACAGCCCATACGGTCCTTTTTTGTGAATTGTGTGCTCCTCAGGGGCACACAGTTCAAGAAACCAACCTGTGGGTGATAATGTAGAAGATCTCTGTTGAATATGTATTACTAACTGTCTGCGATGAGATTCACAGGATAAACAGAGATAACGAGTTAATATGAGCGAACGGAAACAGAGATATATACAGTCTGCTTAATTTAGTCCTTCTTCTTCTTGTTGTTGTTGTTGGATGGCCCCACGACATAGTCTTGGCGAGGACGCTTCTTGCCACTGACCATTGGCTTTTCATCGCCGCCGCCATCGTCATCATCGTCATTGCTGTCGTCGTCGTCCTCCTCCTTGTTTGACCATTCCTCCTCCTCATCATTGTCATCCTCTTCTTTGTCCTCCAACGGATCCTTGTCTGTCCGGTTGTCGTCTGACGACTCCGGAGGCGGCGTCCCTTCCATGATCCCGATATAATCGAGGTCTGGGCTTGACGCCGGACTCATGGAAGATGAGCAGGATGATTCCGATGTTGATCTATCATCGGGCGCCAGACTGCTGGCCGAACTGTCATCCTCGCTGTTGCTCGACATGGCTGCGGTCGTATAAAAACTGCAAGAAAGCGAGATTGCAGAGTGTGTGCAGGTGTGTAGCGTGGCCTGCCGGGGACGATGAAGATGGTGGACACTTAAGCGGGGTATGCAGAGAAGAGTGCGTGGAATGCCAATTGAAGCGGGGGTTGACGTATTATCGAACCGCTGATATAATCAAACACAATTATATCTACCCAGTCGCTCCAAATTTCCGGTGTTGCGCAGTTCTCAATGTGATAATTAATTACGCACACGCGTTGGAGCGTCCAAATACGAAACAAGCATTTTTCGTAGTACTTCTACTCCCTCCGTACCGGAGACCTAGGTGGGGGGAATACGAGAGAACTTGATGATTATTTGGTAATCAGTACCATTGCGTGCAGAGAATTGACCATTGCATGCATGTTATGCTAAGTAGTCTGAAGTCATTGAATGCATACTAGCCGTAGGACTCCTATTGGCTGATTTCTTTTTTCAGGACAAAAACAAGGAACGAGTTTTGGGATTATGCACCAGTACCGGTACGAACATAGTAGGACAATTGGCAAGCAATACATTGAGCTCTTCTTATTGATGAAGCCAATAATAATCAAACTATAAAGGAAAAGGAAAAAAGACAAAGGAAAATATCTGCACGAATCTTCGCGTAACATCAATGGCATAGGTCCTAGATGTGCATTACTTAGAGAACATCTATATGTGCTTTAGCAATATTGTCAAACAAACCCCCTAATCATCATTGCAAATAGCGCATAGAACATGGCTAATGCGACAACCACAACTACACATGCTAGTTCCTTTTTGTCTCTTGCTTTCATCTGTTGCCTGTGATTGATTCTTTCTTGCTTCATCGTACTGATTGTACATTCCAGATCAGCCAGTTTCTTCTTCAGCTTTACGTTATCTTCTGCGAGCTTGGTGATAACACTCCGAGCCCTGCCATGCGATTCTTCATTCAGCCAGTTAACAAAGGCACAAGCCTCATATCCCTACAAATGTTAAATAGTATTCAGGATGAGCGGTGGCATTAACTCAAGTAAAATGATGAACTTAGCACTAACCTCTAAGGGGCAACTGAGAAACCGCCTACCAATGTTGAATCCCTCCGTGCATACACATCGAGCGGGAGTGTGCCCGTGCACACAACTCAGCTTTTGGTACTTCTCAGTGGCGCAACACTCGGAGTCGAACTCGTGTTGCGGGAGTCTGGAGTCATGCTCCGGATCCGGCAGCAGATCTCTTTCCTGGGGGGGGGGTCATTCAGGATGGATTCAGCAGGGAGCTACTTTGGACATGCTAAAAAAGATTGGGATAGATTGGAACCTGACAGGACGATTTGGATCCGTAGTACACCTGCCTTCTGATGACCTTAGGCAAGTGCTCGGCAGTGACCGCCGTCGTGGCGGCGCTGCCGAGAGCGGCGATACGAGCAGGAGCAGCCGCACCGAAACCATCAGCACCACTTGTCCGCATTCCCCCAATGTCAACGCCACGCGAGGGAATTTGGAGGCTATCTAGGGATTTGGGGGAAATGGGGAAACTGTGTGGATAAGCTAATGGTCGGGAACTACTTATGGCACTATATGTTGTATACAGCACACTGTTTATACATGTCGTTTGTGTTAGGTATTACAACTTCACACATGATTTCCGCACCAAACCATGTGAGAAGACAACGTAGGTGATACATGGTTGCCGTGACATAATCGTATGTGATGTACTACCCTATACATATAAATGATTTATAGTGATATCGTGTAAACAGCCGCTCTGCGGATATCCGTCAAAAAATAAAACAGCCGCTCTGCAGATAGAAATGGCGGCGGCGGCGGCCTAGGCAGCGGCTACTAGATAAGAGGTCAATCCTTGGTCGGTGGGCAATGGCGGCATCATAGGAGGTCAATCCTCGGTCTGCGGCTGGAGATAGGAGGAGCTCAACCATCGAGGTCGGCGGCGGCGTGATTGGAGCACATCCATCGCGGTCGATGGTGGGATATTTGAGGCCGAACTTCAGGCGGTAGCTGCACTAAGCTTTGCTCCTCGACCCTGCTATCTCGGTGTGCCACCGCATCGTGCTTCTCTGTCTGCTAGGTGGAGGTCACTGTGCGGCTAATTAATTAAGGTATTCTTTTCGTGAGTGGCTTAATTAAGGTATTCAATTCCTAAGGGTAGTGATGTAGCACTCTGTGTGTAAATTGACTGGCCATTAATTTTTGTCATTGCACTTCCGGATAACAATATGGAGCACCCTCAATAATTATGAAAATAAAACCTTGTGATTTATGCACGCATCTTTGGGTATCAGTTAATCCATGTATTAATGTTGTTGTTTTGTTTTTAATTACCATTCATGTGGTACAGATGGAACGATCTGAATGGATGAAGAATCGGAGAACCACAGATTTTATCAGTGGCATGATAGAGTTCATGAATTTGGCTGAAAGTACAAAGAAGAGAATTGGTGATGCGGATTACATCCTGTGTCCATGTACTCATTGTGCCAATACGGAGTCACGTGAAGTTGTAGATGTCCAGTGGCACTTACTCTCTCGGAGATTCATGGATGGATATACACGTTGGACCAGACACGGTGAAGAGCAGGTCATGGAAGAATATGCCAAGGACTGCGAGATGCCAAACCCTGGTCAGTGTCACATGGATGTTGAATCTAACATCAGGGCAGAGGTGTCGAGCTACCAATGGAACACCAGAAAGCCAAAACGCCCACTGGAAAACCAAGATGGCGACGCAGACGACGACGATCTTGATATGCCAGATTTTGCTGCTATGACTGCAGATTTCAAGGGCCCAAAAAAGGATATGATTGGGTATAAAGATCTGCCAACCATTGATGCAGACTCCAAGAAAGAATTGTATCCAGGTTGCAAAAAGAAATATTCCAAGTTGAGTGCCACTCTGGCACTTCATAGATTTAAAGCAGCAGACGGTCTATCAAACAAGGGCTTCACAGAGATGTTAGGTCTTTTCAAAGAAATTCTTCCGAAAGATAATGTGCTCCCCAGAAGCATGAACGAAGCAAAGAAAATTGTTTGCCCATTGGAACTTGAAGTACAGAAGATACACGCTTGTGTGAATGATTGTATATTATACCGTGGTGAGTACAAAGATTTGCGTGCATGTCCTACATGCAAGCATGCACGATACAAGCGCAGGAGAGCAAAGGACAAGTACAAATTGGATGACGAGATCAAGACCAGAATGCCGTTCAAGGTTGTATGGTACTTGCCTTTAATTCCAAGGTTGAGGCGTTTGTTTGCAAACCCTAGAGAGGCAAAGAGGTTACGGTGGCATCATGATGAGCGAACTGCGGATAAATATATGAGGCACCCGAAAGATGGGGCTCAGTGGGAATTAATCGACAATAAGTTTGAAGACTTTGCCAAGGATCCTAGAAGTATAAGGCTCGGGGAGTGTACTGACGGGATGAATCCTTTTGGCGATATGAGCACCAATCACAGCATATAGCCGGTGCTTCTGTGCATATATAACCTAGCTCCTTGGTTGTGTATGAAAAAAATACATTATGATGTCAATGATTATCCAAGGCCCGAAGCAACCTGGAAATGACATCGACATTTACTTTTAGCTACTGGTAGAAGAACTGCTGACAGTGTGGATAGATGCGCCTACTGTAAAATGTTATGATGCTTACAAAAAGGGGATTTTCGATCTACATGCGATGCTACTGCACACCATTCAAGATATGCCGGCATTAGGCAACACATTGGGGCAGAAAACAAAGGGAGATGTAGATTGTGTCACATGCATGGATAGGACAGCTAGCAAATTTCTTCCCAACTCACCCAAAATCGTGTATTTGCGTCGTCGTAGGTTCTTACGGAGAAATCACCCATACCGAAAGATGAAAGCTAAATTTGATGGTACGGCAGAGGTAGATGTGGGCCCAAGACCCTATGCTGGGGAGGTGATCCACAACATGGCTAAACAAATTAATGTTGTGCTTGGCAAGAAGCATGCTTTGACGGTGAAACAAACACCCAAGGGTCAAGTGTATAAGAAGAAATCGGTGTTCTGGAAATTACCTTACTGGGAGATTCTATGTGTACATCACTGCATCGATTTCATGCGCATAGAGGAGAACATATTTGAAAGCATCCTTGGTACTCTACTCAAGATTAAAGGTAAAACAAAGGATGGTGACGGTGTATGGCTGGATATGCTTGCTGATCAATCAAGATGCAAGAGTGAAGCAGAAGATGATAACAAATTCATCCACGCTCGCGAGAGTTACAATTTTAGTACAAAAGAAGCAACATAGTTCTTCACCTATTTGTTGTCAGTTAAGACACCCTCTTCCTACTCCGTAAACATCAGAAGTCTCATGGATGTGAGCTCAGGTAAAATGAAGTTGGGACACATGAAGTTACATGATTGCCACATAATGTTGACACAAATCCTCCCGGTGGCCATCAGGAATCTGATGGACAAAGATATAAGAAACACACTCATTGAACTTTGTGATTTCTTCAACCAACTATGGCAAAAAGTTGTAGATCCTGAAGAGTTGGATCATATGCAAGAGGATATTGCAAGAATATTATCCAACCTAGAGATGTTTTTTCCACCGTCATTCTTTGATGTCATGGTCCATCTCACTGTGCACCTTGTCGATGAGATAAAGTATTGTGGTCCTGTGTTTCTTCGCAACATGTATCTCTTCGAGCGGTTCATGGGAATACTGAAGCACTATTGTCAGAACTGAAACCATTTAGAGGCAAGCATCCTACAAGGTTATACTACGGAGAAGGTGGTTGAGTTTTGCACCGAATACATGAAACAAAGACCTGTAGGTTTTCCCTCTCTCGCCATGAGGGAAGGCTGAAAGGTAGGATGGTCCTTGCTGGCACGCAAAAGGCTGCACCCAGAGAATTGGCAGAGAAAGCCCATTTGACGGTACTGCTTAACAGCCCAGTTCTCAGCACTTATGCCAAAGAAAATTTGGCGGAGATACGCCAAAGCTTCTTACCAATGGTGTATCCATTAGATGCGAAGATGAAGGAGCACACTAAGAACTACGCCGAATGTCTGAAGAATCGTTTGGCACAAGGATCCATTGACGACATTGCTACGTGGTTGGCACAAAAGCATCACCTACGGTGTTGACGTACCAAGCATATGACATAAATGGCTACATGTTCTACACTGAGGAACGTGATGAGAATACCTCATATCAGAACAGCTCTGTTTGAATAGAATGCATGACTGTAGATGAAGCTGATAAAAGGGTATACTATGGAACCATCAAAGAGATTTGGGAGCTTAACTATGTGAAAGTTATGGTGGCATTATTTAGGTGCACATGGATACCTCTTAGTCACGTAAAGGTTGATGATTACAGGAAGACCTGTGTTAACAGGACAACGATGGCATATCATGCAGACCCGTTCATTTTTGCCAGTGATGCTACCCAGATTTTCTATGCGGAAGACCCCTTGCATCAGAACTGCCATGTAGTGATGCATGGGAAGAGAGGGTACTGGGTGTCGAGGATGTTGCCGATGAGGACGAGTACGATGAATTTGCTGAGTTGCTAGCCAAGGGATCACGCACCCCTCTAACAGAGAAGCGTAAAATCATCAGAAAAGGCAAGTTCATCCCGGGTCAACCTAATGATCCCAGTTCCCCCATGTACATGGGAATTAAGCCGTAAGACTAGTATTTATGCCTACCCTGCAACTTAATTTGTTCAATTTAGAACTGTCGCGTGTACTGAATTTGTGAGTTATGCTCGGTTTTCTGTTGATGTAAGAACCGTTAATATGTTGACCTTGATATGCTGTCAGCTCAGGCAATGAATATGAACTGTTTGTTATTATTATTATACCATAGAGGTAGCACACTCAATTGATCTCGCTCCAGTATGTATGCATAGATGATATGCAATCTGGTTTGCGAATAGCACATGGTTCATTCATGAAAGTAGTGTGCTGACCAAACCGCACGCACAATCTAAGTCGTGCGTTCTGATTGGCCAGAACCCAAACCGCACGGATCGTACGTCTGCACCGTTGGATGCTCCCAGATCGAACGACAATCCTCATCCCTTTCGACAGCACATGCAGTTCCGGTTGTGATTTTATTTATATCCACAAAATGTGCGTTAAATTCAAAAAATGTCTTAAATATAGCAAACGATACCTGAAATGCGTTAGAAAATCAAACCGTGGTACAATGGTGATTGTGTACCGTGAATTTTTTTATGGGGCCAAACGATGAAGTCACCGGCCACTGGAGTTTGAATTGACACGTCTCATTTTGGAAACCATGATCCTTCTTGTGAGATGCTCCAGTTTCCAAGGAGCGATCATCATAACTTGTGCCAAACTTCACCATTTTTTTCCACGGGGTCGTGAGAGCATGGCACGGGCACACAACGATTTTGATTATGTCTGGACTCCATCTGAATTTCTTGTAATTAAAATACCAACTAGGCCTACGCCGGTGGCCGCACCTCGCGGCTGAAATGTTTGGAACTTCTCCCCGCTTCTCGGACAACGGATGAAAACTGGCAAAGCGACGCACAAATGATTTGTATAGCTTCTTTGCTAAGACTACCCACAATAGGAGTAACATAGGTGGTAACATCACACATCTCTAGGCAAAATAGATGATGTGGTGAGTAATTAATGAGGAAATAGGGGCATGTGGTAACATAGCTAGTTACTGTAACATCACACATACCAAGACAAGATGAGTATACAACCTAATAAATGAAGTGTTTGCATGACACCACACATATGTTACTCGCCACTATAGAGGTAGTAACATAGACTAGTAACATATGCATGTTACTGTTCTAAGTTACTACCCATTGTGACTAGTGTAACTACACCCACATGTAGTTGTAGTAGGGTTCTGACTTTATACGCACTAAATGCAAGCTAAGTGCAAAAAAATGACTTAAATATAGCAGACGAGACCTGAAATGGGCGAGAAAATCAAACCAAGGGTATATCCGTGATTGTTTACCATGATTTTTTTTCGAGGCGGAACGATGTAGTCACTGACAATTTGGAGTCCGAAGTATTGCGTCTCCTTTTGTAAACTATGATCCTTCTTGTAAGATGCTCCGGTATGGAAGGTGCGAGCACCAAAACTTATGCCAAACTTTACCAATTTTTTCCATGCGATCGTGAGAGCACGCCACGCTGACACAATGGTTTTTGTTATTTCTGGACTCTATATGCATTTCCTGTAATTAAAATACCAACAAGGTCTATGCCTCTGGCCGCACCCTATGGCCGAACTGTTTGAAGTTTTTCCCGTTTCTCAGACAATGAATGAAAACTCGCAAAGCGACACACAAATGATCTTGCTAACACCCACGTGTAGTTGCGACTATATATATATACAAAAAATGACTCAAATATAGCAAACGAGATCTCAAATGCACCAGAAAATCGAACCATAGGGTACAATGGTGATTTCTTACCGTGGAAAAAAATTTGAGGTGAAACAATGAACTCATGTTTTCATTCAAACGAAAATATGATGTTAGTTCATGTAAATGTTTTCAAATAGCACACGGTTCACTCATGAAAGCCATGTGCCTACTAAACCGTGGCTGATGCACCCCTCCCCTGCCGGCGCGTGATCTGAGTCGTGCGTTCTGATTGGCCAGAACCCAAACCCCACGGATCATACGTCTGCACCGTTGGATTCTCCCTGACCGAACGGCAATCCTCATCCCTTTCGACAACAGATGCAGTTCCGGTTGTGATTTTATTTATATCCACAAAATGCGCGTTAAATTCAAAAAATGTCTTAAATATAGCAAACGATACCTGAAATGCATTAGAGAATCAAACCCGTGGTATAATGGTGATTGCGTACCGTGAAATTTTTTATGAGGCCAAACGATGAAGTCACCGGCCACTGGAGTTTGAATTGACACGTCTCCTTTGGAAACCATGATCCTTCTTGTGAGATGCTCCAGTTTCCAAGGAGCGATCATCATAACTTGTGCCAAACTTCACCAATTTTTTTCCACGGGGTCGTGAGAGCATGCCACGGGCACACGCCGATTTTGATGATGTCCGGACTCCATCTGAATTTCCTGTAATTAAAATACCAACTAGGCCTACGCCGGTGGCCGCACCTTGCAGCCAAAATGTTTGAAACTTCTCCCCGCTTCTTGGACAATGGAGGAAAACTCGCAAAGCAACACACAAATGATTTGTACACCTTCTTTGCTAACTAACACTCAGATGTAGTTGTAAAACGGTTTTGATTTTATATGCACTAAATGCAAGGTAAATGCAAAAAAAGACTTAAATATAGCAAACGAGACCTGAAAATGGGCCAGAAAATCAAACCTAGGGTATATAGGTGATTGTTTACCGTGAAAAATATTCGAGGCGGAACGATGTAGTCACCGACGATTGGAGTCCAAAGTGCCGCGTCTCCTTCTGGAAACTATGATCCTTCTTGTGAGATGCTCCGATTTGGAAGGTGTGAGCATCAAAACTTGTTCCATACTTTACGAAATTTTTTCCATGGGATCCTGAGAGCACGCCACGTTGACACACCGATTTTCGTTATTTTCGGACTCTATATGCATTTCTTGTAATTACAATACCAACAAGGCCTACGCCTCTGGACGCACCCTGTGGCCGAACTGTTTGATTTTTTTCCCATTTCTCGAACAATGAATGAAAACTCCCAAAGCGACACACAAATTATCTTGCTAACACCCACGTGTAGTTGCGACTATAGCAAACGACTCATATATAGCAAACGATACCTCAAATGCACTAGAAAATCGAACCATAGGGTACAATGGTGATTTCTTACAGTGGAAAAAAATTGGAAGAGAAATGATGAACTCATGTTTTCATTCAAATGAAAATATGCTGTTAGTTTATGTAAATGTTTTCAAATAGCACACGGTTCACTCACGAAAGTGGTGTGCCTACCAAATCGTGGCCGATGCACCCCTGCTACGCGCGTGATCTGAGTCGTGCGTTCTGATTGGCCAGAACCCAAACCCCACGGATCGTACGTCTGCACCATTGGATGCTCCTAGATCGAACGACAATCCTCATCCCTTTCATCAGCACATACAGTTCCGGCTAGGATTTTATTTATATTCCAAAATGCACGGTAAATGCCAAAAAATGTCTTAAATATTGTACACGAGACCTGAAATACGCCAGCAAATCAAACCTGTGGTATAATTGTGATTGCTTACCATGGGAAAAAATTAGAGGCGAAAGGATGAACTCACGTCTTCATTTCAAAATTAGCACATCTTCATTTCAAACGAAATTATGTTGTTTGTGCACACGAGCGCTTAGAGGCAACCTTTTGCATAGGCCTTTCCGCGCGGCGACCGGGGATATTTTTCACCCTTTTCACCTAGGCCACCAACAACACCCCCCCACTGCCCGCCCGCATTTCACTCAACACCCAATCTCGATCGCTAGCTCCCCCTCCCCTAGATCCACAGCAGAACCCTCTCTAGCGCCGGCATGCTCAACCTGGCCGTGTACCCGCTCTTCGGCGTCAACCCTACCTCTACTGCCGTTCCCAACACGCGACTGCCCACGCCTCGCCCTCTTCATTTGCTTGCCAGCCACCCTCGAGCATATCGATCCTGTAAACCTTGCATCTCCTGTGGTCCTGCCGGGTTTGCATTAAGAAACCTGTTAGTTATTGCTCTCCATCGCGGTGAGGCATATTTCCTCGCAATCCCTCTTCCTATTTCATTCCGTATGTTCCCAAATTGGCTATAAAATAATGGAGAGCGTACATTTGTTCATTATCCTACCTTCCTAACTAGTACATATAAGTTGTATTTGTTCTAATAAGTTACTGTCGATTTACAGATCATGGGCGCCCGAGTCACACAAACTTAACAAATAAGTTGTACATTTTCTAAATTATTGCATGACATGTTTAGACAGCTTGATACCAAGTTGTTAGCTTTATGCTTATCCTTCTTTCTTGAGTTTCGCATGTGTTCTCTGTAGATGCCGAGTAGAAGTGACAGCACTCATGCTTCAGGCAATGTATCTTCAGTAGATAGTGAGGGATCAAGTAATCTGGAACGGGATAGAGCTGCATCAATTACCCTTCCAGTCAGGACACGGAGGAACGCTCCAAGGAAGCCCACACACCAGCCTAAAGGTGTATATGAAGTAATCGAGATTGATTTAAAGTCTTGGGCTCCAACTAAACCAGATAAAGCACGCACGAGGATCAGGAGTGTGTGTGTATTTGTTGGCAGGGCAAGGCTCAACATTAATCTGCCGGGGTTTCGGAAGGCTCACACAGAAACATGGCAAAGGATAATCCGGGAGATCATGGATCACTTCAATGTTCCAGAGCAGTGGAGAATGCAGGTGGAACACGCTGCCCTGAAGAAGGCTAGGGATGCTTGGAGAAACTGGAAGCACGTGCTGTACAAGAAGTACTTGAGTGAAGGCAAGGACCCAATCCCCACATATCCCCAAATTACAAAGGCAGACTGGGCAGAATTCAAAAGGGTCAGGGCAACTACAGAGTTTGCTACGAAGAGTGCCAAGCAATCGGAGCTTCAAAATAGGAACACACACCCCCATCGTATGGGCATGGCAGGATACTACGTCATGAAACCGATATGGGACCAGGAGGACAAAGAAGCAGTAGCTGCGGGCGGGAAACCGGCCTTTAGTGAAATCAAGGGCGAACGCGCTAGAGACTACTTTGCAGGCATGTGCAAGGAGGCGTGATGACATAACTTATTACTTTGAAAACTCACATGACGAAAAACTATATCGCGTGATGTTAGAGGCTTCCGAGATCCTTGGAAGGTTCTACAGGAACTCAGGGCCATGTGACATTCTGTCCGATGCTCTAGAAACAAGAGAGCCCCCTGGCCGTGCAAGGGGTATAGGTGTTAATGTCCCACACAAGAGGGCTTTCACACTAAGCAAAGAAGAGAGGCTCAGCATGAAAAAAGCAAGGAGTGAAAGGAAGCAGAATGAATTGTATGAAAGGTTGAGGAAGGACATGTATCCGACTGTTCAAAAGGAAATTGAGGAGTCAATGATGATGCAGAAGACTCTTAACACTGATAGATAGCCAGCAGGTGGGAGGAGAGGCGGGCATGGAGGATGCTGGTTATTGCGCAACAACACCGCACAAGAGTCGTTGTGCATTAGCTGACCCCAGCGACACTGAGACTGCAGCTGCTCATGATGATGCTATATCTGATCTATCTAGAAAGAAAGACAGACTGAAGGGAGTGCTTACACATTATGAAGGTACATTAAAATGTGCAACAGCCTGGGTTTGCCCACCCTTCTTGGAAGAGAGCCTCTTGTTGGACAATGTGACATTGAAGCCGGGCTATGTGAAGTGCTATGTGACTGAAGTAAAGCCTGGATTCAATGAATTTGCCCTGAAGAATGTCCTAGGAAACTTTGATAAGCAAAGGACCTTGGGAGAAACACGGTTACATCACATCCAGTGGCCACGAAAGGACATAGACTTCATGGATGAGATCCCTGAAGCCCCGCCAAGAGCAACCAATATCGCCCCTCAACCGGTGACGCTCTCCTTGCCATGGCAGCTCTCGCGTGCTTCCCCCAAATAACCTAATACTCGTAATCCGACGGCTGATGCATCAACCTGTGATCAGCCCGCCTGACTTTGTGCCGTACAGGCCATGTCATTATCAACCTCAGAGCAGCCAGTGGCAAGGCCTACAACTGCTGAAGACGCACCACCGGTTCAGATGCCCGCCGTTGAAGCAGCGGGGGGAGACCCAGCTGCAGCACATGCTCAGTAGACCAACCTGGTGGAATGGACTGCTAAGTAGTCTGATGCTTCAGAACTACCTGCTAAGCAGTCTGTAGGTCCAGAACTGACTGCTCATCAGTCTGTCGGTCTGTAGCCACGTGATCAGCATACCAATGCGTCAGCACTTCCTGCTCAACAAACCAACGCGTTGGCATGGCCTCCTCAGCACAGCGACAAGTTCGCACCACCTGCGCAGAAACCCAACATAGCTTCAATGCATGGTCAGCAGTCCAATGCATCTGCTCTTACAGCCCAGCAGTCCATCACAGCAGCACTGCTAGTTCAGTAGCCCCGCACAGCTAAACCATCTGCTAAGCAGTCCGTCGAAGCTTTATCGTCTGCCTTTCAGCCAACCAGACCTTGGACCAGAAGTGCTTCAAGTACCAACAAGGAAGCGGGCAAAAAGGTTGCACCCCTGAGGAAGCGTGGCCCGAGAGCAAAGAGGAAAGAGAATGATTGCCTCTTACTTAAAGCACTCATCGCCCAGAACCAAATGAACAACAAGTTGTTCGAATCGGGGAGTAATATTATTTCGGACGGCAGGGATGATGAAGAAATAGCTTTGCAGCTTGCTAAAAATAAAGCTGACGTACTTGAAGCACACAATTACGTCCATGGCCAGCCATTTCTTGTTGGAAAATACTTTGATGAGTGCAGCTCCAGTTGCCGCGAGTTACATAAATATTGCATGGATCAAATCTTAGCAGGTCATCATGTTCTGCTAGTCTACTACAACAGAGATCATTTCTGACACGATGCTGGTTCCATCAGTGTGAGTTTCGAGGACTTACATCTCTTCTTCAACTTCAACAAGCTCGATGCCACTCTTGTTAGATGCCTGATTTTGTAAGTACTTAACAAACTCTGATCAACTTCTCCATACAAGGCTGTAAATGATAAACAACTAACTGTATTTTATTCCTCTCAGGGGATTGAATGCACAAAGAAGAAAAAGGGAGAGTGTGTATTTCATATATCCTGCATTAGCAAATGGCACAACATTACATGGTAAGGATGCACGGGAGTGGGCCATTAACACGGTCGCCCGTATCTTCGAAAACACGTCCCATGTAGAATCATTTCTCTGGCCATATCATGAATGGTAAGTCAAATAAACAACCACACATACACTGATTGTCTTTCAAATTTTGACATAATTTGTAAGTTCATGTCTTTCTTAATATGTAGCAATCACTGGATATTGGTATTCATTGTTCCAAACAAGAACACAGTTTAATACATGGATTCTCTCAGAGAGTCAACAAACGCTCATGATCTGACGCATCTTCAGCAATTCATGGATAGGTATTGAATTCTATGATGTTGAAATTAATTTGCATTCATATCTGGTTCAATAATTGATGTTGTTAAAATTCATCTTCATTTGCAGTGTGCTCGCATTGTGGAAAACTAAACAAGGGAACCTATTCAAGAGGGAACTACCTCTGCAGCACAAGATCGTTTCTTCGGTAACACACCAAAATCCATTATTTTCGGAACATGTATCCAATAGTCTACAAATACCTTTTCTTACGCTAGTCAAATTTTCAAGCTTCTAAATAAACCTCTTTCTATTTCTGTCCAAAGAAAAAAAATACATCTAACACCGGTTAGGTTGTTCCTAACAGGACAAATACATGACTAATTCTGTACAAAAAATTTCAGTGTCCTCAGCAACAAGCAGGGACCAACCTTTGTGGATACTACGTTTGCAGACACATGATCTCCATCTGCAAATCTGCTGATAGTTGTGAAGATGCTCGCGAATTAGTACCAGTAAGTCTATCTTAATTAATATCTTCTACTCCACTCATATGGCACATTCTCATCTTAAAAATACTGCAGCTCCTCTTAGAACCGAGGACCCCTGAACCGCTCCCCGCTGGTGAATTGCTGATGGTTCAGAGATTTATTAGTGACTTCTTCCTAAATCACTACATCAATCCCACTGTTGATAATTAAGATTTCAGAATGCCTTCTCCTGAAACATTGAGTAAGAGTTAGCCGCTAAACATATACGCATGGATCCATTGTTTTCCATCTGATGAGGTCTTCGTATTTCATACACTATGATTTATTATGTAATGCATATATATGTCGACAAATCATTGGAATTTAGCTACCATTTGTTCAATTGCAATTGTTCCGAAATTTGATGAATGTTCTTCCTGTGGACACTATTTGTTCAATTGCATATTGTGGCGAATTTGCTTTTTGCATGCCGATTCAAATGGGATATTTTTTATTTAACCTGGCAATTGCTCCGCACACGGTTCAACTAAATGAGTGTGTGTGATCCACATCGGAAAGCATGCGTCAATCGTAGCGGAACCGTCGGTGATACACAGCAGATCGCAGACGATTTGTAGCACTACTACATGTGCGTACGTGCTCTGGAACCGTTTGTGATATCACATTATCGCACATGAGAGCTCAGAGTAAACCGTGCCGAATGTAAAATACAATCCCAGTAGTAAATTTTTTAAGGAAACGTGCGGGATCCCAAACAAAAAGCACATGTCACTCTTCCCGCAACCGTCGGTGATACACAACAAATCACAACCGGTCTGCAACACTTGTATGTGTGTGAAGGGGCTCCTGAACCGTTTGTGATAGAACATTATCGCACACAGTAATTGTTCAAAAACATGTGCGATGGAGTCTTGCATGGTAGACAAGTTCCGCAGAAAACTCGTGTGCGATGGGGCACATATCGCACATAGTTCATATGTTGGCCCGTGTGCCTTACATATTGTTTCCCAAATGGTTCATTATGACACACCGTTTGGTTTCACTGCATCATTAGAAACGTTTAATCACCGAGCCCACACATGCAAAAGAATTTAGTGTGTGCTGCATTGCATACGATTACATTTGGCAAGGCCTCTGCATCATTGCTCCCTGTCCCCAATGGTTTCTGGGTCGTGTGGGAAGGACCCCCCCTATCGCAGTCACTCACTTGGCGACGGTTCAAAATGCCATCACGGAAAGGGGTTAAAAGCCGTTTGTATAGCACCTCGCTATACCAGTGCCTATTTAACGTGAATGCGGCCGTCTCTAATGCATAACCCCAAAATGATAAAGGCAAATTGGTAAGAAACATCATAGAATGCACCATATCTAATAAAGTATGGTTACGATGTTCAGACACACCATTACGGTGTGGTGTTCCAGGTGGCGTGAGTTGTGAAACAATTCCACATTGTTTCAAATGAAGTCCAAACTCGTAACTCAAATATTCGCCTCCGCGATCAGATCGTAGAAACTTTATTTTCTTGTTACGATGATTCTCCACTTCACTCTGAAATTCTTTGAACTTTTCAAATGTTTCAAACTTGTGTTTCATCAAGTAGATATACCCATACATACTTAAATCATCTGTGAAGGTCAGAAAATAACGATACCCACCGCATCCCTCAACACTCATCGGACTGCATACATCGGTATGTATTATTTCTATTAAGTCATTAGCTCGCTCCATTGTCCTGGAGAACAGAGTTTTGTTCATCTTACCCATGAGGCATGGTTCGCAAGTATCAAATGATTCATGATCAAGTGATTCCAAAAGTCCAAGTCCATCCGCATGGAGTTTCTTCATGCGCTTTACACCAATATGACCTAAACGGCAGTGCCACAAGTATGTTGCACTATCATTATCAACTTTGCATCTTTTGGCATCAACATTATGAATATGTGTATCACTACGATCAAGATTCAACAAGAATAGACCATTCATCAAAGGTGCATGACCATAAAAGATATTACTCATATAAATAGAACAACCATTATTATCTGACTTAAATGAATAACTGTCTCGCAATAAACAAGATCCAGATATAATGTTCATGCTCAACGTTGGCACCAAATAACAATTATTGAGATCTAAAACTAATCGCGAAGGTAGATGTAGATGTAGCGTGCCGACGGCGATCACATCGACCTTGGAACCATTCCTGACGCGCATCGTCACCTCGTCCTTAGCCAATCTTTGTTTATTTCACAGCTCCAGTTTTGAGTTACAAATATGAGCAACCGAACTAGTATCAAATACCTAGGCGCTACTACGAGCATTTGTAAGGAAAACATCAATAACATGTATATCAAATATACCTTTGTTCACTTTGCCATCCTTCTTATCCGCCAAGTATTCGGGGCAGTTCCGCTCCCAGTGACCATTTCCTTTGCAGTAGAAGCACTCAGTTTTAGGCTTGGGTCCAGCTTTGGGCTTCTTCACGGGAGCGGCAACTTGCTTTCCATTCTTCTTGAAGTTCTCTTTCTTTCCCTTGCCCTTTTTCTTGAAACTAGTGGTCTTGTTAACCATCAACACTTGATGCTCCTTCTTGATTTCTACCTCCGCTGATTTCAGCATTGCGAAGAGCTCGGGAATCATTTTCATCACCCCTTGCATATTATAGTTCATCATGAAGCTTTTGTAGCTTGGTGGTAGTGATTGAAGAACTTTGTCAATAACACTCTCAACTGGAAGATCAATTCCCATACCCAGACATTTTAAGTATGTGTTCACTGACAGAACTGTTCTCCTCCATCTTACAGCTATAGAATTTGTTGGAGACTTCATATCTCTCAACCCGAGCATTAGCTTGAAATATCAACTTCAACTCTTGGAACATCTCATATGCTCAGTCCGTATAGTTGCTACCATCATCTTTCAACCTAGTTTTCTCTAGGAACACATTAAAATTCAAGGGAACGGTAGCACGGTGTCATGGTGGAACACGATCACCTATGGGGCCATCGGCCCCTTGTGGTTCGGCGGGGAGAGATCACATAGCACAAAGAGCAGAAGCCATGGAACATCACGGCAGTGGTGACGCTGGTGATTTTTACCCAGGTTTGGGCCGCTGAGAAGCGTAAAACCCAACTCTTGCTTTGGTGTATTGAAGGGAGGACCGTGGTGGAAACGCAACACTCAAGCCCGGCAAGGTCGTCTTGGGGAGAGCAGCTATGCGCGTATGAGTGTACAAGGGTCCGAATCCTTTTTCAGGTTGCCATGGCCCTCCTTTTATAGGCTAAGGGGTTACCATAGTGGCAAAACAGTCATTATCTACTGATTAGATAGCCAACAGTGATATCATACCTAACTCTGGCAGTTAGGACAAAGTGCATTAAATGCATTGCAAGGTGTCATGCTGAGGATGTAGCCCGGCAAGCCTGCCACGATGTTTAGCCATCTTCTACCTGTCTGCATGACACGCCTCTGGACGGGTGTCATATAGGGGGAATCTCCCTTCCAAATGGCTGCCACGTGCCAAATGACAGCCACTTAATCACTTGGGGGCTCAACACCACACTGACAAGTGACTTGCATCGCTATGCGGTGGAGCGGTCGAGTCTTGGCAGGGAGATTTGACCTTGGCGGCCCCGGCAAGCCTGCCGGGGAAATCTTGGGACTTGTTCTTGGTGAGGCCTCGACCCGACCAGGCTCACCTGCCCAGTAAGGGAGGTCTTTTCTTAGTGACATCTTGTTCCCTTGGCTTGTCTTGGTCATCTTGATCCGCCCTTTGATTCCTCAAAGAGCTATCTCTCTGGCTTGGTCTCGACTTTGGAGCTTGGTGCTGTTGTATCCTCGTCCTCGCGCCTGTGTACAGTCTGGGTAACATACATGAAGGTTCGTTGCACCGGCAGGAGCCCCCGGGCCTGGTCTGAACATGCTGCCGAGCACTGTTGGGGTAGGCCCTATCAGGTACACAAGCAGGGTGCTTCTGGAGGCTCTCTTGTTGATATTTTCTTTGCTTCTTCATTAACCTATGCTTAAGTCAGTTTTCGGTTTTCCATGCGCCGCGCGACGCCAAACGCGGTGGGGCCATCCTTGTAATGGCCTGTGAATGACTTTTATTCATGGGGAGGTAACTGCCATCTCACTCTTCCCACTACGCTCGTCCTTTCCGCCACGTACGCCGCATGCATCGTGCGGGGTAGGTAACGGAGGCGTATGGCGCAGGAAAGAGTGTTGTGGCAGAAATCCAATCGACCCAGATTGGTATAAGAGGGCTGTCGACCAGTCTGGCCGCCGTCAGTGGCATAGATGGGTCGGATTTGAAGGAGCCCCCAGGGGGGTGGAGGTGGAGAACCAGCCCCCGGTCCCAGCTTGTCTATTAAAGGGAGCGTGAGGGGGAACGGAGGCATTCGTCCTCGCATCTTCTCCTTCTTCTTGCTTGCCTTCTTCTTCTTTATGCCGAGGGAAAGAGGCCGGGGCCTGGCTCCGGGCCTCATCCTGGGAGTGATGATCCCAGAGGCTCATGCTGATACTCGGGGAGCGAGTCTGGTCCACGACCGCGGGAGACGTGGTGGCTGTGGTTGGGGCAGTCGCAGTTGGTGGCAGCGCACCCACGGCTGCCGCATCAACTCCGGTATGGAAGGCGCCGTGCCTCTCAATGGCAGAGCGCTCGCACCCTCCACACGAGCTATCCGTCCGGGGCAGGGGTGTCGCCTCTGTCGCAAGCTGCTGGAGTTCGAAGATCCGTTGGTGGAGTCTTCAGGGCTTATGATGCCCGCCGGTGGCACCGTGCTCAGGGTCTTTAGTGATCCCAGTGCTGCCCTCTCCGGCGAGGTCGGGGGTGATGCTGGAGATGGTGACGCCCTCCTGCCTGCCAAGGTGGGGAGCGGTGTCCTCAATGCACCCTGGACGCCGCCACCCCCATCAGCAGCCTCTCAGGGGGAAGTGACAGGCCAGGGGCCCGGCGTCTTCCCGGAGCGATAGTGATGAGGAGGAAACTGGCGAAGACGAGGAAGGCGGGTGGCAAGCCGTCAGGTCGGAGTATGATGGCACCGATGCCTTCATCTCGTAAGGCCTGCTTTTGGCTCCGTTCTTCGATTCTTCCCTGCCCTGGCACCATCATCACCAGCCTCTTCCGGACGGCTGCTGGGGGAAGCTCTCTTGGTGCCTTCTGCCGCGTGCACCTTGCCTAGGCGCTCCTTTTGCCCTTTTCGCACTTGAGATGAACCTTGGGAGAAGGAGGGAAATAAAGGCATTACGAGGCATCTGCCCTTTTTATATTTCAAAGGATGTAGGCGCTCGCCAAATTTTAGTCTTAAATATGTAATCTCTTTTATCCATGTTTGCGCTTTGTAAGGTTTGTACTTGTTTATCCGACTATTAATGAAAAAGACAAGCCTTGCCAGGTACTTGTGCATGTATCTTATCCATGCAGAGGAGGAATGCCTCTATACTTTTAACTAAACAAGTTTTCCCGGCAAGCTATCTTGCCGGTGCCCTCCGTTGTTGCCTCGGGGCTTGGCCTGCCGGGCTTAAAACTACAGAAGGGAACCGGCTCCTTGTCGATCCTTCTCTGTCAAATGCCACTTCAACCATCTTGACCGAAACAACGTTCGGATCAAAGGATGGGAGCACAAATGTTTTGAAGGTGACAAGGTTTCTCTATGCACAAGTTTTCTTCTTACGGAGACATGTATGGATAAAAAGAAACTTATCTGTTCGGCTTGTCGGGGATTGATATGTAAGCTTGTTTTCCGTCTCTTCTTCCCAGGATCAAGTCCGTGGCAAGAGCCCTGTAGTTAGTGCAGGGGAAAACATAGCAGCATATGACCTCATCTAAGTGACCATGGCAAGTTTATGCTAAGCTAATTATGCATGCATGTTTTTAGGGCGCCAGCGCTTCGTTTTATTATCTGTGCTCAGGGGCTGCGCCTGGCTTTGTACAAAGTGTTACATGCGCATCAGCAAGGGTTACATGCGCATCGGCAAGGCTATCAGGGCAGGGCCCGATAGTCGCGCCTTACGGGTAGAACTTGCGAAGATGCTCAATGTTCCATGAGTTTTGCATTTTTGTTGCCATCTTCGGTCTCCAGACGGACTGCGCCAGGTCTGGAAACTCGTACTACCCGGTAAGGGCCTTCCCACTTCAGCGTCAACTTGTTGGTACCCTTGGTGGACTAAATACGCCTAAGGACAAGGTCGCCTTCCTTAAGGCTCCGGGCATGGACCCTGCGGCTGTGATAGCAGCGCAGGGCTTGCTGGTAGCGTTCAGCACGCACAGCAGCCCGGAGACGGTTCTCCTCAAGGAGCACGGCATCGTCATGCTGGTGCTGCTCTTGCTCTACTTCATCGTAGGCAAATATTCGAGGTGACCCGTATATGAGTTCTGTTGGTAGCACTGCTTCTGCCCCATAGACTAGGGAGAAGGGAGTCTGGCCGGTAGCTCGATTTGGTGTCATACGGAGGGACCAAAGAACCACCGGCAGCTCGTTGATCCAGCGTCTGCCACACTTTTGCAGCTTATCAAAAGTCCTTGTCTTGAGCCCACGCAGCACTTCATCGTTCATCCTCTCAGCTTGTCCATTGCTACTGGGATGAGCAACAGAGGCAAATGAAACCTTGCTTCTAAGGGTTTGAACGTATTGCATGAAGGCGCGGCATATGAATTGGGTGCCATTGCCGGTGATAACTCTGGCGAGTACTCCGAAACGGCACACCAATCCCTTCAAGAACTTGATAGCTGATTGTGCGGTTACCTTCCTCACAGGCTCCACTTCCGGCCACTTTGTAAACTTGTCGATTGCAACATACAAGAATTCAAAGCCCCCGGTAGCACGGGGGAAGGGTCCCAAGATGTCGAGCCCCCAGACCAAAAATGGCCATGACAAAGGGATCGTCTGGAGAGCTTGAGCAGGTTGATGGATATTCTTGGAGTGGAACTGGCAGGCTTCACATCTGGTGAATAGCTCAATTGCATCTTGGAGGGCCGTGGGCCAGTAGAAACCTTGCCGGAAAGCTTTTCCAACCAAGGCTCTTGATTCAATATGGGAGCCGCACATGCCTTTGTGTATCTCTGCCAACAATTCTTCCCCTCTTCACGGCAAATGCACTTCAATTTCACTCCGTTGGGCCTCCTTCTATATAACGTGTTATTGACAAACTGATACATACTGGACTCCGGGCTACTCTTTCAGCTTCTTCTTTCTCTTCGGGAAGTTCTCCAGTTTAGAGATAGCGGATGATGTGCCGCGCCCAAGTTGGGGCTCGTGCCTCGACAACTAGGACCAACGACAACTCCTCACTTGTGGGAGCGCCTACCTCGACCGCAAGGACTTGTGGTCCTGCGGAAGAGTGTAGCTCACCAAGCCAGGTAAGGTTATTCCTGGTAGCTTCTCTACCGGGGACCTCTAGAGGCCTTGCCGATAAAGGCTTGCTGGAGTCCAGCTTTCTCCTTTTCCTACCCATCATCAACGGAGATACTGATGGTTGTGTCAGATGAAGGACAAAGGTCCCTGGTTCCACAGGGAGCTTTTGTGCGGCACACTTTGACAAATAATCAGCAGTGCTATTTTCTGCACGCGGCACGTGCTCTGTTTGGAATCCATCAAAGTGTTCCTCCAACCTCCTCACTTCTTCGACGTATGCCTCCATCAATGGACTCTGGTAATCCTTGTTAACCTGTCTCACCACAAGCTACGAATCTCCACGGATGATCAACTTCTTAATCCCCAACTCTACTGCAATCTTGAGTCCGGCAAGGAGCCCTTCATATTCTGCAGTGTTATTGGTAGCTTTCTCCCGAGGAAAATGCATTTGGACCACATACTTGAGGTGCTCTCCGGTGGGCACGACGAAGAGCACGCCAGCCCCTGCACCTTGCAATGAGAAGGCACCATCAAAATACATGATCCACTCTTGGGGTGCCTCCTTGCCGGGGATAACTATTTCTGGCGTCCCTTCATCTGGAGTAGGTGTCCATTCTGCAATGAACTCCGCCAATGCCCTGCTTTGAATGGTTGAGGTACTTTCATACTTTAGACCAAAACTTGAAAACTCTAATGCCCATTCAACTATTCTGCCGGTGGCTTCGGGGTTCCTCAGTATGCGTTGCAAAGGGAAACGGGTGACAACTATGATCTCGTGGGCTTTGAAGTAGTGGCGTAGTTTCCTTGAGGCCATGATGAGGCCGAAGATCAATTTCTGCACTCCAGAGTACCTTGACCTAGTCCGCTGCAACAGGGAGCTAACAAAGTAAATTGGTCGCTGCACCACCCTCTTCTTTGCCATGGCCATGGGATTGCCTTCACCACCCTGCTCTTCTTTCTCCTGATCTGTACCCAACCTTTCCGTGATTGGTTCACTTCCTTTTCTAGGGAGGACAGTAGCTACGGCTGCTCCTTCATCTACTTCCCGCTTCGCCACCAGCGCTGCACTAACCACTTGATTGGTTGCCGCCAAATATAGCAGCAACGACTCTTGTGGTTTAGGAGCGACCAAGGTGGGAGCAAAGGAAAGGTAGGCTTTTAAGTCCCGCAGCGCTAGTTCTGCCTCCGGGGTCCACTTCATGGGCCCGGCATTCTTTAGAATTTTGAACAACGACAGGGCGCACTCAGCAGATTTGGAAATGAACCTACTCAGCGCGGCAACACATCCAGTTAAACGCCTCACGTCCTTGACTGTCTTGGGTGCTTGAATCTACTTGATTGCTCTGATCTTGTAGGGGTTGGCCTCTATCCCCCGATGGGACACAAAGAAACCCAGTAGCTTGCCGGAGGGAACGCCAAACACACACTTCTCAGGGTTCAACTTCAAGTTGATCTTGTGCAGGTTTGCAAAGGTCTCTTCCAAGTCCTGAATGAGCGTTGATCTGTCCTTGGTTTGGACCATTATATCATCCATGTTAGCCTCAATTTTCCTCTGTAGCTGAGACTCAAACCCAATTTGCACTGCCCTTGCAAAAGTGGACCCAGAGCTCTTTAATCCGAAGGGCATCCGCACAAAGCAGTACGTGCCACATGGGGTTATGAATGTGGTCTTCTCCTCGTCTTCCTTAGACATGAATATCTGATGGTATCCGGAGTATGCATCCAAGAAGGAAAGCAGATCACACCCGGAAGTGGAATCCACAATCTGATCGATTCGCGGCAAGGGGAATGGGTCCTTTGGGCATGCCTTGTTCAGGTCTGTGAAGTCTACGTAAAGCCTCCATTTCCCATTCGCCTTGCGCACCACCACCGGGTTCGCCAACCACGTTGGATGCAACACTCCTCTGACCAAACCAGCCGCTTCAAGTTTCTTGATCTCTTCGGCAATGAACTTTTGCCGTTCCAAAGCTTGTTTTCTGACCTTTTGCTTGACGGGCCGAGCATGAGGGCAGATGGCAAGGTGGTGCTCGATTACCTCCCTGGGAACGCCGGGGTTGTTAGATGGTTGCCAAGCAAACACATCGACATTCGCCCGCAGGAAGGCAACAAGCGTGCTTTCTTATTTGACATCGAGGGTGGAGCTGATGGTGAACGTACCATCAGGGCCACCCAGCCCTGCCGGGACCTTCTTTACAGCAGGCGAGGCAACTTCGGATCTCTTGCTAGTGGAACTCTCTGGCAAATCATCAACGGGCGCGGCGCACTCCGGAGAGGCGCGCTTCCCGGATTCTTTGTCGGCATCCCTACTAGCTTTCTTTCCTCTTTTGTTTTCCTTGGCGGGAACTGTAGCTTCTGCGGCCTCGATGACGACTGCATCCCGGTACATCTTATCCATGCATATGATTGTGTCCTTCTTGTCTGATGGGATGGAGATGATGCCCATTGGTCCTGGCATCTTCAGAGTATTATAGGCATAGTGGGATGCTGCCATGAATTTTGCCAGAGCTGGTCGACCAAGAATCCCATTGTACGGCAAAGGAAGCTCGACCACGTCAAACACAATCTACTCGGTCCGGTAGTTCAATTCTCCTCCAAATGTCACCGGCAGTGTGATTTTTCCTTTAGGATGACTCCTGCCAGGGTTGATTCCTTGAAACGTGCCAGTAACCTTGAGCTCTTCATCAAATATTTGCAACTTGCTGATTACCTTAGGGGAAATCAGGTTCAACCCTGCCCCGCCATCAACCAACATCTTTGTGACCTTGAGGTTGTGGATTGTTGGTGAAACTAACAACGGCAAGCTCCATACCGCGGTGGTGCGGTCAGGGTGATCCTCTTCATCAAAGATGATGGGCGTGCGGGGCCATTTGAGTGGTTTCTGGGAATCTGCCGCTGGTTCTACAGCATTGACCTCACACGCCCACTGTTTAAGATGGTGGTGAGAGGAGTGCAAAGATGCGCCTCCGTCAATGCATAGGGCCTCAGTGGCTTTCTGGAACTCTTGCTCACTAGTTTCCTCTTCATCCCCTTCATCACTTTCGTCATCACCTTCCTTCTTCTCATGACCTCTAGCAGGTTTCTCTTGATGCTGGGGAATCTTGCCGCGGCGGCCTCCTCTGCCGCCTCGGCCCTTCCCGCCAGCACCTTCTTGGTATCTTTCCTTGTCACGCTTCTCGTACTCAGCTTTCTACTTCTTGACAAGTTGCTTAATTTGGTGACACTCTTGGAGGTCATGGCCCTTTGTCCGGTGGATCTTGCAGTACGGTCCGTCAGCCTTCCCAGCCTTTTCAGTACACGCGGCAATTTCCTTGCCGGGGGCTTCGGTATTGGCCTTCTTGCCAGTACTGGGAGTGCCAGAACCCTCAACAGCCAGTACTGCCTTTTCCTTGCGCTTCTTGTTGCGCTTTTTATTCTTCCTCTTCAGGTTAGTGGCATCGTCGTCATCCTCTAAGTCAACTTTAATGCCATCCTCTTCCCCGGGGAGCCGCCTACCTTCCTCTGTACAGGCACACTTATCCACCAAGGTGTACAGCTCATCCACAGTCTTGGGCAGCCGGACGTTCATCTTGGAACATATCCTTCTGTTGCGCATGTTGGACTGGAATGCGGCAAACACAGCTGCCGGGTGGATATCTGGAATGTTCCTGTGCACCCGGCTAAACCTCTGCAAGTACTTTCACAAACTCTCCCCTTCCTTTTGTGGAAGGAGCTGCAAATCGCTGGGCCGTCCTGGTTCTTGATGGCCGCCCGTGAAGGCACCAACAAACTCATTGCATAGGTCAGCCCAGGACGAAATGGAATTCTCCGGCAGGTGCATCAGCCATGACCTCAGGTTTGGCTTGAGTGCCAAAGGGAAGTAGTTGGCTCAAGAACAGCGATGGTGTCTTGAACAGCGATGGTGTAGATGCTCAAGAACTCTGCCGGGTTCAGCCTTCCATCATACTTTTCTAGTATCTCTGGTTTGAAAACACGGGCAGATGGCCAACGGACTTGCCGCAGCTCACGAGTGAAGGCAGGGCACCTAACCTCGAAAGGCAAGTATCCGCCTTCACTGGGTGCGGGTTCATCGACGTCTGGGCCATTGCGCCTGTCAGATTGGTGGCGGGTTTCGCGGCGTTGTTCTTTAGTGATGCGCGCGTCTTCCCTCCGCCGATCTTCCAGGACCTGTCGCTGATCTCGATGGGCTCGAGGATAAGATGAAGCCATTGATGCCTCGTCGGGCTCCTGGTCGCGTGGTTTGGGCTGCAGCCTCTGCGCTGGCTGTCATTGAGGGGATTGCACCGCTGGAGTGGCCCCCTCGACACGGTCAGTAGCTCGGGCCGTGGTTGTTGCTTGCAGGCGTCGTGGCGGGCCCGCCCGTTGTGATCCTTCCGCTTCAGCAAAACAGATCAAACTCTGAATGGTGGCTCTCCACTCATCCATTTGATCGGCCGCTGGTGGGAATCTCAGCAGGAGTTGGGCTCGCTCCATGGCTTCTGAAGCAGTGCTTGGCATAGATGACGACGCAGACCGCGACATCGCTCGACTCCTAACAGTACCAGTAGTGGCGGCGCCGTGTTCTCGTCGCCGCGAGCCGGCCGCCATGGCGGTACGGTGGCGAGAAGGGTGCGCCTGGGGGTTGATGAGCCCGTTTGGCGCTTCATCTTGGTTACCCTGCCCTGGGGAAGGCGCGTGCCCTGTAGCTGTGCCTGTAGTAGGGGCAGCTGGGGGTCACGACTCACACCAGAGCGGGCGCTGTCGCTGCGGTTGTGCCCTCTAGCACGGTGGGGAGGTGGAAACTGAACATTCTCCTCGCTCGCGCCTTGTGGAGCATGGCCGCCGGGATGCTGTTGATGGTGCCCTCCCCCAACGTCTTCCGATCCCGCTTCGGCCGCAGGGGAACAATGACAACGCCGCCTGCGCCGGTCACGTCCCCCACGGAACCCGCGTCCCTCAATGCCGCCGCAGCATCCATAGTATCAGTGGCTGCATGTGAAGGGCCTTCGACGTGGAAGTGTGAGCTGTTGCGCCGGACTTTTTCTTGGGCGCCATGGACGATGTAGCTAATGATGAAGAAGGCGATGACGAAGATTGACGCGATGTTCACGACCTCGGGTTCGCATGAGCGCCCCCCCCCTACCTGGCGCGCCAAAGATGTCGTGGTGGACTACAATCACCTATGGTGCCATCGTCCCCTTGTGGTTCGGCAGGGGGGAGACCATGTAGCACAAAGAGCAGAAGCCATGGAACAACACGGCAGTGGTGACCTGGTGATTTTTACCCAGGTTCGGGCCGCTGACAAGAGTAAAACCCTACTCCTGCTTTGGTGGATTGAAGGGAGGACCATGGTGGAAACACAGCGCTCAAGCCTGGCAAGGTCACCTCGGGGAGAGCAGCTATGTGCGTATGAGTGTACAAGGGTCTGAATCCTTTTTTAGGTTGCCATGGCCCTCCTTTTATAGGCTAAGGAGTACCACAGTGGCAAAACAGTCATTATCTACTGATTAGATAGCCAACAGTGCTATCATACCTAACTCTGGCAGTTAGGACAAAGTGCATTAAATGCACTGCTAGGTGTCATGCTGAGGATGTAGCCCGGCAAGCCTGCCACGCCGCTTAACCATCTTCAACATGTCTGCATGACACGCCTCTGGACAGGTGTCATATAGGGGGAATCTCCCTTCCAAATGGCTTCCACGTGCCAAATGACAGCCACTTAATCACTTGGGGGCTCGACACCACCCTGATAAGTGACTTGCGTTGCTGTGCGGTGGAGCGGTGGAGTCTTGGCGGGGAGATTTGCCCTTGGCGGCCCCGGCAAGCCTGCCTGGGAAATCTTGGGGCTTGTTCTTGGTGAGGCCTCAACCCGACTAGGCTCGCCTGCCAGGTAAGGGAGGTATTTTCTTAGTGACATCTTGTTCCCTTGGCTTGTCTTGGTCTTCTTGATCCGCCCTTTGATTCCTCAAAGAGCTATCTCTCTGGCTTGGTCTCGACTTTGGAGCTTGGTGCTGTTGTATCCTTGCCCTCGTGTCTGTGTACAGTCTGGGCAACATACGTGAAGGTTTGTTGCACCAACACACGAGCCATTGATCTACAACATAGATATGCAAAAATTATTAAGACTAAGTTCATGATAAATTTTAGTTCAAATAATCAAATTACTAATGAACTCCCACTTAAATCAGCATCCCTCAAGTTGTCTAAGTGATACATGATCCAAATCAACTAACCCATGTCCGATCATCATGTGATATGGGGTAGTCACCAATGGTGAACATCTCTATGTTGATCATACCTACTATATGACTCACATTCGACCTTTCGGTCTCCAGTGTTCCGAGACCATGTCTGTACATGCTAGGCTCGTCAAGGTTAACCCAAGTATTCTGCATGTTTAAAACTGGCTTACACCCGTTGTATGTGAACGTAGAGTCTATCACACCCGATCATCACGAGGTGCTTCGAAACGATGAACTTTAGCAATGGCGCATACTTAGGGAGAACACTTTTATCTTGAAATTAAGTGAAGGGATCATCTTATAATGCTTCCGTCGTTCTAAGCAAAATAAGATGCGTAAAGGATAAACATCACATGCAATCAAAATATGCGACATGATATGGCCATCATCATCTTGTGCTTTTGATCTCCATCTCTGAAGCATCGGCATGATCTCCATCGTCATCGGCATGACACCTTGATCAACATCGTAGCGTCGTGGTCGTCTCGCCAACTATTGCTTCTACAAATATTGCTAACGCATAGCGATAAAGTAAAGCAATTACATGGTGCTTAGTGATTGACACGCATGTCATACAATAATTAAAGACAACCCTAAGGCTCCTACCAGTTGTCGTACTCATCGACATGCAAGTTGTGAACTTATTACAAAACATGATCATCTCATACATCAACATATATCACATCATATCTTGACCATATCATATCACAACATGCCCTGCAAAAACAAGTTAGACGTCCTCTACTTTGTTGTTGAAAGTTTTGCGTGGCTACTACGTGCAACTAGCAAGAACCGTTCTTACCTACGCAAAGCCACAACGGTGATTATCAAGTTTGCTGTTTTAACCTTCTGCAAGGACCGGCCGTAGTCAAATTCGATTCAACTAAAGTAGGAGAAAAAGACACCCGTCAGCCACCTTTATGCAAAACAAGTTGCATGTCAGTCGGTGGAACCGGTCTCATGTGTGTGGACATGTAAGGTTGGTCCGGGCCACTTCATCCCACAATGCCGCCGAATCAAAATAAGATGTTGGTGGTAAGCAGTATGAACATCACCGCCCACAACTCCTTTGTGTTCTAATCGTGCATATCATCTATGCAAGGACCTGGCTCATGATGCCACTGTTGGGGAACGTTGCATGGAAAACAAAAAAAAATTCTATGCACACGCAAGATCTATCCATGGAAATGCATAGCTATGAGAGGGGGGGAGAATCTACAAACCCTTGTAGATCGCTAAGCGGAAGTGTTTATCAATGCGGTTGGTGTAGTCGTACAACTTCACGATCCGTCCCGATCAAGTACCAAACATACGGCACCTCCGCATTCAGCACATGTTCAGCTCGATGACATCCTCGCCTTCTCGATCCAGCAAGAGAGGCGAAGTAGTAGATGAGTTCCGAAAGCACGACGGCGTGGTGACGCTGGTGGTGAAACTATCCGCAAGGCTTCGCCAAGAACAACGGACGTGGACGGAGGAGGAAATAGAACTAGAGGGAGTGGGGCACCGCACACGGCTTGGGGATCATGTTGTATGTTTCCCCTCTCCCTCCTATCATATATATAGGTGGGGGGAGGAGGGGAGGCGGCCTAGGGCGCCCCCAAGAGGGCCGGCGGCCGCCCTGGGCTCCTGCCCTGGCCGCGCCCCTTCCTTCTTTGGTGCAAGGAGGAAAGGAAAGGGGGCTGGCTGCCTTAGGGCGCCCCCCCCCCCCCTTCCCTTTCTATCTTTCGTGGAGAAAGGCAAGAGGGGGCCAGCCCCTCCCTTTCCTTTACAAGGCCAGCGGCCAGGTTGGGGGCACGCCAGCCCCTTGTGGGCTGGTGTGCTCCCCTCCCCTTGGCCCGTTAGGCCCAGTAACTTCCCGTGGCCTCCCGGAACCCCTTCCGGTGATCCGATAAATACCCGGTGCATTCCGAAACCTTTCCGGAGACCAAATACTATCATCCTATATATCAATCTTTACCTCCGGACCATTCCGGAGCTCCTCGTCATGTTTGTGATCTCATCCGGGACTTCGAACAACATTCGGTCACTATTTCACATAACTCATATAATACTATATCGTCAACGAACGTTAAGCGTGCGGACCCTACGGGTTCGAGAATGATGTAGACATGACCGAGACAATTCTCCAGTCAATAACCAATAGCGGGACATAGATGCCCATATTGGTTCCTACAACTTCTATGAAGATCTTTATTGGTCGAACCGTTATGACAACATACGTAGTTCCCTTTCTCCGTCGATATGTTACTTGCCCGAGATTCAATCATCGGTATCTCCATACCTAGTTCAATCTCATTACTGGCAAGTCTCTTTACTTGTTCTGTAATACATCATCTCATAACTAACTCCTTAGTCACTTTGCTTGCAAGCTTCTTGTGATGCTGTATTACCGAGAGGACCCAAAGATATCTCTCCGACACACGGAGTGACAAATCCCAATCTCAATCCATGCCAACTCAACAGACATCTTCGGAGATACCTGTAGAGCATCTTTATGATCACCCAGTTACATTGTGAGGTTTGATAGCACACAAGGTATTCCTCCGGTATCCGAGAGTTGCATGACCTGATGGTTGAAGGAATATGTATTTGACATTAAGAAAGCAGTAGCAATAAACTGAACGATCATATGCTAAGCTAACGGATGGGTCTTGTCCATCACATCATTCTCCTAATGATGTGATCCCATTATCAAATGACAACTCATATCTATGGTCAGGAAACCTTAACCATCTTTTGATCAACGAGCTAGTCTATTAGATGCTCACTAGGGACACGGTATTTGTTTATGTATCCACACATGTATTTAAGTTTCCGGTCAATACAATTATAGTATGAATAATAAACCTTTATCATGATTAAGGAAATATAATAATAACCACTTTATTATTGCCTCTAGGGCATATTTCCAACAATTCATTCTAAGCTTTCTTGGTGAATCTCTTGAAAGTTGATGTCTACCACGCAACTTTCTTCTTGTAGACTTTGTTGGGCCTCCATGCGCAGAGTTTTGTAGGACAGCAGCAAATTCCCCTCAAGTGGATAACCTAAGGTTTACCAATCCGTCGGAGGTGTAGGATAAAGATGTTTCTCTCTCAAATAATCCTGCAACCAAATACAATAAATCTCTTGTGTCCCCATCACACCCAATACAGTTGTCAATTGTATAGGTGCACTAGTTCAGCGAAGAGATGGTGATACAAGTGTAATATGGATAGTAGAAATAGGTTTTTGTAATCTAAACAAATAAAAATATCATGGTAACAAGTAATAATAGTAGGTAAAACGGTTTCTCAATGCTTGGAAACAAGGCCTAGGGTTCATACTTTCACTACTACAATCTTTCAAACATCATTAACATAACTGAACATCACGATAATCCCTCAAAGTGCAGCAAAGAATCACTCCAAAGTTTCTATTAACCACCCCCAAAGTGTCACGGACAGCCCTAGAGATCATACTACGACAACACCATATGATACGTATCGTTCAACTTTTATGCCTAGATTAGCACAATGTCACCACGGGTATCCGCAACTTAATTACTAGACATGGATCAAGTGATCTCAAATCTAGAATATTCAATTCAACATAAGAAACTTCAAAGACCAAGACTCAATTCACCACAAAAAGAGATAGAGGGAGATGAACATCATAAGATCCAACTTTATTAATCAAACTCATGATACATCAAGATTAGATCCATCAAGAACATGAGAGAGAGATTAAACACATAGCTACTGGTTCAAACCCTCAGCCCCGAGGATGAACTACTCACACATCACCATGGAGGCACCTAGGCAGCAAGGTTGACGAAGATGCCTCCGTGGATGGTTTCCCCCTCCAGCAAAGTGCCAAAAAAGGCCACCAGATTGGATCTCTTTGGAACAGAGGCTTCCGGCAGTGATAAAATTGTTTCAGGTCTTGCTTTGAGGGTTTTAGAATATATGTGAATTTATAGGCCAGGAATTAGGCCAAACAAAGCTATGGGAGCCCCGCAAGCCTGGATGATGCGACCAGGTGGGTAGGCTGCGCCCCTTGGGCTTGTGGGCTCCACATCCATCTTCTGGTCCTCTCCCAAAACTTCCAGGGATTCTTATTTTCCATAAAAATCATCGTAAATTTTCATCGTGTTTGGACCTTCCTAGATATGGATTTCATGCGAAACCAAAAACATGCGAAAACAGGAACTGACACTTGGCACTAGATTAATAAGTTAGTCCAAAAAAATAATAATATAAAAGTGCAAAAAAACCATATATAAAGGATGTAAATATAGCATGAATACTTTATAAATAATAGATACATTGGAGACATAGCAAAAGTCTCCCAGTAATGGTTTTATCTTACAGAAAGAAAATCAAGGTGTATCGAGAGAAATCGTCCATAGTATTCAGACCATAATGACTGGCACTGAAACTTGCATAGTTCTGAGGCCTGAAAAGATCGACATGAAGAATTTTCAGAGGCCTTGTCATGGTCATAACTGTAACATCCCAAAATTTCCAAATTTTGGAATGTTAATAATAAGTAATATTGTGTGAATAGCTTCGACTTTGAGGCGAATTAAAAGTTTTTGAGTCCTTGTTTAAACTTTTCAAACCATGTCATAAAAGTTGGTTGATCACTCATCCAATAAATAAAACTATGGTTGGGGAGTTTATTCAAGAATTCAAAGGGTAGTCATTTCTTTTTGACACTTATTAAATATTTTTGAAACCACATTCAAATTTTTGGAGTGAGATTAAAATGAATTTCTCAAATGTGGTGGATGAGTACTCTATTTGGAGTTCATTTGAATTTTGGAGTTTCTTTTTGGAATTTAATTGAACATTTTAAGGTCATTTAAATATTTCCTATAAAATAAATATTATTAATGAGTGGAGATAATATGACTCCTCCAAAATATGACTGGAAATATTTAAATACTACCCATTTATAAATTTGGGGATTTATAAACCCTAAAACAAACTTTGGAAACTTATAAAGGCCATAAAGCATTATTTAAAAGTGCACAAAAATATTATTGTTGCGAATATTTTACTAAGCTCTAAATAATTATTCTCTATTAGTCAACATTTTTACTTGGTATTTTCGTCACTATTTAGAAATAGATAAATAAAACAAAAAATGTCCTAATCCTAGATTATTGGCTTGATCCATCTATTTCTCACTCATTTTATTTTTCTGTTCCTCTTTCTTCTAATTGGGCCGACCGACCTGGCCCATCTCGCTCGTCCTCCACCTCGTGCACATCTTCCTCCTCACGTACATCTATAGTAAATCTAGCCATGGCAGCAGCACTTCTTGCCCAGCGCCGCCCCTTCCCCTCCTCTCGCTCTCCTAACCCAATAACCCCCAAAATTGGTTCCCCTCTCCTCCCTCGACCCTCCCCTCCATTCATGCACCCTAATTCCCACCTAGTGGCTATTAGAAGCACCGATAACTGCTGCCATTAACACCCTTAAATCCGACGACACCCCGTTCACCTCTGGCTCCCCCTGATCCTCTGTAAATCCCAAGGAGTTTACCAGGTTCTCCTTGTCCTAAGTCTCATCCCTGTGGGAGCTATCCACCTCATACCGCGAGGAATTACTCGTTGGAGTACGTACGTCATCCACCGTCCATCGAAGATGAGATCGTCGTCCGGGCATCCCAGGTCCTGTTCTTTCTTCTTTTCTTCAACCACATCATGGCGCATCTTTATGACATTTTTATTCATCTATTTTCAGCACTGATTGCTTGTATCTGCGTTGGTATTTCCCCGAAGAGGAGAGGATGATGCAGCACAGCAACGGTAACTATTTCTCTCAGTTACGAAACCAAGGTTATCAATCCAGTAGGAGAACCAAGCAACACTATGTAAATGGTACATGCACACAAATAACAAATACTTGCAACCCAACGCGTAAGAGGGGTTGTCAATCCCTCCCCGGTAAAAAGATAGATAAAATTGTATGAGATTGGATAAATAGATCTAGCAAAAACACAAAATAAAATAAATAAAGAAAAAGTGCAGCAAGGTATTTTTGGGTGTTGGACTAATAGATCTAAAAACAATGTGATAAAAGATAGACCCAGGCGCCGTAGATTTTACTAGTGGCTTCTCTCGAGAAACTAGCATACGGTGGGTAAACAAATTACTGTTGGGCAGTTGATAGAAGAGCAAATAATTATGTTGATATCCAAGGCAATGATCATGTATATAGGCATCACATCCAAGATTAGCAGACCGACTCCTGCCTGTATCTACTACTGTTACTCCACACATCGACCACTATCCAGCATGCATCTAGTGTATTAAGTTCATGGAGAAACAGAGTAATACAATAAGAACGATGACATGATGTACACAAGATCTATTCATGTAGGAATATACCCCATCTTTTTATCCTTAATAGCAATGATACATGTGTGCCTCGCTACCCCTTCTGTCACTGGGTGAGGACACCGCAAGATCGAACCCATCACAAAGCACCTCTTCCCATTGCAAGAAAAATCAATCTAGTTGGCCAAACCAAACCAAAGTTTCAGAGAAGAAATATGAGGCTATAACAATCATGCATATAAGAGATCAAAGAAGACTCAAATAATATTCATAGATAGAACTGATCATAAACACGCAATTCATCGGATCCCAACAAACAAACAGCAAAAAGTCATTACATCAAATAGATCTCCAAGAACATCGACGAGAACATTGTATTGAGAATCAAAAAGAGAGAATAAGCCATCTAGCTACTGCCAACGGACCCGTAGGTCTATGGTAAACTACTCACGCATCATCGGAGGAGCACCAATGAGGATAAACCCCTCCATGATCATGTTCCCCTCCGACAAGGTGCTGGAATAGGGATCTAGATTGGATCTCGTGGTTCTGGAACTTGCGGCGGCTGGAATTCTTTTTCGTCGACTCCCCTAGGGTTTCTGAAATATTTGGGTATTTATAGAGCTGAGAGGCGGTGGAAAGGACCTCCATGGACCCCACCACCCATCAGGGCATGCCAGGGGCCTCTGGTGCGCCCAGGTGGGTGGTGGGCCCCACGGGCCTTCCCTCGTGCAGTTGGCTCCCAAGTTGTCTTCTAGGCTGAAAAAAATCTCCAAAAAGTTTTGTTGCGTTTGGACTCTGTTTGATATAGCTATTCTGCGAAGTAAAAAAACAAGCAAAAAACAGCAACTGGCATTGGGCACTATGTCAATAGGTTAGTCCCAAAAAATGATATAAAGTTGCTATAAAATGAATGTAAAACATCCAAGAATGATAATATAACAACATGAACAAACAAAAATTATAGATATGTTGGAGACCTATTAGCAACCCCAAGCTTAATTCCTGCTCGTCCTCGAGTAGGTAAATGATAAAAAAACAGAATTTTTGATGTGGAATGCCGCCTAACATGTTCATCACATATTCTTTTCTTTTGTAGCATGGACATTTGGACTTTTACATGATTCAAAGTAATAGTCTATAATTGAGATGAAGACTTCAATACTCAGGCATATCAACAAGCAACCAAGTCTTTCAAAATATCAACACTAAAGAAAGTTATCCCTAGCCTATCATGCTCAATCACTGATCCATTCATGAAACACGCTCGAATATTAGCTACATCCAATGCACAAGTATGATCATAGTGCTCCCTAGTTGGTGCTTTATAAGAGAAGATGGAGACTCAAATAAAAATAAAAATTGCATAAAGTAAATAGATAGGCCCTTCGCAGAGGGAAGCAGAGATTTGTAGAGGTGCCAAAGCTCAAAGCTTAAATTGAGAGATAAAATATTTTGAGAGGCATGTTTTTCCTGTCAATGAAAATGACCAAGTATTTCCCAATACTTTCCATGCTAGATACATCATAGGCGGTTCCCAAACATAAAATAAAGTTTATTCCTTTTTCCACCATTCTTTCACAATCCATGGCTAGCCGTATCCACGGGTGCCTTCCATACCAACACTTTCCAAGGAATTTATTATTTGACAACATAAAGTAAATTTCTTTTTCATTTCGGGACTGGGCATCCCTATTACTGCCACACTCTCATGCAATGACAAGTGAATAAACACTCATATTGAGAATAACACATCTAGCATGGAAAAATATTGGCCACCCCCTGCCGCTTCATGAGTGGTACGGGCACACAAAAAGGAAATTCATTTTGAAAATTAGAGTTGGCACATACAAATTTACTTGGAACGGCACGGAAATACCACATATAGGTAGGTATGGTGGACTCATATGGCATAACTGGGTTTAAGGATTTTGGATGCACAAGTAGTATTCCTACTTAGTACAAGGAAAGGCTAGCAAATAGATTGAGAAGCAACCAACCAAGAAACGAAAATTCTCATAAATGAGCATTAAGCATAACTAACACCGAATAATGCACCACAAGTAGGATGTAATTTCATTGCAAAATTATTGACTTCTGTGCTTGCATAGGGAATCACAAACCTTAACACCAATATTCTTACTAAAGCATAATTACTCACCAACGTGACTCCCATATTACTATCATCATATCTCAAAACTATTACAAAGAATCAAGTTTATTTTGTCCAATAATCTTCTTGAAAGTTTTTATTATATCCCTCTTGAATATATATCACTTTGGGACTAGTTTCATATATTACCAATGCTTATAACAAGCTCCCAAATAAATTTAAGTGAAGAACATGAGCATAAAAAAAATTCGTCTCTCAAAATAATATAAGTGAAGCATGAGAGAATTTCTTCACAAAAAATTACTAACTCTCAAAATAATCTAAGTGAAGCATGAGACCATATTTCTTCAAAATATAAAGCACCACCGCGCTCAAAACGATATAAATGAAGCACTAGAGCAATTCCATAGCTCAAAAAATTTAAGTGAAGCACATTGAGCAATTCTAACAAATCATAGCATAATTATGGCTCTCTCAAAAAGGTGTATCCAGCAAGGATGATTGCGACAAACTAAAAAGCAAAATAGGTAAAGACTCATATAATACAAGATGGTCCAAGCAAAACTCATGATATGTGACGAATAAAAATATAGCTCCAAGTAAAATTACCGATGGTTGTTAGAAGAAAGAGGGGATGCGTTTCGGGGCATCCCCAAGCTTAGTTTCTTGGTTCTCCTTGAATATTATCTTGGGGTTCCATGGTCATCCCCAAGATTAGGCTCTTTTCACTCCTTATTCCTTCATCCATCGAGATCTCACCCAAAACTTGAAAACTTCAATCACACAAAACTTAACAAAACCTTCGTGAGATCCGTTAGTATAAGAAAACCAATCTTTGATTTAAGTAATGTTGCAAACCCATTCATATTTTATTATTGCATTATACCTACTGTATTCTAACTTTACCATGGCTTATACCCCCCGATACAATCCATAGATTCATCAAAATAAGCACACAATGCAACGAAAACAGAATCTGTCAAAAACAGAACAGTCTGTAAAGACTCGAATTTCACTCATAATTATGTAACTCCAAAACTTCTGAAAAATTTGTAAAACAGAGGACATTTGTATATCAATCTTGTGTAAAAAATGCCGAATTTTTTGTCGCTTCTGTGAATTTTAACAATTCTGCTACTCGACGCAAAAGTTTATGTTTTTCAACAGGATCAAATCAACTATCACCCAAAGCTATCCCAAAGGCTTAACTTGACACAAACACTAATTAAAACATAAAGAACACAATAATAACAGTAGCATAATTTTTCAAACACTCAAGAACAAAAATAAAAAAGAAAAAATAAATTTTATTCATTGGGTTGCCTCCTAACAAGCGCTTTTCTTTAAAGCCTTTTATCTAGGCATTGAGATTTCAATGATGCTCACATGAAAGATAAGAATTGAAGCACAAAGATAGCATCATAGAACATGTGAAAAACACCTTTAAGTCTAACATACTTCCTATGCATAGGCATTTTGTATGCAAACAAATTATCAAGACAAGAAATATCTAGCATATGCAAAGGAGAGGAATAAAACATTAACAATTTCAACATAACGAGAGGTAATTTAGTAACATGAAAATTTCTACAACCATACTTTCCTCTCTCATAATAATTATATGTAGGATCATAATCAAATTCAACAATATAGCTATCATATAAAATTTTCTCTTCCTGATCTACATGCATAAAATTTTTATAATCTTCCAAGGTAGTGGGATTAACATCAACTAAAGTCATGACCTCTCCAAACCCACTTTTATCAATAATTTCATAAGATTGAACACTCTCCAAATATGTGGGATTATTTTTACCTAAAGTTGATGCTCTTCCAAACCCACTTTCAATATTATTGCAAACATATTCATCACGAGGCTTAAATAAATTTTCAAGATCATAAGAAACATTATCACCCCAATCATGATCATTACAATAAGTAGTAGACATAACAAAATTATCATCCCTAAGCTTGGGGTTTTGCATATCATTAGCACAATTGACATTAATAGAATATATAGTAAAATCATTGCAATCATTCTTTTCATTCAAGGAGCCATCGTGAATCACTTTATAAATTTCTTCATCACAATTTTCAGATTCACGAATCACAAGCAAAACTTCATAAAGATAATCTAGTGCACTCAACTCACTAGCAATTGGTTCATCATGATTGGATCTTTTAAAAAGATTAGCAAGTGGATGGGGATCCATATCAATAGATTTTTAGCAAGCGAAGATGCAAGCAAATAGAAGGCACATGGCAACACAAGCAAATAAAAGATCGAACAAGAAAAAGGCAAACGAAAAAGAAGGCAAATAAAAAGGCAAATATTTTTGTGCTTTTCGCAAAAATGTTTTAGAAGTGGGGGAGATGAAAATGAGAGGCAAATGGCAAATAATGTAAATTGCAAGGAGATGAGATTTGTGATTAGGAACCTGATAGATGTTGATGATGTCTCCCAAGTAGCGGCGCCAGAAATTCTTCCTGATTGCTTGTATCTGCGTTGGTATTTCCCCGAAGAGGAGAGGATGATGCAGCACAACAACTGTAAGTATTTCCCTCAGTTATGAAACCAAGGTTATCAATCCAGTAGGAGAACCAAGCAACACTATGTAAAATGTACCTGCACACAAATAACAAATACTTGCAAACCAACGCGGAAGAGGGGTTGTCAATCCCTCCCTGGAAAAAAGATAGATAAAATTGTATGAGATTGGATAAATAGATCTAGCGAAAACACAAAATAAAATAAATAAAAAGTGCAGCAAGCTATTTTGGGGTTTTTGGAATAATAGAACTGAAAACAATATGATAAAATATAGACCCGGGGGCTGTAGATTTCACTAGTGGCTTCTCTCGAGAAAATAGCATATGGTGGGTAAACAAATTACCATTGGGCAATTTATAGAAGAGCAAATAATTATGACGATATCCAAGGCAATGATCATGTATATAGGCACCATGACCAAGATTAGTAGACCGACTCCTGACTGTATCTACTACTATTAGTCCACACACCGACCGCTATCCAGCATGCATCTAGTGTATTAAGTTCATGGTGTAACGGAGTAATGCAATAAGAACGATGACATGATGTAGGCAAGATCTATTCATGTTGGAATAGACCCCATCTTTTTATCCTTAATAGTAACGATACATGCGTGCCTCGCTACCCCTTCTGTCATTGGGTGAGGACACCGCAAGATCGAACCCATCACAAAGCACCTCTTCCCATTGCAAGAAAAATCAATCTAGTTGGCCAAACTAAACCAAAGTCTTGGAGAATAAATACGAGGCTATAACAATCATGCATATAAGAGATCAAAGAAGACTCAATAATATTCATAGATAGATCTGATCATAAACTCGCAATTCATCGGATCCCAACAAACACACCGCAACAAGTCATTACATCAAATAGATCTCCAACAACATCGAGGAGAACATTGTATTGAGAATCAAAAAGAGATAAGAAGCCATCTATCTACTGCCTATGGACCCGTAGGTCTATGGTAAACTACTCACGCATCATCGGAGGAGCACCAATGAGGATGATGAACACCTCCGTGATCGTGTTCCCCTTTGGCAAGGTGCCGAAATAGGGCTCTAGGTTGAATCTCGTTGTTCTGGAAATTACGGCGGCTGGAATTGTGTTTCGTCGACTCCCCTAGGGTTCCTGGAATATTTGGGTCTTTATAGAGCTGAGAGGCGATGGAAAGGACCTCCATGGGCCCCACCACCCATCAGGGCATGCCCAGGTGGATGGTGGGCCCCATGGGCCTTCCCTCGTGCACTTCCTTGGCTCCCAAGTTGTCTTCTAGGCCGAAAAAATTCTCCAAAAAGTTTCGCTATGTTTGGACTCCGTTTGATATGGATATTCTGCGAAGTAAAAAACAAGCAAAAAACAGCAAATGGCTTTGGGCACTATGTCAATAGGTTAGTCCCAAAAAATTATATAAAGTTGCTATAAAATGAATGTAAAACATCCAGGAATGATAATATAACAAAATAAAACAATCAAAAATTATAGATACGTTGGAGACGTATTAAGCACCGGAGCGCGCTGTCCACGGGCTCCATGTTCGCCGAACGTACCGTACGATTCCGGAGACATCTCATCGCGTGTACAAGATGCAATCAACGCCTCCGACTTGTCCATGAGATTCGCGTCATTGTTTTCTACGTCATTCATCTGTTCGTTGAAGCCAGAGATTTTCTTCTAAAATCTCAGGCGAAACTCCGGCGACATAGCCGCCAAACTCTGGCGAGCACCCAGCACCTTCTGTTTCTGATTACAAATAGAAGGGGTATTCTCCTATAGCAGCGTGACACGTGGCAGCTCATATTAAAATCCCGTAATTGATTTCCAAAAAAATACCTAATCTTCGAAAATTCATATCTTTTAATCTAAAACTCGGATTTCAAAAAATAAGATATCCCTGGATTGCTTAGAACATCTAGTTTATTATAAAAATTTGAGATCTTAGTTTTATCAAGTTAAAATTTAGTTCTGATTTGTTAAATTGAGTGTTTTTGCTATATCTATTAATCAGTAATCCAAATGAAAATGTTTCTTATACCAAAATTGATCCTTGAGACCATACCTTTCTGTTAGAACACATTTCAAAAAAATTATCATGTTTTGTTACTGTTTTAGCTCCAACACCTTACATTTGACCATCTTTTGTCATAATTTAATATCGGGACAATTACATTTGATCCCTTAGTTGTGTCACACTCGTTTAATTTTCCCCTAAACTCAAAAAATCCTCATTTCTGTCCAAGCTCGTTTGTTGTTCTTATGCTTTTGCCCTTTGACCGTTTGACCTACACTTTGAAAACTTCATAACAAATTCATACTAACTCTGAAAAATACAAATAAGACATCAAAATGTTAAGAACAACATCACCTATATGTGCATGCCATTTGCATTCATGAAAAAGTGTTCAAAAGCCCCCATCTTAGTTTGAGCTCATATGATGTCAGTATGAATAGTGAAATTCAAAAAAATTGATAAAAAACTCTACTTTTTTTGGCAGACATCAACAAATGTTTTGAGTGATTATAAAGTTTCATCATGAAATGACATTCGTGGAAGTCGTGGCAAAAAAACTAAATTGATGCTCCAAAACAAAAGCATTTTGGAGTGCTGACTTTGTTTTTTTGCCACAACTTCCATCTATATCATTCCCTTATGAAACTTTCCAAGCGCTGAAAACATTTGTCAATGTTTGCCACAAAAAATCAGAATATTTTAATTTTTTTATCAAATTTTTTGAATTTTACTATTCATGCTAACATCATATGAGCTCAAATTAAGATGGGGGCTTTTGAACACTTTTTTCATGAATGCAAATGACATGCACATATAGGTGATGTTGTTCTGAACATTTTGATATCTTATTTGTATTTTCTGGAGTTAGTATGAATTCGTTATGAAGTTTTCAAAGTGTCGGTCAAACGGTCAAAGCGCAAAAGCATAAGAGCAACAAATGAGCTTGGACAGAAACGAGGGTTTTTTGAATTTAGGGGCAAACCAAACAGGTGTGACACAACTAAGGGCTCAAATGTAATTATCCCTTTAATATCTTCGTGCAATTAAATTCTATTCCTGGTTAAACCTTCTTTGAAGATCCCTAGCAAACCTATCTGGTCATATGTTACTACCTCATAAAATTTGGAGTTAATCAATTATTAATTCCAATCTTCTAAACTCGTATGACTTTCAATTCCCATAGTCAATCATAAGTCGAATATTCTAAATAGTTTCGTATGGAGATTTTGTTATCGATCCTATCTCTCAATCATTCTATATGTTGAAACCATGATCATCACTTCTACCAATTTTTCCCACCATAGAATAAAACCTATGACATATTTCCCTTTCAAAGAAACTTGATCCTTTCTCAAACCATAACCATGACTCCAGAATTATGATAGTGATGTACTTATATTGCTAATTTGCATGTTTTATTTGGATCTTCATTTGAAGTTGTTGTCTGTTGAAGTAATTTAATTTTATCGTTAGATATATCGTAAGGTGAAGGAGCGGCGATAACAAATAGGGAATCAACTTCAAGACTCAGGCAAGTTGCACTTTGATCATGCCATGACCTTTATTTTCATATTATGCATACCTCTTTAAATTTTAATACTATGCATGTTTTACAAAAGATTTGCAAAGTATTATTACTAGCTAGAGCCATAGGTTCAATACTTACAACCATGCTTGGCCACACTTGCACAAAAAGGGTGGGATGAAAACCAAACTTGTTTTAAACCTTAACTTGCTCTCTTTCGAGCAAAGTTTTGAGAAAATATTTTTAAAGAAAATTATGTACTATTTTACTTCTACTCCCTGGGCGAAATGGTATGACGGGAGTGTCTACAAGTGATTGCACCCATTGGGGTCCTCCAGTGAATGCGCCCGACTAGGGATTTGCACACAGGTTTTTGTTGGGACCGCCGTCCAGGGGACCGAGGTCTTCCATGTATATTTTGATGTAGCTTCTAGTACAGCCAGATGCTATTATGGCTCTGGCTTAGCTTTTCCTTATCGGGAAACCCTTATTCAGGTACAATCATCAAAGAGGAATCTTAATAGCCAAGGGAGCGGGTCGTGCTAGAACTAAAGAAAGGGGGTCATTCGGAAAGACTTTGTCACAATCTTCTCCCGGTCACACACCCAAGTGGTGTCACGACACAAAGGGTTGATTATGTCATGTGGGGAACATGTACGACCTCTACAGAGCGTTAAACCTAATCGATTAGCCATGCCCCCGGCTACGGGCAATTTTGAGCGACTGAAGACTTGGACTGAAGAAGAATATCCCCTCTCTTTTCTAAAAGTCTTTTTTAAGGTTTAGGTTGAGGATTGAGCACATTGAATGTGTTTCACTTCGACCATATATATGTTTTACCAAAATAGGAGAATGAGCTTTGTGCGTATATCCAAAGTTGCATCCTATCTTTTATACTAAACTAAATATTTTGATTTCAATGGAAGTTTATAAACAAAGTAGTATAGAAGAAAATTGGCTTTATGCAAAGAAAACCCCCACCAATACTTACCCTGCATACAAATTATGTTATACTTCCCTTTGCAACTTGCGAGTACATTCCACGTACTCATCTGCACATGTCATGTGCAGATCCCGACAGATTAAGAGACGATAGGGTTATGTCCTACACTCAACAAGCCTAGTGGCATTGATGGAGCCCTAACTTAGTGACTACGTATTATTCCGTTGTATTATTTGCCAGTGTTGAGCTGTGCCAATGGTGTGTATTTGCTTAACTCTGGATCTATCATTGTAGTAAAATGATGTATGTCTTACTGATATTCATTCTAGTTACTCTGTGTGCTAGCTACAATCCAGGGATAGCACAGTAAGCACAGAGACTTGGATTCTACCAAATCTGAGTCGTTACAAAAATGGTACCAGAGCATACGTTGATTGTAGGACGTGACCCTAGAAAATGACTTAGAAATAGTAAGACCTTGATAGGAACAACTTATATTTTCAGTAGTATTAGTAGCATTCTCCTATTCTCTTCTTTTCTATATTAATTTCTTGGCTGCTTCCAAAAACATAGATGACCAGCCACCTAGACTCCAATGATCTTGATGCTGATATGGATTTTCAAGAGCCTAAAGGTTACTTCATGGAAATGATTCTAAAAAATAGGTATCTCCAATACTGAAGTTTACATCCAAGACGTTGAAGAAGAACCAAAGACACTCAAGACTAAGATGGCTATGAATAAGCTGAAGATTACCCATGTCATGGAATATCCCACACAATTCAAATAGTATCCAAGCCCACCATGAGAGTTGTGAAATAAACGAAAGAGTGCGAGTAGTGTATCCGACCATGCCAACTCATGTGGATGAAGGTACAATAGGAATTGTTTTTTTGTAATCTATGAGTGAATTTGGAGTTTTGTTGGAGTTCTTTGCCATTGATTTGATTTTGTTGTCATTTGAATTGTGTGATTTAAAATCTTACGTTATTAGAATACAAACTCTGTAGGCATGTACTATTTATTCAACCGTGAGAGGTGTGAGTTATGGAAGATGCAATAGAGGACCTTCATAAGGGAGGACCTTCAAGCACAGAAGATTTTCAAGAACAGAAGAAATGAAGACCCTATGACGAAACCGTAGAAAACGAGCCCATTATAAACGTTAAGATATTAGTTGTTTATTGATTATTGTGTGTGTATCCATCTCTCTTTCTATAAGCTCTACCTCATCTCTAACCAAACCATAAACCCCATAGATGGAAGGAATTATTTTGATGGGACCAATGACACATTCAGAAGTAGAAGAATGGATTCAGAATATAGAAGGATAATGGAAAACACAAAGTAAACCCAAAGGAGAAGGTGTATTATGTTTCTCAGTATTCCATTCAGGAGACTCACACGTGGTGTAAGAGGCTTCTAGCCATCGAGGAATCCCAAAGGAAATTATATGGGAACAACTCAAGAAGTTCTATTTCAATCTCATCAAGTCATATGGGATCTGAAGAAAACAAGTGAAGATGCGAGGAAAATTTCGTTACTTTACAGATGCAAGTTATAACACAACATGTGTAGGAACAACGTCACCTAAAAGTGTTTTATTAGTGTTGCAGGTGAAGACCTCTTAAAGGGGAGTAAGAAAGACCGAGTGTTACAATATGCGATTCACCTGTATACATATGAAGTAATGATTTGAGTATGGGATGGATTGGCCCCATACTGGAGACTCTTATTATGTACTTCCATATGTTTGATTGGAAAATCAGAGAGACTTGAACCCTAGTAGAATGTTGTTACGAAAGGCCTAAAATCATAGAATGGTAAGACGCATTACCCTTATAGCTAAGAAATCGGGCCTAACATAGATTGTATGGTGAGGAAGAAACCTGAAGGAGTTCTATCAAAAGCTATCGACCACCATGAGAGTCTGTGTAGTAGTTGGAATCTATGGATTTTGAGAAAGACTTTCTCTTCTAAGGAAAATCTTAGTTCCTACTCACATGAGCTTGATTAAGGACCACTATGGAATGAAGACAATGGAATCCCCCACAAGTTTGACAATAAGGGTGGTAGCTCCCTGACACCCTGAAAGGACGGTTACTAGCACACACCAGCCTAGTTGAAGCTCAGCGATGGTGTTTAAGCCTCGGACTTAGGATATGCTGAAGAAGAGGAAGATTAAGGAATTGTACCAACGAAAGACATTCCTACAAGCTGGAAGTGAAGAATAAGCTAGAAGCCTATGGGTATTATGAAATAACACTGGGGAAGTAACCCAAGAGACCCCAAACCTAACCTAGTCTTGCTAGCCTCTGCAAATCTCGAGGACGAGATTTCTTTTAAGGGTGGTAGTTTGTAACATCCAAAAATGAACATCCCAAAATTTGGAATTTTAATAATAGGTAATATTGTGTGAATGGCTTCGATTTTGAGGGGAATTAAAACTTTTGAGTCCTTCTTTTAACTTTTCAAACCATGTCATAAAAGCTGGTTGATCACTCATCCAATAAAGGAAATTATGGTTGGAGAGTTTATTCAAGAATTCAAAGGGCATTCATTTCTTTTTGGCACTTATGAAATATTTTTGAAACCACATTCAAACTTTTGGAGTGAGAATAAAATGACTTTCTCAAATGTGGTGGATGAGTACTCTATTTGGAGTTCATTTGAATTTTGGAGTTTCTTTTTGGAATTTAATTGAATATTTTAAAGTCATTTAAATATTTCCAATAAAACAAATATTATTAATGAGCACAAATAATATGACTTCTCCAAAATATAATTGGAAATATATAAATACTACCCATTTATCAATTTGGGAATTTATAAATCCTAAAACAAACTTTGCAAACTTATAAAGGCCATAGAGTATTATTTAAAAGTGCACAAAAATACTGTTGTTGCGAATATTTTACTAAGCTCTAAATAATTATTTTGTATTAGTCAACTTTTTTTTACTTGGTATTTTCGTCACTATTTAGAAATAAATAAATGAAACTTAAAATGTCCTAATCCTAGACTATTGGGCTTGACCCATCTATTCCTCACTCGTTTTATTTTTCTGTTTCTCTTTCATCTAAGGGCCAGTTCTTTTGGGCTGCTTAAAAATTAAGCTGCCTCTCCCCAGCTTTAAAAATAAGCCCCCCTTTAAATTTGTTGAGACTTCTAAATTAGTTATCCCATAACTAGTTTAGAAGCCCCAATGAACAAAATAGGTGGCTTATGGGAAAAGCTAGGGAAGGGGCGGCTTATTTTTTAAGCTGCCAAGAGAACTGGCCCTAAATGGGCCGACCGACCTGGCCCATCTCGCTCGTCCTCCACCTCGTGCATGTCTTCCTCCTCATGTACATCTAGCCATGGCAGCAGCACTTCATGCCTAGCACCTCCACTTCCCCTCCTCTCCCTCTCCCAACTCAATAACCCCCAGAACCGGTTCCCCTGTCCTGCCTCGACCCTCCCCTCCATTAGTGCGCCCTAATTCCCACGCCCCCCCAAAATCCGACGATGCCCCATTCACCTCTAGCTCCCCGTGGCCCTTTATAAAATCCCAAGGAGTCGACCAGGTTATCCTTGTCCTAAGCCCACTCCCTGTGGGAGCTATCAACCTCCATACTGTGAGGAATTACTCCCCGGAGTACGTACATCAGCCACCGTGCATCGAAGATTAGATCGCCGTCCGGGCATCCCAGGTCCTGTTCTCTCTTCTTTTCTTCAACCACATCATGGCGCATCTTTGTGACATTTTTATTCATCTATTTTCAGTACCAGAGCGTGCTGTCCACGGGCTCCATGTTCGCCGTACGTACCATATCATTCTGGCAACATCTCATCGCTTGTACAAGAAGCAATCAATGCCTCCGACTTGGCCATGAGATTCACGTCGTTGTTTTCTACATCATTCATCTGTTTGTTGAAGCCAGAGACTTTCTTCTACAATGTGCGATGAAACTCCGGCGACATAGCCGCCCAACTCCGGTCACCCAGCACCTTCTGTTTCCAATTACAAAACAAAGGGGTATCCTCCAATAGCAGTGCAACATGTGGCAGCTCATATTAAAATCCCGTAATTGATTTCCAGAAAAATACCTAATCTTCGGGAATTCATATCTTTTAATCTACAACTCGGATTTCAACAAATAAGATATCCCTGCAGTGCTTAGAACTTCAAGTTTATTATAAAAAATTGATATCATAGTTTTTGACAAGTTAAAATTTTGTTCTGATTTAAATGTTAAATTGAGTATTTTTACTATATCTATTAATCGGTAATTCGTATGAAAATGTTTTTTATACCAACATTGATCCTTGGGACCATACCTTTCTGTTATAACTCATTTAAAAAAACATGTTTTATTACTGTTTTAGCTCCAACCCCTTACATTTGACCCTCTTTTGTCATAATTTAATATCTTCGTGCAATTAAATTATATTCTTGGTTAAACCTTCTTAGAAGACCCCTAGCAAACCTATCTGGTCATATGTTACTACCTCAAAAATTTGGAGCTAATAAATTGTTAATTCCAATACTCTAAACTCGTATGACTTCAATTCCCAGAGTCAATCATAAGTCTAATATTCTAAATAGTTTCTTATGGAGACTTTGTTATAGATCCTGTCTCTCAATCATTCTATATGTTGAAACCATGATCATCAGTTGTACCCATTTTTCCACAATAGAATAAAACCTATGACGTATTCCCCTTTCAAAGAAACTTGATCCTATGTCAAACCATAACCATGACGCCAGAATTATCATAATGATCTACTTATATTGTAATTCACATGTTTTATTTGGATCTTCATTTGAAGTTGTTGTCTGTTGAAGTAATTTTATTTTATCGTTAGATATATCGTAAGGTGAAGGAGCGACGGTAATGAATAGGGAATCAACTTCAAGACTTAGGTAAGTTGCAATTTGATCATGGCCTGACCTATATTTTCATATTATGCATATCACTTTAAATTTTAACACTATGCATGTTTTACAAAAGATTTGCAAAGTATTATTACTAGCTAGAGCCATAGGTTCAAGACTTACAACCATGCTTGGCCAAACTTGCACAAAAAGGGTGGGATGAAAACCAAACTTGTTTTAAACCTTAACTTGCTCTCTTTCGAGCAAAGTTTTGAGAAAATCTTTTTAAACAAAATTATATAGTATTTTACTTCTACTCCCTGGGCGGAATGGTATGACGGGAGCGTGTATAAGTGATTGCACCCATCGTGGTCTTGCAGTGAATGCGCCTGACTGGGGATTTGCACGCAGATTTTGGTGGGGACCGCCGTCCAGGGGAACGAGATCTTCCAAGTACAGTTTGATGTAGCTTCTAGTACAACCACATGCTATCATGGCTCTGGCTTAGTTTTCCTTATCGGGAAACACTTATTCAGGAACGGCCTTCGAAGAGGGGTCTTAATAGCCAAGGGAGCGGGTCGTGCTAGAACTAAATAAAGGGGGCCGTTCGGGAAGGCTTCATCACATTCTCCTCCGGGTCACACACCCAAGTGGTGTCACGACACAAAGGGTTGATTGCGTCATTTGGGGAACATGTGCGACCTCTGCAGAGCATTAAACCTAATCGATTAGCCATGCCCCTGCTACAGGCAATTTTGAGCAACTGAAGACTTGGACTGAAAAAGAATCTCCCCTCTCTTTTCTAAAAATCTATTTTAAGTGTTAGGTTGTGGATTGAGCATAGTGAATGTGTTTCACTTCAACCAGATATATGTTTTACCAAAATCAGAGAATGAGCTTTGTGCGTATATCCAAAGTCGCACTCCTATCTTTTATACTAAAAAAGTTATTTTTATTTCAAAGGAAGATTATAAAAAAATTAGTATAGGAGAAAATTAGCTTTATGCAAAGAAAGCCTCCACCAATACTTACCCTGCATACAAATTCTATTATACTTCCCTTTGCAACTTGCAAGTACATTCCACGTACTCATCTGCACCTGTCATGTGCAGATCCTGACTGATTAACAGACGATAGGGTTATGGCCTACACTAAACGAGCCCAGTGGCGTTGATGTTGCCTTAACTTAGCGACTATGTATTATTCCGCTATATTATGTGTCACTATTGAGCTGTGCCAATGGTATGTATTTTCTTAACTCTGGATCTATCATTGTAGAAAAATGAAGTATGTCTCACTGATATTCATTCTTGTTACTGTGTGTGCTAGCTACGATCCAGGGATAGCACAGTAAGCACAGAGACTTTGATTCTACCAAATCCGGGTCGTTACAAAATGGTATCAGAGCATACGTTAACTGTAGGACATGACCCTCGAAAATGGCTTAGAAATAGGAAGACCTTGATAGGAACAACTTATATTTTCAGTAGTATTAATAGCATTCTCGTATTCTCTTCTTTTCTTTATTAATTTCCCGTCTGCTTCCAAAAACTTAGATGACCAAACGCCTAGACTCCAATGACCTTGATGGTGATCTGGATTTTTAGGAGCCTAAAGGTTACTTCATGGAAATGATGCTAAGAAATAGGTATGTCCAATACTAAAGTTTACATCCAAGATGTTGAAGAAGAACCAAAGACACTCAAGACTAAGATGGCTATGAAGAAGTTGAAGATTACCCCTGTCATGGAATATCCCACACAATTCAAATAGTATCCAAGCCCACCATGAGAGTTGTGAAATAAATGAAAGAGTGCGAGTAGTGTATCCGACCATGCCAACTCATGTGGATAAAGGTACAATAGGAATTTTTTGTTTGTAATCTATGAGTGACTTTGGATTTTTGTTGGAGTTCTTTGCCATTGATTTAATTTTGTTGTCACTTGAATTTTGTGATTTAAAATCTTATGTTATTAGAATACGAATTCTGTAGGCATGTACTATTTATTCAACCTTGAGAGGTGTGAGTTACGGATGATGTAATAGAGGACCTTCATAAGGGAGGACCTTCAAGCACAGAAGATTTACAAGAACAGAAGAAATGAAGACCCTATGATGAAACCGTGGAAAACGAGCCCATTATAAACGTTAAGATATTAGTTGTTTATTGATTGTTGTGTGTGTATCCATCTCTTTTTCTATAAGCTCTACCTCATCTCTGACCAAACCTTAAACCCTATAGATGGAAGGAATCATTTTGATGGGACCAGTGACACATTTAGAAGTAGAAGAATGGATTCAGAATATAGAAGGATAATGGAAATCACAAAGTAAACCCGAAGGAGAAGGTGGATTATGCTTCTCAGTATTCAATCCGGTAGACTCACACGTGGTGTAACAGTCTTATAGCCATCGAGGAAACCCAAAGGAAATTATATGGGAACAACTCAAGAAGTTCTATTTCAATCTCGTCATGTCATATGGGATCTGTAGAAAACAAGTAAAGATGCGAAGAAAATTCTGTTATTTTACGGATGCAAGTTATAACACAACATGTGTATGAACAACATCACCTAAAAGCATTTTATTAGTGTTGCAGGTGAAGACCTCTTAAAGGGGAGTGAGAAAGACCGAGTATTAGAATATGCGATTCACCTGTCTACATATGAAGTAATGATTTGAGTACGGGGTGGATTTGACCACATGCCGGAGACTCTTATTATGCACTTCCATATGTTTAATTGGAAAATCAGAGAGACTTGAAATCCTAGTTGAGTGTTGTTATGACAAGCCTAAAATCATAGAATGGTAAGATGCATTACCCTTATAGCTAGGCAATCATGCCTAACATAGATGGTACGGTGAGGAAGGAACATGAAGGAGTTCTATCAGAAGCTATCGACCACCATGAGAGTATGGGTAGTAGTTGGAATCTATGGATTTTGAGAAAGACTTTTCTTCTAAGGAAAATCTCAGTTCCTACTAACACGAGTTTGATGAAGGACCACTAGGGAATGAAGAAGACAGTGTAATCCCCCACAAGTTTGACACTAAGGGTGGTAGCTCCCTGACACCCTAAAAGGATGGTTACTACCACGCACTAGCCTAGTTGGGACTCAGCGATGGTGTCTAAGCCATGGACTTAGGATATGCCGAAGAAGAGGAAGATAAAGGAATTGTACCAATGGAGGACATTCCCACAAGCTGGAAGTGAAGAATAAGCCACAAGCCTGCGGGTATTATGAAATAACCCTGGGGAAGTAACCCAAGAGACCCCAACCCTAACCTACTCTTGGTAACCTCTACAAATCTCAAGGATGAGATTTCTTTTAAGGGTGGTAGTTTGTAACATCCCAAAATTTTCCAAACTTTGGAATGTTAATAATAAGTAATATTGTGTGAATTGCTTTGATTTTGAGGGGAATTAAAACTTTTTGAGTCCTTGTTTAAACTTTTCAAACCATGTCATAAAAGTTGGTTGATCACTCATCCAATAACGAAAACTATGGTTGGAGAGTTTATTCAAGAATTCAAAGGGCATTCATTTATTTTTGACACTTATGAAATATTTTTGAAACCACATTTAAATTATTGTAGAGAGAATAAAGTGACTTTCTCAAATGTGGTGGATGAGTACTCTATTTGGAGTTCATTTGAATTTTGGAGTTTCTTTTTGGAATTTAAATGAATATTTTAAAGTCATTTAAATATTTCCAATAAAACAAATATTATTAATGAGTGGAGACAATATGACTTCTCTAAAATATAATTGGAAATATTTAAATACTACCCATTTATCAATTTGGTGATTTATAAACCCTAAAACAAACCCTGGAAACTTATAAAGGTCATAAAGCATTATTTAAAAATGCACAAAAATATTGTTGTTGCGAATATTTTACTAAGCTCTAAATAATTATTCTGTAGTAGTCAACATTGTTTTACTTGGTATTTTCATCACTATTTAGAAATAAATAAATAAAACTAAAAATGTCCTAATCCTAGACTATTGGGCTTAACCTATCTATTCCTCACTCATTTTATTTTTTTTGTTTCTCTTTCTTCTAAATGGGTCGATGACCTGGCCCTTCTCGCTCGTCCTCCACCTCATGCACATCTTCCTCATCACGTGTTTTTCTGGATGTTGATGAACCCATAGTTCGTTTCGTACCAATTAATTTGAAGGGGAGCAAAAGGTATGGAGTATATTATGAAAAACTCCTAGATTTCTGTTTTGTATGTGGCTTGATGGGGCATGTAGCAGAGGAGTGTGGGGACATAGTGCATGATCCGTGAATGTTTGAATGGGGAAACTGTCTGATCTGGGAGCCCGAACCACCTGTTGATCACCCTTTTGGTGGTCGGGGAGGGGGTGGTGTAGGAGGTCGCAGAAGGCAAGGAGGAAGAAGAGAAAGGGGGGGAAGATTTGGGAGAGGAGGACAGGGAGGTAGAGGAAGAGAAACAGCTGGAGGAAGTATGCAAGGAGACCCGAACTCTGAGCGGGTAGCGATGGATTTTACCACGCACAATCTAAACGAAGCTGGGGACAAGAACATTGGTAAGCATTTAGTTTCCCCGGATGGTACAGTAAATGTCTGTCGCCAATCATTACCAAATCTTGCTGGCACAATTTTGATGATCTAAGGTGCCACTGCTAGCTCGAGTGGTACAGGCACAACTCTAGGGAAGGAGCCAATAGTTAAAAGAAGAAGGTAGGATGGAGGAGAAGAAACAGAGGATATGAATCAAACTGGGGCCGTCTCCCTCGAGGAGGACCGTCGAGCCCAATAAGGACCATGTGCTGGAACTGTCGTAGGATTGGTGACCCAGTGACAATCTGTGAGCTCTGCAATCTGGTAGAGGCTAGTGCGTCGTCGATCCTTTGTATAGTTGAAACACAATTAGCAAAAGATCGAGTGGAGGGTTTGGCTGGCTCTCTAGGTTTCACTAGTAGATTTCTTGTTCCTAGTAGTGGAAGGAGTGAAGGCATTTGTATTTATTGGAAGAACAATATCCATCTTGAAATAAAGAATTTTTCTCAATATCATCTTGATTCAGTTATGTCTCAACCAGGGGAGGGTCAATGGCGGTTAACTTGTTTCTATGGAGAAGCTAAACATCGGAAACTATGAAGCGGTTGAGAAGTGAAAGCACATTAACGTGGCTATGCATCGGGGATTTTAATGAAGTTTTACGGCCAAAGGAACAATTTGGCCCAAATACATGGGATAGCGCACAAATCGCTGGCTTCCGAGACACGGTTGATGATGTGGTCACCTATTACACGTAGGGTCAAGGACCCATCATTCGGGACCCACATGGGGCTCATCACCACCATAGGTAGGTCGCTGGACCAAACCAACATTTGGATACTTACAGTAGGAAATCCACTCGGACAACTCGCCAGCACTCGGACGACCACCCGCCACTCAGCAGACGGGTCATCACTCGGACCAAGAAGTCAAGCAGGCAGCATGGGAGCTGCAACGTTCGAGGAATCCTAAGTCATCCACTAAACAGGGTCATGGCTACCGTTATGTGTAACTGTCGTAGTAGAGGATCATTATACTAGTAACTGACCCATTTAGTGTCATTAAATGCCCAAATGGTGTGGAGGACGTGGGGTTGTGGCACTCTTTATAAGCCGCACCCCCTCCGTAGCCGAGGACGAGCAATCCATGTAACCATACCCATCAAAATCAAAGAAAGACCAGGGCACGAGACGTAGGGCTTTTACCTCCGCCGAGAGGGCCCTGAACTCGTTAAACACCGAGTGTTACACCTGCACCGTAGCTAGGTTCTGCCCCTTATTCATACCCCTAGTACTCATTATAAGGATCAAAACCCCGACAGTTGGCGCCCACCGTGGGGCTAGGCGTCTAGCAAAATTTCATAGTGTAGGTGGAATCCTTCTTCATCATGTCAGTCAGTGGCGAAATCCACTTCGGGGCGCTCGCCTTCATCGCCGATGACTCAGCGTGGCTTCGCGAGGCCCTGCTGGGCGTGGAGGTGTTGCCCGTCCGTGGTGCGACGCACTTCCACGCATTGTCATACGGAGTCCTTCTCCGACAGCCCTCGACTCCATACCGAGTGGCTGCCCACTCTACCATCGCGCGCTGCCGCAAGTGTTTCGGGTGCTCGCGGTTGCAACGCTGGATCTAGCACGCCGTGGCCATCCAGGCAGCAGCAGAACTTGTGGCGGCTTTCGAGTTCGATGAGCCTGCCCTCGACCTCTCTGAGGAGTCCAAATGCGACAGCACCGAGTCGACCGCTGAGGTTCTCATGGCGGATAACTCCGAGCACCGCGCGCCCCCGGGATACACTGACGCCTGGGTGGCTGCGCGGGTGCGTCACACGACAACACGGATGGCAGTGCCGAGGGCCACGAGCCATACATGCCTCAAGCTCTCACCCGAGAGCAATGGGACGAGCTCCGTTGTAAGAACAAACAGCTCCTGAACACCCCCATCACCGGGACGACCCCCGAGGCGTTGCCATGGAGTCGACTCGCCTGGTCACATTGGCCTAGCGCGATCGCCTTGAATGACTTTACAGGGAGCTGGACGAACGTGAACGCCATCAACCCAGTCCCAGTCGGCACAAATGCCGGCTATTCTCGAATGACCAACCTCGTAAGTATCAAGTCCTCACTACTCCATTGCAAAATCGGGCAGCTACCACTTGGATCGCGGATTCCATCTTGCCCTCCGGCTCTGCGGCCAGGGAATGGATTCGGCAGATCTAGGCGCTCCAAAAAAGGGTGATGTCAGAGAATGTGGCGATGTCCCAGTCCAGAGATTGGATCCACAGGGCGTTAGTGCGCGCAGAGACCGTTCAGTCGGCTCATAGCCCACTCGGCTCTGGCAGGCGCCGAGTCACTTCCTCCTCAAGAGATCATCATGAAGATTGGAGGCGCGATCAAGTTGCATCACCCCGGTGTCACAACAACTATGATCGCGCCCTGATGCCTCCACCACGAGATGGCGTGTACGGGCGCCAGCCCTACGACGACAGGTGGACACACGACGATGATTGCAGGCCGAGTCCCACTTGTCACACAAGGGACACTCAAGGCCCGCAGTTCAATGCAAGATCCGTTCTCGCTCAGAACCTGGTCGACAGGGGCCGTGCTCTGCGAGAAGGCGAAGATCACGACGTACCGAGTGGTTCCGTACCATCAGGTCCCGAGTGCTTCAGCCGTTACATACGGGCAACTGAGATTCCCAACAAATTCAGGTTGGTCACAGGGATCAGCAAATTCACTGGCCAGTCCAAGCCTGAGATATGGTTGGAAGATTACCGAGTGGCGTTTCAGATCGGCCGCGGCAATGACAATGTGGCCATGAAGCATTTGTCGGTTATGCTCGAGGGCTCCGCTGGGCCTGGCTTACACAACTCTCGCCAGGTAGCATATTCTGTTGGGATGATTTGGCGAGAGTGTTCGTCAAGACATTTGAAGGCACTTACAGGAGACCGGGTGGTCTAGCCGAGCTGCAGCACTGCATACAGAGGCAAAATGAGACTCTTCATGAGTTCATTCAGTGGTGGACCACCTTGCACAATACGATGGAGAACGTCACTGAGCACCAGGCGATCTGCGCCTTCAACGCCGGAGTTAGATACCGAGAGCTGAACATGAAGTTTGGCCGAACTGAGACTCCGACTCTCAGTCGGGCTATGGAGATATCTAATCGGTACGCCAATGGTGAAGAGGAAGATCGACTGAGAAGCGGCAAAATCCGAACAGGCGATGCCCATCAGTCGGACAACAAGGGCAAGAAGCACAAACGGAAGGCTGAGGCTGGAGGGAATGCTTAGGCTGCGGCTCTGTCTGGCCAGGGCAAAAGCAAAGGTTCCCAAAAGTAGAAGAAGGACTAGAAGGGAAAAAAGCAAGTCACCCAGAAGAGTGACATCCTCGACCAGCCCTGCCAGATCCACACGAAGAAGGACAAGGAGGGCAATTTGATTTTGCCCAAGCACACCACTCGGGAGTGCCGACTCCTGAAGCAAGAGATGCGGCAAGATTCCTCTGGGGACAAGGATGAAGATAATGATGACGAAGGTAAGGGTACTTCCGGGTACCCCAACGTCAAGAATGTCTTGATGATCTTCGCTGACATCGACAGCAAGAGTCACCTCAAAGTCATTAATCGAGAGATCAACATGGCAGTTCCGACTGTCACCAAGTACCTCGACTATGCCAAGACGCCAGTGACCATTGAACTGTCGGATCACCCGGCCCACATACCGACCCCCGGGCAGCAGGCCTTGGTAGTGGACCCGTTCATTGGTGGAGTCCGATTGCGCAAAGTCCTAATGGATGGCGGCAGCGGTCTTAACATTATTTACGCCGACACGCTGGAGGCGATGGGCATTCCGATGACCCAGCATAGTAAGAGCAACATGCAGTTCCACGGGGTAATCCCTGGGAAGAAAGCCGAATCACTCGGACAGATCGCCCTCGATGTCGTATTCGGTGAAGAGAAAAACTTCCGAAAGGAGCAGTTGAATTTCGAAGTGATAGACTTCCGGAGCGCTTACCACGCTATCCTGGGTAGGCCAGCCTACGCATGATTCATGACCCGACCATGCTACGTGTATCTTAAGCTTAAGATGCCAGGGCCAAAAGGCGTGATCTATATCACGGGCAATTGGAAGTTGACCGAAGAGTGTCTCCAGAAGGGCTCTCAGATCGCTGACAAACAGATGGCGATGGCCGAGTTAGATGAGTACAAGAAGGCGATTGATTCGAGCGAACTGCTAAAATCCAAGAAGCCGACTGTGGAATCCGCTTTCCAGTCGGCAGGTGAGACGAAGACAGTGCACGTCCATCCTGAGGATCCGAGTGCTACCCCGGCCAACATGTCCACCTCCATTGACAGCAAATAGGAAGGCGAGCTCGTCCAGTTCCTCCGTGAGAACTGGGACATCTTCGCATGGAAGCCTTCTAACATGCCGAGTGTTCCCAGGGAGCTGGTCAAGCACAGACTCTGTGTCGACTCAACGATGAAGCTTGTCAATGAGCATCTTCGCCGATCTTCCACCGAGAAGTGCAAGGCGATTGGCGAGGAGATAGCGCGGCTCTTGGCTGCCGAGTTCATCCGTGAAGTGTACCACTCCGAGTGGCTCGCCAATGTTGTCATGGTGCCAAAAAAGCATAACTCTCTCTGAATGTGCGTTGATTTTAAGCACATCAATTGGGCCTGCCCGAAGGATCATTTCCCTCTCCCTCGCATAGATCAGATAGTAGATTCTACTGCCGGGTGTGAGAGGTTGACGTTTCCGAATGCGTACTCCGGGTACCACCAGATCCGAATGTATGGTCCTGATGAAATAAAAACAGCGTTCATCACCCCATTTGGGTGTTTTTGTTATATCACTATGCCATTCGGGTTGAAAACTGCTGGGGCCACGTTTCAGCGTATGATTCAGAAGTGCCTGTGAAAACAGATCAGTCGGAACGTAGAGGCCTACATGGATGACATTGTGGTCAAGTCCAGGAAAGGTTCTGACCTCCTGACTGACCTCACCGAGACCTCCACGAATTTGCATACTTTTGGAATCAAACTCAACACAGCTAAGTGTACATTCAGCATACCCGCAGGCAAATTACTTGGATTCCTCATTTCCGAATGTGGGATCGATGCCAATCCTGAGAAGATTGGGGCCATCATCCGAATGAAGCAACCAGAGCGTCTCCACGACATACAACGCCTCATAGGCTGCCTGGCAGTCCTGAGCAGATTCATCTTAAGACTCGGTGAAAAAGCCCTGCCGCTTTACCGATTGATGGAGAAGTCAGACAGGTTCGAGTGGACTCCCAAAGCGCAGGCTGCATTCCAGGAACTTAAAAGCCCTGCTTTCCACCCAGCTGGTGCTAGCTGCTTCGAGTAGCAAAGAGCATTTTCTCCTACACATCGCGGCCACGGGCCGAGTTGTTAGCACTGTTCTCACTATGGAATGGGAGGAACAAGGAAAAACCTTCAGGCTCCAACGACCAGTCTACTACATCTCCAAAGTCCTGACCCCTTCCAAGCAGAGGTATCCGCATTATCAGAAGCTAGTATATGGAATTTATCTAACTGCAAAAAAGGTGGCCCATTACTTTCAAGAACACTCGGTTATGGTGATAAGTGACGCCCCTCTGTCTGAGATCATGAACAACAGAGATGCAACAGGCTGAGTGGCAAAGTGGGCCATCGAGCTCCTTCCGCTAGACATCAAGTTTGAAGCCAAGAAAGCCATCAAGTGGCAAGCCCTGGTAGATTTCCTTGACAAATGGATTGAGCAAGAACAACCCATCCCGAGTGTTCCCGAACACTGGACGATGTTCTTTGATGGCTCCAAAATGCTCCACGGCTCCGGGGCCGGAGTAGTCTTGGTGTCTCCTAAAGGCGACCGACTCAGTTATGTGCTTCAGATTCACTTCGACTCCTCCAACAACAAAGCCGGATACGAAGCTCTCCTGTATGGGCTGCGAATGGAAATTTCTCTGGGAATTCGCCGACTAATGGTCTATGGCGACTCGGACCTAGTGGTGAACCAAGTCATGAAGGAGTGGGATATCCACGGTCTGGCGATGACTGGCTACTGCAACACTGTCAGAAAGCTGGAGAAACACTTTGAAGGGTTGGAACTCCATCACGTGCCACGCCTCCAGAACCAAGCAGCTGACGATTTGGTCAAGATGGGTTCATCCCGGAAGACAGTGCCCAAGAATGTGTTCCTAGAACACCTACACTCGCCCGCAATCAAGGAAGACCCTTTTGTGGAAGAGACCCCGCAACCAGTCGGTCCTTCTAATCCGACTGAAGTATACATCCCCGCGGTAATTGACCTGGTCCAAGAGATCCTTGTTATCACTCCCGAGTGGACCGAAGCATACCTGGCGTACCTACTCAGGCAAGAGCTCCCAGAAGATGAAGCTAAGGCCCGTTAGATCGTCTGTCGATCTAAGGCCTTCACCGTCATGGGAGATCAATTGTACATGAAAAGCATGGCCGGAGTCACTGAGCGATGCATATCACCGGAGGAAGGGCAGCAAATTCCGCAGGAGATTCACTAGGGAACATGTGGTCACCATGCATCCTCTCGGACCCTGGTCGCCAAGGCATTCAGAGCCGGGTTCTATTGGCCACGAGCCAATGAGGCTGCCCGATATATAGTGGATTAGTGCATCGGGTGGCAGTTTTACGCAAATCAGTCGCACAAGCCGGCGTCCGCTCTGAAGACTATTCCCCTCACTTGGTCGTTCACCGTTTGGGGACTCGACATGGTCGGCCCACTCTGGACCGGGGCGAGTGGTTTCAGTCACCTGTTGGTGGCGGTTGACAAGTTCACCAAGTGGATAGAGGCCAAGCCAATAAAGAAGTTGGATTCTGCCACTGCCATTCAGTTCATCAAAGAGATAATCTTCAGATTCGGAGTCCCTCACAGCATCATCACTGACAACGGATCTAACTTTGACTTGCACAAGTTCCGTGAGTTTTTCTACACCCAAGGCACTTGGGTCGATTATTCCTCCGTGGGGGCGAATGGACTCATACTCCAAGGATTGAAACCCCGCCTCATGCGCGACCTAACTCATGAGGCAGGGGCCTGGGTATCCGAGCTACCGTCAGTCCTCTGGGGCCTGCGGACAACCCTGAATCAATCCACCAATCGCACCCCGTTGTTCATGGTGTATGGATCAAAAGCAGTTTTGCCAAGTGACTTGCTCCACAATTCTCCCCGAGTAGATCTTTACTCAGAAGCCGAAGCTGAAGAGGCAAGAAAGGATGGCCTTGACCTCTTAGAGGACGAGCATGAGCTAGCGCTTATGAGATCAACGTTGTACCAACTAGACTTGCGTTGCTACCACGACAGGCATGTCAGAGGGCGTGGCTTCCAGGAAGGAGACTTGGTCCTCCGAATGGACCAACAGAAGCCTCATAATCTGGCACCCCCTTGGGAGGGGCCATTCGCCATATCCAAGGTCCTACATAATGGATCATACAGACTCTACAACTTCGCCAAAGAAACAGAAGAGCCCAGAGCTTGGAACACAGATCTGCTCCACAAGTTTTACAATTAAAAAAAATTCTCCTTTGTAATAGTTAGTTCGAATGAACATAGATGATAAAAAGTCTTTCTTTTCCCGTATATCGTCTAGTTCGACCTACGGTCGCATTTTCACTCAGGTGACTAACTGCATTCGGAAACTAACACACCTCAAGTGGGTGAGGATAGGAGAAGGCTTAGTTGCGAACCAATTTTCGCCTAAGTTAAAAAGCAATCCGAGTGAGGATCTACTCCACACACGGCGGCTTAGCTGCGAACCAGTTTTCGCCTAAGTTAAAATGCAATCTGAGTGAGGATCTGCTCCACACTCAGGATCTTAGCTGTGAACCAGATTTTGCCTAAGTTAAAAGGTAATCTGAGTGAGGATCTGCTCCACACTCAGGGGCTTAGTTGCGAACTAGTTTTTGCCTAAGTTAAAAAGCAATCTGAGCGAGGATCTGCTCCACACTCGGGGGCTTAGCTGCGAACCAGATTTTGCCTAATTTAAAAAGCAATCCGTGTGAGGATCTGCTCCACACTCGGGGGCTTAGCTGCGAACCAGCTTTCGCCTAAGTTAAAAGGTAATTCGAGTGAGGATCTGCTCCACACTCGGGGGCTTAGCTATGAACCAGCCTTTGCCTAAGTTGAAAAACAATCCGAGTGAGGATCTGATCCACACTCGGGGGCTTAGCCGCGAACCAGCTTTCACCTAAGTCAAACAAAGCACAGAAAGCAAATAAGAGCTCAAGTCAAAGAATTGATCCGTTCGAATGTTTCAAGCAAAAGTGAAACGAGCCGAGGGCTCGGCAAAGTGTACGGTTACAGCAACCACCCGGCATTCCGGGGCAAATTAAACTAAAAGTTTTAAGCGTCGGGCTGAGGGCTGGCCGGCTCGACAGAGGTCTCCAAGTCAATCCCGTCGGCGATGTGTGTGGCAGCTCTAGCGAAGGTTTCCATGAAATCCTCAAACTTGAGGTTCTTCTTGTTCATCACTCGGAGGCCCTTCAGCTTCTCCTCGTCCACGTTCTTGCAATGAACACGGACGAGTGACAGCGCCACATTAGCACCACTTCATGCAGCCAACTTATTCCAAGCTTTCACTTGGGCAGGAACCTCGTTCAGCCGCGTCATGACTGCCTCCTGGTCCATCTGAGTCTCCTTGACAGGCTGCAGCTTCTTGTCGATCCGATCCAGAGTGCCTCTCGTCCGAATGATATAGCCCAAGGCATTCTCCAAGCGGTCTTCCAGCCGTAGGATGGCGAGGGCTGCTTTGTCGGCGATGAGTGACCTAGAAGGATCCAGATCCCTCTCAAGCCTCTCCACACTACAAAAAAAGACACATCCGTGACATTTTGGCCCGAACGAAAAAAATGTTGTCATGATTATGACACTTCTATGACGATAATTGTCACAAAACCACGTATCATCATAGATGTGGTGGGCTCCTACTTCTATGACAAAAAATCATGACAGAAAATGGGCTTTTCGTCCTGGGCGGGCCGGGAACGCAGCTGCATGACATTCTTTGGTCCGTCCATGATGGAAAAATCATGGTAGAAGCGAGGGCAAGGAAAATATGTGTGAGTTCCCAGTTATGGTGGGTGGTCGGGGCCGAGCGATGCACGGAGGTTTGCGCGTTTCTCTCATACACGTACGCGCATGTGTGCGAGGCGTTGGGCTTTAACTGAACCCGAGCAAGGCATTCTCTTACTGAACCCGATCGATTGCACTAGCTACGTTACTGAACCCGAGCGATCGATCCCTTGGTTGTTAACTGAACCCGAGCGATTCCTTCACTGTTACTGCTACCTGAAGCCAATTGTACCAGCTGCCTCTTGATAAATAGTGACCATTGTTGGGGGTTGGATGAACAGTTCCTGGTGGGGGTTGGATGAACAGGACCCCGTGGTAGTAGAGGCCATTGCCGCTGGATGAATAGGACCCTGATCGAGGAGGCCACCACAACCGAGCCGGGTGGGGGTGTTTGAACAGGACCCCGTGGAGGGCTGGTTGAACAGTAGCCGGTGGAGGCTGGATGAGCAGGACCCCGTGGAGGGCTGGTCGAACAGTAGCCGGTGGAGGCTGGATGAACAGTAGCCCATGGATGAACAGTAGCTGGTGGAGGCACGAGGAAGACGCGATGGATGAATAGTAGCAGGTGGAGGCTGGAGGAAGTCGACAGTGGATGAACAGTAGCCCCGTGGAGGCTGGAGCGAGGCAGTAGATGGTGGATGAACAGTAGCCCGTGGAGTCCCGTTTTGCGATACGCCACACCCCTCCCTATGAACAGGACCCCATTTTGACCGTAGGCGCTCCAACACAAGTTCGTTTCCTCTGCTTTGCGGTACGCCACACCCCTCTTGATCAACATGACCCCGTTTCGACCATACGCAGTCGAACAGAAGGCCATTTCCTCTGTTCTACGGTATGCCATGCCCCGTGTTGGCTGTTCCATCCAAGCTGGTTGGCTCCCGATGAACACGACGCGTTTCATTGCCTCCCGATGAACACGACACAGTTTCTTCGTTCCGACCCAGCCAGTTGGCTGTCGATGAACAGGAAGCCGTTGCTGCTGTCCGCTGCCTCTCCATGTACACGAGCCCTGGCCATACATATGCGCGAGTAGGCGTTCGAGACCCCGCCCGTATGTACGTACGTGGCCGTATTTTTTGGCATGTGGTTGTACATACGTGTACATGATTTCGACTGGACTGCCTGAACTGCTATGTCGGGGGCCCTACTGCTACACGTGACGCTGCTTGCTCGACCATGGTTCATCGTTGCAGAGAGACCGATCGACCAGTATGAATGTACACATTCGCGACCAGACAGACAACGCTACGTACGCTTCGATTAGGTGGGTCCCAGCTGTTAGGGAGTATAAGGACGCACTTCCTTGCGTGCGAAGATATAGCTGGTGGGTCCCAGCTATCAGGGGGAAGAATCATTTTTATTTTGCAAGTAATAAGGAGGCACTTCCTTGTGTTCGAAGATGTAGCTGGTGGGTCCAGCTGTCAGCCTCACCGCCTAAAGTCCTCTTCCAATGGCTGTCATTCATTGACCACGTTGACCACGCCGCACCGACAGCGAGGCCTAGGAAGGGGACGATGTGGAGCCGGGAAAGACGCGGCAGTGGATGCCCATGCGGAGAGGAGTAGGAGGGTTGACTGTTTCGGCTGCGGTGTGAGGCTGCCATCGCCGGAGAATAATAGGAGGTGTGGGTGAGTAGAGGGATGGCATGGCCAGCGGTAGTAGCACAGCCGTCCACGATAGGCAGGAGCAGGTGGTCCAGTCGACGCTGGTTTCAGCGGCTGGAGCAAGAAGATCAGAGATTGAAGAAGCAGCGTGACAGTTGGATGTTAATCCAACGTTCACTGCTGCTAGAATCGTTTGTTGATTAGGTTAACAAAGCCCTGCGTACGTGTCAACTTAGTAGGCCCACAAGTCAGCCTCTGAGTCAGGTAGGTCCAAGCTAGCAGGGGGAGGAATCATTTTCTTGCGCGTAATAAGGAGGCACTTCCTTCCGTGTGAAGATGTAGCTCGTGGGTCCCAGCTGTCATGGGGGGACTTTTTTCACGTAATAAGAATGAACATCCTTGCGTGCGAAGATTGTAGCTGGTGGGTCCAACCTGTCAGGGGGAGGAATCGCTTATTCCCACATAATAAGGAGGCACTAGGTTGCGTGCGAAGATGTAGCTGGTAGTTCCCAGCTGCCAGACTCTCGACGTACTCCATGTTGGCTCTCGTTGTTGACCACGCATCATCGAGCGGACCACGGCGATGGACGACGGTGAGGCCTAAGATGGGAACGATCTGGAGTCGTGGAACAAGGGGCACTGTAGTCCCTGGCGGAGGGGAGTATGAGGGACTGGTTCGGCTGCCGGGTGAGGCTGTCGTCGCCGGAGAATAACAGAATGTGTGGGTGAGTACAGGTATGATGGCCACCGTTAGGAGTGGAGTGGGGCGGCGAGGCCTGCACGGCAGCACAGGCGGCCACGGGAGGCAGATGCAGGCGCTCCAGCCGGCGATGGTTTTGTCGGCTTGAGCAGCAGTAACTAGATCAGAGATTGAAGAAGCAGGATCGCCGTTGGATTTCAATCCAACGACTACAGATGTCATAATAATTTGTTGACGTTTTGTTTTAGACCATTAAATCGTTTTGCTCACTAAATGGACAACAACTTGCGCAGGCTTCGTCTAGTGGGCCAACAAAGTCAGTTTCAAAATCTATGGCAGAATGCAGCCCATTTATTTAGTTTTTACAGCCCATTTCATTTTGTTTGCCAATACATCTATTTCCTGGGCTTTGACTCAAAAAATAATCTATTTTCTGGGCTGGGTAAAAATAATAATACCCGATTTACTATTTATGATAATTTATAGCGCATTTGATTTTTATTCGAATACACCTATTTACTGGGCTGGGTGAAAAAATAATATTGCGTACATGCAGCCCATTTACCATTTTTGATAATTTACAAGCCATTTGATTTTAGTAGAAATGAACCCATTTTCTGGGATGGGCGAAAAAACAATGATGGTCTGGACTGAGCATTTCGTATAAAAAGTAATATTGAGATAGGAATATTATTAAAAAAAGTTAAGTTGTGCTTGGTAATCTTATTTTATAAAAAATGAACTGAGATGTGCATTTTATTAAAATAAACATAGGCTAGGCTGCGCTTATTGTAAGATCTTGTGTACAACTGTCGGCCCAGTTGAATTGCTGATTTTCAACGAAAAAGGCATGTGTAGTATAGTACAACTTTACATAGCTACTCAGCCCACATTCAAAGACGCCAGAAAAGGCCCAAACAAGGCTTCTCTGCAACTTTTTGAAGTCACTAAGCTCAATTAAAACTTAAGAAAAAAGTTAGAGTACAGTGGAACCTAATTAAAAGCTGTCACGAGCGAAGAAATAATTCAACGGGTCCCACTTGTGTCTGTGTGTGTGTGTGAGAGAGAGAGAGAGAGAGAGAGAGACCCATCGGTTGATGCTTGTAAATACATCTTTCAGCCATATGCATTGCTGATGGTCAGTAAAAACTTATATAGTTGACACAATCATATAGAACATCATAGCACATTGAACTTGCATACAAAAATTTCACGCAGGCGGCACAATCAGGGTGGAAGCAGTGCAATGCTATGGGTAGGGCTATGTTGAAACCAACAAACTCGTACATAACCGTTCATCGTCTTTATCAATGACAGGGAAATATCTTGAATGATGTGCAAAGAAAACAGAGAGACAACACAATAAGTTCTGCTAGCACAGTAGGTTGACGTACACACCTTTCTAAAAAAAGTTCAGGCCCAAAAATAGAATAGGTCACAATCAAATGCACTGGCGCATCAGTGCTTTACACCGATACTCAGATTTAACTAGTATCTGAGAAGATTCAGTTGTTACCTCAAATTAGAGCACATCCAAGCAGCCAGCCCTGCCTCTTCTCCCAAAGAAGCAGTGGCCTCCGCCGCGTGATGGAGTAGGCCATGTGCTATCCATCGCTCCGAGCAACACGGGGAAAGTCTGACGTTGACTCCTGTAATTGACGTCGTCGACGGACCCTGGCACCAGCGGCAGCAGCAGGACTTCGATTGATGGATTGACCACTTTTTTGACATGCACGAACACTTGATACAGGTACATCCCTAACATGGTCCGCGGCGGCCTTGGTGGTGATGAATAGTACAACCCCGGTTCCTGCACCTGTATCTCAACACCAATCACCTTCGGTATGGTGGACGGCTTCTTCATCCATGCCATAACCGTCAGAGCCCAGCTGTCTGGAGAAACAAACATACTTATAATCTCACCTCCTAGGTCGTTGATAAGCTCATTCATGGACTCGTTGTTCCAAGCACGTCGAGGCATGCCGTGGAAGGTAAGCTTTGTTAAAAACACAAGCTCAGAGGGCATCGAGCCCCATCCTGGGTGCCACCGATCAAAGCTCACCAGCGCACCATCGCACCATCGCAGAACAAACACTGGGAAGATTCGAACACACGACTACAGTCAAAAGTTGTCCGGAACCTGACAAAGAAATCAGCCAATGGTGGACAGACTTTGATGAGCAAGTCACTTATTTGGATGCCATGCGCAAATACCAAGAGCTTTGACAAGGTCATCCGGCGAGACGGGAGGCCGGTCGCAATTGATGGTTACCATCAACACTTTACCGGCAAACTGGTCATCAAGCGCCTCCATGCCACTGTTGAGCGACAGCACGCAGCACCCGCAGGCAGGACGGACCTCAGGATCTCCGGCTCGGAGATCCGCGTTGATCGGCGACATGATAGTGCACTTGAGTACAGGGAGTATAGGAGGGGGATTTGGGGGAACTGGAGTAGGAATCAAGATTCCAGAGGTGGGGGAGGGGCGGGAGATAGGGGATGAAAAGTTCGCATGAATTTCGAACACGCGCCAATACGCTCTCGGCGCGCAAGTGCACGAAAACACCGGTGGCACCCACATGTCAGCCTAAGAGTCCTTTTTCTTCTTTTTTTGAGCGCCCGGCCTAAGAGTCATAATTGACCTATTTGGCATTGCGTTACTACTCGGCCCATATTCAACGATGCCTCACTGGCCCAAACAAGTGTACATCATCGAAAAGACACTGAGCTCAAATTATAACTTGAAAAAAAGGAGATATACTCTAAACACTGGAGAATGGTGATGCCCTCATTTAGCCCACTAGCAGTTCGAGACAATAAATAGTTCAAAACAACAATATATACAACATTCAAACACTGACTAGTGACTACTACTGACATAAACATCAAGACATGATAGTTCATACGAAGTCTTGCTACACCACCAAAACACACCCATCTGCAGCGCTCAGACTCTCGCGATCTAGACGAGAATGACATTCTAAAGAGAGGCAACTATTACATAGTAAGAGTGACATAGATGAGGATGACCAAATGACAAGGAGTCTCCATAAAAAAATAGAGAACTACCCATCCAGAATAAGCAGCAAAGACAACAAGTCATTCGAAGAGGGATGATCCAACACCATCATAATTTGCAGCCCCGCTTCAGCCAGCAGTGATTCGGAGACACCAGAACTCCACCCTTTCAATGCAATAGCCCAATTACCTATCAACCTGAAGGCTTGAACCACATCACTGCATGTCAGACATGAGAATCCAAGGATCAAAGTTAATCCAGATGCCTTTGTTATTCTCACCTTCTTTTGGCTGCAGGCTGTATCATTGACAATCAGGGGAGTTTGCTCCTGAAGTCCTAGGGCTCGCCGTGTAGACACAGTTTTCCCTAGCAAACAGAGCCTCTCTGCCATCAAGGGCCTTGCGAACGGTGATCTCCTGGTTAATCGGATAATTGAGTCCGAGAAACACAGAGTGTGAACCAAGGCTGTTTACCCGCCTCAAACTAAAAAATCCTGAAGGCCCCAACAAGTTGGTATCCTGCTCATAGACGTAACAGCCACTCTCTGGATACTCACGTATTTCATGGTGTTTGTACATAGTGGGGTTTTTGCAATGTAACTTTTCCGGCTCATGTGTGTGAATGATCATCAGTCTTTTGCCGTCGTCTGATCGAGCGAGGAACCAGTTGTGCTTCCCTGTTTTTGGCAAAGGTGGTGTGATTACAAAGGGAAGTAACTGTAGGAACACTGCATCATATCAAAAAGGACAGGCATTGTTAATGTAAGATCAGCATTGTTCAAAGTATGAGTAGGATAATGTAAGAAACAGCATTGATGTGTCCTTGTTGGAACTGAGAGGAAAATACAAGGAAATGTATACTGGATTCGAAAATATAGAAGTGCCATGCATGGTTATACTCATGTTATCTCGCAATCGATTCTTCACAGGAAACTACCATGTCATGCATTTTATATAATCATGTTCTGTCCTCACAAACAAATTCTTCAAGGAAACTAATAGACCATGCATTGTTATATACTCATGTTCTGTGGGCAAAATTCTTGTGAGGATATTATTCTAGCCATTGACTGCTGAAGGGCGAATATAGGTATGTACAGATGGTAAGCATTACAGCATTTCACTACTTCCAAATATAGAGTTCTCCATATGCACATTTACTTCCCTAATGTATGGTTACATGAAACCAACAGTGTGACGCATGTTTCTACATCATGAAAATGAGGAAACTAACATGGCTATTGATACACACTTATATTTAGTAGTATATAGATTACTATAAAGTTAGGAGAATATCCATATCTTCCTAACTATTTGATTATTCAAGGGTACAAATTGGCTGTAATGACACGGTCACAATCGCCTGAATTAACTCATTCCAAATATAGCTGATTTCAGTGTGTCTAATGCATTGCCATAGTTCTACTCAAATTCTGCTCAAACAGGGATATGCCAATCATCACAAAAAGTTCAAAGAGTGTCATGGCATTATAATTAACATTAGATGAAAACAACTTACACGCGCCGTCCCAGCAATACGTGGTGCCATCTGCTTTGTCGATCGCGTAGATGATGCCATTGTGTTCAATAGCATCACAGAAGTGTGTATCAGCTTTGACGATCCACTGCGAGGTGAGTTGTGTCCAGCTAAAGAAGGCACCAACGGAAAGATAGGCGAGTCCGCGGTCGAACAAGGCAATTAGCTGGAAGTCTACGTAATACGCATATCGTGTGGGCACTTGGCAGATTACAACCTTTTGCAAAACAAGGTCCGTCCAACTGACGACATAATCTAGATGACTTGGACCGCGATGGTAAAACCCTACAAATCCAACGTAGGAAGGATAATCTCATGGGAGGTGTGGATGTTCACGAGCACCAACTTTTTCTGGTCTTCTCTGACATCAGCCATCAAGTGGGAGTTATGTCGACCCAGTACATACCTGCCAAGAAGTTTCGGGCGATGGTGATCGGATCGAAGTCGAGGGGCATGATGTACGGCGACCCAATACATACCTGCAAAGAAGTTTCGGCTAATGGAGGTCGGATTGAAGTCGAGGGGCATCATGTACGCCTCCGTATCATGGTGAGCAAATCTCGCAAGACTAGATAGCAGCAAGCAGGGTGTCTTGAAAAGCTCAGGCCTCGCTTCGGTGATGGTCGTGTGCATGTCCCTTGAGCATGCAGCCAGCCGCACGGCTCTCAACATATCCATACACGAACAACAGAGGTCGAGGATGTCACTTGGGAGATCGCTCCAGTCGCGGCTCATATGGATGCCACGCGGTTCGTGTTCGGACATGGTGGAGTTTGGAAGGTGGGGTTTTTTGGGGCTTGATTTACGGGGGAGAAGGCTCTCGGTGCTGGAGCGGCTAGTGAGGGAATAGTGGTACTGGGGGAGGCGAGCGAGGCGAGGGTACGCGGGGGCACAGTGAGATGATGAAGAGTGACCTCAGTATCTCCAGCGAGACGGAGATGGAGATGTTGTGGTGCTAGGGGAGAGGGAGACGAGGCGAGGCATGCTATACAACGGCGGTGACAGTGACTGCACAGTGCACAAGGTGAGGCTAACTTTGGTAACCCAAACACGCCGCCTGGACTAGTGTCACCTCGGGCGTAGGGTCTTGTCACTTCACTGTGAGGACTGGATGAATAATATTTTGACCATCAAGTGTACCACAGTTGTACTACTACTAGTAATAACATACGGAGTAGTACTGTATAGAGGAAATAGGTCTCCCGTGCTAGCATGCCTCTGGGTTCACTTCATCCTCCAGGTAGCATCCATATTGCAAGCAGAACCAAATTCTCGTGCATGCGGAAGCGCGAAGAAGGGATTTTCCTTTTATTAGGATAACCGCAAATTCCTTAACCAGAAAAGGTTGTGTCTCACAGGCACGCGCCAGTATCAATCCGAACCAGCTACGACACATTTTTTTGTGCAAAGAGATGGATATGTTTGTATATCTATTTGTCCACCCAAGTAGGTTTTGCGTAGGTCCCACCTATCAGGAGGGGTGTAGAAATAAAAAGGAATCATAAAATGTTTTGCCACGGTGATTCAAAAGAGTGACCTCAACTAACCAGTGGCACATGTAGCGATAGAAGGATGGGCACGTACACGAACATGGACCACTCCTCAGTACGCTACCTGCATAGCCTTTTCGTTTTGCAGGTTGGTCTACCTAGCCATCTAATCAACTGCGTGCATGCCACTTCTCCCATTTACTTCTCCATTGGGAACCGATTTCCTCGACTTCTTCACATCTCCTTCATTTGCATTCAAACCCCGCTGGATTCACATCCTCCTGGAGCAATTCCAAAGCCCCTTTAAATAATCATCTTTTTCAGTTAGACTAGCCATCTTAATCCTAATTCTCCAAACCATAGCCCTCCGGTCCAGCGGTTCCAAATGGCGAAAGAGATGCCAATGCAGGTTTTTAGCATCAAACATGTCCTTGTCGAAGGCTCATTGAGCATAGTTGCCACCGTCACTGTCCACCCAAGGGTTGTTCGGGAGTGGATCAACAATGTATCCAACTCCCTCCAAAAGGTGGAGATGAAGGTCGTCGGTCTCGACGCAGAGTACACGGAGCGTGCCACTAGGAAGATCCAACGTGACACCGTCCTTCAGTTGTGCCTCGAAGATGAAGTTTGGGTGTATCACATCATACATGTGCCCTCCATACCTGGTGAGCTCCACGATTTCATGTCTCAGGGACGACATATACTTCTGTGGGGCAGCCATCGAAGGGGACAAAGAGAAGATGGCGCTGTACAACCTTGACTTGAAAAACATCGCTGACCTACAAACCAGAATTCATGTAGACGATTGTGATAAAGAAACACCATCCCTATTCGACGTAGCAAATTCTGTGCGCGGAACAAATCTTGAGAAGGGTGACGAGACGCTAGGATTAAGGTGGTCTGGATGGGAGAATTATCCCTTGACCTACGAGCGGATAAAATATGCTGCCCTCGATGCCCGTGTGAGTTTCGAGATAGCTGCAAGGTCGAAAGAGCTTGTTGTGAAAAGTTTCAAAAAAAGAGCTTGTTGCGAAGCCGTCTCCCACAGAAAATGAGAAGAAGAAGAATAAGAAGAAGAAGAAGAAAAAGAAGAAGAAGAAAGAAGAAGAAGAAGCTGCACCATCAGCAGGGCATTATAGATGGATGAACTATTTCCTCTCTTGTAAAAACTATATTTCTTCTCTGTGTACATTGATATAGATGAACTATTTCGCTAGTGTGCATGTCTTTGGAACAAGTGCACTCTGTGCACATTGATATAGGTCCACTTGAGTATAATGAACTATTTATTCACCTATTTTTCTCTACTACTACTCCTTGCAGTGAGCGGTATGCAATGCATGTGTCAGTAGACATGACAGCTTGTCAATGGAAGTTGAACTACGGTGACCATCACGTTTCTACCACTGCCACACGCGATTCCCAGGATGTCGGTCCAACCCATGGCACCACGTCCCTCGATGGGTGCCTCACCCCTCTCGGCCCCACCGCTCCTCTGCCTTTGTGTGCATGACATGCGGGCCAGCTGAACTGCGACGACCATCAAGTTTCTACCACAGCCACATGCGATTCCCACGACGCCGCTTGAAACCATGACACCACACATCCCCCGACCTGCGCCTCATCCGTCTCGGTCCCACCACCCCTCTGCTTTTATGAGAATGACATGTGGGCCAGCCGCATTTAGGGTCCACATGTCATTGACTCAAAGGCAGGTGCACTAAGCCGCTGAAGCTCGGTCCCGTGGGCCCCGAGCGGGAAATGTAACTCCTGCGCCAGGCCTTGTGGTGCTCCCTCAGTACAAACTCGTGCCAAACTCAGAATTTGTTTCTTACTACTACCAATGTACCGGCACGTGCGTTGCAATGGATCCAAAGTAGTAGAATAATACTTGTTTACAAACTTGAAATATAAACACTCTAGTTTTGATATACATATATCGGTAAAAATAAATTATGCTTCACTGAAGACATATTCCTCTGGCTGTTTTGATGAGGTGAGGGGTGGGTGTGGCTGGTTTCAAGATAATAATAGATTTTTCAAACATTGGAGCAGATTTTTTTTCTAACATTTTGTACCGTAGCATGGCATCCAGTGCACCTAAGCGTCTGAAAAAAAAGTGGAGTGCACTCTAAAGATATTTACATGCTCCCATTTAGTGGAGTGCACTCTAAACACATTATCTATTTATTTTTCTCTAGCCTTTCCTAGCCATGCAACCAAGCCACATAAGCTAGTCACGTATGCAATCCATAAATTGCAATATACTCCAGCATGCAATGCCGCCACATCATCTATTTATGCATGTTAGTCATAGGTTGTTTTTTGCATTAGTCTTGATCCTTCACATTTTGGTAGAGGTATGATTAATCCAAATATTAATGTTCCATAACACTAAACTCCAAATGTTCATCGGAGCTGAGGCAGAGGACATACGATGGGGCGGTGGAGGCGTCTTTGTAATAGGAGGAGAGCTCGAAGGATAATCTTGCACGTCTGCCGCCACCTGCATATCGGCGCGGGACTCCTCGAGCGCCCACTAGAGCTCACCCTCCTCCAGGGAGCGGCGGAGTCACGGGATTTTCCTAAACCACGATGGCCACCATGCAGTACTCCTCATAGCTGGGGGCGCGATGCTTGCGTCCCGACTCCTCGGGTACTGTCTGGAGCACGCACTCAACCACCTCATGAGCCACGAGGATGCCATGCTCGCGGCCGTGCTGTTGGAGCACATGCTCGTGCGCCTGAGCAGCGAGGATGTGATGTTTGCGGGTGTGCTGCCGGAGCACGCACTCGTCCACGTCAAGAGCGGCGACGATGTGATGTTCGCGGGCGGTGATGATGCGATGCTCACGGGCATGCTGTTGGAGAACACGCTCATCCACATTCCGAGTGGTGAGGATGCGATGTTCATGGGCATGCCGCCGGAGCACGTGCTCATCCATGTCGAGAGCGGCAATGATGCGATGTTCGTGGGCGTGATCTCGATGATGCGATGCTCGTGGGCATGCTGCTGGAGAACGCGCTCGTCCACATTGTGAGCGGTGAGGACGTGATGCACCACCTCATGACCGACCAGGGCGTGCTGCTAGAGCACAGCTACCCCTCGTGGCCGACGAGGGTGAGCCGCTAGATCACACTGTCCTCCTGTCAGCACGCGCTACTCGTGGCCGTAGAGGGCGTGCTCCACCTCGGCGATGTCGGAGACTCCGTCCTTTTCCTAGGCCGCGGCGCCGTCCACTTCGGGAATGACCGCGTGCTCCGGTGAGTGTTGTATCCGTATGGGAGCTTCGAGCTACAGTACCACTGGGGGCAGGTGGTGACCTTTTCGTGGTTTCACATGGTCTGAGGAGAAAAATAGAATCGAAAGTAGCACAATATGTTGGAACATGTCGGAGGAAGGCTAGCAGAAGCAGTACAACAAACATCACATGCGCACCATATTTTGAGAAGGGTTTAATGTAATTTGTGTGAAATGGATCTGTGTGGATGTACGAGTAGTACATCCATATCATTGACATTCATGCAAGCAACAAACATTTGTGTGCATGTGTTTCACCCTATTTTCATATTCTGTTTGGGAGTGGATTTGATTTTTGTAATCGGAGCTCATTTTTGTAGTTGGTTTCAATTTAGACTATGCATGTATTATTGCGAGAGATAGATATAGAGAGAATATTTGTGTGACAAAGAGGGGGGCGGGGGCAGCGATACCTAACGAGAGAGGAGCATATGCGTGTTCGAAAGACTGTGTGTGTCGTAGAGAGAGGAGTGTCTGAAAGGGAGAGAGAGGGTGTGTGCGTGTGCATGTGTGTGTTAGAGAGAGAGAGAGAGAGAGAGAGAGGTGCGTGTAACGTCGGGATCGACAAGGTTATGAGGTTGCGGATATGGGAGAGCGATAGTGTCTGCGCGATGAAGGGACACACAGACAGCGTCTGCTTGCGTGTGAGAGAGCTGGATAGACCTCGACAGCACGGCTAGCTAGGGGTGGAAGGTTATGTGTGGTAGAAAAAGATAGTAGAGAGAGATGAATGCTTGTTTGTTGCAAGGAGACCTAACTACATAGATGGGGGTAGCAAGAAGAAGAGAATGGCGGTGTGCCTTTTTGTCATGGGATGGAAGAGAGACCAAGAGACACGCATCGTGTGGAGAGGTGTGTGTGTGTTTCGAAAGAGAGAGGGAGGCGTGGATATAATTAATGAGATGGGTGCTCATGTGTATGTTATAGGGAAGTAATTGTCTAGGTGGTAGTCTTATGACGGCGACCCAATCTTTCAATGAGAGTGGGGATAAGTATCGTTTTGGTGGATTTTGACGTTGACGATCCAGCTATATCGTACCCGGTGATACAAATCGACAATCATTACTAAACAAATCTGTGATGGTCGATGATCTTGTCGTATGCACAAAATCAACCGGAATAACTAGATGGAGTTCCTCCAAGCAACCGAAGAACCGGCTAGAACTAAGATAATGCAATCGTAATTGCCAATATGAATTAATTAAGGATAATGGTGCGGTTGCTAGTATAGGATCTGAACAAGGCGGTAGTCCTACACACACCCCGCAAATGCAAATTATAGTGAAGCAAAACAATGTGTACACAACAACGCGAGTTCTAACCTAGAAAAAGGGTAGTAGCCTTATTTATATCTATAGAATATATTACTATATTTTTTATTTGTATAGTTATATCTATATCTATTCCACTCCCTCCATTTGTAATTTACTCCGCACATATATAGCTTTAACTGCAGCCAAATTTTATAAAGCTTGACCGAATTTGGTGAAAACAATATGAACATTTACACTAACAAATTTACACGATGTGGAAATAAAAGCAATGATGAATCAAATGATATATATTTGGTGGTGTATATGTTAAAACTTTTTCCTTCAAATTGTTGAAAGTATACAAAGTTTGACTTTAGAGAAACCCACTATGCGGTATTATGTATTATACTCCTATATTCTATATTCATTATTTTTCCGGAGTCAATGCGTGTATTTGCACATACACGATATAAACCGTTGATTGATGTTGATCCAATGGTCCAGGTGGTTGCGATTCGGATATACTATAACTTAATTGTACCCATACACATTCTTCTCGAACGAGCAGCACGACAGTGTGATCGATCCACACAAGAAGCTCTAAATAAGACCTCTAGACATGGAACGTGGCTTCATGGGTGCCCCCCCCCCCCACATCATATTATTCATACTACATTGACTTAAAAAAAGATAAATCACCCAAAACAAGATCTTCCCATTTTTTATTACTACAATGTTGTGTCGTGCACGGACCTAGTTGTAAAGTGGTAGTAGTAGTAGTACAAACTTCATAGTAGGAGTAGTACGGAGTGCTCCTACTCTATCAACGAGTCCCATCTGACACCAAATTTCATGGCTTCCGTGCTACAGCTAGATCTTCCCCTCCTCGTTTCTATTTTCCAACGCGGCGGGTGGGGTGCGGTTTGCCGATAGTGGGTTTGCTCAACTGCGGTCCCACATGGAACCGAAAAAGCTAGGCAACACGCCTTCCCTAGCTATGTGGTGTGCCGGACAGACCGTGGAGTACTCCTGATTCCCGGGCATGTGGGGGTGTGACCCGAACACGGCAGGCCTTTTCCTTTTAAACACGTATAAATTGTAATATTTGGTTCTGCGCGTGATCGATAGATAGAAATAACGATTGGAAATGCTAGGGCGGGGCTTTTCCCGCCCGATAAGCAGGGTAGTAGCTAGGTTGGCGCATCGTCGGTTTGGTCACATGCAGTCCCACATGTTGTAGTGATATAAAGCCTAGCCAATGCGCGTTGATCGGGGGACCGGAACGACAGTGTGGTATGCGACGGGGAAGGGACATGCTTCATGTATGTGTTCCAGTTTCTCATTTTGAACTTGCGAACGTGACAGGCGTGCTGCACAAGTAGTTTTGAATTTATAAGTTCGGTCACAGTTTTTGAATTTACGAGTAGTTCGTAGGTCGGGTCAAGCATCGTACGTAAATTACGAAGTTGATGCAAAAGGTAAGCACAACTTATAAATTGACGGAGGGAGTACTAGTTACAGTGATGCATATAATTGACGCCAAATGTGAGCAAAGGGATCACACATGTCTTTATCGACTGGAACGGCAATGCAATAGTACAATAAGAATTAAGGCCACGACGACGCGATCGTAGTGATGATTACAGGAGGCAAGAAGAAACATGCATCCATCAACGACCTCCTCCTCCTTGACTCGGTGCGCCGGGCCACCGACCGGCGGCTGAGGAGCGGCGGCTTTTGTGGCGAGGTCAAGGTGCTTCTCAACAAAGGCGTTCAAGGCTTCCAGCTGGCTGATGAAGGCCAACATCGTAGCATCCTCACCAGCCTTGTAGATGCCTATGTACACGACTTCCTCGTACATGTGTATGTGTAGGTAGATGAATTCTTGCAGGGAGAGGCGCCTAGCGGCGAGCGCGACCTCGAGGTGGACATTCTTCATTGCATCGGTGGGCAATCGCAGGGCCACCAGTGCTTGAAAGAGTTTCTCACCGTGGAGGCTGATTAGGGTGGTAGGCAATGAGGAGCCTGGGCGCGCAGGCTGGAGGAGTACGGCGATGTCGTCCGCGAGCTTCTTCATGACGGTGAACTTGATGGTGGCAACGATCATCTTGTCCAACTGAGAGTCGTAGCTGGTGTCGACGATGGCCATGAACCAGCTGGTCGCCAACACCCTCTGGAGACGATCCTCGGTGCCATGCCACAGGCTGGCATCGTGGACTATCTGGCACAGACGCTGGCCAGTCGATCGCGTCGCCGCCATGGTTATGAAGTGAATACTATTGCGCTTAGTGTACGTGTGTAGGTGCGTACAATGTGGTGGATGCATTGGAATGGAGGGGCGCCTTTATATGAGTGCAAACAGTGTTGCATTCACATCATGCTGCCTCCTTTCCGCGTCCTCCTCCCTACTTCCCTCAGCATGATACTAATTGAAGGATGATGCATCATTGCCGTTCAACATTTTGGGAACCGCAACCCTCTCCCTCGTTTGCATTAAAGCCGTATCGGGAACTGTCCTGGTTTACTCAATAGTATATTTTTACCGTCCTGGTTTACTAGTAGCTGTCAAATCAGATAGTACTACACCGCCCGCTGCATGCCCGGCTGAACACGCCTCGTCACCTCCATCAAATGCCTACGTTAAACCCGCACGCAAACCGACAAACCTACTCCGGCCACACGTCCGTTCATGAGCGGGCCGGAATTAAATGCAACGCCGGCCGAGCTCCTCCCGTCCGCCCTTAGTTTAAATGAGGCCAGAGGCTAGCCAAGCTCCTACCGTCCGCCCTCTATTTAAACGAGGACAGACGGCGGGCAAGAATCGCACCCCTCCGCCGCTCCCCCAGCTCCTCCTTCACCATTTTCTCCACTCTTCCGATGGCTTCCGAGGAGCCGTTCTTCGGCATACTAGCCGGCTGGGTGGCCTGCCAAGCCCTCCAGATACGAGCGACGCTGCTCGGTGCTTCATCTACCTCGCCTGGCCTGACGAAGCCAGTTGCCACCCCAAGCCGGCGCATGGTTCAACAACTCGCCGCTCAAGTTCAGCTCGATGAGGAGTGGCGAGTTGCTCCACGTTGGCACAGCGGCGAGCACGGCGGCACGGGAGTCGTCGCTGCCATGTCCTACCATGCCGCCAGTGTCTGCGGCCGCACCTCCCGTGTCTGCGGTGGCCGCGCCTCCCGTGTCTATCGCCGCGCCTCCCGTGCTTGCGGCAGCGCCATGCAGTCAGAGACAGAAGCCGGGTGTGCGGAGAGCGATGAGTTGATGGCCCGCTTCTCCGTGTCCACCGCCATCATCGAGGAGAAGTAGAACACGGGAGGCGACCGCCGCTTGGGTCCCATGAAGGCCACTGCCGAGGCGACGACTGCGTATACAGGTGCTCTCTTGGCTGCTTCGTCTCTTTCAAGGACCTTCGTTGACCCCACAAGTGTCCGCCGGACATGAGGAAGACAAAGGGATCCACGGGCGGCCATTTAGATTAGTATTAATTATACCACGAGAGCCGGATTAGCACCGCTTAGTTCATGTAAATGTAATGAAATATGTCATGTTTATATGAAGATCCGGCTTTTTTATACGAAATCCTTCATGCTTATATGAAAGCAGTCCGTGTTTGCATGAATTTCCTCTGGTTGGTTAGAGTTGTGAAAATGTATGCCGCTGGTGTTGGATGTCGTCCTCCGCGGAAGAAAGCGGGAGGAAATTTGCTGGTTGCCACTGGAGATGCTCTTATGCTCAAAATAAAAGAGTCACACCCAATCCATTTGAGTTAATTGCGTGTATGATTCTCCCTTTATAAAAAGTTAATTGCATGTACAGTGTACATGACTTGTAGGGTGGCTATAGATTCGTACAGAAAGTTAAAAGAAATATATCCATCCTTAATCTTGTATTCTAAGTACTGTGTGGGTTCCACTGTCAGTACAGTAGCGAAAGAAGTATATATAAAAAATATAAAAATATAAAGTTCAAGATAGAATTCAAACTTAGGTCATCGCGTTGCGAGCATCCAGCACTAACCAGTCCACCAGATGTTCGTTGTGGATGATGCCACTACTGCAGGATGCTACTAACACGACACTACAATCAGAGACCCTTCGACGAAACTATGTGCGATGCATTAATCACAAACAGTGGTGTAAAAAACCTTCAAAAAAGATGCAAAGCGTTTGCGATGGTGGATACATCAAACACGGTTCAGATTTTTGTTGCGTGTGTGATGCGAGGCATACGGTTCTGTTCAATGAATTGTTTGCGATGCGGAAGAAGAACAGAAATGGGCAGCCAAATGAAGGCATGTGCGATATACAGCATACATCTTAGTCGGATTAACTATTTGTGATGAGGTGGAACAACAAAAATGGGCAGCCAGATGAAGGTGTGTGCGATTGAGGGCATACACTTCAGACGGATGAATTGTTTGCGATTAGGCAACACAACAGAAACGGTCAGCCAGATCAATGTGTCTACGATAGACGGCACACACTTCACACGGATGAACTGTTTGTGATTAGCCACAACAAACAGAAACAGTTAGACAAATCAACATGTGTGCGCTAAACGGGCACACATTCTAATTAAAAGAAGCGTGTGCGATGGTAATAACGAGCGCGCATGGTTGTTGGAACAAGATATGTGCTGACATCGCCTATTGCGGTGCACCCTATGGTGCAAATGCCACGTACGCGGCGGAGAAAGCGTGCCCACATTACGCCGTCCGAGAATAGTGCCGCACTTAGAAATTATAGAACCGTCAATAAATTTTGAGCCTGCGTCCCGTCACATTCAAAATTACTACCATGCTATATTTAATTGCAAACATGTTCACACCAATCAAAACCTAAATGGTTTCCCACTTAGGAGCGTATTAGTACTCGGTTATAAATACTACTACTCCAAGATGGCTGCACATTCCTCCTCAACGCCTCATCCACAAAAACAAACAAGTCATTCATCGTCATTCTCTTGCGTCTGCCATGGCCAGCGTGAGTTCTGGGTTGAGAGATTACTACCAGGGAGAGGCGAGCATGGAAGCGAAAGCACGAGAGATGTCCCGCCTCGCCACGAAACCAGCCGACATGTCCCGCCGTGCGGCCGTAGCAGCACAGAGGTCCCGCTGCGCCGCTGAATAAGCATAGAGGTCCCGCCGCGCCGTCGATGCAGCAGACTGGTCTGGCCGCGCCACGGAAGCAGAGATGTCCTGCCGCGCCGCGAATGCAGCAGAGATGTCCTCCCACGTCACGACAGCCTAGGAAAATGTCTCGCGGGTAGGCGAGGACTCTCACAGGTGCATGCGCGCTATGCTCGATGACCTGATGGGTCGGATCTCCGACTGGATGAAGCAGCAGGACGAGATGAATGCCTCGTTTGAAGATGCAACCAGCGTCATCCGGGGACTAGGGGAGGACAAGGTGAAACTTTGCACCAAGCGCGACTTGCTGAGGGCGAAGATCGCTGGAATGATGAACCATCACGAGGAGACCACTGCCTTGTTGCAGAGGACAGGCGTCATCATCAAGAAACTTATGGACGAGAATGACATGCTCCGCATCGAGCGCCAAAGGCTGCTGGAGGAATCTATGGATGCTCTCAAGCAGCGTCTTGAGGACACGAAAGAGCTCATCGCCGCTTGCCGTGGAGACTAGTTCCCGCAGCCAGTAGCAATGCATCAAGAAAGTAGAGATCAGCGAGCCAGATCATTGTCTTCCTTCTTCTTTTGCCCTTGTTTATTTTGGGTATTGCCGCATGTGGCTTTTTTAATTATCTTCCTAAATATGTAAGACAATTATTATCCACTGCCATCGTCCTTATATTCATCAGTCTTGCTATAAGTTGCAGTCGATGCTATATAGGTTGTCGAATCTTACATCAAGATCCGTGCAAAACTTTCTTTTTAGATTTTCTTTTTTCTCTCTTAAATCTCAGTCGAGTGAGACATAGCCACGCCATGAAACAGGGGCTCGGGCGCCATTAATGGAGACATTGGGAGGGAGGTGGGCGGCGGATAGAGGTCAAAGGGCTCTCCTCCCGATGAGCATGCGCAGGGGTCTGATCGCACGCCTCCCGTACTCAAATAGCTACCCCGCATGGCACCTCCTAGCCAATAAAAAAGGGACACGTGGCGGCACGTAAATGGTAAGTAGAATGCCCATGGTTTCAATAATACTTGTGTTTCCAATTTATAATGTGACAACACTTGTTCCAAAATGACTTTGTTGATTGTTAATGTGTGCACCTTCGCAAATCGGACAAAAATTTTACCACGGCATGTTGGTGCCATGTCATGACACCATGCCAAGTTTCATGATTTTCTGGCGAGTTTTGGATTTACGGGAATTTTAAAACCAAGTTTCTCGATGTTTCTGGCCGAGCAAAGACGCCCAGATGTTTGAATTCCATTGTCACTTCCTGCATGGGACCTAGAAATTTTCCCAAGTACACATAAATGATTTTTCAACTAACTTTGGCGCACTAGAGCATGCGCTTGTAGTTCAAATTTGAATTGTGTGCATTAAATGCCTAGAAATTCAATTAATGTATAAAAAAGGCCAAACAAACCCGGAATAATTCCAAAATTTAGCATGAAACTCCTACTTGGTTTAAGCTGCCTATGTAAAAAAATCAAGGCGGGAGAAGGCAGTGTATGTCGTTTCGCACACGAAGGTGACACGTTCCCTCTCGGAACCACGAGCCTTCTAAAGAGAAGCCCCGGTTCGCAAGAAGCTTATACCAAAGCTTGTCCCAATTCGGCCAAAAAATTTACCACAGCATGTTGGTGCCATGTCATGACAACATGCCAAGTTTCATGATTTTCATGCGTGTTTTGGATTTACAGGAATTAAAAAACCAAGTTTCTCAATATTTCCGGCCGAGCCACGACGCCCAGATGTTTGAATTTCATTCCCATTTCTTGCATGGGACCTAGAAATTCACCCAAGGACACACATGTGATTTTTCAACCAACTTTGGTGCACTGGAGCATGTGTTTGTAGTTTAAATTTGAATTATGCACATTAAATGCCCAGAAACTCAATTAATGTATAAAAAAGGCCAAACAAACCCGAAATAATTTCAAATTTTAACACGGCACTCATATGGTTCTATGTTGCCTTTGTAAAAAATCAAGGGGGGGAGGCAGCGTATATCGTTTCGCACACAAAGGTGACACGTTCCCCCTCGGGAACCACGAGTCTTCTTTAGAGAAGCTCCGGTTTGCAAGAAGCTTATACCAAAACTTGTCCAAAATTTGGCCAATTGTTTTACCACAGCATGTTGGTGCCATGAAAATGACACCATGCCAAGTTTCATGATTTTTAGGCGAGTTTTGAATTTTAGGAATTTAAAAAACCAAGTTTCTCAATGTTATCAGCCGAGCCACGGCGCCTAGATATTTGAATTTCATTCCCATTTCTTGCGTGGGACCTAGAAATTCACCCAAGGACACACATGTGATTTTTCAACCAACCTTGGTGCACTGGAGCATGTGCTTGTAGTTCAAATTTGAATTATTCACATTAAATGCCCAGAAACTCAATTAATGTGTAAAAAGGGCCAAACGAACCTGGAATAATTCCAAATTTAAACACGACACTCATATAGTTCTATGTTTGCTTTGTAAAAAAATCAAGGAGGGGGGGCGGCAGCGTATGTCGTTTCACACACAAAGGTGACACGTTCCCTCTCGAAACCACACGCCTTCTTCAGAGAAGCTACAATTTGCAAGAAGCTTATGCCAAAACTTGTCCCAATTCGGCCAATTATTTTACCACAGCATGCTGGTGCCATGAATTGACACCATGGCAAGTTTCATGATTTTTAGGCAATGGGATTTACAGGTTTTTAAAAACCAAGTTTCTCAATGTTTCCGGCCGAGCCACGACACCCAGATGTTTGAATTTCATTCCCATTCTTGCATGGGACCTATAAATTCACCCAAAGACACACATGTAATTTTGCAACAAACTTTGGTGCACTCGAGCATATGATTGTAGTTCAAATTTGAATTACGCACATTAAATGCCTAGAAACTCAATTAATTCATAAAAATGCCAAGCGAACCCGGATTAAATCCAAATTTTAACACGACACTAATGTAGTTGCATGTTCACTGTAGATAAATGTTCTAGCAATTCAAACACCATCCTTTCCCTCCGTAACACCATTTTATCTTTCAAAACATAATGAAAAAAATCAGGTATACCGCAAAAAGTTTACTAGCAAGAATAGTGTGGGATGCGATATAAAATATCTTGGCGCACCATCTTGTCTGGCTTACGCAAGAAGCTTCGTCGTCTACAGTCCACCGCCCGTGCTTGAACCACACTTGTGCACCAGTTTCTCGCGGCACCGAGCAAAATTTTTCTGCCACCCCGGAAATATCTATCTCCCCGCCCACTCCCTCCCACCAAAAGCCACATTTCCACTGTTCCTCCTTGCTTTCCAAGTTCAAACCATCAGTGCTACTTACTGGCAGCTCAGCCCCCTCGCCGGTGACCCTTCTTCTTGCAGCGCCACCTCCTCGGCGGCGACCCTATTTCTTGCAGCGCCGCCTCCTCGGCGGCGACCCTTCTTCTTGCAGCGCCGCCTCCTCGCCGGTGACCCTTCTTCTTGCAGTGCTGCCTCCTCGCCGCCGACCCTTCTTCTTGCTGCGTGGCCTCCTCGCCGGCGACCCTTCTTCTTGCTACGTGGCCTCGTCGATATGGCCAGGTAATCCACACCGCACCCACACCATCCTCCTCCTTCTCCGTCCCACATGCCCTGACCGATGGCGTGACACCTTTCACCGAAATCACTGGCCCAGTCCTCCAATTATGCACCGCCCACAGCCATTTTGCACGCAGTATAACATGGAGCTCAGTAGCATCTGGCAGTGGAGAAGCAAATCGCGGCCGCACGTGCGGACGAGGTCGCTATGGCTACCATGCATGCCGACCGCCAAATCTTGGAGGAGCACCTCGTCTTCGATGCCACCGTCGACACCACCACACGGTTGTCTACTTTAAAATACAGTTCGTGCTTTTTCTCGAGGCCACCGCCAGTGCCTTCTAGTGATTTGTCCTCTGTAATGTTAATATGCAATCTGATATTCTGAAATGTAATGTTCAGTTAACAGTTTGGTCCGACAATTGCTACATTTTGTAGTACTGTTCTTAAGCATTCTTTTCGTTAACTGTCTTATCTTCTAGTACATGTTTCTATTCTGCAATGTCGTGCTCAGTTAACTATTTTGGTTCATTTCGTCTGCTGTCCATTTAACTGTTTGGTTCAATTCTGCAATTTGATTTTCATTTGTTGTGGGTACAATTTTGTATTGTTATGCATGTGAGAAATAAATCGAATTTGGCTATACTCAATACATATTCTACTGATAGCATGGAAACTCTCAGTTAACCTGATCAAGATCTTCCTTATATGTGTTGCAAGGAAACAATGGGAGATACTACGGTTTACCATCGAGGTGTGCTCATGCATGGTCCTCTCGCTAATTGCACATTATTGTGTAGTTGCAGGAATCATTCTAATATTTAGGTTTCTTACAATTTGGTCTTGCACATGTAGGTCCTGCTGTCAGAGGCTTAGACCCACTGTTCGACCCATTTTGCATATGGGGAAATGAGATGTCCATGAATATTAGTCAAGTCAAGAAACTCTGAAAGATTGTTAGGATGAAGAAACTTGCGATGTATAACAGCAAGATATTTGTTTGCACAATGAAGAAGACATGAGTCATCTATAGTGTGGTACTAACTCTTTTACCCTTGTTTTTACCCCTTCCGCCATTTCAAAAATTTATAATAGCAATTTATGCATATCTTTGTTTTCAGTACTTTTCAACGCAGTTCACCGATGATTACCTCTCAAACCACCTGCATGGTCAAGAGGCGAGGAAGGTATTCATTCAACACCCATGGTACAATATTGAAGTCTTCCTGAAGAGGACGAAGGTTGGGCGGGCAATTATCCATAGCCACTGGCCTAAAGTTGCAAGGACGTTCAACATCACTGAAGGCTCAATATTCGCCTTCTGCTTCTGCAGTTTCCCAGATGAGATTCGTCTGTCTATTTACCGTGTATGATGCTACTTTTCCAAATGTTTTCGATGTTGCATGTGAAACTTGGTGCTGTTGTGTAATGGCGTAGCTAGCTATATCCCTCTTTGGTATAATTGAGTGCTGAAGCTATCTGATGTAATTCGATTATGAAATCCTGGTTGCCGTTATACGGATATGAAATATCTGGTGTGTTTTATAAGAAATGTCAATTTGATTACTATATGGATTATCAATAATAAGCTAATTACCCTGCTTATTAGGGTTTTCTATTGCAGACGGTTACTCAGACAACACCGTGAGTGATGAACTCAAACAACCCACACGGTTTCTAGAAAGTAGGCGTGTTGGATCAACTAACAATCACACACGGCTTCCGGCAAAGAACTGTTTGAGTTAGGCCACCTTGCACAAATGTTTCCACACAAAAAACTGTGTGTGATATACATACGAATGGAAATGATTTTCTGGGATTCACCATGTGGGATGTACATATGGAAGGAAACGATTGGGCTTCGATGCCTCGCCCGATCACACACGAGCTCATTTTGCCTCCGCCTGTGTGGCCGGAGGGCCTATCCTCGACGGTTTCTGGGTCGTGTGGGAAGGACCCCCCTATCGCACACACTCACTAGGCGACGGTTTAAAACTCCATCGCGGAAAGGGGGTAAAAACCGTTTGTATAGCACGTCTCTGCACCAGTGTGCCAGAGATATATTTATTTTTAAATAGTTACTACGATAATTGGGTTGAAGTGATATATTTTATGTCTGCCCTGAATGATCTCAAATTCACTAGTAGTAACAAAGAAAAGGTTGCCTTGTTAATTAACAGAAAATAGGGTGAAAACTATCACATGAGGCCGGTAAAGACAAGGCACACTAGGTTCAGTGTCATCATCACTACAGCTGTGCGCGCGCGAGAAATCTACATATCGAGGGGGGATACGGAGAGAAAGATGTATCGAGTGTGTGTGAGTGAGGCACAGAGACACAACTAGCGTGTGCGTGTGTGTGTGTGTGTGTTTGAGAGAGAAGCCAATGGATAGATTAAGATCATGATCGAGGTGTCACCCTTCTGCTGTCATTGTTGGGGGTGGGGAGGGGGAGGGAGAGAAAGACGTATCGAGAGTGTGCGCGCGGTAGGCACATAGGCACAACTAACGAGTGTGTGTGTGTGTGTGTGTGTGTGTGTGTGTGTGTGTGTTTGAGAGAGAAGCCAGTGACACCCTACTCCTTAGGTATCGGGAAGTGTGTGGGGGTGCCAGTGACACTCAGATATAGGGAGAAGGAGTTTGTGTGATACATATCTATATTAAGGGATAGGTAGATAGCATGTGTGCGAGGCATACTTAAAGCATCACGGAGATAAACAAGTGGTGTGCATGCAAGTGCCGGAAAAAAATGAAGAGAGAAACAATGTGTGCGCGGGTGTGTGTGTGTGTGTGTGTGTGTGTGTGTGTGTGTGTGTGTGTGTGTGTGTGTGTGTGTGTGTGAGCGAAATCTCAAAACAAAAGGTGCTCTACTGGAATCCCATTGTATGTATTCATATGGTTCCGGGACTCGAGTTAACCTTAGGCATATGTGTGCGAGACATAGTTATACTTTGAGACAATAGTGGCGGTGGATGGGCGGAATTAAAGGGGTGGGCATGTTCTACAGAGAGAGTGTGTGTGTTTTTATGTGAGAGACTTGTAGGATGGGGTAGAAAGACTAATTCTAACCTTGACGGAGGGAGAGAAATACATGAAGTGTGCGTGTGTGATTCCGATGCCCACGGAGAAATGAGATATGCATGCATGTGAGAGAGATTGCACAATTCATTCATGTATCACTATCTAGCGACCGTGGTCATGCATCGCTTGAACATAATCAATATCTACTTCGTATCATGGCCAAAGATACAATATCGATTCAACACTACAAAGATTGGACACTCACATATCGCATTTTTTTCAAATAGTCTTTTTCAATTGTGCATGCCAAAGTTATAGTGATGTTTCTTCAAACAACCATTGTAGTTATCATGTACATGCACCATTGTTAGTTTTGCATTCAAATTCATTAGTCTTGGATGATTTAAGGTTCTATTATGAAATAATATATGTAATATTCATATATGAATTCAACGGGTACGCAATTTATGAAATGGAGGCCATGTAATCATATGAGGTAACACTTTTAAGTAGCGGACTACAATATCCATTTCTTTTGTGCATCTATATTATCCATTTGTTAATGTGCAATATAATTAAAATTAACACGTGAATGCATTGTGTTTAAAATAAATAACCAATGGCACTAAATTATATATTTACACGAGAAATACATAGGCTGAGCGTTTGATCCGGGTTTTTTTGTGAACGCGCCTCTACACCCGTACGATTGGCCGCGCCCGTGTGAACGTCCAAGTTATCGGTGCATCATCCCGAGTTATTGTCTTTTTTTCTGGGGTGGACTTCATACCAGTTATTAACTACTGACGTGTGCCCCATGTACACAGTCTCGCATGACCTTCCCGCTAGAACTGTCCAAAATTAGTTGAAACTGGATACGAACGATCCCGCGGGCGGCAAAATCTCCCGCCTCCTTCTAAAATTTCCGCCACCTAGTCTTTAGCATGCGAAATTTCCCTTTTGTCCTTGGTGCACGGAGAACAATAGTTACAACACGGCCTTCATTTACATAATAGGTTCGGGTTGCTTTGGTAACTTCCGGTTCCCCCAACCACACGGCACCCCCATATCCTCTCCCCCTCCCACAAAAATGACTACTCCACAGCACCAGAGCATCTTACATCACATCGTCCATACTTCATCGGCCTTTCTACTCCTCCCCTCTCGAAACCCTAGACTGCTCATCCACCGGCATACCAGATCCCATTCACTGCCAGCATCGTCCACCTCGGCGGATCTGCTTCTGCGGTCGCATCTACCCCTCCCACCTCCCCTAGAAACAAGTAGACTGCTCATTCACCACTGTACCACAGCCCATTCAGTGACAGCCTTGTCCACGGTGCCGGATCTGCTTCGTCGGTACTCTCGTCAACTACAGCGTATCTGCAGTGGCTCCTTCGTACTCCCCACCGGACACGCTTCTTCCACACCCCCGGAGCCACCCCACCGATGCCCCCGTCAATGGCCTCTAATCCTCTTCGTCGACACCTTCCTCAACCCTACCGGAGCCGCTTCACTGACACCATCCTCAACCCTACCGGAGTAGCTTCGCCTATACCATTCTCAACCCTACCGGGGCCGCTTTGCCAATGCCGAAGTCCACGGCCTCAGATCCGCTTCGTCGCACCCTCGTCCAACCTACCGGAGCATCTTCTGACGCCTTGTCCATGGCCGCAAATCCGCATCATCGACACCATCCTGAACCCAACCACTAGAGCAGCTTCACCGACGCCCTTGTCCATGGCCTTAGATCCGCTTCGCCCACACCGTAGTCCACCCTACTGGAGCCGCTCCACAAACACTCTACTCCATGGTTCTAGATCTCCTTACCGCACCCCGACAGCCAGCGTAGCATCATCACCCTTGACGTTTCTAACCCGATTCCCACCGTCTGGCAAGATGCCAAGCACCCGCCGCGGCCTAGGTACTTGTCACCTTTAAACCCGTCCAGCAACACCTACCCGATGTACTTCAAATATACTAACAGGTTGCTGTTACATGTTATGCAGCTAGCAAGAACTACAAGGACATTGTTTCTTCTAGATCTAACAGCTTGGCCAACCAAGATCCTGGACAGAGGCATTGCTATGATCTTGTAAGTGCGTCTCTCTCTTGTATTGTTGTGTGCCTGCCAGCGTGCTTTACTAGGATTTTCGACCAGTAATCCCTTTGTGCAGACAATGATTTCCACTACTGGCTGCTAAATTAGAGATGTAGATGTCATACATGATACTCCCTCTATTCCTAAATATAAGTATTTCTAGTGATTCCACTATAGACTACATACAAAGCAAAATGAGTAAATCTACATTCTAAAATGCATCTATATACATCTGTATGTGGTCCATAGTGGAATCTCTACAAAGGCATATATTTAGGAACAGAGGTAGTACATTACACAAAATTGTAGGTCGCATGTAGGAATTCCAGTGCACTACATTAGGCTCCCTTAGAGTGCCTGCTAGTCCAGTACACATAGCCATGGCTAGTTTATGCTACGCACACAATCGTTAAGTGGTTGTTTAAATATGCGCAAGGGATATGCAATGTATTATCATGTATAGATATCTCAAATTAGTCATGTCAACTTGCAGATGGGGTGCCGCAATGAAAAAGTACAAGATGTATGTGGCAATTTCATGGAACATAACAAAAAAGGAGAGGCAACAGTGAGCCTATACAGTGTGCTATGGTAGGTCACTCCATTGCAATCATCGTGACATGTTATTTGTATGTCAGTGCTGTTGGCCAGGGTTCTTAGGGACAGTTATTTCGAGTTATCCTAAGAAAATAAGCCCCTTTGAATATAAGCTCCAGATAATAAGCCAACCAGTTCTTTTCATTGCCTGCTTTTTCAGCTTATATGTGGTATGATCAGTGAAAAGTCTAGATTGCATTATATTTTGTCATTTTGCTGCCCATATGAAAATTAATTTGACTTGCAAACATCACAAATTGAACCAGTGCAGTAATTAATATGATAGGAAAGCAGACCATCAATATTTGTTCAAAAATGCAAATACAAAGATACCATCTACTTGGCACAATCTACTTTGGTCAATGTCTTCCATAGAGAGCCCATTGCCTAATTTAAATGAAGAATGCATTGCCTAAATTTAAATGAAGAAACATTATTTATCGAAATTCGACAGTCCAAGTGGCTGGTTATTATCATATAGCAGCACCACTTGAAAGCATCATCTAGCAGCAGCAGTAGCTCATAGCAACTCATCATACAGCAGCAGCTGCAGCTAGCAATTCATCATATACCAGTAGCAGCTCATAGCAATTCATCATATAGCAGGAGCAAGAGCAACTCATAGCAATTCATCATATAGCAGCATCAGGAGCAGCTCATAGCAACTCATCATATAGCAGTAGCAGTAGCTCATAGCAATTCATCATATAGCAGCAGCAACTCATAGCAGTTCATCATATAGCAGCAGGTCATAGCAATGCATTATATAGCAGCAACATCAGCTCATAGCAATTCATCGTATAGCGGATAAGAATGAAAATTTGGCAAAAAATCAGAGGAGATCCTCACCTTGTTGGATGAGCTCATCCTTCAACAGCACCTCAAGGTCACGGCCTGGTAGGAGCGGAGGGAGAACAAGGTGCCTTCTGCCGGAGTGGGGCATCGGCCGTAGTTGTGCGGCGACCGCTGGAGTAGTGCGTTGGACGAACCATAGCGGACCAGCTGTTGGAGACCATGAGAGTGAGGGGTGAGGGAGTCCTGGATTAACGGGTCCTCGGGCGTCCGGGCTACGTAATGTGGGCCAGACTGATGGGCCATGAAGATACAAGACAGAAGACTCTCTCACGTGTCCGGATGGGACTCTCCTTGGCGTGGACGGCAAGCTTGGCGTTCGGATATGAAGATTCCTTTCTCTGTAACCGACTTTGTACAACCCTAGTCCCCTCCGGTGTCTATACAAACCGCAGGGTTTAGTCCGTAGAGGACAATCACAATCAGACAGGCTAGACTTCTAGGGTTTTAGCCATTACGATCTCGTGGTAGATCAACTCTTGTAATACTCATATTCATCAAGATCAATCAAGCAGGACGTAGGGTATTACCTCCATAGAGAGGGCCCGAACCTGGGTAAACATCGTGTCCCCCGTCTCCTGTTCCCATCAACCTTAGACGCACAGTTCGGGACCCCCTACCCGAGATCCGCCGGTTTTGACACCGACATTGGTGCTTTCATTGAGAGTTCCGTTGTGTCGTCGCTAGAAGACTCGATGGCTCCATCAATCATCCACAACGATGCTGCCTTGAGGGAGGTCTTTCTCCCTGGCCAGATCTTCGTATTCGGCGGCTTCATACTACGGGCCAACTCGCTTGGCCATCTAGAGCAAATCGACAGCTACGTCCCTGGCCATCAGGTCAGATTTGGAAGCTTGAACTACGTTGCTGATATCCGCGGAGACTTGATCTTCGATGGATTCGAGCCCATGGCAGCCGCTCCCTGCCACCGCGATGAACATGACCTAAATCTGTCATCGGACCATACCCGGGAGATAGCTCCTGTAACTGCTCTGGCCCTAGATCCAGAGCAGATTGCGCCATCTGAGGACGGGAAGCTCAACCCCGCCACGGAAGACGCAGACTCTGCGGCGTTGGAGCCGCACACAGACCCAACTTCGAATAGGATCTGTGTCACCGGAACCTCGGGTTCATCTCCGGCCACAGGTTCCAAACCACGTGCATCCGTGCCCATCGAGCTCGATCGGGCACCGATCATCGATTTCAGCTCCGCGGACATCTTCCGGCACTCACCTTTGTGTGATGTGCTAAACTCATTAAAAACCCTCTCCTTAGCGGGGGACTCACAGCCGAATTATATCCGGTTTGAACTGGAGGCTGATGACGGAGAATTTCGCTTCCCACCCACCACCCACTTCATTGCCACTGTCAAAGACTTAACCGACATGCTCGATTACGACTCCGAAGACATTGACGGTATGGACGACGATGCCGAAGGGGAGCAGGCCCAAAACCCGCCCTTTACCGGGCGCTGGACAGCCACCTCCTCGTATGACATGTACATGGTGGATACTCCCAAAGAGAATAACGGCGATAACAAGAAAAATCCAGTCGAGGATAAACCTCCTGAGACATAGCCAAAGCGCCGACGTCAGCGGCACCGCTCTAAATCATGCCGTGGAAAAGACAGCAATACCGGCACGAGAGAAAACAATACTCCGGATGATGCCGAAGACAAAGAAGATCCCGTCGAGCCGACTTTCGAACAGGACGATAGGGAAGATGGGCAAGCCAGCCCTGACGAACAGGCCATAAATGAAGACTCGGAGGACAGCAACTATCTTCCACCCTCCAAAGATGAGGTGAGCCTCGGCGACGAAGACTTTATCGTGCCTGAGGAACCAGTCGAGCAGAAGCGCTTTAAGCGCCAGCTAATAGCCACTGCGAGGAGCCTGAAAAAGAAACAGTAGCAGCTTCAAGCTGATCAATATCTACTCAACGACAGATGGACTGATGTCCTGGCAGCCGAGGAATACAGACTTGAGCGCCCCATTAAAAGTTACCCGAAGCGTAAACTGCTACCCCAATTCGACGACGAGGCACTTGAGCCCATGCCATCAACATGTAATGCGGCTGACCGACCACCACATGGCCGGGACAAAGCGGCGACTCAAGCCGAACACCAGCCCATACTACCTCACCGCAAAAGCAGAGACATAACAGCCCGGGGTCATACATATGACCTGCGGCAGGACCTGGACAATAGAGCAGGTCAGTCCAGATCAATCTACGGATCGTGAGGGCATGCCCTGGCGCGGGACGACGGCTATCAAGCCAGACGTGACAAACATAACCACGCCCGGGCCAAAAACTGCCGACGAGCTCCATCCGAGCTACGCCGCGACTTGGCCCGATATAGAGGTGCCGCACACCCCCTTTGCTTCACTGATGAAGTAATGAAACACGAATTTCCGGAAGGGTTTAAACCCATGAATATCGAATCATATGACGGAACAACAGATCCCGCGGTATGGATTGAGGAATTTCTTCTCCATATTCATATGGCCCGCGGTGATGACCTCCATGCCATCAAATACCTCCCACTAAAATTAAAGGGACCAGCGCGGCGCTGGCTAAACAGCCTCCCAGAGAACTCCATTGGCAGCTGGGAAGACTTGGAAGACGCCTTCCACAATAACTTTCAAGGTACATATGTCCGGCCTCTGGATGCCGATGACCTAAGTCACATCATCCAGCAGCCCGGGGAGTCAGCCAGGAAGCTCTGGACTAGGTTCCTAATTAAAAAGAACCAAATTGTTGATTGTCTGGACGCCGAAGCCCTCGCGGCCTTTAAACATAGCGTCCGACATGAATGGCTTGCCCGCCACCTCGGTCAAGAAAAACCAAAATTTATGGCAGCCCTTACCGCTCTGATGACCCGCTTTTGCGCGGGAGAAGATAGCTGGCTCGCTCGTAGAAACAACAGCACAAGTGATCCGGGCACTTCCGAAGTTCGAGACGGCAACGGCAAGCCACAACGCAATAAACACAAGCGTCAAAATAATAATGAAGGAACACAAGACACGGCGGTAAACGCCGGATTCAGCGGCTACAAAACCGGTTAACGGAAAAAGCCATTCAAGGCAAACAGAGACGGACCATCCAATTTAGATAAGATACTGGATCGGCCCTGCCAAATTCATGGCACCCCCGATAAACCAGCCAATCACACCAACAGAAGCTATTGGGTCTTCAAACAAGCCAGCAAGCTTAACGCCGAACACAAGGGGAAGGGGCCGCCCAGTGACAGCGATGACGAAGAGACTCGCCAGCCGAACACCGGGGGTCAGAAGCAATTTCCCCCCAAAGTAAAAAACAGTCAACATGGTATACGTGACGCACAGAGGAGCGCAAGCGCGCACTACAGGACGCCAATGCCATAGAGCCAGGCACCCCAAAATTAAGCCAATGGGCGGCCTACCCGATCACTTTTGATCGCAAGGACCACCCAGTCAGTATCCGTCGTGAAAGTTTGGCAGCTCTGATCCTCAATCCAATTATCGATGGGTTCCATCTCACGAAAGTCCTTATGGACAGCGGCAGTAGTCTTAATCTGCTCTACCAAGACACTGTCCGCAAAATGGGCATTGACCCTTCACGTATCAAGCCCACCACAGCTACCTTCAAGGGATCAGTGTCCGGCGTAGAAGGTCGCTGCACGGGCTCAACTACATTGGAAGTCGTTTTTGGCTCTCCAAACAACTTTAGAAGCGAAGGCTTGACCTTCGATATCGTCCCGTTCTGCAGCAGCTACCACGCACTACTCGGGCGTATTGCCTTTACTCGTTTTAATGCGGTCCCACATTACGCCTATTTCAATCTTAAGATGCCCGGTCCACGCGGCGTCATCACGATAAATGGAAATACGGAATGCTCCCTCCGTACAGAGGAGCGTACCATGGCTACTGCAGCCGAAGTACAAAGCGGCCTTATCAAGCCGCGTACCTCATCGGCCGTCAAGCCGCCGGTCTCTACTAAACAGGACCGATCAATCTCAGAGCTGGATTAGCAGTTCGGCCTCCGTCGTCCGCCCCATATAGCCGCGAAGTTTATACCGCGCATACATAATTATGCACTTAAAATACCATGGTCATCGGCGGAGGCACAGTACGGACAGGCCTACAATGCGGTCCGCACCCTCATAGTCTTTTTACTTTTTCTAACTATTTTTTATCTTTTACAATAGGTGATTCAAAGCCTGGTCATCTTACGGACTCTTTCTAAAGTTCGGCTTCGTATAAATAACCAAAGGCTATTCCTACTAAGGAGTCATTTAACTGAGGCAAGGCAGTGCAGACGTGCGACAGGAGGTCCTAATGATTTTAGTAAGACCGCACTCTTTATTTTAAACCTGTAAAGTGCCTTTTTCCTCAGCCCTCGGCCCCCGGCATGTTAAATAACCCGGGTAGGGGCGTTATAATCTGTAAAATTGCGTTTGACATGTCAATCAGATTCCAGTGAACATAACCCGTATTCAGTATTCGCTTTTTCTACGTACTGAATTTTGCTTCTTCTGTTGTTTCACGAACGCACCTCGGCACAAATTGCTAGGGGCTCGATACGGCAACACATGAGTTGCCGACAAGTCCGAACAGCTTTTCAGCACACTTCGGCGTCACGAGTTTGGCCTTATATGCATCTGCTCCGAATCATGTCTTTGGTCAATAGTTGGGTTGCCCGGCTCCTGTGCTTACTACCTTACGTTCCGCTATATCGGCTAGGATAGTAAAGGGAGAACTACTGCGATTGTGTCCTGGCTTATCCGGATGAGCACCTCAGTAGAGAAAGCCAAAAACTGACTGTCATGATGCGGCGAGAGCTGGTCAACCACTCGATGACTCATCAGAATCTTTCGTGATTCTTTCCGTATTACACGAAGGACCATTCTTCTGGTCACCTATGTAACGCACCGTATTCGGGTAAACGCGTACATACCAGGGGCTATATCGTAGACCCGCCGTCAAACTCCTATGGCTAAGTGAAAGTGTTAAAGCCCTATAGTCCGATTGCCTAGTTCACCGCATTGACACCTCCTTCATGGACCAAGATGTCGGGTCAAGAGTGATCAATTGCTTTTCTGAACACCCCCGTATTATATGCGAGGGGGCTGAAGCCGACGACTGGCAAACTTTCAGATTATACGAAGAACGGCCGCACAGGAGGAACCAAAACTTTCAGGCAAAAGTATAAAAAATATGGCCTTAATATATCATAATATTGTTTTTACAAATTTGGTATACTCACTCGAACATCATATTTTTCGAGCACTGACCCTCTATCAAGCGGGCACCCTCTAGGACATCCTAAAAATAATGCTCTGGCGTGTGATGGTCCTTGCCCTCGGGTGGACTCTTCGCTGCAATATTGGTGGCCTTCATCTTCGCCCAGTATGTCTTGACACGAGCAAAGGCCATCCCTGCACCCTCAATGCACGTTGACCGCTTAACAGCGTCGATACGCGGCACCGCATCAACAAGTCGCTGCACCAAACTGAAATAACTATTCAAAATTGGCTTAGTCGGCCATAGCCGGACCACGACGTCCTTCATGGCTGATCCGGATATCTTGTGGAGCTCGGCCCACTGGGCCATCTATTCGTTTAGCAACAGCGGACGCTTTGGCATGCTGAATTGCGACCAGAAAAGCTTCTCCATTGCACGTCCTTCTTGCGCTTGGAAAAACTGCGCCGCATCGGAGACACTCTTCGGCAAGTCCAAGAATGTGTCTGGAGAACTCCACATTTGATTAAGGGGGCATACTTCGGATCACCGAATTTAGTCTGTAATAAGAAAGGCTTACCAGCCGCTATCTCCCCAGCTTGCCGGATCTCTTCCCGAGCCGCTCTAGACTCGGACCGTGCTTCTCTTGCCTCTTGTAAGGCCTTGCCGAGGTTGACCATTCTGGCTTTGTTATCCTTCTCGAGGAATTTGCATCGAACATTGGCATCCTTTAGCTCGCGCGTCATGGTAGATATTCTCTCCTCGCACTGGCGCCGAGCAGCCTGTTCAGCCTTTAACTCAGCAGTTGCCTTCTTGGCAGCTGCCTCACTCATCCTGGCTTGCTCCTTGGCCCGGGCAAGCTCAGCCCGTAGGGCCTCAACTACGGCAGCATTATCTGTAGTTATGCACATCTCAGTATACAATTTTCAGTGTCATGCTCATATTATCATACTTACATATACTGACTGCCCCAAAAACATACCTTGCGCCTCGTCGAGCCGCCTGTTAATAAGTGTGAGGTCGTCATCCGCCACATCAAGTTTCTGCTTCAGCCTTGCAACCTCTGTAGCTTGGGCAGTCGTCATGGATAAAACAGCATGTGTGCCAATTCATAAGATTATTTCGTGGGAATATCTTTTTTGATCCTCTGATCGCCTCCCTTCGGACGCCAATCAGAGTCTCAGGGGCTAGTATCTATACATAGGTGCATTTTCCACGTAGAAGTGCAATTGAAGATATTACATTGCATACCTCGAAGCCTCCTAGCAGGCTCATGAAGGATTCATTCAATCTACTTTTCGCGGACAGAATCCTCTCAACTACCATACCCATTAAGGTACGATGTTCCTCTGAAACGGACGCATGTTGCAGCATGCCCGTCAATGTATCCGGCGCCTCCGGATCCCTGGGAGCGGCCGCGGGAGTACGGGCTTCCTTCGGAAGAATATGTTTACCCGACTCTAGAGTCGTCCCCGGCTGTAAACCGGATAGCCCAGGCCCTTTATTGTTGGTCCCCATAGGGTCCGCATGCCCCGGACTCTGGACGGCCGAAGTATCACCTTCGGGCGTAGTTTTCATTATCCCTCGCACCACTTGTTGATCGGGAGAGATCCTCCGGGATGACACCTCGGCGTCGTCCGCCCTGTCGGGCGAGAAGGTCTGTGGAGGCGTCTCGCTTTCCATCATCTCCGGAAGAAGATCCCCTGAGGAGGAGGACTGTTGAGGAAGACTATGTGCCGGACTGCAAACATATAATTTAAATGTTACCCTGGTAACCGGAAAGCAATGGGATATGTTTCGGACGCCCCTGTTCACTTACGATTCGGCTAAGGGCTTGTCCTTATGGAAAAACTACGCGACAACGTTGTCTTCTGAACCCGAGCCACCTGACAGGGACATCTTCCCTCGCTTAAGAGCCTTTGCTTCCAAATCTTCGGAGGCGGCCCTCTTCTTCCCATCGGGAGAGGGGATGTCAGTTTCTCCTTCTCTTTTGTCTTCGGAAGAGGGAGTTCCAATCTCCCCGGACATAGTGTCTGGTGTACCTTTAGAATAGAAGCCACCTTTGGCCTTCTTGCTCTCCTCTTTCTCCCCCTTCGCCGACACTTGGTATGGCACCAAAGCCAGCATCCTTGTTAACACAGGATCTGCTGAGTCTTCGGGAAGAGGGGCCGAACACCTAATTCTTTCCGCCTTCTTGATCCAGCCCTGCTCGAAGATGGTTTTCTCAGTATATTGTTACGACATATTTAACTAAGCTGTGTTCAGGAGTCGAGGGCTTATCGAGGTATCTGGATGGTTGCAGTCGAGGCCGATGTCCTCGGTAGTATCCGGCCACTGTTTTCGTGTCCCGAAGAATAACTTCCACATTCCTTTGTGCGTCGTGCCAAAGAAGTGCTGAAGAGTCTGTGTTCCTTCCGGATTGAACTCCCACATGCGGAGGGGCCGTCGCTGGCACGGCAGGACCCGGCGAACTAGCATTACCTGGATTACGTTGATGAGGCCGGTGTCCTTCTCGAGGAGGCTCCGGATGTGGCTTTGTAGCATCTGCACTTCATCCGTTGATCCCCAGTCCAGCCCCTTATTAATCCATGATGCGAGCCGTAATGGAGGGCCAGACCGGAACGCAGGTGTAGCTTCCACTTGGTACCACGGGGTTCAGTGATGTAAAACCACTCCCGTTGCCATAGGTTGGAGGTTTTCGTGAAAGAGCCTTTTGGCCAAGGTGTATGGGTGAGTTTGCTCACCGTATCGCCGTCGCACTCCGCTTGCTTCCCATCGACTACCTTCGGCTTTATATTAAAGGTCTTGAGCCATAAGCCGAAGTGTGGGGGAATTCGGAGAAAGGCCTCACACATGACGATGAACACCAAGATGTGAAGAAAGGATTCCGGAGCTAGATCATGAAAATCTAGCCCGTAATAGAACATGAGTCCGCGAACGAAGGGATGGAGAGCGAACCCTAGCCCTCGAAGGAAGTGAGAGATGAATACGACCCTCTCGCCGGATCTGGGAGTAGGAATGACCTGCCCTTGAGCAGGGAGCCTGTGGGGGATTTCCGCGGTTAGGTATCTTGCCGCCCGGAGCTTCGCGATATCCTCCTCTGTGACAGAGGAGGCCACCCACCGACCTTGAGGGTCGGGTCCAGACATGGCTAGGAGGCTCGAAACAAATAAAATAAACCTTGGGAGCTAGAACTCGAGGTTCAAAAAGATGAGGAAAGGGAAAGCGTGGAGGAAAAAGACGGGTCTGTGCCCCTGTATAAAGGCGATGAATATCAAAACGCCTCCTCCTAGGCCTCAAAACCTGCCTATTCCCAAGGAATCATACAAACGGGACGGTTGGGTTACCCACACCCGTATTAATGAGAATCCCGTAATAAGGGGACGTGATCTCTGCTTCGACAAGACATGCCAATAAAACCGCTTCTCGAAGCGTGGAGCTGGAGGCTAAAGAAAGAAAAAATGGTTCGAAATAATGACCGTGCAGGAACGTGGTGTCGCGTTACAAAAAGTTGTCAGCAGATTGGACTCGTGAAATATTATACTCTCTGCGGTTGTGTGTGGTACTTGTTTTGCAGAGCCGGACATGTTTTCTGTGCTCGAAGTCTGTTTTGGAGTATTTGGAGGAGGAACCCGCCTTGCAATGCTGAAGACAATCTACGCGCCAGACACATCGTCATTGAAGCCTGGTTCAGGGGCTACTGAGGGAGTCCTGGATTAAGGGGTCCTCGGGCGTCCGGGCTACGTAATGTGGCCCAGACTGATGGGCCATGAAGATACAAGACAGAAGACTCTCTCCCGTGTCCGGATGGGACTCTCCTTGGCGTGGACGGCAAGCTTGGCATTCGGATATGAAGATTCCTTTCTCTGTAACCGACTTTGTACAACCCTAGTCCCCTCTGGTGTCTATATAAATCGGAGGGTTTAGTCCGTAGAGGACAATCACAATCAGACAGGCTAGACTTCTAGGGTTTTAGCCATTATGATCTCCTGGTAGATCAACTCTTGTAATACTCAAGCGCCTCCCCACTCGCCTTAAAACTCGCCTATTCCCAAGGGCCGTGCAGACGGCACGGTTGGATTACCCACGCCCGTATTGATGAGAATCCCGTAATAAAGGGACACGATCTCTGCTGTGACAAGGCGTGCCACTGGAAACCGCATCTTAAAGCGTGGAGCGGGAGGCTAAAAAAGGGGTCAAAATAATGACCGTGTAGGAACATGGTGTCGCGTTGCAAAAAGTTGTCAGCGGATTGGACTCATGAAATATTATACTCTCTGCGGTTGTGTGTGTTACTTGTTTTGCAGAGCCGGACACGTTTTTTGTGCCCGAAGTCTGTTTTGGAGTATTCGGAGGAGGAACCCGCCTTGCAATGCCGAAGACAATCTGTGCGCTGGACACATCGTCATTGAAGCCTGGTTTAGGGGCTACTGAGGGAGTCCTGGATTAAGGGGTCCTCGGGCGTCCGGGCTACGTAATGTGGGCTGGACTGATGGGCCATGAAGATACAAGACATAAGACTATCTCCCGTGTCCGGATGGGACTCTCCTTGGCGTGGACGGCAAGCTTGGCGTTCGGATATGAAGATTCCTTTCTCTGTAACCGACTTTGTACAACCTAGTCCCCTCCGGTGTCTATATAAACCGGAGGGTTTAGTCCATAGAGATAATCATAATCATAATCAGACAGGCTAGACATCTAGGGTTTTAGCCATTACGATCTCGTGGTAGATCAACTCTTGTAATACTCATATTCATCAAGATCAATCAAGCAGGACATAGGGTATTACCTCCATAGAGAGGGCCCGAACCTGGGTAAACATCGTGTCCCCCGTCTCCTGTTACCATCGACCTTAGACGCACAGTTCGGGACCCCCTACCCAAGATCCGCCGGTTTTGACACCGACAAGGGGCGACGCTAGAGGGAGGAGCAGCCAGGGAGATTGGGGCCTACCCACCAGCCATGTAGCCTAGCTGGACAGAGCATCGTTGAGGAGCAAGCCAGATGGGACCTGTGGCGGCGGCTTGCTGGAGGAACTCTAGCGCTGCAGGCAGGGGATCGAGGTAGAGGGAAAGGGGAGAGGAGATGCAAGCGGGTAGGGCAATGATCTCTTGTGTGTTTGTTTTTACTTGAGGGTCAGGTGTGACGCGGGCGTGAGTAGTGGCATTTTGAGTGTAATATAGGCAGACAACAGAGTCATTTCGCTATTCCCCTTCCATTCAATTTTTAGTGAGCTTCTAGGCGAAACACCCCCCCCCCCAAGCAAAATAAGTTAAGCCCAAGCCCATAACTCAAAAATGAGTTCTTTACATCTTTTATGGCTTATTTTGACAATAACCTCTGAAAAGGCGGAATAGAACTGGCCCTTAACATGCAATTCAATTTGTTGGGAAACGTTGCATGGAAAAGAAAAAAATCTACGCACACACAAGATCTATCAAGGAGATGCATAGCAACGAGAGGGGAGAGTGTGTCTATGTACCCTCGTAGACCGTAAGCGGAAGCATTTGACAACTCGGTTGATGTAGTCGAACTTCTTCGCGTTCCAACCGATTGAGCACCGAACATACGGCACCTCCGCATTCAGCACACGTTCAGCTCGATGACGTCCTCCGCCTTATTGATCCAGCAAGATAGTGAGTTAGCGGATGAGTTCCGGTAGCACGACGGCGTGGTGATGGTGGTGGTGAAGCTATCTCCGCAGGGCTTCGCCTAAGCACTACGAAAATATGACTGGGGGTGTAAACTGTGGAGGGGGGCGCCGCACACGGCTAAGATAATGTTCTAGTGTGCTAGGAGCCCCCTCCCACATATATATAGGTGGGGGTGGAGGGAGCAGCCAGGAGGCACCCCCAAGTAGGCCGAATCCTACTTGGGGTCCCTCCCAAAGTGGCGCCCCTTGCCTTGTATAGGTGCGGGGAAAAGGCAGGGCAGGGTGGCTGTCGGTGTCAAAACCGGCGGATCTCGGGTAGGGGATCCCGAACTGTGCGTCTAAGGTCGATGGTAACAGGAGACGGGGGACACGATGTTTACCCAGGTTCGGGCCCTCTCTATGGAGGTAATACCCTATGTCCTGCTTGATTGATCTTGATGAATATGAGTATTACAAGAGTTGATCTACCACGAGATTGTAATGGCTAAAACCCTAGATGTCTAGCCTGTCTGATTATGATTATGATTATGATTATCTCTATGGACTAAACCCTCCGGTTTATATAGACACCGGAGGGGACTAGGTTGTACAAAGTCGGTTACAGAGAAAGGAATCTTCATATCCGAACGCCAAGCTTGCCGTCCACGCCAAGGAGAGTCCCATCCGGACACGGGAGATAGTCTTATGTCTTGTATCTTCATGGCCCATCAGTCCAGCCCACATTACGTAGCCCGGACGCCCGAGGACCCCTTAATCCAGGACTCCCTCAGTAGCCCCTAAACCAGGCTTCAATGACGATGTGTCCAGCGCACAGATTGTCTTCGGCATTGCAAGGCGGGTTCCTCCTCCGAATACTCCAAAACAGACTTCGGGCACAAAAAACGTGTCCGGCTCTGCAAAACAAGTAACACACACAACCGCAGAGAGTATAATATTTCATGAGTCCAATCCGCTGACAACTTTTTGCAACGCGACACCATGTTCCTACACGGTCATTATTTTGACCCCTTTTTTAGCCTCCCGCTCCACGCTTTAAGATGTGGTTTCCAGTGGCACGCCTTGTCACAGCAGAGATCGTGTCCCTTTATTACGGGATTCTCATCAATACGGGCGTGGGTAATCCAACCGTGCCATCTGCACGGCCCTTGGGAATAGGCGAGTTTTAAGGCGAGTGGGGAGGCGCTTGATATTCACTGCCTTTATAAGGAGATAAGGACTCACCCCTTTCACCCACGCCTTCTCTTTCTCTGCCTCTCCATTCTCGAGCTCCAGCGCCCAAGTTTTCATCTTTTCTCCCTCAAAGAAGCACTCCGACCATGTCCGGATCCGGAGCGCAAGGCAAGTGGATGGCCTCCTCTGTGAAGGAGAAGGACATCACGAAGCTCTGGGAGGCGGGGTATTTGGCCAAGGAAATCGCCCACCGGCTTCCGGCCAAGGGACAAATCATCCCTACCGCCAAGCCTCATGAGAGGGTGGTGTTCATCCCCCACTTCGTCCGCAGGTTAGGGTTTCCTCTCCACCCTTTCGTCCATGGACTCATGTTCTACTACGGGCTAGATTTCCATGATCTAACCCCAAATTCTTTCCTCAACATCTCGGCATTTATTGTCGTGTGCGAGGCCTTCCTCCGCATCCCACCTCACTTCGGACTGTGGCTCAAGATTTTCAATGTGAAGCCGAAGGTGGTGGATGGACAACACGCAGAGTGCGAAGGCGCCATGGTGAGCAAGATGCCCAACGTCACATGGCCCAAAGGTACCTTTGTGGAGACCGTCAAAGGGTGGCAGCAACTGTGGTTCTATATCACAGAGCCCCGCGACGCCACCTGGGCCGCGGCTCCTGAATTCAAGTCCGGAGCCCCAATGCAGCTCACCTCCTGGCTAGAGAAGGGCCTGAATTGGACGTCGTCGGACGAGCTGACAGCGCTGCAGGCACGTATCCAGAGCATGGTGGACAAGAACATCAAGCTTGTCAACGTGATCCAGGTGATGCTAGTTCGCCAGATCCTTCCATGCCAAAGCCGGACTTGCCATCTGTGGGAGTTCGATCCGGCCGAGCACCAGACCTTGCAACAGTTTTTCGGAACTACGCAGGAAGACATCTGGAAGGTGCTTTCTAATGCCAACGAGAAATGGCCGGAGAAGACCGAGGACTGCGGGCACGACCTGGCCCATCCTGCCAGTCCGGTAAGTCTTTCGCGCTTTAAAGGTGTATCCTTTACTTGCTTACTCAGGGAAAATGCCTAAGCCTCCCTATTTATTTTTTCAGGGCTGGACGAAGAAGGCAGAGCGGATTAAGTGTTCGGCTCCACTGCCCGAGGAACCAGCCACCCCGCTTCTGACGAAGATGCTGGTTCCGGCGCCCTACCAGGCGCCAGAGAAGAAGGCCAAGAAAAAGGCCAAGGAGACCAGAAGTGGCCTCCGTCGCAAGGGAACTTCGGACGCGACGTCTGAAGACACCAAGACTCACTCCTCCGCCGCAGAGGACGACAAGGAGGAGGAGGAAAGCAACTCTCCCCTTGAGGGGGGAAGGAAGAAAAGGGCGGCCTCCATAAATCTGGAGGCAGAGGCGTCCAAGAAGGGGAAGGTCTCCCTTGCGGATAACTCCGCGTGGGACGTCGATAGCAGCCCAGAGCGGCGCCCCCGAGATAAGCCCCTGGCCGGATCGTGGGTACTCAAAGACCCTGATGCATTCATATATCCAGCCTCTTTTCTCCATAGTTTTAACATGTGGAATCATGTACTTGCAGTCCGGTTCGTTCCGACCTCGAGCGATCCTCATCTTCGGGGAATTCGCTGGACCTGAAGGTGATGGACAGCGGGTCCCTTCCGGCGGCTTCCTCTCCCAAGGCCTTGGACAACACCGAGGCATTGTCCCAAAGGATCCCAGGCCAGGGAGAGATGCAGGAGGCCGTCAGCGCGGCACCAGAGGGTGAAACCTCGGCCGCCGGACACATGGGGGAGCAAATCCCCATGGAGCCTGGCAATGGGGGCCAGGTCCAATTCGGCCCCAAGCCGAATATGGTCCTGGAGACCTATACGGCTCCGGAATCCGACAAGCAGCCTCCTTCGGAAGAAGGGGGTGTTCCCATTTCGCCGGTGACCTCTGTCCAACCAGAGGCACCGAACACCCTACTGGAAGCGCTGCGAAGTGCTTCCATTGTAGAGGAACACCGTGCCCTCATGGGTACGGTGATTGGGAAGATTCAGTCCGTGAAGAGCGGACTGACCGAAGCCTGCACAAGCCTTCTAATAGGTTTTGAGGTATGAAACGCAATTATGTAAAAAGAATGTCACAGTATAGACAGTAGCCCCTGAGACACTGTCCGGTGGTCGAAAAGAAAAGCCGGACAGAGGATCAAACAATTTTCGCAGGAGGCTAACCATACATGTCTATGTGAAAAAGCAGGCGTCGCTGCTGGCTGCGACCTCCCATGCTGCCGAAGTCTCCGGACTGAAGCAGAGTCTAGAGCGGGCTGAGGAAGAACTCGGCCGTGTGAAAAAGCAGCTCGAGGATAAGCAAGGTATGCCATGACCTTCTGTATATCAGAAAGGATAGATGATTTACATTGACCATAGTGCCATCATATTTGTAGGAACGGCGACCGAGGTGGAGGCCCTTAAAAAGGCGCTGGCCGAGGCCCAGAAGAGAGCGGTGGAGGAACAATCCGTCTGCGAAAAGCACGAGGCCAGGGTCAGTGAGGTCCAACAAGAGCTCCAGGACGCTGTAAAGAAATGCGAGTCCTTGGAGCGCAAGATTACGGATCAAGAGTCCGAGCTTGCTAAGGCCCACCAAAGCACACAAGAAGCTCGGGTTGAAGCCCAGGGCGCCCTCTAGGAAATCCAAGAGGCCAGGAAAATCGCGGCGGGTAAGGCCTTTATAATGCAAAGCAAATTTGTGAAGAAAAGGTACTTCTTACTGACCCGGATTTGTAGTTCTCCAGGAGCGTTTGCGGATCTGCCGCGCAGCATTGTAGATGCTGTGGATTTCTTCCAAGCCGAAGAGGGGAGCTCAATGGAGAAGCTGTTCTGGTCGCAATACCTTGCGCCAGAGCATCCGGTGCCCCTCAGCGATCAGCTAAAACAGCTAACCGAACTGCATAGGGCGACCGAATTGGCCATGAAGGATTTGATAATCCGTTTATGGCCTGCCAAAGCCATACCCAACAGCTACTTCGGGCTCGTGAAGCGACTGGTTGCTGCCTGCCCTCGGCTTGATGCCATCAAGCGGTCGGTCTGCATCGAAGGTGCGCGAATGGCCTTCGCCCGTGTGAAGATACAATGGGCGAAGATGAACACCGTCAAGCTCGTGACCGAGGCACCGCCCGTGGGCAAGGAGCACCGCACGCCCGAGCGATATTTTGACGATGTCCTGGAGGGATCCCGCATTGTAGCGGAGCAGTGTGCAAAAGACATTATCTTTGGATGAATATGTTATCCTGTCCTGCATAATGAAACAAAACTAATATGTAATATAATGTTAGTTGTTTATATCAAGATTTTTCCTCCTGTGCGGCCGTTTTATTAAATCTGAGAGTTGGCCAGTCGTCGGCTTCAGCCCCCACGTAGGTAGTACGGGGGTGTTCGGGAAAAAATCTAAACACTCTTTATCCAAAGTTTGGTCCTTGAAGGAGGTGTTTAGCGCAACGAACCAGCAACCGGACTATGTGGCTTTATCACCCTCACTTAGCCATAGGAGTTTTATAATAGAAATTTAGGCACAGACCCTAGTATTCATGAATCCGAACTAGGGTGTTGTAAACACCGGATCGGGTAGAGACCGATTCGTCGCATAATGCGGAAAAAATCGCAAAAGATTTGTAACCTCCGAAGAGCTGACCGGCTCACGCCGCATCATGACAGTCAGTTTTCGGCTTTCTCTACTGAGGTGCTCATCCGGATGAACCAGGGCACAATCGTAGTAGTTCTCCCTTTACTACCCTAGCCGATATAGCGGAACGTAAGGTAGTAAGCACAGGAGCCGGGCAACCCAACTATTGACCAAAGACATGATTCGGAACCAATGCATATAATGCTAAATTTGGGGTGCTGAACTATACTGTAAAAAGTGTTTGGACTTTGTTGCCGTAATATGGGGCGCAATAAAGCCCCTGGCAAATTTAGGCCGTACAAAAGTGTACGGGTGCAATGGATAAGATTATCAAGAAAAAATGAAGTAGTAAGCTAGTGCCGCAGAAGTTGGGCCGCGAACTATTTCCATTATAATTTATTGATATGTCAAAGCGTATAAGTAGTGCGATAAGCAACAGGGCTATTTTACATGCCATGACCAAGGGAGAGCTGCGTGAGGGTCCTGAGAACAGGTAGAGTGATTGTCAAAAAGACTTCCTAGAGATTCTCGTATACTGCAATGCTTCTTGCTGTCTTTGTGTATCTATCCTTCGAAAGGATCGATGATCAGGCCATCTTGAGGGGCCTGTGGAAAAGAAACCTGAAAAGGATGAAAAAGAAAAAGTGAGAGTACGTGTGTCCAGGGGAGGTCACGCCGTATTATGGACCACAATATAGTTATGCCTCCATCTATGCCCATGGTATTTTAAGTGCATAGTTATGTACGCGTGGTACGTATGCCGCCATTTGACCGGGACAGAGACGGAGGCCGGATTGCTAGTCTAACTCCTGACGAGCCGGACTGTTATGCTGCGGAGTAGTCCGGATCCGCTTGACAGTGTCCGGGAGCTTGGCCGCTGAATTAAGATTCTGTTTGGCAAGACCGCTCTGTACTTCCGCTGCCAAGGCCACGGTGTGCTCCTCGGTACAGAGGGAGCGCTTCGTGTTTCCATTAACTGTTATAACACCGCGTGGTCCCGGCATCTTGAGCTTGAGATAAGCATAGTGTGGCACCGCATTGAATCGAGCAAATGCGGTTCGTCCGAGCAGTGCATGATAGCCGCTGCGGAAGGGGACGATATCGAAGATCAACTCTTCGCTTCTGAAGTTGTCCGGGGATCCGAAGACAACCTCCAGTGTGATTGAGCCCGTACAGTGGGCCTCGACACCTGGTATGACTCATTTAAAGGTAGTTTTTTTTGGTTTTGATCCTTGAGGGATTGATGCCCATTTTGCGCACTGTATCCTGATAGAGCAGGTTCAGGCTGCTGCCGCCGTCCATGAGGACGCGCGTGAGATGGAATCCATCAACGTAGGTGATCGGGCAGGACCGCCATGACGAATGCTGGTCGGATGGTCCCTGCTATCGAAGGTGATCGGGGCGACTGGCTCCATCGCGTAGATGTCCCTGAGCGCTCGTTTGCGCTCCCTTTTGGGGATATGAGTGGCATATATCATGTTCACCATTTTAACCTGGTGAGGGAACTTCTTCTGTCCTCCTGTATTCGGCAGACGGGACTCCTCATCGTCGTCCTCGCTTTGCGACCCCTTCTCCTTGTTTTTGGCATTTAACTTGCCGGCCTGTTTAAAAACCCAACAGTCTCTGTTGGTATGATTGGCTGGTTTATCAGGGGTGCCGTCGATCTGACATGGACGATCGAGTATGCAGTCCAAGCTGGATGAGCCCGGATTGTTTCTTTTGTATGGCTTCTTCCGCTGGCCGGACTTGGAGCCACTGAAACCGGCGTTGACCGCCGTGTCATCGGCAGTGCCACCATTGCTTCGGCGCTTGTTCCTGTTGCGTCGGGGCTTTCAATTGCTATTCTTGGCTTCAGAGGTACCGGCATCGCTTGAAGTGTTATTGCTACGGGCTAGCCAACTATCCTCGCCCGCACAAAAGCGGGTCATGAGTGCCGTGAGGGCTGCCATGGACTTCGGCTTTTCTTGGCCGAGGTGACGAGCGAGCCATTCGTCGCGGATGCTATGCCTAAAGGCCGCTAAGGCTTCGGCATCCGGGCAATCGACGATCTGGTTCTTTTTAGTTAGGAACCTAGTCCAGAATTTCCTGGCCGACTCTCCAGGCTGTTGAATTATGTGACTTAAGCCATCGACATCCGGAGGTCGTACATATGTGCCTTGGAAGTTGTCGCGGAAGGCGTCTTCCAAGTCCTCCCAGCTGCCAATAGAGTTTTTAGGCAGACTGTTTAACCAGTGCCGAGCTGGCCCCTTGAGTTTTAATGGGAGGTATTTGATGGCGTGAAGGTCATCACCGCGGGCCATATGAATATGGAGAAGAAAATCCTCAATCCATACCGCGGGATCTGTTGTTCCATCATCTGATTCGATATTTACGGGTTTAAACCCTTCTGGGAATTCGTGCTCCATTACTTCATCAGTGAAGCAGAGGCGATGTGTGGCGCCCCTATATCGGGCCAAGTCGCGACGTAGCTCGGATGGAGTTCGTCGGCAGTTTTCGGCCCGGGCATGGTTATGTTTGTCACGTCTGGCTTGATAGTCGTCGTCGCGCGCCAGGGCATGCCCCCGTGATCCGTATATTGATCTGGACTGACCTGCTCTATTGTCCAGGTCCTGTCGTAGGTCATATGTATGACCCCGGGCTGTTATGTCTCTGCTTTTGCGGCGAGGTAGTATGGGCTGGTGTTCGGCTTGAGTTGCCGCTTTGTCCCGGCCACGTGGTGGTCGGTCAGCCGCATTACGTGTTGATGGCATGGGCTCAAGTGCCTCGTCGTCGAATTGGGGTAGCAGTTTACGCCTCCGGTAACTTTTAATGGGGTGCTCGAGTCCGTATTCCTCGGCTGCCAGGACATCAGTCCATCTGTCGTTGAGTAGATCTTGATCAGCTTGAAGCTGATGTTGTTTCTTTTTCAGGCTCCTTGCAATGGCTATTAGCCGGCGCTTAAAGCGCTCCTCCTCAACGGGTTCCTCAGGCACGATAAAGTCTTCATCACCGAGGCTCACCTCATCTTCGGAGGGTGGAATATAGTTGCTGTCCTCCGAGTCTTCGTTTATGGCCTGTTCGTCAGGGCTAGCCTGCCCATCTTCCCTATCGTCCTGTCCGGAAGTCAGCTTGACGGGATCTTCTTTGTCTTCGGCATCATCCGGAGTATTGTTTTCTCTCGTGCTGGTATTGCTGTCTTTTCCACGGCGTGATTTAGAGCGGTGCCGCTGACGTCGGCGCTTTGGCTGTGTCTCAAGAGGTTTATCCTCGACTGGATCTTTCTTGTTATCACTGTTGTTCTCTTTGGGAGTATCCACCATGTACATGTCATACGAGGAGGTGGCTGTCCAGCGCCCGGTAAACGGCGGGTTTTGGGCCTGCTCTTCTCCGGCATCGTCGTCCATACCGTCGATGTCTTCAGAGTCGTAATCGAGCATGTCAGTTAAGTCTTCGACAGTGGCAATGAAGTGGGCAGTGGGTGGAAAGCGAAATTCTCCATCGTCAGCCTCCAGTTCAAACTGGATATAGTTCAGCTGTGAGTCCCCCGCTAAGGAGACGGTTTTTAATGAGTTTAGCACATCACCCAAAGGAGAGTGCCGAAAGATGTCCACGGAGCTGAACTCAACGTTCGGCGCCTGATCGAGCTCGATGGGCGTGGACGCACGCGGTTCGGAACCTGTGGCCGGAGATGAATTCGAGGTTCCGGTGACACAGATCCTGTTTGAAGTTGGATCTGTGTGCGGCTCCAACGCCGCTGAGTCTGCGGCTTCCATGGCGGGGTTGAGCTTCCTGTCCTCGGATGGCGCAATCTGCTCTGGATCTAGGGCCAGGGCAATCACAGGAGCTATCTTCCGGGTATGGTCCGATGACAGATTTAGGTCATGTTCATCGCGGTGGTAGGGAGCGGCTGCCATGGGCTCGAATCCGTCAAAGATCTGGTTAATAACCAATAGCGGAACCTGGATGCCCATATTGGCTCCTACATATTCTACGAAGATCTTTATCGGTCGAACCTTATGACAACATACGTAATTCCCTTTGTCCATCGGTATGTTACTTGCCCGAGATTTGATCGTCGGTATCTTCATACCTAGTTCAATCTCGTTATTGGCAAGTCTCTTTACTCGTTCGGTAATACATCACCTCGTAAATAACTCCTTAGTCATTTTCTTGCAAGCTTATGATGTGTATTACCGAGAGGGCCCAGAGATACCTCTCTAATACTTGGAGTGACAAATCCTAATCTCGATCAATGCCAACTCAACAAACACCTTCAGAGATACATGTAGAGCATCTTTATGATCACCCAGTTATGTTGTGATGTTTGATAGCACACAAGGTATTCCTTTGGTATCCGAGAGTTGCATAATCTCATAGTCGGAGGAATATGTATTTGACATGAAGAAAGCAATAGCAATAAACTGAACGATCAATATGCTAAGCTAAGGGATGGGTCATGTCCATCACATCATTCTCCTAATGATGTGATCCCGTTATCAAATGACAACACATGTCTATGGTTAGGAAAACTTAACCATCTTTGATCAACAAGCTAGTCTAGTAGAGGCTTACTAGGGACACGGTATTTGTTTATGTATTCACACATGTATTTAAGTTTCCGATCAATACAATTCTAGCATGAATAATAAACCTTTATCATGAATAAGGAAATATAGAATAACAACTTTATTATTGCCTCTAGGGCATATTTCCTTCAGTCTCCCACTTGCACTAGAGTCAATAATCTAGATTACATAGTAATGAATCGAACACCCATGGAGTCATGGTGCTGATCATGTTTTGCTCGCGGAAGAGGCTTAGTCAACGGGTCTGCCGCATTCAGATCCGTATGTATTTTGCAAATCTCTATGTCTCCATCCTTGACCTTTTCACGAATGGAGTTGAAGCATCTCTTGATGTGTTTGGTTCTCTTGTGAAACTTGGATTCCTTCGCCAAGGCAATTGCTCTAGTGTTGTCACAAAAGATTTTCATTGGACCCGATGCACTAGGTATTACACCTAGATCGGATATGAACTCCTTCATCCAGACTCCTTCATGTGCTACTTCTGAAGCAGCTATGTGCTCCGCTTCACACGTAGATCCTGCCACGGCGCTCTGCTTGGAACTGCACCAACTGGCAGCTCCACCATTCAATATAAATATGTATCCGGTTTGTGACTTAGAGTCATCCGGATCTGTGTCGAAGCTAGCATCGATGTAACCATTTAAGACGAGCTCTTCATCACCTCCATAAACGAGAAACATATCCTTGGTCCTTTTCAGGTACTTCAGGATGTTCTTGACTGCTGTCCAGTGATCCACTCCTGGATTACTTTGGTACCTCCCTGCCAGATTTATGGCAAGGCAAACATCAGGTCTGGTACACAGCATAGCATACATGATAGAACCTATGGCTGAGGCATAGGGAATGACTTTCATTTTCTCTCTATCTTCTGCAGTGGTCGGGCTTTGAGTCTGACTCAACTTCACACCTTGTAACACAGGCAAGAACCCTTTCTTTGACTGATCCATTTTGAACTTCTTCAAAACTTTATCAAGCTATGTGCTTTGTGAAATTTCTATTAAGCGTCTCGATCTATCTCAATAGATCTTGATGCCCAATATATAAGCAGCTTCACCGAGGTCTTTCATTGAAAAATTCTTATTCAAGTATCCTTTTATGCTATCCAGAAATTCTATATCATTTCCAATCAATAATATGTCATCCACATATAATATCAGAAATGCTATTGAGCTCCCACTCACTTTCTTGTAAATACAGGCTTCACCGTAAGTCTGTATAAGACCATATGCTTTGATCACCTCATCAAAATGTATATTCCAACTCCGAGATGCTTGCACCAGTTTATAGATGGATTGCTGGAGCTTGCACACTTTGTTAGCACCTTTAGGATCGACAAAACCTTCTGGTTGCATCATATACAACTCTTCTTTAAGATATCCATTATGGAATGCAGTTTTGACGTCCATTTGCCAGATTTCATAATTATAAAATGCGGCAATTGCTAACATGATTCGGACAGACTTAAGCATCGCTACGGGTGAGAAAGTCTCATCGTAGTCAACTCCTTGAACTTGTCGAAAACCTTTCGCGACAAGTCAAGCTTTGTAGACAGTAACATTATGATCGGCGTCAGTCTTCTTCTTGAAGATCCATTTATTCTCAATGGCTTGCCGATCATCGGGCAAGTCCACCAAAGTCCACACTTTGTTCTCATACATGGATCCTATCTCAGATTTCATGGCCTCAAGCCATTTATCGGAATCTGGGCTCATCATAGCTTCTTCCTAGTTCGTAGGTTCGCCTTGGTCTAGTAACATGACTTCCAGAACAGGATTACCGTACCACTCTGGTGCGGATCGTGCTCTGGTTGACCTACGAGGTTCAGTAGTAACTTGATCTGAAGTTTCATGATCAACATCATTTGCTTCCTCTCTAGTTGGTGTAGTCATCACGGGAATGGATTTCTCTGATGTGCTATTTTCCAATTGGAGAGAAGGTACAATTACCTCATCAAGTTCTACTTTCCTCCCACTCACTTCTTTCGAGAGAAACTCCTTCTCTAGAAAGGATCCATTCTTGGCAACAAAGATCTTGCCTTTGGATCTGTGGTAGAAGGTGTACCCAATCATTTCCTTAGGGTATCCTATGAAGACGCACTTCTCCGATTTGGGTTCGAGCTTATCAGGATGAAGCCTTTTGACATAAGTGTCGCAACCCCAAACTTTAAGAAACGGCAGCTTAGGTTTCTTGCCAAACCACAGTTCATACGGTGTCGTCTCGACGGATTTAGATGGTGCCTTATTTAACGTCAATGCGGCTGTCTCTAATGCACAACCCCAAAACGATAGTGGTAAATCGGTAAGAGACATCATAGAACACAACCATATCCAATAAAGTACGGTTACGACATTCGGACACACCATTACGCTATGGTGTTCCAGGTGGCGTGAGTTGTGATACAATTCCACATTGTTTTAAATGCAGGCCAAACTCGTAACTCAAATATTCGCCTCCGTGATCAGATCATAGAAACTTTATTTTCTTGTTACGATGATCCTCCACTTCACTCTGAAATTCTTTGAACTTTTCAAATGTTTTCAAACTTGTGTTTCATCAAGTAGATATACCCATACCCACTACTAGAATCAGAGAATTTGCCATCATCCAGTTCTTTGCCGTCTGCTAGCTGACGGCAAAGAAGGTCTTTGCCGTCTGCTGGCAGAAAACAGACGGCAAAGAACTGGATGATGGCAAAGATACAATTTGCCATCAGCCAGTTCTTTGCCGTCCGCCAGCGGACGGCAAAGATGGGTGGGGACCATTTTAGGCCAGTGTTGTAACGGCCCACCCACCCCCCCCCCCTCTTTGCCGTCTGCCAGCGGACGGCAAAGAGCCAAAAGGCAGATGACAAAGAGGAACCTAGCTAACGACCGTTCCCCCACCCCACCTAACTAACGGTCAGCCCTGCCCACCCCCTCTCTCTCTCTCTCGATCTCTGTCTCCCCTCACCTCACCTCACCTACGCGCCGCCCTCGTAGCCCGAGACGCCACCGGCCAGCGCCACCCTCGGAGCGCGAGCCGCCGCCGGCCAGCCCTGCCCCCCGGAGCCCGCCCCGCCGCCGGCCCACCCCGCCCAGTGGACCCAGGCCGCCGCGGCCGCCCTGCCTCGTCCCATCGCTGGAGCCGTCTCGCTTCGCCCCACCCCACTGCAGGAGCCGCACCGCCCCGCGGAGCCCGCCCCGCCGTCGGCCCGCCCGCCCGCCCCGCCCAGCGGACACAGGGCGCGCCGGCCGCCCTGCCCCGCCCCATCGCCGGAGCCACGCCGCGCCGCCCCGCCGCCGGAGCCGCACTGCCCCGCGGCCTTCCTCCACCGCCCCCCTCCCCGTGGCCTGCCTCCATCGCCGACCTCGCCGGAGCTAGGTGAGTATTTATCCTCTGTTTTTTCTTCTTCTGTTTTTTAGATTTAGTTTAGTTTAGTTTAATTTAGTTTAGTTTAATTTAGTTTAGTTTAGGTTTAGGTTTAGATTTAGTTTAGTTTAGGTTTAGTTTAGGGTTTTTTCTGTTTTTTTAAGAAGAAAGAAGAAAGATGAAAAAAAATAAGAAGAAGAAGAAGACAAGAAGGAAGAAGAAGATGAAAAACAAATAAGAAGAAGTAGAAGAAGAAGATGAAAAAGAAGGAAGAAGAAGATGAAAAAAGGAGTAGAAAAAGTAGAAAAAGAAAGAAAAGAAGGAAAAGTAGGTCGAGGGTCGAGGGGTTGAGGGGTCGATGGACGCCGAGGGGTTGAGGATTGCCGAGGGGTCGAGGGTCGCGGAGGGGTCGAGGGTCGAGGATCGCCGAGGGGTCGGGGTCGATGGTCGAGGATCTCTGAGGGATCGAGGGTCGAGGGGTCGATGGTCAGGATCTCCGAGGGGTGAGGGGTGAGGGTCGCCGAGGGGGGGTGGGGTCGCTGAGGGGTCGAGGGGTTGAGGGTCGAGGGGTCGAGGGTCGAGGATCACCGAGGGGTTGAGGGGTGGAGGATCGAGGGGTCGAGGAGTCGATGGTCGAGGATCTCCGAGGGGTCGAGGGTCAAGGGTCGAGGGTCGCCGAGGGGTCGAGGGGTCATTGAGAGGTCGAGGGGTCGAGGGTCGGGGATCGCTGAGGGGTCGAGGAACGAGCAGTGCAAATCTTTTTTTTACAACTTGGCAGTGGCATCCTGTTGTAAAGTTTTTTTACAACTTGGATATAAGAAAAAACAGAACAAAAAGAGGCAATGCAGCCTCTTTGCCGTCTGCCACCGACGGCAAAGGGGCCTTTGCTGTCTGCCACAGACGGCAAAGAGGCCACGTGGCAGCAACCTGTGCAACCTGGGAGCTGACCCATTTGGTTACTTTACCGTCTGTGGCAGACGGCAAAGGCTGGGGAGGGCATGACGTGTGGCTGATGTCAGATAGCAGACGGCAAAGGGGAGGGCATGTTTGCCGTCAGCTGGCAGACGGCAAAGCCTCCCGTTAGCCACCTAACATGGCTAACGCCCCCTCTTTGCCATCCACATTCTTTGCCGTCTGCCACCGATGGCAACGGCCTCTTTAACGTCCGCTGGCAGAAAACAGACGGCAAAGAAGCTGTTTACCGTAACTTACTTTGCCGGCCATGTTTGCTGTCCGCAACTAACGGCAAAGACCTTTGCCATCAGCTTTCTGGTCCTTTGTCGTCTGCCATGGCAGACGGCAAATCCATTGTTTCCTGTAGTGACCTACTCAAATCATCTGTGAAGGTCAGAAAATAACGTTACCCGCCACGTGCCTCAACACTCATCGGACTGCATACATCGGTATGTATTATTTCCAATAAGTCATTAGCTCGCTCCATTGTTCCAGAGAATGGAGTTCTAGTCATCTTGCCCATGAGGCATGGTTCGCAAGTATCAAATGATTCATAATCAAGTGACTCCAAAAGTCCATCTGCATGGAGTTTCTTCATGCGCTTTACACCAATATGACCTAAACGGCAGTGCCACAAGTACGTTGCACTATCAGTATCAACTTTGCATCTTTTGGCATCAATATTATGAATATGTGTATCACTATGATCGAGATTCAATAAACCATTCACATTGGGTGTATGACCATAGAAGGTTTTATTCATTTAAACAGAACAACAATTATCCTCTGAATTAAATGAGTAACTGTATTGCAATAAACATGATCTAATCATATTCATGCTCAACGCAAACACGAAATAACATTTATTTAGGTTCAACACTAATCCCGAAGGTAGAGGGAGTGTGCGATGGTGATCATATCAACCTTGGAATCATTTCCAACACACATCGTCACCTCATCCATAGCCAATCTTCGTTTATTCCGCAGCTCCTGTCTCGAGTTACAAATATGAGCAACCGAACCAGTATCAAATACCCAGGCACTGCTACGAGCATTAGTAAGGTACACATCAATAACATTTATATCAAATATACCTTTGTTCACTTTGCCATCCATCTTATCCGCCAAGTATTTGGAGCAGTTCCGCTTCCAGTGACTAGTCCCTTTGCAGTAGAAGCACTCAGTTTCAGGCTTGGGTCCAGCTTTGGGCTTCTTCCCGGGAGTGGCAACTTGCTTGGCATTCTTCTTGAAGTTCCCTTTCTTTCCCTTGCCCTTTTTCTTGAAACTAGTGGTCTTGTTAACCATCAACACTTGATGCTCCTTCCTGATTTCTACCTCCGCAGCCTTGAGCATTGCGAAGAGCTCGGGAATTGTATTGTTCATCCCTCGCATACTATAGTTCATCACGAAGCCTTTGTAGCTATGTGGCAGTGATTGAAGAACTTTGTCAATAACACAATCAACTGGAAGATCAACTGCCAGCTGAGTCAAGTGATTATAATACCCAGACATTTTGAGTATGTGTTCACTGACAGAACTATTCTCCTCCATCTTGCAGCTATAGAACTTGTTGGAGACTTCATATCTCTCAACCCGGGCACTTGCTTGAAATATTAACTTCAACTCCTAGAACATCTCATACGCTCCATGACGTTCAAAATGTCTTTGAAGTCCTGGTTCTAAGCCGTAAAGCATGGCACGCTGAACTATTGAGTAGTCATCAGATCGAGCTTGACAGACGTTCATAACATCAGCTTCAGCTCCTGCAGTAGGCCTTTCACCTAGCGGTGCATCAAGGACATAATTCTTCTGTGCAGCAATGAGGATAATCCTCAAGTTACGGACCCAATCCTTGTAGTTGCTACCATCATATTTCAACTTAGCTTTCTCTAGGAACGCATTAAAATTCAGGGGAACTGTGGCTCGGGCCATTGATCTACAACATAGCTATGCAAAACTATAAGATTAAGTTCATGATAAATTAAGTTCAATTAATCAAATTACTAATGAACTCCCACTTAAATAAACATCCCTCAAGTTATCTAAGTGATACATGATCCATATCAACTAACCCATGTCCGATTATCATGTGAGATGGGGTAGTCATCAATGATGAACATCTCTATGTTGATCATATCTACTATATGACTCATGTTCGACCTTTCGGTCTCCAGTTTTCCGAGACCATGTCTGTACATGCTAGGCTCGTCAAGTTTAACCCAAGTATTCTGCATGTGCAAAACTGTCTTACACCCGTTGTATGTGAACGTAGAGTCTATCACACCCGATCATCACATGTTGCTTCGAAACGACGAACTTTGGCAACGGTGCATACTTGGGGAGAACACTTTTATGTTGAAATTTAGTGGAGGGATCATCTTATAATGCTACCGCCGTTCTAAGCAAAATAAGATGCATAAAGGATAAACATCACATGCAATCAAAATATGTGACATGATGTGGCCATCATCATCTTGTTCTTTTGATCTCCATCTCCGAAGCATCATCATGATCTCCATCGTCACCGGCTCAACACCTTGATCTCCATTGTTGCATCATGGTTGTCTCGCCAACTATTGCTTCTACAACTATTGCTAACGCATAGCGATAAAGTAAAGCAATTACATGGCATTTGCATTTCATACAATAAAGAGACAACCATAAGGCTCCTGTCGGTTGCTGATAATTTACAAAACATGATCATCTCGTACAATAACGTATATCACATCATGTCTTGACCATATCACATCACAACATGCCCTACAAAAATAAGTTAGACATCCTCTACTTTGTTGTTGCAAGTTTTACGTGGCCGCTATGGGCTTCTAGCAAGAACCGTTCTTACCTACGGCATAAACCACAACGGTGTTTCATCAAGTTTGTTGTTTTCACCTTCTTCAAGGATCAGCCGTAGTCAAATTCGATTCAACTAAAGTAGGAGAAACAGATACCCGCCAGCCACCTTTATGCAGAACTAGTTGCATGTCTGTCGGTGGAACCGGTGTCATGTGCGTGGACATGTAAGGTTGGTCCGGGCCACTTCATCCCACAATACTGCCGAATCAAAATAAGACGTTGGTGATAAGCAGTATGACTATCACCACCCACAACTCTTTGTGTTCTACTCGTGCATATCATCTACGCATAGACCTGGCTCGGATGCCACTGTTGGGAAACGTTGCATGGAAAACAAAAAAATTTCTACGCACACGCAAGATCTATCAAGGAGATGCATAGCAACGAGAGGGGAGAGTATGTCTACGTACCCTCATAGACCATAAGCGGAAGCATTTGACAACGCGGTTGATGTAGTCAAACTTCTTCGCGTTCCAACCGATCGAGCACTGAATGTACAGCACCTCCGCGTTCAGCACATGTTCAGCTCGATGACGTCCTCCGCCTTATTGATCCCGCAAGACCGCGAAGTAGTGGATGAGTTCCGACAGCACGACAGCGTGGTGACGGTGATGGTGAAGCTATCTCCGCAGGGCTTCGCCTAAGCTCTACGAAAATATGACTGATGGTGTAAACTGTGCAGGGGGGCGCCACACACGGCTAAGATAATGTTCTGGTGTGCTAGGCGCCACCCCCCTCCCACATATATATATAGGTGGGGGTGGAGGAAGCAACCAGGAGGCGCCCCCAAGTAGGCCGAATCTTACTTGGGGTCCCTCCCAAAGTGGCGCCCCCTGCCTTGTATTGGTGCGGGGAAAAGCCAGGGGAGGGAGGTGCCCCCCCCCCCCTTTCCTTTCTCCCATGAGAGGGAAAGACAGGAGGGGCAAGCCCTCCCCCCTTTCCTTCCCTAGGGCTGGCCGGCTAGGGAGAAGGGCGCCCCAGCCCCCTGTGGGCTGGTCTATCCCTCCCTTGGCCCATTAAGCCCATAACACCTACCGGGGGTGTCCGGAACCCCTTCCAGTGACCCGATGGCTACCCGGTGCAACCTGAAACCCTTCCGGTGCCCGAATACCATCGTCCTATAAATCAATCTTTACCTCTCAACCATTTCGAGACTCCTCGTCATGTCCGTGATCTCATTCGGGACTCCGAACAACATTCGGTCACCAAATCATATAACTCATATAACACTATATCATCAACGAACGTTAAGCGTGTGGACCCTACGGGTTCGAGAACTATGTAGACATGACCGAGACACATCTCCGGTCAATAACCAATAGTGAAACCTGGATGCCCATATTGGCTCCTACATATTCTACGATATTTATCAGTGAAACCTTATGACAACATACGTAATTCCTTTTGTCCATCGGTATGTTACTTGCCCGAGATTCGATCATCGGTATCTTCATACCTAGTTCAATCTTGTTACCGGCAAGTCTCTTTACTCGTTCCATAATACATCACCTCGTAACTAACTCCTTAGTCATTTGCTTGCAAGCTTATGATGTGTATTACCGAGAGGGCCCAGAGATACCTCTCCGATACTCGGAGTGACAAATCCTAATCTCGATCTATGCCAACTCAACAAACACCTTTGGAGATACCTATAGAGCATCTTTATGATCACCCAGTTATGTTGTGACATTTGATAGCACACAAGGTATTCCTCTGGTATCCGGGAGTTGCATAATCTCATAGTCGAAGGAATATGTATTTGACATGAAGAAAGCAATAACAATAAACTGAGCGATCAATATGCTAAGCTAGCGGATGGGTCTTTTCCATCACATCATTCTCCTAATGATGTGATCCCGTTATCAAATGACAACACATGTCTATGGTTAGGAAACCTTAACCATCTTTGATCAACAAGCTAGTCTTGTAGAGGCTTACTAGGGACACGGTATTTGTTTATGTATTCACACATGTATTTAAGTTTCCGATCAATACAATTCTAGCATGAATAATAAACCTTTATCATGAATAAGGAAATATAAAAGAACAACTTTATTATTGCCTCTAGAGCGTATTTCCTTCACAATTGTGCGTGCAATGGTGAATCACTCATGCTTGCTATAGTGAACATTTAGGCATCATACATGGCATAACCTAATACTTGTGCATTTCATTATAGAATCTGAAATATGCAATGTTTATGTTAGTTCATACATTGCACATGATGTTTAAATGCCCCTTAAATCTGGTCAGTCAAGTGATGGTCTTTAAGCCTCCTGCTATGCTTCTTTTCTTGATACATAATTCAGTGTTGTGCAAGATTTGCTCACACATCTGTTCAATTGCTTGTTTGTATCAGCCAGCCATACTAGGACTGTTTGCTTTGATTACTTGTTGTTCTTGACCTAAAAGATCTTGTCAATGATTTAAACACTAAGGGCTGCTGTAGTGGGGGCTTGTATAACTCATAGGTGACATAAAGGTTTGGTTGTACACTAAACTAGGCTCTCCAAGAGTACCTGGATGTCCAGCTCGAAGGTATGCCTAGTTTTTACACAACACACACATAGTAAATGCTCATTTCATTGTGTGCAAGAGATGTGGCATGTTTCATTATGTGGTGTTGTTTTTTTATAAACTCATCCTATGGTGTTGTTCACAGACTGGAAAGTATGCATATTTATCTTCCAAGGAGACCGGTAACTAGTTTGTGTCACCTTGCAGAGGGGGTGCAATGAAGATAAGATTGAGGATTTCCATGTACAAGATGTTAGGAAGGAGCCTTGCAAGAGAAGGAGGAGCAGCACTGAGCCTGTTCAACTAGTTATGGTAAGTCACTGTATTACAATTAGCTGAACATCCTATTTGTCTGACATTGTGCTTGCGTAGGGTTCTTCACCTGTAACCCAGTCATTGGGCCATTGATTAAAACTCCCTCCGCTCACTACTATATGATGTTCTAACTTTTTTGTAAATTAGATCTATGTAAACACATTTTAATGTCTCTGTTCACTCATTACGGATGTAGTCTACTTTTAAATATCTAAAACATCTTATAGTAGTGAACAGTGTGAAACTGCTTCCTGCTATGGTAGAGTTGTCGATGTCATAAATGTCATAAACAAACGCATATTCACATCATTAGCCTCCCTATCATTACTAGGATCTTGATTACATACTAGTCGAGATACTTCATAGGGGGCAAACAATATTACATTACTTGTTCCTTTATATAGTAAATGTAGCTAGGCCATGGATGTTATTGAGGCGTGCATGTATGCATGCTGCCAACTCAGTAGTTCAATTACTTGTTTGTTTCAGGCATACTTAAATTGCTCTTTTCAATTGCTTTATTTGTCCTCAGTTAATGAGATGCCCAAACAATGAAGCCTGTTGTAGGGTACTTGTATAACTATTAGTTGACATAATTAAAGGCCTTACCATTTAATTACTCTGGTGAAGTGTGCCTGAAGCTTTGAAGTCTATTAACCAACTATTACTGCATGAGGCTCACAATCTAGTTTATACGAGGCTAATGATTGCATAGTTTTGCTTGCTGTAGTAGGTTTGTATGAATCCCTCTGCTATTCATTATGCTCCCTAAGACTTTAATTGAGCTATAGAATGGCCAACTGCTTGCTTACTTATGCGCAAGATATATATATATATATATATATAATGTTCAGTAGCTACGTGTGGTCTAAATTTGTAACCTGTCTATGTTTTGGATTTGGCCCCAACATCATACTCCTCTGGTGAGCTAAGAGAGATTTCTGTATGTGGGCTGCACAGACTACCATTTTTATAATTTTTAAAATATCACCTGCTTATGCTTCATGACGTGTAACATTATTGTTAGTCATGTTTTGCCATGTACAAGATAGTCTGTCTTGCTCGCTTCACTGTTGTAAATATATTTTTGCCCTAGTCATGTGTACTTACATAAACATTTCAGGATGAAGTGACATCAACACAAAGATCTGAGAGCAGTGCGGCATGGCCGTTACCAAATTATTATGGATTGGAATTGGAATGTGCTGATGTTCTCGAGCATCAACTAGAGGTGGCAAGACAATGTGTATATGATTCTAAACATGTAATCAACATGTTGAGACTGGAGTTGCAGGTATTAGATGTAGGAGTCAAAAAAATAAAACAAGACACTGAGGTAACCACAAAGGAATTGGAGATTTTGTAGACTGAAATTTGTGCTATCTGAATCCGGTCAATCCTATTTTCTGAAGAGATTATAGTTCAAATGGAAAGTTCTATTTATGCGTGTCCATGATGTATGAGCTTTATTTGCCCACTGTATGTAATTTGTTGTTTGTGTATGCTTTATTATCACTAGTGCCGAACTATAATGCCCAGTGGATATAATCTGCTGTAATTTCTTTATTGTATAGCGTAGGATTGTTCTTTATTTCTATGCCTTAGTCTCTTTATTGTATAGTGTAGGTTTTTTAGAGGCGATAGTATAGAGTAGTATAATTCTTTGTATATGCTATATCATTGAAACGGGGGCCAACACGCCCAAACTTTACCTGGACGCCATCCGAATGAACAAACATGTGTAGTCAAAGCGGGCCTTAATTGGGCTGGTCAACTTAATATTTAGTGGATCCCAATCGATGTGGCCCACCATAACAATGGCTCTTAGCAGGCTGTTAACAAGCCAAAAGCTCGATAGGGCCGTATAAATGGAAACGGCCCGCGGGCCTCTAGCGGGCCGAAATAAATGTCAATTTTGTCTCGGCCCTTTTACTTCACGCGCCAGTAAGAGGCCGAAAGTATTTTGGGCCAAAAGAGGCCCAATTTACAAACTAGGCTTTTAACAGGCCGAATGTCGCGTCGGGCTGAAATTGTGCCCTGCGGAACGTGGGCCGCTAATGGACCCAAAATCAGGTGGCACCATCAAAGGCCCAACTGTTGTGTGGGCCGTTAACAGGCCGAAAGATAAAATGGGCTAGAAGTTGGCCCATATACATAATGGGCCGAGGAAAGGCCGAAAGTCACAATGGGCTAGAAGTTGGCCCAACTACATAATGGGCCGAGAAAAGGCCGAAAGACGTACCGGGGGCATAATTGTCCATATCTATAATGGGCTGCTAACAAGCTGAAAGAAGGTTGGGCCGTAATTGAGCCCAAAGACATAGCGGGCCGTTAACGGGCTGGAACTGACGATGGGCTGGAAATTGTCAAATCTAGAATGGGCCTTTGATGGGCTGATTCTGTGTAACTCGTATGGGCCGTGCTTGTGAATGGGCCTGACTCAAGTAGGCCACTAATGGGTCGGCCCACTTATTTTGACAGGCCCTGCCTTTTAACCTAAACGGGCCACTGTTGGGCCGAGCCACGTGTCGACATACCATAGGCACATCCCGTCCACTCGCTGGATGACACCTGTCCCAACGCGGAGCTGACACGTGGATACTCTGGCGAATCAGAATTTTACACGTGGAAAATCCCCATTGGTCTGGGTTGTTAATGGGTTATCGGATCCAAACCGGAACCCGATAGCTTAACGGAGACCCGTTACGGTGGATGCCACATGCCGGTTACCCTTGACGAAACCACTTCCATGACGCACCATTTACCATCATGGATGTGGACACTTCCGTGATGATAATTTTGGTATTGTCATGGAACACTTCTACGACAGCACAGGTATGACTATCTTGATTCTGTCATAAAATCATCATTTGATTCTGTCATAAAATCATCATGGATGTACATGCATGACAGAAAACATGACCTACTGTGACAAACACGTATCATCATGGAAGTGTATTTTTTTGTAGTGCCAGCTCCAACTCCGTGTTATAGTAGTGCTCTGAGTGGAAGAAGACAGCCCATGAGCAAATGATTGAGAGAAACTCAGCGGTATATGGATATCATTCGGCCAAGAAAAACTTACCAGCAAGCTTCTCACTAAACTCTGTGCAGAACTCCTCAATATACAACTCCAGGGCATTCTTCTTCTCCGTGAGCTGCGCGACCTTCTCCTCTAGGGTCTGCTTCTCCTGCGCAAAGGCACCAACTTGATCTTCACTCTTCTTCTTCCATTCGGAAGATTCACATTTGGCAACATCGACGGCAGCCTTAAGGTCCTTGATCTCTTCCTCCAACTTGCCGACTGAAGCCAGCTTCTCGTCGGCGAGCTTGGTCTTCGTCTCGACCTCCTTCTGAGCCAACGCTAGGTCCTTGTCCTTGTTCTCCAGGGCCTACTTCATGGTTTCTAAACAATAGAAGTCCTGAGCCTCGTTACAAGTTGGGTGTTCTTGCTATGAACATCTGTCGAAGCGGAATCACTCGCATCAAAAGGGAAAAACAGTATGCAACTACCAGATGGAGGAAATGGCTTACCTCCCAGGGCTTTCTTCTCTTTCTCCAGTCAGGCGCTCTTGAGCTTCTCTGCTTCCAGGTCCAATCGAAGGGATGTCACCTCCTTCTCCATCACAGCATAGTGGGACCCCAACTCACAAGTCCTCTGCAACATACAAGAAATAATCAGTCCAAAAAACCCGAAGGAAAAGCTGAGGCACCAACTCGCAAACACCCAGTCATGCACTACCAGGAAGTCGGCAGCGTACTACCGAGCTGAACAAGCTGGATCAGTACCAGATCTTAAAGTACCCTCTGACTACCGAGTCGGCGGCGTACTACCAAGTGGAACAAGCTGGAATAGTACCAGATCTTGAAGTACCCTTGAACTACCCACTCGGTCATGCTCCCCAAGAGGAACAAGCTTGACTAGTACCAAATTCTCGAGTACCTTCTCGGTCGGCCAGACACCCCCGAGAGGAACAAGCTCGATCAGTACCAAATTCTAAAGTACCCTCTGATCTACCTTCACTCGGCCAATTTCTGAGTCAGCAATGAAGAAGATAGAGGACAACAACACATAGTGATCTATTGTCATTCGGTCAACTTCTGAGTCAGTAACGAAGAAGATCCTACCCGGTATCTCACCAACGTACGAGTGATGCCGGACACCCCGTGTGCCCAGCAATAGTTCTAAAGACTGCCGCCGATTGCCCGCAATCAACGGCAGTCTCGGGGACTACACCCAGTGGGTACACTCAGCGTGCCCCGACTGGAAAGTGACTCGTCAATGAGCTTAAAAACGACAAACAACCCCAGGGCGAAATGACCACAAGTTCTAAGACTACCACCGACTGCTCCAGTCAATTGTAGCCTCGGGGACTACACCCAGTGCGTGCACTCAGTGTGCCCCCACTGGATCGTAACCACTCGGATACGCCCCGGCTAGGCTCTGAGTGGATACAACAAAAACACACAAACAAAAAGTTCAAAGACTCCGGCGGACTGAATCCAGTTGACAGGAGCCTCGGGGACTACACCAAGTGGGTGCACTCAGTGTGCCCCCACTGGATCATGAACACCCAGTGGGTGTGCCCTGTGCAAAACCAGTGACAAAAATCCTACCACGGGAAAAAGAAAAAAACTTCGTCTGGAAATTATACTCACAATGGTACTTACTTGGATGTTGGTCTGCAGTGCCGCGCTGGCGTCGTAAGCCTCCTTCAGTCGGTCACACATCAAGCCTGCCTGGATCAGAGCCTCCTTACTCGCCCCCACTTGATCTTCAGGGACATGGTACAGGGGGAAGGAGGTGGCTGGGGACGATGGAGACGTGGCTGTAGGCCTCGGAGCCGGAACCACCGTTGACCCGCTCGTATAAGTTGGTGTAGATCCTGCGGTCGGGACCACTGTAGTCAATGGCGCCGAGCCACCTTGGGCCAAAGGACTCGGCCCCGTAGCTCTTGCGGCAGCCTTCACCAGAGAGACGCAAGTCACTCGGCGAGGGGAAGCGTCCTGCATCGGCACGTCAATGCTCGGCGTTTTCTCCCTGATGGCCTCCGGATTGGACGGGTCGACCCTCTCATCGTCATCTAGCTGAATGATCTCGGGTGGGGCTGCACGGATACAAGAACCAGGAAAATCAACAGAGTTCAGTCGGAAGAAGTCTAACTGTTCCAGTCGATTGGTGCAAAATACCTTTGGAGGTAGCGACCTCTGCCGCATCAGCCTCACTCGGACCCTGCTTGCGGGTGTGCGAGTCCGCTGAAGTCATCGAGGTGTTGTTGCTGTGAGGATCAAACAACACTCGGTCATCAACCGGATTAGCACAAAAAACAAGCAAAGGATTCATGAAAGCACTCACATCGAGGCCACAGGCACTGCCACCTTGATCCGAGGCACCGCGGCCTTCCGAGGTTTACCGGATATCTGCTTGGGAAACTTGGGTTGCTTCTCAGCCGAGCTCTCAGCCTCGGTACGAGCATGCTTGGAGCTCCGAGTCATCGTCCCTGAAGAAGTCGGTTGTGGAGCTTTACCTGCCTTGCCACTCGGATCGTGCTGCGCCTTTGTGCGGGGTTCCTTGGCGGCCTCATAAGACGGAGAGGACTCGGCCTCCTCTCCGTCCTCCGAGCTCTCGTCCTCGTCACTCTCCTATTCGTCATCGTCGTCACCATCATCATCAGACTCTTTTGAGTAGCAGCAATCAGAGTCACTCACCGCGTCCTCAGGCGATCGGTCAATAGCTGGAAAGTTGGAGATCATGTTCTGGAATTCCTGAAGAGCAAACACATAGAGACACCGAAATCGGATAAACAGAAAACAACGTACCAACGAGTCGACTCGGCAGAAGTACTTTACCTCAACAATCGGCGGGAGCTCTTTGGAATAGGCCGGCACCAGCCTGGCTCCCCGCGGATTGTCTCAAGCGCAAGTGATGGCCTTGATCTTGGCCCCCACATCCTTCTCGGTGAGCTCCTCCGGGTGCACTTGGATAGGGTCATTCGGCCCCTCGTACAGCCACATGGGGTGGGCCCTGGCCTGTAGAGGCTGAATCCGCCTGGTGAGAAAGGTCTCCAGCAGATCCATGTCGTTCACGTCGGTGTTTACGATTCCCACCAAGGCGGTGGCCAAGATGCCGACCGCCATCTTCTCCTCCCTCGCCACCAAAAGAGACTCGGGGGCCCTCACCCTCTCTGCCGAATACGATGGGAGGCCTGACTGGTTAGGGGCACTGGGAACGTCCCTGCAATAAAACCATGTTCCCTGCCACTCCTTGACGGATTCAGGGAAACTCATCTTCGGGAAGGCGCTCCATCCCTAGACTTGGATGCCCAAGCCCCCACACAGCTGGGTGACATGGGTCTTCACGTCGGCTGACGAGTCCTTCTTGACGGACATCGACTGACAAGTGAAGATGTGCTTGAAGAGGCCCTAGTAGGGGTGGCAGCCTAGGAAGTTCTCGCAAAGGGAAACAAAAGCCAAAAGATAGATGATGGCGTTGGGAGGAACATGGTGGAGTTGCACACCGAAATAATCAAGAAGCGCTCGGAAAAAGGGATGGGGATGCATGGAGAAGCCCCGCACGATGTGGGTGAGGAGCAGGATGAGCTCATCCTCCTGCGGCACCGGCTCGAACTCGCCCGCACCCGGGCGACGCCACCCGTCGCGCGAGATGAGTCCCTCCTCTGCGAGCTCCTCCAGCCGACGAACCGAGACGCGCGACAGGATCCAATCCCCCGACGCACCTTCGACCGCCGCACCGGAGCCGGAAGAGGAGGCCTTTCCAGCCTTCTTCGCCTTCTCCGCCTTGGCTGTGGAGCCCTTTGCCATCATTGCATGCTCGAGTGGAGGAGAAGAGCGGAGCAGTTGGGGCAGGAGAAAGGGGATCTGAGGCCCCGAGCCCCATCTCCAAATCTTTTATATCACCGGGCGAATCTCAAGCGGGATCCCCGCCACAGATCTCTGGATCAACGGCCCACATGACGGGGCTTCGCGCAGAGCTAGCGTGACATGTGGCGGATGTCGTACACGAGAATCGAGGAGCGACGCCCCCACTTTCCCCACTAACACACGACGTTATCGCTTCTGCGCGTGCACGCACAAATTCAAATCCCACGATTTCCGGGCCGAATCAATCCGATTGATTACCCGCAACCCCATTCCTAAAGGGCACATGTCAGTCAGACTGACCACCCTCAGCGGGGACCCATGCACTCGGCCACGTTAAACACATGACTGAAGTCTTCTTCAGGATCGTTATGTGACGAGCTTGATGCCCCTCTGCGGGTTCACTTGGCCCTCTCAGTAGGCTCCAAGGCGCATGACTTGTAAACCTGGACTCGTAGAAGACCTGCGCTGGCGTTCCCATGAGATAAGGAGTGGCATCGCTCCGGAGAGGCAGACCACACGCCGACGACGCCACTCGAGTTGTGATGGCATGCCCTCACTCAGGCCCCTAGTCTGTCTCCTCCAAGAGACAAAACGAATACCACCGGGTTTTTTCTCGATGATCAACAACACCCGGTCATCTGGGTAAACCTGTAGGCCAGAAACCGTTGTGTTTTCGTCTAAAGAACAACAAGCCACAACTTGGAAACATATTCTGAATGCTCCCGCGGCACTCGAATTCAACCGAAGGATCGGTTTGTTTGTTCTATGAAATCACAACCGATTCGAGGGCTAATCATGTGGTCACCTATTACAGGTAGGGTCAAGGACCCATCATTCAGGGCCCACATGGGGACCATCACCACCATAGGTAGGTCCCTGGACCAAACCAGTATTCGGATACTTACATCAGGAAATCCACTCGGACAGCTCGCCAGCACTCGGACGACCACCCTCCACTCAGCAGACGGATCATCACTTGGACCAAGAAGTCAAGCAGGCAGCGTGGGAGCTGCAACGTTCAAGGAATCCTAAGTCATCCACTAAACAGGGTCATGGCTATCGTTATCTGTAACTGCCGTAGTAGACGCTCATTATACTAGTAACTGACCCATTCAGTGTCATTAAATGCCCAAACAGTGTGGAGGGCATGGAGCTGTGGCACTCTATATAAGTCGCACCCCCCTCCATAGCCGGGGACGAGCAATCCATGTAACCATACCCATCAAAATCAAAGAAAGCCCCAGGGCACGAGACGTAGGGCTTTTACCTCCGCCGAGAGGGGCCTGAACTCGTTAAACACCGAGTGTTACACCTGCGCCGTAGCTAGGTTCTACCCCTTATTCGTACCCCTAGTACTCATAGTCAGGATCGTAACCCCAACAGTTGATGTGTGCGGATTGGCTGATCTGGGGTATAAAGGGCTCAATTGGACCTTCGAACGTCGAGTTGCAGGTGGTGACTATTGCAGAGTTTGACTAGACCGTGCGCGAGCCAGCCCAAGCTGGTCGGGGAGATTTCCTTTTGCTTCGCTTGAACATTTAACAGCCGCAAAGTCAGACCACTGTCCCATTTTTCTATCAACTGATATGGAGCCAAACAATGCTCGTCACACCCTAAAAAAGCCGTTTAGATATGAATGCATGTGGGAGACTAATAGTACCTTTGTTGTAGTCGTGGAGGCAGCCTGGCAGCTGATGCGTCGGCTGGGTCGGTGGGAGATTTGGCAAAGAAACTTGATACAGTGGAACGATCTATGTCCCGTTGGGGTCGAGTCACCTTTGGGTACGTCTAGCAAGAAATGTGCTCTCTCCGATAGCAGCTAGCGACTTTAGGAGCTGCTCCAGATCGGGTAGGCCCTGGCGTGGAAGAGACAGAGGTGCAGAAACGTCTCATCGAACTTTCATATACTGAGGAGGTAGTGATGAGACAGAGATCCCAAATTCAGTGGCTCTCCGAGGGGGACAACAACACCTGTTTTTTTAGAGGAAAGCAAGTGCAAGGCGAGCAAAAAACAGGATAACAAAATTGGAAAGGGAAAATAGTACTGCTACCAATGACCATGCAGAGATGGCGAATATGGCCAAAGAGTTTTATTCAAACCTTTACACCTCCAAATGAACAATAGGGATCAAAGAGCTGTTGTCACATATACCCTAGAGAGTGGATGGTGCGATGAATGCCTATCTAAATAAGGAGTACAACCAAGAAGAGGTCAAATAGGCCCTATTCCAAATGTTTCCCACAAAGTCCCCGGGTCCGGATGGATTCTCGACGCATTTTTTCAGAGGCATTGGGACCTTTGTGGTAATGAGGTTACTGGCATGATTATCAGAGTGCTTAATGGAGAGGAATCTCTAGAGGAGATAAACCGCACGTTCATCATTATGATTCCCAAGATTGCAAGTCCAAAAAATTTAGGACAGTTCCGGCCTATAAGTCTTTGCAATGTGATTTTCAAAATCGCTTCAAAGGTTTTAGCTAACAGGTTGAAACTAATTCTCCCAAAGATAGTCTCTGAAGAGCAGTCGGCTTTTGTTCCTAGACGTCTCATCATAGACAATTTCATTATGGCCTATGAGTGTTCGCACTATATGAAAACCAGAAGAATCAAGGCAACTGGTTTTGTGCCCTTAAGCTTGATATGATTCAAGCTTATGATAGATTGGAGTGGCCTTATCTGAAGGCATTCATGCTTAAGTTGGGTATTAGCCCACGTTTTAATGATACTGTTATGAGGTGCGTGTCACCAGTTTATTTTTCTGTACTTTTTAACAGTGGACGTTTGGATGATTTCAGGCCATCTAGAGGCATTCGACAAGGAGACCGATATCACCGTATTTATTCCTCTTAGCGGCTGAAGGTCTTTCTTGCTTATTAAATATCAAGTTGATGGTTTTCATGGTATTAAGGTGGCCCCTACTACTCTAGAAGTTTGCCACCTTTTGTTCGCTAATGATAACCTTCTTTTGTTTGAAGCAACAAGTACCAGTGCGATACAGATCCAAGAGTTGTTGAGAAGGTATTGTGATGCTTCTGGACAAAGAATAAATGTTGATAAATCATCAATCTATTTCAGCAAGGGAGTGCTTGAGAACGTGAGAGCTTAAGTGAACAACATCTTGGAAGTCCAGAATGAATCTCTATCTGAAAAGTACCTGGGACTCCCCATGGATGTTCGAAAACCTAAGGAGGGTTGCTTTAGATATCTTAAAGATAGAATATGGAAACATGTCCAAGGATGGATGGAGAAATGTTTATCATCTGGCGGCAAGGAGGTATTAGTTAAATCCGTCGTGCAAGCTATCCCACCATATTCCATGTCATGCTTTAAGTTACCTCATGGTCTATGTGAACATATAAATGGGCTCCTTTGGAAATTTTGGTGGGGAAGTGGACGAGGTGAGAGGAAGACAGCGTGGGTCTTGTCGAAGATTATGTCTAAACCTAAGTTTATGGGTGGGATGGGGTTCTGTGATATTAAATTATTCAATCTAGCGTTGCTCGTGCACCAGGCATGGAGACTTATGCAGGAACCAAACTGGCTGAGTGCCCGGGTTTTGAAAGCACGCTATTATCCAGAGTGTGATCTGTTGGAAGCACCCCTTGGCTCAAACCCATCACAGGTTTGGCAGTCTATTCGAGAAGGAAGAGATATACTCTCACTTGGTTTAATCAGGAGGATAGGTTCAGGGTTAGGCACCAACGTATGGCATGATAACTGGTTGCCGAGAGACTACAAGTTAAGGCCGATTTGCGCCTGCTCGCAGAATCCACCTTCTATGGTTACTGCACTTATTGATGATGCGACAAAAATCTGGAATCAGCAGCTACTAGAAGAACACTTCATTGCTCCTGACGTTGATGTTATCCTAAACATTCCAATCAGCTCAAGGGTGCAGGATGACTTTTGGGCCTGGCACTATGACAAGAGAGGTGTTTTCTCAGTCCGATCATGTTATCATATGATCACGAGAATAAAATCGCAGAGGGAAGATTGGTTACAGAACTGAACGAGTAACTCGAATCAAGCAGCTGGGAAAAAGGACTGGATGAGACTGTGGAAAGTGAAGGTTCCATCTTAAGTGCGCGTCTTCGTCTGGCGACTAGCTCACACTTTGCTACCGACGGGCACGACGAGGTATGAGAGAAACATGGCTACATCTCCGGTTTGTTCTATTTGCAACTTGGCGGAGGACACATGGCGGCATTCTTTGCTGGACTATCGCATGTCTCGATGTGTTTGGGCACTGGGTGATGAGGAAGTTGTGGAGCATGTGATTTCAAACCGACCCGATGACGCCCGTTTGTGGCTCTTCTCCCTCTTTAATTCTTTGAACTAGCAAGATCTTGCAAGAGTACTTGTCACACTATGGGCTATCTAGTGGGCTAGACGACAAGCGATTCATGATGACGAATACCAGAGCCCACTAGCGACAATGAGCTTCATCACAAGATATTTGCAAGACCTTGACATTTTAGCTGCTCGGGTACCTAGGAGAGTCCCGCCAGTTATCCTAGTCCAGAGGACATGCAAATGGCTTCTTCCAGAAGGACTAGCAGCAAAGATTAATGCAGGTGGAGGGATTTTGAGACATGGCAATAGGGGAGCAGCAACAGTGATATGCAGAGATAGGGATGGACACTTTTTGGGTGCTTCGGCTGTGATTTTTTAAGGGATGAATGATCCAACATGCTTAGAGTCTCATCTGTGTAATGAAGCCCACGCTCTGGCCCAGGATCTTTTTTTGAGTAATGTGGTAGTTGGTTAGGACTGTTCGGAAGTTATCACCAGCATCAACAGAGGCATGTCATCAACTTATGCCATGATTCTAAATGAGATTAAGCACTGTATGATGGATTTCGAGGAAGTTTGTTTTCGTTTTGAGCCTCAGGAGTCTAATTATGAAGCACATATGTTAGCTAAAGTCGCGTCCTCCTTGCAAGTTGGATGGCATTTGTGGCTAGGGATAGTTCTTGGAATTATATGTATTCCTAAAACTTTGATTGTTTGAGTAATAAAGCCCCTAGTTCACCTCCAAAGAAAACTTCCTCCTCACGTACACCTACAGTACATCTAGCCATGGCAGACGCACTTCATGCCCAGCGCCACCCCTTCCCCTCCTCTCCCTCTCCTAACCCAATAACCCCCAAAACAGGTTCCCCTCTCCTCCCTCCACCCTCCCCTCCATTAGTGCGCCCTAATGACCCCCTAATGTCCATTAGAAGCACCGGTAGCTGCCATTAACGCCCTTAAATCTGATGACGCCCCGTTCACCTCTAGCTCCCCTGTACCTCTATAAAATCCCAAGGAGTCGCCCATGTTCTCCTTGTCTTAAGCCCCCTCCCCGTGGGACCTATCTACCTCCATACCGCGAGGAATTACTCACCAGAGTATGTACATCAGCCACAGTCTATCAAAGGTTAGATCGCTGTCCGGGCATCCCAGGTCTTGTTCTTTCTTCTTTTCTTCAACCACATCATGGCGCATCTTTGTGACATTTTTATTCATCTATTTTTAGCACCGGGGCATGCTATCCATGGGCTCCATGTTCACTGGACATACCATACGATTCTGGCGACATCTCATCGCTTGTACAAGAAGCAATCAATGCCTCTGACATATCCATGAGATTCGCGTCATTGTTTTCTACGTCATTCGTTTGTTCGTTGAAGCTAGAGACTTTCTTCTACAATCTCCGATGGAACTCCGGCGACATAGCCGCCAAACTCTGGTGAGCACCCAGCACCTTCTGTTTGTGATTACAAAATGAAGGGGTATCCTCCAATAGCAGTGCGATACATGGCAGCTCATATTAAAATCCCGTAATCGATTTCTAGAAAAATACCTAATCTTCGGAAATTCATACCTTTTAATCTACAACTCGGATTTCAACAAACAAGATATCCCTGGATTGCTTAGAACATCTAGTTTATTATAAAAATTTGAGATATCAGTTTTTCACAAGTTAAACTTTAGTTTTGATTTAAATGTTAAATTGAGTATTTTTGCTATATGTATTAATCGGTAATTCATATGAAAATGTTTCTTATGCCAAAATTGATCCTTGAGACCATACCTTTCTGTTAGAACTCATTTAAAAAAAATCATGTTTTGTTACTGTTTAAGCTCCAACCCCTTACATTTGAGCCTCTTTTGTCATAATTTAATATCCTCACGCAATTAAATTCTATTCTTGGTTAAACCTTCTTCGAAGACCCCTAGCAAACCTAACTGGTCATATGTTACTACCTCAAAAATTTGGAGCTAATAAATTGTTAATTCCAATATTCTAAACTCATCTGACTTTCAATTCCCATAGTCAATCATAAGTCCAATATTCCAAATAGTTTCTTATGGAGATTTTGTTATAGATCCTGTCTTGCAATCATTCTATATGTTGAAACCATGATCATCACTTGTACCAATTTTTCCCACCATACAATAAAACCTATGATGTATTCCCCTTCAAAGAAACTTGATCATATCTCAAACCATAACCATGACTCCAGAATTATCATAATGATGTACTTATATTGTTAATTTGCATGTTTTATTTGGATCTTCATTTGAAGTTGTTGTGTGTTGAAGTAATTTTATTTTATCGTTAGATATATCGTAAGGTGAAGGAGCAACGATAATGAATGGGGAATCAACTTCAATACTTAGGCAAGTTGCAATTTGATCATGCCCTGACCTATATTTTCATATTATGCATATCTCTTTAAATTTTAATACTATGCATGTTTTACAGAAAATTTGCAAAGTATTATTACTAGCTAGATCCATAGGTTCAAGATTTACAACCATGCTTGGCCAAACTTGCACAAAAAGGGTGGGATGAAAACCAAACTTGCTTTAAACCTTAACTTGCTCTCTTTCGAGCAAAGTTTTGAGAAAATCTTTTTAAACAAAATTATATACTATTTTACTTCTACTCCCTGGGCTGAATGGTATGACGGGAGCGTGTATAAGTGATTGCACCCGTCGTGGTCTTGCAGTGAATGCGCCTGACTGGGGATTTGCACGCAGGTTTTGGTGGGGACCGCCGTCCAGGGGATCGAGATCTTCCAAGTACAGTTTGATGTAGCTTCTAGTACAACCACATGCTATCATGGCTCTGGCTTAGCTTTTCCTTATCGAGAAACCCTTATTCGGGTACGGCCATCGAAGAGGGGTGTTAATAGCCAAGGGAGCGGGTCATGCTAGAACTAAATAAAGGGGGCCGTTTGAAAAGGCTTCATCACAATCTCCTCCCGGTCACACACCCAAGTGGTGTCATGATACAAAGGTTTGATTGTGTCATGTGGGGAACGTGTACGGCCTCTGTCGAGCATTAAACCTAATCGATTAGCCATGCCCCGGTTACGGGCAATTTTGAGCGACTAAAGACTTGGACCGAAGAAGAATATCCCCTCTCTTTTCTAAAAATCAGTTTTAAGGGTTAGGTTGAGGATTGAGCACAGTGAATGTGTTTCACTTCGACCATATATATTATTTACCAAAATTGGAGAATGAGCTTTGGTGCGTACATCCAAAGTCTCACTCCTATCTTTTATACTAAATAAATTATTTTGATTTCAATGGAAGTTTTAAAAAAAGTAGTATAGGAGAAAATTGGCTTTATGCAAAGAAAACCTCCACCAATACTTACCCTGCATACAAATTCTATTATACTTCCCTTTGCAACTTGTGAGTACATTCCACGTACTCATCTACACCTGTCATGTGCAGATCCTGGCGGATTAAGAGATGATAGGGTTATGGCCTACACTCAATGAGCCCAGTGGTGTTGATGGAGCCCTAACTTAGCGACTATGTATTATTCCGCTGTATTATGTGCCAGTATTGAGTTGTTCCAATGGTATGTATTTTCTTAACTCTGGATCTATCGTTGTAGTAAAATGATGTATTTTACTGATATTCATTCTTGTTACTGTGTGTGCTAGCTATGATCCAGGGATAGCACAGTAAGCACAGAGACTTGGATTCTACCAAATCCGGGTAGTTACAATAACAGTTTTCAAAGAATGATGCTTCTTCACCAATTTACCGGCCTCACAGGCACCACATAGATGATCTTTATCAAATTTCACATTAGAAATGGCTCATAGATGATTTTTCTTCACAAGCGTCTCCAAGTTTCTCATACCTACATGACCAAGTCTTCGGTGCCACAGCCAACCCTCTGTAGCTTTTGCAATCAAACATGTGGCACTGAGGGACCCTTATAAAAATCCATAATATATAGATCACATTTTGTAATTCCCACAAAGACGAAGGAATTGTGAGTAGCCATGAAGAGAATGCATTTGGTTATCGAGAAAAATACTAGGATGCCAAGATCACAAAGCTTTCGAACAGACATAAGATTGAATCCAAGGGATTGAACAAGAATAACATTATCAATATTTTTATCCTTAGAGATAGCAATTTTACCTAGCCAAATTACCTTCCCTTTGTTATTGTCGCCGAAAGTAATGAAGAGTAGAAGAAATTAAATTGGGGTCGACAAACAATGACTTGTATCTGGTCATATAACTAGTGCATCCATTATCCATCAGTGCATCCGAAGACATAGTCCTACTGGAAAATTAGGTTGTCTTAACCACCCACATCTTGGAAGGTGGCTGAGAAACATTTACTTTGGGATGAGCAAGATAGGATTTCTTTTGATAAGAATATGAGTTGTTCCTCTGAGAATAGTTAGCATAGTCAAAATAATATGTGATAACCCACAAGTATAGGGGATCGTTTGTAGCCTTTTTCGATAAATAAGAGTGTCGAACCCAACGAGGAGCTAAAGGTAGAACAAATATTCCCTCAAGTTCTATCGACCACCGATACAACTCTACGCACACTTGATGTTTGCTTTACCTAAAACAAGTACGAAACTATTTTGCAAGAATAAAACTATGAGTACTTTGTGACAATAAAACTATGAATAAATTGCAAGTTAATAAAAGTGGATAGCTTTTGTCAACAAGAAAGTCATTTGTCCCTAGGCAATCGATAACTAGACCGGTAATCATTCTTGCAATTTTACATGAGGGAGAGGCATGAGCTAACATACTTTCTCTACTTGGATCATATGCACTTATGATTGGAACTCGAGCAAGCATCCGCAACTAACAAAGATCATTAAGGTCGTGAAACCCAACCATAGCATTAAGTATCAAGTCCTCTTTACTCCCATACGCCATAACCCACTTATCCGCGTTCAGGCTACTGTCACCCCGGCAACCGACAATAAGCAAACCATGAAAGTATTGCAACACCCTACAGGGGGACCCCTCATGTTTGTGCGAGATAGAGGGCACTATAGGACAACACCATAAAGAAAATATACAATCATACCAACCAAGATCACGATTAACCCATAGAACAAAACGGATCTACTCAAACATCATAAGATAGCCACATATCATTGGGAAATAATATACGGAGTTGAGAACCATGTTTAAGTAGAGATTACAGTGGAGAGAAGGGGTGTTACACCACTGCATAGAGGGGGAGAAAGTTGGTGTTGACGGTAGCCAGGTTGTTGATGTAGATCGTCGTCACGATCCTAGCCCCGGCGGCACTCCGGTGCTACCGGGAGAGAGGGGGAGAGAGCCCCCCTCCTTCTTATTCTTCCTTGGCCTCCCCCTAGATGGGAGGAGAGTTCCCCCTCTGGTCTATGGCCTCCATGGCAATGGAGGGGCAGGAGCCCCTCCGAGATTGGATCTATCCCTCTGTTCTCTTTTATTTCGTGTTCCTGTTTTCTGGCCGAAAACCATTTCTTATATTCCCGGAGATCCGTAACTCCGATTGCGCTGAGATTTTAACATGATTTTTTTTCGGATATAAGCTTCCTTGAGCCCGAAGTATAGCTACAACTGTTGTTCAAGGAGGGCACAACCCACCACCATGCGCCTGGGCTGCCTGGCGCGCCCAGGTGTCTTGTGGTGGTTGTGGGCCCCCATTTGCGTTGATTCCACCTTCCAAAAATCTCATATATTCCAAAATAATTCTCCATAAAATTTTATTGCATTTGGACTTCGTTTGATATGGATATCTGTGAAACAAAAAACATGCAAAAAAACAGGAACTGGCACTGGGCACTGGATCAATAGTTTAGTCCAATAAATCATATAAAATGTTGCCAAAAGTATGTAAAAGTTGTATAATATTGGCATAAAACAATCAAAAATTATAGATACGACAGAGACGTATCAGCATCCCCAAGCTTAATTCATGCTCGTCCTCGAGTAGGTAAATGATAAAAAAAGATAATTTTTTATGTGGAATGCTACCTAGCATAAACTTGATCATATTTCTAATCATGGCATGAATATTAAGACATAAGTGATTCAAACCAATAGTCTATAATTTGACATAAAGACATCAATACTCAGGCATCCCAACAAACAATCGTGTCTTTCAAAATATCAACGCTAAAGAAAGCTATCCCTAAAAAATCATATAGTCTTGTCATGCTCTGTCTTCTTAACACAAAGTATTTATCATGCACAACCCCGATGACAAGCCGAGCAATTGGTTCATACTTTTTAACGCGCTTCAGCTTTTTCAACTCTCACGCAATACATGAGCGCAAGCCATGGATATAGCGCTATGGGTGGAATAGAGTATGATGATAGGGGTAAATATAGAGAAGACAAAAAAGTAAGAGAGTCTCACATCGACGCGGCTAACCAACGGGCTATGGAGATGCCCATCAACTGATATCAATGCGAGGAGTAGGGATTGCCATGCAACGAATGCACTAAGAGCTATAAGTGTATGAAAGCTCAAAATGAAAACTAAGTGAGTGTGCATCTGACTCTTTAATGAAAAATTCCCACTAGTATATGAAAGTGACAACATAGGAGACTCTCTATATGAAAAACATGGTGCTACTTTGAAGCACAAGTGTGGAATTAGCATGCCCCTTCTATCATTTTTTTTCTTTTTCTTTTTTTCTTTTTTCCTTTTTTCTTTTTCTTTTTTTTCTTTTTATATTTTTTTTCTCTCTTTGTCCGTAGTCTCATCCCAACTTGTGTGGGAATCATAGTCTCCATCATCCTTTCCTCACTGGGGTAATGCTCTAATAATGAAAATTGATGATCATCACACTTCTATTTACTTACAACTCAAAAGAAATAAAAATTACAACTCGATACCTATAACAAAATGTGACTCTATATGAATGCCTGTGGCAGTGTACCAGGATGTGCAATGGTCTAGCGTAACAGATATCAAAAAATGGACAAGCCATGGAAATATCATGCTAGCTATCTTACGATCATGCGAAGCAATATGACAATGAATGCTCAAGTCATCAAAACAGAAGCGATGGAAGTTGCATGGCAATATATCTCGGAATGGCTATGGAAGGGCCATGATAGGTAGGTATGGTGGCTGTTTTGAGGAAGATTTAATAAGGCTTATGTGTGATAGAGCATATCATATCACGGGGTTTGGATGCACCGGCGAAGTTTGCACCGACTCTCGAGGTGAGAAAGGGCAATGCACGGTACCGTAGAGGCTAGCCAATTGCGGAAAGGTAAGAGTGCGTATAATCCATGGACTCACATTAGTCATAAAGAACTCATATACTTATTGCAAAAGATTATTAGCCCTCGAAGCAAAGTACTACTACGCATGCCCCTAGGGGGATAGATTGGTAGGAAAAGACCATCGCTCATCCCCGACTGCCACTCATAAGGAAGACAATCAATAATAAATCATGCTTCAACTTCATAGCATAACGAGAGACTATACGTGCATGCTTCGGGAATCACAAACCTTAACACCAATATTCTTACTAACCCCAAGCATTTACTAGTACCTCCCACATATTCCATCTCTATATCGCAAAACTATTGCAAGGAATCAAACACGTCATATTCAGTGATCTGCAAGTTTTATGTAGGATTTTATGACTAACCATGCAAATGAGCAATTCCTGTTGACTCTCTAAATAGATATAAGTGAAGCATGAGAGTGTATTTCTTTCTAAAAAATACCATGCTCTAATAAATATAAGTGAAGCAAGAGAGCATTCTACAAATAACGGTTTTCCACGTGAAGAGAAACAGGCAATCCAAACTTCAAATGATATAAGTGAAGCACATGAAGCATTCTATAAAGCCATACGCAAAAGATATAAGTGAAGTGTAATGAGCATTCTATAAATCAACCATGGACTATCTCATAACAGCATGGTGCATAAAATAAAAATGAAAAATAAACACAAAAGACGCTCCAAGATTTACACATATCACAAGAACGAAACGAAGACGAAAACATACCGATAATTGTTGAACAAAGATGGGATGCCTTCCGAGGCATCCCCAAGCTTAGACGCTTGAGTCTCCTTGGATATTTACTTGGGGTGCCTTGGGCATCCCCAAGCTTGAGCTCTTGCCTCTCCTCCTTCTTCTTATATTGAGACCTCCTCGATCTTTGATCACTTCATCCACACAAAACTCAACAAAAACCTCGTGAGATCCGTTAGTATAATAATGCAAATCCCTACTTTAAGTACTGTTGAAAACCAATTCATAATTTTTTTTGCATTGTAGCTACTGTATTATAACTTTTTTATGGCTTATACCACCGATAAAAATCGATAGTTTCATCAAAACAAGCAAAACAATGCATCAAAAACAGAATCTGTCTTAAACAGGACAGTGTGTAGTAATCTGAAAATTCACCATACTTATGGTACTCCAAAAATTCTGAACCATTAGGAAAAAATAAAAAAATGTATAGAAATATTGTGCAAAAAGTTTCAGAAACTTTGGCGTTCCAGTAAAAAATGTAAAATCACGCACTACATCCAAAGTTTCTATTTTTGCACCGCACATACCAACAAGCAATCTAATCATCCTAAAGGCAAATCTTGGCACATTATTTTTATAATACAATGGATTTGTACAAGGGGATAATTATTTTTGTGAGAATCTTCATGAAAATTTTACGTTGTTTCCATGAGCATGAACACAAGTGTTCAAGGTCGACCCTCACTTCTCCAATGCATCACCTTTCAATCGCTTCTCTTTTTGAAAAAAAATTAGGTTCGACTCTATATTTTTTTGTTTTTAAACTTTATAAAAACACTCAACAGAATAAAATGACTCTCTAAAACTTCCGGGTTGTCTCCCTGGCAGCGCTTTCTTTAAAGCCATTAAGCTAGGCATAAAGTGCTCAAGTAATGGATCCACCCGGATCCCAAGGTATATCAAAGCAAATTTTAATTAACAATGATTTGACATTTAGTAGTGAGAACAAAGCAACATATATCATGCAATGGCGAAGTCTAACTCTCTTCCTATGCATCGGCATGTCATAAAAGAACAATTCATGCACATCAAATAAAGGCCAATACATAGCATAAGCAGTTTCTTGCAATTTTATCGTGTTGGAAACATAGAGAGGGGAGATGTAGTTCCGCTCTCATAATAATTGCAAGTAGGAGCAGAAAGCACATGCATATTATATTCATCAAAATCGTCATGTGCAACGATAAAAGGCAACCCATCAATATAATCCTTGATAAGTGCAAACTTCTCCGATACAGTGTAGTTGGGAGAATTCAAAAAGATAATAGGACTATCATGCGTGGGAGCAATAGCAACAATTTCATTCTTAATATAAGGAACTATAGCAAGTTCATCTCCATAAGCATAATTCATATTGGCATCTTGGCCACAAGCATAGCAAGCATCAAGTTCATCAAAAAGGGATATTTCAAAAGAATCAACGGATTATAGCAATTATCATAGCATTCATCCTTCGGTTAGAACGAAGGGACATTAAACAATGTATGAGTTGAAGAGTTACTCTCATTAGAAGGTGGGCACGGGTAGCTAATCCGCTCTTCCTCCTTTTGTTCTTCACTCCCTTCATCATCTTTTTCATCCAATGAGCTCACAATTTCATCAATTCCTTCTTCCATAGACTCCTACAAAATATTAGTCTCTTCTTGGACAGCGGAGAAGTCCTCAATATATGGTTTAATATAAGCATTAGAAGAATAATTTTCATAGCAATATTTAAGTATGGCAAAAAAAATAGATTTGTAAAGAGTAGCATCATAGTTTTCAATCAAAGAAGCAATTTCATAAGCACCCTTAAAAGCAACAAATTCTTCAATTTGTTCAATATCATAGTAATTATAAACACCCTTGGCATAAGAAGATAATATTCCATTATCACTAGACTCACATTGGTAGGGAAGGTGTTTCTTAGGGTCTTCAGAACAACAAGTAAAACCATATAATTCACATAAATTCCAAGCATAGCATTGCATCGTATTAATTTGATGCCATAAAAGTTTTCCTTTTTGAGATAAGCTATGTCGCACAAAACAAGCATGCTCATCTAATGATTTTCCCTCAGCTAAGCTAGTTGGGTTTTCAGCACGAGCACATAGGGATCGAAGATGATCCAAGTAAAAAGCTTCAGCAGTATGATAGATTTTGGGTGGTTCTTCAACCACTGGTTTAGTAGGTACAAGTAATTTTTTTGGTATTTTGCGTTTCCTACCCATAACTAAAGATAGAAAACAAGAGCACAAAATAAAAACTACTTAGTGATAAAGCAAACAAGCACACACGAGAATATTCACCCCACGCTATTGCTCCCCGGCAACGGTGCCAGAAAAAGGTCTTGATAACCCACAAGTATAGGGGATCGTTTGTAGCCTTTTTTGATAAATAAGAGTGTCAAACCCAACGAGGAGCTAAAGGTAGAACGAATATTCCCTCAAGTTCTATCGACCACTGATACAACTCTACGCACACTTGACGTTTGCTTTACCTAAAACAAGTATGAAACTATTTTGCAAGAATAAAACTACGAGTACTTTGTGAGAATAAAACTATGAATAAATTGCAAGGTAATAAAAGTGGATAGCTTTTGTCAACAAGAAAGTCATTTGTCCCTAGGCAATCGATAACTAGACAGGTAATCATTCTCGAAATTTTACATGAGGGAGAGGCGTGAGCTAACATACTTTCTCTACTTGGATCATATGCACTTATGATTGGAACTCTAGCAAGCATCTGCAACTACTAAATATCATTAAGGTCGAGAAACCCAACCATAGCATTAAGTATCAAGTCCTCTTTACTCCCATACGCCATAACCCACTTATCCGTGTTCAGGCTGCTGTCACCCCGGCAACCGACAATAAGCAAACCATGAAAGTATTGCATCACCCTACAGCGGGGACCACTCACGTTTGCGCGAGATGGAGGGCACTGTAGGATAGCACCATAAATAAAATATACAATCATACCAACCAAGATCACGATTAACCCATAGGACAAAACGGATCTACTCAAACATCATAAGATAGCCACATATCATTGGGAAATAATATACGGAGTTGAGCACCATGTTTAAGTAGAGATTACAGCAGAGAGGAGGGGTGTTACACCGCTGCATAGAGTGGGAGAAAGTTGGTGTTGATGGTAGCAAGGTTGTTGATGTAGATCATCGTCACGATCCTAGCCCCGACGGCACTCCGGCGCCACCGGGAGAGAGGGGGAGAGAGCCCCCCTCCTTCTTCTTCTTCCTTGGCCTCCCCCCTAGATGGGAGGAGATTTCCGCCTCTGGTCCATGACCTCCATGGTGGCAGAGGGGCAGGAGCCCCTCCGAGATTGGATCTATCCCTCTGTTCTCTTTTGTTTCGTGTTCCTGTTTTCTGGCCGAAAACCATTTCTTATATTCCCGGTGATCCGTAACTCCAATTGCACTGAGATTTTAACACGATTTTTTTCCGGATATAATCTTCCTTGCGCCCGAAGTATAGCTCCAACCGACGTTCGAGGAGGGCAAAACCCACCACCACGCGCCTGGGCTGCCTGGCTCGCCCAGGTGTCTTGTGGTGGTTGTGGGCCCCCGTTTGCGTTGATTCCACCTCCCAAAAATGACATAAATTCCAAAATAATTCTCCGTAAAAATTTATTGCATTTGGACTCATTTGATATGGATATTCTGCAAAACAAAAAACATGCAAAAAAAGGAACTGGCACTGGGCACTGGATCAATAGGTTAGTCCAATAAATCATATAAAATGTTGCCAAAATTATGTAAAAGTTGTATAATGTTAGCATGAAACAATCAAAAATTATAGATACGATGGAGACGTATCAACATGCATTGTAATTCTTCCCAGAAACATGAGCGTAGTAATTAGATGAAGTATGCATGTACTCATTCTGGCGAGCCATTTTCAATCCATACCATGCATTTTCTGCCTGCATGGTTAGTATCATAGTAACAAGCAATTCCTGAATCACTAACTTTGCAACTCAGATCCTTTTGTTCGAGGGTCCATTCCTTTGATTCAGACCAATGTAATGAGCAAATGCTTCACCACACAGGTTTTTGAACAGTTAATAGTTTGAGTCAAATGACTCATCATCATGAACAGGAATAGGACAATCATATCCCGAGAGTAACGCGGGGTCGAGGGTTTTTGATTTTGGTAGGAACCCAAACTATCTAAGGATACTTCTCAGGCTCCCAATAGGTGCCATTCTCATTTAATTTCCTTTCAAAACCAATCCCTTCCTTTCTAGGATTTTTCTGAAGGATCGACTTCTTCAGGACATCGCAAACGGTTTGGTGCCCTTTGAGACTTTTGAACATTCCTGTATGAAGTAGATTCTTCAACCCTAGCATTTTCATTAGAGATAATAGTGGTTTCCTCAGATGAGGGGTTAGTAACCACATCAGCAATAGAAGTATTTTTGTCGGCAGTATTCGATGATTCAATATTTGTTTCAGCATTACTGTGTTCAAGACATTTTAAGCATGGAGGCTCAAAAAACTCAGGAAGAGCTTTAAGTTGCTGGGCGAGGAGAGAACTTTATGTCTAAAGATCACCGTGAGAAACTCTCACTGACTCGAGTTCCTGTTTCCTCTTCAAGTAATCACAAGTTAGTCTCTCGTGGTCAGCTAAGAGGAACTCATGATGCTTAGATAGTTCATCCATTTGTGACTCAAGAGCAGCATACTCTTCAGTCAACTTCTGGTTTTCCTCCATCTCCTTGACCAATAACTATTCAGACTTCCTGGGAGTTTTCTCAATTTTATCAAGAGAGTATTTATGTTTCTTAGTCATTTTTATCAGAAAAGCTTGGTCATCATCATTAGAAGAGAATTCATCACTAGCATAAGATTTTTGTTGCTTGGGAGGTACCCATTTCTTTGAAGCTTTTGCCATGAAGCAAAACATGCACTACTGTAGGATGATGCTAACGTGACACATGAATCAGAGACCCTTCAACCAAACTGTGTGTGATGCATGAATCACAAACAGTATCGTAATAAAACCGTCACCAATAATATGAACTGTGTGCGATGGAGAAGACATCAAGCACCATTCAGATTAGAGTTGTGTGTGCGATACATGGCATATAGGTTATCCATACACACTATCTGCGATGAGCCAGAACAATAGAAACGGTCAGCCATATCAAGGTGTGTGTGATATACGGCATACAGTTCACTCGGATGAACTGTTTGCGATCAGCCAACACATCAGAAATGGTCAGCCAGATCAAGGTGTGTTTGATTGATGGCATACCGTTCACTCGGATGAACTGTTTGTGATGAGCCAAAACAAACACAAATGATTCAGATTAATAAGATGTGTGTGATATGCGGCAAACAGGTCAGTAATCAGAAATGTGTCGGAAGACCGATAATAACACAGACGATTCCTGCTATAAGCCGTGTGTGTTGTGGGCAAACGCTTGCTGGTATACAATTGTCAGCGGTTGATGAAATCATCACCGACGGGTTCCCTACTTTAGTCCATGTGCAATGTGATTTGTTCTGTCTATAAGAGAACAACATACGTACTTACAAGAACAAGATTGCATAACCAAATTGAACAACCAATTACATAAGTGACTATACAAAACATTGGCACACACCTCAATAAACATTTGCATTCTAAACTAGGAGAAACAATCATCTACTTATTGTGATGCCGCCACCACTACTCTGTGGCTCGAGCCCTCACTTGGCGAAGGACGAAGGCACTTCCTCATGTCAATGATCCGCCTGTACATCTTGTAGCATGTCTACGCATCCTTGGCCGCGTACTTGATGTGTTCTTCACCCAAGCTATGCACCCAGGCACTGTGCCAGGTGGTCTTGTCCTTCTTGCACTCACCCTTCATGTTCTTGAAGAAGGGGTTGATGATGGTCGAGGCGAGGTCAACCAGGGAGTCCTGCTTGTTCTTCTTGCTTACCAGACCATGTAGTGGCCACGGATGTCAACAAGCTTCTGGCAGGCCAAGCCCGAAATCTTGAGATCTTTTAGATTGTTGTTGGTGTCCACCATAGAGAAATTGTAGTTGAGGCTATTGATAAACCTGGTGAAACACTAGCAAGGCCTTGTGGCCAGGTGGTAGTGGTAGACGAGGACATGATGGTGCACGCACAACTGGGCAACGGCAACCTTCTGATCATACCCGGCATGACCTTCGGTCAACTACAGGTCGAAGCCGACCACTTGGTACCTGTCCTCAGCAAGCACCTGCTCCATAATGTGGATGGAGCTCTCCACCGAGACCGACTCATTCGTGTACACCACTGAGAGGTCCTTCCACCTCACGTGGGTGTCCACTACCTGATGTGTGGTGAACTGCCACCCATCATTGTCAACAGCCGCTGGGAGCGCCATTAGAGCCACTGGATATCCTTTATGTATGTGTTGTCGTGGGTGTGCTTATTGTGTCATGTGGCGCCAGAGATTAAGGTAAATGGCCACAGGAATAAATGGGAGTCGGGCGGCCTGGATTCTCGGCATGTCTGCATTGTAGTTTTTGCAGCGGGTAGCTACATCGTGGCATCGCGCCCGGTGCAATCGCATGCATATGGCACCCCAAACGTACGTGATCGTGCGACGGCCCCAAACATTGGCAGTGCGCGCAGAGCAACGTAGGTGCTACTTGTGAGCTGTGTTGGGATTTCCTCGAAGAGGAGAGGATGATGAAGTACAGTAGAGATAAGTAGTTCCCTCAGTTAAGAACCAAGGTTATCAATCCAGTAGGAGAACCACGCAAGACCTCGTGAACAGCACCTACACACAAAAGAACAAATACTTGCACCTAACATGATCAAGGGGGTTGTCGATCCCCTCGGCGGTTAATTGCAAGGATCAAGTCTGATAATGGTAGATAGCTAAACAAAAACACGATATAAAAGAATGGTAAATAAATTGCAGCAAGGTATTTTTGGATTTTGAAATATGATAAAGGTAGACCCGAGGGCCATAGTTTTCATTAGAGGCTTCTCTCTCGAACAAAAAACATACGATGGGTAAACAAATTATTGTTGGGCAATTGATAGAAAAGCGCATAGTTACGACGATATCCAAGGCAATGATCATGTATATAGGCATCACGTCCAAGACAAGTCAACCGACTCCTACCTGCATCTACTACTATTACTCCATGCATCGATCGCTATCTAGCATGCATGTAGAGTATTAAGTTCATAAAGAACGGAGTAACGCCTTAAGCAAGATGACATGATGAAGACAAAGTAAACTCAAGCAATATGAATAAACCCTATTGTTTTATCCTTAATGGCAACAATACAAATACGTGTCTTGTCCCTTTCTGTCACTGGGATATAGATCACCGGAAGATTGAACCCATTACAAAGCACTTCTCCCATTGCAAGATAAATCAATCTAGTTGGCCAAACCAAACGAATAGATCGGAGAGAAATACAAAGCTATAATAATCATGCATAAAAGAGTTCAAAGAAGACTCAAATAATATTCTTGCATAATCTGATCATAAAGCCACAATTCATCAGACCCCAACAAACACACCGCAAAAGAAGATTACATTGAATAGATCTCCAAGAACATCGAGGAGAACATTGTATTGAAGACCAAAGAGAGAGAATAAGCCATTTAGCTACTACCTATGGACCCATAGGTCTGTGGTAAACTACTCACACATCATCGGAAGGGCAGCAAGGTTGATGTAGAGGCCCTCTGTGATCGATTCCCCCTCCGACAGAGTACCAGAAAAGGCCTCCAGATGGGATCTCAGAAGAACAGAAACTTGCAGTGGCGGAAAAAGTGTTTTGGGTGGCTCTCTATTGGTTTCCCGATTTTAGAGATTTTATAGAGGTGGAATTAGGTCAGACGGAGCCACGAGGGGCGCACAAGGCACTAGGGCACGGCCATCCCCCCCCCCCCCCCCCCCGGCGCGCCCTATTGCCTTGTCGTCTCCTTGTTTCTCGTCTAGTCTCCTTCCAAAGCTTCTAGGGTCTCTCTTGTCCAGAAAAAATCGTCAAAAAGTTTCGTGTCATTTGGACTTCGTTTGGTACCGATTTCCTGGAAAACCAAAAACAGGCAAAAACAACAACAACTGACACTTGGCACTAAGTTAATAGGTTAGTCCCAAAAAAATGATATATAATTGCATATAAAACATCCAAGATTGATACTATAATAGCATGGAACAATAAAAAAATGTAGATACATTGGAGACGTATCAACGGGCAGAGTGCTCGAAGGGATGCGAGCAGAGCGTGCCACGGCCGCCTCAACCGCGAGCAACCACATGCATAGGGCAGTTGAACATGCAGGGAATGGCCGTCTACAAGCCGGTCGGCAGTTGCGAGCCGGCGGCGTGATGTGAAAACTACGTCGCATTCCACATCACACAATGGGCGAACAATCGTTTGCGACGCTGCATACAGAGTGGTCGTGTGATAGGTAATTAAATTGCAAATGTTTTTTTATTAATCGTATGTGTACATGTCATTTTGTCCTCCTCTAGCATGTCTTGTCACCACGCTGGCGCCGAAGGCTTTGAGTGCAAGCTTGAGCACCGCATAGGCATTCTTTTGGCCAAACATTGGCTTGAAGAGGCACCAATGAATCGTCAGTGAGCCTGTTCCCATGCAACTGCGTAGGTTTCCTCGCGTAACCGCGCAAGCTTCCCGCCCAACTCAATGAAATCCCCCAAAACCCCAATGCTTATCGGCCTTCTATATAAACCCTCATGGCCGGCGAGTGCACATCGCGTTTTCCCCTCCCTCCCGTAGCTTATCTCGTCTGCTTCTCCCACAATCGCCAATGGCACCCGTCCGTGGTCATCGCTCAGCTACTCTGTCATCATCAGACGACAGCTCCAACTAGAAGGCTACACCGTGGCGGCAGCATAGTGCCTGGCGGTGTGTACTACACATGGCGTCCCTATTGGGTGTGTGCACAACACCCACCACATGCTCCGCCGCCACTACCCGGCGGCAGCTATTGCCGGTCGCTATTGCCGCCACCCCATGGTCGGCCGCCGTGACCGCCACATCATCGTTGGCCGCCAGGGCCATCGCCCGCGCCGCCATAGCGGCCCGAAGGAGGGAGGTGACCGTCGTGGCCGCCACCCCATCTTCGACCGCCGTGGCCATCACCCTCTCCGCCACCACGGCCCGAATGCGGGAGGTGGCCGTCGTGGCCGCCACCCCACCGTCGACTGCCAGGGTCATCACCCGCTCTACCACCACGGCCCGAACGTGGGAGGTGGAGGCCCGTATGTGCATCAGCGACCTTGCACGCTACATCAAGTTCCCGCGGGAGGAGGAGGAGCGCCTGGTCGAGCACGCAAAGAGTCTTACTATTGTCATGGCCGCTGTCGGTGTCAAAACCAACGGATCTCGGGTACGGGGTACCGAGCTGTGGATCTTGGATCAATGGGGAACAAGGGATGAAGGACACGATGTTTACCCATGTTCGGGCCCTCTCTAAAGAGGTAAAACCCTATGTCCTGCTTGATTATATTGAAGTGTATAGGATGATTACAGAGTCGATCTACCATGAGATCAGATGAACTAAACCCTAAATGAGTAGGATGATGGTTGTTGTTCTAGCCTCTACGGACTAAACCCTCTTGTTTATATAGAAACCAGGGGTACTAGGGTTACACATGGCCGGTTACCACAGGGGAATAAACATGTCGAATCTTCTATCTTGACTTGGAGGACACACCAAGACTTTGGGGGTTTCTTGTCCGGACATGGAGTTGCCTTATAGCTCAGCCTTGTGGTAGTCATATAGCGGCCCACTTGTCCGGCCCATAAGAGGTAGGCCGGCAGCCCGAGGACCCCCTAGTCCAGGACTCCCTCAGTAGCCCCTGAACTAGCCTCCAACGCCAGCGCCTCATAACTCCCGCACCTGCAGTCTCTGGCTTGCGGGTGAGTTCTTCCCCCCTGTGTGTTTGGAGTAATCTCCCTTGGCCGAGCCTCCAAAAGCTATTCATCCAAGTTCGGCTATGTGCCCAATTAGATTGTATCCGGAATCCGAATTATTGATTTTACTTAGCCTCGAAGGCCAACCGCTCAAGTGTGAATAGTGCCTTCGCCTCACAACTTTCGGCGAAAGGTCGCAGCCGGTCAGAAACACCGAACCGTTGCGAGCACTTGACGCGCAATTCGAGGCAACTCCTCCATTGGTACGTCTCGTCAAGGTGGGGATCGTGCCCCTTTTTTAACTGATATGATCAATGATTTCGATTATCCCACTCGCGCATAATGCCACGATTATATCGGGAAGTGGCGAGGCCTGCGGCACAGTAAAAGGACCTTTGGTATTTTGGCAGCTTATAAAAGGGGAACGGCCACCGCTATCGGTGTATGCCTTCTCTTTCCTCTCGCCATCACTTTCCCAATCTACAGAGCTCCAGCGCCCTGTGCCATTCTTCCTCAAGAAATCCCTTCAAGCCAGTCCCTCAATTCGGCCATGGTCGGATCCGGTGCCAAAGGCAAGTGGGAGGCCTCCATCGTCACCAACGACAACATCGAGGACCTAAAGCGCGCCGGCTACCTCCCGGCCAAAGTCATTCACCGGGCCCCAGAGGAGGGCTAGGTCGTCCCTACGCCTCAACCAGGCGAGAGGGTGGTGTTCGTCTCGCACTTCGTCCGAGGACTGGGCTTCCCGCTCCACCATTCGTCAGGGGGCTGATGTTCTTCTACGGGTTAGATTTTCACGATGTGGCCTTGAACTCTTTTCTTCATATCTCGGCTTTGATTATCATCTGCGAGGCCTTCTTGCGGGTCCAGCCGCACTTCGGCTTGTGGCTGAAGGTCTTCAATGTCAAGCCGAAGATAGTCGATGGCCAACAGGCGGGCTGCGCTGGGGCAATGATCAGTAAACTTGCCCGGGTCGAGTGGCTGGAGGGCATTTTCATAGAGACCGTCAAGGTCTGGCAAAAGGAGTGGTTCTACATAACAGAGCCACGCGAAGACTGCTGGGCGGCGGTTCCCGAATTCAGATCCCCCCTCCCCCCACAAGGCTAACCTCGTGGACCAAGAAGATCCTCGACTAGGGGTCATCCACAGAGGTGGAGCTGTTGCAGAAGCGCATCTCCAACATGATAAAGGCGGGCGCTAAACTGACTAATGTGGTTCAGGTGATGCTCTGCCGCAGCCTTCTACCCTCCCAACAAAGGGCCGCCCCAATATGGTCCTACAATCTCGAGGACCCAGCCATCATGCACCACTTCTGTGGCACCACCCACGAGAAGTTGTGGAAGGTGTTGTTCAAGCCCCAGAAGGTGTGGCCGGCCAAGGAGGAAGACATCGGCCTCGAGGCCACGCACCCTCCTAAGGAGGTAACGAAGTTTTATCCATTCTATGTTTGGATGTCTGTATTTCAGGAGGTTTAACCCTTGTTCTCTCACCTCCACAGGGCTGGCTTGAGAAGGCCAAGCAGATCAACAGTCCAGCCCCGCTGCCTAAAGACCCCAGGTCGGCTCTGCTGGAGGAGATGCTGACCATGGCGCTGTACAAGGCACTGGAGAAGAAAGAAAAGAAGAACAAGAAGAATGAGGCGCGGGAGGCCAGGGAAGGCCTCCGCCCAAGAGTGCATCTGGACACCAAGTCCGTGGACACCCACGCTCCCTCCGCTCACGAGGGGGAGCAGGAAGAGGACGAGGAGGAGAGCGACTCCTCCCGCACGAGGAAGAGGGCAGCGTCGGACGACGCATAGGGGGAGCAACCTCCCCACGCCCCGAAAAAGCAGTGCAGGCCCAAGTTGGTCCTGCCTGACGACAGCTCGAATTCCGACGAGGAGTGTGCAACGTCCGAAGAGGAACCCCAGGGTCAAGCCGCCTGCCAAAAGGTATGAATCCGGAGAGTCCCCAAGCGCTCGATTCATTAGTCTGTTACTGATAGTATATGTGCATTTCATGTTACATCCCACCGCTCGACCTCCCCATTGATCAACTCTCAGAGGGGACTTCTTCGCCAGCCCAACTGGTGGAGAGTGGGACTGCGTCGTGTTCTACGCCTCCTCCGATCATCTGGGAGACCGGGAAGGTGCTGTCCCGAAGGACCCCTCCCGACCCAGACACGGGGGGTGGTTGTGACAACATTATGGCCGAGGTTAACACCTCGATCACCAAAGACCAGGAGGAGGGATCCCTCCTGGTGAACAAGGAGGGGGAGCTCAGTCAATCCGAGCCCTCCCAAAAGACGATTCTGGAGCCCCCAAGGCACCCAGAGGCGTCCATTCCTCCCTCCACCGAGGGGGAGCCGGGGCCCCACCGCCAGCGCCGAACACGGGAGATCGGATTGCGGCTGGGTGGTCGGACATGATGGAGGAGGCTGTGAATAGCTCCTCCATCATCGCGGAATACCGCACCCTGATGGGCATGGTTTTGAAAAGTATTCGGCATGTTAACAGCGGATGGAAGGAAGCCTTTGGTGGCCTCCTGACGGGCTTCGACGTAAGCCATGTAATATTCTTTCCATAAAGCAGATTTTCTGAACAAAGTTTGAGCAGTCCTCTTATATAGCAGCACCCGAGACTTTGTCAGGATTGAAAAACCTGGCAGAGGATCGAAAATCATTGAATCGGGAGTCTGAATGATGTGATCGCTTTGCTTTCGTAGGCCTCGTCTTTGGCGGCGGTTACCAATGCCGCGGCGCTGGACAAAATGAATCAGAAGCTCAAAAGCTCCAATGAAGAGCTCGACCTTGTCAACAAGCGGTTTCACGAAGCGCAAGGCTAGTCCGGTTGAGACTTAGTAATTTTTGTATTTTCCTTGTCGAGCAAGGTATTTGGGGTTATCCCTAAGCAAGAAGTGCTTAATTATGATTGTAGCTGTCACCGTGGAGGTCGAGGGCCTCAAGGCCAAACTGAAGAAGGCCAAGGAAGAGGTGGTCGAACTGAAGGCAGCGGCCGAGCTAGCAGCCGCCGAACTCAAGACGGTGAAAACCGTCAGTGAGAAGCATGAGGCCAGAGTGGCCGAAGTGCAGCAGGAGCTCAAGGATGTTGTCACTAAATGTGAGGACCTTGAGCAGAAGAATAAGGGCCAAGCCACCGAGCTATCTAAGGTGATGCAAGAGATCCAGGAGGCGAGGACGGAGACACGGGGCACCCGAGAAGAGCTCCATCAAGTAAAGCAAATTCCCGATGGTAAGCCATATTTACTGCAGAGTGTCTTCGGCGGCGAGGCATTATGCAGCTCGGGAGTGTCTTTGGCGATGCTGCCTCCCCGGTTGACACTGTTAAGCGCTCCGTCTGTGCTGAGGGAGCTCGGATGTCGAGCCACGAAGCCGAGGTGTCTGGAATTCATTCCAATTTCATGCATGGGACCTAAGCATGCACCCAAGGACACATATATCATATTTCAACCCATTTTTGTGCACTGGAGCATGTACCTATAGTTCAAACTTGAATTATGCACATAAAATGCCTAGAAAACTTAGTTAATGTATAAAATGTCCAAAAGAACCCCAAATATTCTAAAATTTAACACGACACTCCTAATTGTCTATGTTACCTCTAGAAAAAAAATTCAAGGCAAGAACAAGCAACGAATGTCGTTTCATCCACAAAGGTAACACGTTCCCTACCGGAACCACGAGGCTTCTTGTGAGAAGCTCTTGTTTGTGAGAAGCTTATACCAAAACCTACACGGAATGGGATAAAAAAAATTAACACAGCATGTTGGTGCCATTCCATGATAGCATGCCAAGTTTCATCAATTTCGTACGAGTTTTGGATTTACTAGAATTTCAAAACAAAGTATCTCAATGTTTGCAGCCGAGCCACGATGTCGAGGTGTTTAAAATTCATTCCCATTTCTTGCATGGGACCTAAGCATGCACCCATGGACATATACATGATTTTTACAACCCATTTTGGTGCATAGGAGCATGTGCCTATAGTTCAAATTTTAATTATGCACCTTAAAAAACACTGAATAATTCCAAAAAAAATCCCAACAATCCTATAGTTGCATGTTCACTACAGATAAATGTTGTAGCAATTCAAACACCGTCCTCTTCTGCTGTGACACCATTTTGTATTTCAAATCAAAACAAAAAATCAAGTACATCACACACAGTTTATTATCACCAACCGTGTGAGATGCAGTACAAAATATCTTGGAGCACTATCATATATGGCTTACAGGAGAAGGTTCATTGGCTACAGTCCACAGCGAGCGCGTCAAGCACACTAGCTCCCCAAATATCATTTAATTCAATCATCACCGGTCAAAGATGGTGACATGGACCCCACGTCTTGAGGGCAACTTCGGTGGCCCACTCCGGCGAGAGCGTGGCCACAGCCGCCATGAGCACCCTCACAACCTGCATGAGCACGGCCGCAATCTACAACCGAGCAGCTGTGGCAACTGAAACAGCAACTGCTGCAGCTTAGGTGGCGGCAGCAACATCTGTGACGGGGATAACAAATGGCGAGAGCGGCACAACAGCTATACTTTCCACAGCGGCCGCCTTAGCCCTGATGGAGGCCACCCACACCCATGTCAAGGCATCCCATGCCCATCTCCTCGCGGTCACTGCACAAATCGATGAAGCTTCTTCGACAACAGTCGGCAACCCATGGCCGAAGAGTTGGCAATCGCCGAGAGCGTTTGAGCAGTCGTTCGTTCGTTCACGGCATACCTTGCGGAAATGGAGCCCATCCAAGCCCAAACCGCGGCCACCCACACCTAGCTCATGGCGGCCTTTTCCAAAGAGATGGTGGAAATGGATGGCGAGGTGATTGCCGAGTGTGTTGTGATGGATGCCATGGAGCTCCTTGCCAGGAGATCGTCGGGCGCGAGCTGGACATGGAGGAGGCGGCGGAGATCGACGAGCACCAGCCAGAGTAGTCGTCTTTGTTTAGAGTGTTGGTCTTTTGTTAGAGTAATGTATAAGTCAGCTAGCTTTGTTTAATTGTTGAACTTGCTCGCTTAAGAAGTGTGGGTGTGCTGTAGGCTCTTTTGTGTACCCAAATTATGCAATGATGTGGATGACCACTGTAACCAGGGAAATTCGGACCAAAATTTGCACGTTCATACTCATCACACATAGCGTAAGCTATATGAATAGTTTGTGGTGTTCACATATCATACACAATGCTGAATAAGGGACCGTGTTTCATGACACTTTGCGCGCCAATTTTTCGCTACATCGAGCGAAATTTTTTGACTTCCGTGGAAATATCTACCTCCACCCCTCCTCTTGACCAAAAGCCACATTTCCCTTGTTTCCACCTTCCTTTCCAAGTTCAGATTCACTTCCTGCTTGCAGCACCGCCTCTTCGTCGGTGATGCTCCTTCCTGCTACTCGGCCTCGTCGATCTAGTCAGGTAATCCAAACCCGACCCCCATCCTCCTCCTCCTTCTACATCCCACATGCCCCGACCGCTGGCGTGACACCTTCCACCCAAATCATCGACCCATCCTCCAAAAAAGTGCCGCCCTAAGCCATGGTGCACGTAGTATAGCCAGGAGCTCAAGGAGCATTTGGCAGCGGAAAAGCAAATAGCGGTTGCATGCGGGGATGAGGTCATGATGGCTACCATGCGTGTTGAACCCCAGATCTTGGAGGAGCACCTCGCAGTCGAGGCCATAATCGACACCTCGTGCATGGATGCCACCACGCGGTTGGCTGCTTTAAATGACAGTTTGGCATTTTCTCAAGGCCATCATTGGTACCTTCGACAAAGACTATGAGGTGTTTTCTCAGTGTGCTCGTCCTTACCTCAACTCCAGAGCCAGTAGGTTAGTGCCCGGAGCGGCTCATATGACTCACCACTACTAGGAGGGCACCCATGATGTGGAGGCCTCGCCCTCTTCCAAGTCTAAGGAGCCCATCGTCATCGATATCTCCGACAATGAGGAGTAGCTTGTCTTTTTAGCTCACTATAAAGACCTATGTTCAGCTAGCCAACTACGCCGGTTAAGCATGTTCGGTTTACCTGTTGCATGTGCTGCTCCTGCCTTTCCTTTACAAATAATAGTGAATTTTCCTATGTACTATTACTATGCAATCTGATCCTCTAGTATATATGTTCTATATATTGTGCAATGTGGTGCTCAGTTAACTATTTGGTTAATTTGTTGTCATGTTTAGTTAATTGTTTGGTTCAATTCTGCAATGTGATGTTCAATTCTTGTGGGTGTAATTTTGTATTGTCTTGCATGTGAGAAATAAATCAAATTTGGCTGTACAAAATACATGAGAAACAAACACAAGTGCTATATTTCCAAGTTGTTAAGCATGCTTGGTTTGGTTAGCTGTCTGATCTTCTAGTATGTTCTATTGTGCAATGTGGTGCTCAGTTAACTGTTTGGTTCATTTGTTGTGGTGTTTAGTTAACTGTTTGGTTCAATTCTGCAATGCGATGTTCAATTGTTGTGGGTACAATTTTGTATTATTATGCATGTGAGAAATAAATTGAATTTGGCTGTACTAAATACATGAGAAACATATACAATTGCTATATTTCCTAGTTCTTAAGCATGCTTGGTTTGGATAAATGGCTTTTTCATGTGTCTCGAATTAATCTGTTGAATCTGCAATGTGTTTATTTTTCATTAACATATTTTACTGATAGCATGCCAACCCTCACTTAACCTCATCAATAACAACCTTATATGTGTTGCAGGGAAACAATTGGAGACATGAGGTTTACCATCAAGGTTTGCACATGCATGGTCCTTTGTCTAATAGCACATTATTGTGCAATTGCAGGAACCATTCTAATATTTAGATTTTTAACAATTTGGTCTTGCACATGTAGGTCCTGCTGTCAGAGGTTTTGACCCATTGTTTGACCCATTTTTCATATGGGGAATGAGATGTCCATGAATATTAGTCACGTCAAGAAACTGAGAAAGATTGTTAGGATAAAGAAACTAGAGACGAAAAACAACAAGATCTTCGTGTGCACAATGATAAGACATCAGTGAACTACAGGATGGTACTAACTCTTATACCTTGTATTTTTTATTCCTTTGCACCATTTCAAAAATTATAGAAGATATTTATGCATATCTTTGTTTTTAGGCCTTTCCAAAGCAGTTCGCTGATGATTACCTCTCAAACCACCTGTATGGTCAAGAGGCGAGAAAGGTGTTCATATAACACCCATGTACAATATTGAAGTCTTCCTCGAGAGGATTAAGGATGGGCAGTCAATCATCCATAGGCACTGGCCTAAAGTTGCAAGGACCTTCAACATCATTGAAGGCTCAATATTCGCCTTCTGCTTCAGCAGTTTTCCAGATGAGATTCATCTGTCTATCTACCGTCTATGATGCTAATTTCCAAAGGTTTTAGATGTTGCATGTGAAACTTGGTGATGTTGCATGTGAAACTTGGTGATGTTGTGTAATGGGGTAGCTAGCTATATGCCTATATGGTGTAACTAAGTGCTGAAGCTATATGATGTTGTACTCTGATGTATTTCAATTTTCAAATCCGGGTTCCGTAATACGAAAATGAAATATATTGTGTGTTTAATATGAAATGTCAATTTGATTACTAAATGGATTAAAAATAATAGGCAAATTAGCCTGCTTATTGGGTTTTTCTATTGCAAATGATTATTGAGAAAACACCGTGGGTGATGACCTCAGACAACCCACACAGTTTCTAGGAAGTAAACGTGTTGGATCAGTGAACAATCACACACGACTTCCTCTGGACAACTGTTTGCGCTAGGCCACCTTGCACAAATGTTTTCCACATAGAAAGTGTGAGTGATGGACGGTGTATGACACATAGTTTCCTCTAGGTACCGTATGTGATGCATTCAATAATGCAAATGATAAAATTATTAATATCATCTGAAACGGCAACGCTATCACAGATGATGTGATCAGGAAAATTGTGTGTGATGTACGTATGAATGGAAATGTTTGTCTGGGATTCACTGTGTGGGATGTATATATGAACGGAAACATATGTCTTGGATTCACTGTGTGGGATGTACATACAAACAGAAATGATTGGGCATATATAATTATCTGTGATGGCTCGCCCGATCGCATACGAGCTCCTTTTGCCCCGCGTGTGTGATGGGAGGACCTATCGCCGACGGTTTCTGGGTCGTGTGGGATGCCCCACCTAATGCACACACAGGCAAGGCGACGGTTTAAAACACTGTCGCGGAAAGGGGGTAAAATCTGTTTGTATAGCAGTCGCCTGCACTAGTGATGGGGGCTTCATCATCACTTGAATTGTTTTGAAGAAGTTCGATGCAGGTGTGGAAGCGAATGCAATGCCGCCCATGCCCGAATCTGATTCATCAGACTCAGCAACTTCATCATAGTCCGGGACTTCTTTCTCGGAGTCAATTTCCTTACCAATGTAGGTCTTGGCCTTGTGAGAGCTCTTATTGCAGTTGGAGTGAGACTTGGAAGGAGTTCTTGAAGAAATCTTGATGTAGGCTTGGAGGAGGAACTGTCCTTCTTCTTGAAGAACTCCTTCGTCTTCTTCTCATCATCTGAATCATACATCTTTCTCTTTCTCTTGCCATTCTTTCTACTACCTGAGCCAATCTTCGAGTGGCTCGAATTTTAGCTTCCCAGAGAGGATAATTAGAGATGAAGTGTCCAAGATTTTTGCATTTGAAGCAAGTGCAATCTTCAACAGGTTTTGACCTCGTCGAGGACTTAAATTGCTTGAGCCTTTCTTCTGGAGCTAGTTCTTTTTTCAGAAACACTGAAATCCCTTTGTTATCAGTGCGAGATTGATACGTCCATTTTGCATCATGTTTTTATGATGATATTTATTGCATTATGGGCTGTTATTACACTTTAGGATAGAATTCTTATGCCTTTTTCTCTCTTATTTTACAAGATTTACATGAAGAGGGAGAATGTCGGCAGTTGGAATTCTGGACTGGAAAGGAGCAAATCTGAGATACCTATTATGTACAACTCCAAATGTCCTAAAACTTTATGGAGAATTGTTTTGGAATATATAAAACATATTGGGAGAAGAAAGACCAGAAGGGGACCCACCAGATGGCCACAAGCCTAGGGGTGCGCCCTACACCCCCCAGGGCGCGCCACCTGAGCTTGTGGGCCCCCTGGCCAGCCGCCGGTGCCCATCTTCTACTATATGAGGGGTTTTGACCTAGAAAAAAAAAGAAGAAGGTTTTCGGGACGAAGCGCCGCCGTCTCGAGGCGAAACCTGGGCAGAAGCAATCTAGGGCTCCGACAGAGCAATTCTGTCGGGGAAACTTCCCTCCGGGAGGGGGGAATCGAAGCCATCATCATCACCAACGATCCTCTCATCATCGGAGGACCAATCTTCATCAACATATTCACCAGCACCATCTCCTCTCAAACCCTAGTTCATCTCTTGTATTCAATATTTTCCTTGAAACCTCAGATTGGCACTTGTGGGTTGCTAGTAGTGTTGATTACACTTCGTAGTTGATGCTAGTTGGTTTATTTGGTGGAAGATCATATGTTCAGATCCTTAATGATATTTATTACCCCTCTGATCTTGAACATGAACATGCTTTGTGAGTAGTTACTTTTGTTCCTGAGGACATGGGAGAAGTCTCGTTATAAGTAATCACGTGAATTTGGTTTTCGTTTGATATTTTGATGAGATGTATGTTGTCTTTCATCTAGTGGTGTTATGTGAACGTCGAATACATGACAATTCACCATGATTTGGGCCTAGGGGGAGGCATTGGGAAGTAGAAAGTAGATGATGGGTTGCTAGAGTGACAGAAGCTTAAACCCTAGTTTATGCGTTGCTTCGTAAGGGGTTGATTTGGATCCACATGATTAATGCTATGGTTAGATTTATCCTAATTCTTCTTTCATAATTGCAGATGCTTGCGAGAGGGGTTAATCATAAGTGGGAGGCTTGTCCAAGTAAGGACAGCACCCAAGCACCGGTCCACCCACATACCAAATTATGAAAGTAGCGAACGCGAATCATATGAGCATGATGAAAACTAGCTTGACGATAATTCCCATGTGTCCTCGGGAGCACTTTGCTTTATATAATAGTTCGTCCAGGCTTGTCCTTTGCTATAAAAAGGATTGGTCCACCTTGCTGCACCTTTGTTACACTTGTTACTTGTTGCTCGTTATGAATTACCTTGCCACCAAACTATTTGTTACTGATAATTTCAGTACTTGCAGAGAATACATTGCTGAAAACCGCTTGTCATTTCCTTCTGCTCCTCGTTGGGTTTGACACTCTTACTTATCGAAAGGACTACGATTGATCCCCCTATACTTGTGGGTCATCAGAGATCATTGATGATGCTTTCAGCATGATTGGTATCTTCATTGGTGCTTTCTTCTGAAGAAGATTCAGCCACAACTTTGAGTGTGTGACTCTTTAGGTAACCTGAGCCATAGAGATCTCTTTTCTATTCTTCTTATTCTTCAAGAGTGTTCGGTCTCTCCATTACATTAGCAGAGTCAAGAGCTTTTAAGTCGGGTCTCTCCTTTATCATCAATACAAGGGTGTCAAAGGAGCTATCCAGAGATCTGAGCAACTTCTTCACCACTTCATGATTAGTAATGTCTTCGGCACTGATGACCCACAAGTACAGGGGATCAATTGTAATCCTTTTGACAAGTAAGAGTGTTGAATATAATGAGGAGCAGAAGGAATAGACAAGTAGTTTCCAGCAAGGTTTCACTGCAAGTGTTGTAAAGATAGTTTTGATAGAAAGATAATTCATAAGAAAGTAACAAGTAATAAAAGTAAATAGGTGTAACAAGTGGCCCAATCCTTGTGTATGCTAAGGACAAGCCGAAGGTGTTTGTTATAATGGATAAAGCGTTCTTGAGGACACACATGAATTCCGTCAAGTTACTTTCACCATGATTCATTAAGTTACCATTCATTGATTCGATAAGTGTTGTGTTGGTGGATCGTTGCTAAGGTATTGTCCTAACTTGAACACATACCTACTTATGATTGTACTCTTCATGCAAGCATCCGCAACTACAAGACAAGTAACTAAGATAAATCTAACCATAGCATTAAATAGTTGGATACAAAACAACCCCTCACGGAACAATTCATAAACTAGGGTTTGGGTTTCTATCACTCCCGCAACCCATCATCTACAAACTAATTCCACAATGCCTTCCCCTAGGTCCAAATATGGCGAAGTATCATGTAGTCAACGTTCACATAACACCACTAGAGGAAGAACAACACAACATATCATCAAAACATTGAACGGGAGTCAACTTCACATGATTACTAGCAACAATACTTCTCCCATGTCCTCAAGAACAAATGGAACTACTCACAACTCATCATATGGATCATGATCAATGGGTATAAATATGTGATTAACAATATGAACATCACAATCTTTCACCAATAATGTCCTAAGCATCAACTAAAAGATGTAATCAACACATACAAGTACTCCCGGGTACCAATCTGAGGTTTTATACAAAGATTGAACACAAAGGAAGAACTAGGGTTTGGAGAGGAGATGGTGCTGCTGAAGATGTCTATGAAGATGATGATCCCCGCGATGATTGGAGTGTTCGTGCTGATGAAGGCTTCAATTTTCCCCTCCCAGAGGGAAGTTTCCCTGGCAAAATTGCTATGCGGGAGAGAAAAAGTGCTCCGCCAAAGTTCCACCATGCGGACGGCAGCGAAAAGTCCCAAGGATTTTTGTTCTATTTTTTCTAGGTCATTTCTGATTTTATAGCCCAAGTGGTGCCCCCACTGGGGTAGGGCGCCACCAGGCCATGTGGCAGCCTGGTAGGTCCCCTCTGGTACTTCTTTGCTCCATAAATCTTTATATAAACTAAAATAATTCTCCAAAAATTCATGTTGCATTTTGAACTCCAAAGAATTGCTCTTTCTTCTATTGCATTTAGTTCCAGATTCCAGCTGTCCAGCAATCCCCTCTCTTTGTATTCCTTGCATTTTAAGAGAAAAAGGACATTAGAATTTCATTATATTGTGAATTATATGATTGAAATAGGATAAATTATAGTAAGAAATAATGATGCAAAATGGACATAGGCACCAAGACTTGCAGTTCATTTGATATGTCACTCGGACGATCAAATGTTTCCTGTCAACTTTCATTCCCAAGACTTTTGAAGTGGTTGAACTTTGCACGAAGAGTATCAATGCGAGCCTCCTTTTGTGTGGAAACACCTTCATTAATCTTCTCAAGTATTTCTCAGATTTCTTTCATTGATTCAACTCTTCGGTGTCGAAGGAACTATGACCGAGAAAGATGGTTGCAGATGGCATCCTTTGCTTGTGCATCAAGTTCGACGAGCCGCTTTTCCCATTGAGTGAGATATCCTAGGGTATCAATCATATAACAGTGTTGCACAACCTGACACATATCATCATCGATGGACTTGAGGAGGATCTGCATCTTCTCCTTCCGGAAGGGGTAGTCTATTCCATCGAAGATAAGAATCTTCTCACTGGGCTTGACGTTTACTGCGGAAGACATACTCAATTCCAAGGTTGCTATAACTTAAAAGGAAGAGACAAGGAGTACCTTGCTCTGATACCAATTGTAGGAACGAGAGTATATCGAGCAGAGGGGGTGAATGGGAGATTTAAAATTTATTTCACAAACTTGAAATCTCTTAGTACACAACAGCGGAAATTAAACTAAGAAGAAAAAGTCTACAAAAGAAAATTTCTAGAAAAAGATAGATAAGAGATCGAGACAAAAACAACTATGAGTACCAAAGATAAATCACATGACCGAAACACAACAGAAGATGAAAAATTGCAAATATTGCAAAGCAAACCTGTGATGCTCGATGGCGACAAGGTGTTTGGTAGACCAGTTCACTCTTCTACAAAAGAGTTGCGTCTTGTTGGAGGGGCTTGTGATTTAACACAGAGAATAGACTCTCTTCCCCTATTCTCCTCGATGACAAGTGCTTCAACTTGTGTTGATTACTCAAGGTAGATACTTTAGGCGATCTCCATAACCTTCACAGACTGTCTTCACGAACCACAATGACTCTTGGTTGCTAAAGACTTAGACGTCTAACCGTCTAGAGAGTTAGCAGCTCTCAAGATTAATTAGCCGAGCGTACTAGACTTAGATATCTGTGATGCTCAACCACTATCTAGGTTTTCAGCTTTGGGGTTTTCTCTTGGTGGATTAACTCTAATCTTTCGGAGAGAGAGAGAGAGAGTGCGCTGACAACTTGTCAAAATCATACGGAGTAGCCTACCATCTCGGAAGAAGAGGGGTGGCTATTTATAGTGGGAGCAATCCCAACGGGGGAATGACCATTTAGGACACGACGTCCAACAAATGGGTAATCGACACATTTGCATCGGTCAAATTTCAAATGCACCCAGCAACTTTACTTGAGGAACAAGCTGGCAACTCTGCTGAAACATTTCTCTTGCAGCCCAGTAGATCAACATCTATGGCAGATAAGTAAATGTTTTGAAGCTGGAAGGGTTTTCTCTCATCTCTCATAGGTTTCGATTAAGCATCATAGAAGCATAAGTTCCAAAACACTAAGGCCCCTCTATTAGGACCGGAGTATATCGACCAGAAGCGGGGTGAATGGGAGATTAAAAATTTCTTTCGAAATGTTGAATACTCTCAACACAACACAGCGATAATAAACTAAGTAGTTTCAGTTCTATGAACGAAAACTATTTCCGAAGCAAAACTAGTTCCGAAACAATACTATTCCCAAAACAAAACTATTACCGAAACAAAACTGTTACCAATACAAAACCCTTCCTGTAACAAAACTGTTTCCAAAACAAATCTGTTTCCGAACAAAACTGTTCCCCGAAACAAAACTGAGCAGTTTTAGTTCTACATAACAAAACTACTATACAAACAAAACCGAGAAATTTCACTTCTACAAAATAAAAGTACTATAGAAGCAAAACTATCAACTTAAATTATGCACATGAAACAATTGCACTCACTAAATAATTGCACACTCGAAGCAATTGCACACATCACAGATAAAAACATGCACAGTACTACGAAATGTGCATCAAAGGAAGACTTAGCAGAATAACTAAGTAGAACCATATGAAAAGCAGATGAACATACAAAAAAACAACCTTAAGTGTTGCAAAAGAAAATATGCAACAAAACATTGTCATGGTATTGAAAGGAATGCTTGGAAGATAGAGTATCATAGTACACAGATGGATATCTATTGATAGCAAAGAGCACTAAAAATAAACTACCGAAAGAAATTCAGTAGGGTAGAAATGACCACAGGTGCTCGATGACGACAGATGATTTGGTAGATCAGTTCACTCTTTTGTAAAAGAGCTACTTCTATTGGAGGGACTTGTGGTTGAACACAAAAGATAAAGGGATTTCTATTTTTGTGCCCCTCCTTCCTTAGTTGTGCTCAGTTTTGCCCATAGCATCTAACTTTCCTCACTTTTACCCTCCACCACTCAGCCCATTCTCACAAGAGCCCAAACAAAGCCTTGTCGTTGGGTCAATGCAGTTGACCATTACCTTCTCAGTTACTGGCGTGTGGGGTCTCAGTTCTTTGGACATGTGGGTCGCGAATGGTAGGTGGGCCATGGACGTGACTACTTATAACAAGTGGGACCTGGGCTCGGTGAGTTATAGGTTTCTTTTTCCTATGATAGCACGACCCTGACCGAGCAGCCACATCCCCACCTAGTCACCGCCGCCGTTGTTCCCATTGCAGTCACACCGCCGTTGTGCCCTAGCTGCCCCGCCACCCACTCCGACCGTCCACTTGAGCTCCAATGGCGAAGCGGCACGGTGATACATTGCAGCCTACAGGAATCATGCGACATAGTTGGGCGACACGTATGTTTCTAATCGTAACCCTAGCAATTAGGATTAGTCAATTGAATGGGCGATTTAATTGTTGTTCGTTGAGCTGCTCTAGTGTTCAAACAGTATTGACATTTATTTAGGATTGGAATTGTGATAGTGGCCCATTCTAGTGTGATAAAAAGAAAACCCTAGAAATTAGGATTCGTTCATAGGAGCCCATTTTAGATTTTGTGGTAATCTGGATCCTTATAATCGCTTTCATTTTTAAATATTTGATTTTTAAATTTCATCTTTGAATCCAGAGCCGGAAGGGCCTGTGAACTTGTGTATTATCGATGTCGTCGATGAGGAAACAGGGGAGGAGGATTCAGACGATGAGGAGGAGGAGGAAGACAATGCGTCCTCTTTCATCTTGAGGAGGGAGAGGCGTCCCTCCTCAGCTCTCGCGCACTAGGTCGCCATGTTGAACATTTCCAGAGCCGTGCACAGGTCCTCGTGTATGGCGAGCTCCTCTTTCATCTTGACATCATGGACGCCATCAGATAATGCTGAGATGATGGCCTCGTCCGACACCTTGGGGATCTTGAGACGGACGTTGTTGAAGCGCTGGATGTACTTCTGCAGGGTTTCCCCTGGCTGTTGCTTGATGCATCGCAGGTCGCCCGCGGCAGGCGGGCGGTCATTGGTGCCCTGGAAGTTGGCGATGAAACGCTCGCGCATCTCATCCCAGGAGGAGATCGATCCTACGGGCAGGTTCAGGAGCCATGAGCGCGCGCCATCCTTGAGAGCCATGGGGAACCAGTTCGCCATGACCTTCTCGTCACCGTTGGCCGCCTCGATGCTCAGCTCGTAGAGTTGCAGGAACTCAGCAGGGTCGGGGGTGCCGTCGTAGCGTGGAGGCAGGTCAGGCTTGAACTTCCCCGGCCAGACAACGCTGCGTAGCTCAGGAGTGAAGGCACGGCAACCCGCGGTGGTTACGGGAGCCCGACGTGGAAGTGGAGCTTGATCTTGGCGCCCGCGCGCCACCACCACAGGCGGTGCGCGGCCTTGGTGTGGGGGCGCTGGGAGTGCAGGAGCATCTTCCTGCGGCCGATGGACCTCCTGGCAGCTTCCTTCTTCACGCGCGGGCGCCCGGCGCGGCGGGTCACGCCGTGGGGCCGCGCGCCTTGGTGTGAGGGCGACGTCTTGACGGGGAGGTGGTGGAGGCGCCCCGTGGGCTACGTCGCCCGCGGTAGGTGGCGGGCGAGGCAGCAAGAGAGAGGGCGCGGGCGAGCCTCCTGTGGCGCTGACGAGCTCGGCGATGCGCTCGAGCCAGTCCTCGTAGAAGTCATCGATGGGGCGGTAGCGCAAGAGCTCGCGCGCCGTGAGCAACGCGTCTTGCGTGTCCGCCGGCCCGCGACGAGCGTGAGACGAGGAACCTGCCGGGGTCAGCGACGGAGTGGCCGTGCGCCCATCACGCCACACGGAGGGGTGCAGCGACAAAGCCTGCTGCTCGTGTCCCGCCGGGCCGGTGGTGGCGTTAGCAGCAGGCGATGGAGAACGGCGGGGAGGCCCGCCAGCGGGCGCCGTCTGGGCGACGCGAGCGGCGAGGGTGGCCCGACGCTCAGCACGGGCTCGACGGGCGTCAGCCATGGAAGCGGTGGAGCAGCGGCGGGTCGACCGACGGGAGAAAGGCTCCGACGCACCCCTACCTGGCGCGCCAAATGTTGGATTCGGGGTTCCGCAGACCCTTGAGAGGTTCGAACTCTGGGGTGCGTGTGAAGAACTCTCTCTCCCCAGTCTGCCTGCTCAACGATTCCACAGCCTAGCTCAACGAACCCAAGGAACAAGAGACACAGCAGTTTATCCTAGTTCGGGCCACCTTGCGGTGTAATACCCTACTCCCGCTTTGTGGTGAATTGCCTCGGAGGGCTGAGGATGAACTAGTACAGAGGTGGAACGACCTCAGGAGGTGAGGTGTTCTTGAGCTCGATGAGCTGGCGAGGTGGTGAGGGTGGAATGGATCTGATCCAGCTCCGGTTGTTCTCCCCCTCCCAAGGTGGTGGCTAAGTCCTATTTATAGTGGCCTTGGTCCTCTTCCCAAATGTAGGTGGGAAGGGATCCCACAACGGCCAAATTCGAAGGGAGACAACTAGTAAAAGTTATCCTGACAAAAGTAGTCTTCGCCTGCAAAAGCCTCTGGTGGTGACGCTGCAGTGGGCTCCTCAATGACCTCCGTCATGCCGTCTTGGCGGTCCTGGTCTTGTTGCACCTATATGGAAACCTTTGCTTGATTCCTCGGGACTCCGCGCCTGCGCTTGCCTCCTTTGCACCAAAGAGGAAACTGGTACACTGCGCCCGCTGGCGCCCGCCTAGTCCTGGTCGTCATGGCTCACGTCAGGTGAACCTCGTGAGGTGCAGCTTACATTGATATCTCCGCTCCTCGGGAGCCAGCCTGGGGAGGCTGCCCCTCGTGGAGGTCTTGGTGGCGTCCGCCTCGCGAGGCCTGGCCCCTCGCGAGGGTCTTGAGTTGTCATTGCTGAAGCTGGGCCGTACCAGGCCGTCGTTGGAGCCACACCACGGGCCGCAGGCAGGCAAGTCTGGGCACCCCCGGTCCTAGGACGCTGACAGCGCCGGGCCGGCATGCACGCCAAGACATTGGCGGAAACGGCGCGCGGACGCGGGACCGTGGTAGAGCTCCTTCTAACATGGTTAGAAGTCAGAGCGCTTCACGATCCACGCAGCTGTCGCCGCCGCCCACGCCAACGGAAGCGTTGGCGCGCGTACAGCTGCTTCTAGATTTCTCTCCTGCTGCGGAGAAGCTCGACGAGTGGAGAGCCACCATCCGGAGCCTCGTCGGCTTCGCCAATAAGGATGGACCACAGCAGGCAGGGCCCTCGTGCTGGCGCTCTGTTGAGCCAGCGCGCGCCAAAGGAGGAAGGACCAGAGGTGCTGCGACCACAGTGCACTCTCCTCCTCCACGGCAGCAACAGCAGTTGCCAGCTTGTCGGGTCGAGACCTGTGACAACGGTTCCACAGCATCGTCCGACCCACGAGCCCGCCTTGATCAACGTCAAGTCCTTCGAGAGCGAGTCAAAGAAGACGCTCGAACCACTATCGAGCGGCGACGGCAAGCGCGCCATCAGTCTGATAGGCGCGCTGGCCCCACTGTAGATCGGCCCACGCCGGGAGATTATGATAACTTACCTTACGAGGTGGGTTGTCCATCTTTTACCCGTGGGCTGCGGTGATTCCAGTAGCCCATCCATCGCACGTTCAAGCCTGAGGTCGGAGAGAAATACGACGGCAAGACTCACCCGTCGGAGTTCCTGAGCATCTATACCATTGCAATGCAAGCCGCCGGGGCTCGGGACGACAAGGTACTCGCCAATTACTTCCCGTTGGTACTCAAGCCCAACGTCAGGTCGTGGTTGATGCACCTACCAGTAGATTCCATCTCTTCTTGGTCGGATCTATGCCACGAGTTTGTTGGCGCCTTTACCGAAGCCACCAAGCTCCTGGCCAGGCAAGTGACTTACAATCATCCCCCAGAAAGATGGTGAATGCTTGCGCAAATACATACAGATTTTCAGCCGTGTGCAGTACAACATCCTAGATGTTCACCCTGCCGCTGTTGTCAGCGCATTTCATCAGAATGTGCGCAACCGCAAGATGCGTGAAGAGCTGGCGATGAACAAGATTACGGATGTTGCCGAGCTTTATGTTTTGGCCGACAGATGTGCTCGGGCTGAAGAAGGAAGGAAGTACCCCGGCGAAGATGCCGGCGCAGAAAGTGACTCCGCAGATGAAGACGTCGCCACCCCGGCAAAGAAGGGCCGACGGCGCAACAGGAAGCGCAAGGGTAAAACTGTGCTTGCTGTCCAGGAATCCGGCAACCCCGGCACCGCCAAGAAGGCCAAGGTTGATGACCCCGGCAAGGAGGTTGCCGGGTGCGCCGCCTGCCAGGCCTTGGCGGTTGCCGACAAGCCAGAGGGCTCCGACAATCAGTATTGCAAGATCCATCACACCAAGGGCCATGACCTCCAGAATTGCCGGCAAGTTGAGCAGCTTGTAGAGAAGTAGAAAGCTGAGTATGATAGGCGAGATAAGGGGAAGGGCCAGGACGGTGCTGAGGGGTCCGGCAAGAAGCGTGGCGGCCGAGGGGGTCGCCGCGGCAAGGATAAACAACTAGAGAGGCCCGCTCAGGGCCGCGACAAGAAAGAGGGAGATGATGGTCATGATGAGGACGACGAATCCAGCGAGCACGAGTTCCAGAAAGCTACGGAGGCCATGTGCGTCGACGGTGGCGCCTCGTTGCATGCCTCTCACCGCCAACTGAAACAGTGGGCGCGTGAGATCAATGCGGCAGAGCCATCGTTCGATGCCCAGAAGCCGCTGAAATGGTCCAACACGCCTATCATTTTTGACACTGAGGATCACCCTGATCGCACAACAGTGGTCGGGTGTTCGCCATTGTTGGTTTCACCAACGATACGCAACCTCAAGGTGACAAAAGTGTTAGTTGACAGTGGGGCTGGTCTGAACTTGATCTCGCCCACTGTGATCAAGAGGCTGCAAATTCCTGATGGAGATCTCGAGGAGACGGGCATGTTTCAAGGAATCAATCCAGGAAGGAGTCAGCCAAAGGGCAAGATTACGCTACCAGTTACCTTTGGTGGCGAGCTGAACTATAGGACGGAGAAGATCGTTTTTTATGTCGCCAAGATCCCCTTGCCCTATAACGGGATCCTCGGCCGCCCGGCGCTGGCCAAGTTCATGGCGGCATCACATTACGCTTACAATACGTTGAAGATGCCCGGACCAATGAGCATCATCACCGTCCACTCCGACAAGAAAGACGCGCTCATCTGCGCTGACCAACTCTACCGAGAGGCAGTTGCAGCAACTGCCGCCAAGACACTTGCTCCTGCCGCTAATGCTCCGGGAGGGAAGAAGACCGGCAAGACCTCTCCCGGCAAGACCTCTTCCGGCAAGACCTCTTGCACCCACTCCGGCAAGCGTGCCTCTTCGGAGTGTTGCGCCCCCATCGAGGATGTGCCAGAGAGCTCCATTGGCAAGAGCAAGAAATCCAAGGCAGCACCACCAGAAACTAAGAAGGTGCCCGTCAAGGAGGACGGCACGGGCTGGGCTTTTACTATAAGCTCCACCCACAACAGAAAATAGGAAGGCGCGCTCATCACCTTCCTACGGGCGAATGTCGATGCGTTTGCATGGCAAGCATCTGACATCCCTGGCGTTCCCAGGGAGGTGATTGAGCACCATCTTGCTGTCTGTCCTCATGCGTGGCCCGTCAAGTAGAAGGTCAGGAAGCAAGCTTTGGAGCGGCAAGAGTTCATCATTGAAGAGATTAGGAAGCTGGAAGTAGCAGGCTTGGTTAGAGGAGTGCTCCACCCAACGTGGTTGGCCAATCCGGTGGTGGTGCGCAAGGCAAACGGGAAATGGAGGCTGTGCATTGATTATACAGATATCAATAAAGCCTGCCCAAAGGATCCTTTCCCTTTGCCGCGCATCGACCAGATCGTGGACTCCACTGCCGGGTGCGACTTGCTGTCGTTCCTTGACGCCTACTCAGGATACCATCAAATCTTCATGATGAAGAAAGATGAAGAGAAAACCGCGTTTATCACCCCATGTGGTACGTATTGTTTTATACGAATGCCTTTCAGGCTGAAAAGCACTGGTTCAACGTTTGCGAGAGCAGTCCAAATTGGTTTTGAGCCTCAGCTACATAGAAATATGGAAGCTTATATGGATGACATAGTGGTCAAAACCAAGGACAGGACAACGCTCATACAAGATCTAGAAGAAACATTTGCAAATTTGCGCAAGATCAATCTCAAGCTCAACCCTGAGAAATGTGTGTTTGGTGTCCCATCCGGCAAGCTTCTCGGGTTTTTTGTGTATCAGCGTGGGAACGAGGCGAACCCCGACAAGATCAAGGCGATTGAGCAGATTGAAGTACCAAGACGAGTCAAAGATGTACGTCGACTTGCTGGCTGTGTTGCTGCTTTGAGCAGGTTCATCTCCAAATCTGCTGAGCGCAGCCTGCCCTTTTTCAAGATCTTGAAAAAGGCAGGTCCAATGACATGGACTCCAGAAGCGGAGGCAGCGCTGCAAAATTTGAAGAGGTACCTCTCCTCTACGCCAACACTAGTCACGCCTAAGCCACAAGAGCAGTTGTTGCTGTATCTAGCGGCAACGAATCAAGTGGTCAGTGATGCGCTAGTGGCGTAGAGAGAAGTTGATGGTGAAGCAGCGGCAGTGGCAAGACCGTCGGATGACGAGCTGGAGCTCTCCCTGGCAGGGTCTGGAGCCGGCAAGGCAGGACCCCCAGCAGGACCTGGTGCCGGCAAGGCGGGGCCCCCGGCAGAGTCTGATGCCGGCAAGGCGGGATCTGCGCAAGCAAATTAAGTGACACAGAAGAAGAAGATGGTGCAACACCCAGTTTATTTTGTCAGCTCCCTTTTGCAGGGGGCTAGATCAAGATACTCTGGTGTGCAGAAGTTGCTCTTCGGCCTTCTTATGGCCTCGAGGAAGCTGCGCCACTACTTTCAGGCACATGAGATCACCGTCATCACTCGCTTCCCGTTGCAACGGATCTTGCACAACCCAGATGCAACTGGAAGGATTGTGGAGTGGGCATTGGAACTGTCAAGCTTTGGTCTCAGATTTGAAAGCACTTCAACAATTCAGAGTAGGGCCTTGGCGGAATTCATTGCAGAATGGACCTCAACGCCTGACGAGGAAATTCAAGAAACCACTCTCCCCGGCAAGGAAACGAGCCACGACTGGATTATGTACTTTGATGGGGCTTTCTCGCTGCAAGGCACCGGTGCTGGTGTGCTACTTATTGCCCCCACCGGAGAGCACCTCAAGTATGTGGTCCAGATGCACTTTCCCCGGGAGAGATCAACAAACAACACTGCGGAGTATGAGGGACTGCTTGCCGGTCTCAGGATCGTGGCAGACCTTGGAATTATGAAGCTCATCGTCAGAGGTGATTCGCAGCTTGTCATCAAGCAGGTTAACAAAGATTATCAGAGCCCGTTGATGGAAGATTATGTAGATGAAGTGAGGAAGTTGGAGGAGCGTTCCGACGGTCTGCAAGCGGAGCATGTTCCTCGAGCAGAGAACAGCATTGCTGACGACCTGTCAAAACGTACTGCCCTCAAGTTACTTGTGGAACCAGGAACTTTTGTGCTCCAACTAAATCAGCCATCCGTTGAACCATCGGCAGGACAGAATAAGCGAAGGAAGTTGAGCCCCGGCAAGTACTTTCCCGCCGAGCTCCCAGGGGCCGCCGGCAAGGAAGTTGCCGGGGACGACGCCAAGCTTGCCGGGGGGCGACCAGCTCTGGCGGGGCCCCAAGCCCTTGCCGTAGAGACAACTGCTCCCATGACAGAAGACACGCCTTTAGTCCTTGCCGTCGAGCCCCAGGCTCCAGCATGGGCACAGCACACCGTTCGGTTCCTCCAAATAGGGGAACTCCCTGAGGAATAGGAAGAAGCGGAGAAAGTAGCCCGTCGGTCTAACATGTACCAGTTTGTGGACGATGTCCTGTACAGAAAAAGACCGAACGGCATGAAATTGAATTGCATTCCTTAGGAGGACGGGCTGGAGCTGTTGGCAGAGATACACGGAGGCATATGTGGCTCTCACATAGGGTCAAGGGCTCTTGCCGACAAAGCATTTCGGCAAGGTTTCTTTTGGCCCACTGCCCTCCAGGATGCGACTACACTAGTAACCAAGTGTGAAGCGTGCCAGTTCCATTCAAAGAAGCACCATCAGCCAGCCCAAGCTCTTCAGACGATCCCTCTTTCCTAGCCATTTTTGGTCTGGGGGCTCGACATACTGGGCCCCTTTCCCCATGCTGTCGGGGGCTTTGAGTACTTGTAGGTCACAATCGACAAGTTCACAAAGTGGCCAGAAGTGGAAGCAGTGAGAAAGGTGACAGCGCAATCGGCTGTCAAGTTCTTCAAAGGATTAGTTTGCCATTTTGGTGTGCCAAACAGAGTCATCACCAACAACGGCACACATTTCACGAGCCGCACCTTCATGCAGTATATCCAGGACCTTGGCAGCAAAATCTGTTTTGCTTCTGTTGCACATCCGCGAAGCAACGGCCAAGCGGAGAGGGCAAATGCTGAAGTGCTGCGGGGCCTCAAGACGAGAACTTTCGACAGGCTGCACAAGTGCGGAAGGCGCTGGATTGATGAGTTGCCGGCGGTCCTTTGGTCAATCAGGACGACACCAAATCAAGCCACTGGCCAGACACCTTTCTCCCTGGTATATGGGGCGGAAGCAGTTCTCCCCACAGAACTCACATACGGGTCGCCTCGAGTGCTCGCTTATGATGAGCTTGAGCAAGAGCAGTTACAGCAAGATGATGCTACGCTCCTTGAGGAAGATCGTCTTCAGGCTGCTGTGCAAGCCACGCGCTACCAGCAAGCCTTGCGCCGCTACCACAGCCGCAAGGTTCATTCCCGAAGCCTTGAGGAAGGCGACCTTGTTCTTCGGCGCGTTCAGTCCGCCAAGAATTCCAACAAGTTGATGCCAAAGTGGGAAGGCCCTTATTGGGTGATACGAGTTACCAGGCCCGGCACAGTCCACTTGGAGACCGAAGATGGCGTTTCAGTGAGCAACTCCTGGAATATCGAGCATCTTCGCAAGTTTTACCCATGAGGCGCGGTTGCCGGGACACCCGACAACCCCCTTTTGTACTAGCCTTGCCGGCAAGGCATATAACCCTATGTACAGAGCCAGGCGCAGACCCTGTGCGCGGTTGAATAAGTTTACATACGTACAGTTCTTGTTGATTTCCATGTTTATTTATATGCATGCCTGTCCAGGATATTATACTACGTTCGTTTCCAGCAAGTACTGATGAACCGCCAAGGTTCCATGCTCCTATTTTCTCTTCTTTCTTTTTCTCAAAGGACAGAAGGTTCTCTCGCATACAAGTTTGCCGAGGGGGATAGAGAGTGTGGGCGCCAGCAGGCGACGTTTGAAGTGGCATCTTGCGGGAAAGAGTACAACAGCAAAAAAGCTAAGTTGTGAAACCTTGAGTGATTTTCTTTTAAATGTAAGGTTATTTCCCTCGAATGGTTTCATTTCTTGTATGGAAAACCTGCACGCAAAGGAACCTCGTCACATTTGGTTGCGCCCTTGCTCTGTTTCGAGTCCGCTCAGCAGTTCAAGTGGCTGCACTAAGAGCGGCAAGGTGTCTTGCCGGCAGCGACACCCCCAGCAGGCTGCTAAGGACCCGTTCCTCAAAGCGCTCGTGGCAAGGGTGCGTGCACTGGCAAGCCCTTCCAAAAAAGCGTAGGGTGTATGCCATACGAGGAGGAATCAAACAAGGAAGATAGCATGCATTCAATCCAAAACACAGCAAGTTATATTACAACAATAGTTGCCGCAGTTCTGACTTAAGATAAAATTCTTCTTGGGTACAAGTTCACGGTGGCAAGACAAAGTGGAGCGGCTATTCCCAGCGCTGGACTTCTACCCTCTTGACTTAGTCAACCCTGTTGACGATGGGCACGATGAGCTCTGCAAGCGCCTTGTGGTCCGCATCCTCCGGCAAACTTTCGAGCACGTTGGTGAAGTCAAGGTTGGGGTTCCAATAAGCCACCTTGGTGAGCACCTTGAGGAGGACGCCCCGGCAAAGCTTGCGGGACTCGTTGGCCAGTTGGGTGGCTCGATTGGAGTGGAGCAGCTTCAGAGCCTCGAGGACGGCCTCAAAGAACATGGTCAGCCTGGCGCTCTCAGGAATCCCCCTGTCATGGGAGAACCTGAAGTTTGGCATCCCCATGATGGACAGCTACGTGGTGAGCCCCTCCGCGGCATTGATGAGGCGTTTGGTCCAGAGATTCACACCCTCCACGAAATCATTGTGGGTGGCGGCGGCGCTCGCAAGCAGCAGTTTCTCATCCTTGAGGTCCTTGGCCAGGGCTTCTCACGAGCCCTGTTGCCATTAAGGGATTCCTCCAGAGTGGTCAGCTTTAGTTTCAGATCAGCAATGGAGTCGTTGGCTTCGGAGAGCAGCTTGGTCTTGTCAGATATGGCGACCTGCATCTCCACCAAGGTGTGGACAGTTTTGTCTCTGTTGCTCTTTAGCGTCGAGACCTCCTTGCGGTGCTTCTCCAGCTCCGCCTCCAGTTTCTCCACCTTGCCGGCCAGCTCGTTCTTGGCGGCCCCTGTGGCTTTGGCAGCGTCGACGGCCTCCTTCAGCTTGCCGGCATGATCCAAGACCAGAGCATCGAGTGCGTCTTTATGCTTCTGCTCCAGATCCTGGGTCCGCTGCACGACAAGCTTCTCAATTTCTTCATCCTTGCCGTGGAGCTCGGCGGCAAGCGCCTTCTCGCGAGCGGCGAGGTCTTCTTCTTGGGCGTCAAGCAGAATACGGCGCTGCCTTAGATTGGCGGCCTGTACTGTGGCCTCCTCCTGTGCCTTCTCAACATCGGACTACTTCATAAGGAGCTCGTCCCAACGCTGGCCTAGCTGCTCCTGTCCAATCCTCAGCTCTTGCCGGGCCTCGGCGAACCAGACCTGCATTTGCTCGACACGCTTTTGGAAGTCTGCCTCCGCCGCAACGGCAACCGCTGCCCTATAGTCCAGTTTCTCCTTACGGGCACGGTGGAGTGCCTGGAGCTTCTGGAAGTTGTCACTCATGGCCTGGAGGAGCTGGTCTTCTTTGGATCCGCTGCTGCTGGCGCTCGGCTCGTCGATGACCTTGAGCCCAGTAGCAGCGATGACTTCTTTATCGAAAGCCTCCCCCTCGGTTGGCGCTCCGGTGCTTGCCGTCCCCGGGATGCTGACGAATAGATTGTCGCCAATCTTCAGGTATCTGCTTGGGGTGGGGGCTTCGGAAGCTGACGGTTGGTCTTCAACCACCGTCTCCCCAGCAGCTGAGGACCCTGGGACCGATGTAGCGCCATGCGCTCCTGCGGCAGGGATGCCGTCAGTACGATCGCCGGTCCCCTTGCCGGCCTCCCCAGTGGACCCCTTGGCGGCCTCGTCAGCAGCGATTTTGGCGACCTCGGTGGCAGCGTCCTTGGAGGTCTCCTCGATGATGGTGTCGACATCCATCTGGTCCACCAAGGAGGGATCTGGAGGCCAAGAAGGAGAAACAAGATGAAACCAGGGGTGAAGCCCAAAATGATGAATGATGACGAATGGCAGGAAGCAGGCGGCTTACCTGTGACGATTTGTTGGGAAGTGACTCCCTCCCCGGTAACCTTTGTCACCGGCATAGGGCCGCCAGCGCCCGTGCCTTCCGGCTCCTCCTCCACGAGGGGGGGCTCGTCGGTGGAAGCCCTTGCCGGGGACCCCTCCCTGAGCGGTGTGGTCGACAGAGGCGGCATGTCAGGGGTGGCCTTCAGTGGTCCCTCCTGTTGCTGTCCTTCTCCTGCAAACCCGACAAGATTAGCAGTGAAGATACACACCCCGATGCCCGCCAGCGAGAAATGAGTAACAGACTCACGCTGGGGGCTGGGATCCGGGCTGATTGTGATCGTCTCCGGTGCACCTGAGGAGCTTGCTGGGGGCTCGTCGCCCGTTGAGGTCTTGGCCTTCTTCGCCATCCTCTGCGCCAACGTTTCCGTGTCTCTACGGGGATGGGCCAGGGCGGAATTAAGATAAGATGAAGCAAATCAGAGACCCAAGAAATAAAGAAAGCGGCAAGATACTTACTCGTCTCCTTCTTCTGGCCCCTTTTCCCTCCTCAGGCTGAAGGAGAAGAGGTCGAAGTCGGCCTCTACTGTGGTGTCCACTTGAGGTGATGGGGAAGGGGACCTGGGCCGCTTGATTGTGGCGGGAGCGGCAGCCTGATGTGAGCTCGCCACCCCCGCTGCCTTCTTTGCCGTCGCCCTCGTCTGGCGCCCGGTTTGTTGTCGAGCACCTTGCCGCTCCGCAGCCTTGCCGGCCGGCCCCTTGCCGGGAACTTCTTCGGACAAGGAGGCCTGCTGGACTAGCTCGCCGGAGACGGCTCGCCGGAGGACGCGTTTCTTCTTTGGCATTGGGGGCTCCACTTCATCAGTCTCTTCAGCTGTCTCTTCGGTGAGTGAGCCCCCGGCATCTGCGCTACTATGCCCTCCGGCAGGCTCCTCCTGCTTGGCGGGGTCCTCCTCTGCATCCGCGTCATCTCCCAGGAAGCCAACGCTGCCGGCCTCCTCGGCAAGGGCCAGCTCTTCTGCCCTGCTGGCGATGTACGCCAACTCTTCGTCGGTGGTCTCACGGATGAGGCGCGTTTCTTCCCGAATGGCTTTCTCTGACAAGTTGTCGAAGAACTCTTGTGCTCGCTCCGCGGATGGCTCGACCCAGGTTTGGTCAAGGCCGTGAGCATTGAACACCGGCATCATAGCGATGATCGAGTTCAGCGCAGAATTGTTGCACAGAGGGACGATGCTTGCCGGTAGCTTGAACACGCCGTCTGGCCTAAACAGCTTGTGATAGAGGGCCACGTGCTGAAGGACCGTCCAGTTGTTGTTTAGGCCGGGGCGCAGCCTCATGATGTCCGCCGCATTCCGGAAATCCCAGGCTGGTCTCCCCTTGTTCTGCAAAGGGGCGATGCAGCGGCGGAGGAAATTGGCGCCCACCATTTCAACGGTGAGCCCGGCAGCCTTGAGGCGATGAATCCTGTTGACGGTGATGGTGAGCTTCATGTCCTGAGGGTCGAGAGCGCTCCAATCGCCGCCACGGGTCGGCTTCGTTTGCCGGAGTGAACAGAACGGGTGCGGCTCCTCCTCCGTGATCCAGCACCACCTGCTCCGCCACTCGTCCCACTTCTCGTGGTATTCCCCATCCAGATATGTGTCCTTGGTCCCTAACCTAGGGATCCAAGCGATGCCGCCAGAGAGGGCCTCTCCGGCCTGGATGCGAGGGATGAAGAAGTGGCTGAAAAGGGTTGTGTTGGGGACCACCCCGGCAAAGTTTTCGCAGAGGTGAGCAAAGACAGACATGCAAGTTACGGCATTTGGCGTGAAATCAAGGAGATGGAAGCCAAAGGTAAACATGATGTCATTAAAGAAATCAAAGAAAGGGGGGCAGAGCCCACAATAGAAATAGTCGACGAAAAAGGGGAATTTGTTCGGGTCACCCTTAGACTTGGCGGCTGGGGTCACGCGAGTGGCGGCGTGCACATTCGTCGCCCTCCCCCACATGAGCAGGTACTTGTCCCTCAAGGCATGGGCGTCGAGCATCAGGGGGAAGACGGCGAGCTGCTTCCGCATCTTCACCAGCTCACTCTCCGGCACATCCTTGCCCTTGCTCGCCTTGGGCACCTCCTTGCCCTTGCTCACTCTGGGCGCCTTGGGCGGCATGGCGACTGGGGAGAGTGGGGGAAGCCGAGGACGGCGGGAGCGCGGAAGGGGCGAGTGGATGAGCAAACTCTGGTCTGGGCTCGAGGAAGAAGAAGACGGTGGCGGTTCCTAGATTGGGAAAGGCAAGGGGGGGAGTAAATGAGCAGTGCCCCTGCGGATTTCTCTTTTTATGGGGAAGGCGCGGGGCTGCCTCTTTACTGTTCAATATGAAGGCATTTCCACAGGCGTGCTGCGACCGTTCCATGCACGACTCCCACGTCGCGCACCCAATGCAAATCATGGGGAAGCGCAATAGACGAGATGTTTATGGCGGTTAATCCCTGCTCGCGTACCCGCACACTGTTTGGGCCTGGCCCAACAACGCTTCGCACTCGTGTATGGCCCAGGCCCGGCGGCTCCTATCGGTGTACTAAAGTTTGGGCCCTTTAGTACCCCTTGTGCACGGGCAGTTGTAGCCGCACCTGCGGCGAGGCTTGGTGGGGGCAGTTGGAGACAGAATACAAGACAACGAAGACGGCGTCCAAGCCAGTAACTAGGGAGCAGAAGACAAGCTGGAGCCCCGGCAAGATCCTTGCCGGGGCGACTCGCGAGGCCCCGGCAAGATCCTTGCCGGGACGACTTGCGAGGCACTGACAAGAACACCACCCTTGAGGTTGAGAGCTCTGACACCATCGACAACGTCAACGCCAAGACTCAGGGGCACAAGCATAGTAGAATGCAGATCTTTGTGAAGACTGGTGGCATGCAGGTCTTTGTGGAGACCAGAGAGCGAGTTCCCAGCAAGGTTCTTGCTGGGGACGACTGCGAGGCCCCGGCAAGGCTCTTGCTGGGGACGATCATGAGGCCACAGCAAGGCTCACGCACGACAAGGCTCCACCGCCTTGCCACCATCCCGGCACAGCAATTAGCCAGCCAACCTGGCGAGCACCTGCGTGGTGGCATGTAGATCTTCGTGAAGATCCTGCCACCGCTACAGCGCAGCGGCTAGCCAGTCAGCTTGGCACTTGCATGCCTCGTCATCTTGGGTGCGTGTCAGGATGGGGTGAGGCGGCGACAGATGGGACGGGCACTGTTTCTGTCCCCGATAAAGTTAGGGGGCACGTAAGCAGCGCATTTAATGCGCTTGTCCTATGATGCCAGAGATAAGCATGTGCACTGTAGCACTTTACACCTCCTATGTGCCACTGTTGTAGCCCCTTGGATGTATAAAAGGAGGCCCAATGAATACTGGAGAAGGATTCGGACTTTTTGGACTCTACGGCCCAGCTTGCATGCAGCTAGCCGAAGCTCAAGAACACATAATATACACACCAAGCAGGACTAGAGTTTTACGCTTCTCAGCGGCCCGAACCTAGGTAAAGATCCCTCGTGTTGATCTCTAGATATGCTCTTCGTGCACCCCTCCTCCTTGCCAAACCGTAGAAGGGATCCACCCGATCCCATTGGTGTTCTTTCCCCGACACGTCTCTTTCCATGGCATAGGTAGATGCTGTCAGGCATCGGGTGCTACTTCTTGAGCTTGCGTTAATTTTTTCATTGAAGAGGAAAGGGTGATGCAGCAAAGTAGAGATAAGTATTTCCCTCAGTTAAGAGCAAGCTATCAATCCAGTAGTAGGTAAAAGCAAGTCTCCAATAGATGCACCTGCACAAACTAACAAACACTTGCACACAACGTGAAAAAGGGGTTGTCAATCCCTTCACGGTCACTTGCAAGAGTGAGATATAATAGATATAGATATAAAAGATAAGTAAAAGGCAAAATAAAGTAAATATAAATAAATTGTAGCAAGGTATTTTTGGGTTTTTGGTTTTATAGATCTAAAAATATATTATGAGAAATAGATCCGGGGGCCATAGGTTTCACTAGAGGCTTCTCTCTTGAAGGAAACATACGTTGGGTAAACAAATTACTATTGAGCAATTGATAGAAAAGCGCAAAGTCATGATGATATCTAAGGCATTGATCATGAATATAGGCATCACATCCGTGACAAGTAGACCGACTCCTGCCTGCATCTACTACTATTACTTCACACATCGACCGCTATCCAGCATGCATCTAGTGAATTAAGTTAACAAGAACGGAGTAACGCCTTAAGCAAGATGACATGATGTAGAGGGATAGATCCAATCAATATGATAAAAACCCCATCTTTTTATCCTTAATGGCAACAATACAAATATGTGCCTCGCTACCCCTACTGTCACTGGGTGAGGACACAACAAGATTGAACCCATCACAAAGCACCTCTCCCATTGCAAGAAAAACCAATCTAGTTGGCCAAACCAAATCGATAGATCGGAGAGAAATACAAAGCTATCTTAATCATGCATAAAAGAGTTCAGAGAAGACTCAAATAATATTCATAGATAATCTGATCATAAATCCACAATTCATCGGATCTCAACAAATGCACCGCAAAAGAAGATTACATTGAATAGAACTCCAAGAACATCGAGGAGAACATTGTATTGAAGATCAAAGAGAGAGAAGAAGCCATCTAGCTACTAGCTATAGACCCATAGGTCTGTGGTAAACTACTCACACATCATCGGAAGGGGAGCAAGGTTACTGTAGAGGCCCTCCATGATCAAATCCCCCTCCAGCAGAGTGCCGGAAAAGGCCCCAAGATGGGATCTAACGAGAACAGAAGCTTGCGGTAGCAGAAAAGTATTTTTGGTGTGTCCTCTGGTATACGGGGAATATTTGAGTATTTATGGAGCCAGGATTAGGGTTAGGAGATCTACGAGGGGCCCACAAGCCTAGGGCCCCCCCTTGGGGCGTGCCCCTAGGGCTTGTGGCCTCCTCGTGGGTCTTCTGGCCTCCTCCCAAAGCTTCCTAGGTGTCTTCTTGTCCAAGAAAAATCATCATAAAGTTTTATTCCGTTTGGACTCCGTTTGGTACTGATTTTCTGTAAAGACAAAAACAAGGAAAAACCAGCAATTGGCACTGGGCACTAGGTTAATAGGTTAGTCCCAAAAAATGATATAAAATAGCATATTAATGCATATAAAACATCCAAGATGGATAATATAATAGCATGGAATAATAAAAAATTATAGATACGTTGGAGACGTATCAAGCATCCCCAAGCTTAACTCATCCTCGTCCTCGAGTAGGTAAATGATAAAAACAGAATTTTTGATGTGGAATGCTACCTAACATATTTATCAATATAATTTTTCTTATTGTGGCATGAATGTTCAGATCCATAAGATTCAAGACAAAAGTTTAATATTGACATAAAAACAATAATACTTCAAGCATACTAATAAAGCAATCATGTCTTCTCAAAATATCATGGCTAAAGAAAGTTAACCCTACAAAATCATATAATCTTGTGATGCTCTATCTTCATCACACAAAGTATTTATCATGCACAACCCCGATGACAAGCCAAGTAATTGTTTCATACTTTTAATGTTCTAAAGCTTTTTCAAGTTTCACGCAATACATGAGCGTGAGCCATGGATATAGCACTATAGGTGGAATAGAATTTGGTGGAGGTTGTGAGGAGAAGACAAAAAAGGAGATAGTCTCACATCAACTAGGCAAATTAATGGGCTATGGAGATGCCCATCAATTGATATCGATGCGAGTGAGTAGGGATTAGCCATGCAACGAATGCAGTAGAGCTATAAGTGTATGAAAGCTCAAAACAAAACTAAGTGGGTGTGCATCCAACTTGCTTGGTCACGAAGACCTAGGGCAATTTGAGGAAGTCCATCATTAGAATATACAAGCCATGTTCTACAATGAAAAATTCCCACTAGTATATGAAAGTGATAAAATAGGAGACTCTCTATCATGAAGATCATGGTGCTACTTTGAAGCACAAGTGTGGTAAAGGATAGTAACATTGTCCCTTCTCTCTTTTTCTCTCATTTTTTTTTCTTTTCTTTTTTTCTTTCTCTTTTTTCTTTTTCTCTTTTTTCTTTTTGGGCTCTTTGGCCTCTTTTTTTCTTTTTTTTATTTAAGTCTGGAGTCCCGACTTGTGGGGGAATCATAGTCTCCATCATCCTTTCCTCATATGGGACAATGCTCTAATAATGATGATCATCACACTTTTATTTACTTACAACTCAAGAATTACAACTCGATTCTAGAACAAAATATGACTCTATATGAATGCCTCTGGCAGTATACCGGGATGTGCAATGATCTAGCATGACATGTATAAAAGTATGAACGGTGGCTAAGCCACAAATACTATGCCAACTACATGATCATGCAAAGCAATATGACAATTATGGTATGTGTCATAATAAACAGAACAGTGGAAGTTGTGTGGCAATATATCTCGGAATGGCTATGGAAATGCCATAATAGGTAGGTATGGTGGCTGTTTTTAGGAAGGGCATATGGTAGGTTTAATGCATCGGCGAAAGTTGCGCGGTACTAGAGAGGCTAGCAGTGGTGGAAGGGTGAGAGAGTGTATAATCCATGGACTCAACATTAGTCATAAAGAACTCACATACTTATTACAAAAATTTATTAGCCATCAAAACAAAGTACTAATACGCATGCTCCTAGGGGGATAGATTGGTAGGAAAATACCATCGCTCGTCCCCGACAGCCACTCATAAGGAAGACAATCAAAAATAAATCATGCTCCAACTTCATCACATAACGATAGACCATACGTGCATGCTTCGGGTATCACAAACCTTAACACAAGTATTTCTACTAATCCACAATTACCAACTAGCATGACTCTAATATCACCATCTTCATATCTCAAAACAAATGCAAGGAATCAAACTTATCATATATTCAATGCTCTTTATGAAAGTTTTTATTATCTCCCTCTTGGATACCCATCATATTAGGACCAAATTCATAACCTAAGCAAATTGCCATACTATTTTTAAGACTCTCAAAATAATATAAGCGACACATGAGATTTCATCAATTTCTACAAAATAAAACCACCGTAGTGCTCTAAAAAGATATAAGTGAAGCACTAGAGCAACTACCTAGCTCAAAAGATATAAGTAAAGCACATACAGTATTCTAATAAATTCATGATTAATGCGTGTCCCTCTAAAAAGGTGTGTAAAGCAAGGATGATTGTGGCAAACTAAAAAGCAAAGACCCAAACAATACAAGAGGCTCCAAGCAAAACACATATCATGTGGTGAATAAAAATATAGCCTCAAGTAAATTTACCAATGGATTAAAGACAAAAGAGGGGATGCCATCTGGGGCATTCCCAAGCTTAGATGCTTGGTTGTCCTTGAATATTACCTTGGGGTGCCTTGGTCATCCCCAATCTTAGGCCCTTGACACTCCTTATTCCATAGTCCAGCAAATCTTTACCCAAAACTTGAAAACTTCACAACACAAAACTCAACAAAAAACTCATGAGATCCGTTAGTATGATAAAACAAATCTCCACTTTTAGGTACTATTGTGAACTCATTATAATTTTATATTGGTGTTATATCTACTATATTATAACTTATTCATGGTTCATACCCCCCGATACTACCCATAGATTCATCAAAATAAGCAAACAACACATCGAAATAAGAATCTGTCAAAAACAGAACAATCTGTAAAGACCAGAATATTAGTCATACATATTTAACTCCAAAAATTCTGAAACATTTGGACAAAAGAGGCAATTCATATATCAATCTTGTGTAAAAATTCAGAACGTTTCCATGCTCCAGTGAATTTTAACAATTCTGTTACTGGACGCAAAAGTTTCTGTTTTTCAGCAAAACCAAATCAACGATATACCAAAGCATCCCAAAGGTCTTGGTTGGCTCAAACACTAATTAAAACACTAAAACACAATTACTACTGAGGTAATATTGTGTATTTATTGAAAAACAGGAGCAAAAACAAAAAGACATAAAATAAAATTGGGTTGCCTCCCAACAAGCGCTATCGTTTTATGCCCCTAGCTAGGCATAATGCATAGATCTAGGTATTGTCATCTTTCTTCTTAATTTCCATGAAAGTGTCTTTGTTAGGAGGTTTTTAAAATATAACATGAAACACATCATCCATAGAAATTTTATCATTATCAAGTTGTCTCTCGGTATATCCCCTTTGATTACCGGCTACAATCCAAGAATATTGTTGGTTAACATCATTGAAAACTTGTTGGATCATATCTAAAGCAGGAATTGCCTTTGTAAGGTTCTCATCAAAGATTTGATTGTTACCAAGCAAAGTTCTTAAAACATAATCACTATTGTAGAGGATCTCATCTATTACCGGTTTCTCACGGTTCATACCATAAAAATCAAAGATCTCCCTAGCTTCCTGTACTATATGATCAAACTCATCCATAAGGACAAGGGTAGCTATTTTCTTAGCTTTAGGGTCCTTTATCACACGTAGCTCATAAAACAATCTTTGCAAGGTGGGGTGTGTGCGAATAAATCTTTTCTCGAGTTTAAGTACAACAGCTGAAATAGCATCTACATAAGTTTTAGTTCTTTTAAGTATGGGAACATCATCAAGAGTCAGAGTCCCAAAGCAATTAAAGAACTCTTGGATAGTTTCTTTTCCTATAACATTCCCTTGTCCCAAAACAAAAGTTTTAGCATCCAGATTAGAAGAACATCCAATTTTAGGAGTTCTGTCGTCATTTGTTTCTGCCATACCAAAATCACTCATGATCAAGCAATCAAAGCAAACGGAAAGACGAACGGAAAGAGGGAGAATAAAAAGGCAAATATTTTTGTGTTTTTTTTAAAACATTTTAGAAGTGGGGGAGAGGAAAACGAGAGGCAAATGGCAAATAATGTAAGTGCAAGACATGAGAGTTTATGATAGGTACTTGGTAGGCTTGATGTAGAACCTCCCCGGCAACGGCGCCAGAAATTCTTCCTGGTACTTCTTGATCTTGCGTCGATTTTTTCCTTGAAGAGGAAAGGGTGATGCAGCAAAGTAGAGATAAGTATTTCCCTCAGTTAAGAACCATGGTATCAATCAGTAGGAGGTACAAGCAAGTCCCCAATAGATGCACCTGCACAAACTAAAAACACTTGCACACAACGCGAAAAAGGGGTTGTCAATCCCTTCACGGTCACTTGCAAGAGTGAGATCTAATAGAGATAGATATAAAAGATAAGTAAAAGGAAAAATAAAGTAAATATAAATAAATTGCAGTAAGGTATTTTTCGGTTTTTGGTTTTATAGATCTGAAAATATATGATGAGAAATAGACCCGGGGGGCATAGGTTTCACTAGAGGCTTCTCTCTTGAAGGAAACATACGGTGGGTAAACAAATTACTGTTGAGCAATTGATAGAAAAGCACAAAGTCATGACGATATCTAAGGCAATGATCATGAATATAGGCATCATGTCCATAACAAGTAGACCAACTCCTGTCTGCATCTACTACTATTACTCCACACATCGACCGCTATCCAGCATGCATCTAGTGAATTAAGTTAACAAGAATGGAGTAACGCCTTAAGCAAGATGACATGATGTAGAGGGATAGATCCAATCAATATGGTAAAAACCCCCATCTTTTTATCCTTAATGGAAACAATACAAATATGTGCCTCGCTACCCCTACTGTCACTGGGTGAGGACACCGCAAGATTGAACTCATCACAAAGCACCTCTCCCATTGCAAGAAAAATCAATCTAGTTGGCCAAACCAAATCGATAGATTACAGAGAAATACAAAGCTATCTTAATCATGCATAAAATAGTTCAGAGAAGACTCAAATAATATTCATAGATAATCTGATCATAAATCCACAATTCATCGGATCTCAACAAACGCACCGCAAAAGAAGATTACATTGAATAGAACTCCAAGAACATCGAGGAGAACATTGTATTGAAGATCAAAGAGAGAGAAGAAGCCATCTAGATACCAGATATAGACTCATAGGTCTGTGGTAAACTACTCACACATCATCGGAAGGGCAGCAAGGTTGCTGTAGAGGCCCTCCGTGATCGAATTCCCCTCCGGCATAGTGCCAGAAAAGGCCCCAAGATGGGATCTCACGAGAACAGAAGCCTGCAATGGCGAAAAAGTATTTTTGGTGTGCCCTCTGGTATACAGGGAATATTTGAGTATTTATGGAGCCAGGATTAGGGTTAGGAGATCTGCGAGGGGCCCACAAACCTAGGGGCGCCCCCTCCCCTGGGGCGCGCCCCTAGGGCTTGTGGCTCCTCATGGGTCTTCTGGCCTCCTCCCGAAGCTTCCTAGGTGTCTTGTGGTCCAAGAAAAATCATCGTAAAGTTTTATTCCGTTTGGACTCCGTTTGGTATTGATTTTCTGTAAAGACAAAAACAAGGAAAAAACAGCAACTGGCACTAGGCACTAGGTTAATAGGTTAGTCCCAAAAAATGATATAAAATAGCATATTAATGCATACAAAACATCCAAGATGGATAATATAATAGCATGGAACAATCAAAAATTATAGATATGTTGGAGACGTATCATCGGGCGGCTGAAGAAGAGGCCACTGCTCGAGAGCAGAGGAGGGCGGCAACTCTACGTGCAGCGGTCGCCGTCGAGGCGGAAGGCGAGGGACCGGACCGTCATCCTATCCTACTCCGACGACGAAGACCACAATGACGATGATGGCACCATCGTCCTTTAGGATGATGAAGACAAGTAGCCATCCATTTGTTATCGTTGTCACCGCCTGTTGGCCATCTTATGTAGCCCCTGTTAAAATATCGTATTAGTGTAATGCCACTTTGTCAGTTCGCTCTATTAAGCATTGAAAAAATCTAAGAATGTGGTTATTAAGTTTATCCAAATTTCTCAATCTGCTATGCTGTACACCGCTGCGTTCTATCTTTCTAGTGTCACTGATTCATGGGCCCTTCTGTAACATAAACACCGTTGCGTTCTATCTTTCCAGTGTCACTGGCTCATGGGCCCTTCTGTAACGTAGAAAATATTAGGTCAAAAAGCCTCGGCTATGCCCATAAGCAAACAGATGCACACAACTGAAATGGCTCGCACGATTGATGACCCACAAGTATAGGGGATCAATCATACTCCTTTCGATAAGTAAGAGTGTCGAACCCAACGAGGAGCAGAAGGAAATGACAAGCGGTTTTCAGCAAGGTATTCTTTGCAGGCACTGAAATTATCGATAACAGATAGTTTGGTAGTAAGATAATTCGTAGCAGGTAGCAAGTAACAAGTGTAACAAAGGTGTAGCAAGGTGGCCCAATCCTTTTTATAGCAAAGGACAAGCCTGGACGAACTAGTATATAAAGAAAAGTGCTCCCGAGGACACATGGGAATTATCATCAAGTTAGTTTTCATCATGCTCATATGATTCGCGTTCGCTACTTTGATAATTTGATATGTGGGTGGACCGGTGCTTGGGTGCTGTCCTTACTTGGAAAAGCCTCCCACTTATGATTAACCCCTCTCACAAGCATCTGCAACTACAAAAGAAGAATTAAGATAAATCTAACCATAACATGAAACATGTGGATCCAAATCAGCCCCTTACAAAGCAACGCATAAGCTAGGGTTCAAGCTTCTATCACTCTAGCAACCCATCATCTACTTATTACTTCCCAATGCCTTCCCCTAGGCCCAATTAATGGTGAAGTGTCATGTAGTCGACGTTCACATAACACCACTAGAGGAAAGACAACATACATCTCATCAAAATATCGAACGAATACCAAATTCACATGATTACTTATAACAAGACTTCTCCCATGTCCTCGGGAACAAATGTAACTACTCACAAAGCATGCTCATGTTCAAGATCAGGGGGGTAATAAATATCATTAAGGATCTGAACATATGATCTTCCACCAAATAAACCAACTAGCATCAACTACGAAGAGTAATCAACACTACTAGCAACCCACAGGTACCAATCAGAGGTTTTGAGGCAAAGATTGAATACAAGAGATGAACTAGGGTTTGAGAGGAGATGCTGCTGGTGAAGATGTTGATGAAGATTGGCCCTACCACGACAAGAGGATCGGTGGTGATGACGATGGCTTTGATTTCCCCCTCCCGAAGGGAAGTTTCCCCGGCAGAATCGCTCTGCCGGAGCCCTAGATTGCTTCTGCCCAGGTTCCACCTCAAGACGGTGGCACTTCGTCCTGAAAGCTTCCTTATTAATTTTTCTAGGTCAAAACTCTTCATATAGCAGAAGATGGGCACCGAAGGCTAGCCAGGGGGCCCACAAGCTCAGCGGGTGCGCCCTGGGGGTAGGGCGCGCCCCCCGGCTTGTGGCCACCTGGTGGGTCCCCTTTTGTTGTTTCTTCGCCCAATATTTTTTATATATTCCAAAATAATTCTCCGTAAATTTTCAGGACATTTGGAGTTGTGCAAAATAGGTATCTCAGATTTGCTCCTTTCTGGTCCAAAATTCCAGCTGCCGGCATTCTCCCTCTTCATGTAAATCTTGTAAAATAAGAGAGAAAAGGCATAAGTATTGTACCATAATGTGAAATAACAGCCCATAATGCAATAAATATCAATATAAAAACATGATGCAAAATGGACGTATCAACTCCCCCAAGCTTAGACCTTGCTTGTCCTCAAGCGAAAGCCGAAATCGATAATCATGCCCACATGTTTAGAGATAGAGGTGTCGATAAAATAAAATACGGACAAGAGGGCATCATGATCATCTTTTTAGAGAAGCAATATATTGTCATATAACTTCTTATGCTAAAGTGATAATTCGTTCACAAGGTAAAGTATGAACCAAAAACTTTATTGAAAACTAACAAACTATGGTCTCGGTCATTAAAGCAATTGTAATTTATCATAACATCAGAAAGAGTCAATGTAAGAGATTTTATTTAGCAAGTTCACATACTCTACCATCATTCAATCTTTCATAATTTTTAACACTCACGTGATACTTATGACATCAAAGCTTCAATCAAACACATAGGAAGATAGGGGCTTATAGTTTCGCCTCCCAACCATTTACCTCAAGGGTAACATCAACAATAATAATTTATGAACACCTACATCCAAGTGGATATATATATGTCTGGATTTTCCCCAACACATAGTGCTTGCCAAAAAGAGAAAATATAAAAAGGAAGGGTGAAGATCACCATGACTCTTGTATAAAGGTAGAAGGTAAAATAAAAGATAGGCCCTTCGTAGAGGGAAGCAGAGGTTGTCATGTGCTTTTTGGTTGGATCCACAAAATCTTAATGCAACGGAACATCACTTTATATTGTCGCTTGTGATAGAGAACTTTATTATGCAGTCCATCGCTTTTATTTCTTCCCCATCACAAGTTCGTATAAAGCTTATTTTCCTCACACTAAAAGATCATACATATTTAGAGAGCAATTTTTATTGCTTGCACCGATGACAACTTACTTAAAGGATCTTACTCAATCCATAGGTAGATATAGTGGACTCTCATGGCAAAACTGGGTTAAGGGTTTTTGGATGCACAAGTAGTATCTCTACTTAGTGCGGAAGTTTTGGCTAGCATAGGATGAGAAACAAGCTCAACATGTTGGAGGATCCATGACAATATAACTTCTATTCGGATATAAGAAAACATAACCCATTATGTTGTATTCCTTGTCCAACATCAACTTATTAGCATATAATATTTTAATGAGTGATCACAATCACAAAGGATGTCCAAGATAGTGTATTTATATGTGAAACCTCTCTTTCTTTATTTCTTCCTATTAATTGCAACAATGACCAATACTATGTTTGTCAACCCTCAACAAATTTCATGTGACATACTTCTTATATGTGAAGTCATCACTCTCCATAAGATTATTGTATACTCTTTTTATTTCTTTTATTTTATTTCTTTTCCAAGATCAAAGCAAGAAAGAAAAGCCCTCAACTCAAAACTAATCTTTATTATATAACTCTCATACTCGATTACATAGATAGATCACGAAGCAAAACTTAAAGACTAAATCATACTAAAACTTTTATTCTACTAAATCAAGATTTAACCAAAAGGATCAAACTAAGATAAACGATAAAGATAAAGATGTGATGGTGATACAATACCGGGGCACCTCCCCCAAGCTTGGCATAAGCCAAGGGGAGTGCCCATACCCATGTACTCAAGTCTCCTTCTTCGGAGGTGGTGGTGATGGTGTGGTAGCATTCTTCTTCTCCAGCTTGCGCCTAAGGCTAAAATTTTCCTCCCTTAGATCATCATTCTCAATCTCAAGCTTTAATACCCTTTTGCATAATGCCGCCTTGCTTTCTTGCAGAAAACGGGATGGGATAAATTGAACCTTAGATTTGTTTCCTCTGCTAGGAAGGCTTGATTTCTTGAATTCCACGTGCATATCTCCAGGTTGAGGTAGTGGATCTTCATCTTCATTAGAGATACCGGCCCTTGTTTTCTCCATGTCGACATCTTCCTCCTCTTCTGTAGTCCAACTGTAATGATCCACCTCCCCATAGACCTTTGGGTTTGCGATATAATCAGCGACATAGCTCTCTCCCTCCGAATCTTGAGACGACATATTTTCAGATCTGACAGAAAAACAACACGAAACAAGAACAGAGGATTTCTCCGTGATACGGTAGTCAAAACCTTCGTGATATTATATAATGAATTTTTACCGTGCAAAACAAGTATTTCGGGAGAAAACGGAGTCCGAGGGCACACGAGGTGGCCACAAGCTTGGGAGGCGTGCCCAGGGGGTAGGGCGCACCCCCAAGGCTTGTCGCCTCCTCGTGCGCTATTCGGACTACTTTTTATTTTCCTAATTTTTTAAATATTCCTAAATGGAGTAAAATTACTTTTGGAAAACTTTTGGAGTCGGTTTACTTACCGTATCACATACCTATTCCTTTTCAGGGTTCTGGAGCATTTTGGAAAGTTTCCCTTATGTACTCCTCCGGTGTTATGGTATGATAATATTAGTTTCAACATTTATGGGCGTACCTGAGATATAATGTTTGATTCTTTCCCCATTCACCACCTTCGGGTTATTGCCCTCGGCATTGTTGATCTTGATGGCACCGGAAATATAAACTTCTTCGATAATGTAAGGACCTTCCCAATTGGAGAGGAGTTTTCCTGCAAAAAATCTTAAACGAGAATTGTATAGCAAGACAAGGTCACCTACATTAAATTCACGCTTTTGTATTCTTTTGTCATGCCATCTTTTAACCTTTTCTTTAAAAAAATTGGCATTTTCATAGGCTTGGGTTCTTCATTCATCAAGTGAGCTAATGTCAAATAACCTCCTCTCACCGACAAGTTTGAAATCATAGTTGAGTTCTTTAATTGCCCATAAGCTTTATGTTTTAATTCGAGAGGTAAGTGACATACTTTCCCATAAACCATTTTATATGGAGACATACCCATAGGATTTTTATAAGCAGTTCTATAAGCCCATAATGTATCATCAAGTTTCTTAGACCAATTCTTCCTAGATCTATTAACAGTCTTTTGCAAAATCAATTTTATTTCTCTATAACTTAATTCTACTTGACCACTAGACTGAGGATGATATGGAGATGCAATTCTATGGTTAACATCATACTTAGCAAGCAATTTACGGAAAGCACCATGAATAAAGTGTGAACCACCATCAGTCATTAAATATCTAGGGACTCCAAATCTCAGGAAAATAACTTCTTTAAGCATTTTAATGGAGGTGTTATGATCAGCACTACTAGTTGGAATAGCTTCTACCCACTTAGTAACATAATCAACAGCAACCAAAATATGTGTATACCCGTTGGAGGAAGGAAAAGGTCCCATATAATCAAATCCTCAAACATCAAATGGTTCAATGACAAGTGAATAATTCATAGGCATTTCCTGACGTCTACTAATGTTACCAATTCTTTGACATTCATCACAATACAAGACAAACTTACGAGCATCCTTGAAAAGAGTAGGCCAATAAAAACAAGATTGTAATACCTTGTGTGCAGTTCTGTCTCCAGCATGGTGTCCTCTGTAAGCCTCAGAGTGACACTTGGGACACTTGCGTAAGATTTGTTCCTGTTCATGCTCAGGTACACAACGTCTAATAACACCATCTACTCCTTCTTTATAAAGGTGTGGATCATCCCAGAAGTAATGTCTTAAATCATAGAAAAACTTTTTCTTTTGTTGGTATGTAAAACTAGGTGGTATAAATTTAGCGACAATATAATTAGCATAGTCTGCATACCATGGAGTACTACGAGAAGCATTTATGACAGCTAATTGTTCATCAAGAAAGCTATCATCAATAGGTAGTGGGTCATCAAGAATATTTTCTAACCTAGACAACTTGTCTGCTACGGGGTTCTCAGATTCCTTTCTATCAATAATATGTAAATCAAATTCTTGTAGCTAGAGAACCCACCTAATGAGTCTAGGTTTAGCATCTTTCTTTTCCATAAGGTATTTAATAGCAGCATGATCAGTGTGAACAATTACATTGGAATCAACAATATAAGATCTGAATTTATCACAAGCAAACACAACTGCTAAAAATTCTTTTTCAGTAGTAGCATAATTTCTTTGAGCATTGTCTAGACTTTTACTAGCATAATGGATAACATTTAATTTCTTATCAACTCTTTGTCCTAGAACAGCACCAACAGCATAATTACTAGCATCACACATAATTTCAAAGGGTAGGATCCAATCAGGTGGTTGAACAATAGGTGCAGAAATTAAGGCTTTCTGAAGTATTTCAAATGCTTCTACACAATCGTCATCAAAAACAAATGGAACATATTTTTGCAAAAGATTAGTGAGAGGCCTAGAAATTTTAGAGAAATCTTTGATAAACCTCCTATAGAAACTAGCATGACCAAGGAAACTTCTTATACCTTTGATATCTTTAGGACACGGCATTTTTTCAATAGCATCAACTTTAGCTTTATCAATTTCAATACCTCTTTCAGAGATTTTATGCCCCAAGACAATACCTTCATTAACCATAAAGTGGCACTTCTCCCAATTCAAGACAAGATTAGTTTCTTCACATCTCTACAAAACTCGATCAAGGTTGCTTAAGCAATCATCAAAAGAAGTTCTATATACGAAAAAATCATCCATGAAAACCTCAACAATGTTTTCACAGAAGTCAGAGAATATAGCTGTCATACATCTTTGAAAGGTAGCAGGTGCATTGCATAAACCAAAAGGCATACGTCTATAAGCAAAAGTACTGAAAGGGCATGTAAAAGTAGTTTTTTCTTGATCCTCTTGTGACACAGGTATTTCGGAAAAACCAGAGTATCCATCTAGAAAGCAGAAATGTGTATGTTTTGATAGTCTTTCTAGCATTTGATCAATGAAAGGTAGAGCATAATGATCTTTCCTGGTAGCCTTATTTAATTTTCTAAAATCAATTACCATTCTATAACCTGTGACAATTCTTTGTGGAATCAAATCATTTTTATCATTAGGAACAACAGTAATATCTCCCTTCTTAGGGACACAATGAACAGGACTTACCCATCTACTATCAGCAATAGGATAGATTATACCTGCTTCTACAAGCTTTAATATTTCATTTCTTACCACTTCTTTCATTTTTGGATTTAACCATCGTTGGTGATCAACAACTGGCTTAGCATCAGGTTCCATATTAATTTTATGCTGGCATAGAGTGGGACTAATGCCCTTAAGATCATCAAGAGTATATCCAATAGCGGAATGGTGCTTCCTCAAAGTTTTCAATAATCTCTTTTCTTCCTGCTCTGAAATGTTAGCACTAATAATAACAGGATATATATTCTTTACATCAAGATAAGCATATTTCAAAGTATCAGGTAATTATTTAAGCTCAAACACGGGATCACTCTTGGGTGGAAGAGGACCTCCAAGAGTTTCAACAGGCAAGTTGTGTTTCAAAACAGGCATTTGTTTAAAGAATATCTCATCTATTTCATTTCTTTCATTCATATGCATATCATTTGCATGGTCTAGCAAATATTGTTCTAAAGGATCAGTAGGAGGCACGGCAATAGAAGCAAGACCAATAATTTCATCCTTACTAGGTAATTCTTTATCACGGGGTTGTCTAAGGAATTTGGAGAAATTAAACTCATGAGACACATCACCAAAACTTACACTGACAGTTTCTTTCTCACAATCTATTTTAGCATTAACAGTGTTTAAGAAAGGTTTACCAAAAATAATGGGACAAAAATCATCTTGTGGGGAACCAAGAACTAGAAAATCAGTAGGGTATTTTATTTTCCCACACAAGACTTCAACATCTCTAACAATCCCAAGTGGTGTAATAGTGTCTCTATTGGCAAGCTTAATAGTAACATCAATATATTCTATTTCAGCAGGTGCAATATCATTCATAATTTCTTGATATAAAGTAAATGGAATTGCACTCACACTAGCACCCAAATCACATAAGCCATGATAACAATGATCTCCTATTTTAACAGAGACGGCAGGCATGCCAACAACAGGTCTATGTTTATCTTTTTCATCGGGTTTAGCAATTCTAGTAGCTTCATCGCAGAAGTAAATAACATGCCCATCAATATTTTCAACCAAGAGATCTTTAACCATAGCAACATTAGGTTCAACTTTAATTTGTTCAGGGGGTGTAGGTATTCTAGTATAACTCTTACGAATCACAGCTGAAGCATTAGCATGTTCTTTTATCCTAACAGGAAAAGGTGGTTTCTCAATATAAGCAGTAAGAATAACAGGATCAACATTATCAGTAGTGGTTTCTTCTCTAGCTTCTATGGGTTCTACTATTTTTACTTCAATGGAATGATAATATTTAAACCACTTCTCCTTAGGGAGATCAACATGAGTAGCAAATGATTCACAGAAAGAAGCTACTATCTCAGAGTCAAGTCCATATTTGGTGCTAAAATTCTGAAAAGCATCGGTATCCATAAAATATTTAACACAATCAAACTCAAGGTTGATACCTGACTCCCTAACTTCATTGAGCTCCCAATCTTCAGAGTTGTGTTTAATTCTTCCAAGAGATCCCATTTGAATTCAATAGTCTTCTTCATAAAAGAACCAGTACAAGAAGTATCGAGCATGGATTGGTCATTACGAGAAAGCCGAGCATAAAAATTTTGAATAATAATTTCTCTTGAGAGCTCATGATTGGGGCATGAATATAACATTAACTTAAGCCTCCCCCAAGCTTGAGCAATACTTTCTCCTTCACGAGGCCAAAAATTATATATATAATTCCAATCACGATGAACCAGATGTATAGGATAAAACTTTTGATGAAATTCCAATTTCAATCGGTTGTAATTCCAAGCTCCAATATCATCACATAGCCTATACCATGTCAATGCCTTTCCCTTCAAAGATAAAGGGAAAACCTTCTTCTTGACTTCATCTCCAGGTAAACCTGCAAGCTTAAATAATCCACAAACTTCATCCACATAGATTAGATGCAAATCAGGATGTAGTGTTCCATCTCCTGCGTAAGGATTAGCTAGCAGTTTCTCTATTATACCGGCATGATGGCCACAATCTCCTTCATGAATCTCCCTTAGAACTTCACGGCCCTCTTCAGGAGAGATACGTCGCTGAAACACCCCTGTGACACTGCATCGGTGTAACTCGCCATTGGCAATGGTCATTGACTTAGACCGGCGGGTTATTTGCCTAGCCAAAGTTTCATCCTCAGGTAATTCACCCCGGGTCATATAAGCCAAATACGGAACTGTCCAATCAGGAATAGCATGAAGAGCCGCCACCAGTTGTTCCTCCGGGTCAGGGATAGCAAGATCCTCTTCCGTAGGCAGTTTAACTGAAGGATTGTTCAGAATATCAAGAAAAACATTGGGTGGTACCGGCTTACGTTGAGACCCCAGCCGGCTCAAAGCATCAGCCGCCTCATTTTTCTTGCGATCAACATGTTCCACTTGATAACCTTTGAAATGCCTAGCAATAGCATCAACCGCCCGGCGGTAAGCCGCCATGAGCGGGTCTTTAGAATCCCAAGTTCCTGAAACTTGCTGAGCCACCAGATTCGAGTCACCAAAACACCTGACCCGGCTTAGATTCATCTCTTTGGCCATCCGAAGACCATGGAGCAAGGCCTCATATTCAGCTGCATTGTTAGTACAAGGGAACATCAACCTTAAGACATAGCAAAACTTATCACCTCGTGGGGAAGTCAAAATAACTCCAGCCCCCGAGCCTTCCAACTGTCTAGATCCATCAAAATGAATAGTCCAATATGTGTTATCAGGCTTCTCCTCAGGCATCTGCAACTCCGTCCAGTCATTGATGAAATCCACAAGTGCCTGAGACTTGATGGTTGTCCGAGGCATATACTTCAAACCATGAGGTCCCAGCTCAATGGCCCACTTGGCCACCCGGCATGTAGCTTCTCTGTTTTGAATAATATCCCCTAAAGGAGCAGAACTGACCACAGTAATAGGGTGACCTTGGAAATAATGCTTCAACTTGCGACTGGCCATGAACACTCCATACACTAGCTTCTGCCAATGTGGGTATCTTTGCTTCGATTCAATTAATACCTCACTAACATAGTAAACCGGCCTTTGAACCGGATATTCCTTGCCTGATTCCTTCCTTTCCACAACAACCGCTACGCTGACGGCTCTGCTGTTAGCAGCCACATATAACAGCAAGGGCTCCTTGTCAAATAGGAGCTGCAAGAACCGGCGGCTCAGCCAACTATTTTTTAAGCACCTCGAACGCCTGATTAGCAGCATCACTCCAAACAAAGCGATCTGTTTTCTTCATCATCTGGTAGAGGGGAATAGCCTTTTCTCCCAGGCGGCTTATAAACCAGCTTAAAGCCGCGATACGACCCGCCAAATGCTGGACATCGTTAATACATGCTGGCTTAGCCAAAGAAGTGATAGCCTTGATTTTTTTCGGGTTAGCTTCAATACCTCTCCCAGAGACCAAAAAACCCAAGAGCTTGCCTGCGGGCACGCCAAAGACACACTTGGCCGGGTTAAGCATCATCTTGTAGACCCGAAGGTTGTCAAAGGTCTCCTTCAAATCATCTAACAAGGTCTCCTTCTTCCTGGACTTCACAACAATATCATCCACATAAGCATGAACATTGCGTCCAATCTGGCTGTGGAGGCAATTCTGAACACAACGCTGATAAGTCGCCTGGGCACTCTTAAGCCCAAAAGGCATAGACACGTAGTAGAAGGCTCCAAAAGGAGTGATAAAAGATGTCTTCTCCTAGTCCTTAACTGCCATCTTGATCTGATGAGAACCAGAATAAGCATCTAAAAAACTCAAACGCTCACAACCCGCCGTAGCATCAATGATCTGATCAATACGAGGGAGAGCAAAAGGATCAACCGGACAGGCCTTGTTAAGGTCCTTGTAATCCACACACATACGCCAAGTGCCATTTTTCTTAAGCACCAGCACCGGGTTAGCCAACCATTCAGGATGAAAAACTTCAACAATAAACCCAGCCGCCAAGAGCTGGGCCACCTCTTCACCAATGGCCTTGTGCCTCTCTTCATTAAAACGACGAAGAAATTGCTTGACCAGTTTAAACTTCGGATCAATATTGAGAGTGTGCTCAGCGAGTTCCCTCGGTACACCTGGCATGTCTAAAGGCTTCCATGCAAAGGTGTCCCGGTTCTCACGGATGAACTCGATGAGCGCGCTTTCCTATTTCGGATCCAGGTTGGCACTGATAATGAACTATTGGGATGAATCGCCAGGGACAAAATCGACCTGCTTGGTGTCATCTGCCGACTTAAACTTCAACAAGGGGTCATGCTCTGTGGTCGGCTTCTTCAAAGGGGTCATATCCACTGGGTCAACATTATCTTTGTAAAACTTCAACTCTTCTATTGCACAAACAGACTCAGCGTAGGCAGCATCGCCCTCTTCACACTCCAAAGCTATCTTCCTGTCACCATGCACCGTAATGGTACCCTTACGACCCGGCATTTTAAGCTGCAGATAAACATAACAAGGCCGTGCCATAAATTTGGCATAAGCCAGCCGTCCAAACAGGGCGTGATAAGGGCTCTTGATCTTGACCACCTCAAAAGTCAATGTTTCAGCTCTATAATCCTGCTCATCGCCAAAATCCACTTCCAAAGCTATCTTACCCACCGGATACGCCGACTTACCAGGCACCACCCCATGAAAAACAGTAGAAGACGGCTTAAGATATTTGTCAGTTAAATTCATACGGCGAAAAGTATCATAGTACAGGATATTGATACTGCTGCCTCCATCCATAAGTACCTTTGTGAACTTGTATCCTCCAACCTGAGGAGCCACCACCAAAGCCAACTGACCCGGGTTGTCGACCCAGAGCGGGTGATCCTCACGGCTCCATGCAATTGGTTGTTCTGACCATCGCAAGTATCGAGGGACTACCGGCTCGACCATGCTCACCGCACGTTTATAAACCTTCTAATCTTGCTTGCACAAATTCATGGTAAAAACATGATATTGGCCACTATTCAACTGCTTTGGATTACTCTGATAACCAGACTACTGCTGCTGATTACCCTGACCGGGCTGCTGATTAACACCGCCTTGATTACCTTGGCCTTGAAAACCAAAGTTTGAACCGCCACCTCCAAAGCCGGGCCCGTGAGAGCCGGTTCCTGACCCGCCATTTGGGCCGTGATGGTTCTGATAAAAACCAGAATTTCTATACTCCCTCATGATGAAGCAATCTTTCCACAAATGAGTGGCCGACTTATCCTGAGAACAGTGCTTCGGACAAGGTTGATTCATTATCGCCTCCAGGTTAAACTTTGGCCCGCCAAACCGGGGCACTGATGATTTCCCCTTACGGCACTGATTGCTATTCTGCGTGCTGGTGTTAGCCACAAAGTCTAAACCACCATTGGTTTGCTTGCGCTTATCGTTGTTACCTTGACCCGCCGTATTGTGCTGCTGTCCCTTTCCATTGCCGCCCTTCTTCCCCTTGCCAGCCTTCTCTTCATCAGACATTGGGTCTTTAGTACTATCTGAGTCGGCATATTTGGTGAGAGCCGCCATGAGCTCTCCCATATCATTACAGTGGTGCTTAAGCCGCCCTAGCTTTTGTTTGAGGGGAAGGAAACGGCAATTTTTCTCCAAAATCAGGACGGCTGAACCGGCGTTGATGCTATCTGATGAGTGAATAACAGCCGAGACCCGGTGGACCCAGTGATTGGTTGACTCATCCTCAAGCTGGACACAAGCGTCAAGGTCGATGATCGACATGGGTTGCTTACATGTATCTCTGAAATTCTGAATAAAGCGTGCTTTCAACTGTGCCCATGAACTGATGGAGTTGGCAGGTAATCCTTTCAACCAGGTATGAGCCGGCCCATCCAATATCATGGTGAAATACTTCGCGCACATAGCATCGTTGACATCTAACATCTCCATGGCCATCTCATAGGTCTCAATCCATGCCTTCGGAGGTTGATCAGCTGTTGATAGAGGCAGAGGTGTCCCGTCTTTCGATGAGATGGTGGCTATCGTTTTTGGTGGAGTAGACTTTGACGATCCGACTACGAACATGCGAGGACGTCGCGCCTTAGCAATCGCTAAACCAACTCGGAGAGGTTATTGACCACGCCGGAGCACGATCAACCTGACCACGAGGGTCTATTTCCTGCAAGCAAATGAAGAACAAGCAAGAAACTAAGATTTGCAATCTGGATATTGTGAATATAAGATGAAAGCTTTATTGATCAAGGTGGGGTTCTGTGACGTCTTGGTCTGGTCGTTGAACACAAACGAAGTACGCGAAGTTGCAGCTATGGCGAACTTTTAATCTAAACAAAACCCAAAGTCTAAACGGTGCCCTAAGGGCTGTATATATGGAGGAAGAGGGGGGGATTTCATGGCCCTTGAAGGAGGGGTCCGAAACCAACCCTATCTCTTGTTTCCCCACACATACGGACTCTAAAAACAGCCTATACTCAAGTATTTCGAAATTACATGGGCCTGGCCCAAAAATAAGGTGACGCAGCACCTATAATAGCCTCTGGATGAAATTTATGAAGTGGCATCTTGTATATTTTGTCCAAGGCTTCCTGCACTCATTATGGTGGCTTCAAAGTCCTGAAATCATCACTTGTAACTCCGTTCTTGTTCCCCTTGCGCATGCCATCATCTCCATGCTTGAACTTGCTCCAAGGTTCCTCTTTCTTGTCCAAGCTAGGCCCTTCATTTGTAAGCAAAACAAATGTATCCAATTTAGGCAGCATCATATTCTCATGAACATTAGAATCATTACCAAGAAACGAAAGTACCTGATAATTTAATTGGCGTGTGCGAGCTCTAGTAATTGGTCCAGTATGTATAGCAGCAGGGGCTGTGGATGTAACAATGGTATTGATGTCCTCATCATCCTCCCCTTCTTGAAATGAAGTCGTCCTCGACGGAAGCTCATCTTCCTCACCCAAATAAGGCTTCAAATCTGCAATGTTAAAAGTGGGACTAACCCCAAAATCTGCAGGCAGCTCAAGTTTATATGCATTATCATTTATTTTCTCTAACACCTTAAAAGGACCATCAGCACGTGGCATTAGCTTTGATTTGCGCAAATCAGGAAATCTATCCTTACACAAATGTAACCAAACAAGATCTCCAGGTGCAAACACAACATGTTTTCTACCCTTATCTCCAGCAAGTTTATATTTAGTATTCATACGCTCAATGTTCTCCTTAGTTAACTAATGCATTTTTAAGATCAATTCAGCACGTTGTTTAGCATCAAAATTAACCTTCTCCGAAGATGGAAGAGGCAACAAATAAATGGGTGCACGAGGTAGGAAACCATACACAATTTCAAAAGGGCACATCTTAGTAGTAGAATGCAATGAACGATTATAAGAAAATTCAATATGAGGCAGGCATTCTTCCCACATTTTCTTATTATTCTTCAAAACAGCCCTAAGCATAGTAGACAAAGTTCTATTGACTACTTCAGTTTGTCCATCAGTTTGGGGGTGACAAGTAGTACTAAAAAGCAGTTTAGTCCCCAACTTAGCCCATAAACATCTCCAAAAGTGGCTAAGAAATTTAGTATCATGATCTGAAACAATAGTATTTGGCACACCATGCAAGTGAATAATTTCACGAAAGAACAAATCAGCAACATTAGCAGCATCATCGGTTTTATGACATGGTATAAAGTGTGCCATTTTCGAGAACCTATCCATGACAACAAATATGCTATCCCTCCCCTTCTTTGTTCGAGGTAAACCCAAAACAAAGTCCATAGATATATCCTCCCATGGAACACTAGGTACAGGCAAAGGCATATATAAACCATGAGGATTGAGTCGTGACTTAGCTTTTTGACATGTAGTGCAGCGAGCCACAAAGCGCTCAACATCCCGTCTCATCTTTGGCCAAAAGAAATGTGTAGCAAGTACATCCTCCGTCTTCTTTACGCCAAAGTGTCCCATTAATCCTCCTCCATGCGCCTCCAGCAACAACAAAAGACGAACGGAGCTAGCTGGAATGCATAGCTTGTTAGCACGAAACACAAATCCATCGTTAACGACGAACTTGTTCCATGTTCTCCCTTCTTTACAATCTGCAATACATCTTTAAATTCAGCATCATGCACATATTGATCTTTGATGGTCTCCAAACCAAATATTTTAAAGTCAAGTTGTGAAAGCATAGTATAATGACGAGACAATGCATCAGCAATAACATTTTCTTTACCCTTCTTGTGTTTAATGACATAAGGGAAAGTCTCAATGAATTCAACCCATTTAGCATGTCTACGGTTCAGTTTGGCTTGACTTTTAATATGTTTCAAAGATTCATGATCAGAATGAATAACAAATTCTTTGGGCCATAAATAATGTTGCCATGTTTCCAAAGTCCGAACAAGAGCATATAATTCCTTATCATAAGTAGAGTAATTCAGACTAGGCCCACTCAATTTTTCAGAAAAGTATGCAACAGGTTTGCCATCTTGTAATAACACACCTCCTAATCCAATTCCACTAGCACCACATTCAAGCTCAAAAGTCTTATTAAAATCAGGAAGTTGGAGTAAAGGAGCATGTGTTAACTTATCTTTCAACACCGTGAAGGCTTCTTCCTGTGCGGTACCCCAAACAAAAGGCACATCCTTCTTTGTAAGCTCGTTGAGAGGTGCAGCAATGGTACTGAAATCTCTCACAAAACGCCTATAGAAACCAGCGAGGCCAAGGAAACTCCTCACTTGTGTGACAGTTTTGGGCTGCGGCCAACTCTCAATAGCTTCAATCTTGGCTTTATCAACTTCAATTCCCTGTGGAGTAACAACATAGCCAAGAAAAGATACTCGATCGGTGCAAAAGGTGCACTTCCCAAGGTTACCAAACAAACGTGCATCATGTAGAGCAATAAAAACAGCACGTAAATGTTCCAAATGTTCCTCCAAAGATCTACTATAAATCAATATATCATCAAAGTAAACTACCACAAATCGTCCAATGAAAGCACGTAAAACTTCATTCATTAATCTCATGAAAGTACTAGGTGCATTAGTTAACCCCAAAAGGCATGACTAACCACTCATATAAACCAAACTTAGTTTTAAATGATGTTTTCCATTCATCTCCCAATTTCATATGAATTTGATGGTATCCACTACGCAAATCAACTTTGGAGAATATTGTAGAGCCACTCAATTCATCAAGCATATCATCTAGCCTAGGAATAGGATGACGATAACGAATAGTAATATTATTAATGCCTCTACAATCAACACACATACGCGACGTACCATCCTTTTTTGGCACTAGTATAATAGGAACAGCACAAGGACTAAGAGATTCGCGTATATAACCTTTGTCGAGCAGCTCTTGTACTTGACGCATAATCTCCTTCGTCTCCTCTGGATTGGTACGGTATGGCGCACGGTTTGGCAATGAAGCACCGGGAATTAAGTCAATCTGATGCTCAATCCCGCGAATAGGTGGTAATCCCGGTGGCACGTCTTGTGGAAAGACGTCAGCGAACTCCTGCAAAATGTTAGTGACAGCAAGAGGCAAAGAGGAAGGCACGTCCTCGAATGAAAACAATGCCTCTTTGCACACAAAAGCATAGCAAACAGATTTGCTTAAATCTAGCTCATCAATATCAGATTTGGTGGCAAGTAAACACGCATTTTTTAATTTAATTTCAGAAGCAACACTAGATGGTTTATTATTAGGCTTCATTTGTTGCTCAAATTCTTTTGCCACAATCTGATTTTCACTCTTATTTTTCTCCTGTTTTGCTTTACTAGCTCTATTAATATCATCTTTCAAAATAGAATCAGGAGTCATAGGAAGCAAAGTAATATGTTTACCCTTATGAACAAGAGTATACTGATTGTTTCTACCATGGTGTACAGAATTTTTATCAAATTTCCATGGTCTACCAAGTAATAAGGAACATGCTTGCATGGGTACCACATCACAATCAACATAATCAGCATATGTAGAGATACTAAAATGCACACAAACAGTACGTGTTACCTTAACCTTGCTGCTGCTGTTGAACCATTGGATATAGTAAGGATGTGGATGTGGTCTTGTGGTGAGAGATAGCTTCTCCACCATCTCCATGCTAGCCAAGTTGTTGCAGCTCCCTCCATCTATGATGACGCGAACAGAACGTTCCTTCACAACTCCCTTTGTATGGAACAAATTATGCCTCTGATTTTGCTCAGCTTGTGTGACCTGCACACTCAAAACACGTTGAGCAACTAAACATTCATACCTGTCAGCGTCTTCAGGAGCCATGTATTGCGTCTCATGACCAGAATCATCTCCACCGTGTTCTTCACTTGTAATAAGAGCCAAAGTCTCCTCATCATAGTCACTAGCGAACTCATACCCACCATCCTCAGTAGCAATCATAACACGTGGAGATTGGCATTCTCTCGCATAATGACCTCTTCCCTTACAACGACGACAGATAATATCATGTGTGTGCCCTGTTGATGCCATAGATGAAGAAGAACTCTGGGCAGGCCCAGAAGGTGTACTCTTGGCAGATGGTGGTGGTGGTGCCTGTTTTCTTGTATCTCGGTTGGAATTGGCGGCTGAAGTCAGTGGTGCTGCAGTAGGACGTGTGGGAGTAGAGGAGGCACGCGGTGTCCATGATGAAGATCGACCTGCAGAAAAATGAGTTCGCGCCAATGCCTGTCGATCCTGCACTTCACGTTCAGCTTTACAAGCAAGATGGAATAAACGAGTGATATTATTATACTCCTTATACTCTAGAATGGTCTGAATCTCTCTATTTAATCCACCCATGAAACGTGCAAGCATAGCTTCATTCTCCTCAACAATACCACATCTAATCATGCCAGTTTGTAATTCCTGATAATATTCTTCTACAGAATTTTTTCCTTGTCTTAAGCGTTGCAATTTTTGAAGTAATTCACGTTGATAATATGGTGGAACCCAACGAGTACGCATAGCAGTTTTCAAAGCAGCCCACGTAGCTGGAATAGGATATAATCTACAATGTTCGGACTACCATACACATGCAAAACTTGTGAAAGCACAAACAGCAGCAGCAACACGTCTCTCCTCGGGATATTGTAAACATGTAAAACGTTGTTCAATTTCTAACTCCCAAGTAAGATATATATCAGGAACATATCTACCCTCAAATGGTGGAATATTCAATTTCAGTTTAGGAAGATGGTCATGATCTCGTACCTGAGGTGGTAATGCAGCCCTACCATTGCGATTATTGGCATGTGGACGACCTGGTGCTGGTACGTAGTTGTTATTTTGATCAACCTCATCCTCGTAATCGCCCACATAATCGTCCTCCTCAGCGGCAGCAGGAGCCATAGAAGCATCAACAGTAGGTGCAGCGGCACCAGAAGTTTGACCAGGCTCAAGGGGAACGCGCTGTGCTCGTCCCACTTGATTTGGAAGGCGACGTTGTTGTTGTTGTAGAGGTGCGACAGGTGCAGCCGGCGGTGGTTGTGGAAGACGCGCGAGCAATTCATTAAACTTGTTATCGAGCTTTGTTTCGAACGTCTTCTCAATTCCATGTATCTTCTCCATGGCCTCTTCAAATCTGTTTAGCACATCTTGCACCTGTCCACTCATCATTTGCTGAAATTTATCATATAGCTGTTTGTTCGTCATGTTCTCCCAATCAATCTCATTGGCTTGTGATCCTGCCATGGTTAGCAGCAATAGAAACACACAAGAATATGATCCTACAGACTACTGGGAAGTGGTGGTGGTGGTGTATCACAAAACCGTCAAGCGAATCTCAAATGCTTACCAGTTCTTACCCAGCAGCAGGTGGTGATCGGCAACCGTTGTAGTCAAAACTCTTAAAGATTGGACAGAGCGATTGCCAGGTGGTGTCAAACGCACGACGTAGATGTATGGGGAGCTGGGAAGGCTTATGATATGGTATCAAAAATGTCAGCAATAATCAATTCAGAGATGCAAAGTTGAATAAATGCTCAACGACGGTACTGTGCTGGTCCTAGGCTAGACCGTACTAGAGACGCGAGCCTAGAACACTAACAAAATCACGGCGCGGCACGTAAACAAGGGAAGAGCACACCATAAAAAATCATTTTTTTTTGCTCTTTTTTTGTGCTCCTCTTTTTTTTCCAAAAAATCACTATAATGGCGAGTGTCTCAAAACTCTTCCCAAGTCAAACTAACAGGATTGGCACGAAATTTTTTTTGACAATTTTTTTTTTCGGAAATCAGGGCAGCGACGACGAAAAAGTGCGACAAAAAATCACTATGATGGCGAGTGTCTCAAAACGCTCCCTGGGACCTAAAAATAGGATAGGGAAAAAATATTTTTGACTGCCAAAATTTTGGCCTAAAAACTGCCCGGGGGTCTCCAGACTTTTTTTTTCCCGAATCCTACTCAGGCAAGGAAACACGAATCGGAAACTAGATGGATCTCGAAAACAAACCTAATATGAAAAGAACTCGGATTGGTGGTGGATATATGGTGGTGGTATATGGATTCAGAGCGGTGGCGGATAAGCGGTGGTGGTAGATGGCAGGGGCGATGATGATGGTGCGGCGGCGGCGTGACAACTTATGACCAGAACTCGAAACTCTAAAGGACTAGACGCTAAGACCAGCAACTAGACACGACGATGCAACCACAAATTCAACAAAGCAAAAACCCTAAAAAGATTATGCAAAGGCTCAGATTGGTTCGGATATGATGAACTAACTCTAATTTTTTTTGGCTTTTTCGTGGACTGTAGGTATGAAGAACAGACTCGATCTAAACTACAAAAAACTGTAAAATCTCACCGAGCAACCTGGCTCTGATGCCACTTGATAGAGGCAGAGGTGTCCCATCTTTCGATGAGATGGTGGCTATCGTTTTTGGTGGAGTAGACTTTGACGATCCGACTACGAACGTGCGAGGACGTCGCGCCTTAGCAATCGCTAAACCAACTCGGAGAGGTTATTGACCACGCCAGAGCACGATCAACCTAACCATGAGGGTCTATTTCCTGCAAGCAAACGAAGAACAAGCAAGAAACTAAGATTTGCAATCTGGATATTGCGAATATAAGATGAAAGCTTTATTGATCAAGGTGGGGTTCTGCGACGTCTTGGTCTGGTCGTTGAACACAAACGAAGTACGCGAAGTTGCAGCTATGGCAAACTTTTAATCTAAACAAAACCCAAAGTCTAAACGGTGCCCTAAGGGCTGTATATATGGAGGAAGAGGGGGGGATTTCGTAGCCCTTGAAGGAGGGTCCGAAACCAACCCTATCTCTTGTTTCCCCACACATACGGACTCTAAAAACAGCCTATACTCAAGTATTTCGAAATTACATGGGCCTGGCCCAAAAATAAGGTGACGCAGCACCTATAATAGCCTCTGGAAGAAATTTATGAAGTGGCATCTTGTATATTTCGTCCAAGGCTTCCTGCACTCATTATGGTGGCTTCAAAGTCCTGAAATCATCACTTGTAACTCCGTTCTTGTTCCCCTTGCGTATGCCATCATCTCCATGCTTGAACTTGCTCCAAGGTTCCTCTTTCTTGTCCAAGCTAGGCCCTTCATTTGTAAGCAAAACAAATGTATCCAATTTAGGCAGCATCATATTCTCATGAACATTAGAATCATTACCAAGAAACGAAAGTACCTGATAATTTAATTGGCGTGCGCGAGCTCTAGTAATTGGTCCAGTATGTATAGCAGCAGGGGCTGTGGATGTAACAATGGTATTGATGTCCTCATCAGCTGTGTAATTGGGCACCTTGCGAGGGCCCTTAAAATCCTTGGGCAGGCGCTCATTACGCAAAGCCGGCACCAAACACGGCACACCCACGGTCCTAGAAGTCATCCCAGCTTCTACAGACACCGACGGGTTATGCTGAGGCCGCTGATGAGCCGCCAGCTCCGCCTCCTGACGTGCCCTGGCCTGATCCACCAAAGCTTGAGCCTCATTATCAGCACGTGGCGGGTCATGTCCACGGGGTTGGTTACGGTGTCGTTCACTGCTCGAAACCGCCGGCGACTCAATACGCCAGCGGTAACTCCGACTGTGGCGTGGAGTCGAATGAATCCAATCGCGGCTGTATGAATAAGCCGCCTGCTGAGCCACCGCCGTCTGAAGAAGCTCCACAGCCTTCCGGGCTTCAACCACCGCGGGAGACTCACCTTGCACTGGAAGAGCCGCCAGCCGTGACGCTGCAGCAAGCATATTATCCAGAGGATTAGAAAAATGACCCGGTGGTGTAGGCACTTGCTGAGGCGGGGTTAAATTCAAGCGGGGCGGATCCGCAACATGTGGTTTAGCCGTCGCCCCGGCCGCGGGCGCTTCAACAGCCCGGGTCACCTCGGGCGGGTTACTTGGTCCTGCCCCAGGGGTATTAAAAAGATTCCTCGCATCATACTCCAAAGGTAAACGGCTCTGATGCCTCCTTCGTAGAACGGTGTTGGATGCATTCTGGTCCAAGGTTAACCGGAAATTTTCTGCTTGAATCCGTTGCGACTTAGCGTCTAGGGTGGCTCGTTCTGTCGCCATCCTAGCATTCTCAGCGGTAAGCTCAATTTTGGCTTGAGCTATCTCGTCTCGCAGTTTTGCCACATCCACCTTATGCTGGGCTTGAGTCACCGGAGTCACCTCTGCCTCTAACAAAGTTGCCAAGGTGTCTAAGAGCTCGGACAGAACTTGAGCTGGCGGGCGCACAGAACCACTCGCGCCGGCCGTCGCCTCAGCCGTTGAACCGGAAGTCATAGCCGCCGCAGTTGATGAATTCAGCACCGGCTGTGTGCCAGCCATGAAGATCGCGACTCTGTTCGGCGGCTCATAGGGGTCCGGAATACTGTCGCCATCGGAACAGCCCCCAAGCCCACCGTCTTGCAGTTGATACATTGAATTGGTCTCACTGGTTGAGGACTCATCATCAGAGTAGATGACCGTCTCTCCGCTAGATGCAGATCCTTCCTCAAGATCCACTCCATGAACAAACCCAACAAAAGTGTGCTTCACAGTGGCTTGAACCTTGGCGAGTCGCGCGTGCCGAGTTGTCTCAATGATGTCGGTGTAGGTGTCTGGCTCACGCTCCGACTCGCCGATCTTGCCGATGAAGACGTGGATTCCGCTGAAGGGGACCCGGTACCCATATTCGATTGAATCGGCCTCGGGACCCCAGCCTGCCTCGTCGATGTAGATGTAGATCTTGCCGCGGCGACTCTTGGTCATCCGGCCCACGGCATATCCCTTGATCCCTGAGAAGCTGCCCTTCAAGAACTCGAAACCACCGTGCACTGGCCCCATGGTGGGCGCCAACTATCGTGGACTTAACACGGCAGATGCCCTAGCAAAAGGACTTAGGTGTGGAGCCATCGCAACTAGGTTAGCTTGAAGGGGTTTAAACGGGACAAAGGACACAGAGAGTTTACCCAGGTTCAGCCCCTCTCAATGAGGTAAAAGCCTACTCCTGCTTTAGGTTGTATTGCTTGTGTTTCGATTACCAAGGAGCGAATACGCTTGACCTAGCTCTTGATCGATTGTTACTTGAGTTAACCCGCCGCCGGGTCACCCCTTTATATATAGGTTAATGCCCGACGGCTTACAGAGTCCCGGCCGGCTCACACAAACATGACCGGCTCGGTTTCTAACTAAGCTTGCCTTACAAGACAAGTTTAAACATATAGCGGCTCACACCCATGGGCCTCAAGTCGTCTCCGGGTCTTGGGCCTTCAATTGGCTTGCTCTATGAACCGCCATCTTCATATCTTCTTGGACCTTATCGGGCCTCTTCATCTTTAAGCCGCCAGTGGCATGACCCGGCCCCTCCTGGGCAGGTCATACCCAGTAGTTACATCCCCAACACAAACCACAGTGACTCTTGGTTGCTGAAGACATTGACTCAAAGACGACAATTACTCTACATCACTCGAGCTGACGCCTAACCGTCTAGAGAGTTAGCAGCTCTCAAGAGTAATAGTCACAAGAACTCTCAACTCAGATCTATTATGATGCTCAACCACTATCTAAGTTTTGGTTCTTGATTTTCTCACAGTGGATTTTAAACTCAAATCTCTCTAGAGAGGGGTGCTCAATCAATCTTCTCAGAATCTCAAGCGGAGCAGCCAACGATCAACATTCGAGCGGGGTGGCTATTTATAGTCGCAGCCTTGCCGGACAGAAAATGACCATTTAGGACAGGCGGTCCAGCCAATGGCCAACCAACATGTTTCCAACAGTCGGATTTTTTAGCACATGGCAACTTTACTTGAGGAACAAGTAAAGATGACTCCTCAATTCGAACATTTCTGTCTCAAGCAAATTCTTCAGCCTAGCATTTTTGTCAGAAATAGCAACAATTTCTTCAGACGAGGAGTTAGTTTTAATAGTAATAGCAGGTGCATTTGTTTCAGCAGCAGTAGATGTTTTTGCATTAGAATCAGAATTGTTGCGCTCTAGGCATTTGACACAAGGTGGCACAAATTCTTCCTGAGATGCGCAATTCGCTAGGCGAGGAGAGAATCATTTTCAATCTAAAGATCATCATGAGCTACTCTCAGTGACTTGAGCTCTTGTTTCCTTTTCAGGAAATCATAGGTAAGTCTCTCATGGTTATCTAAGAGAAAATCATGACGACCTGATAGATCCTCAAATTTTGCCAAAAGACCAGAATGCTCGTTTGTCAATATTTGTTTTTTCTCCATCTCCTCGACCAATAAATTTTTGGTCTTCCTGAGAGTTTTCTCAAGTTTCTGAAGAGATTATTGTTGTTTCTTAGCAATTTTTATAAGCTTGGCTTGATCATGATCATTAGAAGAGAACTCCTCACTAGCATAAGCTTTTTGTTTCTTGGTAAGTACCTTTCCTTTCGAAGCTTTTGCCATGAAACAATATGTTGGAGCTTCATCATCACTTGAATTTTTGTTGAAGAAGTTTGACATAAGTGTGGAAGTGCACGCAATGCCGACCATGCCTGAATCTGAATCCTCGTCAGATTCTTCTTCAGCAACTTCTTCGTACTCTGAGACTTCTTCATCAGAGTCCATTTCCTTCTCAATAGATGCCTTAGCCTTGTGAGATCTCTTCTTCCAGTTGGAATGAGACTTGGAGGAAGTTCTTGATGAAGACTTTGATGAAGACTTCGAGGAGGAATTGTCTTTATTCTTCAAGAGCTTCTTTTTCTTCTTATCATCAGAATCATAGCTCTTGCTGTTGAAACTCTTGCTATTGCCCATGTTGAAGTTGCCACTAGGTCTTATTTCAGCTTCCCACATTGGACAATCAGAGATGAGATGTCCAGGCTTCTTGCACTTGAAGCATGTATATTCTCCAAAATATTTTGACCTTGACGAAGACTTTGAGTTACTACCTGAGTTCTTTTTCAGAAACTGATTCTTTTTTGGCCAGCTTTGCAAAGGCTTACTTATCTGCATGAGATCTTTGCTGATGCTATTAGTATCATAGGAATCTTCATTGGCATTATCTTCGGTGTTCGAAGAAGAATCGGCAGTAGCTTTGAGAGCATGATTATTCGGTAGCGAGAGCCATATAGATCTCTTTTCTCTTCTTGTTGTTCTTCATGGGTGTTCAGCCTCTCCATAACATCAGCTGGGTGGAGACTTTTGAAGTCATGACTTTTCTTGATCATCAGCCCGAGGGTATCATAAGAACTGTCCAAGGACCGACGCAACTTCTTTACAGTCTCATGATCGGTAATATCTTCAGCAACAAGACCTTGCAACTCATTTGCGATATCGATCAGCTGATCAAAGGTTCCTTGACACTTTTCATTCTCGAGCCTCTTGAAGCTAAGCATAGGTTTCAGCTAAGCATCACAACAGAAAAAAGTCTCAAATACTTATAACCCTCTTAATAGTACAGTCGTCCTATGGCTCAAATAAGAGAAAGAAGAACAATGAAACAAATGCTATGTCTTCACTTCGTCTTTAATCTTCTTGAATGCAGTCATTATTCTTCAGGCACGCCGAATGAAAATTGCTTCGCTTTAGCAATATTTTGTCGGGGCCATCTCCGACACGTAATTTTATCGATAACAGATTCTTTGAGACATGACAACCTTTTCTGCAGTGAAGATAACTTTCAAGGAAGTTTAGCAAACTTCTCGTAAGTAGCAATCTTCTTGATATTAAACTTCTTGAAACATATCAATCTTCTTTGCCACGCAGATGACTTCCACAGAAGTTTATAGCTGATATGTCCATTTTGCATCATGTTTTCATATTGATATTTATAGCATTATGGACTGTTATTTCATTTTATAATAGAATTCTTATGCCTTTTCTCTATTATTTTGCAAGTTTCACATGAAGAGGGAGATTGCTGACAGCTGGAATTCTGGACCGGAAAGGGCTATATCGGAGACAACTTTTCTGCACAACTCCAAATGAGCTGAAAATTGAAGCAGAATTATTTTGGAATATATAAAAACTATTGGCGAAAATATTACCATAGGGGGACCCACCAGGCAGCCACAAGCCTGGGGACGTGCCCTACCCCCTAGGCGTGCCCCCCGAGCTTGTGGGGCCCCTGGCAGGCCTCCGAAGCCCATCTTTTGCTATATGATGCCATTTGACCTAGAAAAAAGTAGAAGGAAGGTTTCAGGACGAAGCACTACCGTATCGAGGCGGAACCTGGGCAGGAGCACTTTTGCTCTCCAGCGGAGCGATTCTGCCGGGGAAACTTCCCTGCGGCACTAGGGGGAAATCGAAGCCATTGTCATCACCAACGATCCTCTCATCATGGGAGTACCAATCTTCATCAACATCTTCACTAGCACCATCTCATCTCAAACCCTATTTCATCTCTTGTATTCAATCTTTGTCTCAAAATCTTAGATTGGTACCTGTGGGCTGCTAGTAGTGTTGATTACATCTTGTAGTTGATGCTAGTTGGTTTATTTGGTGGAATATTATATGTTCATATCCTTAATGATATTCAATACCCCTCTGATCTTGAACATGAATATGATTTGTGTGTAGTTACTTTTGTTCTTGGGGACATGGGAGAAGTCTTGTCATAAGTAATCATGTGAATTTGGTATTCGTTCGATATTTTGATGATATGTATGTTGTTGCTTCCTTTAGTGGTGTCATGTGAACGTCGACTACATGACACTTCACCATACTTGGGCCTAAGGGAAGGCATTGTTGATTAGTAATTATATGATGGGTTGCTAGAGTGACAGAAGCTTAAACCCTAGTTTATGCGCTATTCCGTAAGGGGCTGATTTGGATCCATATGTTTCATGCTATGGTTAGATTTATCTTAATGCTTCTTTCGTAGTTGCGGATGCTTGTGAGAGGGGGTAATCATAATTGGGAGGCTTGTTCAAGTAAGAACAGCATCCAAGCACTGGTCCACCCACATATCAAATTAACAAAGTAGCGAATGCGAATCAAACAAACATGATGAAAGTGACTAGATGAAATTCCCGTGTGTCCTCAGGAATGATTTGCTTAATATAAGAGACTGTTCCGGCTTGTCCTTTGCTACAAAAACAATTGGGCTACCTTGCTGCACCTTTGTTACAATTACTACTTGTTGCTTGATAAAATTACCTTGCTACCAAACTATCTGTTACCGATAATTTCAGTGCTTGCTGACAATACCTTGCTAAAAACCGCTTGTCATTTCCTTCTGCTCCTAATTGGGTTCAACAATCTTACTTATCAAAAGGACTACGATTGATCCCCTATACTTGTGGGTCATCAAGACTTTTTTCTGGCATCGTTGCCGGGAAGTGAAGCGCCTTTGGTGAGTGGAATTTGGTAAGGAAACATTTATTTATGTGTTGAAATTTACTGTTACTTGTTACTATAGAAAACAATCCTTTGAGGGGTTTGTTCGGGGTATCTTCACCTCGACCGGAAGCACAAAGAGTTTCTCCTCAACCTACTGCACGTACTAAAAATATTTATTATGAGATTCCTTCGGGTATGATAGAGAAACTGCTAGCTAATCCTCATGCAGGAGATGGAACAATACATCATGATATGCACCTAATATATGTGGATGAAGTTTGCGGATTATTTAAGATTGTAGGTTTATCCGAACATGGAGTTAAGAAGAAGGTTTTCCCTTTATATTTGGGGGGAAAGGCATTGACATGGTATAGGCTATGTGATGATATTGGAACTTGGGATTGGAACCGATTGAAATTGGAATTTCATCAAAAGTTTTATGTTATGCATCTGGTTCATCGTGATCAGAATTATATATATAATTTTTTGCCTCGTGAAAAGAGAGCATCACTCAAGCTTGGGGGAGGCTTAAGTACATGATATACACATGCCCCAATCATGAGCTCTCAAGAGAAATTATCTTACAGAATTTTTATGCTTGGCTTTCTCATAATGATCAAACCATACCCGATTCTTCTTCTACTAGTTCCTTTATGAAGAAAACTATTGAATTAAGATGGGATCTTCTGGAAGAATTAAACGCAACTCTGAAGATTGGGAACTCGACAAAGGTAATGAGTTAGATATAATACTTGAGTTTAATTGTGTTAAATGTTTTATGGATACCGATGTGTTTCATAAGTTTATCACTAAATATGGACTTGACTCTGAGATAGTAGCCTCCTTCTGTGAATCATTTGCTACTCATGTTGATCTCCCTAAGGAGAAGTGGTTTAAATATCATCCCCCTATAAAAGAAATGATTGGGGAACCTGTTATAGTTAAAGATGAAACTAGCATTTACAATGTTGATCCAGTTGTACCTACTGCTTATATTGAGAAACCACCTTTTCCTGTTAGGATAAAGGAACATGCTAAAGTTTCAACTGTGGTTAACAAAAGTAATATTAGAGCACCTAGACCCTCTGAACAAATTAAAGTTGAAACTAATTTTTCTATGGTTAAAGATCTCTTGGTCGATAATATTGATGGGCATGTTATTTACTTGTGTGATGAAGCAACTAGAATTGCTAAGCCTGATACTAAAGATACGAATAAGCCTATTATTGGCATGCCTATTGTCTAAGTTAAAATAGGAGATCATTGTTACCATGGATTATGTGATTTGGGTGCTAGTGTGAGTGCTATTCCATTTACCTTATATCAAGAGATCATGAATGATATTGTACCTTTTGAAATAGAAGACATTGATGTTACTATTAAGCTTGCGAATAGAATACTATTTCACAGCTTGGGATTGTTAGAGATGTTCAAGTCTTGTGTGGAAAGATCAAATACCCTACTGATTTTCTAGTTCTTGGTTCTCCACAAGATGATTTTTGTCCCATTATATTTGGTAGACCTTTCTTGAATACAGTTAATGCTGAGATTGACTGCAATAAAGAAACCGTCAGTGTTAACTTTGGAGATGTATCTCATGAGTTTAATTTCTCTAAATTCCGTAGACAACCTCATGATAAAGAATTGCCTAGTAAAGATGAAATTATTAGTCTTGCTTCTATTTCCGTACCTCCTACTGATCCGTTAGAACAATATTTGCTAGACCATGAAAATGATATGCATATGAACGAAAGAAATGAAATAGATAAGATGTTCTTTGATCAACCACCTATTCTTAGACACAATTTGCCTATTGAAAATCTTGGAGGTCCTCCTCCACCTAAAGGTGATCATGTGTTTGAATTGAAACAATTGCCTGATACATTGAAATATGCTTATCTTGATGAAAATAAAATATATCCTGTTATTATTAGTGCTAACCTTTCAAAGCATGAAGAAAAGAGATTACTAAAAACTCCGAGGAAGCACCATGCCGCTATTAGATATATGCTACTTCTTGAGCTTGCGTTAGTTTTTCCCTTGAAGAGGAAAGGGTGATGCAGCAAAGTAGAGTAAGTATTTCCCTCAGCTTTTGAGAACCAAGGTATCAATCCAGTAGGAGACAACACTCAAGTCACCAAATACCTGCACAAACAAACACCAACCTTGCACCCAACGTGATAAAGGGGTTGTCAATCCCTTAACGGTTATTTGCAACGTGAGATCTGATAGAGATGATAAACAGTAAAGTAATATTTTGGTTTATGGAACGGAAAGTAAAGATTGCAAAGTAAAAGAAATAGGAAACGGAAATTGTAGATCGGAAACTTATATGATGGAAAATAGACCCGGGGGCCATAGGTTTCACTAGAGGCTTCTCTCAAGATAGAAATTATTACGGTGGGTGAACAAATTACTGCCGAGCAATTGATAGAAAAGCGCAAAGTTATGACGATATCTAAGGCAATGATCATGAATATAGGCATCACGTCCGTGTCAAGTAGACCGAAACGATTCTGCATCTACTACTATTACTCCACACATCGACAGACTCCTGCCTGCATCTAGAGTATTAAGTTCATAAGAACAGAGTAACGCATTAAGTAAGATGATATGATGTAGCAGGATAAACTCAAGCAATATGATGAAAACCCCATCTTTTTATCCTCGATGGCAACAATACAATACGTGCCTTGCTGCCCCTACTGTCACTGGGAAAGGACACCGCAAGATTGAACCCAAAGCTAAGCACTTCTCCCATTGCAAGAAAAACCAATCTAGTTGGCCAAACCAAATCGACAGTTCGAAGAGACTTGCAAAGATATCAAATCATGCATATAAGAATTCAGAGAAGATTCAAATAATATTCATAGATAAGCTGATCATAAATCCACAATTCATCGGATCTCGGCAAACACACCGCAAAAGAGTATTACATCGAATAGATCTCCAAGAACATCGAGGAGAACTTTGTATTGAGAATCAAAGAGAGAGAAGAAGCCATCTAGCTACTAGCTATGGACCCGTAGGTCTGAAGTAAACTACTTACGCTTCATCGAAGAGGCAATGGTGTTGATGTAGAAGCCCTCCGTGATCGAATCCCCCTCCGGCAGGACGCCGGAAAAGGCCCCAAGATGGGATCTCACGGGTACAGAAGGTTGCGGTGGTGTAAAAGTGGTTTTGTTGCCCCCCTGGCTGTTTTTGGGGTATAAGAGTATATATAGGCGAAAAATCTAGGTCAGAGGGGCTACGAGGGGCCCACAAGGTCGGGAGGCGCGCCCTACCCCCCTGGGCGCGCCCTCCACCCTTGTGGCCGCCTCGCAGCTCTTCCGACTTGCACTCCAAGTCTCCTGGGTGTCTTCTGGTCCAAGAAAAATCATCGCAAAAGTTTTATTCTGTTTGGTATTCCTTTTCTGCAAAACTCTAAAACAAGGAAAAAACAGAAACTGGCACTGGGCTCTAGGTTAATAGGTTAGTCCCAAAAATCATATAAAATAGCATATTAATGCATATAAAACATCCAAAATAGATAATATAATAGCATGGAACAATAAAAAATTATAGATACGTTGGAGACGTATCAAGCATCCCCAAGCTTAATTCCTGCTCGTCCTCGAGTAGGTAAATGATAAAAACAGAATTTTTGATGTGGAATGCTACCTAACATATTTATCCGTGTAATTCTCTTTGTTGTGGCATGAATGTTCAGATCCGTAAGATTCAAAACAAAAGTTTAATATTGACATAAAAAACAATAATACTTCAAGCATACTAACAAAATAATTATGTCTTCTCAAAATAACATGGCCAAAGAAAGCTTATCCCTACAAAATCATATGGTCTGGCTATGCTCCATCTTCATCACACAAAATATTTAAATCATGCACAACCCCGATGACAAGCCAAGCAATTGTTTCATACTTTTGACGTTCTCAAACTTTTTCAACTTTCACGCAACACATGAGCGTGAGCCATGGACATAGCACTATAGGTGGAATAGACGGTGGTTGTGGAGAAGACAAAAAAGAGGAGATAGTCTCACATCAACTAGGCGTATCAACGGGCTATGGAGATGCCCATTAATATATATCAATGTGAGTGAGTAGGGATTGCCATGCAACGGATGCACTAGAGCTATAAGTTTATGAAAGCTCAAAAAGAAAACTAAGTGGGTGTGCATCCAACTTGCTTGCTCACGAAGACCTAGGGCAATTTGAGGAAGCCCATCATTGGAATATACAAGCCAAGTTCTATAATGAAAAATTCCCACTAGTATATGAAAGTGATATCATAGGAGACTCTCTATCATGAAGATCATGGTGCTACTTTGAAGCACAAGTGTGGCAAAAAGGATAGTAACATTGTCCCTTCTCTCTTTTCTCTTATTTTTTTATGGGCCTTCTTTCATTTTTTTGGCCTCTTTTTTTTCGTCCAAAGTCTCATCCCGACTTGTGGGGGAATCATAGTCTCCATCATCCTTTCCTCACATGGGACAATGCTCTAATAATGAAGACCATCACACTTTTATTTACTTATAACTCAAAATTTACAACTCAATGCTAGAACAAGATATGACTCTATATGAATGCCTCCGGCGGTGTACCGGGATGTGCAATGAATCAAGAGCGACATGTATAAAAATATGATGAACGGTGGCTTTGCCACAAATACGATGTCAACTACATGATCATGCAAAGCAATATGACAATGATGAAGCGTGTCATAATAACGGAACGGTGGAAAGTTGCATGGCAATATATCTCGGAATGGCTATGGAAATGCCATAATAGGTAGGTATGGTGGCTGTTTTGAGGAAGGATATGTCATGGGTTTATGGCACCGGCGAAAGTTGTGTGGTACAAGAGAGGCTAGCAATGGCGGAGAGGTGAGAGTGCGTATAGTCCATGGACTCAACATTAGTCATAAAGAACTCATATACTTATTGCAAAAATCTATTAGTCATTGAAACAAAGTACTATGCGCATGCTCCTAGGGGGATAGATTGGTAGGAAAAGACCATCGCTCGTCCCCGACCGCCACTCATAAGGAAGACAATCAAAAAATAAATCATGCTCCGACTTCATCACATAACGGTTCATCATACGTGCATGCTACGGGACTCACAAACTTTAACACAAGTATTTCTCAAATTCACAACTATTCACTAGCATGACTCTAATATCACCATCTTCATATCTCAAAACAATCATAAGGAATCAAACTTCTCATAGTATTCGATGCACTATATATGAAAGTTTTTATTATATCCCTCTTGGATGCCTATCATATTAGGACTAGTTTTATAACCAAAGAAAATTACCATGCTGTTTTAAAGACTCTCAAAATAATATAAGTGAAGTGTGAGAGTTCATCAATTTCTATAAAATAAAATCACCGCTGTGCTCTAAAAAGATATAAGTGAAGCACTAGAGCAAATTTGCCTAGCTCAAAAAATATAAGTGAAGCACATAGAGCATTCTAATAAATCACGATTCATGCGTGTCTCTCTCAAAAGGTGTGTACATCAAGGATGATTGTGACAAACTAAAAAGCAAAGACTCAAATCATACAAGACGCTCCAAGCAAAACACATATCATGTGGTGAATAAAAATATAGCCTCAAGTAAAGTTACCGATAGACGAAGACGAAAAAGGGGATGCCTTCCCGGGGCATCCCCAAGCTTAGGCTTTTTGACATCCTTGAATATTAACTTGGGGTGCCTTGGGCATCCCCAAGCTTAGGCTCTTGCCACTCCTTATTCCATAGTCCATCAAATCCTTACCCAAAACTTGAAAACTTCACAACACAAACTCAACAGAAATTCTCATAAGCTCCGTTAGTATAAGAAAATAAATCACCACTTTTGGTACTTTTGTGAACTCATTATTTATTTATATTGGTGTAATATCTACTGTATTCCAACTTTTCCATGGTTCATACCCCCCGATACTAGCCATAGATTCATCAAAATAAGCAAACAACACATAAAAAAAAAGAATCTGTCAAAAACAGAACAGTCTGCGAAGATCTGAATTTTTATAATACTTCTGTAACTCAAAAAATTCTGAAAAATTATGACAACATAATAAATTCGTATATCAATCTTTTGTAAAAAATTCATAGTTTTTCACGCTCCAGTGAATTTAAACAATTCTGTGACTGGACGCAAAAGTTTCTGTTTTTCAGCAAGATCAAATCAACTATCACCGTAAGCTATCCCAAAGGTCTTACTTGGCACAAACACTAATTAAAACACAAAACCACATATAACCAGAGGCTAGATGAATTATTTATTTCAAAACAGAACCTAAAAAGCAAAAACAAAAATTAAAATTGGGTTGCCTCCCAACAAGCGCTATCGTTTAACGCCCTTAGCTAGGCATTGATAATTTCAATGATGCTCACATAAAAGAGAAGAATTGAAGCACAAAGAGAGCATCATAAAACACGTGAAAAAACACATCTAAGTCTAACATACTTCCTATGCATAGGCATTTTATAAGCAAACAAATTATCAAGGCAAGCAAAAACTAGCATATGCAAGGAAGAAGAAAGAGATGATAGCAATCTCAACATGAAGAGAGGTAATTTAGTAACATGAAAATTTCTACAACCATATTTTCCTCTCTCGTAATAATTAAATGTAGGATCATAAGAAAATTCAACAATATAGCTATCACACTCTTCCAAAATAGTGGGATTATCATCAAATAAAGTCATGACCTCTCCAAACCCACTTTTATCAAAAAATTCATAAGATTGATCATACTCCAAAGTAGTGGGATCATTATATCCTAGAGTTGACACTCTTCCAAACCCACTTTTAATATTATTGCAATCATATTCATCATGAGGCTTATATAAATTTTCAAGATCATAAGAAAAATCACCCCAATCATGATCATTGCAACAAGTAATGGACCTAGCAAAACTAGCATCCTCAAGCTTAGGGTTTTGCATATCATTAGCACAACTGACATTAATAGAATTTATAGTAGAACCATTGCAATCATGCTTTTCATCCAAGGAGCTATCGTGAATCACTTCATAGATTTCTTCTTTTAACACTTCATCACAATTTTTAGATTCACGAATTTCAAGCAAAACTTCATAAAGATAATCTAGTGCACTCAAATCATATAAATTGGTTCATCATTACTGGATCTCTTAAAAATATTAGCAAGTGGATGAGGATCCATAAAATTTTAGCAAGCGAAGATGCGAGCAAAAAGAAGGCACATGGTAACACAAGCAAACAAAAGATCGAACGAAAAGAAGGGCGAATAAAAAGGCAAATCTTTTCAAAAATCGTTTTAGAAGTGGGGGAGAGGAAAACGAGAGGCGAATGGCTAATAATGTAATGAGTTATGGTTGTTTACATTCGCATAGAAGTTATATTGTTATGGATCTTCTAACATGTGGTGCTTGTCTAGAATCTTTTGCTAGCCAAAAATTCACACTAAATAGAGATACTACTTGTGCATCCAAAACCTTTAAACCCAATTTCATGTTATAAGAGTTCACCATATCTACCTATGGATCGAATAAGATCCTTCAAGTAAGTTGTCATCGGTGCAAAGCAATAAAAATTGCTCCTAAATATGTATGATCTTTTATTGTAAGGGGAAATAAGCTTTGTACGATTTTGTGATGGTGAAGAAATAAAAGCAACAGACCGCATAATAAATTTTGCTATCGCAAGGGGCAATATAAAGTGGCGTTCCTTTGCACTAAGAGCTTGCACATCCAAAAACAAAAAGTGCATGATAACCTCTACTTCCCTCTGCGAAGGGCCTATCTTTTACTTTCATGTATTTACTTTTATGCAAGAGTCATTAGTGTTCATCCCTATTCCACTCTATGTACTCTTTAGTGGCAAGCATCATGTGGTGGATAGATCCAGATATATATATCCAGTTGGGCGTAGGTGATCATGAGTTATTATTGTTGACATTACCCTTGAGGTAAATAAGTTGGGAGGCGAAATCATAAGCCCATATCTTTCTATGTGTCTGACTAAGACTTTTGCTCTATAAATATGCCTTGAGTGTCAGCAATCATAGAAGACTAAATAATGATCGAGTATGTGAACTTGCTAAACAAAGCTCTTACGTAGACTCTTCCTGAAAATATGATGGATTGTGATTGTTTCAATGACTGAGATCATAGTTTGTTAGTTTCCAATAAAGTTTATGTTTCATACTTTAGCTTGTGAATGAATTATTACTCTAGCATGAGAAGTTTTATGATGATATATTGTTGTTATGATAATGATCATGATGCTTCCATGTCTGCATTTTATTTTAATCGACACCTCTCTCTCTCCAAACATGTGGTCATGATTATCGATACCGGTTTTTGCTTGAGGACAAGCGAGGACTAAGCTTGGGGGAGTTGATACGTCCATTTTGCATCATGCTTTCATTTTGATATTTATTGCATTATGGACTATTATTTCACTTTATAATATAATTCTTATGCCTTTTCTCTCTTATTTTGCAAGTTTCACATCAAGAGGGAGATTGCCGGCAGCTGGAATTCTAGACCGGAGAGGGTTATATCGGAGAGACCTTTTGTGCACAACTCCAAATGAGCTGAAAATTGATGGAGAATTATTTTGGAATATATAAAAATTATTGGCGAAACAATTACCAGAGGGGGACCCACCAGGCAGCCACAAGCCTGGGGGCGTGCCCTCAGAGCTTGTGGGGCCCCTAGCAGGCCACCGAAGCCCATCTTCTGCTATATGATGCCATTTGACCTAGAAAAGGCAGAAGGAAGGTTTTGGGACGAAGCGCTGCCGTCTCGAGGCGGAACCTGGGCAGGAGCACTTTTGATCTCCGGCGGAGCGATTCCCCCAGGGAAACTTCCCTCCGGGAGGGGGAAATCGAAGCCATTGTTATCATCAACGATCCTCTCATCGTGGGAGGACCAATCTTCATCAACATCTTCACCAGCACCATCTCATCTCAAACCCTATTTCATCTCTTGTATTCAATCTTTGTCTCAAAACCTCAGATTGGAACATGTATATTGCTAGTAGTGTTGATTACATCTTGTAGTTGATGCTAGTTGGTTTATATGTTGGAAGATTATATGTTCAGATCCTTAATGATATTCAATACCCCTCTGGTCTTGAACATGAATATGATTTGTGAGTAGTTACTTTTGTTCTTGGGAACATGGGAGAAGTCTTGTCATAAGTAATCATGTGAATTTGGTATTCGTTCGATATTTTGATGATATGTATGTTGTTGCTTCCTTTAGTGGTGTCATGTGAACGTCGACTACATGACACTTCACCATACTTGGGCCTAAGGGAAGGCATTGTGGAGTAGTAATTAGATGATGGGTTGCTAGAGTGACAGAAGCTTAAACCCTAGTGTATGCGCTATTCCGTAAGGGGCTGATTTGGAGCCATATGTTTCATGTTATGGTTAGATTTATCTTAATGCTTCTTTCGTAGTTGCGGATGCTTCCGAGAGGGGGTAATAATAAGTGAGAGGCTTGTTCAAGTAAGAACAGCACCCAAGCACCGGTCCACCCACATATCAAATTATCAAAGTAGCGAACGCGAATCAAACAAACATGAACTATCTGTTATCGATAATTTCAGTGCTTGCAGACAATACCTTGCTGAAAACCGATTGTCATTTCCTTCTGCTCCTCGCTGGGTTTGACACTCTGACTTATCGAAAGGATTACGATTGATCCCCTATACCTGTGGGTCATCAATAGCAAACTTCTTGGAAGTAGAAATTTTCTCAGTAGCAAACCTTTCGGATGATTATAGCAATCTTCTCGCCTTTCGGCAGCAAACTTTTCGGTAGCAAACTCTTCGGGAGATTGTAGCAATCTTCTTAGACTAACATTCCTCCAAACATAATCATCGTCTCTGCTGCACAGATAACTCTCAATGAAGTTTATAGCAAACTTCTCGATAGAATATAGCATTCTTCTTGATACTCCAGGGACTATTTCTCTCTGTGTGCACTAGCAAACAAATCAGTCCCAAACTGTTTCTGACAACAATCACAAAACACAAAGGGCAAGGAATTGCACCAACACCCTTTTAGTAGTACAGTGGTCCTCTGACTCAAATAAGAGAAGAACTATACGTCTTTTCATCGTCTTCGATCTTCTCGGCTGCAGTTAACACTCTCAGACCGAGCCCTGTAGTACTTGCTTCGCGTCTGCAATTTTTGGGGGTCACTTCCGTCATGCAATATCTTTGATAGCAGTCTTCTCGGTTGCCTTAGCATTCTTCTCTGCTTCGCAGATAAAAATCTTCTGAGTTCATAGCAAACTCCTCAGAACGTCGGGGACATAATTTCTCTGTATGCACTAGCAAACACATTAGGCCCTCACTATTTCTTTCCAACAATCTTGAAAACTCTTAGGGCACTCAATTGCACCAACAGTATGTTCTTGGTTGCGCGGTTGAAATTTAGTTTTTCTACCGTAGGGTTCCGCATGCTCCACCAATCTTTGCCATGAAAACCTTAGCCACTAAGGTGTGGCTTCCATATCTCGCCTCCCCTTGGGAGCCAGACTCTAGGAGAGGGCATAGAGTCAGAATTGAGCATTCCAGCTAGTTGGGTAGCAAGCCTGCCAAGGCAAGACTTTTAGGAGCACCTCTAGAGTTGAATAAGTGTCCGCCGGGCTGACCGGTACAAGACCAGTTCCTGGATGCACAGAATGCCCGTGTCATTACTCCAGTGTGCGCGGCATTAGGATGCCACGCTAATTCATCGGTGGTGAAGTCGAGTGAACCAAAGCGAACGGTATGCCTCAGAGCCAGTCTGCCGTCGGTAGTCAATGAAGAAACCATCTGCATCATAGCTTCGATAGACGCTAGCCCCATTGTGGGCGCCAACTGTCGTGGCGCAAACTCTGAAAATATGTAGAGGAGTGAGAATGTAGAGGCATAGAGGCTACCGAAGATGCAAATGAGTGGACACACAAGGTTTATTGCTGCTTTCTCTTGTGTATAAGGATGAATACAAATGGTGCGAACCTCAGCCCGGTGTCCCTGCCTTGGCTTATATAGAGTGCGCCATGAAGGAGGGTTACAACGGTTGGTGTTAATGCTAGTGGTAACGGATCATTGATGGTCGAGTGTTATTACATAAGGTGACGGTAGCAGCTAAGGCGTAGTGGAGCTCGTGGGTAACGTCCCTCTTAATTGCTTGTTTGTTGAACTCCCGTTTGCGCCCGACTGGTGGATTGGTATCGACTGACGGCTCACGTCCGTCTGATTGCTCCGCGTGAATGGAACATGACCACATGTCGATGTTGTTATCTGCATCATGACATCTTTGGGCATAAACCTTCTGTTGGGCCGTCTTGTTGCCGTGGGCCTACCCGGTTGGGATTCTCCCGTCACCAATATTGCGCTGACAGTCTCTCAGAGAGGTCACCAGAGCGAACTATTGTTCCCCTATGGGAGGTCATCCGAGCGAATGCAGCAATCTGGGAGTATTCGGTAAAAAAACACTAACAGTGAACACACAAAAATTGCCTTGCTAATACAGGTATGTTTGTCATGCTATTGTATACAGATTTGTCATGCTGTAGAGAAAACATAACCATGCTAGCAAAAAGATTGTTAGGAATTTGCCATGCTGCAACAGAGTAATTGTGTCATGCGTTTTCAGGGGTTGCATGCCATGATGCAACGTGAAGAATTCTTCGCCTAAATTTTTTTCCCAACTTACTCAGAATTTACCATGTTGGCAAAAAAAAAAAAAAAAAAAACTGGTCATGCTACATCAAAGGGAACATTTGAAAATTGTAAACAAAACATGCCATCCTGAAAATGTTCATTCAGAATGCCATCCTAAGCGAACTGTTTAGTGTCATCAACTTATAGTTTGCTTGGATGGGTGTGAACCGTTTAGTGTCATCAACTCATACATAGTTCACGAAGATGGGTGTGTGATAGCAACCAGTGATTGACACGTGCCTTTGCTTTGAAATTCTTAAACATGTCACAGCGCGTTCGCTAAAAAAAACCTCTTGATCAATAACATTAGGAAAATAAAACCACAACAGTATGACCATAAATGGTAGGAATAATTTTCGACCCGCCAGTTCATAAGAAGTCGCTTTACCCTCTCCATTTCCTGTTACCCACCATATAAGATTTGTCCAAAATCACATTAGTAAAGTTTGACCAACTTTATATTGAAAATATCAACATCTATAATGCTAAAGATATACAATATGAAAATTAATTTCATAATTATCAATTTGGTATTGTGAATGTTTATAATTTTTCTTAAACTTGATCAAAGTTTATGAAGTTTGACTTAGACAAAGCTTATATGTGGAGTAAAAGGAAACAAAGGTAGTATTATCTAAATTATCCGAAACTGGAAAAACTGAATCACCCAGTAATGGTCGAGCGCTGAAGTGTAAATATCCATACAACTAGACTCAAGATAAAACGGTATCCAGGGCTAGACTCCGGTAGGTAAGAATACCTAGTGCAACAGTGCCTAGGAGCAGAGCACAAATATTTACAGTTCCGCCAAAACTTGTGGTAGGGTATGATGGACCATCAAGCTCGGCGCTTGCTGAGACGCCATGAGTTGGGCTCGTGGTACCTGTCGTACAGAGGCTCAATCCTTTCCTGTCGCTTCCTCTTGCTCATCTTGGTTGGATCTGCGCCCTTGTAGAATCTTGGCGCTAACTCCACTAACCATTTCGGGTCAACCACGGTCACCTCCCTCATATACTCCTTGGTCGTCATTACAAGCTCGTGGTAAATGACCCAATCTGGTTGGCGCTGGAACAGCGCACTGCTTGGGTGAATGTACACTGGCTGGTTCTCCACCAAGGTTCTGTATCCTTCCTGGGGATCTTTCCTGGCAGCATGGAAAAAGAAGCCGGCAGTGATTGCTTTCCTTATTTTCGTGAAGTTCTTCCCAGCAGCGACAACATCCAACTTATATCTGCAGATACATCGGCAAATATGTTAGCACACAAACAAAATCATAACAAGCTCTAGGACAATAGATCCAACAACACACCTCTAGCATTGGATAGGCAGTGAATGCAAGTTGTCTGAACATTTGATAACAAGAACACAATGAAACAAGCCATGGATAGGTCTCCAAAAAAGCACAACCATCTTCACTAATTCCTATTGTGAAATGTTTTTGTATACAACACTACAGTGTTTTTTAGCGAACCTGAGGGAGTAATATAGGATCCAAATTAGCAGACCACACAAATATTGGTATTTATCCCTGACTGTCTACAGTATGCACCCGCAGAAACCAGGCATTAATTCCAATTCAATATCCACATGCAACAGAATTTATGCAACTTATAGTGGACCTAATACACTGCATGGTTCATTTTTACCCTCTTATAAGTAATATTTTCATAATCTTTTGAATCAGCATTATGAGCATAGGTTTTTATCCCTGTCTTCAGTATATTCTCGTCATAATTATTGCATATAAATTAGGCATACTGATTGTATTTGATGTGATGAGTACTGCTAGTCTGCTATGTAGTCTACAGTGCAAACACCGGATTAAAGCGACTGCAATATTTGGTCGTACCGAATGCTTTGAATTTGATTAATAGAAATCTACTAAGGAAAAGCTCCATTGAATCAAGACAGAAAGAAAATGCTGCTGCATTACATGAAACAAATAATACACATCTAATGCAGAGGCTCTTCATTCAATTTATTCTAATTCGACTCGTTACCTGTCCATGATAGTTAGAAGCTGCTTTCTGACATCTTGTGCTCTCCTTAGCGATCTTGACTGAACAAAGTTCTCAAAGCACCAGGGCCCTGAAAAGTTCTTTGCTTTCCAAGCCTCATATACAGCAAGTAGAGTAAGATGATCTCCCTCTGGCTGGAAAAATTTGGCCCTTTTCTGATCAGCTTGAGCCTGTTTTTCTCTAGGCCTATAGAAAATATTCCCCGTTTGAATCATCGCTATAATAGTCAGTATCTCATCACTGCATCCAAGGTCGACGCTAGCTAGTAGCATCTTTGAAAGTGGTGGATCCAGTGGAAATTCAGCCATTTTTCTGCCCAGTTTGGTAAGAAGGCCCTCCTCATCAAGAGCGCCAAGGCTGTAAAGCTGTTCCATAGCAGAGATAAGTGCTTGGGGTGCTGGGGGGTCCATAAAATCAAAGGATAGTAGGTCATTTATCCCCATTGCCTTCATATTAAGAACTGTAGAACCCAAATTGATCCTTTGAATTTCTGGAATCGTCGTTGGTGACATTTCATTGCGGTAAGCACTTTCAGTGTATAGACGATAACATTTGCCTGGTCCAGTACGGCCAGCACGCCCTGCTCTTTGTTTTGCCGATGCTTGTGAGATTGGAGTGATGACCAATGAATCAAGCCCTTGTTTTGAATTATAAACATTGATTTTGGCGAAGCCAGGGTCGATGACATAATATATGCCATCAATGGTTAAAGAAGCTTCAGCAATATTGGTGGCTACGACCACCTTCCTCTTCCCAGGTGGAGCTGGCTCAAAGATCTTTGACTGCATTTCACTAGGCAGAGCGCTATACACAGGCAAAATTATGAGCTCAGGAACATCCTTTCCCAGCCCTTTCATCCTCTCATATAAACATTGACAGGCATGATCAATCTCCTCTTGACCAGTCAAGAAAACAAGGATATCACCCTCTGGCTCTGTCAAGTGGATCTGCAGCACAGTAATCAATGCAGCATCCAAGTAGTCACTTTCTGGTTGTTTGGTGTAGAGTATCTCCACTGGGAATGTTCTTCCCGGAATTGTGAAGATGTTGCAGTTGAAGAAATACCCAGAGAACTTTTCAGCATCAAGGGTAGCAGAAGTAACAATAAGCCTCATGTCAGGTCTACGCTTAACAAGCTGCTTCAGCAAACCAAAGAGAACATCTGTGTGGATGGTCCTTTCATGCGCTTCATCAAGCATGACTACTGAATACTGGGAAAGGTTCTCATCAACTAAAATTTCACGCAGAAGCATTCCATCGGTCATGTATTTTATCACAGTTTCTGGGCCAGTGCAATCCTCAAAGCGAATGGCATAACCAACTTCCTCTCCCAGTCGACAGCCAAATTCTTCTGCCACTCTCTTTGCAACAGACATTGCAGCCACCCTACGAGGTTGAGTACAACCAATTTTACCCCTTGTGGTATAACCGGCTTCAGCCAAATATTGTGTCACCTGCGTTGTCTTTCCAGAGCCAGTTTCTCCGATAACAACCAAAACTTGATTATCATGCACAGCTTGAATCAACTCTTTCTTCAACTTGTATATTGGAAGAGTTTGCCTCTGATCTTGTATTGAAAGCTTTGACCTTTGCCCAAACGTTAAAGCTTTTCCATATGCTTCCTTCTTCCATTCTGGCATGTCATAAGCTGATAGACCAACACCTCTAAGCTCCTGTGCAAGGTGTCGCTCGCCTGTGTCGGGCATTGGGTCCTCCCATGGCCTATTCAGATCCTTGGGTATCGAGTCCAGCATTGCTCTCTGCTCTTGTTCTCTAACCTCACGGCGCTCCTTGATGAGGGCAGTCTGGAGAGCTGCTGCTCGACTTAATGAACCCTCTGGATTCTTGAAAATCTTAACAGGTGACATGTCAATTGAGAATCTGCTCTGTCCCTGCAAGAACTCTGGTTCATCCTCATTAAGCTCAATCTCCAACTCCTCCTCTGCGCCTTCCTCCTGATACAACATTCCATCACCATCCTCATCAAACTGTGGGTAATCCCTCACATCGAGAACACCCGAAGCAATTAGCTGCTTCGCCTCCCACCTCTCCGGTGAGCTCATCCGCTTGAGGGGACGCCGCGAGATGGGTGCATCCTCATCCTCCTCTGTAATCACAATCCCCGATAGACCCAACCTCCTTCCAGACCCAGCAGCAGCAGCACTACCAACAGATGGGTTAGTCCTTGGTGCATCCTCCACACCACGCTGCATTGGCAGAAGGTCCTTTCCTGTATCCTGATCCACATCCCTCAGTGAGAGACTCAACTTATCTCCCTTTACCGAAACTAGCTTCACGAACACCTCCTGATCACGCTTCACCACTTCCTTTGCATTGGCTACCCGTCTGCTTGCCATCTGCGATACATGAACAAGCCCCTCACGGCCACCACGAACATCCTCAAGCTTGACAAAGCAACCGGTGTCCATTACACGGGTCACCCTCCCCCGGTACACCTGGTAAAGCTCAGGCTCGCCACTTGAATTTGTCATGGTATTCTCCGTCTTCCTTCCTCCATCCCTTTCCTGCTGTCCCTCCTCCTCATCCACATACCTCCTGCTCCTTCCATGGGCCTTGCCTGTATCCCTGCCCCTTTGCTGGAGGCCGTCCTGGCCCCTCCGACCATTACCGTCCCAATCTCCCTCCCGGTCTCTGCCGCGACCACGGTCTCGATCCCTGTCCCAGCCATGATCATGTTCACGGCCTCGGTCATGGTTACGATCCTGGCCACCGTCATCATGTGCATGGTCACGGTTATGGCTGCAATCACCACGCCCGCGGTCTCTGTCACGACTGCGGTCATGGTCACGATCCCGTCCGCGTTCATCACGCGTGCGGTCATGGTGACGGTCCCGAGAGCGGTCATCGCGACTGCGGTCCCTGGAAGGGGCAGGGGTGGTCGCCGCTGCGGCATTGGCATCACGCTCAAGCTCGAGGCGGAGCTCGCGGGCGCGATCTGCGTCGTCGGGGCGCGAGAGCGCGCGGTACTTGGAGTTGGACTGCGAGGCGGCGGAGCTAGGGTTATGGGAGGGCGGCGGGAGGATGGCGTGGATGATGGTGAGGAGCGTGCGGACGAAGTAGTCGGGGAGGTCGGCGCCGTTGGCCTTGAGCTTGGCGTCGAAATCGGCGACCGAGAGGGCGTCGCGGCCGAGCTCGGTAATGAACTCAGCCAGTACCTTGTCGCCTACACCGATGTGCGTCTCCAGCTCCGAGCAGACCTTGGAGACGAGCGACAGGTACTCCAACTTTCGGAGCCCGTCGTCGCCGGGACCCTCCGCGGCCGCCGGCGCCATGGCTAGTGGGTGGATGTGGAGCTAGGGTTTGCTGGTCGGTCCCGGAACTATTGGGGTTGGATTGGTGAGGTGGGGCGGCTCTTCGGGACTTCCAATCTGGGAAAACCGCCTCGCTGAACGGCTGAGACCCCGAATTGATCCGACGAACGAGAGGAGGCAAGTAAATGAGTAAAATGCACCGGTGGTTATTGAAATTGTCTCGCTAGCTCACTTTGAAGAATACGGTCAATACAGTAACTATATACATCATTTGATGATTATACGGTCACTGATTCTTCGTATTTTATCAAGTTGACTGGTCAAACAATCCACATGGCGTCTCATCAGCTCATGTTCTCTTTCTACCTGTGTGGCCTACATGTCAGTTAGTGGAATAAATAAATTACAAAACTAAATTTACGCACATGCAAACGGTCGAACTACGAACCTCTCGCGGCCGTCCTAGGCACACAACTTCTTCGTCTAGCCTCCTAGCATGCATGCACATATGAATTGACGCTTTATTATATACTTCCTCCGTTCCTAAATATTTGTCTTTTTATAGATTTCAAATGAATTACCACATATAGATGTATATAGACATATTTTAGAGTGTAGATTCATTCACTTTGCTCCGTATGTAGTCACTTGTTGAAATCTCTAGAAAGACAAATATTTAGAAACGGAGAGAGTATATACATTATTGAAAAACATTATGATGGACATACACGACGACGTCGACGCGCACAACCACCTAGCACGAATGCACAGATGCTCTGACGCACATCCAGCCACCTAGCACGCATACATAGTACATCTCTCTTCCGCCAAAGTTAGCAATGTAACGAGTTACATTATTTTGCTCACGCTTATGATTGTGTTGAAATATATTGTGTGAACTCGTTGACGGCGAGTCTTGACGCGTACGGCACGTACGGGTAACCAGACCTCTAGGCGGCGACGTATCCATGCAGTCACTCTTGTTGCCAGTTAGCCTTCCATGAGATGCACACACAACCATGTATGCTCTTAATCGATGGATTGCGGGTTGGACATGCATACATGCATACGAAGAATGGATGGATCGAGCACACACCGGTGCGTAGTGAGCACAATGTGTCAGCAACCTGACAAGTGGAGCAGCAGCAGCTCAAGGCCAAGAGGAGGAGAACGTCAAGCCCACCAGACCAAGACGGGAGAGAAAGCCCAACCACAAGTTCACGGGCCCCCAGTGGGTTTCATACATGTTTGAGCCCAAGGAGTGTAAGTGAATATATAGAGAGAGGTTGTAGTAGGTGAGGGTATCCTGGCTTGGATCAGAAGAACCGGCGGCGGCTGTAGCGTATCTGTTCTTCCCTGTATCTCTTCTTCCTACCATTTGTAATCGCCACTATACTCGATTCCTCCATTGATCTATGAGAGAGCAGTACTGGGTACCTAACACGTGGTATCAGTCGCCTTCCACCTCCCTTCCACCGCGCTGGAGACCCGGCAGCAGATGAGCGCGCGACTCCACCTCCTCACCACCATGGATCCGGCACTCAAGGCCTATCTCGACAAGCTCACGGAGACACTGACCAAGGCCAGCGACGACACGCGTGCCGACATCAAGGGGATCAAGGCCCAGATCGACTCCAACACGGCGCAAGTGGAGGAGCTCACGGCTTGGAAGCCGGACCTCGAGGCCCGCCTCTCCAAACTCCAGGAGACGGTCGCGGTGATGCAAGGCGCGCCTCCCACGTCGACGGCAACGCCGATCGGTGGATCCCCGGCCGCGGATCACCCCGATCCGGCCACGCGTACCACGATCCACGGGCCCGATGGCCACGGCGGGGACAATCAAGTACGGAGCGAGCTGTCGGGGGGGAACTCGTCTCTGACAGCTACTCCGGCCAATGGTATGATCAATTTCCAAACTCCTTTGTCTCAGCATCTAGCGACTCCATCAGTGGGATCAGGCTCCATGTCCGCACAAATCATCACAAGTTTGGGTCACACACCTCCATCTCTTAATTTCCCCCAATTTTTGGGCGAGAATCCAAAAATTTGGAAGACCATGTGTGAGCAGTACTTCTTCATGTTTCAGATACATGAATCGTACTTTGTCCCTATGGCCACGCTGCACTTCACTGGAGCAGCGGCGATTTGGTTGCAGTCTGTGCAATCCAAAATTGGGCCATTAGATTGGGATGCGTTCTGTGACTTACTATGCACACGTTTTGGGCGTGATTGACATCAGTTTCTAATCCGACAGTTTTATGCACTTAAACAAACTTCTTCAGTCGCTGAGTACATTGAATAGTTCGAAACACTGATGAATCGCTTGATATCATATTCTGATGCCACTCATCCATTGTATTTCTTGACGAGGTTCGTGGAGGGACTCCGCAGTGACATCCAAGCAGTAGTCCTGGTTCAGCGACCAGGGGACTTGGACACTGCCTGCGCTCTGGCAATTCTGCAGGAGGAAGTGGTTGAAGGGCAGCGTTACAAGACACGCGGTGAGCATCCAGAAATTTCGCCGTATGCTACCCGTACAAGACCACCAATTCCAGTGCCACTACCAGCGCCACCAGCGCGCACACCCAATCCAGCGGTCATGGCTGATGATTGCAGAGGTACAGAAAGTGCTCGGGCACCAGGGGATGCAGCAAAAGTCACAGCACTTCGCAATTATCGCCGCGCCAAAGGGCTATGTTTCAAATGCGGCGAGCGATGGGGACATGATCATGTCTGCCCCCCGACAGTCAAGTTGCACGTTATTGAAGAGCTTTTTGACCTGTTTAACTTGGATCTCGCTCCGGGTACAGAGGATTCAGAGCAAATGCAGACTGACAGTACACCAAATGATCAAGTATGGCATTTGTCCGTGCACGCAGTTGCAGGCACAGAGGCACCCAGCTGCCTCCAGATTCACGGCTGGGTTCAAGGGAAAGAGGTGCTTATGCTAGTTGACTCGGGGAGTTCAGCCTCCTTTGTTTCTCATCAGCTCCTGCCATGTCTTCGCGGCGTACAGGAGATGCCCAAGGCTGTTAAAGTTTCAGTTGCCAACGGAGCAGAATTACAATGTACAAAAGAAGTGCCGGATTGCTCCTGGTACACACAAGGGCACGCCTTCTCCAGCAATTTCAAGGTGTTGCCGCTGGGATCCTATGATGTGATACTGGGCATGGATTGGCTCGAGTACCACAGCCCAATGCTGATTGATTGGCCACGCCGGTGCATGCAAATTGAAGACCGTGGTCACACTATCACTCTACAGGGGGTTGTTGCAAGACAACAATCGTGCGCCCTGCTCTCCAGTGCTCAATTCGACAGTGTTCAGAAGAATTCGGCAGTGGCGTTTGCAGTGCAGTTGTGTTTTTCTGCAGATTCTGAACAAGAGGTCACAGTGCTGTCAGAAGAACTGCCCCCAGAGATAGTTCAGATCTTGCTGGAATATGAAGACCTATTCATGGAACCAACTGAACTACCACCAGTCCGTGAGTGCGACCATAAGATACCACTGATGCAAGGGGCTCAACCTGTCAACATTAGACAATATAGGCACAAACCAGAATTGAAAACTGAGATCGAACGACAAGTTAGGGAACTTCTGAAGGCTGGGATTATACAAAAAAGCAGCAGTCCATTCTCCTCTCCCATCATCTTGGTCAAGAAAAAAGACGGTACCTGGCGCATGTGCATTGATTATAGGCGCCTCAACTCCATGACCATCGTCAGTCGGTACCCGGTTCCAATAATTGATGAAATTTTGGATGAATTGGCCGGTGTCAGATGGTTCTCTAAGCTTGACCTCCGCGCCGGCTACCAACAGATTCGCTTAGCACCAGGAGAAGAACACAAAACAGCGTTCCAAACACATTCCGGCCACTTCAAATACAAGGTTGTTCCGTGTGGCCTGGCCGGTGGACCAACAACTTTCTTGGGGGCGATGAACACAACCCTACACCCAGTGTTGCGCGTCTGCGCAATGGTGTTCTTTGATGATATCATTGTTTTCAGCTCTTCCTTCGCGCAACATCTACAACATCTGCGAGAGGTGTTGGCTCTCTTGAGGAAAGATCATTGGTACATCAAGCGTTCTAAGTGTGAATTTGCGCGCAAAGAATTGAACTACCTGGGCCACACCATTTCAGAGGAGGGGGTTTCTACGAACAGCAGCAAAATTCAACAAGTGGCAACATGGCCTGTTCCCACATCAGTAAAAGAGGTGCGCTCATTCTTGGGGCTCGCAGGATATTACAGGCGTTTTGTTCGCCATTTTGGTACCATTGCTCGACCCTTGACTCAGTTGTTACGCAAGAACACACCCTTTCAATGGACTGCAGCTACGGGAGAGGCATTCGATGCGTTGAAAAATGCATTGGTCACAGCACCTACTTTGGCGTTGCCTGATTTCACCAAACCCTTCATCATCGAAACGGATGCTTGCGAATACGGGGTGGGAGCAGTGCTGCAACAAGAAGGGCATCCGATTGCCTACCTCAGCAAAGCCCTCGGACCAAGGACAAGAGGCCTCTCCACGTATGAGAAGGAGTACCTGGCAATGGTCCTTGCTGTGGACCAATGGCGAGCTTATCTGCAATTTTTAGAATTTACTATCAAAACGGACCAAAAAAGTCTGGTACACCTCGAAGAGCAGCGCTTGCACACCCCTTGGCAACAAAAGGCCTTCACCAAACTATTGGGTCTCCAGTACAGAATTTGCTATCGTAAAGGGGCGGACAACAGTGCAGCAGATGCCCTCTCCAGGAGACCCTTGGACACATCACAACATGTCAATTATATCTCAGCGTGTCAACCAGCATGGCTCCAAGCAGTGACACAAGGATATGTCCATGATCCCAAGGCTCAACAGCTCATCACCCAATTGGCATTGGCGCCAGTGGCGGGCGGGAAGTTCACTTTTCAGCAAGGCGTGTTGCGGTTCAGGGGCAGAGTTTGGTTGGGCAACAATGTCGAAATGCATGGCCAGATCATGCGTGCTCTCCACGATAGCCCCGTGGGTGGCCACTCGGGATTTCCTGCTACATATAGTAGAATCAAGAAACTTTTTGCGTGGCCAGGCATGAAGCAACATATCAAGACGCATGTCCTGACCTGCCAGGTGTGTCAACAGGCTAAACCTGATCGATCTCCCTATCCAGGCCTTCTCCAACCCTTACCAGCGGCAAAAAGATGCTGGGATCTTATCTCTCTTGACTTCATCGAAGGATTGCCATCATCTGGGCACGCAAATTGCATCCTGGTCGTGGTCGATACATTCTCCAAGTATGCACACTTCCTGGCGGTGACTCATCCATACACGGCCCAGCAAATTGCCCAGCTGTACATCGACCACGTCTACCGATTGCACGGAATGCCAGAAGCTTTGATCTCCGACAGAGATGCAGTTTTCACCAGCAAAGTTTGGCAAGCGATATTCAAGCTGCAAGGCGTCGAACTGAAGATGAGCTCGTCCCACCACCCCCAAACTGACGGGCAAACCGAGCGCGTAAATCAGTGCCTGGAAACATATCTTCGTTGCTTCGTTCAGAGTGTGCCGAGGAACTGGAGCAAATGGTTGGCATTGGCAGAGTTTTGGTACAATTCAGCTTTCCATTCTACCCTGGGTAAAACTCCATTCATGGTGGTCTATGGGCAAGAGCCACGTCAACTGGGCATCACTCCTGACCACGCTACACCAATGCCAGAACTCAATGCTTGGCTCGAGGAGAGGCAACAGATGCAAGATCTTCTTCGTCAGCACTTGGTGCGAGCAAAACAAATCATGAAAGACCAAGCCGACAAACGTCGCTCCTGGCGGGAATTTCAAGTGGGGGATCAAGCATTTCTGAAACTGAAACCATACATCCAAACTTCAGTTGCTCGCCGCGCCAACCACAAGCTTAGCTTCAAGTTTTTCGGGCCATTTCCAGTGATCAGGCGCATCAACGAAGTCACCTATGAGCTCCAGTTACCCGCCAACTCATCGACATTCCCGGTGTTTCATGTCTCCCAACTCAGGCATGCTCTAACCCCTGGTGCAAGTGCTTCTTCTCATCTACCTGCAGCCACGGACGTCATCAACACACCGTCCAAGCTACTGGATCGTCGCTGGCGCCGCGACGCACGCAAGATACGTGAACAGGGCCTGGTGCGCTGGCAAGACGAGGTGGCTACGCCGGATACATGGGAAGATATCGACGACCTCAAGTGTCGTTTCCCGCAAGCTCCGACTTGGGGTCAAGTCGGTTCTGAAGAACGAGGGGGTGTCAGCAACCTGACAAGTGGAGCAGCAGCAGCTCAAGGCCAAGAGGAGGAGAACGTCAAGCCCACCAGACCAAGACGGGAGAGAAAGCCCAACCACAAGTTCACGGGCCCCCAGTGGGTTTCATACATGTTTGAGCCCAAGGAGTGTAAGTGAATATATAGAGAGAGGTTGTAGTAGGTGAGGGTATCCTGGCTTGGATCAGAAGAACCGGCGGCGGCTGTAGCGTATATGTTCTTCCCTGTATCTCTTCTTCCTACCATTTGTAATCGCCACTATACTCGATTCCTCCATTGATCTATGAGAGAGTAGTACTGGGTACCTAACACAATGACCGATCGCTCACGATACATAGCTACCCATAATATCCTCTCTAGCAAGGTTATATATAGACTGGCGCCATTAGGAGATCATGATGTATGATACACGTGAGCCCGGCGCTGAGGCACATCATCGTGTCGTGTACGTGTGGAGTTGTGGCTACTGTCGAGCCAGTCATCGCTCGGCTATACTGCTCACCGGCGGAGAGATACGCCAGTAAGTCCATGACCACGACAACTTTTCGGCGCTGGACCGGACGTGCCTGAGCTCAGAAAACGGCGTCTGCCTGCATGTGTGGCATGTCGGCCCCGCTACCAGCCACCGGTCGATGCACAGGCCTGATGGGCGCAAATGAGGTGCACAAGCGTATGATGTTCATGTTGAGCCAATTGGACACATGCTCAATGTCGGCCGAGACTGCTGGCCAAGCGTCAGGAGTAGTAATGCCGGACATAGTTGGGGTAGGTGACGTGCTCGCCGCGGCGCCATGAGCAGGACACCGTGATACGCATGCATCACCTCAGCTGGAGGAGAGCGGTCGTGTGTGGCAGCGTGAGTGTATTAGTGCGTGCGCGTGTGCTATTGTGTTTTGTGTGCGTCCATGTATGCATGTTTGTGTGCTACTGTACTGTACGTCATCGTAGTATATAAAAGAGATCGTTTTATGCTTTAAAAATGAACGAGTGTGCGTTTTAATTGGTAAATGCAGGTGGGTTTTTTTACAGCAGTAAATGGAGGTGGTTTGCACCGTGGGAAGGTTTACACCGTGAGGTCCCAGTCTCCATTCGCCCCACCCGCATTATTTTAATTTCTATTTCGTTCACCCACTGACGGTTGGGCCTGCATACGTGGAGAGAAAGAGCATGAGCTGACAAGGCGCCACTGGACTGTTTGACCAGTCAACTCGACAAAATACAAAGGCATACATTGAGACAGTGACCGTATAATCATCAGATGATGTATATAGTGACTGTATTGATCGTATTCTTAAGTACAGTGGCCAAAGTAAGCTAGCGAGACAAGTTTAATGATCACTAGTGCATTTTACTCCAAGTAAATTTACAGCAGATGCCACCGCATCCGCGACATCGAAGATTCTTTTTTCCCTTTTTACCTGTCGAAGATTGTTTCTCTTCGAGTAAACTCCAGGTCCGCTTTGTTTAAATATACTAGTATACTTCCAATACAAAGTTGAGTAATTTATTTGGGATGGAAGGAGTACTATATAAAAAATTAAAAGCTTGGGATCATCCAGCTATTCTATCTACATCTTTGTTTTATTTTTTCAGCAACATCACCTGTGTTGCAAAAATTCTTCCGCAACAACACCTATGTTGCAAAAAAGTGAAGACGCGAAAAAAATTCTGCAACAAAATCTATGTTGCAAAAAAATGCAGCACAACCTTTGTTGTAAATGTTTTTGCAACAAGACTTGTGTTGCAAAAGGAAACTTGCAACACGACCTCTGTTACAAAAGTGTGGACAACGCTCAGCCATAAGGTTACGCCGATCTGACGACCTGCAACCCGATCCGCCGGCCGACGCGTAGCACATCCCTATAAAAAAACTCCATATCCGCTTATATTACAATCTACTGTAATTGAACTCAGTTGTAGGATTTAATTGTAAAAAAACTCGATTTTAGGATTTCAAAATAATAACTCGGTGGTAGGATTCGCTTTGGCCAATCCAATCTTTTTATTTTTGGACGTCCATATTGGCCGAACGTTCGGTCTAGGGACCTCCCACGCCGAACCTTTCATTCGGCACGAGCAACCCCCAGTACAAACGATTTCGTTCGGTACAGAACCTCCACAGCCCAAACACCCTACCCATCGCCCTACAGGACCTTTCCCTGCGAAAATGAAAAAAAACAGCAGTGAAACATAATAAAAAGCCCAAAATTTTGTTTTTCTTTGCTGTGACAAATAAAGCTAAGTCTTTAAAAACCAGGAAATTTGCCATGGCAAATTAAACTAAAATTTTCCATGTGAATAAAAATATTTTTGCCATGGCAAAAATGGAGTAAACTTTAGCCATGGAAATAAATTAGAAAAATGCCATGGCTACACAAGTATGTTTAAGATGCTACTCCTACATAGTAAAATTTACATGTTCTGGAAATGTAAATTTGCCATCATATTAAAATTAAAATTATCATGCTCTTTACAATCTTGATTGTTCCATGCTGTTATATTATCAATCTTGCATGTTTTACATTCATTTACTAGCAACTTTATATCATTTTTTGGGACTAACCTATTGACATAGTGCCTAGTGCCAGTTGTTGTTTTTTGCTTGTTTTTTTACTTCACAGAATATCCATATCAAACAAAGTCCAAATGCCACGAAACTTTTTGGAGATTTTTTTTCTACCCAGAAGAGACCCAGGGAGCCCAGGAGATGTACCAGAGGAGGCCCGTGGGGCCCACAAGATACCAGGGCGCACCCTGGTGCCTTATGGGGCCCACGATGATCTTTTCCACCGCCTCTCAGCTCTATAAATACTCAGATATTCCAGAAACCCTAGATGAGTCGACGAAAAACAATTCCAGTCGCCGCAAGTTCTAGAACCACGAGATCGAATCTAGAGCCCTTTTTCGGCACCATGCCGGAGGGGGAAACGATCACGGAGGGGTTCTTCATCCTCATTGGTGCTCCTCCGATGATGCGTGAGTAGTTTATCATAGACCTATGGGTCCGTAAGCAGTAGCTATATGGCTTGTTCTCTCTCTTTGATCTTCAATACAATGTTTTCCTCGATGTTCTTGGAGATCTATTTAATGTAATGACTATTTGCGGTGTGTTTCTTGGGATCCGATGAATTACGAGTTTATGATTAGTTCTATCTATGAATATTATTTGAGTCTTATTTGAACTCTTTTATGCATGATCTTTATTGCCTCGTATTTCTTCTCCAAAACTTTGGTCTGGTTTGGCCAACTAGATTGATTTTTCTTGCAATGGGAAGAGGTGCTTTATGATGGGTTCGATCTTGCGATGCTTATTCTGAGTGACAGAAGGAGACATGACACGCATGTATCGTTGCCATTATGGATAAAAAGATGGGGTCTATTCCTACATGAATAGATCTTGTCTATATCATGTCATCATTCTTATTGCATTACTCCATTTTTCCATGAACTTAATACACTAGATGCATGCTGGATAGCGGTCGATGTGTGGAGTAATAGTAGTAGATGCAGGCAGGAGTCGGTCTACTAATCTTGGACGTGATGCCTATATACATGACCATTGCCTTGGATATCATCATGATTATTTGCTTTTCTATCAATTGCCCAACAGTAATTTGTTTACCCACCGTATGCTCTTTTCTCGAGAGAAGCCACTAGTGAAATCTACGGCCCTCGGGTCTATTTCCTATCATATTATTTTCAGATTTATTATTCCAAAAACCAAAAAATACCTTGATGCACTTTTTCTTTATTTATTTTATTTTGTGTTTTTATCAGATCTATTTATCAAATCCCATACAATTTTATCTATCTCAATACCGAGGAGGGATTGGCAACCCCTCTTACGCGTTGGGTTGCAAGTATTTGTTATTTGTGTGCAGGTGTTGTTTAATAGTGTTGCTTGGTTCTCCTACTGGATTGATAACCTTGGTTTCATAACTGAGGGAAATACTTACCGTTGCTGTGCTACATCACCCTTTCCTCTTCGGGAAAATACCAACACAGATACAAGCAATCGGTGCCATGTCATAACACCATGCCAAGTTTCATGATTTTCAGGCGAGTTTTGGATTTACAGTAATTTTAAAACCAGGTTTCTCAATGTTTACTGTCGAGTTGACACCACCTTGAATAGGCTTTTTCCTCGTGGGTCCCAAATGTCAGAATCCAAATCTGTCACTACCATGCAACTTTTCTTATTTAAGAATTACAACCCATTTGGTGTGCTAGCTAAAAATAAGTTTGTGGGTCCTGGCGGGCACTAAGAACTTGCGGGTTCTATAATAAACAATGATCTCAAGGGTCCCGCGAGAGTGATGTTCTTTCCCTATGTTGTGATTGCTTATAATATTTATGTCTTAATTAAAGAAATGGCAAGCCATTGGCAGTATGAAAGAAAATATGGGTCAAAGCCGAGTTGAAAAGGGCAACAATATCTAACTCCAACTTACAAACGGTCCAAAAGCACGAGGATAAATTGTTCATCCGGTTTAGACAAAAACCCAGATTGAATAGGGCAATAACATCTAACTACACCAAAGTTTTGGGCAGTTACAATCAAATGGATCGGTCTGATCCATAAAATCAAGATCTCGGTACAAAAATTCTACTGGTCCATGATGACGACAAGTTGTTGTAAATAGAAGCCGAGCACGTTTAGAAGCCCTTAGGTCCACCTGAATCTTCTTTTTATGTTGTTCAACATGTCCACCCGTGAGTAAGTTTTTGTCAAAAAACTTAATCCTCATGGATAATAGTGCCCTCGCATTCAACATGAAGAATGTGACAAAGGTAGTGTTTGCATGGTTGGATGCATATCCTTCCACCGTTATTGTCGTCAAACGAATGTCATGAGATCTGAGAAAATCCTTGTGCTTCCTCAGCCATTGATTGATTATACTTTTTTTCTCCAAGTGCTAGTACCTAAATAGACATGAAGATTGAAAACAGTTAATGTCTAAAATAGGGTATGTCGAAGGAGCGACAGCTAAACGGTTAATTATAGTACATTATATATGGGCTTTCAATGTGCGTGAAATCATCACCTTTATATACAAATTCTCCAGACATGGAAAGCATCGCAGCAAGCCAATAACCATGTTCAGATCAAGACACCACATACTGATATATAAGGTCTTGACAGAATCCAACACCACTGATAGGCCATCCATGGACAAGCTCTTCATTCAACATAGAACATAATATTACATCGAAAGTGTACTCCAAGATGATATTTAACTTATGCACATGGTACGTCTCCAATGTATCTATAGTTTTTTATTGTTCCATGCTGTTATATTATCATTCTTGAATGTTTTACAATCATTTTATAGCAATTTTATATCATTTTTTGGGACTAAACTATTGACATAGTGCCCAGTGCCAGTTGCTATTTTTTGCTTGTTTTTTACTTCGCAGAATATCCCTATCAAACGGAGTCCGAACGCAGCGAAACTTTTTGGAGATTTTTTTTGGACCAGAAGACAACTTGGGGGCCAAGGAAGGACCAGAGGGGAGGCACGTGGGGACCACAAGACACCAGGGCGCGCCTAGGAGCCCAGGCATGCCCTGGTGGGTTGTGGGGCCCATGGGAGTCTCCTGCACCACCTCTTCGCCCTACAAATTCCCAAATATTCCATAAACCCTAGGGAAGGAGACGAAACACAATTCCAGCCGCCGCAAGTTCCAAAACCACGAGGTCCAATCTAACACCATCACGGAGGGGTTCATCATCCTCATTGGTGCCTCTCCGATGATGCGTGAGTAGTCCACCATAGACCTACGGGTCCGTAGGCAGTAGCTAGATGGCTTCTTCTCTCTTTTTGCTTCTCAATATAATGGTCTCTTGGAGATCTATTTGATGTAAACCTTTTTTGCGGTGTGTTTGTTGGGATCCGATGAACTTTGAGTTTATGATCAGATCAATATCCATGAATATTTTTTGAGTTTCTTCGATCTCTTATATGCATGATTATTTATAGCCTCGTATTTCTTCTTCGAATCTTTGGTTTAGTTAGGCCAACTAGATCGATTTTTCTTGCCATGGGAAGAGGTGCTTTGTGATGGGTTCGATCTTACGGTGTCCTCACCCAGTGACAGAAGGGGTAGCGAGGCACGTATGTATCGTTGCTATTAAGGATAACAAGATGGGGTCTATTCCTACATGAATAGATCTTGTCTACATCATGTCACCGTTCTTATTGCATTACTCCGTTTCTTCATGAACTTAATACACTAGATGCATGTCGGATAGCGGTCGATGTGTGGAGTAATAGTAGTAGATGCAGGCAGGAGTTGGTCTACTAATCTTAGACGTGCTGCCTATATATTGATCATTGCCTTGGATATCGTCATAATTATTCGATCTTCTATCAATTGTCCAACAGTAATTTGTTTACCCACCGTATGCTATTTTCTCGAGAGAAGCCACTAGTGAAATCTACGGCCCCGGGTCTATCTTTTATCATATTGCTTTCAGATCTATTTTTCACCGCATTTGTTTTCAGATCTATTATTCTAAAAACCCCAAAATACTTTGCTGCACTTTTTATTTGCATCTTTTATTTCGCGTTTTATTCAGATCTATTTACCCAACTACATACAAACCAATCTATCTTTTTACCGAGGAGGGGTTGACAACCCCTCTTACGCGTAGGGTTGCGAGGATTTGTTCTTTGTGTGTATGTACCATTTACATAGTGTTGCTTGGTTCTCCTACTGGATTGATGCCTTGGTTTCATAACTGAGGGAAATACCTACTGTAGCTGTACTGCATCATCCCTTCCTCTTTGGGGAAATACCGACGCAGTTTCAAGCCGCATCAGTGCACAAATGAAAAATGCAGATTACAAAAGTGTACATGGATAATATACAGTACCTGAATAAGTGTGGAGCCAAACACCATCTTGAACGATTTAAACGAGTCACTAATTGCACCCAAGGTCTCCAGTTTAGGCGCAGAGACCACAATTATTTGTGAAAGTGCATAACAACAATCAAGGAGCAACCTTTGAAGTGAAGGGGCATCTTCGATGATGGGCTCATGTCCTTCAAAATGAATTCCAATGCTTACAAGGTGAGGTGACTTTATTTTGAGACAAGGGATATGGATTCCTATTCCAAAAAAAAAGCACCAAGCGCTCCAGGGCAGGGCAGCTGGAGTGGATGATGCTGTGTAGTGAGGCCTCCGACAGATCAACCAACATAAGCGCACATTTTTTTAACAGTGGGAGTCAAAGCATTTGTACCAGATTGTCTGCTAGATGGCACCGGGTCAAGGTGGCGTTGTGGAGAGAGGATGAAAACCATGAGATGGACATCGGTGGTGAGGGCACAGATACAGCGATTGGTGGTAACCTATTTTCGTAGTAATGGTAAAACTCAAGCTGCTGGAGTTTTTCGAATTGACGGGATGTCAGCTATGGGCCACTACAAGAAATATGTCAACTTGCGACCATCACTATTGGTCGTTGAATGGTCATTGTTTTTCATTTGCGACCTTTTTGTGACCAAAAACAGATGGTCAAAAGCTGGCCATCGTAAACTGAAATTAACGACCTTCTTTGTGATATGTAAAAGGTCGTTGGTTCTACGACCAAATTTTTGGTCACTGGCAGCCTCCCCAGGCCACGTAGGATCCAGTGTGGCAAGCTGACATGGATAATAATCAGCCCGGTCCAATTCGGTGTTTTACATGGGCCGAGCCCATTAATTCAGCCTTTTAAATATTTATTTTTCCTGTTAATTTTCGCTAGCTACATGGGCTTGGGCCATTGATTCGGCCTTTTTTGCTTTCTGAGATGCAGCCTTTTCACATTCTATATAATTTTGGTTTTTGGGTTTTCTTTGTTTTTTTGTTACATTCAATTTTCAGATTATTGTAGTCAACTGGGTGCATATTGTCAGATTCTTCTAGGCACTAGGTCCCAAACATCAGGTTTTAATTTTTCACAACTTGTAACTCAATGATATACCAATCAGAGAACACATTTAAAATATATTCAAATAACAGCCAAATCACCGATATACCAATCAAGTTTATTACATTCCACCAATCACAATATAACCATACAATATTACACCAATCACAATATAGCACTCTACAGATAAAACGCTCAACAAGTACACGCACGTCTCCAACACCTTAGCGCCTTCAACCTGCAAAACATCACATCCAGCCACATATTAACAATCAAATCAATTCACCCCTTGACGGCAATAAAAAACTGTGCTCGTGTATGAACGAAAATAAAATAAACAATCTTTGAGGCCATAGCATGTGCTACAAAAATATTAACAAATGCATAGATATCCACACGGAGCACATCCTACATGCACCAAGCATCAGGCATATGTTAAAGAAGATAAGTAATTTGAGATGGAAACAAGTACAGTGATGAGGACATGACTACCTTGGATACGACCAAAAATATTGCATACATGTATATTTGTGAGGTGATTTCTAATGCAAACTATGCAATAATTTATTTATGTCATCCAGGACAAAAATACTTCACAAACTTTTGTGTCATGTCTAATTGCAGGTGTATGGGACATTTGTACAATCCACATATGAAGACAAGGGGAAAAGAGATGTTTAGGTGCTGTTTAAAAAGTCCTCTCACGTCACTTTTGGGCCAAGAGAAGATAGAGTCCAAGTCTCTCATGTTCTGGATTCAGATTCGGACTGCACAGACATACCTGACTCAAAACGCCAAGAACTCTTTCATACGGACTCCGAATTGGGTGATTCTTTTTTTGTTGGAAAGTAGATTTCGTGCTCTTTCCAACCCAGTTGGATTCACCTTCAAATTCGTCTGGAGCGTTGAGTTCTCGATGAAACAATCTGATGCTGCAACAGAATCCGAGTCAAACTACAAGTCCAAAGGTGTTGCATCACCTCCACTTGGGCCCATGAGCCTTGTACGACCTAGGGTTAGTTTTAGGCTGCCTTGGGACGTCCTCCCACCTTCTTGGCCGCCACCCCTTGCTCCTATATAAGTAGATCCATCTAGTAACTTTTTTCTTGGGGGATTTGTTTAGTTAAAAGTTAGCCATTGCAACTTCGTGTACTTCGTTTGTGTCCAACGACCAGACCAAGACCGCTTTCGGATCCCCACCATTATCAATACTTCATCTATATTCACAATATTCAGATTGCATTATCATATTCTTGCTTGTTCTTCGATTGCGTGCAGGAATAGACCTTCGTGGTCAGGCTGATCGTGCTTCCAGCATCGTCAGTAACCTCAGGAGATTGGTTTAGCGATTGCGAAGGCGCAACGTCGTGCACGTTGTAGTCGGATCGTCAAAGTCGGCTCCACCAAATCGATAGTTACCATCTCATCGAAAGATCGGGACACCCTCGCCTCTATCAAGTGGTATCAGATTTCCAGGTTGCTCGGTGAGATTTTACAGTTTTTCGTAGTTTAGATCTAGTCTGTTATTCATACCTACAGTCCACGAAAAAGCCAAAAACAAAATTAGGGTTAGTTCATCATATCCGAACCAATCTGAGCCTTTGCATAATCTTTTTAGGGTTTTTTGCTTTGTTGAATTTGCGGTTGCATCGTCGTGTCTAGTTGCTGGTCTTAGAGTCTAGTCCTTTAGAGTTTCGAGTTCTGTCACAGTTTGTCACGCCGCCGCCGCACCATATACCACCACCGCTGCCATATACCACCACCGCTGCCATATACCATCACCGCTGCATCATTATTCCTTCCGCTATCCACCATCCCATCCGTCAATTTCCACCACGTGCTACCCACCGTTCATTGTCATAATCATAGTTGAGGTCGTTCACATCTTTGCTTGATCCAATCTGCATCTTATCTAGTTTGTTTTGGAAAGAGGGAGAGAGAAAAAAAAGCAGAGAAAAAAAAAGTTAAAAAAAGTCAGAGAAAAAAAGGAGAGAAAGAAAAATAAAAAAAAAGTGAGAGAAAAAAAAACGAGAAGGAAAAAAAAAGAAATTTCGGATCTATCTAGAACCAATCTCGTACTTGAATTTGGATTGGAATCTGTTTTGCGCAGTGTTCAGTAAAACAGGCATATCTTTTTCATACGAAGTCCGTTTTGGCTTCCTGAGTACTCAAATTAAAGCTAGTGACGAGCCGCATCTAAATAGTTGCAGAAGCTAGTTCAATATTTGACACCTCAAAATCGGCTTTTAAATAGGTCTTTTTGCCCTCTGAATTTCGCGAACACAGCTTGTTCCAGTTTTTCAGGCCAGTTTTAGAATTTTTTGACACCTCATATCAACTCGGAATTGAGTGATTCTTTTTGCGTTTGAAAGCTTGAGTCAGTGCCATTATTGAGAAAAATTATTAGAAAATTGGCACAAAATTTTTCGGAGGAAAGTTGGAGAGAAAGTTGTTGGTATATCCTACTTGGTAGTTGTTTCACATCATTATCTTTACTGCTATTGTGATCTTCACTTTTATTTTGCTGTCCAGAGTTACTTCATATCGTTTATTGATGCTAGTTGTGCTATGCCGTGACCTCATTAGTGTTCTAGACTCGTGTCTCTAGTCCGGTCTAGCCTAGGACCAGCACTGTACCGTCGTTGAGCGTTTATTCAACATTGCATCTCTGCATTGATTATTGCTAATCTTTTGCTACCAAATATTTAAGCCTTCCAAACTCTACATATTTCTACACCGTGTATACGTACGTTCCCCTTGCAATCGTTTTACTCAATCTTCGGAGTTATTTGACACCACTGGTTGCCTGTCACCACCTGCTGCATGGTAAGAACTTGTAAGATATTGATATTTGCTATACTGTGAGCGTTTTACCACCACATCCTAGTAGTTCATAGGAACATTATTCTCGGATTTTGTTTCTTGTTTTCTACTAACTATGGCAGGTTCTGGAGTTGTTAGTTCTTGGGCTTCATCGATCGTGGGAGATTTGCCACCACCTAAGAAAATACAACAACCGTCACAAGAGGAGCAACAACATCAGAATGCACACAACCAGGTTAATGTTTTCATGCCACCATTTATTGGTCGTTTTAGACCTGATTTATATATTGAATGGGAGTACGAAATAAATGCTATATTTGCTTCCCATAATTTTGATGAGCATGGAAAATTTCAAGCTGCGGTTAGTACTTTCAGTAGCTTTGCTTTAGTTTGGTGGAGTGAATATTGTCGGTTAAACTCTGATTTTATACCTACTACTTGGGATGATTTAAAACTTGTCATGAGAGATAGATTCGTTGATGTTTATTATACTCGTGGCATGATTAAAAAATTACAACATTTAAAACAAGGCACTGACACGGTAACAAAATATTATGATGATTTACAAACTACATTGTTGCACTCATTTTTAGAAGAAAGTGAAGAAGATTTTATGGATAGATTTTGGGGAGGATTAAACCGTGATATTTAAGAGATACTAATTCATGAAGAGTGTTATCCTATGGACCATTTGTTTCGTCTTGCTTGCAAAGCTGAACAGGAAATAAAACGACGTGTTGCCCACAAGGAGAACAAGCGCATGGTGCACATTCCAAGTGTTGATATAGATGTTTCTTCAACTACTAGACATACTATGACAACCACATCCATTGTTGCGATGACTACATCATCTCCACCATGTGACACATCACCACCGAGAGTGCCTACATCATCTGAGTTGATCATAAGAGGTAATGACAAAGGTACATATTTTCCACTTTCACATGAGAATGATGCATGCCTAGTTAACTTGAATACATCATGTGTTGAGTTACCTATTGATTTGGGCACGTCACCTATTTTAGAGAATTGTGTTACTATCATGAATGCGTCATGTGATCAAACAACTGAAATACCAACAATTTTGAGTGCACCCATTGAATTAACTGTTGATGCAAAAGAACCAATGTTTAATCATTTTGATATGATCTCTAATCTTGGTGATGATTCTGTGACCAATGACTTATTGCATGTTTGCTTATTTAAGCATGTTGTAGCATGTAAATTTGATGCAACTAAGGTTTATTCACCAATGTTAGGATGGTTTAATGATGAACATTGTCAACCTTTTGAAATGAATAAGTGCTTCACTTATATGTGCAAACTGAGTTGCAATATTTTCATGCCTTCTACTTCTTGTGATAATATTTTGGCTTTAGATTTTATGAACTATGAAGGTTACTCATGTATACATGTGTCATATATGCAAAAACTAAGGGAAGTAAAACTGGATGACATATACATATACAACATGTACACCTTGTCTCTTTTGTTAGCCACAGTTCAGCTTAAGCAACGCCGAGGACGGCTTTGTTTTCAAGAAGGGAAGGATGATGAGGACATGACTACCTTGGATACGACCAAAAATATTGCATACATGTATATTTGTGAGGTGATTTCTAATGCAAACTATGCAATAATTTATTTATGTCATCCAGGACAAAAATACTTCACAAACTTTTGTGTCATGTCTAATTGCAGGTGTATGGGACATTTGTACAATCCACATATGAAGATAAGGGGAAAAGAGATGTTTAGGTGCTGTTCAAAAAGTCCTCTCACGTCACTTTTGGGCCAAGAGAAGATAGAGTCCAAGTCTCTCACGTTCTGGATTCAGATTCGGACTTCACAGACATACCTGACTCAAAACGCCAAGAATTCTTTCATACGGACTCCGAATTGGGTGATTCTTTTTTTGTTGGAAAGTAGATTTCGTGCTCTTTCCAACCCAGTTGGATTCACCTTCAAATTCGTCTGGAGTGTTGAGTTCTCGACGAAACAATCTGATGCTGCAACAGAATCCGAGTCAAACTACAAGTCCAAAGGTGTTGCATCACCTCCACTTGGGCCCATGAGCCTTGTACGACCTAGGGTTAGTTTTAGGCTGCCTTGGGACGTCCTCCCACCTTCTTGGCCGCCACCCCTTGCTCCTATATAAGTAGATCCATCTAGTAACTTTTTTCTTGGGGGATTTGTTTAGTTAAAAGTTAGCCATTGCAACTTCGTGTACTTCGTTTGTGTCCGACGACCAGACCAAGACCGCTTTCGGATCCCCACCATTATCAATACTTCATCTATATTCGCAATATTCAGATTGCATTATCATATTCTTGCTTGTTCTTCGATTGCGTGCAGGAATAGACCTTCGTGGTCAGGCTGATCGTGCTTCCAGCATCGTCAGTAACCTCAGGAGATTGGTTTAGCGATTGCTAAGGCGCAACGTCGTGCATGTTTGTAGTCGGATCGTCAAAGTCGGCTCCACCAAATTGATAGTTACCATCTCATCGAAAGATCGGGACACCCTCGCCTCTATCATACAGCTAACAATCTAACATGTGTAGTAGCACCAGCAAAAGAGCAAGACATGGAAGAATTTACAAGAACAGCACCCTGGGAGTCCAATTACATGTACATGAGGTACTGCTGCTAGTGTATATAGAACCAATCAAGCTGCTGGTGTAGGAGCAGAGCATGAGTCCAACAGAGCCACATAGGAGCAAACAACAGAGCCACATAGGAGCAAACAACATATTAAGCACTGCTCCTAACCAACTTAGCAAATCCAGAGCAACCCCATATCACCAGAGCATCACAGGAGCACATATATAAAGCAAGTACACATGGGCAGCTACTGACAGACCCTAGAACCACATGAATTTATCACCAGAGAGCTCCAGTAGGAGTTGATGCTTGGTTACAGCATCTAGCAGCAACTAGTAGAGCCCCACATCCAACCCAAATCATGGCCAAGGCCATGCAGGAGCTACATTAGAGAAGAAGGAACAGGGAGGAGCTCACCAGAGGGAGGTTGTAGCCGTAGCAGAGGCTCAGCCACACCACGGCTGTGGTGTGACCATCACCACATCCAGGAGAGGGTCTGGAAGCCGCCGAAGCACCACTGCGGCGACCAGGGCAAGCGCCGGGCACAGTGGCAGCACCCCAGGGACATCACCGCACGGGCACAGTGGCAGCACCCCAGGGACATCAGAACAATAAACCACCGTCGTCGTCAGACACATACATACATACAGGAAGCAAAAGAAGAAGAAACAGAGCAGGGACCTGGTCGATCATGAGATAGTGTTCATATCATTAGGAAGAAATAGGCCATTGTATAGCTCACATAAACAGATCTGCTACTATGCACAACACAAGCACCCACTTGCACTTGGTATATTTCTGTATCTAGGACACCCAGCACTCACAACACTTGGGCTAGTCTAATGTATAGACTTGTTTGCAATAGGAGCCAATGGAACTGAAACACAAGTAGCACATGAACAAACAATGAAAGAAATAGAAGGACGACCTTGTGTAGTGGCCGGGGTGGACGAGGGTGTCCTCCTGGTCAGCTCAGGCGTCCTCCTGCACCAAATCGAATAGAAAAATGTTGAAGCATGTCGAATAACTAAACATACATGTATATATATAATATAGAAGCAACAGAAGCACATATATATATCCTATTTCTTCCACAAAGTGTGTATATAGATAGGTCAGATTTTTGAATGCATTGTTGTTGTAAAAAACAAATATGTTGTTGAGGAATTTGACTAGATTTTAGATATGTTAAGCAGAGGCAAGAGTTTTCCCTCAATCAATCAACCTGCTGCAATAGTACTAACTATACTAGTCATGGACGAATTTGACAAGAGAAAGCATAGTAGTATCAAAACTGAAACACGATTCAGTCGCAAAACAACCACCAACCTTACTTAGTACGTGAGCATCAAGCACACACACATCATACAGGTGCAAATATGATATGAGCTTGGTTTAAGGGCCACAACAGAAACTAGGCTACAACATAGCAGTGATAGGAAAAACCTCACAGTCAAGTCGAGAGGGATCAACCTTGTGTGGGGAGACAATTTCCTCCTCCTCATGCATGTCGACCATAGAGGGCTCCTGCTCCATCCAAACGGAACAAAGAAATAAAGATGGGTCACAGAAAGAGCTAGCAACTATTTTTACAGAACAAACTGCAGCTGTAATATTCAGATATAAGCAGCTTCACATGTAAACCTATCTTTCAGTTCATAGCCTTTTGGGATAATTGTTGGTGGGTTTTGGTCAAGGAAACTTTGGACTTGGAGTTGAAGTACCTGAACAGAGTTTTTCTTCTCAACCGTCAAGCTGCGAAGCAGTCTGATCTTGGGAGCGCTGAAGGAGAGAGCATCCAAAACAGTCGCATTGTCGTTGGCTCGTATGAGCCTGAACTTTTCCTGGAAGCATGACACAGGACAAAATCATCTTCTGTGAATGACAAATGTGACTGGCGTCAGTTGATATCACAGGAGACCTACACTTTATGATGTTCTAGATGGACAATTGCATAAAAAAATGCCTATACCACTATACCAGACTCGGAGACTGACCCTCACTCAAAGCCTTAAGTAGTCAACAATTGATTATATATCTGAAGAAATGAAATGAGGCCCGTGCTTGCGGTCATTGTTTACAAGAGATCCGTTCAGACTCCACCCCAGTGCGTCAGACAAAGACCAGGCACCGAAATTCAGCTGGCACTAGCACGACATCACAATAGTACTGGTTTTGCTTCTCTGTTTTAGACTGATTTTCAGTTAGCAGGCGCATCTGAATTCATGGACACCTGCCTAACGGGCTGGGCTAGCATGGACACCAATATGCAGTTACGGCTTTGCTAGTCACCTCGAGCAGACAGAGCATGCTCGCCAACGCAGCGTGTACCGAGCTACGACATTGCAAGGTTGCAAGGAAACAGGAGCAGGGAGCTCGGCAAGGCGAGCAAAGGGAAGTAGTAGGACATGAACCAACCTGCAAGGGGTGGGGCGTGAGGGCGGTGCGGAGGTGGGTCTGCTCCAGCGCGGTGTGGACGAAGCTCCACCAGCCGCTCCTTGAGGACGTCCCAGTCCACGGCCCGGCCCCGGCGCGAGGCGGCGAGCCAGAGCACGATGTAGTACCAGGGGTCGTCGGTGCTCATGTCGCCCTTGTGGACGTTGAGGCCGAAGAGGAGGACGAGGCGGCAGAGGTCGCAGCCCAGGCCGGTCTTGTCCAGGCAGCTGACGGTGACCACCGTCGGGTCCCTCGCCGCGTCCCCGTGCACGATTTGGACCACCTCGTCGCTCGGGCTCGGGCGCGCGCCGGATCTCGCTGGACAGGGGTCTTCGATTCCCGCCTGAGGTCGCCAGGATCGGGCGCTGAAGGTGGCGGCGGCAAGGGAGGAGTGGAGCGCTAGGGGATTGGGAAACCCTAGAGGCGGCGGAGGAGGAAGAAAAGCTGGGAGCGGGAGATTCAGGTGCAGCGTGAGGGAAGGAGGGCGCCGCCGCCGGCGACGGGAAGAGAGAGGGGGAAGCGGCAGAAGGAAGGGAGGAGAGGCGACCAATCTGGATCGGGGAAAGAGAGAGAGCGGGGGGGAGGCGGCGGCGATCTGGATCGGGGAGGGAGAGAGGGAGGGTTGGTGGGAGAGGGACGAGAGGTGAGAGGTGAGCGAGAGACGCTGGATCGAGGGACTGAGGGAGAGTGTGGATGGGTCAGATCGACTACAGGGGGGGGGTAATCCGTGGGCTGCTTCCTGATTGGTTCAAAACATGAGGTATTTATTAAAATTATCTCTTAGTGCTAAAAACAGGGGGTTTTGTGAAGCAACTAGCAAAATTATTTTGCAAATGGCATCACTAAAATTTTCACTTAGTTTAGACCACATTTTATGGATGATCACCAATTTGTATGCATCTCCGATCCTTCTAGCTATTTTTGTTCATTTAAACAAAGTTTCGCCGATTCAGCAGGAAGCGGGTCAAATTTGAACTGCAGCTGCCTTATAGTTTGCTCTTTATTTTTTCCAAAATCATTTCTAGTTACATAAGTATCTATTTAATCAGATAAACATCAAAAGTTTTCCAAGATTCAACCACTAGCTATGAACGGTCAAGCCCGCCGTTTTGACCGCATTTTGAAACGGGCATAAAAAATTCAAAAAAAATCAAAAAATTGGAAAACTTTCGCATTGTGCCATTATATGTGACCAAGTTACCAGGAAAAATAATAAACTTATAATACGGCAATTCTTTTAAAAAAAGTGTTCTCAGAAATGAGCTATCATGTATGAAGATTCATGGCCTTCAAGCCAAATGGTCAATCTTATGGCCACATTCATGGCATAATTTGTTCAAATGATCTCATATTATGCACAAGGGTGCATCTTGGAATGGCAAACAATGTTGCCTAAGGAAGTTTTCATTTTCTTTTGACGAAAAAATCATTTTCCATTTTTCGAGTGCCCAAAATGAGGTTTTTTTGTGAAGAACCTACCAAATAATTGTTGCAAAATTGGACCAAATCAATTTTATAAAATACTAGGCCATATTTAATGCACAATTGACCAAATGGTTGGGTGTCAAAAGTTTTGATCCACCTCTCATGAAAAAGACAAATTTCCGACGATTTAGTAGGAAGCGGGTCAAATTTGAACTGTAGCTGCCTCATAGTTTGCTATTTATTTTTCCCAAAAGTCATTTTTAGGTACAAAAGTATCTATTTAATCATAGAAACACCAAAAGTTTTCTAAGATTCAACCACTAGCTAGGAACGGTCATGCCCGCCGTTTTGATCGCGTTTTGAAACGGGCATGAAAAATTCAAAAAAAATCAAAAAATTGGAAAACCTTTGCATTGTGTCATTATATGTGGCCAAGTTACCAGGAAAAATAATAAACTTGTAATACGATAATTATTTTTAAAAAATGTTCTCACAAACTAGCTATCATGTGTGGAGATCAATGACTTTCAAGCCAAATGATCAATCTTATGGCCACATTCATGGCATAGTTTGTTCAAATGATCTCATATTGTGCACAAGGGTGGATATTGGAATGGCAAACAATGTTGCCTAAGGAAGTTTTCATTTTCTTTGGACAAAAATACATTTTCCATTTTTCGAGCGCCCAAAATGAGTTTTTTTGTGAAGGACCTACCATATATTTGTTGCAAAATTGGACCAGGTAATTTTTCTAAAATACTAGGCCATATTTAATGCATAATTGACCAAATGGTTGGGTGTCAAAAGCTTTGATCCACCTCTCGTGAAAAAGACAAATTTTCGCCAATTCAGTAGGAAGCGGGTCAAATTTGAACTGCAGCTGCCTCAGAGTTTGCTATTTAGTTTTTCCAAAAATTATTTTTAGGTACAAAAGTATCTATTTAATCAGAGAAACACCAAAAGTTTTCCAAGATTCAACCACTAGCTAGGAACGGTCATGCTCGCCGTTTTGACCGCATTTTGAAACGGGCATGAAAAATTCATGGCATAGTTTGTTCAAATGATCTCATATAGTGCACAAGGGTGCATCTTGCAATGACGAACAATGTTTCCTAAGGGAGTTTTTCTTTTATTTGGACAAAAAATCAATTTTCCATTTTTTTAGTGCCCAAAATGAGGTTTTTTTGTGAAGAACCTACCATATATTTGTTGCAAAATTGGACCAAATCAAATTTCTAAAATACTAGGTCATATTTAATGTAAAATTGACCAAATGGTTTGGTGTAAAAAGTTTTTGATCCACCTCTCGTGAAAAAGACAAATTTCTGCATATTCATTTTCTATTTTTCGAGTTCCCAAAATGAGTTTTTATGTGAAGAACTTAACAAATATTTGTTGTAAAAAAAACTTCTCCATTTTTCAAGAATATTAGACCACATTTTATGAACAAATTTGTGTACACTAGAAACATTTTTTATAGATATTAAACGGTTTTTAGTTACATCATTAACATGTTTAATAAATATTTTGATGTCTAATATTTTGAACACATGTCTACATTTTTTAAGACACATTGTACATATGTTTACATATGTTTAACTTTTTTCAAATACATGATTAACATATTTTCATATATTCCAGACAAAAAACATATTTTCATACATGTTTTGATGTCTATATTTGTTTTTACACATTGTACATTTTTGTATACATATAAAACATTGTTGATATTGGTTAGAAAAATTTAAATAAATGATTAACATGAAACTTTTTTTATACATATCTAATATTATTTATGATTATCATTTTTTATATGCATGAAACTTTTCAAATACACACATTTAGTTTTTTAAACACATGATTACATTTTTTGAAATACGTATTAACATTAATATTTTTTTGAATTACACGTTTAGTTTTCTAATTGCTAAACCATATAGAAAGAGTCACGAAGGAGTTCATTATTTTCCTATTCTTATAATTTTATATTGTTTAATTGGTTTTGAGATGTTACTATAAGAAAAAACCTTTTTAGAGTTATACAATGAAAAACCTGTTGTTTAGACAATAATGAAAACTTTTTTTTCCAGATAACTGACCATCCTTACCAAATGTTAATAATGAAAAACTTGTTATTTCCCCATTTTCGTTGGGCCGAATATATGTTTTTTTTGAGTAATATGAGGGCATCCCACATTTCTTCCTGGATGGGCCGAGGCCAACATGGCACACGGTTTAAAAAAAAGGAGGTGGCCTCGTTCCACCGAGGCCCAAGCCCACCTTGAGCGACACCTTAAGTACCAATGCATCCACGTTCACAACCTCATGACCATTTATATTGGTCGTAATCGGGTAGAAATAAGGTCGTCGACCACTCTTGTCTGCTTTATGACCATTTGGTGTAAGGCAATTTCAGGGTTTGAGCCCTTCCAAGCGATATGGCCGTGGATTTACGACCAATTCAGCCGGGGTCACTGAGAGAAGGTCACAAGTTGACATATTTCTTGTAGTGGGCCCACCATACAGGGTATGTCCAGCAGGTAGCATGCCGGGATGCAGATGCGTTGAACGGAGCCCTGGTGGAAGGAGATGATGGCTCCCGGGAGTTCAGAATCATCATCGACAGATAGCTGACAACAGTCGAGATTAAGAGGTGCGGTGCGCCAATGAGTGCGCCACCGAGATGCGAGGACTTGTGTGCGGCAACCATCCTTGGTGGGGAGAAGGGAGATGATCTCCTGAAGGATGGCGTCCGGGAGATCGCTGATGTGGTCCGCCGGAGATTCTACGGGTTCCTCAGATCCAGGGGGCGTGGCCGCTTCTGCCCGCGCTGCCGGGTGTAGGATCTACAACCGGCGGTGCCGCTGGCCGGAGCCTCATCTGTGTACATACCAATCTGAAAAAATGGCAGAAACGTACATGTAGGACAAAATCAATTCTCAAGACATGGAATAAAAAAGGCACAAACATATATGTAGGACATTCAAAATCAATTCTCAAGGTCTGGCTATGAATTATTAGCACGAATGCTAACCCTAGTCGGATTATTAGCAAAAATCATTTGTATAGAACAAATAATTAATCACTAACCCTAGACAGATACCATTCAAACAATCAATACACTACATGCATCTAACAGATCTTACTCTGATTTCATGGACTGAGAGAACATAACCATAGGATTTGTATTCCAAAAAAATTAGAGGGGGGGGGGGGGCAGGAGTGACCAGAGAAAACACATGATATGTTTGCCGCACAAATGGGTATAGATGACTAACCGGTTTTCCCTCGGAGTCAGAGTCGTTGCCGAAGTTGCTGTGGACCTCTGGCTCCGGCTGGGGAGGCACGACGGCGTCGACGAAGTCAAGGTCGTGCTGCTGCCCACACGATAGCTCGTCAGCGGCGACGACAACCTCTGTGCCCAGCTTCACGCGTTGCGCGGGTGCTTCACCAGCCCCGGCGTTGCCACTCCTTCCAATTGTGTGCTTCGGTGGCATCCTCATACACTCCAAATGACGGTGACCACTGTGCATGGGGGGGGGTGCGTATAACACCCCCGGTGGTTAACTACAGTAATCACCTTTTTTATTATGCCATGTCATCATGTTTAACAGTGCATGATCATCATTAACATCTTATTGCATTTCAACTCCTAAGTCAAAATCCAATTTCAACTGAAAGTGAAATATAAAAGTTGTGCAACATAGGAACTAAAATGTTCGATAAATAACAAATATTACAAAGACTATTCTAAAATTGAAACCAACAATAAATAAAATAATTAGGTGGCTCTAACATTGTCAAAACAGCAAGGATTAATGCATTTTAATTATTATAAAAATTGTGTGAGATCCCTTTAACTCCAAACTGATTTTTGGTAGTAGTAGAGGATGCCTAGTAATTATTGGGACATTTGCCATGTTTTACAAAATTCGGTTTGGGGCCTAACTGTTTACTAAACAGAGATATATGAATTAATAAAAAGAAAAAGGCAAAAGAAAACAAAAGAAAAGAATAAAAAGAAAAGAGAACCCCCCCTCCCCCCTCGGCCCAACTGGGCCAAGGCCCAGCTCCCGGCCCAGCTCCCCCCCTATTTGGCCTCCCCCTGGAGGCCGAACCTTAACCGACACCCTCACTCCCCCCCACGCTACTCCCTCTCTCTCTCCCTCACCCGATCCAAAACTGGATCGGGATCGGGCCGTCGCCGCCCGCCGCCGCCCGCCGGCCCTCCCCACCGGACTGCCCGCTCCGCCGCTGGTCACCACCACCGCCGCTCGCCCTGGTCCTGACCCGGTGCCTGCTCGCCGCCCCCTCATCGACCCGCCGCCCGCCGCCATCTCCGGCGCCCGCGCCCCACCCCGCCCGCACCGTTGGCCGGCCCTGCCCTGCCGCCTCAACGCCTCCCCAACCACCACCGCCGTCGCCCCCCTCTGCTTTCCCCCCCGATGTGACGTCTCCCTCCGCCCCCCTGCCTCGCTCGCTTCCCCCCTGTCGGCCCCCTCCCTTCCCGCGTGACCGCGCGCACGCGCACGCGTCGCCGCGCCCACGCACCGCGCTGCGCGCGCTCCCCGTGCCCTCCTCGCTCGCGCTCACCGCCGCGCGTCCGCGCCCAGGCCGCGTCCCGTCCGGCCGCTGCTACGCGCCTGCTTTGCCCGCACCTGCCTCCCGCGCCCCTCGCCCCACTTCAGCCGCAACCGCCGCTCGCCCGGGCGCGCTGCACCGCCCCCTTGTCGTGCCGCTCCGGCGCCGGCCTGCGCCTCGTCGCCCCCCCCCCCCGGCGCCCGCTCGCCCGCACGCCCGGGTTCACCCATCGGGCGCCCGGCGTCAACGCCCGCGCGCCCCGTGCCCGTTTGGCCCTCCCGGGGCCACCGACCAGTGGGCCCGGCCCCCTGTGACGATGACAGAAGGGGCCCACGCCCCTAAAACGATAAAAAAATAAAATAAAAATAAAAATAATTAATATTAATAATTAATTAATTAGTTAATTAACTCTGTTTAGATTAATCTAATTTAATTAATTAGTTTAATTAAATGCTAATTAAATAATTAATCCTAATTAACCCTAACAGTCCGCTGACCTCATGCTGACGTCATGCTGACGTCAGCAAAACACTGTTTCGGATAATGTTAATTTAATTAATTAAATAAATTCCAAAAATTAATAAAAACTTTAGAAAATCATATCTTTTAATCTATAACTCCGATCGAAAAATTTTATACATGAAAATTGCTCAGAACGACGAGACGAATCCGAATACGCGGTCCGTTCGTCCGCCACACATCCCTAACTATCCGAACATGCAACCGTTCCCCTCTTTTCATCTGTCCGACAAATGTCCGAAAACGGGAAAACATTCCCGGATGAATCCCACCTTCGCCAGTATCACCCGGCACTGCGTTAGGTCACCTCCGTCACCGCGTATTGCCATGTTATGCTTTGTGCTGCACTTGTTCGCTGTGTATTTATACTGTTTCCTCCCCCTCTTCTCTCTCGGTAGCCTCCGACAACGACGTCGTCCCCGAGACCGACGCAACTCCGGAGACCGAAGCCACCGTTGACGACCTTGCCCTTGCTGCCGAGCAACCAGGCAAGCCCCCCCTTTGATCATCCCGATATCGCCCATTCTAATTTCTCATGCTTGCATTAGAATTGCTGCTGCTACTGCTTTACCTATTCTGATGCATAGCCTGTTCATTGTAACCTGCTGTTGATAATTACCTGCATATCCTAAACTGTTTAGTATAGGCTGGGTAGAGACCTACCAGTGACCCCACTTATCCCGACTGCCACGCTGGATCGTCAGAAGACTCGATCAACGGGAATTGAAGACCAGGCCACTGACACCGCACATCACCCCCCTAGTTGTAACGACACTGCAGCGTTACTATTGAGTGCCGAGGGTGATACCTCGTGTAGCACTTCTGATGTTAACTCTATAGAGTAGCTATTCGGTCGTGGTCATCGAGGGTGATTCCTCCTTCACCTCTTCCGATAACGACGCTGTCGTACAACACCTCAAGTGTGGACCCAGTGAGGGTGATTCCTCCGAGTTCACCTTGACGGAGACATCGAGTAGGAATCCAACGAGGGTGATACCTCGGATTCCCCTGATGTTATGGACACACGGATACTTGGACTTTACACTGTTACTTAGAAAGGCGGGTCGGCCCTAAGGGGTACCCGCGTGCGCCCGAGAGGCGAGTGTTGTGAAGACGGGTGCCAGTGTGGTGCCCGAGTGGTGAATACGAGGCGCGGCCGGGCATTCTTAACCCTTGCAGCAAGTCCTCGACACGGGGCGAAGGGGTCACATCTTTCGTGAGTCTCTGCTCGTTACCGCAAGCCCTAGTCCAATAACGATTTGGATATTTGATCCGAGCAGGCCTCTGGTCTGATAGCACTAACCATCACATGGGCATAGTATGGGCGTTCTGCATCGTATGCATCAGCCGAAAGCTCTGTCAGACATCCAGTTCAGCAGTGCGGCATGGAGTGATTGGCGCCATTTCGGTGGTGCTTGGATCTGTGCCATGTGCGCAACGACCCGGAGGGTGAGGGGCGATGGCCAAGACCCCCTTGCGCTTAGGATGTAGACCGGCGGGGACCTCTCTGCTGAGCTGTAGGTAGGGTTGCGATGTGTCGTTTGGCCGAGGCCGGGCATGACCCAGGAAAGTGTGTCCGGCCGGAGTTAATCGAGCATGTTGGGTAAGTTGGTGCACCCCTGTAGGGAAGAAAACTTCTATCGATAGCCTGTCCTACGGTAACGGACACTCGGAGTTGTATCCTGATTGATACAATTTAGAACTGGATACTTGGATACTATGGCTCTGGGATTGCTTCTCGCAGGGAGTCGAGAAGGGATCTTAGGACGAGGTTGATGACTGTATGGCTCTGGGATTGCTTTCTCGTAGGGAGTCGAGAAAGGATCTCTGGGTGAGGATAAGACTTAATGATACTGCTACATTATATTGTACTGTTCTACTCTCTTCTACTGCTGCAAGACCGCTGAAGATGCTAGTCTTCGATAGGACTAGGCCTTCTCTCTATTCTTGCATTTCTGCAGCCCAGTCCACATATACAGCCTCCTTTGAAAATGTTGCATATGTAGTGTAGATCCTTGCTTGCTGAGTACTTCTGAGTACTCATGGTTGCTTTGTTTTCCTTTCTCCCCTTATTAGTTTGTTGCGACCAGATGACGGAGCCCCCTGAGACAGATGCCCCGGCGATTGCTACTACTACTACCCAGAGGATGGATTCTACTACGAGTTGACTGACGACCAGGAGTAGGATCGGAGGGTCCCAGGCAGGAGGCCTTCGCCTTTCGATCGTAGTGTTTTATTTTTGCCCCGCCTTTCTTAAGGCCTTTCTGTTTCTCTTTTAATATCTGTACTCAAATATCTGATGCTTCCGCTGACGCTTGTACGCAAGCTTATGTATTCGAGCCCTCGAGGCCCCTGGCTTGTAATATAAAGCTTGTATGACTTTATTTATGTTTTAGAGTTGTGTTGTGATATCTTCCCGTGAGTCCTTAGGCTTGATTGTGTGCATTTGCGTGTATGATTAGTGCACGATTTGGCCGGGGGCGTGACAAGCTGGTATCAGAGCCGACTGCCTGTAGGAATCCCCCTTTCCAACTCCTTGGCCGAAGTTGAGTCTAGTAACCGAAAATCGTTTTACTAACCTGGCTGTGTGGCTTACGGGCCCACGTCGCCAATTGGGTGGTATTAGTATCTTTTACTCCTCGACCTATACTCTGGGACTCTGATCTCTCTTCTATTCAGGTTAAAATTTTACTAACTCCAACATCAGGTTCACGTGATCACATCCACCCGGTGTTCTGAAATATTCCCCCCTTGCTCCAAGAATGTGGACCAGGTTCTGCTTGCAGGATCCTCTTATCGAGGGCACCCTGTGTTTCACTTGCAGATTCCTCGCTCCAATAGTTTTCTCCGACGTTGATGTAGCCTTTGCTATGTCTCGTTGTGTACTTCCCTACCGCGTGCCTGCGCGCCGCCTAGATGTCTAGCCTTCCCCTTTTAGCTGTCGTAATGCCGGATACTAACCAAGGCTATGTGCGGATTTGAATGTCTGGTGCGAATATGCTGAATTATCTATTGCACTTCCTTCTGTTGTGCGTGATACTTCATGAAACATTCCGTACACCTACAGTTTTCTTGCTAAACTGCCCCTGTTGATTTGGCAGGATGGCTGACGATCCTCCACCTCCACCCTATATTGCCGCCATGATGCAGCAGTTTGAACTCAACCGTCAGCAGTTTGAGCTCAACCGTCAGTTTATGACCGGCGTATTGGCTCAGTTCCCAACTCAAAATGCTCAGCAACAGTCTGCTCCAATAACTCTGCCAGAATTTGTGCGCCTCAATCCGTCCACTTTTCGCAGCTCGACTGATCCAATGGATGCTGATGATTGGCTCCGTGACATTGCCTTCCAGATGAAGTCAGCCAATGTTATCCCTGACAGTTACGTCGCCTATGCGACGTATCACCTGAGGGGATCAGCTGCTCAGTGGTGGGAAAGCCACAAGGGTATGTTGCCTGCTGAAACTGTAATCACTTGGCAGGAATTTCAGTCAGCTTTTTGTGCACGGTACATTCCTCAAGGTCTGATGGACCAGAAGAAGCAGGAGTTCCGCAAACTCTCACAGGGCAAAATGACTGTTGATGAATACCAGAGGAAATTTCTTGAATTGTGCCGCTATGCTGCGGATGACGTAGACACCAACATACGCAAGCAGGATAAATTCCGTGAAGGACTACGCACTAATATAAAACTTGCACTTGCTGTCCATGATTTCACAGACTACGCAACGCTTGTCAGCAAATCTTTCCAAATTGAAACAGCTCTGACTGAATGCCAGGAGTCGCTCAAGCGCACTCATGGAGCTGGCTCATCCTCGGGTCGACCTGTTCAGAAATGTCGAGTCTGGATCCCACACAATGTTCATCACCGACCTGCCCCTGCACCGAGGCCGTCTTATGTTGCACCTCATCTGCCTCCGCCGCCGAGACAGCTAACGATTCAGGGTGGACAACCCAATGTTGAAGCTCCTCCCCATAATGATGGTTTATGCCGCAAGTGTGGACACTCAGGGCATCGTGCTTTCAACTGTCCTCAGGGTCAGCCGCAAAATTCATCACGTTGTTCCGTTAACCGTAAAAAGGGCCAACGAAACCATCCTAGCAGAAATCGTAATGCCAGACCACCTGCTAGTCAGCTTGTTCATGTCAACCATGTTAAAACTGAAGAAGCTCGACAGGACACCAACATTGTGATGGGCACCCTTCTAGTGAATTCAACCCCAGCTACTGTACTCTTTGATTCTAGAGCATCGCACTCCTTCATGTCCGAAAGTTTTGCACGAAGCCATGATATCCCTTTCGACAAGATGTCCACACCATTGGTAATCCAGTCACCCGGGGCTAATTGGCAAACTACCAGGGTAAGCCACGGTAATCACATTGTGATTGGAGGATTGATGTTCCCCGTTTCTCTCATTGCCCTTAAGACCTCCAACATTGACATTATTCTAGGTATGGACTGGTTGAAGCCTCATAAAGCTTTGATTGACTGTGCCACTGAATCAGTCCGCATCACACACCCTTTCGGCCAGACAGTCAGATACTCAGCTCAAACAGTTCAGGACGCCGAAGCTCAGATTTATGTTCTGAATGCATTGAATGCTTCACCTCTTGAAGGCATCGAGAACGTTCCAGTTGTTCGTGATTTTCAAGATGTCTTTCCAGAAGAACTTCCAGGAATACCCCCTGCTAGAGCTGTTGAGTTTGTCATCGACTTGAAGCCAGGCACTACCCCTATTGCGAAGCGTCCTTATAAGATGCCTCCGCATCATCTTCTCAAGCTTAAGGAAGAAATCGACACGTCACTTAAGAAAGGTTTCATCCGCCCCAGTTCCTCTACTTGGGGAGCACCTTCACTCTTCGTTAAGAAGAAGGATGGAACTAACCGGTTGGTTCAGGATTACCGACCTATCAACCAAGCAACAATCCTGAACAAATATCCGCTTCCCCGGATCAATGATTTGTATGATCAACTTGCCGGTTCCTCAGTATTCTCTAAGCTTGATTTGAGATTGGGATACCATCAGATCCGTGTTCGTGAAGAGGATATTCCCAAGACTGCATTTGTTACTCGTTATGGCTCCTACGAGTACACCGTCATGTCATTGGGCTTAACAAATGCTCCAGCCACATTCTCCCGTCTGATGAATTATATTTTCATGGATTACCTCGATAAGTTCATCGTGGTTTATCTAGATGATATTCTGGTATATTCGAAGAATAAGGAAGAACATGCCGAACACCTCCGTCTTGTACTAGAAAGGCTCCGAGAACACCAGTTGTATGCCAAATACTCCAAATGTGAATTCTGGCTTTCTGAAGTGACATACCTCGGTCATGTGATTTCCAAAGATGGAATTGCCATTAACCCAGAACGAGTTCAGGCTATTCTTGACTGGACTCCTCCGAAGAATGTCAAGCAAGTGAGAAGTTTTCTCGGCCTAGCAAGCTATTGCCGTCGATTTGTCGAGAACTTTTCCAAGATTGCTAAGCCTTTGACTGATCTGCTTCACAAGGGCGTTAAGTTCGAATGGACAGACAAATGTCAGGAAAGTTTTCAAGCACTCAAAGACAAGCTGACATCTGCCCCAGTACTATCTCCTCCAGATACCCGCAAAGACTTTGTGATTTATTGTGATGCATCCCGTGAAGGATTAGGCTGTGTCCTAATGCAAGAGCGTAAAGTGATTGCTTATGGCTCTCGTCAGTTGTGCCCACATGAAGAGAATTATCCGGTACATGATCTAGAACTAGCTGCTGTGATATATGCATTGCAGTTGTGGCGACATTACCTTCTCGGTAATCGTTGCGAGATCTACACGGATCATAAAAGTCTGAAGTACTTGTTCACTCAACCTTCTCTAAACCTCCGTCAGCAAAGATGGATGGAGGCCATTGTGGACTATGATTTGGGTATTTCTTATACCCCTGGCAAGGCTAACGTGATGGCTGATGCCTTAAGCCGCAAGTCCTATTGCGACAACCTCACGGTTAGGTAAGCACAACCTCGTCTTTTTGAACAACTGTGCAAGCTAAATCTGCGTATTGTTCCACAGGGATCTCTTAATAACCTTGTGATACAACCAGATCTTGAGAAAGCTGTTAAGAATGCGCAAGCTAAAGATGCTGAAATTGATCTGATGAAGAAAAATCTTCACCTTGTAAAGTACAGGGATTTCTCGCTGTCTGAAGATGGAACCTTGTATTTCAGAAACCGCATTGTCGTACCTCGCTTCGAACTTATGACCGACAAGGTCATGAAGGAGGCACATGATACCCCGCTGTCTATTCATCCGGGTAGCACCAAGATGTATTGTGATCTCCGTCAAAGGTACTGGTGGTCTAAAATGAAGCAAGACATTGCTCGTTATGTTGCTAAATGTGATGTGTGTCGTCGCGTTAAAGCAGAACATCAGAAACCAGCTGGAATTCTGCAACCACTTCCTATTCCTCTATGGAAATGGGATAAGGTTCAGATGGATTTCGTTACAGGACTTCCTAGGTCACAGAAGGGTCATGATGCTATTCTTGTTGTCGTCGACCAACTCTCTAAAGTTGCACACTTTCTACCTGTCAAAGAAACTATCACTGCTAGTCAGTTAGCAGAGTTGTATATCTCCAGAATTGTTTCACTCCACGGTATTCCGAAGGAGATCAGTTCGGACCGTGGCGGTCTTTTCACCTCAAAATTCTGGGAAAGTTTCCAAACAGCTATGGGAACTCATATTACCTGGAGTTCAGCTTATCACCCCCAATCCCAAGGCCAAGTTGAATGAGTCAATCAGGTTCTTGAAGACATGCTTCGGGCTTGTGTTATTTCTTTCGGCAAGAAGTGGGAAGAATCTCTTCCGTATGCTGAGTTCTCTTATAACAACAGCTATCAAGCCAGCTTGAAAATGGCTCCCTTCGAAGTACTCTATGGGCGTAAGTGTCGAACCCCTCTGAATTGGTCAGAAACTGGGGAACGACCGCTCGTGGGTCCGGATATTATTCAACACGCCGAAGAACAAGTTCGTATTGTCCGAGAAAATCTCAAGGCGGCTCAGGACCGCCAGAAGAGCAACTATGATCGCAAACGATGGGGTTTGACTTATCAACCTGGTGATCAGGCTTATCTGCGAGTCACCCGATGAAGGGCACTCACCGTTTTGGAATCAAGGGCAAGCTAGCTCCGCACTACATTGGTCCTTTCCGCATTATTGCTAGACGTGGTCAGGTGGCATATAAATTGGTGTTGCCACCGCAATTCTCTCATATCCACGACGTCTTCCATGTGTCGCAACTTCGTAAATGCTTCAAGGAATCTCCGCACCGAGCAGTGGATCACGAGGTGCTCGAATTGCAAGATGATCTATCTTATAAGGAACATCCGATCCACATTCTCGATGAAGCTGAACGTCGGACCCGTCAGAAGGTTACCAAGTTCCTCAAAGTGCAGTGGTCAAATCATACTGAAGATGAAGCCACTTGGGAACGCGAGGATAATCTTCGTGCGGAATACCCCGAACTTTTTCCTTCTACATCTTAATTCTCGGGACGAGAATTCTTGTTAGTAGAGGAGATTTGTAACACCCCCGGTGGTTAACTACAGTAATCACCTTTTTTATTATGCCATGTCATCATGTTTAACAGTGCATGATCATCATTAACATCTTATTGCATTTCAACTCATAAGTCAAAATCCAATTTCAACTGAAAGTGAAATATAAAAGTTGTGCAACATAGGAACTAAAATGTTCGATAAATAACAAATATTACAGAGACTATTCTAAAATTGAAACCAACAATAAATAAAATAATTAGGTGGCTCTAACATTGTCAAAACAGCAAGGATTAATGCATTTTAATTATTATAAAAATTGTGTGAGATCCCTTTAACTCCAAACTGATTTTTGGTAGTAGTAGAGGATGCCTAGTAATTATTGGGACATTTGCCAAGTTTTACAAAATTCGGTTTGGGGCCTAACTGTTTACTAAACAGAGATATATGAATTAATAAAAAGAAAAAGGCAAAAGAAAACAAAAGAAAAGAATAAAAAGAAAAGAGAACCCCCCTCCCCCCCTCGGCCCAACTGGGCCAAGGCCCAGCTCCCGGCCCAGCTCCCCCCCTATTTGGCCTCCCCCTGGAGGCCGAACCTTAACCGACACCCTCACTCCCCCCACGCTACTCCTCTTCTCTCCTACCCGATCAAAAACTGGATCGGGATCGGGCCGTCGCCGCGCCGCCGGCCGCGGGCCCTCCTTACCGGACTGCCCGCTCCGCCACGGGTCCACACACCGCCGCTGCCCTGGTCCTGACCGGTGCTGCCTGCTCGCCGCCCTTCATGACCCCGCCGCCCTACGCCATCTCCGGCGCCCGCGCCCCACCGCCCCGCACCGTCGGCCGGCCTGCCGCCTGCCGCCTCAACGGCCTCCCCAACCACCACCGCCCGTCGCCCCCTCTGCTTCGCCCCCCCCGATGTGAGCCGCCCTCTCTGCTCCCCCCTGCCTCGCTCGCTTCCCCCCCTGTCGGCCCCGTCCCTTAACGCGTGACCCGCGCACGCGCACGCGTCACCGCGCCCACGCACCGCGCTGCGCGCGCTCCCCGTGCCCTCCTCGCTCGCGCTCACCGCCGCGCGTCCGCGCCCTGGCCGCGTCCCGTCCGGCCGCTGCTGCGCGCCTGCTTCGCCCGCACCTGCCTCCCGCGCCCCTCGCCCCACTTCAGCCGCAGCCGCCGCTCGCCCGGGCGCGCTGCACCGCCCCCTCGCCGTGCCGCTCCGGCGCCGGCCTGCGCCTCGTCGCCCCCCCCGGCGCCCGCTCGCCCGCACGCCCGGGTTCACCCATCGGGCGCCCGACGTCAGCGCCAGCGCGCCCCGTGCCCGTTTGGCCCTCCCGGGGCCACCGACCAGTGGGCCCGGCCCCCTGTGACGATGACAGAAGGGGCCCACGCCCCTAAAACGATAAAAAAATAAAAATAAAAATAAAAATAATTAATAATTAATTAATTAGTTAATTAACTCTGTTTAGATTAATCTAATTTAATTAATTAGTTTAATTAAATGCTAATTAAATAATTAATCCTAATTAACCCTAACAGTCCGCTGACCTCATGCTGACGTCAGCAAAACACTGTTTCGGATAATGTTAATTTAATTAATTAAATAAATTCCAGAAATTAATAAAAACTTTAGAAAATCATATCTTTTAATCCGTAACTCCGATCGAAAAACTTTATACATGAAAATTGCTCAGAACGACGAGACGAATCCGAATACGCGGTCCGTTCGTCCGACACACGTCCCTAACTTTCCGAACATGCAACCGTTCCCCTGTGTTCATCTGTCCGACAAATGTCCGAAAACGGGAAAACATTCCCGGATGAATCCCACCTTCGCCAGTATCACCCGGCACTGCGTTAGGTCACCTCCATCACCGCGTATTGCCATGTTATGCTTTGTGCTGCACTTGTTCGCTGTGTATTTATACTGTTTCCTCCCCCTCTTCTCTCTCGGTAGCCTCCGACAACGACGTCGTCCCCGAGACCAACGCAGCTCCGGAGACCGAAGCCACCGTTGACGACCTTGCCCTTGCCGCCGAGCAACCAGGCAAGCCCCCCCTTTGATCATCCCGATATCGCCCATTCTAATTTCTCATGCTTGCATTAGAATTGCTGCTGCTACTGCTTTACCTATTCTGATGCATAGCCTGTTCATTGTAACCTGCTGTTGATAATTACCTGCATATCCTAAACTGTTTAGTATAGGCTGGGTAGAGACCTACCAGTGACCCCACTTATCCCGACTGCCGCGCTGGATCGTCAGAAGACCCGATCAACGGGAATTGAAGACCAGGCCCCGACACCGCACATCACCCCCCTAGTTGTAACGACACTGCAACGTTACTATCGAGTGTCGAGGGTGATACCTCGTGTAGCACTTTTGATGTTAACTCTGTAGAGTAGCTATTCGGTCGTGGTCATCGAGGGTGATTCCTCCTTCACCTCTTCCGATAACGACGCTGTCGTACAACACCTCAAGTGTGGACCCAGTGAGGGTGATTCCTCCAAGTTCACCTTGACGGAGACATCGAGTAGGAATCCAACGAGGGTGATACCTCGGATTCCCCTGATGTTATGGACACACGGATACTTGGACTTTACACTGTTACTTAGAAAGGCGGGTCGGCCCTGAGGGGTACCCGCGTGCGCCTGAGAGGCGAGTGTTGTGAAGACGGGTGCCAGTGTGGTGCCCGAGTGGTGAATACGAGGCGCGGCCGGGCATTCTTAACCCTTGCAGCAAGTCCTCGAGACGGGGCGACGGGGTCACATCTTTCATGAGTCTCTGCTCGTTACCGCAAGCCCTAGTCCAATAACGATTTGGATATTTGATCCGAGCAGGCCTCTGGTCTGATAGCACTAACCATCACGTCGGCATAGTATGGGCGTTCTGCATCATATGCATCAGCCGAAAGCTCTGTCAGACGTCCAGTTCAGCAGTGCGGCATGGAGTGATTGGCGCCATTTTGGTGGTGCTTGGATCTGTGCCATGTGCGCAACGACCCGGAGGGTGAGGGGCGATGGCCAAGACCCCCTTGCGCTTAGGATGTAGACCAGCGGGGACCTCTCTGCTGAGCTGTAGGTAGGGTTGCGATGTGTCGTTTGGCCGAGGCCGGGCATGACCCAGGAAAGTGTGTCCGGCCGGAGTTAATCAAGCATGTTGGGTAAGTTGGTGCACCCTTGCAGGGAAGAAAACTTCTATCGATAGCCTGTCCTACGGTAACGGACACTCGGAGTTGTATCCTGATTGATACAATTTAGAACTGGATACTTGGATACTATGGCTCTGGGATTGCTTCTCGCAGGGAGTCGAGAAGGGATCTCAGGACGAGGTTGATGACTGTATGGCTCTGGGAATGCTTTCTCGCAGGGAGTCGAGAAAGGATCTCTGGGTGAGGATAAGACTTAATGATACTGCTACATTATATTGTACTATTCTACTCTCTTCTACTGCTGCAAGACCGCTGAAAATGCTAGTCTTCGATAGGACTAGGCCTTCTCCCTATTCTTGCATTTGTGCAGCCCAGTCCACATATACAGCCTCCCTTTGAAAATGTTGCATATGTAGTGTAGATCCTTGCTTGCTGAGTACTTCTAAGTCCTCACGGTTGCTTTGTTTTCCTTTCTCCCCTTATTAGTTTGTTGCGACCAGATGACGGAGCCCCCTGAGACAGATGCCCCGGCGATCGCTACTACTACTACCCAGAGGATGGATTCTACTACGAGTTGACTGACGACCAGGAGTAGGATCGGAGGGTCCCAGGCAGGAGGCCTTCGCCTTTCGATCGTAGTGTTTTATTTTTTCCCCGCCTTTCTAAAGGCCTTTCTGTTTCTCTTTTAATATCTGTACTCAGATATCTGATGCTTCCGCTGACGCTTGTACGCAAGCTTATGTATTCGAGCCCTCGAGGCCCCTGGCTTGTAATATAAAGCTTGTATGACTTTATTTATGTTTTAGAGTTGTGTTGTGATATCTTCCCGTGAGTCCTTAGGCTTGAGCGTGTGCATTTGCGTGTATGATTAGTGCACGATTGGGCCGGGGGCGTGACAGTGCGGCCCCCTATTATGACTAGCGGCTCAGGCGCGCCATTAATATGGAGCAGTGGGAGCGAGGTGGGCGGCGGTCGAAGGCTGGCTCGCCTCCCGGTGAGCCTATGCAGCAGACTTCTAGCATGCCTACCATCATTTCACACAGCTACTCGCACGCCTCCCGGTGACACTACGCAGAAACACGCCTCCCGTCGATTCACACACCTGCATGCACGTCTCCCGGTCTGCCTGCGCGGCGGACTGCTCGCATGCGTCCCGTCAAATCACGCCTACTCGCACAGCACACGGGACGCGTGGCGGCACGTATATTGTTTTTCTTTTTTGATGATTAATTCTGCCGCTTTATTGCTTAACCGAAGCATGGCACATATACATTGTTGGTCTAACGCCTACGGTTCGAATAAATAATCCGTTTGCGATATTGGTTGCCAATTATTAACAATCGCCCGTTTGTAAGAAGAATATATCAAAACTTGTCTCAAAATTTGACGAAAAAATACAATATCAATATCACAGTCTACTGGTGTCCATATGACACCACGATAAGTTTCATGAATTTCTACTAAGTTTTGGATTTACTGAATTTAAAAAATCAAGATTCTCAATGTTTTGAAATTTCTTGCACGGGGAAACATGCACCCAGTGACACACATATGATTTTGCAATCCATTTTGGTGCACATGTAGCTCAAATTTGATTTTTGCACATTAATTCCCTAGGAAATCAATCAATGTATAAAAACGGTCGAATGGTCTCTAGTTTTTCTTTCAAATTTTAACATGACACTCCTTTGGTCACATGTTCACTGCAGAAAAAGTTTGACATGCCTCAAAGTGGCGGTGGTGGTGCGGGATGTGTGTGTGTGTGGGGGGGGGGGTCCGGCAGTACACTACAAGTCGTGAGCCTTCGTGTTGGATTGATCATTTTGTGAGTCATATATGCCACATCAAAGTCATGAATTGGTTATGTAAAACATTACACAGCCCTTTCAACGTACATGTTCGGGCCACATGCATGCATTGGTGGTCCTCGGACACTCCCTCGTGCGGTTATCAGCGATGTGCCATTCGTTAGCCCACGTAGGTTATCTGTTTCCACCGACAACGAGAGGCATTTGCCCAGAGGTGGGTTCATCTTGGCCTGTGTTATGGTGTGGATCATGGTGAGATTCCATATCAAAGTCCGGGCACATGCGTACACATGAGTCCCTCCCACCGGCTCGAAGTGAGGGGGGCTACTCTCAGGGCCCACTCGGTAATACAGCATCACAATGAGCTTGCAAGCAATGTGACCAATGAGTTAGTCACGGGATCTTGTATTACAGAATGAGTAAAGAGACTTGCCGGTAACGAGATTGAACTAGGTATGGTGATACTGACGATCTAATCTCGGGCAAGTAACATACCGATAGACAAAGGGAACTCCATACGGGATTAGCTGAATCCTTGACATCGAGGTTCGACCGATAAGATCTTCGTAGAATATGTGGGAACCAATATGGGCATCCAGGTCCCGCTATTGGTTATTGACCATAGAGGTGTCTCGGTCATGTCTGCATAGTTCTCGAACCCGCAGGGTCTACACACTTAATGTTTGGTGACGATATAAGTATAGTTGAGTCATTATGGTGGTTACCGAAGGTTGTTCGGAGTCCCGGATGAGATCCCGGATGTGACGAGGAACTCCGGAATGGTCCAGAGGTGAAGATTGATATATTGGACGAAGGGTATTAGAGTCCGGAAGTGTTCCGGGGGTACTGGGTGATGACCAGCATGACCGAAAGGGGTTTCGGGGGGTCCCGACAAGTGTTGGGGGGCCCATGGGCCAAGGGGAGGGGGCAAACCAGCCCACCAAGGGGTTGTGAGCCCCCCTAACCCCATCCCATGTAACCAGAAGGGGTGGGGGCGTTCCCCTAGGGCAGCCACCCCCTTTGCCTTGGGGGCCAAGGCTCCTGGGGGGGGGGGGGGAGGCGCCCAAAACCCATCTAGGGTTTTCCCGTATGGCCGCCACCCCCCTAGATGGGATCTAGGGCGCCCCCTCCTCCTCCCTTCCCCTTATATATAGAGAGGTAGAGAGAGGGCAGCCGCACCCCTTGAGCACATCTCTACGCCACGGCGCTGCCTCTCCTCTCCCTCGTATCATTCTTCCTCTCCGTAGTGCTTAGGGAAGCTCTGCTGAGATTTCACCACCACCACCGCCACCACGCCGTCGTGCTGCCGGAGGACTCGAGCTACTACTTCACCATTGATCACTGGATCGAGGAGGTGAAGGCATCATCAAGCCGTACGTGTGTTGAACGCGGAGGTGCCGTCCGTTCGGCACTTGGATCGGGAGTTCGCGGGACGGATCGTGATTGGATCGCGAAGACGTTCGACTACAGAAACCATGTTTCTTAACGCTTCCGCTTAGCGATCTACAAGGGTATGTAGATGCAATCTCTCCTCTCGTAGATGTTCATCTCCTAGATTGATCTTGGTGAGCGTAGGAATTTTTTTTGTTTCCCATGCAACGTTCCCCAACAGTGGCATCATGAGCTAGGTCTATGCGTAGATGACATCACGAGTAGAACACAAAGGAGTTTGTGGGCGTTGATATTCAGATTGCTTCCTTCCTTGGTCTTTTCTTGATTCGGCGGTATTGTGGGATGAAGCGGCCCGGACCAACTTTACATGTCCACGTACATGAGACCGGTTCCATCGACACACATGTGACTTTGTTGCATAAAGATGGCTGGCGGGTGTCTGTCTCTCCCACCTTAGTTGAATCGGATTCGACAAAGGCGGTCCTTTTAGAAGGTTAAATAGCAACTTGCATATCACCGTTGTGGCTTTGCGTAGGTAAGAACCGTTCTTGCTATATACCCATAGCAGCCACGTAAAACATGCAACAACAATTAGAGGACGTCTAACTTGTTTTTGCAGGGTATGTTGTGATATGATATGGCCAAAGACATGATGAGATATATTTGATATATGAGATGATCATGTTTTGTAATAGTTTATCACGACTTGCATGTCGATGAATACGGTAACCGGCAGGAGCCATAGGGTTGTCTTTAATTATTGTATGACCTATGTGTCAATCATTAAGCGCTATGTAATGCTTTACTTTATCGCTAAGCGGTAGCAATAGTAGTAGAAGCATGGTTGGCGTGACAACCTCGATGGCGACACGATGATGGAGATCATGATGATGGAGATCATGGTGTCATGCTGGTGATGATGGAGATCATGCCGGTGCTTTGGAGATGGAGATCAAAAGCACAAGTTGATGGCCATATCATGTCACTTATGATTTGCATGTGATGTTAATCCTTTTATGCATCTTATTTTGCTTAGGACGACGGTAGCATTATAAGGTGATCCCTCACTAAAATTTCAAGATAAAATTGTGTTCTCCCCAAGTGTGCACCATTGCGAAAGTTCGTCGTTTCGAAGCACCACGTGATGATCGGGTGTTATAGACTCTACGTTCACATACAATGGGTGCAAGCCAGTTTTGCACATGCGTAACACTTGGGTTAAACTTGATGAGCCTAGCATGTACAGACATGGCCTCGGAACATAAGAGACTGAAAGGTCGAACATGAGTCATATAGTAGATATGATCAACATGGAGATGTTCACCATTGAAACCACCTCATCTCACGTGATGATCGGACTTGGGTTGGTGAATTTGGATCGTGTTACACTCGGACAACCGGAGGGATGTTGATTTGAGTGGGAGTTCTTAGGTAATATGATTAATTGAACTCATTTATCATGAACAATAGTCTAAGTTACCTTTGCAAATTTATGTTGTAGATCAATAGCTCGCGTTGTAGCTCCTTGTTTTAATATGTTCCTAGAGAAAGACTAAGTTGAAAGATATTGTAAGCAATTATGCGGACTAGGGCCGTAGTCTGAGGATTGTCCTCACTGCTACACAGAAGGCTTATGTCCTTGATGCACCGCTCGGTGTGCCAACCCCTCTAGCATCGTCTGTGGATGTTGTGAACATCTGGCAAACACGTGCAGATGACTACTTGATAGTTTAGTGCGCCATACTTTACGGCTTAGAATCGGGGTTCCAAAGGCGTTTTGAACACCATGGAACATATGAGATGTTCTAAAAGCTGAAATTGGTATTTCAGGCTCATGCCTGTGTTAAGAGGTATGGGACCTCTGACAAGTTCTTTGCCTACAAGATGGAGGAGAATAACTCAGCCAGTGAGCATGTGCTCAGAATGTCTGAGTGCCACAATCGCTTGAATCAAGTGGGAGTTAATCTTCCAGATAAGAGAGTGATTGACAGAGTTCTCCAGTCACTATCACCAAGCTACTAGAGCTTCGTGATGAACTATAACATGCAAGGGATGGAGATGATCCCGGAGCTGTTCGCGGTCCTGAAGGCCGCAAAGGTAGAAATCAAGAAGGAGCATCAAGTGTTGATGGTTAACATGACCACTGGTTTCAAGAAGGGCAAGGGCAAGAAGGGAAACTTCATGAATGGCAAGCCAGTTGCCGCTTCAGTGAAGAAACCCAAGGTTGAACCCAAACCCAAGACTAAGTGCTTCTATTGTAAGGGGAACGGTCACTGGTAGCGGAACTACCCTAATAGATGAGAAGGCTGGCAACTTCAACAAAAGTATATTTGATATACGTGTTATTGATGTGTACCTTGCTAGTACTCCTAGTAGCACCTGGGTATTAGATACCGGTTCAGTTGCTGATATTGGTAACTCGAAACAAAAGCTACGGAATAAACAGAGACTAGCTAAGGGCGAGGTGACGATGTGTGTTGGAAGTGTTTCCAAGGTTGATGTGATCACCATCGCACACTCCCTCTACCTTCAGGATTAGTGTTGAACCTAGATAAATGTTATTTGGTGTCTGCGTTGAGCATGAACATGATTAGATCGTGTTTATTGCAATACGGTTGTTCATTTAAATCACAGAATACTGGTTATTCTGTTTACATGAATAATACCTTCTATGGTCATGCACCCAATGTGAATGGTTTATTAAATCTCGATCGTAGTGATACACATGTTCATAACATTGAGGCCAAAAGATGTAGAGTTGATAATGATAATACCACTTTCTTGTGGCGCTGCCACTTAGGTCATATTGGTGTAAAGTGCATGAAGAAACTCCATGTCGATGGACTTTTGGAGTCACTTGATTTTGAATCACTTGACACATGCGAACCATGCCTCATGGGCAAGATGACTAAAACCCCGTTTTCCGGAACAATGGAATGGACAATTGACTTGTTGGAAATCATACATACTGATGTGTGCGGCCCGATGAGTGTTGATAAGCATGGTGGATATCGTCACTTTCTCACCTTCACTGATGATTTGAGTAGATATGGGTATATTTACTTGATGAAGCATAAGTCTGAAACGTCTGAAAAGTTCAAGCAATTTCAGAGTGAAGTTGAGAATCATCGTAACAAGAAGATCAAATTCCTATGATCTGATCGAAGGGGAGAGTATCTGAGTTATGAGTTTGGCAATCACTTAAGACAATGTGGAATTGTTTCACAACTGATGCCGCGTGGAACACCACAGCGTAATGGTGTGTCCGAATGTCGTAATCGTACCTTATTGGATATGGTGCGCTCTATGATGTTTCTTGCCGATCTATCACTATCGTTTTGGGGTTATGCATTAGAGACAACTACATTCACTTTAAATAGGGCACCATCTAAGTCTGTAGAGACGACACCGTATGTACTGTGGTTTGGCAAGAAACCTAAGTTGCCGTTCCTTAAGGTTTGGGGCTGCGATGCTTATGTCAAAAGGCTTTAGCTGGAAAAGCTCGAACCCAAAGCGGACAAATGTGTCTTCATAGGATACGCAAAGGAGACGATTGGGTATGCCTTCTATCTCAGATCCGAGGGCAAAGTGTTTGTCGCTAAGAACGGGTCCTTTCTCGAGAAAGAGTTTCTCCCGAAAGAATTGAGTGGGAGGAAGATAGGACTTGATGAGGTTGTTGAACCTTTACTTCAACCAGTGAGTAGTGAAGCGCAGAAAGATGTTTCTGTGACACCTAGATCAGTTGAAGAGGAAGCTAATGATAGTGATCATGAAGTTTCGGATCAAGTTACTATCAAACCTCGTAGGTCGACAAGGATACGTACTACTCTTGAGTGGTACGGTAACCCTGTCTTAGAGGTCATGTTGTTGGACAACGATGAACCTACGAGCTATGGAGAAGCGATGGTGGGCCCGGATTCAAACAAATGGCTAGGAGCCATGAAATCCGAGATAGGATCCATGTATGAGAACAAAGTATGAACTTTGGTGGACTTGCCCGATGATCGGCAAGCCATTGAGAATAAATGGATCTTTAAGAAGAAGACACACGTTGATGGTAATGTCACCATTTATAGAGCTCGACTTGTCACAAAGTGTTTCCGACAAGTTCAAGGAGTTGACTATGATGAGACTTTCTCACTCGTAGCGATGCTAAAGTTTGTTGGGATTATGTTAGCAGTTGCTGCATTTTCAGATTACGAAATCTGGCAGATGGATGTCAAAACAAAGTTTCCTTGATGGTTTCTGTGAGGTAAGGTTGTATGTGATACAACCAGAAGGTTTTGTCGATCCTAAGGATGCTAAAAGGTATGCAAGCTCCAGCGATCCTTCTATGGATTGGACCAAGCATCTCGGAGTTGGAATATATGCTTTGATGAGGTGATCAAAGCTTTTGGGTTTATACAAAGTTTCCAAGAAACTTGTATTTACAAGAAAGTGAGTGGGAGCACTACAACATTTCTGATAAGTATATGTGGATGACATATTGTTGATCGGGGATGATGTAGAATTTCTGGAAAGCATAAAGGGTTGTTTGAAAGGAGTTTTTCAAAGGAAGACCTGGGTAAAGCTGCTTACATATTGGGCATCACGATCTATAGAGATAGATCAAGACGCCTGATAAGACTTTCATAGAGCACATACCTTGACATGTTTTTGAAGAAGTTCAAAATGGATCAGTCCAAGAAGGGGTTCTTGCCTGAGTTGTAAGGTGTGAAGTTGAGTAAGACTCAAAGCTCGACCACGGCAGAAGAAAGAGAAAGGACGAAGGTCGTCCCCTATGCCTTAGCATAGGCTCTATACGATATGCCATGCTGTGTACCGCACCTGATGTGTGCCTTGCCACGCGTCTGGCAAGGGGGTACAAGAGTGATCCAGGAGTGGATTACTGGACAACGGTCAAAATTATCCTTAGAGGAATAAGGAAACGTCTCTCGGTTATGGAGGTGATAAAGATTTCGGCGTAAAGGGTTACGTCGATGCAAGCTTTAACACCTATCTGGATGACTCTGAGTAGAGTTTCTCGGTTATGGAGGTGATAAAGAGTTCGGCGTAAAGGGTTATGTCGATGCAAGCTTTAACACCTATCCGGATGACTCTGAGTAGAGTTTCTCGGTTATGGAGGTGATAAAGAGTTCGGCGGAATGTGGCACCCCGGCTCAGAGAAGACCGGAACGCCCCGTATTCCAGCCCAGGGACAAGTCCTCTGGAATACGGCACTGTTGGCATAGAACAAATCAGCTCTTTATTACAATGGATATGGTTACAAAGGGTACAAGAATTACATCGGCACGGCGACACTACGCCTGCTCGGGGTAGCTCTATGGTAACAGCGGAGTAACTCTCTCTCGGCAGCGGAACAGCGATGGCGGTGATGGACTCCACTCTGCAGGGGCTCTGGCTAGAACGCGTATTCTAGGTCGCAAACTCGGGATCCTCGTCAAGCAAGCAATCATGGCATGACCTGCAAACTGGCATGACATGCCAGGTGAGTACTTTGAATGTACTTGCAAGCTCACAACAAACATCAGCATTAAAGCAAGACAACATCATAGTAGTCAAGATTAACAAGCATGGCTATCTAGTAAGGTAGCTACTGAAATAACCGCAGTAAGGTAAAGCATGTTAACTCCATACTCCAAATAATCTCAGGATCCAATCCGAACCTGTTCCAAGTCCAATCATGTGGTCATCCGATCACTCATCCCTTAGCCATCCCATGGCATACATATCATATACCTGATTCCATCTGCACAACAAGTCTGACAAACTTACTCTCTTCCGGGTTGTCTCACAACCCTCAGAATACTCACGATCCACCGAGTACTTCTGATCATACGACGAGTTCTTCCATCAATATCACTACTATGGTTGACCACCTAAAGAGGTCTGGACGGACTGTCCAATACCGTGGACATGGCTATTCAAATAGATTTTACACTCTGCAGAGGTTGCGCAATTTACCCACACCATGGAGCACCTGACCTCGTGATCCCATTCGGGTGGACCAGCGTTGCTCCAACGAAACCCGCCTGACCCATGACTCTCCCATCGTACCACCAGCGATCATCCTCCCCCGGAGTCCTGCCCTGGGTGGCCCCTGTGTCACCACGTGACACCTGCCACCGTCGTGGCTAACAAATTGTCCCAAACGGGGACCTGGTATCATATAACTCAACTGGGCTCACAAGGTTATCGCCGCCTACCGGGCCAGGGTAGCGCGCACGCATAACCTTCCCTGTCGGGCGGTACCGGTGAAAGAGCACGCGATCAGACCAAGTCAAGGCCGTCCCATACCAGCAAATGTGGCTGCACGGATAAGTCCGGACAGGTGACTCTGGATCAACCATGAAGTATCTAATCTCCGAACAATCTCTGTCATGGCTGACACTCCGATATCATAGCAATCCAAGTCAAAACGATATCTGGCTAGAAATCCGGTAATCAGTATGTTCAAGCCACTGCTACTAACTCATCTCCACAAACTGTCGGATGAAATCCAAAATAATCATAGACGGTAATCTCAACATAATGGCATCAACGAGTGGGTAAACCACTAGTCACTAACAATCCGGTACTCAACATGGTAGACACCTATCCAAGAATTTACTCAAGCATTGTGTAATCCAATCCATTTTACAAATAATCATACTTTCTATTAAAGTAAATAGTTAAACTATGACATTGCAATGCGATTGTGCAGATGGGAGTTGTGGCTTGCCTGGAGATGAAGGAACTATGGGGAAGGAGTGCGGAATGGTCGCGGAAGGAGTTGCCGAAAATAGTTCTCTCTCGGAGGGGGCTGTTTACGGCCAAGGGCAAAATGGTCATTTCCAAAATGTGAAAACATCATGAAAATGATACCAACAGAACGGGCTCGACGAGACGAAGAAGTGGGCTTTTGAATCACCTCATTTGGAGTTAGGATCAAAAAGTTATAAGGGTTTTTCTGCTAAGGACCTATCTATAATAAAATCATCACAAATAGGCCCTCATCTGAAAAACCGAACGCGCCTTCTCTGAAAATACGTTTTCCAGAGAGGAAAATGAATTTTGGCCCGAAGAAGAAGCGGAATACGCTTTCGGTAAGGGAAGGCGTACTCATCCGAGTACGTGTCCACTTAACCACGTCAGCGGGGGCGGGGCCAGCGGGGTGTGAGGCTGACGGGTGGGACCGCGGGGTCCACGGCCAGCTGGCGGGGAGGGGCCGTCGTCTTCGTCTCCTCCGTGCGCTCGCCCAAGAAGCAGAGGAAGGGGCGCGGCGCCGGTGGCCGTCCCGGCGCCACCGGCCACCTCCGGCGACGCTCTGGCCATCGGAGTGACCACGAAGACGAGCTGCACCCGCCTGAGGAATCTGCCCACGCCGGAGAGCAGCGGAGCAGGCGGAACAATGGGCCGCGGCGGAGGAGGGCTTCGGCGCCGACGGGCTCGTGGCCACGGATGCTCCGGCGAAGACTGGAGTGGCTGGGGACGCTCGTCGGGGTTCGGGTGGAGCTCTGGTGGAGGAAGAAGGAGAAGAAGAGCTCGGACTTGAGCGAATTGGAGAGGATGGCCGCGGCGGCCATGGCGGCGATGGCGAGTAGGGAGGGGCTCCGGGGCTCGAGGAAGAGGCTAGGGAGGGGTAGTGGAGTGAGGCAAGGGCGATGGTGAGCTGGGGGAGATGCGGGGAGGGCTTTATATAGCCGCGGCGAGGCAAGGCGATGAGGACGGCCGCCGTGGCGGCCTTATCGCCGCACTGGCGCTGGGGAACATGCGGAGGGCATTGGCGATGTCGACAAGATCTTCGGGAGGGTGGAGAAGCAGGTAGGGGCTTCGGGTGAGCTCGCGGAAGATAGGGACAGGGGAAAACGACAACGACGGTCACGGGCCGAACAGTGGCGGAGCTCGTCGCGGCGCGTCGGAGAAGAAACTGGAGGAGGAGAGGCTTCTAGGAGATGGGCGACGACGAGATGAACCTCCTGGACATGGAGAGGTGGTGAGGGAGCGAGGGAACGGACGGAACCGAGCGGTTTCATTGCCAGAGCGCGCTGACTGGCATGCCAAGCGCGTGGTCACCACGTGTACTGGCAAAGATAGGACTAGAGGGGCTGGCAAACCTTGTTTGGGTCGAAGTCCTTGCTCCCCAAGGTAGCCTGAAAGTGAAAGATCACCAAAAGAAGCCAAGAGTAGATGTGAGGCTTCACTGGAAGTTTGCTGTAGCAAACTTGACCACACCTCTGTGATGAACAGGAAGGTGATAAGAACCAAAAGTGATATCTGGGAGGTTTAGGGTAGGAAGGACTGTAATCCTGTGAATTTTGGAAAGAAATGGACCAAGATTTAATATAGTTGCTTTGCAACTGACCAATCTGGTCTAGAAGCTTGATCTTGATGTGCCACTCACATGGAGTAGCCCATTGGGCTGAAATTTTGTAGAACATGATGATTTGGTCATATGAGAGTGCCATAAAAATTTCATGCCATTTGGACAAGCCAAAATGGTACTTCCTTCACAATGAGCCTCTCTGACCAGAATCTTAGAAAAATTCTAGGGAATTATTGGTGAAATGAAATGAGCCCAAATTTTGTAGAGATAGGTTACATGGGAAGTAGAAAGCTATGGTAAATTTTCAGCAATTATGGAGCAGTATAAAATATAGTTGCTTCACAATGTGAAAATCTGACCAGAAGCCAAGATTTGAGATTGTGCTCACACAGATGATTGGATAGGGTTGAAACTTGGTGGAGAGTCATGATTTGAGCATATGAAGATTCTTGCAAAATTTCAACTCATTTGGATACTCCTAGCTAGCACTTGCTTCACAAAGATTCTAGTTGACCAGAAACTTTGGAAATTAGCCAAGGGAGATTTAATATCCAAATGAAGTTGAATTTTTTCATGTGGCAATGATATGAATAGGAAAGAATGCCCAAAAAGTTTGAGACCAAGCAAGCAAATATAAAGGGTACTTGCTTCTCAACTTGGCAGCTAGGGCAAAATCAGAAAAAGAATATTTGTGAAATATTTTTGAACATGGCAAGGAAGGGTTTTGACATATTTGTGGAAGATCTGACCCAAACAATTTATGAGAATTATTTGGGAATCTTTGGAATGATGGAAATGTGGGTTGCTTCACAACCCAGGACAACAGGGTTATTCCTTTAATAGAAAAAGGAATATTCCCAAGGAAAGAATATTGGGGTTGGTCCAAGATGGAAATGACAAGGTCTTGGAATGATTTTGAAGTTGGCAAGCCACTCAGGAAGAAGAATAAAGGGTGATCCCTCCAGGTAGCTCTATGCTAACAGCGGAGTAACTCTCTCTCGGCAGCGGAACAACGACGGCGGTGATGGACTCCACTCTGCAGGGACTCTGGCTAGAACGCGTATGCTAGGTCGCAAACTCGGGATCCTCGACAAGCAAGCAATCATGGCATGACCTGCAAACTGGCATGACACGCCAGGTGAGTACTTTGAATGTACTTGCAAGCTCACAACAAACATCAGCATTAAAGCAAGACAACATCATAGTAGTCAAGATTAACAAGCATGGCTATCTAGTAAGGTAGCTACTGAAATAACCTCAGTAAGGTAAAGCATGTTAACTCCATACTCCAAATAATCACAGGATCCAATCCGAACCTGTTCCAAGTCCAATCATGTGGTTATCCGATCACTCATCCCTTAGCCATCCCATGGCATACATATCATATAACTGATTCCATCTGCACAACAAGTCTGACAAACTTACTCTCTTCCGGGTTGTCTCACAACCCTCAGAATACTCACGATCCACCGAGTACTTCTAATCATACGACGAGTTCTTCCATCAATATCACTACTATGGTTGACCACCTAAAGAGGTCTAGACGGACTGTCCAATATCGTGTACACGGCTATTCGAATAGATTTTACGCTCTGCAGAGGTTGCGCACTTTACCCACACCATGGAGCACCTGACCTCGTGATCCCATTCGGGTGGACCAGCGTTGCTCCAACGAAACCCGCCTGACCCGTGACTCTCCCATCGTACCACCGGTGATCATCCTCCTCCGGAGTCCTGCCCTAGGTGGCCCCTGTGTCACCGCGTGACACCTGTCACCGTCGTGGCTAACAAACTATCCCAAACGAGGACCTGGTACCATATAACTCAACTGGGCTCACAAGGTTATCGCCGCCTACCGGGCCAGGGTAGCGCGCACGCACAACCTTCCCTGTCGGGCGGTACCGGTGAAAGAGCACGCGATCAGACCAAGTCATGGCCGTCCCATATCGGCAAATGTGGCTGCACGGATAAGTCCGGACAGGTGACTCTGGATCAACCATGAAGTATCTAATCTCCAAACAATCTCTGTCATGGCTGACACTCCGATATCATAGCAATCCAAGTCAAAACGATATCTGGCTAGAAATCCGGTAATCAGTATGTTCAAGCCACTGCTACTAACTCATCTCCATGAACTGCCAGATGAAATCCAAAATAATCATAGACGGTAATCTCAACATCATGGCATCAACGAGTGGGTAAACCACTAGTCACTAACAATCCGGTACTCAACATGGTAGTCACCTATCCAAGAATTTACTCAAGCATTGTGTAATCCAATCCATTTTACAAATAATCATACTTGCTATTAAAGTAAATAGTTAAACTATGACATTGCAATGCGATTATGCAGATGAGAGTTGTGGCTTGCCTGGAGATGAAGGAACTATCGGGAAGGAGTGCGGAATGGTCGCGGAAGGAGTTGCCGGAAGCAGTTCTCTCTCGGAGGGGGCTGTTTATGGGCAAGGGCAAAATGGTCATTTCCAGAATGTGAAAACATCATGAAAGTGATACCAACAGAACGGGCTCGACGAGACGAAGAAGTGGGCTTTTGAATCACCTCATTTGGAGTTAGGATCAAAAAGTAATAAGGGTTTTTCTGCCAGGGACCTATCTATAATAAAATCATCACAAATAGGCCCTCAGCTGAAAAACCGAACGCGCCTTCTCTGAAAATATGTTTTCCAGAGAGGAAAACAAATTTTGGCCCGAAGAAGAAGCGGAATGCGCTTTCGGTAAGGGAAGGCGTACTCATTCGAGTACGTCTCGACTTAACCACGTCAGCGGGGGCGGGGCCAGTGGGGTGTGAGGCTGACGGGTGGGACCGTGGGGTCCACGGCCAGCTGGCGGGGAGGGGCCGTCGTCTTCGTCTCCTCCTCGCGCTCGCCCATGGAGCAGAGGGAGGGGCGCGGCGCCGGCGGCCGTCCCGACGCCACCGGCCACCTCCAGCGATGCTCCGGCCACCGAAGTGACCAGGAAGATGAGCTGCACCCGCCTGAGGAATCTGCCCACGCCGGAGAGCAGCGGAGCAGGCAGAACAATGGGCCGCGGTGGAGGATGGCTTCGGGCGCCGACGGGCTCGTGGCCACGGATGCTCCGGCGAAGAGTGGAGGGGCTGGGGAGGCTCGCCGGGGTTCGGGTGGAGCTCTGGTGGAGGAAGAAGGAGAAGAAGAGCTCGGACTTGAGCGAATTGGAGAGGATGGCTGCGGCGGCCATGGCGGCGATGGCGAGCAGGGAGGGGCTCCGGGGCTCGGGGAAGTGGCTAGGGAGGGGTAGTGGAGTGAGGCAAGGGCGATGGTGAGCTGGGGGAGAAGCGGGGACGACTTTATATAGCCGCGGCGAGGCAAGGCGATGAGGACGGACGCCGTGGCGGCCTTATCGCCGCACTGGCGCTCGGGGACACGCGGAGGGCGTTGGCAATGTCGGCAAGAGCTCCGGGAGGGTGGAGAAGCAGGTAGGGGCTTCGGGAGAGCTCGCGGAAGATAGGGACAGGGGAAAACGATAACGACGATCACGGGCCGAACAGTGGCAGAGCTCATCGCGGCGCGTCGGGGGGAGAGGCTTCCAGGAGATGGGTGACGACGAGACGAACCTCCTGGACATGGAGAGGTGGCGAGGGAGCGAGGGAACGGATGGAACCGAGTGGTTTCATTGCCAGAGTGCGCTAACTGGCATGCCAAACGCGTGGTCACCGCGTGTACTGGCAAAGATAGGACTAGAGGGGCTAGCAAACCTTGTCTGGGGCGAAGTCCTTGCTCCCCAAGGCAGCCTGAAAGTGAAAGATCACCAAAAGAAGCCAAGAGTAGATGTGAGGCTTCACTGGAAGTTTGCTGTAGCAAACTTGACCACACCTCTGTGATGAACAGGAAGGTGATAAGAACCAAAAGTGATGTCTTTGAGGTTTAGGGTAGGAAGGACTGTAATCCTGCAAATTTTGGAAAGAAATGGACCAAGATTTAATATAGTTGCTTTGCAACTGACCAATCTGGTCTAGAAGCTTGATCTTGATGTGCCACTCACATGGAGTAGCCCATTGGGCTGAAATTTTGTAGAACATGATGATTTGGTCATATCAGAGTGCCATAAAATTTCATGCCATTTGGACAAGCTAAAATGGTACTTCCTTCACAATGAGCCTCTCTAACCAAAATCTTAGAAAAATTCTAGGGAATTATTGGTGAAATGAAATGAGCCCAAATTTTGTAGAGATAGGTTACATGGGAAGTAGAAAGCTCTGGTAAATATTTAGCAATTATGGAGCAGTATAAAATATAGTTGCTTCGCAATGTGAAAATCTGACCAGAAGCCAAGATTTGAGGCTGTGCTCACACGGATGATTGGATAGAGTTGAAACTTGGTGGAGAGTCATGATTTGAGCATATGAAGATTCTTGTAAAATTTCAACTCATTTGGATACTCCTAGCTAGCACTTGCTTCACAAAGATTCCTGTTTTGCTTGTGAGAGAGGTTTTAGTCAATGGGTCTGCAACATTCAGATCCGCATGTACTTCGCAAATTTTTATGTCATACTATAGATGCTGCTACCATGCTCTACTTGGAGCTGTTCCAAACGGCTGCTCCACTCTACGTATCCGGTTTGCTACTCAGAGTCATTCGGATTGGTGTTAAAGCTTGCATCGACGTAACCCTTTCCGTGTAACACCCTGGATTTTGCCCATTTCCTTTTTCTTTTGATTTGGCCCGGATTCGCTTTTCTGTGGCTTAGTAGTCTTGCAACTTGGAGGGATCACCCTTCATTCTTCTTCTCGAGTGGCTTGCCAACTTCGAAATCATTCCAAGACCTTGTCATTTCCATCTTGGACCAACCCCAATATTCTTTTCTTGGGAATATTCCTTTTTCTATTAAAGGAATAACCCTGTTGTCCTGGGTTGTGAAGCAACCCACATTTCCATCATTCCAAAAATTCCTAAATAATTCTCATAAATTGTTTGGGTCAGATCTTCCACAAATATGTCAAAACCCTTCCTTGCCACGTTCAAAAATATTTCACAAATATTCTTTTTCTGATTTTGCCCTAGCTGCCAAGTTGAGAAGCAAGTACCCTTTATATTTGCTTTCTTGGTCTCAAACTTTTGGGGCATTCTTTCCTATCCATATCATTGCCACATGACAAAATTCAACTTCATTTGGATATTAAATTTCCCTTGGCTAATTTCCAAAGTTTCTGGTCAACTGGTGATCAAACCCCAGAACTAATTGGGTGTTAATCACATGGTGATGTGAACTAGATTATTGACTCTAGTGCAAGTGGGAGACTCTTGGAAATATGCCCTAGAGGCAATAATAAATTAGTTATTATCATATTTCCCTGTTCATGATAATCGTTTATTATCCATGCTAGAATTGTATTGATCGGAAACTCAAATACATGTGTGGATACATAGACAACAACATGTCCCTAGTGAGCCTCTACCGGACTAGCTCGTTGATCAAAGATGGCTATGGTTTCCTAGCCATGGACATGAGTTGTCATTTGATAACGGGATCACATCATTAGGAGAATGATGTGATGGATAAGACCCAAACTATGAACGTAGCATATGATCGTGTCAAGTTTATTGCTATTGTTTTCTACGTGTCAAGTATATGTTCCTATGACCATGAGATCATGCAACTCACTGACAACGGAGGAGTACCTTGTGTGTACCAAACGTCGCAACGTAACTGGGTGACTATAAAGGTGCTCTACAGGTATCTCCGAGGGTGTCTGTTGAGTTGGCATGGATCAAGACTGGGATTTTTCACTCCGTATGACGGAGAGGTATCTCAGGGCCCACTCGGTAATACATCATTACAATGAGCTTGCAAGCAATGTGACCAATGAGTTAGTCACGGGATCTTGTATTACAGAACGAGTAAAGAGACTTGCCAGTAACAAGATTGAACTAGGTATGGTGATACAAACAATCGAATCTCGGGCAAGTAACATACCGATAGACAAAGGGAACTCCATACGGGATTAGCTGAATCCTTGATATCGAGGTTCGACCGATAAGATCTTCATAGAATATGTGGGAACCAATATGGGCATCCAGGTCCCGCTATTGGTTATTGACCGTAGAGGTGTCTCGGTCATGTCTGCATAGTTCTCGAACCCGTAGGGTCTACACACTTAACGTTTGGTGATGATATAAGTATAGTTGAGTCATTATGGTGGTTACCGAAGGTTGTTCGGAGTCCCGGATGAGATCTCAGATGTGACGAGGAACTCCGGAATGGTCCGGAGGTGAAGATTGATATATTGGACGAAGGGTATTGGAGTCCGGAAGTGTTCCGGGGGTACCGGGTGATGACCAGCATGACCGAAAGGGGTTTTGGGGGGTCCCGGCAAGTGTTGGGGGTCCCCATGGGCCAAGGGGAGGGGGCAAACCAGCTCACTAAGGGGTTGTACGCCCCCCTCACCCCATCCCACGTAACCAGAAGGGGTGGGGGTGTACCCCTAGGGCAGCCACCCCCTTTGCCTTGGGGGCCAAGGCTCCTGGGGGGGAGAGGCGCCCAAAACCCATCTAGAGTTTTCCCGTATGGCCGCCACCCCCTTGATGGGATCTAGGGCGCCCCTCCTCCTCCCTTCCCCCTATATATAGAGAGGTAGAGAGAGGGCAGCCGCACCCCTTGAGCACATCTCTACGCCACGATGTTGCCTGTCCTCTCCCTCGTATCATTCTTCCTCTCCGTAGTGCTTAGGGAAGCTCTGCTGAGATTTCGCCACCACCACCGCCACCACACCGTCGTGCTGCCGGAGGACTCGAGCTACTACTTCACCATCGCTCACTAGATCGAGGAGGTGAAGGCGTCATCAAGCCATACATGTGTTGAACGCGGAGGTGCCGTCCGTTCGACACTTGGATTGGGAGTTCGCGGGACGGATCGTGATTGGATCGCGAAGACGTTCGACTATAGAAATGGCGTTTCTTAACGCTTCCGCTTAGCGATCTACAAGGGTATGTAGATGCAATCTCTCCTCTCGTAGATGTTCATCTCCTAGATTGATCTTGGTGAGCATAGGAAATTTTTTGTTTCCCATGCAACGTTCCCCAACAGCTATGTGTCGTGAACCTCTGTATTGTGTGTTTCCGGTTTGCGAAGCATGCCACATCAAAGTTGTGCATTGGTATTCAAACATCACACAACACCTCTTTGGGGCACATGCACTCGGTGGTTGTCCTATGACACTCACTCGCATGTGACGCTCTCTGTGGGCTCGCGAGGTCGTCTTCTATTAGTTGAACCTACAACAAGAGAGAGATTAATTTGACCAACAAGGATGGTTCTTTTTTGGTTTGTGTTACGTATGCACGGTAGGAGTATGTAGTACACGTCAAAGAGGGGGGCAACATGTACTATGTGTCATGAACCTCGCTCCACATGGGGACTTTCTGGTTCTCGAGGCAGGTTCCACATCAAAGTTGTGTAGTGGTATTCAAACATCACACAACACAATGCAGGCGGTGGTTGCCCTATAGGAACTCACTCGTGTGTGGCGCTTCCATCTGTGGGCCGGCGAGGTTGTCCTCCATCACTTTAACCCAACGAGAGAGGTTAGTTTGACCATCAAGGATGATTCGTTTTGGTTTGTGCTATGGTAGGAGTATATACCACGCGTCGAAGGGGGGTGCAGCACACACCACGCGTCATGAACCTCTCTCTGTGGGGGCTTTTCGGTTTCTGAGGTAGGCGCCACATCAAAGTTGTGCATTGTGTATTCAAACATCACACAAACACCTCTTTGGGCCACATGCAGATGGTGGTTGTCCTATACAGGACGCTCACTCGCGTGTGACATACGCTTTGCTCCCATGGGCCCACGAGGTCGTCGTCCATCACTTTGACCCAACAAGAGAGATAGTTTGATGAACAAGGATGATTAATTCTTTTCAGGCTATGTTATGGTAGGAGTATATAGTACGCGTCAAAGGGGGGATGGGACCAGCATATATATACTACGCATCATGAACCTCGCTCTGTGTGGGGGACTTTACGGATTTCGAGGCAGATGCCACATCAAATTTGTGCATTAGGTATTCAAAACATCACAACCACACACCTCCATACATATGTTTGGCACACATGCAAGCGAGGGTGGTTGTCCTCTGGCACTCACTCACACGGTTATTAACGATGCTTCCATCCGTGGGCCCGCTTGGTCCATCACTGACTGACAGCGAGAGAGGTTAATTTGACTTAGGAGGGGATTAATTTTTTGTTTGTCTCACGGTATAGGTCATGACATGATATTACATAATCGCGCATGTGTACACATGAATCCATCCTGCAGGATCGTAGTGGGGGGGGGGGGGGGATGGGGGCGAGCACACGACACGTCATGAACTTGCTCTGTGTGGGGACTGTGCGATTTTCAACGCATGCACCTCATCAATGTTGTGCATTGGGTATTCAAACATATGCATGCATCACACACCTCTATAAATATGTCTGGGACACATGCATTCAATGGTTGTCTTTGGACACTCTCACTCTCGCTTGGTTATCGGCGGCAAGCCTATATATTCATGGGCCCACGTGGACGTCCATCATTTCCACCGACAACGAGAAAGGTTACCAGCGTGTTTTCTTCTTATTTGGTTCATGTTACCATATAGTAGGTCGATCATGGTGAGGTTCCAGATCTAATTAATTAAGTTTGAGCGCATGCTACGCGTCATGAGCCCTCGCTCAGTGTGGGGATTTTATGGTTCCAAAGCACGGTGGCACATCAAAGTTGCACATTGGGTATTCAAACACCACACACCACTTCCATATATATACATATGTTTGGGCCACATGCACACGATGGTTTTGTCTTCAGGCACTCCCTCGCGTGGTTATCGGTGACAAGCTAGCCCATTTTGTGGGGCCGTGTGGACGTCCATCACTTTGACCAACAACGGGAGAGGTTATACGACCAAGTTGGATTCTGCTTGGTCCGTGTTACATTACATCTTGGTGAGATGCCCTCTCCCACCGACTCAATGTGTGCGTGTGTGTGTGGGGGGGCACTACTTCGCACTTCCTGCAACCTCTGTGCCACATCAAAATTGTGAATTGGGTATTTAAATATCACACCACACCCTTTTCATACATATAGCTAGTAGGGCCACATAGCAAGGTGGATATCATTACAACATACCATGTACTAAATAGATGAGAATACCATATACAGGCTTACACTCGCCACAAGCTACAACATGAATACATCAATACATAGCAACCATCATATAGAAGAGCAGGATTCGATTATGGATGAAAACAAACAAAAAGAAGAATGACATCCACCCTGCTAATTGATACGTCTCCAACGTATCTATAATTTTTGATTGGTTCCAGGCTATTATATTATCTGTTTTGGATGTTTTATATGCATTAATATGCTATTTTATATTATTTTTGGGACTAATCTATTAACCTAGAGCCCAGTGCCAGTTTCTGTTTTTTCCTTGTTTTTTAGCTTCGTGGGAAAGGAATACCAAACAGAGTCCAAACGGAATAAAACCTTCATGATGATTTTTCTTGGACCAGAAGACACCCAGGAGACTTGGAGATGAAGTCGGAGGAGCCACGAGGCGGCCACAAGGGTGGAGGGCGCGCCTAGGGGGGTAGGGCGCGCCCCCCTGCCTTGTGGCCCCCCCGTGACTCCCCTGACCTAATTCTTTCACCTATATATTCAAATATGTTCCCAAACCACCAGAGGCATCCACGAAAAGACTTCCACCACTGCAACCTTTTGTACCCGTGAGATCCCATCTAGGGACCTTTTTCGGCACCCTGCCGGAGGGGGATTCGATCACGGAGGGCTTCTACATAAACTCTATTGCCCTTCCGATGAAGCGTGAGTAGTCTACCTCAGACCTATGGGTCCATAGCTAGTTGCTAGATGGCTTCTTCTCTCTCTTTGATTCTCAATACCATGTTTTCCTCGTTGTTCTTGGAGATCGATCCGATGTAATATTCTTTTGCGGTGTGTTTGTCGAGATCCGATGAATTGTGGATTTATGATCAGCTTATCTATGAATATTATTTGAATCTTCTCTGAATTCTTATATGCATGATTGATATCTTTGTAATTCTCTTCGAATTATCGGTTTGGTTTGGCCAACTAAATTGATTTTTCTTGCAATGGGAGAAGTGCTTAGCTTTGGGTTCAATCTTGCGGTGTCCTTTCCCAGTGACAGTAGGGGCAGCAAGGCATGTATTGTATTGTTGCCATCGAGGATAAAAAGATGGGGTTTACATCATATTGCTTGAGTTTATTCCTCTACATCATGTCATCTTACTTAATGCGTTACTCTGTTCTTCATGAACTTAATACTCTAGATGCAGGCAGGAGTCGGTCGATGTGTGGAGTCACTACTAGGGAAAAGCCTAGCAATAGCGCGGTTTTTTGGCCTATCAGTAGCGCGGGGTGCCGCACTACTGATACTGCGCTACAGCTAAAGGTTAGCAGTAGCGCTGGTCCACACACGCTACTGTTATACGTACATAGTAGTAGCGCGTTTTGCAGAAAGCACTACTGGTAAGTACTAGCAGCGTGCTTCCATGCCCACGCTACTAGTATTATTGCCTATTCTATTTCTTTTTCATTCTACGTCGTATTCATACACCATTATACAAGTTTTCATACAGTAGCAATTTAGAGATTGTTTTTTACATCATAATGAGTTATTACATCACTGGGTGAATGAACCGTGGATTAGTTTCAAGTGGATGGATCACTTGAAACTAATCCACGGTTCTTTCACCCAATGATATAATAAATCATCATCATCATCATCATATCATTAACAACTTATCATCATAATACATCATTGTCATATAACAACTTCTCATGATCATCATTGTCATATAACAACTCCTCATTGTCATATAACAACTCCTCTTGATCATCATCATCAACTCTAACACATTGTAGCACATAATAACACATTGTACCTAGGACCTACTCCTCTCTCATAGGACCTACTACCTTCTCTTAGGTAAAATAGCATAAAACAAGATAGGCCCTGACTCTCCATTATGGAGAATGTAGATTATCCTATCTCCAATTCTTGTGCTTCGCACAATGTTGCTTCCAAGTAGCTCCCTACGATTGACCATACATTTTTTCCAATCTTTGATTGTCATGTCTTCATCGGTTTTAGAAATCCGGTATGAACAGCAGTGATGCGTAGGACGACCTGGCCGTAAGCTCATAACATCAAGGCGACCTTTCGGAAACATCAGATGAGGCACACAATCCTTCGGGATTTTCTGTTGAAAAACATATATAGTAATAACTTTTTAGTTAGCAATGTAGTTTAGTTTTAGAAGAATTTATGCAAAAGATGCACGGATGTCGTAATAGTAAAAAATCTTACCATGCCATCTCCATGGATGTTACCATAGTTCAACACGTGCACTAGTGGCACGTATTGACCATAATGTGCAGGAGTTTGATAATAGATATTGTAATTCTCAAGATCATTAATAAATGAGATCAGATGATCTTTCTCCCGATAAGTTAATTCTGCGCCATCGGTGTAGTAGGTTCTGTCTACCATCTTTCGCACATTCTTTGAAGAATGAAAATAAGCTATCAATGGAAATAAGTTGTCAACTATTTTGAAATAAACAATATAAATTACTTAATAACTATGTTTGAGAAACTCACATAGCGGTAGAATTGGAAGTGTATCAACAAGGACCCAAATGTCCATATTGTCTTCGTCGATGTCAGGATCACCAAGATCCATGGTGACAAGCATACCCTCATAAAAATCATACGTCTTGTAAAGTGCGTCCCAATTCGGGCAACCAAAATGGGATACGCTCTCAGAATTGTATAGATTTACAGGAAAATCATATCCATGATGTTTCCTTAGCTGAACTATCTTTGTTTCCATACTTTCATGATCTTCAAAATCCATCCTCTCCAAGACATAGCGTCTTGCATGGCATGGGATAAGCTATAGTCGAATTGTAAAAGATGAAAATGACACGTTGAAGAAGCAGAAGTCGTGCTTAATTACGAAAAAACACTTGTCGTTGTTGCGTACTGTTTCAACAATGAAGGTCTCCTGGAGCTTAATGCTGAAGCGCCGACCTTCTACCACATGTGGCCTGTCGCACAGACCCCGATCGTCGCCGCACCAGTCGCACTCCGGGAGACTATCGTCATCCGACGACATTTCCTATGTTCATAATTCAAACATTAAACTTCTAAAATTAAATATATGTACTACAAAAACTAAATTAGATCATTATTATTCATCACGGGTTGACTATCGGTCTGTCGGGATTCTCCTTCCTCTCTCATATATGGTGGACACTCCCTCACTGATTTTTGGACCGTCGATGATGGTCGCTACTCCTTCTTCCCCTAGTGCATAACAAAGGTCTAGCACAAAGAGAAGAAGGAGAAGCGACCCCCACGACAACAGTCGGCGTTCTTTTTCTCTCATATATGGTGGAGACTCTCCCTCATTGATTTTTTGACTGTCATGTATGGAGCCCCGACAGACTTAAAGTCAACTCGAAATGTCGTTTAATTCTCTTTCTAGCAAATTCGGGGCACTCGATATTTCCTACATATTCTAGCACAAGTCACGCTTAAATTCATGGAAAAATCTGGCATGACCTTTGCTAAAATAGGACATATCAAGCGCCTGAAATTTGCCGGAACGGAAATGAATCAACACTCCAGCAAAACATAGGCCACTCGGAAATGAATCAACACTTCGCACATGAGCATAAACTGGTGCTCATTGCATTTCAATGGTTCAATATTGACAAAAACATTTCAATATATCTTATAACCCAAACATTTCATTTGGTTAAGAAGCATAACTAAATACCCTAGTTCTACTCTATTCAACACCGAGGAGGTGGACTTTTAGCTCACCGACTCGGGTGTAGAGGAAGTAGAGGTAGCTCGGATGACGATCACTCCAAGGAGACACGACTCTACAAAGCCTGCATATTCCACCGAGTAAAATTTTAATTAGATCATCAAATCTCATATAGCATTCTTTGATGACAAAGTGATAATGACATAAATTCAACTAGTTCTATTAATTCAACTAGTTCAACTAAGCACTTACTAAAAATAAACTAGTTCTATTAATTTTCTTACTAAAAATAAACTAGTTCTATTAATTTTCTTACTAAAAATAAACTAGTTCTATAGTAAAATTTTAATTAGGTCATCAAATCTCATATACCTAAATTTTCTTACTAAAAATAAACTAGTTCTATTAATTCAACTAGTTCAACTAAGCACTTACTATAAATAAAAATAATAAATTTTCTTACTAATTCAACTAGTTCTATTAGCACTTACTATAATAAACTAGTTCTATTAACCACTTCCTAAATAAACTATTTCTATTAAAACTTACTAAAAAACAGTTAAAAAAACTACATTATACAAGAACAGTAAAAAATAGTTTGGGTTTAGGAGAGATGGAGGAGGAGGGGGTGGGAGGAGGGAGGAGGAGGAGGAGAGAGGAGAGAGGAGAGGGGGAGGAGGCGGTGGTGTTAATGATGTTGTTTGGTAGTTTTTATTCATTATTGACGGAGAGCTTCACTTAGTTTGCTCGATTCTTTCTCGCCTCGTTGATTCCTTCTTTGTCCTTCAGGATGCTTTCTTCTTTCTTCTTTTTTTTTTTTTTTTTTCTTTTTCTTTTTCGTTTTATTTTTTTTTTTTTTTCTTTCCTTTATTTCTCTTTTTTTTTTTTCGTTTTTGTCTTTTTTTCTTTGGGTAGTGTCTTGTTCTTTTTTCTTCTATTGTGTTTCTGAGTGCTTTTTTTTTCTTTTTAGGTGCAGAAATTTTCTTTTTCCTTTCTGTATTATTTTTGGCATATAACTTTTATTGCTTATTCTTTCTTATGAAGAGCTTTCACTATATATCAGGTGTGATTTATTGTATTTGTACAGTTCTTGGTATCTTGATTATTTTAATTATCATATTACTTATTAGTATCTTTATTTACTACCTCAGTGGAAGAGGAGCAGGAGCGTCGGCAGCGGCGGGCGACGACGGTGGTCGGGGAATGGCGGCGGCGGCGAATGACGGGGGGTGCGGGGGAGCGAGAGTGAGAGTGGAGAGGGAGAGTGGGGGTGGTCGGTTGGGGAAGATAGGATGGCGTTTAGCAGTAGCGCGCGTTAGGATAAAGCGCTACTGCTAAACTCCATAGCAGTAGCGCTTTTAACTCGAGAAGCGCTACTGCTATGCTTATAGTAGTAGCGCCTTCTGCAAAACGCGCTACTGCTAAGGCTAAGCATGTAAAAAAAATCAAAAATACATTGGTCATCAATGATCTTTTTGTGTAGAATCTAAATTGTCAATAGGAATCTTCCCCGGTTTAAGAACCGGTTAAGATTCCTATTGCAGCCACAGATCCTACACATAGAGTTCAATGAAGACCAAGTGGGTGTGATGGTTTGAGAAGTAATGTATTTAAGGTGGTAAACACCCTGTTCGTGGAGCGAGGTGGGACTAAACTTAGTTGCAACGAGTGGACTAAACTTAGCAGCAGCGAGGGTTGGCAAAAAGCGCTATTGCTAAGTTCAATAGCAGCAACGCTTTCACAAAACCGGCGCTACTACTATACCTAGTCTGGCGGCAACGTCGTGGCAATGGTAGTAGTAGCGCTGTTTTCTCCTAACGCGCTACTGCTACGTGGGTATCAGTAGCACGGTTTTTTTTCGCACGCTACTGCTAAGTAGCAGTAGCGCCTTATTTTAAACCGCGCTGCTGGTAAGATTCTATCTATAAGGTTTTCCCTAGTAGTGAGTAATAGTAGTAGACGCAGAATCATTTTGGTCCACTTGACACGGACGTGATGCCTATATTTCATAATCATTGCCTTGGATATCGTCATAACTTTGCGCTTTTCTATCAATTGCTCGACAGTAATTTGTTCACCCACCGTATTATTTGCTATCTTGAGAGAAGCCTCTAGTGAAACATATGGCCCCCGGGTCTATTTTCCATCATATAAGTTTCCGATCTACTATTTTCCATCATATAAGTTTTCGATCTACTATTTTGCATTTTTTATTTTCAGATCTATAAACCAAAAAACCCAAAAATATTTACTTTATCTTTTGTTTAGTTTTACCTATCTTTATCAGATCTCACTTTTGCAAGTACCTGTGATGTCGGTGTACTAAGTATTGGGCCACTAGTACCCCTTACTTGTGCACGGGCAGTTGTAGCCGTCCTCGCGGCAAGGCTTGCCGGGATCAGCTCGAGGTCGATTCAAGTCATCAAGGAAATCGTCAAGTCAGAGATCTGAGGATCAGCAGATAAGCAAAGCTGGAAATCGAAGGCCAGCTTCCCCGGCAAGATCCTTGCCGGGATGGCCGTGGATCCCGGCAAGGCTCGGCGCCCGGCAAGGCTTGGTTCCCGGCAAAGCTTGGCGCCCGGCAAGCCCTGGCGCCCGGCAAGGTTTGGTGCCCGACAAGGATCGGCGCCTGGCGAGATTTCGTCACTGTGCCACCGCTTCGGCACAGTAACAAGCCTGACATTCTGGGTCCTTCTCTGGATGCGTGGCAACGCGCCAGTGGAGGAGAGCTTAAGCGGTGCTGATGGGATGGCCCCTTTTTCCATCCCCAAGAAAGTGAGGACACCTAAACGGACACCTCACGGTGCATTAAATGCGCTTGTCCTAATCCGTCAGGGGTTAGGTATGATACCCTGTAGCTACTTTACACCTCAATGTATGTACATTTTGCCACTGTGGAGACCCCTTTGAGAATATAAAAGGAGGCCCAAGGCAACTGCTACAGAGGAGGAGAACTTCTGGCCCATTCTGCATGCGTAGCTGCTCTTTGAATGTACTGTTCATTGCGAGCGCTCCTGAAGGCTGGGCTCAAGAACATCAATAAGAACACAAAGCAGGAGTAGGGTTTCACGCTGATCAGCGGCCCGAACCTGGGTAAAAGCCCCCCGCGTCGATCACTGGTTCTGCTCTTTGCGTTTACCTCTCCCCCCGCCGAATCGTAAAGGGGTCTCTCGGGATCCCATAGGTGTCGTGCCCCGACATCTTTGGCGCGCCAGGTAGGGGGATTGAAGGTTGCGTGAACCTGATCTGGTGGTCGACGCCCTAGTTCCTTCATCATCTTCATCATCATGCCGCCCAAGAAGAAGAGCGCTGCGACAGCACAACCGTCCGGGTCCGTTTTGCCCGCGCCGTCACAGACAGGCGATGGTGTGGGTTCAGAAGGAAGAGGACTGGAACCCCCGCGGCGTTCTGGTGACCCAAGCCAAGCGAGCGGTATCGTTCGCAGTGGCAGTGGTAACTTGCGCGCCGCTGGATCTAGAGATGGTGTTGTGTTGCCTACGGGTGGCACAACAAACTCTAGGGATCGAAGAGCGCCTGCTGGAGCTCCCGCGCCGGCGCGAGCCTCGCAACCTGTCCAGGTCGTGCGAGACGAGCGACATCATGGCGCTGGTGGTTCGAGGCGTCCCCACGAAAAGGTTTCTGCGCATAGATCCCAAGATGCGCGGGACCAGCATGCACACCGAGCTGCCGGCGAAGGTGGTGCGCGGTCGCGTGACCGTGGCGGTGCTCCTTCTAACTTGGTTAGGAGTCAGAGCACCTCACGCACCTCGCACCTGTCGCCACCACCTACGCCAGCGGAAGCCTTGGCACGTGCGCAGCTGCTCCTCGATTTTCCTCCCGCCCCGGAGAAGATGGAGGAGTGGCGAGCTACTATCCAGAGCCTTATCGGCTTCGCTAACAAGGATGGACCACAAGAGGCTGGGCCCTCTCAGCGGAGGCCCATCGATCCAATGCGAGCCGGTGCAGAGAAAACCGGAGGTGGTGCAACTACAGTGCACTCTCCTCCGCGACATCAGCGGCGGCCGACGACTCAGCAAGTCGACCGCCATGAGGAAGTTTCCACAGCGTCGTCCGATCCACGGATGCGCCGTGATCAGCGTCTGGTTCTCCAGGAAAGAGGCAAGGAAGACGCTCGAACAACCATCGAGCGGCGGCGGGAAGCGCGCTATCAGTCTGATAAGCGCGCGGGGCCGGTTGTCGACGAGCCTGCGCCAGGGAACGTAGGAGACTTGCCTTACGAGGTAGGACCTCCGGCGTTTACCCGTGAGCTGCGGCAAGTCCAATGGCCCAATCTCTGAACCTTCAAGCCAGAGGTCCTGGAGAAATACGATGGCAAGACTCATCCCTCAGAGTTCCTGAGCATCTACACCATTGCGGTGCAGGCTGCCGGGGGCCGAGATGACAAGATACTTGCCAACTACTTCCCGTTGGTGCTCAAACCCAACGTCAGGTCGTGGTTGATGCATCTGCCGGAGGATTCTATTTCTTGCTGGTCAGATCTGTGCCATCAGTTTGTTGGCGCCTTTGTTGGAGGCCACCAAGCTCCTGGCCAAGAAAGTGATTTGCACATCATCCCTCAGAGGGAGGGCGAGTCCCTGCGCAAGTTTATGCAGAGATTCAGCCGGGTGCAGTACAATATTCCTGATGTTCATCCTGCTGCTGTCATTAGCGCGTTCCATCAGAACGTGCGTAACCGCAGGATGCGGGAAGGGCTGGCAATGAACAAAGTTAGGAGTATTGCCGAGCTTTACACTTTGGCCGACAAGTGTGCTCGAGCTGAAGAGGGGAGGAAACTCCCCGGTGAAGCTGTTGGTGCGACAGGCGACTCAGAAGAAGAAGATGCCGCGGCTGCGTCAAGGAAAGGCCGGCGGCGGAACAGGAAGCGCGGAGGCAAGGCCGTGCTTGCCGTCGAGGAATCCGGCAACCCTGGCGCCGCCAAGAAGGCCAAGGTTGGCGACCCCAGCAAGGATCTTGCCGGGTGCCCTTCCTGTCTGGCCTTGGCGGCTGCCGACAAGTCGGAGAACTCCGGCAAGCAGTACTGCAAGATCCATCGCACTAAGGGCCACGATCTCCAGAACTGCCGGCAAGTTGAGCAGCTTGCCGAGAAGCAGAAGGCCGAATACGAGAGGCGAGATAAGGAGAAGGCCCAAGATGGTGCTGAGGGGTCCGGCAAGAAACACGGTGGCCGAGGAGGTCGCCGCGGCAAGGCCAAGCAGCACAAGGATCGGCCCGCTCGGGGCCGAGATAAAGAAGGAGATGATGATGAAGAAGATGACGAATCCAGTGAGCAGGAATTCCAGAAGGCTACGGAGGCTATGTGCATTGATGGGGGTGCCTCGCTGGATTCTTCCCACCGCCAACTTAAACAGTGGGTGCGGGAGGTTAATGCGGCAGAGCCGTCCCCCGATGCATGTAGGCCTCTGAAGTGGTCCAGCACGCCTATCATCTTTGACACCGAGGATCACCCTGATGGCACAACTGCGGTCGGGTGCTTGCCATTGTTGGTTTCCCCGACAATTCGCAATCTCAAGGTGACGAAGATGTTAGTTGACGGCGGGGCCGGCCTAAATTTAATCTCACCAGATGTGCTCACAAAGCTCCAGATTCCCGACGAAGACCTCGAGGAAACGGGTACGTTTCAAGGGGTCAACCCTGGAAGAAGCCAGCCTAAGGGCAAGATCACGCTGCCGGTAACATTTGGCAGCGAGCTTAACTTTAGGACCGAAAAGGTGGTGTTTGATGTCGCCAAGATCCCCATGTCATACAATGGGATCCTTGGTCGGCCAGCACTGGCTAAGTTTATGGCGGCATCACACTACGCGTACAACGTCTTGAAGATGCCTGGGCCGTTGAGCGTCATCACTATCCATTCCGATAAGAAGGATCCGCTCATCTGTGCCGACCAACTTTACCGGGAAGCAGTTGCAGCACCTGCCATCAAGGCATCTGCTCCTGCCGCTGGAACTCCCGGGGGGAAGAGAAAGACCGGCAGGAACCTTGGCGCCAACTCCGGCAAGCGCACCTCCTCGGAGTGCTGCGCTTCGGTCGAGGACGTGCCAGAGAGTTCCACCGGCAAGAACAAGAAGTCCAAGGCTGCCCCGCCGGAAACCAAGAAGGTGCCTGCCAGGGAGGACGGGACGGGGGGAACTTTCACCATAAGTTCCACCCTAGATGACAAATAGGAAAGCGCGCTCATTGCTTTCCTGCGGGCGAATGTCGACGTGTTTGCATGGTAACCGTCTGACATCCCCGGTGTTCCCAGGAAAGTAATTGAGCACCACCTTGCTGTCTGTCCTCATGCGCGGCCCGTCAAGCAAAGGGTGAGGAAATAGGCTTTGGAGCAGCAAGAATTCATTGCCGAAGAAATTAAGAAGCTGGAGGCGGCAGGACTGGTCAAAGGAGTGCTTCATCCAACCTGGTTGGCCAATCCGGTTGTAGTGCGGAAAGCGAACGGGAAATGGAGGCTTTGTATCGATTATACAGATATCAATAAAGCCTGTCCAAAAGATCCTTTTCCCTTGCCGCGCATCGACCAGATTGTGGATGCCACCGCTGGTTGTGATCTCCTGTCCTTCCTTGATGCCTATTCAGGGTATCATCAGATTTTTATGGCAAAGGAAGATGAGGAGAAGACCGCCTTTATCACCCCATGTGGTACGTATTGTTTTATACGAATGCCTTTCGGGTTGAAAAGTGCTGGTTCAACATTCGCCAGAGCAATCCAGATTGGTTTTGAGCCACAACTCCATAGAAATATGGAGGCATATATGGATGATATAGTGGTCAAAACTAAGGATAAAGCAATGCTCATCCAAGACTTAGAAGAAACATTTGCGAACTTGCGCAAGATCAACTTGAAGCTCAATCCTGAGAAGTGCATGTTCAGTGTTCCTTCCGGCAAGCTCCTCGGATTCTTTGTCTCTTGTCGGGGAATCAAAGCTAACCCCGACAAGATCAAAGCCATTGAGCAAATTGAAGCGCCGAGGCGCGTCAAGGATGTGTGTCGTCTTGCCGGCTGTGTTGCTGCTCTAAGCAGGTTTATTTCCAAATCTGCTGAGCGCGCCCTGCCCTTCTTCAAAATTTTGAAGAAGGCAAGTCCAATGAAATGGACTCCGGAAGCGAAGGCGGCGCTGCAAGATTTGAAGAAATACCTTTCTTCTCCGCCGACGCTAGTCGCACCTAAACCGCAAGAACCGTTGCTGCTGTATCTGGCGGCGACAAATCAAGTTGTTAGTGCTGCGCTGGTGGCACAGAGGGAAGCTGATGAGGAGGCAACATCAGCGGCAGGACCACCAGATGACGCGGCAAGATCTTTCCCGGCAAGGGTTGATCCCGGCAAGACAGGATCTGCGCAAACAGAGGAACCCGTGCAGAAGAAAAAGGTGGTGCAGCGCCCAGTTTATTTTGTTAGCTCCCTCTTACAAGGAGCTAGATCAAGATATTCTAGTGTGCAGAAGTTGCTTTTCGGTCTCCTTATGGCCTCAAGAAAGCTGCGCCATTATTTTCAAGCACATGAGATCACCGTCGTCACTCGCTTTCCGTTGCAACGGATTTTGCAAAATCCGGAGGCAACCGGCAGGATCGTGGAGTGGGCGTTGGAGTTGTCCAGCTTTGGTCTTAAGTTTGAAAGCACTTCGACGATCCAGAGCAGGGCCTTGGCGGAGTTCATTGCAGAATGGACCCCGACGCCAGACGAAGAAGTTCAAGAAACAAGTCTCCCCGGCAAGGAAACCGATCAGCAATGGGTTATGTACTTTGACGGGGCTTTTTCGCTGCAAGGCGCCGGTGGTGGTGTGCTGCTTGTCGCACCCACCGGAGAGCACCTCAAGTATGTAGTCCAAATGCATTTTCCCCGGGAGAGTTCAACCAACAACACTGCAGAGTACGAAGGTTTGCTTGCCGGTCTTAGGATCGCGGCAGACCTTGGTATCAAAAAGCTCATTATCAAAGGTGATTCACAGCTTGTCATCAGGCAGGTCAACAAGAACTATCAAAGTCCGTTGATGCAGGCCTACGTAGATGAAGTGAGGAAATTGGAAGAGCGCTTTGACGGTCTGCAGATGGAGCATGTCCCTCGTGCCGAGAACAGCGTTGCTGACGACCTGTCAAAGCGTGCTGCCCTCAAGTTGCCTGTGGAACCAGGAACTTTTGTGCTCCAATTGACTCAACCATCCATGGCACCATCAATGTGGCAAGAAAAAAGAAGAAAGTTGAACTCTGGCCAGTACTTCCCGGCAGAGCTCCCCGGAGCCGCCGACAAGGAAGTTGCCGGGATCGACACGCTTGCCGGGGAACAACAGACTCTGGCAGGGCCTCAGGCCCTTGCTGTCGAGACAAATGTTTCCCCGGCGGATGAGATGCCTTTAGTCCTAGTTGTCGAGCCTCAGGCTCCAGCATGGGCGCAGCACATTGTCCACTTCCTTCAAACAGGTGAACTCCCTGAGGAACAAGAAGAAGCGGAGAGAGTAGCCCGTCGGTCTGTTATGTACAAGTTCGTCGATGACGTCCTGTACAGAAAGAGACCAAACAGTGTGAAATTGAAGTGCATTCCTCGGGAGGATGGACTAGAGCTGTTGGCAGAGATACATGGGGGCATGTGTGGCTCTCACATAGGGCAAGAGCGCTTGCCGGGAAAGCATTCCGGCAAGGTTTCTTTTGGCCTACCGCCCTCCAGGATGCGACTGCACTAGTAACCAGGTGTGAAGCGTGCCAGTTTCATTCGAAGAAATTACATCAGCCAGCTCAAGCTCTTCAAACAATCCCTCTCTCCTGGCCATTTTCGGTCTGGGGGCTCGACATACTGGGCCCCTTTCCCCGTGCTACCGGGGGCTTTGAGTACTTGTACGTCGCTATCGACAAGTTCACAAAGTGGCCGGAGGTGGAAGCAGTGAGGAAGGTGATAGCGCAGTCGGCTGTCAAGTTCTTCAAAGGAATTGTTTGCCATTTCGGTGTGCCTAACAGGATCATCACCGACAACGGCACGCAGTTCACAAGTCGCACCGTCATGCAGTACGTCCAAGACCTTGGCGGCAAGATTTGTTTTGCCTCTGTTGCTCACCCGAGAAGCAATGGCCAAGCGGAGAGGGCCAATGCTGAAGTGCTGCGCGGTCTCAGGACCAGAACTTTTGACAGGCTGAAAAAGTGCGGAAGACGCTGGATTGATGAGTTGCCGGCGGTTCTTTGGTCAATCAGAACGACACCAAATCGAGCCACCGGCCAGACGCCCTTCGCTCTGGTGTATGGAGCGGAAGCAATTCTCCCCACGGAACTCATATACGGATCTCCTCGAGTGCTCGCTTATGATGAGCTCGAGCAAGAGCAACTGCGGCAAGATGACGCTGTGCTCCTTGAGGAGAATCGTCTTCAGGCTGCTGTGCGAGCTGCACGCTACCAGCAAGCTTTGCGCCGCTATCATAGCCGCAAAGTTCATGCCCGAAGCCTTGAGGAAGGCGACCTTGTTCTTCGACGGATTCAGTCCGCCAAGAATTCAAACAAGTTGACGCCAAAGTGGGAAGGCCCTTATCGGGTAGTACGAGTCACCAGGCCTGGCGCTGTCCGCCTGGAGACCGAAGATGGCGTTCCAGTGAGTAATTCCTGGAGTATCGAACATCTTCGCAAGTTCTATCCATAAGGCGCGGTTGCCGGGGGCTCCCGGCAACCACCTTTTTGTACAAGTCTTGCCGGCAAGGCATGTGATCCTTTGTACAAAGCCAGGCGCAGACCCTGAGCACAGATGAATAAATTTAAGTGTTGTACATTTCCTTATTGATTCTCATGTTCACATTCATATATGCATGTTTGTCTAAGATGTTGTATGACACCTGATCCCGGTAAGTTCTACTGAACCGCCAAGGTTTCATCTCTTTATTTTCTCTTCTTTCTTTTTCTTAAAGACAGAAGGATTCCTCGCGTGCACATTTGCCGGGGGAGAAGGGAGACATGAATACCAGTTGGTGACGTTCGGAATCGTATGCTTGCCGGAGGAAGAATAAAGCCAGAAAGCTAAGTCCTAAAAACTCAGAGCAAGTTTTTATTTTATTACCAAGTTAGTTCCTTGGACGATTCCGACCCTTGTATGGAAAATCTGCACGTGAAGGAACCCTTGTTGTAATCAGTTGCGCCCTTATTTTGTTTTGAGTCCGCTCAACGATTTAAGTGGCTGCACTGAGAACGCCAAGGAGTCTTGCCGGCCGCTGCGCCTCCGGCAGGCTGCTGAAGTCCCGCACCTAGCGCTCGCGGCAGGTTGCGCGCCGGCAAGTTTTTCAGTAAGCGTAGGATGAATTCCATACATAAAGGAATCAGACAAGGAAAGTAGCTAGCATGAGCCTAAACATAGTTAAATTATATTACATCCATGAGTTGCCGCAGTCCTAACTTGAGGCTTAACTGTCTTTTACATGAGATGATGGCGGCAAGAATAAGAGAGGAGCACTCAATCCCTGTGCTGGCCTTCGATCCTTTTGATGGAGTCCACCTTCTCAAGGATTCGCGCGATGCACTTCTCAAGCGCCTCAACATTTGCATCCTTTGGCAGGTGGCTGAGTGCGCTGGAGAGGTCGATGCCGGGATTGCTGTGCACCACCTTGAGGAGCACCTTGCGAAGGACGTCCCGGCAAAGCCGACGAGTCTTGTTCGCCAGTTGGGTCGCCCGGCTAGACTGGAGCGCCCTCAACGCGTTGATGATGCTTTCAAAGAACATCATCAATCTGGCGCTTGGGGATATTCTTTCCTCGGAAGTATATCTGAAGTTCGACAAGCCCATGGTTGACAGTTCTGCGGTAAGCTTCTCCGTGGCAGCAATGAGACGACCAGTCCAGATCTCCACTCCCTTCTCGTACTCGTTTTGGGCAGCGGCGGCGCTCTTGAGCAGGTTCCTCTCTCCTTGGAGATCCTTGAGTAGAGCCTTCTCACGGGCCCTGCCGGCCTCGAGAGATTTCTGCAGCGTGGTCAGCTTCAGCTCCAGAACCGCAATATCATCAGCCGCAGAGGAGAGCTGCTTGGTCTTGTCGGACAGGGCGACTTGCATCTCCGCCAAGGAGTGGAGGGTTTTTTCCCTGTCCCCCTTGAGCGTCGAGAGCTCCTTGCCGTGCTCGTCGAGATCTGTCTCCAGCCTCTTCACTTTGTCGCTCAGCTCGTTCTTGGTGGCCTCTGCAACTTCGGCAGCATCGACGGCCTCCTTGAGCTTGCCGGCGTGACTTGCAGTTAGAGCTTCGAGCGCCTCCTTGTGCTTCTACTCTAGCTCCTGGGTCCGCCGCGCGACAAGATTTTCAATGTCTTCATCCTTGCTATGAAGCTTGGCGGCGAGCGCCTGCTCACGTGCGGTGAGATCTTCTTCGAAAGCGTCAAGAGCAACGCGGCGCCCCGTCAGGAGAGCATCTTCGGCAGCGATCCTTTGAACAGCTTCATCATGTGCCTTCTCCATGTCTGATTGCTTCAGGAGGATCTCATTCCATTGCTGGCTCACTTGTTCTCGACCGGCAACCAGCTCTTGAAGGGCCTCGGCGTGCCAGATTTGCATTTGTGCGACGCGCCTTTGAAAATCCGCTTCGGCTGCCTCGACAACTGCCATTCTGGAGTCCGCGTTCTCTTTTCGGGCACGATGGAGATCCTGGAGTTTGTGGAAGTTTTCACCCATGGCCTGAAGGAGCTGATCCTCTTCAGACTTGCCACTGCTAGCGCTGCTGGACTTCGAGCCCGGCAGCGGCAATAATTTCCTCGAAAATTTCTCCTTCGGCTGGTGCCTCGGTGCTTGCCGTCCCTGGCAAGTTGATGAATAGGTTTTCGCCAACCTTGAGATACTTGCTGGATGAGGGCTCGTCAGATGTTGATGGCTGGTCTTCAGTGGCCGCCTCACCAGTGACAGGGGGCTCCGCGGCCGATGCAGCGCCTGGCGCTCCTACGGCAGGAATGCCGTCAGTATGGTCCCCAGCCTCCCTGTCGCCCTCTTCAGCAGGTTCTTCCGCGATTTCCTTTTGTGCTGTCTTGGCGGCCTCCCCGTCAAGAGCATCACCAGCCCCGGCAACATCATCCTTGGTGGCCTCGCTGGCAGTGATCCTGTCCGCTTCGGCAGCAGCATCCCTGGCGGTCTCCTCGATGACGGCGTCGACGTCCATATGTTCCATCGCAGAGAACTCTGAAGGACGAAGGAAGAGGTCAGAATAAGATCGAGTTTTTAGATTTTGGAGTGACCAAAGATGAAGAAGTAGGGGGAAAGGAATAACTAGCACTCTGAGGCGATCGAGTACCTGCATCGGGCTGTCAAGAGGTGGCTTCGCCTCTCCCGGCAACTCCGATTGCCGGGGGTGGGTTGCCGGAGTCCGTGCTTGTCGGCTCCTCCTCAATCCGGACGGGCTCGTCGGCAGGATCTCTTGCCGGGGATGTGCTTGTGGGCGGAGCGGACGATGAAGGAGGCACAATGGGGCAATCTTCTCCTTGTTGCCGTTCTTCTCCTGCAAACCCAAAGATATCAGCGACAAGAATGAAAGCCTCGGCACCAGCCAACAGAAAAAGGGACAATGAACTTACGCTGGGGGCTACGTTGAGGACTAGGCTCCGGGCTCACAATGACGGTCTCTGGCACGCTAGTGGAGCCTGCCGGGGGCTCGTCGCCTGTAGAAGTCTTTGACCTCTTTGCCATTCTCTCCAGCAAGGTTTTTGTGTCACTACAGAAACAATACAAGTAAGTCAGTAAGACTGATGCAGATTGCAAGGTGGAAGTTGTGGTAGGTACTCACTCTTCTTCCTCTCGCTCCGGACTGATGCCGGAGATGTCGAAGTCGACCTCCGTTGCGATGTCTGAGTGGGGAGGAGGAGGAGGGGTCCTAGGCCGCTTGGATGTGGCAGGCGCCGGGGCAGCCTCTGGCACGGTTGTACGAGACCCTCTTGCCGCTCCGGCGGTGGTCGCTGGTGTGGGTCTCGCGCGCCGCGCGGACTGTTGACGGGCCCCCTGCCGCGGTCCGGTCTTGCCGGCCACTTTCTTGCCGGGGGATTCGCCGCTCGATGTAGGCTGGCTTGCCGGGACGCCCGATGCGGCTTTCCGAAGGACACGCTTTGCCTTCTTCGGGGGCGAGGGCTCTTCTCGCGTCTCCTCTTCGGCCGTGTCTTCGCCGGATGAGTTTTCAGCGACTGCGCCGCCTTCTTCCCCGGCAACCATGCTCTCCTCGGCAGGTTTTGCCTCCACTACCACCTCTGCATCGCTGGCTTCCCACTCTGTGAAGGCAACGCTGCCAGCCTCCGCGGCAAGATTCGCTTCCTCCACTCTGGTAGCGATGTATGCTACCTCCTGATCTGTGGTGGCGCGAATAAGGTCTGACTCTTGCCGGACAGGCTTCTCCGTCAGATTGTCGAAGAATTTCTGCGCTTCTTCCTCGCTTGGCTCGACCCAGGTCGGGTCAAGGCCGTGGGCATTGAACATCGGCAAGAAGGCAATGATCGACCCCAATGTAGAGTTGTTGCACAAGGGGACGATCCTTGCCGGCAGCCGGTGCTTGTCTTCACGCTGGAATAACTTTTGGCGGAGAGCGCCAAGCTGCATAACAGTCAGGTTATTGTTCAGCCTGGGGCGCAGCCTCATGACATCCGCTGCGTTCTTATACTCCCAGGCTGGCCTCCCCCTATTCTGCAGAGGGGCGATGCGGCGGCGGAGGAAGTCGAAGCCGATCATCTCCATTGTCAGCCCGGCAGCCTTCAAGCGGAGGATCCTGGTAGTGGCGATTGTGAGCTTCTCGTCTTCTGCGGCGAGATCGCCCCAATCCTTGCCGCGGACCACCTTCTGTCACCGGGGATGACAAAAAGGATGAGGATCTGCTTCCTGGATCCAGCACCATTCGGCCCGCCACTCGTCCCACTTTTCGCGGTAAACTCCATCTGGGTATATCTCTTTGTTCCAGGCCCTTGGAATCCAAGCAATAGATCCAGAGAGAGCCTCTCCTTTTTGGATTCGAGGATAGAAATAGTGGCGGAAAAGAGCAGAATTGGGGATCACGCCAGCGAAATTTTCACAAAGATGGGCAAAGATTGACATGCAAAATATGGCATTCGGCGTGAAATCAAGAAGGCGGAAGCCATATGTATACATGATGTAGTTGAAGAAATCGGAAAAAGGTGGACAGAGCCCGCAATAAAAGTATGCAGTGAAGAAGGGGTATCTGTCCGATCCGCCTTTGGAACTAGCACCTGGGATTACGCGTGTGGCGGGGTGAGCTTGCGTTCCCTTCGCCCACATGCATTGGTATCGTCCCTTCAAAGTTTCGGCATCGGAGGGAAGACGACGAGCCTCTTCCGCATCTTCACCAGTTTGCTCTCCGGAACTTCAGCCTTCGCCTCCTTGTCCATGCCCTTGCCTTTGCTGGCCTTGGGCGGCATGGCGACTGCGGAAATGGAAGCCGGAGGACGGAACGAGCGCGGAAGTAGCGAGCAGAAGAGAAGAAAGGTTTCGCCCTGAGCTCGAGCAGAGGAAGGCGATGGCGATGGCCAGATTGGAAAGAAGAGGGGGGTTAATAGGTTTGCGCCTCCACGACTTCTCCTTTTTATGGGTAAAGAGCGGGGCCACCTTGTTTATCCCCCAATATGAATGCGCCTCTATGGGCGCGAAACAGTTTGCAGCCTTTTTGGCACACTTCCCACATCGCGCGCTCCGTGCGCGTAGTGGGGGCACAGTAAAACGAGATATTTACGAGCAGTTAATTCCCTGCCACGCGTGCCCGTGCACTGTTTGGGCCTAGCCCAACAACGCCTCGCACTCGTGTATGGCCCAGGCCCGGGGGCTCCTGTCGGTGTACTAAGTATTGGGCCACTAGTACCCCTTACTTGTGCACGGGCAGTTGTAGCCGTCCTCGCGGCAAGGCTTGCCGGGATCAGCTCGAGGTTGATTCAAGTCATCAAGGAAATCGTCAAGTCAGAGATCTGAGGATCAACAGATAAGCAAAGCTGGAAATCGAAGGCCAGCTTCCCCGGCAAGTTCCTTGCCGGGATGGCCGTGGAGCCCGGCAAGGCTCGGCGCCCGGCAAGGCTTGGTTCCCAGCAAAGCTTGGCGCCCGGCAAGCCCTGGCGCCCGGCAAGGTTTGGTGCCCGACAAGGATCGGCGCCTGGCGAGATTTTGTCACTGTGCCACCGCTTCGGCACAGTAACAAGCCTGACATTCTGGGTCCTTCTCTGGATGCGTGGCAACGCGCCAGTGGAGGAGAGCTTAAGCGGTGCTGATGGGATGGCCCCTTTTTCCATCCCCAAGAAAGTGAGGACACCTAAACGGACACCTCACAGTGCATTAAATGTGCTTGTCCTAATCCGTCAGGGGTTAGGTATGATACCCTGTAGCTACTTTACACCTCAATGTATGTACATTTTGCCACTGTGGAGACCCCTTTGAGCATATAAAAGGAGGCCCAAGGCAACTGCTACAGAGGAGGAGAACTTCTGGCCCATTCTGCATGCGTAGCTGCTCTTTGAACGTACTGTTCATTGCGAGAGCTCCTGAAGGCTGGGCTCAAGAACATCAATAAGAACACAAAGCAGGAGTAGGGTTTCACGCTGATCAGTGGCACGAACCTGGGTAAAAGCCCCCCGTGTCGATCACTTGTTCTGCTCTTTGCGTATACCTCTCCCCCCGCCGAATCGTAAAGGGGTCTCTCGGGATCCCATAGGTGTCGTGCCCCGACACGTGAAGGGATTGATAACCCCTTTATCGCGTTGAGTGCAAGTTGTTTGATTGTTTGTGTAGGTGCTAGGTGATTTGTGCATTGTCTCCTACTGGATTGATACCTTGGTTCTCTAACTGAGGGAAATACTTATCTCTACTTTGCTGCATCACCCTTTCCTCTTCAAGGGAAAAACCAATGCAAGCTCAAGAAGTAGCACTAATCCCAGGCTCCCGACCGGGATCCCATCCTATGATCGACGAAGAAGAAGAAGCAGAAGAAGAACTACAAAAGCAAACATGCATCGCTCTCACATCAAAGCATCGCTTTACCTGTACGTGCACCTGTTGTTGTAGTAATCTGTGAGCCACGAGGACTCAGCAATCCCATTACCATGGGTATCAAGATTAGCAAAGCTTAATGGGTATGGAATGGTTAAGTGGTGAGGTTGCAGCAAACACTAAGCATTGTATGCTGGCTAACTTACGAGTACAAGAGAAAACTACGCATAACGGTCGCAAACTATTAATGATCAAGAAGTGATCCTGAATTACTTACGAGTCAAACATAACCCCACCGCGTTCTATTCCTGAACTCCCTCAAAAAGAGACCGTCACGGTTACGCACGCAATTGGTGTATTTTATTTAGATTTAGTGTCAAGTTCTCTACAACCGAATATTATAAATTTCCAAGTCGCCACATAACCGCGGGCACGGCTTCCGAAAAGATTTAACCTTGCAGGGGTGCTCCAAGTATTCCATGATACATTACCACACACATCCGATGGAACATCCTCACACCATGATAACACGATGCTTACGATAAGGAATACACGGTGGACAAGCCACTCGTCAAAGGTAAAACAATCCCAGAGAGACCTCCCGATGAGCCAGATCCGTGTACAGAGCCACGCGCTCTCTATCGACGGGCTCATCCGTCTATGCTAAGTGGACGATAGCCAAAATACCATCGAGTTGCCCTGAGGCGGCATCGTCAACTGCTAGGTAGGTGTACCAACACTCATGAGGAGCACTGGCCCGGGTTGTTGATCAATTATCCACGGGGGCCGGCAGGTCCCTATGCAAGTTTTATTAGGTTGGCGAATGGTAAAACCAAGGTTGGGCCTCTCCGGTAAAGCTTTACACTAGAATGAATGAACAGGGGGTCCCCATATACAAACACATGTTAGGAGCGCTCGTCATGGGACATAACACCGGTATAGCGGAAACTAAGGCGGCATGAGTGAAACAAAACACCAGACAAAAGGCCGAGCCTTCCACCCATTACCAAGTATATAGATGCATTAATTAAATAAGAGATATTGTGATATCCCATGATATCCATGTCCCAACATGGAACAACCTGAGACTACACCTGCAACTAGCAACACTATAAGAGGGCTGAGCAAAGCGGTAACATAGCCACACAACGGTTTGGTAGGTTGGTGGAAGGTTAGAGGCTTATCATGGCAATTTGGAAGGCTGACAAACAAGTGGTAGGTAGCGCGACATAGCGATAGCATCGAGACAACTAGCAAGCAAAGATAGTAGGGATATCCAAGGTAATGATCATCTTGCCTGAAATCCCGCTCGGAAGAAGATCGAATCCATGAAGTAGACAAGCCCACGTAGTCGAACGGATCCTCACAATCGCAAAGTAACCGGAACTATCAAGAAGAAGCACAACCGAAAAGAAGCAAACAACACGGTAAACGACCAACGCATAAACATGGCATGATGCACAACCAAGTATGATGCATGTCCGGTTTAATGAGGCATGGCATGGTAAAGTGCAACAAACAATACTACATATTAAGTGGAGCTCAATATGCAACGAGTTGCATGCTGACGAAACACCACATTCAATTCTTTAGTTCGCTCTCGTTTATGTAGATGACAGGATTAAATGTTGGTTAACATTGCAAGAGGTGAACCAAATGTAATCTACCTATCTAGGCAAGTTTAAATGAGGCCGGAAATAACAAACAACAATTCTGGAAAATCCCCATATTCAATTTTTGAATTTGGTACTGTTGTGCCCTAAACCATATTTTAGAGTTGTTAAACATGCAAAATAAGTGCACCATGTTAATCTATGCATTTTTCTAGACCATTTACATATAAAGTTTATTTAATTTGGAGCTACGGTTAATTAGTTATGAAATAAACCATTCTAATATGTCATTTAGACAAACTAATGCAAACAGTAATTTTAGGCATTTTAAACACGGATGAAAGTTGCAAATTATTAATCTACATGAAATTCTAAGCATTATAGATATATAACATGTTTAATTCCGATGCACGGTTTGTGAGATGTGATATGCATGAACATGGAGGTCTCGGGGACTACACCCAGTGGGTGCACTCAGCGTGCCCCCACTGGTTCAGAGATTCGATCAACACAACCTAGTCGACCCAAGTGGAAAAACTACTCAACAGAAATTAAAACACCCAGTGGGTGTACAGACTGATAATGGGTGTGCAATTAAGGTTCCAAAACGCTCATCCACGGACGTCTTGCGGATAAAGCAGCAGTTCCTAAATATCATATCCCAACAGAACAAGCGTCAAGATGGAGTTCAGTCGGAAGTAAGCTAACCTGGACATTGGCCTGAAGTGCTGAGCTGGCATCATAGGCAGCTTGACTGGCCTCGTGCACCATCTTCATCTGCTCCATCATAATGCCAGCCTGGCGTATAGCCTCCTTGGCAGCACTCACTTGGTCTTCTGGGACATGATGGGGGGTGGGAGGTGCAGTCGGTGTATCAGTTGCAGTAGCTTGAGAGCTTGAGGTATGAAGTTGGACAGACGGAGGAAGGGCCCGCTCAGTCGACGACGAAGGACGAGCACTCAACAAGGGATTCGCAAAAGTAACGGAGGCACGGTTGAAGTCCCCGGATTGCTGGATAGCTGGTTCCGCCGCCGGCGTCAACTGGGGCGTCTTGCTAGCTGGTACCTTCTTGACTGAGGTCCTGCTCCTCCTACCCACGAGTTCCTGTGGCTCATCTTCATCATCGTCTTGAAGTTCAATAACATCTCGCGGAGCTGCAAAAGAATCGACCACAAGAGTTCAGTCGACTGTAGAATTGGCTAGCAAAGAAAAGATGAGATAACAGGGGTCATACCCGCTTTGGAGGTGACCGCGTCCTCCATCTCCTCGTCACCATCATCTTGGTAAGCAGAAGTCCCGAAGGTAGCAGCGCTGCAAATCTCAAGGTTCACTCGGTTAAGCAAGTGGATGGGTCGGCAACTGATATAAGATTCTTCAAACAAAGGGTGAAAACGAAACGCTTACGCAGAGGCGATGGGAACGTCAACCTTGATCTTGGGCAAAGCCTTCCGTGGCTTGGACGGCGCGGTCTTGAGCTGCTTCGGAGCCTTCTCAGTTGGCACTGGAGAAGATGTCCGAGTGCGCTTCGAAGTCTGTCCAGTCGGTGCTGCCACCTTGCCCCGGATACTTGCTGGGTTGTGCTTGTGCTTGGAACGCTTTTCCGTGCGAGGTGGAGAATCGACCTTCTCCTCACTGCTTGAGTTTTCCTGCTCTTCATCACTCTCCCCATCGGAGTTCCAGTCACCGCTGTCGCCTCCGCTCTCTTCTCCTTCCTGGATCTGCCCCCCGTTGGGCATCGAGTACATCTCAGTATATATCTACGAAACAAAGAATCGAACAAGCATTAGTCGGTTCCAAAGACAGTTTACAAATTAGAGTAAAAGTCACTCGACATCGAAGGTCTGACCTTGTCTGGTTCGTTATCAGCGCCGAGTGGCAGGATTCTCCTAGACCCCCTGGGGTTGTCTCTATTTCCGGTAATGCTCTGCAGCCACCGCGCCACCGTCTCCTCGGCAACTTCCTCCGGGTGGATCCGAGCAGAATCATCGACGCCCGAATACATCCACATAGGATGATCGCGGGCCTGGAGCGGCTGGATGCGGCGAGTGAGAAATACCTCTAGCAAATCCATGCCGGTCACGCCATCGCGGACAAGTTGGATTACGTGGTCAACCAACATGTTCACCTCCGCCTTTTCTTCTGGAGTCACTTTCAAGGAAGAGGGCTTTTCAATTCGCCCCATGGTAAAGGGAGGAAGGCTAGTCGACTGACCAGGAGTTGGTTTGTCCTTACAATAAAACCAGGTCGACTGCCACCCTCTGACCGAATCGGGAAGAGTCATAGGTGGAAATGTGCTTTTGCCTCTCATCTCGATCCCTAGACCTCCGCACATCTGAATCACGTGCGTCCTCTCATCACTCGGATTGGCCTTTTTCACAGACTGTGAGCGGCAGGTGAAGATGTGTTTGAAGAGACCCCAATGTGGTCGACAACCCAGGAAATTCTCACACATGGAGACAAACGCAGCAAGGTATGTGATGGTGTTCGGAGAAAAGTGATGAAGTTGGGCCCCGAAAAAGTTCAGAAAACCTCGGAAAAAAGGATGAGGGGGCAGAGAAAAACCACGGTCGACGTGGGTCGCGAGGAGGACACACTCACCCTCCTACGGCTGCGGCTCGGTCTCATCACCTGGCAGCCTCTAGGACCCATGGTCGATCAAGCCCCCCTCGACCAGATCCTCCATATCTTCTTGCTGAATCATGGAGCGAATCCAATCGCCCTGGATCCAGCCGGGCGGCAGGCCGGATCTCGACGACGAGCCACCCCGACTCGTCTTCTTGCCCTTCGCTGCCGCTGTCGCTTTCTTCACACGCTCCAAGGCCGCCATCTTCTCCTTCCCCATTGCGGCAGGCTGCGCTCGGGCGAGGCGGCGGCGTTGAAGGTGGCGGCGAATGCGGTGGTGAAACAGGAGAGGAGGAAGGAGATGGGGAGCACAGTACCGGGCTCATCGACCTCGACGCCTTATATGGGCCCGCTCCCGAGTGGCTGACTAGTGGGCCCAGGCAATCCAGTCAAATCCCGCAACAGTCGCGCGCTGGATACGTGGCGAAAAAGGTGACACAAGAATCGAGGCGTCCCTGCCTAACCCGCTCCGTCTACTGCGGTCCTCTCCATCCCGCGCGCTTCTCCAAATTTCGAATCCCGTGAGATCCGGAAAGCGGCAGCGTGACCAATCGCGCCAAGGATCTTATACCATATCAACACTCGGAGCTTATCAGAAAAAATCACTCGACGACCTCTGAATGGACCTAGGCGACTGAAAATGAAGTTGAAGTTTTTACAAAGATCACCGGCCCGGTTAGGATGCCTCTGAAGCATATAAATCGGGTCGGAACCATTTTCAACCCCTTCTCCACTCGAACCCAGATCCATTCGGGGGCTAATGACGAAGACATGTACCTAGGGTAGGGTAATAGGCCTGACCTAGACACCCTTACCCGAGGACACTGCCCTAAGGCCAAGGACATTCAAAGGATAGCACCATCTACCGACTGAAATCGCCACAGGGTGTAACCCACTCGACCAACAGTTCACTCGGACAACCCAATTCCATTCGACCGGGGTGTACTCACTCGACCACACTAGAAACCACTCGGAAGACAGAAGATCTAAAGGCACTCAGGATGGCAAGGGTCAGGCGTTCACTCCGTAGTCTTAATGATCATTTATTTGCCTTTATTGCTGGCGTTATCAGTAACGTCCTGTCTTGATAGACATTGAAACCCTTGTAACGTGGGGCGGTTGGGGTCCTGACGCACTCTATATAAGCCACCCCCCTCCTCAGGCACAAGGGTTCGCACCCCCTGTAACTTCACGCATAAGTCAATCGACCGAGCCTCCGGGCACTGAGACGTAGGGCTGTTACTTTCTCCGAGAAGGGCCTGAACTCGTAAATCTTGCGTGCACAACCTCACCGTAGCTAGGATCTTGCCTCCTCATACCTACCCCCCATTCTACTGTCAGACTTAGAACCACGACAGCTGGTGCTGCTGGCACGGTGGGCAGGTGGAGGAGGCCGGCGAGAAGGCGAGGTGACCGGAGACGACGGAGAAATGGCCGAGGGCGGCGTGCTACACAGAGGTGGTTCGAGGGAGACCGGGACACCTGGATCCGGGCGCGGCGACGTGAAGACAGACTTGGCGCGGGCAAGAAAGGCAGCAGCGGTGCTCGCCATGAACGTAGACGACTGGCGGTGCGGCGGCTTGCTCTGGGCGGCGAGGAATGGAAGGCGGCGGGGAGAGGGACTTGGCGGTGACTGGTCAACGCGGGGTCGAGGAGGAGCGGCTGGGCGCTCTTCCTCTCGCCCGACGACGAGGCCGAGGGGGCAGCGTCCATGGCGAGGCTCAACGAGGATGTAGACGGCACATGCGAGGAGCTTCTCAGGCGGCAGCGCTATTACAGAGAAGAGAAAGAGAAACAAAGAGGTGAGACGAGGGAGGGGCACGGGAGAAAAAGGGAGGCAAGGAGCGGCGACGAGGTCGGCCTGGTCCGGCGGTGGTGCACGAGGAGTCTTTCCTCGAGAGCTCCTGGACGAGGAGTCTTGGTGGCTGGGGCCACCGGCGGGAGGAGCGGTGAGCACGAGGGAGCGAGAGGTTCGTGGGGCTCTGCTTGCGGGAGGCTAGGAGCGAGGCTGCGGACGTGGTGGCTCGGTAGGAGGAGACGGAGGCTGCGATCTGGTTGGGCGGTGCTAAAAGCAAGGTGGAGGCGCTCGGGTGAATTTGGATCGGGAGGATCCCAAGATGGGAGGAGACAGGAGGAGTGGTGGCGGGGAAGGATGGGACAACTCTGCTGAAGATTAGGGTTGGACTGATATTTATAGGAGAGGGATAAAGTGAGGGGTTCTAGGGCGTTCGATCGTCATCGGATGGCTCTGGGTTCTTGGGTGGTCAAAACAATGAACCAAAGTTATTTGATCCGGACCCACCGGTCACGACAGGTTGGTTAAGGTCCAAGGAGATTTTGGACACGCACGTGAAGGGGGGGGGTCTGTGCACTATGTAGAGAGACTCCGGGTTAGGCAAGAGAGAAAATGAAGATCCAGGTCGCAAGGGGTCTGAGAAAGGTCAACACAAACAAACGGGAAGTGGCACTACGAATGGATGCAAGTTTTGAATAAAAATGACGGCAGCGGGGTGCTGATGCGATGATGGATGCAACAAACAAATGAAACGCACGACAACAACGAAAATAAATGGAAGGTGTCTGGAGCGTTGGTGTCGGGTCATTACCTAGGGCCACCCGCAGGTGGTTCGTATGTGGTCTCACCCATCTCGCGCCACAAGCACATATTTGTGGGCCCGCAAACGGTCCACCTCTATCCGAAAGCGAAAGGGGGGTTTGACCATGATGGACTCCTATAGGTTATGTTTTATGGTAGAGTGAGATTTCAGACCTAGCTATTTGGGGGCATGCGTTCATAGCCAGGATTCCCTTATCGCCAAGACGAAGTGGGGTTCGTAGGGGGTGGTGGACTAGCAATACTGTGCGCTTTGTGCGACAGGTGCCACATCAAAGTTGTGCATTGGGTATTGAACATCAAACCACCCTTTTCATACATATTTTTGGTCCACATGCAACTGTGTTCGTGTTCTGACCCTTTCCCGTGTTATTTTTTGTCAAAATTATAAACAACAGACGAGTTGGATGCAGCAACTGACTGCGATTGGGAACGCAACAGACACGGTTCCCTCATACTACCCGTGTGCCCCGCCTGTGACCCTGTCACTCACATCAGCACAGTAGATTGGGCTTCACGAGGCTTCCCTCCTGCTCTTGAAAATATCTACGACCTCGCAATCCTGAAAATATCTACTGCCTGGAAGGTTTTTCTGTTTGATAGCACATGATTAGTATGTGTGGATCGTGTGCGATGTCTGTTACTTCTGCTCTACTTCAATCCCTTGATTCAAATTTTCAGTAGACCCGCCATTTTACTCCCGCCTGCATCCCTCGCAATCTCAAAAATATCTGCTCGCCTCGAGGGTTTTTCTATTTGATAGCACACGATTAGTATGTGCGGACCATGTGCGATGTTTGTTACTCCCGCTCTGCTTCAATCAATTGATCCAAATTTTCATTAGCCCTGCCATTTTACTCCCACCTAGTAAAATTTTAAGTAGCCGCAGTATTTCCTAAAACACCACCTTGGCCCTCCTTCACACACACACACCCCCCAAAACCTCCGCTCACACAGACACACACCACCCATCCCTCACTCGAAACCATTGGTAGGTTGCCGCCGTCGCCGCACCGCCTCCATCGTCAACCTCTGCCTGTCTACCGGGGAGCTCGAGGAGTGAATGGCCCAAAAGAGGTTTATCGCGGCCTCTTCACCCGACGTTGGCGAGGTGGCCACTGAGGTGTCCTCGTCGTCCTCCGCGGGCTCTTTCTCGAGCCGCCGACGCCCGATCCGCCTGCCGTCGCACCCCTACGCCAGTTCGAGGACTTCCCCGTCCTCCCTCAGGCCCAACCGCCAATGAGGTCCTACCTCGGGGTCCGGCATCGATGGTGGGAGACGTGAGATTACGGATCAGGAGACCCACACCCTGATGTCTACTACGCAACTTTATTCTTGTAGACTCATGTTGGGCCTCCAAGCGCAGAGTTTTGTAGGACAATAGCAATTTTCCCTCAAGTGGATGACCTAAGGTTTATCAATCTGTGAGAGGCGTAGGATGAAGATGGTCTCTCTCAAACAACCCTGCAACCAAATAACAAAGAGTCTCTTGTGTCCCCAACACACCAAATACAATGGTAAATTGTATAGGTGCACTAACTCGGTGAAGAGATGGTGATACAAGTGTAATAATGATAGTAGATATTGATTTTTGTGATAGGAACAATAAAAAACAGCAAGGTAGCAAGTAACAAAAGTGAGCACAAACGGTATTGGAATGCTTGATAATGAGGCCTAGGGTTCATACTTTCACTAGTGCAATCTCTCAACAATGCTAATATAATTGGATCATACAACAATCCCTCAACGTGCGACGAAGAATCACTCCAAAGTTCTTATCTAGCGGAGAACATAAGAAGAAATTGTTTGTAGGGTACGAAACCACCCAAAGTTATCCTTTCCGATCGATCTATAGAGCTATTCCTTTAAGTGTCACAAATAGCCCAAGAGTTCGTACTAAAATAGCACCATATGATACACATCAACCAACTCTAATGTCACCTAGATACTCCAATGTCACCACGAGTATCCGTCAGTTGATTATACGATATGCATCAAACAATTTCAGATTCATAATACTCAATCCAACACAAAGAACTAAAAAGAGTGCCCCAAGATTTCTACCGGAGAAACAAGGACGAAAACGTGCATCAACCCCTATGCATAGATTACCCCAATGTCACCTCGGGAATCCGCGAGTTGAGTGCCAAAACATATATCACGTGAATCAATATGATACCCCATTGTCACCACGGGTATTCATAGCAGGACATACATCAAGTACTCTCAAATCCATAAAATTATTCAATCCGATAATAACAAAATCTCAAAGGGAAAAATCAATTCATCACAACAAGATAGAGAGGGGAAAACACCATATGATCCAACTATATTAACAAAGCTCGCGATACATCAAGATCGTGCCAAATCAAGAACACGAGAGAGAGAGGGATTGAACACATAGCTACTGGCACAAACCCTCAACCCTGAGGGTGGACTACTCCCTCCTCATCATGGTGGCCCCCGGGATGATGAAGATGGCCTCCGGTGATGATTTCCCCCTCCGACAGGGTGGCGGAACAGGATCCAGATTTGTTTTTCGTGGCTATAGAGGCTCGCAACGACGGAACTTCTGATCTAGGGTTATTTCTAGGGGTTTCTATATTTATAGGATTTTTGGCATCGGTCTCATGCTGAGATGGGCTTCGAGGGGCCCACTACCCACCAGGGCGCCAGAGGGAGGTGGCGCCCCCTGGTGCCTAGTGGCCACCTCCTTCCCCTTCTGGTCCTCCCACGAAGCTTCTAGTGCCTTTTTGTTCCAAAAAAACGTCAAAAAGTTTCACTGCATTTGGAGAACTTTGATTTCTGCACAAAAACAACACCACGGTAGTTCTGCTGAAAACAGCATCAGTCCGGGTTAGTTCCATTCAAATCATACCAAAATCATATAAAATTGTTGTAAACATGGCATGAATACTTCATAAATTATAGATACGTTGGACACGTATCAGCATCCCCAAGCTTAATTCATGCTCGTCCTCGAGTAGGTAAATGATAAAAGAAATCTTTCCCTAATAATAAAGCACGGATTGACTCTGTGGGTTCACCGTCACAATACGCTTCCTCCCGTGAATTTACGCTTTCAGTTTGAATTTAAAACATATATGTGAGGTGGTACTAATGTTGCCATCGGTATAGATTCGACAAATTATGTTTTTCTATCCATCATGGGCTTTGCCCCACATGGGCCGAGATTGTGAGCAGCGACTTTGCCCTTGCATATGGGCCGAGATTGTAGAGGAGCAGCAGCAAAAATTAGTTTGCTTTCATGGGGATCGAACTCATGACCTGCCGTTTCATCTCAACGTGCACAACCAACTGGGCTAAAGCCATGCATGTGTTAGCTTATGAATTGCCTGAAAAATATGCAGAGCTGCCCTGAGAATCTAAGAAATAATTGATTATCTGCAATTAGAAAGACAAGAAAGGAAGGAATAACGCCAAGAAAAAAAAGGCAAATGAAGAAGTTGACTCCACGGGAAGGCAATGATTTAATTAGTGCAGCTTGATTGCTTTCCTACTTAAAGGCGGAGATGCAGATCTAAAAAAAGCAAGATGCATGCGGGGATAATTATTGTCGCTGATTGCCTTCCTATTTAAAAAGCGGGCATATATATGCATATCACGAAATTAATTAGTAGGAAATCCAACATTAAATTATTTTATTCTATATTTGAACTTTCTGTTATTAATCTGATTTTTAGATAAAATCAAGCTTTTAATTGTACAATTTTGAACAAAAGTTTCTAAGTTTCATAATTTTCTTCCTCGGTTCCTGATTTTAGCTAATTTTCCTTTTTTCCCTTTTAGTGAAACTCTGGCAGACATGACGACAATTACATTATGTTTACACTATCACAAGAACAATCATTAGAGAGGAAAGTAACCTTTTTTGGCGGGGTGAATAACCATATTTGTGACTTTTTAAGATATGGAGTGCACTAGATTTTTTTTCAATTTTTTTACCTTCCTCTATCGATATAGATATAGAATTTGTCACAGTTGGGCAGAAGAACGGGCGCTTTGTCAAAGTTGACTAGAAGAAGGTGCGCGTCGAGCAAGTTGGTGAAATGAACAAGATCGAACAATTCTCGCTAAATTTGAATCCACACCAAAAGTTTCTCCCGTTGCAACGCACGGGCATCTGTGCTATCTATCCCTAATAATAAAGCACAGATTGACTCCGTGGGTTCACCGTCGCGGTAATTTTGCAAAAAGTCCCCCCGTTTCTGAGAATTCAACCCGCAGTCCATAGACAAAAGAAAAAACGGTTCACTGGAAAACAAAAAAATAGAACACCCGTTCGCATCTGCCTCCTCGACCCCTCACCCGTGCCCAAGGCAGGCCATCCTCGCGCCGTCGCCGTCGCCGCCGCCGCCACACCTCCGCCATCTCGTGCTGCGGCCGCACCTCCGCCCTCCTCCATAATTGTGAGGAGAGGCGTGGAGGAGAGGCGAAACCAGCGGCAGCCTTGCAAGGGCCTGCGGTGGCGCGGTCGGCAAGGACCTGCCGAATCTCGCCGGATCTGGTGGGAAGTGGCGCTCAGGTGGTGGATCTGCAAGGAAGGCGGCCGGAGCTCGGAGCACGACGGTTGGCGGGCGCGGCATGGCATCGGGTAACTGTGAGGGAAGAGAGAGATGAGCTGAGAGAAAAGGGAGCATGTGAGGAAGGAGATGGGAGGCCGGAGGGAGAGAGAAGGGAGCGGTGAGGTGTGGCGGTTGTCCTGCTGCTGCTCGCCGGTGGCTCGCCGGCCATCTGCGAGCCGGAATTGCGGCCCCACGCGAGGGAAAGATTAGCGTTGCTGCAACCACGGCAGGACGCCCACCATGCGCGTACCTTACAAGCAGCAGCAGCCTCACTTTGCCTTGGACGACATGGTGATTACAAAATATTCAGTCATCCCCCTTGCCGTCTACCTGTTGGACACTTGGACCTACTCATGTGTTTGAGGTAATGCTTAAATAAAATAGCTATGCAAATTGTTATTTCTTTTCAGATGAATGTGGAGATTTGGTAATGCTTAAAGAAAAGATCTACTCTATGGTTGTTTCTCTGCAGATGATTGTGCAGAAAAGCTGAAAACGGGATATAATTCTATGTGAGAGATGACCGCTATAGGTACTTAATTTTGGTCTCAAGTAATGATAGCTAATGTTGTGTGTAGATTTCTTTCTACAAGATGTGGGTGTAAATTCTTATTATTGCAATGATACAGTAGCAGTGGCGCAAGGTCGACATAATATGTCCTCTGTCCGCATTTTAATATTTATATTAATATTTCTGGTTATCACTACAGGAGTTGCAATGGATTTGATGAGGGAAGTCTGCAATGCAGACTGTGCTAAGTGTACCCGCTCCAGATTTTATCGACAGTAAATGGTCCACTGCTATTGCCTTCTGTCACTTTTGACCCAGATTTGGCATGTTTATCATTTTCTACTATCATCGCGTAGTTGCACAAAAATACGTAAGAGCATGGCTCAAAACTCACAGAGAGGCACAACTTTGAAATGGTTTTATTTAAACAATGAAACAATGTTTTTTGACTGAAAATCTGTAGTATATTTTGATTATGGGGACACAGCTGAAATGTATACACCAAGAAAACATAATTCTCTTTAGTTTAATTTTAAATTCATGTTTTGGAAATCAAATCCATTTCAAATTTCATGATTTCGGCTAGAATGATTAAGGCTACGCCCCTGCTGATGCCAAAGGTTGTGACACTGTTTTAATGATAGTGCAAATTGATTGATGATGCAGCGCAAGTAGTACAAGTTTATCATGTCCACTGCCCATCCATGAATTGTTTTATCATTGTTATTCCCGTTGCAATACACGGGCACATAGTAGGAGGAATATGTGTGCGTTGGTGGGTGCTGGAGGGCCATCCCCTTGAGGACGTGGACAAGGTGTGTGTGGTGCACAACGCTACCTCATGTCTTACCACGTCGACCAGCAAATGACCATCATCGGACATGCTCTTCTCCTGGACGCCGCTGGGAAGAAGCCTGCCTCTATTGATCCGTTTGCGCCCGTCACTAATACACATGGAGTCAGAGTGAGAGTTTTTCATGGGTGTGCCACAAACTACTCAATTTTAAACTAATTTTCGTGCATATCAATGTAGCAAAGTATGTGTGTTTCAGAAATTTTATTTTTTATTTTTTAAAGTATGCCAGTGCTTTTTTCTATTGTTTAGGTAGATTCCAGCACTGAGTGTTTACCTATTTTTTATATTCTGCATGTTATGAGAATGTTGCATCTAATAAGTTTAAAATTGTCATTTTAGCTTCCCCTCAAATTAGTTTTGTCATTTTAGCTATCATTCATTGCAATTATAGAACACACAAAAGGAGTATAAGCAGTGACATATGCCAACATGGATGGACCGTGTGGATGGGGCACTTGAGTCATATTTATTTTAGGATGTGATATTTTTTCTCCCGTTGCAACACACGGGCCTTTTTGCTAGTAATTTATGAAGTGTGAATGCTAGCATAGTGCATAAGTTTGATCAGTGATAATGTCAATCACTTTTCCTAGCATCATAACAACAACTCTTTCTCATAAAACTCATCATGATAAAGTAGCAATTGAAAACATAATTTTTGATGTGGAATGCTACCTATCATATTTCTCATATACTCTTTTCTTTTATAGCATTGACATTTGGACTTGAATTATTCAAAGCAATAGTCTATAATTTGACATGAGGACATCAATACTCAAGTATATCAACAAGCAACCATATCTGTCAAAATATCAACACTAAAGAAAGCTATCCCTAGCCCATTATGCTCAATCATTGATCCATTCATGAAACACACTCAAATATTAATTATGCCCAATGCACAAGTATGACAATAGTGTTCCCTAGTTGGTGCTTTATAAGAGAAAATGGGGACTCAATAAAAATAAAATTTGCATAAAGTAAATAGATAGACCCTTCGCAGAGGGAAGCAGAGATTTGTAGAGGCGCCAGAGCTCAAAGCTTAAATTGAGAGATAAAATTGTTTTGAGAGGCATGCTTTTCCTGTCAACGAAAACGGCCGAGAATTCCCAATACTTTCCATGCTAGATACATCATAGGCGGTTCCCAAACATAAAATACAGTTTATTCCTTTTTCCACCATTCTTTCACAATCCATGGCTAGCCGTATCCACGGGTGCCTTCCATACCAACACTTTCCAAGGAATTTATTATTGACAACATAAATAAAATTTCTTTTCATTTTGGGACTGGGCATCGCTATTACCTGCCACCGTCTCGTGCAATGACAAGTGAATAAACACTCATCTTGAGAATAACACATCTAGCATGGAAAATATTGGCGACCCCATGCCGCTTCATGAGTGGTACGGGCACACAAAAAGGAAATTCATTTTGAAAATTGGAGTTGGCACATACAAATTTACTTGGAACGATATGGAAATACCTCATATAGGTAGGTATGGTGGACTTATTTGGCACAACTTGGTTTAAGGAGTTTGGATACACAAGCAGTATTCCCGCTTAGTACAAATGAAGGCTAGCAAATAGATTGAGAAGCGACCAACCAAGAAACGAAAACGATCATAAACGAGCATTAAACATAACTAACACCGAATAATGCACCACAAGTAGGATATAACTTCATTGCATAACTATTGACTTTCGTGCTTGCATAGGGAATCACAAACCTTAACACCAAAATTCCTACTAAAGCACAATTACTCACCGACATGACTCACATATTATTATCTCAATATCGCAAAACTATTGCAAGGAATCAAACTTATCATATCCAATGATCTATATGAAAGTTTTTATTATACCCTTCTTGGATATTCATCATACTAGGAACAATTTCATAGCTTGTGCAAATTTTCATCACTATTATAAACTCTCAAAATAATAAGAGCGAAGCATGAGAGTGTTCGACAAACTACTCCAAAAAGATAAAAGTGAAGATCAGGTGAGTAGTTAAGTAAATAGATAGCTATGTGAGGACTCTCTCCCATTTAAAAAATTCAGATCTTAATTATTTTATTAAAATAGAAAACAAAACAAAATAAAATGGTATTCCAAGAATAGCACATCTCATGCGAAGAAGCAAAAACTTAGGTTCAACAGATATTAACCGATAATTGTTGATGAAGAAAGGTGGGATGCCTACCGGGGCATCCCCAAGCTTAGATGCTTGAGAATTCTTGGAATATTATCTTGGGATGCCTTGTGCATCCCCAAGATTGAGATTTTGTGTCCCCTTAATTCCTTTTATATCACGGTTTCCCTAAATCTTAAAAACTTCATCCACACAAAACTCAACAAGAACTAGTGAGATAAGTTAGTATAAATCAATGCATAACCTAATCATTCTCTACTGTAGCAAATCACTAAAATTATTATTTAACATTTCATACTAAATGCCTCTGCATATTTAATACTCCTATCCTCAAATAGAATCATTAAGCAAGCAAACATATGCAAACAATGCAAACATAACAGCAATTTGTCTAAACAGGTTAGTCTGTAAATAGTGCAATTATACTCATACTTCCGTAACTCCAAAAATTCTGTAAAATTAACACACTGTAGAAAATTTGTTATATCTCACCGTGTAAAAATTTCAAGATTTTATCATGTTCTGACTATTCACAAATATGCAAAACATAACAAGAAACTTTCTGTTTTCAAACGACAACATACAGACTTGCAAAACAAGCATGGTAAAGGCTATCCTTAACACTTTTATTGAAATAAAAGATGCAAAACATTATTCTAAATAACAGCAAGAAAATCCTAGTAAAAGAAAATTAGGCTCCAAGCAAAACACATATCATGTGACGAATAAAAATATAGTCCCAAGTAAGGTTACCGATAATGTTTGAGACGAAAGAGGGGATGCCTTCCGGGGCACCCCCAAGCTTAGTAGCTTGGATCTTCCTTGAATATTACCTTGGGGTGCCTTGGGCATCCCCAAGCTGAGGGTCTTGTTACTCCTTATTCTCCTCATCTCGATATCTCACCCAAAACTTGAAAACTTCAATCACACAAAACTTAACGGAACTTCGTGACATAGGTTAGTATGATAAAGAGCAAATAATTCACTTTGGTATAGTAAATACAAGATTCATAATTGTTTCCACATAATGCCTACAGTACTCTATAATTTCCACAATTTATATTCAGCAATATAAGCCATAGATATCATAAAACAAGCAAACTATGCATTGCAAACAGAATCTGTCGAAAACATAAGAGTCTGCAAAGATCTGAATAATGACTATACTTCTGTAACTCCAAAAATTCGGAAAAATTATAAAAAAGTAGGAAATTTGTATATAAGTAATGTGTAAAAAATTCAGAATTGTTCAGGGCTCCAGTGATTTTTAACAATTCTGTTACTGGGTGCAAAAGTTTCTGTTTTTGCACAGAATCAAGTCAACTATCATCCACACTATCCCAAAGGCTTTACTTGAAACTTTATTCAAATAAAAACTATAAAACATGATTACTACAGTATCTTAATAATGTGAACACACAAATACAGTAGGGGTAAATGTTGGGTTGTTTCCCAACAAGCGCTTTTCTTTAATGCCTTTTTAGCCAGGCATGATGATTTCAATGATGCTGACATAAAAGATAAGAATTGAAAACATAACAGGAGGATCATGAATCACATGACAAGCACATTTAGGTCTAATACACTTCCTATGCATACGGATTTTGTGAGCAAACAATTTATGGGAACAAGAATCAACTAGCATGTGAAGGCAAAAACAAGCACGACTTCAAGACTTTCAACACATAGAGAGGAAACTTGATATTATTGAGATATGTAAAAGCATATGTTCCTCTCTCATAATAATTTTCAGTAGCATCATAAATGAATTCAGCAATATAACTATCACATAAATCATTCTTTTCATGATCCACAAGCATATAAATTTTACTACTCTCCATATAAGCAAATTTCTTCTCATTCATAATAGTGGGAGCAAACTCAACAAAATAGCTATCACATGATACTTGATCCACATAATCAATTTGAGCATTAAAATCATGATGACAAGTTTCATGGTTATCATTATTCTTTATAGCATACATGTCATCACAATAATCATCATAGATAGCAACTTTTTTGTCAAAATCAATTGAAACCTCTTCCAAGATAGTGGAATCATCATTAAATAAAGTCATGACCTCTCCAAATCCACTTTCATCATTATAACAATAAGATTCAACACCCTCCAAAATAGTGAGATCATTACCTAGAGTTGACACTCTTCCAAGCCCACTTTTATCAATATAGTCATCATAAATAGGAGGCATGCAATCATTATAACAAATTTGCACATCAAAACTTGGGGGACTAAAAATATCATCTTCATCAAACATAGCATCCCCAAGCTTGTGGCTTTGCATATCATTAGCATCATGGATATTCATAGAATTCACACTAACAACATTGCAATCATGCTCATGATTCAAAGATTTTATGCCAAACATTATATTGAATTCTTCTTCTATCAATTGAGGACAATTTTCCTTTCCATCATTTTCAAGAAAGACATGATAAAGACGAATAATATGAGGCAACCTCAATACCATTTTTTTGTAGTTTTCTTTTATAAACCAAACTAGTGATAAAATAAGAAACTAAAAGATTTAGTTGCAAGATCTAAAGATATACCTTCAAGCACTCACCTCCCCGGCAACGGCGCGAAAAGATCTTGATGTCTACTATGCAACTTTATTCTTGTAGACACGTGTTGGGCCTCCAAGCTCAGAGTTTTGTAGGATAGTAGCAATTTTCCCTCAAGTGGATGACCTAAGGTTTAACAATCCATGGGAGGCATAGGATGAAGATGGTCTCTCTCAAACAACCCTGCAACCAAATAAAAAAGAGTCTCTTGTGTCCCCAACACACCAAGTACAATGGTAAATTGTATAGGTCCACTAGTTTGGCGAAGAGATGGCGATACAAGTGTAATAATGATAGTAGATATTGATTTTTGTGATAGGAACAATAAAAAACAGCAATGTGGCAGGTAACAAAAGTTAGCACAAACGGTATTGCAATGCTTGAAAATGAGGCCTAGGGTTCATACTTTCACTAGTGCAATCTCTCAACAATGCTAATATAATTGGATCATATAACAATCCCTCAACATGTGACGAAGAATCACTCCAAAGTTCTTATCTAGCGGAGAACATAAGAAGAAATTGCTTGTAGGATACGAAACCACCTCAAAGCCATCCTTTCCAATCGATCTATAGAGCTAAGTGTCACAAATAGCCCAAGAGTTCGTACTAAAATAACACCATATGATACACATCAACCAACTCTAATGTCACCTAGATACTCCAATGTCACCACGAGTATCCGTTAGTTGATTATACGATATGCATCAAACAATTTCAGATTCATAATACTCAATCCAACACAAAGAACTTCAAAGAGTGCCCCAAGATTTATACGGAGAAACAAGGACGAAAACATGCATCAACCCCTATGCATAGATTACCCCAATGTCACCTCGGGAACCCGCGAGTTGAGTGCCAAAACATATATCAAGTGAATCAATATGATACCCCATTGTCACCACGGGTATTCATAGCAAGACATACATCAAGTGCTCTCAAATCCATAAAAGTATTCAATCCGATAATAACAAAATCTCAAAGGGAAAACTCAATTCATCACAACAAGATAGAGAGGGGAAAACACCATATGATCCAACTATATTAACAAAGCTCGTGATACATCAAGATCGTGCCAAATCAAGAACACGCGAGAGAGGGATTGAACACATAGCTACTAGCACAAACCCTCAGCCCCGAGGGTGGACTAATCCCTCCTCATCATGGTGGCCGCCGGGATGATGAAGATGGCCTCCGGTGATGATTTCCCCCTCCGGCAGGGTGCCGAAATAGGGTCCAGATTGGTTTTTTGTGGCTATAGAGGCTTGCGGCGGCGAAACTTCTGATCTAGGGTTATTTCTGGGGGTTTCTGTATTTATAGGATTTTTTGGCGTCGGTCTCATGTTGAGATGGGCTTCGAGGGGCCCACTACCCACCAGGGCGCACTAGAGGGGGGTGGCGCGCCCTGTTGCCTAGTGGCCACCTCCTTCCTCTTCTAGTCCTCCCACGAAGCTTCTAGTGCCTCTTTTGTTCCAAAAAAATTATCAAAAAGTTTCGCTGCATTTGGAGAACTTTGATTTCTGCACAAAAAACAACACCATGGTAGTTCTGCTGAAAACAATGTCAGTCCAGGTTAGTTACATTCAAATCATCCCAAAATCATATAAAATTGTTGTAAACATGGCATGAATAATTCATAAATTATAGATACATTGGAGACGTATCACACCCACCGGTGGCTCGGTAGCTTCCACACGGCCGAGCTCGCGGCCATGGAGTACGACCGCTGGCAGGTCCGCTACCACGGCACGGCGGCTAGGCTCCATTTCCCCTTTGGCACACGTCCGATCGACCTTGTCCCTCTGGAGCCGGTGAGCTCGGCTATGGCATGGGAGGACCGCGAGGCAAGGGAGCGCCTCGAGGCCGAGGCCGCCGACGAGGCCTACATGCAAGAGCTCCGCCGGCAGCACATGAGCTCGTGGAGGTGGAGAGGATGATCTTTGTCGGCGCGGAGGGCAGCAAGGTTATTGTGCTCCCCTCCGATGATGATGTCGAAGGCGGCGAGGATGGTAGTGCGGAGGGCAGTGAGGTGGGCGGCGAGGATGAGGAGATCTACGTCGAGGAGTGGAGGAGTGTCTTCCCCAATGACCCCGATGACATCACCGGCCCGGACCCGGCTCGTGGGACACCGTACCTGACGAGGAAGGATTGGCTCGACCTCCACTTCGACTGAAAGTAGTTTAGTTTAGTTTAAATTTATGTTTTATGTTCGGTTATGCAAAACTATTTATGTTTATGTTTGAATGCATGCTACTTTCGGTTGAACCTACTTTGAACTTGATCAAATTGAAGTTTTCTCCGTTAAGTTTAGGGGATCGACTAGAAACGACCAAAAATTTCTGGAGTATATATACTCCACTAAGGGTTTTACTCCATTAACTTTTAGGGGATCGGCTAGAGATGGCCTTATGCCTTGTTTATTTCAGTTATTCACAATGTAATGCTCTATATGTATCAAATATTTACTGTGCAGTTCAATTTCATCAATAACAGTTTCAACAATACCACTATGATTGACGATATTTGGTTGCTTTTAAGGATGTTGTAGTTAACACGCCTTTCCATTTTTTAACAATAACTAGTGTACTTTAGATCTGCACAATGCAGTATGAATGACTATATTTGCTTGTTTTTAAATGTTATGCCTGTTGCAATTAACACACATTTCCACTTCTTGTTTTGCTTAACTAGCGTGCTTAAACCTGCACACTGAAGCTATAATTTGGAGATTATGTTGTCTACCATGGATATATTTGGTTGATGTTTAGCCTGTTGTGCTTAACATGCCTTTAGATGTACTCACACAGGACAATATTGGGAATAACTGCTGTTTTCCATCGAGATTAGTTTCATCCCATTGCTTATATATACTCACTGTTCAGGATATCGGTAGCTGGTACCATATAGGCCGGGGGGCTGATAAGGGATTAATCATTGAATCGGACATTTCACTGAATATATCTGTAACCCATTTATCGGTAGGTTAACTAGGGCCATATCTAATATATCTGAGGCTACATAGCAACATGCATTGTACTGAATGACTAAATATGCAATCCTAGGCTATGTAGCAACAAGGAAGAGTGTTACCTTAATGTTCTGATGATGTATAGATATACATAGAAGAGCAGCAACAACCACACAGCAGCAGTTAGCTGCAGTTAATTGACCGATATTTGTAACAATGTAATAAACTCCATCCGCCCCATAATATAAGATGTTAATTCATCCAATATGTGAGTATATTGGATGTAATAAGATCTTATATAATGGGATGGAGGGAGTGGTGTACTACATCATTGTGCAATTGGTGTTTAGTTTCTAATATTAAATTGGTGCTTTTAGGTACATGTCATTGGTAAAGATCCGTACTTCGACCCTTTCTGCATATGGGGCAATAAGATATTCATGAACCAACATCAAGTCAGGAAACTGATAAAGATTGTTAGTAAAATTGGTCAGAAGATGTAAATTAAACTATTTGTTTACACTTTATCCATGACAACAGTGAACTGCAGTGTCGGTGTACTAAAGTTTGGGCCCTTTGGTACCCCTTACTTGTGCACGGGCAGTTGCAGCCGCACCTGCGGCGAGGCTTGGTGGGGGCAGTTGGAGGAAAAATACAAGACGACCAAGGCGGCATCCAAGCCAGTAACCAGAGAGCAGAAGGCAAGCCGGTCCCTCGGCAAGATCCTTGCCAGGGCGGCTTGCGAAGCCCCGGCAAGATCCTTGCCGGGATGGCTTGCGAAGCGCTGACAAGGCCACCACCCTTGAGATTGAGAGCTCTGACACCATCGACCACATCAAGAACAAGACTCAGGGGCACATGCGTAGTAGCATGCAGATCTTTGTGAAGACTGGTGGCATGCAGATCTTCATGAAGACCAGAAGGCGAAGTTCCCAGCAAGGTTCTTGCCAGGGACGACTGCGAGGCCCCGGCAAGAGGACGATTGTGAGGCCACAGCAAGGCTTGCGCACGACAAGGCTCCGCCGCCCTGCCACCGTCCCGGCACAGTAATTAGCCAGCCAACCAGGCAAGCACCTGTGTGGTGGCATGCATATCTTCGTGAAGATCCTGCCACCGCTCCAGCGCAGCGACTAGCCAGTCAGCTTGGCGCTGCATTCCGCGTCACCTTGGATGCGTGTCAAGACGGAGTGAGGCGGCGACGAATGGGAAGGGCTCTATTTCCGTCCCCGATAAAGTTAGAGGGCACGTAAGCAACGCATTTAATGCACTTGTCCTAAGACGCCAGAGATAAGCACGTGCACTGTAGCACTTTACACCTCCTATGTGCTTGCACGCCACTGTGGTAGCCCCTTGGTATAAAAGGAGGCCCAGGGCGATACAAGAAGGGACTTTTGGACTTTCCGGCCCAGTTTGCATGCGTAGCAGCTAGCCGAAGCTCAAGAACACTCAATATACACTCAAAGCAGGACTAGGGTTTTACGCTTCTCAGCGGCCCGAACCTGGGTAAAAATTCATCGTGTTGATCGTTAGATCTGCTCTTTGCGCACTCCTCTTCCCTGCCAAACCATAGAAGGGATCCACTCGATCCCATAGGTGTCGTTTCCCCGACATCTTTGGCGCGCCAGGTAGGGGTCGAGAGGTTGTACGAACCTGATCTAGGCGTCAGTGCGTCGACTTCTTCAACAGCTTCATCGTCATGTTTTCAAAGAGAAAGAGCATCGTGGCAATTGGTTCATCTCCGGTCGATCTGCCCGTACCAGCGCGGATGGACGACGGGATGGATGTGGGTGGAGGCCATGGGCTTCCACAACGCTCCGGCGATCGGAGCCACGCGAGCGGTGATGACCCGCACATCGCTAGGTCCAAGGACGGAGTCGTGCTGTCTACGGGCGGCACGACGAACCCCAAGGGAGGAAAGACGACCTCCAAGACGCCCCCACCGGCGCATCCGCCGCGGCCTTCCCAGGTCGTGCGCGATGAGCAGCGCCGCGGCGTGGGTGATCACAAGCGTTCCCATGGAAAGACCCCTTTGCATCATTCTCGAGATGCGCCGGACCAGCATGCATGCCAAGACGCTGGCGAAAACGGCGCGTGGCCGCGGGACCGTGATAGAGCTCCTTCTAACGTGGTTAGAAGTCAGAGCGCTTCACGATCCACACAACTATCGCCGCCACCCACGCCAACAGAAGCGTTGGCGCGCGTGCAGTTGCTTCTGGATTTCCCTCCTACTGCGGAGAAGCTCGACGAGTGGAGAGCTACCATCCGGAGCCTCGTCAGCTTCGCTAATAGAGATGGACCGCAGCAGGCAGGGCCCTCGTGCCGGCGCTCTGTCAAGCCGGCGCGTGCTGATGGCGGAAGGACTGGAGGTGCTGCGACCATGGTGCACTCTCCTCCTCCACGGTAGCAACAGCAGCCGCCGGCTCGTCGGGTCGAGGCCTGTGACAATGGTTCCACAGCGTCGTCCGACCCACGAGCCCACCGCGATCAACGTCAAGTTCTTCGAGAGCGAGTCAAGGAAGACGCTCGAACCACTGTCGAGCGGCGACGGGAAGCGCGCCATCAGTCTGATAGGCGTGCAGGCCCCACTATAGACCGGCCTACGCCGGGGTATTCTGGTAACTTACCTTATGAGGTGGGTTGTCCAGCTTTTACCCGCGGGCTGCGGCGATTCCAGTGCCCCACTCACCGCACGTTCAAGCCTGATGTCGGAGAGAAATACGATGGCAAGACTCACCCGTCGGAGTTCCTGAGCATCTATACCATTGCAATGCAAGCTGCCGGGGCTCGAGACGACAAGGTACTCGCCAACTACTTCCCGTTGGTACTCAAGCCCAACGTCAGGTCGTGGTTGATGCACCTGCCAGAGGATTCCATCTCTTCTTGGTCGGATCTGTGTCACGAGTTTGTTGGCGCCTTTACTGGAGGCCACCAAGCTCCTGGCCAGGCAAGTGATTTGCATATAATCCCCCAGAAAGATGGCGAATGCTTGCGCAAATACATACAGAGGTTCAACCGTGTGCAGTACAACATCCCAGATGTTCATCCTGCCGCTGTTATCAGCGCGTTCCATCAAAATGTGCGCAACCGCAAGATGCGTGAAGAGCTGGCAATGAACAAAGTTAGAGATGTTGCCGAGCTTTATGTTTTGGCCGATAGATGTGCTTGGGCTGAAGAAGGAAGGAAGTACCCCGGCGAAGATGCCGACACAGAAAGTGACTCTGCAGATGAAGACTTCGTCGCCCCGGCAAAGAAGGGCCGATGGCGCAATAGGAAGCGCAAGGGTAAAACCGTGCTTACCGTCGAGGAATCCGGCAACCCCGGCACCGCCAAGAAGGCCAAGGTTGACGACCCCGGCAAGGAGGTTGCCGGGTGCGCCGCCTGCCAGGCCTTGGCGGCTGCCGACAAGCCAGAGGGCTCCGACAAGCAGTATTGCAAGATCCATCACACCAAGGGCCATGACCTCCAGAACTGCCGGCAAGTTGAGCAGCTTGTAGAGAAGCAGAAAGCTGAGTATGAAAGGCAAGACAAGGAGAAGGGCCAGGACGGTGCTGAGAGGTCCGGCAAGAAGCATGGCGGCCGAGGGGGTCACCGCGGCAAGGATAAGCAACTAGAGAGGCCCGCTCGGGGCCGCGACAAGAAAGAGGGAGATGATGATCATGATGAGGACGGCGAGTCCAGTGAGCTCGAGTTCCAGGAAGCTACAGAGGCCATGTGCGTCGATGGTGGCGCCTCATTGCATGCCTCTCACCACCAACTGAAACAGTGGGCATGTGAGATCAATGCTGCAGAGCCATCGTTTGATGCCCACAAGCCGCTGAAATGGTCCAACACACCTATCATTTTTTACGCTGAGGATCACCCAAATCGCACAACGGCGGACGAGTGTTTGCCATTGTTGGTTTCACCAATGATACGCAACCTCAAGGTGACAAAAGTGTTAGTTGACAGTGGGGCCGGTCTGAACTTGATCTCACCCACTGTGATCAAGAGGCTGCAAATTCCTGATGGAGATCTCGAAGAGACGGGCATGTTTCAAGGGGTCAACCCAGGAAGGAGTCAGCCAAAGGGCAAGATTATGCTACCAGTTACGTTTGGTGGCGAGCTGAACTATAGGATGGAGAAGATCATTTTTTATGTCGCCAAGATCCCCTTGCCCTATAATGGGATTCTCGGCCGCCCAGCGCTGGCCAAGTTCATGGCGGCATCACATTACGCTTACAATACGTTGAAGATGCCCGGACCAATGAGCATGATCACCGTCCACTCCGACAAGAAAGACGCGCTCATCTGCGCTGACCAACTCTACCGAGAGGTAGTTGCAGCAACTGCCGCCAAGGCACTTGCTCCTGCCGCTAAAGCTCCGGGAGGGAAGAAGACCGGCAAGACCTCTCCCGACAAGACCTCTTCCGGCAAGACCTCTTGCACCCACTCCGGCAAGCGCACCTCTTCGGAGTGCTGCGATCCCATCGAGGACGTGCCAGAGAGCTCCACTGGCAAGAGCAAGAAATCCAAGGCAGCACCACCGGAAACTAAGGTACCCGTCGAGGAGGACGGCACGGGTGGGGCTTTTACTATAAGCTCCACCCTCGATAGCAAATAGGAAGGCGCGCTCATCGCCTTCCTCCGGGCGAATGTCGATGCGTTTGCATGGCAAGCATCTGACATCCCCGGTGTTCCCAGGGAGGTGATTGAGCACCACCTTGCGGTCTGTCCTCATGCGCGTCCCGTCAAGTAGAAGGTCAGGAAGCAAGCTTTGGAGTGGCAAGTGTTCATCATTGAAGAAATTAGGAAGTTAGAAGCAGTAGGCTTGGTCAGAGGAGTGCTCCACCCAACATGGTTGGCCAATCCGGTGGTGGTGCGCAAGGCAAACGGGAAATGGAGGCTGTGCATTGATTATACAGATATCAATAAAGCCTGCCCAAAGGATCCTTTCCCTTTGCCGCGCATCGACCAGATCATGGACTCCACTGCCGGGTGTGACTTGCTGTCATTCCTTGACGCCTACTCAGGATACCATCAAATCTTCATGACGAAGGAAGATGAAGAGAAGACCGCGTTTATCACCCCATGTGGTACGTATTGTTTTATAGGAATGCCTTTTTGGTTGAAAAGCGCTGGTTCAACATTTGCGAGAGCAGTCCAAATTGGTTTTGAGCCTCAACTACATAGAAATATGGAAGCTTATATGGATGACATAGTGGTCAAAACCAAGGACAGGGCAACGCTCATACAAGATCTAGAAGAAACATTTGCAAATTTGCGCAAGATCAATCTCAAGCTCAACCCTGAGAAGTGTGTGTTTGGTGTCCCATCTGGCAAGCTTCTCGGGTTCTTTGTGTCTCAGCGTGGGATCAAGGCGAACCCCGACAAGATCAAGGCGATTGAGTAGATAGAGGCACCAAGACGAGTCAAGGATGTGCGTCGACTTGCTGGCTGTGTTGCTGCCTTGAGCAGGTTCATCTCCAAATCTGCTGAGCGCGCCCTGCCCTTTTTTAAGATCTTGAAAAAGGCAGGTCCAATGAAATGGACTCCGGAAGCGGACGCGGCGCTGCAAGATTTGAAGAGATACCTCTCCTCTACGCCAACACTAGTCGTGCCTAAACCGCAAGAGCCGTTGCTGCTATATTTAGCGACAATAAATCAAGTGGTCATTGCTGCGCTAGTGGCGCAGAGAGAAGTTGATGAAGAAGCAGCGGCAGTGGCAAGACCGTCGGATGATGAGCCAGAGCTCTCCCCGGCAGGGTCTGGTGCCGGCAAGGCAAGACCCCCGGCAGGATCTGGTGCCGGCATGGCAGGGCCCCCCGCAGAGTCTGGTGCCGGCAAAATAGGACCTGCGCAAGCAAACGAAGTGACGCAGAAGAAGAAGGTGGTGCAGCACCCAGTTTATTTCGTCAGCTCCCTCTTGCAGGGGGCCAGATCAAGATACTCTAGTGTGCAGAAGTTGCTCTTCGGCCTTGAGGAAGTTGCGCCATTATTTTCAGGCACATGAGATCACCGTCATCACTCGCTTCCCGGTGCAACGGATCTTGCACAACCCAGACACAACTGGAAGGATTGTGGAGTGGGCGTTGGAACTGTTGAGCTTTGGTCTCAGGTTTGAAAGCCTTCGATAATTCAGAGCAGAGCCTTGGCGGAGTTCATTGTAGAATGGACCTCAACGCTTGATGAAGAAATTCAAGAGACCACTCTCCCCGGCAAGGAAACGAGACGTGACTGGATTATGTACTTTGATGGGGCTTTCTCGCTGCAAGGCGCCGGTGCCGGCGTACTGCTTATCGCACCCACCGGAGAGCACCTCAAGTATGTGGTTCAGATGCACTTTCCCTGGGAAAGATCAACAAATAACACTCCAGAGTATGAAGGAATGCTTGCCGGTCTCAGGATCGCGGCAGACCTTGGAATCAGGAAGCTCATCGTCAGAGGTGATTCACAGCTTGTCGTCAAGCAAGTCAACAAAGATTATCAGAGCCCGCTGATGGAAGCCTATGTAGATGAAGTGAGGAAGTTGGAGGAGCGTTTTGACGGTCTGCAAGCAAAGCATGTTCCTCGAGCAGAGAACAACATTGCTAACGACCTGCCAAAACGTGCTGCCCTCAAGTTACCTGTGGAACCAGGGACCTTTGTGCTCCAATTGACTCAACCATTCGTCGAACCGTCGGCAGGACAGAATAAGCGAAGGAAGTCAGGCCTCGGCAAGTACTTTCCCGCTGAGCTCCCAGGAGCTGCCGGCAAGGAAGTTGCCGGGGACTCCGAGCTTGCCGGGGAGCGGCAGGCTCCGGCAGGGCCTCAAGCCCTTGCCGTAGAGGTAACTGCTCCCACGGCAGAAGACATGCCTTTAGTCCTTGCCATCGAGCCCCAGGCTCCAGCATGGGCACAACACACCGCTCGGTTCCTCCAAATAGGGGAACTCCCTGAGGAACAGGAAGAAGCAGAGAAAGTAGCCCATCGGTCCAGCATGTACCAGTTTGTGGACGATGTCCTGTACAGGAAAAGACTGAACGACGTGAAATTGAAGTGCATTCCTCGGGAGGACGGACTGGAGCTGTTGGCAGAGATACATGGAGGCATATGTGGCTCTCACATAGGATCAAGAGCTCTTGCCGGCAAAGCATTCCGGCAAGGTTTCTTTTGGCCCACTGCTCTCCAGGATGCAACTGCACTAGTAACCAAGTGTGAAACATGCCAGTTCCATCAAAGAAGCTCCATCAGGCAGCTCTAGCTCTTCAGACGATCCCTCTTTCCTGGCCATTTTTGGTCTGGGGGCTCGATATACTGGGCCCCTTTCCCCGTGCTGTCGGGGGCTTTGAGTACTTGTACGTCGCAATCGACAAGTTCACAAAGTGGCCGGAAGTGGAAGCAGTGAGAAAGGTGACAGCACAGTCAGCCATCAAGTTCTTCAAAGGACTAGTTTACCATTTTGGTGTACCAAACAGAGTCATCACCGACAACGGCACACAGTTCACAAGCCGCACCTTCATGCAGTATATCCAAGTCCTCGGCAGCAAAGTCTGTTTTGCTTCTGTTGCTCATCCGAGGAGCAATAGCCAGGCAGAAAGGGCAAATGCTGAAGTGCTGCGGGGCCTCAGAACAAGAACTTTTGACAGGCTGCACAAGTGCGAAAGACGCTGGATTGATGAGTTGCCGGCAGCTCTTTGGTCAATCAGGACGACACCAAGTCGAGCCACCGGTCAGACGCCCTTCTCCTTGGTGTACGGGGCAGAAGCAGTTCTTCCCACAGAACTCATATACGGGTCCCCTCGAGTGCTCACTTATGATGAGCTTGAGCAAGAGCAGTTGCAGCAAGATGATGCTACGCTCCTTGAGGAAGATCGTCTTCAGGCTGCTGTGCGAGCTGCGTGCTACCAGCAATCCTTGCACCGCTATCATAGCCGCAAGGTTCATGCCCGAAGCCTTGAGGAAGGCGACCTTGTTCTTCGGCACATTCAGTCGGCCAAGAATTCCAACAAGTTGACGCCGAAGTGGGAAGGCCCTTATCAGGTAATACGAGTCACCAGGCCTGGCGCAGTCCGCCTGGAGACCAAAGATGGCATTCCAGTGAGCAACTCTTGGAATATCCAACATCTTCGCAAGTTTTACCCATGAGGCGCGGTTGCCGGGTCCCCCGGCAACCCCCTTTTGTACTAGCCTTGCCGGCAAGGCATATAACCCTATGTACAGAGCCAGGCGCAGACCCTGTGCGCAGTTAAATAAGTTTAAGTATGTACAGTTCTTGTCGATTTCCATGTTTACTTATATGCATGCCTGTCCAGGATATTGTGCTACTTTTCTTTCCGGCAAGTACTGATGAACCGCCAAGGTTCCATGTTCCTATTTTCTCTTCTTTCTTTTTCTCAAAGGACAAAAGGTTCCCTCGCATACAAGTTTGCCGGGGGGGGGGGATAGAGAGTGTGGCGCCAGCAGGCAACATTCAAAGTGGCATCTTGCGGGAAAGAGTACAACAGCAAAAAAAGCTAAGTTGTGAAACCTTGAGTGATTTTCTTTTAAATATGGGATTATTTTCCTCGAACGATTTCGATTCTTGTATGGAAAACCTGCACGCGATGGAACTTTGTCAGGATTGGTTACGCCTTTGCTCTGTTTCGAGTCCGCTCAATAGTTCAAGTGGCTGCGCTAAGAACGGCAAGGTATCTTGCCAGCAGCGACACCCCCAGCAGGCTGCTAAGGATCCGTTCCTCAAAGCGCTCGCGGCATGGGTGCACGCACCGGCAAGTTTTTCCCAGTAAAGCGTAGGGTGTATGCCATACAAAGAGAGATCAGATGAGAAAGATAGCATGCATTCAATCCAAAACACAGCAAGTTATATTACATCAATGGTTGCCGCAGTTCTAACTTAAGATAAATTATCTTGGGCTCGAGTTCATAGCGGCAAGGAGAAGCGAAGCGGCTAGTCCCGGCGCTGGCCTTCCACCCTCTTGACGTGGTCAACCATGTCGACGATGGGCGCGACGAGCTCTTCAAGTGCCTTGCGGTCTGCATCCTCCGGCAGGCTGTCAAGCACGTTGGTGAGGTTGAGGCCAGGGTTCCTATACGCCACCTTGGTGAGCACCTTGAGGAGGACGCCCCGGCAAAGCTTGCGGGATTCATTGGCCAGCTGGGTTGCTCAGCTAGAGTGGAGCAGCTTCAGGGCATCAAGGACAGCCTCGAAGAACATGGTCAGTCTGGCGCTCGTAGTCACCCTCTCCTCGTGGGAATACCTGAAAGTCGACAGGCCCATGGTGGACAGTTGTGCTATGAGCCTCTCTGCAACATCGACAAGGCGCTCAGTCCAGATCTTCACGCCTTTCTCATAGTCATTATAGGTGGCAGCGGTGCTCTCAAGCAGTTGCTTCTCCTCCTGGAGGTCCTTAGCCAGGGTCTTCTCACGAGCCCTGCTGCTCTCAAGGGATTCCTTCAGCATGGTCAGCTTCAACTCCAGATCAACAATGGATTCAATGGCAGAGGAGAGTTTTTGGGTCTTTTCGGATATGGCAGTTTGCATCTCCGCCAAGTCATAGAGAGTTTTATCTTTGTTGTCTTTGAGCGTCGAGATCTCCTTGCCGTGCTTCTCCAGATCCGCCTCTAGTTTCTCCACCTTGCCGGCCAGCTCGTTCTTGGTGGCTTCTGCAGCTTCGGCGGCATCGATGGCTTCTTTCAGCTTGCCGGCATGGTCCAGGACCAGAGCATCAAGCGCTTTCTTGTGCTCCTGCTCCAGCCCTTGGGTCCGCTGTGCGACAAGCTTCTTGATCTCCTCATCCTTGCCACGGAGCTTGGCGGCAACTGCCCCCTCGCGAGTGACAAGGTCTTCTTCTTGAGCATCGAGCAGGATGCGGCGCTCCCTTAGCTGGGCGTCTTCCTTGGCGGCCTCTTGAGCGGCCTCCTCCTGTGCCTTCTCAATATCGGACTGCTTCAGAAGGAGCTCGTCCCAACGCTGGCCTAGCTGCTCCTGGCCAGTCCTCAGCTCTTGCCAGGCCTCGGCGAACCAGACCTGCATCTGCTTGACATGCTTTTGGAAGTCTGCCTTTGCCGCGTCGACAACCGCTGCCTTGGAGTCCAGTTTCTCCTTACGGGCACGGTGGAGCGCCTGGAGCTTCTAGAAGTTGTTGCTCATGGCTTGGAGGAGGTAGTCTTCTTTGGATCTGCTGCTGCTGGCGCTCGGCTCGTCGACAACCTTGAGCCCGGCAGCGGCGATGATTTCTTCGTCGAAAGACTCCCCCTCGGTTGGCGCTCTGGTGCTTGCCGTCCCCAGGATGCTGACGAATAGATTATCGCCAATCTTCAGGTATCTGCTTGAGGGGGGGCGTCGGATGTCGATGGTTGGTCCTTAACCACCGTCTCCCCAGCAGCTGGGCGCTCCAGGACCGATGCAGCGCCAGGTGCTCCTGCGGCAGGAATGCCATTAGTTCGATCGCCGGTCCCCTTGCCGGCCTCCCCGGCAGACCCCTTGGCGGCCTCTTCATGCGCGTCCTTGGCGGCCTCGTCGGCAGCGACTTTGGCGGCTTCGGTGGCAGCATCCTTGGCGGTCTCCTCGATGGTGGCGTCAACATCCATCTAATCCACTAAGGGAAGATCTGAAAGCCAAGGAGGAGAAACAAGATGAAACCAAGATTGAAGTTCAAAGCAGAAAGAGAAGAGAGAAAGATCATGCAGGAAGGGTGACGGGTGCCCGAAAGTGAGCGGCATACCTGTGACGAGCACTTGGGAGGTGGTTCCTTTCCCGGCAACATTCGTTGCCGGTATGGGATTGCCGGCACCCGTGCTTGCCGGCCCTTCCTCCACGCAAATGGGCTCGTCGGTGGGAGTCCTTGCCGGGGATCCATCCCTGGGCGGTGTGGTTGACGGAGAGGTCGGCTCCCAGTAGCTCTCCTTGTTGCTGTTCTTCTCCTGCAAATTCGGCAAGATCATCAGCAAAGATACACACCCCAACACCCGCCAGCGGGAAATGAGTAATGGGCTCACGCTGGGGGCTGAGTCGGGGGCTGCGCCATGGGCTGGGATCCGTGCTAATCGTGATCATCTCCGGCGCACCTGAGGTGCTTGCCGGAGGCTCGTCGCCCGTTGAGGTCTTGGCTTTCTTCGCCATCCTCTGCGCCAACGTTTCTGTGTCTCTGCGAGGACAAGCCAAAATAAGATCAAAACAGGGACTCAGGAGATGAAGAAAGCAGTAAGGCACTTACTCATCTGCTTCTTCTGGCCTCTTCTCCCTCCTCGGGCTGAAGAAGGAAAGGTCGAAGTCGGCCTCCGGTATGGTGTTCGTACAAGGGGGGGGGGGGGAGATGGAGACCTGGGCCGCTTGGCCGTGGCAGAGGTGGCGGCTGCTTTTTCCTTTGCTGCCGCGGTCGTGCACCTCGTCTGGCACACAGGTTGCGGCTGGACCTCTTGCCGCTACGCAGCCTTGCCGGCCGTCCCCTTGACAGGGACCTCTTCGCTTGAGGAGGCTTGCCGGACTGGCTCGATAGATCCAACCCGCCGGAGGACACGTTTCTTCTTCCCCGGGACTGGGGGCTCCTCGTGCGGCTCCTCTTCAGCTTCCTCTTCAGCTGTCTCCTCGGATGTCCCCTCGGCAGAAGGGCCCCCGGCAGTGGTGCCGCTGTGTTCCCCGGCAGGCTCCCCCCACTCAGCAAGATCCTCCTCTGCGCTGGCTTCGTCTTCCACAAAGCCAATGCTGCCGGGGGCCCTTCGTCTTTGCAGAGGTGGGAAAGATGGCCATACACGCCACGGCGTTTGGCGTGAAATCCAAAAGATGGAAGCCGAAGGTGTACATGATGTCGATGAAGAAATCCGAAAATGGGGGGCAGAGCCCGCAGTAGAAGTAATCAACGAAGAAAGGAAATTTATCTGGGGCAGGCACGGCGCAAGAAGCAGGGATGACGCGGGTGGCAGGATGCCCCGTCGTCTCTCTCTCCCCCACATGCACAGGTACCGGTCCCTAAGCGCGCGCACGTCGAGTGTCGGGGCGAAGACGACGTGCTCCCTCCGCATATTCACCAGCTCGCTCTCCGGCACCTCTTCTCCCTCGCTCGCCTTGGACGCTCCCTTGCCTTTGCTCATTTTGGGCGCCATTGCAGCCAAGGGAGGGCGGGGGATCAAGAGCGGCGAGGGCACGACGGCCGCGGATGGAGGTGGAAGCTCTGGTCTGGGCTCGAGGAAGAAGAAGAAGATGGCGGTTCCTAGATTGGGAAAGGCAAAGGGGGTAAATGAGCAGCGCCCCTGCGGATTCCTCTTTTTATGGGGAAGGCACAGGGCTGCCTCTTTACTGGTCGATGTGAAGGCGTTTTCTCAGGCGTGCTGCGACCGTTCCACGCACGACCCCCACGTCACGCACTCAATGCGGATCATGGGGAAGCGCAACAGACGAGATGATTACAACAGTTAATCCCTGCCATGCGTGCCCGCGCATTGTTTGGGGCCTGGCCCAACAACGCTTTGCACTCGTGTATGGCCCAGGCCCGGGGGCTCCTGTCGGTGTACTAAAGTTTGGGCCCTTTGGTACCCCTTACTTGTGCACGGGCAGTTGCAGCCGCACCTGCGGTGAGGCTTGGTGGGGGCAGTTGGAGGCAAAATACAAGACGACCAAGGCGGCATCCAAGCCAGTAACCAGAGAGCAGAAGGCAAGCTGGTCCCCCGGCAAGATCCTTGCCAGGGCGGCTTGCGAAGCCCCGGCAAGATCCTTGCCGGGACGGCTTGCGAAGCGCTGACAAGGCCACCACCCTTGAGATTGAGAGCTCTGACACCATCGACAATGTCAAGACCAAGACTCAGGGGCACATGCGTAGTAGCATGCAGATCTTTGTGAAGACTGGTGGCATGCAGATCTTCATGAAGACCAGAAGGCGAAGTTCCCAGCAAGGTTCTTGCAGGGGATGACTGTGAGGCCCCGGCAAGACTCTTGCCGGGGACGATTGCGTGGCCACGGCAAGGCTCGCGCGCGACAAGGCTCCGCCGCCCTGCCACCATCCCGGCACAGCAATTAGCCAGCCAACCAGGCAAGCACCTGCGTGGTGGCATGCAGATCTTCGTGAAGATCCTACCACCGCTCCAGCGCAGCGGCTAGCCAGTCAGCTTGGCGTTGCATGCCGCGTCACCTTGGATGCATGTCAAGACGGAGTGAGGCGGCGACAGATGGGACGGGCTCTATTTTCGCCCCCAATAAAGTTAGAGGGCACGTAAGCAGCGCATTTAATGCACTTGTCCTAAGGCGCCAGAGATAAGCACATGCACTGTAGCACTTTACACCTCCTATGTGCCTGCACGCCACTGTGGTAGCACCTTGTTATAAAAGGAGGCCCAGGGCGATACAAGAAGGGACTTTTGGACTTTCCGGCCCAGTTTGCATGTGTAGCAGCTAGCCGAAGCTCAAGAACACTCAATATACACTCAAAGCAGGACTAGGGTTTTACGCTTCTAAGCGGCCCGAACCTGGGTAAAAATTCATCGTGTTGATCATTAGATCTGCTCTTTGCGCACTCCTCTTCCCTGCCAAACCGTAGAAGGGATCCACTTGATCCCATAGGTGTCGTTTCCCCGACATGCAACATGGTAAGTAAGAACTCTGTAGCCTTGTTTTTACTGCCCATAATGGGTTGTGTTTAATGACAATGTGTGAATCTTTTTCCTTTGCAGTGGTTCCCGAAGCAGTTTACTCAAGATTACCTCTCAAACTACAAGATTGGTGGCCGACCATCACAAGCGGTTGGACTAGAGTCGTGCGTGCCTTCTGCATGGAGGAGAGCACAATCGGGGCATTCCGCTTCACCTTGTTCAGCAACCAGAATGTCTTTCACCTCTTTCTTTACCATCTTTAATAGTATAAGTATACAACCCTGGTTCATCATTCTTTATTTGGTGCTTGTGTAATTCTTTTTTTGATGTAATTCTTGGACATATGTACCTGTGAATTGAATAATGCATTGGTTGTTGAACCAGATGGATATGAATGAAGTTATAGCCTACTTTCAAATTGAAATTCACTACAATTTTAAATAGCAGCAACTAAATTAGGGTGAAAATACGCTCTGTACACTAGTACAACGAGCTGTTATACAAACGGTTTTTAACCCCTTTCCGCGACGGCCTTTAAACCGTCGCCAGGCGAGTGTGGGCGATAGGGGGGGTCCTTCCCACATGACCCAGAAATTGTCGGGGATAGGGAGCTGAAAGCACAAGTGCTCCCTGGAAGATTTTGGTAATTAATATCAACATATCTCTTGTTGGACTAATGCCTTTGTCTAGTGTATTTCAGACAAGTTCAACAATGGCGTGGAAAGGACAAGAGGATGTGGAACCCCTTCAAGGTATCAAGGAAATGCATTGGCTAAAGCTCAAGACTCTTAATTTTATTTTAAGTGATCCAAGATCACATTGAGTCCATAGGAAAGCCAATACTATTAAAAGGGGATGAGGTGTTACTTAATGGCTTGCTTGCTCAAATGCTTAGTGATATTGCTCCTAAACCCTCAACCACTTTCTCCATCCAAATATGTCAAAACCCTAAACTCCAACTTGGCCCCACCTATTCATCCTATCCGGCGCCACCGAGTTCATATGACATAGCCACAGCCAGAAACCATAACAGTTCGGTCACACCGATACGGATCTCGGTCTCACGGAGATGGCCTTGCCAACTCCCTGTTATCAGTTGCAATTATTTTGGTCTCACCGAAATTGCAATCGGTCTCACCAAAATTGCAGTCGGTCTCACCGAGATGGCTTGACCAATTCTCTGTTGCCCTGTTGCTTCACTTTGGTCTCACCGAGTTGATGCGATCGGTGCCACTGAGATGAGGTTTTCCCTAAGCCCTAGCACATCGGTCCCACCGAGTTGTTCCAGTCGGTCCCACCAAGATTCCTAACATTCACATTTTGAACTAATCGGTCCCACCGAGTTCATCTATTCGGTCTCACTGAGTTGGGTCAAATGTGTGCAACGGTTGGATTTTGTGTGGAGGCTATATATACCCCTCCACCCCCTTATCCATATGTGAGAGAGCCATCAGAACATGCCTACACTTCCACCATACATTTTCTGAGAGAGAACCACCTACTCATGTGTTGAGGTCAAGATATACCAATCCTACCACAAGAATCTTGATTTCTAGCCTTACCCAAGTTGGTTTCCACTCAAATCATCTTTCCACCATATCCAAATCTATGTGAGAGAGAGTTGAGTGTTGGGGAGACTATCATTTGAAGCACAAGATCAAGGAGTTCATCATCAACACACCATCTATTACCTTTTGGAGAGTGGCGTCTCCTAGATTGGTTAGGTGTCGCTTGGGAGCCTCCGTCAATATGTGGAGTTGAACCAAGAAGTTTGTAAGGGCAAGGAGATCGCCTACTTCATGAAGATCTACCCGAGTGAGGCAAGTCCTTTGTGGGCGATGTCCATGGTGGGATAGACAAGGTTGCTTCTTCGTGGACCCTTCGTGGGTGGAGCCCTCCGTGGACTCGCGCAACCGTTACCCTTCGTGGGTTGAAGTCTCCATCAACATGGATGTATGATAGCACCACCTATCGGAACCACGCCAAAAATCTCCGTGTTTTCATTGCATTTGCACACTCCAATCCCATCCCTTTACTTTCTTGCAATTAGCATGCTTTACTCTTTCTGCTGCATATACTCTTGTCATGCTAGCTTGAAATGTATTGTGAATGCTTAAACTTGTGCTAAAACTCCACCTTAACTTGAAGAACTTAAAAACTGCCACTTTTACTTGTTGAGGGTCTAATCACCCCCCTCTAGACCCCTCTTCTCGATCCTTTCAATTGGTATCAGAGCATTGGTATCCATTGCTTTGGTTTTATCACCATTGGAGGAAGATGGATAAGTGTACGATCAAGAGTATTAGACGTAGAGTGCCTATGCTTGACGGTGAGCTCTATAGTTCTTGGAAGAATGAGATGCTTGAGATTTTCAAGGAATATGAGTTGAACAAGTATATTACTAGCTCTTATGTGCCCCCTATTGATCCTTTGCATCCTACCCCCGATGAGTATCTTGACATGACTCGCAATCTTAGAACTATTGATCTTATCATTAGAGGATTGCCTAGAAATTTGCTCATATGTTTGCCTACTTTTGAATGTGATTATACTATATGGAAATATCTTGAAGAGCGCTCTCCAAATTACTCCTTGAAAAATTTAGATGAGATTCTTCAAAAGTCAATTGCTTTTCAAAATATGAACCCAGTGATCCTAAGTTCGATGAATGTCTATTTGAGCTCCGTGACCTTATGCGTGCCAAATGAAATGTTGGAGTCATTAGTAGCATCATTTCACAAACTATTAGAATTCATAAACATGCACATTGTCATGGTCATAAATCTAATGAGTCACTTGCCCTAGGTGATGATCAACCACATGATGACATTGATCATGTATATTATGATGAGGATGATGATAGTGACTTTGACCTTGAGGAGTCAATGCGACATTTTGGTCTTATGGCTAACCTTCGTGGTTACATGGCCGGATGGAAAGAATGGATTCTCGATAGTGGATGTACTGATCATATGACCGGAGATAAGGACATGTTTCGTGAGCTTGCTAAGAACGATGGTCCTCGCAAGTATGTCACTTTTGGAGATAACTCCAAGGGTAAGGTACCTGGCCTTGGTAAGGTGGCCATTTCCAATGATAGCTCTATCCAAAATGTTATGCTCATTGAATCTGTTGGTTACAATCTCCTTTCCGTATCTAGACTAGCTGACTTCGGTTTCAATGTTCTATTTACTGAAGTAGATTGCCAAGTGTTTCGTAGAGATAATCATAATATGGTCTTTACCGGTATTCGTAGAGGTGATCTATACATTGTTGATTTCACTAAGAGAGCCCAACCTCGTACTTGCTTAATTGCTAAATCTTCTAAAGGTTGGTTATGGCGTAGAAGGTTAGGTCTTGTGGGCATGCGAAATCTTGATAAGCTTATTAAAGGTGATCATATCCTTGGTGTTAAAGACGTCATATTTGACAAGGATAGACTTTGCAGTGCTTGTCAAGCAGGAAAACAGGTTGGAGGATGTCATCCCATGAAGAACATCATGACCATGAGAAGACCACTTGAGCTACTTCATATGGATCTTTTCGGTCCCAACGCCTACAAGAGCCTCGGTGGTAACTCGTTCGATTTGGTCATTGTTGACAACTTTTCAAGATTTAGGTGGGTGTTCTTTCTTGATGATAAATCGCAGGTCCAAAAGATCTTCCAGAACTTCTCTAGGAAGGCCCAAAACCAATTTGAAGTGAAGATCAAGAAGGTTCGAAGTGACAATGGAACAGAGTTCAAGAACGCAAATGTGGATACCTTTCTTGACGAAGAAGGGATTTCACATGAGTTCTCGGCTACGTACACGCCTCAACAAAATGGAGTTGTTGAGAGGAAGAAACGGACACTTATCGAGATGGCAAGAACGATGGTTGATGAATACAAGACACCAAGGCACTTTTGGGTGGAAGCGGTTGAGACAGCTTGTCATGCTACGAATCGACTATATCTTCACAAGCTTCTCGGCAAGACGGCATATGAGCTTCTCACCGGTAACAAAACCCAAGTTGGATACTTTCGAGTATTTGGCTCAAAGTGTTACATTCTTGATAAGCATCGTCGCTCAAAATTTGCTCCTAAATCTCATGAAGGTTTCCTACTCGGTTATGGCTCAAACTCTCACACTTACCGTGTCTACAATAATTTCACCTGAAAGGTTGAAGAGACGGTAGATGTGAAGTTTGATGAATCTAACAGCTCGCAAGTAGAGCAATTTCCAATTGATGTAGGAGACAAAGATCCTTCGAAAGCAATCCAAGATGTGTCCATTGGCAAGATTCGCCCAACGGAGATGAAAGAGAGTACTTTGTTCATTCAAGTGGAAGCCTCAACTTCACATCAAGGTGAACCACAAGTTGACTTGGAGGCATCCACAAGCGGAACACGTCAAGACGGAGGAGATGAGGAAGTACAACAAGATTGTCGGTGTACTAAATATGGGGCCTTTAGTACCCCATACTTGTGCACGGGCAGTTGTAGCCAAGCCCGTGGCAAGGCTTGTCGGGGGAACAGCTGGAGATTGGCTCAAGGTTGTCAATGGGACACTCGAGCCAAGAATCAGAGGATCAGGAGATAAGAAGAGCTGAAGACCTAAGACTAAGCCCCCGGCAAGATCTTGCTGGGATGACTTGCAAAGCCTGGCAAGATTTGCGCCCGGCAAGGTTCTGCCACTGTGCCACCGCTTCAGCACAGCAACCAGCCTGACATTCTGGGCCCTTCTCTGAATGCGTGTCAAGGCACCAGTGGAGGAGAGCTTAAGCGGTGCTGATGGGATGGCCCCTTTTTCCATCCCCAAGAAAATGAGGACACCTAAACGGACACCTCACGGTGCATTAAATGCATTTGTCCTAAACCGTCAGTGGTTAGGTATGATAACCCTGTAGCTACTTTACACCTCAATGTATGTACATTTTGCCACTGTGGTGACCCCTTTGAGCATATAAAAGGAGGCCCAAGGCAACTGCTACAGGGGACGGACACTGGAGAGAACACTCTCGGCCCATTCTGCATGCGTAGCTGCTGCACGAACACACTGTTCATCGCAAGCGCTCCAAGAACTGGGACGAAAACACTGATAATAAATCAAGGCAGGAGTAGGGTTTTACGCTGATTAGCGGCCCGAACCTGGGTAAAAATCCCCTCGCGTCGATCGTTGGTTCTGCTCTTTGTGCATACCTCTCCCCTTACCGAACCGAAAAAAGGATCCCCACGATCCCATAGGTGTCGTACGCCGACATATTTGGCGCGCCAGGTAGGGGGAAGAAGGTGGCGCAAACCTAATCCAGTGATCGGTGCCTCAGTTTCTTCATCATCTTTATCACCATGCCACCCAAGAAGAAGAGTGCCGCAACGGTGCTACCATCTACATCCGTTTTGCCTGTGCCCTCACGTACGGGTGACGACGTGGATGCAGAAGGTGGAGGTTTAGAGCCTCCATGGCGTTCTGGTGATCCAAGCCAGGCGAGCGGCGTCGTTTGCAGCGGCGACAGCAACCTGCACGCCGCTGGATCCAGAGATGGGGCTGTGCTGCCTACGGGTGGCGCAGCGAACTCTAGAGATCGGAGGACGTCTCCTAGGACTCCCGCGCCGGTGCGAGAGTCGCGGCCTTCACAGGTTGCACGCGACGAGCAGCGCCATGGCGCTGGTGGTTCAGGACGCCCCCATGAAAAGATTTCTGCGCATCGATCCCAAGGTGCGCAGGCCCAGCATGCACGCCAAACTGCCGGTGGAAGTGGCGCGCGGTCGCGCGATCGTGACGGTGCTCCTTCTAACATTGTTAGGAGTCAGAGCACCTCACGTACCTCGCATCTGTCGCTGCCGCCCACTCTAGCGGAAGCTTTGGCATGTGCGCAGCTGCTCCTTGATTTCCCTCCTGCTCCGGAGAAAATGGAGGAGTGGCGATCCACCATCCAGAGCCTCATCGGCTTCGTCAACAAGGATGGGCCGCAGCAGGCAGGGCCCTCGCGGCAGTGGTCCATCGATCCGGTGCGAGCCGATGGGGAGAAGACTGGAGGCGGTGCGACCACGGTGCACTCCCCTCCACGACAGCAGCGGCGATCAACAACCCAGTGGACCGATGGCCGTGATGATGATTCCACGGCATCGTCCGATCCGCGGATGCGCCGTGATCAGCGTCAAGTTCTTCGGGAACGAAGCAAAGAGGACGCTCGAACTACCATCGAGCGGCGACGGGAGGCGCGCCATCAATCTGATAAACGCGCAGGACCTGCTGTTGACAAGCCTGCGCCAGGGTACACAGACGATTTGCCCTATGAGGTAGGTTGTCCAGCGTTTACCCGTGAGCTGCGGCGAGTCCAGTGGCCCAATTCCCGAACCTTCAAGCCTGAGGTCCCGGAGAAATATGATGGCAAGACCCACCCGTCGGAGTTCCTGAGCATCTACACCATTGCGGTGCAGGCTGCCGGGGGCCGAGACGACAAAATACTTGCCAACTACTTCCCGTTGGTGCTCAAACCCAACGTCAGTTCATGGTTGATGCATCTGCCGGAGAATTCCATTTCTTCTTGGTCAGATCTGTGCCATTAGTTTGTTGGCGCCTTTGTTGGAGGCCATCAAACTCCTGGCCAGGAAAGTGATTTGCATCTCATCCCCCAGAAGGAGGGCGAGCCTCTGCACAAGTATATCCAAAGGTTCAGCCATGTGCAATACAGCATCCCGGATGTTCATCCTGCCGCCGTTATCGGCGCGTTCCGTCAGAACATGCGTAACCGCAAGATGCGGGAAGAGATGGTGATGAACAAGATCAGGGATATCGCCGAGCTTTATGCTCTGGCTGATAAATGTGCTCGGGCTGAAGAGGGAAATGTGCTCGGGCTGAAGAGGGAAGGAGACTTCCCGGCGAGGATGTTGGTGCAGGGGGCGACTCTGAAGGCGAAGATGCTGCCGCCCCGACAAAGAAGGGCCGGCGGTGAAACAAAAAGCGTAAAGGCAAGGCCGTGCTTGCTGTCGAGTGATCCGGCGACCCTAGCACCACCAAGAAGGCCAAAGTTGGCGATCCCAGCAAGGAAGTTGCCGGGTGCGCCTCCTGTCATGCCTTGGCGGCTGCCGACAAGCCGGAAGGCTCCGGCAAACAGTATTTCAAGATCCATCACACCAAGGGCCATGATCTCCAAAATTGCCGGCAAGTTGAACAGCTTGTCGAGAAGCAGAGAGCTGAATACGAGAGGCGAGACAAGGAGAAGGCCCAAGATAGTGCTGAGGCGTCCGGCAAGAAGCGTGGTGGCCGGGGGGGTCGCCGCGGCAAGGCCAAGCAACAGAAGGAGAGGCCCGCTCGAGGCCGTGACAAGGAAGAGGGTGATGATGATGATGAAGAAGATGATGAGTCCAGTGAGCACGAATTTCAGAAATCTACAGAGGGCATGTGTATCGATGGGGGCACCTCGTTGCATTCTTCCCACTGTCGACTTAAACAGTGGGTGCGTGAGGTTAATGCAACGGAGCCATCGTTTGATGCAAGTAAACCCCTGAAGTGGTCCAACACGCCTATCATTTTTGACGCCGAGGATCACCCTGATCGCACAACTGCGGTCGGGTGCTTGCCATTGTTGGTTTCACAGACAATCCGCAACCTCAAGGTGACAAAAATGCTAGTTGACGATGGGGCTGGACTGAACCTAATCTCACCAGACGTGCTCAAGAAGCTGCAAATTCCTGATGAAGATCTCGAGGAAACAGGCACGTTTCAAGGGATCAATCCAGGGACGACCCAGCCAAAAGGCAAGATAACGCTACCAGTAACATTTGGTAGCGAGCTCAACTACAGGACGGAGAAGGTGGTGTTCGATGTCGCCAAGATCCCCATGTCATACAATGGGATCCTTGGCCGCCCAGCGTTGGCCAAGTTCATGGCGGCATCACACTATGCATATAATGTGCTGAAAATGCCCGGGCTGTTGAGCGTCATCACTGTTCACTCTGATAAAAAGGATGCGCTCATCTGCGCCGACCAACTCTACCGGGAAGCAGTCGCAGCACCTGCCGTCAAGGCATCTGCTCCTGCCGCTGGAACTCCCGGGGGGAAGAAGAAGACCGGCAGGAACCTTGGCGCAAACTCCGGCAAGCGCACCTCCTCGGAGTGCTGCGCTCCCATTGAGGATGTACCAGGAAGTTCCACCGGCAAGAACAAGAAATCCAAGGCTGCTCCACCGGAGACCAAGAAAGTGCCCGTCAAAGAGGATGGAACGGGAGGAACTTTCACCATAAGTTCCACCCTTGATGACAAATAGGAAAGCGCGCTCATTGCCTTCCTGCGGGCGAATGTCGATGTGTTTGCATGGCAACCATCTGACATCCCCGGTGTTCCCAGGGAGGTAATTGAGCACCACCTTGCTGTCTGTCCTCACGCGCGGCCCGTCAAGCAGAGGGTGAGAAAGCAAGCCTTAGAGCGGCAAGAATTTATTGCCGAATAGGTTAGGAAGTTAGAAGCGGTAGGTTTGGTCAGAGGGGTGCTTCACCCAACGTGGTTAGCCAATCCAGTTGTAGTGTGCAAGGCGAACGGAAAATGTAGGCTGTGTATTGATTATACAGATATCAATAAAGCCTGTCCAAAAGATCCTTTCCCCTTGACGCGCATCGACCAGATTGTGGACTCCACTACTGGTTGTGACCTACTGTCATTCCTTGATGCCTACTCAGGGTATCATCAGATCTTCATGGCAAAAGAAGATGAAGAAAAGACCGCATTTATCACCCCATGTGGTACGTATTGTTTTATATGAATGCCTTTCGGGTTGAAAAGTGCTGGTTCTACATTCGCGAGAGCGGTCCAAATTGGTTTTGAGCCTCAGTTGCATAGAAACATGGAAGCATACATGGATGACATAGTGGTCAAAACCAAGGACAAAGCGACGCTCATACAAGATCTAGAAGAAACATTTACAAATCTGCGCAAGATCAATTTAAAGCTCAATCCTGAGAAGTGCGTGTTTGGCGTTCCTTCCGGCAAGCTTCTCGGGTTCTTTGTGTCTCAGCGAGGGATCGAGGCGAACCCCGACAAGATCAAAGCTATTGAGCAGATTGAGGCACCAAGACGCGTCAAGGATGTACGTCGTCTTGCCGGCTGCGTTGCTGCCTTAAGCAGGTTTATCTCCAAATCTGCTGAGCGCTCCCTGCCCTTTTTCAAAATTTTGAAGAAGGCAGGTCCAATGAAATGGACTCTGGAAGCGGAGGCTGCGCTGCAAGATTTGAAGAGATACCTCTCTTCTCCGCCGACGCTAGTCGCGCCTTGGCCACAAGAGCCGTTGCTACTGTACCTGGCAGCGACAAATCAAGTGGTTAGTGCTGCGTTAGTGGCGTAGAGAGAAGCTGATGAGGAGGCAACGCCAGCGGTAGGGCCGCCAAATGACGCGCCAGGATCATCCCCGGCAAGGACTGGTGCCGGTAAGACAGGATCTGCGCAGTCAGAAGAACCAGTGCAAAAGAAAAAAATGGTGCAGCGCCCAGTTTATTTTGTTAGCTCCCTTTTGCAAGGAGCTAGGACAAGATACTCTGGTGTGCAGAAGTTGCTCTTCGGCCTTCTTATGGCCTCAAGGAAGCTGCGCCATTATTTTCAAGCACATGAAATTACCGTCGTCACTCACTTTCCGTTGCAGCGGATTTTGCGAAATCCAGAGGCAACCGGTAGGATCATGGAGTGGGCGTTGGAATTGTCAAGCTTTGGTCTCAAGTTTGAAAGTACTTCAACAATTGAGAGCAGACCCTTGGCAGAGTTCATTGTCGAATGGACCCCGACACCAGACGAGGAAATTCAAGAAAAAACTCTCCCCGGCAAGGAAATTGATCGAGAATGGGTTATGTATTTTGACGGGGCTTTCTCGCTGCAAGGCGCCGGTGCTGGCGTGCTGCTTGTCGCACTCACCGGAGAGCACCTCAAGTATGTAATCCAAATGCATTTCCCCCGGGAGAGTTTGACAAACAACACTGCGGAGTACGAGGGGCTGCTTGCCGGTCTCAGGATCGCGGCAGACCTTGGTATCAAGAAGCTCATCATCAGAGGTGATTCGCAGCTTTTTGTCAGGCAAGTTAACAAAAATTAGCAGAGTCCATTGATGCAAGCTTATGTGGATGAAGTGAGAATAATGGAAGAGCGCTTTGATGGTCTGCAAACGAAGCATATTCCTCGTGCCGAGAACAGTATTGCCGATGACTTGTCAAAGCGCGCTGCCCTCAAGTTGCCTGTGGAACCAGGAACTTTTTTGCTCCATTTGACTCAACCATCTGTGGCACCGTCAATGAGACAAGAAAAGAGAAGAAAGTTGAATTCTGGACAATACTTTCTGGCAGAGCTCCCTGGAGCCGCCGGCAAGGAACTTGCCGGGATCAGCACCAAGCCTGCCGGGGAACGACAGGCTCCGGCGGAGCCTCAGGCTTTTGCCGTCGAGGCAAACGTTCCCCCGACGGAAGAGATGCCTTTAGTCCTAGCTGTTGAGCCCCAGGCTCCAACATGGGCACAACACATTGTCCATTTCCTTCAGAAAGGAGAACTCCCCGAGGAGCAAGAAGAAGCGGAAAAAGTAGCCCGCCAGTCTACTATGTACCAGTTCGTCGATGACGTTCTGTACAGAAAGAGACCGAACGATGTGAAATTGAAGTGTATTCCTCGGGAGGATGGACTAGAGCTGTTGGCAGAGATACATGGAGGCATATGTGGCTCTCACATAGGATCAAGAGCACTTGTCGGAAAGGCATTCCGACAAGGTTTCTTTTGGCCCACTGCTCTCCAGGATGCAACTGCACTAGTAACCAAGTGTGAAGCGTGCCAGTTTCATTCGAAGAAATCCCATCAGCCAGCTCAAGCTCTTCAGACAATCCCTCTCTCCTGGCCATTTTCGGTCTGGGGGCTTGACATACTGGGCCCCTTTCCCCGTGCTGCCGGGGGCTTTGAGTACTTGTACGTTGCGATCGACAAGTTCACAAAGTGGCCGGAAGTGGAAGTGGTGAGAAAGGTGACAGCACAATCAGCCGTCAAGTTCTTTAAGGGAATAGTTTGCCATTTCGGTGTGCCCAACAGGATCATCACTGACAACGGCACGCAATTCACAACTCGCACCTTCATGCAGTACGTCCAAGACCTTGGCGGCAAAATTTGTTTTGCCTCTGTTGCTCATCCGAGAAGCAACGGCCAAGCGGAGAGGGCTAATGCTGAAGTGCTGCACGGTCTCAGGACCAGAACTTTTGACAAGGTGAAAAAGTGCAGAAGGCGCTGGATTGATGAGTTGCCGGCGGTTCTTTGGTCAATCAGAACAACACCGAATCGAGCCACTGGCCAGACGCCCTTCGCTCTGGTCTACGGAGCGGAAGCAGTTCTCCCCACGGAACTCATATACGGGTCACCTCGAGTGCTCGCTTATGATGAGCTTGAGCAAGAGCAGCTGCGGCAAGATGACGCTGTGCTCCTTGAGGAGGATCATCTTCAGGCTGCTGTGCGAGCCGCTTGCTACCAGCAAGCTTTGCGCCGCTACCATAGCCGCAAAGTTCATGCCCGAAGCCTTGAGGAAGGCGACCTTGTTCTTCGATGGATTCAGTCCCCCAAGAATTCAAACAAGTTGACGCCGAAGTGGGAAGGCCCTTATCGGGTAGTACGAGTCACCACGCCCGGTGCTGTCCGCCTGGAGACCAAGGATGGCGTTCCAGTGAGAAACTCCTGGAATATCGAGCATCTTCGCAAGTTTTACCCGTGAGGCACGGTTGCCGGGGGCCCCCGGCAACCACCTTTTGTACAAGTCTTGCCGGTAAGGCATGTAATCCTTTGTACAAAGCCAGGCGCAGACCTTGTACGTAGATGAATAGGATTAAGTGTTGTGCATTTTCTTATCGATTTCCATGTTTATATATATATATGCATGCTTGTCTGAGATATTGTATGACACTTGTTCCCGGTAAGCATTAATGAACCGCCAAGGTTCCATATTTCTATTTTCTCTTCTTTCTTTTTCTCAAAAGATAGAAGGTTTCCTCGCGCGCACGTTTGCCGGGGGGGAAGGAAGATATGGATACCAGTGGGCGACATTCAGAATTGACATCTTACCGGAAAAAGTACGGCGACAGAAAGCTAAGTTACAAAACTTTGGGCAAGTTTCTTTTATTATGAAGTTATTTTCCTTAGACGATTTCGGTCTTTATATGGAAAACCTGCACGCGAAGGAACCCTTGTCGTAATCGGTTGTGCCCTTATTTTGTTTCGAGTCCGCTCAACAGTTTAAGTGGCTGCACTGAGAACGCCAAGGTGTCTTGCCGGCCACTGCACCTCCAGCAGGCTGCTGAAGTCCCGCACCCAGCGCTCGCGGCAGGTTGCACGCCGGCAAGCTTTCAGTAAGCGTAGGGTGTGCTCCATACAGAAAGAAATCAGACAAGGGAAATAGCATGCATGTACCCAAACATAAGCAAGTTATATTACATCAATAAGTTGCCGCAGTTCTAACTTAAGACTTAATTGTCTTTGGCATGGAATGGTGGCGACAAGGGAAAATGAGGCAGCTAGTCCCTGCGCTGGCCTTCGACCCTCTTGATTGAATCTACTTTCTCAAGGATGGGCGCGACAAGCTCCTCAAGTGCCTTGAGATCTGCATCCTTCGGCAAGCGATTGAGCATGTTGGTGAGGTCGACGCCAGGGTTCTTGTGTACCACCTTGATGAGCACCTTGTGGAGGATTGCCCGGCAAAGCTTGCGGGATTCCTTGGCTAGTTGGGTCGCTCGGTTGGACTGGAGTAGCTTCAGAGCATGGATGATTCTCTCGAAGAATATGGTTAGCCTGGCGCTCGGAGATACCCTTTCTTTGGAAGAATACTTAAAGTTTGGCAGGCCCATGGTTGTCAGCTGTGCTGTGAGCTTCTCCGCAGTGTCGACAAGGCGATCAGTCCAGATTTTCACCCCTTTCTCATAGTCGATTTGGGTGGCGGCAGCGCTCTTAAGCAAGTTCCTCTCATCTTGGAGATCTTTGCTCAGAGCCTTCTCGCGGGCCCTGCCGTCCTCAAGAGACTTCTCCAACGTAGTTAGCTTCAGCTTCAGATCGGCAATGATATCATTGGCTGAAGAGAGCTGCTTGGTCTTGTCGGATATGGCAACTTGCATCTCTGCCAGGCTGTGGAGAGTTTTCTCCCTGTCACCTTTGAGCGTCGTGAGCTCCTTGTTGTGTTCTTCAAGATCCACCTCCAGCTTCTTCACTCTGTCGCTCAGCTCGTTCTTGGCGGCCTCTGCAGCCTCGGCAGCATCGACGGCTTCCTTGAGCTTGCCGGCGTGATCTACAGTTAGAGCTTCGAGCGCCCCCTTGTGCTTCTACTCCAGCTCCTGGGTCCGCTGCGCGACAAGCTTCTCGATTTCTTCATCTTTGCTGCGAAGCTTGGCGGCGAGCGCCTGCTCGCGTGTGGCAAGATCTTCCTCGTGAGCGTCGAGCCCAATGCGACGCTCCGTCAGGAGAGCATCTTCAGCGGCAACTCTTTGAGCAGCTTCCTCTTGCGCCTTCTCTATGTCAGATTGTCTCAAGAGGAGCTCCATCCAGCTTTGGCTCACTTGTTCCCGGTTGGCAGTCAACTCCTGAAGAGCCTCGGCGTACCAGATTTGCATTTGCTCAACGCGCTTTTGAAAATCTGCCTCGGCTGCTTCAACAACTGCAGCACTGGAGTCTACCTTCTCCTTTCGAGCACGATGGAGCGCTTGGAGCTTGCGGAAATTATCGCCCATGGCTTGAAGGAGCTGATCTTCCTCAGATTTGCTGCTGCTGACACTTGGTTCGTTGATGATCTTGAGCCCGGCAGCAATGATGATTTCTTCATCAAAAGTTTCCCCTTCGGTCGGTGCCCCAGTGCTTGCTGTCCCCGGCAAGTTGACGAACAGGTTCTCGCCAACTTTGAGATATTTGCTTGATGAAGGAACTTCGGATGTTGATGGTTGATCCTCAGCAACTGCCTCACCGGCAGCTGGGGGCTCCATGGCCGGTGTAGCGCCTGGTGCTCCTGCGGTAGGAATGCCGTCAGTACGGTCACCAGCCTCCTTGCCGGCCCTTTCAGCAGATTCCTTGGCGGTTTCCTCCAGTGCAGCCTTGGCATCCTCGTCGGTAGAGTTACCGCCGGCCTTGACGGTGGCATCCTTGGCGGCCTCGCTAGCAGCAATCTTGTGGGCTTCGGGGGGAGCATCCCTAGCGGTCTTCTCGATGACAGTGTCGACGTCCATGTGTTCCATCACAGAGAATTCTAAAGGACGAAGGAGGGAAACAAAATGAGATCAAGACTGAAGTTCAAGAAGACAAAAGAAAGAGAGATAAAGGAAAGGATAGCAAGCGCTCTTAGGCCATCGGTTACCTGCGTCGAGCTGTTGAGAGGTGGCCTCGCCCCTCCCGGCAACGTTGGTTGCCAGGGAAAGGTTGCCGGTGCCCATGCTTGTCGGCTCCTTCTCAACCAAGATAGGCTCGTCGGTAGGAACTCTTGCCGGGGATGCGCTTGTGGGCGGCGTGGTCGATGGAGGTGGCACGACAGGGGTGTCTTCCAATAACTCTCCCTGTTGCCGTTCTTCTCCTGCAAGCCCAAAGATATCAGCGGCAAGGATAGAAGCCTCAGCGCCCGCCAGCAGAAAATGAGTAATGGACTCACACAGGGGGCTGTGCTGGGGGCTGCGTCGAGGGCTAAGCTACGGTTTGATGACGACAGTTTCTGGCGCACTTGTGAAACCTGCCGGAGGCTCGTCGCCCGTGGAAGTCTTCGCCCTCTTCGCCATCCTTTCTACCAAGGTTTCTGCATCACTGCGGAGACAAGACAAAACAAGGCTATGAGATTAATCCGAAATTTGGGAGATAAAGGCTGAGACAGGATACTTACTCTTCCTCTTCTCGTTCCGGGCTGAAGCCGGAGATGTCAAAATCGACCTCCGTTGCAGTGTCCATATGGGGAGGCGGAGGAGGGGTCCTGGGTCGCTTGCCTGTAGCAAGTGCAGGGGGTTGGCGTGGCTCTGCTGCCTCAGCCTCCGGTGCGGTTGTGTGAGACACCTCTGCCGCCCCAGTAGTTGCCGCAAGTGTGTGTCTCACGCGCCGCGCAGGTTGCTGTCGAACTCCTTGCCGGGGTGCAGTCTTGCCGGCCGCCTTCTTGCCGGGAGCCTCTCTGCTCGAAGAAGGTTGGCCTGCTGGGATGCCAGAAGCGGCCTTTCGAAGAACATGCTTTGTCTTCTTCGGAGCTAGGGGCTCCTCCTGCGGCTCTTCTTCGACTGCGTCTTCGTCGGACGAGCTCTCAGCGGCTGCGCTGCTCTGTTCCCCGGTAGCCTTATCTTCCCCGGCAGGTTTTTCTTCCATCACGACTTCTGCGTCACTAGTTTCCCATTCTGTGAAACTGACGCTGCCGGCCTCCGCGGCAAGATTCGCCTCTTCCACCCTGGTGGCAATATACGCCACTTCTTCATCAGTGGTGGAACGAATGAGGTTCGTGTCTTCCCGGATGACCCTCTCCGACAAGTTGTCGAAGAACTTTTGTGCTTCCTCCTCGGATGGCTCGGCCCAAGTCGCGTCAAGACCATGGGCGTTGAACATTGGCATTGTAGCGATGATCGACCCCAGGGCGGAGTTGTTGCACAAAGGGACAATTCTTGCCAGCAACCGATGTTTGTCCTCGCGCTGGAATAGCTTGTGGCGGAGAGCGCCAAGCTGCATGGCAGTCAAATTGTTGTTCAATCTAGGGCGAAGCCTCATGATGTCCGCTGCGTTCCGATACTCCCAAGCTGGTCTTCCCTTGTTTTGCAAAGGGGCGATGCGGCGGCGAAGGAAATCAAAGCCGATCATCTCCATTGTGAGCCCGGCAGCTTTCAGACGAAGGATCCTGGTAGTGGCGATCGTGAGCTTCTCGTCTTCAGCAGCGAAATCGCTCCAGTCATTGCTGCGGACCGCCTTCTACTGTCGGGGCAAACAGAACGGATGGGGATCTGCTTCCTTGATCCAGCACCACTCGGACCGCCATTCATCCCACTTCTTGCGGTAAACCCCATCTGGGTATATTTCCTTGTTCCAAGCCCTTGGGATCCAGGCGATAGAACCGGAAAGGGCCTCCCCTTTTTGGATGCGAGGAATAAAGTAATGGGGAAGAGGGCAGTGCTGGGAACTACTCCGGCAAAGTTTTCGCAAAGATGGGCAAAGATGGACATACACATTACAGCATTCGGCGTAAAATCAAGAAGATGGAAGCCGTATGTGTACATAATATCATTGAAGAAATTAGAGAATGGAGGACAGAGCCCGCAATAGAAATAAGCGATGAAGAAGGGATATCTGTCTGGTCCGCTTTTGGAACAAGAACCTGGAACCACGCGAGTCGCGGGGTGAGCCTTCGTCTCCCTCGCCCACATGCACTGGTACCGGTTCTTCAGAGCTTTCGCATCGAGCGTGGGGCGAAGACGACGTACTTCTTCTGCATCTTCGCCAGCTCACTCTCCGGGACATCGGCTTTCGTCTCCTTACCCTTGCCTTTGCTGGCCTTGGGTGGCATGGTGGCTGTGAGGGCGGAAACCGAGGATGGAGCGGGTGCGGAGGCGGGGAGCGGATGAGGAGAACCTTTACTCTGGGCTCGAGAGAAGGAAGGCAATGGCGAATTCCAGCTTGGAAAGAAGTGGGGGGGGGGGTAAATGGGCAGCGTCTCTGCGGTTTCCTCTTTATGGGGAAGGAGCGAGGCCGCCTCTTTTACTACCCAATGTAAATACCCTGTACAAGCGCGCTGCGGCTGCAGCCTTTCAGCGCACGCTTCCCACATCGCGCATTTAACGCGCGCAATGGAGGGGCGCAGTAAGCAGGATAACTGCAAGCAGTTAACCCCAGCCACGCATGCCCGTGCACTGTTTGGGCCTAGCCCAACAACGCCTCGCACTCGTGTGTGGCCTAGGCCCAGGGGCTCCTATCGGTGTACTAAATATGGGGCCTTTAGTACCCCATACTTGTGCACGGGCAGTTGTAGCCAAGCCCGTGGCAAGGCTTGTCGGGGGAACAGCTGGAGATTGGCTCAAGGTTGTCAAAGGGACACTCGAGCCAAGAATTAGAGGATCAGGAGATAAGAAGAGCTGAAGACCAAAGACTAAGCCCCCGGCAAGATCTTGCCGGGATGACTTGCAAAGCCCGGCAAGATTTGCGCCCGGCAAGGTTCTGCCACTGTGCCACCGCTTCAGCACAGCAACCAGCCTGGCATTCTGGGCCCTTCTCTGAATGCGTGGCAAGGCACCAGTGGAGGAGAGCTTAAGCGGTGCTGATGGGATGGCCCCTTTTTCCATCCCCAAGAAAATGAGGACACCTAAACGGACACCTCACGGTGCATTAAATGCATTTGTCCTAAACCGTCAGTGGTTAGGTATGATAACCCTGTAGCTACTTCACACCTCAATGTATGTACATTTTGCCACTGTGGTGACCCCTTTGAGCATATAAAAGGAGGCCCAAGGCAACTGCTACAGGGACAGACACTGGAGAGAACACTCTCGGCCCATTCTGCATGCGTAGCTGCTGCACGAACACACTGTTCATCGCAAGCGCTCCAAGAACTGGGACGAAAACACTGATAATAAATCAAGGCAGGAGTAGGGTTTTACGCTGATTAGCGGCCTGAACCTGGGTAAAAATCCCCTCGCGTCGATCGTTGGTTCTGTTCTTTGTGCATACCTCTCCCCTTACCGAACCGAAAAAGGGATCCCCGCGATCCCATAGGTGTCGTACGCTGACAAAGATGAATCACCTCGACCTCCCTCTCCACCTCCCCAAGAGAACAACAACGCCAACAACAATGAAGGAGGAGGAGAAGAAGAAGACAATGAAGAGGATGTTCCACCCCAACCCAAACAAAAGCTTTCATGAGTTAGAGCAAGAGTCACAAGAGACCATCCCGTCGAACAAATCTTCGATGACATTCAAACCGGGAGAATCACTCGTTCTAAAACTCGTTTGGCTAACTTTTGTGGACACTACTCATTCATTTCTAGTGTTGAACCTATGAAGGTAGAAGAAGCTCTCAAGGACCCAGATTGGGTGAAAGCTATGCACGAAGAGCTACACAACTTCGAGAGGAATCAAGTGTGGACATTGGTTGAAAAGCCCGACGACAATCACAATGTCATTGGAACCAAATGGGTATTTCAGAATAAGCAAGATGAAGATGGACAAGTTGTATGCAACAAGGCCCATCTCGTCGCCCAAGGTTACACTCGAGTCGAAGGTATGGACTATGGTGAGACATATGCCCCCGTTGCTAGACTTGAGTCCATACGCATCTTACTTGCTTATGCCAATCACCATGATATCACTTTATACCAAATGGACATTAAAAGTGCTTTTCTAAATGGAGAAATTGAGGAGGAAGGTTATGTTAAGCAACCTCCCGGCTTTGTCAATCCCAAGAAACCTAATCATGTCTACAAACTTCATAAAGCACTTTATGGTCTTAAACAAGCTCCTAGAGCATGGTATAAATGCTTGACCAAGTTTCTTATTGAAAAAGGCTTTGAAATTGGGAAGATTGATTCTACACTTTTTACTAAAAGGGTTAATGATGAATTATTTGTGTGCCAAATTTATGTGGATGATATCATATTTGGTTCTACTAACCCCCATTTTAGTGAAAAGTTTGGAAGGCTAATGTCGGAGAAGTTTGAGATGTCTATGATGAGTTAACTCAAATTTTTACTTGGTTTGCAAATCAAGCAAACTAAGGAAGGTACCTTTGTCTCTCAAACAAAGTATACCAAGGACCTTTTCAAGAAGTTCAACATGCAAGAAAGCAAAGGTATGAAAACACCCATGCCTACTAGTGGACATCTTGACTTGACTAAGGATGGCAAAGCGGTTGACCGAAAGGTTTTACCGCTCCATCATTGGTTCATTGTTATATCTATGTGCCTCCCATCCTGATATTATACTAAGTGTGTGCATGTGTGCACGATATCAAGTGGCCCCTAAAGAGTGTCATCTTAAGGCCGTGAAAAGGATAGTGATGTTGGATTTCGGGTTCCGCAAACCCTTGAGAGGTTCGAACTCTGGGGTGCGTGCGAAGAACTCGTCCTCCCTAGTCTGCCTACTCGCTAATCTCACAGGCTAGCTCGATGAACTGTAAGGAAAAGAGACACAACAGTTTACCCAGGTTCGGGCCACCTTGCGGCGTAAAACCCTACTCCTGCTTTGTGGTGGATTGGCCTCGAGGGGCTGAGGATGAACTAGTACAGTGGCGAACAGCCTCAGGAGGAGAGGTGTTCTTGAGCTCGAATGAGCTGGTGGGAGTGAGGGTGATCTGAATGATCCATCCGGGGGCACGATCCCCCTCTACGGTGGTGTCTAAGTCCTATTTATAGTGGCCTTGGTCCTCTTCCCAAATGAAAGGCGGGAAGGGATCCCACAACGGCCAAATTCGAAGGGAGACAACTAGTACATGCTATCCTGACAAAAGTAGTCTTCGCCTGCAAAAGCCTCTGGTCGTGATGCTGTGGTGGGCTCGGTGATGACCTCCGTCCTGGCGGTCTTGGTCTTGTTGCACGGGAATGGAAACCTTTGGCTGATTCCTCGGGACTCCGCGCCTGTGCTTGCCTCCTTAGCACCAAAGAGGAAACTGGTACACTGCGCCCGCTGGCGCCCGCCTGGCCTTGGTCGTCATGGCTCATGTCATCCGGACCTCATGAGGTGAGGCTTGCATAGAACTCTCCGCTTCTCAGGAGCCAGCCTGAGGAGGCCGCTCCTCGCGGGGGTCTTGGTGTCGTCTGCCTCGCGATGCTTGGCCCCTCGCGAGGGTCTTGAGTTATTGTCGCTGAAGCTGGGCCGTACCAGGCCATTGATGGAGCCACATCTTGGGCCGCAGGCAGGCAAGTCTGGGTACCCCCATTCCCAGAACGCCGACAGTAGCCCCCGGGCCCAAGGCGCGCCTGAACTTGGCTTCGAGGCGAAGCCAAGGGGCAAGTGCGGAGCGCCGCAGGCCCTAACTACCTGCGGCGTTGGTCGACACGTGGCGATTGATGGGACATGGGTGTGTCTGCTTCCCCACGCCGCCTCGGCAACCGTTCGACTTGACGAGACTCTGCTGCATGCAGAGAAAAACCATCATTGCACGGGATCGTGGAGGCCGACGGTTGGCCTCCCTTTATAAATGAGGGGAGGGGCAGAGCCCCCCTCACTCATCTCCATCTTCTCACTGCCTGCTCCTTCTTCTTCTTTGTCTCGCCGTCTTGCAGCAGCATCCATGGCACCGATTAGGAGATTCTCTTCAGCGGAGAAGGGAAAAACCCCTCGGGAGGAGCCGGGGCCACTTTTGCCGAAGAAGTGGCTCGGCCGCCCTTACGACGCCGACGAAAGGCAAGAGGTGACGCCGCCTTGGTATGAGCAGCCTCCGCCTGGCTTCCCGCTTCCTCTGTACGCCCGCGCACAGGGCTCCAGACAGGGCGGTAATGCCCAGCGCCGCGCGGGCCGGGGTCTCGGCGGACCGACCGAGGCTGCGCGGCTAGCAGGCCGGCGAACCCATGGCGAGGGGACCTCAAGCGAGTTCGTGGTGTGGGCAGCAATGCCGCCGCGGACGTGGATCCGGCTCCCGAGGTTCTTCGCCGAGGAGATGCCGCCGAGGGGGCCACTTGAGCTGTGGCTGTAGCATGCCGGGTGCTGTGGCCTAGCCACGGGGGCGGAGGTCGAGGTCGTCCCCCTGGGCGACATCTTCATGACCCGAGGATGGGGCGAGATCGCCCGCGCCTGCCGTCCAGAGGGGGCCCTCGCCATCCACTTTGAGTATGATGGCGCCTCTACGTTGTTCTTCAAGGTCTTCGATGAGGAGGGCCGGCGTCTGGAGTGCTGCCCCGGGGGAAGCAGTCTGTGTAGTGCGGCCGCGGACATCGAGCCCGCCTCCGGCCTCGCCGGTAGCTCCTCCAGCAGCATCGACGACTCCTAGGAATCCAGCGACTCTCCCGAGCCCAGCGATTCTCCGGAGTCCAGTGACGACAGCTACGTGCCGCCGAGCTCTCGCCGTGCCTGGAGCACGGTAGCGGCGTCCGCTCGGCGTCGTCGGCGATGCCCAGCAGCCGGTCTCCCTTGACGTTTCCTTCTTTTGTTTCCCTGCGCGGAATTGTGACAAACCGCGTGGGGGTATGTAAAAAACTGTAATGCTTTTGCTCCAATGTTTATTATTCCTAGTATGATGTTGCAACCGCACATCTTGCTTCGGCATGGTTCCCCCTTTTCGTTCTCACGGTAGCTTAGTGCTCTACGCCGGCAGGTCCCAGTCCCCAGGCAGGCTTCAGCCATCGCTGGTATGCCAGGTTGCGATGCCCTGGTCAAGGCCAGGAGGTGAGCGGCCCGAGGTCCGGTAAGAGCTCCTGAGGCGCGATTCTCAAGAGGTCCCCTTTGGTGTGCAAGTAGCTCCCTGGAGGACGAAAAGGGAAGTGGCATTGCCGGAGCGAGATTGCGAGAATCAAAATACCGGATGATGAGGTTCACTCTGATATGCATGGGTGACTTATCTTAGTAGGCCTGAAGTGATTCCTTTGCGCAGCGCCTGAATGTGCCTTGGCAGTGATGCTTCCAGGTAGTGATGTTTCCAGGTAGGGCTCACGCCGACCTCCCCTTCTCCCCACTCATCTAGGTTCTCTACGTCCTCGGGTCCCGACCCTCGAGTGAGGCTCAGCCGCCGCTGGTATGCCAGGTCGCGATGCGGTGGTCAAGGCCAGGGGGTGAGGGCTGGAGAGTCAGTAAGAGCTCCTGAGGCGCGATGCTCAGGAGCCCCCCTTTAACGTGCAAGCGAATTGCGTGAAAAAGGGACGGCCGGCAGGGCCACCCGTGGCTAAACTCCATGGATTCCTGTGGGTTAGTCCGAGAGGAGAGTATAACTCATAATCGCGCTTGCTGTCCTACCGCTGATCTTTCTGCAAGAAGATGAAGGCACCGAGGATCTGGTGAGGTGACGTGCGTGGGGCAGGCCACGAGCCAAAGCTCGATCTCTCAGATTTGTCAGTGTTGCAGGGACGGACCCGAGCACAAGCGCCATGCCAGCATGTGTAGCCCCTGCTGCGGGATGAGCAAGAGGCTGGTCAGCAATGCGGGAGGCCGCAGAGGCGATAGAACACCAGGCAAGCAGGTGATAACATAAATCAACCCATAGATAAGGTAGAGCTAGTTCTGATAGATGCAAAACGATACATGCCGCAGGGACGAACCCACGTGGCTTGGGGATAATGCAGCACGAGGGGCGCCCCCAACTTAACAAACCAGAAAACGTCACCTGGCACCGTTGCTGAAGAGATGTTGGAGTAGCCGAAGACGCGTGTCGCAGAAGTCGCTCCTCATAAGCCACCCATGCCCTGAACCTCAGGAGGCTCTGGGAGCCTGGGGGGCTCGCAAGGATCCATCTCCTCCTCTGACAGGATCGCCTGGCTTCTGGCCTCATGAGCCGCCAGGACGCCCTGCATGTGGCGCTGGAGTGCAGCAGCTGTGCTCGACAAGCCCAAAGGCATGTGAACATAGCTGTGAGGGGGACCCTCGCACCGGCCAGCGTGGGACGGCTAGAAGCGCTCCTGAGATGCGACCCTGTTGAGCCCTGGGATGTTGACGCAGACGCGTAGCTCGCTGTCCTTGCTGGGACAAGGAGCCACACCAGGTGGTGGGCGATGGTCGCCTCGCATAGCTCTTGCCTCCTGAAGCTCCTCGATTGCCTTGGTGATGAACTCCTGAGCACCTGGCACCTCGCACCTTGTACCCTCCTGGTGGAAGTGCGCGCTGAAGCACGCCTCCACATGGTGCCCGAGCGCCTCCCTCGTGACGTTGGCCAGGTCAGAGGCCCTCCAGAGGAGAGCCCCCGAGCCCAGCCTGAGAAGGGCGTCGGACGCGCCTTCCTATGCAAGAGAGGGAGGCGCCCCGTCAGTGGGCGCAGGGCCTGAGGTGGTGCCGCTGGACACCCCACTCTCCTGAGGTCCTTGGCGGAGCAGCTTCTTCTTCTTCTTCTTCTCCTTCTTCTTCTTCTTCTTGGTGATAGCCTCAGGAGGGTAGACGACGCCTTCATCGTCTGGGTTCTCGACCGCCGCAGCCTGGTAGGCGCGCTCGAGAGAGCATACCGCGTCCTTCTCCTCGCAGGCGACCGTGATGATGCCGCTGCTCCTTGGCATCTTGAGGACATTGTAACCATGATGAGTCACCGCCATGAACTTGGCCATGGCCGGATACCCAAGGATGGCGTTGTATGGAAGGCGAATGTGGGCGACGTCGAAGTCGATGAGCTCAGTGCGGTAGTTGTTGTGCTTGCCGAAGGTGACAGGGAGGTGGATCTGCCCTATCAGGGTGGTGGAGCCATCGGTCACTCCTGAGAAAGGCTTGGTAGGCTGCAGCTGGTCATAGGGCACCTGGAGTCGGTCGAATGTCTCGATGGAGAGAATGTTGAGCCCCGCACCGCCATCGATGAGAGTCTTGGTAATGAGCACGTTGCTGATGGTAGGCGAGCAGAGCATCGGGAGAGCGCCGGCAGTTGCCGCGCACTTGAGCTGATCGGATGAGCTGAAGGTGATGGTGCACTTGGACCACCTGAGCGGACGCGTTGCCTCGAGCTTGGGGAGGGCCGCGTTCACCTCACGGGCAAACTGCTTGAAGATGCGATGAGAGGCAGGGGCCTAAGCGCCGCCCAGGATGCAGGCGATGGTCCGAGGCTCCTAGAAGCCCCCAGCCCCCTCGTCCTGGTGGTGGTTGTCATTCCTTCTTGGTGGTGGCGGCAGCGGAGGAAGCCCTGCGTTGCCCTGAGGATGGTCCTCACGAGGCTGGTCTCTCCAGGGGCCCTCGCGAGGCCGGCCCTGCCAGCGGTCCTCACGAGGCTGATCGCACCATTCTTGGCGGGGGTCGTGGCCGTCCCAGCGTCCTCCACCTCGGCCTCCTCCGCGACTGTAGCCTCGGTCCCTGCGCTCGAGGCGTCGACCGAGGCGCCCATCATGGATGGCCTTGAGCTCCTGGCAGTCATTGGTGTTGTGGCTGTGCACATTGTGGAAGACGCACAACGGGCGGCTGCCCTTGGATGACTCTGGGTGGTCGCAGCCGTGCTTCATCTCTGGTTTGGCCGCGAGCACGGCCGGTCCCTTGCGCTTCACGTCCTTGGCTTTGGCCTTCTTGTCTTCTGGGTCAGCCCCTGGGAGCTCCAGGAGAGAGAGGTGACCTTCCTCAGCTCTCGCACACTTCATTGCCATGTTGAACATCTCCAGAGCCGTGCACAGGTCCTCATGTATGGCGAGCTTCTCATTCCTCTTGACGTCGTGGACGCCATCAGTGAACGCCGAGATGATGGCCTCATCCAACACCTTGGGGATCTTGAGGCGGACACTGTTGAAGCGCTGGATGTACTTATGCAAGGTCTCTCCTGGCTGCTGCTTGATGCGCCGCAGGTCACCCGCAGCCGGTGGACGGTCGCGAGTGCCCTGGAAGTTGGCGACAAAACGCTCTCGCATTTTGTCCCAGGAGGAGATCGATCCCGCGGGCAGGTTCAGGAGCCATGAGCGCGCACCATCCTTGAGGGCCATGGGAAACTAGTTCGCCATAACCTTCTCATCGCCGTTGGTTGCCTCGATGCTTAGCTCGTAGAGCTGCAGGAACTCGGCAGTGTCGGGGGTGCCGTCGTAGCGCGGAGGCAGGTCGGGCTTGAACTTCCCCGGCCAGACGACGCTGCGTAGCTCCGGAGTGAATGCGCGGCAACCCTCTATGGTCACGGGAGCCCGTCGTGGAGGTGGAGCCTGGTCTTGGGCTCGCGCGCCACCGCTGCAGGCGGCGCGCGGTCTTGATGTGGCGGTGCTGGGAGTGCACGAGCATCTTCTTGCGGCCACTGCACCACCTGGCAGCTTTCCTCTTCACGCGCCGTCGCCCTGCGCGGCGGGTCGCGCCACGGGGCCTCGCGCCTTGGCCCGAGGGCGATGTCTTGACGGGGAGGTGGAGGAGGTGCTCCGTGGGCTACGTCACCCGCAGCAGGCGGCGGGTGAGGCAGTGAGCGAGACGGTGCGGGAGAGTCCCTGGCGGCGCTGATAAGCTCAGCGATGCGGTCTAGCCAGTCTTCAAAGAGGTGTCGACGAGGCGGTAGCACAGGAGCTCACGCACCATGAGCAACGCAGCCTGCGCATTCGCCGACCCGCGACGAGCATGAGACGACGAACCAGCCAGAGTCAGCGACGGGTTGGCGGTGCGCCCATCCCGCCGCACAGAAGGGTGCAGCGACGAAGCTTGCTGCTCGTGCCCCGCGGGGCCGGTGGTGGCGTTCGCCACTGGAGACGGGGGACGGCGAGGGCAGCCGTCTCCCGCAGGCGCTGTCTGAGCGACACGGGCGGCGAGGGCGGCCCGACGCTCAGCGCAAGCTCAACGAGCATCAGCCATGGAAGCGGTGGAGCGGTGGTGGATCAACCGGCGGGGGAGAGGCTCTGACGCACCCCTACCTGGCGCGCGAAATGTCGAATTTCGGGTTCCGCAAACCCTTGAGAGGTTCGAACTCTGGGGTGCGTGCGAAGAACTCATCCTCCCCAGTCTGCCTACTCGCTAATCTCACAGGCTAGCTCGACGAACTGTAAGGAAAAGAGACACAACAGTTTACCCAGGTTCGAGCCACCTTGCGGTGTAAAACCCTACTCCTGCTTTGTGGTGGATTGGCCTCGAGGGGCTGAGGATGAACTAGTACAGTGGCAAACAGCCTCAGGAGGAGAGGTGTTCTTGAGCTCTAATGAGCTGGTGGGAGTGAGGGTGATCTGAATGATCCGTCCGGGGGTTCGACCCCCCCTCTACGGTGGTGGCTAAGTCCTATTTATAGTGGCCTTGGTCCTCTTCCCAAATGAAAGGCAGGAAGGGATCCCATAACGGCCAAATTCGAAGGGAGACAACTAGTACATGCTATCCTGACAAAAGTAGTCTTCGCCTGCAAAAGCCTCTGGTCGTGACACCGTGGTGGGCTCGGTGATGACCTCCATCCTGCCGTCCTAGCGGTCTTGGTCTTGTTCCACGGGAATGGAAACCTTTGGCTAATTCCTTGGGACTCTGCGCCTGCGCTTGCCTCCTTAGCACCAAAGAGGAAACTGGTACACTGCGCCCGCTGGCGCCCGCCTGGCATTTGTCGTCATGGCTCACGTCATTCGGACCTCATGAGGTGAGGCTTGCATATAACTCTCCGCTCCTTAGGAGCCAGCCTGAGGAGGCCGCTCCTCGCGGGGGTCTTGGTGTCGTCCTCCTCGCGAGGCTTGGCTCCTCACGAGGGTCTTGAGTTGTTTTCGCTGAAGCTGGGCCATACCAGGCCATTGATGGAGCCACGCCGTGGGCCGCAGGCAGGCAAGTCTGGGTACCCCCATTCCCAGAACGCCGACAAGCGAGATACTTAATTCATACACCAAACTTTGGCATTTGGTATCCTAAGAGGTCATGTTTTGATCTTGTTGGCTACTCCGATTTGGACTATGCCGGTGACAAGATTGATAGAAAGTCCACTTCGGGTACTTGTCAATTTCTTGGTAGATCCCTTGTGTGTTGGTCCTCCAAGAAACAAAACTCGGTATCCTTATCTACTGCCGAAGCGGAATACATTGCCGCCGGATCATGTTGTGCTCAATTACTTTGGATGACCCAAACTCTTAAGGATTATGGGATACATATGAAGCATGTTCCATTGCTTTGTGATAATGAAAGTGCTATTAAGATTGCTCACAATCCCGTGCAACATTCTGGAACTAAGCACATTGAAGTTCGGCATCATTTCATTCGGGATCATGTTGCTAAAGGAGACATCAATCTTAAGCATGTTCGAACCGATAAGCAATTGGCAGATATATTCACCAAACCGCTTGATGAGAAAGTATTTTGCCATTTGAGAGGTGAATTGAATATCATTGATGCCTCAAACTTGGAGTAGAAGCTCCATTTGGATACATGCAAGGCGTGAGCCTTTTGTGACTAATCCTTGATATTTCTCTTATGATGATGATCATATGTCTTGGATCTATACATGTACCCTTGCATGTTATCTAACCCTTGTAGGTACTTGGGTGAATATCAATCTATGAGATTGCAAGCCACTCACATTTTAAGCAATTTCTACATCACCAAGTTCCTATGGTTTGGTTGTCGAATTCAAGGAAGCATGAACTCACTCAACATATCCTTTGACTATTTCATATCAAGTTTCATGGTTGTCAATTTGGATACACAAGTTCTCTTCCTTGCAAGACTAACCCATGTAGGAAGATGAACTCAAACTACTAGTGGTGCTCCCAACTCTTGATGGACTACATCAACCCCGAGCGTCCAACACAAGTTCAACTACATGATCAAGATCAACACCACAACCCAAGGTATGTCATTCCATCTTAGAGAAGCTTTACTCCAAGACATGAACTAAAGCAACTCAACAAGATGTGAATACATCAAAGTGCTTAAATGAAAAATGGCAACCCCATTATGAGCTTAAACAATGAGTATGACCTATGATCAAGTGATCTCACTTGACTCCTAAGTCAATATACTCTATAATAGGTGACTTTGTCGCCGACCCTTTCTAGATGAAGTTCTCTAGTGTTCTTTTATTAAATTGATTTTTCTTGTATGATTTTCTTGTCTTTATATCTCCCTCTAAAACAACAACAAAAAAACTTCATCTAGATCCTTTTACCTTTCTGCTCTGTATCTAAGTTTAATTCATTGCAAATCTTTCTGCTAATTCCTTGCAAATCCTTGTGAGATTTCATTTGCCAAGTGAGCTGAAGTTGACAAAATCTTTGCTCTGCGTTGAACTCGGTCCCTCCGATCCAAACCTATCGGCCGACCGAAATACAAGGCTTCCTTGTATATAGTTCATCGGTACCACCGACACAGACTAGCTCGGTCTCACCGATAAGCACCCTCTGTGATTCTGTCATATCGGAGTCACCGACGAAAACCATATCAGCGTCACCGATTTCAACTATGAGAAAACCTTTTGCCATTTCTTACTGTTTATTTTCTTCAGCTCCACTCAATGATTCTTTCCTCTATCGGTATCATAAGCTACCTACTGCTTTGTAGTGTCTCTCAAGGACCACACCTACTTGGCTCATGCTCCAGAAGTGCCCTTCTTGGAAATTGATGTCGAAGGGGGAGAGGGAGCACATCAAAGCTCTTCTACAGATGCCTGTTAACAAAAGAGGAGAGAAGTCACATGTCTTTAAGAGGGGAAAGACATGTCAATATGCTTGATCCTAGCTATTGTTATTGAAAATTCTTGTTGCTCTGATTTTATTTGCTCTTACCCTATTTTGCTCTGATTTTATCTCACCCTACCTTCTCCCATTATCCTATATCAAATTCAGGGGGTGAAAGAATCTATGTCTATGGGGAGAAAGATCTAGTGGAACTTATTGCAAATCTTTAAGTCTTTGGGGACATGTCTATTTTGTAGTACTCACCCATTACATGTCATCCCAGTCTTGGAATTCTTGTGGTTCCTTAAAACTGCTTTATTTGGAGTGTTCTTGTGTTATCTAACCCTGTTTTCACAAGTCTACTCCTTCAAAAGTCAGCTCAAGACCATAAGGTAAGTATATGCATCACACTCATGTGCATGATGATCTCTTGTTGTTGCACATATTGTTTGCAAGAGGAAATCATAAATATGAAGGTACATTTCTTAACCATATCATTTGCTCTGATGCATATAGCCAAGATACATGTAACTCTCTGCTTACTCTATCATGTTATGCATTCACATGTTAGTATATTCTATCTTCACATGATTGCATACATGTAGGGGGAGCTTATGCATGTTACATGTTTCTCCAAAGCTTTACTTGCTACTCTTCATATCATTTACCTAAAGCTTTGATGTATGTTGTCATCAATTACCAAAAAGGGGGAGATTGAAAGCACAAGTGCTCCCTAGGTGATTTTGGTAATTAATGTCAACATATCTGTTGTTGGACTAATGCCTTTGTCTAGTGTATTTCAGACAAGTTCAACAATGGCATGGAAAGGACAAGAGGATGTGGAACCCCTTCAAGGTGTCAAGGACATGCATTGGCTAAAGCTCAAGACTCTTCATTTTATTTTAAGTGATCCAAGATCACATTGAGTCCATAGGAAAGCCAATAGTATTAAAGGGGATGAGGTGTTGCTTAATGGCTTGCTTGCTCAAATGCTTAGTGATATTGCTCCTAAACTCTCAACCACTTTCTCCATCCAAATATGTCAAAACCCTAAACTCCAACTCGGCCCCACCGATTCATTCTATCCGGCGCCACTGAGTTCATATGACATAGCCACAGCCAGAAACCCTAACAGTTCGGTCACACCAATACGGATCACGGTCTCACCGAGATGGCCTCGCCAACTCCCTGTTATCAGTTGCAATTATTTCGGTGTCACCGAAATTGCAATCTGTCTCACCGAGATGGCTTGACCAATTCTCTATTGCCCTATTGCTTCACTTCGGTCTCGCTGAGTTGATGCGATCGGTGGTACCGAGATGAGGTTTGCCCTAAGCCCTAGCACATTGGTCCCACTGATTTGTTCCAGTCGGTCCCACCGAGATTCCTAACGTTCACATTTTGAACTAATTGGTCCCACCGAGTTCATCTATTCGGTCTCACCGAGTTGGGTCAAATGTGTGTAACGGTTGGATTTGGTGTGGAGGCTATATATACCCCTCCACCCCTTCTCCATATGTGAGAGAGCCATCAGAACGTGCCTACACTTCCACCATACATTTTCTAAGAGAGAACCACCTACTCATGTGTTGAGATCAAGATATACCAATCCTACCACAAGAATCTTGATTTCTAGCCTTTCCCAAGTTGCTTTCCACTCAAATCATCTTTCCACCATATCCAAATCTGTGAGAGAGAGTTGAGTGTTGGGGAGACTATCATTTGAAGCACATGAGCAAGGAGTTCATCATCAACACACCATCTATTACCTTTTGGAGAGTGGTGTCTCCTAGATTGGTTAGGTGTCGCTTGGGAGCCTCCGTCAAGATGTGGAGTTGAACCAAGAAGTTTGTAAGGGCAAGGAGATCGCCTACTTAGTGAAGATCTACCCGAGTGAGGCAAGTCCTTCATGGGCGATGGCCATGGTGGGATAGACAAGGTTGATTCTTCGTGGACCCTTCGTGGTTGGAGCCCTCCATGGGCTCGCGCAACCATTACCCTTCATGGGTTGAAGTCCCCATCAACATGGATGTACGATAGCACCACCTATCGGAACCACGCCAAAAATCTCTATGTCTTCATTGCGTTTGCACACTCCAATCCCATCCCTTTACTTTCTTGCAATTAGCATGCTTTACTCTTTCCGCTGCATATACTCTTGTCATGCTAGCTTGAAATGTATTGTGAATGCTTAAACTTGTGCTAAAACTCCACCTTAACTTGAAGAACTAAAAAACTGCCACTTTTACTTGTTGAGGGTCTAATCACCCCCTCTAGACCCCTCTTCTCGATCCTTTCAACAGCCATGATGCATACAGTTGTCCCTATAAAACTGTTTCTGATATCTCAAAAATCCCAAACGCTCCATCCTTGCTACTCATTTGTGCTCGCATTGCCATCGCAGTCGGTATTCTGTGGTGCTACATTTACGATGCACGACCCATCACAAACAGTTCACGATTATAGAACGTGTACGATAAGCAGACAATCACACACATTTACTTTTCCTCGACTGTATGTGATTCGATGTAAGAGTGCATATAGTTGTCCCTATAAAACTGTATGCGAAGCTTGAATATATCCCACACGATTCATCCATCGCACCCACGTCGGATGAATACCTATCGCACGCATTCTTCTATGAGCAAACATTTGCGATGCACACGACATCATAAACAGTCCATAATTGCCAAGCATGTGTGATAAGGTGACTTTCGCAAACATTTAATAAGAAGGAACTGTATGTGATGCTGTTGTTAATCTCACACGGTTTTTCTTGGCTGATCGTGTGTGCAGTAGAGATTGATCGCACACGTAGTGGACCCGAGAAACGTGTATGATCTCCATGTTTATCACAGATGTTTTGCTTTTGCAAACCGTGTGCAATGTAATCCTTAATTTATCCCTAATTTAATCCCTGCATTTAAAAATCACAGATTTTGAATTTGAAAATAGGCAATCACTTATTTCATATCGAACCATGTTTATTACAAATATAGGTTCAAGCACGAATGCATAATTCAATGCACAAGTACATATACTGAAGAACTACAGAAGCACCAAGTAAAGAATGATGAACCACAGTTGTACTAAAGACTATAAAGAGAGAGGCGAAAGGCATTCTGGTTGATGGAGAAGGTGAAGCAGAATGCCCATATTGTGCCCTCCTCCATGCGTAATGCGCGCACGACTCTAGGCCAACCCCTTGTGATGGCTGCCCGCCCATCCTTCACTGTCTTCATTAGGACTTCTCGTGCTCATTGTAGTCTGGATGAAATACTTTAACCTTCATCGCGTGTCCACCAATCATGTCCTTTGCGAGGTAATCTTGAGTAAACTGCTTTGGGAACCACTGCAAACGAAAAAGATTTAGACATTGTTATCTAACAACTCATTATGGGCAGTAAAAAGAGAAGGCTGCATAGTTTGTAGTTACCATCCTACAACTCACTGTTGTGTTGGATAGAGCATAAACAAATAATTTGCTTGCCACCGTTCGTATCTTTTTGCTAATAATCATTATCAGTTTCCTCACTTGATGCTTGTTCATGAATATCTCATTGTCCCATATGCAAAAAGGGTCGATGCATGGATCTTTGCCAAGGGCATATGTACCTATAAGCAACAAGTCAATATTAGAAGCTAAAAAGTGTCCAGGCCTAGATCTATATGCACTACATTATGGAACAACGGGGGGAGTACAAGCCGAGGGATGAAACTAACCTCGACGGAAAATGCTGGCCACTCCCATTGTTGTCCTGCATAAGTAGTGGAAAGGCATGATAAGTAAAGCAACCTTAACATCAAACAAATATAGCCAAGGTAAACAACATCATTTCCAAATGATAGCTTGAATGTGTTGGTTTCAGCATGCTGTTAAAGCAGATATAAAATGGAAGGGAATGTTACCTACAACAGGCTTAACAACCACCAAATATTGTAATTCAAACTGGTATTGTTGAAAATGAATAGAACATAGCTCATGCTTAAACATCACACTGGATAAATGTGTAAAACTGAAATAAAGGGCATGTGTTAACTACACTAGGCATAACTGGAACCAAATATAGCCATTCAAACTGGTATTGATGAAATCGAGCGGCACAGTTCCAACTTGCACAAAATGAACATCACACCGTGAATGACTAAAATAAACAAGGCATAAATGATCAGTATAACAACCAAATATAGCCATTGAAAACTGGACAGAGTCTCACTTCGACCAACATAACAAGCAAATACAGATAAATAGGGCATATGCTTGAAAACTGGACAAATGCTCACTGCAACCAACCTAACAATCAAATACAGATAAACAAGGCATCTGCTTGAAAACTGGACAAATTCTCACTGCAACCAACCTAACAACCAAATACAGATAAACAAGGCATCTGCTTGATAACTGGACAAATGCTCACTACAACCAACCTAACAACTAAATATAGATAAACAGGGCATCTACTCACATAAACAACCAAATATAGCCATTCGTGAAACTGAAGTGGACAATTCATACTTAAACATCAGATAGCCCTATTGAACATTACATTTTTGCATAACTGAAATAATTAAACACGGCACAGTTAAAACACCACATGGCAAAAGCTACTACAACAAAGGGTACGGGTTGGCTAGCTAGAAAAGGTAAGATTTACTGATAGGATGTTGCCTCACATGTCATGGACGGGATCCTTCCAGTTGGAAGAGCACAAACCCATGGTGCGCTCTCTGATGTCGCAGATGGGCCGTTTCACCTTGGAAGAACCTTTGTGGGTGCCCTCCTCGTGGTCGTGGTCGATGAGATCTGACTTGGCAATTGAGGATCCCAAGCCACCACCATAGAACGTGTCCTTCAGAAATAACAAAATGGACTCGATGGCGTACAAGGATCGCAAATCCTTGACCGCGTGGCGGAGGAGATTAGCGGCAGGGCCTTCGAAGAGATCGACAGCGGTTGAACCAGAGGGGTTGGGGATGGACCACTTAACCTGTGACATGGCCCATGTGAAGCCGTCACTGTCGATGAGCTTGATGTCGTAGCCAGCTTTCCTGAGATACTGTAATATGCTAGCCCACTAACATGAAGCCTTCGGCATGGCAACATAGTCAACGTCCTCGCCGGCTTCTGCGGCAAGGTGTTGCTCCGGGATCGACAGGTCAGGATGAACGGCGGCTGAGGGAGTCATGGTCTAAGGGGTCCTCGGGGCGACGACCCTTTGTATATGGGCCGGACTGGTGGAGCCGTGTGGTGACCGGAGACCTGTGAAGCCGTGGTGTGCCCTCCAAGTCAAGGGTGGACGAGATCTCTTTCCTTCTTGTTGTAATCTATCTTCGGTAACCCTAACCCTATCGGTGTCTATATAAACCGAGGGTTGTAGTCATTAGGGGGAGAGCTATCTTCAACCCCCCGTAGCCTAGGGTTTAGCTCATACTGATCTCGAGGTAGATCTACTCTGTAATCACGCTATACAATCAATACAATCAAGCAGGACATAGGGTATTACATCTTCAAGAGGGCCCGAACCTGGGTAAACACTGTGTTCGTCGTCCCTTGTTACCCATAGATCCTAGATCCACAGCTCTGGACCCCCTACCCCAAGGTCTGCCGGTTTTGACACCGACATTGGTGCTTTCATTGAGAGTTCTGCTGTGCGATCGTCGAGAGGGTTGATGGCTCAACCGGTCGATGGAGACCGCACCCGTACCGAGGGCTTTACCGCCCCTGGTCACCTCCTCGTCTTCGGCGGCATATTAGTGCGCGCCAACCCCGCCGATCGCATCGACCAGATCGAAGGCCTCACCCCCATTGAAGGATTCATCGGTCCAGGGGCATTGACCCCAGGACTAGCAAACTCACAAAAGTCTGGTATCTTTCAAGGTCCAGCCCCGAAGCCCAACTCCGACAGACCGCCCGCAGGGCCTCCCATCGAGTCACCGGAGCGTTCGGCGCCCTGATAACCCACAAGTATAGGGGATCGTTTGTAGCCTTCTTTGATAAATAAGAGTGTCGAACCCAACGAGGAGCTAAAGGCAGAACAAATATTCCCTCAAGTTCTATCGACCACCGATACAACTCTACGCACACTTGACGTTTGCTTTACCTAGAACAAGTATGAAACTATTTTGCAAGAATAAAACTACGAGTACATTGTGAGAATAAAAACTACGAATAAATTGCAAGGTAATGAAAGTGGATAGCTTTTGTCAACTAGAAAGTCATTTGTCCCTAGGCAATCGATAACAAGTACCTGTAATCATTCTTGTAATTTTATATGAGGGAGAGGCATGAGCTAACATACTTTATCTACTTGGATCATATGCACTTATGATTGGAACTCTAGCAAGCATCTGCAACTACTAAAGATCATTAAGGTCGTGAAACCCAACCATAGCATTAAGTATCAAGTCCTCTTTATCCTATACGCAACAACCCACTTACTCGGGTTTAAGCTTCTGTCACTCTCGCAACCCACCATAAGCGAATCATGAAAATATTGCAACACCCTATAGCGAGGGTCCCTCATGTTTGCGCGAGACGGAGGGCACCATAGGACAGCACCATAAATAAAATATACAATCATACCAACCAAGATCACGATTAACCCACAGGACAAAACAGATCTACTCAAACATCATAGGATAGCCAAATATCATTGGGAAATAATATATGGAGTTGAGCACCATGTTTAAGTAGACATTATAGCGGGGAAGAGAGGTGTTACACCGCTGAATAGAGGAGGAGAGAGTTGGTGTTGACGGTAGCAAGATTGTTGATGTAGATCGCCGTCACGATCCTTGCCCTGGCGGCACTCCGGCGCCACCGGGAGAGAGGGGAGAGAGCCCCCCTCCTTATTCTTCTTCCTTGGCCTCCCCCCTAGATGGGAGGAGAGTTCCCCCTCAGGTCCATGGCCTCCATGGCGGCGGAGGGGTGGGAGCCCCTCCGAGATTGGATCTCCCTCTCTGTTCTCTTCTGTTTGCGTTCCCCAGTGTCGGTGTACTAAGTATTGGGCCACTAGTACCCCTTACTTGTGCACGGGCAGTTGTAGCCGTCCTCGCGGCAAGGCTTGCCGGGATCAGCTCGAGGTCGATTCAAGTCATCAAGGAAATCGACAAGTCAGAGATATGAGGATCAGCAAATAAGCAAAGCTGGAAACCGTAGGCCAGCTTCCCCGGCTAGATCCTTGCCGGGATGGCCCGTGGAGCCCGGCAAGCCTCGGTGCCCGGCAAGGCTTGGTTCCCAGCAAAGCTCGGCGCCCGGCAAGCCCAGGCGCCCGGCAAGGATTGGTGCCCGGCAAGGATCGGCGTCTGGCGAGATTTCGCCACTGTGCCACCGCTTCGGCACAGTAACAAAGCCTGACATTTTGGATCCTTCTCTGGATGCGTGGCACGGCGCCAGTGGAGGAGAGCTTAAGCGGTGCTGATGGGATGGCCCCTTTTTCCATCCCCAAGAAAGTGAGGACAACTAAACGGACACCTCATGGTGCATTAAATGCGCTTGTCCTAATCCGTCAGGGGTTAGGTATGATACGCTATAGCTACTTTACACCTCAATGTATGTACATTTTGCCACTGTGGAGACCCCTTCGAGCATATAAAAGGAGGCCCAAGGCAACTGCTACAGGGGAGAACTTCTGGCCCATTCTGCATGCGTAGCTGCTCGCTGTCGGCGTACGACACCTATGGGATCCCGAGAGATCCCTTTACGATTCGGCGGGGGGAGAGGTATACGCAAAGAGCAGTACCAGTGATCGACGCGGGAAGTTTTTACCCAGGTTCGGGCCGCTGATCAGCGTAAAACCCTACTCCTGCTTTGTGTTCTTATTGATGTTCTTGAGCCCAGCCTTCAGGAGCGCTCGCAATGAACAGTACGTTCAAAGAGCAGCTACGCATGCAGAATGGGCCAGAAGTTCTCCTCCTCTGTAGCAGTTGCCTTGGGCCTCCTTTTATATGCTCAAAGGGGTCTCCACAGTGGCAAAATGTACATACATTGAGGTGTAAAGTAGCTACAGGGTATCATACCTAACCCCTGACGAATTAGGACAAACGCATTTAATGCACCGTGAGGTGTCCGTTTAGGTGTCCTTACTTTCTTGGGGATGGCAAAAGGGGCCATCCCATCAGCACCGCTTAAGCTCTCCTCCACTGGCGCGTTGCCACGCATCCAGAGAAGGACCCAGAATGTCAGGCTTTGTCGCTGTGCCGGAGCGGTGGCATAGTGGCAGAATCTCGCCAGGCGCCGATCCTTGCCGGGCACCAATCCTTGCCGGGCGCCAGGGCTTGCCGGGCGCCGAGCTTTGCTGGGAACCAAGCCTTGTCGGGCGCCGAGGCTTGTCGGACTCCACGAGCCATCCCAGCAAGGATCTTGCCGGGGAGGCTGGCCTTCGATTACCAGCTTTGCTTATTTGTTGGTTCTTAGATCTCTGACTTGATGATTTCCTTGATGACTTAAATCGACCTCGAGCTGATCCCGGCAAGCCATGCCGCGAGGACGGCTACAACTGCCCGTGCACAAGTAAGGGGTACTAGTGGCCCAATACTTAGTCCACCGACAGGAGCCCCCGGGCCTGGGCCATACACGAGTGCGAGGCGTTGTTGGGCTAGGCCCAAACAGTGCACGGGCACGCGTGGCAGGGAATTAACTGCTCGTAAAGATCTTGTCTTACTGTGCCCCCACTACGCGCACGGAGCGCGCGATGTGGGAAGTGTGCCAAAAAGGCTGCAAACTGTTTCGCGCCCACAGAGGCACATTCATATTGGGGGATAAACAAGGTGGCCCCGCTCCTTCCCCATAATAAGGAGAAGTCGTGGAGGCGCAAACCCATTCACCCCCCTCTTCTTCCCAATCTGGCCATCGCCATCGCCTTCCTCTGCTCGAGCTCAGAGCGAAACCTTCCTTCCCTTCCGCTCGCCGCTCCCGCGCTCGTTCCGTCCTCCGGCTTCCATCTCCACGGTCGCCATGCCGCCCAGGGCTAGCAAAGGCAAGGGCACGGACAAGGAGCCGAAGGCTGAAGTCCAGGAAAGCGAGCTGGTGAAGATGCGGAAGAGGCTCGTCGTCTTCCCTCTGACGCTCGACGCCAAAACCTTGAAGGGGCGATACCAATGCATGTGGGCGAAGGGAACACAAGCTCACCCCGCCACACACGTAATCCCAGGTGCTAATTCCAAAGGCGGATCGGACAGATACCCCTTCTTCACTGCGTACTTTTATTGCGGGCTCTGTCCACCATTTTCCGATTTCTTCAACGACATCATGTATACATACGGCTTCCGCCTTCTTGATTTCACGCCGAATGCCGTATTTTGCATGTCGATCTTTGCCCATCTTTGTGAAAATTTTGCCGGCGTGATCCCCAATTCTGCTCTTTTCCGCCACTATTTCTATCCTCGAATCCAAAAAGGAGAGGCTCTCTCTGGATCTATCGCTTGGATTCCAAGGGCCTGGAACAAAGAGATATACCCAGATGGAGTTTACCGCGAAAAGTGGGACGAGTGGCGGGCCGAATGGTGCTGGATCCAGGAAGCAGATCCTCATCCTTTTTGCCATCCCCGGCGACAGAAGGTGGTCCGCGGCAAGGATTGGGGCGATCTTGCCGCAGAAGACGAGAAGCTCACAATCACCACTACCAGGATCCTCCGCTTGAAGGCTGCCGGGCTGACAATGGAGATGATCGGCTTCGACTCCCTCCGCCGCCGCATCGCCCCTATGCAGAATAGGGGGAGGCCAGCCTGGGAGTATAAGAACGCAGCGGTTGTCATGAGGCTGCGCCCCGGGCTGAACAACAACTTGACTGTTATGCAGCTTGGCGCTCTCCGCCAAAAGTTATTCCAGCGCGAAGACAAGCACCGGCTGCCGGCAAGGATCGTCCCCTTGTGCAACAACTCTGCACTGGGGTCGATCATTGCCTTCTTGCCGATGTTCAACGCCCACGGCCTTGACCCGACCTGGGTCGAGCCAAGCGAGGAAGAAGCGCAGAAATTCTTCGACAATCTGACGGAGAAGCCTGTCCGGCAAGAGTCAGATCTTATTCGCGCCACCACAGATCAGGAGGTAGCATACATTGCTACCAGAGTGGAGGAAGCGAATCTTGCCGCCGAGGCCGGCAGCGTTGGCTTCACAGAGTGGGAAGCCAGCGTTGCAGAGGTGGTGGTGGAGGCAAAACCTGCCGAGGAGAGCAAGGTTGCCGGGGAAGAAGGCGGCGCAGTCACTGAAAGCTCATCCGGCGACGACACAGCCGAAGAGGAGACGCGAGAAGAGCCCTCGCCCCTGAAGAAGACAAAGCGTGTCCTTCGAAAAGCCGCATCGGGCGTCCCGGCACGCCAGCCTACATCGAGCGGCGAATCCCTCGGCAAGAAAGTGGCCGGCAAGACCGGACCGCGGCAGGGGGCCCGTCAACAGCCCGCGCGGCGCGCGAGACCCACACCAGCGGCCACCGCCGGAGCGGCAGGAGCGTCTCGTACAACCGTGCCAAAAGCTGCCCCGGCGCCTGCCACAGCCAAGCGGCCCAGGACCCCTCCTTCGCCTGCCCACTCAGACGCCGCAACGGAGGTCGACTTCGACATCTCCGGCTTCAGTCCGGAGGGAGAGGAAGAAGAGTGAGTACCTGTCACAACTTCCACCTTGCAATCTACCTCAGTCTTACTGACTTACTTGTATTGTTTCTGCAGTGACACAGGAACCTTGCTGGAGAGGATGGCGAAGAGGTCAAGGACTTCTACGGGCGACGAGCCCCCGGCAGGCTCCACTAGCGTGCCAGAGACCGTCATTGTGAGCCCGGAGTCTAGTCCTCAACGCAGCCCCCAGCGCAGCCCCCAGCACAGCCCCCAGTGTAAGTTCATTGTTCTTCTTCCGCTGGTGGGTGCCGAGGTTTCCATTCTTGTCGCTGATATCTTCGGGTTCGCAGGAGAAGAACGGCAACAAGGAGAAGATTGCCCCATTGTGCCTCCTTCATCGACCGCTCCGCCCACAAGCACATCTCTGGCAAGAGATCCTGCCGATGAGCCTGTCCGGATTGAGGAGGAGCCGACAAGCACGGACTCCGGCAACCCATCCCCGGCAACCGGAGTTGCCGGGAGAGGCGAAGCTACCTCTCGACAGCCCGACGCAGGTACTTGATCGCCTCAGAGTGCTAGTTATTCTTTTCCTCTTACTTCTTTATCTTTGATCACTTCAAACTTCAACCTTGATCTTATTCTGTTTTCCTCCTTCGCCCTTCAGAGTTCCCTGTGATGGAACACATGGACGTCGACGTTGTGATCGAGGAGACCGCCAGGGATGCTGCCGCCGAAGCGGACAGGATCGCTGCCAGCGGGGCCACCAAGGATGACGTTGTCGAAGCTGGTGGTGCTCTTGACGGGGAGGCCGCCAAGACAACACAAGAGGAAACCGCCGAAGAACCTACTGAAGGGGGCGACAGGGAGGCTGAGGACCGCACTGATAGCATTCCTGCCACAGGAGCGCCAGGCGCTACACCGGCCACAGAGCCCCCTATTACTGGTGAGGCGGTCACTGAAGACCAGCCATCAGCATCTGAAGGCCCCTCATCCAGCAAGTACCTCAAGGTTGGCGAGAACCTGTTCATCAACTTGCCGGGGACGGCAAGCGCTGGGGCACCAGCCGAAGGAGAAGTTTTCGAAGAAATCATCGCTGCTGCCGGGCTTGAAGTTGTCGACAATCCCATCACTAGCAGCGGCAAATCTGAAGAGGATCAGCTCCTTCAGGCCATGGGCGAGAACTTCCGCAAACTCCAGGCTCTTCATCGCGCCCGGAAAGACAAAGCGGACTCCAGAATGGCAGTTGTTGAGGCGGCCGAAGCAGATTTCCAAAGGCGCGTCGCACAAATGCAGATCTGGCACACCGAGGCCCTCCAAGAGTTGGTTGCCGGCCGGGAACAAGTGAGCCAGCAGTGGAATGAGATCCTCCTGAAGCAATCAGACATGGAGAAGGCGCATGATGAAGCTGTTCAAAGGATTGCTGCCGAAGATGCCCTCCTGACGGCGCACCGCGTTGCTCTTGATGCTCATGAGGAAGATCTCACTGCTCGTGAGCAGGCGCTCGCCGCCAAGCTTCGCAGCAAGGATGAAGACATTGAAAATCTTGTCGCGCGGCGGACCCAGGAGCTGGAGCAGAAGCACAAGGAGGCGCTCGAAGCTCTAACCGCAAGTCACGCCGGCAAGCTCAAGGAGGCCGTCGATGCTGCCGAAGCTGCAGAGGCCGCCAAGAACGAGTTGAGCGACAAAGTAAAGAGGCTGGAGACAGATCTTCATGAGCACGGCAAGGAGCTCTCGACGCTCAAGGGGGACAGGGAAAAAACCCTCCACTCCTTGGCGGAGATGCAAGTCGCCCTGTCCGACAAGACCAAGCAGCTCTCCTCCGCGGCTGATGATATTGCGGTTCTGGAGCTGAAGCTGACCACGCTGCAGAAATCTCTCGAGGCCGGCAGGGCCCGTGAGAAGGCTCTACTCAAAGATCTCCAAGGAGAGAGGAACCTGCTCAAGAGCGCCGCCGCTGCCCAGAATGAGTACGAGAAGGGAGTGGAGATCTGGACTGGTCGTCTCATCGCTGCCGCGGAGAAGCTTACCGCAGAACTGTGAACCATGGGCTTGTCGAACTTCAGATATTCTTCCGAGGAAAGAATATCCCCAAGCGCGAGATTGACGATGTTCTTTGAAAGAATCATCAACGCATTGAGGGCGCTCCAGTCCAGCCGGGCGACCCAACTGGCGAACGAGACTCGCTGGCTTTGCCGGGCCGTCCTTCGCAAGGTGCTCCTCAAGGTGGTGCACAGCAATCCCGGCATCGACCTCTCCAGCGCACTCGGCCACCTGCCAAAGGATGCAAATGTTGAGGCGCTTGAGAAGTGCATCGCGCCGATCCTTGAGAAGGTGGACTCCATCAAAAGGATCGAAGGCCAGCGCAGGGATTGAGTGCTTCCCTTTTATTCTTGCCGCCATCATCTCATGTAAAAGACAGTTAAGTCTCGAGTTAGGACTGCGGCAACTCATGGATGTAATATAATTTAACTATGTTTAGGCTCATGCTAGCTACTTTCCTTGTCTGATTCCTTTATGTATGGAGTTCATCCTACGCTTACTGAAAAACTTGCCGGCGCGCAACCTGCCGCGAGCGCTGTGTGCGGGACTTCAGCAGCCTGCCAGAGGCGCAGCGACCGGCAAGACTCCTTGGCGTTCTCAGTGTAGCCACTTAAATTGTTGAGCAGACTCGAAACAAAATAAGGGTGCAACTGATTACGACAAGGGTTCCTTCGCGTGCAGATTTTCCATACAAGAATCGGAATCGTCTAAGGAAGCAACTTGGTAATGAAAGAAAAACTTGCTCTGAGTTTTTAGGACTTAGCTTTCTGTCTTTGTCCTTCCTCCGGTAAGCATACGATTCCGAACGTCACCAACTGGTATTCATGTCTCCCTTCCCCCCCGGCAAATGTGCACGTGAGGAATCCTTCTGTCTTTAAGAAAAAGAAAGAAGAGAAAATAAAGAGATGAAACCTTGGCGGTTCGTTAGAACTTACCGGGATCAGGTGTTATACATCATCTTAGACAAACATGCATATATGAATGTGAACATGAGAATCAATAAGGAAATGTATAACACTTAATTTTATTCATCTTTGCTCAGGGTCTGCGCCTGGCTTTGTACAAAGGATCACATGCCTTGCCGGCAAGACTTGTACAAAAAGGTGGTTGCCGGGAGCCCCCGGCAACCGCGCCTTATGGATAGAACTTGCGAAGATGTTCGATATTCCAGGAATTACTCACTGGAAAGCCATCCTCGGTCTCCAGGAGGGGTGAGCTCGGAGACCCCTTTGAGCATATAAAAGGAGGCCCAAGGCAACTGCTACAGAGGAGGAGAACTTCTGGCCCATTCTGCATGCGTAGCTGCTCTTTGAACGTACTGTTCATTGCGAGCGCTCCTGAAGGCTGGGCTCAAGAACATCAATAAGAACACAAAGCAGGAGTAGGGTTTTACGCTGATCAGCGGCCCGAACCTGGGTAAAAACTTCCCGCGTCGACCATTGGTTCTGCTCTTTGCGTATACCTCTCCCCCTACCTGGCGCGCCAAAGATGTCGGCGTAGGACACCTATGGGATCCCGAGAGATCCCTTTACGATTCGGCGGGGGGAGAGGTATACGCAAAGAGCAGAACCAGTGGTCGACGCGGGAAGTTTTTACCCAGGTTCGGGCCGCTGATCAGCGTAAAACCCTACTCCTGCTTTGTGTTCTTATTGATGTTCTTGAGCCTAGCCTTCAGGAGCGCTCGCAATGAACAGTACGTTCAAAGAGCAGCTACGCATGCAGAATGGGCCAGAAGTTCTCCTCCTCTGTAGCAGTTGCCTTGGGCCTCCTTTTATATGCTCAAAGGGGTCTCCACAGTGGCAAAATGTACATACATTGAGGTGTAAAGTAGCTACAGGGTATCATACCTAACCCCTGACGAATTAGGACAAACGCATTTAATGCACCGTGAGGTGTCCGTTTAGGTGTCCTTACTTTCTTGGGGATGGAAAAAGGGGCCATCCCATCAGCACCGCTTAAGCTCTCCTCCACTGGCGTGTTGCCACGCATCCAGAGAAGGACTCAGAATGTCAGGCTTTGTCGCTGTGCCGGAGCGGTGGCATAGTGGCAGAATCTCGCCAGGCGCCGATCCTTGCCGGGCACCAATCCTTGCCGGGCGCCAGGGCTTGCCGGGCGCCGAGCTTTGCTGGGAACCAAGCCTTGTCGGGCGCCGAGGCTTGCCGGGCTCCACGGGCCATCCCGGCAAGGATCTTGCCGGGGAGGCTGGCCTTCGATTACCAGCTTTTCTTATTTGTTGGTTCTTAGATCTCTGACTTGATGATTTCCTTGATGACTTAAATCGACCTCGAGCTGATCCCGGCAAGCCTTGCCGCGAGGACGGCTACAACTACCCGTGCACAAGTAAGGGGTACTAGTGGCCCAATACTTAGTACACCGACACTCTCTGAACGTACTGTTCATTGCGAGCGCACCTGAAGGCTGGGCTCAAGAACATCAATAAGAACACAAAGCATGAGTAGGGTTTTACGCTGATCAGCGGCCCGAACCTGGGTAAAAGCTTCCCGCGTCGATCATCGGTTCTGCTCTTTGCGCATACCTCTCCCCCCGCCGAATCGTAAAGGGGTCTCTCGGGATCCCATAGGTGTCGTGCCCCGACATCTTTGGCGCGCCAGGTAGGGGGATTGAAGGTTGCGTGAACCTGATCTGGTGGTCGACGCCCTAGTTCCTTCATCATCTTCATCATCATGCCGCCCAAGAAGAAGAGCGCTGCGACAGCACAACCATCCGGGTCCGTTTTGCCCGCGCCGTCGCAGATAGACGATGGTGTGGGTGCAGAAGGGAGAGGACTAGAACCCCCGCGGCGTTCTGGTGACCCAAGCCAAGCGAGCGGTATCGTTCACAGTGGCAGTGGTAACTTGCGCGCCGCTGGATCTAGAGATGGTGTTGTGTTGCCTACGGGTGGCACAACAAACTCTAGGGATCGAAGAGTGCCTGCTGGAGCTCCTGCGCCGACGCGAGCCTTGCAACCTGCCCAGGTCGTGCGAGATGAGCGACATCATGGCGCTGGTGGTTTGGGGCGTCCCCACGAAAAGGTTTCTGCGCATAGATCCCAAGATGCGCGGGACCAGCATGCACACCGAGCTGTCGGCGAAGGTGGTGCGCGGTCGCGTTACCGTGGCGGTGCTCCTTCTAACTTGGTTAGGAGTCAGAGCACCTCACACACCTCGCACCTGTCGCCACCACCTATGCCAGCGGAAGCCTTGGCACGTGCACAGCTGCTCCTCGATTTTCCTCCCGCCCCGGAGAAGATGGAGGAGTGGCGAGCTACTATCCAGAGCCTTATCGGCTTCGCTAACAAGGATGGACCACAAGAGGCAGGGCCCTCTCAGCGGAGGCCCATCGATCCGATGCGGGCCGGTGCAGAGAAAACCGGAGGTGGTGCAACTACGGTGCACTCTCCTCCGCGACATCAGTGGCGGCCGACGACTCAGCAAGTCGACCGCCATGAGGAAGTTTCCACAGCGTCGTCCGATCCACGGATGCGCCGTGATCAGCGTCTGGTTCTCCAGGAAAGAGGCAAGGAAGACGCTCAAACAACCATCGAGCGGCGACGAGAAGCGCGCTATCAGTCTGATAAGCGCGCGGGGCCGGTTGTCGACGAGCTTGCGCCAGGGAACGTAGGAGACTTGCCTTACGAGGTAGGACCTCCGGCGTTTACCCGTGAGCTGCGGCAAGTCCAATGGCCCAATCTCCGAACCTTCAAGCCAGAGGTCCCGGAGAAATACGACTGCAAGACTCATCCCTCGGAGTTCCTGAGCATCTACACCATTGCGGTGCAGGCTGCCGGGGGCCAAGATGACAAGATACTTGCCAACTACTTCCCGTTGGTGCTCAAACCCAACGTCAGGTCGTGGTTGATGCATCTGCCGGAGGATTCTATTTCTTGCTGGTCAGATCTGCGCCATCAGTTTGTTGGCGCCTTTGTTGGAGGCCACCAAGCTCCTGGCCAAGAAAGTGATTTGCACATCATCCCTCAGAGGGAGGGCGAGTCCTTGCGCAAGTTTATGCAGAGATTCAGCTGGGTGCAATACAATATTCTTGACGTTCATCTTGCTGCTGTCATTAGCGCATTCCATCAGAACGTGCGTAACCGCAGGATGCGGGAAGAGCTGGCAATGAACAAAGTCAGGAGTATTGCCGAGCTTTACACTTTGGCCGACAAGTGTGCTCGAGCTGAAGAGGGGAGGAAACTCCCCGGTGAAGCTGTTGGTGTGACAGGCGACTCAGAAGAAGAAGATGCCGCGGCTCCGTCAAGGAAAGGCCGGCGGCGGAACAGGAAGCGCGGAGGCAAGGCCGTGCTTGCCGTCGAGGAATCCGGCGACCCTGGCGCCGCCAAGAAGGCCAAGGTTGGCGACCCCAGCAAGGATCTTGCCGGGTGCCCTTCCTGTCAGGTCTTGGCGGCTGCCGACAAGTCGGAGAACTCCGGCAAGCAGTACTGCAAGATCCATCGCACTAAGGGCCACAATCTCTAGAACTGCCGGCAAGTTGAGCAGCTTGCCGAGAAGCAAAAGGCCGAATACGAGATGCGAGATAAGGAGCAGGCCCAAGATGGTGCTGAGGGGTCCGGCAAGAAACGCGGTGGCCGAGGAGGTCACCGCGGCAAGGCGAAGCAGCAGAAGGATCGGCCCGCTCGGGGCCGAGATAAAGAAGGAGATGATGATGAAGAAGATGACGAATCCAGTGAGCAGGAATTCCAGAAGGCTACGGAGGCTATGTGCATTGATGGGGGTGCCTCGCTGCATTCTTCCCACCGCCAACTTAAACAGTGGGTGCGGGAGGTTAATGCGGCAGAGCCGTCCCCCGATGCATGTAGGCCTCTAAAGAGGTCCAGCATGCCTATCATCTTTGACGCCGAGGATCACCCTGATCGCACAACGGCGGTCGGGTGTTTGCCATTGTTGGTTTCCCCGACAATTCGCAACCTCAAGGTGATGAAGATGTTAGTTGACGGCGGGGCCGGCCTAAATTTAATCTCACCAGATGTGCTCACAAAGCTCCAGATTCCCGACGAAGACCTCGAGGAAACGGGTACGTTTCAAGGGGTCAACCCGGGAAGAACCCAGCCTAAGGGCAAGATCACGCTGCCGGTAACATTTGGCAGCGAGCTTAACTTCAGGACCGAAAAGGTGGTGTTTGATGTCGCCAAGATCCCCATGTCATACAATGGGATCCTTGGTCGGCCAGCGCTGGCTAAGTTTATGGCGGCATCACACTACGCGTACAACGTCTTGAAGATGCCTGGGCCGTTGAGCGTCATCACTATCCATTCCGATAAGAAGGATGCACTCATCTGTGCCGACCAACTTTACCGGGAAGCAGTTGCAGCACCTGCCATCAAGGCATTTGCTCCTGCCGCTGGAACTCCCGGGGGGAAGAGAAAGACCGGCAGGAACCTTGGCGCCAACTCCGGCAAGCGCACCTCCTCGGAGTGCTGCGCTTCCGTCGAGGACGTGCCAGAGAGTTCAACCGGCAAGAACAAGAAGTCCAAGGCTGCCCCGCCGGAAACCAAGAAGGTGCCTGCCAGGGAGGATGGGACGGGGGGAACTTTCACCATAAGTTCCACCCTAGATGACAAATAGGAAAGCGCGCTCATTGCTTTCCTGCGGGCGAATGTCGACGTGTTTGCATGGCAACCGTCTGACATCCCCGGCGTTCCCAGGAAAGTAATTGAGCACCACCTTGCTGTCTATCCTCATGCGCGGCCCGTCAAGCAAAGGGTGAGGAAATAGGCTTTGGAGCGGCAAGAATTCATTGCCGAAGAAATTAAGAAGCTGGAGGCGGCAGGACTGGTCAAAGGAGTGCTTCATCCAACCTGGTTGGCCAATCCGGTTGTAGTGCGGAAAGCGAATGGGAAATGGAGGCTTTGTATCGATTATACAGATATCAATAAAGCCTGTCCAAAAGATCCTTTTCCCTTGCCGCGCATCGACCAGATTGTGGATGCCACCGCTGGTTGTGATCTCCTGTCCTTCCTTGATGCCTATTCAGGGTATCATCAGATTTTTATGGCAGAGGAAGATGAGGAGAAGACCGCCTTTATCACCCCATGTGGTACGTATTGTTTTATACGAATGCCTTTCGGGTTGAAAAGTGCTGGTTCAACATTCGCCAGAGCAATCCAGATTGGTTTTGAGCCACAACTCCATAGAAATATGGAGGCATATATGGATGATATAGTGGTCAAAACTAAGGATAAAGCAATGCTCATCCTGAGAAGTGCGTGTTCGGTGTTCCTTCCGGCAAGCTCCTCGGATTCTTTGTCTCTTGCCGGGGAATCGAAGCTAACCCCGACAAGATCAAAGCCATTGAGCAAATTGAAGCGCCGAGACGCGTCAAGGATGTGCGTCGTCTTGCCGGCTGTGTTGCTGCTCTAAGCAGGTTTATTTCCAAATCTGCTGAGCGCGCCCTGCCCTTCTTCAAAATTTTGAAGAAGGCAGGTCCAATGAAATGGACTCCAGAAGCGGAGGCGGCGCTGCAAGATTTGAAGAAATACCTTTCTTCTCCGCCGACGCTAGTCGCACCTAAACCGCAAGAACCGTTGCTGCTGTATCTGGCGGCGACAAATCAAGTGGTTAGTGCTGCGCTGGTGGCGCAGAGGGAAGCTGATGAGGAGGTAACATCAGCGGCAGGACCGCCAGATGACACGGCAAGATCTTCCCCGGCAAGGGTTGATCCCGGCAAGACAGGATCTGCGCAAACAGATGAACCCGTGCAGAAGAAAAAGGTGGTGCAGCGCCCAGTTTATTTTGTTAGCTCCCTCTTACAAGGAGCTAGATCAAGATATTCTGGTGTACAGAAGTTGCTTTTCGGTCTCCTTATGGCCTCAAGAAAGCTGCGCCATTATTTTCAAGCACATGAGATCACCGTCATCACTCGCTTTCCGTTGCAACGGATTTTGCAAAATCCGGAGGCAACCGGCAGGATCGTGGAGTGGGCGTTGGAGTTGTCCAGCTTTGATCTTAAGTTTGAAAGCACTTCGACGATCCAGAGCAGGGCCTTGGCGGAGTTCATTGCAGAATGGACCCCGACGCCAGACGAAGAAGTTCAAGAAACAAGTCTCCCCGGCAAGGAAACCGATCAGCAATGGGTTATGTACTTTGACGGGGCTTTTTCGCTGCAAGGCGCCGGTGCTGGTGTGCTGCTTATCGCACCCACCGGAGAGCACCTCAAGTATGTAGTCCAAATGCATTTTCCCCGGGAGAGTTCAACCAACAACACTGCAGAGTACGAAGGTTTGCTTGCCGGTCTTAGGATCGCGGCAGACCTTGGTATCAAAAAGCTCATTATCAAAGGTGATTCGCAGCTTGTCGTGAGGCAGGTCAACAAGAGCTATCAAAGTCCGTTGATGCAGGCCTACGTAGATGAAATGAGGAAATTGGAAGAGCGCTTTGACAGTCTGCAGATGGAGCATGTCCCTCGTGCCGAGAACAGCGTTCCTGACGACCTGTCAAAGCGTGCTACCCTCAAGTTGCCTGTGGAACCAGGAACTTTTGTGCTCCAATTGACTCAACCATCCGTGGCACCATCAATGCGGCAAGAAAAAAGAAGAAAGTTGAACTCTGGCCAGTACTTCCCGACAGAGCTCCCCGGAGCCGCCGGCAAGGAAGTTGCCGGGATCGACACGCTTGCCGGGGAACAACAGGCTCCGGCAGGGCCTTAGGCCCTTGCTGTCGAGACAAATGTTTCCCCGATGGATGAGATGCCTTTAGTCCTAGTTGTCGAGCCTCAGGCTCCAGCATGGGCGCAGCACATTGTCCATTTCCTTCAAACAGGTGAACTCCCTGAGGAACAAGAAGAAGCGGAGAGAGTAGCCCGTCGGCCTGTTATGTACAAGTTCGTCGATGATGTCCTATACAGAAAGAGACCAAACAGTGTGAAATTGAAGTGCATTCCTCGGGAGGATGGACTAGAGCTGTTGGCAGAGATACATGGGGGCATGTGTGGCTCTCACATAGGGTCAAGAGCGCTTGCCGGGAAAGCATTCCGGCAAGGTTTCTTTTGGCCTACCGCCCTCCAGGATATGACTGCACTAGTAACCAGGTGTGAAGCGTGCCAGTTTCATTCGAAGAAATTACATCAGCTAGCTCAAGCTCTTCAAACAATCCCTCTCTCCTGGCCATTTTCGGTCTGGGGGCTCGACATATTGGGCCCCTTTCCCCGTGCTATCGGGGGCTTTGAGTACTTGTACGTTGCTATCGACAAGTTCACAAAGTGGCCGGAGGTGGAAGCAGTGAGGAAGGTGACAGCGCAGTCGGCTGTCAAGTTCTTCAAAGGAATTGTTTCCCGTTTCGGTGTGCCTAACAGGATCATCACCGACAACGGCACGCAGTTCACAAGTCGCACCTTCATGCAGTACGTCCAAGACCTTGGCGGCAAGATTTGTTTTGCCTCTGTTGCTCACCCAAGAAGCAACGGCCAAGCGGAGAGGGCCAATGCTGAAGTGTTGCGCGGTCTCAGGACCAGAACTTTTGACAGGCTGAAAAAGTGCGGAAGATGCTGGATTGATGAGTTGCCGGCGGTTCTTTGGTCAATCAGAACGACACCAAATCGAGCCACCGGCCAGACGCCATTCGCTCTGGTGTATGGAGCGGAGGCAGTTCTCCCCACGGAACTCATATACGGATCTCCTCGAGTGCTCGCTTATGATGAGCTTGAGCAAGAGCAACTGCGGCAAGATAACGCTGTGCTCCTTGAGGAGAATCGTCTTCAGGCTGCTGCGCGAGCTGCACGCTACCAGCAAGCTTTGCGCCGCTATCATAGCCGCAAAGTTCATGCCCGAAGCTTTGAGGAAGGCGACCTTGTTCTTCAACGGATTCAGTCCGCCAAGAATTCAAACAAGTTGACGCCAAAGTGGGAAGGCCCTTATCGGGTAGTATGAGTCACCAGGCCTGGCGCTGTCCGCCTGGAGACCGAAGATGGCATTCCAGTGAGTAATTCCTGGAATATCGAACATCTTCGCAAGTTCTATCCATAAGGCGCGGTTGCCGGGGGCTCCCGGCAACCACCTTTTTGTACAAGTCTTGCCGGCAAGGCATGTGATCCTTTGTACAAAGCCAGGCGTAGACCCTGAGCACAGATGAATAAATTTAAGTGTTGTACATTTCCTTATTGATTCTCATGTTCACATTCATATATGCATGTTTGTCTAAGATGTTGTATGACACCTGATCCCGGTAAGTTCTAACGAACCGCCAAGGTTTCATCTCTTTATTTTCTCTTCTTTCTTTTTCTTAAAGACAGAAGGATTCCTCGCGTGCACATTTGCCGGGGGGGAAGGGAGACATGAATACCAGTTGGTGACGTTCGGAATCGTATGCTTGCCGGAGGAAGAACAAAGCCAGAAAGCTAAGTCCTAAAAACTCAGAGCAAGTTTTTCTTTTATTACCAAGTTAGTTCCTTGGACGATTCCGACCCTTGTATGGAAAATCTGCACGTGAAGGAACCCTTGTTGTAATAAGTTGCGCCCTTATTTTGTTTGGAGTCCGCTCAACAATTTAAGTGGTTGCACTGAGAACGCCAAGGAGTCTCGCCGGCCGCTGCGCCTCCGGCAGGCTGCTGAAGTCCCGCACCCAGCGCTCACGGCAGGTTGCGCGCCGGCAAGTTTTTCAGTAAGCGTAGGATGAATTCCATACATAAAGGAATCAGACAAGGAAAGTAGCTAGCATGAGCCTAAACATAGTTAAATTATATTACATCCATGAGTTGCCACAGTCCTAACTTGAGGCTTAACTGTCTTTTTCATGAGATGATGGCGGCCAGAATAAGAGAGGAGCACTCAATCCCTGCGCTCGCCTTCGATCCTTTTGATGGAGTCCACCTTCTCAAGGATTGGCGCGATGCACTTCTCAAGCACCTCAACATTTGCATCCTTTGGCAGGTGGCTGAGTGCGCTGGAGAGGTCGATGCCGGGATTGCTGTGGACCACCTTGAGGAGCACCTTGCGAAGGACGGTCCGGCAAAGCCGACGAGTCTCGTTCGCCAGTTGGGTCGCCTGGCTAGACTGGAGCGCCCTCAACGCGTTGATGATGCTTTCAAAGAACATCGTCAATCTGGCGCTTGGGGATATTCTTTCCTCGGAAGAATATCTGAAGTTCGACAAGCCCATGGTTGACAGTTCTGCGGTAAGCTTCTCCGCGGCAGCAATGAGACGACCAGTCCAGATCTCCACTCCCTTCTCGTACTCGTTTTGGGCAGCGGCGGCGCTCTTGAGCAGGTTCCTCTCTCCTTGGAGATCCTTGAGTAGAGCCTTCTCACGGGCCCTGCCGGCCTCGAGAGATTTCTGTAGCGTGGTCAGTTTCAGCTCCAGAATCGCAATATCATCAGCCACAGAGGAGAGCTGCTTGGTCTTGTCGGACAGGGCGACTTGCATCTCCGCCAAGGAGTGGAGGGTTTTTTGCCTGTCCCCCTTGAGCGTTGAGAGCTCCTTGCCGTGCTCGTCGAGATCTGTCTCCAGCCTCTTCACTTTGTCGCTCAGCTCGTTCTTGGCGGCCTCTGCAACTTCGGCAGCATCGACGGCCTCCTTGAGCTTGCCGGCGTGACTTGCAGTTAGAGCTTCGAGCGCCTCCTTGTGCTTCTGCTCCACCTCTTGGGTCTGCCGCGCGACAAGATTATCAATGTCTTCATCCTTGCTACGAAGCTTGGCGGCGAGCGCCTGCTCACGTGCGGTGAGATCTTCTTCGAAAGCGTCAAGAGCAACGCAGCGCCCCGTCAGGTGAGCATCTTCGGCAGCGATCCTTTGAACAGCTTCATCATGTGCCTTCTCCATGTCTGATTGCTTCAGGAGGATCTCATTCCATTGTTGGCTCACTTGTTCTCGACCGGCAACCAGCTCTTGAAGGGCCTCGGCATGCTAGATTTGCATTTGTGTGACGCGCCATTGAAAATCCGCTTCGGCTGCCTCGACAACTGCCATTCTGGAGTCCGCCTTCTCTTTTCGGGCACAATGGAGAGCCTGGAGTTTGCGGAAGTTTTCACCCATGGCCTGAAGGAGCTGATCCTCTTCAGACTTGCCACTGCTAGCGCTGGGATCGTCAACGACTTCGAGCCCGGCAGCGGCAATAATTTCCTCAAAAATTTCTCCTTCGGCTGGTGCCTCGGTGCTTGCCGTACCTGGCAAGTTGATGAATAGGTTTTCGCCAACCTTGAGATACTTGCTGGATGAGGGCTCCTCAGATGTTGATGGCTGGTCTTCAGTGGCCGCCTCACCAGTGACAGGGGGCTCCGCGGCCGATGCAGCGCCTGGCGCTCCTGCGGCAGGAATGCCATCAGTATGGTCCCCAGCCTCCCTGTCGCCCTCTTCAGCAGGTTCTTCCGCGATTTACTTTTGTGCTGTCTTGGCGGCCTCCCCGTCAAGAGCATCACCAGCCCCGGCAACATCATCCTTGGTGGCCTCGCTGGCAGTGATCCTGTCCGCTTCGGCAGCAGCATCCCTGGCGGTCTCCTCGATGACGGCGTCGACGTCCATATGTTCCATCGCAGAGAACTCTGAAGGACGAAGGAAGAGGTCAGAATAAGATCGAGTTTTTAGATTTTGAAGTGACCAAAGATAAAGAAGTAAGGGGAAAAGAATAACTAGCACTCTGAGGCGATCGAGTACCTGCGTCGGGCTGTCGAGAGGTGGCTTCGCCTCTCCCGGCAACTCCGGTTGTCGGGGGTGGGTTGCCGGAGTTCGTGCTTGTCGGCTCCTCCTCAATCCGGACGGGCTCGTCGGCAGGATCTCTTGCCGGAGATGTGCTTGTGGGCGGAGCGGTCGATGAAGGAGGCACAATGGGGCAATCTTCTCCTTGTTGCCGTTCTTCTCCTGCAAACCCAAAGATATCAGCGACAAGAATGAAAGCCTCGGCACCAGCCAACAGAAAAAGGGACAATGAACTTACGCTGGGGGCTGCGTTGAGGACTAGGCTCCGGGCTCACAATGATGGTCTCTGGCACGCTAGTGGAGCCTGCCGGGGGCTCATCACCCGTAGAAGTCCTTGACCTCTTCGCCATTCTCTCCAGCAAGGTTTTCAGCGACTGCGCCGCCTTCTTCCCCGGCAACCATGCTCTCCTCGGCAGGTTTTGCCTCCACTACCACCTCTGCATCGCTGGCTTCCCACTCTGTGAAGCCAACGCTGCCGGCCTCCGCGGCAAGATTCGCTTCCTCCACTCTGGTAGCGATGTATGCTACCTCCTGATCTGTGGTGGCGCGAATAAGGTCTGACTCTTGCCGGACAGGCTTCTCCGTCAGATTGTCGAAGAATTTCTGCGCTTCTTCCTCGCTTGGCTCGACCCAGGTCGGGTCAAGGCCGTGGGCGTTGAACATCGGCAAGAAGGCAATGATCGACCCCAATGCAGAGTTGTTGCACAAGTTGACGATCCTTGCCGGCAGCCGGTGCTTGTCTTCGCGCTGGAATAACTTTTGGCGGAGAGCGCCAAGCTGCATAACAGTCAGGTTATTGTTCAGCCCGGGGCGCAGCCTCATGACATCCGCTGCGTTCTTATACTCCCAGGCTGGCCTCCCCCTATTCTGCAGAGGGGCGATGCGGCGGCGGAGGAAGTCGAAGCCGATCATCTCCATTGTCAGCCCGGCAGCCTTCAAGCGGAGGATCCTGGTAGTGGCGATTGTGAGCATCTCGTCTTCTGCGGCGAGATTGCCCCAATCCTTGCCGCGGACCACCTTCTGTCGCCGGGGATGACAAAAAGGATGAGGATCTGCTTCCTGGATCCAGCACCATTCGGCCCGCCACTCGTCCCACTTTTCGCGGTAAACTCCATCTGGGTATATCTCTTTGTTCCAGGCCCTTGGAATCCAAGCAGTAGATCCAGAGAGAGCCTCTCCTTTTTGGATTCAAGGATAGAAATAGTGGCGGAAAAGAGCAGAATTGGGGATCACGCCAGCGAAATTTTCACAAAGATGGGCAAAGATCGACATGCAAAATACGGCATTCGGCGTGAAATCAAGAAGGCGGAAGCCATATGTATACATGATGTCATTGAAGAAATCCGAAAAAGGTGGACAGAGCCCGCAGTAAAAGTACACAGTGAAGAAGGGGTATCTGTCCGATCCGCCTTTGGAACTAGCACCTGGGATTACGCGTGTGGCGGGGTGAGCTTGCGTTCCCTTCGCCCACATGCATTGGTATCGTCCCTTCAAAGTTTCGGCATCGAGCGTCGGAGGGAAGACGACGAGCCTCTTCCGCATCTTGACCAGTTCGCTCTCCGGAACTTCAGCCTTCGCCTCCTTGTCCATGCCCTTGCCTTTGCTGGCCTTGGGCGGCATGGCAACTGCGGAAATGGAAGCCGGAGGACGGAACGAGCACGGAAGCAGCGAGCAGAAGAGAAGAAAGGTTTCGCCCTGAGCTCGAGCAGAGGAAGGCGATGGCGATGGCCAGATTGGAAAGAAGAGGGGGGTGAATAGGTTTGCGCCTCCACGACTTCTCCTTTTTATGGGGAAAGAGCGGGGCCACCTTGTTTATCCCCCAATATGAATGCGCCTCTATGGGCGTGAAACAGTTTGCAGCCTTTTTGGCACACTTCCCACATCGCGCGCTCCGTGCGCGTAGTGGGGGCACAGTAAAACAAGATCTTTACGAGCAGTTAATTCCCTGCCACGCGTGCCCGTGCACTGTTTGGGCCTAGCCCAACAACGCCTCGCACTCGTGTATGGCCCAGGCCCCGGGGCTCCTGTCGGTGTACTAAGTATTGGGCCACTAGTACCCCTTACTTGTGCACGGGCAGTTGTAGCCGTCCTCGCGGCAAGGCTTGCCGGGATCAGCTCGAGGTCGATTCAAGTCATCAAGGAAATCATCAAGTCAGAGATCTGAGGATCAGCAAATAAGCAAAGCTGGAAATCGAAGGCCAGCTTCCCCGGCAAGATCCTTGCCGGGATGGCCCGTGGAGCCCGGCAAGCCTCGGCGCCCGGCAAGGCTTGGTTCCCAGCAAAGCTCGGCGCCCGGCAAGGATTGGTGCCCGGCAAGGATCGGCGCCTGGCGAGATTTCGCCACTGTGCCACCGCTTCGGCAGAGTAACAAAGCCTGACATTCTGGATCCTTCTCTGGAAGCGTGGCAACGCGCGAGTGGAGGAGAGCTTAAGCGGTGCTGATGGGATGGCCCCTTTTTCCATCCCCAAGAAAGTGAGGACACCTAAACGGACACCTCACGGTGCATTAAATGCGCTTGTCCTAATCCGTCAGGGATTAGGTATGATACCCTGTAGCTACTTTACACCTCAATGTATGTACATTTTGCCACTGTGGAGACCCCTTTGAGCATATAAAAGGAGGCCCAAGGCAACTGCTACAAGGGAGAACTTCTGGCCCATTCTGCATGCGTAGCTGCTCTCTGAATGCACTGTTCATTGCAAGCGCTCCTGAAGGTTGGGCTCAAGAACATCAATAAGAACACAAAGCAGGAGTAGGGTTTTACGCTGATCAGCGGCCCGAACCTCGGTAAAAGCTTCCTGCGTCGATCATCGGTTCTGCTCTTTGCGCATACCTCTCCCCCGCCGAATCGTAAAGGGGTCTCTCGGGATCCCATAGGTGTCGTGCCCCGACACCCAGATGTGGCCGAAAACCGTTTCTTATATTCCGGGAGATCCATAACTCCGATTGCGCTAAAATTTTAACACGATTTTTTTCTGGATATAAGATTCCTTGCGCCCGAAGTAGAGCTCCAACCGACATACGAGGTGGGCATAAGACACCTGGGCGTGCTTGGGCCCCCAGGCGCGCCCTAGTGGGTTGTGGTCACTGTGGGCCCCCTCTCCTGATGATTCCAACTCCCAAAAATCACAAATATTTCAAAATAATTCTCCGTAAAATTTTATTGCATTTGGACTTCGTTTGATATGGATTTTCTGTGAAACAAAAAACATGCAACAAATAGGAACTGGCACTGGGCACTGGATCAGTAGGTTAGTCGAATAAATCATATAAAATCTTGCCAAAAATATGTGAAAGTTGTATAATATTGGCATGAAATAATAAAAAATTATAGATACGACGGAGATGTAACAGCATCCCCAAGCTTAATTCCTACTCGTCCTCGAGTAGGTAAATGATAAAAAAGATAATTTTTGATGTGGAATGCTACCTAGCATAAACTTGATCATATGTCTAGTCATGGCATGAATATTAAGACACGAGTGATTCAAAGCAATAGTCTATAATTTTACATAAAGACATTAATACTCAGGCAGCCCAACAAACAATCGTGTCTTTCGAAATATCAATGCTAAAGAAAGCTATCCCTACAAAATCATATAGTCTTGTCATGCTCTGTCTTCTTAACACAAATTATTTATCATGCACAACCCCGATGACAAGCCGAGCAATTGGTTCATACTTTTTAACGCGCTTCAGCTTTTTCAACCCTCACGCAATACATGAGCGCAAGCCATGGATATAGCACTATAGGTGGAATAGAGTATGATGATAGGGGTAAATATTGAGAAGACAAAAAAAAGTAAGAAAGTCCCACATCGACGCGGCTAACCAACGGGCTATGAAGATGCCCATCAATTGATATCAATGTGAGGAGTAGGGATTGCCATGCAACGGATGCACTAAGGGCTATAACTGTATGAAAGCTCAATTTGAAAACTAAGTGGGTGTGCATCCACCTTGCTTGCTCATCAAGACCTCGGGCATTTGAGGAAGCCCATCATCGGAATATACAAGCCAAGTTCTATAATGAAAAATTCCCACTAGTATATGAAAGTGATTACATAGGAGACTCTCTATATGAAAAACATGGTGCTACTTTGAAGCACAAGTGTGCTAAAGATAGTAGCAATGCCCCTTCTCTCCTTTTTTTTTTCTTTTTTCTTTTTTTTTCTTTTTTTTCTTTTTTTCTTTTTTTCTTTTTTTCTTTTTTTCTTTTTTTTATCTCATGTCCGGAGTCTCATCCCGACTTGTGGAGGAATCATAGTCTCCATCATCCTTTCCTCACCGGGACATGCTCTAATAATGAATAATGATGATCATCACACTTCTATTTACTTATAACTCAAAAGAAATAAAAATTACAACTCGATACCTAGAACAAAGTATGACTCTATATGAATGCTTCTGGCAGTGTACTAGGATGTGCAATGATCTAGCGTAACAACTATATCAAAAAATGGACAAGCCATGAAAATATCATGCTAGCTATCTTACGATCATGCAAAGCAATATGACAATGAATGCTCAAGTCATCAAAACGGAAGTGGTGGAAGTTGCATGGCAATATATCTCGGAATGGCTATGGAAAGGCCATAATAGGTAGGTATGGTGGCTGTTTTGAGGAAGATATAATAAGGCTTATGTGTGATAGAGCGTATCATATCACGGGGTTTGGATGCACCTGCGAAGTTTGCACCACATCTCGAGGTGAGAAAGGGCAATGCACGGTACCGTAGAGGCTAGCAAATTGTGGAAAGGTAAGAGTGCGTATAATCCATGGACTCACATTAGTCATAAAGAACTCATATACTTATTGCAAAAGTTTATTAGCCCTCGAAGCAAAGTACTACTACACATGCCCCTAGGGGGATAGATTGGTAGGAAAAGACCATCGCTCGTCCCCGACCGCCACTCATAAGGAAGACAATCAATAATAAATCATGCTACAACTTCATAGCATAACGAGAGACTATACGTGCATGCTTCGGGAATCACAAATCTTAACACCAATATTCTTACTAACCACAACCGTTTACTAGTACCTCCCACATATTACCATCTCTATATCGCAAAACTATTGCAAGGAATCAAACATATCATATTCAGTGATCCATAAGTTTTATGTAGGATTTTATGACTAACCATGCAATTGACCAATTCCTGTTGACTCTCTAAATAGATATAAGTGAAGCAAGAGAGTTTAATTCTTTCTACAAAAGACCATGCTCTAATAAGTATAAGTGAAGCAAAAGAGCATTCTACAAATAACGGTTTTCTTTGTGAAGAGAAACAGGCAATCCAAACTTCAAATGATATAAGTGAAGCACATGAAGCATTCTATAAAGCCACACTCAAAAGATATAAGTGAAGTGCAATGAGCATTCTATAAATCAACCATGGACTATCTCATACCAGCATGGTGCATAAAAGAAAAATGAAAAATAAACACAAACGATGCTCCAAGATTCACACATATCACATGAACGAAACAAAGACGAAAACATACCGATACTTGTTGAAGAAAGATGGGATGCCTTCCGAGGCATCCCCAAGCTTAGACGCTTGAGTCTCCTTGAATATTTACTTGGGGTGCCTTGGGCATCCCCAAGCTTGAGTTCTTGCCTCTCCTCCTTCTCCTCACATCGAGACTTCCTCGATCTTTGATCACTTCATCCACACAAAACTCAACAGAAACCTCGTGAGATCCGTTAGTATAATAATGCAAATCACTACTCTAAGTACTGTTGCAAACCAATTCATATTTTGTTTTTGCATTGTATCTACTGTAATTTAACTTTTGCATGTCTTATACCACCGACAAAAATCGATAGTTTCATCAAAATAAGCAAAACAATGCATCAAAAACAGAATCTGTCTTAAACAGGACAGTCTATAGCAATCTGAACATTTACCATACTTCTGTAACTCTAAAAATTCTAAAAAATTAGGAAAAAATAAAAAATTTGTATATAAAGACTGTGCAATAAGTTTCAGAAGCTTTTGACGTTCCAGTAAAAAAGGTAAAATCACGCACTACAGCCAAAGTTTCTGTTTTTGCACCGCACATACCAACAAGCAATCTACTCATCCTAAAGGCAAATCTTGGCACATTATTTTTGTAATACAATGGATATGTACAAGGGGATAATTATTTTTGTGAGAATCTTCATGAAAAATTTACATTGTTTCCATGAGCATGAACACAAGTGTTCAAGGTCGACCCTCACTTCTCCAATGCATCACCTTTCAATCGCTTCTCTTTTAGTGAAGTTTTAAGGTTCCCCTCTATATTTTTTTGTTTTTAAACTTTATAAAAGAACTCAACAGAATAAAATGACTCTCTAAAAACTTCCGGGTTGTCTCCCTGGTAGCGCTTTCTTTAAAGCCATTAAGCTAGGCATAAAATGCTCAAGTAATGGATCCACCCGGATCCCAAGGTATATCAAAGCCAATTTTAATTAACAATGATTTGGCATTTAGTAGTGAGCACAAAGCAACATATATCATGCAATGATGAAGTCTAACTCTCTTCCTATGCATCGGCATGTCATAAAAGAACAATTCATGCACATCAAGTAAAGGCCAATGCATAGTATAAGCAATTTTTGGCAATTCTATCGTGTTGGAAACATAAAGAGGTGGAGATGTAGTTCCACTCTCATAATAATTTCAAGTAGGAGCAGCAAGCACATGCATATTATATTCATGAAAATCATCATGTGTAGTAGCAAAACGCAACCCATCAATATAATCCTTAATAAGAGCAAACTTCTCTGATATAGTGTAGTTTGGAGAATTCAAAAAGATAATAGGACTATCACGTGTGGGTGCAATAGAAATAATTTCATTCTTAACATAAGGAACTATAGCAAGTTCATCTCCATAAGCATAATTCATATTGGCATCTTGGCCACAAGCATAGCAAGCATCAAGTTCATCAAAAAGGGATATTTCAAAAGAATCAACGGGATCATAGCAATTATCATAGCATTCATCCTTCGGTAAGAACGAAGGGACATTAAACAATGTATGAGTTGAAGAGTTACTCTCATTAGAAGGTGGGCACGGGTAGCTAATCCGCTCTTCCTCCGTTTTTTCTTCACTCTCCTCACCATCTTTTTCATCCAATGAGCTCACAGTTTCATCAATTCCTTCTTCCATAGACTCCTGCAAAAATATTAGTCTCTTCTTGGACAGTGGAGACTTTCTCAATAAATATATCGATATCGGAATTGTATTTGTAATTATCATAGCCATATTTAAGGATGGCAAAATTTTCAGGTCTATAAACTGGATCATCAAAATCTTCAAACTTTTCAAACAAAGATTCAATTTCATAAGCACCCTTAAAAGCAACAAATTCTTTTATTCGTTCCACATCATAGTAATCATATCAACCATTAGCATAAGAAGCTAAGGTTTCATTGTCATTAAATTTGCATGAAAAGGGAATGTGTGGAGCATTCATCCTAGAGTAACAAGTATAATCATATCTAGAGCATAGATTCCAAGAATACCATTTCAACATATGAATTTGATCCCATAACAGTTTCCCTTTTTGTGTCAAGCGATAATCCCTAAAGTATTCACATTGATCCAACGTGTCTCCCATTATCAAGTTGAACGGGGTTTTCTCAGGATTATCAAAGTATTGCATAATATTTTTCACATAACAATCATCGAGGGTTTTAGGAGGTTCCCCATCTCCATGAGTAGCAAGTACAACTAATTTTTTTGGTGTTTCGTGTTCCATATCCATAACTAAAGATAGAGAACAACTTAGAACAGGAAATAAAAACTACTTAGTGATAAAGCAAACAAGCACACACGAGAATATTCACCCCACGCTATTGCTCCCCGGCAACGGCGCCAGAAAAAGGTCATGATAACCCACAAGTATAGGGGATCGTTTGTAGCCCTCTTCGATAAATAAGAGTGTCGAACCCAACGAGGAGCTAAAGCCAGAACAAATATTCCCTCAAATTCTATCGACCACCGATACAACTCTACACACACTTGACGTTTCCTTTACCTAGAACAAGTATGAAACTATTTTGCAAGAATAAAACTACGAGTACTTTGCGAGAATAAAAACTACGAATAAATTGCAAGGTAATGAAAGTGGATAGCTTTTGTCAACAAGAAAGTCATTTGTCCCTAGGCAATCGATAACAAGTACCGGTAATCATTCTTCTAATTTTATATGAGGGAGAGGCATGACATAACATACTTTCTCTACTTGGATCATATGCACTTATGATTGGAACTCTAGCAAGCATCCACAACTATTAACGATCATTAAGGTCGTGAAACCCAACCATAGTATTAAGTATCAAGTCCTCTTTAGCCCATACGCAACAACCCACTTACTCGGGTTTAAGCTTCTGTCACTCTCGCAACCCACCATAAGCGAATCATGAACATATTGCAACACCCTACAGCATGGGTCCCTCACGTTTGCGAAAGACGGAGGGCACCGTAGGACAGCACCATAAATAAAATATACAATCATACCGACCAAGATCACGATTAACCCACAGGACAAAACGGATCTACTCAAACATCATAGGATAGCCAAATATCATTGGGAAATAATATATGGAGTTGAGCACCATGTTTAAGTAGAGATTACAGCGGGGAAGAGAGGTGTTACACCGCTGCATAAAGGGGGAGAGAGTTGGTGTTGACGGTAGCAAGATTGTTGATGTAGATCGCCGTCTCGATCCTTGCCCCGGCGGCACTCCGGCGCCACCGGGAGAGAGGGGCAGAGAGCCCCCCTCCTTCTTCTTCTTCCTTGGCCTCCCCCCTAGATGGGAGGAGAGTTCCCCCTCTGGTCCATTTCCTCCATGGTGGCGGAGGGGCGGGAGCCCCTCCGAGATTGGATCTCCCTTTCTGTTCTCTTCTGTTTCGCGTTCCCCAGGTCTGGCCGAAAACCGTTTCTTATATTCCGGGAGATCCGTAACTCCGATTGCGCTGAAATTTTAACACGATTTTTTTCCAGATATAAGCTTCCTTGCGCCCGAAGTAGAGCTCCAACTGACGTACGAGGTGGGCATAAGACACCTGGGCGCGCCTGGGCCCCCAGGCGCACCCTCGTGGGTTGTGGTCACTGTGGGCCCCCTCTTCTGATGATTCCAACTCCCAAAAATAACAAATATTCCAAAATAATTCTCCGTAAAATTTTATTGCATTTGGACTTCGTTTGATATGGATTTTCTGCGAAACAAAAAACATGCAACAAACAGGACTGGCACTGGGCACTGGATTAATAGGTTAGTCCAATAAATCATATAAAATGTTGCCAAAAATATGTGAAAGTTGTATAATATTGGCATGAAACAATAAAAAATTATAGATACGACGGAGATGTATCACGCCCCTATGTGCCCAGCCGGCAGATCAGTTGGCAGATCTGTTCTGCGCAATAGGTATTACTGTTATCAGGCCTACGGCCTACGACTGGATCGGGCTTAAACCCGATGACCGAGAAAAAAACACCCCTCCGGTCACGCACCTCGTCGCCACTGTCGAAGAGGCACAGGAGGCGCCACAGCCATGCAAGCTAAAGACGGTGTACACTCGAATCTCCAGCTCAGAGTTAGACACCAGCCCGGACATACGTACGGACATAACACCTGACACAAGTCCCGGCCTTGAGCCTATCCGGCCACTCACCAGTTCGGATCCGAGTCCTGTGCGGTTAGGACTGGACATGCTTCAGCCTCCCATCAAGGATAGTCCAGATCCGTGGCAGGGGGGAATTCTCGAAATTTTCCCACCCACCCACCACACGGAATACTCTCTGGATTCAGGAAGCCCAGACATATGGGACCTCATGTACGTCAAACAGCTGGCAAACGAGACAGTCCATCATTATTGGGCTAGATTTCTCCTGGTAAAAAATAGGATGGCACCCTGATGTGACAAACAAATAATTAAAGCCTTCCAGTTCAACTGCAGGGATGAGGGCCTCTTAAACGCCCTCGCGCGCCGCCGAATTCAAAACTTCAACGAACTGTCAGACATGGTACGCAAATATTGCGCCATGGAGGACACATGGAGGGTGCAACAACTGAGCATGGGGCCACAGCCCATCGCGCACCATCGAAAGCCTCGCCTTAAAAGAGCCTACACAAATCGGTCACTAGAGCTCGAGCCCAATAACAAGAAAGCCAGGCCCAGATCGGTGTTAGATGAGTTGCTGGATAAACCATGCCCAATACATTCGGTCTTGCGAACCCAACCCACAGACTTCGAGCCTGCTGGGTGGTAAGACAAGTGGCCAAATATGGCGAACCAATCTTGGGCCTCACACCCCCAGATAAACAGTCTTCAGCCGCACCACAGGACCACAACGTCTTTACGGTATACGAGACATTCACCTCAAATAGCAAAAGGAAAAAGGCTCTTTGGGAGCTCAGCCAGATATATCAAGTGGCGGCCGCATAGCCATGGGCGAATACTCCTATCACCTTTGATGATAAGGACGAGCCAAGCCCTTGCATCAGCCATGCACCGGCCGCACTGGTCCTCGACCCCATCATCGATGGCTTCCGGCTGACTAAAGTACTAATGGGCAGAGGCAGCGGCCTCAATCTCATTTATGAGGATACGCTCGAGAAGATGCAGATCAACAGGTCTCGCATCGAACGTAGTAGCACTACATTCCGCGGTATAATACCCGGTAGGGAGGCACACTGCTCGGGACGCATAACCCTTGATGTTGTGTTTGGCACACCCGACAACTACAGATCCGAACCCTTGCTATTCCACATTGTGCCCTTCCGCAGCGGACACCACGCCCTTCTAGGGCGAGAGGCATTCTAGAGATTTCAGGCCATACCACTTACGGGTATATGAAACTCAAGATGCCAGGGCCCAATGGGGTAATTTCACTTAAAAGCGACCCAAGCAGAGCCTTGAGAGCCGAAAACAAAATGGCATCTCTCGCCCTAGAGGCACTATCCGAAGCCCTCATGACTAAAGAATTAACAACTTTACCCACTACCGTCGACAGGGACGACGTGGTTCTCAGTAAAAGACAAAAATCCACATCATTCAAGCCAATAGATGAAATAGTAAAATTTCATGTGCACCCAACAGATCCCAACAAAACGGCGTCCATAGGAGCACAGCTGGACCCCGCAGTCGACAAGGCATTAAGGACATTCCTGCGTGAAAATTGGGACATATTCGACTGGCACCCCTCAGACATGCCAGGAATCCCACGCAGGAAAGCAGAGCACAGCCTCAACATTCTAAAAGGCTTTAAGCCAGTGAAACAGACCCTGTGCCAATTTTCCGAACCCAAACGACAAGCCATGGGTGAAGAACTCGCAAAACTGTTGGAGGCTGGATTCATCCATGAGATCAAGCACCCCGAGTGGTTAGCAAACCTGGTAATGGTACCAAAGAAGGATAAGTCCTGGCGGCTCTGTGTCGATTTCAAAGACCTTAACAACGCCTGCCCTAAGGATCCTTTCCCCCTGCCGAGGATAGAATAGATCATCGACGCCACCGCCGGACACGACTCACTATGTTTTCTTGACGCATACTCCGGATACCACCAGATCAAGATGAAAGAGTCCGACCAGACAGCAACCGCATTCATTACCCCGTACGGGCCCTTCTGCTTCAACACCATGCCATTCGGATTGAAAAACACAGGAGCCACATACCAACGCATGATTCAAGCATGCCTCGAAAATCAAATTGGCAAAACGGCCGAGGCATACGTGGACGATGTGGTTGTCAAAACCAAACACATAGACCAACTGGTAGACGACCTACGCCAAACCTTCGACAACTTGCGAGCTTATGACATACAGATCAACCCGGAAAAATGTATCTTCGGGGTGCCCGCCGGAAAACTGCTCGGATTCATCATTTCCCATAGAGGAATCGAGGCCAATCCGGCCAAAATTAGAGCGCTATCTTAGCTCGCAATACCAATAGAGCTCAAACATGTTCAGAAGCTAGCAGGATGGGTGGCAGCCTTGAGCCGCTTCATATCCCGCCTTAGAGAAAAAGCATTACCACTCTACAAGCTGCTCAAAAAGACCAAGAATTTCCAATGGACAGACGAAGCAACTGCGGCGCTCGAGGAGATTAAAACACTCCTAGCCAGCAACTCTATCTTAACCGCACCTAGTGTTGGCGAGCCCATGTTGCTATATGTCTCAGCCACCAATCAGGTGGTCAGTGCGGTGCTTGCGGTGGAAAGGGAATTCGAGGGCCATAAATTTCAAGTGCAGAAGTCGGTCTATTATGTGTCTGAAGTGCTAACACTATGTAAAACATGGTACCCGCACTATCAAAAGATAGCTTACACGGTCTTCATGGTGTCCCGAAAGCTTCGACACTACTTTCAAGAATGTTCAGTCATAGTGGCATTGAAGGTCCCCTTGAACGATATAATCAATAACAGAGACACCACGGGCCGCATCGGCAAGTGGGCCATCGAGCTCCTCCCCTTCGAGATAACATACAAACCACGCCGAGCTATTAAATATCGGGTGCTAGCCGATTTTATTGCCGAATGGACTGAAGCCGAACTACCCCGGGAATACAGTACATATTCACACTGGAAATGTATTTTGATGGCTCAAAGATGTTAGCCGGACTAGGGGTTGGGGTCATCTTAACCTCCCCCATAGGCAACACTATTCGATACGTCTTACAGATAATGTACAAGGGCTCCAACAACGCAGCCGAATTTGAAGAGCTACTACATGGCCTTCGTATGGCCACAACAATGGGAGTACAACGCCTCGAGGTAAGGGGAGATTCAAACCTAGCGATCTCTCAAGTCAACAGCGAATTCGACGCCAAGGACCCCAAGATGGCAACTTACAGAAATGCAGTCCTCCGGATATTGGCCCGATTCAAGGGCCTAGAATTTCACCATGTTGCTAGAGACAATAATCAAGCAGCCGACGTCCTCGCCCACATGGGTGCCAAGTGCGACCCTGTTCCCAAAAACACCTTCCTCGAGCGGCTCTTTAAGCCCTCCGTGGTGTGGCAATGTCACCATCGCATCAACACATTTGCCCGCTAACAACATCTCACCGGACAATGCGCCAGACGACCATATCATCGGCGGCTCCGCACTCGAGGAAACACCCTCCGCCCATGAAGTCACGGCCGTAACCCAACCTGGACAGAACTCCTGTTAGCCCATCTCACACAAAAGCAGCTTCCGGAGGACCAAACCGAAGCGCGGCGTATAGTTCGGCGCTCTAAAGCATACAGGGTCCATTAAGGCGAACTCTATAAAAGGAGTACCACAGGAGTTTTACAAAGATGCATCTCCGAGGAGGAGGGGCTGCAGCTCTAGGCAGAGATACACGCAGGCATGGGCGGACACCACGCGGTGGCTCGGGCTTTGGTCAGCAAAGCTTTTTGAGCAGGTTTTTTTGGCCCACCGCCCGCGAAGATGCCCGGACATTAGTTCAGCACTGCATCGGATGTCAGCTGTTCGCAAATCAAAGCCATATGCCCCCCACAGCCCTTCGGACGATACCGATAACTTTGCCTTTCAAGGTCTGGGGTCTTCATGGTCGGCCACTCAAAGGGGGGACACACAAAAAGAAGTACCTATTGGTCATGGTCGACAAATTCACCAAGTGGATTGAGGCAAGACCCGTTACTTCGGCAGAATCTGGACCAGTCGGCGACTTCTTATCCGATGTCGTACACCGTTATAGTGTCCCCCACAGCATAATTACCGATAATGGTACCAACTTCACCGCCCAGGAGGTCAAAGACTGGTGCGGCAAAATGGGCATCAAGCTCGATTACGCCTCGGTGTACCACCCACAGACCAACGGGCAGGTCAAACGGGCCAATGGACTCATCATGAGCGGCATTAAGCCTCGCCTAGTTCGTTCCCTTGAATAATCTGACTGCCATTGGGTCGAGGAACTTGATTCCATACTATGGGGGCTGCGCACCACCCCTAATCGGTTAACCGGATACACACCATTTTTATGGTATACGGTGCGGAAGCAGTTCTCCCATGCGACCTGATCCATGATGCGCCTAGAGTGCGCATGTACGAAGAAAAGGAAGCCGAGCTCGATCGGCAGGACGATCTTGAAGCACTGGAAGAAGAGTGAGACATAGCTCGGGCTCGGTCCGCATTCTATCAATAGCAAGCACGATGTTACCACAACCGCGAAGTGCGGGCAAAGACATACAACGTGGGAGACCTTGTCCTCCGACTCCCCGAAAAATAGAAGAATAAACTATCACCTAATTGGGAGGGACCGTACATCATCGATGAAGTACTTATAGGAGGAGCGTATGGTCTTCACCGCCCATCTGACAACAGCCTCGAGCCGAACCCGTGGAACGCAGCAAGGCTGCGGTGTTTTTAGGCCTGAGTTCGAAGTAAATTTTCACCTTATTTCTCTTTTTTTTTACCTTTTTCTCTCTTTCATCGTGGTGCTAGTTCGGTTAAATCGAACCTCACCAGGCCCCTAGTATATACCATTAAATGTAATACCCAGCTTCACTTGGGGGCTCCCTTAGATGAGCCACATACATTCATACACCGCATTCGTTATGATTGCATCCTTCTCATACATGTTAAGCCAACATATGCACTTGTTTGACTTAAGATCTTTGCCAAGCCGGGTTGCCTGGCTCCTGTGATTACCCCTACATTCCCGATTGTTCGGCTAGGAAGTAAAGGGAGCACCTCTGCGATTGTTACGATCGTGTCACCCGGGACCGTACCTCAGACGGGAGGAGCCGAAAGCTAGCGTTCTTACAGAATACAATAAGTCGGCCTAAGGGAAGTGAATATAGCCTCGAGCTTACCACAAAGGTTCTTTTTCAAAGCCATTGGTGTCCATTGATCTTACGTATCCGGATTATAATTTTACGTCAAATAGTAACCCTTGGAGGAACTATTTTCATCAGAAGATGTTTCTTACGTCAAATAGTAATATAACATAGCTCTCCGCACATGTTTTGTCTGTTTAAGCTAGATGGCCGGATTGCCTTATTCCCGAAGTATTGTTTCGTGTTCATGGCACAAAGTACGGAACACTTCCCGATCCATGATTGGGGAGGTAGAAGCCGATGGCCGGCTAAGACAACATTCTTTCAAAGATAAATAAGAATGCGGATTGAGCACGGTCAACGTAAAGTGCATGGATACATAGAATTGACAAAATTACTCCTTCTCGACATTGTCTATCAATTGCTCTAAAGCACAGTCCTTCTGAGAATAGCGAGCGGCTTGCATCATGTCATTGTACACCAAGCTTAGTGGTATGTCCTGACCGTCCGGACCCATGGGTCCAACCCGGGCCATATGCACCGGGTCCAGCTTAGTGAAGCGGGTCTTTACCATAGCCCACGCCTCGCGCGCTCCTTCTCGATAGGACGGGATCTTCCATAATTCAAACCTTCACCGAGCCCCTTTGAAGAGACTGGCTAGATCAGACATACTCTCTGGAGGCGCATCTGACGGCCATAACGCCTTCGCCATGCTCTTCAAGGCTTTCCGGGCCTTCTCGTAGGTCTTTGACAGTTCCTTTAATAGGTTCCCGTCATACATGCCTACTTCTTCCTCGGGTCGCCCATTCAAGAGACCTAATAAACAGGTGTTGCACATCATCATTAACACATCAATGACACGGACCAACAACGCGGTGCGATCAGCGCTTATCGTATATGCCACTTTTTAGATTTTGGTTTTCCCCCAAAGCCTGTGCCAGCTGAGTCTTTAAACTCTCAATTTCCTCGGCTTGCCGTTTATTCTCTGCCTTGAGCTCATTTTTCTCCTCATAACTCCGCGACAACACGTGTTTACCAGCCTCAAGCTCTTTGCGCAACTCGTTCGCGGCCTTTGTGGCTGCATGACGAAAATAGTGTGAACACATAAAACACACCATATACCCTTCCCCGAGTTGGTAAGCGGTTCTTCTCACTTACCGGACTTATCGCTGCTGGCTTCTCGAGCTGCATCGAGTTCGGCCTTGGTGTCGACGAACTGTTTCCGGCTAGCCTCAAGCTCTTCGGCCAGGTTTTTGCTATGCTCTCTTGCGGCCTATAAAATTACATCATTAGAAATCCTTAACTCGGCCGTCCCGCCCGAATTAAGGCTTGGGGGCTAGTTAGTTAGGGAACTTGCTCTCAAGCTATATACCTGCACCTTGGTGGAAAATAGACCGGCAATCCCATCAAGGCCTGTCCGGGCTGCTCCAAGGTACGCGTCTACCGAGTTAAAAGCATTAAACTCCTGTTCGGTAAAGGAGGTCTGGCGCAATGTCTCCCTCCGGCAGCGATGGTTCATTATGTTCTCGACTTCGGAATTAGTGACCGAAACTTCATCGGAATCCACCGGAGGCAAGCCAGCCGCCGCATATTTGGAGGGGGCTCCGTCCCGTGCCGAAGACCGGGGACCAGAATTACGGTTCGGCGCATCCGGGAAATCTTCGGATTGATGTAGAGACACACGCCTTCTGCAAAGGTTGAGCGGGGCTTAATAAACAAATGACAAAGGCGATCCTCACTATAATTCTAAAACACGTTACCTCTGGGCAGAAGGGGCAGGTGCGTCCGCCTCGGCGGAAGCTTTCCATTTTGACCTCCCATCAAGGGTTGAAGCTGGCGTGGTCCGCGCTCCTCCTGAGGCATTTTTATGCATAGTACGGCGACCCTTGGGAGCAGAAGTCAGCATGGAAGGGGTAGCGCAAGACGAGCGCCCTTTTTGGGTGGGGGTCTTCTTTTCACTTACTGTGGAAGAAGGAAGAACCCCGGGGTGATCGGCTGTCACGGCCACCCTGACGCCATCAAGGCCCTCCTGATAGAACACTCCGTCTTCAAATTCGATCGACGTCTCTGGGTCGTCATGATACCCCGGATCACCTTCGCGAGAATGATTCTCTGGTTGAGGAGGAGGGCAACTGATGGACGCAACTTGACGCCTCCATCCCTATTCAAGTGGCGATCAGTGAGAATTCGATGATATGTGGGCTCAAAATAATGGATTGTGGCTTACCCAGTCCGCCGGATTGTATCCGGAGTAGCCTTCCTGAATACTCATGCGAGCAAACTCTGCTTCGTCCCCTTTGAAGAGGGCGGCCAGTATTTTAGCCAAGGCCACCTTGTTGTCTGGCCCTTGCCGCTGGTGATGTGTCACATCGTTGGTCCCGTTATAGCACCTTAAGGGGTGACCCCGCTGTTGGAGGGGTTGCACGCATCGGGTAATAGCGATGGCCATAACCTCGACCATGGTCAACTTGCTGCTGGTTTGTAGCCTAATCTTGGCTGACAGGGCCCGCACTTCTTCACTGTCCTTTTGGGAAGGACCCTTGGGTCTCCAGTTGTACCGCTTTATAGGCGGGTCATTCAAATATTCTGGTAGCCCTTGCCGAATTGGATGGTAAGGGGAATGTCCTCGATGTAAAACCACTTTGAAGTCCATCCTTCAGGATCTTTCTGTGGGGTCCCGATTGGGTACCCCGTCCCAGCTATTCGCCATACCTCAGCGCCTCCTACCTCAAATATAGATCCCTCTCAGAGGCGAGGGACAAGACAAAAGTGCTTCCTCCATAAATCAAAGTGGGGCTCGCAACATAGAAATATCTCGCACAAGGCCACGAAGCCAGAAATGTGCAATATGGACCCTGGGGTGAGGTTGTGGAGCTGGATCCCATAGAACTCTAGTAGACCCCGTAGAAAGGGATGGATAGGGAAACCCAAACCTCTCAAAAGGAAGGGTACAAGACATACTCTCTCCTCCTTGCCTGGGGCGGGGGAGTTCTCGACAAGGGTGCGGCCATCGATGGAGATGAGACCGGCGCGGACTAGGACCAGATCGGCCAAAAGGAGGAAGCGCTGTGTCTGCAAGCGACTTAGCTGGATGCGCGAGACTGAATGACTTGACCAATCGCCTGGGAGCGGGTCGTGAGGGCGCGAGGATGAAACTGGGATGTCGGCCACGGCATCGGAAGATTGCTTCATTGATGTTCTTGGAGAAAAGAGGGAGGATAACTGTTCTTAACACCTTTGGATCTATAAATAGGCGTCTTATCGTGAAGCCGAATGGACGGGTGTGTGGAACGGAGGCGTTGTGCCGCGCGCTCTCCGAAAAGCGTGTAAGGTCCTTACCCCGAGGAACGGTATTGAACTTTGGTGGTCCCACCTTAGTTTTGAGATGTATTCGGATCTTAGAATCCTGAGACTGTCCGGGCCTGAGTATATTATATCGGGTTCCAGATCATGTTCGGCGGAATTTGCACAACTTCAAATGGAATGGACGAACTCGTCTCGCAAGCCGGTGATGTGAAGATTCCAGAAGATGATCCTCGGTGTTGGAGGCAAGTTCGAGGGCTACTGAGGGAGTCATGGACTAATGGGTCCTCGGGGCGATGGCCCATTGTATATGGGCCGGACTGGTGGAGCCGTGTGGTGACCGGAGACCTGTGAAGCCGTGGTGTGCCCTCCAAGTCAAGGGTCGACGCGATTTGTTTCCTTCTTGTTGTAATCTATCTTTGGTAAGCCTAACCATATCGGTGTCTATATAAACCGAGGGTTGTAGTCATTAGGGGGAGAGCTATCTTCATCCCCCCGTAGCCTAGGGTTTAGCTCATACTGATCTCGAGGTAGATCTACTCTATAACCACGCTATACAATCAATACAATCAAGCAGGACGTAGGGTATTACCTCTTCAAGAGGGCCCAAACCTGGGTAAACACTGTGTTCGTCGTCCCTTGTTACCCATCGATCCTAGATCCACAGCTCAAGACCCCCTACCCCGAGGTCTGCCGGTTTTGACACCGACAACGGCCACCTCACCAACATCCACCGGAGAGGCCATGATAAACCTCTTTTTGGCGGAACGCTCATCGGGCTCCCCGGGATACATGTCCGGGCTTAGGCTGCTACTCTCTGGAGCAGGAGATGTGCATCTGGCGGGGAGGGACACCACAAGCCTCATCTAAAAACTCAGGGGGGCAATGGTATGGGAATAGCTGGGTAACCTGAACTTTATTATCTAAGCTAGGACGCATGGGCAGACCGGCAGGGGTTGGCGGCACCGGTGGCGGCGGTGGCGAGCTAGGGTTCGAGGGGGGGAGGGGGGAGGGTGGTGTTTGAGGATACACCGCGACTACTGAAAATTTTAGTAATGGTGGGTGGAGATGGTGGTGGACGAGGGAGGGCGATAGTTCAAATGCCTCGGCTACTAGAATTTTACTATAAGGTCGGTGCTGGAGGAGTGGGGGTGACGGTTGAAATACCGCGGCAACTAAAATTTGGGTAAAGGAATTGAAGTGGGGCGGGAGCACCCAAGACCGCACACGGTCCAATAGGAATATGCATGTATGATAATAAGGAAAAGCGGTGAAACCGCCTATTTTTGAATCGCTCAAGGCGGGTAGTTTGTTTTTAGATTTCTAGCTAGCTGGTCTATCGCACACGGTTTGTCCTAATTTTCAGACGTAGACGTGGAATTCATCCTAAATAAACTACCCACCTTTAGCTTGAGCAGGTGGTGATTTTACAGCGCAGTAGCATCGCACACGGTTAAGCTAGTACCTCCACCCTTGCTCACGCTTGCGCAGTCGTGGTGATTCATAGCGCACTTGCATTGCACACGGTTAAGCCACTGCCTCCACCCCTGCTTGCACTTGCGCAGTAGTGGTGATTTCACAATGCACTAGCATCGCACACGGTTAATCCACTACCTACACCCTTGCTCATGCTTGCGCAGTCGCGGTGATTTCACAGCGCACTTGCATGGCACATGGTTAAGCCAATACACCCGTGTTCGTTGAGCGTCATCCGAGTCTTCGCAGTAAAAAAATGTGAGAGAGGGTCAGAAGACAGCCACACCAGCATGTGGCCCAAATATATATGAATGAAAATGGTGGTGTGTGATGTTCAAAATTCCAATGCACAACTTTGACTGCGTGGGCCCACGGTTGGGCGCGTCGTCGAAGATCGATGAGAGGGGCCAGAAGTCAAGAACCACCTAGAAGTGGCCAAATATATGTAGGAATATAGGGTGTGATGTTTAAAACTTCAAATACACAATGCACAACTTTGGTGGCACCTGCCTCACAAACCGAAAAGCCCCCTTGGATATATCTATAATGACATAATGTCGTAGCTACCTAGCTAGGGTGCTTGACCCACCTCCCACTTCGTGTCAGCGGGACGGATGCACGTACTAATACTTTGGTCATACATGCATGTTGCCATGACCTACCATAAGACGGACCAGTGAATCTATCGCTTGGTCAAACGACAACTGTTGTTGTCAATAAAAAATGGATATAATATATATATATATATAAACCGCTTGGGCCAATAGATTGAGCCATCATAAAAAATCGCTTGAGAGGGGCCACAAAACCAGCACCGCCTGCATGCGGCCCAAAATGATGTACGTTGGAAGGGGTGATGTGTGTTTTCAATATCGAATAATGTAGAATTTAGATGTGGCGCCCGCCTCTCGATACAGACAACCACCATGGAAGCCAGGTAATTAAGGACGAGATACACAGGGTACGGTGTGGGTCCAACCCACCAATCCGAGCATGTGGGAGGGAATCCTGAGAACGCATGAGCTTGAACTTTGCTCGAACGACATGTGACGATGATCGACCCTAACACAAACTAGGAGGAATCCATTCATGGCCAACACGTACCCCTTGTTATTGGTCAAAGGGATGATATATATACACCCGAGGAGCCCACAGATATGCATGTTGTCACAAAAAACCGCACAAGGGAGACATGGTCGATCAGAAGACCCTCTATACACTGCATGAGGCCCGAAAATATGTATGGGTGTGTTCAAATCCCCAATGCACAACTTCAATGGGGCACCAACTATATTACAAACCGAACACCGTACCCGACCCCATGCCAGGTTCAATACGTACGATGTCGGCTCCCCAACTTCGAGGCGGCGGGGGGGGGGGGTGTCGTCCAACGCATGTGCTCAAACTTTATTTGGTCTAACATGGCACACATAGCAATAGGAAACCGTCATGGTCAAACCCTTCTCGTATGTTGGGTCAAAGGGATAGATTGTGTGGGCCCCCTCGTTATCGGCCAAGGATGATCTATATATATAGACCTCGGGGAGCCCATAGATATGTGTGGTGTCTATAAATCGCACAAGGGAGACATGCTCGATCAGAACACCCCCTATACCTTGCATGCGGCCCGAAAAATGTATAGGTCTGGTGTGTGATTTGTTCAAATCCCGAATGCACAACATCAATGGGGCACCAACTACATTAGTAACATCGTACCCCCTAGCCAGGTTAAAGATGTACGATGTCGGTTTCGCAACTTCGAGGCAGGTGGGGGGGGTAGGGGGTGTCGTCCAACGCATGTGTTGAAACTTGATTTGCTCTAACATAGCACATAGAGCAAAGAGGAAACCCTCATGGTCAAAACCCTTCTCGTACGTTGGGTCAAAGGGATAGATTGTGTGGGCCTACAGATGTCGATCATTCTCTGATTTTTGAGAACAAGAAATAATGAATAAAAACATATTCTACAAATTACCAAAACAAGGATCCTAAGGTTTATATAATCGTCATGACAGGTCACTACAGATACATTTAGATGATAAATGTCTATAATGACCATATGATGGCGCTTTAATGAAGCTTAAGATATGCAACTTCCCACTGGGTCACCCATCCTTAGACTACTCCAGCCCCAGCACGCTTAACTTCTGCGTTCTATTCGACTAGTTTAGCGGATGGGAAGCCGCCCCTTGCTGATAAGAATTGCCTCCTTGCCTTTAAGGCATTTCACGCTGGTCACCCTATGGGACCTACTCCCTACTATCACACATGTTTGTGCTGCTTAGGAATTGTGTGCAATATTTACATGGCCGGTGTGTCGCCGCCTAGCTTTCTATGAGCACTGACACTCGCAGCGGGAAACCGATGGGAGAAGAGGCGGGAAACCGATGGGAGGAGTGGCAGGAAGCGGTAGCGTGTTTGGATATATAACAACATTAATATGGAAAACTTAGTAAAGAAGGAAGCGTGAGCTATCACGACGCATGCGCACAGTGCTTACCCATGGGTGACAGACGGTTGGCCAGAACTACTTTAAATATTTAGTGTTCGTTTGGCCTTTTTATACATTATAATTATGTTTTATAAGAATTAATTTAATGTGCATAATTCAAATTAGTGCACCAAAATGGCTACAAAAATCATACATGTGTCCTTGGATGCATGTTTAGGTCCCATGCAAAGAATGGGAATGAATTACAACCGTCTCGGTGTCTGGCTCGGCCTCGGACATTGAGAATCTTGATTTTTAAATCCCCATAAATCCAAAATTCACCCAAAAATTGTGAAACTTGGCATGGTTTCACGACATGGCACATATATGTCGTGGATTTTTTTTGTCCATTTTGGGGCAAGTTTTATTACAAGCCTCTTACAAATTGGAGCTTCTCTCAAGACGCCTTGTGGTTCCGATAGGGAAACGTCCCCCCCTTGTGGGCGAAACAATAATCGCTGCCTCTTTTCGCCTTGTATTTTTTTCTATAGGAAACATGGAACGGCAGGATATCCGTGCTGAAATTTAAAATTATTTAGGGTTTGTTTGGCCTTTTTATACATTAATTGAGTTTCCTAGGCATTTAATGTCCATAATTCAAATCTGAACTACAAATACATGCTCCAGTTCACCAAAATGGCTAGAAAAATCATACATGTGTCCTTGGGTGCATGTTTAGGTCCCATGCAAGGAATGGGAATGAATTACAACCGTATCGGTGTCCTGGCTCGGCCTCAAACATTGGGAATCTTGGTTTTTAAATCCCCGTAAATCCAAAACTCTCCAGAAAATCATGAAAGTTGGCATGGTGTCACGTCATGGCACATATATGTCGTGGTAAAAAAATTGTCCAATTTGGGTCAAGCTTTATTACAAACCTCTTACAAACCGGAGCCTCTCGCAAGAACCCTCGTGGTTTCGATAGGGAAACGTGTCCCCTTGTGGGCGAAGCGATAATCGCTCCCTCTTCTCGCCTTGTATTTTCTTCTACATGCAACATGGAACAACGGGAAATTCACGCTGAACTTTGAAATTATTCAGGGTTCATTTGACCTTTTTATACATTAATTGAGTTTTCTAGGCATTTAATGTCCATAATTCAAATCCAAACTACAAATACATGCTCAAGTGCAACAAAATGGCTAGAAAAATCATACATGTGTCCTTGGGTGCATGTTTAGGTCCCATGGAAGGAATGGGAATGAATTCAGCCATCTCGGCGTCCTCGCTCGGCCTCAAACATTGCGAATCTCGGTTTTTAAATCTCCGTAAATGCAAAACTCACCAGAAAATCATGAAACTTGGCATGGTGTCACGACATGGCACATATATGTCGTGGTAAAAAAATGTCCAATTTGGGCCAAGCTATATTACAAGCCTCTTACAAACCAGAGCTTCTCGCAACCCTCATGGTTCCGGTAGGGAAACATGCCCCTCTTGTGGGCGAAAAGATAATCGCTGCCTCTTCTCGCCTTGTATTTTGTTTTCTACAGGCAACATAGAATAACAGGAGTGTCGTGCTGAAATTTGAAACTATTCAGGGTTTGTTTGGCCATTTTATATATTAATTGAGTTTTCTAGGCATTTAATGCAGTCCATCATTCAAATTTGAACTACAAGCACATGCTCCAGTGAAGCAAAATGAGTGGAAAATCGTACATGTGTCATTGGGTGCATGTTTAGGTCTCATTGAAGGAATGGGAATGAATTACAAACGTCTCGTCGTTCTGAAACATTGAGAATCTCGGTTTTTAAATCCCAGTAAATCGAAAACTCACCCAAAAATCATGAAACTTGGCATGGTTTCATGACATGGCACATATATGCCATGGTAAAAAAATCATCCAGTTTGAGACAAGGCGCACACATTAATAGCCAATGAAGTCCTTCTGAAACAAATAGTTGACACGTTAATATCGCAAACGGTTGTATTATATGAACCGTGTGTGTTCCCGTAACCATTTAAGTGCGGCCACGCGTCCCTCTTTTCTTATGGGATAGTACTACCTCGGTCCTCGTTCATTGGTCATCTTTGTATTTTGTGCCAAAATTTAACCATACTCGGTGGCATGCGTGCAGCTGTTTGATTAGGTGGGACGAGCGCGAGAAGTACGCCGTGCAGGCTCGACGAGACGTGTGCGAGCAGTCCGCCGCGCAAGCTCGACGGGACGCGTGCAACCTGTCCACCGTGCAGGCACATGCGAGATGCCAAGGCTGCACATGCTCATCGGGAAGCGAGCTCTTTGATCTCCATCCACTAGCCGCCCGCCTCGCTCACAACTTCTCCATTAATGGCAGCCGAGCTGCTGTTTAACACGCGGTTAATTAAAGCACCTGGACGGAGGGTGTTTGCTTGTGATCCCATGGCCCCGCTCAACGTTAGCATTTGCTTTGTTCGTGTTTTCAACTCGTATTCTAGATAATTTAAAATGCCGCATAGGGCAACAGATAATACAACGACAAATAAAATGGCAACGAATAATACGACGACAAATTTACAATGGCGCGGATAATAATTGTCTTACAGATTCTGGATAATTTAAATTTCCACATGCGGCAAAGCCTGGAAGAAAGGGGGGCAAGAGAAGAAGGAAATCGCAGAAAACGATCTGGGTCGCTACTGTCTCTACTCCTTGATGGATCACCGGGCGACGAGATCCTCCCGCTCCTTCTTCAATTCATCACGACTTTGCTTGACAGCGGCCACGGATTCCTCCACCTCCTGCTCGTGCTTGATCAGGAGCTTCCTCAAGTCACCCATCAGTTCCTCGACGACCACTTTCAGCGTCATCCCCGAGGCACTGCCCTGCTCATGCAGCTTCTTCCAGTTGGCGGCCTCCTCATCTGTCTCGGCGAGCGCCTTTAGGAGCTTTGCATTGTCACCCATGAGTTGCTCAACGAGGCCGGTCACCTTCTCAGCCGAGGCATCACTAATCTCGAGCAGCTTCATGAAGTCGTCGACCAGCTCCTGCTGCTTAATTAGGCCAGTGAGAATGTCGTCGTCGCTAGCCAAGGACTTCAACACTGCCAACTCATCGCGATCGCCGATGCGGCGAGTGCGCTTGTGAGAGCCCTTGCGTGCCGGTGAGAGCTTGTTCGAGGGCTCTGCAGTGCACCAGGACATCTCTGCTGCGGCTGCCGGGTAGCGGTGGGACCTCTATAGTGCTTCCGCGGCCTTGGTCTTTGCTCCCTGATTATATGTCGACCCAAAACTCCTCCTACCGGTCATGGCGGAACGACTTGACAGGAAAGACCTATTTTGTGGGTGATGAGGAGAGGAACTATGAAGTAATTTTCGAGTGGGTAGTTTTATATCCCGGTGCAAAGTGTGAACACGTTTAGGTTTGATCGGTGTGAATAGATTTGGAATTACTTATTGCGTGGTAATATGGAATGTGACGAGAAATAAGCTCAAAATTTATTGATGGTTCTGGGATTGAAGCCCGAAACACACCTTCATATGGCTGCCCGTTTTTGTTGTTTTGGCTCATCGCAAACAGTTCTTATGGATCAACCATATGCCATGCATTGCACACGCATCCGAAGCCCGAAACGGTTCCTGGATGGCGTACGTGGGCCCGCATTCTTGGATGTGTACGTGTTTGCCCACTATCACACACGGTCCAGATATCACCATCGTGTCTGATGGATGCGTCGTCGCGCCTCCCATGGGGTGCCAAGACATTTAGGCGGCCGCGGCGCGCTCTGCTCACGTCCCTCTGCGCGCTCTGCTCGCCGTTTAGGCGCCAAGGCGTGCTCGGGTCACGTCCCTCCCCGTGCGCTCTGCTAGCTGTTGGGGCCGGGGCACGATCACGATGGGGAAGCTTTAGTTATTTGATCTCAAATTATGTTAATTAATTATACCTCCAGACCGCGAATCATCCAGCTCTGGAGGTATAATTAATTAACCTAAACTATGATCTCTGGCACTCGTTCCCGTCGTGCAACTCCATCCTATCGTCGGCTGTTGGGAGTATGCTAGTATGTGTGGGTAACTAGCTAGCAAGTGGATCAGTAGCGAGTCGCCGCCGCCGGCCATTGCTGTGGTTATTTATAGCTAGGAGCTGGCTAGGGGATTGGGGATTTTACAATTCACCCATGTGGAGTGCGGGAAGCCTTCGTTGGAGCGCAGAAGCCTTCGCTGGAGCGTGGGAAGCCTTCCCTGGAGCGCGGGAAGACTAAGTGGAGCACACAACCCAAAAACTGTATGCGGTGTCACGTGTTATCACACACGTGTTAACATAAGGAAACGTATGTGTAACTTACTAATCATCGCACATGAGTAATCGCATACGCATCGTGTGTGATACTCCTAGCCGCCGCAAGCAACTAGTTTGCATTTTTCAAAGTTTTTTATACACACAGAATCACACACGAATTAACTGTAGTAATCGTCTGTGTTATATTTTCTCATCAAAAAAAGTTCATCCGAGTGGGTTGTTTGCCGCGTATCACACACATCTTGTTTACATGAATCATTTGTGTTCTTTTGGCTCATTGCAAACAGTTCATCTATGTGAACTGTGTGCCGTATATCAGACACATCTTGTTAAGTTGAACCATTTCTGTTGTGTTCCCTAATCGAAAATAGTTCGTCCGAGGGAACCGTATGTTGTATATCACACACACCTTGATTTGGCTAACCGTTTCTGTTGCATTCCCTAATAGCAAACAGTTCATCCGAGTGAACTGTATGCCATATATCCCACACACCTTTATATAGCCGTCCATTTCTGTTGTTCTACCTCATCGCAAACAGTTCTTATGGAGTAACCGGATGGCACACATCGCACACGTAGCTGGAATATGAACTATGTTTGATGTATCCGCCATCGCAAATGTTTTGCATCTTTTTTGACTGTTTTTTACATCACCGTTTGCGATTAATGCATCGAACACGGTTTCGTCAAAGGGTCTCTGATTGTAGTGTCACGTTAGCAGCATCCTGCAGTAGTGGTAGGTCATTACGACGCACACGGTCTATAAAGCACAACATGTGTGATATACATCATAATCGAACATGGTTCACGGAGATGAAATGTGTGTAAACATGCACAGAGTTGCCGTTTGCAAAGCGTGTGTGATGTTAGACAATATCTCAAACGGTGCGAGAAAACTAAATGTTTGTGATAGTCGCCTTATCGTACACGATTTACAATCATGAACTATTTCTGATCTGGCGCGCATCATAAATGTTGCACCATAGAATACCGACTGCGATGATAATGCGAGCACAAACGAGTAGCAAGGATGGAGAGTTTGGGATATTTGAGATATCACAAACAGTTGTCTGAAGACTCGCGTTTGGTATACATGGCAGCAATGCATACGCTTAGTTATACAAAACGTATGCACTGCTACTCCCTCTCCCCGACGGTTTCTGGGTCGTGTGGGAAGGACCCCCCCTATCGCTCACACTGGCTAGGCGACGGTTTAAAATGCCATCGCGGAAAGGGGTTAAAAACCGTTTGTATAGCAGCTCTCTGTACCAGTGGTGGTAAATGCTTGAAGATGCACAATAGGAAGGGACTGAAATGTGTTACATGTATCTTGGCTATATGCATCAAGCAAAGGAACGAAAATGAAGTATCTTCATGTACATGATTCTTTCTTGCAAACAATATGTGCAACAAGCAAGAGATAATCATGCACATGAGTGTGATGCATATACTTACCTTGAGGCACTTGAGCAATTCCTTGAAGAAATAAGCTTGAGAAAACAAGGTTAGACAACACAAGAAAATTCCTTAAAAGAAAAGAGGAACAAGGTCAACAGGAATGCCAAGATTGGGATGACATGTATAGGAGAAAGTATCACTAAGTGAATACTTCTTTCGATGCAACCATGTCCCCAAAAGATCAAATAAAGGATTTTCAGTAGGGTCCTAAAGATGAATTTCCTCCACTAGGCTTGAACTTCCTCTCCCCCCGAATCTTAGAATTGGACATTGGGAGTAGGTAGGGTGAGGCCAAATCAGAGCAAGCAAAAAAAAACATCAGAGCAAATGAATAAATGGATCAACTAGGATCAGATATATGTTTATCCCCTCTTAGAAACATATAGAATTCTCTCTTCTTATAAAATGCATCTTTCTCCCTTTAGGGTGTCTCTTTTGTTATAAAAGAGATTTGTAAATGAGCTTTGATGTGCATCTCTCTCCCCCTTTGACATCAATTTCCAAGAAGGGTTTAGCTTCAAGGTTTTTGGTTAAATAGGTATGATCCTCGAGAGGCATAACTAGCTGAGATTTAGCTCTAGATGCAGGCAGAGGGTAAAGAATCATTGAGTGGAGCTGAAAATAGAAGAACAAGGAAGTTATGACAGAAAGTTATTTATACAGTGTAATCGGTCTCCGAGTAGTATCTATTGGTGAGTCCGAGATAGGTATATCACCGAAAGATCACATCGGTGTGTACGAGTCTGTCATGTTCGGTTGTACCAATGAAAAGTATGCAATGTTAATTATGTTTTGGTGGAGCCGATGTGGTTTGATTTGGAGGTACCGAATTCAAGGCAAAGAGAAAATTTTATTATCTCACCTCGCTTGGCAATAAGCTCTCACAAGGATTTTCAATGAATTCGAATAAGGTTTGCAATGAATTTAGATGGAAAGAAACTAACCAAAAATAAAACAGAAAAATAAGAACATCTAGATGAAGTTTTTTTGGTAGGGGGAACACAATAACTAGACTCAAGAAGAAAACAGTAACCTAAAGAGATACTAGAGAACTTCATCTAGAGAGAGGTCGGCGACTAGGTCACCTATGTTAGAGTATATTGACTTAGGAGTCAAGTGAGAACACTTGATCATAATTCATACTTGTAAGACCCCTTGTTATTAGCTACAGTGATCTCTGACTAATGATGCCATGTCATCCTATTTTGCTAAGCTACATTGCTCCTGGATAAAAACCTAAGTTAACTTCAAATTCAAATTCCATGTCAAATTATTAATTCTTCAAATAGTAAAATAAAAATGTATGTTGGGTTGCAAATACTCACTAACTAATTGTTAATTGTCATGAATAAACCAACACCTTATGAATTATTAAAATGGCCTCAACCTAATAAAGACAACAACAACATTAAATTGATGCATTTCAATTTAAACAATTAGTTAAACTATTCAAAATAAATTGAAAATTTGTGTGCTAGCTCAATATATAACCTAGTATTTATGTGCCAAGATTCACAATCAACAAAATTCATTTGGTATTAAATTTAAATGGAAAACTAAGAGGAAAATGCAAGCCAGAAAAAGATAAAGAAAAAGAGCAAAGCACCACTATGCACTTGGGCCACAAGTGCACAGTAGCCGACCCAGCCCACCAAGCCGTTGTCTCCCTCCTCTGTTCAGCAGAGGCGCGGTGGACATTTGTGCAGTGTCCATGGCTGGGTCAGCCATGGGACAGCCATCCCATGACTACCCTGGTGGATAAAAGAGACCCCCTTGACCCCGTGGCGAACCCTAGCTTCCATTCCCTCTATCTCTCGCGGCGCTTTCGTCTCCCGCACACATGGCCGAACCACAGCCACCACGCTCGCCATCAATCCCATGGACACCGGCCGTCCCTCGTAGCCACACCATGTCAAAAAGCAGCACCTCGACATCTTTGACTACACGGGGCACCACGAGCTTGGATTGCACCAACCTGACTCCATCGACAATCCTCTCTAACTATGGCCGCCTCTTCGCACCGTCGATCCGCTCATCTCTGACCGACCCGGCGTCCCCGAGCCAACTTCGAGCACCGCTGTGAGCTGCTGTTCGCTTTCCCGCTTTCCCCCCATCGATTCCGTTGTCGTAGGCCGTCACCCACAACCATGACTGAAGTTTCACGCTCGCGAGCCCCTGACCATGCCTCACGCCTCACGCTGCTGTGCCCCCTATTGCTCCGACCGCTGCTGCTGCCTCTGCTTGCTGTTGCCGCTGCTCGCCTGCTACTGCCATCGCCGCGTGCTGCTTCTTACTACTGCCTCCAGCGCTGTTGTTGTTGCTTCTGCTACGTTGCCGCTGCCTGGTGCTGCGCTGCCGCTATTTCTGTTCCCCATGCACCCGTGCAGCTCGCCCCGCCAACGCGCCCCCCTCCATGTCCGGCTACGCCCGCTGCCGCCACTGCCACCTCCCGTGGTCGCGCCTGTAGCGCCGCTCCCCGCACCTGCCGTGCTCCCTCCATGCCTTGGCCGCACCAGGCCACTCTCCTGTCATGCTTGCACCCGTGCCATACCGCACCAGTCGTGCCCGTGCTACCCACTGCTGCTCGCTACGCTCGACCATGGTGTGCACAATTATGGATGGCCTAGAGCCACTGCCTATTGGGGCCGGCCCAATTTAATTCAGGGACAAACCCCCATTTAGTAATAACCCCCCTCACTAACAATGTATGGTAGAGGGGCCCCACCTCTAAATAGATTAGTTTAAGTAGTTCATTAGCACATGTGCCTATCGTGTGTACGACGATCTATGGGACCAGCAAAGGCCACTTTGCGGTTCGACTAGGAAGATCAACAAGCACAAAGAGCAGATCCAGCAATCAACACAATGGTTTTACCTAGGTTCGGGCCGCTATGAAGCGTAAAACCCTACTACTGCTTTGTTGTGTTGAGTGTGTGAGTACAAGTACAAGGAGCGCTACTTGCCGACAAGGTTGCGCGGGAAGTGCAGCTACGCGTGTAATTGAGCAAAGTGTCGACCTTTGTAAAGGTAGCCATGGGCCTCCTTTTATAGGTGTAATACCCCTGTAATTAAGCTACAATGATCTATGGCTAATGATGCCATGCCACCTCCTTTTTTACTAAGCTTATTTGTTACAATTCAAATTCAAATGCAAGTCAAATATCTACATCTTCAAACATGCCAACAAAATAGTTCATAATTTTGTAAATAATCCATAGGTAATTATTTTGAGGAAAGCAACATCACCAAGATCCCCAAATTGCCCCTGGAAATTAAAACAGGACCAAACAACACCATTTTAGCCCCATTTAAATGCAAACATAATTTCAATGAAATAGGCTCCAAACTTTTTGTGGCAACCCAAAATATTGCTTTGTATTTATGTGCCAGTTCTCAAATTAAACTAACTTAATTTAGTGTGACAAATAAAATGCAAACAATGAGTAATTAAGAAACGAAAAAGAATAAAAGGAAAATAATAAAACTTACTGCTGGACTAGGCCTCTAGTGGCTACAGTGCGGCCCAGCCCAGCCGAGCCGGCCTTTTCCTCTACCTCTGGACAGTGGAGGCAGAGGCCATGGCGTGGCGCACATCCGCGGCCACCCTGGCTCGATGCTTGCCACGGAGACACTACAGGAGCCGGGAGGGGATAAGACCAACACCCCGCACCCCCTGGACATACCCTAGACCATTTTCCCTTCTCCCTCGCACTGTTCAGCCTCCCGCATGCTCGCCGACCAAGCCCGTCACCATGGATCCACCGTTCGCGTAGCCACCTGCCTCCCCGTGCCGTGCTACCTTGTCCACGAGCTCCGCCGGCCTTCGCTACGTCGACTACCCTATTGGATCGAAGTCGGGAGCCCCTACATCACCGGATCCACATCGTCTTCATCCTCTACGACCGCCGCCGATCTCCTTCGATCCGTCGTCCTCTGCTGCTCCTAACCCTCTCGCCGAGCCCCCTTGTGCTCCTCAGTGAGCACCGTGACCTTCCCCTTTGCCCCCTCGATCTGTTTGCTTCTAGCTACTACTGCAGCACTGCTGCCGCCGCTCGCCCGTGTGCCGTGCCCGCGCTGCTGCTGCCTACTACTGCGTTGCTTGCTGCTACCACTGCTCATCACGCCCCTGTACCGTGCCCCTGCCACCCCAGCACACGCCCACGTCGCGCCTGCCTTCGCCTGCAGCCGCGCCTAAAACCACAGGAGCTCCGGCTCTGCCGCCGCCGCACGCTCTGCTGCTGCCATGGGTAGGGCTCGCACCCAACACTCTCGAGCATGGTCTCGTGCTCCTGGGCTCCCCAGGCAGCCATTGAGCCCCTCCACGCCGCTTGCGGTGCCCCTAGCATCGCCCTCGTCGAGCTCCCGGAGCGGCCTCCGCCTCGCTCATCGCCGGCGCCATTTCTGGCCATCTCTGGTCAAGCCGCGACCACTAGTCGACGCGACACCTCGACCACGTTCGAACGTGCCCCTCCGCTTGCCAAATGGGCGCCTGGGATGCGAACCCGACGCCCTCCGCTGTTCCTATGGTCGACAGACCATCGCCGCCGGCGCCGCTGACATGTCCGGTCAATTAAGCACTAATTGCCCGGCTAATTATGCCCCTAATCACTGACAAATGGGACCCATGCACTAATTAACCCTGGGGATTGTTAAAGGCTAATTAAAGTAACCTAATGAGTCACTGACACATCGGGCCCATCCCTTAAGTAACCCTCAACTAAATTTAAATATGTTAATTACCCTCTAGTTATGACAAGTGGTATCGAACCACTGTTCCAGTGGATAAGGTTCGGCCCAGTCAGCAGTTGGCTATTGACCTGGGTCCCACTGTCAGCCTCTGCAGCAAGTAATTGGGTACACTTCTGTGTACCCCTAGCATTTAGCATTTAATTGAATTTTGAATTAAATTAAATCCTGAAAATCCAAAAATTCATTTAAACTTTAGAAATTCATAGAAAATAAACCGTAAGTCAGATAAAAATAATTTATATATGAAAAATGATCAGAAAAATATAACGAATCTGAATATGCCACCGTTATGCCTGGATGTATATACAGAGGTGGGTTTGGTCCCGACCGTCCTCACAATGCGCAAGAGTGCTTAGGACGATTGGCCCATGAACCCTTCTCACTTAGGATGTAGACCGACATGCTGACCTCTCTAGAGAGCCTAGGTAGGACTACGGTGTGTTGATTGTCTGAGGCCGGGCATTTCCCAGAAAAGTGTGCCCGGCCAGAGGTAATCGAGCATATCGGGTAATGTGGTGCACCCCTGCAGGGAAGTAATCTATTCGAATAGCCGTGTCCACGATAACAGGACGACTTGGATTTGTATTCCGATCTCTTACAACTAAAACTGGATAATTGTTAAAACACACCCAGATAAGAGACAGATACACCCGGTGATCGCTTTCTCTCAGGTAGATGAGGAGAGGATCCCCGGGTAGGTTTATTGCTATACGTTGCTACATGATGTTACCATATTATGCTATTCTCTTCTAATGGTGCAAGATGATGGCCGCAGAAGATGTAGTGTTTGATAGGATGAGCTTCCCCCCTTATTCTGGCATTTCTGCAGTTTAGTCCACAGATACTACCCCATTCCTTTGATACCAATGCGTATCTAGTGTAGATCTGATGTAACTCTTGCGAGTACTTCAGATGATTACTCATAGTTGCTTTGCTACCTTTTTCATTCGTCTGGTTGTTGCAATTGCTGGTAGCACTGCGGATGCAGGTTTCCCTGATGGCGCCTACTACTTGGAGACCGACAAGTAGGAGTAGTCCGGAGGTCCCACGGAGGAGACCTCACCTTTCGATCTAGTGGCATTGTTTTGCTCAGCCTTCTTAACGCAAACTTGTCTAACTATGTCTGTACTAAGATAATATTTGCTTTGATGACTTATGTATTTGGGTCCTTGTGACTCGGGCTTGTAATATAAAGATTTATGTTTATACTTTGTGTCGTAGAGTTGTGTTGTGATATTGACATGAGTCATCATTCGTGATCATGCATGATGCATGTATGATTAGTGCACAATTATAAACGGGGGCGTCACAAGTTGGTATCAGGGCGGACTGCCTGTTGGAACCCCTTCCAACTCCTTGGTCGATGTTGAGTCTAGACTTGAAGGAAAAACTATTTTACTAACCGTGTTGTGTGGCTTACGGGCCCACATCACTTATGGGTGGGATTAGGATCTTTTATTCCGCTCCTTTACCCTAGGAATTATGATCACTCTTCTCTTTAGGTTAAATTGTTACTAACTCTAACTCTAGCATCATTCAATGATTCCGTTCCGGAGCCCTGATTACTTTTAGTTACCCCTTCATTTTGCTAAGCTTTCGGCTTCTGAAGTTTGACTCCTTTGAAACATCTTTGCTTTCATATGGACCCTATGAGACAAGTCGTGGGCCACACGATGGTTGTTGAAGCCTCAGGCTCACCTGTTGTGCTTGTTGAGATGATGACCTACCTGGGTTATCACTGGCATCCTGAGTACACCGTGTATGAGCAGTACTAGGACTTTAACCTGAGCAGTACCTTGCTGTTGTCCGTATCTATTCTCGTGAAGATGGCTCCTCCTCTATTTTGCACACCACTCATGGTATTGGTGTGACCGTTGATATGGCAGTCCATGATGCTACTTATGCTTGTTTGACACATCTTCGTGGAGAGTATCATGACTTGGATAACTCCCCTTTCAGACACATTGCAATTGCATTCAGTGAGGGTGAAGAGGGTTACTACACTGCTGCCTACACCACTCTCACCCATGAGCCTTTCTACCACCAGTCCTTGGTCCGGCATGCTGATGGTCTGGATCGAGCTAACCGAGATTTTCGCTGCGAGTTGTATGCCACCCGTGTGCGCCTTCATGACGCTCTAACGCAGTTGCTCCCCTTTGTCATATCTGGGCAGCTGCATCGTTCTGTGCTCTACCCTGCTCGGACCGTGATGCCCCCGGTGTCGGTTGGCCTGATGTTGGAGGCTACACTCCCGCTCGTGGTCCTCCTTTGTCACCTGGGCATCATCTTCCACACTAGAGTATCCATGGACCATAGGATCCTTTCGTGGAGGATTTCCTGACGAGCCACAAGGAGATGTTACTTGTTAGGATACACTCACTTTCGTAGTTCCCTCTGGGACTGACGTAGTCTTACCTACTAGTATCAGATACATTCGTCACGTGCCTACATGCCGCCTGCGATGTCACTAATCCATGTACTAAACTCTATGTATGATCCCTTTTGTAAGACATGACTACTATTAAGTATTCCGTCACATTCCTCTTACTTATGCTATTCATACTTGTCTGCGTTACAATTGTTAACATGTCCATGTTGTTCTATTCAGAATGGCTCTAAGAGGTAACCGTGGTCATGGTCGTGGTCGTGGAGATGAGGATCCACCACCTCCACCATATGTTGCCTCCATGATGGCACAATTTGAGTTGAACCGTCAGTGTATCGAAGGAATCATGCACCAGTTCCCAAACCCCAATAACCAGCACCAGCATGGACAAGTCACACTTTAGGACTTTACGCATCTGAACCCAGCTATCTACCACACCTCAACGAACCCATTTGATGCTGATGACTGGCTTTGTGACATCACTTTTGAGTTGGAGTCTACCGGTGTTGCCCCTGCCAACTACGTCACCTTTGCGGTGTACCATCTGAAGGGTCCAGCTGCACAATGGTGGGATAGCCACAGGCGCATGCTGCCTGTTGGTACCGTCGTCACTTGGGATGAATTCTAGACTACCTTCCGGGAACGTCACATTCCCCAGGGAATGATGGACTGGAAAAAGAAGGAGTTCCACAACCTCGTTCAGGCCAAGATAACCGTTGATGCATATCAGCGGGAATTTCTCAACTTGCCTCGCTATGGAGAAGACGATGTCTCCACTGAAGCACGCAAACAGGAGAAGTTCCATGATGGATTGAACCCGGACATGAATCTCGCACTCTGCCTCCATGAGTTCACCGACTTTGCCACTCTTGTCAACAAGGCCATTCAGGCTGAGATCAGTCATATTGAGCACCATGAGACCATCAGGCGCACTCACGATGTTGGCTCATCTTCAGGCCCATCTGCTCAAAAGCGCCAAGTGTGGATTCCCCACAATGTTTACCCACAAGCTGCCCCAGCACCAAGGCCTTCCTATGTTGCACCTCGTCTACCCCCACCACTACCAAGACAACCCAAAATTCAAGGCGGACAGCCCAATACTATGGCTCCTCATCCCAATGATGGACTATGCTACAAGTGTGGACAACCAGGTCACCATGCTAGTGACTGCAGTCTGAACCAGAACCAACTGGCACTTCCTCCCACTAGTCGTTGAAATGGCCATGTCAACAACCATAAAGCCAGGCCGCCTGCATTTGGTCGTGGCCATGCTAACCATGTCAACCTAGAAGAATCACAGGAGGAGCCGAACATCGTGATGGGTACCCTTCCTGTTAATTTCGTACCAGCTTTTGTTCTTTTTGATACTAGAGCATCGCATTCAGTCATCTCCGAAGAATTTGCATTCATGCATGGCATACCTTATAAAGAGATGCATTCCCCGTTGATGTCTACTACTCAACTTTATTCTTGTAGACTCGTGTTGGGACTCCAAGCGCAGAGTTTTGTAGGACAGTAGCAATTTTCCCTCAAGTGGATGGCCTAAGGTTTATCAATCCGTGGGAGGCGTAGGATGAAGATGGTCTCTCTCAAACAACCCTCCAATCAAATACAAGAAAACTCTTGTGTCCCCAACATACCCAATGCAATGGTAAATTGTATAGGTGCACTAGTTCAGCGAATAGATAGTGATACAAGTGTAGTATGGATAGTAGATATAGGTTTTTGTAATCTGAAAATATAAAAACAGGAAGGTAGCAAGTGATAAATCGGAGCACAAACGGTATTGCAATGCTTAGAAACAAGGCCTATGGTTCATACTTTCACTAGCGCAATTTCTCAACAGTGCTAATATAATTGAATCATATAACAATCCCTCAACGTGCGACAAAGAATCACTCCAAAATTCTTATCTAGTGGAGAACATAAGATGAAATTGTTTGTAGGTTACGAACCCACCTCAAATTATCCTTTCCGATCTATCTATTGAGCTACTCCTATAAGTGTCACAAACAACCCTAGAGTTCGTCCTAAAATAACACCATATGATACACATCAATCAACCCTAATGTCACCTAGATACTCCAACATCACCACAAGTATCCATGGGTCAATTATATGATATGAATCAAACAACTTCAGATTCGTAATATTCAATCCAACACAAAGAACTTCAAAGAGTGCCCCAAGATTCCTACCGGAGAAAGAAGGATGAAAACATGCATCAAACCCTATGCAGAGATTACCCCAATGTCACCTCAGGAATCCGCGAGTTGAGTGCGAAAACATACATCAAGTGAATCAATATAATAGCCCATTGTAAACAGGGTATTCATATGCAAGACATACATCAAGTATTCTCAAATCCATAAAAGTATTCAATCCGATAATAGTGAAACCTCAACGGTAAAAACTCAATTCATCACAACAAGATAGAGAGGGAGAAACTCCATATGATCCAACTATATTAACAAAGCTCGTGGTACATCAAGATTGTGCCAAATCAAGAACACGAGAGAGAAAGATCAAACTCATAGCTACTTGTACATACCCTAGCCTCGAGGGTGAACTACTCTCTCCTCATCATGGAGACCACCGGAATGATGAAGATGGCCTCCGATGATGATTTCCCCCTCCGGCAGGGTGCCGAAACAGGGCTCCAGATGTTATTTCGAAGGTACATAGGCTTGCAGCGGCGGAGTCAGAGTTCTAGGGTTATTTCTGGGGGTTTCTCTATTTATAGGATTTTTTGGCGTTGGTCTCACGTCAAGATGGGCTACGAGGTGCCCATGAGGCACCAGGGTGCAGCCACCCCCTGGGCATGCCGTGGTGGCTTGTGAGGCCCTCGTGGCTCTTCTGGTCCTCCCACGAAGCTTCTAGTGTCTCTTTTGTTCAAAAAAAAATGTTAGAAAGTTTCCTTGTATTTGGAGATCTTTTATTTCTGCACAAGAAACAACACCACGGTAGTTCTACTGAAAACAACGTCAGTCTGGGTTAGTTCCATTCAAATCATACGAAAACTATATAAAATTGTTGTAAACATGGCATGAATACTTCATAAATTATAGATACGTTGAAGACGTATCACCCCTTAGTTGTTAGTACCCTCGGATCCCAATGCCGTGCCACCATGATACCCCCATTGAAATTGAAGGAATGCACTAACTTTCCTCTCTCATCGTCCTCAAGCCTTCCAACATAGATGTCATCCTTGGTATGGATTGGCTGAAAGCTCATTGTGCTTTGATCAACTGTGCCGCTAAAATAGTCCAACTCTTACACCCCTACGACCTGATAGTGAGCTACTCAGCTTGAAAGATCCAAAATGTCGAATCCCAGATATATGCAATGAATGCTTTGAATGCATCACCACTGCTTAACATCGAGAACATTCCGGTCATCCGTGACTCCCAAGATGTCTTTCCGGAAGAACTTCCAGGAATAGCCCCTGCTCGAGCTGTCGAGTTCGTCATCGACTTGAAGCTAGGCACCGCTCCTATCGCCAAGCGCCCCTACACAATTCCACCACACGAACTTGTCGATCTTAAGAAGGAAATAGAAGAATCACTTCGTAAAGGATTCATTCATTCTTGCTCCTTCGCATGGGGTTCCCCTTCACTCTTTGTTAAGAATAAGGATGGAACAAGTCGCTTGGTTGTGGACTATCGCCTTGTTAATCAGGCGATGGTTCAGAACAAGTACCCCCTTCCCAGAATCAATGACTTGTATGACCAACTTGTGAGTCATCTATCTTCTCTAAACTTGATTTGAGGTTAGGATACCATCAGATCAGGGTCCGCAAAGAGGACATTCCGAAAACTAGCTTTTGTTACTCGCTATGGTTCATACGAGTACACTATCATGTCCTTTGGCTTAACCAATGCTCCAGCCACCTTCTCTCAATTGATGAACTACATCTTCATGGATTACCTCAACAAATTTGTCATGGTTTATCTTGAAGATATTCTGGTCTATTACAAGAATGAAGAAGAACATGCCGAACATCTTCGGCTTGTATTGGAGAAGATTCGTGAACACCAACTTTATGCCAAATACTCCAAGTGTGAGTTCTGGTTTCCTAAAGTAACCTATCTTGGCCATGTCATCTCTGCAGAAGTCATTGCTGTTAATCTAGAACGAGTTTAGGTTATTCTTGACTAGACTCCTCCTAACAATGTCAAGCAAGTTAGAAGTTTTCTCGGACTCACCAGCTACTGCTGTCATTTTGTCGAGAACTTCTCCAAGATTACAAATCCATTAACTGACCTACTCCACAAAGGTGAGAACACCACTACAGGATGCTGCTAACGCGACACTACAATCAGAGACCCTTCGAGGAAACTGTGTGCGATGCATTAATCGCAAACGGTGATGTAAAAAAACGTAAAAAAAGATGCAAAATGTTTGCGATGGCGGATACATCAAACACGATTCCGATTAGAGTTGCATGTGTGATGCGTGGCATACGGTTCTGTCCAATGAACTATTTGCGATGAGGCAGAATAACAGAAACGGGCAGCCAGATTAAGGTGTGTGCGACATACGGCATACAGTTCACTCGGATGAACTGTTTGCGATTAGGGAATGCAACAGAAACAGTCACCCAATTCAAGGTGTGTGCGATATACGACATACAGTTCACTCGGATGAACTGTTTTCGATTAGGAAACACAACAGAAATGGTTAAACTTAATAAGATGTTTGTGATACGCGGCAAATAGGTTCATAATCAGAGTTGTGTGCGAAGATCCATCATTACACAGACAATTTCTGCTAATAAGCCATGTGTGTTGTGTGCAAACGCTTGCTGTTATACAATTGTCAGCGATTGATGAAATCATCACCGACGGGTTCCCTAGTATGCTCCATGTGCGATGTCATTGCATACAGAACAACAACATATGTACTTATAACTTATAAGGACTTGATTCCATAAACAAATTGAACATCCAATTACATAGGTGGCTAGTAAACACGTGACCTTTGCACACACCAAAGTATGCTCCAAAATGCCTAGAAAACTCAAATAATGTATAAAAAGGCAAAATGAACCCTGAATAATTTCATATTTTTAGGACGACACTCCTATAGTTGCATGTTGCCTCTGTAAAATAAATCAAGGCGGGAAGAGACAGCGTATGTCGTTTCGCACACATAGGTGACAAGTTCCCTCTCGGAACCATGAGGCTTTTTGAGAGAAGCCTCGGTTTGTAAGAAGTTTATACCAAAACTTGTCCCAAATTGGACTATTTTTTAACACAGCATGTTGGTGCCATGTCATAATACCATGCCAAGTTTCATGATTTTCAGGCGAGTTTTGGATTTACAGTAATTTTAAAACCAGGTTTCTCAATGTTTACTGTCGAGTTAACACCGCCTTGGATAGGGTTTTTCCTCGTGGGTCCCAAATGTCAGAATCCAAATCTGTCGGTACCATGCAACTTTCTTATTAAGAATTACAACCCATTTGGTGTGCTAGCTTAAAATAAGTTTGTGGGTGCTGGCGGGCGCTAAGAACTTGCGGGTTCTGTAATGAACAATGATCTAAAGGATCCAGCAAGAATGATGTTCTTTCCCTATGTTGTGATTGCTTATAATATTTATGTCTTAATTAAAGAAATGGCAAGCCATTGGCCCAGTATGAAAGAAAATATGGGTCAAAGCCGAGTTGAAAAGGGCAACAATATCTAACTCCAACTTACAAAAGTTACAAAAGCACGAGGATTAATTGTTCATCAGGTTTAGACAAACCCAGATTAAACAGGGCAATAACATCTAACTCAACCAAAGTTTTCGGCAGTCACAATCAAATGGGTCGATCCGATCCATAAAATCAAGATACCGGTACAAAAGATCTACAGTTCCATGATGATGACAAATTGTTGTAAATAGAAGCCGAGCACGGTCAGAAGCCCTTTTGTCCACCTGAAACATCTTTTTATGCTGTTCAACATGTCCATCCGTGAGAAATTTCTGGTTGAAAAACTTAATCCTCATGGACAATAGTGCCCTCACATTCAATATGAAAAATATGACAAAGCTAGTGTTTGCACGGTTGGATGCATATCCTTCCACCGTTATTGTCTTCAAATGAATGTCATGAGATCTGAGAAAATCCTTGTGCTTCCTCTGCCATCAATTGGTTAGACCTTTTTCTCGAAGTCCTAGTACCTAAATAGACATGAAGATTGAAAACAGTTAATGTATAAAATAGAGTATGTCGAAGGTTAATTCTAGTACATTATATATGGGCTTTCAATGTGTGTGAAATCATCACCTCTATATACAAATTCTCCAGACATGGAAAACATCGCAGCAAGCCAATAGTGGTGTTCAGATAAAGACACCCTATATAAATATATAAGTTCTTGACAGAATCCAGCACCCCTGATAGGCCATCCATGGACAAGCTCTTCATTCTGCATATAACATAATATTAGCACCAAAAGTGTACTCCAAGATGATATTTAACTTATGCGCACAAATGAAAAATGCAGATTACAAAAGTGTACATGGATAATATACAGTACCTAAATAAGTGTGGAGCCAACCACCATCTTGTAACATTTAAATGGATCATGAATTGCACCCAAGGTTTCCAGCAGAGACCACAGTTATTTGCGAAGGATTATAACAAGAATCACGGAGTAACCTTTGAATTGAAGGGGCATCTTCGATGATGAGCTCCTATCCTTCAAAACGAATTCCAATGCTTACAAGGTGAGGCGACTTTATTTTGAGACAAGGGATACGGATTCCATTTCCAAGAACAAGCAGCAAATGCTCCAGGGCAGGGCAGCTAGAGTGAATGATGCTGTGCAGTAAGGCCCCCGACAGATCAACCAACACAAGCACAAGTTTTTTCAGTAGTCGGAGTCGAAGCATTTGTACCAGATTGTCTGCTAGATGGCACCGGGTCAAGGTGGCGGTGTGGAGAGAGGAGGATAACCATGAGATGGACATCGGTGGTGAGGGCACAGATGTGGCGATTGGTGGTAACCTATCGCTGTACTAATGGTAGAACTCAAGCTGCTCGAGTTTTTGAATTGACAGGATGTCAACCAGGCGCCCACCGTGCGGGGTATGTCCAGTAGGTAGCATGCCGGGATGCGAATGCTTTTAACAGAGCCCTGGTGGGAGGAGACGATGGCTCCGGGGAAATCAGAATCATCATCGATAGATAGCTAATGACAGTCGAGATTAAGAGGCGCGGCGCGCCACTGAGTGTGCCACCGAGATGCGAGGACTTGTGTGTGGTAGCCATCCTTGGTGGGGAGAAGGGAGATGATCTCCCCAAGGATGGCATCTGGGAGATCGCTGATTTGGTCCGCCGGTGATTCTACGGGTTCCTCAGATCCAGCGGGGCCATGGCCGCTTCTGGCCGCGCTGCCGGGTGCAAGATCTACAACCGGTGGCGCCATTTGCCGGAGCCTCATCTGTGTACTTAGGACATTCAAAATCAATTCTCAAGATCTGGAAGAAAAAGCACAAACATATATGTAGGACATTCAAAATCAATTCTCAAGATCTGGCCACGAATTATTATCACGCACGCTAACCCTAGTCGTATTATTAGCAAAAATCATTTGTATAGAACAAACAATTAATCACTAACCTTATACAGATACTATTCAAACAATCAATACACTACATGCATCTAACGGAACTTAATTACTCTGATTTCATGGACTGAGAGAACATAACCATAGGATTTGTATTCCAAAAACATTAGAGGGGGGGTGGGGAGTAACCAGAGAAAACACATGATATGTTTGCCGCACAAATGGGTATAGAAGGCTAACCGGTTTTTTGTCGGAGTCACAGTCGTTGCTGGAGTTGCCGGGGACCTCCGGCTCCGGCTGGGTGGGGGTACGATGGCGCTAACGAAGTCAAGGTCATGCTGCTGCCTGCGCGAGACCTCGTCGGTGGTGACAACAACCTCTGTGCCCAGCTTCATGCGTTGTGCGGGTGCTTCACCAGCCCTGGCGTCACCACTCCCTCCGATGGTGCGCTTCGGCGGCATCCTCATACACTCTAGATGGCAGTGACCACTATGGACCGGGGGTGCGGCCACCTATTATGGCCAGCGGCTCGGGCACGCCATCAATATGGTGTAGTGGGAGCGAGGCGGGCGGCGGTCAAAGGCTGTCTGGCCTCCCGGTGAGCCTATGCGGCGGACTTCTGGCATGCCTACCATCATTTAACACAGCTACTCGCACGCCTCCTGGTGACACTACACAGCGAAAAACGCCTCTAGTCAATTCACACACCTGCACGCATGCCTCCCGGTTTGCCTGCGTGGACGACTGCTTGCATGCGTCCCATCAACTCACGCCTGCTCGCACAGCACACGGGGCGCGTGGCGGCACGTATATTGTTTTTATTTTTTGATGATTAATTCTGCCGCTTTATTGCTTAACCAAAGCATGGCACGTATACATTGTTGGTCTAACGCACACGGTCTGAATAAATAATCCGTATGCAATATTGGTTGCCAATTATTAACAATCTCCCGTTTGTAAGAAGATTATATCAAAACTTGTCTCAAATTTGATGAAAAAATACAATATCACAGTCTACTGGTGTCCATATGACACCACGATAAATTTCAACTAAGTTTTGGATTTACTGGATTTTAAAAATCAATATTCTCAATGTTTTGAAATCTCTTGCACGGCGAAACATGCATCCAGGGACACACATATGATTTTGCAATCCATTTTGGTGCACATGTAGCTGAAATTTGATTTTTGCACATTCAAACCCTAGGAAATCAATCAATGTATAAAAATGGTCGAATGATCTATGCTTTTTTTTAAATTTTAACACGACACTCCTTTGAATACATGTTCACTATAGATAAAGTTTTACATGCCTCAGAGTGGCGGTGGTGGTGCGGGATGTGTGTGTCTTTGTGTGTGTGTGTGTGGGGGGGGGGGGTGGTCCAGCAGTACACTACGAGTCGTGGGCCTCTATGTGGGATATTGATCATTTTGTGAGTCATATATGCCACATCAAAGTCGTGAATTGGTTATTTAAAACATTACACAACCCTTTCATACATACATGTTCAGGCCACATGCATATATATATTGGTGGTCCTCTCGGACACTCCCTCGTGCGGTTATCAGCGATGTGCCCATTCGTTAGCCCACAAAGGTTTTCAGTTTCCACTGACAACGAGAGGCATTTGACCAAAGGTGGATTCATCTTGGCATGTGTGTTACGATGTGGATCATGGTGAGATTCCATATCAAAGTTCAGGCACGTGCGTACACATGAGTTCCTCCCACCCGCTCGAAGTGAGGGGGTTACGTGTCGTGAACCTCTGTGAAGTGCGTTTCCGGTTTGCGAAGCATGTGCCACATCAAAGTTGTGCAATGGGTATTCAAACATCACACACCACACCTCTTTTGGGCACATGCACACGATGGTTGTCCTATGATGACACTCACTCGCGTGTGACTCTCTCTGTGGGCCCGCGAGGTCATCGTCGATTAGTTAAACCTACAGCGAGAGAGAGAGGTTAATTTGACCAACAAGGATGGTTCTTTTTTAGTTTGTGTTACGTTATATGCACGGTAGGAGTATGTAGTACATGTCAAAGAGGGGGGCAACATGTATACTATATATGTGTCATAACCTCCCTCCATGTGGGGACATTCTGGTTCCTGAGGCAGGTGCCACATCAAAGTTGTGCATTGGTATTAAAACATCACGCAACACCATGCATGCGGTGGTTGCCCTATAGGAACTCACTCGCATGCGGCGCTTCCATCTGTGGTCCTGCGAGGTTGTCCTCCATCACATTGACCCAACGAGAGAGAGAGAGGTTAATTTGACCATCAAGTAATGATTCTTTTTGGCTTGTGCTATACAGTAGGACTATATATATACCACGCGTCGAATGGGGGGGGGGGGGGGTAGCACATACCACGCATCATGAACCTCGCTCTCTATGGGGACTTTTCAGTTTCTGAGGTATATAGGTGCCACATCAGAGTTGGCTTGTGTTACGGTAGGAGTATATAGTACATGTCGAAGGGGGGATGGTACGAGCATATACTAGGTGTCACCAACCTGACTCCGCGTGGGGACTTTATGGATTTCGAGGTAGATGCGCCACATCAAAGATGTGTGTTAGGTATTCAAAACATCACAACCACACACCTTTCCATATATATGTTTGGCACACATGCAAGCGATGGTGGTTGTCCTCTGGCACTCACTCACGCAGTTATCGGCAAATGCTTCCATCTGTGGGCCCGCTTGGTCCATCACTTTCACCGATAACGAGAGAGGTTAATTACTTTGACTTAGGAGGGGATTAATTTTTGTTTGTCTCACGGGTATAGGTCATGATGTGAGATTACATAATAGCGCATGTGTGCACATGAATCCATCCCACTTGATCGAAGTGGGGGGGGGGGGGGCAAGCACACGACACATCATGAACCTCTTGCTCTGTGTGGGGACTGTGCGATTTTCAACGCACGCACCACATCAATGTTATGCATTGGGTATTCAACTCATATGCATGCATCACGCACCTCCATAAATATGTTTGGGACACATGCATGCAATGGTTGTCTTTGGACACTCTCACTCACTTCATTATCGGCGGCAAGACTATATATTCATGGGTCCGCGTGGACGTCCATCATTTCGACAGACGACGAGAAAGGTTACCAGGGTGGATTCTTCTTCTTTGGTTCTTGTTACCGTATAGTAGGTCAATCATTCCAGGCCTAATTAATTAAGTTTGAGCGCATGTTACGCGTCGTGAACCCTTGCTCACTGTGGGGATTTTACAGTTCCAAAGCATGGTGCCACATCAAAATTGCATGTTGGGTATTCAAACACCACACTCCACTTCCATATACATATGTTTGGGCCACATGCACAGAGTGGGTTTTGTCTTCAGGCACTCCCTCGCGTGGTTATTGGCGACAAAAGCTAGCCCATTTTGCGGGGCCGTGTGGACGTCCATCACTTTGACCAACAACGAGCGAGAGAGGTTATACGACCAAGTTGGATTCTGCTTGGTCCGTGTTACAATACATCTTGGTGAGATGCCCCCCGACATGTGTGTCTGGGGGGGGGGGCTACTTCGCACTACCTGCAACCTCCGTGGGGTTGGGGAAGTCCGGTTAATTTGCGAGGCACATGTGCCACATCAAAGTTGTGAATGTAGTTAAATATCACACCGCACCCTTTTCATACATATAGTAGGGCCACCCGCAGGTGGATCGTATGTGGTCTCACCCATCTCGTGCCACAAAGCACACATTTGTGGGTTGGCACTCGGTCCACCTTTGTCCGGAAGTGAAAGGGGAAGTTTTGACCATGATGTACTCCTATAGGTTTTGTGTTACGGTAGGGTGAGATTTTAGACCTAGCTATTTGGGGGCATGCGTTCGTAGCTAGGATTCCCTTACCGCCGTCATGAAGTGGGGTTCGTAGGGGGTGGCTGACTAGCAATACTGTGCGCTTTGTGCGACAGGTGCCACATAAAAGTTGTGCATTGGGTATTTGAACATCAAACCACCCTTTTCATACATATATTTGGTCCACATGCAAGTGTGTTCGTGTTCTGACGTTTTCCCGCGTTATTCTTTTTGCCAAATTTATAAACACCAGACGAGTTGGATGCAACAACGGTCTGTGATTTGGGATGCAGTAGACACGGTTCGCTCAGACTACCCGTGTGCCACGCCCGTGCCCCTGTCACTCACATTAGCACAGTAGATTGGGCTCCACGAGGCTTGCCTCCCGCTCTCAAAAATATCTACTATCTCGCAATCTCGAAAATATCTACCGCTTGGAAGGTTTTTATGTTTGATAACACAAAATTAGTATGTGTGGACCGTGTGCGATGTCTGTTATTCCCGCTCTGCTTCAATCCCTTGATTCAAATTTTCAGTAGCCCTAGCATTTTACTCCCACCTCTGCATCCCTCGCAATCTCAAAAATATCTGCTCGCCCTTGATTCAAATTTTTAGTAGCCCCGGCATATTACTCCCGCCTCTGCATCCCTCGCAATCTCAAAAATATCTGCTCGCCCTTGATCCAGATTTTCAGTAGCTCCGGCATTTTACTCTCACCTCTACATTCCTCGCAATCTCAAAAAAATCTGCTCGCCCTTGATCCAAATTTTCAGTAGCCCGGCATTTTACTCCCGCCTAGTAAAATTTTTAGTTGCCGTGGTATTTCCACAAACACTACCTTGCCCCCCCCCCACACACACCCCATAACCTCCGCTCACACAGACACACACCACCCCTCCCTCGCTCAAAACCATTGGTAGGTCGCCGCCATCGCCGCTGCTGCTGCCTCCATCCTCAACCTCTACCTGTGTGCTGGAGAGCTCGAGGAGAAAATGGTCCAAAAGAGGTTTATCGTGGCCTCTTCGCCAGACGTCGGCGAGGTGGCAGCTGAGGTGTCCCCGTCATCGTCCGCGGGCTCTTTATCGAGCCGTCATCACCGGTCGCCCGATCCACCCGCCGTTGCACCCCTACGCGGATTCGAGGACTTCCCCATCCTCCCTCGGGCCCAACCACCGATGAGGTCCTACCTCGGGGTCCGGCAGCGGCGGTGGGGGACGTGGGTCACCGACATTACGGATCGGGAGACCCACAACCACCGATGGCTCAGTAGCTTCCACACGGCCAAGCTCGTGGGCATGGAGAACAACCACTGGCAGGTCCTCTACCATGGTGTGACGGCTAGGCTCAATTTCCCCTTCGGCACACATCCGGTCGACCTCGTCCCGCTGGAGCCAGGGTTGTTGAGCTCGGCTATGGCGCGGGAGGACCGCGAGGCGAGGGAGCACCTCGAGGCCGAGGCCGCCGATGAGGCCTACATGCAAGAGCTCCGCCGGCAGCACCCGGAGATCGTGGAGGTGGAGTGGATGATCTTTGCCAGCATGGAGGGCGGTGAGGTTATCATGCTCTCCTCCGATGATGAGACCGAAGGCAGCGAGGACGGCGGCACGGAGGGCGTCGAGGTGGGCAGCAAGGACGAGGAGATCGACGTCGACGAGTGGAGGAGTGTCTTCCCCAACGACCCTGACGAAGGCACCGGCCCAGACCCGGCTCGCGGCACACCGTACCTAACAAGGAAGGATTGGCTCGACCTCCACTTCGACCTAACGTAGTTTAGTTTTGTTTAAATTTATGTTTTATGTTCGGTTATGCAAACAATCTATGTTTATGTTTGAATGCATGCTACTTTCGGTTGAACCTGATTTGAACTTGATCAAATTGAAGTTTACAATGTTAAGTTTAGGGGATCAACTAGAAACGACCAAAAATTGCTGGAGTATATATATACTCACTAAGGGTGTTACTCCGTTAACTTTTAGGGGATCGGCTAGAGATGGCCTTATGCCTTGTTTATTTTAGTTATTCACAATGTGATGCTCTATATGTGCAACTATTTGCCATGCAGTTCAATTTCATCAGTAACAATTTCAACAATACCACTATGAATTACGATATTTGGTTGCTGTTAAGGTTGTTGCAGTTAACACGCCTTTCCGTTTTTTACAATAACTAGTGTACTTTAGACCTGCACAATACCAGTTTGAATGACAATATTTGCTTGTTTTTAAATGTTATGCCTGTTGCAGTTAACACACCTTTCCACTTCTTGTTTTGCTTAACTATCGTGCTTAAACCTGCACACTGAAGCTATCATTTGGAGATTATGTTTTCTATGATGGATATATTTGGTTGATGTTTGGCCTGTTGTGCTTAACATGCCTTTAGATGTACTCACACATGACAATATTGGGAACAACTGCTGTTTTCCATCGAGGTTAGTTTCATCGCATTGCTTATATATACTCACTGTTCAGGACATCGGTAGCTGGTACCATATAGCCCGGGGGCTGATAAGGGACTAATCATCGAACCGGACATTTCACTGAATATATCTGTAACCCATTTATCGGTAGGTTAACTAGGGCCATATTTAATATACCTGAGGCTACATAGCGACATGCATTGTACTGAATGACTAAATATGCAATCCTAGGCTACATAGCAATAAGAAAAAGTGTTACCTTAATGTTTCGATGATATCTAGATATACATGTAATAAGATCTTATATAATGGGATGGCGGGAGTGTTGTACCACATCATTGTGCAATTGTTGTTTAGCTTCTAATATTAACTTGGTGCTTTTAGGTACATATGTCATTGCTAAAGATCCACGCTTCGACCCTTTCTGCGCATGGGGCAATGAGATATTCATGAACCAGCATCAAGTGAGGAAACTGATAAAGATTGTAATTAAAATGGGTCAAAAGATGTCAATCGAACTATTTGTTTACACTTTATGCAAGACAACAGTGAACTGCAGGATGGTAAGTAAGAACTATGTAGCCTTCTTTTTACTGCCCATAATGAGTTGTGTTAGATGAAAATGTCTGAATCTTTTTCCTTTGTAGTGTTTCCCGAAGCAGTTTACTCAAGATTACCTCTCAAACTACATGATTAGCGGCCGGCCATCACAAGGGGTTGGACTAGAGTCGTGCGTGCCTTCTGCATGGAGGAGAGCACAATAGGGGCATTTCGCTTCACCTTGTTCAGCAACCAGAATGTCTCTCGCCTCTTTCTTTTCCATCTTTAATAGTACAAGTGTACAACCCTGGTTCATCATTCTTTATTTGGTGCTTACGTAATTCTTTTTTTGATGTAATTCTTGAACATATGTACCTGTGAATCGAATAATGCATTGGTTGTTAAATCTGATGGATATGAATGAAGTTATAGCCAACTTTCAAATTGAAATTCTGTATAATTTTAAATAGCAGCAATTAAATTAGGGTGAAAATACGCTCTGCAAGTCATTACAGCGCACATGGTCTATAAAGCATAGCGTGCGTGATATACATCATAATCTGACACGGTTTAGGAAACGTGTGTAACCATGCACACAGTTGCCGTTTGCAAAGCGTGTGTGATGTCAGACAATATCACAAACGATGCGGGAAAACTAAATGTGTGTGATTGTCGCCCTATCATACACGGTTTACAATCATGAACTGTTTGTGATCTGGCACGCATCTTAAACATAGAGCTAGTTTGGTTACGTGCATGAAAAAATCCCATGTCTGGACTGTGCCTGGACTGCGTCTGGTATTAGGTAAAACCATAGAAGTCCGACTACGATGGTAATGCAAGCACAAACGAGTAGCAAGGATGGAGCATTTGGGATATGCGAGATATCATGAATAGTTGTCTGAAGACTCGCGTTCGGGATACATGTCAGCAACGCATACACTTAGTTATAAAAAACGTATGCATTGCTACTCCCAATCCCCGATGGTTTCTGGGTTGTGTGGGAAGGACCCCCCTATCGCCCACACTCACTAGGCGACAGTTTAAAATGCCATCGCGGAAAGGGGTTAAAAATTGTTTGTATAGCAGCTCGCTGTACCAGTGGAAGTTTGACCGGACATCCAAATGTCAGGAAGGTTTCCAAACTCTGAAAGACAAGTTGACTTCTGCCCCAGTGCTCACTCCCCCTGATACACACAAAGACTTCATGATCTATTATGATGCCTCTCGGCAAGGATTAGGCTATGTCCTGATGCAAGAGCGTAAAGTGATTACTTATGGCTCTCGCTAGTTGCGTCCTCATGAAGAGAACTATCCAACACATGATATCAAACTTGCTGGAGTGATCGATGCTCTGAAGTTATGGAGACATTACCTTCTTGGTAATCGGTGCGAGATCTTCACATATCATCAAAGTATGAAGTACTTATTCACTCAGCCGGATCTGAACCTTCATCAGCAAAGATGGATGGAGGCCATATCAGATTATAACTTGGGAATTTCTTATACCCCAGGCAAGGCTAACGTAATGGTTGATGCCTTGAGCCGCAAGTCTTATTGGAACAACCTCATGGTACAGCTAGGACAACCCCTTCTTCAGGAAGAACTCCACAAGCTGAACCTCCATATTGTTCCTTAGGATTCGCTCAATACCATGGTTGTTAAACAACACCTCATGGACATAATCAAGACTATTCAGAATTATGACTCTGATGTCGAGAAGATTACACGTTATCTCGCTGAAGGAAGGCCATCATTCTTCACTATTGATGATGATGGCATCTTGTTCTTTAAAGGTCGCCTAGTGGTTCTGAAAAGTAAGGAAAACCTGAATTTGACCCCGAAAGTTATGAGAGAAGCTCATGATACACCTCTGTCTATTCATCCGTGTAGTACCAAGATGTACCAAGACATTCGTCAGAGATTCTGGTGGTCAAACATGAAGCAATACATTGCTCGCTCTATTGCTGAGTGTGACGTTTGCTGTCGTATCAAAGCAGAACATCAAAGACCTTCTGGAACTCTGCAGCCCCTTAATATTCCTGAATGGAAATGGGATAATGTCAAAATGGACTTCATCACTGGTTTTCCCAAATCACAGAAGGTTCATGATGCCATTCTTGTCGTCATTGACCGGCTTTACAAGGTTGCACATTTTCTAGCCCTTAAGGAAACCATCACTGCTAGTCAGCTAGTAGATTTGTATGTTTCCAGAATTATTTCACTCCATGGTATTCCGTTGGTAATCAGCTCAGACCGTGGCAGCCTTTTCACTTCAAGATTCTCGGTAAGTTTTCAAGAAGCTATGGGAACTCATCTATCCTTTAGCACCGTATTTCACCCTCAGTCCCAGGGTCAAGTTGAACGAGTCAACCAAATTCTTGAAGACATGCTTCGAGCTTGTGTCATTTCCTTTGGCAAGAAATGGGAGGAATCTCCTTCGTATGCTGAGTTCTCATACAATAATAGCTATCAAGCTAGTCTAAATACGGCACCCTTCAAAGTGTTGTATGGACGAAAGTGCCGAACTCCTCTAAATTGGTCAGAAACTGGGGAACGACCACTCTTCGGTCCGGATATTATCCAACATGCCGAAGAACAAGTCCGCATTATTCACGAGAATCTGAAGACTGCTCAATCTCGTCAGAAGAGTTAGTATGATCGCCAACACAAAGAAATGGTCTATCAACCTGGCGAAAAGTCTTATCTTCGAGTCACACCGATGAAAGGTGCTCACCGTTTCGGGATCAAGGGCAAGCTAGCTCCTTGCTACATTGGTCCTTTCCCCATTCTTGAAAGACATGGACAAGTGGCATACCAATTGGAACTGGCGTCAAACCTTTCTTAGGTCCACGATGTCTTCCATGTGCCACAGCTCCGTCGCTGCTTCAAGGACCCCATCTGAGAAGTGGACCAAGAAGTGCTTGAATTGCAATAAGATCTCTCTTATAAAGGGCATCCTGTCCGCATTCTTGATCAAGCTAAACGCCGCACCCATAAGAAGGCAATCAAGTTCCTAAAAGTTCAGTGGTCGAACCATTCTAAAGATGAAGCCACTTGGGAACACGAGAATCGTCTTCGTGATGAATACCCCGCTTTGTTTTCGTCTACCTCCTAAATCTCGCGACGAGATTTCTTTTAATGGAGGAGATTTGTAACACCCCTGTAATTAAGCTACAGTGATCTGTGACTAATGATGCCATGTAACCTCCTTTATACTAAGCTTATTTGTCACTAAGTTGAAAACCAATTCAAATTCAAATTCAAATGCAAGTCAAATATCTACATCTTCAAACATGCCAACAAAATAGTTCATAATTTTGTAAATAATTCATAAGTAATTATTTTGTGGAAACCAACATCACCAAGATCTCCAAATTGCCCCTAGAAATTAAAATAGGACCAAACAACACCATTTTAGTCCCATTTAAATGCAAACATAATTTGAATGAATTCAAATAGACTCCAAACTTTTTGTGGCAGCCCAAAATATTGCTTTGTATTTATGTGCCAATTCTCAAATAAACTAAATTCACTTAGTGCGAGAAATAAAATGCAAACAGTGAGTAATTAAGAAACATAAAAGAATAAAAAGAAAAGACTAAAACTTACTGCTGGACTGGGCCTCCAGTGGCTACAGTGCGGCCCAGCCCAGCTCAGCCGGCCTTTTCCTCTACCTTTGCACAGTGGAGGCAGTGGCCATTGCGTGGCATGCATCCGTGGCCACCCTGGCTTGATGCTCGCCACGGGGACGCTATAGGAGCCGAGAGGGGATAAGACCAACACCCTACACCCCCTGGACGAACCCTAGACCATTTCCCCTCTCCCTTTCACTGTTCAGCCTCCCGCACGTTCGCCAACCGAGTCCGTCGCCATGGATCCTTTGTTCACGTAGCCACTTGTCTCCCCGCACCGCACCACCTTGTCCACGAGCTTCGCCAGCCTCCGCTACATCGACTACGCCGTTGGATCAAAGCCGGGAGCCCCTGCATCGCCGGATCCACCGTCGTCTTCATCCTCTAGGACCGCCACCGATCTCCTTCGATCCACCGCCATCTGCAGCACCTAAACATCTCACTGAGCCCACTTGTGCTCCTTGGTGAGCACCGCGACCTTCCCCTTCGATCCCTCGATCTGTTCGCTTCTAGCTGCTACTGCACTACTGTTGCTGCCGCTCGCCCACGTGCCACGCCCGCACTGCTGCTGCCTACTGCTGCGCTGCTTGCTGCTGCCACTGCTCACCGCGCCCCTGGACCGTGCCCCTTCTGCCCCAACTTGCGCCCATGCTGCGTCCTCCTTCGCTTGCAGCCATGCCTGCAACCACACGAGCTTCGGCTCCGCTGCCGCCCCACACTTTGCTGCTGCCATGGCCAGAGCTTGCACCAAACACTGTCGGGCGCGGCCTCATGCTCCTTGGCTCACCAGGCGGCCAATGAGACCCTTCGCACTACTTGCGGTGCCCCTAGCTTAGCCCCCGTCGAGCGGCCGGAGCGGCCTCCCCCTCACTCGTCGCTGACACCGTTTCCGTCCATCTCCGGTCAAGCTGCGGCCACCACTCGACGCGGCACCTAGGCCCCACTGTCAACATCTGCTGCAAGTAACTGGGTACACTTTTGTATACCCTTAGCATTTAGTATTTTAATTTAATTTAGAATTAAATTAAATCCTAAAAATCCAGAAATTCATTTAAACTTTAGAAATTCATAGAAAATAAATTGTAAGTCAGATGAAAATAATTTATATATGAAAAATGATCAGAAAAATATAACGAATCCGAATATGCCACCCACATACCCCCACACCCCTCTAACATAGCGAACATCGGCATTTTACCCCTGGATCAATACACTTAAAAATACCTGGTGCTGGGAAAATATTACCTGATATTTTCCCTCTTCTTTTAAAATGCTTAGTGATGCATTAGGGCATATCATCATCACATATTGACCTGACATGCATTGTGTTGCATTTGATTGCATGTTATTTATTCGTTCCCCCTCTCCTCTATTCTTTCGGTCGACCCCGAGACTGCCGCTGCCCCCGAGTATGACTACGTTGACGACGACCCGTCCTTCTCCACATAGCTTCCAGGCAAGCAAAATCCCCTTGAGCATTCTGATATCGCATATTCTTTCCCTCTACTTGTTGCATTAGAGTAGTGTTACTGTTATTTTCTTATCGGATGATCCTATACTGCTGCATAGCCTGTCCTTGCTACTATTGTTGATACTTTGCCTGTTATCCTACATGCTTAGTATAGGTATGGTAGTATTCCATCAGTGGCCCTACATCCTTGTTCGTTTGCCATGCTATACTATCGGGCCGTGATCCCTTCGGGCGATGATCACGGATATGCTACATACTACTATAATACTTATGATACTGTTCGGATGTGGGGGCTAAAAGGACAGGTGGTTCCATCCAGGTAGTGGTGGGCCTGGGTTCCCAACGGCCCCTCGAGTGATTCTTTGTGGCGGAACGACAGAGCAGGTAGAGACCACCTTGGAGATAGGTGGGCCTGGTACCTGGTCGGTGTTTGATCTGGGACTGCCATTTGATCTGAGACTACCATTTGGCATATAAGCACTTACCGATGCGTGGGATAATGGCTTATGGGCCACCTGGTGTCGTACGATTTCTCCCGAAGCTCTACAGACATCACACTTGAGCGGCACGCACCCGGCTGAGCCGGTTATGCCTGTATGTATATAGAGAGGTGGGTTTGGTCCCAGCCGTCCTTGCAACGCGCAGGAGTGCTTTGGACGATTGGCCCATGACCCCTTCACACTTAGGATGTAGACCGACATGCTGACCTCTCTGGAGAGCCTAGGTAGGAATACGACGTGTTAATTGTCCGAGGCCAGGCATTAACCAGAAAATGGTGTTAGGTTTGGGCTGAAACAGGGGGGTGCGGGCACCCGGGGGTAGGAGGGTGCGGGTGCCCGGGGAGGTCAGGGATGGTAGGCGAAATTTATAGGAGCCGTTTTATAATAATTGTTTTCTTCTTAGTCGTTGCAAAGTCTTTTTCTATCACTCCTTTTTTCGACGCGAGTGTGTGGTCAATAGCCGGGAAGCCTAGTTTCTGTCTCAAGCCACTCGATTTTAGTTTGCTAAACAGGTCTCACGAGAAGCACTCCGCCTTCAGGATAGGAGGTTGAATCCGAAGGCTGACCCGCTCGAAGTCTTGAGATCGGATGTGTCATGTTAAAGCACGACGGAAGCGCAAACTAATTTTAAGACCAATGTTCAGATTGGCACAAAAAAACCTTGATTTAATGTAGACGTAAAATTTTACTAAAGTGTTTCGGTTTTTTGAACTTATGTCACCTTTAACCTATTTGTATGTTTTTATCTAAGGGGGAGGGATATCCTCCTGACTGAGGTTCCCTGCATAATAATTTAGCTTGGGAAATCTTTTCCGGCCCGCAGCTCGGCATCTTTCCTGCCGATCTGCACCTCGGCAGTGACAAAACACATGCCACATCTGAACTAGTTCCCGAGCAGTGCAACGCCAGATTCCTTTAAAGCATCGACAATATTAACGAGGCACTCAGACTATAACCGAACCCACCAAAAGCCAAGGTACTCCATGGAGTCCTCGGCAAAACGTTCTCGAATATTATTTTATGTGCATCGGTTTCAAATTGTGTCTTCGGTTAATAGTTGGGTTGCCCGGCTCCTGTGCTTGCCTTAACGTTCCACTTTGTTCGGCTAGGTGTGCAAAGGGAGAACCACTGCGATTGTGCTTCCAGCTCGAATGGTTAAGCGCCTCAGTGGAGAAAGCCGAAAACTGATTGTCACAATGGGTGTAAACTGGTCAGCGATTCGATGACTGTGTCAAACTATAGATCGATAGAGGTTACCCCATGTTAAATGATGGGCGTTTCATAAAATTGGCTGAAGTGTTAATGGCTTGACCTCGGCTGACGCCGAACACTAACCGGGAGCTAGTAAATAGCCTCCCAACTTTAAGCTCCTATGACTAAGTAAAAGTTATAAAGCCTGCATATTTGATTGCCTCGTTTCCGCTAATGCAACAGCCTTCGGGCACCGAGATGTCGGCTAAGGGTTGTCTTGTTAACGCAGGAACACCCTACGTAGCATCTACAAAGGGGTAGAAGCCGATGATGGGCCACTTTCAAATGATAAACGGTCGCAACGGAGTCAAAATAAACATATATCATCAGTGTTTATATTTAGTATACAAGCGCTGCCTTCTGTAATCATCGTTATAAAGCCATAAATATGCATCAAATTTGACTTAAGATTTTGGCCAAGGTGGGTTGCCTGGCTCCTATGCTTACCCCCTACGGTCCCGATAGTTCGGCTAGGGGGTAAAGGGAGCACCTCTATGATTGTTACTTCCGGGTTAATTAGTACCTCAGACTAGGGGAAGCCGAAAGCTAGCCATCTTAAGAATATAATTGCTCGGCAATGACGAAAGTGAAAATTTAGGTTCACTAAAGACCACAGAGTTCGGGAACTTTCCCCAAACTAAATCCTCAATATTTTCCTCCCACATTGATCAGAGTTGAGATTTCACGATCATGGCCAACATGATAGCCTGGGAAAAGGAACTTATAAAGGAACTATTTTTTCCCAGAAGATGCTTCGTACATTAAAAAGTAATATAACATATCTCTCCACGCACCTTTGTTTAAAAAACCCAATGGCCGGATTGCCTTGTTTGCCGTAAATCTTTGCCCTCATAAAGGCTTTATAAAGTAGGACAAACACTGTCTACTGGCTGAGGAGGTTGAAGCCGATGGTCGGCCAACAAAGTTTTGTACAATGCGGATCCAAGAATTAATGATGTAAATTATTTGGATACATAGAATGATTACACATAAATTGCGAGTACAAGTCAATTTACTGCAGCCCATCTTTTAAAGAGTCAAGGGCACAATCTCGCTGAGACAACCGAGCAGCTGACATAACGCTCTCATAATTCCCTATTGGCATTGATTTCCTATCCATTAAGCCCCATTGTGGCCAACCTTGGCGAGCTCGGCTTTTGCTAGCTCTACCTCCTTTAAGAGATCTTTATTCTCTTTTCGAGAAGTCCGTGTTAAACACACCAAAATTTTATGTCAAGCGGATATCAGTTCTTAATTCGGCCACCCGTGCCCACATTAAGGCTCGGGGGCTACTGGGCTTCCCGCTTCTCACCTAAAAGCCTTTAATGGGTTACATTGATCCCCTGATCCGGTATTGCCACCCGACCAGTGGCTCGGGGGATACTGCATGGACGATTCAATGCAGATAATTTACAAAGTGCAAAACAGTTTCCGAGGAGATTACGATCCTCAGGTTGGTCGGCCGCACCCTACCTGAGCCTCGAGGACTATGCACACCATGTTTGCATTCTTACGTATGCTGCCGAGATAGGAGGATAGGCTTTCCCCCCTCTATTCCAGCATTTCTGCAGTTTAGTCCAAAGATATAGCCCCATTCCTTTGACATCGATGCATACTTAGCATAGTTCTGATCTAAGTCCAGCGAGTACTTTGGATGACTTCTCATAGTTGCTTTGCTATCTCTTTTCTTCTTCTTGGATGTTGGGATCAGATGATGGAGCCCAGGAGCTAGAGGATCCCGCGCTTGGCTACTACTTGGAGACCCAGGAGTAGTTCGGAGGTCCCAGGCAGGAGGCTACGCCTTTCGATCAGTTGTCGTTGTTTTGCTCAGCTTTCTTAAGGCAAACTTGTCTAACTATGTCTGTACTCAGATAATTTTTGCTTTGATGACTAATGTGTCTTGGGTCCTAGTTGCCCTAGCTTGTAATATATGAGATTTGTTGTAGAGTTGTGTTGTGATATTGACGTGAGTCACCGTTCGTGATCTAGCATGATGCGTGTATGATTAGTGCACGACTATAAACCGGGGTGTCAAAAGTTGGTATCAGAGCCGACTGCCTGTAGGAACCCTCTTCCAAACTCCTTGGTCGATGTTGAGTCTAGACTTGAAAAACTATTTGCTAAACTACTAACTGTGTTGTGTGGCTTACGGGCCCACATCACCTATGGGTGGGATTAGGATCTTTTATTCTGCTTCTTTACTCTGGTATTCTGATCTCTCTTTTCTTTGGGTCAAATATTTTGCTAACTCTAACACTAGGTTCTCGTAACGACTTCCTTCCAGAGAGCCACTCGTTCCCGATCATCCCTAGACATATCAAGACATTCCAAAGCACTCTTCGATGCTTTCCTGAGACCCCTGTGTCCACCGCCTTTGCAATTCCCTACCACCGATAATCCCTATAGATAACTACATATCCTTATCATTCATACATTCATTCCCAGTTACTCTTTTTATTACAGGATACATCGAAATAGTTGCCAACTTTCGAGAATCCCTTCTGCTACTGCCTTGCACCTCCTTTCTGCAAGAATTCCACTAATGAATAATTCCTCACACTTACCGGGGAGTCGTACATCCCTAGTTGTTCATGTGTTTCACAAAATACTCTGAAACACTATCCGATCTTCCAAAAATCCTCTGCAGCATATTGCTCTTGAAATTCTTGCCTGCCTACTTTATGGCTAATCCCATATGCCTAGTAGACCTTAATGACATCCTTTGTCATCATCATTTTGAGCCTTTGATTTAGTATGTATGTGACTCGCAATCATTAGTTGGATCCTAGAATTCATCCTTTCGGCTCAGACGTCATTCGAACATGAATTGGTTTTCAGCCAATCAAACTTGACCGATTGTGCAACTAACTCTATTCAGCTCACCCATCCTTTAATCAGAGCGTCTGCTTCTGGTCTCCGATTCAGAAATCATAATCCCTTTGTATTTCTATACTTTGAGTTATTCAAATGTTTCTGTAATCTGATGTGTTTGCATTCTTTCTTCTTCTGGTTGAGTACTAATACCCATGTCAGATACTTTGTGGACCGCCAGATCCTTTATTGGATTATTATCCTACAACGTCCTTCATATTCAAAACCTTGTGAGTTCTTTCCCTATTAAAAATGCCTTTGGCAATGGTGTAACATCTACTTCTTGCCATCTCTACTCCGCCCCGAGGTGGTATCCGTTGCTTTAGTAAGTGTGTTGTATAGGTTCCTAAAATGTCCGATGGGTTGTATCTATGTGTCTACCATTTTTGTGAACCCAGAAACTTCTACGGGTCATACTCTTCTAGTACTTCACCAGATAAATTTTCAAACTCAACACTTTTTAAACAGAGCAACGAATGAGAAGTTGTGCATTGGAGAAGTGGGAGTCGACCTTGAACTTTGTGTTCATGCCCATGGACACGATGTAGATCTTATCATGGAAGCCTCTCGTAAAAATAATCACCCCCTTGGTATAATTGATCTTGTATCTGTGCTTTGGTCCTTTGCAATTATGGTTCCAACCATGACGTTCTCCTTTGATTCCATTTCTCAAACAAGTTAAAGCACTTGTCTTTTGAAGATCAATAAACTAGTCCAACCTCTATGCTGATCTACCTTCGAGTATTGCTCTCTGTTATCTCGAGGATATCGTGCCATTGCACCACCTCTTATGAATTCTTGTTTGAATAATACTTCTCACCGTTTTAGTCACTCCACAGTTTTGAATTGTCCGTCACTCGAGAACTCTTACAAGTGACTCAAATCCACACTGTGATTCAGTGCTCCTAGTACTTTGTTGCTGGGAAGTTTAATACTCCATCATGTCATTCCTAGCCTGATCGGTACATCCTTATCTTGCTGATTTAACATGTGCTACCTGGTGCTTCTTCCCGGTGCACATTTTCGACAATGAGCTAAGCTTGCAAACTTTCAACATCACATTGTTTGTCTTGAAAGGCAACTCTGATTCTGAGATTACATCTTATCTGTTTCCAATAACCTTTTGCTTGATACCATCGCTGATCGATTACATCTTCATGAAACCTCTCGACAAAATGTGTCGTGATCATCGTCAACATTTTGACTTTTTCCGAGATGTCAATGGAATTCATGATGGGAAATACCATCATTACCCCTCGATTATTTGTATTATCATCGAGAACATTCTTGACTTCCTTCCAACACAGACTTGGTCTGCGGTTATACCTTGATTTCCTTGCTATTCTTGAAATTGTCCCTTGTTTATTTCTTGTGATCTTCAGACCCAACCCTTACTTGAAACACCATATTATTGCTACCCTGAAGCATGACTGTGGTATCCTGAACATCAACAAGAACATTGGAAGCACAATGATAATTGTTTCTTGATCAATTATCCAAACACCATTGTATGGGTAAACATTATAAATTTCCTTGCCCCTTTTTCTAAATGGTTATGTACTTCTTGTCGTGTCATGTATATCATGCTCTTCTTGTCCTTGGGAAGGATATGCTCATAATACTTATGAGTAAACATATTTTCCTTTCCATTGGTCTGATTAATCAAATAATCACATTTTCCTTTCCATTGGTTTGTTTAACCTTTCATATAATTTATATGATCTAAGCAGTAATAATATCTTTTTTATGTAAACACCCTGGTGTACAATTTCGTCAGTAAGACCCTGTTACTATTGTTGATGACATTCCAATGACCACCGGTGGACGAGAACTTTGCCTATTGGTTCGCCTCATTTTAACGAGCAGGAAAATGGTTCTCTTCGTCCCCCGCCCTTGGTACTGATGCTGTTATCAACTTAGCTGACAAACTATCCTCTGACATGCCTTATTATCATGATCACACATGATGCCACCACCTTTCGTATTCATCATTTTGGTATGAATGTTGATCACTTCGATTCTAATCATCCTATGATTCGAAAATGCTCGAGTTCCCAAATATATACCCGCACAGTCTGCCTTACCTTTCGGTAGTACTTGCGACCGTATCTCCCGGTTACCCATGTAATAAATTATTGTTCTGACCAGAGCATGTCGATTGTTTGAACACTCTCGAAAAGATCTCTTGACCATAATGTTTCATGAAAACAACTCCGTGATCCTTGTTTCCGAAAATTTCTTTTGTATTTGGCTTCATATGAAATTACACAAGCCACTTTCCTTACGATGTTCTATTCTGATATCTGACGCAATATTTATTCTCATTGCTCTGAATACCTTTCACCTTCTGGTTAGGCATCGAACGACTACCTACCCATGTGAAACTTTGTATACGTACCTTATTATGTTGCTCTCAATGATTTCCCTGAGTTTCAAGTCAAGAGATACCTGTGGACGAGTTCCCTGGTAATTATTCAAATTCAAATTGCATGTCAAATTATTAATTCTTCAAAAAGTGACATAAAAATGTATGTTGGGTTGCAAATATTCACTAACTAATTGTCATGAATAAACCAACACCTTTTGAATTATTAAAATGGCCTCAACCTAAAAAAACAACAACATCAACATTAAATTGAGGCATTTCAATTTAAACAATTAGTTAAACTATTCAAAATAAATTAAAACTTTGTGTGCTAGCTCAATATATAGCCTAGTATTTATGTGCCAAGATTCACAATCAACAAAATTCATTTGGTATTAAATCTAATTGGAAAACTGAGACAAAATGCAAGGCAGAAAAAGATAAAGAAAAAGAGCAAAGCACCACTATGGACTTGGGCCACAAGTTCACAGTAGCCGACCCAGCCCACCAGGCCGTTGTCTCCCTCCTCTGTTCATCAGAGGCGTGATGGACGTCCGTGCAGCGTCCATGGCTAGATCAGCCACGGGGCAGCCATCCTGCGACTCCCCTAGTGGATAAGAGCGACCCCTTGACCCGGTGGCGACCCCTAGCTTCCATTCCCTCTCTATCTCGCGCCGCTTTCGTCTCCTGCACACATGGCTAAACCATCGCCACCACGCTCGCCGTTGACCCGTCCCTTGTTGCCACACCATGTCGAGAAGCAGCGCCTCGACATCTTCTTCGACTACACGGGGCGCTGCGATCTAGAATTGCACCAACCCGACTCCATCAACAATCCTCTCCGACTATGGCCGCCTCTTCACGCAGTCAATCCGCTCATCTCCGACCGACCCCGGCGTCTGCGAGCCACCTCCGAGCATCGCTGTGAGCTGCTGTTCATTTTCCCACTTTCCCCTTATTGATTCTGTTGTCGTAGGCCACCGCCCACAACCATGACTGGAGCTTCGCGCTCGCGAGCCCCTAACCACGCCTCGCGCCTCCCGCTGTCGTGCCCTCCTATTGCTCCTACTGCTGTTGCTGCCTCTACTTGCTGCTACCACTGCTTCTTGCCACTGTGCCGCTGCTATCGCTGCGGCTGCTCGCCTGCTACCGCTGCCGCCACGCACTGCTGCTTGCTACTGCTTCCAGCGCCACTATTGCTGCTTCTGTTGCGCTGCAGCTGGCTGCTGCTGCGCTGCCGCTACCGCTGCTGCCCACGCTCCCTTGCAGCTTGCCCCACCCCTGAGCGCACCCCGCCGTGCCCGGCAGCGCCCGCTGCCGCCTCCGCAACCTCCTGTGGTCGCGCCCAGAGCTCTGCTCCCCGTGCCTGCCGCGCTCCCTCCACTTCTTGGCCACCCCGGACCATTCTCCCGCCGTGCTCGCGCCCGTGCCACATCGCACCAGCTGCGCCTACATTACTCGTTGTTGCTCGCTATGCCCGGCCATGGCGTGCACAACTATGGCTGGCCTAGAGTCACTACCTACTGGGGCCGGTCCAATTTAATTCAAGGACTAACCCCCATTTAGTAATAACCCCCCTCACTAACAGTGTATGGCAGAGGGGCCCCACCTCTAAATAGATTTGTTTAAGTAGTTCATTAGCACATGTGCCTATGACAGATGGGCCCCTTTTGACCCTGTTGGCTAGTCAACATTGACCTGTCAACTGCTGACTGGACTAGTTGACTAGCCCCACCTATCAGTCTCACTTGCCCCTGTTGTGTACGCTTCTCTTTGTACACATTGCTCTTTCCTACTTAATTTTGAAATAGTAATAATTTCAGAAAATCTCTAAAACTTTGGTAATTTGTAGAAAATTAATCGTAGCTCGGATGGAAATAATTTATATATAAAAAACAATCAGAAAAATGTAACGAATCCGAATATGCTATCCAGATACCCGCCACACCCCCTAACATAATGAACATCGACATTTCCCCCCTGGAGCAATATACCGAAAAATACCTGGAGCTGGCAAAATATTACTAGATATTTTCCATCTTCTTTTAAAATACTTAGTATTGCATTAGGTCACATCAATAGCACATATTGACATGACATGCATTCTATTACATTTGTATGCCTATTATTTATTGTTTCTTCCCCCTCCTTCTTCTCTGGTAGACCCCGAGACCGCGGCTGATGCCCCTGTGGTCGACTACATCGACGACAACCCATCCTTCTCGGCAGATCTTCCAGGCAAGCAAAACCCCCTTGATCATCCAGATATCACCCATTCTTTCTATCTTATTCTTCCATTTGATTTTTGCTACTGTTGTTGCTCCGGTAGCTCATATTCTGATGCATAGCCTATTTTTGATAACCTGCTAGATACTTTATCTATTAACATATATGCTTGGTGTAGGTGAGCTAGTGTCCCATCAATGGCCCTACACCCTTGTTCGTGTCACCATGCCATTCTATCTGGGTTGTCCGTGATGATGGATCATTCTACCGAGACCTCAACACCCGTAAATGCCCTTACAATTGTACGGCTCTTTAGAGCCGCACCAAGTGTGATCTACCGAGGGTGATTCCTTGTATTTCACTCTCGGTGACAACTCTGTAGTGTAGCACATCTAGTGTAAGCTACTTGTGATGCCCCCAATTCAATCGTACACTAATCACACATGCAAATGTGTACAAGCAAGATCAAGGACTCACGGGAAGATATCACAACACAACTCTAGACAAAATCAAAGTCATAGAAGCTTCATATTACAAGCCAGGAGCCTCGAGGGCTCAAATACATAAGCTTGAATACAAACGAGTCAGCGAAAGCAACAATATCTGAGTATAGACATAAGTAAACAAGTTTGCCTTAAGAAGGCTAGCACAAAAGCAATAACGATCGAAAAGGCAAGGCCTCCTACCTAGGAGCCTCCTAACTACTCCTGGTCGTCGGCGTCCTCCACGTAGTAGCAGGCACCCTCGGGGTAGTAGTAGTACTCGTCGGCGGTGGCAGCTGGCTCCAAGGCTCCGTCAACTAATCGCAGCAATCGGGTATAGGGGGAAAAGAGGTAGCAAAGCAGCCGTGAGTACTCATCCAAAGTACTTGCAAGACTTACATCAGATCTACAGCACATATGCATCGGTATCAATAAAGGGGTAGTATATGTGAACTAAACCGCAGAATGCCAGAATAAAGTGGGAGAAGCTAGGCCTATCAAAGGCTATGCGTCTGCAAGCCACCATCTTGAAGCAGTAGAAGATAGTAGCTGGTATGGTAACAAGTATCATCTTATAGCATAATCCTACCCGGAGATCCTCTCCTCGTCACCCTGTGAGAGAGCGATCACCGGTTGTATCTGTCACTTATCTGGGCGTGTCTTATTAAGTATCCGGTTTTAGTTTTAAGAGGTCGGAATACAACTCGAAGTTGTCCTGTTACCATGGACATGGCTATTCGAATAGATCAACTTCCCTGCAGGGGTGCACCACATTACCCAACACACTCGATTACTCTGGTCGGCCACACTTTCCTGGGTAATGCCCGGCCTCGGAAGATCAACACGTCGTAGCCCTACCTTGGCACTCCAGAGAGGTCAGCACGCCAGTCTACATCCTAAGTGCGCAGGGGTCTTGGGCCCATCACCTGTTGCACTCCTGCACGTTGCGAGGACGGTCAGGATCAGTCCTGGCTACCTCCTTATACAAGGCAGGTGCTTACGCGCACCATCCGGGCGCATGCCGCTCAACTGTGATGTCTGAAATGCTTCGGGAGGAAAAGCACGATGCCGAGTGCTCATAACTGTTCCCGCATGGTGGTTAGTGCGTATAGGTCAACGACCAACTCAGATCAAATACCCAATCTCATTAAGCCTGTTATTTAGAAATAACCGCGGACGTGGACCAGGGACCAGCCCACCTTTCTCCTAGGTGGTCTCAACCTGCCCTCTCGCTCCGCCACAAAGAATCAGTCAGTCGACCGTCGGGAGAATTGTCCTTTCAGCCCCCAGTCCGTGAATCACTCACGGGTACTCTACGAGCTGACCCGACTTTAGTCACAACATGTATCATGCATAGTATGTATATATATACATACATATATACAGCCGGTCTATTCTGCTAATATTAGCAGAATAGTTATTCTGCTAACACTTCCGCACTGCTCGCTCAACACAAGTGCACATCATTGTTTGAAGCAAGAGCACTACACTACTGAGGCGAGTGAACTTCCCGTCGCAAAAAACTACAAGTAGTTTTTTCAGTACTATTTTTGCTCCACTTTTTAAACCGTTTGCTGGAATGAGGTGTGTAACATACCGTTGGAAAGCTATGGATTAGACGCAACTTCACCATGTAGAATTTTTTTGGAGATTCGTCACGGTAAAAGAGCAGTTTTGAAAACGGTGCGGCACATGACGAGTGCCAGCGAGCGTATTTTTGTGTTTTTTAAGCGCTCATTGGAATGAAGCAAATGATACGTCGTTGGAAAGATATCATCGAGGCGCAGCTTTTTCATGTGTTACTTTCTCTAATTCGTTACAGTTTAAGAGCAGTTTCAAATTTAGCAAATTGTGGAATTCTATTTTTTCAAATATTTTGTAATTTTCGGTACTGTTTTCACTCCAGTTCTTTTAACCGTTTGTCGAAACGAGGCGTGTGATATGTCGTTGGAAAAGCTACGGACGAAGTGCAACTTTCATATGTAGAAATGTTTTTGAGATTCCTTACGGTTTAAAGTTAATTTTGAAAATCGTGCGGCAGACGACGAGTGGCAGCGGCCATTTTTAGCTAATTTTTTTCGAACCGCTTGTCGGAATGATTCAAATGATACGCCATTGGAAAGATATCGACGAGACACAACTTTTTCATGTAGAACACTTTCTCTAATTCCTTATGATTTAAGAGCAGTTTTGAATTTACCAAAATGAAGACACTGTGTTTTTTCGCGGCACTAAAATCGACGAGTGAACCGCATCGGACAGAAAAACTCACTGCTTCGGACAGGAAAACGCACTGCATCAGACGGGTAATCGAACTTCATGGTTTCTTTTGTCAAACGTAAATTTTCTCAGACGAGACAGTGAACCGCACTGCATGTCGGGCGTAAGTGAACTGAGATGTGCACCACTTTAAAAAAATGTCGTGCATGAGTTTTTATTGTCTCTTTACGTACTTAATGTTTTTTAAGTGTGTAGACCAAGCAAGTGGACCGCACGAATTGGGCGAGTGAACTACATCTAATAAGAAGCGAGCTTCTTTTGAGATGTTTTTGTTTCTGTTTATCAAGTGAACCACAGAGGAGTTTTATACGAACTGCGAGAGAACAAAGTGAGCTTCAAAGCATACACATTTATCTGAATGTTTTACAGTCATGCACATACAAAATCTGCACTCCTCCACCAGCCTACATGAACCGAATAATTGAACCACAACCACATATACACTGACATATCAACACCAGAGTCATACTGCAAACCCAAGAGAACCACCTGCACACAGCACAAATCTGAGGAAACAGAAATTTTTTGAAACTGCACATCTGAGGCATCCACACGCGATCCACATGGAGGCCGTTGACGAACTGCGCCATTTTTCGAACCGCAGGCTGTGCACGATTAGCCGGCGAACCTCAACACACACTCTGGAGAGCTGCATGTTTTGCTTTGCCTGAGCTGCCTATCCAAAATTGAAAAAAGAAGAAGGAAAAAGCATTTTTCTGAACCGTGGACGCCGACGAAGCGGACTGCACTCAGATGATAAGGGGTCCAGATGAAAATTGCGAGCTCTGGAAAATAGCAGAAACAATCCTGCAAACAAACCGGACTGCACACAGGCCGATGGATTGCACCGACATTTGGGCACTGCATGCTCTACCCAGATGGATTGCACGGATGCCGGCGGACTTCACCAACGTGCCTGCCGTGCTGCACGCGCACACATGACAAACTGCTTGGGAGGGCGGTGGCAGATTTCCTCGACCTTCCCCCCTGCGATGGACGGCGTGGGACAGGATGAGCACCCAGGCAAACTGCACGACGCCATGGATCCTGGCGGATCTGGTGGTCGTCGGGGGAGAGGGCACTATCGCCCACGCGGTTAGCCGGCGAGGCGAGGGCTCGACGGGGGAGGTTGGTGCAGCGCGGGGAGCGAGGGGGCCATGCTAGCTGGCATCAAGGGCGGGGCGCTTGGCTGCGGAGGAACAGTGAGCTCTGGTGGACATGGGGAGCTCCGGTGGTGGGGACGGAGGGAACCGAGGCGGAGCAGATCATAGAGCTATACCACAGATTTGGCAAAAGCAGCCAACGGATTTGGGGTCAGAGGCCATGGTTGTCATCGTTTGACCTGTGTGTGGCGGGGGAGGCATGGCCTAGGCGGTTACCGGCGGGGAAAGGGGTGCCAGTACACCGGAACGTTGGGCGCGGTGGCGCGTCACCGGGTGGAACGAAAGGCAGAGGTCGTGGGAGTCGCCATTTGGGTGCACGCGAGTTGCTCAAGGGCGGCGCACTAGATCTCGCGGCGGCCAGGTTGGAAGGGGCAGCTCCGGCCATGGGATGGAGGGGAAGCCGCCATGGGAGTGGGTGATTTGAGAGAGAGAGGAGCACGGCGGCTACGCACCGGGGTCAGATGAAAGTGGAGGCGGCTACGCGCCAAGGTTAGAGGAAGGTGGAGGGGACACCGGCACGGGTGGAAGGGTTGGGGTTGTGCGGGCATGGGGGAGTTGCGGGTCGGGGAATGGGGGTAGGTGGGTTGTCGGGAGCCATGAGGGGTGGGGTGGGTTGCAGTTCGTATGTATGGGCTTTTTGTTTCGGTTCGGGGTGCTGAGCAGGTTTCGGAGGTGTTAGCAGAATAAGCCTGCTGTTAGCAGAATAAGACTCTTAAGGGTGTTATTAGAATATATATTTATATTTATATATATACATATTTGGGCTATTGCATTTCGCGTAACAGAATATTATTCTGTTACTCAACTTCAACGGACGGCCTTGAGACGTTGCACTGATAGGCTTTCCCAGGTGAACTGATCTTCCTATGCCTTCGATGGACGGAAATAGGGGGTTCAACGGGGAGCTTCCGAGGGTTCTCCGACGCATTTCTGCGGGCCATGCATTGCCAGAGGAGTCGTGTTCGGGATTCCACACGTGCGCGCGCTCACCTGGTCGTGTGTTCCGAGCTCAAGTTACTGGAGGTGACGACTTGGGCATTGGCGGCGAAGGTGTTGCGAGTGCTGTTGTTTGGCGTGGTGTTCATAGCCATGGATTTACATTCGCTTTGTTCTTTTATGTGTTATAGTGATGTCGGAATTATTGGTGGGTGAGAGTTTTTGGAGATTTTTTTACTGTAATTTCTGATCAGAAGTTTTGCCGTTCTTGGTCATCGGCCATGGCCACCATGCAAGTGTGTTCTTCTTTTTCTGATGTTTTGTTTTCAAATTGGCATTGCTAGGAGAGCGACGAGGATCGTATGAACAGTTTTGCATTGTCAATTTTGCTCCTTGAGTTGTTTCTACCCGGTTCCCATATGATTTGGTCGTTGGCGGAGGTTGTGTATTGTGCCTGTCTCTAGCGTACGATTTGTTAAAGTCTGGTCAAACGCTGTAATTAAGATTCGTATTTTTTTGTGTTGTTGAATTTTGTGGGCAGACATTCATACTTCCTGAATGGCTGCCGTATGTGTAGTTGGACTGCTCCCGGTCAAAGTTGTATTACTGTGCATAGACATCAGAGTAAGTAGTTTCTACCGGCTGCCTACACCACCATCTACACTATCAATATAAACCCCTCCCCACCCCCTCCTGATGCGGAGAATCCTTCGGTCATCTCCATGTACACCTTCATTGCACCTGAAGCCCCAAGTGGACCTACCGGACTTAAGGTGAACCCGCTCCTCTTCGAGATTTACATGAATATCCTTAGGACTTGGTTGCTACCTCACCAAAATGCATTGTGTGTACTTAGGTACAAGGAGGAACACTCCCAAGCAGCTCAGGAGCATCACCAAGGAGTAGGAGGACCACCCCAAGGCCACACGAAGGATGAAGACGACGAGAAGCAGCTGGACAGGAAGTCCCCGGCGACCCTGTGTGCACGGGCCCTCGAGACCCCGTGCCCACGGGCCTCCCAGGAAGCGGGCGCTATAGCACCCCGTGCGCACAGGCCTCCCAGGAAGCGGGCGCTGTAGCACCCCGTGCGCACGGGCTTGTACCGTGCCCACGGGACCCCGTGCGCATGGGCCTAACTTACCCCGTGCGCACGGGCCCTTCAAGATGGTCGGATGTGATCTCCTATTGGGCATCCACTTCGTCCCTCACCTCCAGCCACCTATATATACTCCTCTCCCTCCTCCATTTTAGGCTAAGCAAAGTATATGACATGATATATGTGAGCTTTGCTCCTTGTACCTTCTCTTGAGAGGGAGAGACCTCTCCCATGGAGATCAAGACCTCCATAGGTGAAGATCCCAAGTGGATACAAGACCCCATCTAGGGAAGGATACCCATCATAGGTTCATCAAGACCTCACCTCCTTAGGAGTGGGATGAACTCTACCTTGTGCTATTTTCCCTTTGTTGTTCATGTATCTTGTGGATCTATGTGTTGCTAGTCTAGTGGATGTGTGATTGGACTTGTTCTTGAGTGTTCCTCTTGTGTTCATCTTGTTCTTGGGGATTTCCCCTCCAATTCGTGAAAGATCTCCACTTAGGGTTCCACCCTACAACATTATGGTATCATGAGCCATGGTTCCTCACGAAATTAGAGCCCCCCTCCTTGTTTTCTAGCCTAATTTTGCTTGTTCTTGCCCAATTTCAAAAATCCCCACAAAAATAGCCCCAAAAATTTTCTTGCAATTTGTTGGTTCTTGTGAGATTTTGTTGTGTTTGATCCATGATTTTGATGTTTGGCAAGTAGATCTAGCTTTCCCCCATCCCCCCACACAATCCCCACCACCAAATCCTTCAATTTTGACCGAAATCGCAAAATTTTCCGCCACCCCCATGCCCACGGGCCCCAACCCTGTGTGCACGCTCCCCCACGAAGTCTCTAGACACCCCGTGCCCACGGACCTGTACCATGCGCACGGGACCCCGTGCGCATGGCCCCCCTACAGCAGCCGGGCGCGCTTCACAATTTTGGTCGTATCTTCCACATCCGGAGTCCGATTTTGACGTTCTTTAGCTCGTTGAGTAGCTATTGACATCCCTCATCCATCTAGATAGGTTCCCACCTCATTTGACTCCATAAATTTTTTGACATCTTGGCATCTTTGCCTAGGCCCTCCACCATATCATCCACAAAACCACCATAGCTTTCCGCAACCTATCCCGTTTTGCTCCATTTAGCATTTGTGGTTGTTTGAGTTGTGACTTGAGTCTCCTAAGGTGTTTCGGCTACTTAGGGATGGTCGCTTCTTCATCAACCACCACCACCACTTCCGCATTGCCATCTCCGACACCACCACCGCATGTCCGCTACCACCATTTGACATTTGAGATTTTGAGTTTGCGGTTTTTCCGTTTCCTAAGGTGTTTTGGCTACTTAGGAATGGTTTGACTTCAACATCACCGCCACTCATCATCGCCCCGGTTTCGACATCGACAACGACCACCTCATCATTATCCGTCCTTGCTTACACACGACAAACCATTGACGGTAACTTCGATGACACCATTGTATATTCCTTGCCATTGCATTGATATCCCCGAGCCTATTGCGTACCTTACCTATCGAGACTAGCAAGTTGAGAATTGCCGGGCCACGCTATTTGTGCACCTTAGTGATATGCTTACGCCGCATAGCTAGTTTTAGCGTGCAATCATCTTGCTATCATCATTGTGCCATATGTCTCTCCCGTGCATATCTTACATACTTGTCTCATATCATACTTGGCTCGAGCATCAAGCATATAAAAAAAGAGAAAAAAGCATTTAAGCAAAAGAGGAGATACAAAAGAGCTTGTAAGCAATAGAAATAGCATTGAGCCAATTTGCATAGTACATACACTTGGAGCATACATACATAGCATACTTGGGATTGAAGACGACACGTTTACTCTCATAGGTTGGTGCACAACAGTATCTTGCCCATTTGAGCAATCGAGCTAGTGTCTCTCTAGCATCCGTGCAACAAGAGCTTTTTCCGTGGCAACACATTTTGTGCTCATTCCTTGGTTGCACGGATCCCATCTATCTATCCGTGTGTGTGTTTCTTGTGTCACCATAGCTTTGATCTATTTGCTTTACATTGCAATTTTGTGAATCTTCCTCAACATTTTCAATATCTTGGACTAACATTTGCTTGAATTTTGTGCCATTTGTCCTAACCAAGCCACTCGATAAGGTTTTACTTCTAGGTGTGAGTGAACAAGTCCGGTACCAATTCCACTATTCTTTCATTTCACATTGAGTGATACGAGATACATCCTCAACTTTGGGAAACGGTATCTTGGTATTGTTTATCTCACTTCCTACTCACCTCTACTCGAGTCTTGTGATGGATAGGCAAAGCACATCATCTTCGGTCTTCGACCGCCTCGAGCGACTCGCCATCGACATACAACACACCGAAGCAAGGAAAAGGGACTACCTCGACGACAAGTTGGACGAGCACATGGAGGACATCCGACAAGTGTTGACCAACTACAAGTCTTCCTCCCCTTCATCATCTTCAAGGCGGAAATGCTCAAGTCATGAATCTTCGGAGCGACCGCACGATGCAAGTACCACGCGGCACCGTCATCATCTTTGAGATGTCCGCCAAGACCATGAAGAGCGACCTTCGGGACGAGAGTTGGCTTCTCTGCCACCCCGGTGCACACGCGCCTTCGATCCCCGTGCACATGGGACCCCGTGAACATGGCCTCCTACACCCCCGTGTGCACGGGCCATACAGTACAGCAACATCGACCGCAAGACGACGAATTCTTCGACTATGATGGCATCTTTGCCAAGTGTTCTCAAGGCATCTTTGCCTTCGGACGTACGACATCTTCGCCTACTGCACGAGCTCAAGTCCACTTCTTCCATGAGCTACTATGACTTCAACATTGCCGATGAGCTCCAAGGCGACACTTCCATCTTCGGAAGCCCCTCAAGGAAGATGGCCGAGCATGGGAAATTCCCTTCGGTCATGGAGACAAGATACGAGGTGCCACATCATATGGCCTCATACGAGACGGCGACAAGATGGTCGAGCAAGGGCCATCCTCTTCGACCACGGCGACGAGTGCAAACCTCTCCAACAACATGAAGACGGCGCCCCAATGGGACTCCTACTCCGAGTCTAGCTATGAGACCGCACATGAGACCTTATCCTGGGTCTCGGAGGAGAGTGATGATGTGACATCTTCAGCCTTCATCCACGGCGACGACTACGTGGAGGTTGAGCATGGGACTATCCCTTCAACCAAGACAGCGATAGGAGTTGAGCATGGAGACATTTGCACCTACATCTCTCTGACACCCACATATGATGAGATGCCCCATTTGCCATGTGAGGAGAGCCACCACCCCATGAGTGAGATGAGTGACTCCACCATATATGACATTGAGTGCATTTCCTATGAGAGGATGAGTGTGTTCACCACTAGCTCAACACACGAGAGCATGCAACACACCCTATGTGAGGTTGAGAACCATTTGAGTGACTCCACCAACCATATGAGTGAGTGCATCCTACCGGGAGTGAGTGAGATACAACACTTAGTGAGTGAGGTAGTTGAGAGGGCACGTGAGGCCACTATGGTTTCTAACGACTTAACCTCTACTCCGAGTGTGTTTTCTTCTTTGGTGCTAGGTCTCCTACATGACGACATGCCTATCCTCGATGAGTCCATACCTCCAAGGGAGACGACGATGGCCATGGTGGACGATGATGCACCCCCACGTGGTTTTATCACGATGAAGATGACCACGACTTGGTCTACAACACCTCACCTACACCACATGAGTGGAGCTCCAAAGTTAACATAGGTGATGGTGCTTCACTTGTCCCACTAGTGGACTATCTTCACATCGATTACTTGCATGATGATGATCACCTTCTGGATTCACCACATACTATGTCTTCTACATGCTTAGATGTGCCACCTATTTATGATAAATATGATGATGAGCATGTCGAATTGCCTAGTTGTGATGCTATGCTTCATAGGATATCATGTGAAAATTCTATCGGTCACGTCATGTTTGACAATCCATTAAATTTGTCATATGCTATGAGTGAGATCTCCTATATTGCATCATTTCAATCTCAACATAGTAACTATGCATGCCCCATAAAAATAAATCCCATTTGCACTTATGGCATAGATGACGAGATGATGGTTGTTGGATTTTGTTTCTCTTGCGATGATATTGCTATGCTACCTTTGCAACATGTATGCAATTCATCACATATACCATGCCATGAACATGAATGTAGTTCCCAATGTTACATCCCTTGTGTGCACCATATGAATACCATTCATAACAATGCTCTAGATATTACTCGTGATGCATTACACAATTTGAGTCTCCATTATGCTATACATAACAACAAACCTATCATGATGGATGACATGTTTCTATATCATGCATCTCATTTATTTGAGCATTGGATATTTTGTGCTAACCAACACATGCACGTATGCATCATGATGGATGATGTGTACATATACCACGCGCACACAATTTTTCCTTTACCTTTGTTTTGTGTAGGTACTCACGAATACTTGTCAACTTCACAATCCCATGAGTTGACAAAACGAGCTCTTGAGAGCAACGATGATTTGGGATCCCTTGGAGTTTCATTCTCACCACTCCCTTCGCGCAAAGACTTCGCGCATCTCTTCTACATGGGCCTCACATGGTTATGGGTTATCTCCCACTTCTCACTTCATGCCCATATTGCCATGTTCACTTTGCATGATATAACTCTTTCCATGATTTTGCCATGCAATAGTGACCCTTGCTTGCACTTGCATATGATTCACCACTCTATTACTACTATGTGTATTTGCATGCTCGGTGGAGATCCTTGTTGCTATTGCCATGTTTACCATGTGCCACATGCTATTGTTAATTCTTGTGTTGGGAGAGTCATGATGTTCCATTGCTATTTACATAGAACCTCTCGCCAATGCAATGATGATACTATGTTCCTATCTTGTTTTCATGCTTGTGATATGTCATGTGCATTATATATGCTCACTATTTGCACACATGACATGATTTCCATGATTACTTCTAGTATGTTGCATCATCGCACTACTAGCTTGCATGACTTGTTTACTATGATTGCTTGCTTTGTCGCATCGTCCATGATCCATTCTTGCTCGATTCATTGGGTTGATGACATATATAGTCATGCCTCTCACATGATTTGTCTTGATCATTGTCCCTTGTCTCCATTAGTTGCACCTCTCATATGCCATTGTAGTGAGTGCACCCATGCTATGCTTATAGATCTTGGAGACTTGGACATTTTACTTGTGATGCATGCTTGTTTGATTGAGCCTCATGTCTTTGGTTATCCTCGCATCATATGTTTCCATGCCATGTCACACTACCTTGCCCTTCCTTATGATAAGCATGATAAAGTCACTTGTTGGGTATCTCCCTACCCGAATGATAGGTGGTGCATTCTCGCTAACCTCATGGGTTTTTCAAAGTGTTTGTCATGTTATTTCGTTTTGAAGGATTCACAAGGCGGTCCCATCATGAGCTATCTTGGTCATGTGAAGGCATACATGTTGCATGACACCAACATCTTAGGGCCCCTCACCAACCGACAAGACATCCATTCCTACCGTGTACATGGTGATACGGTTTACGATCCAAGGTCGGATCTTTCCCAAGGGGGAGGGGATGATGCGGAGCATCCTTCGGTCATCTCCATGTACACCTTCATTGCACCTCAAGCCCCAAGTGAACCTACCGGACTTAAGGTGAACCCGCTCCTCTTCGAGATTTACATGAATATCCTTAGGACTTGGTTCCTACCTCACCAAAATGCATTGTGTGTACTTAGGTACGAGGAGGAACACTCCCAAGCAGCTCAGGAGCATCACCAAGGAGTAGGAGGACCACCCCAAGGCCACACGAAGGATGAAGACGACGAGAAGCAGCTGGACAGGAAGTCCCAGGCGACCCCGTGCGCACGGGCCCTCGAGACCCCGTGCCCACGGGCCTCCCAGGAAGCGGGCGTTGTAGCATCCCGTGCACATGGGCTTGTACCGTGCACACGGGACCCCGTGTGCATGGGCCCAACTTACCCCGTGCGCACGGGCCCTTCAGGATGGTCGGCTGTGATCTCCTATTGGGCCTCCACTTCGTCCCTAACCTCCAGCCACCTATATATACTCCCCTCCCTCCTCCATTTTAGACTAAGCAAAGTATATGACATGATATATGTGAGCTTTGCTCCTTGTACCTTCTCTTGAGAGAGAGAGACCTCTCCCATGGAGATCAAGACCTCCATAGGGGAAGATCCCTAGTGGATACAAGACCCCATCTAGGGAAGGATCCCCATCATAGGATCATCAAGACCTCACCTCCTTAGGAGTGGGATGAACTCTACCTTGTGCTATTTTCCCTTTGTTGTTCATGTATCTTGTGGATCTATGAGTTGATAGTCTAGTGGATGTGTGATTGGACTTGTTCTTGAGTGTTCCTCTTGTGTTTTCTCCCTTGTGTTCATCTTGTTCTTGGGGATTCCCCTCCAATTCGTGAAAGATCTCCACTTAGGGTTCCACCCTACAACACCTCCCCTCTCTCACTATCATTCCACCAGCCACCACCAAAGAAAAGCCAGATGGATCCTGAGCTAGGAGAGGTCACAGAGGAGGAGGGGGATGCCGTCGAGGTGAGGCCTGCAGCAGCATAGCAGAGGATGAGGAGAAGGCGCAGGCAGAGGGCACAACATGCGGCTGAGGAGGAAGTGGAGGCAGTGTTCAACAGACGCCTTGCCGACAAAGTGTTGGAGACTTGCAACTCCACTGAATTGGAGCTAGTTTTGCCAGACGGCAGGAGAAGGAACTCTCTGCTGATCATCAGGTGGGCTAGGGGGAGAGCAGTCATGGCTCCACACCCATCCACTAGGGCCATGTGGCGTCGGTTCTTTGATCAGTATGATTGAAGTATTAAATTTTTATGTTTTTATGATTGTGTTGGGAGAGAGGAGAGAGTTGAATGACTAAATGAATGCATCTGTCTATCTTTGAATGAGTTATTCTTTCTACATTTTTGGTATGTGCACTTTGGACTGCTGCTGTATGTGCTCTCTCATGATCCTTTGAACTGCTGCCGTTTTTGTACTTGAACTGTTCTGCGGTCAATGTTGTATGGACTTGTGTGACGACATCATAACAATTATTTTCCCACCGGTTGGCTGCCCACCTACCTTTTTTAATTATTTTTATGATCTGCCAGTCGTCCTAGCTATAAATTCTATCCATCTATGTGTGGTGTGTGGCTCAGTCTCCTCCTCCTTTTTCTTCCTTCCTCCAAAGATCAGATCTAGGTTCCTCTCTCTTCTCTCTGTTCTTTTCTTCTTCTCTCCTATGGTGCTGATGGAGGATTGTTCATGTGGGTGCCTCGCAAGGATGGTGCCCATAGCTGACACTTGCGTGTATGAATCTGGTTTGGAGCTCACCGAGAGTCAGCGCCGTGGGCAACTTTCGTCGCTGTTGTACAACAATCGTGCTCCCTATGTTTGTCGCCTGACGGCTGGGGACTTGGAGGAATCATGGGTATGTGTTTCCTAATTTTTTTTGTTTTCTGCTTTGTAGGTCTCATTTTCAAGCCAATGGACTGAATCTATGTTTTAGATTTATCAATAGTTATGTCTATAATTCTTATTTGGTTTTGTCAGAAGTTAAAAGTAGGGATTCGTACGTATATTTTTTTAGTTGTTAACAGTATTTATTCCTTTGTATATATCTTGTTCTGTTTTTGTCAGAAGTTTACTGTAGGGATTCCTATGTATATTTCTTCAGTTTGGCCATGACATAGCAGTAGTTAGTTTCATGTTTTATTTTGGGTTCAAATATGTCAGGTGTTCACTTTTTTCCTACCCCATGCCCATTGCAGAAAATGACATCCAGAATCAGGATTGTTGCTCCTAGTATGGGGATACTAAAGATGGAGACGGCAGACAAGAAAGGGTATCAGTTGATGGAAGTTGCCTACCACATGGACTTTGATGGTTGCATCAACCTAACTACTGGGTGGAAGGAGTTTGTGGCAGAGTCTGGAATTGAGGATGGATATGTGGTTATGGTTATGTTCTTCAGGGAAGATGACTCTCTGACGTTCAGGATTTATGTGTTGTAGGTTTAAATGTAGCAAATGAGGTTGGTTGTCAGATTTGTCTGCGTTTGATTATGTTGCAGTATTTTTTTAAACAATGTGTATGAGATGGTTGAACTCTATGTTTTACCATATGGTTTGGAACAATTTGTTCATATCGTATGTTAATGTATGTGCTATATTTTTAATGTAATGCTTCCTATTTGGCTCAAGCGCAATGGTTATATTTTTTATATTTTGGTTTGGAGCAACTATAGTTGAACTGATGTGCATCCTTTGTTTTTACTGGCATATTTTCATGTAGATAGCTCGAACACGAACAATATATGCTGATGATGGATGTAGCACCCCTTGGGTTGAGTTTGTTGAACTTGCATGCTGTTAATGATTGTACTAAAGTACTTTGAATGTCAATGCCCAATCGCATTTGTTTGTTGCAGAGCATTTTTTCTTAGTATTGACAGGAATTTAGAGCACAATTTAGTTTTTAATTGACTACAGATAGTTCTAGTAGTCAACTAGAACTTTTTATATTTGAACAGTATAAATTTATATATTTGAACTTTTTATAGTTCTACTGGTAATTTTTTAAATAAAAGGAATTTAATCTTGGTGCACAGTATAAATTTATATTTGAACCTTTTGAATTTTAGTACTTGAACTTTTTATAAATTTGTTTCTAAATTTTTTATTACAATCTTCTACGTTGAAGTATCCTTTTATATAGTTATCTTTTATGTAGTTATCTTTCAAAAAAATGTTTATTTTTTTTATTTTTCCAGCGAACATGTGTTTGTACTTTTCTATATTCTTTATTTGAACTTATTTCTTTATGTGTTTATTTTTAAAATTTATCTGCATTTGTTCCTTCTATTGGTCATGTGTGATCTGTAGGAATTTTGTAATGGGTCGCTCTATTGTATTGTGCCGTCCCCCGGAGGCATTGTTTTCGGCCCAAATAGCCCGTCCGCGCAGCTGTGCACTGCGCGTGCGCGTGCGCTATGCGTTTAGTCCCACCTCGCTAGCCGAGGGGGCTCTCTACCTGTTTATAAGCATTGACGTGGCTCATCTGTCGAACTCCTCTGAATACTTACCTGAGCGCTTATACACGACGCTCGCTCTTTGTCATGACCTGTGGGCCCTGGTCGGCTTGCCCATGCAGTCTGGTTTGCAATGAATTTGCCAGTGGTTCGCTATTGGCTTGAGTCCTAGTATCCACATGCGATGGGCTGGCCTGTTCCTTGGGCGGTCAATTTTTTTGATTCTTATCATTATTTGTGCTAGTTATTATGAATTTTCTTTTTTGCTTGATATAAGCATTTTTTTATTAGTACTGATTTTTCTCCTCTGCTTGAACTGACATCTTTTTTATAGTGCATTTTTCTCCTTTTCTTTTTGTTCTCAATTATTTTCAGCATTTTCGGATTGATGAACATCCGGGTAAGACATACATGACTGCATCGAGGGGCATAGTTGTACTGACACATCTTTTGCTTGTATGTACAGATGAACAGCGTTGTCAGTAAAAAAGTCGGGTTGCGTGTTTGTGGTCGGGATCGCACTAGGAAAAGAATAATCGCACTGCGCCTATCAAACGAGCGCACTGCCGCGTTAGCGCGAAGCCGAGCTGGGTGGGGACCCCCATCCCGGCGAGGCCGAGCCAGGAACAAGCTGTAGCAGGCGACAATGCGGCATATCGCGGCATCTCATGCGGAGGCGAGTCCGTAACATGACTTGCCCCATTATCTATCTTTGGGGTGTGGTGCTTTCGGGGGGGGGGGGGGGGCATAGTCATACTGATGAACAGCATCGTGAGTAAAAAAGTGATACTGCATTGAGTGGCATAGTCGTACTGACACATCTTCCTTGTATGGACTTGCCCCATTATCTATCTTTACGGGGTGTGGGTGCTTTGGGGGGGACAGAATACCGCCCTCACGCCCCCACTTTGTCAAACGAGCGCACTGCCGTGTTAGCGCGATGCCGAGCCAGGGGGGGTCGGGACCCCCCTCCCCCATCCCGGCGAGGCCGAGCCATGAACGAGCCGTAGCAGGCGACGACGCGGCATGCCGCGGCGTCACATGCGGAGGCGAGTCCATAACATGACTTGCCCCATTCTCTACCTTTAGGGGAAAACCCAGCACCGCACCGAGGGGCATAGTCATACTGATGAACAGCGTCGTCAGTAAAAAAGCGATACTACACTGAGTGGCATAGTCGTACTGACACATCTTCCTTGTATGGACTTGCCTCATTATCTATCTTTAGGGGTGTGGGTGCTTTGGGGGGGAGGGGGATAACCGCACTGCGCCTGTCAAATGAGCGAACTGCCGCATTAGCGCGAGGCCGTGCCGGGGGGGAGGGGGTTAGGAACCCCCCTCCCTCATCCCGGCGAGGCCGAGCCAGGAATGAGCTGTAGCAGGCGACGACGCGGCGTGTCGCAGCGTCGCATGCGAAGGCTAGTCCATAACATGACTTGCCCCATTATCTATCTTTAGGGGGTGTGGGTGCTTTGGGGGGAATAGAATAACCGCACTGCGTTTGTGAAATGAGCGCACTGCCGCGTTAGCGCAAGGCAGAGCCGGGGGGAGGGGGTCACGACCCCCCTCCCCCATCCCAGTGAGGCCGAGCCAGGAATGAGCCGTAGCAAGCGACGACGCGGCGTGCCGTGGCGTCTCATGCGGAGGCGAGTCCGTAACATGACTTGCCCCATTATCTATCTTTAGGGGAAAAACTAGCACTGCACCGAGGGGCATAGTCATACTTATGAATAGCGTCGTTAGTAAAAAAAGCGATACTGCACTGAGTGGCATAGTCGTACCGACACATCTTCCTTGTATGGACTTGCCCCATTATCTATCTTTAGGGGGTGTGGGTGCTTGGGGGGAGGGGCATAACCACACTGCGCCTGTCAAACGAGTGAACTGTCACGTTAGCGCGAGGCCAAGCCGGGGGGGAGGGGGGGCCCTCCCCCGTCCTGGCAAGGCCAAGCCAGGAATGAGCCGTAGCAGGCGACGATGCGGCGTGACGCGGTGTCACATGCGGAGGCGAGTCCGTAACATGACTTGCCCCATTTTTTATCCTTAGGGGGTGTGGGTGCTTTGGGGGGCAGAATAACCGCACTACGCCTGTCAAACGAGCGCACTGCCGCGTTAGCGCGAGGCCGAGCCGGGCGGAGGGGTCCTCCCCCATCCTGGTGAGGCCGAGCCAGGAACGAGCCGTAGTAGGCGACGATTCAGCTTGCGACGGCATCACATGCGGAGGCGAGTCCGTAACATGACTTGCCCCATTTTTTATCTTTAGGGGGTGTGGGTGCTTGGGGGGGAACAGAATAACCGCACTGTGCCTGTCAAACAAGCGCACTGTCGAGTTAGCTCGAGGCCGAGCCGGGGGGATGGGCGTCGGGACCCCCCTCCCCCATCCCGGCGAGGCCGAGCCAGGAACGAGTTGTAGCAGGCGATGACGCGGCGTGCCGCGGCGTCGCATTCGGAGGCGAGTCCGTAACATGACTTGCCCCATTACGTGTTTTAGTGGAAAAACCAGCACCGCGCCGAGGGGAATAGCCGTACTGACACATCTTGCTTTTTATGGACTGATGAATATCGTCGTCATAAAAAAAAGAGCACCGCACCGATTGGCATAGTCGTACTGACACATCTTGCTTGAATGGACTTGCCCTATTATCCGTCTTTAAGGAAAAAACTAGCACTGCATCGAGGGGCATAGTTGTACTGACACATCTTTTTGCTTGTGTGGATTGTTGAACAGCGTCGTCGGTAAGAAGCGGCACTGTCGTATGCTGAGTTGAATCTGTAACATAACTTACCCCATTATGTATCTTTATTAGGGGTCGGCATTGAATAATGTGCTACGGCGTCACATGCGTACCACGAGTGGGAGGAGGCGAGTTTGTTACATGAATTTGTGATCCAAAGCGTACCACTATTTTTTTGTACTTTTTGTTATTATTTTTGTGAAAATTTGTAGTTAATTTTTAATAATCTATGTAAGGTATTTCAATTGTACTTTTTTGATAGTTTTTGTCGAACTGTTTTGAGATCTTGTTTGGGCTTTAGCCATTGGTTTTTTTCCACTATGTTAAGTTTTTTTGTTATAGTATTTAATTTTTGCTATTGTTTTTTAGTAACTGCCCTGAGATAGTGGGCTTTGCCCATTTTTTCTTTCTTTCCCGATCGTGGGCTTTAGCCATCGGTTTCCTCCCACTATCCTTTTAACCTCCCCTCTCCTCCGTTGCCCTCCCCTCCCATCTGTTAGTTATTTGCAATCGCTTCCTTTTTCGTTCCCCTCCTCTCCTCTTTGGCGCATAGAAGCTGCTTCTCCAGTTTCGCCAAGGGAGCATTGGCCGGCGGGTTGAACTCAAGGGGAAGCTTTGTGTGCCATGTTGGTTCCTTTCCTCTGCCCTCAACTCCCCTCGCATCCCCTTTTGTACTGATTTTTCCTGTATTCTAAGTTGTTGCTCTCCTGCTGTCTCAGGCCGCTAGGGGAAGCTTTGTTTGTGTGGTTTTTTCCGGCGAGCGGCTCACGGGTCTCAGACTGGATTCGGTGGTGGAGTTTGTGTTTGGTGGTAAGAGTTTTGCTTGTTTGGCATCCTTCGTTTCAGAAATCGGTAAGAACCCTAAGAACTGGTCAGGTCTCTTGCAGTTCTGGTTCGGCAGATTTTTAGGTTTATAGATCTTGATGGATATGTCACCTTGTCCGAAGAATGTGGATGCAGGTAATTCGTTGTGCTGAAACTTTTCTTTCATTTTGTTGTTGATGTTTTATTAGATCTGGTGCATAATAGGGTTTCAGTTGTATAGGTGTTGTCGTATGGAGATTACAAGTTGTATGGATTTTGATAGTTGTTAATTTTTGCCCTGGAATGTGTGGCATGTGTAGTTTTTAGGTCGTTTTAACCTGCATACAGGTTGCAGTACTGATGACTATGTGTAGTTTGAATTGTTGTAGTGGCATCTGAATAATTTGTAGCAGTCTGAGAAGAACTACTGGGATGTTGAAGAGTTGACATTTTTAAGTTCGGTTTGCGAGTTGTGGGGTTATATTTTTTTATTGGTTCCTGTCATGTTCATGAACTAACGTGTTGTCATGTTTGTGCACTGGTAGGGTTCATATAATTAAAGTGATTGCTTGTTCATGTATTTTCATATTTTTCCCTTTTTTTGCTGATTATCATGTTGTTGCAGATGTTGGAGTGCCCGTACCTCCTGATTCTGACAAATTAGACCGCTTTCAAGATCTTGTGAATGTTATTTTTGAGATACCAAATCCTCTAGAAGAACTTGTGAGTGTTGCTGGTGTTTCTATTTTATTTGTTTTTTTTAACAGCCTTGCATACATAATTGTGTTTAATTACCTCAATTGTTCCTTTTGTTTACGTCTGACGCTATGCACCTTTTTTTATTTTGTCTCTGCAATGTTGATTGTTTTAAATTTATGTGTTGTGTGCATATGTTTTTGGTTTATGCAGTTAATGATAGCCATGCTGTTGCTGAGGACATTGCTGATGTTGTGAAAGATATTAATGATGGAATTTATTCTCTCAATTTTGGTGATGGTGATGGGAGCTTGCAGTTGTCTATTACTCAGTCTCAGAGTGTGGATGGCACTGAGCCTGTTACTCAGGCTGAGGATGTTCATATGCAGTTACAGCTGGAGGACGAAAGGGTAAGAAAGAAGAAGAGTGATTTTCACATGGGAAAGGAGTTGGAACGGCGTCAAAAGGCTGCTTGCGTGCAACCAAGCGCTGAGGATGTTGCTCAAGCTGGAGATGATGAAGGTGGTGACGAGGCCATTGCAACTGGTCATGCTGGGTCTCATGGAGCTGACATGCCTGTCAAGACAAACTTGGTGCAGACTCGGTTGACGCAAGTGTTTCCTCGTGATGCAGTTAAGGCAAAGAAAACGGTTTTGAAGAGGAAGATGGTAGATCCAAATCCTGATGACACACAGAGGCGTAGCCCACGTGTGAAAGCTGCTACCCAACCTGGTGATAGCAAAGCTGATGCAGATAGTGTTGCTTTCAAGATTGGTCCAAGCAGACTTGGCGGTTCCCCTATTGGCCGGAGTCCATGAGTTTTGGCAAATAAGAAGCCTTCTTTGTCTCCTCTTCCGAAGCGTTGTTCGTTGAAGGAAAATAAAAAACGCAAAGATCCTCCTACAAAGGTGAACAAAGGTGTCAAGCAGCGTGCTCGTGTCGAGGTTAAAGATCCTGCATTTGAGGGAGATGATATTGAAGTTAATTCTAAAGATGAATATGCAGTGGTATGTTTTGTTTTTAGTATTTAAATTTTATAGTTGGTGGCATTTTTTAATTACATTCCTTTGTTTTAGTCTTTGCTGAAGTTGGTTAGTGATTTACTGTGTTTATTAGTATTAATCATGAAAGAATATTTTTTGTTTTGGGATAAGTGTTTGTATTGTATGTGACTTACTTGATGTACTTCCAATAATTTAGTTGTGGCCGGGTTAGTATGGTGGCAAGGTGAGGCTTGGTCATTGTTTGCATCACTTTTTTTTTGTGGTATTGGTTTTGGTCTTTTTCGGTGGTACTGAAGTTGTTCTAATAGTTGAACTTGTGCAATCATTTTTTTCCTTCTTGCCTTCATATGTTTCCTTCTTGTTTTTTATATTCATTGAACTAAGCTGTGCCTTCTTGATTTCATTTACAGCCTGTTAGCATTAGGAGTCCGGTCAAGCCGGTGAGAGGCAATGAGGGAAAAGTTGCTTCGGATGAAGGTGACTTATAGCGATTGAATATAACTGTGCGTTGTTCATTAAAAGAGATAGATACTTGTGCTCGTTTGCTTCAGAGTCGCCATGTGGCTAGAGTTCATGCAACTGGTTTTGGTTCTATCTTCCAATGGAAGGTGAAGTCTAACATTTCCTGCCCTCTGATGGGAGTTTTGTACCTGAAGATAGATCCTGATACGATAACTCTTGACATGGGTGAGGCGAATAAGAAGCTTCACATCACTAGTGATGGTATACACCGGCTTTTTGGGTTCCCTCATAGTGGTCGCTCTGCACCAAGGCCGTCAGAGGACGGATATGACGACGCTCTGATGAAGTTAAGATCGGATCTTGGCATTAGCAGGAGCCAAGATATCAAGACGAAGGATTTGAGGGATATGCTCAAGGTGCTTGTCAAAGATCCTAGTAAAGATGACATAGCTCTACGAGTGTTCTTCATTATTGTGTTCATGAAAGTTGTGTTGCCTACTGCCGCCACTCGTGTTTCCAGAGAGGCGGCAATGTTTGAGGATCTCATCATCGAGGACATGGCTAATATGGATTATTGCCAGCTGATGGTTGATGAGCTTAGAAGGGCTATTGTCAGGTACCAAGATGGTGTTACCTTGGGGAAGGCAATCACAGGCTGTGCTATAGTGCATGTACTAATGTACCTTGGCTGCCTCATCGGTGGCAAGATTCCGGATGTTGACATGTGAGTCCCCTGCTTATGTTTCATGGATCAGGATAAGCTTTCCGATCTGGCTGATGCAGATTCGATAAGAAAAGGCAATGCAGACCCAAGGACTTGGGTGTTTGGGAAGCTTCCGGTGAGTTTTATTTCTATGCTGTCTTGCAGCCCTTTTAATTTTTAGGTATAGCTGTTTTGCTGGAGTGAACATGTGCACTGCAGAGTTACCTGTTTAGATTTGTCTGTTCTTAAGCTTGTGAGATTTTATGTATCATATTTAGTACTGTTGTGTCATATGTGGTTGAACTGAATCTCTTGTTCACATGACCTGTTTGTAAACACTAATAAGTTCGCACTGATAGTGAAATCATGTTAGTACTGAGGATTTAAATCTGTTAATTTAATGTTATTTTTCCCTAAGTGTTGCATTGATTAATTAACTCTTTTTCCCTTGTTCGTAGTGGAAAACTCAAGATGAAATTGTCTTTTTCCGGGTCTATAAACGGCCGGTCCTGGAGATGCCCTCTCAAGTTCCCAAGATTTCATCTCCACACGACGAGTTTAGAGATGGTCATAGTATTGAGGGTGCTGGTTATGTTCCCCCTGACCCTAGTAAGGCTAGTACTTCGCAGAGGCCAGGTTTTGGTATCGATGTAGCCGTTTCTGCGTTGGAGTGCATTGAGCATATTTTTATTAATGTGTGTTCTGAGCTGGAAAAGGTCCCAAGTATAGTTGAGCGTCTGAGCTGTATTGATGGTATTCTTCCTGACGGTCATCAATTTAATGCTGAGGAAGGAGTGGACTATATTGAGCTGGAGAGAATTTTAATTAGTGATATGCGTGATGGTGCTGCTCAACTAATTCAGAGCTCGGTGTGCCTATTGAACAACATGAAGCGTTTCAAAACTATGCAAGACTCTCACTGCAAGCCATATGAAGAAGGTGCTGATGTTGTTATCAAGTAGATGGAACAGGATGAGGCTGCTGCCAGGAGGGCTGGTGATGGTACTGAGGCTAATGTTTCTGACCACCATACGAATGATGTCGGTTTGGAGTCCCCTATTCCTGAGGTGATTCAGTCCTTGATCTTTGCATTTTTACTAGGTTGTTCTACTGTCAGTAGTGTAGTTGAACTTGCTCGTGTTCATCTGTTTATTTTTTATGCAGGAGACTAGTCATGGTGTTGAGGGTGCTGTTGACTGTGGAGTTAACGATCCATCTACTGATAAGGGCAAGGTTATTTTTATTTTTTATTGTGTTCAGAAAGATTCTTGAATTTTCATGCGTACCGCTGTGCATTACATGTTCATTTTTCTATCGCACATTGTTAAGAATTGTAGGTGATATCTACCTTTGTTAGTGTAGTTTAACGTTTTGTGTGTTGTTGCTAATAAGAGCATTGTTTTTGCTTTATTACGATGAATAAGGATGGTGTTGTTGGTGTTGAGCCTTGTTCTCCCATCGGTGATGTTCCTTTAAATGTTGGCAGCAGCAACATCGGTGATGTTGCTGTGGATGCTGCTAAGGTTTGTTTTGTGTGCTTGCATTAATTTTATATGCAGCTTTCGCTGCTGTTTCTTGTAGCTATGAAAGTTAGCATGTGCACCTCTTGCGGGTTTTTTTGGTTGTTAGTTTTGCTCATTTTCTTTACTGTCTGAATTTTTGTTTTTTCAGATGGCTGATGTTGAGCGCGAGGCGGCCGTTACTGTTGGAGCAGATGCTTGTGTTGTTCCATTTAGCAGTGGGGGCGATGTTGGTGGCAAAGTTGATGATGAGGATGTTGGTGCTGCCAGCATACTTGATGCCAAATTGTGTGGTGTTGGTATTGCTGAGAATGATAATGGTTCTGATTCTGAAGATTTGCCATCGGAAAATTTCCCGCCTGGAGGGCTTGACTACGGTAATGCATTGGAAGACGCCAACGTGTCTAGCGTGGAGGAGGTGCCATCTGAGGATGATGATTTAATTCTATCCATTTCTTCTGGCCCCTTGACGCAGGAGGCGCACCTGTCGTCCCAGGATTTTCTATCTTCAGACCCTGAAAGCACAGGCATATTGTTGTCCTCATAGGATCTTCCGTCGTCAAACCCTGAAACCGCAGGCATATTGCTGTCGTCACAGGATCTTCCATCGTCAAACCGTGAAAGTGCAGGTAAGGACTTGTATATGAGGCGTACTTCTCATTTATGGCATGGTGGCCATGTTCCCTTGTATTGCTTGAACTTATTTGTTTTTTCTTTTTTCTAAAAGCAGAAGGTGCTAACGTTGCTAAGGTTGATTCATTTTTTTCGCTGTTACGAGGTTGCGCACGAATCGTGGGAAACGGTTAGTGTGGGATTTTGCCAGTATAATTTCGTCTCTTTTCCTTCTCTCATATGATTTTTGTTGTCACTGCGGTAGTTTTAATTCCTCTCATCTTGTGTTTCCCCTAGTGAAAAGCCGATGTTTCAAAATAAGGAATACGATGCTAGTGTTGGTTTTGTTGCTAAAGCGTTCGTCCCCACTGGCATGCTCAACTCAGACACTGCTGACGTTGTTTTATATTCTCTATGTGAGAAGTACCGAGACACTGACAAGTTGATTGTTCCCAGATGGGTGACGGTCAGTATTTTGCTTTGTACATAGGATGATAAGTTATTTGTCAATTTTCTAACTATTGTTGTTCTTTTTGTACAACAGACCAAGATCCGTGATGGAAATATTGATGCCAATGTGCGGCAGTGGTTCACAAGATCAGGGGCTGATGGTTATGACCATGTACATGACTCATCCTGATGTTTGATGTTTTTCTGTGTACTGATGAAAGATGCATGCTCTTATCTAAACTTATTGTACTCATGAACTAGAACTGTCATGTTTCTTGCAAGTTTTGGAAGGTGGGAATGAACTTGAGTAGCCTGTTTTTTCCCCTGTACTTAGGAATGATGTGTGCTCTTTTTTGAAGCTGAACTTATTGTAGCAAGGAAGTCGAACTGATATGTTTCTTGCAAGTTTGGGCAGTGGAGATAAACTTGACTAGCCTTTATTTTTTTGTACTGAGTTGCTTACTCAATTTGAACTTATGATTATCTGATCTGTTTGGACTTCTGAATTTCAATTTGCCTCTTTTATTTATTGTTTTGGAGGCTTAATATTTTAGTTCATTATAATTCTTAAATTCATTTTTCCTCTGCGATTTTTTTGTCAGCTTCTTTTCCCTACTTTTGATCCGCCGTCATTTGTGGCTGCCATGAAGTCTGGTGAAGATGTTGGTCATTGGTGCTTGGTTGTTCTAAATTTGAGGCTCCGTCGTTTCGAGTGTCTTGATTCACTACGTGATGAAACCTGGAGTGATCCAGTTAGATTCTTCAGGACTATGTCAGATAATATAAAGAGGCTTTGGAGGGAGTCCAGTGTAGATAGGGCCAAACCATTCTCGCCGGTGCATGTTGATGGTTTCTCTTGTGAGTTTGTTCATGTGCCGCAGCAGGAAAACACGTGAGTTTCCATTTTAATGAAATTTATTAGTTGTTTTTGTTGCTGGAATGCGTGGTTTTCCATTGTTTGGTTGTATTCCTGTATTTTAAATTTGTAATGTACCCTTTGTTTTTTCTTGTTAACAGGCATGATTGTGGCTTCTTTATGCTACAAAACTGCAAGACCTATCATTGCCGGGAGGATGGTGCGATTGAAATGTTGGATTACACCCACGAAGAGACTCTTGACATTAGGAAGACTCTGCTGTATACCTGCGCCACTAGCGATGTTTTTTCTGTCGACTTCCGTGGTTTGTTTGGCATCGAACCTTGTACGTATGCATGACCTTTTGTCTTTGTTTCCAGCTTTTACCTCTTTGACTAGTACTGTCATGAATTCTGTATTTGGACTTATTACCCTTTGTGCGTCCTCCTTTTTTTGTTGCAGGTGAGTGGCTGGATCTTGGGGAGCATGACTATAGGATCTTTGGCAGCCAGTTGTCAGAGCTCGAGCGTGTGGCTGTTGATTTGAGCCAGGGGTGTTCTCCTGAAAAGACAAGATCTGGTGTTATGAAGGAGCGGTTGGGAGCTCTCAAAGGTTCTACGGCTGCTGGTCCAGAGAGCCCCTCTACACCCAAGAATCCCATTGTGCAATTGATAGACAATGACGATGAAGCGTTTGACAAGATCGCTGGCATGGGAAGAGTAACCGGGAGTGCTGCTGCCAAGGGTGTGTCTCCCGTTGCTGGAATAGTGGGCCGTAGATCCGGTGTTGCTAGGAAGGATGCTGCGTTGAAGTCTGGCAATGTTACAATCACGAAGCATGCACCCAGAGCTCCGATTAAGTTTTGCTCCCCCGTGTAGTAGCTTCACCCTCATAAATTCCTTCACCTGGATAAGGCTCGCAAGTTGTATAATCTATTGCTTAGTGATGACGGACGTGAGAAGTACGCCGAGTGAGTATCTCTCAATATGTTTCCTCTTCTTTTCTTCTGTTGTTTCTAACTACTAAATAACTATGCCCTTAACTGCTCATTTTATATAACTTGAACTGCTATTAATGCCTTATCTTCCTTTCCCTGCTTTTGTTTTCTGTGTGCTGCAGGACCACATTCTCACTGATACCTCAGCCTGATGATAATGTAACTACCTTCACTGGCAATCGCGTCTGGGAAGTTTTTGCATCTGGACAGCTGATGGAGGGTGATGTAATGGACTTCCTCATTGATGAATGGAAGCGAGACCCCGAAAGAAATGTTGATTTCAAATCTGGAAAAAGGATCTTGCTGAGTCCATATTTCATCACGGTAATGAATCAGATTGTTTGTTTATGTGAAACAAGACTGCCTATTGTTTTACGAGTTTTTAAAATACTTTCCTTGTTGATCCTTTTCCCTTATCTATTTCTTCTTGCATTTTCGTAGGTTGTGCTTGACTGTTCGTTTTACAGCGATGAAGAGAAAGAGTTTAATGTGGAGAGTGCAGCGAGAGAGTTGAAAAGCTATGTTCGAGATGGGGAAGACTTGCACACTGCCGACCTTGTGAGATCTACTAGCTGATTTTTGTTTTATTTATTTGCTGTGATGCAGGTTTTTATTTTGAATATTTAATATCTCTTTTGGTCATTTGTTTTTAGGTCATGATGCCTCTATTCAAACCTATGGTTTTATCAAAGGATTTGAAAGTGTCGCACTATTCCTTATATGTCATGAATCGGTACCAAAGTACCGTTGACATCCTCGACCCTTTACCGTATGGGAAAAACCAGCGTCCTTCAAAGAACACCTATCACAAGGACTGCGAGAAGATTGTGAGTGACATTGATTATCTCTACTAGATTAATTTTTTCGCCTTTTGTTTCTGCTTTTCTGAGACCTGAAATGTGTGGTTTCTTTTCTTTTTTTGGTGGTCTTTAATTTACAGATCTCTAGATTGGTCGATGTAATGAAGGCTGTGTATGGTGATGCTCAGTATAATGCAAGCAAGCCGCCCAATTGGAAGGTTTTTTCAAAGAGACCAAGGTTTGTCGAGGTTCCCTATCAAGGGTCGAATGAATGTGGTCATTATGCTCTGAAGTTTGCGGGGACCTATGATGGTGAAAAGATCGTCGAGAACATTAAAGATAACGATATGGGTTCTAGTTCAGCTGTCACTTTCTGTGTTTGACTTATTGTCTTTTCCTTTTTCTGTGTCATGACCTTTGATTATTTGTGTTTTTTGTTTTGCAGCCGCATATTGTTGATTGGAATGCTGAGGATCTATATACAGTCATGTTCAACCGAAATAACCAGGTTATGATGATGGAGCTCCCTGAGGAGGTTCAGGCTTTGGCTCCTGGTGCATAGAAGAATTGATTATCATTTGTGTAGTGAATGGGATACTTGTGTGATTTATGTCTTGAAAACATTGTATGCTTTGTATGTAGGGTTTGGATGTCTTGTCAACTATGTAACAAGCAAGATACTTTGTGATGTTTTCAGTGTGGCACAGCGTTTTACAAACTTTTTTCTGTGATGAGAATGTGGTTGAATAGCTGTTTTACTCATGTCTGTTTTCTCAGGGATTTGTTTTGGTAAAGTTTTATTTGCACTGAAGTCTTATACACTAGTTGAACTGAAACACTTTTTTCAGTGCACTACGAGTTGTTGCTCAAAAGGGAGACTTATTTTATTTTCATCTGTCCAAACCTAAGTTGGGCCTTTATAGTTTCTGTGCCCCTCTTTCGTGTACTTATGGTATAGTGATGTGAGTACTGATTTGTAATTTCATACAGCGCAAGGATGTAGCGTGAGTGGACTGACCCTTCGTGGTTTTGTCGAACTGATCTCATATAATATGTTAGAACTGAAGTTTTTTTGGGATTGAGATTATTTACAATGAAATTGTTAGGATGAGCTCATATTTTATTTAAATATAATAAATTTAGCAGAATTGACAACCAATATTTGTTTGAACTTCTTGCATTTTAGTAGTTGAACTTGAAAGTAAAAAATTAATCCATTGGTTTAAATTAGCTACATTTAACAGATAGCCCTATTAAGTTCTCCACTTTTTAAAGTATCATTGTTTTTGTAGCATATTTTTATCCTTTTTATCCATGGTGCAAAGCTAAGTTTGTTTTATTTTTTATTTTGAATTTGAAGTTATTGCCTGTGAACAAGTATTTGAACTTTTCTATATTCAGTTTTCGAACTTTTTTGTAGTAGTTTATAATTTTTTGCACGCACGCTGGTTTATTCAATGAGCCTTATGGGGTGGGGTGATGACAGTTTGGAAACCAGGGAGGATTCCAAGGAGCTGGCGTATTGGGCCCTTTTCCGGCCCAAATGGCCCGTGCGCGCTACTGTGCACTGCTGGCTGCACGTGCGCTGCGAGTTTAGTCCCACCTCGCTAGCCGAGGGGGCTCTCGACCGGTTTATAAGCATTGCCGTGGCTCATCTGTCAAACTCCTCTGAATACTTACCTGAGCGCTTATACACGGCGCACGCTTTCTGTTGCATGACCTGTGGGCCCTGGTCGGCTGGTCCCGCGCAGTGTCGATTACTATGGATTCGCCAACGGTTCCGCCCTAGTCTCGAGTCCAAGTGTATCCTCCTGCGTAGGGCCGGCCTATCCTCGGGGCGGTCATTATTGTTTTTGTTTGAAACTAGTACCTCACTGGTCCAGTAATATGGACTGATGCTTTTTGTTGTGGTTCTTGTGAATTTTCTTGGATTATGTAAGCACTATTTTATTAGCACTGAATGTTCTCCTTGGTCGAACTGATATCTTTTTGATTGAGTTTTGGCTTTTTTTTTGTCGGCTGTGATTATTCTCAAGGGTCTTCTGGCATTATTTGGTATCATCGTAGTACTTGCCGTATAAACTAAGTTGTACTGAGATTTCAATTATACTAGTACTGTTATTCTTAGTCTATCAATGATTAAGGAATGCAAACTGATGCTTCTTGTTCCATTTTATTGTAGTAAAGATGTACTATGTGTTCAAGTGTACCAGTATTGTCATTCCTAGTATGTTAGTGACATAGAAATACATATTGATGGTTCTTAGCTTTTCTGTTGCAGTACTTACTAATTTTCTAACGAACTAGAAGCATGATCTTGTTAGTCCTGAATGTTGTCCTCGGCTGGAACTTAGTCTTTCAGTGTGATGGTACCTTTTTTTGTGTTCTTCTGAAACTAGAAACTATTTAGTGTGATAGTACTACCGTACAGGAGTAAGCTGTACTGAGCGTACAAGGCTACTATTTGTTGTTGTTCTTTGTCTGCCGGTGTTTTGTGAAATATATGCTGCCAGTACAAGTCTATGTTAGTGTTAAAGTTGTGTTGGGGCATGTTCTGTTCATATAAACTTAGATCATAGGGATGATAATAATACATGAATTACTAAGTTTTTTGTTTCAACTTTGAAGCGGGATATCCTGAGGTATTTGGTTTTGCAAGCGTGTTAAGCAGCCAAATTGTACTGAATGTTTTCAACGTTCTATTTTCCGTACAATGTTGAATTCAAACTACACATGAAACGTCCCTGTGTGATTAGTTGATCCATAACTTGTGCTACAGAGCAGCCACAAGGTTCATTCACAAGCTACTTCAACTTCAAATGATGGATAAACAAATTAGGAAGCTAGCAAACTTGTTGAACGACATAAGAAAACTATGTACTTGACATAAGCAAACTTGTTCAACCCTGACAAACATGACATAAGCAAACTGGTTTAACCTAACAAAAGCAAACTACGAATTTGAAACAAGGTAAAGGACAAGCACAAGCGCAAGCAACACGAAGGAAGACTTTGATGTCTCTTCATCCTGCGTAGGGGCAGTGGTAGTAGGGGTCCTCTTCCTGCTCTTTTGAAATTTCCAGACCTGTTTTGATGTTGTCGATTTTCTTCCATGACTGGTAGGTGGCGTACGCATCTATCGCTGCATACTTGATGAGCTTTTCTGGCAGTGGGCTGATCCCCCACAGTTTATGGTCTTCCTCCCTATCGATCTTCTTCTTCATGTCTTTATAGAATGGGTGGATCACACTGGCTGCAACATCAGCCAAGGAGTCGTACTCTTTTTTGGTGTTTGGAACTCTCCAGTTGCGCTAAATGTCGATGAAGTTGTTGTGGTTGATCTCCAAACCAGACTTCTTCAGGATCTCTTTGTCATCTTTAATGTTGAAACCGACAAAGGTGTACAACTTCTCCTCTTTCAGGAGCTCTTTGAGGCCCTTGGGCCTGCAAGGGGAGACACAAATTGAAGATTAGTGTTCTTTTCAAGATTTAATTCTTCTGTTTTTTGGTTTACAAGTGATGAATCCATGAGGTATATGCTTATATAGTATAAGTCATGGATGATGTAGTTCAGAAACTAGTACACAAAGTTCTGAAATTAAATTCAAGTACACCATGTTATTTTTCTTTTGGTATCTACAGTGCTTCAAAAAATGCTTCACCAAGTTCAGAAACCTATACCGGAGTCAATGATCTATGTGCTGCTTAGTGCCAGTTCAGTTTTCTTTTGTTCAATAAAAAAACCTATACCAGTGCTTCACCAAGTTCTTACTTATTTTGCTGCTGAAAATAACATTAGACCATGTTCAGAAACTACTTTTCTACATCAAGTTCAGAAACATCTTTTAATACATCAAGTCCAGAAACTAGATTAGTGCATCAAGATCAGAAACTACACTAGTACATCAAGTTCAGAAATTAATCTTGTGCAACAATTTCAAATACTAATCCAGTGCATCAGGTTAAAAATATATTTTAGTGCATATACTTGAGAAACATGTACTAGTGCATCCACTTGACAAACTACACTAGTACATCTAGTTGGGAAACTAGTTTAATGAAATTTTGAGGGAGCAGTACTAATTAAGTAGATGAAATGAAGAGGGCAAATGAGTAGGATGGTTCACCATTTTGTGGCCGCGGCAATGTGGTATACCAGGCAGAGTTCCTCCACGCATAACTGAAGAACTGCTGCCATCTGCGGAGGTTCATCTTTTCTGTTAAACTCCACATCAACGCCGATGAAGCTTGGATACAAGACATCGCCCTTCATCCTGAGCCTGCTGATCATCTTGTCGGCCTTGTCTGGTTCGCTGGTGCAGACGACCTCCAACATCTCCTTGCCGTTGAGCTCAACCCCTGTGAGCGTTTCGGTGTACTCGAGCTTCTCACCGGGGACGTGAACGTAGTCGAGGTTGCTGTTCTAGTCGGACGTCTCGCCACGCTAACGCTTGGCAGACGCTTCTTCCGCCATTGCCCTCCTCGAGCGACGGTGGGCTTCAAAGAGAGATGCTGTGGGGAGTTTGTAGTGGAGATGGAGCGATAATGGTGGTTCTCAGAATGAGGCAGAGATGGTGGCAAATGGGGTATTTTCAGGGCGTGGTTGGCGACGTGGGGGAGGCGGTTCGTCGCGGATGTGGGGGTAGTGGTCGTGGGGTCACCATTGCAGTCCGTCGTGGCAACCGCCAAGTGGGTGGCGCGGGCGGTGGCCTGGAAAAACCACCCCTCCAAGCCAATTTCTTTGCAGGGGTATTCACTGGTCGCAAAGACCAGTCTTGCCAATGTGTACTTATCAACTGCTTATCCCACTTGCCCGCCTTAGGGTCGTTAATGATGGCAGTTTTGTACTATTTGAGTGACGAATGCTTGGACTGGTGATTGACGTGCTGATTGTATTTTCCTTTTTATGTGTCATGATTATTGATTATTAGTTTTTTTGTTTGCAGCCTCGTATTGTTGATTGGAATGCTGAGGATTTGTTTTTCTCGGGGATTTGTTTTGGTTAAGTTTTATATATGGCCGTCCTATATATATATATATATATATATATATATAGGACGTGGTTTTGGTGAGTTGTGACAATGGCGTCACCTGAATCGGCACCCTTCATGTGCTTTGAGATCCGCTCCTAAAAGTGAAAAAGGTTCTATTTCCCTCATTTAGTGAATATGCAATCTATATGTGGCTGGTACAGTGGTTTCTTTCTATATAGGCTAGGCCTGAAAGGGAAATTTTCAGGCCATGCTCTAAAGGTTCAATGTTATGAATGGATAACTTTGGTTTCGCTTTCCAAATTGACAGTACCATCACATTGCTATTTTGGTGAAACTATGCATGTTTACTTTGCTTTCTGGCAGGCCGTCCTGCTGCTTCTGGTATTGCCGCTTTGGGATGATGCCAAAAAGTTTTGCAAATTCAGGCCCATGTGACCTTTCTGACATGCCGGTATGTCGGGGGAAACGACACCTACGGGATCACATGAACCCCTTCTACGGTTTGGCAGGGAAGAGGGGTGCACAAAGAGCAGATCTAACAATCAACACGATGGATTTTTACCCAGGTTCGGGCCGCAAAGAATCGTAAAACCCTAGTCCTGCTTTGTATGTATATTATGAGTTCTTGAGCTTCGGCTAGCTGCTATGCATGCAAGCTGGGTCGGAGCGTTCAAAAAGTCCGAATCCTTCTCCAGTATGCCTTGGGCCTCCTTTTATACGTCCAAGGGGTTGCCACAGTGGCACACAGGAGGTGTAAAGTGGCTACGCTTATCACTGACATCCAGGGACAAAACGCATTCAATGCGCTGGTTACGTGACCCCTAGCTTTATCGGGGATGGAAATAGAGCCCATCCCATCCGTCGCCGCCTTGCTCTGCCTTGACACGTATCAAGGTTGACGAGGTTTGCAATGCCAGGCTGGCTGGCTGGCCGCCGCGCTGGAACGGTGGCAGGATCTTCGCGAAGATCTGCATGCCTCCACGCAGGTGCCAGCCAGGCTGGCAAGTCGATCGCCGTGTTGGAATGGTGGCGGGGCGGCGGAGCCTTGTCGTGGCTACGTCAATGTCCCCGGCAAGGATCTTGCCGGGGTCTCGCAAACCGTCCCGGCAAAGATCTTGCCCGGGGGGGGGGGGGGGGGCTTGATCATCCAATCTTCACAAAGATCCGCATGCCACTACGCATGCGCCCCTAGGTCTTGGTCTCAACATTTGTCGATGGTGTCAGAGCCCTCAATCTCAAGGGTGGTGTTCTTGTCAGTGCTTCGCAAGTCGTCCTGGCAAGGGTCTTGCCGGGGCCTCGCGAGCCGCCCCGGCAAGGATCTTGCCGGGGCTCTAGCTTGTGTTCTGCTCCCTGGTTACTGGCTTGGACACTGTCTTCGATGTCTTGTATTCTGTTCCTAGCTGCCCCCATCAAGCCTCGCCACGGTCGCGGCAACAACTGCCCGTGCACAAGGGGTACTAAAAAGGGCCCAAACTTTAGTACACCGACAGGAGCCCCCGGGCCTGGGCCACACACGCGGGCACAAAGCGTTGTTGGGCTAGGCCCAAATAGTGCGCGGGCACACGTGGCAGGGGTTAACTGTTGTAATCTTCTCATCTGCTGTGCTCGCAGTGGCCCGTGAATAGCCTTTATTCACGGGATGGTAATCGTCGTTTCGCGTCTCCCACTACGCCCGCCTTTATCGCCACGTACGCCACATGCATGGTGCGGGGTAGGTGGCGGATGCGCAAGGTATGGAAAGGCGTGCCATGGCAGATACCCATGCGCCTTTGATTGGCGCGGGGAGGGCGGTCGACGGCTTCGCTCGTTGCTAATGGCTTTAATGAGCCGGATTTGAAGGGGCTCTATGGAGTAAGTATAGAGCCAGCCCCCAGCCCTTCCTGCTTGGCTATAAAAGGGGGATTGGGAGGAGAAGGAGGGGCATCCTTTCGCATCTTTCCTTCTCCTTGTTCTTCATCCACCATCATGCCGAGAGGGCGTGGTCGCGGCCACCCCCGTGCAGAGGCAACGAGATCTTCCTCTCGCCAGAGAGCCGCAGCGGTTAAGGAAGAGCCAGATGCTCAAGGTGGACGTGTCGGACAGCCAGATGCCCAAGGCGGAGGTGCTGGACGGGGTCGCGGTTGGCGAGGTGGTCAAGGCAGAAGTGGACGCGGAAGTGGAGCATCAGCGGCGCCGCCCTCTCCTCCCGCTACGTTCAGTGGTCACGCCTGAGACACGGCGCTGGAGTTTGTCGTGGGGCTGCGCGGACCACTGCGCAGCCATCTTTGCCTTCCCGAGCCATTTGCGAGGGTGCTGGAGGTCGACCAGCCGCCGAGTTTGAGGCTTCATATGAGGGGTTGTTGCAATGGCGACATGTGGGTGAATGTAGAGTTCCCCGCCCCTCATGTAATGCTCCTTCGTCGCGGTTGGAAAACCTTCGCACGCGCCCATTGCCTGATGAAAGGGCACATCCTTCAGTTCAAACTAGTGGAGGCTGACCTGCTCTTCATCAAGGTCTTTGGGCGCTCGGGAATCCAGTTAGGGTGTTGCGCGGAGAGCTCGACCGACGATGAAAGCTCCTCCTCGAGTGATAGTGATGCGGAGGAGATCGATGGGGAGGACGACGGGGACGGGTCCGACTAGACGTCGGGCGCACCATCACCAGGCGACGCCGGCAGCACCATCATCTGCACCTGGCCTTCTCCCCGGCAGAGCGATTTGCCGGGGGGGGCAGTTCTTGGCGGTGGCTCTCCAAGCCAGCTCCTTGAACTTCTCGGGGCTGCCGCTTCTGGCGGCTGGCGCTGGAAGGCTGGAGAAGACGAAGAAAGCGGGTGGCGGGCCATCAAGTCGGAGTACAATGGCATCGACGCCTTCATCTCGTATTGCCGGCCCGTTGCCTCATCTTTCGGCTTCTCCCCCGGCACCATCATCACCAGCCCTCTTCTGGATGGCCGCCGGGATGTTCTCTTGGTGTCTTCTGCCGCGTGCACCTCGCTTAGGTGCTCTTTTTGCCCTCCCGCTATTTTGATCTGCTTCTTGAGGAGAAGGACAAGAAAGGGATTACGGGCATCTTATCTTTTTTTGATCTTAAGCCCGCGGGCACTTGCCAAATTTAAACTTTGTAACCCCTTGCTCATGCTTGTATTCCGTATGAATTGTACTTGTTAATCAACATATTAATGAAGGAAAAAGGTTGTTTGCCAGGTTCTCTTGTGTGCGAGCGAGGCTCACACCAAGGAACGAGTCCTTGTTATCTTCCTAAGTAAACAACGTCCCCCGGCAACAGGCCTTGCCGTCCTCCCGCTTTATACCACGACTACACTCACACGCTTGGCAGAGGTAGGGGTAAAGTAGGATCAGGCCCTTCATTCGTCCCCTTTCCACCGCAACTACAACCAAATTCGAGCCCAAAAGGGGTTTTGGGCATAGGAAGGAGGGAGCACGGTGGCATGGGACCGAGCGAGGTTTCGTACGTTCAAGTTTCATAGGGAAATACGCAGCGGGAAAACAGGACTTATCTGAATCTGTTGCCCCTGGCACCCTTGACTTGCCGGGGTTTGGGGTGTCAGTTCATCTCCTTTCCTCCAAAAAGTTCCGCTGAAGCGCTCGTACGGCCTGCGAACCAAAAAGGACTGGAAGGGACAAAGAGACACACAATGGACCTCTATGCTAGGGGTTAGTTGCCACTAAGCACTATCAACCCTACCAGAGAGAAGCTCAACCTAACATGCATGCTAATTCTTAGGGCGCCAGCGCTTCGTTTATTCATCTGTTGCTCAGGGTCTGCGCCTGGCTTTGTACAAAGGGTTACATGCCTTGCCGGCAGGGCTTGTACAAAAGATGGTCTGCCGGGGGGGCCGGCAACCGCGCCTTATGGGTAAAACTTGCGAAGATGTTCAATGTTCCAGGAGTTGCTCACTAGGATACCATCTTCGGTCTCCAGGCGGACTGCGCCGGGCCTGGTGACCCGTTTTACCCGATAAGGGCCTTCCCACTTTGGCGTCAACTTGTTGGAATTCTTGGCCGACTGAACGTGCCGAAGAACAAGGTCGCCTTCCTCAAAGCTTCGGGCATGAACCTTGCGGCTATGATAGCGGCGCAAGGCTTGCTGGTAGCGTGCAGCTCGCACAGCAGCCTGAAGACGATCTTCCTCAAGGAGCGTAGCGTCATCTTGCCGCAACTGCTCTTGCTCAAGCTCATCATAAGCGAGCACTCGAGGTGACCCGTATGTGAGTTCTGTGGGGAGAACTGCTTCTGCCCCGTATATGCGGGAGAAGGGTGTCTGGCCGGTGGCTCGATTTGGCGTTGTTCTGATTGACCAAAGAACCGCCGGCAACTCGTCAATCCAGCGTCTTCCGCACTTGTGCAGTCTGTCAAAAGTCCTCGTCTTGAGGCCTCGTAGCACTTCAGCATTTGCCCTTTCCGCCTGGCCGTTGCTTCGTGGATGTGCAACAGAAGCAAAACATATCTTGCTGCCGAGGTCTTGAATGTATTGCATGAAGGTGCGGCTTGTGAACTGCGTGCCGTTATCGGTGATGACCCTGTTTGGCACACCAAAACGGCAAACTAGTGCTTTGAAGAACTTGACAGCTGATTGTGTTGTCACCTTTCTCACTGCTTCCACTTCTAGCCACTTTGTGAACTTGTCGATCGCAACGTACAAGTACTCAAAGACCCCGACAGCACGGGGAAAAGGGCCCAGTTTATCGAGCCCCCAGACCGAAAATGGCCAGGAAAGAGGGATTGTCTGAAGAGCTTGAGCTGGTTGGTGGAGTTTCTTCGAATGGAACTGACACGCTTCACACTTGGTTACTAGTGCAGTTGCATCTTGGAGAGCAGTGGGCCAAAAGAAACCTTGCCGGAATGCTTTGCCGGCGAGAGCTCTTGATCCTATGTGAGAGCCACATACGCCTCCATGTATCTCTGCTAACAGCTCCAGTCCGTCCTCCCGAGGGATGCACTACTGGAATCAGCTGCTTTGCCGTCTGCCAAAGGCATGCTTGGCGGACGGCAAAGGCTTTGCCGTCCGCTAGCAGACGGCAAACACTCCTGCTGAACTGATGCCGGTAAAGGCCGCTTTGCCGTCTGCTGGCGGACGGCAAAGAAGGAAAGTTCTTTGCCGTCTGCTAGCAGATGGCAAAGACCTTGCTTCTTTGCCGTCTGCCAGCAGATGGCAAAGACCTCTGCTTCTTTGCCGTCTACTGGCAGACGGCAAAGACCTTTGCTTCTTTGCCGTCTGCTAGCAGACGGCAAAGAGGCCAAATAGGCCAGCCCAGGTTGAACAGTCTGCTGCCACGTGGCCAATTTTCCGTCTGCTAGCAGACGGCAAATTGGCTATATAGCCCCTGTTTTTTCTTAAATTCAATCAATTTCACAGATATATATATATATATATATATATATATATATATTCATTTCAAAATATTTCAGCAAGTACATATAGCCAACATATCCCTGCCATATGGATCATCCAACATATCCAACACATATATCATCATCCAATACATATATACACCAAATGAAAAGTCCAACATATCCAACAATTAAGCAAAAGGTCCATATACAATATAGCCACCATCCATACATATATACGTAGCAAGTTTCAAATTGTTCATCCTACAAAATCAAAACAAAAAGGAAGGACAAGGAGAAGAGTAGACTCCAATGCAAGCTTCCGTGATCTGAAGCAAATCTGCAAAATGGGAAAGAAGAAAGTTAGAAGAACAAGAAGAAGAAGACTAGAAGAAGAAGAAGAAGAAAAAGAAGAAGAATTTTTCTTCTCTTTCTTTTTCTTCTTCTTATTGCTTACTTGTGTCATTTTAGAGCTAACCTAGTTAAATAGGCTAAGTATGTCATAAATGAACTAAATAAGCTAAGTATAGGTCATTTTGGAGCATATTAAGTCATTTTGGAGCTAAATAGGTCATTTTGGAGCATATTAAGTCATTTTGGAGCTAAATAGGTCATTTTGGAGCATATTAAGGCATTTTGGAGCATATTAAGTCATTTTGGAGCTAAATAGGTCATTTTGGAGCATATTAAGTCATTTTGGAGCTAAATATGCTCCAAAATGACTTAATATGCTCCAAAATGACTTAATATGCAAAATAGGTCATTTTGGAGCATATTAAGTCATTTTGGAGCATATTAAGTCATTTTGGAGCTAAATAGGTCATTTTGGAGCATATTAAGTCATTTTGGAGCTAAATAGGTCATTTTGGAGCATATTAAGTCATTTTGGAGCTACATAGGTCATTTTGGAGCATATTAAGTCATTTTGGAGCATATTAAGTCATTTTGGAGGAATAAATGCTAAGTATAGGTCATTTTAGAGCTATCCTAGGTTAAATAGGTCATTTTTGAGCTAATTAAGCTTATTATGTCATTTTTGAGCTAGCTAAGCATATTGAGTCATTTTGGAGGGAAAAATGCTAAGTGTATGATTATGTCGCTAGTATCCATATGGCAGAGAACCCGGGCCGACATGACTAGTCATAGAACCAAGGTGGCACAAACGTACAGGGACAGGCATACATGACCCAGCAATGCACGTGTCGGTCATCAGCGAGTGCAACCAAGTCGTAGCAAGCTACAAGGACTTCGGTGATACACCGCGTGACATTTCCACGTAGGGACAGACACAGGAGCAAGGAAGGACACATGCCGGTCAATCCATGTGTTCCGGAGCAGTAGCAAACTACCATGGCTCAGTGGAAGCACTAGGAGGCATTTCCCTGTATGGAAGGCTACCAAAGGCACACGACTAGGTCATTTCTTAAGCTAAGTATGCATTTGTTAAGCTAAACACTTGGGAAAACTTACCGTCATCAAGGAGGTGTAGCTGTAGGACCGGTCACGCCAGTGGCACACGGAGAAGCATCGGTCGATGCTTGTCGGGAGTTATGCTGCACCAAAGATCATTTCCAATGTATCGTTAGCATGATGCAACTCAAACGTGAAGACTAGTAACTAATGACCATTCAAATGAAACTCACTGTGCCCGCCGGAACAATGTCTAGCATCGCTAGAGGAGTCGTGCCGGTCTTCTCGCACATGGTCTGCACATTTGGTTTTGACGAGTCAGTCATATTAGATACTAATGTAAGGAACATTACGTGCATGATTTGGCTAACATGCAAAAGAAAATTACCGCGAACATCTCATATAAGGCCCGGGTAGCCATCATGTTCCGGTTCCTCTCCTCCTCCAACAGCTTAGCCGTCTGCCGGTCCCTCTCCGCTAGAAGCGCCTGCGTGTTCGCTCTCTCTTCCTCAATAGCAGCCTGGGTCTTCGCTCTCTCTGCCTCAATAGCAGCCTGCAACACCACTCGTTAGCATTGTAATAATCGATGGCCGCACACACAATGTAATGGAGGAAAGGTATCTGATTCCGTATAACTAACCTTGAATTGGAGCTCCACTGGCCGTGCACGAGGCAATATCTCAGGATCGGAGCTGGTCTGGCGCTTCTTGATCTGCGGGAGAGTGCTACTACAACGTATCAGTCCATTCCCAATGGCTAACGAGCCATGGGACCTCCCGCCACCAGATATCATCACCAGCTCTGGATCAAGAGGTTGGCTCGGGTTAAAGTCCGACCCTTTCCTCGCCTTCCCCTGGTCTCTGTACATCACAAGCTTGTGGTGGGAGGTGGGGTTGGTGAATTTCTCTGGATCATCGAGGTCAGACTCAGAGAATGCCTTGGCCTTCTTGTACGAGGCAGTATTGGACATGGCATAGAGGTCGAACAGCTCTGGCACTAGAGACTTGTTGTGTCGCGCCTAAAAGAGAGGAATAGAGTATTAGTTAAGGGCTCAAGCTAGCATGAAGAATGAATTTGCATGAATCATGAAGCAAACCACATACCCAGTTTTCCCCGAACTGACGTAGGTTGACGCTGCCTAGATGGTGTGGGACACCTTTCATTTGGGCACGCTTGTTCTTTGCAGTGTCGTGGACGGAGCGCCATTCGGGAGTGCACCACTCTTCCACCAACGCCTCCCAACAGTCCATCCTATCCGCACACCATCTCGGGGGCACCTAAGTTAAGCAAGAGAAATTTGAGCGCTACGCCTACGAATCAAATCAAGGAAACTAAGTACAAGGCCTTAAGAATAGGTAATTACCTTCATGTACTTCTCCTTGCTCAGATACTTGACGCGGCACTTCCCTTTTTTCCTCCTAATACCAGCCGAGGCGAAGTAGTCTCGAACAGCCTGCGTCCGAGCCTCGTGCCGAAAGTTTTGAAGTAGGCGCCTGCACTCGGTGTCGATAACCCGAGCCGCGGCCTACTCCTGTCCCTCAGCACACCTGTAGAAGGTCTGCAATCAAACAAGAAAACACAGATTAGTACAATCACTAGGGTTGCCAATCAAAGAAGAAAACACAACGTAGACGGCAAAGGAGAAATTACCCAAAACGTCTGGATCACAATGTCGGCGACCGTGTGGCACTCGACATCACCGATCCTATGCCCTGGCGGGGCCGGGGCAGCCAAGTAGTGCTCCCAGGTCATTCCTAGCTCTCGAACCCGGCCCTCACCGGGCAACGTGACCCACCCCGGGAAGCTCTGGCGATAAATCACACCAAGGACACTGTTGGGCTTGCGGACATTCGGCTCGTGTGTCTAAGACCTGTAGTATGACAAGGCCAACGCATTAGATATTCGAAGAAACGTGAAGACAAAAGGTTAAAAAAGAGTAAATGCACTTACTTCTCCCCGCTAGGCGCAATCAACCACCTCTGGTCGGGGGTCGCCGGGGTGTCAGGGAGCTTTGTACCACCACGCTGGTAGACTTTGCGCCCCTCAACCCACTCACCCTCGCTATAGCTATCAGAGCTATAGCCACCCTCAGCACGGCCACTCGACTCCGGCGAGTCCTCCAAAGGGTTCTGCTGCGACTCAACGTGATCCCTGCTGAGCTCCGGAGTCTCGTGGAACGGAGTCTCGCGGGACGAAGGCTCGGCGGCCCGACGCTCGTCGGCCCGAGGCTCGTCGGCCGTAGGAGCGTCTGCCATAGGCTCGTGGACCGGAGTCCGAGACGGCTCCATCTCAGACGGAGCACTCCTGTGGTCGGGTGAATCAGCCGGGGGTGGCGGCGAGGAAGGTGTAGCAGCAGCCTTCCTACCTCGCTCGCCGCCACGTCCACCTCTAGCAGCCTTCTTCCCCCACCCCCGACCTCTCCCGGCCGAAGAAGAAGCGACCGCCAGTGGTGTCTGCATACCGAGATCCAGCGCTCTCCGGAGGCTCTTGGGTGGAATGGAACTACCCCTCCCACCACGCGCCGAGGAAGGAGCCTCGGAGCGCTCTCGACCCGCGCCCACCATCTGTCAACACCTGCAATGACAAAGAGTAAAAGAAATTAGTACAACATAAAAAGAATGAATACCTGACATGAATAATATGTATATAATTTTAGTGTATCATCATGAACATAATAAAAAATTGAATACCTAACATGAGCTAATTAATAATATATATGTACATAATAATAATTGAATACCTGACATGAACTGTAATATTAATCTTCATCGTCATCATTAATAAATGCATCATCATCATCGTCTATATATGCTTCGGGGTCAATAAATGCATCATCATCATCACTATCAGTAATGACGTGCTCATCATCATCAATAGATGCATCAACATGTGGAAGGCCTCCTGTACGTAATCGGTCAAGCATTGACAGGTCATCCGCAGCAGTAACCTCTTCTTGTTCCGGCTCAGGCTCGGATTCACTGCCCCTGTCTACTTCAATGTTCTGGGGTGAAGTAGAGCGGTTCTTCAAACGTTTTTTGGAAAGACGTGTTTCTTGGAAGAATTCTCCTTCATATGTGTCTGGGTTAATGTGAGGTTCATAAACCTCTTCATTGGGGGGAGGTGGTCTAACATGTGGCGGCACTTCATAAACGACATCCCAACCTTTGAGATTTGGATCACTTTGGCAGGCCCACGGTAGATAGAAAACTTGGGTCGCCTGTTGAGCCGTAATATAGACATCGGGAACATTCAAATGAGTGCTTTGTTTGATTTCGACTAGCCCTAGATGTTCATGAGTCCTTCTAGTCTCCTTCGGCTGGAACCAATAACATTTGAAGACTACGACGTTCGGTGGGTTGGCACCATAGAATAGAAGTTCATAAATTGCTTCAACTCTTCCATAATACTCGGTATCTCTTTCGCCGATAGCAGAGACACAACAATTTGTAGACTTTCGGTCGGCCATAGATAGCTCTTTGCCATAGGTACGAAAGCGATACCCATTGATGTCGTATTTGTCAAATGAACGGACCTTATAGTCAAAACCATTAGCGACTTGTCTCAATTCGGCGTCCATAGACTCTGAACTAGCCTACAAGTTTAATACGAAAGGATTGTTGCATTAGCCGGAAATTAGAAGAAGAAATGAAATGGTCTAATGGAAATTACCGTTTGTTTGAACCAAGAGATGAAACCGGGATAGCCGCCTCCATACATTGCCAGAAGCTCATACTCTTCGACGGAATCCTTTTGGATCACCGCTCCATACGAGAATTCGGTGACGTATCGACTGTATCAAATATCTGGGAATAAGAGCAGTTCAAAGGAATTAGAGGTTGCGAAACAATGTACCGAGAACTTAATCGATGTACGGCCGCACTTCTGTTAGGTTGTTCAAGATATACAACGTAATGGTCCGCCATTCATCGACATCCAACGATAAGGGAGTATAAGCACCGGCTGGTGCGAGCTTCCCTTTGAATAGGCTGAGGTTGCATCCACCCTTTTTAGGGTCGCCAGCATTGCACCGAGGCTTCGGATTATGCAAATGGCGATTTTTGGCTTCGTAGTGTGCTGTCACGAAGTTTGCCGCCTCCTCTGTAATGAATGCCTCGGCCATCAATGCTTCAATTCGACGTTTATTTTTACATTTTTCTCGAAGCGTCTTCTGCATCCTCTCAGTTGCGTAGCACCAACGATTCTGCACGGGCCCCCCCAATCGTGCCTCGGTCGGGAGATGCAAAATCAAATGCTGCATTGGATTAAAGAAGCCCGGTGGAAAGATCTTCTCTAACTTGCAGATCAACTCCGGCGCCAACTCTTCCAGTTCTTCTAGCAAGCCAGGCGATAGTTCTTTCGCACAAAGAACACGGAAGAAATAGCTCAGCTCTGCCAGTACTAGCCATTCATCCTCAGGGATAAAGCCACGCAACATCACCGGCATTACCCGCTCAAGCCATATGTGCCAATCATGACTCTTGAGACCAAATATTTTCAATTTTTCAAGGCTCGCTCCCCTCTTTAGATTCGCTGCATACCCATCGGGGAACATCAACTCATTTTTCACCCACAGGAGTATTTCCCTCATAACTGGCCTTCCAAGATTGAACCATGCCTTTGGCTTCGTCCAGTTCTTCTTTCCTTTTGGTTGTCGCATGTTTTGTAGCGGTCTATCACATAGAGCCTGCGGATCGACTCTAGCCTTAGGATTATCCTTTGTTTTCCCCTCTATGCCGAACAATGTACCAAAGAGGGCCCCGCCGACATTCTTTTCAGTGTGCATCACGTCGATGTTGTGTGGGCAAAGGAGGTCTTTGAAGTAAGGCAGATCCCACAAGCATGTCTTGTGAGTCCAGGCATGTTCGGAATTATACCCCTTGAAATACCCTGGACGCTCCGGATCCGGCTCGAGAGAGTTTAACTGATCCAGGGTCTGTTGGCCTGTCAACGCAGGTGGTGCAGAGTTTTTGACAACTCTACCTTTGATGAAGTTCTTCTTGTCTTTTCTGAACTTATGGCGAGGATCCAGGAACTGTCTATGCATGTCGAAGCAAGAAAACTTGCCACCCGCCTGCAGCCGACGAAACTCAAGAGCTGCCTTGCATGTGGGGCACGGGAACCTTCCATGCACAGACCAGCCAATGAATAGCGCATACGCCGGCAAGTCATGCATCAAGTACATGTACCACGCACGCATTAGGAAGTTTTTTTTGTAGCGGCGTCGTATGTCTTGATCCCATTATCCCAAGCTTCTTGCAGTTCATCCTTAAGCGGCTGCATGTACACATTCATATTCTTCCCCGGATAGTTGGGCCCCGGAATTATCAACGTCAGGAAAATGTTCTTTCTTTGCATAATCTGTCCGGGGGGGGGGGGGAGATTGAGTGGAATGACAAATACATGCCAACAACTGTATTGGGCTGCCATCATACCAAACACATTGAACCCATCCGTGCTTATGGCGATTCGAGGATGCCTTGGATCTGCCGCTTTAGCATGATGTATTGCATCGAAGCGCTTCCACGCAAAAGCATCCGATGTGTGTACCAACATCGGCTCCCCATCTGCATCTAGTTCGGTTCTTTTGCCCAATTTATGCCATGTCATCTGTCTGGCCGTCTCTTCGACCATGAAAAGACGTTGAAGTCTTGGTATGATTGGCATATACCGAAGAACATTAACTGGGATTTTTGTCTGACTCTTCTCACCCATACCGTTGTCTACCTCAACATACCTGGAAGACTGGCAAACGGGACAATACTTCAAGTCCGCATACTCAAGCCTAAATAAGGCACATCCTTTCTCACAGGCATCTATCTTCTCATAGGGCATCTTAAGTACACGGAGGATTTTGTCTGACTGGTACAGGTTTGTAGGCATTACATGGCCTTTGGGTAGAAATCGTCCAAATAGTGTCATCATCGCGTCGTAGCATTCTCTGCCCAAGTTGAATTGAGCCTTCAGAGCCATTACTTGTGCGATGGCATCCAGCTGACAAAGCTCAGTGTGCTCGTGGAGAGGACGTTTTGAAGACTCCAACATATCATTGAAGGCCTTTGCAGATTCCTCCATCTCATCGTCCGAATCCCGAGCATCATCAAAGTCTTCCACCATGTCTTCCATCCCGGTACCATGCTCATCGATGCGATGATGGCCCTCCTCAGCTCTGGCATGTTGGGCAGACTCACCATGAAATGTCCAGACCGTATAATTAGGCGTGAAACCCAACTTCTGCAGGTGTTTGATCATTTCAAACTCTGACTTCTTATGAAAGTTGTCACAGCAGACACAGGGGCACCAGGTTGTTTCCTGTCCATTTGCAAATGCGGCTCTCACAAACCCCTTGGTTTTTCTCATCCATTCATGGGTCATGTCTTTCTGACTAGTGTGACCGGTGTACATCCACGCACAATCACTCATCTTGCCTAGCTACTGGACACACAAGAAATACATACATAATTCAGCAAACCATATTCATCAGTTAATAGAGTTTGTCAATTTTATTACGTCCATGCAACCTAGACGCTAGTAGGTAAGGATAGGTCCTAATCCCACCCGAGTATGTGTAGATTGGGTTCGTTTTCCCATGCTCTGCTCCGGATCCGACGCAAAATTTCGGCAGCACCTCCCCGCTGTTCTCCTGATACACGTCTCAGCAATAAGCAGAGAGGATGTGTACCCGGAGAACAACAGGGAGGCACTGACGAAATTCTGCATCGGATCCGGAACAGAGCATATGGGAAAACGAACCCAATCTACACATACTCGGGCTGTCCATGGATAACGTTGGACAATTCGAAAGAATCACGGTTATAAATATGCAAATGAATGCATATTTATAGATGTAACCCTTTCGAACGGGAGACGCATAGTGGTCACGCATACTGATGATTGAAGACACCTATAGCTAGCAAGTTTCATCGGCACGAAGACCGGAACAGAGCAAATGAAGGGGGAGAGGAGGAGATGTCATTTGTGCTCACCCACGAACGCAGGAGCGGAGCTCGTCGAACGCACGGGGAGGTCATCGAACACCAGACCCTCGCAGCAACGAAACAACTGCACATTTAAATCCACCCGATCAACACAAATATATATGATGTTTTTCATAACAAAATCGGAAAATATATGACATAACTCATAATTCACAAATATATGACCCCGTCGGCCTCTGGAAGGCCGAAAAGCACCTTTTCGGTCAACAGGAGGCCGAAGAGGTGTCGGGGGTCAGGGGTGTCGTGTCTGGGTGTCGTGGTGTCAAAAGGACAAAGATAAATTCGAAATGGATGTAGTAGTAGTAAATTATGTCTATCATCAGAAAGTCATAAAAGATATCCATGTCCAATACTAGGACAAATGATGTAGATAATATTTTACTATATACAGCATGTCTCCCTTAAAAAAACTTAAACAACATTTTTTTCCTTTGCTGAAATAACATAACAACATTCTTTATATTACTTTGCAGCAGTGGATGTAACATTACATCTTTCACCAGCGGCGTAAAGAAACTGATTGAAATGATAACGGCTGATTGAACTGATTAATGCAAAACTATCCCCAGGGCTAGCTACCCAATCACATTTTGCAGCACGGCGTGATCCTTTGCATCCAGCGGAACAAGCTAGCTGAGACCTATGGTGTATTCTCACTCCAAACTAGCAGTAATCACGACCCAAGCCGTGCTCATAGGCACCTGCAAGGGCAGAGAGGCGCTCTATTTTTTATCCTTGTGGTCAGCGAGGCCCTGCAAAGAGGTTTTCTTCTTCTAGTTAACGAACAGTCAACTTATCGATTTAATCATCTAGGACAGCACATGAGTACATGACAATATATATATCATGATGAGCATCAAGTTTCACACATGCTTCATAGAACAAAAGCATCACATTTCTGGCCAAGTCTCTAATCATAGCAAAAACTATCTTGCAGAACATAGCAATAACACTTTTGTGCTAGCAGAATATAGCAAAAACATAAGCTTCACTAGCTGATCATAGCAACAATATATTTTGCATTTCCACAAGCAGTACTAGCAGAGAATCTACACATCTATTACCAAAATGCAATGGGAATATACAGCAGCAGAACATATCACATAGCATTATGCAAGGGGTGTAAAATTAGCACCATAGCACATCATCAATCCTACAGAGCATCTACTAATCTAGCAGCAGCACATCATCATAGAACATCACAGCCAATACAAATCAAAGGAAAATGCAATTTTCTTCACTCACCTACTCAGCCGAGATGCGAATTGGTCGGGGAGGCAGAGAAGAGCCACTGCCTACGTAGTCCGGTGGTCAGGGATGGCGGCGGATGAGGGGGAGCGTGGCGGAGGAGGGAGTCCGGTGGTCGGGGACGAGCTCGTCGATGCAGCCTCCGAGGTTTGCGGCAGAGCCGGAGGTCAGCGACGACGGTGGACGACCTCTTCGGCGATGGTTGCGGACGAGGGAAAGAGAGGAGGAGTGGAGGAAGAGAGAGGGGAAGGGGGTGGGGCCGGGGGAGGGGGATGGGGAGGGAGCGTAGAGGAAGGGGAAGGTGGGTGGGCGGGCAGGTGGTCGGGGTGGCAGCTGGGTCGGGGCGGGGTGGGTTGGGGCGAGAGAGAGGGGGGAAAGGAGAGGGGAGGTGGGGACGGCCGACCAGGGCCAGAGGCGGGCGCGGCAGGGAGGAGGGGGCGGCGGCGGGCTGCGGGGAGGAGGGGCCGGCGGCGGGCTACGGGGAGAGAGGGAGAGAGAGATGTGACAGAGAGAGAGGCGCGGGAGAGAGATAGGCGCGGGGCGGGGGGGGCGAAAATTAAGCCCACCGTTTGCTGTCTGCCTTTTTTTAATTTTTTTTTTCTTTGCCGTCTGCTGGCAGACGGCAAACAATTCTTTGCCGTCTGCCAGCAAACGGCAAAGAGGGTGACCGTTAGCACGCCCCCGCCGTGACACTGTGGGCCTCACCTTACGTCTTCGCCGTCTGCTGGCAGATGGCAAAGAAATCTTTGCCGTCTGCCAGCAGACGGCAAAGAAGTGGCCCGTGTGACCTAGGCAGTGCAGTACCCCGTGGGGCCCACTTTGGTCTTTGCCGTCTGCTAGCAGACGGCAAAGAACTGTTTGCCGTCTGCCAGCAGACGGCAAAGAAGTGGCAGATGGCAAAGAGCCTCTTTGCCATCCGCTGGTTCTTTGCCGTCTGCTTTGGCAAGACAGACGGCAAACAGCCTCTTTGCCATCAGCTGGCAGACGGCAAAGAGCTGGCAGATGGCAAAGACCCTGATTCCAGTAGTGATGCACTTCAATTTTACGCTGTTCGGTCTTTTCCTGTAAAGGGCATCATCCACAAACTGGTACATGCTGGACTGACGGGCTACTTTCTCTGCTTCTTCCTGTTCCTCAGGGAGCTCCCTTGTTTGGAGGAAACGAACGGTGTGTTGTGCCCATGATGGAGCCTGAGGCTCAACGGCAAGGACTAAAGGCACATCTTCCGCCGCGGGAGCAGTCGCCTCGACGGCAAGGGCTTGTGGCCCTGCCGGAGTCTGGCGCTCCCCGGCAAGCCTGGCGTCCCCGGCAGCTTCCTTGCCGGTAGCTCCTGGGAGCTCTGCGGGAAAGTACTTGCCGAGGCCTGATTTCCTTCGCTTATTCTATCCTGCTGATGGTTCAACGGATGGCATAGTTAATTTGAGCACAAAGGTCCCTGGTTCCATAGGTAACTTGAGGGCAGCACATTTCGACAGGTCGTCAGCAATGCTGTTCTCTGCTCGAGGAACATGCTCTTCTTGTAGACCGTCGAAATGCTCTTCCAAATTCCTCACTTCATCTACATAAGCTTCCATCAATGGGATCTGATAATCCTTGTTTACTTGCTTCACTACAAGTTGCGAATCTCCGCGGACGATCAACTTCCTGATTCCAAGGTCTGCCGCGATCCTGAGACCGGCAAGCAGTCCCTCATACTCCGCGGTGCTGTTTGTTGATCTCTCCCGGGGAAAGTGCATTTGGACCACGTACTTGAGGTGCTCTCCGGTGGGTGCGACAAGTAATACACCGGCAACGGCGCCTTGCAGCGAGAAAGCCCCGTCAAAGTACATGACCCAATCGCGGCTCGTTTCCTTGCCGGGGAGAGTGGTCTCTTGAATTTCTTCATCAGGCGTTGAGGTCCATTCTGCAATGAATTCTACCAAGGCTCTGCTCTGGATTGTCGAAGTGCTTTCAAACCTGAGGCCAAAGCTTGACAGTTCCAACGCCCATTCCACAATCCTTCCGGTTGCATCTGGGTTATGCAAGATCCGTTGCAACGGGAAGCGAGTGATGACGGTGATCTCATGTGCTTGAAAATAATGATGCAGCTTCCTCGAGGCCATAAGGAGGCCGAAGAGCAACTTTTGCACCCCAGAGTATCTTGACCTAGCCCCCTGCAAGAGGGAGCTGACAAAATAAACCGGGTGCTGCATCATCTTCTTCTTCTGCATCACTTCATTTGCTTGCGCAGATTCTGTCTCGCCGGCACCAGACTCTGCTCTGCCGGGACCAGACTCTGCCGGGGGTCCTGTCTTGCCGGCACTAGACCCTGTCGGGGAGAGCTCTGGCTCGTCAATCGACGATCTCACCACTGCCACTGCTTTTTCATCTACTTCCCTCTGCGCCACTAGCGCAGCACTAACCACCTGATTCGTTGCCGCTAGATATAGTAGCAACGTCTCTTGTGGTTTAGGTGCGACTAGTATTGGTGTAGAGGAGAGGTACCTCTTCAAATCTTGCAGCGCTGCCTCGGCCTCTGGAGTCCATTTCATTGGCCCTGCCTTTTTCAAAATCTTGCAAAAGGGGAGGGTGCGCTCAGCAGATTTGGAGATGAACCTACTCAAAGCAGCAACGCAGCCGGCAAGCCGACGTACGTCTTTGACTCGTCTTGGTGCTTCGATCTGCTCGATCGCCTTGATCTTGTCGGGGTTTGCTTCGATCCCACGCTGAGACACAAAGAACCCGAGAAGTTTGCCGGATGGGACGCCGAACACACACTTCTCGGGGTTAAGCTTGAGGTTGAACTTGCGCAAGTTTGCAAATGTTTCTTCCAAATCTTGCACAAGTGTTGTCTTGTCCTTGGTTTTGACCACTATGTTATCCATATATGCTTCCATATTTCTGTGTAGTTGGGGCTCAAAACCAATCTGGACCGCCCTTGCAAATGTCGAACCAGCGCTTTTCAACCCGAAAGGCATTCGTATAAAACAATACGTACCACATGGGGTGATAAACGCGATTTTCTCTTCATCCTCCTTCGTCATGAAGATTTGGTGGTATCCTGAGTAGGCGTCAAGGAACGACAGCAAGTCGCACCCGGCAGTGGAGTCCATGATCTGGTCAATGCGCGGCAAAGGGAAAGGATCCTTTGGACAGGCTTTATTGATGTCCGTATAATCAATACATAGCCTCCATTTCCCATTCGCCTTGCACACCACAACCGGATTGGCCAACCAGGTTGGGTGGAGCACTCCTCTGACCAAGCCTTCCACCTCTAACTTCCTAATCTCTTCGATGATAAACTCTTGCCGCTCCAAAGCTTGCTTCCTGACCTTCTGCTTGACTGGCCGCGCATGAGGACAGACAGCAAGGTGGTGCTCAATCACCTCCCTGGGAACACCGGGGATGTCAGATGCTTGCCATGCAAACACATTGACATTCGCCCGCAGGAAGGCGACGAGCGCGCTTTCCTATTTGCTGTCGAGGGTGGAGCTTATGGTGAAAGCTCCGCCCGTGCCGTCCTCCTTGACGGGCACCTTCTTGGTCTCTGGTGGTGCTGCCTTGGATTTCTTGCTCTTGCCGGTGGAGCTCTCTGGCACGTCCTCCTCGACGGGAGCGCAGCACTCCGAAGAGGCGCGCTTGCCGGAGTGGGTGCAGGAGGTCTTGTCGGGGCAAGAGGTCTTGCCGGTCTTCTTCTCCCCAGGAGCTCCAGTGGCAGGAGCAAGTGCCTTGGCGGGAGGTGCTACGACCGCCTCCCAGTAGAGCTGATCGGCGCAGATGAGCGCGTCTTTCTTGTCAGAGTTGACGGTGATGATGCTCATCGGGCCGGGCATCTTCGGCGTGTTGTAAGCGTAGTGTGATGCTGCCATAAACTTGGCCAATGTTGGTCGGCCAAGGATCCCGTTGTATGGCAACGGGATCTTGGCAACATCAAAAACGATCTTTTCTGTCCTATAGTTTAGCTCGCCACCAAATGTGACTGGTAGTGTAATCTTTCCCTTGGGCTGGCTTTTCCCTGGATTGATCCCTTGAAAGGTGCCCGTCTCTTCAAGATCTCCATCAGGGATTTGCAACCTCTTGATCACTTTGGGCGAGATCAAGTTCAGGCCGGCCCCACTGTCCACTAACATTTTTGTCACCTTGAGGTTGCGAATTGTTGGTGAAACCAACAATGGCAGGCACCCGACCGCAGTTGTGCGGTCAGGGTGATCCTCGGCATAAAAAATGATAGGCGTGTTGGACCATCTCAGTGGCTTCTGGGCATCGATTGATGGCTCTGTCGCATTGATCTCGCCCGCCCACTGTTTAAGTTGGCGGTGAGAAGAATGTAACGAGGCGCCACAATCGACGCACATGGCTTCTGTGGCCTTTGGGAACTAGTGCTCGCTGGACTCGTCGTCCTATTCATGATCATCATCTCCCTCCTTCTTGTCGTGGCCTCGAGCAAGCCTCTCTTGTTGCTTGTCCTTGCCGCGGCGGCCTCCTCTGCCACCACGCTTCTTGCCGGACCCCTCAGCACCGTCCTGGCCCTTTTCCTTGTCTCGCCTTTCGTACTCAGCTTTCTGCCTCTCCACAAGCTGCTCGACTTGCTGGCAGTTCTGGAGGTCATGGCCCTTGGTGCGATGGATCTTGCAATATTGCTTGTCGGAGCCCTCCGGCTTGTCGGCGGCCGCCAAGTCCTGGCAGGCAGCGCACCCGGCAACCTCCTTGCCGGGGTCGTCAAACTTGGCCTTCTTGGCGGTGTCGGGGTTGCCGGATTCCTCGACGGCAAGCACGGTCTTGCCCTTGCGCTTCCTGTTGCGTCGTCGGCCCTTCTTTGCCGGGGCGACGACGTCCTCGTCTTCAGAGTCGCTTCCCATACTGGCATCTTTGCCGGGGTACTTCCTTCCCTCTTCAGCTCGAGCACATCTGTCGGCCAGAACATAAAGCTCGGCAACATCTGTAACCTTGTTCATCGCCAGCTCTTCACGCATCTTGCGGTTGCGCACGTTCTGATGGAACGTGCTGACGACAGCGGCAGGATGAACATCCGGGATGTTGTACTGCACACGGCTGAATCTCTATATGTATTTGCGCAAGCATTTGCCATCCTTCTAGGGGATGAGATGCAAATCACTTGCCTGGCCAGGAGCCGTGTGGCCTCCAGTGAAGGCGCCGATGAACTCATGGCACAGGTTCGACCAAGAGGATATGGAATCTACTGGCAGGTGCATCAACCACGACCTAACGTTGGGCTTGAGCACCAACGGGAAGTAGTTAGCAAGCACCTTGCCATCCCGAGCTCCGGCGGCTTGCATGGCGATAGTGTAAATGCTCAGGAACTCGAACGGATGAGCTTTGCCGTCGTACTTCTCAGGGACCTCTGGTTTGAACGTGTGGGTAGTGGGCCACTTGAATTGCCGCAGCTCACAGGTAAAGGCTGGACAACCTACCTCGTAAGGCAGGTCACCAGTATCCCCCGGTGCAGGCCTGTACGCAGTGGGCACTGCACGCCTATCAGATTGCTGGCGTGCATCCCGTCGCCGCTCGATGGTAGTTCGAGCGTCCTCCTTGCATCGTTCCCGAAGAACTTGACGTTGGTCACGATGAGCTCGTGGGTTTGATGATGCCGTGGATCCATCATCACGGGCATCGACTTGACGAACTGGCGACCGTTGCTGGCGTGGTGGAGGGAAGTGCACCGTGGTTGCGGCGCCTCCGGCCTTTCCGCTGTTGACACGCGCCGGCTCAGTGCACCGACGCCACGAAGGGCCTGCCTCCTGGTACCCATCCTTATTGGCATGGCCAATAAGGCTGTGGATAGTAGCCCTCCACTCCTCCTACTTCTTTGCAGCAGGAGGAAAGTCGAGGAGCAACTGCGCTCGTGCTAACGCCTCTGCTGGCGTGAGTGGCAGCGACAAGCACGAGGAACGGGAGGTGCTCGGACTTCCAACCATGTTAGAAGGAGCCCCCTCACGGTTCCGTGGCTGCGCGCCATTTCCACCAGCATCATGGCGTGCATGCCGGCCCTGCGCATCTCGAGAACGATGCAGAAGGCTCTTTCCGTGGGGACGCCTGTGGTCCCCAACGTCGTAGCGCCGTTCCTCGCGTACGGCCTGGGAAGGCCGTGGCGCGGGCGCCGGCAGGGGTGCCTTGGAGGTCGCCGCGCCGCCCAGTGGCAGCACGGGTCCGTCCTTGGAACCAGCGGCGCGCGGCTCATCGTCGTGGACGCAAACGACGCCGCTTGCCTGGCTTCGGTTGCCAGAATGTCATGGATGCTCGTGATCCGCACCTTTGCCGCCATCCACGACTGCACCGCCGCCCGTCCACGCTGGCTCGGGCGGACCAGCTCCAGACAAACCAATCGCCGCGATCGCCTTCTTCTTGGGAGCCATGGTAATCAAGGAAAATAACGTGCTGACTGCTAGATCTGGTTTGCACAACCTCACCCCTACCTGGCGCGCCAAAGATGCCGAAAGATGTCGGGGGAAATGACACCTACGGGATCACGTGGACCCCTTCTACGGTTTGGCAGGGAAGAGGAGTGCACAAAGAGCAGATCTAACGATCAACACGATGGATTTTTACCCAGGTTCGGGCCGCAAAGAAGCGTAAAACCCTAGTCCTGCTTTGTATGTATATTATGAGTTCTTGAGCTTCGGCTAGCTGCTATGCATGCAAGCTGGGCCGGAGGGTTCAAAAAGTCCGAATCCTTCTCCAGTATGCCTTGGGCCTCCTTTTATACATCCAAGGGGTTGCCACAGTGGCACACAGGAGGTGTAAAGTGGCTACGCTTATCACTGACATCCGGGGACAAAACGCATTCAATGCGCTGGTTACGTGCCCCCTAGCTTTATCGGGGATGGAAATAGAGCTCGTCCCGTCCGTCGCCGCCTTGCTCTGCCTTGACACATATCCAGGTTGACGAGGCATGCAATGCCAGGTTGGCTGGCTGGCCGCCGCGCTGGAACGGTGGCAGGATCTTCGCGAAGATCTGCATGCTCCACGCAGGTGCCAGCCAGGCTGGCAAGTCGATCGCCGTGTTGGAGTGGTGGCGGGGCGGCAGAGCCTTGTCATGTCTACGTCAATGTCCCCGGCAAGGATCTTGCCAGGGTCTCGCAAACCGTCCCGGCAAAGATCTTGCCGGGGGGGGGGCTTGATCATCCAATCTTCACAAAGATCCGCATGCGCCCCTGGGTCTTGGTCTCAACATTTGTCGATGGTGTCAGAGCCCTCAACCTCAAGGGTGGTGTTCTTGTCAGTGCTTCGCAAGTCGTCCCGGCAAGGATCTTGCCGGGGCTCTAGCTTGTCTTCTGCTCCCTGGTTAATGGCTTGGACGCCGTCTTCGCTGTCTTGTATTCTGTTCCCAGCTGCCCCCGTCAAGCCTCGCCACGGTCGCGGCTACAACTGCCCGTGCACAAGTAAGGGGTACTAAAAAGGGCCCAAACTTTAGTACACCGACACGGTATGCTTCTTATCAGCTTGCCGTTTTTGAACGTTGACATCGATGCACTCGTTGACAGACTAGTCTGCAGGTTGTGAACTTCCCAATCTCAAAGTTTGGTACAAGTTATCTTTGTACGTGTTAGAGCTGCAACTAAAGCACCGAGCAAAACCATTCAGCTAGTTGTACCAAGCCATCTACAATAAAGTCTCGTGCTATACATAGAGCCAAGTGCCAAACTTCACACAACTCAAAACAGATTACAGGAAGCTCACCGTATGTTCTTCCATGTAGGTTCTGAATTTGAATCGGAATAAACCTCGCCGAGTTTGCCTTCAGACTTATGAAGGTACACGATGTTAACTTGGAATTGGACCTTAAGAAGAAATCAGAGATTGTATGACTGGCCAGTTCTTTGATGAATATATTTTCTATTTGTTTCCCTAAGCTTGACGTTTTCCAAAGAAGCATTTAGACGATGAAAAACAATCATTGTATGGAATGTTTAATTATCAGCTCGCTAATATAATGGATGTGTCATCCTGAATGAGTATTTTTGACAGGGTTATGTGCCTTTTCAATCAGTAAGGGTTCAAGTTTGTACAGATATAGTGATTTTTTTTAAAGACCCAGCAAAATGCTGGCATTCATTGATTTAGCAGGAAGAAGCGGAAGATATAGTGAGTTTGATGTTCTTCTCTTGAGAACTACAACATGAAACCGTGTTCTAAATCACTTTCTACTGACACAAAATCTAGAGAATGGAGCAAGCTATTAACTGATAAAGTCTCGCACTTTTGCTGAAGAATGTGAATTAAGGTACGTGCTCACTAACCAACTATATATGTTCATTCATTATATTAGCATTAACCCCACTATATTCACATGGCCCTCTTGCTACCTACTTTTACCCTATGTGACTTGATGCAAAGCTAATGTAAACACTATACTTCAATCATCCTATCAGTTGTCGGACACAATCATAAGTATTAAAATCAAATGGTCACCTGGAAAATTGGTTGGCATCGGTTGTCTTAAATATATGAGATATAGAACCCTGGGAAACAAAGTATCCGAATGAGCTCTTTGAGCACTCTGGTTTCAAATCATGATGACAGGACAAGATTGATGATTCATCGCGCCCATCCGACATCAGGGGCATGCAATGAAACAGACAATATGCCTTAGTAGTAGGCGAGATATATAGTGTCAATTGCAAAATAATAGAAACAGTAATGCGAATCCAAATAAGCATGATGGGATCCAAATTACAAATAGCACGAATTAAAACTAAATTTTCTGGATAGAGCTACTGCCCCAAAATAAAAATTAAGCAATTCCACAAATTTAGGTCCTTCACGACATGGAAATGGAACTAATCATTATGGATGATAAGGCAGTCGTTATTTGCCTGCCATTTTTTATTACTAGCGCTTACGCTTGTAAGACGACTCTCCTCCGCATGTTGATGCATAGTGACCGCCAAGGAAGCATTTCTTGCAGGTCACCTCCTTCGGAGGCTTCTTGGGGCCATCATATGTTGGACACTTAGGAGTATAGTGCCCTTCCAACCCACAGTTTTTGCACCTCCTCTTTGCAGATTGGGGATGGTTGTTTGTTTTGCTAGTCATGCTCCCACTTCCTCTCTGACTTCCCATGCTGACATGTGTTTCTTCCACCTCAACATGTTTATCTTGATCATCATGTTCTTCTTCTTGGTTGAAATTCTCCTTCTCTAAATCGCTTGAGGTAACTGGACCCACCAGGTGGCAAGGGCAAGACCTTGTGAAATGGTCCGTTGATCCACATATTGCACACTTGTTTGTTCTGGTTGCACTATCACCTGCTGCCTTGAAGCGCTTTGTTTTTGGTCTTCCCTTGCTGGCCTTCTTCTCAAGAGGAAATAATTCCGTGGTTTCATGGAATTCATCTCCTGTTGCGGTTGTGCATTAGCAAGACCTTGCTTTGAAATGTGCGTCGATCTCTGGGTAACTACGGTTGGGTTTCCAGACTCAGGTTCTTTATGGTTGATGTTTGTTTGACCTGGTTTATTATTCACGGCGGCTGCACTGCGGGTGCCATGAACTGTTTCTTGAACTACTTCAATTGACTCCAATTCCTTTTTCAATGCATCAAGGGCGGCCAGCCCATGCTGGAAATGATCCACACCCTTGTTAGCCAACTTAACGATCTCCAATGCTTTAACATAAATAATGTTGTGCCTGAAAGTCTTCGACAATTGCATGCTCGCATCCTTCTGATAAGTTTTCAAGTGTTCTGGAAGATTGTCCCTGGCATCTTTTGTCCATCTCTTCATAATGTATCTACTAGGAATTTGTCGGGCACTGTCGGTGTACTAAGTATTGGGCCACTAGTACCCCGTACTTGTGCACGGGCAGTTGTAGTCATCCTCGCGGCAAGGCTTGCCGGGAACAGTTTGAGTTTGATTCAAGCCATCAAGGGAATCATCAAGTCAGAGATCTGAGGATCAGCAGATAAGTAAAGCTGGAATTCGAAGGCCAGCTTCCCCAGCAAGATCCTTGCCGGGATGGCCTGTGGAGCCCGGCAAGGCTCGGCGCCCGGCAAGGCTTGGCGCCCAGCAAGCCCTGGCGCCCGGCAAGGCTTGGCGCCCGGCAAGGTTTGGTGCCCGACAAGAATCGGCGCCTGGCGAGATTCCATCACTGTGCCACCGCTTCGGCACAGTAACAAGTCTGACATTCTGGCTCCTTCCCTGGATGCGTGGCGACGCGCCAGTGGAGGGGAGCTTAAGCGGTGCTGATGGGATGGCCCCTTTTTCCATCCCCAAGAAAGTGAGGACACCTAAACGGACACCTCACGGTGCATTAAATGCGCTTGTCCTAATCCGTCAGGGGTTAGGTAAGATACCCTGTAGCTACTTTACACCTCAATGTATGTACATTTTGCCACTGTGGAGACCCCTTTGAGCATATAAAAGGAGGCCCAAGGCAACTGCTACAGAGGAGGAGGACTTCTGGCCCATTCTGCATGCGTAGCTGCTCTTTGAACGTACTGTTCACTGCGAGCGCTCCTGAAGGCTGGGCTTAAGAACATCAATAAGAAAACAAAGCAGGAGTAGGGTTTTATGCTGATCAGCGGCCCCAACCTGGGTAAAAACTTCCCGCGTCGATCACTGGTTCTGCTCTTTGCGTATACCTCTCCCCCCGCCAAATCGTAAAGGGGTCCCTTTGGATCCCATAGGTGTCGTACCCCGACATCTTTGGCGCGCCAGGTAGGCGGATTGAAGGTTGCGTGAACCTGATCTGGTGATCGGCGCCTTAGTTTCTTCATCATCTTCATCATCATGCCACCCAAGAAGAAGAGCGCTGCGACAGCGCAACCGTCCTGGTCCGTTTTGCCTACGCCTTTGCGTACTGGCGATGGCGTGGGTGCAGAAGGAAGGGGACTAGAACCCCCGCGACGTTCTGGTGATCCGAGCCAGGCGAGCGGTATCGTTCGCAGTGGCAGTGGTAACCTGCACGCCGCTGGACCTAGGGATGGCGCTGTGTTGCCTACGGGTGGCACAACGAACTCGAGAGATCGAAGGGCGCCTGCTGGAGCTCCCGTGCCGTCCCAAGCCTCACGACCTATCCAGGTCGTGCATGATGAGCGACGTCATGGCACTGGTGGTTCAGGGCGTCCCCATGAAAAGGTTTATGCGCATAGAACCCAAGATGCGCGGGACCAGCATGCACACCGAGCTGCCGGCGGAGGTGGCGCACGGTCGCGTGACCGTGGTGGTGCTCCTTCTAACTTGATTAAGAGTCAGAGCACCTCACGTGGCTCGCACTTGTCGCCGCCGCCTACGCCAGCGGAAGCCTTGGCACGTGCGCAGCTACTCCTCAATTTTCCTCCTGCCCCGGAGAAGATGGAGGAGTGGCGAGCTACCATCCAGAGCCTCATCGGCTTTGCCAACAAAGATGGACCGCAAGAGGCAGGGCCCTCACAGTGGAGGCCCATCGATCCGGCGCGAGCCGATGTAGAGAAAACCGGAGGTGGTGCAACTATGATGCACTCCTCTCCGCGGCACCAGCGGCGGCCGACAACTCAGCAAGTCGACCGCCATGAAGAAGTTTCCACGGCGTCGTCCGATCCACGGATGCACCATGATCAGCGTCAGGTTCTCCAGGAGCGAGGCAAGGAGGACGCTCGAACTACCATCGAGCGACGACGGGAAGCGCGCTATCAGTCTGATAAGCGCGCGGGGCCGGCTGTTGACGAGCCTGTGCCAGGGGACGTAGGAGACTTGCCTTATGAGGTAGGGACTCCAGCGTTTACCCGTGAGCTGCGGCAAGTCCGGTGGCCCAATTCCCGAACCTTCAAGCCGGAGGTCCCGGAGAAGTATGACGGAAAGACCCATCCCTTGGAGTTCCTGAGCATCTACACCATTGCGGTGCAAGCTGCCGGGGGCCGAGATGACAAGATACTTGCCAACTACTTCCCGTTGGTGCTCAAGCCCAACGTCAGGTCGTGGTTGATGCATCTGCCGGAGAATTCTATTTCTTCCTAGTCAGATTTGTGCCATCAGTTTGTTGGCGCCTTCGTTGGAGGCCACCAAGCTCCTGGCCAAGAGAGCGATTTTCACATTATCCCTCAGAAGGAGGGCGAGTCCCTGCGCAAGTTCATGCAGAGGTTCAGTCGGGTGCAGTACAATATTCCTGACGTTCATCCTGCCGCTGTCATTAGCGCGTTTCATCAGAACGTGCGTAACCGCAGAATGCGAGAAGAGCTGGCAATGAACAAAGTCAGGAGTATCGCCGAGCTTTATGCTCTGGCCGATATGTGCGCTCCAGCTGAAGAGGGGAGGAAACTCCCCGATGAGGCTGTTGGCGCGGCGGGCGAGTCCGAAGATGAAGACGTCGCGGCCCCGTCAAGGAAAGGCCGGCGGCGGAACAGGAAACGCGGAGCCAAGGCCGTGCTTGCTGTCGAGGAATCCGGCAACCCCGACGACGCCAAGAAGGCCAAGGTTGGTGACCCCGGCAAGGATCTTGCCGGGTGCCCTTCCTGTCAGGCCTTGGCGGCTGCCGACAAGTCGGAGAACTCCGGCAAGCAGTATTGCAAGATCCATCGCACCAAGGGCCATGATCTCCAGAACTGCCGGCAAGTCGAGCAGCTTGCCGAGAAGCAGAAGGCCGAATACGAGAGGCGAGATAAGGAGAAGACCCAAGATGGTGCTGAGGTGTCCGGCAAGAAGCGCGGTGGCCGGGGAGGTCGCCGCGGCAAGGCCAAGCAGCAAAAGGACCGGCCCGCTCGGGGCCGAGATAAAGAAGGAGATGATGATGAGGAAGAGGATGAATCCAGTGAGCAAGAATTCCAGAAGGCTACGGAGGCCATGTGCATTGATGGGGGTGCCTCGCTGCATTCCTCCCACCGCCAACTCCAACAGTGGGTGCGGGAGGTCAATGCGGCAGAGCCATCCCCTGATGCGTGTAGGCCCCTGAGGTGTGGTCCAGCACGCCTATCATCTTCGACGCCGAAGATCACCCTGATTGCACAACTGCGGTCGGGTATTTGCCGTTGTTGGTCTCGCCAACAATTCGCAACCTCAAGGTGACGAAGATGTTAGTTGACGGCGGGGCCGGCCTAAATTTAATCTCACCGGATGTGCTCAGAAGGTTTCAGATTCCCGATGAGGACCTCGAGGAAACGGGTACGTTTCAAGGGGTCAACCCTGGAAGAACCCAGCCTAAGGGCAAGATCACGCTGCCGGTAACATTTGGCAGCGAGCTTAACTTCAGGACCGAAAAGGTGGTGTTTGATGTCGCCAAGACCCCCATGTCATACAATGGGATCCTTGGTCAGCCAGCGCTGGCTAAGTTTATGGCGGCATCACACTACGCGTACAACGTCTTGAAGATGCCTGGGCCGTTGAGTGTCATCACTATCCATTCTAATAAGAAGGATGCGCTCATCTGTGCCGATCAACTTTACCGGGAAGCAGTTGCAGCACCTGCCGTCAAGGCATCTGCTCCTGCCACTGAAACTCCCGGGGGGAAGAAGAAGACCGGCAGGAACCTTGGCGCGAACTCCGGCAAGCGCACCTCCTCGGAGTGCTGCGCTTTCGTCGAGGACATACCAGAGAGTTCCACCGGCAAGAACAAGAAGTCCAAGGCTGCTCCGCCGAAAACCAAGAAGGTGCCTGCCAGGGAGGACGGAACGGGGGGAACTTTCACCATAAGTTCCACCCTAGATGACAAATAGGAAAGTGCGCTCGTTGCTTTCCCGCGGGCGAATGTCGACGTGTTTGCATGGCAACCGTCTGACATCCCCGGTGTTCCCAGGAAGGTAATTGAGCACCACCTTGCTGTCTGTCCTCATGCGCGGCCCGTCAAGCAAAGGGTCAGGAAGCAGGCCTTGGAGCGGCAAGAATTCATTGCCGAAGAAATTAAGAAGCTGGAGGCGGCAGGACTGGTCAAAGGAGTGCTTCATCCAACCTGGTTGGCCAATCCGGTTGTAGTGCGGAAAGCGAATGGGAAATGGAGGCTTTGTATCGATTATATAGATATCAATAAAGCTTGTCCAAAAGATCCTTTTCCCTTGCCGTGCATCGACCAGATTGTGGATGCCACCGCTGGTTGTGATCTCCTGTCCTTCCTTGATGCCTATTCAGGATATCATCAGATTTTTATGGCAAAAGAAGATGAAGAGAAGACCGCCTTTATCACCCCATGTGGTACGTATTGTTTCATACGAATGCCTTTCGGGTTGAAAAGTGCTGGTTCAACATTTGCCAGAGCAATCCAGATTGGTTTTGAGACACAACTCCATAGAAATATGGAGGCATATATGGATGATATAGTGGTCAAAACCAAAGATAAAGCAACGCTCATTCAAGACTTAGAAGAAACATTTGCAAACTTGCGCAAGATCAACTTGAAGCTCAATCCTGAGAAGTGCGTGTTCTTTGTATCTTGCCGGGGAATCGAAGCAAACCCCGACAAGATCAAGGCTATTGAGCAAATTGAAGCGCCGAGACGCGTCAAGGATGTGCGTCGTCTTGCCGGCTGTGTTGCTGCTCTAAGCAGGTTTATTTCCAAATCTGCTGAGCGCGCCCTACCCTTCTTCAAAATTTTGAAGAAGGCAGGTCCAATGAAATGGACTCCGGAGGCGGAGGCTGCGCTGCAAGATTTGAAGAAATACCTTTCCTCTCCGCCGACGCTAGTCGTGCCTAAACCACAAGAGCCATTGCTGCTGTATCTGGCAGCAACAAATCAAGTGGTTAGCGCTGCGCTAGTGGCGCAGAGAGAAGCTGATGAGGAAGCAACGTCAATGGCAGGACCGCCAAATGACGCGGCAAGATCTTCCCCGGCAAGGGTTGATCCCGGCAAGACAGGATCTGCGCAAACAGAAGAACCCGTGCAGAAGAAGAAGGTGGTGCAGCGCCCAGTTTATTTTGTTAGCTCTCTTTTACAAGGAGCTAGGTCAAGATATTCTGGTGTGCAGAAGTTGCTTTTCGGCCTCCTTATGGCCTCGAGAAAGCTGCGCCATTATTTTCAAGCACATGAGATCACCGTCGTCACTCGCTTTCCGTTGCAACGGATTTTGCAAAATCCGGAGGCAACCGGCAGGATTGTGGAGTGGGCGTTGGAATTGTCCAGCTTTGGCCTTAAGTTTGAAAGCACTTTGACGATCCAGAGCAGGGCCTTGGCGGAGTTCATTGCAGAATGGACCCCAACGCTAGACGAAGAAGTTCAAGAAACAACTCTCCCCGGCAAGGAAATCGATCAGCAATGGGTTATGTACTTTGATGGGGCTTTCTCGCTGCAAGGCGCCGGTGCTGGCGTGTTGCTTGTTGCACCCACCGGAGAGCACCTCAAGTACGTAGTCCAAATGCACTTTCCCCGGGAGAGTTCGACCAACAACACTGCAGAATACGAGGGTTTGCTTGCCGGTCTCAGGATCGCGGCGGACCTTGGTATCAAAAAGCTCGTCATCAAAGGCGATTCACAACTTGTCGTCAGGCAAGTTAACAAGAGTTATCAAAGCCCATTGATGTAGGCCTACGTAGATGAAGTGAGAAAAATGCAAGAGCACTTTGACGGTCTGCAAATGGAGCACGTTCCTCGTGCCGAGAACAATATTGCTGACGACCTGTCAAAGCGTGCCGCCCTCAGGTTGCCTGTGGAACCAGGAACTTTTGTGCTCCAATTGACTCAACCATCCGTGGCGCCATCGATGCGGCAAGAAAAGAGAAGAAAGTTGAACTCTGGCCAGTACTTCCCGGCAGAGCTCCCCGGAGCCGCCGGCAAGGAAGTTGCCGGGATCGACATGCCTGCCGGGGAACAACAGGCTCCGGCAGGGCCTCAGGCCCTTGCTGTCGAGACGAATGTTCCCCCGACAGAGGAGATGCCTTTAGTCCTAGCTGTCGAGCCTCAGGCTCCAGCATGGGCGCAGCCCATCGTCCATTTCCTTCAAACAGGCGAACTCCCTGAGGAACAGGAAGAAGCGGAGAGAGTAGCCCGTCGGTCTGTTATGTACAAGTTCGTCGATGACGTCCTGTACAGGAAGAGACCAAACGGTGTGAAATTGAAGTGCATTCCTCGGGAGGATGGACTACAGCTATTGGCAGAGATACATGGAGGCATATGTGGTTCTCACATAGGGTCAAGAGCGCTTGCCGGGAAAGCATTCCGGCAAGGTTTCTTTTGGCCTACCGCTCTCCAGGATGCAACTGCACTAGTAACCAAGTGTGAAGCGTGCCAGTTTCATTCGAAGAAATTACATCAGCCAGCTCAAGCTCTTCAGACAATCCCTCTCTCCTGGCCATTTTCGGTCTGGGGGCTCAATATACTGGGCCCTTTCCCCGTGCTACCGGGGGCTTTGAGTACTTGTACGTTGCTATCGACAAGTTCACAAAGTGGCCGGAGGTGGAAGCAGTGAGGAAGGTGACAGCGCAGTCAGCTGTCAAGTTCTTCAAGGGAATTGTTTGTCATTTCGGTGTGCCCAACAGGATCATCACCGACAACGGCACGCAGTTCACAAGTCGCACCTTCATGCAGTACGTCCAAGACCTTGGCGGCAAGATTTGTTTTGACTCTGTTGCTCACCCAAGAAGCAACGGCCAAGCGGAGAGGGCCAATGTTGTAGTGCTGCGCGGTCTCAGGACCAGAACCTTCGACAGGCTGAAAAAGTGCGAAAGACGCTGGATTGATGAGTTGCCGGCAGTTCTTTGGTCAATCAGAACGACACCAAATCGAGCCACCGGCCAGACACCCTTCGCTCTAGTCTATGGAGCGGAAGCAGTTCTCCCGATGGAACTCATACACGGATCTCCTCGAGTGCTCGCTTATGATAAGCTCGAGCAAGAGCAACTGCGGCAAGATGACGCTGTGCTCCTTGAGGAGAGTCGTCTTCAGGCTGCTGTGCGAGCTGCACGCTACCAGCAAGCTTTGCGCCGCTACCATAGCCGCAAAGTTCATGCCCGAAGCCTTGAGGAAGGCGACCTTGTTCTTCGGCGGATTCAGTCCGCCAAGAATTCAAACAAGTTGATGCCAAAGTGGGAAGGCCCTTATCGGGTAGTACGAGTCACCAGGCCTGGCGCTGTCCACCTGGAGACCGAAGATGGCGTTCCAGTGGGTAATTCCTGGAATATCGAACATCTTCGCAAGTTCTACCCATAAGGCGCGGTTGTCGGGGGATCCCGGCAACCACCTTTTTGTACAAGTCTTGCCGGCAAGGCATGTGATCCTTTGTACAAAGCCAGGTGCAGACCCTGAGCACAGATGAATAAATTTAAGTGTTGTACATTCCCTTATTGATTCCCATGTTCATATTTATATATATGCATGTTTATCTAAGATGTTGTATGACACCTGATCCCGGTAAGTTCTAACGAACCGCCAAGGTTTCATGCCTTTATTTTCTCTTCTTTCTTTTTCTCAAAAGACAGAAGGATTCCTCGCGTGCATATTTGCCGGGGGGGAAGGGAGATATGAATACTAGTTGGTGACGTTCGGAATCGACACTTGCCGGAGGAAGAACAAAGACAGGAAGCTAAGTCCTAAAAACTCAGAGCAAGGTTTTCTTTTATCACCAAGTTATTTCCTTGGACGATTCCGACTCTTGTATGGAAAATCTGCACGCGAAGGAACCCTTGTTGTAATCGGTCGCGCCCTTATTTTGTTTCGAGTCCGCTCAACAATTCAAGTGGCTGCACTAAGAACGCCAAGGAGTCTTGCCGGCCGCTGCGCCTCCAGCAGGCTGCTGAAGTCCCGCACCCAGCGCTCGCAGCAGGTTGCGCGCCGGCAAGTTTTTCAATAAGCGTAGGACGAACTCCATACATAAAGGAATCAGACAAGGAAAGTAGCAAGCATGAGCCTAAACATAGTCAAATTGTATTACATCCATGAGTTGCCACAATTCTAATTTGAGACTTGATTGTCTTTTACATGGAATAATGACGGCAAGAAAAGGGGGAAGCACTCAATCCCTGCGCTGGCCTTCGATCCTTTTGATGGAGTCCACCTTCTCAAGGACGGGCGCGATGCACTCTTCAAGCGCCTCAACATTTGCATCCTTTGGCAGATGGCCGAGCGAGTTGGAGAGATCGATGCCGGGGTTGCTGTGCACCACCTTGATGAGCACCTTGCGGAGGACGGCCAGGCAAAGCCGACGAGTCTCGTTCGCCAGTTGGCTCGCCCGGCTGGACTGGAGCACCCTCAACGCGTTGATGATGCTTTCAAAGAACATCGTCAACCTGGCACTTGGAGATATTCTTTCCTCGGAAGAATACTTGAAGTTCGGCAAGCCCATGGTTGACAGTTCTGCGGTAAGCTTCTCCGCGGTGGTGATGAGACGGCCAGTCCAGATCTCCACTCCCTTCTCGTACTCGCTTTGGGCAGCGGCGGCGCTCTTGAGCAGGTTCCTCTCTCCTTAGAGATCCTTGAGTAGAGCCTTCTCACGGGCCTTGCCGGCCTCGAGAGACTTCTGCAGCGTGGTCAGCTTCAGCTCCAGAACCGCAATATTATCAGCCGCAGAGGAGAGCTGCTTGGTCTTGTCGGACAAGGCAACTTGCATCTCCGCCAAGGAGTGGAGGGTTTTTTCCCAGTCCCCCTTGAGCGTCGATAGTTCCTTGTCGTGCTCTTTGAGATCTGTTTCCAGCTTCTTCACTCTGTCGTTCAGCTCGTTCTTGGCGGCCTCTGCAGCTTCGGCAGCATCGACGGCCTCCTTGAGCTTGCCGGCGTGACTTGCAGTCAGAGCTTCGAGCGCCTCCTTATGCTTTCGCTCCAGCTCCTGGGTCCGCCGCGCGACAAGATTTTCAATATCCTCATCCTTGCTGTGAAGCTTGGCGGCGAGCGCCTGCTCACGAGCAGTGAGATCTTCCTCATGAGCATCAAGAGCAACGCGGCGCCCCGTCAGGAGTGCATCTTCGGCAGCAATCCTTTGAACAGCTTCATCATGTGCCTTCTCCATGTCTGATTGCTTCAGGAGGATCTCATTCCACTGCTGGCTCACTTGTTCCCGGCCGGCAACCAACTCTTGGAGGGCCTCGGCGTGCCAGATCTGCATTTGTGCGACGCGCCTTTGGAAATCCGCTTCGGCCGCCTCAACAACTGCCATTCTGGAGTCCGCTTTGTCTTTCCGGGCGTGATGGAGAGCCTGGAGTTTGCGGAAGTTCTCGCCCATGGCCTGAAGGAGCTGATCCTCTTCAGATTTGCCGCTGCTAGTGCTGGGATCGTCGACAACTTCAAGCCCGGCAGCAGCGATGATTTCTTTGAAAACTTCTCCTTCGGCTGGTGCCCCAGCGCTTGCCGTCCCTGGCAAGTTGATGAACAGGTTCTCGCCAACCTTGAGGTACTTGCTGGATGAGGGGCCTTCAGATGTTGGTGGCTGGTCTTCAGTGGCCGCCTCATCAGTGACAGGGGGCTCTGTGGCCGGTGTAGCGCCTGGCGCTCCTGTGGCAGGAATGCTATCAGTGCGGTCCTCAGCCTCCCTGTCGCCCCCTTCAGCAGGTTCTTCGGCGGTTTCCTCTTGTGCTGTCTTGGCGGCCTCCCCGTCAAGAGCACCACCAGCCTCGACAATGTCATCCTTGGTGGCCTCGCTGGCAGCGATCCTGTCTGCTTCGGCGGCAGCATCCCTGGCGGTCTCCTCGATCACGACGTCGACGTCCATGTGTTCCATCACAGGGAACTCTGAAGGGCGAAGGAGGAAAACAGAATAAGATCAAGGTTGAAGTTTGAAGTGACCGAAGACAGAGAGATAAGAGAAAAATAATAACAAGCACTCTGAGGCAATCGAGTACCTGCGTCGGGCTGTCGGGAGGTGGCTTCACCCCTCCCGGCAACTCCGGTTGCCGGGGGCGTGTCGCCGGAGTCCGTGCTTGCCGGCTCCCCTTCAGTTAGGACGGGCTCGTCGGGAGGATCTCTTGCCGGGGACGTGCTTGTGGGTGGAGCGGTCGATGAAGGAGGCACAATGGGAATGTCTTCTCCTTGTTGTCGTTCTTCTCCTGCGAACCCAAAGATATCAGTAGGCAAGAATGAAAACCTCGGCACCCGCCAACGGAAAAAGAACAATGAACTTACACTGGGGGCTGTGCTGGGGGCTGCGCTGGGGGCTGCGTTGAGGACTAGACTCCAGGCTCACAATGACGGTTTCTGGCACGCTAGTGGAGCCTGCCGGGGGCTCGTCGCCCGTAGAAGTCCTTGACCTCTTCGCCATCCTCTCCAGCAAGGTTTCTGTGTCACTGCAGAAACAATACAAGCAAGTCAGTAAAGGTTGATGCAAGATTGGAAGGTAAAAGCTGTGGCAAAGTACTTACTCTTCTTCCTCTCGCTCCGGACTAAAGCCGGAGATGTCGAAGTCGACCTCCGTTGCGATGTCTGAGTGGGGAGGCGGAGGAGGAGTCCTAGGCCGCTTGGCTGTGACAGGCGCCGGGGCAGCTTCCGGTGCGGTGGTGCGAGACCCTCCTGCCGCCCTAGCAGTGGCCGCTGGTGTGGGCCTCGCGCGCCGTGCAGGCTGTTGACGAGCCCCCTGCCGCGGTCCAGCCTTGCCGGCCACTTTCTTGCCGGGGGCTTCGCTGCTCGAAGAGGGCTGGCTTGCCGGGATGTCAGACGCTGCCTTCCGAAGAACACGCTTCGCCTTCTTCTTCGGGGGTGAGGGCTCTTCTCGTGTCTCTTCTTCTTCGACCAAGTCCTCGCCGGACGAGCTTTTTCAGCGGCTGCGCTGCTCTCCTCCCCGGCAACCTCGTCCTCCCCGGCAGGCTTCACCTCCACTACCACCTCTGCGTCGCTAGCTTCCCACTCTGTGAAGCCGACGCTGCCGGCCTCTGCGGCAAGATTTGCCTCTTCCACCCTAGTAGCAATATAAGCTGCTTCTTGGTCGGTGGTGGCTCGGATGAAATCTGACTCCTTCCGAACAGGCCTCTCCGTCAAGCTGTCAAAGAATTTCTGCGCTTCCTCCTCGCTTGGCTCGGCCCAGGTCGGGTCGAGGCCGTGGGCGTTGAACATCGGCAAGAAGGCAATGATTGACCCCAAGGCAGAGTTGTTGCACAAGGGGACAATCCTTGCCGGCAGCCGGTGCTTGTCTTCGCGCTGGAATAACTTTTGGCGGAGAGCGCCAAGCTGCATGGTGGTCAGATTGTTGTTCAGCCCGGGGCACAGTCTCATGACATCTGCTGCGTTCTTGTACTCCCAGACTGGCCTTCCCCTGTTCTACAGAGGGGCGATGCGGCGGCGGAGAAAGTCGAAGCCGATCATCTCCATCGTCAGCCCGGCAGCCTTCAAGCGAAGGATCCTGGTAGTGGCGATTGTGAGCCTCTCGTCTTCCGCAGCGAGATCGCCCCAATCCTTGCCGCGGACCACCTTCTGTTGCCGGGGATGACAAAAAGGATGAGGATCTGCTTCCTGGATCCAGCACCATTCGGCCCGCCACTCGTCCCACTTTTCGCGTTAAACTCCCTCTGGGTATATCTCTTTGTTCCAAGCCCTTGGAATCCAGGCAATAGATCCAGAGAGAGCCTCTCCTTTTTGGATACGAGGGTGGAAATAATGGCGGAAAAGAGCAGAATTGGGGATCACGCCAGCGAAATTCTCACAAAGATGGGCTAAGATAGACATGCAAAGTACTGCATTCGGCGTGAAATCAAGAAGGCGGAAGCCGTATGTGTACATGATGTCGTTGAAGAAATCGGAAAAGGGGGGATAGAGCCCGCAATAGAAATATGCAGTGAAGAAGGGGTATCTGTCCGATCCACCTTTGGAGCAAGCACCTGGGATTACGCGTGTGGCGGGGTGAGCTTGCGTTCCCTTCGCCCACATGCATTGGTATCGCCCCTTCAAAGCTTTAGCGTCGAGCGTCGGAGGGAAGACGACGAGCCTCTTCCGCATCTTCACCAGTTCGCTCTCCGGAACTTCGGCTTTCGCCTCCTTGCCCTTGCCTTTGCTGGCCTTGGGCGGCATGGCGACTGTGAGGACGAAAGCTGGGGGCGGAGCGAGCGCGGGAGCAGCGGGCGGAGGAGGAAAAGGTTTCACTCTGAACTCGAGAAGAGGAAGGCGATGGCGATGGCCAGATTGAGAAGAAGAGGGGGGTAAATAGGTTTGTGCCTCTGCGACTTCTCCTTTTTATGGGGAAGGAGCGGGGCCGCCTTGTTTATTCCCCAATGTGAATGCGCCTCTATAGGCGCGAGATAGTTCGCAGCCTTTTTGGCACGCCTCCCACGTCGCGCGCTCCGTACGCGTAGTGGGGGGCACAGTAAAACAACATATTTACGAGCAGTTAATCCCCTGCCACGCATGCCCGTGCACTGTTTGGGCCTAGCGCAACAACGCCTCGCACTCGTGTATGGCCTAGGCCCGGGGACTCCTGTCGGTGTACTAAGTATTGGGTCACTAGTACCCCGTACTTGTGCACGGGCAGTTGTAGTCATCCTCGCGGCAAGGCTTGCCGGGAACAGTTCGAGTTTGATTCAAGCCATCAAGGGAATCATCAAGTCAGAGATCTGAGGATCAGCAGATAAGTAAAGCTGGAATTCGAAGGCCAGCTTCCCCGACAAGATCCTTGCCGGGATGGCCTGTGGAGCCCGGCAAGGCTCGGCGCCCGGCAAGGCTTGGCGCCCGGCAAGGTTTGGTGCCTGACAAGAATCGGCGCCTGGCGAGATTCCATCACTGTGCCACCGCTTCGGCACAGTAACAAGTCTGACATTCTGGCTCCTTCTCTGGATGCGTGGCGACGCGCCAGTGGAGGGGAGCTTAAGCGGTGCTGATGGGATGGCCCCTTTTTCCATCCCCAAGAAAGTGAGGACACCTAAACAGACACCTCACGGTGCATTAAATGCGCTTGTCCTAATCCGTCAGGGGTTAGGTATGATACCCTGTAGCTACTTTACACCTCAATGTATGTACATTTTGCCACTGTGGAGACCCCTTTGAGCATATAAAAGGAGGCCCAAGGCAACTGCTACAGAGGAGGAGGACTTCTGGCCCATTCTGCATGCGTAGCTGCTCTTTGAACGTACTGTTCACTGCGAGCGCTCCTGAAGGCTGGGCTTAAGAACATCAATAAGAACACAAAGCAGGAGTAGGGTTTTACGCTGATCAGCGGCCCGAACCTGGGTAAAAACTTCCCACGTCGATCACTAGTTCTGCTCTTTGCGTATACCTCTCCCCCTGCCGAATCGTAAAGGGGTCCCTTTGGATCCCATAGGTGTCGTACGCCGACAGGCACCAACGTGCACCATGACCTAAACACACATCATAATCGCTGATCAGTATTGTGTCAGCTAACTTGTTAACAACGCACACCATCAGAAAAATAATTGTATTACCTTCAAGATATGACGACAAAGCAACCCAGAGTGCTCGAACATTCCGCACTCGCATGAGTACATATCACTCTCCCTATCAACATTCACCTCATACACCACTTTGCACCAACGCTGCCTCCTCTCAGCGTCAGCATGTTCTATGACGATCTTTCCGTCAACTTGATTGCCCTTAACATGGAAAGATCCTGACTGAAATAGCTCCAATGAAAACAACTTGAAAATTGCCCTGGTGTAAACCTCAGATGCATGCCTCTCAATGAGAACATTGGATCTTATTATCTTTTGATCCTGAAAAGTTAAATACACATTTAATAATTTTCTAGAAAGTTTTTGAACAAAAAAAGACGCACGTATCTTTTGAGGGCAAGTTATATCACCTTGTGTCGTGTGTCCGTGCTCGAAATCTTCTTCAGCACATCTGTCGGCGTACAACTTTGTGTACTGATGGACAAAGCAATTGATTGGTGCAGACCGAGAAACATATGATTTCAGGACGTTGTTCATGCACTCACTTCGCTGGGTGCTGCACATTTTAGCGTAGAAATTCCCCTTCAGATACGGCTTCGCCCATTTGTGTCTGACCTCATACACTTGTTTCATGAATGAGTTTGTTTCAAGCCCGTAATGCAGAGTTATTTCCTCCCACTCCTTTTCAAACTCCTGTTCCGTCATCATCTCATTGATGAGCATGTTGAAGTCATTGCGAAATGGTGTACCATTCCTATACATATTACCAATTTTCTCCCTCATCTTCTTCAGCACATGCCATTTACACCAGACGTGTGTCGAAGAATCCATGACGGCAGAGATAGCACACTCCATTTGCCTGCTTTGGTCTATTAAAGAGAAAATTCAAATTTTTTATGAGAACCAGTATGATAAAATATATGTTAGATATACGCAAATGCTCATTTTTCATTCCTAGTTACCTGTCAATATAGTCAAAGGCTGTTTGTTGTCCATTGCAGATAGGAATGTTTCAAAAGCCCACTTGAAAGAATCTACCATCTCTTCATGGAGAAAAACACAACCAAAAATGCAGCATTGGTAGTGGTTATTGACGCCGATGAACATACCAACCGGCATCTCGTACAAGTTGCTCTTATAGGTTGTGTCAAACGTTACTGCATCGCCGAAACAACTGTAATCCTCCCTACTCTTTTGGTGACACCAAAACAAACCAGAAACCCTTCTTTCTTCGTCAGTTTTGACTGCAAAAAAGAATCCAGAGTTCTCTGCCTGCATCCTTGAAAAAAGGGCTAGGGTCTTGTTAATGTCATCTTGACTGTGTTCATGAGAAATTGATGAACACATTGACTTCAGAGACCTTTTGCGGAATGGCATGTCTTTGTAGGAACCATGAATATCAGCCATCACTCCATAGACCTTAGTAAGAGACACATTGTTAGCACGCAAGTGCCTAACAATCTCCTTGATAGATGAGTCCACGTACTTATGACACTTCAATGCCTTCCTTTCACCAACAGTATCAGCCATTCTGTGGTTGTGCTCTAGTACCACGTTGGCATAATACCATCCATCGTCGTCGGTTCTGTTCAGTCTAACCATGGCGAGGCAGTTGGTTCAAGATGACTGTGTCTGATTTTTTGCAAGAACCCTGTAATAATATGAACAACTCAATGATCTTGCTTCTGTGAAAATTGCTCTACTAAGGTGCAAATGTATCATATTGAAACTCACCTCGCAGGAGCATAGAAGGTCTTGCTTGGACTTGTATCCATGCTTATTTATGTACTTGTTGCCATGCCTGATTCCAAAACCGATCTCCCATGAATAAGCGTTGTAGAATTGATATGCCTCCTGCTCGGAGTTGAATTCCATCCCCTTGCATGGCTGGAATACAACTTTCTTCCCTTCCTTGCCAGCATCCCTGAGTGCTCTCTCCAAGTGTCCACTGTAATCTCCTGTCAGAACCCTGAAGGCTTTCCCCTTGCGGTTTCTGAGCAATATAAGATGGTTACCAGATTATCAGAGGTCATAATTTTACACCACGCTCTTAATGAAAATGTGTACCTTTGTCTTCTGATCCATCCTTCAGTGTTGTCTTCCTCGACTACTGTTGTTGTTGCATTATCCCCGATGGGTGTCCCATGCTCACTCTTTGGTTCTTCTACTTCATCCCTGGCCTCGACTTCTGGGCCGTTATATCGGTCAGGTGGATCTGAACGTATTTTCTCTTCTTCTGTAGGCATTTTTATTCAGATGAGACTCTGTTATTCAGGTTGTAACATCTATCAGAATGATCACATATTACGTAAACATATCAATGGATTAATTTGTGCCGCATATGTTATCCTGTTTCTGTATAGTAAGCTGAAAAAAAATACAATCCTGATATTCACCTGCTGCTATTGGGGCGACTCTGTCTCTTACGCCAATTGTAGATGTACTCCACCACATTGGGATCGACACTTGGTGTTCGTTATCGTCTAAATTCTAAGATGAGGCAGGAGGTAAAGGAACATTTTAATGGTACTGAGATTACTTGAGGTCAGCAAAAAAAGCAAGATGAATCCCATTGCATATGCTGATGGCAACTAACCTGACATCCTCGTAGCTCGATTCCTTCGTCTGGTTGAGGGAAGCCAAGGTTTGTCCGGGGCGGAGAAGCCATGCCACCTACCATGCGGTGGAGGCGGTGTCGACGTAGAGGTCTGGTAGCAGACGGCTAGATCGGAGCGCAAGGTTGGCGGCGGTCACAAGAACCCTACCCTGCACTAAGGCTTTGTTCGGTTACACCTCCTCACAGGGGTATTGGGGTGGATTGGAGGAGGTTTTGACTTGTAGAGGGTGTAATCCCTGCCAATCCCTGCCAAACCCCTCCATTTTCCCTGTCAACCGAACAGTGGATCGAGGAAGAAAGGGGCTGCTGGGGGTGTTTTGCATGGAGGGTATGTGAAGTGTGTGTTGCACACTCATGGGCTGGTCAGATGACTAGTCAGTCGTCACAGGTCACTCACGGGTTACTGTGGCTTACCCATGCCCGTGAACGCAAGGCCAAGGTTGATGTCGGTGGTCGGTCCATAGGTCAGACGGGCTGGCTTGGCGCCGCAGGTGCAAAAAACGGCAGGCGAGTAGTCCATCTGCTGAGAAGGTCAAAGGTGGAATCGTTTGACTGCAAGGTTTGCGTCGCATGCGCTTGGGTTGAGGCACTGACTTACTTCCACTCCGCTGCAACGATGCAGGATATACGGCCGCTAGCGTCTCCTATTCAACAAGTTATTTTTGAGTACCTTGGACCATGGCTTTACGAACCGCAGCTGCTTACACAGCAACCATTTCAATTTAGTGGCCCTACCGTGCAGTCGTTTGCTTTTCAAAATGCATTACCATGAATTGATTTTGTTTCCTTGCACGAACAGTTGAAATATGGACCTCCGCACTTTTTCAATGACTAGCAAACATGCCCGTCCGTTGCAACGGGAAATAAAAACACTTGCCCTGGCACGATAAGCACAACGTTTGTGCTTCGCTATGGAGAAAACACCAGTTTTTATGAATCAAGGTTGTCTCGGTTAAGGAATTGTGTCGCGGGACAATGGTCGTCGATGGCAAAAACGGTGGATCGATTGACGGCAAGGTTTTCCGGGATGATGGTTCAAGACATGAGACGCGTCGCGCTGACGCATGACCAGATCGGTGGGATCAATGCCATGATGGCAGCGCGCTGCGTGCCACACATGTCGTCGATTGTGGCGGCTCGATTACCACGACCTTCCCTCCACCCTGTCCTCCCCAATCTTGTCATCCTCATCGCCATCTTCCCCGATCACGGCCTCCAGTAGCCCCATCTCCCACTCCTTCTGTTGGAGCTTCAGCCCTTGGCACCACACATCCGCAACCATGGTCGGTTTGAAGAAAGGAATCATACATGATGGAGGTTTTCGAACCGTAAATGAATTCCACTTGTGGTGAGACGGTCTAAGATCCCTCTCTTTCTGCAGGATCCTTGGTTGGATGAGTTCGTTCATGAGTACTCGCAACCATGGTTCGAATCCCTCGACGCTTGGTATTTCTTTTTTGAGGGACTGGTAACGAACATACCAAATGAAGCAAAAACTACATGAGACCAGTAACGAACAGAAGAAACGGAATAAAAAGGACGTATCAAAGAAAAATGATGACAAAAAAAGTGGAGAAACAATCCTCCACCCTACACGTGAAAATCATAACCAATCTGTTTTTTAACTGTAGTAGGAAACCATTCGATTAAAGACTAATATTTGGCTTGAATAGACCAATTAGACATGTTTATGTGCATATATTACTTATAATATGGTAGAGATGAAAAAAAATATTATTTAAGTTAAGCACATGATGATGCGCGGAGCATGATGGCCGATTGATATTCCGGCCACAGACGGCATGCATGGCAGCCGTGGCTGTCCTCGTCCAAGGCAGATGTGTATGGGTTTTTTTTTTCTTTGACTGCAAGCTGATGCATACATGTTTTTTAGTTGGGCCTCCTTTTTTTAAGCTTTAGTTGGGGCTAATTGATTGCAAGATACGTGCACGTTTTGATGTGTATGTTTTTTTAACTGAGAGGTAAATGCTGCATATTTCTATGTGCGTGTGTATTAACCAGCAGGTCTTGTTTAGCCCAGCGCCCGGGTTCGAGTACCCGCGGTGCAGCATTTTTTTTCACTGCCGCGATTCGCGAACGAAAACGCCTGGACGGATGAAAAATCCTGTAGGTCCCACCGTAAACGGAAAAAAGTGGAGAAACAATCCGTCCTTTAATATTAGGTAAAGATTTATTAGTGGGACAACTGTACCATTCATAATTTGTGTAACAAGCGTTCACGAGTGCTAAGGGCAACTCCAAGAGGCCGACCCAACTCCGACAGACCAAGGTCGGCCTGTAGCTGAGCGCAACAGCGGTGGATCTCCGCCTCCCGCATGGCCTATTGCCGGCACCGGTGGTGCTCCAATGGGTTTAAAGGGCATCCGTGCGGCATGTTGACGTCCGACCACGAGACCGGGATGGCAACGGTCGATGGGCAGGTAGATGCGGTCGTGCTCAGCACTCAGCGGTGTCAAGGTGAATGTCGCCGCGCGGCGGCGCACTGAGGAGAAGCCGGCCTCGTGGTCGTGCGCTTCGGGCGTCCACTTCCAAGGCATGGTGGGCGGCGGCCGGTGAGCAGAGAGAGGGAGAGGAGTGCCCCCCCGCCACCCCCCGGCACGCGCGTATTTAAAAGGACCGGCGGGGGTTGTTGGGTGGTAAAAGGACCAGTGGGAGTGGGCACTGTGCACCCCTCTTCCCTATATGCACATACTCTTCTTTTTGGACCGGGCACCCTTTATACCATAAACGTTGTAACCATCTGAGCAGCACCCTGTTTCCGCCGACGCTCCCGGCCATTCTCTCTCTCTCCCTATCTCTGTGTGTGTGTGTGTGTCTCTCTCTCTCTAGGGCCAACACTTGACATGGTTAAGCTCACTTAAAAGGAAAACCAATAATGAACGGACAATTCTAATTGAAAACATGCAAGTCACACCTCTCATCGTGTTATTGTAAGGTCATAATGACACGAGAACCTTCATTTTCCATTGCACGAACCCTACACACTCGTATGAGTGCACTCTTTTTAAATGGTCCGGGCACCTTTTTCTACCATGAACATTGTACCCATCGGAGTAGCACCCTGTTTCCTCTGGTGATCCCAACCTCTCTCTCTCTCTCTCGCACTCACCTTTTTTGTGTCTCTATAGATGCCAACACTTGACGTGTTTAAGCTCATTTAAGAGGAAATAACAATAATGAACGGACAATTGTAATTGAAAACATGCAAGTCACACCCCTCATGGTGTTATTGTAAGGTCATAATGACACGAGAACCTTCATTTTCCATTGCACGAACCCTACACACTCGTATGAGTGCACTCTTTTTAAATGGACTGGGCACCTTTTTCTACCATGAACGTTGTACCCATCGGAGTAGCACCATGTTTCCTCTGGTTATCCTGATCTCTCTCTCTCTCTCTCTCTCACCTTTTTTGTGTGTCTATAGGCCCCAACATTGACATGTTTAAGCTCACTTCAGAGGAAACAATAATAATGAACGGACAATTGTAATTGAAAACATGCAAGTCACACCCCTCATGGTATTTTTGTATCGTCATAATGACACGAGAACCTTCATTTTCTATTGCACGAACCCAACACACTTGTATGAGTGCACTCTTTTTAATTGGACCGGGCACCTTTTTTTTACCATGAACTTTGTACCCATCGGATAAGCACCATGTGTTCCTACGGTGATCCTGATCTCTCTCTCTCCCCCTCTCTCTCTCCCTCACTCACCTTTTTTGTGTATCTATAGGCTCCAACACTTGACATGTTTAAGCTCAGCTCAGGGGAAACAACAATAATGAACATACAATTGTATTGTAATTGAAAACATACAAGTCACACACCTCATGGTGTTCTTGTTCCGCCGTATCGTCATAATGACACTGGAACCTTCATTTTCTGTTGCACGAACCCTACACACTCGTATGAGTGCACTATTTTTAAATTGGACCGGGCACCTTTTTTTTACCATGAACTTTGTACCCATCGGACAAGCACCATGTTTCCTCCGGTGATCCTGATCTCTCTCTCTCTCTCTCTCTCTCTCTCTCTCTCTCTCTCTCTCCCACTCACCTTTTTGTGTATCTATAGGCGCCAATACTTGATGTGTTTATGCTCACTTGATAGGATCAACAATAATGAACGGACAATTGTAATTGAGAAATGCATGTCACAACCCTCTTGGTGTGCTTGTATACTCGTATCGTTATAATGACACGAAAACCTTCATTTTCCATTGCACAAACCCAACACACTCGTATGAGTGCACTCTTTTTAATTTGACTGGGCACCTTTTTCTACAATGAACGTTGTACCCATCGGAGTAGCACACTATTACCTCCAGTTATCCCGATCTCTCTCTCTCTCTCTCTCTCTCTCTCTCTCTCTCTCACTCACTCACCTTTTTGTGTATCTGTAGGCGACAACACTTGACGTGTTTAAGGTCATTTCAGAAGAAACAAACAATAATGAACGGACAATTGTAATTGAAAACATGCAAGTCACACCCCTCATGGTGTTCTTATATCGTCGTAATGACACGGGAACCTTCATTTTCCATTTGCACGAACTCTACACAGTGGTATGAGTGCACTCCTTTTAATTGGACCGGGCACCTTTTTCTACCATGAACATTGTACCCATCGGAGTAGCACCCTGTTTCCTCCGGTGATCCTGATCTCTCTCTCTCTCCCACTCACCTTTTTTATGTGTCTATAAGTGCCAACACTTGACGTATTTAATCTTACTTAAGAGGAAACAACAATAATGAACGGACATTTATAATTGAAAACATCCAAGTCACACCACTCATGGTGTTCGTGTATCGCCATATCGTCATAATGACAGGGAAAACTTCATTTTCCATTGCACAAACCCTACACACTCGTATGAATGCACTCTTTTTAATTGGACCGGACACCTTCTTCTACCATGAACGTTGTACTCATCGGAGTAGCACCCTGTTTCCTCTGGTGATCATGGTCTCTCTCTCTCTCTCTCTCTCTCTCTCTCAGCTTTTTGTGTATCATTAGGCTCCAACACTTTACATGTTTAAGCTCAGTTTTAGAGGAAACAACAATAATGAACATACAATTGTATTGCAATTGAAAACAACAACAATAATGATCATGGTCTCTCTCTCTCTCTCTCTCGTGATCATAGGGTTTAGAGTTGATCCGCTTGATGGCGCCCCCCTTAATGTCGCTACACTGTTGGGAGCATAGCGCTTGAAGACACGGTCTTGAGGTTCCATGTTGCGCTACTTCCGGTGCTCGCTATTGTCCAAGGTGATCTTCAGTGGTGCAATGTACATCATCGCGGTTAGTCCAAGACAGTGACTTTAGTGGACCGACGAAGCTTGATCGTCTACTTGCCACCTCCTTTTAGGCATCAAGGGTGGATGGTGCATCGACAAGGGAAGTTCAGTCAGAGTTGGTGTTGTCTTCGGAGTTGACAGGCGTTGGTCGAGACGCGGCGATGTTGCTCAGTTTTGGATAAGCTCTTGTTTTTTTTTTTTGCTTTGTAATTGTGTTGTCGGTGATGATTGTCTTTGGACTAGCCTTACAGTGAAGTCTGCATAACGCTCATTATTCGCGACGACTTGTAGTCGTCTTATACTTCAAATTTCGCCTTCTATAAAAATAGGCAACTAGAAAAAGTTGGTGCAGTTCTCATACTGGAACAAGTTTGGCGCTTATCCGCATACTTCCTCAAATTTGAAATGACTATCTTCAAGTTCGTACGATATGTTACATCTTCTATATCATGTCGCATCTCCCGCGTAGCAATGGGGCATGAACCTTATTCCAAACTCGGATAAGGCTTTATCGCGGATGTTTATGTTTTCATCTCGGATGTTTAATGGTGTCTAAGTAGTACCACACTGTTCTCTGTCTAATTCAAATGAATCTATCAATTATATTTGAAATGGCATATTCATTACAACACATCGTAGTGACAAGATAGAATAGGAAAACATATAACAAATATTATAGGTACAACAATGCAGAACCAAAAATGCTAGTACTCGTTCTTATATCGTCCATAAAATATTAGGACCAGCTGGTGCCGAGCTAAAAACATGAAAAATCTACTAGTGGAATCATAAGCTGTGAAAAGGCCGCTCTCATTCTCCGTCCAGTGGGGGAGACCTGGAGAAGTGAAGAAATAAAAAACATGAAGATGATGGTTAAATGGCAACAATTTGTATCACACTGTGTGGGGGGTGGGGGGACCTGGAGTTGGCATGTAAGGATGTGCAAAAATCTGCAATGATGGACCCGTGAAGTGCTTGAGCCTCTGAAGATTTGCGTGAAATCGGGGTACTAGGCTGGGCAGTGGCAGTGCGATAGGACAGCTACAAACACTTGCTTTTGACCTTTTGCTAAAAAAAACTAGCTTTTGACCTGGTTTGCCGCCTACTGGATGGGTGCAGATTTCTGCAAGTCTGACGCGAACCCATTTGAAAAAAAAAATCTAGCATGTGGGGGCCATAAAATGAGATCACGTTCTTATGATACACTGGATTTAAAATCCCTTAAAATGTTCATGCATACACGGCACGCTAAGATATGAAACGCTTGATCTAAAACCTTAGTTGGCATCTCAAAAATTGTAAACAGAAGAGCATGCAATAATAACGCAATGACTAATATTAGTCGTGCACCTAGGCTTCTCATTACTCACTATCATGTGATTGCGCTGTTTACATGTGAAGCAAAATGACTTCTGTCTAACTATTTAATTGTGACCGAGTAAAACTCAGTTCAGGCATGCAGCGTGAGTGTGGGTGAAGGATGCCACTTTGAAATTCAATGCTGAACGGCAAAACGTGACAATGTCAAGATAGAAAGTATCACATGCAGATTGCTATGTGCGCATATACTAACAAACTAGGATACAGCAAGGCTGCCTTCTGTCCGCTGGTTGAATCAGAGTAAGAAGATAAAGGTATTTGCCCTCCTCCAACAAAAACTAGAAAAATACGAACCGCCGTTGTAAGTTAAAGTCTGAGGACGACCGAATGCATACACCGTGGTTGCCTGCATCGAACTTGTATAATAGTATGTCAAACAATTAACTATGAGGATGGTGCTTACTACATCATACAGAACTGAGCATGAATTCCAAATAAGAACATGATACCGATGCTTAACTACCGGCTCGCTGCAATCACAAAGAAAAACAGGGCTGTCAGCCTCCATGGAGCCTCCTAGGCAGCGAACTTGATAACCCAATTTTAAATTTTCTTTTACTAAACTGTAACGAAAATAGGCTAGCAAGTGGCTGTTGAACGATGGATATGATGGCCATGACTTTGAATGGGCTAGCAAGGGGCTGTTTGGCGATGGATATGATGGCCATGACCTTGAAATCTTGAATACGTGATGTTGAGAGAAACAACACAAACACACTGACAAATGTAATTTGTACTTTACCTAAACCGAGTGCCTGATGCTTCTGACAACACCGAAAACAACAGTCGCTTGTCCTCGAACCCTTTGGGATACTAGTTAGCTTGCACGTGCAACGCACGATGTTTGATTATATTCGAAGAAAAATATACAAACCCACGTGTTGCTCAGTTTGTATTAGGCAAAATATATTTTCATAACTTCTTCTAAATAAAAATGCTCACTCGTCATTTTACATCAAATATACCGTTGCCTGTTCTCTTCAAAAATCTTTCATAAAATGTGGAGAAAATACTGAACAAGCTAGTATTACAGTGTGAAGACATTACAATTTATAAATGACTAAACAATCTAACGTTTCCTTAAAAAAACTAATTAACAATTGTCAAGAACTACATGCACTACTCCATCATGTTGAAGCAACATGGTAGCCACCGCCAATGTCGTGACCAAAGTATGCTCCAAAGATGTATGGTTGCAGAAAGTCATCTTTGTCATCCCCTTTCTCCTCAAAACAACTTAAGGATAATCCACTACACAATAAAACATCATACAAATCAGATGCTGCTAGATCAAATGTTGAACCAATGAAGATACGAAGAATCTCATAGATCAAAATAAGAGTATGGTAGCATGGGGAAAACATAGAGGGCAGGTACCTCTTGAGGTGGCAAAAATCATCCTTCTTATAGTGCTTGGCAGACTACTCCTCACTGACGGTGTGTTGGGTGCTACGCGAGGTGGATCGGTGGCAACGAAGAGCATGTGAAGGAGGCGGACAACGACGACGCAGACACCAAAGACGACTGCAGGCAAGAAGACAGATGTAGCTGAACATTAGAAAGTGTCATCTCTGTCTATTTTATACATATATTGTCGAAATAGTATCTAAATACTGCACAAAAGTATTATAAGGAAAATTGTTACCTTGGACATAGGTGGTGGCTTTCTGATAATTATAAATTGTCTCTCCATGGATTTTCCCTATTGATACTTCATGCAAATACTAAATTAAGCCCACATTGTCGGGAAATCGTTCAGTCCTCTGCCGTATCGGCAATTTTTTCCTACACAGAATGATCATTGGTACAAGCAGAGAGGGTAAGAAATTTTTTGAAGGACTAACTCAAGTATGCCGAGATCACCATTCCTCTCTCATGTATCATTATAACAAAAACGCAAAACTGCAGGATTAAATCACCTTCTCTCAGCAATCACTGCCTTAACATGGAACAATTTTTTTGACAGACAATCATTTAAGAAATTAGAGGCACCAACAGTGTAAACTTTTATTCACCATCATGTCTGAAATCTGCTATGTCAATAATACCAGTTCAAAGAAACTAACGTTTGGCATTTTGAATTAATTTGTATTTCTAATCTGAACCTTTACAAGTTAATTTGGGGCAGCAAATATCTGATTCCAAACATGAAAAGCTATACAATAAAGCAGAGGTACTTATATGAGCCTGCTTGAAGATAACTACTGCATAGACCCATGGAAATGGATTTACCTTGTCGTCAAGATAAGTTATATGTGCTTGGTTGAAATATTCTCATCCACTTAGGAACCAAATAATAGCATCATATTTGCACATTTTTTTAGTCACAAGAGAAACAACCTGTGAAGCAAAGATTCAATGAATGCCTGGGGACTTTCTCTATCTAATTGCTTGTTCTTATGTTAACTTTTTTTTTAGAGAAAAGGCTCAGCCCGATCCTGAAATAGGCTCGGACCTGACCCGGCTTTGAATTAACAAAGCCATCAACCGGCCAGGATTACACGAACGGAATTCTTATGTTAACCTACAACCCAATACAGGAGATTGGTGAACTAACATGTCATGAAATAGTTTCTTTACTTGCTTGACTCGACGATGTGTTCCATGTGCAGGATAGGTAGCTAGTTCAGCATGGATGTTATATTGGTCGAATATTTAACTCGTTCCCAGAATTTGTAGTTGGATTTGTCCAGAAACTTCACTACGGGTGTTGTAGAAACCGGAATGTTCTCAAGGAAGAATGCTCGCAAGTAAGAAGAAATGACAGTATTGTTCCACACTGAAGATCCAACTCTTAGCCTAGATTGGCAATTTCTCTTCTACTGGCTGTGACTCAAACAGTACGTACACATATATGTGCTCCATCAGTTTATAAAACATAGCCGAAAAAAATGTTCAATTAATTTTAGGCCAGGAAGACATTTGACCCTGAAACCACATTAAATTAGGTATTGAGCTTCTATAAACTATACAATATTGGTCAAACACTAAATGCCAAAATCGGATTATGAAAGCCAAATAGAGTACAGAACAAAGTAGAAATTGTGGCCTTCAGCCTGAACATTAATTCCCATTGACTACTGATTAGTACCTAGGTTGCCAAGTTATTTGCATTCAGACAATCATATGAACATAAAATTCGGCTGATGAAATCTGACACGTTGTTCTTAATTTTCATATCAATCTTAAGTGACAGGATGCTAAAACAAAAAGGCTCATTTCCATACCTTTCATGATACAGATACTGCTGAGTTCATCTATGGCACTCAATCGATTTAGACTCCAACATGCGCCATTTAGACTCCAACTGAGTTCTAACTCAAGTGTACCTGAACTTTGGTTTAGCCAAACAACAAAACAGTAAGTCAATTACGCTGCTCTCGGTTCATGGATTGAATGCTTGATCAACATAAAAACAAAAGGAAAAGAGAATACTTTTTTTTCATGTAAGGCATAACCGTTCAAGGAAGAGGAATTTTCATACTGTAGTCGATCTGAAAGGTTCTTGCTGAAGCAGAACTTTGTAGAAATCTTGTACTAAATGATCAGCAGTAGTTACTCCATCCTTTGCAACACCCGTTTTCAGCAGTTAACCCGGCAGCAACAGCAGCCCTACTGCAGCAGCAGTCAACCCAGCGACAGTTGTCGAGCCAGTCGCACCTAATGCTACCACACCCACTGAACAAACAACGCCCATTCCAACTCCTGATGCAGTTTTTTATTAAACAATTGCAAACATTTGTAAGCAGGAACCTGGGAAATTAGTGTCGTTACAAAGACACCAAGTCTGACCAAGCACAAATTCCAGATCTAAACGCAGGAACCATTTTAAAGCAGGAACTTAGTCCATCTACAATCCAAAAAACAAAAAGAATCATTGATTTGGTAGGTAATACTGCAGATCTAGCCAACTGCGGGATAAATCATGCCAATATTTGGTAAGGACAGGTTTGATGGCGATGAAAACGTAACCAGTATGCACAACCTTTGGCCTGTGATTCAAACAATGAAATATGATCAGCCAAAGTATCTCTAGTTAAATATTCAAACAATGAAATAAATCACTTCCAAGCAATAAATATGTGCTCTTAGAGATTCTAGAACTGAGTTCCTGGAGCTCTTCGAGGTAATCATTCTTTTTGTAATCTAAATATGAACACGTGGATGGTAAAAAAAAACTTTACTTTGCATTAAATATGTGCATGATCATAAATACAAGTGTTTCTGGTTGTAACCTGAAGGCTTCCAGCTCAATTGTAAATGTTAATCCTGAAATCGAATCTAGTCATTTGCCCTTGATAACCTGCACATTCTCTTGTTAAGTTGTTAAGCACTAAAGATGACATGAACCTGAACATATATGAGCTGCTAAAAGACATGTTCACATGTCCATCAACCAGCAGTAATGCAGTATACATGATGCATGTATTAGGGTATTACTATCCTTCCTCTTCATGGCAAATCCTTTTCTACAATCTGGCATATGCGGACCAGGCGGCGGCTTTGACACCACCGTATGCTCAGCACTGTGATTCGATGGAAGAATGCCGATTGGATGCCCGCCGTCCCGTTTCTCGCCATGGTAATGGCCCCAGCCACAACCTCTTCCCACACGTCCTCGGCCTCTCCATTGCATCATTCCAGCTTTGTCATAGAAACCATCCTCACCCTATATAAGAAAACAGACCATTAGATAGATACCTGCCGCATCTTCTTCTTCATACTCTTCAGGATTAACTTCATCGGCAGCCTCCTCATCTCCACCTTTTCTTCCTTGGCCGATCCCATGTTTCTAGTGGCCAGTAACAAATTAAATGTGAAAAAAAGGATCTTCTACAATGAAGCATGTGATATAACGGTGATATTAAAAAAGTCTTGTGGGAACAGTCTGTCCTCTAAACGTAATCTTCACAAAGCAGGCTTACACTCGTCAATAAAAAATGACAAATAGACGTAGCCAGAATAGTAAGATGGAGAAGGAATACATAGGACAATTTTGTGTGCATTATGCTCATAATCAATCTATGATTACTTCAAATTTTGCATAAAACAAGGAATGTCCAATAAAACAAAGACATTGAATTGGTCAGGATTCATTAAGGTGCCAGGAGCGAACAAACTCTCCATGTCACCGACCACGTGTTGATCGATCCCAAATTTCAGAAAATTCAATACAAGAGGTAATTGAGCATACACAGAAGGTCTATTCACATATTTCATCAAATGGTATGTACGTATATCTTTACTAATAGGTAATTGAGCATACACAGCGTGCTGCCGGCAAGCTCATGTGACCTCGATCTAGATCCTCTGCTCAAACCTACTGAACAGAGAGGTTAGAAATACAGATTGGGTGCAGAGGGTGCAGTTGGTCCTGCAGCCGCCCACGCCCTTATGCCGGCACCGCCGCGACGCCTTGCTGCAGCTTGAGAGGGACATGAGAGTAGAGAGGGAAGAAGGAACATAGAGAGTGAGAGGGATTGAAGTACCCTCGTCTGAAGAGCCTTCTCGGAGCTGCGCTCGTCGGCGTCAATGGCCCCACCCCGTCATCGTTCTTCCACGTCTCCGCCGCAGGACCCTTGCTGCTGCGTGCGGCAGCAGCACCGCGTGGGCATCAAGCGTCTGGTGGAGCGAGCGGCGGAGGCTGCGGGGAGGGAGCGCGGCGACCCGTGAAAGATGGAGCCGCGGCGGCGGCATGCGGGAGGCTAGAAGGGCCAACGCGAAGGGCGCCCGTGAGGTTGTCCTCTGGGGGCAGTTCGGGAGAAGATTGGCTGTTACGTGATTGTAGGGATTTGTTTCCTTTCTTTTTGGAATCGCTAGTGATGCTGGCAGAGTTTTCGTCCGGCGCCTAAAATTGCTAAACACACATATTTAAGGATGATTAGTTGTTAATCCTGGTGGTTAGATTGATATGAGTGGGCCTGATCTAAGGCTCTAATTGTTTCGGTTTGTTTCATGTGCATTAGATGGGGTGCACTTAGCGATGAATATGTTTGCTTGTTTAATAGTAGTATAGATAGTATAGAAACGGTGCCATGGGGCTGGTCAAACCCATAGGCCTGTGCTCTATACTACTGTAGGTTGTGGACCACTAATCTAAAAGAGGAATATTGAGTGAGCTGTGGGAAATCGTTTAATTCAAAGATGGAAAGAGACAAAGCTTGCTTGGAACATATCCCCATGCTGCATGAACGGCCTTGATTGAAGTGAGAATGGACTCACACCATACATAGACTTTATTATACATATATATATATATACATAAACACTATTCTGATCACGGGATCAGAATATTATTCTGATCACAAGCTGAACTTCGTGAGTTACACAACCTTGAACTTCTATCTGTACGAATCCGACCTTCGGGCTATCTTCGCAACCGTGTCTCCTCGCGTGAATTATTCTGGTCAGTCCTGTTCTATGTGATGTAAGTGTAATCTGCAAATGGTTTTTAGCAACTAAATGCCCGTTTTAAATAGTAATCTCGCTCATTGGCGGATTTAGCTCTCGGGTCGTGATGAACATGCGTCTGTTGTAATTTTACTGCCTGAGTTGTTCGACCTGAACTTCCCCTAGTGCTAGGTTGAACTTCCGCAAACATTGCCCAAATGGGGCTTGCGATATACCGTTGGAAAGCTATGGACACGTGTATCATGACCCAAGTTGAATTTTTGGCAAAATGTAAGCGGTTTAAGAGCAGTTTTGAAAACCGTTTTTTCTTCACACAAAAAACGTGAATCGTATTTTCAATCGTATTTCTAAACCGTTTATCGGAATGAGGCAAATAATATGGCGTTGGAAAGCTGCCGCAAAACCGCTCCTTCCATATGTTGATAGTTTTCTCTAATTACCTATGGTTAAAGAGTAATTTGGAAAATCGTAAAATTTCGCAAACCGAACAGCCGAGTTTGTATTTTCGATGCCATTTTTAAACGGCTAAACCAATTGAGGCAAATAATATGGCGTTGGAAAGTTTATGAAAATGCGCTACTTTTTCATGTTGAAAGTTTTTTCCAATTTTGAACGGTTTAAGAGTAATTTAGAAAATGGTACAAGTTCCATCGAGTTTGTATTTTTGAGTTAGTTTTTTAACCGTACGTCCGAATGTAGCAAATGATATGGCGTTGGAAAGCTTGAACAAATGCGAAACTTTTTGGTATATATTGTTTCTCCAAATTCTTTACGATTTTAAGTCATTTTTGAAAATGGCTAAAAACGTATTTTCGCCGTAATTTCTACAAACTTTGTCGGAATGGGGCAAATAATATACCATTGAAAAGTTACGGAAAATGCGAAACTTTTTCATGTTGATGGTTTTCTCTGATTCCTAGCCGTTTTCAAGTAATTTCGAAAACGGCGAGATCATGCATTCTGCCTTTATCGCGAAACAGATTCTTCGAAAATGCACCGCGTGAAGAACTTGAACTTCTCGGCATGTCTATCTGAACTTCACTCTGTTTTTCACGTGCTTTTTTTACTCATAGCTCTCCATCCACTCACCGGAACACTCACCGGAATTGAGCAAGTGATATACAGATGGAGAGCTACTGTAAACACGCAACTTTCTTGTGTTGATCATTTTTTGATACTCGCGACGGTTTTAAAAGTTTTTCATCTGAAATTCATTGAGTGTAGTAGTTGAACTTCCTGCTGTTTTCATGTTGAACTTCTGTGACGTATTTTTTTGAATTTTAATCTGAATTTCTTAATCCTTTTTATGAATTTCTAAGCACTCTATTTTTAAAAGTTGAACTTCTTGTTATTTTATTTTTGAACTTCTTGTTTCCATTCTTTAATAACGAGGAAAATCTAAGTTTTCTATAATCATCGAACTTCCCCATCTTTTTAATATGGACTTCCTGGTTTTATTTCTTAATCCCAGAAAAAATGTTACGTTCTTACAGACACCACTAACACTTTTTGGGAGCAAAATTTTCCAATGTAATGTTTGCATAATTTTGCTGCAAAAATTGACATCTTTTTTTGTAAACATCAAGTAGCACAACATGATTTTTCTTTTGCTCGAACTATACTAATAGAACTCCTGCAGGTTTTCTTGTTGAACTGCTACTGAATAATGGCACAACATGATTTCTGTGTGCTCTCGTATATACACACAACACGCGAAGCATCAATCTTCATGTACATGAACTTCTATCATTGATATTTTCGAACCTTCTTCAAGAAAATATTCAGCTTTGGTCTGAATTTCCACAATGACGCCGACGGCAAGGTTGTTCAGAGGTTTCTTTCCTCTTCCTACCACCTGAGAGAGATGGAGTGATAGAGGGCAGTGCTTGTTGCATCTACAAAAAAATGGAGCATGGCCAAAGAGGAATTGGGAGAGAACTCATGTTGGTGCTCTGCAGGAAGAAGCCGACAGTTAGTGAAGTTCAGATCGGCCTCTATGGATCAACACTGAGCAGATCAACTTGAACAACACACACGCCTGTGCCGGGTTGACTTTTTGTGCTGACGACATTGTGGGATGCCTGCGTGGGGACGAATCGGGCGCGCTGGGCAGAGGAGTGGGATGCCCGGGCGTTGGGTAACTAGTGGCCGCCCGTGGCGGTGCCGGCGAGCCTGTGACGGTGCGCTACGAGGAGGCGGTTGGCGAGGACGACGCCTAACAGTGGCAGCGGTCGGGGAAGCCTGCAGCTCAGTAGATTGACGGGGAAGATCCGATCCAGCGGGAGGTGGCGACAGAGCTGCCAAATGTGGTGCCGGGTGGTCGCGCCGGCATGTGGAGGTGGTGGCCGTTGCAGCAGCACAGCTTCCTGGTGGGGGCCGGCGGCGGCGGATTAGATTCCTTGGGGGACGGCGGCGGCGGCGCGGCTTCCTGGTGGGTGGACGGCGGCGGCGGCGCGGGTTCCTGGTGGGGGACGGCGGAGCGGGTTCCTGGTGGGGGACGACGGCGGCGGCGCGGCTTGCTGGTGGGGAACGACGGCGAAGGCGCGGGTTCCTGGTGCAGGAGGGCGTTGAAAGCGACGGGGGGGAAGTTCGTGGAGTGGGGGTGGGCCGTTCGGAGGAGTGTAACGGGCCGGTCAGATTTACTTTTTTTTGCGTGTTTGGGAGTTCGGGAGCATCAGACCTCTCCTATATAGGGCCCCGTGATCCAAATAGTTATTCTGATCCTAGGATCAGAATAGTGCCACTCTATATATATATATATATATATATATATATATATATATATATATATATATATATGGACTATTCTGTTACTAGTAACATAATAATATTCTGTTACCCCTCGCCCCTATAAGGCCGGATCCATTTTGCAAAACCCGGTGCTGCACCCCCCACCCGAAACACAGAGAAAGCCCACCCACTCCCCAGCATCTTCTCGAACCACCCCTCCCTGACGCCTCTGCCCCCTGCTCCCACGGGCCGGCGGCGGCCTTCCAGCTCCCACGCACCGGCGGCCGCCACCCATTGCTCCCACGCGCCACCGCCCGCCACCCCCCTGCTCCCACGCGCCGCCGCCCGCCGCCCCCCGGCTCCCACGCCCCCGCCCCCGCCCCCCCTCTCCCACCTCCACCCCCCCGCCCTCCCTGCTCCTACGCGCCGCCTGCGACCTCCCCGCTTCCACGCGCCGCCACCGTCCCCCTGCTTCCAACCCCCGCCGTTGGGGGCCACCCCAGCGCCACCAATCGCCGTGAACAACTTTCCCTACCGCCGTCTTGGTGAACTCCCCCCCACCCCTGTAGTGGACCGTCGCATCGTGTCGCCGCATCCGGTGGCCACAGCGCGCCGTCCAACTCGGCAATCCAACTGCTTGCTCCATGGTCGGTCGCTCAAGGAGCTGCATGCAGGCCACCCCGTGCTCCTCCTGGATGCGGCTCAACTTTCTCTCTCTTCATCTTGTTTCTCATATCATGTTGTTTCTCTTCCGGTGACCGCAGTTAAGGTGGACGTGGGTTCATGGCCGGAGCTCGCTGACGATGGAGGACGTGGAGCTCCACAAGCATAGAAAGCCCCATCCCTAATCCAGTTCATAGTAAGGCTTCCTGGGCCTTTAGTTTTTTCAGTTCACCTTTTGATGCATTTTTGGTTCATCTTACAGGTCACGAGTTTTCTTCAGTTCAAGGATTAAACAAAAAAAAGAAAGATTGGCACACTGCAGTTTTTACATTTTAGTGCAAGCACCCTAGACTCCCATGAAACATCTAGTAAAGAAAATGGTTGATTGTAAGTGCAAATACACTACACTTTGAGCTGCAATGGGACTCGGTGACATCACTTCTTTTTGGTTGTTTTTTGTATAAATCTGCATTTTGGTTATTAAATTTAGTACAGTGAAACATATGAATCCCCAACGGGTACCAAATTACTAATTCCTTAAAGCAAATTAGTAGATTTCGCCATTGGTTGGTCTACTTGTGTAAATCTGTCAGTTCATGACAAGTAACTTCTGATGCTAGAAATGTAGGATATTTGTGTGAATCCTGCTTGTTTCAGAGAGAAAAGGAGTTTGGTAGTTGCATCACATAGTGTACTGAAGAACATAAACATGGTGTACTGAACAAACATACACATCACATAAACATGCCAGCAACCCCTTTTGCTATACTCATGCTTGTACTTGTTTATTTTCTTGTTTGGAAAATGGTTTCTTATCCTCCTAACAACTTTTCTCTGTCGCTGCAGCGCCCCGGCCGTTCATTGCCACCATCCAGGGTCGTTCAACATGACAGCGCCAAGCCGTTCAATGCCCCAGCTCGGGAGGTGCCCGTCGCAGCTTCCCCCCCACCTCCCATTGGATGTTCATGCTCCTTCTCCTGTGTACATTCAGTTCAACATCTGGTGGTTTTTCAGTTCACCTTAAATGTGCATTTTCAGCTTCATCTTGCAGGTATGATCATTCTCTGGCCTGCTAATGTCTTTTGCAATAACTTTGTACACAAAACGATATAATGTTTGTCACTCTGCAGTGAAGAAGATATCCATATGATAATGTTTGTCCATCTGATAGGTTCGTTCCATCTCTTGGAGCTGTATGGCTGACCATTTTTGGTCAAATTTGGCAATTGTTAACTTATGAAGCTACCAACTCGGGTGTTCATTTCATTGGTCAATTGCTAGATTTAGGCTTTGAGATTGCTGCGACAATAATCCATGGATCAGTCTTCAAATGTTATCCTGTAGTTCAATTAGTCTTGAGGTTATTTAATGTCTAGAATGGGGTTTTGATTGCTGCTGGTTGAACCTACTGACAACATAGGTTTTGATTGCTGCTGGTTTTGTATCTCATGGTGGTTCGCAGGTATAAGATGGGATTTTCATAGCTTTACATTGTTGTTTTGGTTTGTGGCACTTAGATGCTTTTGAAAACTGTTCTGCACATGTTTTGTTGGATTCAGTTCCTACCAAAAAAAGCACTAAAGGAGGTTAAAAAAGCATGGTTCTGCTTGCTTATGTCATTTTTCCGTTCATCGACAGAAAAACTAGTTCAACTACAAAAGAATACATCAGTTTAATGTCAGAAAAACATCAGTTCAAAAAGAATAAATAAAATAACTTAAGTATATGCCATCATGGGGCGCTTGCCTTCAAGATTTATCTCTTGTTCTTGTTTTTCCCTTTCCAGGTTTACGTTCTAGCATACCTTTATTTTTCTTATCAATTACTCCCTCCGTAAAGAAATATAAGAGCGTTTAGATTGCTACTTTAGTGAACTAAATGATCTGATATTTCTTTATAGAGGGAGTACCTCATCTATCCTTCCTTGTAGATGGAGATGTGTGTATGTATACATGTGTTATGGAGAGAGAAGAACTTATCTGGTGGTGGTGTGTGTTGCTGCATCCTCGTCCAGCCGCTCTAATCCACATTCTCAGTACAACTTCTCTACGACCTCATGTTCATAAATCTTGTAGTACATTTTTTTAATAAAAATCTTGTAGTACTATGTAAAGCAAGCGTGGCCAACACATACTTTAGGTGTCGCGGTAGTACGCACTGTTGCTGGTGGCCTTCCTTTGTGGCGCTACTACTTTGCCACCTAGAGTAGTACTGCTACTACTTATCATGTTGCTAAAACCTAGCGAACAGTACATGTATTTGATTAACGGTTCTGTAGGAAGAAAAAGTTCACCAATATATAATCTCTAGGTTTAGTAAAGCAATCTTTTTGTTTATTAGCTGATACTGCTCAAGTTTATTTCTTGTTGTACATATGATGTCCAATTTCTTCTTTCAGTTCGGTTCAATTTATAAATTTCATTCGGTTCAATTCTTATTGTAGTTGGATTTCGGTTTCTTATTTGAGTTCAATTCAGGCATGTGTTTGAACTTGCAGCCTCACTGCCTTAAGCTACGATCTCAAATAGAAGTGTACTAAATGCAGGTACTAGGTGGTGGCATTGCTTCACTTCTCTTGTTACGTTCTCTTCGCCCAAATTCGGAGGATCAAGAAAATAAAATATCATTGTTTTGACATGCACTACTCAAAAGAAGTCATTTCTGTTGAAAAATTGTTTCGCTTGACATGTACTTGCCAACAATTATGTATAATAAATCATGGCATTGTATGTAGAAAAAAGATATATTGTGTGTTCTGCCGTTGTATTGAGTTGCTATCTATTGCTAATGGCATGATGTTGCTATTGCTCTGTGTCATGTTATGCAAGTTGACACCGAGTACACGTTGGATGATATACTTATACAGTAAATAGCTAAAAACTGATTTCTTCCAGTTTTTATTTTTCACCCTTGCCTGTTTGATGTTATGCCTACGTGAGCTGAAGCGTTTTAAAAATGATGGTAGAAAAGTGCGTGTATTTTGCAGAACAAATGTTGGTAAGTTCATGGCAAAAAAATCCATAAGTTCATAGATAAATAATTTCATGGTTACCAAAACCCTTTTAGAAAAATTAGAAAAGAAAGAAATGAGATACATTACAGAAGAATTGAGGAGGTTTGGGTACAAGGAATCCGGAAAGTTCAAAGTTAAGAAAGCGAAAAGCTCGGAACCATGAAAAAGAGAGGTCCGGAATAAAAGAGAACATTATGAAACAAAAAAAATATCAACAAGAAAAAGTTCAAGTTGCCAAAAGAGACAAGTCCAGAACTTCGTTGTAAAAATATTCGAGTTTCAAGAAAATAGAAAAAGAAAACAAAAATAGCATTTTATTATTTTAAATCCAATCAATTCAACTAGCCATTCAAGTTCGGAGCTAACGACATCATCAGTTCGGACAGAGAAAGCAAATTTAAAATTAAAACCCAAAAAAGGTTGTCTTCTATAAGTCCACATTATCAAACCGTTGAAAAAAATAAAATAAAATGTTGAGTTAAAAAACATAGAGAACATTTTGTTTTTGAAAAGAAAATGTCATTCAGTTCAACGATATAAACATGCAAGTTCAGGCACGATAATATCGTAAACTGTTGAAAAACTACGAGGAAAATCATACCGAAAAAACCAGAGTAAAGTCTAGTATGTTAAAACACGCTCAGTACAAAACCATACGGACATCAGTTCAAGTATTCTTTGTTTGAAACCTTTCAAAATTACTCTCGGAAGAATACATCAGTACAAACGCTCGTCCCGCTCCTAGCGCCCATCCCGCACCCACCCGTGCCCCCCTCCCCGCCGCCCCACCGCACCACCTCCAACGCCACCATGGCCGTCGCCGCCTCCAAGGCCGCTGCCGCCGCCACCTCTTTCCCTCCATTAGCTGCCGCGCGTCAGACCGCGCCATATGGCCGGGGCGGATGGATCCACTGGAGTGCGGAGGCAAGGAGAGGTGGGGATTCGAATCCCCCTTCCCTTCGTCTACCAGGCGTTCCCACGTCTGCTGAAGCCTATCGCGCGTGCCCCGCCGGAGGAGCTGGCGGCGACGCGAGCGCAGCGCTGGAGGGAGCGGGCGATCCGGATCCGCGACGATGTGGTTTCCTAGATCGAATGCACCAGGGAATGGAAGGAAGCAGTGGAAATCGTGGAGAAGGATTCAGATCCGCACAGCATGAGGTACGTCCAAGTCTGCAAACATCGTGTGGATCGTGAGCTCCTGAATTTGGCCTGGAGGATCTACTTCGAGGGTATGAGAGAGGAGAAGAGGAGGATGCCGCATCCCGCGGAGCCCCCAATGGCGTTCGTTGCCTGGGCGAGGAGAGAAGCACGCTCAGGGGATCCAGCTCGAGCGGGGCGTTGGGACTGCATCACAGGCCTGATGCCGACCAGAGTGCCACCGGAGCCAGAACCGGTAGATCCACTCCCCTTCCTGTCTCCAGCCCCGGCAACGGATTAGGGGTCCTCCTTGCGCACTCTCCTGTTGTGCCTGAAATCAGAGAGGCAGTGGAGGATTTTGCTTATTTTGCAGCCAATATTTGGGTGAAGAGCAACTCGGTGGATCGCACTCCGTGCTTCTCTGCCTATCATCGTCTGCACAATTGCAAGCATAGTGAGATCGGAGCTGAAATTTTGTTACCAGCTGACAGATCTGGCCTGGGCGAACATGCAGACCCAAGAGACGCTGTTCTGAATATTCAGGGGATCAATGCGTTTGGGTGAAGTTTCAGGGATGAAGTAACTGTGCCTCAACACCTCACGGATTGCGCTGCAGCTCCTACTCAGCATGATGATATGGAGAAGAATTTGGGCAGAGATGCCCCAGCGATTCTGGTTCTGCAGCAATCAGGAGGTTTCAGCTTCCACCGGAGAGCCAATTGCGCCCAAATTCAAACTCGAAGGGAGTGTGACATGGATGCCACCTCGGCTGATCAGACGTCCAGCTGCCAGGGGGACCAAGCACAGGAATTCCATCGTCAGCTCTGGGGGGATATTTATACGCTCCAAGTGAGAAACCCTACCCCCAATCTTCCCCCACCCTCCTCCCCCCTCCAACACCACGCCGCCGCTACCCCTGCATCTCTGCTCGCGATGTCGGACGGAGGACGCGGCCGTGGTCGCAGCAGAAACAAAGGAGGGAGAGGGGAGAGTACCAACACCAACTCCTGGTGGCATGATCAATCGTTGATGTAGCCGCCGACCAACCCTCCGCCGCAGTTCTTTGGTTTCGGTTACCAGGGTGCGCCACCGCCATGGGAATTCCCGGGACAGTTCCCCCCTCCCTACCAGTACCAACAGTGGTTTGGCCCGACCCCTCCGCAACAAAATCAGCAGTAGAACCATCCTAGAAATAGTGGCTCGTCAGATTCAGGCGATCTTCTGCCTGGTTCCCAAGGTGGAGGCAGAAACCAGTCGAAGAACTCCCAAAAGAAGAAGGTAGAAACAGCTCCAAAAGTCACTCCTGCAGGTCTGATGTCGTATGCTCCTGTTATCTGCTATAGTTGTGGTGATCCTGGGCATCATGTAGACAAATGCGAGCGCCCCAAGGCCTGCTTCATCTGCAAGATGATCACACACAAGGTGGATATCTGCCCAGTTAGGAAAAAAGCTAATACTTCTGCCAGATATGTGGGGAGTGCTGCCCCTGGGCTGGGTTTCTACCATCTTGACACCCCAGATGCTAATGCCCAACATCAAGGGGCTCTGACTAATGTAGGGATTGTCCTAGTGGAACAAGGAGAGGTCACCAAAGAGGAACTAGCCAAGGAATTTGCTGATATCTACAAAACCAACTGGCCCTGGCCCATCAATGCCTTAGATGAATGGACCTTCCTGGTCAAGTTCCCTCCTGAGATAGATGTAGTTCAGGTGGCTGGCTACCCTTGCTTTGGTCTGAAGAAAGAAAATGTTATTGTTAATGTAGAAGTCTGGAAAGGCAATGTGGAACCTGAGGAGGAATTGCAAGTTGCTTGGATTAGGATCAGGAAAATGAACCCAAAATGGTGTAACTGGATGCTCCTGGATCAAATTACCACCCTGGGGGTGCTGTTGGATGTAGACTAGCAGCACAATTTCAAGAATTTCTATGAAACTATCAGAGTAAAAATCTCTTGCAAAGACCCCTCAAAAATTCCAAATGAGAGGCTCTTTGGAATCCAAGGAAATATTTACAAGCTACTGATTGAAGTGGAACCCCCTGGAAATGGAGATGGTAGGGCTGACTCCTCCACCAATCCTGCCCTTGACACTAATATGTCTCTAACATCTGGTTCAAGAGAGAACAACTTTTGTGACAAGTGATCCCAATTGAGTTCGAGGTCTGGCTCTAATTCTGGGTCTCTAGCTAGTTCTGGAACCAACACTCACAGATCCCAAGCCCTTGGATGTGAAAACATGGACACTGACTCCTCTCCAGTCTCCATGCTAAAATCTCATCTTCTTGGCTCTCAGTACACTGGAAGAAAAAAGACCCTAAAAACTCTCCTAAACTCTAGGCTGGATGATACTGAAGGATTTGACCTGCTAAGAGAAATGGAGATGCTAGATGATGAAGATCTCATGAATGAGGAGGAACTGCTGGAAAAAGAGCATACCATCCCTGATTGTGGTCTGATGGATAATTAATGCCACATGACTGAATCCTGTGAAGACTCCCTCCCAGAAGATGATCTGTTTGATCAACCTGCTTATGCTGACCCTCACACCCTCCAGGAGCAGACAAACCATGGTCCTGATGTAGTGGCTGACAAATACAATGAAGAGTTCTCTGTTCTCTCCAACACAGAGAAAAGCAAGCATAAATGGGGCCCTGTCCAAGCTACACGTGCTAGTGCTAGATGTGCTGGAGACAAAAGAACCATTATTGAAAAAGCTCAGCAGCTAAAAGAGGTTCAAAACCTGGAGGCTCAGAAAAAACTGGGTATGAAAAAGTCCACCTTCTCCTACTTCAATAACCCAAAATTTATTTCTGTTGCCTCCTCAATTGGCATATGTGTAGATGAGGTTACTAGTAATGATACTAATGATATGGTGTCTCAGGACAAGACTGTGGGTGTTGTCCCTGAGACACCAAAGCATGACCATGTAGATGATTTTAGCCTCACTCCTGACCCTCCTGCCAGCCCTAATGAAGGGCTTTGGTCACTTGTGTGTAAGAATAGATGGGGCAAGCACCCTAAGAAAGTGCTTTTCACATGAATGCCCTCTTCTGGAATATCAGAGGAATATCTGCTGCAGGCAGAAAACCTCTAATTATAGATACTTTAGCTAAAACTCGTGCTTCTATAGTTGGTTTCCAAGAGACCAAGTTAGAATCCTTTTCTAGTAATTACTTAAAATCGCTGGTTGGGTCTAGAGATTTTGCATGGCATGCTCTCCCTTCTAGAGGTTCTGCTGGAGGGATTCTAATGGGTGTAGATTTAGATGTTTTTGATGTTATTTCCTGGTCTCAGCTGGACTTTTCAGTCAGTTGTGTAGTCAAACTTAAGACTGATGATAAGATCTTTAGAGTTGTCATTGTCTATGGCTCCCCCTATGAAGAGGGAAAAGAGTCCTTCTTATTAGAACTGCATACCCTTTTTATTGACAATACTATCCCCACCCTCATTGGAGGGGATTTCAATCTTGTCAGGGGTGCTAGAGATAAAAGTAATGTGGTAGTTAACCACAAATGGTGTGATAATTTCAATGCTTGGATTGAAATTTGGAGCCTGCTAGAAATCAAACTTTCTAGTAGGAAATTTACTTGGGCCAACAACCAGATAGATGTCATTATGTCCACCATAGATAGACTTTTCTGTGATACTGATCTAGATAAGGTTTTCCCCTTAGGTACTTGTAGATCTCTCCCTAGGTGTGGGAGCGATCACACCCCCCCCTGTTATGGGACTCAGGTGTTCTTCACCCTCCAAAAACCTCTAGCTATAAGATGGAAAAGTGGTGGTTACTAAGAGAAGATTTCTCTGATCTAGTCACCAAAATTTGGTCTGAACCTACTCAGGCCAAAAACTCTATTGATAACTGGCAAACCAAAACTAGGAAATTGAGGAAAGTTACTAAGGGATGGAACTCTAACGAAGAGGCCAACCTTAAGAGATATAAAAAACTACTCACTGAGGAATATGATGCATTAGATATTAAAGCTGAAACTACTGACCTTTCTGAAGCTGAAGCTATTAGATGGAAGTTCATTTATAATGAACTTCAAAAAATTGGGCTTCAGGAAGAGATCAAAGCAAAGCAAAGATCTAGGGATAGAGATATTAAGGAAGGTGATAGAAATACTGAATACTTTCATGCAGTAGCTAATCAAAGGAGGAGGAAAACTTATATCAACTCCATTGAAGGCCCTAATGGCCCTCTCAATGAAACTAGAGACATGCTTAAAGTGGCTGGAGATTTTTACAAAGATCTCTTTAAGAAAGAAGCCAGTAGTGGTTTCACCCTCAAGCCTGACTTCTTCTCCCCTGAGGAGAAAGTCACCCAGTTAGAAAATGATTCCTTAGAGGCCCTTTTTACTGAAGAAGAAGTAAAACAAGCTGTGTTTAGCTCCTTCCCAGATGGGGCCCTTGGTCCAGATGGAATCCCTTTCTATTTTTACCAGGATTTCTGGCCTCTGATCAAGAAAGATCTTTTAGAAATATTCAAAGACTTCCACAAGGGGGAGTTGAACATCTTCAGGCTAAACTTTGCCATGCTAACCTTGATCCCTAAGGAACCTGATGCTACTTCTATGAAGAAATTCAGACCCATTAGCCTGATTAATTGTAGCTTTAAGATCTTTACCAAGGTGTTAACTAATAGGTTTGCCAAAGTCTTGCATAGACTGATTGCTAGTAACCAATCTGCCTTCTTGAAAGGTAGATATATACTAGAAAGTGTGGTCACTGCTCATGAAGTCCTGCATTTGGTCCACTCTAGTAAAATAACAAGGGCTAGTTGTTAAACTTGACTATGAAAAAGCCTTTTATAAGGTTGATTTGACTTTCCTAGCTGAGCTCCTAGAAATGAGAAGTTTTGGAAATAAATGGTGTCGATGGATGCATCAAATCACTCATGGTGGCTCGGTAGGAGTCAAACTTAACAATGTAGAAAGTGACTTCTTCCTCACAGGAAAAGGTCTCAGGCAGGGAGACCCCATCTCTCCTTTACTTTTCAACCTAGTTGTTGATGTTCTTACCAGAATGCTCATGAAAGCTGCTAACAACAACCTAATCTCGGGCCTCTGCCCTGAGATCTGTCCTGGAGGTATTATTTGTCTCCAGTACGCTGATGACACTATACTTTTCCTAGATAATGATACCACTCATGCGCATAATCTTAAGATTATTTTGACATGTTTTGAGCAAGTTTCTGGTATGAGGATCAACTATTCTAAGAGTGAGATGCTGCCCATTAACATGGATGCAGACACCTGCCAGCACTTCCTCTCTATTTTAGAATGTAGTGAGGGAACTTTCCCAATCAAATACCTAGGGATTCCCCTTCATTATGATAAGATGAGGAGGGAGGACATCCAGCCTCTTGTTGACAAAATCATGAAGAGAATTGCTGGCTGGAGAGGAAAACTCCTCTCTTATAGAGGCAGACTTGTTCTCATCCAAGCTTGCCTGGCCAGTATTCCCATTTATCTGTTGGCATTCTTCAAATCCCCTAAATGGGCCATTGAAATGATCTATTCTCAGATGGCTCACTGCCTCTGGAATGACTTTGAAGGACGCAGGAAACTTCACCTTGCTAATTGGAGGCTAGTATGTATGAAAAAAGAATTTGGAGGTTTGGGGATTCCCAACCTCCAAGACATTAATACTTGCCTACTAGGGGCCTGGATTACAATGTACTATGAGGAGGATGAGAAACCTTGGAAAATGATTATTAGACACAAGTACATGTTAGGAAAACCCAATCTCTTTGCTGCCAGCCCTGACCAAATCACCTCAAAATTCTGGAAAGGGGTGAAATCCATCATCCAAACCTTGAAGTTCGGATATAGATGGAAAGTTGGGTCAGGCACCAAAGTTAGATTTTGGGAGGACACTTGGTTTGGTAATTCACCTCTGGCTGTCTAATTTTGGCCTATCTACATCATCTGCAATGAAACTGCTAAGTGCATTTGTGAGGTGTGGGATGGCCACAACTTAAAACTTACTTTTAGAAGAAACTTTGATGAGAAAATGATGGAACAGTGGTACCAACTGGTGGAAATAGCTGGTAGCCTCAATCTTAATGCTGACCTAGACTCTCTAATTTGGCAGCTTGAGAACAATGGTAAATACTCCACTAGTTCATTGTATCATGTCATTAACTTTAGTGGGGTCCAGCCAGTTTACATTCCCAGTGTCTGGAAGTTAAGAGTTCCCCCCAGGATCCATGTCTTCCTTTGGCTATTAGCCCAAAACAAGCTGATGACTAGATATAACCTTAGGAAAAGACACATTATCAAGCCTTTAGATTGTGTTTTCCGTGTGGAAAAGGAATCCATCACACATCTCTTTTTTGAATGTGTGGTGGCTAAAACTGTCTGGTCTTTCATTCGTAATCAGTTCCAGAGAGATATGGGGAGTAACTTCGAATCTGTAGCTAGATTTTGGGTTTCCGATAGCAAAAACTCTGCTTTGAATACTGTTACTTCTGCTGCCCTGTGGGGGCTTTGGAAACTTAGAAACTCTATGATTTTTGACAACACTAGCTGGTCTTCTGTTAAACAGGTCATGAGGCTGATCCTGAGGATGACAAAATCATGGGCCATTCTGTCCCCAGAGCTGAGCAGATCGAGGCTGGAGGACTTCTCAGCCCAGCTGACCACCTTTCTGCAGGGCCCACTTCTGCTCACAAGTGGCTAAGCTTGTGGGTGCCTGAAGCTGCTACCAAAGACCCCTGGCGCCAACTCAAGATCTCTGGTGAAGACTGCAAGACTCCCCCCAAAAAGAAGCATGATAATGGTGACAAGACGAAGCTGCTGAGCCCGACCTCGACTCTGGCCGCCTGCTGGTCACCACAGGCTGGTTTGGCCCCCCCGCTGAAGACAGCAAAGGCGATGCCCATCCAGCAAGAGTGCTTTCAGTAGTTCCTTCCCCCTGTCTTCAGACACGGGTAGCCAATAACTAGACTTGTAGCAGTTTTTCTTTCTCAGCTTTGCTTATTTTCCTGTCGAACTACCCCTCTCAGTGGGTTGATGCTACTCTGTGAGTACTGGGTTGGTTTCATTGATGAAATGGAACCGGGGAGAGGCCTCCCTGTTTTTCTAAAAAAAAATCAGTACAAACACACACATAGATCAGTACAAGTACTCTGTTTTTTCTGACGGAAAAACAGCACGACATGTCTCACCGTATTCAAAATTACTCATCAACGATTGCGAATTTGAGAAAATATTCAACACGACTAAGTTTCGCATTTATGATAGCTTTCCAACGGTATATTATTTGCCTCATTTCGACAAACTTTTGAAAAAATCGCGTTTGAAATCAAATTTGACCGTATTCGAATTCGTTTTTAAACCGTAAGGAATTAGAAAAACATTTCAATACAAAAACGTTGCGCATTTTCCATACCTTTCCAACGCCGTAACATTTGCGTCAATCCGATAAACCGTTTGCAAAAAAACGCGAAAATACGTTTCACCCAGAATTTCACCGTTTTTCAAATTACTTTTAAATTGTATAGAATTTGAAAAAACAATAGATATATGGAAGATGCGGATTTTTACCAGCTTTCCAACGCCATCTTATTTGCTCAATTCCGACAAACCGTTTGAAAATTGAGTCCAAAATACGATTCACGTTTTCGGTTTTGAAAAAAACGGTTTTTTCAAAACTGCTCTTAAACCATGATGATTTTGCAAAAATGTTCAATATACTTGAAATATAGTTGTCAAGAGCTTTCCAACGATATATTACATGCCCCATTCCGACAAAAAAATTGCAATTTTTTTTAACTAAAGAAGACGTTCTGTTAAACAGAAATGAAAGCATCAGTTCAACCGACCGAATTCATCAGTACAACCGCCTGAAACCGTCAGTTCAAGTAGGGTAACAGAATAATATTCTGTTACGCGAAACAGAATAGCCCAGATGTGTGTGTATATATATATAGGACAACACTATTCTAATCCCAGAATTAGAATAACTATTATGAAAACAGCAGGCCTTATAAGGGCCCGATCAGATGTTCCCGAACTCACCGAACCCGTGCGGCCATGATCCGTTCCCAGACCCGCATCCCCACGATTCCTAGTTCAAAACCCCACCCCCACACCCTCAAGCCAGTCCCTAATCCCCCACCCCCTCGATCTACGGCTACCCTCCCCGAATCAGGCCACCACCGCCGCCGCCCTCCTGAATTGCGCCACCATCGCGTCCGCCCTCCCGAATCGCGCCACCACCACCGCACCACCCCAAGGCGCGCAGCTCCCAGCCTCACAGCAAGTGGCCGCCCCGCCCCTCGGCGCACTGCCTTCGTTCCTCCCAGCGCGCTGCTGCCCTGCCCCATGGCCCACAGCCGTTCCGCGAGGCCTCCCGACCACCGGCGACGGGCGCTGCTCCACCATCCCATGCCGCGCCGCTCCTCCCCTGGAGCTTCCCCAACAAGGATCTGGATCAGGGTCATCCAGGTGCTCGCCGTGGATGAGGAAGGCCACCAACCGCTATGGGCGTGGCCTCCCGGCTCTGCCTCACCCATTCCTTCTCGCTGTTTTGCCTTTGGCCATGCCTGCGCTGGCGGCCCAACCATCCATCTCGAGTAAGCAGTCCAACGACTCGCACGGGAGAAGTCCGTCCAGGTTCTGGCCGTGGGTCTCCCACAACACACTCGGCGACCGGCCCGAGGCTTGAGAGGCGACTTGCACTAGTCCGTCGGCAGTGGATCCCATGCGTCGTCGCCGAGCTCTAGATGGCCCGCCAAGCCAAGTTGCACACCTGCTCGCCAACGCTGCTATGCACGCATTCGCTGTGGCCGAGCCCTAACGCCACCGTCTCTTACCTCCCAACGCTGCCATGGCCGCCCCACCAGCGCTGGTTGCTCCTGCACTAGCCGTCCCTCGAGCAAGACATTGCAATACAGTATGCGCAGTTTTCAGTTCAGGGATCGGTTCGGAGAGATTTTTTTCTTGTTTTTGGTGTTTTCACTAACCACACATACTGTCCGTAGAGTGGTTCTGCATGTGGTTCAATCTTGAATGTCTATATTACAGGAAGGAAAAGGAAACAACATGTGTGGTTCAATTTGTATATTCCAGGAAGGAAAAAGAAAAGACGTGTGAATGGGAGCATCAGTGCATGGTTGTAGTTCTTTTCTGAGTGTGTCTGCAATCGATGGAGCTCTCATGATATTCAAAGATGGAAACGAGGTAATTTTGAGATAAAAAGAAAAGTTCAAAAAAGATAAACCCAGCGAATTTCTTATTTATCTACGTTGGGAAATGAAAAAGGTTGTTCGAGTGTAGTTCACGTACACAAAGAATTTGGTAGAAGAAAAATATGGCAGTACCCATCCTTGATGAATACTGAATATTGTTCTTAGGAGAAGTTCATGTGTATAAAAATGTTGTTAATTATAAAACCATGAATTCGGAATTATACACTAATAAATTTTGAGAAGATTGAATATCGAATTTAGGCATTCGTCGAAACTAGAAGTTCATAAAAGAGACTCGGTGAGAGGTTAGAAACAATATTAGTTCATATGACAACCCCATGCTAGTTCAAAATATTAAAATCCATGAAGCTCAACAAAAAATAAACTAGTAATCTTAGAGTTCCAAAACTAAACAAAAAACTTAAAAAAAACTAGAGAATATTCATGACATATAAGTATAGTCCAGAGGGGACTATCAGAAAATAAAAAAAGCATTTTGCAAAAAAAAAAACTCATGGAATTCCTAAACAAACCCTGGTTATTCATGGAAAAAAACTTTAAAGTTGACACACGACATATGGGATGTACAGAGAAAAAGTAAAAAACATGGGTGATCACTTGGGAAAATGTGACAACTCCATGGCACAAACTTGAGTAATTCACATGGAAATTGCAAAAAAGATATAAAAAAATAAGAAGTCCAAATTAAAAAAAATGAGCAATTCAAAAGTTTATAAAAAAGAGGATTTGCACCATTTCTAAAAACCTAGAAGTTCAAATCATAGTAACAGAGCGGTTCAATGTTTATCACAAAAGTAGGATTTTTTTTTGTTACTAAAAAAGAAATAAAACCAACAAGTCCAAATTTAAGAAATAGAGAAGTTCGATTTTTATAGAATGCTTAGATTTTCCTCACTACCAAAAGAATATAATCAAGAAGTGCAAATTAAAATAACAGAGTAGTTCGATGTATATAAAAAGCTCAAATTCTTCCGTTTCTAAGGAAAGTAAAAGTATGAAGTTCAATTTTAAAAAAATTTCAATGTTTACTTAAATATATTTTTCTGGACACTAAAAAATAAAATAGAGAAGTTCAAATTAAATAAATGGGGTAGTTCGATGTATATGAAAAACACAAAGTTAGATGTTTATCACAAAATTAGGATTCCCCCCTTATAAAGAATAAACCAAGAAGGTCAAATTTCAAATACAGAGTAGTTCCAAAATTATAGAGAAATTGAATAATTCTCTAAGAATAAAACTAAGAAGTTTAAATTAAAATAACAGAGAAGATCGACGTTTATAAAAAACTTAGATTTTTATAAATCGATAAAAAACCAACAAGTTCGAATAAATTAACATAACAATTCAAAAAATTCTTAAAAAGAATGAATTTTTCCCATTTCCAAAAACCTAGAAGTTTAAAAAATAAGGAGCAGTCAATGTTTACTAAAAACTCGAATTTTTAACCGCTACTAAAGAATAATAAATAACGAAGTTCAAATAGAATTTTCCATTTTATAAAGAAAAGTAGAACTTCAAATTTAAATAAAGAAGAGGTTCGACGTCTATTCCAAAGTTAGAATTTTCCCAATTACTAAAGAACAAACGAAGAAGTTCAATTTAGAAAAATAGAGTAACTCAAAATTTGTAGAGAAAATTGATTTTACCCGCTTCCACAAAAACCTAGAGGTTCAAATTTAAATAACGGAGAAGTACAATGTTTATTACAATAACAAGAATGTCAAATTAAAAAAACCGAGCCATTCAAAAAGTTTATAAAAACTGATTTTCCCTGTTTTTGAAAAGACCAAGAAGCTCAAATTTAAATAATTGAGCGGTTCGATATTTATTACATAACTAGGACTTTTCCTGTTACTATTGAATAACACCGAGAAATACTAATTAAAAAATGAAGCTATTTGATGTTTACAAAAAAACTCAGATTTTCCCCAATACTAAAGATTAAAACCAAGAAGTTCAATTTTAAAAGAAGGAGTAGTTCAATGTATATAAAAAAACTCAGGTTTTCACGTTACTAGAGAATAAACCCAAGTAGTTCAATTGGAAAAAGCGAAGCACTTTGATATTATATTTGAAAAATCGGATTTTTCTAGTTACTAAAGAATAAAACAAATAAATTCAATTGAAAATAACAAAGAAGTTTGATGTTTCTAACATAACTCCAATTTTCAAATTTCTAAAAAATACACAAAGAAGTTCAAATAAAAAAGTTAGAGAGGTTCGATGTCTATAAACAACTCAGAATTTTATCGTTACTAAAGCGAAATAGAGGGAAGCTCAAATTGATAATAGCTAGAAGTTCATGTACTACATGGTGAGCATTTCGTCTGAGAAAAAAAGAATAAAAAGGAAATGTCCAAAACATTTGTTTCTAGAAGTTCAAGTGCTGGGTCCGAGAAAGTTCAAAAATTCTTGTGAGAGAGGTTGAACAAAAATACGTGACAGAAGTTCAAGGTGAAAACAGCGGGAAGTTCAACCACTACACGTAATGCGTTTCAGATAAGAATATTAGAATAGAAAACTAAAAGCTTAAAAGGTTTGTTGAAAGAAGTTCACGTGCTCCTCCTAGCATAGTTCAAAATTCATGTGCGAGAAGTCCGTCGTTCATTTATATGTTGAAAAAAGGCAAAAATAACATTGTTTTTGCCATTTTAAAAACTGCTCTCAAACGCCAACGAATTTGTAACACCTATCTACATGAAAAACTTGCTGTTATTAATAAGACTTCCAACGGTATATTATGTGCTACATTTTGATGAACGATTTAAAATTTTCATGCATACCGTTTAAAACACGTTTTTATGTATTAAAAAAATTCTTTCGAACCATCGCGAGTATGAAAATCTGATCAACACGGGAAAGTTGTGTGTTTTCAATAGCTTTCCGTCGATATATCATTTGCTCAATTCCGGTAAGTGGTTTGGGAGTTACGGGCAAAAACTAGCACATGAAAAATAGACTGAACTTCAAACAGACATGCCCCAGAAGTTCAACTACTTCACACAGTGCATTTCCATTCACGATGAAGGCAGTAATCATGATTTCGCCATTTTTAAAATTACTAAAATATGGCAGGGAATTAGAGAAAACTTTGATACAAAAAAGTTTTGCATTTTCAATAGCTTTCCAAGGGGATATTATTTGCCCCATTCCGACAAAGTTCGCAAAAATTACGGCCAAAAAACCTTTTTAACCATTTTCAAAATTGACTTAAAACCGTAAACAATTCAGAGAAACATTATATACCAAACAATTTCACATTTCTTCAAGCTTTCCAACGCCATATCATTTGCTGCATTCCGACAAACTATTAAAAAAATAACTCAAAAATACGAACTCGGTGGAACTTTGACTGTTTTCTAAATTCCTCTTAAACCGTTAAAAATTAGAAAAACTTTTCTACATGAAAAAGAAGCGCATTTTCATAAGCTTTCCAACGCCATATCATTTGCCTCAATCGGATTAGCCTTTCAGAAATAGCCTAAAAAATATGAACTTGGATGTTCGGTTTGCGAAATTTTATGATTTTTCAAATTAGTCTTTAACCATATGGAATTTGGGAAAACTTTCTACATGTGGAATGAGCGGATTTGTAGCAGCTTTCCAACGCCATATTATTTGCCTCATTCCGATGAACAGTTTATAAATGGGCTAGAAAATATGATTCATGTTTTTTGTATGAAGAAAAATGGTTTTCAAAACTGCTATTCAACCGTTTACATTTTGCCAAAAATTTAACTTAGATCATGATGCTTGTGTCCACAGCTTTCCAATGGTATATGGCAAGCCCCATTTGGACAATGTTGGCAGAAGTTCAACCTAGCACTGGGGGAAGTTCAACTACTACTGCTGGGACGGGTCAGGTAGTTATTAGAATATTATTCTCATCCCGTATATATATATATATATATATATATATATATATATATATATATATATATATATATATATATATATATATATATATATATATATATATATATATATATATATATATATATATATATATATATATATATATATATATATAGGAGGAGGAGGAGGGGGAAGCCACCAAGGAGGGAAAGTCCCTTCTTGGGGCGCCGACCATGGGGGAAGAGTAAGATTCCTCCCCAAGTCCAATTCGCCCCCCTATATGGCAAGGGGGCGCCACTTCCTTATGGGCCCTTATGGCCCATAATTCCTTCCACCATTCGCCTTTTAAGGCCCGTTGATATTTAAATTAAATGTAAAATGTTCTAAATACTTCTAGACCATTATATATATATATATTAACATCTCTCGAAACATTTTCCACCTATATATAATATATCGGTAATACCCGATATTCACCGAAACCCTTGTGGTGACCCCGAAACACTTCCTATCCTCTCGGAACTATTCCGAATAGTAATGAAAAAATTCCACAAATATATTGTCATCACTCCCGTCCTAATAAAACTCAGCAGATCGTGATTACCTTAAGTTGCTTGTGACCCCGTAAGTTCGGTAACTCATAGACATGAACGAAACCGTTCCTTCATTGACCGATAGCGGGACCGTGGACGTCCATATCGATCCCATGAGCACATGAATGATATTCGAGTGAACCTTTGGTTATCATGTGATGTTCCCTTTGCTTCGTGATACTTCACAAAACATGGGATGCATCAGTATCCTACTGAGTCATCACTATGCTCATTATACCGAATCCTCATTACTGGTTTTGTTCTTCTTTCTTGTTATTGTGTCTGGCCAGACAACGATTGATGATGTCACACCGAGAGGGCCCTAATAATATCTCTCCATCATCGGAGGAGCAAATCCCACTCTTGAGCTATCCAGCCACTTGTCAAACTTTTCGATGAACCCATAAGTTGTTGTTATGATCACCGTGTTACAGGTGACTTTTGAGCAACCCAACATCCCACCTTATGGTAAGAACTGACAGCGTTACTCTCATGGTCTGATGTCTACTACACAACTTATTCTTGTTTACTCGTGTTGGGCCTCCAAGCGCAAAGTTTTTGTAGGACAGTAGGAATATTCCCTCAAGTGGATGACCTAAGGTTTATCAATCCGTGTGAGGCGTAGGATGAAGATGGTCTCTCTCAAACAACCCTGCAACCAAATACAAGAAATATATTGTGTCCCAAACACACCCAGTACAATGGCAAATTGTATAGGTGCACTAGTTCGGCGAAGAGATGGTGATACAAGTGTAGTATGGATAGTAGATATGGGTTTTTGTAATCTAAAAATATAAAAACAGCAAGGTAGAAGTGATAAAACGGAGCACAACCAGTATTGCAATGCTTGAAAACAAGGCATAGGGTTCATTCTTTCACTAGTGCAATCTCTCAACAGTGCTAACATAACTGAATCATATAATAATCCCCCAACGTGCGACAAAGAATCACTCCAAAGTTCTTATCTAGCGGAGAACATAAGATGAAATAGTTGTAGGGTACGAAACCACCTCAAAGTTATCTTTTCCAATCAATCTATTGAGCCATCCCTATAAGTGTCACAAACAGCCCTAGAGTTCGTACTAAAATAACACCATATGATACACATCAACCAACTCTAATGTCACCTAGATACTCCAATATCACCACAAGTATCCATGAGTTGATTATTCGATATGCATCAAACTCAAACAACTTTAGATTCATAATATTCAATCCAACCCAAAGGACTTCAAAGAGTGCCCCAAGATTTCTACCGGTTGAATGGAATCCAAAATTACGATTTTCTGGGTCTAGTGAATAAATGGATAGAGCCTGGCTCCAATTCTGGTAAAATAAAAAGCAACGAGCTTAACTTCCTAATTGGAATGATTCCCCGCTCTAATTAGACATTAAAAATAGATTAGTGCCGGATGCGGGGAAAGGTTGGGTTTTCCTATGAGTGGACCCTTTATTTTTTCTTTTTTTTTTAGAAATCCTAATTATTCTTGATTATGGATTGAATAAGTGATGTTATGGATTGAATGTGTAAAAGAAGCATACCCCATTGTCACCTCAGGAATCCACAAATTGATTGCCAAAACATATATCAAGTGAATCAATAGAACACACCATTGTCACCACGGGTATCCACATGCAAGACATACATTAAGTGTTCTCAAATCCAAAAAGTATTCAATCCGATAATAGTGAAACCTCAATGATAAAAACTCAATTCATCACAACAAGATAGAGAGGGAGAAACACCATATGATCCAACTATATTAACAAAGCTCGCGGTACATCAAGATCGTGCCAAATCAAGAACACGAGAAAGAGAGATCAAACACATAGCTACTGGTACATACCCTCAGCCCCGAGGGTGAACAACTCCTTCCTTGTCATGGTGGCTGCCGGGATGATGAAGATGGCCTCCGGTGATGATTTCCCCCTCCGACAGGGTGCCGAAATAGGGCTCCAGATGGGATCTCTTTGTCATAGAGGCTTGCGGCTGCGGAGTCAAAGTTCTAGGGTTATTTCTGGGGGTTTCCCTATTTATAAGAATATTCAGAGTTGGAATCACGCGAAAAGGAGCTAAGATGGGCCCAGAAGCCACCAGGCCATGGCCACCCCCTGGGCGCGCCCTGGTGGCTTGTGGGGGCCTCGTGGCTCTTCTGGTCCGCCCATGAAGCTTCGGGGGTCCCTTTTGTTCCAAAAAAATCCTCAAGAAGTTTCGCTGCATTTGGACTTCATTTGATATGGATTTTCTTGAAAACCAAAAACAAGCAAAAAACAGAAACTAGCACTGGGTACTAGGTCAATATGTTAGTCCATGAAAATCATTTAAAAGTTATATAAAAAGTGCACCAAAACCATATAAAACTATTGTAAACATGGCATGAATACTTCATAAATTATATATACGTTGGTGACGTATCATGGTCTAAGGAGTAAAATCAATCGTCAACACTCTATGTTATTAGAATTGATTACACATGATATTAACTCAATTCATGACATCCAAGATTGGGTCGATTCAATATGTCCATTCTCCTAACATCGTAATCTCAATGTTGTTTTAGGACTATCGTTACACTTTCACGATATTCTAAGATCCGGAAAACATGATCACCAACAACACTTAGAGCTAGTCCCAGAGGCAAGACTAGGAACCTTTTATTTAACTGTTTATCATTCCACACGTGCATATGAGTTTTCCATTGAATCAAATATTCCATGATCATAGCAGTTATAGCATAGAATATAAACTCCATAATTTTGAATATGGAAATATAATAATACAAATATTATTGCCTCTAGGGATATTTCCAACATACACATCAATCCACAAGTTTGCTCTCAAACTCCTACTACGAGCAAACAAAATCAAGCCAATTATCTAGACCATTGGTGTGCCCAAGGAACAAGACAACTCAAACATATCCTTTGACAATATATGATTATACTCTTTACTCTAGTCATTTTGGATACACATGTTGTTCGTTGCAAGACTAACCCATGTAGGAAGATGAACTACAAACAGAAAGGATAGCTCCAAACTTCACAACATGATCATCCACAACAAGTTCAACTACATGATGGAAATCAACACCAACAACCTAATGTGAGTCATCACACCTTAGAGAAGCTTTACTCAAAGACATGATCCAAAGCAACTCAACAAGATGTGAATACATTGAAATGCTTAAACGAAAAATGGTAACCCCATTTTGAGCTTAACGATGAGTATTGTGACACCCCCGTTTATAATCGTGCACTAATCATACATGCATCATGCACGGTCACGAACGGTGACTCACGCAAATATCACAACACAACTCTACGACACAAAGGATAAACATAAATCTCATATAATACAAGCTAGGGCCACTAGGACCCAAAATACATTAGTCATCAGAGCAAATATTATCTGAGTACAGACATGGTTAGACAAGTTTGCCTTAAGAAGGCTAAGCAAAACAACGAGAACTAACCGAAAGGTGCAGGCCTCCTACGTGGGACCTCTGAACTACTCCTGGTCCTAGATCACCACGTAGTAGCCAAGCTCGGGATCCTCTGGCTCCTAGGCTCCATCATCTGATCACAACATCCAGGAAGAAGAAAAGAGGTAGCAAAGTGATACGTCTCCAACGTATCTATATTTTTTTTTGTTCCATGCTATTATAGTATCAATCTTGGATGTTTTATATGCAATTATATGCAATATTATATTTTTTTGGGACTAACCTATTAACTTAGCGCCATGTGCCTTGTGGGCCCCTCATTCCTCCATTTGACCTAATTCCAACTCTATAAATTCTCTAAAATTGGGAAACCAACAAAGAGACACCCAAAATACTTTTTCCGCCGCTGCAATCCTCTATTCTTGCGAGATCCCATCGGGAGGCATTTTTCGGTACTCTGCCGGAGGGGGAATCGACCACGGAGGGCTTCTATATCAACCTTGCTACCCTTCCAATGATGTGTGAGTAGTTTACCACAGACCTACAGGTCCATAGCTAGTAGCTAGATGGCTTCTTCTCTCTCTTTGATATTCAATACAATGTTCTCCTCGATGTTCTTGGAGATCTACTCGATGTAATCTTCCTTTGCGGTGTGTTTGTTGGTATTCTATGAAATATGGGTGTATGATCAGATTATCTATGAATATTATTTGAGTCTTCTCTGAACTCTTTTATGCATGATTATTATAGCTTTGTATTTCTCTCTGATCTATCTGTTTGGTTGGCCAACTAGATTGATTTATCTTGCAACGGGAGAGGTTCTTTGTGATGGGTTCAATCTTGCGGTGCTCTATATCCCAGTGACAGAAAGGGATAAGACACGTATTTGTATTGTTGCCATTAAGGATAAAACGATTGGGTTTATTCATATTGATTGGATTTACTTTGTCTACATCATCTGATCTTGCTTAAGGCGTTACTCCGTTCTTTATGAACTTAATACTCTAGATGCATGCAGGATAGCGGTCGATGTGTGGAGTAATAGTAGTAGATGCAGGCAGGAGTCGGTCTACTTGTCTCGGACGTGATACCTATATGCATGATCATTGCCTTGGATATCGTCATAAGTATGTGCTTTTCTATCAATTGCCCAACAGTAATTTGTTTACCCACCGTGTGCTATGTTCAAGAGAGAAGCCTCTAGTGAAAACTATGGCCCCCGGATCTCTCTTTATCATATATTGAAATCCAAAAATACCTTGCTGCAATTTATTTACTTTACTTTTATTTTGTGTTTTTTTATCTATATACCACTACGAGATTTGATCCTTGCAATTAACCGCCAAGGGATTGACAACACCTTGTTTGCGTTGGGTGCAAGTATTTGTTATTTTGTGTGTAGGTGCTGTTCACGAGGTCTTGCGTGGTTCTCCTACTGGATTGATACACTTGGTTCTTAACTGACGGAAATACTTATATCTACTATACTACATCATCCTCTCCTCTACGGGGAAATCCCAACGTAGCTCACAAGTAGAAGGAAGAATTTCTTGCGCCGTTGCCGGGGAGAAATCACATCAAGATAGTCTCCCGTCAACTTGCCAATTTTCTGGCGCCGTTGCTGGGGAGACATCACCAAAATCAAGTACCATTGCATAAACTTTCATCTCCTTGCATTTACTTTCATTTGCCATTTTCCTCTTGTTTTCATCTCCCCCACTTCTAAAACATTTTCACAAAAAACACCCAAAAATATTTTTCATTTGTCTTTTTGCTTGTTTGCTTGCTTTGTCGCGATGTCTCAAGAAAATAAAAAGTTGTGTGACTTTTCCAATACTAATAATAATGATTTTATTAGTACTCCAATTGCTCCTCCCGACACTAGTGCGGAGTCATGTGATATTAATGCTGCTTTGCTGAATCTTGTTAAGAAAGAACAATATTCTGGTAGTCCTAATGAAGATGTTGCATCCCATCTTAACACTTTCGTTGAATCGTGTGATTTGCAAAAGAAAAAAAATGTGCGTAATAATAATTTCAAATTAAAATTATTTCCGTTCTCACTATGAAATCACGCTAAAACTTGGTTTTTGTCCTTGCCACGAAATAGTATTGATTCTTAGGATAAGTGTAAGGATGCTTTTACTACCAAGTATTTTCCTCCCGTGAAAATTATTTCTCTTAGAAATCAAATTATGAATTTTAAGCAACTTGAGCAAGAACATGTTGCCCAATCTTGGGAGAGGATGAAATTAATGATAAGAAATTTCCCTACTCATGGTTTTAGTTTATGGATGATCATACAAAAAATTTATGCGAGATTGAACTTTGTTTCTAGAAATCTTTTAGATTTCTCCGTGGGTGCTACCTTTATGGAAATCACACTGGGAGAAGCTACAAAATTGCTTGATAATATTATGGCAAATTATTCACAATGGCGTACCGAAAGAACTCCTACTTGTAAAAAGGTCAATTATGTTGAAGAAATTGATACTTTGAGTGATAAAGTAGATGCGCTTATGAAAATGGTTGCTAGTAAAAGTGCTCATATTGATCCCAATGATGTGCCATTGTCTATTGTGGTTGAGCAAAATAATGATCCTATAGATGTGAATTTTGTCTCACGAAACAATTTCATTAGTAGTGCTTACAGAGGTAATTTTAATTGTACGCCGTTTCCTAGAATTTCCTCTAATAATTATGGAATTTCTATGATAATTCTTATAATAATAGGATGCCCTCTGATCTTGAAAGTTATATTAAATAATTTATTAATTATGAAAAGGTTTTCAATACTATGATAGAAGAAAAATGAGTAAAGTTGATGATATGTCTAGGAGCATTGATGGAATTGTTCATGATGTGGAAAATCTCAAATCTAAAATTTTGCCACCCATTCTTGATATTAATGAGTCCATTAAAGGTCTCTATGTCTCCATTGATGAAAGTAAAGAAAGAACCTCTAGGTTGAGGGCTAAGCGTGAATTCTTAGAAAAAGCGATTCTGCTTGGTTTTCATCATAATTATGATGAAGAAATTAAAATGATTGGTGTCTCGCCCATTTAATCTTTGTTTAGTAATATAAAACTTGATGAAAAGGGACTGAAGATGAGTTAACTTTAGCTAGAAGGCGTCCCCATTGTTCGGAGGGTGAAAATCTTAATGAAAAATTGATAAAAGTGGGGTTGGAGAGGTCAAAACTTTAAATTGTGATGTGCCCACTACTTTGGATTTCAAGGATTTCAATTATGATAGGTGTTCTTTAATTGAGTGTATTTCCTTGTTGCAGTCCATGATAAATTCACCCAATGCTTACTAACAAAATAAAGCTTTTACTAAACATATTGTAGAAGCTATGATGCAACCTTTAGAAGAAAAGCTAGAATTGGAGGTTTCAATACCTAGAAAATTATATGATGAATGGGAAACTACTACTAAAATAAAGATAAAAAATTATGATTGCAATGCTTTATGTGATTTGGGTGCTAGCGTTTCCACAATACCAAAATATTTATGTGATGTGCTAGGCCTTCCTGATTTGGATGAATGTTCTCTTAATTTGCACTTAGCGGATTCTACTATTAAGAAACCTTTGGCTAAAATAAATGATGTTCTTATTCTTGAAAATAGGAATTATGTGCCCATTGATTTCATTGTGCTTGATATTGATTACAATCCGTCTTGTCCCATAGTACTTGGTACGCCTTTCCTACGAACCATAGGTGCTATTATTGATATGAAAGAGGGTAATATAAAGTTTCAATTTCCATTAAAGAAAGGAATGAAACACTTCCCTAGAAAGATAATTAAGCCACCGTATGAATGTATTATGAGGGCCACCTATGGAATTAATTTGAAAGATGACAACACTTGAAACTATGCATTACGCCTAGCTAGGGGCGTAAAACAATAGCGCTTGTTGGGAGGCAACCCAATAGTTATCTTTATTTTTATTGTTTCCTTTCTGTTTTTTGGTGTGCACACAATTATGCTACTGTTATGGTTATTTTTTATATTAAATTAGCATTTGTGCCAAGTAAAGCCTTTGGGATGATATGGATGATAGTTGCTTTGATTCTGTGAGAGAACAAAAACTTTTGCGCCAAGTAGCAAAATTGTTTAGATTCACTGCAACATGATAAATTTCTGAATTATTTACACAGGATTGATACACAAATTGCCCACGTTTTCCTAAGTTTTCAGAATTTTAGGAATTATAGAAGTATGGTCATTGTTCGAATCATTACAGACTGTTATGTTTTTGACAGATTCTGTTTTCGTTGCATTCTTTGCTTGTTTTAATGAATCTATGGATTGTATCAGGGGTATAAGTCATGGTGAAGTTAGAATACAATAGGTATTATGTAATAATAAAATATTAATGGGTTTACAATAGTATCTAAAGTGATGATTTGCTTGTTATACCAATGGATCTCACGAGTTTTCTGTTGAGTTTTGTCTGCTGAAGTTTTCAAGTTTTGAGTGAGATCGCGATGGATGAAGGAATAAAGAGTGGAAAGATCCTAAGCTTGGGGATGCCTGAGGCACCCCAAGGTAATATTACAGGAGACCCAAGCATCTAATCTTGGGGATGCCCCGGATGGTATCCCTTCTTTCTTCTACTAACCATCGGTAAATTACTTGGAGCTATATTTTTATTCATCACATGATATGAGTTTTGCTTGGAGCGTGATGTATTATATGAGTCTTTGCTTTGTTTGCTTTTTAGTTTGCCACAATCATCTTTGCTGGACACACCTTCTTGAGAGGGATACACATTATTCGTGATTTGTTAGAGTACTTTTTGTAATTCACTTATATCTTTTGAGCTAGGCAGTTTCTCTAGTACTTCACTTATATCTTTTAGAGCACGACAGTGGTTATATTTTAAAGAAATAGTTGCACTCTCATGATTCACTTATATAATTTTGAGAGTTGATAATAGTAATGGAAATATGCAAAAGTTATGAAATTGGTCCTAATATGATAGGTATTCAAGAGGGATATAATAAAAACTTTCATGTATATCACTGAATATGATAAGTGTGATTCCTTGCAATAGGTTTGCGATATAAAGATGGCAATATGTGGGAGGTACTAGTGAATGATTATGGTTTATTAAGAATATTCGTGTTATGTTTTGTGATTCCCGAAGCATGCATGTGTAGTCTCTCGTTATGCTAAGAAGTTGGAGCACGATTTATTATTGAGTGTCTTTCTTTGCGTGATGGTCGAGGGAGCGTGATGGTTAACTCCTACCAACCTTCCCCCTAGGAGCATGCATAGTAGTACTTTTCTTCGAGGGCTAATAAACTTTTGCAATAAGTATGTGAGTTCTTTATGACTAATGCAAGTCCATGGATTATACGCAGTCTCACCTTTCCGCCATTTGCTAGACTCTTTGGTACCGTGCATTGCCCTTTCTCACCTCGAGATGTGGTGCAAACTTTGCCGGTGTATCCAAATACTATAGAAAAACACTTCCGTGATGATACGAGTTTGTCATAGTAGGTCACGTTTTCTGTCATGCATGTACATCCATGACGATTTTATGAAAGAATCAAGATAGTCATACCTGTGTTGTCGTAGAAGTGTTCCATGACAATACTCAAATTATCATCACGGAAGTGTCCACTTCCATGACGATAAATGGCGCGTCATGGAAGTGTTTTCGTCAAGGGTAACCAATACGTGGCATCCACCGTAACGGGTCGCCGTTAAGCTATCGGGTCCGGTTTTGGATCCGATAACCCGTTAACAGCAACGACCAATGGCGATTTTCCATGTGTAAAATTCTCATTGGCCGAAGGAGCCACATGTCAGCTCCACGTTGGGACAGATGTCATTCAGCAAATGGATGGGAGACACCTCTCATACGTTGACACGTGGCTCGGCCCAATAGTAGCTTCTACTTCATGAGCTTGTGTTGGTTTTTCCCTTAAAGAGGAAAGGGTGATGCAGCAAAGTAGAGTAAGTATTTCCCTCAGTTTTGAGAACCAAGGTATCAATCCAGTAGGAGACAACACGCAAGTCACCGAATACCTGCACAAACAAACACCAAACTTGCACCCAACGCGATAAAGGGGTTGTCAATCCCTTCACGGTTATTTGCAAAAGTGAGATATGATAGAGATAGGTAAAACTAAACAAAAGATAAAGTAATTTTTTTTGGGTTTTTTCGGTTTATAGATCTGAAAATAAAAGATTGCAAAATAGTAGATCGGAAAGTAATATGATGGAAAATAGACCCGGGGGCCATAGGTTTCACTAGAGGCTTCTCTCAAGATAGAAAATAATACGGTGGGTGAACAAATTACTGCCAAACAATTGATAGAAAAGCGCAAAGTTATGACGATATCTAAGGCAATGATCATGAATATAGGCATCACGTCCGTGTTAAGTAGACCGAAACGATTCTGCATCTACTACTATTACTCCACACATCGATCGACTCCTGCCTGCATCTAGAGTATTAAGTTCATGAAGAACAGAGTAACACATTAAGAAATATGACATGATGTAGAGGAATTAACTAAAGCAATATGATGAAAACCCCATCTTTTTATCCTCGATGGCAACAATACAATATGTGCCTTGCTGCCCCTACTGTCACTGGGAAAGGACACCGCAAGATTGAACCCAAAGCTAAGCACTTCTCCCATTGCAAGAAAAACCAATCTAGTTGGCCAAACCAAATCGATAGTTCGAAGAGACTTGCAAAGATATCAAATCATGCATAAAAGAATTCAGAGAAGATTCAAATAATATTCATAGATAAGCTAATCATAAATCCACAATTCATCGGATCTCGGCAAACACACCGCAAAAAATTATTACATCGAATAGATCTCCAAGAACATTGAGGAGAACGTGGTATTGAGAACCAAAGGGAGAGAAGAAGCCATCTAGCTACTAGCTATGGACCCGTAGGTCTGAGGTAAACTACTCACGCTTCATCGGAAGGGCAATGGTGTTGATGTAGATGCCCTCCGTGATCGAATCCCCCTCCGGCAGGACGCCGAAAAAGGCCCCTAGATGGGATATCACAGGTACAGAAGGTTGCGGCGGTGGAAAAGTCTTTTCGTGGATGCCTCTGGTGGTTTGGGCATATAAGAGTATATATAGGTGAAAGAATTAGGTCAAGAAGTGCACGGGGGGCCCACAAGGGTGGGGGGCGCGCCCTCCATCCTTTTGGCTGCCTCGTGGCTTCCCTGACTTGCACTCCAAGTCCTCTGGTTTCCTTTTGGTCCAAGAAAGATCATCGCGAAAGTTTTATTCCGTTTGGACTCCGTTTGGTATTCCTTTTCTACGAAACTCAAAAACAGGGAAAAAACAGGAACTGGCACTGGGCTCTAGGTTAATAGGTTAGTCCCAAAAATAATATAAAATAGCATATTAATGCATATAAAACATCCAAAATAGATAATATAATAGCATGGAAGAATCAAAAATTATAGATACGTTGGAGATGTATCAAGCATCCCCAAGCTTAATTCCTGCTCGTCCTCGAGTTGGTAAATGATAAAAACAGAATTTTTGATGTGGAATGCTACCTAACATATTTATCCATGTAATTTCTTTATTGTGGCATGAATGTTCAGATCCGTATGATTCAAAACAAAAGTTTAATATTGACATAAAAACAATAATACTTCAAGCATACTAACAAGATAATTATGTCTTCTCAAAATAACATGGCCAAAGAAAGCTTATCCCTACAAAATCATATTGTCTGGCTATGCTCCATCTTCATCACACGAAATACTCAAATCATGCACAACCCCGATTTTAGCCAAGCAATTGTTTCATACTTTAGTATTCTCAAACTTTTTCAACTTTCACGCAATACATGAGCGTGAGCCATGGACATAACACTATAGGTGGAATAGAAGGTTGTTGTGGAGAAGACAAAAAGAGGGAGATAGTCTCACATCAACTAGGCGTATCAACGGGCTATGGAGATGCCCATCAATAGATATCAATGTGAGTGAGTAGGGATTGCCATGCAACGGATGCACTAGAGCTATAAGTTTACGAAAGCTCAAAAAGAAAACTAAGTGGGTATGTATCCAACTTGCTTGCTCATGAAGACCTAGGGCAATTTGAGGAAGCCCATCGTTGGAATATACAAGCCAAGTTCTATAATAAAAATTTTCCACTAGTATATGAAAGTGACAACATAGGAGACTCTCTATCATGAAGATCATGGTGCTACTTTGAAGCACAAGTATGGAAAAAGGATAGTAACATTGCCCCTTCTCTCTTTTTCTCTCATTTTTTTGTTTTTCATTTTTTTCTTTCTTTCTTTTTTTCTTTTTTTCTTTTTTTTCTCTTTTTTTTCTTTTTTTTTCTTTTTTCTTTTTTTTCTCACATCGGACAATGCTCTAATAATGAAAATCATCATACTTCTATTTACTTAGAACTCAAAAATTACAACTCGATACTAGAACAAAATATGATTCTATATGAATGCCTCCGGTGGCGTACCGGGATGTGCAATGAATCAAGAGTGACATGTATGAAAAAATTATGAATGGTGGCTTTGCCACAAATATGATGTCAACTACATGATCATGCAAAGCAATATGACAATGATGATGCGTGTCATAATAAACGAAACGGTGGAAAGTTGCATGGCAATATATCTCGGAATGGCTATGGAAACGCCATAATAGGTAGGTATGGTGGCTGTTTTGAGGAAGGTATATGGTGGGTTTACGGTACCGGCGAAAATTGCGCGACACTAGAGAGGATAGCAAAGGTGGAAAGGTGAGAGTGCGTATAATCCATGGGCTCACCATTAGTCATAAAGAACTCACATACTTATTGCAAAAATCTATTAGTCATCGAAACAAAGTACTAGACGCATGCTCCTAGGGGAAGGGTTGGTAGGAGTTAACCATCGCACGATCCCGACCTCCACACAAAGGATGACAATCAAAAAATATCTCATGCTCCGACTTCGTTACATAACGGTTCACCATATGTGCATGATACGGGACTCACAAACCTTAACACAAGTATTTCTCAAATTCACAACTACTCACTAGCATGACTCTAATATCACCATCTTCATATCTTAAAACAATCATAAGGAATCAAACTTCTCATAGTATTCAATGCACTTTATATGAAAGTTTTTATTATATCCCTCTTGGATGCCTATCATATTAGGACTAAATTTATAACCAAAGCAAATTACCATGCTGTTTTAAAGACTATCAAAATAATATAAGTGAAGCATGAGAGTTCATCAATTTCTATAAAATAAATCCACCGCCGTGCTCTAAAAAGATGTAAGTGAAGCACTAGAGCAAAATTGCCTAGCTCAAAAGATATAAGTGAAGCACAAAGAGTATTCTAATAAATCACGATTCATGCGTGTCTCTCTCAAAAGGTGTGTACAGCAAGGATGATTGTGGCAAACTAAAAAGCAAAGACTCAAATTATACAAGACGCTCCAAGCAAAACACATATCATGTGGTGAATAAACATATAGCCTCGAGTAAAGTTACCGATAGATGAAGACGAAAGAGGGGATGCCTTCAGGGGCATCCCCAAGCTTAGGCTCTTGTTTGTCCTTCAATATTACCTTGGGTTGCCTTGGGCATGCCCAAGCTTAGGCTCTTGCCACTCTTTATTCCATAGTCCATCAAATCCTTACCCAAAACTTGAAAACTTCACAACACAAAACTCAACGGAAAATCTCATAAGCTCCTTTAGTATAAGAAAATAAATCACCACTTTTGGTACTATTGTGAACTAATTCTTTATTTATATTGGTGTAATATATACTGTATTCTAACTTTTCCATGGTTCATACCCCCCGATATTACCCATAGATTCATCAAAATAAGCAAACAACACATAGAAAACAGAATCTGTCAAAAACAGAACAGTCTGTAGCAATCTGGAAATCTCGAATACTTCTGTAACTCCAAAAATTATGAAAAATTAGGAAGACCTAAGAAATTTGTTTATTAATCTTCTGCAAAAAGAATCAACTCAAAAGCACTCTTCTGTGAATTATATAAATTATTTTCCTGGCTGCAAAAGTTTCTGTTTTTCAGCAAGATCAAATCAACTATCACCGTAAGCTATCCCAAAGGTCTTACTTGGCAAAAACACTAATTAAAACATAAAACCATATATAACCAGAGGCTAGATGAATTATTTATTGCAAAACAGAACCTAAAAAGAAAAAAGAAAAATAAAATTGGGTTGCCTCCCAACAAGCGCTATTGTTTAACGCCCTTAGCTAGGCATAAAAACCAGAATAGATCTAAGTATTGTCATCTTTGGTATGCAATCCATAAGTGGCTCTCATAATAGATTCATAAGGCAATTTAATTTTATTTCTTGTAAAGTGTTCCATGCCCTTCCTTAACAGAAATTGAAATCTAATGTTTCTTTCTTTCATATCAATAATTGCACCAATCGTTCTAAGGAAAGGTCTACCAAGAATAATAGGACATGTAGGATTGCAATCTATATCAAGAACAATGAAATATATGGGCACATAATTCCTATTTGCAACAATAAGAACATCATTAATCCTTCCCATAGGTTTCTTAATAGTGGAATCTACAAGATGCAAATTTAAAGAACAATCATCAAATTCACGGAAACCTAATACATCACACAAAGTTTTTGGAATCGTGGAAACACTAGCACCAAATCACACAAAGCATGGCATTCATACTCTTTAATATTAATCTTAATAGTAGGTTCCCACTCATCATAAAGTTTTCTAGGGATAGAAACTTCCAATTCAAGCTTTTCTTCAAAAGATTGCATCATAGCATCAACAATATGTTTAGTAAAAGCTTTGTTTTGATTATAAGCATGAGGAGAATTCAACACGGATTGCAACAAGGAAATACAATCTATTAAAGAACAATTATCATAATTAAATTCCTTGAAATCCAAAAGAGTGGGTTCATTGCTACTTAAAGTTTTGACCTCTCCAATCCCACTTTTATCAATTTTTGCATCAAGATCTAAAAACTCCGAATCATTGGGACGCCTTCTAACTAAAGTTGACTCATCTCCAATCCCATATTTATCAAGATTTATATTGGAAAACAAATATTCAATAGGAGTCACATCAATCACTTTAAGATCTTCATCATTATTTTCACGAAAACTAGAAGAACACGTTTTTACAAACCAATCTTTTTTAGCATGCATCTTAGCGGTTCTTTCTTTGCACTCATCAATGGAAATTCTCATAGCCTTGAGAGACTCATTGATATCATGCTTGGGTGGGATAGATCTAAGTTTCAAAGAATCAACATCAATAGAAATTCTATCCACGTTCCTAGCCAAATCATCAATCTTAAGCAATTTTTCTTCAATCAAAGCATTGAAATTCTTTTGCGAACTCATAAATTCTTTAACACTATTCTCAAATTCAGAGGGCATCTTATTACAATTTCCATAAGAATTGTTGTAGGAATTTCCATAATTATTAGAGGAATTACTAGGAAATGGCCTAGGATTAAAATTGCCTCTATACGCGTTATTACCAAAATTGTTCCTACCAACAAAATTCACATCCATAGATTCATTATTGTTTTCAATCAAAGTGGATAAAGGCATATCATTGGGATCCAAAGAAACACTCTTGCTAGCAAACAATTTCATAAGTTATCCATCTTTCCACTCAAAACATTAATCTCTTCAATTGCATGCACTTTTTTTACTAGTGGAAGATCTTTCGGTATGCCATTGAGAATAATTAACCATAATATTATCTAGAAGTTTAGTAGCTTCTCCTAGAGTAATTTCCATAAAAGTGCCTCCCGCGGCCGAATCTAAAAGATTTCTAGAAGCAAAATTCAATCCGGCATAAAATTTTTGTATAATCATCCACAAATTCAAACCATGAGTAGGGCAATTTCGTATCATCAATTTCATTCTCTCCCAAGATTGTGAAACATGCTCATGATCAAGCTGTTTAAAATTCATAATATCGTTCCTAAGGGAGATGATCTTAGCGGGAGGAAAATACTTGGAAATAAAAGCATCTTTACACTTATTCCATGAATCAATACTATTTTTAGGCAAAGATGAAAACCAAGTTTTAGCACGGTCTCGTAGTGAGAACGGAAATAGCTTCAATTTAACAATATCATTATCCACATCTTTCTTCTTTTGCATATCACACAAATCAACGAAATTGTTTAGATGGGATGCGTCATCTTCACTAGGAAGGCCGGAAAATTGATCTTTCATAACAAGATTCAGCAAAGCGGCATTAATTTCACAAGATTCTGCATTAGTAGTGGGAGCAATCGGAGTACTAATAAAATCATTATTATTGGTGTTGGAAAAATCACACAGTTTGGTATTCTCTTGAGTCATCGTGACAAAGCAAGCAATCCAACACACAAGCACACACAAAGCAAACGAAGAAGACGAACGGAAGAAGGGCGAAGAAAAGGCAAAGAGAGAGGGGCGAAGAAAAGGCAAACTTTTCAAAAATTGTTTTAGAAGTGGGGAGAGGAAAACGAGAGGCGAATGGCAAATAATGTAATGCGAGAGACGAGAGTTTATGATGGGTACTTGGTATGTCTTGACTTGGTGTGGATCTACCCGACAACGGCGCCAGAAATTCTTCCTACTACTTCTTGAGGTTGCGTTGGTTTTTCCCTTGAAGAGGAAAGGGTGATGCAGCAAAGTAGAGTAAGTATTTCCCTCAGTTTTGAGAACCAAGGTATCAATCCAGTAGGAGATAACATGCAAGTCACTGAATAGCTACACAAACAAACACCAAACTTGCACCCAACGCGATAAAGGGGTTGTTAATCCCTTCACAGTTATTTGCAAAAGTGAGATCTGATAGAGATAGGTAAAACTAAACAAAAGATAAAGTAAATATTTTTGGGTTTTTTTGGTTTATAGATCTGAAAATAATAGATTGCAAACTAGTAGATCGGAGAGTAATATGATGGAAAATAGACCCGGGGGCCATAGGTTTCACTAGAGGCTTCTCTCAAGATAGAAAATAATACGGTGGGTGAACAAATTACTGCTGAACAATTGATAGAAAAGTGCAAAGTTATGACGATATCTAAGGCAATGATCATGAATATAGGCATCACGTCCGTGTCAAGTAGACCGAAACGATTCTGCATCTACTACTATTACTCCACACATCGACCGACTCCTGCCTGCATTTAGAGTATTAAGTTCATGAAGAACAGAGTAACGCATTAAGAAATATGACATGATGTAGAGGAATTAACTCAAGCAATATGATGAAAACCCCATCTTTTTATCCTCGATGGCAACAATACAATATGTGCCTTGCTGCCCCTACTGTCACTAGGAAAAGACACCGCAAGATTGAACCCAAAGCTAAGCACTTCTCCCATTGCAAGAAAAACCAATCTAGTTGGCCAAACCAAATCGATACTTCAAAGAGACTTGCAAAGATATCAAATCATGCATAAAAGAATTCAGAGAAGATTCAAATAATATTCATAGATAAGCTAATCATAAATCCACAATTCGTCGGATCTCGGAAAACACACCGCAAAAAAGTATTACATCGAATAGATCTCCAAGAACATCGAGGAGAACGTGGTATTGAGAACCAAAGAGAGAGAAGAAGCCATCTAGCTACTAGCTATGGACCCGTAGGTCTGAGGTAAACTACTCACGCTTCATCGGAAGGGCAATGGTGTTGATGTAGAAGCCCTCCGTGATCGAATCCCCCTCCGGCAGGATGCCGAAAAAGGCCCCTAGATGGGATATCACAGGTACAGAAGGTTGCGGCGGTGGAAAAGTCTTTTCGTGGATGCCTCTGGTGGTTTGGGCATATAAGAGTATATATAGGCGAAAGAATTAGGTCAGGAAGTGCACGAGGGGCCCACAAGGGTGGGGGGCGCGCCCTACCTCCCTGGGCGCGCCCTCCATCCTTGTGGATGCCTCGTGGCTTCCCTGACTTGCACTCCAAGTCCTCTGGTTTCCTTTTGGTCCAAGAAAGATCATCGCGAAAGTTTTATTCCATTTGGACTCTGTTTGGTATTCCTTTTCTACGAAACTCAAAAACAGGGAAAAAACAGGAACTGGCACTGGGCTCTAGGTTAATAGGTTAGTCCCAAAAATAATATAAAATAGCATATTAATGCATATAAAACATCCAAAACAGATAATATAATAGCATGGAACAATCAAAAATTATAGATACGTTGGAGACGTATCAAGCATCCCCAAGCTTAATTCCTGCTCGTCCTCGAGTAGGCAAATGATAAAAACAGAATTTTTGATGTGGAATGCTACCTAACATATTTATCCATGTAATTTCTTTATTGTGGCATGAATGTTCAGATCCGTATGATTCAAAACAAAAGTTTAATATTGACATAAAAGCAATAATACTTCAAGCATAGTAACAAGATAATTATGTCTTGTCAAAATAACTTGGCCAAAGAAAGCTTATCCCTACAAAATCATATAGTCTGGCTATGCTCCATCTTCATCACACAAAATACTCAAGTCATGCACAACCCCGATTTTAGCCAAGCAATTATTTCATACTTTAGTATTCTCAAACTTTTTCAACTTTCACGCAATACATGAGCGTGAGCCATGGACATAGCACTATAGGTGGAATAGAAGGTGGTTGTGGAGAAGACAAAAAGAGGGAGATAGTCTCACATCAACTAGGCGTATCAACGGGCTATGGAGATGCCCATCAATAGATATCAATGTGAGTGAGTAGGGATTGCCATGCAACGAATGCACTAGACCTATAAGTTTATGAAAGCTCAAAAAGAAAACTAAGTGGGTGTGCATCCAACTTGCTTGCTCATGAAGACCTAGGGCAATTTGAGGAAGCCCATCATTGGAATATACAAGCCAAGTTCTATAATGAAAAATTCCCACTAGTATATGAAAGTGACAACATAGGAGACTCTCTATCATGAATATCATGGTGCTACTTTGAAGCGCAAGTATGGAAAAAGGATAGTAACATTGCCCCGTCTCTCTTTTTCTCTCATTTTTTCTTTTTCTTTTTTTCTTTTTTTTCTTTCTTTCTTCTTTCCTTTCTTTCTCTTTTTTTCTTTTTTTTCTCACATGGGACAATGCTCTAATAATAAAAATCATCATACTTCTATTTACTTAGAACTCAAAAATTACAACTCAATACTAGAACAAAATATGACTCTATATGAATGCCTCCGGCGGTGTACTGGGGTGTGCAATGAATCAAGAGTGACATGTATGAAAAAATTATGAACGGTGGCTTTGCCGCAAATATGATGTCAACTACATGATCATGCAAAGCAATATGACAATGATGATGCGCATCATAATAAACGGAACGGTGGAAAGTTGCATGGCAATATATCTCGGAATGGCTATGGAAATGCCATAATAGGTAGGTATGGTGGCTGTTTTGAGGAAGGTATATGGTGGGTTTATGGTACCGGCAAAAGTTGCACGGCACTAGAGAGGCTAGCAAAGGTTGAAGGGTGAGAGTGCGTATAATCCATGGGCTCAACATTAGTCATAAAGAACTCACATACTTATTGAAAAAATCTATTAGTCATTGAAACAAAGTACTAGACGCATGCTCCTAGGGGAAGGGTTGGTAGGAGTTAACCATCGCGCGATCCCGACCTCCACACAAAGGATGACAATCAAAAAATATCTCATGCTCCGACTTCGTTACATAACGGTTCACCATACGTGCATGATACGGGACTCACAAACCTTAACACAAGTATTTATCAAATTCACAACTACTCACTAGCATGACTCTAATATCACCATCTTCATATCTCAAAACAATCATAAGGAATCAAACTTCTCATAGTAATCAATGCACTTTATATGAAAGTTTTTATTACATCCCTCTTGGATGCCTATCATATTAGGACTAAATTTATAACCAAAGCAAATTACCATGCTGTTTTAAAGACTCTCAAAATAATATAAGTGAAGCATGAGAGTTCATCAATTTGTATAAAATAAAGCCACCGCCGTGCTCTAAAAAGATGTAAGTGAAGCACTAGAGCAAAATTGCCTAGTTCAAAAGATATAAGTGAAGCACAAAGAGTATTCTAATAAATCACGATTCATGCGTGTCTCTCTCAAAAGGTGTGTACAGCAAGGATGATTGTGGAAAACTAAAAAGCAAAGACTCAAATCATACAAGACGTTCCAAGGAAAACACGTATCATATGGTGAATAAAAATATAGCCTCAAGTAAAGTTACCGATAGATGAAGACGAAAGAGGGGATGCCTTCCGGGGCATCCCCAAGCTTAGGCTCTAGGTTGTCCTTGAATATTACCTTGGGGTGCCTTGGGCATCCCCAAGCTTAGGCTCTTGCCACTCTTTATTCCATAGTCCATCAAATCCTTACCCAAAACTTGAAAACTTCACAACACAAAACTCAATAGAAAATCTCATAAGCTCCGTTAGTATAAGAAAATAAATCACCACTTTTGGTACTGTTGTGAACTCATTCTTTATTTATATTGGTGTAATATCTACTGTATTCCAACTTTTCCATGGTTGATACCCCCCGATATTACCCATAGATTCATCAAAATAAGCAAACAACACATAGAAAACAGAATCTGTCAAAAACAGAACAGTCTGTAGCAATCTGGAAATCTCGAATACTTCTGTAACTCCAAAAATTCTGAAAAATTAGGAAGACCTAAGAAATTTGTTTATTAATCTTCTGAAAAAAGAATCAACTCAAAATCACTCTTATGTGAATTATAGAAATTATTTTCCTGTGTGCAAAAGTTTCTGTTTTTCAGCAAGATCAAATCAACTATCACCGTAAGCTATCCCAAAGGTCTTACTTAGCAAAACACTAATTAAAACATAAAATCACATCTAACCAGAGGCTAGATGAATTATTTATTGCAAAACAGAACCTAAAAAGTAAAAACAAAAATAAAATTGGGTTGCCTCCCAACAAGCGCTATTGTTTAACGCCCTTAGCTAGGCATAAAAACAAGAATAGATCTAAGTATTGTCATCTTTGGTATGCAATCCATAAGTGGCTCTTTGGTATGTCATCTTTGCTGTTGATGTAGAAGCCCTCCGTGATCGAATCCGCCTCCGGCAGGACACCGAAAAAGGCCCCTAGATGGGATCTCACGGGTACAGAAGGTTGTGGCGGTGGAAAAGTCTTTTCGTGGTTGCCTCTGGTGGTTTGGGCATATAAGAGTATATATAGGTGAAAGAATTAGGTCAGGAAGTGCATGAGGGGCCCACAAGGATGGGGGGCGCACCCTACCCCCCTGGGCGCACCCTCCGTCCTTGTGGCCACCTCGTGGCTTCCCTGACTTGCACTCCAAGTCCTCTGGTTTCCTTTTGGTCCAAGAAAGATCATCGCGAAAGTTTTATTCCGTTTGGACTCCGTTTGGTATTCTTTTTCTGTGAAACTCAAAAACAGGGAAAAAACAGGAACTGGCACTGGGCTCTAGGTTAATAGGTTAGTCCCAAAAATAATATAAAATAGCATATTAATGCATATAAAACATCCAAAACAGATAATATAATAGCATGGAACAATAAAAAATTATAGATACGTTGGAGACGTATCAGTAGCCCATTTAGGTCAAAAGGCCGGCCCATTTGACTTGGTCAAAAGGTAGCGGGCCGGCCCACGGAAAGCCTGTTAATGGCCTGTTCGCATATAGCCCATTTACAACCTACTAACTCACGGCCCATTATGGCCTATCCGAATTAGGCCAAGTAGCGTCATCTGGGCCGTCCAATATGATTCCATCTTGTTGTAACTTCTGGCCCATGTATGGCCCATGACGTCTTTCGGCCCATATGAGGCCGTTTGTAACTCTGGGCCCTTTAACGGTCCTTGGTGAAACTAGCCCATAATGAATAGCATATCACGTTATACCCATTAACGGCCCATTATTTAGTTGGGCCGTTTCCAGCCCGTGATATCTTTCGGCCTTCTAAGGGCTTATTTATTCTTGGGCTCATTTCCAGTGTTCAATTACTTATAGTCCGTTACTGGCCTATTCGGCTGATGGGCCAAATTCAGCTTGTGGTTACAGTCGGCCCGTTTGTGGTCCATTAATCAATTGGGCCGTTTTCATAGTATCATCTAATATGGCCCAATAATGACCTGTTATGCCCGTCGATAGAATTAAACCCGCTATACATACCGGCGTATTAACAACCCATTAAGGTCAGCCCATAAACAGATGATTCCTATTTCTAGCCCGTTTACGGCCCATATTACGGTCCGTTATTGTTCTATGAATAGTATGGCCCATAGAAGGCCCATTGATTCTATGGCTCGTAGAAGGCCCATGGATCCTATGGCCCGTAAGAGGACCATGGTCACTACAACAGGTAGCAGGCCCAAGGTTACAACGGTCTGTATGTTGCCCATGGTTATTGTGTCCTAGTTTTAAAAAAAGGTTATTGTGGGAACTAGCAAAGCGTGGAAAAAGAACTGCAGTGACTACAAACAAACAGATAAACAAGACAATAAGGAAATAAATAAGCAAGCAACTTACACTAGGCTATTATGGCTATTACAAATATTACATCCACTGGGCATCAAAGTTCACCACCAGTGCAAATATAGCGAACAACGCAACATATTACATACACTGGGCGTCTAAATTGGCCACCAGTGCAAATAAACACGGCAGCAAAACAAGTCCAGAACTGAAATCACATCAGAAGAGCTCAAGAAACGATATCCTGGGTACCCACCATGCTGCAAGAAGCTTAGCAAGCTTATTAGCTTTCTCTTATTTGGTGCTAAAATCGTCCAACGCTTGTTGTTGCACCAAAAAGTATGCATTTGAATTCTGCAGGGACTTCCTCAGTCCTTCGGCTTCTTGTTGCAGCACAGCTGACTGATGCCTTTTAGCTTGTAGCTGAGACTCAAGAAGCCAAACTAATTTAGACAGCGAGTTCGAAGAGCTTGCGCCAGCGGTGGTCACCAGTAACTGGAACACTACATCAAGACAGGACTTTGGGGTTATCTCACTATCTACAAGATAGTTTTTATCAGCTTTCTTAGAGACCAACAGTGGTTGTCTCACTATCTCGAACCTTATCTGCATTACTTTCTCTACCATTGCATAATGGGGTGCTCTTCTCCAATATTCTGTCGGCATTCTACAGGAGAAACAAGCAGACACATCACAGGTTTAGTGATACGTCTCCATCGTATCTATAATTTTTTATTGTTTTATGCCAATATTCTACAACTTTCATATACTTTTGGCAACTTTTTATATTATTTTTGGGACTAACATATTGATCCAGTGCCCAGTGCCAATTCCTGTTTGTTGCATGTTTTTTGTTTCATAGAATATCCATATCAAACGGAGTCCGAACGCGATAAAAACTTATGGAGATTTTTTTGGGAATATATGTGATTTTTGGGGAAAAGAATCAACTCGAGGCGATGACCGAGGGCCCCACAAGCCTTAGGGGCGCGCTTGGGAGGCTTGTGGCCACCCCGTAAAGCGGTTGGTGCCTTTCTTCGGCTGCAAGAAAGATAATATCCGGATAAAAATCGTGTTAAAATTTCAGCCCAATCGGAGTTACGGATCTCCGAGAATTTAAGAAACGGTGAAAGGCCATAAAATAGAACGCAGAAACAAAAGGAAAAAGAGAGAGAGATCCAATCTCGGAGGGCCTCCCGCCCCTCCGCCGCCATGGAGGCCATGGACCAGAGGGGAAACCCTCCTCCCATCTAGGGGCGAGGTCAAGGAACAAGAAGAAGGAGGGGGGCTCTCTCCCCCTCTCTCCCGGTGGCGCCGGAATGCCACCGGGGCCATCATCGTGACGGAGATCTACACCAACAACTTCGCCGCCGTCATCACCAACTTTCTCCCCCTCTATGCAGCGGTGTAACACCTCTTCTCCCCGCTGTAATCTCTACTTAAACATGGTGCTCAACACTATATATTATTTCCCAATGATGTATGGCTATCCTATGATGTTTGAGTAGATCCATTTTGTCCTATGGGTTGATTGATGATCGTGATTTGTTTGAGTTGTATGTTTTATTATTGGTGCTATCCTATGGTGCTCTCTATGTCACGCAAGCATGAGGGATCCCTACTGTAGGGTTTGCAATATGTTCATGATTCGCTTATGGTGGGTGGCGTGAGTAACAGAAGCACAGACCCGAGTAAGAAGATTGTTTGCGTATGGGAGTAAAGAGGACTTGATACTTTAATGCTATGGTTGGGTTTTACCTTAATGATCTTTAGTAGTTGCGGATGCTTGCTAGAGTGCCAATCATAAGTGCATATGATCCAAGTAGAGAAAGTATGTTAGCTTATGCCTCTCCCTCATATAAAATTGCAATAATGATTACCGGTCTAGTTATCAATTTCCTAGGGACAAATAACTTTCTTGCGACAAAAAGCTCTCTACTAAAACTAACTTAATTGTTTCTTTATCTAAACAGCCCCTAACTTTTATTTACGTGCTCTTTATTATTTTGGAAACCTATCCTATCACACCTACAAAGTACTTCTAGTTTCATACTTGTTCTTGGTAAAGCGAACGTTAAGCGTGTGTAGAGTTGTATCGGTGGTCGATAGAACTTGAGGGAATATTGGTTCTACCTTTAGTTCCTCGTTGGGTTTGACACTCTTACTTATCGAGAAAGGCGACAATTGATCCCCTATACTTGTGGGTTATCAAGACCTTTTTCTGGCGCCGTTGCCGGGGAGCAATAGCGTGGGGTGAATATTCTCGTGTGTGCTTGTTTGCTTTATCACTAAGTAGATTTTATTTTCTATTCTAAGTTGTTCTCTATCTTTAGTTATGGATATGGAACATGAAATACAAAAAAATAGGTGTACTTGCTACTCATGGAGATGGGGAACCTCCTAAAACCCTCGATGCTCGTTATGTGAAAAATATTAAACACTACTTTGATAATCCTGAGAAAGCCCCATTCAACTTGATAATGGGAGACACGTTGGATCAACGTGAATACTTTAGGGATTATTGCTTGACTCAAAAAGGGAAACTCTTATGGGATCAAATTGAAATGTTGCATTGGTATGCTTGGAATTTATGCTTGAGATATGATTATGATTGTTGCTCTAGGATGAAGGCTCCACACCTTCCCTTTTCATGTAAATTTAATGATAATGAAATCTTGGCTTCTTATGCTAATGGTATATATGATTACTATGATGTGGAACGAATAGAAGAATTCGTTGCTTTTAAGGGTGCTTATGAAATTGAATCTTTGTTTGAAAAGTGTGAAAATTTTGATGATGCTGTTTACAGACCTGAATATTATGCTATACTTAAATATTTCTATGAGAATTATGAATATAGTGCCGATATTGATGAGTTTATTGAGAATGTATCCGCTGTCCAAGTCGAGACTAATATTTTATAGGAATCTATGGAAGAAGAAATTGATGACAATGTGAGCTCATTAGATGAAACACATGACGAGGAGAGCGAAGAACAAAAGGAGGAAGAGTGGATTAGCTACCCATGCCCACCTTCTAATGAGAGTAACTCTTCAACTCATACATTGTTTAATTTCCCTTCATGCTTATCGAAGGATGAATGCTATGATGATTGCTATGATCCCTCGGATTCATTTGAAATATCCCTTTTTGATGAAGTTGATGCTTGCTATGCTTGTGGCCAAGATGCCAATATGAATTATGCTTCTGGAGATGAACTTGATATAGGTCCTTATGTTAAGAATGAAATTGTTGCTATTGCACCCACACATGATAGTCCTATTATCTTTTTGAATTCTCCCAACTACACTATATCGGAGAAGTTTGCTTTTTTAAGGATTACATTGAGGGGTTGCATTTTACTACTACACATGATGATTTTGATGAATATAATATGCATGTGCTTGCTGCTCCTACTTGCAATTATTATGAGAGAGGAACTACATCTCCGCCTGTCTATGTTTCCAATACAATAAAATTGCAAGAAATTGTTTATACTATGTATCGGCCTTTACTTTGTGTGCATTAATTGTTCTTTTATGACATGCCAATGCATAGGAAGAGAGTTAGACTTCCTTGTTGCATGATATATGTTACTTTGTTCTCGCTACTAAAATACAAATCATTGTTAATTAAAATTGGCTTTGATATACCTTGGGATCCGGGTATCAATTAGTTGAGCACTATATGCCTAGGTTAATGGCTTTAAAGAAAGTGCTGCCAGGGAGACAACCCGGAAGTTTTAGAGTGTCATTTTATTCTGTTGTGTGCTTTTATAAAGTTTAAAAACAAAAAAAATATAGAGGGGAACCTAAAACTTTTCAAAAAGAAAAGCGAAAGTGAGAAAGACGAGCATTGTTAAAGTGCGAGCTAGCCTTGAACTTTGTTCGTGCCCATGGAAACTTTGTGAACCTTGATTACAGAAACTTTTCAACAAAAATAATTATCCCCTTGTACAAATCCATTGTATTATAAAAGTAATGTGCCAAGATTTGCCTTTAGGATGATTAGATTGCTTGTTTGGTTTGTGCAATGCAAAAATAGAAACTTTGTCTCGAGTGCGCGAATTTACATTTTGTAATGAAACGTCATAAGTTTCTGAAATTTTTACACAGTACTGCTATGCAATTTTTTTATTTTGTCCTAATTTTCAGAATTTTTAGAGTTACAGAAGTATGGTTAATGTTCAGATTACTACACACTGTTCTGTTTTTGACAGAATCTGTTTTTGATGCATTGTTTTACGTGTTCTGATGAATCTATGGATTGTATCGGTGATATAAGCCATGGTGAAGTTAGAGTACAGTATTTATAATGCAAAAATAAAATATGAATGGGGTTGCAACAGTACATAAAATAGTGATTTGCTTTATTATATTAACGGATCTCACGAGGGTTTTGTTAAGTTTTGTGTGATTGAAGTTTTCAAGTTTTGGGTAAGATCACGATGGATGAAGGAATAAGGAGTGGCAAGAGCCTAAGATTGGGGATGCCTGAGGCACCCCAAGGTAATATTCAAGGACTCCCAAGCAACTAAGCTTGGGGATGCCCCGGAAGTCATCCCCTCTTTCTTCTAAAGACCATCGGTAATTTTACTTGGAGCTATATTTTTATTCGTCACATGATATGCGTAAAATTCTTGGAGTGTCATGTGCCTTTTATTTTTCTTTTAGTAATGCACCATGCTGGTATGAGATAGTCCTTGGTTGATTTATATAATGCTTCATGCACTTCACTTATATCTTTTGAGTATGACTTTATAGAATGCTTCATGTGCTTCACTTATATCGTTTGAAGTTTGGATTGCCTGTTTCTCTACACATAGAAAACCGCCATTTGTAGAATGCTCTTTTGCTTCACTTATATTTGTTAGAGCGTGGCCATATCTTTTGTAGAAAGAATTAAACTCTCATGCTTCACTTATATCTATTTAGAGAGTCAACAGGAATTGGTCATTCATATGGTTAGTCCTAAAATCCTACATAAAAACTTGTAGATCACTGAGTATGATATGTTTGATTCCTTGCAATAGTTTTGCGATATAAAGATGGTGATATTAGAGTCATGCTAGTGAGTAATTGTGGATTGGTAGAAATACTTGTGTTAAAGTTTGTGATTCCCGAAGCATGCACGTATGGTGAACCGTTATGTGATGAAGTCGGAGCATGATTTATTTTTTGATTGTCTTCCTTATGAGTGGCGGCCGGGGACGAGTGATGGTCTTTTCCTACCAATATATCCCCCTAGAGGCATGCATATTAGTACTTTGCTTCGATGGCTAATAAATTTTTGCAATAAGTATGTGAGTTCTTTATGACTAATGTTGAGTCCATGGATTATACGCACTCTTACCCTTCCACCATTGCTAGCCTCTCTAGTACCGCGCAACCTTCACCGGTGCATTAAACCCACTATATACCCTTCCTCAAAATAGCCACCAGACCTACCTATTATGACATTTCCATAGCCATTCTGAGATATATTGCCATGCAACTTCCACCGTTCCATTTATTATGACACGCACCATCATTGTCGTAAGATAGCTAGATGTCTATTTTTTGATATCATTGCTATGCTAGATCATTGCACATCCCGGTACACTTCCGGAGGCATTCATATAGAGTCATATCTTTGTTCTAGTATCGAGTTGTAATTCTTGAATTGTAAGTAAATAAAAGTGTGATGATCATCATTATTAGAGCATTGTCCCATGTGAGGAAAAGGATGATGGACATTAAAAAAAGAGAGGCCAAAGAAGCCCAAATAAAAAAAGAGGCCAAAGAGCCCAAAATAAAAAAATGAGAGAAAAAGAGAGAAGGGACAATGTTACTATCCTTTTCCACACTTGTGCTTCAAAAATAGCACCATGTTCTTCTTGATAGAGAGTCTCCTATTTTATCACTTTCATATACTAGTGGGAATTTTTCATTGTAGAACTTGGCTTGTATATTCCAATGATGGGCTTCCTCCAATTTCCCTAGGTCTTCGTGAGCAAGCAAGTTGGATGCACACCCACCTATAGTGCTATATCCATGGCTCACGCTCATGTATTGCGTGAAAGTTGAAAAGGCTTGAGAACATTAAAAGTATGAAACAGTTGCTTGGCTTGTCATCAGGCTTGTGCATGATGAAATACTTTGTGTGATGAAGATGGAGCATAGCCAGACTATATGATTTTGTAGGGATAACTTTCTTTTAGCTATGGTATTTTGAGAAGACATGATTGCTTTATTAGTATACTTGAAGTATTATTGTCTTCATGTCAAATTATAGACTATTGCTTTGAATCACTCGTGTCTTAATATTCATGTCATGATTAGATTATATGATCAAGATTATGCTAGGTAGCATTCCACATCAAAAATTATCTTTTTTATCATTTACCTACTCGAGGATGAGCAGGAATTAAGCTTGGGGATGCTGACACGTCTCCGTCATATCTATAATTTTTGATTGTTTCATGCCAATATTCTACAACTTTCATATACTTTTGGCAACTTTTTATATTATTTTTGGGACTAACATATTGTTCCAGTGCCTAGTACCAGTTCCTGTTTTTTGCATGTTCTTTGTTTCGCAGAATATCCATATAAAATAGATTCCAAATGTGATAAAAACTTACGAATTTTTTTTTGGAATATATGTGATTTTTGGGAAAAAGAATCAACACGAGATGATGCCCGAGGGGCCCACAAGCCCTAGGGGCGCGCCCCCTACCCTGGGTGGGCCTGGGAGGCTTGTGGACACCCCATAAGGCGGTTGGTGCCCTTATTAGGCCACAAGAAAGATAATATCTAGATAAAAATCGTGTTAAAATTTCAGCCCAATCGGAGTTACAGATCTCCGAGAATTTAAGAAACGGTGAAAGGCCAGAAAACAGAACGCAGAAACAGAAGGAAACAGAGAGAGATCCAATCTCGGAGGGGCTCCCGCCCCTCCGCCGCCATGGAGGCCATGGACCAGAGGGGAAACCCTCCTCCCATCTAGGGGCGAGGTCAAGGAAGAAGAAGAAGGAGGGGGGCTCTGTCCCCCTCTCTCCCGGTGGCGCCGGAGTGCCGCCAGGGCTAGGACCGTGACGGCGATCTACATCAACAACCTTGCTACTGTCAACGCCAACTTTGTCCCCCACTATGCAGTGGTGTAACACCCCTTCTCTCTGCTGTAATCTCTACTTAAACATGGTGCTCAACTCCGTATATTTTTTGCCAATGATATGTGGCTATCTTATGATGTTTGAGTAGTTCCGTTTTGTCCTATGGGTTAATCATGATCTTGGTTGGTATGATTGTATATTTTATTTATGGTGCTGTCCTACGGTGCCCTCCGTCTCGCGCAAACGTGAGGGGTCCCCGCTATAGGGTGTTGCAATACTTTCATGGTTTGCTTATTGTCGGTTGCCGGGGTGACAGCAGCTTGAACACGGATAAGTGGGTTATGGCGTATGGGAGTAAAGAGGACTTGATACTGAATGCTATGGTTGGGTTTCATGAACTTAATGATATTTAGTAGTTGCGGATGCTTGCTAGAGTTCCAATCATAAGTGCATATGATCCAAGTAGAGAAAGTATGTTAGCTCATGCCTCTCCCTCATGTAAAATTGCAAGAATGATTACCGGTGTAGTTATCGATTGCCTAGGGACAAATGACTTTCTTGTTGAGAAAAGCTATCCACTTTTATTACCTTGCAATTTATTCATAGTTTTATTCTCGCAAAGTACTCATAGTTTTATTCTTGCAAAATAGTTTCATACTTGTTTTAGGTAAAGCAAACGTCAAGTGTGCGTAGAGTTGTATCAGTGGTCGATAGAACTTGAGGGAATATTTGTTCTACCTTTAGCTCCTCGTTGGGTTCGACACTCTTATTTATCGAAAAAGGCTACAAACGATCCCCTATACTTGTGGGTTATCACATATTATTTTGACTATGCTAACTATTCTCAGAGGAACAACTCATATTCTTATCAAAAGAAATCCTATCTGGCTCATCCCAGAGTAAATGTTTCTCAGCCACCTTCCAAGATGTGGGTGGTTAAGAAAGCCTAATTTTCCAGTAGGACTATGTCTTCGGGTGCACTGATGGATAATGGATGCACTGATGGATAATGGATGCACTAGTTATATGACCAGAGACAAGTCATTGTTTGTCGACCCCAATTTAATTTCTTCTACTCTTCATTACTTTCGGCGACAATAGCAAAGGGAAGGTAATTGGGCTAGGTAAAATTGCTATCTCTAAGGATAAAAATATTGACAATGTTATTCTTGTTCAATCCCTTGGATTCAATCTTATGTCTGTTTGAAAGCTTTGTGATCTTGGTATCCTAGTATTTTTCTCGATAACCAAATGCATTGTCTTCATGGCTACTCACAATTCCTTCGTATTTGTGGGAATTACAAAATGTGATCTATATATTGTGGATTTTCATAAGGGTCCCTCAGTGCCACATGTTTGATTGCAAAAGCTACAGAGGGTTGGTTGTGGCACCGAAGACTTGGTCATGTAGGTATGAGAAACTTGCAGACGCTTGTGAAGAAAAATCATCCATGAGCCATTTCTAATGTGAAATTCAATAAAGATCATCTATGTGGTGCCTGTGAGGCCGGTAAATTGGTGAAGAAGCATCATTCTTCAAAAATTGTTATTGTAATGACCCGGATTTGGTAGAATCCAAGTCTCTATGCTTACTGTGTTATCCCTGGATTGTAGCTAGCACACAGTAACAAGAATGAATATCAGTAAAAATACATCATTTTACTACAACGATAGATCCAGAGTTAAGAAAATACATACCATTGGCACAGCTCAATACCGGCACATAATACAGCGGAATAATACATAGTCGCTAAGTTAGGGCTCCATCAATGCCACTGGGCTCGTTGAGTGTAGGCCATAACCCTATCATCTCTTAATCTTTCGGGATCTACACATGACAGGTGCAGATGATTACGTGGAATGTACTCACAAGTTGCAAAGGAAGTATAATAGAATTTGTATGCAGGGTAAGTATTGGTGGAGGTTTTCTTTGCATAAAGCCAATTTTCTCCTATACTACTTTCTTATAAACTTCCTTTGAAATCAAAATAATTTTTTTAGTATAAAAGATATGAGTGAGACTTTGGATGTACGCACCAAAGCTCATTCTCCGATTTTGGTAAATAATATATATGGTCGAAGTGAAACACATTCACCGTGCTCAATCCTCAACCTAACCCTTAAAACAGATTTTTAGAAAAGAGAGGGGATATTCTTCTTCAGTCCAAGTCTTCTGTCGCTCAAAATTGCCCGTATCTGGGGCATGGCTAATCGATTAGGTTTAATGCTCTGCAGAGGTCGTACATGTTCCCCACATGACATGATCAAACCTTTGTATCGTGACACCACTTGGGTGTGTGACCGGGAGGAGATTGTGACGAAGCCTTTCCGAACGGCCCCCTTTATTTAGTTCTAGCATGACCCGTTCCCTTGGCTATTAAGATCCCTCTTCGATGGCCGTACCGAATAAGGGTTTCCCGATAAGGAAAAGCTAAGCCAGAGCCATGATAGCATGTGGTTGTACTAAAAGCTACATCAAACTGTACTTGGAAGATCTCGGTCCCCACCAAAATCTGCGTGCAAATCCCCAGTCAGGCACATTCACTACAAGACCACGATGGGTGCAATCACTTATACATGCTCCCTTCATACCATTCCGCCCAGGAAGTAGAAGTAAAATAGTATATAATTTTGTTTAAAAAGATTTTCTCAAAACTTTGCTCGAAAGAGAGCAAGTTAAGGTTTAAAGCAAGTTTGGTTTTCATCCCACCCTTTTTGTGCAAGTTTGGCCAAGCATGGTTGTAAGTCTTGAACCTAAGGATCTAGCTAGTAATAATACTTTGCAAATCTTTTGTAAAGCATGCATTGTATTAAAATTTAAAGAGATATGCATAATATGAAAATATAGGTCAGGGCATGATCAAATTGCAACTTGCCTAAGTCTTGAAGTTGATTCCCTATTCATTATCATCGCTCCTTCACCTTACGATATATCTAACGATAAAATAAAATTACTTCAACACACAACCACTTCAAATGAAGATCCAAATAAAACATGCAAATTAACAATATAAGTACATCATTATGATAATTCTGGAGTCATGGTTATGGTTTGAGATATGATCAAGTTTCTTTGAAGGGGAATCCATCAAAGGTTTTATTCTATGGTGGAAAAAAATTGGTACAAGTGATGATCATGGTTTCAACATATAGAATGATTGAGAGACAGGATCTATAACAAAATCTCCATAAGAAACTATTTAGAATATTAGACTTATGATTGACTATGGGAATTGAAAGTCATATGAGTTTAGAATATTGGAATTAACAATTGATTAGCTCCAAATTTTTGAGGTAATAACATATGACCAAATAGGTTCGCTAGGGGTCTTCTAAGAAGGTTTAACCAAGAATAGAATTTAATTGCGTGAAGATATTAAATTATGACAAAAGAGGGTCAAATGTAAGGGGTTGGAGCTAAAACAGTAACAAATCATGATAATTTTTTTCGAAATGAGTTCTAACAGAAAGGTATGGTCTCAAGGATCCATTTTGGCATAAGAAACATTTTCATATGAATTATCGATTAATACATATAGCAAAAATACTCAATTTAACATTTAAATCAAAACTAAAGTTTAACTTGTCAAAAACTGATATCTCAAATTTTTATAATAAACTAGATGTTCTAAGCAATCCAGGGATATCTTGTTTGTTGAAATCGGAATTGTAGATTAAAAGGTATGAATTTCCGAAGATTAGGTATTTTTCTAGAAATCAATTACGGGATTTTATTATGTGATGCCATGTGTCGCACTGCTATTGGAGGATACCCCTTCATTTTGTAATCAGAAACAGAAGGTGTTGGGTGCTCACCGGAGTTTGGCGGCTATGTCGCTGGAGTTCCATCGGAGATTGTAGAAGAAAGTCTCTAGCTTCAACGAACAAACAAACGACGTAGAAAACAATGATGCGAATCTCATGGATATGTCAGAGGCGTTGATTGCTTCTTGTACAAGTGATGAGATGTCGCCGAAATCGTATGGTATGTCCGGTGAACATGGAGCCCATGGATAGCACGCTCCGGTGCTAAAAATAGATGAATAAAAATGTCACAAAGATGCGCCATGATGTGGTTGAAGAAAAGAAGAAAGAACAAGACCTGGGATGCCCGGACGGTGATCTAATCTTCGATGGACTGTGGCTGATGTACGTACTCTGGCGAGTAATTCCTCATGGTATGGAGGTGGATAGCTCCCACGGGGAGGGGGATTAGGACAAGGAGAACATGGGCAACTCCTTGGGATTTTATAGAGGGATAGGAGGAGCTAGAGGTGAACGGGGTGTCGTCGGGTTTAAGGGCGTTAATGGCAGCTACCGGTGCTTCTAATGGACATTAGGGGGGCATTAGGGCACACTAATGGAGGGGAGGGTTGAGGGAGGAGAGGGGAACCTGTTTTGGGGGTTATTGGGTTAGGAGAGGGAGAGGGAGAGGAGGGGAAGGGGTGGCGCTAGGCATGCAGCGCGTCTGCCATGGCTAGATGTACTGTAGATGTACGTGAGGAGGAAGTTTTCTTTTGAGATGAACTAGGGGCTTTATTACTCAAACAATCAAAGTTTTAGGAATACATATAATGCCAAGAACTGTCCCTAGCCGCAAATGCCATCCAACTTGCAAGGAGGACGCGACTTTAGCTAACATATGTGCTTCATAATTAGACTCCCGAGGCTCAAAACGAAAACAAACTTCCTCGAAATCCATCATACAGTGCTTAATCTCATTTAGAATCATGGCATAAGTTGATGACGCACCTCTGTTGATGCTGGTGATAACTTCCAAATAGTCCTAACCAACTACCACATTACTCAAAAAAAGATCCTGGGCTAGAGCGAGGGCTTCATTGCACACATGAGACTCTAAGCATGTTGGATCATTCATCCCTTCAAAAATCACAGCCGAAGAACCCAAAAAGTGTCCATCCCTATCTCTGCATCTCCCAGTTGCTACTCCCCTATTGCCATGTCTCAAAATCTCTCCACCTGAATTAATCTTTGCCGCTCGTCCTTCTGGAAGAAGCCATTTGCATGTCCTCTCGACTGGGATAACTGGCGGGACTTTCCTAGGAACCCAAGCAGCTAAAATGTCAAGGTCTTGCAAATATCTTGTGATGAAGCTCATTGTCGCTAGTGGGCTCTGGTATTCGTCATCATGAATCACTGGTCGTCTAGCCCACCAGATAGCCCATAGTGTGACAAGTACTCTTGCAAGATCTTACTGGTTCAAAGAATCAAAAAGCGAGAAGACCCACAGACGGGCGTCATCGGGTCGGTTTGAAATCACATGCTCCACAACTTCCTCTCTCCCGGTGACGCCGCTGGGGCCATCATCGTGACGACGATCTACACCAACAACTTTGCCGCCGTCATCACCAACTCTCTCCCCCTCTATGCAGCGGTGTAACACCTGTTCTTCCCACTGTAATCTCTACTTAAACATGGTGCTCAATACTATATATTATTCCCCAATGATGTATGGTTATCCTATGATGTTTGAGTAGATCAGTTTTGTCCTATACGTTGATTGATGATCGTGATTGGCTTGAGTTGTATGTTTTATTATTGGTGCTGTCCTATGGTGCTCTCTGTGTCGCGCAAGCGTGAGGGATCCCTGCTGTAGGGTTTGCACTATGTTCATGATTCGCTTATGGTGGGTGGCGTGAGTGCCAGAAGCACAGACCCGAGTAAGTAGGTTGTTTGCGTATGGGAGTAAAGAGGACTTGATACTTTAATGCTATGGTTGGGTTTTACCTTAATGATCTTTAGTAGTTGCGAATGCTTGCTAGAGTTCCAATCATAAGTGCATATGATCCAAGTAGAGAAAGTGTGTTAGCTTATGCCTCTCCCTCATATAAAATTGCAATAATGATTACAGGTCTAGTTATCGATTGCCTAGGGACAAATAACTTTCTTGTGACAAAAAGCTCTCTACTAAAAGTAACTTTATTGTTTCTTTATCTAAACAGCCCCTAACTTTTATTTACGTGCTCTTTATTATCTTGCAAACCTATCCTATCACACCTACAAAGTACTTCTAGTTTCATACTTGTTCTAGGTAAAGCGAACGTTAAGCGTGCGTAGACTTGTATCGGTGGTCGATAGAACTTGAGGGAATATTTGTTCTACCTTTAGCTCCTCGTTGGGTTCAACACTCTTACTTATCGAGAAAGGCTATAATTGATCCCCTATACTTGTGGGTTATCATTTAGCATGTAGTATATGAAAATCATTTTGGTAAACCGGCTCAGTAGTAAGGTGGACATGATAACAACATGTAACAAACATATATCTATGTACTATGGTCACTGTATTGTCTATATCATTCTAATTTATGTTGCCAAATCTAGATAGAGACACAGTTCAAATTATATCTGTTTAAGACAAAGCAACATAGACAGAATATTAGTGTGGGAAAATACACAACACTAACAACACTTGTAATGTGCATGAAATGAGAACATAACTGTTTATACAATTGAAACTGAAATCAACATAGAGCAAGAAGTTAGAACATCAATCTAGTTAAAGAATTAGGTTTAAAACATACCTACTGTGCCTTTGGAGTTTCAATTGGATCCTTCAAATTCAAAATTAGTTGGTATGAGAAAATACATTCAAGAGCAAAGGAGTATGCACCATAGCTACGAAATCCGACCTGAGAACAGTTTCTCTTCTGCTTTAAACATGGAGTTTGGGTTCGCTGTAGTGGTTTTCATGCTTTGGGAACTGCAGTAGCCTTACTAACTGCTCGTGTGGGGGTACTCTGTGGTGGACATGGTGCTATGTCAACAAGAAGTGGGTTACTATCTGCTGGGGTTGGGGTTAGATGGGATGTAGCTAGTTCTCTGTCCAACGGTGTCAGGGTACAATCTGTAAGAGTCTCAGTTATGTGTGCTGGGGCTAGTTCGTGGGGCTAGTACAACCATGGTTCTATCTCCATCGATGGGTAGGACCATCTTTTGTGAAGAACGAGTTTATACTCCCTTATATACTACCATCACTCCCTCCAATTCAAATGGTCGATAAACAAGAAAAGAAATTGAATGTACAGACATTGTATGATAGACAGATGCGGTAATTCACATATATGTTGTCTAACCAAACATGATAGCATGACACTATTTCACATATATGATGGCTAACTAAACACGATAGCATGACATAGTTTCATATATATGATGGATAACTAAACAGGATAGAATGGCATAATTCAACATATGATGACTATCTAAACAGGATGACATGACATAACTATATGATGTCTTTCCAAAATAGGTTTGGATGAAATAATTCACATACATGTTGTCTAAATATACAGGATAGCATGATATAATTCACATATATGATTGATATACTAAGCAGCTGGCACTCGCAATTATGATCTCTAAACTAAGCACATGGCATTGAATATTGTGTATATGATGTCTAAACTAAGAAATGCAAGACACCATATGCATGATATGAGAAATATAAACATTGCAAGTTAGAGCATACACCTCAGGTGGGATATAGGACTGGTCATCTGTCTCTGAATCCTCCTCTGAGGAGCTACCTATAACCATCGAGATATATGCTTCAATGGGTACCATTATCTGCTCTGAAGACCTTGTTTCTTTCCATTATTTTCCATAACCGACTCAAATGGCTGATGCACATGAAGAGTAGTTCAATATACAAAGATTGTCGATAAATGGAATACGTAATGAAAAAAGGATGGCATGAGATCACATATATGATGCCTGGCTACACTGGATGGTGTTGCATAATTCACACATATGATAACTAGCTAAAAAATATGGCATTGCATAATTCACATATCTGATATAGAAACTAAATAGGAGGCATTCACACAAAGCATGTCTAATCTAAGCAGATGGCATAGCAATGCAAGACACCATATGCATGATATAAGCAATATAACCCTACCAAGTAAGAGCATACACCTCGGGGGGAATACGACTGGTCATCTGTCTCTGAATCCTCCTCTGAGGAGCTATCTATAACCAGCAAGAAATCTGCATCGACAGGTAGCACTGACTACTCAGAAGACCTTGTTTTCATTCCAGATTTTTCCATACCGACTCAAATGGTTGATGCATAGGAAGACTAGATGAATGTACAAACACTGTCAAAAAATGGAATACATGATGAAAAAAAATAGTATGGCACGATACAATTCACCTATACGATGACTGGCTAAACAGGATGGCATTGCATGATTCACGTATATGATGTCTGGCTAAACAAGATGGCATTGCATAATTCACATATATGATATAGAAACCAAACAGGTGGCATTCACACAAAGAAAATCTAAACTAAGCTGATGACATATAAGATGTATAAAGTAAGCAATGCGAGGCGCCATATACATGATATGACCAACATCAGCATGCCAGGTTAGAGCAAACACCTCAGGGGGTAAATAGGAGTGGTCGGCTCCCTCTGAATCCCGCTCTGAATAGTTATCTTCCTTTGGAATACAATATGGAATGGGGGAGGGCCCCCCTACTACGCCCACCATGGAGCGGCGTCTACATGACATTACATTCCCACACAACGGTCTTCTCTTTTTCTCTACATGTTCAACACAACTGTGTACAATAACTAACATGCATAATACAAAAATAGTTAGATTATGTAAGGCCTAAGCGGTGCATGCAGAAATCAAGACTGATAGTAGCAACGAGTGGATAGATCCAAAACTAATGATAGCAGGCAGATGATGGCTTCAGTTAAAAAAGACAGACGATGGCTCCTCTACTGTTTGTTGCCCACCCAACATGAACCTCATAGAAGACCTGAGATGAACCAGATAGTAGACAAAGATACTATTTTTTGCTGCCTCGATATGTGCCCCATAGACATTTTAAAACTCAAGTTTGAACATTAGTTTGGACCTGACTCGGAGTCTAAGAGGTGAACAGGATGATAAAGTAGCAGGTAATAATAATCGATGTATAACGTAAGCAGACACGAAAGAGTGTGACCTCTCTTCCAGAAAATGTAGTCCTCGGGTTCATCTGCTCAGTCGATGATGGTAATGCAGTTGGCGTGGCTGCCAGCAACGGGGAAGATGATCTGAGGCGGCGAAAGAAGGTCTGCAGGGGGATCTCTGCTATGGTGGACGCTTCCATTAATGGTGCACCTCGGGTGGGGTGGACGACAGCATGGTAGGAGTGGGACAAAACACAGAGAATTTTCTTTGACACCTATCTGTAAATGAAGTAAATCTGTAAGGGCTCCCTAGAATTGGAGGATTCAAAAACACAGGGATAGGAAAAACACATGAATAGGATAGGAATGCACGTGCAAAATAGAGCATTTGCAAACACATGATTTCTGTCAACCTGGGTGTTTGGTTCACATGAATTGGAAGAACACAGGAATGGAGAGAAACATGGTCAAATTAAAGTCAAACCACATGAGAATGTAAAGTTAGAATCTTATTATGCCACTAATGCACTTAGTCATGTTCTTCATGCATAGGAATTTGAAAAGGACGTCCAAGTGGATATTAAAATTGTTGGGGAACGTAGTAGTAAATCAAAAAAAATTCCTACGCATCACCACGATCAATCTATGGAGAGACTAGCAATGAGAGAGAGAGGAGCATCTTCATACCCTTGAAGATCGCGATGCGGAAGCGTTGCAAGAACGCGGTTGGAGGAGTAGTACACGCAGCGATTCAGATCGCGGTCGATTCCGATCTAAGCACCGAACAACGGTGCCTCCGCGTTCAACACACGTGCAGCCCGGTGACGTCTCCCGCGCCTTGATCCAGCAAGGAGGAGCGAGAGGTTGAGGAAGACAGCTCCAGCAGCACGACGGCGTGGTGGTGGAACTTTGCAGTTCTCCGGCAGGGCTTCGCCAAGCTCAACGGAGGAGGAGGAGGTCTTGGAGAGGGGGGAGGGCTGCGCCAGGGATCAGGTGCTGCTACCCTCCCAACCACCCTCTATTTTTAGGGTGAAGGGGAGAGGGGGCTGGCCCCCTTAGATCCCATCTAAGGGGGGCGGCGGCCAAGGGGGGGAACTTGCCCCCCAAGTTTGGTGGGAGGCGTCCCCACCCCCTAGGGTTTTCAACCCTAGGCGCCTTAGGCCCCTTGGGGGGGGGCGCACCAGCCCACCAGGGGCTGGTTCCCTCCCTTGCTCAGCTCACTTGGCCCACCGGGGCAGGTGGCCCCACCCGGTGGACCCCCGGACACCTTCCGGTGGTCCCGGTACAATACCGATAACCCCCGAAACCATTCCGGTGACTGAAACTGGACTTCCCATATATAATTCTTCACCTCCGGACCATTCCGAAACTCCTCGTGACGTCCGGGATCTCATCCGGGACTCCGAACAACATTCGGTAACCACATACTATTTCCCATAACAACCCTAGCGTCACCGAACCTTAAGTGTGTAGACCCTACGGGTTCGGGAACCATGCAGACATGACCGAGACATCTCTCCGGCCAATAACCAACAGCGGGATCTGGATACCCATGTTGGCTCCCACATGTTCCACGATGATCTCATCAGATGAACCACGATGTCGAGGATTCAATCAATCCCGTATACAATTCCCTTTGTCTACCGGTATGATACTTGCCCGAGATTCGATCGTCGGTATCCCTATACCTTGTTCAATCTCGTTACCGGCAAGTCTCTTTACTCGTTCCGTAACGCATGATCCCGTGGATAACTCTTTAGTCACATTGAGCTCATTATGATGATGCATTACCGAGTGGGCCCAGAGATACCTCTCCGTCACACGGAGTGACAAATCCCAGTCTTGATTCGTGCCAACCCAACAGACACTTTTGGAGATACCTGTAGTGCACCTTTATGGTCACCCAGTTACGCTGTGATGTTTGATACACCCAAAGCATTCCTACGGTATCCGGGAGTTGCACAATCTCATGGTCTAAGGAAATGATACTTGACATTAGAAAAGCTTTTAGGAGACGAACTACACGATCTAGTGCTATGCTTAGGATTGGGTCTTGTCCATCACATCATTCTCCTAATGATGTGATCCCGTTATCAACGACATCTAATGTCCATGGTCAGGAAACCGTAACCATCTATTGATCAATGAGCTAGTCAACTAGAGGCTCACTAGGGACATGTTGTGGTCTATGTATTCACACATGTATTACGATTTCCGGATAACACAATTATAGCATGAACAATAGACAATTATCATGAACAAGGAAATATAATAATAACCACTTTATTATTGCCTCTAGGGCATATTTCTAACAGTCTCCCACTTGCACTAGAGTCAATAATCTAGTTACATTGTGATGAATCGAACACCCATATAGTTCTGGTGTTGATCATGTTTTGCTCGTGGAAGGGGTTTAGTCAACGGATCTGCGACATTCAGATCCGTATGCACTTTACAAATATCTATGTCTCCATCTTGAACATGTTCACGAATGGAGTTGAAGCGACGCTTGATATGCCTGGTCTTCTTGTGAAACCTGGGCTCCTAGCCAAGGGCAATAGCTCCAGTGTTGTCACAGAAGAGAGTCATTGGGCCCGACGCATTGGGAATAACTCCTAGGTCGGTGATGAACTCCTTCATCCAGACTGCTTCCTGTGCTGCCTCCGAGGCTGCTATGTACTCCGCTTCACATGTAGATCCCGCCACGACGCTTTGCTTGCAACTGCACCAGCTGACTGCCCCACCATTCAAAATATACACGTATCCAGTTTGTGACTTAGAGTCATCCAGATCTGTGTCGAAGCTAGCATCGACGTAACCCTTTACGACGAGCTCTTCGTCACCTCCATAAACGAGAAACATATCCTTAGTCCTTTTCAGGTACTTCAGGATGTTCTTGACCGCTGTCCAGTGTTCCATGCTGGGATTACTTTGGTACCTTCCTACCAAACTTATGGCGAGGTTCACATCAGGTCTGGTACACAGCATGGCATACATAATAGACCCTATGGCTGAGGCATAGGGGATGACACTCATCTTTTCTCTATCTTCTGCCGAGGTCGGGCATTGAGCCGTGCTCAATCTCACACCTTGTAATACAGGCAAGAACCCCTTCTTGGACTGATCTATATTGAACTTCTTTAATATCTTGTCAAGGTATGTGCTTTGCGAAAGACCAATGAGGCGTCTCGATCTATCTCTATAGATCTTGATGCCTAATATGTAAGCAGCTTCTCCAAGGTCCTTCATTGAAAAACAATTATTCAAGTAGGCCTTTATGCTTTCCAAGAATTCTATATCATTTCCCATTAATAGTATGTCATCTACATATAATATGAGAAATGCTACAGAGCTCCCACTCACTTTCTTGTAAACACAGGCTTCTCCATAAGTCTGTGTAAACCCAAACGCTTTGATCATCTCATCAAAGCGAATGTTCCAACTCCGAGATGCTTGCACCAGCCCATAGATTGAGCGCTGGAGCTTGCATACCTTGTCAGCATTATTAGGATCAACAAAACCTTCTGGCTGCATCATATACAACTCTTCCTTAAGGAAACAATTAAGGAATGCCGTTTTGACGTCCATTTGCCATATCTCATAATCATAGTATGCGGCAATTGCTAACATGATTCAGACGGACTTCAGCTTCACTACGGGTCGAGCCTTATAGTCAACCCCTTGAACTTGTCGATAACCCTTAGCGACAAGTCGAGCCTTATAGATGGTCACATTACCATCCGCGTCTGTCTTCTTCTTAAAGATCCATTTGTTCTCTATGGCTTGCCGATCATCGGGCAAGTCTGTCAAAGTCCATACTTCGTTTTCATACATGGATCCTATCTCGGATTTCATGGCTTCTAGCCATTTGTTGGAATCCGGGCCCGCCATCGCTTCTTCATAGTTCGAAGGTTCACCATTGTCTAACAACATGACTTCCAAGACAGGGTTGCCGTACCACTCTGGTGCGGAACGTGTCCTCGTGGACCTACGAAGTTCAGTAGCAACTTGATCCGAAGTTTCATGATCATCATCATTAACTTCCTCTCTAGTCAGTGTAGGCACCACAGAAACATCTTCCTGAGCTGCGCTACTCTCCGGTTCAAGAGGGGGTACCTCATCAAGTTCTACTTTCCTCCCACTTACTTCTTTCAAGAGAAACTCTTTCTCCAGAAAGGATCCATTCTTGGCAACAAAGATCTTGCCTTCGGATCTAAGGTAGAAGGTATACCCAATAGTTTCTTTAGGGTATCCTATGAAGATGCATTTTTCCGATTTGGGTTCGAGCTTTTTAGGTTGAAGTTTCTTGACATAAGCATCGCATCCCCAAACTTTCAGAAACGACAGCTTAGGTTTCTTCCCAAACCATAATTCATACGGTGTCGTCTCAACGGATTTCGATGGAGCCCTATTTAAAGTGAATGCAGCAGTCTCTAAAGCATAACCCCAAAATGATAGCGGTAGATCGGTAAGAGACATCATAGATCGCACCATATCCAATAGAGTGCGATTACGACATTCGGACACACCATTACGCTGAGGTGTTCCAGGCGACGTGAGTTGCGAAACAATTCCACATTTCCTTAAGTGCGTGCCAAACTCGTGACTCAAATATTCCCCTCCACGATCTGATCGTAAGAACTTTATTTTCCTGTCACGTTGATTCTCTACCTCACTCTGAAATTCCTTGAACTTTTCGAAGGTCTCAGACTTGTGTTTCATTAAGTAGACATACCCATATCTACTTAAGTCATCAGTGAGGGTGAGAACATAACGATAACCACCGCGAGCCTCAACGCTCATTGGACCGCACACATCAGTATGTATGATTTCCAATAAGTTGGTTGCTCACTCCATTGTCCCGGAGAACAGAGTCTTGGTCATTTTGCCCATGAGGCATGGTTCGCGCGTGTCAAATGATTCATAATCAAGAGACTCCAAAAGTCCATCTGCATGGAGTTTCTTCATGCGTTTGACACCAATGTGACCAAGGCGGCAGTGCCACAAGTATGTGGGATTATCATTATCAACCTTACATCTTTTGGCATTCACACTATGAATATGTGTAACATCACGTTCGAGATTCAATAAAAATAAACCATTGACCAGCGGGGCATGACCAAAAAACATATCTCTCATATAAATAGAACAACCATTATTCTCGGATTTAAATGAGTAGCCATCTCGCATCAAACGAGATCCTGATACAATGTTCATGCTCAAAGCTGGTACTAAATAACAATTATTGAGGTTTAAAACTAATCCCGTAGGCAGATGAAGAGGTAGCGTGCCGACGGCGATCACATCGACCTTGGAACCATTCCCGACGCGCATCGTCACCTCGTCCTTCGCCAGTCTCCGCTTATTCCGCAGCTCCTGTTTTGAGTTACAAATATGAGCAACCGCACCGGTATCAAATACCCAGGAGCTACTACGAGCGCTGATAAGGTACACATTAATAACATGTATATCACATATACCTTTGGTATTGCCGGCCTTCTTATCCGCTAAGTACTTGGGGCAGTTCCGCTTCCAGTGACCGTTTCCCTTACAATAAAAGCATTCAGTCTCAGGCTTGGGTCCATTCTTTGGCTTCTTCCCGGTAGCTTGCTTACTGGGCGCGGCAACTCCCTTGCCGTCCTTCTTGAAGTTCTTTTTACCCTTGCCTTTCTTGAACTTAGTGGTTTTATTCACCATCAACACTTGATGTTCCTTTTTGATCTCCACCTCTGCTGATTTCAGCATTGAATATACCTCAGGAATGGTTTTTTCCATCCCCTGCATATTGAAGTTCATCACAAAGCTCTTGTAGCTAGGTGGAAGCGACTGAAGGATTCTGTCAATGACCGCGTCATCCGGGAGATTAACTCCCAGCTGAGACAAGCGGTTGTGTAACCCAGACATTTTGAGTATATGCTCGCTGACAGAACTATTCTCCTCCATCTTACAACTGTAGAACTGGTCGGAGACTTCATATCTCTCGACCCGGGCATGAGCTCGGAAAACCATTTTCAGCTCTTGGAACATCTCATATGCTCCGTATTGCTCAAAACGCTTTTGGAGCCCCGGTTCTAAGCTGTAAAGCATGCCGCACTGAACCAGGGAGTAATCATCACTACGCGATTGCCAGGCGTTCATAACGTCTTGAGTTGCTGGGAAAACAGGTGCGTCACCTAGCGGTGCATCAAGGACATAAGCTTTCTTGGCAGCTATGAGGATGATCCTCAGGTTACGGACCAAATCCGTGTAGTTGCTGCCATCGTCTTTCAGCTTGGTTTTCTCTAGGAACGCGTTGAAGTTGAGGGCAACATTAGCGTGGGCCATTTGATCTACAAGACATATTGTAAAGATTTTAGTTTCAAGATAATTAAGTTCATCTAATCAAATTATTCAATGAACTCCCACTCAGATAGACATCCCTCTAGTCATCTAAGTGTTACAAGATCCGAATCGACTAGGCCGTGTCCGATCATCACGTGAGACGGACTAGTCATCAACGGTGAACATCTCTATGTTGATCGTATCTTCTATACGACTCATGTTCGACCTTTCGGTCTTCCGTGTTCCGAGGCCATGTCTGTACATGCTAGGCTCGTCAAGTCAACCTAAGTGTTTTCCATGTGTAAATCTGGCTTACACCTGTTGTATTCGAACGTTAGAATCTATCACACCCGATCATCACGTGGTGCTTCGAAACAACGGACCTTCGCAACGGTGCACAGTTAGGGGGAACACTTTCTTGAAATTTTAGCGAGAGATCATCTTATTTATGCTACCGTCGTTCTAAGCAAATAAGATGTAAAAAGATGATAAACATCACATGCAATCAAATAGTGACATGATATGGCCAATATCATTTTGCTCCTTTTGATCTCCATCTTCGGGGCACCATGATCATCATCGTCACCGGCATGACACCAAGATCTCCATCATTGTGTCTTCATGAAGTTGCCTCGCCAACTATTACTTCTACTACTATGGCTAACGGTTAGCAATAAAATAAAGTAATTACATGGCGTTTTTCATTGACACGCAGGTCATACAATAAATTAAGACAACTCCTATGGCTCCTGCCGGTTGTCATACTCATCGACATGAAAGTCGTGATTCCTATTACAAGAAAAAGATCAATCTCATACATCACATATATCATTCATCACATCCTTTTGGCCATATCAGATCACACGGCATATGCTGCAAGAACAAGTTAGACGTCCTCTAATTGTTGTTGCAAATTTTTTTACGTGGCTGCTATAGATTTCTAGCAAGAACGTTTCTTACCTATGCCATAACCACAACGTGATATGCCAATTTCTATTTACCCTTCATAAGGACCCTTTTCATCGAATCCGATCCGACTAAAGTGGGAGAGACAGACACCCGCTAGCCACCTTATGCAACTAGTGCATGTCAGTCGGTGGAACCTGTCTCATGTAAGCGTACGTGTAAGGTCGGTCCGGGCCGCTTCATCCCACGATGCCGCCGAATCAAGATAAGACTAGTAACAGCAAGAAAATTGACAAAATCGACGCCAACAACAACTTCTGTTCTACTCGTGCAAGAAACTACGCATAGACCTAGCTCTGATACCACTGTTGGGGAACGTAGTAGTAAATCAAAAAAATTTCCTACGCATCACCAAGATCAATCTATGGAGAGACTAGCAAAAAGAGAGAGAGGAGTGCATCTTCATACCCTTGAAGATTGCGATGCGGAAGCGTTGCAAGAACGCGTTTGAAGATTGCGATTCAGATCGCGGTCGATTCCGATCTAAGCACCGAACAACGGTGCCTCCGCGTTCAACACACGTGCAGCCCGGTGACGTCTCCCGCGCCTTGATCCAGCAAGGAGGAGGGAGAGGTTGAGGAAGACAGCTCCAGCAGCACGACGGCGTGGTGGTGGAACTTTGCAGTTCTCCGGCAGGGCTTCGCCAAGCTCAACGGAGGAGGAGGAGGTCTTGGAGAGGGGGGAGGGCTGCGCCAGGGATCAGGTGCTGCTGCCCTCCCACCCCCCCTCTATTTATAGGGTGAAGGGGAGAGGGGGCCGGCCCCCTTAGATCCCATCTAAGGGGGGGCGGCGGCCAACGGGGGGAACTTGCCCCCCAAGTTTGGTGGGAGGCGTCCCCACCCCCTAGGGTTTTCAACCCTAGGCGCCTTAGGCCCCTTGGGTGGGGGGCGCACCAGCTCACCAGGGGCTGGTTCCCTCCCTTGATCAGCCCACTTGGCCCACCGGGGCAGGTGGCCCCACACGGTGGACCCCCGGACACCTTCCGGTGGTCCCGGTACAATACCGATAACCCTCAAAACCATTCCGGTGACTGAAACTGGACTTCCCATATATAATTCTTCACCTTCGGACCATTCCGGAACTCCTCATGACGTCCGGGATCTCATCCGGGACTCCGAACAACATTCGGTAACCACATACTATTTCCCACAACAACCCTAGCGTCACCGAACCTTAAGTGTGTAGACCCTACGGGTTCAGGAACCATGCAGACATGACCGAGACATCTCTCCGGCCAATAACCAACAGCGGGATCTGGATACCCATGTTGGCTCCCACATGTTCCACGATGATCTCATCGGATGAACCACGATGTCGAGGATTCAATCAATCCCGTATACAATTCCCTTTGTCTACCGGTATGATACTTGCCCGAGATTCGATCGTCGGTATCCCTATACCTTGTTCAATCTCGTTACCGGCAAGTCTCTTTACTCGTTCCGTAACGCATGATCCCGTGGCTAACTCTTTAGTCACATTGAGCTCATTATGATGATGCATTATCGAGTGGGCCCACAGATACCTCTCCGTCACACGGAGTGACAAATCCCAGTCTCGATTCGTGCCAACCCAATAGTCACTTTCGGAGATACCTGTAGTGCACCTTTATGGTCACCCAGTTACGTTGTGATGCTTGATACACCCAAAGCATTCCTACGGTATCCAGGAGTTGCACAATCTCATGGTCTAAGGAAATGATACTTGACATTGGAAAAGCTTTTAGCAGACGAACTACACGATCTAGTGCTATGCTTAGGATTGGGTCTTGTCCATCACATCATTCTCCTAATGATGTGATCCCGTTATCAACGACATCTAATGTCCATGGTCAGGAAACCGTAACCATCTATTGATCAACGAGCTAGTCAACTAGAGGCTCACTAGGGACATGTTGTGGTCTATGTATTCACACATGTATTACGATTTCCGGATAACACAATTATAGCATGAACAATAGACAATTATCATGAACAAGGAAATATAATAATAACCACTTTATTATTGCCTCTAGGGCATATTTCCAACAAAAAATCCTACATTTTTTCTTTGAAAGAGACACCAAAGGAAAAAATCCTCCAGTTTTGCTTTGCTCCATTCCTTCTAACCAAAAGCATGAATAGTATAACCATAGGAAACTTTCCAATTCCTATGTTTTCCTTCACCTTTTGTTTGAACCAGTGGTGATTCTAGTAGGCAGTCTTCAATAGGCTGAAGCCTGCCTTTGAAAAATGTTTTTATACTACTACTATTTTGGATCAAGCCAACCAGCTCAACTCCCAGGCCCATCTACACTCCTAGGACTACTACCTCCCTGCTTGTTATATGGGACAAACTATTCGTATTTCTCGTTACTACGTGTTCTCAGAGTGTCTTCTTGCCAGCATGAAACGGATTTTTTTAAAGAAAGCTTAAATTTTTGAATATATACTGCATGTGCTCTGTTGTACTCTGAAATGTTTTGAGCTTATATGGACAACATAAGTAGGTCCATTATTCTGGTTAAAAAATTATATCTTAAAAAATCAATTCAGTAATAGTACATGTTCCAGTTGTAATCTGAAATTTTGTGAGCTTATTTGGTCCACATGAATATCACATAATGGCTATCTTTCTAAACCGATTCAAATTGTGGTTCAAAACAACATTTAGTTTTCTTCCTGTTAACTTTGTGACCACCCTTCATTTGTTTCTAGATTTGCAATTGCTTTGAACCAGAGGATCCCTAAGGGATCGACATGAATGTAGAGAAAAAAATGATGCGACGAGTGTACAACCTCTTTGGCGTAGCCTTGTCGACCACAACATCATTGGGTTGGACGTGGAGGATGGTGCAGCTGGTGTGACTGTCAGAGGCGGGGAAGAAGATCTGAGGCCTCTGGAGACGGCGTCGAGAGTACTGCTCCACTGTGATCGATGGTTCTGTCATTGGAGCAGCTCAAGTGAGGTGTACGATGGCGAGGCTGAAGCAGGACAAGACAGACAATGTTAATATGAAGTGGGATTCTAATAGCATATGCAATAGATGATGTAAAATACATCACCAAAAAGTGCTAGATGTAAAATGCATCAGTCACGCTGTGGCCGCTCCAACAGATGCTGTGAAAACTGTTGACTCTGAACTTTACTGAAGAAACTGAATTTTACAGTCAAAACTGAATTTTACTGTCGAAACTGAATTTTACTGACGAAACTAATTGCACTAGTAGCAGAGCACTGCAATAGAAGTTTAGGACGCTCGAGCACTAGTAGAAGAGAAGTAGTGATCTAAATCAATAGCCACTCAAGGAGGGAGCCCACTAGCAAAGAGCAGCTCATGTAGCAGCAGCAGCTATGCCCAGAGCAGCAGCGCGAGCGACAGCTAAAGCAGCAACTCTCGTAGCTATAGCAGGTCATGTAGCTGCAGCAAGTCATGTAGCAGTAGCAGCCTGAGCGAGAGCAAGAGCAGAGCAAAGCAGCAGCATGAACAAGAGCAAGATTAGAGGAGCAGCACGATCGATAGCAAGAGCAAAACCATAGCACGAGCGAGAGCCGGAGCAGCAGCAACAATGCGAGCGAGAGCCGGAGCAGTAGCAGCGCGAGTGAGAGCCAGAGCAGCAGCAGCTACTTGTGGTGTGGATGTCGCCCCCAAGAGAGCAATGACATGGGGGAGAGACGCCGTGGAGGAAGTGGTCGGTAACGACACCATCGATGGAGACCCACCATGGCTTCTCGGTATCAAACACCGGCAGCCCCGTGATATCGAATAAGAGATAAAATGCTATGGTGAGTGCAGAACCTCCTTGGTGGCACTGAGTAGGCCTCGGCTTCATCAGAGGAATTGGTGAGGGTGCTGCGGTTCCGGTCTGGCAGGTGAAGACGGTGTTGTGGGGATGGAGGTGGCGCGATAGATGAGGCGAACGTCGGGGCAGCTCCTTGGAGGTGGAGGACGGGGCGGCTGAACCAGCGGGACGACGAGATCGACGACAAATCCTCATCCGATGCGGTGGATGAGGACGTTGAGTTGTTGATGTGGACGATGTCATCGGGGAAGAGGCTCCAGCTAGGCGGCGGTCGGGAGGCGAATTGAGGACTGTGTGGTTTCATGGATTTTGGCGACCTTTGTGTATGAATGGGGGGAACGAAGGGGAAGGGAGGGGAGCCATAGCTTAGAGACGCACTTGTCCAAAAATGTGGAGTATGTTAAGAAAGTACGCACACAGATTTTGACCACGCGACATCGAGGCGACATTTCTGGCTGAGGGGTAGAAGGGGGATTTCGTGTGTCTGGGCTGCGCGGCCGATTTCGGATGAGGAGGGTGTTATCGCGCGCATTGAAATTTTGGGATAACAATGCGTGGCACGGGTTGAAGAGGCGGGAGTTTCACAGCAGAAGAGACAAGAGATACTCTAGCTGGAAAAACTCGGCATAACAAGGCGCGGATTCCATGTTCAGCAGAACAAACTTAACGTGTACAAGAAAAAGACAATTCATAGAAGACAAAAGATAGTCATGTCCCCTTTTACTATATTGCTACAAATTCCATTCAAAAACTACAAGAAAAATCTAAAAAATTCAAGAGAACAAGATTAGCGTGTATAGTACCAAATCATTTCGCACTTCCCTCAACAACAGCAAAAACAAGTCAATTCGGACCACAAGAAAGCGTCATGTCCTGTTTTATATGATTACAAATGCCAGGTTCTCAAATTTCAAATTTTGAATCCATGTTATGTTGAATTCGAATATATCGTTAGGTGATCTTGCGGTGTATAATGGATGTAGTACTACATTTTGATCTTCCATCTTATATGAACATTTTACTTCATCCAATGAATATATATTATCATCTACCATATGGACTAAATTTGAATCAATTTACCCTATTTGAATACGATTGTTATCAAGTTATACCATCATTTAAAAATTATCTTGATAACAGAAAACATGCATATAGTAGTAATCATATTTAAATATGAACTACATGTACCATACGATCTCCAATTCAAATATTTGTATCTATTTTATGTTGAATTCAAATCACAGTACATTCATGATCTAGGTAGCCAGACGTTCAGAATAATTTAAACCATGTTTTCATATATATAATGTGTTTAACACACACACACACACCAATGCATGCCCCCCACCACACACACACAATTAGATGTTAGCTTCGAAAGCCACACATTATCTCAGATTCGAATAGTTATGTCCATGTACGAATGCATTGTGGTCAGACAATGCCTGCTATTTGGACTTGTTCGATGTGTATATAGTATATAGCACGTTTGATTCAAAACCACACCACGCATATCTCCATTATGTTCATGCATGCATGAGTTACAAACATCATAATCTCTTATTCAAATTTTTGAATCCACATCATCTCTGTCAGTCTTTTACACGCACACACAAACACACACTCCTCCTCCCTTTGTGGATACCAATAACTTTCCTGTCGTGCATGCATGTATGCACACACACTCCCCACCACTCGGCATCCTCTACATCATGCACACACGTTCTTGTTCTTTAGGTCGGTCTCCCACGATATCCCTACATCTATCCATCTCCCTCTTTCCCATGCACACCGATCGATATACCCCTCTAGCTAGCCAGGCCTGCCTATGACACACAAACATGTACACACATAGTCCTTCCACTCCTCTCACCATCCATGCCTCCCGCCTTAACTCTGAGGCACGCGGGCACCGTCGTCCCCTCCGTTGTTATCCATCTTGCACTTGTACAGTGTCACAAGCTAGCTGCACCCACGCCCTTCCCCCACCACACACACCTCTCGCTCTCTTCGTCACTTCGGGTGTTCTTTATCTCTGACACAAGCATGCATGTGCACCAATCGATTGCCCTCTGTGTAGCCAAGTCTCTCGCTATTTCCCCACACAAAACGACTGATCTATATCTCTAGTTAACTATCCACCTCTTTACCCATGCACACATCGACCGAACCACGACCTCTCTACATAGGACCGCCTACCACACACACACATTAATTGTGCCTCCCCATCCATGCCTTCCGCTTTATCTATCGACCAGACAAGCGCGCCCACACACGTTATCGTCCCCTCTCTTTAATTATCAATCTCGCACTAGTACTCCTTCCCTGTCTTCGTCTAGTTGGCCTCTCGCATCATCTTCCAACATGCACCCCCTCTTTCCTAGCGTCTGTACGCTCGTAAAGTTCTTCCCTCTATCCATGTCTATCAACATGTTGCCTAAACGATCCCTCCCCCTTTCTTCTCGTATATCGCCCCCTGCACATACATATACTATGTATTTAGGCCTCTCTTTGACACAAACATATGTATAGAGGCATGTCGCACACACCATCTCTCTTTTTGTCTAACACACCCACTAGGTGGAGGACATGTATGAAGAGAAGAGGTGCATGCACGCATGCACTGCCTCCCTCATACACACATGTGGGTACACGGTGGAGCACATTTCTCTAAGGAGAGGTACCCACGTGATAATTTGACGCATGTTGAAAGAATTTTTAGATGATGTGGCACTAGGACTTTCGGTACGTGCAAAGCAAGTAGGAAACAAAATACGAGCAAGTTTTTGTTTTGGGTAATGTCTCTCTTTTTCAGTCAATATATTTATGAATAAAATGATGGGCGGGCGGGCATCAATGAACCCACGTGGCACATGTGGAGGTGTTGTTTGCCAGCTTCTTGTGTGGATTGATCGCACTGACATGCTGATGGTTCCAGAAGAACGTAGACACTGTTGGGTACAATGAAGTTACTATAGACGTGAATCCCAGGTACTTAGACCGTTGGATCAACATTAATGAATGGCTAATATCGCGTCACACATTTTTTGCTCCGAGAGGTTGCGGGCGTCTGGCTCCGCGACGGTGACCACTGAGAACGCGGCCCACGTACGCATCTGAGAAACGTATGTAAACCCTTGGGCAAACTCTCACGCCCTCGCTACACTCAGAAAGGAAGATAAAAACCCCCTCGCTTCCCGCGCTCGAAAAACACCGCCCTCGCCTTTCTAATGGGGATTTCTGTCGACCGATCTCGTTAAGGAGCCAAAGCAAGTGTTACCCTTTACAAATTAAGTTAGGCAGTAAACTTATGGCCCGTCCCGTTGGCATTGCCCGAATACACGATCGGTCCGGCCGGCCGCTCAGACGCGCATTGGCTTGGTGCATCACTGACATGTGTGATCCAATGTAAGCAGTAGCACCAACGCACGGTCGGTCCGGCCCGCCGCTCACTGAAGGGACACGCATAAGCTTGGTAGATCACTAACATGTGCGACCACATGTGAGCAGTAGCATGAACAGACGGTATGTCCGGCCTACCGCTCACCGAAGAGACGTGCATTGCCTTGGTACATCACTTATGTTCGGCCGCATGTGAGCAGTAGCAAACCGACAAGCCAAGCTCCCCCGCCTACTGCGGACCAAAAGCCCGGCCTTTTATTTTAATAATATAGTAGATCCCTTTAAAAAATGTAGATCTCACCAAGGAGCAGACCATGGCAGTTGCGAACGCTCGTGTGGCAGTTTCCTGGGTAGGGGAGTGGCATGGTGTGGCAGTTTTGTAAAATGCCATGGCACTTCTTTTTTTACTATTTTTTTCATCCAATAACTTGCACTGTGGGATGCAGATCTTACGGTTATTGAGGCGTTCACCAGGAATAGCCTCGTGGCCAGCTATTTACTAGTCTTTTTTCACACGCATTACATCGACACATATCATCTCTCTCCCTCTTTCCCACGCACACACCTACACTCATGAGTCTCTCTGGACTTCTCGCACACACCATCTCTAGCTCTCTAGGTCGATGCCACCCACATACACTTGTACTCTACGTTTAGTACATTGTACATGAAAACAAGAGGTGCACGCACACACTCGTCCTCTCTCACACACGCATCTGTCGCTACGAACTGTAGTGTTCTCAACCATCCAATCAGCTCTATCAAAGATTCAGGTTGCTCCCTGGCCTTGAGATTGACAATTTAAAAAGGCAGAGTGTCGGTGTACTAAAGTTTGGGCCCTTTAGTACCCCTTACTTGTGCGCGGGCAGTTATAGCTGCACCTGCGGCGAGGCTTGGCGGCGGCAGTTGGAGACAGAATACAATACAACGAAGATGGCATCCAAGCCAGTAACTAGGGAGCAGAAGACAAGCTGGAGCCCCGGCAAGATCCTTGCCGGGGCGGCTCGCGAGGCCCCGGTAAGATCCTTGCCGGGATGACTTGCGAGGCACTGACAAGAACACCACCCTTGGGGTTGAGAGCACTGACACCATCGACAATGTCAAGACCAAGGCCCAAGGGCGCATGCGTAGTGGCATGCAGATTTTTGTGAAGATTGGATGACCAAGTTCCTGGCAAGACCCTTGCCAGGGACATTTGCGAGACCGCGGCAAGACCCTTGCCGGGGACATTGACGTGGCCACGGCAAGGCCCTGCCGCCCCGCCACCGCTCAAGCACGGCGACCGACTTGCCAGCCTGGCAGGCACCTGCGTGGTGGCATGCAGATCTTCGCGAAGATCCTGCCACCGTTCCAGCGCAGCGGCCAGCCAGCCAGCTAGGCATTGCATGCCTTGTCAGCCTGGATACGTGTCAAGGTGGAGTGAGGTGGCGACGGACGGGACGGGCTCTATTTCCGTCCCCGATAAAGCTAGGGGGCACATAAGTAGCGCATTTAATGCGCTTGTCCTAAGACGCCAGAGATAAGCACATGTACTGTAGCAATTTACACCTCGTGTGTGCCACTGTGGCAGCCCCTTGGACGTATAAAAGGAGGCCCAAGGCATACTGGAGAAGGATTCGGACTTTTTGGACTATCCGACCCAGCTTGCATGCATAGCAGCTAGCCGAAGCTCAAGAACACATAATATACACACAAAGCAGGACTAGGGTTTTACGCTTCTCAGCGGCTCGAACCTGGGTAAAAATCCCTCGTGTTGATCTCTAGATCTGCTCTTCGTGCACCCCTCCTCCCTGCCAAACCGTAGAAGGGATCCACCCGATCCCATAGGTGTCATTTCCCCGACATCTTTGGCGCGCCAGGTAGGGGCCACGGAGTTGTACGAACCTGATGTAGGCGTCAGCGCATCGACTTCTTCAACATCGTCATCGTCATGTCTCCAAAGAGAAAGAGCATCGTGGTGATTGGTTCATCTCCGGTCGATCTGCCCGCACCAGCGCGGACGGACGACGGGATGGACATGGGTGGAGGCCACGGGCTTCCACGATGCTCCGGCGATCGGAGCCACGTGAGCGGCGACGACCCGTACGTCGCCGGGTCCAGGGACAGGGCCGTGCTGTCTACGGGCGGCGCGGCGAACCCCAGGGATGGAAGGACGACCTCCAAGATGCCCCCGCCGGTGCATGCGCCACGGCCTTCCAAGGTCGTGTGCGATGAGCAGCGCCGCGGTGTGGGTGATCACGAGCGTTCCCATGGAAGGGCCCTTTGCATCATTCTCGAGATGCACCGGGCCAGCATGCACGCCAAGACGTTGGCGGAAACGGTGCGCGGCCGTGGGACCGTGATAGAGCTCCTTCTAACGTGGTTAGAAGTCAGAGCGCTTCATGATCCACGCAGCTGTCGCCGCCGCCCACGCCAACGGAAGCGTTGGCACACGTACATCCGCTTCTAGATTTCCCTCCTGCTGCGGAGAAGCTCGACGAGTGGACAGCCACCATTCGGAGCCTCGTCGGCTTCGCAAAATAAGGATGGACCGCAGCAGGCGGGGCCCTCGTGCCGGCGCTCTGTTGAGCCGGCGCATGCCAAAGGCGGAAGGACCGGAGGTGCTGCGACCACGGTGCACTCTCCTCCTCCACGACAGCAACAGCAACCGCCGGCTCGTCGGCTCGAGGCCTGTGACAACGGTTCCACAGCGTCGTCTGACCCACGAGCCCGCCACGATCAACGTCAAGTTCTTCGAGGGCGAGTCAAAGAAGACGCTCGAACCACTATCGAGCAGCGACGGGAAGAGCGCCATCAGTCTGATAGGCACGCAGGCCCCACTGTAGATCGGCCCACGCCGGGGGATTCTGGTAACTTACCTTACGAGGTGGGTTGTCCAACTTTTACCCGTGGGCTGCGGCAATTCCAGTGGCCCACTCACCGCGCGTTCAAGCCTGAGGTCGGAGAGAAATATGACGGCAAGACTCACCCGTCGGAGTTCCTGAGCATCTATACCATTGCAATGCAAGCTGTCGGGGCTCGGGACGACAAGGTACTCGCCAATTACTTCCCGTTGGTACTCAAGCCCAACGTTAGGTCGTGGTTGATGCACCTACCAGTAGATTCCATCTCTTCTTGGTCGGATCTGTGCCACGAGTTTGTTGGCGCCTTTACCGGAGGCCACCAAGCTCCTGGCCAGGCAAGTGACTTACATATCATCCCCTAGAAAGATGGCGAATGCTTGCGCAAATACATATAGAGATTCAGCCATGTGCAGTACAACATCCCAGATGTTCATCCTGCCGCTGTTGTCAGCGCATTTCATCAGAATGTGCGCAACCGCAAGATGCATGAAGAGCTGGCGATGAACAAGATTACCGATGTTGCCGAGCTTTATGTTTTGGCCGACAGATGTGCTCGGGCTGAAGAAGGAAAGAAGTACCCTGACGAAGATGCTGGCGCAGAAAGTGACTCTGCAGATGAAGACGTCGTCGCCCCGGCAAAGAAGGGCCGACGGCGCAACAGGAAGCGCAAGGGTAAAACCGTGCTTGCCGTCGAGGAATCCGGCAACCCCGGCACCGCCAAGAAGGCCAAGGTTGACGACCCCGGAAGGAGGTTGTCGGGTGCACCGCCTGCCAGGCCTTGGCGGCTGCCGACAAGCCAGAGGGCTCCGACAAGCAGTATTGCAAGATCCATCACACCAAGGGCCATGACCTCCAGAATTGCCGTCAAGTTGAGCAGCTTGTAGAGAAGCAGAAAGCTGAGTATGAAAGGCGAGACAAGGAGAAGGGCCAGGACGGTGCTGAGGGGTCCGGAAAGAAGCGTGGCGGCTGAAGGGGTCACCGCGGCAAGGATAAGCAACCAGAGAGGCCTGCTCGGGGCCGCGACAAGAAAGAGGGAGATGATGATCATGATGAGGACGACGAGTCCAGCGAGCACGAGTTCCAGAAAGCTACAGACGCCATGTGCGTCGACGGTGGCACCTCGTTGCATGCCTCTCACCGCCAACTGAAACAGTGGGCGCGTGAGATCAATGTGGCAGAGCCATCGTTCGATGCCCAGAAGCCGCTGAAATGGTCCAACACGCCTATCATTTTTGACACTGAGGATCACCCTGATCGCACAACACCGGTCGAGTGTTTGCCATTGTTGGTTTCGCCAACAATACGCATCCTCAAGGTGACAAAAGTGTTAGTTGATAGTGGGGCCGGTCTGAACTTGATTTCGCCCACTATGATCAAGAGGCTGCAAATTCCTGATGGAGATCTCGAGGAGACGGGCATGTTTCAAGGGATCAATCCAGGAAGGAGTCAGCCAAAGGGCAAGATTACGCTACCAGATACCTTTGGTGGCGAGCTGAACTATAGGACGGAGAAGATCGTTTTTGATGTCGCCAAGATACCCTTGCCCTATAATGGGATCCTTGGCCGCCCGGCACTGGCCAAGTTCATGGCGGCATCACATTATGCTTACAATACGTTGAAGATGCCCGGACCAATGAGCATCATCACCGTCCACTCCGACAAGAAAGACGCGCTCATCTGCGCTGACCAACTCTACGGAGAGGCAGTTGCAGCAACTACCGCCAAGGCACTTGCTCCTGCCGCTGAAGCTTTGAAGGTTCATGCCCGAAGCCTTGAGGAAGGCGACCTTGTTCATCGGTGCGTTCAGTCCGCCAAGAATTCCAACAAGTTGACACCAAAGTGGGAAGGCCCTTATCGGGTGATACGAGTCACCAGGCCCGGCGCAGTCCGCATGGAGACTGAAGATGGCATTCCGGTGAGCAACTCCTGGAATATCGAGCATCTTCGCAAGTTTTACCCATGAGGCGCGGTTGCCGGTACCCCCGGCAACCCCTTTTGTACTAGCCTTGCCAGCAAGGCATATAACCCTATGTACAAAGCCAGGCGCAGACCCTGTGCGCAGTTGAATAAGTTTACGTATGTACAGTTCTTGTTGATTTCCATGTTTATTTATATGCATGCCTGTCCAGGATATTATACTATGTTCGTTTCCAGCAAGTACTGATGAACCGCCAAGGTTCCATGCTCCTATTTTCTCTTCTTTCTTTTTCTCAAAGGATAGAAGGTTCCCTCACATACAAGTTTGCCGGGGGGGATAGAGAGTGTGGGCGCCAGCAGGCGACGTTCGAAGTGGCATCTTGCGGGAAAGAGTACAACAGCAAAAAAGCTAAGTTGTGAAACCTTAAGTGATTTTCTTTTAAATGTAAGGTTATTTCCCTCAAATTGTTTCGTTTCTTGTATGGAAAACCAGCACACGAAGGAACCTCGTCGCAATTGGTTGCGGCCTTGCTCTATTTCGAGTCCGCTCAGCAGTTCAAGTGGCTGCACTAAGAGCGGCAAGGTGTCTTGCCGGCAGCGAACCCCCAGCAGGCTGCTAAGGACCCGTTCCTCAAAGCGCTCACGGCAAGGGTGCGCGCACAAGCAAGCCCTTCCAAAAAAGCGTAGGGTGTATGCCATACGAGGAGGAATCAAACAAGGAAGATAGCATGCATTCAATCCAAAACACAGCAAGTTATATTACATCAATAGTTGCTGCAGTTCTAACTTAAGATAAATTCATCTTGGGTACAAGTTCACAGCGGCAAGACAAAGCGGAGCGGCTAGTCCCGGCGCTGGCCTTCTACCCTCTTGACTTGGTCAATCCTGTTGACGATGGGTGCGACGAGCTCTGCAAGCGCCTTGCGGTCCGCATCCTCCGGCAAACTTTCGAGCACGTTGGTGAAGTCAAGGTTGGGGTTCCAATATGCCACCTTAGTGAGCACCTTGAGGAGGACGCCCCAGCAAAGCTTGCGGGACTCGTTGGCCAGTTGGGTGGCTCGATTGGAGTGGAGCAGCTTCAGAGCCTCGAGGATGGCCACGAAGAACATGGTCAGCCTGGCGCTCTCAGAAATCCCCCTATCATGGGAGAACCTGAAGTTCGGCATCCCCATGATGGACAACTGCATGGTGAGCCCCTCCGCGGCGTCGATGAGGCGTTTAGTCCAGAGATTCACGCCCTCCACGAAATCATTGTGGGTGGCGGCGGCGCTCGCAAGCAGCAGTTTCTCATCCTTGAGGTCCTTGGCTAGGGTCTTCTCACGAGCCCTGCTGCCCTTATGGGATTCCTCCAGAGTGGTCAGCTTTAGTTTCAGATCAGCAATGGAGTCGTTGGCTTCGGAGAGTAGCTTGGTCTTGTCAGATATGGCGACCTGCAGCTCCGCCAAGGTGTGGACAGTTTTGTCTCTATCGCTCTTTAGCGTCGAGACCTCCTTGTGGTGCTTCTCCAGCTCTGCCTCCAGCTTCTCCACCTTGCCAGCCAGCTCGTTCTTGGCGGCCCCTGCGGCTTCGGTAGTGTCGACGGCCTCCTTCAGCTTGCCGGCATGATCCAGGACCAGAGCGTCGAGTGCGTCTTTATGCTTCTGCTCTAGCTCCTGGGTCCGCTGCGCGACGAGCTTCTCAATTTCTTCATCCTTGCCACGGAGCTTGGCGGCAAGCGCCTTCTCGCGAGCGGCGAGGTCTTCTTCTTGGGCGTCGAGTAGAATGCAGTGCTCCCTTAGATTGGCGTCCTCCTTGGCGGCCTGTATAGCGGCCTCCTCATGTGCCTTCTCAATATCGGACTGCTTCAGAAGAAGCTCATCCCAATGCTGGCCTAGCTACTCCTGGCCAGTCCTCAGCTCTTGTCGGGCTTCGGCAAACCAGACCTGCATCTGTTCGACCCGCTTTTGGAAGTCTGCCTCTGCCACGTCGACAACCGCTGTCCTAGAGTCCAGTTTCTCCTTCCTGGCACGGTGGAGCGCCTGGAGCTTCTGGAAGTTGTCGCTCATGGCCTGAAGAAGCTGGTCTTCTTTGGATCCGCCACTGCTGGTGCTCGGCTCGTCGACAACCTTGAGCCCGGCAGCGGCGATGACTTGTTCGTCGAAAGCCTCCCCCTCAGTTGGTGCTCCGGTGCTTGCCGTCCCCGGGATGCTGACGAATAGATTGTCGCCAATCTTCAGGTATCTGCTTGGGATGGGGGCTTCGGAAGCTGACGGTTGGTCTTCAACCACCGTCTCCCCGGCAGCTGAGGACCCCGGGACCGATGTAGCGCTAGGCGCTCCTACGGCAGGGATGCCGTCAGTACGGTCACCGGTCCCCTTGCCGGCCTCCCCAGCGGACCCCTTGGTGGCCTCTTCATGCGCGTCCTTGGCGGCCTCGTCGGCAGTGATCTTGGTGGCCTCGGCGGCAGCGTCCTTGGACGTCTCCTCGATGGTGGCATCGACATCCATCTGATCCACCAAGGAGGGATCTGGAGGCCAAGAAGGAGAAACAAGATGAAGCCAGGGTTGAAGCTCAAAAAACAATGATGAATGATGACGAATGCCAGGAAGCAGGCGGCTTACCTATGATGATTTGTTGGGAAGTGACTCCCTCCCCGGCAACCTTTGTCGCTGGCGTAGGACCACCAGCGCCCGTGCCTTCCGGCTCCTCCTCCATGAGGGGGGGGGGCGTCGGTGGAAGCCCTTGCCGGGACCCCTCCCTGAGCGGTGTGGTCGACACGGCATGTCGGGGGTGGCGTTCAGTGCTCCCTCCTGTTGCTTTCCTTCTCCTGCAAACCAGGCAAGATTAGCAGCGAAGATACACACCCCGACGCCCGCCTGCGGGAAATGAGTAACAGACTCACGGTGGGGGCTGGGTTGGGGGCTGCGTCGTGGGCTAGGATCCGGGCTGATTGTGATCGTCTCCGGCGCACCTTCACCATCCTTTGTGCCAACGTTTCCGTGTCTCTGCGAGGACGGGCTAGGGCAGAATTAAGATAAGATGAAGCAAATCAGAGACCCAAGAAATAAAGAAAGTGGCAAGATACTTACTCGTCTCCTTCTTCTGGCCCCTTCTCCCTCCTCGGGCTAAAGGAGGAGAGGTCGAAGTCGGCCTCTGCTATGGTGTCCGCTTGAGGGGATGGGGAAGGGGACCTAGGCCGCTTGATTGTGGCGGGAGCGGCAGCCTGATGTGAGCTCGCCACTCCCGCTGCCTTCTTTGCCGTTGCCCTTGTCTGGCGCCCGAGTTGCTGTCGAACACCTTGCCGCTCCGCAGCCTTGCCGGCCGGCCCCTTTCCGGGAACCTCTTCGGACGAGGAGGCCTACTGGACTAGCTCGCATGAGATGGCTCGTCGGAGGACGCGTTTCTTCTTTGGCACTGGGGGCTCCACTTCATCAGTCTCTTCGGTGAGTGAGCTCCTGGCGGCTGCGCTACTATGCTCTCCGGTAGGCTCCTCCTGCTTGGCGGGGTCCTCCTCTGCATCGGCGTCATCTCCCATAAAGCCAACGCTGCCGGCCTCCTCGGCAAGGGCCAGCTCTTCTGCCCTGCTGGCGATGTATGCCAACTCTTCGTCGATGGTGTCGCGGATGAGGCGCGTTTCTTCCTGAATGCCTTTCTCTGACAAGTTGTCGAAGAACTCTTGTCCTTGCTCCGTGGATGGCTCGACCCATGTTTGGTCAAGGCCGTGAGCATTGAACACCGGCATCATAGCAATGATCGAGTTCAGCGTAGAATTGTTGCACAGAGGGACGATGCTTGCCGGCAGCTTGAACACGCCGTCCAGCCTAAACAGCTTGTGACAGAGGACCGCGTGCTGAAGGACCGTCCAGTTGTTGTTTAGGCCGGGGCACAGCCTCATGATGTCCGCCGTGTTCCGGAAATCCCAGGCTGGTCTCCCCTTGTTCTGCAAAGGGGTGATGCGGCGGCGGAGGAAATCGGAGCCCACCATTTCGACGGTGAGCCCGACAGCCTTGAGGTGATGAATCCTGTTGACGGCGATGGTGAGCTTCGCGTCCTGAGGGTCGACAGCACTCCAATCGCTGCCGCGGGTTGGCTTCGTTTGCCGGAGTGAACAGAACGGGTGCGGCTCCTCCTCCGTGATCCAGCACCATCTGCTCCGCCACTCGTCCCACTTCTTGTGGTATTCCCCATCCAGATACGTATCCTTGCTCCCTACCCTAGGGATCCAAGCGATGCCGCCAGAGAGGGCCTCTCCGGCCTGGATGCGAGGGATGAAGAAGTGGCGGAAAAGGGCTGTGTTGGGGACCACCCTGGCAAAGTTTTCACAGAGGTGAGCAAAGACAGACATGCAAGTTACGGCATTTGGCGTGAAATCAAGGAGATGGAAGCCAAAGGTGAACATGATGTCATTAAAGAAATTAGAGAAAGGGGGGCAGAGCCTGCAATAGAAATAGTCGATGAAAAAGGGGAATTTGTTCGGGCCACCCTTAGACATGGCGGCTGGGGTCACGCGAGTGGCGGCGTGCCCATTCGTCATCCTCCCCCACATGAGCAGGTACTTGTCCCTCAAGGCGTGGGCGTCGAGCGTCGGGGGGAAGATGGCGTGCTGCTTCCGCATCTTTACCAGCTCGCTCTCCGGCACATCCTTGCCCTTGCTCGCCTTGGGCACTTCCTTGCCCTTGCTCACTTTGGGCGCCTTGGGCGGCATGGCGACTGGGGAGAGTGGGGGGAAGGCGAGGACGGCGGGAGCGCGGAAGGGGTGAGCGGATGAGCAAACTCTGGTCTGGGCTCGAGGAAGAAGAAGACGGCGGCATTTCCTAGATTGGGAAAGGCAAGGGGGGTAAATGAGCAGCGCCCCTGCGGATTCCTCTTTTTATGGGCAAGGCGTGGGGCTGCCTCTTTACTGTTCGACATGAAGGCATTTTCGCAGGTGTGCTGCGACCGTTCCACGCATGACTCCCACGTCGCGCACCCAATGCGGATCGTGGGGAAGCGTAATAGACGAGATGTTTATGGTAGTTAATCCCTGCCACGCGTGCCCGCGCACTGTTTGGGCCTGGCCCAACAAAGCTTCGCACTCGTGTGTGGCCTAGGCCCGGGGGCTCCTATCGGTGTACTAAAGTTTGGGCCCTTTAGTACCCCTTACATGTGCGCGGGCAGTTATAGCCGCACTTGCGGCGAGGCTTGGCGGGGGCAGTTGGAGACAGAATACAAGACAATGAAGACGGCGTCCAAGCCAGTAACTAGGGAGCAGAAGACAAGCTGGAGCCCCAGCAAGAACCTTGCCGGGGCGGCTCGCGAGGCCCCGGCAAGATCCTTGCCGGGACGACTTGCGAGGCACTGACAAGAACACCAGCCTTGGGGTTGAGAGCTCTGACACCATCGACAATGTCAAGACTAAGGCCTAGGGGCGCATGCGTAGTGGCATGCAGATCTTTGTGAAGATTGGATGACCAAGTTCCTGGCGAGACCCTTGCCAGGGACACTTGCGAGACCCCGGCAAGATCCTTGCCAGGGACATTTACGTGGCCATGGCAAGGCCCCCCCCCCGCCCCGCCACCGCTCTAGCACGGCGACCGACTTGCTAGCCCGGCAGGCACCTGCGTGGTGGCATGCAGATCTTCGCAAAGATCCTGCCACCGTTCCAGCGCAGCGGCCAGCCAGCCAGCCTGGCATTGTACGCCTCGTCAGCTTGGATACGTGTCAAGGTGGAGTGAGGCGGCGACGGACGGGATGGGCTCTATTTTCATCCCCGATAAAGCTAGAAGGCACGTAAGCAGCACATTTAATGCGCTTGTCCTAAGACGCCAGAGATAAGCACGTGTACTGTAGCACTTTACACCTCGTGTGTGCCACTGTGGCAGCCCCTTGGACGTATAAAAGGAGGCCCAAGGCATACTGGAGAAGGATTCGGACTTTTTGGACTCTCCGGCCCAGCTTGCATGCATAGCAGCTAGCCGGAGCTCAAGAACACATAATATACGTACAAAGCAGGACTAGGGTTTTACGCTTCTCAGCGGCCCGAACCTGGGTAAAAATCCCTCGTGTTGATCTCTAGATCTGCTCTTCGTGCACCCCTCCTCCCTGCCAAACCGTAGAAGGGATCCACCCGATCCCATAGGCGTCGTTTCCCCGACACGGAGGCTCAGCTGGAGGCACGAGGTTTTGGTTAATGTGCGTGCTGCACACGGCACCAACACGACATGAGCTTGGTGTGTGTTGTGCGCAGTCGGGTGAGTACTACTAGTAGTACTACTTTGATGTGTTGCGTCAACTAGCAGAAGTATGCAACACTTCCTCAACAAACCAGCATATAAGCAGCTTATATTTAGGTTTACTTCTTACACAGAGGATCTTATATCCAACGGACACAAAAATATCCCTTTCACTATTGGAAATTACTTCAACTGCTGATATGATGTTGAAGTAACTGTTGCATCGCCACCAAAATCCACCATCTCTTAAGCTAAAGTAGACCATACTAAACGCTACTTCAACTGTTGATTTGATGTTTTAGTATATTAGCATATTACTAAGATAAATAGAAGGCACTGTGGAATCATTTAGGAGGTGAGCTTCTGAATCTGACTGTGAAGGGACACCGTCCTCGAATACCCAGCCCTAGTCAACAGCTTGGGCGGCACTCTGAAGAACGTCGGCTCCTCCACGGTGACGGCGCTGGGATCCTTGCTGCTTGTCACCCCTATTTCAACCTTGACAGTGTTGGTCCTGCCTTTTGGTGACCCCGGCGGCCTGTTCAACCACACCTTGGTCGCGCAGTGCAGTGGTGGGGACGCCCCTACTCTGATGCAGACAACTGACACAGCAATAGGCGCCCCAATGTCGAGCGCCCCGCCGACCATGAAAAATGTGTGGCTGTCCTCCTTTGCGAAAAGCAAGCGCCGCGACTCCAACACTGGCACCTACAGCTGGAGCACCTTGCCGTACCGGATCATGTGCACGGGCATGGGGTGCACGGTGTTGATGTGCTGGGGGAGCGCGGGCGGCGGGCCTTTGTAGCCGTAGCCGGGCACAGGGCATCTGCAAGGCACGAGTGGACACACACTCTGGTGATCGGCGAGCTTGTGGTAAGTGACATAGAGCCCACGGCCTTCGTGTAGGCACTCGACCCTCGCCAAGGAGAGGACGACATTTAGCATCGTGTTGCGCACATCGAAGCCGCCGCCACGCTCACACTTTTGGCACTACCGATTGTTCCCGGGGCGCTCGCGGCAGCAGCCCGCGTAGGCCTGGTGCCCTCCCTTGCACTACACAAATCAATCGAACACCACATCAATCAAGAAACCTGCACCTTGCTCGATCAGCCGAATGGCCGAGATGTATTCGAACCTCGTACACTGGAGGCTTCAAGGGATGGAGGCACAAGGGGTAGTGGAGCAAGGTGAGGTCCATAGAGACCTCCATCATCGGGTCCTGTTCCGTCGGCATGATCTCGCCCTCCTCATGCATCACCATCTCTCGATTTAGGGCTGTGGCATTAGAAAATTTTACCATCACATATTCTTACGTCAAGGTGCATTAAATCAACACATGCAAGGATCAAAAGGAAACTCATGACATGCATTGTAATTAATGCATCGGTAAACACACAATTTTGAAATATATCGAGTGCACTGCTTTGATGTGTCGCGTCATGTAAAATCCCAAAATTCTAAATTTTGGAATGTTATATTAAATAAATAGTTTTGGTTGTATGTTTGATTGTTGTGTGATTGATTGTGTGAAATTTGAAACTTTTTGAAAGTTGAATGAGAGGGAATGGAATGACTTTCCCAAACTTTCACTTTGCATTTTAATCTCCATGAATTCAAATTAATTTCCAATGCAAAACCCTAGAGTGAAGACAACATGACTTCTTCCATTTGAAATGAAAAGGGTTTTTGAAAAGATTTGAATCCCACCTGAAAATATTTCAAATTCAGAAACTTTATGCAACTCAATGATTTTCATGAGAGAAGATAAAAATGACTTCCTCAAATTATATGAAAGATGAGTTGGAAGTTTAAAAGAATCAAATTGAAACTCCCTTTGATGGTACTTTGAAACCCAATTTCGATTTGGAGTTATTTGAAATTTCAAAACCTCTGGAAATATTCAAAAAGAGAGAAGTAATATGACACTTCAAATATTCATAAGCATTTGAAATATTTTGGCTAAGGGAAAACAGAAAAGATTTGAAATTGGTTGGAAATTCAAATTCAAATCCAATTGGGAGTTATTTGGTTTTTGTTCAAATTATTTTTCTCCAAAGATAAAATATATGGAAATTAGTGTAAAATGATTCCCTACAATAGAAAATTGGAGAAAAGGAAATTTGAAATCATTTTGGTATTTTAAAATAATTTCATTCCAATTTTAAATGGAACAGTAAACTTTTTGCATTATTTGACTGTGTGAATTTTATTTGAACTTGAAAAATAGTTCATGTTTTAGGATTTGTTTTTCAAAAATTTGGTATATTATATGCCTATGTACAATTTTATTTTTGTTTTTGTTTTATCTCTTTTGTTCTCTGTTTAAAAGAAAAAGGAAAAAAGTAAAAAAAAGGCCGAATCCACCGAGGCCCACCTCTCCTTCTCTCTTTCCCTGGCCCATCTCTCCCTCAGCCCACGCGCGCACCAATTTCCTTCCAACCGGTTGCCCTTAAAACAGAAGAATGATGATTTCAAGGAGCACATTGCACTGTTCCAATGGGACTGAAGCTCCCAAGGAGGACAGATGAATGTGGATGGCAACATTTGTAATAAAGTACTTTTGCATTTGGAGTTTTGAGAAATGGTTAATGATATAATAAAGTGATTTTATATGAAAGAGAATATGATTTATGGAAGAACCAGTGCATTTTATTATAATGGTGATACTTTTTGTGTGAACACTTGACCAATGGAAAGGAATATGTATTCCACGGAGTGGAGTTGGACAAAATGAGTTGGAATTTTTTTTGATATGATGATTACCTCAAGAGTATGAAGGATGAAGTAATATCAAAATTTAAGGAGGTGTAATGCAGGAATATGGAACAACAATAACTCCAAGGATGAGTGAAAGTTGTATAAGTGTTGAAGTGGGCCCATACCCCACAGGCCAAGGAGTTAATAAGGATCAAGCACTCCATTGAAGAAGAAATTTGGAAGAAGCTATGATTCCATTAGCAGACGTTTCTTAAGAGGATACGAAAACCTTAGAGTTGTGGAGAAATGATACATGTTTTGTTTAGCTCGTAGAATCAATGGATATATCCGAACTTAGTTCGTCGACAAGAGAAGTACTGCAATGCTTGTGAGGATGCCCTAGAGTTAGAATACGTGATTCACTGTTTGCTTATGTAGTAATGGTTCAAGTACGGGATTGATTGGCCCCCATAACGAAGACTTCTTCATGAACTATCATATGTTGAGGAAAAATTAGAGAGCCTCAAAACCTTAGAAGAGCATCGGTATGACAAGCCAAAAACCATAGAATGATAGGATGATTGGTCCATGTACAGGCAACCGTTACCAACCGTAGGATATACGGTGAGATTCAGCCCAAATCCATTTCCTGCAGGAGAAACCATAAATTGTCGACCACCATGAGATTTTCGATAGTTGTTTAGTATTAGTGACAGACCTGTCTCGGAAGAGCCCTATTTTCATGAAAATGACATCAGATTGTGAGAAGAAGGTTATGCCCCTACCGGAAGAGCCACAGTGTAGGAGTTATCCCAAGGATATGAGAAGACCGACATTGTCAACCCTAAAAGGTGGAATACGTGAGTTTTGGTGGAACCATAACCAGGCTTCTAAGGGTGGTAGCACCCCAGATCTTTGTGACGATCAATGGATTTTCAGGAAGACCCCCCCACAAACCTAACCTTCTTTCTAGCCTCTCCGAATCTCGAGGACGAGATTCATTTTAAGGGTGGTAGTTTGTAACATCCCAAAATTCTAAATTTTGGAATGTTATATTAAATAAATAGTTTTGGTTGTATCTTTGATTGTTGCGTGATTGATTGTGTGAAATTGAGTGAAATTTGTAACTTTTTGAAAGTTGACTAAGAGGGAATGAAATGACTTTCCCAAACTTTCACTTTGCATTTTGATCTCCATGAATTCAAATTCATTTCCAATGCAAAACCCTAGAGTGAAGACAACATGACTTCTTCCATTTGAAATGAAAAGGCTTTTTGAAAAGATTTGAATCCCACCTGAAAATATTTCAAATTCAGAAACTTTATGCAACTCAATGATTTTCATGAGAGAAGATAAAATGAATTCTTCAAATTATATGAAATATGAGTTGGAAGTTTAAAAGAATCAAATACAAAGTCCCTTTGAAGGTATTTTGAAACCCAGTTTTGATTTGGAGTTATTTGAAATTTTAAATTTCAAAACCTCTCGAAATATTCAGAAAGAGAGAAGTAATATGAAACTTCAAATATTCAGAAGCATTTGAAATATTTTAACCAAGGGAAAATAGAAAAGATTTGAAATTGGTTTTAAATTCAAATTCAAATCCAATTCGGAGTTCTTTGGTTTTTCTTCAAATTATTTTTCCCCAAAAATAAAATATATGGAAATTTGGGTAAAATGATTCCCTACAATAGAAAATTGGAGAAAAGGAAATTTGAAATCATTTTGGTATTTTAAAACAATTTTTTTGAATTTTAAATGCAACAGTAGAACTTTTTGCGTTATTGGACTTTGTGTGAATTTTATTTGAACTTCAAAAATAGTTCATGTTTTATGATTTTCTTTTCTGAAAATTTTGGTATATTATATGTGTATGTAGAATTTTTGTTTTGTTTTTCTCTTATTTCTTTTGTTCTGTGTTTAAAAGAAAAAGGAAAAAAGTAAAAAAAAAAGGCCGAAGCCACCGAGGCCCACCTCTCCTTCTCTCTCTCCCCGACCCATCTCTCCCTCAGCCGACGCATGCACCTATTTCCTTCCAACCGGTCGCCCGCCTCCGTCCTTTTCTTCTCACCATCACTGACAGCAGGCCCCACCGGCCCCACCGAATCCCACCTCGATCGCCTCTTTCGTTCCCCTCAACCCTCTTTCCTTCTCGCTGGTGACCGAATGTGCCGCTACTCCCTTTCCTTTCGGTGACCGCCCCCTCCTACAAGCCCCTCCCCTAGAAAGCCCTTCTCCCTCGACTCGTTTTGCCCCTTTTCCATCACCGAAACCCACTGTCGCCCCTACAATTCCTTGCTAGAATTGCCGAACGCCGCCGCCGCCATTGTCGTACTGCTGCATCACCCGGACGCCTTCTTCGCCGCCCGAACCCACCGCCGAGGCCCCTCGCTCCACCCGATCTCCCAGATGACTCCACTGAGCTCGCTGACGACCAGAGCGCCGCCCTTGGGCTAACCCGAGTTGTCAGAGCCCCCAAGCACCGTCGTCGTCGTCCCGCCATCGTCCAACGTCCCTGACCATCATCGACTACACCAACGGGTTCCCCACGTCACGCCGCACCCGCCCAACACCACCGTCGCTGAAGGCCACAGGAGCATCGCCGTCGTCCACTCCCAAGGCCGCCGTCGTCTTCATTCGCCGCAGTAAGCCGCCGCTCCTCCCAGTCCATTTGAACTGAAATCTAGGGTGTAGATTAGATTAGATTCATTTTTTTGCTCCGGACAGGTATACACTAAAGCTCAGCCATCCGTCGTTTACACTTCCGAGCGAACAGATAACTCCAGTAGAATTTGGCCACGTGTCAGTTGGCCGACCCGTAGTATTTTTTCAGTTTTTATTTTAAACACATATTTAGTTGTGATTTTAGTTTTGCAATATCTTTTAGGTTTTAAGTCCATTTTGAGTGATTCTTTTTGCTATAGTTTCAAAATTTTATGATGTTTCTGTTTGTTCAATTATTTTTCAAATTTGAGTAGTTTAAATTTGAATTTGTTGAAAAAAAATTCAAATCACAAATTTGGCCATATCTTAACATTTATAATATATTTTTGATTGATTCTTTTTGCTACCATTATGTTATTGTTTTGTTTATTGAGTAGCATATAGTGATTTATTTTTAGTTTATTTTAATTTGGGTTTTTAGAAAAAATAGTACTATTTTACTTATAGTTTTCTTTTAGTCTTTTCTTTGTTGTTTTTAATAATTTTAAATTATTTTTTTGTCACTTTTGACAGTTTATTTCATATTTTTGTTTGTCAACAATAGACAACTTTTATAGGATTTTAAAATTTATTTACTTTTTTTGTTATTAAAGTTGTATAGGTCATAAATTGAGTTTTATAAAAGCTTTTTATGTGTTTCTTGTTCCTAGCTAAAGCTCTAGTTAAATTCTTTATTTTAACTTAGTTTTGTGTTTTCTTTGTTGTTAAGTTTTTACTTAGGGCAAAATTATTATTGTTGTGAAGACAAGTCCTAGAGTATTCTTTAGTGTTTTCCTTTGTAGTTTTCTTAGAAGTTTTTCTTTGAATTTTTATTTGTTGTTTTTGATTGTTAATTTGAGTGCTAGAATTTGCATGCTAGAATATATGCTTATGTGAGTGTCATGTTTGTTATTATAGATTTCATCGAAGAGTGACGTGTAGTGCTATCAAGTTTTTTGAGAGCGTTAAAAACCTCATCAACTTACCAGGCAAGTTCACTTTGACCATATTGTTTTATACCTATGATTTTACTTGCATTTAGTGCCACTTTTCCATCAATTCTTCCAGTAGTGATATTGAATTCTTGTAGTTGAGTAGAATGCATGAGGTAGGAACCCATCTCCCTGTTATCATGCCCCGGGACGTTATTTAGTTTTAATGCTATGCTATAGTAGACGGGGTTTTGGTAAGAGTGCTCGGGAGTGGTGTGATATGGAGGACTCTACGTCAATAACGACAACTTCATGATGATTCTACGTCAATGAAGACAACTCCATGATGGCATCTTCAAGGCCTGCATCTTCTAGACCTCAAGATTTCAAGACTTGAGACAAGACTTGAATACACACTACTGGGTGGACTGGTTGTGAGGCACCCTGGAGTACCAAGTGGATGACCTAGTGAGCTGGAGTAGGCCAGTACTCATGAGGAAAGTTCCACCCAGACTCAAAGAGATGGATGAATACTTCATGCCCGGAAGCTTCCCTGTGTAGCGATAAGTCATTATGGGCTCTGGCTTGGTTGACCATTGTTGTGACTCTGACTGGGCCAGTGCCAGTAGATGTAGAACTATGGTAGTATTGGATGGGCACTAGGCAGTTGTCAGAGGAACTCTTCGGAAGACCATGTTTTGTTCGTCCTATTCTAAAACACCCGGCAGTGCGAGAACTTTCAGGGAGGGAACGAATCTTGTGGCTAAAGTGCACAACACTCTGCAGAGTTAAAACCTAATCGATTAGCCGTGTCCCCGATTATGAACAATTTGAGCCTCTGGACTTGGATCTATCTCTGAACACTCAACACCGGATTGAAAACTTAATTGTGGGCAACTTATGATTATATGGGCTATGAGACATCGGTTGGCGGAACCATGCCATTGTAGAATATCATGTAGTGAAGATTTCTTTGACAATCCTTTGATGTAGGAGAAATAAAACCAGCTTTTACACAAAAACCTCAGACACAGAGCCACAAAGCCATAGTGCATATAGAATAGTTTCATCATCTATTTTCTTATTGTGATCTTGCCGCGCTACTTCAGGATGCTGCTAACGCGACACTACAATCAGAGACCATTCGATGAAACTGTGTGCGATGCATTAACCGCAAACGGTGATGTAAAAAAAAACCATCAAAAAAGATGCAAAACGTATGCGATGGCGGATACATCAAACACGGTTTGGATTTTACTTACGTGTGCGATGAGCGGCATACGATTCACTACAATGAACTATTTGCCATGAGGCAGAACAACATAAATGGGAAGCCAGATGAAAGTGTGCGCGATATACGGCATACAGTTCACTTGGATTAACTGTTTGTGATTAGGCAACACAACAGAAACGGTCAGCCAGATCAAGGTGTGTGCGATTTACGGCATACAGTTCACTCGGATGAACTGTTTGTGATTAGGCGGAACAAAAGAAACAGTCAGCCAGATCAAGTTGTGTGCGATAGAGGGCAAACATTCCACTCGGATGAACTATTTGTGTTGAGCCAAGAGAACAGAAATGGTTTAAGTTAACAAGATGTGTGTGATACGCGGCAAACAGGTCTATAATCAGAAATGTGTGCGAAGATCGATAATAACACAGACGATTGCTGCTAATAAGACATGTGTGTTATGCGATGGGTTTGCATACAGAACAACATCACATATATATACACACTTATAAGGACATGGCTGCATAAACAAATTACACATCGAATTACATGGGTGGCTACTACACACATGAGACATGACATTTAATTGCACACACCAAAGTAAACTATTACATGCATAATTACATAGGTGGCTACTACACACATGACATTTCCACACACCAAAGTAAACTATATATTACATGCATAATTAACTAGGATAAATGATCATCTGATCATCATCCACTTCTTGTGATGCTTGCCACTACTGCTCTGCTTGTGGCTCAATCTGGCCTCGTCGATTTTGGGAACGAGGCACTTCCTCATGGCAATGATCCGCATGTGCATCTCGTAGCATGTGTACACGCTCTTGGCCGCGAACCTGAGGTGAGGTTCATCCAGTTGCCGCATCCAGTCCCCGTGCCAGGATACGGGATTTGTTCTCTTGGCATCCTGCTTCATCTTTTCGTAGTAGGGGTCAATGATGGCCGAGGCGAGTTCAACCAGGGAGTCCTTCTTCGTGCTGCCCTAGACCCTGTAGTGGTCACGGATTTTGACAAGGTTCTTGCAGGCCAAGACCATAACCATGAGCGCCTTTACATTGTTGTAGGTTTCCACCATAGCGAACTTGTAGTCGGTGCTGTTGACAAACCTGGCGAAATGGTCGCAAGGCTTTGTGGCCATGCAATAGTGGAAGATGAGGACATGATGGCGCACGCACAACTGGGTGACGGCAACCTTCCGATCTTTGCCGGGATGACCGCTGGTGTACTGGAGGTCGATGCCGACCACCTTGTACTTGTCTCGAGCAAGCAAATACTCCACAGTGTTGATGTAGTCCTCCACCACAGCCGGGTTGATGGTGTACACCACTGAGAGATCCGTCTCCCTTGCATGGGTCTCCACTTTATGCTCGCCGAACTCCATTGGAGCGCCGCTAGATATCCTCTCTGTATGTGTCATCTTGGGTGTGCTTGTTGTGTTGTGGGGCGAGATCGAAAGGTTCAAGAGACTAAGGTTATAATGGCCGCGGGAATTAATGGGGAAGCCGGACGGCCTGGAATATCCGCACGCCCGGATGGCAGTTCTAATTTGCAGCGCGTAACTCCATCGTGCCGCACGTGACTGCATCATGGCGACGCGTGCAGTGCAACCGCATGCATATGGGCCCCCAACATGATCGTGCGCAGGCCCCAACCGCTGGCAAAGCACGTGCGCAGGGATGCGAGCAGAGCGCTCTGCGGCGCCTCAACGGCGAGCAACCATATATATGCATATAGCAGTTGAACAATTAAGGAAAAGCTGTCCACAAGCTGAGCGCGTGGAGGTACGCGAGCAGAGCGCGCCGCGGTGCCTAATGGCGAGCACAGTGCGCTGTGGTGCCTAACAGCAAGTAGAGCGCGCCGAGGGACGCGAGCAGAGGCCGGCACAGTGATACGTGGCAAATAAGACGAACTGTGTGAGCAATGGTGGAGACATCAAGCACGAATCAGATTAGAGTTATGTGTGCGATACGTGGCATACAATTGATCCATCTGAGCTGTTTGTGATGGAATAAGCCGTGTGTGTTGTGGGTAAATGCTTGCTGGTATACAACCGTTTGCGATTAATGAATTCATCACCGACGGGTTCCCTAGTGTGGTCCATGTGCGATGTGATATGCTCTGTCTGCACAACATCTATGCTCTGTGTACAGAAGAACAACATATATAAACTTATAACAGGACATGATGGAAAAACCAAATTAAACATCCAATTTCGTTATGTAACAAATACCATAAATATTGCAAGGTTCAAATTCCAGCATTACAAGGCCCAAATTCAAAGATTACAAGGTTCAAACTATTCAGACGCATAAAATTCATCTTCTTCAGAATCTTTTTCATGCATTATTTCTGTGAAAGGATCAGCCACCGAGAAGTCATATAGCGGCTCGATACAGTGACTTCCGGATAATCTATCATATGAAGTTACAAACTGAAATTCAGCTTGTGCAGAGCCTTTTCCATTCAGCTGTAGATGCCTGCGCTCTTTAGCAATCCATTCACTTCTGCGCAGTAAATATAGGGCAAACCTCATTACCTTGAGCAACCTTGCTTCTTGAACAAAGAATCTGTCGAATTTTATTTCTAGTGTGGTGCCTCGGTACTTGTTAAAAGTAATTTCTGTGAGATGAAGATCAAGGCATTCAATGGGATTGTTATATTCCCCAATATTTTCTACTTTCGGGCCTGCAAGTATCTGCAAACGAAGACAACATATTAGTGCCTAGCTACAGATTTGAACACTTCGGGTGTCTTTGATTTGTAGGATTTCTAAAATACACGAAAAGAGTGAAATGCCACCTTCAATCTTTCATGATAAACTTTTATCACGAAAGCATGTCGGGCGAAGGAATAAAACATGCACAACACTAGCATCTCAAAAAATATATGTATTGAAATCCTCCAAATTTCCTTTAGAAGTCATTCTACATTTGTCATTGTAGTCATGGGTAAAAGTAACAAAAAATTGAGCTCCGTTGTTGTTAACAATTAACAGGAAAGGAGCATCACCTTGACGTATAGCTTCTTTGTGCAAGGAAAGCATCTAAGGAATCTAACAACTTCATCCAGATCGAGGCCGACAAATTGTAGTGCCAAGATCTTCACTGTGCACAGAGGCTGGGTCAAGCTTGTGGGAATCATTTTCTGGATGACAGACGAACATATAGATCAACAACAATTAGATAAAATGTGTTGTCCAATAATATATAAGAAGGAGAAGAAGAAGACTATTGTACCAGCACGGATAATGATCCAGTAACAAGTTCGTTGAATTCAGCACACGAATAGCCCAACACTGTCAATTTCGGTGCGTGAATGACCCTGATTCTTGCTGGACCTAATTTATCAAGTACATACAATCTCTCGAGGAAAGGCACATTCTCAATGACAATATCGTGAAACACCTCAACTGACAGCCTTGGGCGGCGCCAGCAATGCACATAAATCGCATGGACATTCGTCGTGGTGATGTGGAGGCTACTGAACCCATCCATCGCACGAAGACGAAGGTACTCGAGCACTGTACAGCCCGCGAGCAGGCTCTCCAAATCTTCCTTCGAGATGCGGACGACAATGAGGTTGAGGTGCTTAAGTTTAGGGAGATGAAGAGCACGCGTGGCATCGATCCGGGGGAAATGCACTGGCTGAATGTAGCACGGTGTAGTGTGGGCGCGAGGCGGAGCACTGATGGCGGTAGTGAGCAAGGACGTCCAGCATGAAAGCTGAGCTCCTCGAGCCGATCCAGGGCTAGGGATAGGAACCAGCAGTGCAACCTGGGTTCGGTCTTGTTGTGGGGACTGAGCCTGCCGATAGCAAGGCGTTTGACCGGCCCAGGGTGCATGGCGAGGACGTGGGACAATACGTCAAGGCGTTGCCACTCCCCGCTGCAGAACTCGTGGTCGACAATGAGGTCTAGGGGGGTGGAGTGCCAGAGGGGGTGCCACCGCCATGAGAGGACAGTGGTCCAGACGCCATATTTGATGGGGAGGTGGGATACGATGGTTACCAACATCTCGTCGGGGAGGCTGCTGATGAAGTCCACATTTGCTGGAGGCTCTTGCGGTTCTGGCTTGACCCGCCCCCGCTTGTTGGCCGGCTTGTCCTCCATCTCGCAGCAGGTGGTGATCCTCGGCGGTTATGCTTGTAGATGAGAACGGAGGACTGTTCTACGTACCTTCCCGAGGCGGCCGAAACAAAAGTCCAAAACCAGTAATAAATTGCAGCACTCGCGGAGTGCGCGGTGGACAGCTCACAGTCGTCCCGTCTAATCAAACAGCTGCCCGCGGTAGTAAATGGTTAGTTGAATGCCCACGGTTGGACTAATACAACCGTTTGCGATAATAACATGGTGGCTATTTGTTAAAAATGCCTAGGAAAATCAATGTATAAAAAGGCAAAATGAACCTTGAATAATTTCATATGTTTAGCATAGTTGCATGTTGCCTCTGTAAAATAAATCAAGGCGGGAAGATACATCGTATGTTGTTTCGCACACGGATCATGTGACCAAGTTCCCTCTCGGAACCATGAGGCTTCTTGATAGAAGCTCTGGTTTGTATGAAGGAAAATATGGGTCAAAGCCGAGTTGAGAAGGGCTGGAATATCTAACCCCAGCTTACAGAAGGTACAAAAGCACGATGATGAATTGTTCATCAGGTTTACACAAAATCCAGATTGAACAGGACAATAACAACTAACTCAACCAAAGTTTTTGGCAGTCACAATCAAATGGATCGGTCTGGTCCATAAAATCAAGATCCTGGACCAGAAAATCTACTGGTACATGAAGACAAGTTGTTGTAAATAGAAGCCGAGCACGTTCATAAGCCCTTTTGTCCACCTGAAACTTCTTTTTATGCTGTTCACCATGTCCATCCGTGAGAAAGTTTTTGTTAAAGAACTTAATCCTCATGGACAATAGTACTCTCGCATTCAACAGGAAGAATGTGACAAAGCTAGTGTTTGCATGTTGGGATGCATATCCTTCCAGCGTTATTGTCCTCAAACGAATGTCATGAGAACTTACAAAATCCCGGTGCTTCTTATGCCACGGATTGGTTACACCTTTTTGTCCATGTCCTTTAGCCTAAATCGACATGAAGACTGAAAACAGTTAATGTCTAAAAAATAGTACAGCTGAACGGTTAGTTCTAGTAAAGTATATCAATGTGCTTGATATCATCACCTCTATATACAAATTCTCTAGACATGGAAAGCATCACAGCAAGCCGATAATCACGTTCAGATCAAAACACCACGTACTGATATGTAAGGTCTTCACAGAATCCAGCACCATTGATAGGGTACCCATGAACAAACTCTTCATTGAGCATAGAACATAATATTAGTACCAAAAGCGTACTCCAAGATTATATAAAACTTATGCGCACAAATGAAAAATGCAGCTTATGATTACAAAAGTGTTGATGATATAAAACTTACGCACACAAATGAAAAATGCAGCTTGTGATTACGAAAGTGTTGATGATAATATACAGTACTTGAATAAGTGTGGAGCCAACCACCATCTTGTAACCTTCAAACGGATCAGGAATTATACCAAAGGTCTCCACTTTAGGCGCAGAGACCACAATTATTTGTGAAGGTGCATGACGATAATCAAGGAGCAGCCTTTGGAGTGAAGGGGCGTCTTTGATGATGAGCTCCTCTCCTTTAAAGCAAATTCCAATGCTTACAAGGTGAGGCGAATTTATTTGGAGACAACGGATACAGATTTATTTTCCAAAAACAAGCAGCAAGCGCTCCAGGGCAGGGTGAGGGAGTCCTGGATTAAGGGGTCCTCGGGCGTCCGGGCTACGTAATGTGGGCCGGACTGATGGGCCATGAAGATACAAGACAGAAGACTCTCTCCTGTGTCCGGATGGGACTCTCCTTGGCGTGGACGGCAAGCTTGGCGTTCAGATATGAAGATTCCTTTCTCTATAACCGACTTTGTACAACCCTGGTCCCCTCCGGTGTCTATATAAACCGGAGGGTTTAGTCCGTAGAGGCAAGGACAATCATAATCAGACAGGCTAGACTTCTAGGGTTTTAGCCATTACGATCTCGTGGTAGATCAACTCTTGTAATACTCATATTCATCAAGATCAATCAAGCAGGACGTAGGGTATTACCTCCATAGAGAGGGCCCGAACCTGGGTAAACATCGTGTCCCCTGTCTCCTATTACCAAAGTGTCCCCCGACATTGGTGCTTTCATTGAGAGTTCCGCTGTGTCGTCGCTAGAAGACTCGATGGCTCCATCAATCATCCACAATGATGCTGCCTTGAGGGAGGTCTTTCTTCCCGGCCAGATCTTCGTATTCGGTGGCTTCATACTGTGGGCCAACTCGCTTGGCCATCTAGAGTAGATCGACAGCTACGCCCCTGGCCATCAGGTCAGATTGGGAAGCTTGAACTACGTTGCTGATATCCGCGGAGACTTGATCTTCGACGGATTAGAGCCCATGGCAGCCGCTCCCTGCCACCGCGATGAACATGACCTAAATCTGTCATCGGACCATACCCGGGAGATAGCTCCTGTAACTGCTCTGGCCCTAGATCTGGAGCAGATTGCGCCATCCGAGGACGGGAAGCTCAACCCCGCCACAGAAGCCGCAGACTCAGCGGCGTTGGAGCCGCACATAGACCCAACTTCAAACAGGATCTGTGTCACAGGAACCTCGGATTCGTCTCCGGCCACAGGTTCCGAACCTCATGCGTCCGCGCCCATCGAGCTTGACCGGGCGCCGATCGTCGAGTTCAGCTCCGCGGACATCTTCCGGCACTCACCTTTGGGTGATGTGCTAAATTCATTAAAAACCCTCTCCTTAGCGGGGGACTCACAACCGAACTATATCCGGTTTGAACTGGAGGCTGATGATGGAGAATTTCACTTCCCACCCACCGCCCACTTCATTGCCACTGTCGAAGACTTAACCGACATGCTCGATTACGACTCTGAAGACATCGACGGTATGGACGACGATGCCGGAGAGGAGCAGGCCCAAAGCCCGCCGTTTACTGGGCGCTGGACAGCCACCTCCTCATATGACGTGTACATGGTGGATGCTCCCAAAGAGAATAACGGCGATAACAAGAAAGATCCAGTCGAGGATAAACCTCCTGAGACACGACCAAAGCACCGAAGTCAGCGGCACCGCTATAAATCACGCCGTGGAAAAGACAGCAATACCGGCACGGGAGAAAACAATACTCCAGATGAGGCCGAAGACAAAGAAGATCCCGTCGAGCCAACTTTCGAACAGGACAATAGGGAAGATGGGCAAGCCAACCCTGATGAATAGGCCATAACCGAAGACTCGGAGGACAGCAACTATCTTCCACCCTCCGAAGATGAGGTGAGCCTCGGCGACGAAGACTTTATCGTGTCTGAGGAACCCGTCGAGCAGGAGCGCTTTAAGCGCCGGCTAATAGCCACTGCGAGGAGCCTGAAAAAGAAACAACAGCAGCTTCAAGCTGATCAAGATCTACTCAACGACAGATGGACTGATGTCCTGGCAGCCGAGGAATACGGACTCGAGCGCCCCATTAAAAGTTACCCGAGGCGTAAACTGCTACCCCAATTCGACGACGAGGCACTTGAGCCCATGCCATCAACACGTAATGCGGCTGACCGACCACCACGTGGCCAGGACAAAGCGGCAACTCAAGCCGAACACCAGCCCATACTACCTCGCCGCAAAAGCAGAGACATAACAGCCCGGGGTCATACATATGACCTGTGGCAGGACCTGGACAATAGAGCAGGTCAGTCCAGATCGATCTACGGATCGCGGGGGCATGCCCTGGCGCGCGATGACGGCTATCAAGCCAGACGTGACAAACATAACCACGCCCGGGCCGAAAACTGCCGTCGACCTCCATCCGAGCTACATCGTGACTTGGCCCGATATAGAGGCGCCGCACATCCCCTCTGCTTCACTGATGAAGTAATGGAGCACGAATTCCCAGAAGGGTTTAAACCCGTAAATATCGAATCATATGATGGAACAACAGATCCCGTGGTATGGATTGAGGATTTTCTTCTCCATATTCATATGGCCCGCGGCGATGACCTTCACGCCATCAAATACCTCCCACTAAAGCTCAAGGGGCCAGCTCGGCACTGGTTAAACAGTCTGCCTGAAAACTCTATTGGCAGCTGGGAGGACTTGGAAGACGCCTTCCGCGACAACTTCTAAGGCACATATGTACGACCTCCGGATGCCGATGACTTAAGTCACATAGTTCAATAGCCTGGAGAGTCGGCCAGGAAATTCTGGACTAGGTTCCTAACTAAAAAGAACTAGATCGTTGACTGCCCGGATGCCGAAGCCCTAGCGGCCTTTAAGCATAGCATCCGCGACGAATGGCTCGTTCGTCACCTCGGCCAAGAAAAGCTGAAGTCCATGGCAGCCCTCACGGCACTCATGATCCGCTTTTGTGCGGGCGAGGATAGTTGGCTAGCCCGTAGCAATAACATTGCAAGCAATGCCGGTACCTCTGAAGCAAAAAATAGCAATGGAAAGCCCCGACGCAACAGGCACAAGCACCGAAGCAATGGTGGCACTGCCGATGACACAGCGGTTAACGCTGGTTTCAGTGGCTCCAAGTCCGGCCAGCGGAAGAAGACATACAAAAGAAACAATCTGGGCTCATCCAGCTTGGACCGCATACTCGATCGTCCATGTCAGATCCATGGCACCCCTGATAAACCAGCCAATCATACCAACAGAGACTGTTGGGTTTTTAAACAGGCCGGCAAGTTAAATGCCGAAAACAAGGAGAAGGGGTCGCAAAGCAAGGACGACGATGAGGAGTCCCGTCCGCCGAATACAGGAGGAGAGAAGAAGTTCCCTCCCCAGGTTAAAACGGTGAACATGATATATGCCACTCATATCCCCAAAAGGGAGCGCAAGCGAGCGCTCAGGGACATCTACGCGATGGAGCCAGTCGCCCCAAAGTTCAACCCATGGTTGTCCTGCCCGATCACCTTCGATCGCAGGGACCATCCGACTAGTATTCGTCATGGCGGCTCAGCCGCACTGGTCGTCGATCCAATTGTTGATGGATTTTATCTCACGCGCGTCCTCATGGACGGCGGCAGCAGCCTGAACCTGCTCTATCAGGATACAGTGCGCAAAATGGGCATCGATCCCTCAAGGATCAAACCCACAAAAACTACCTTTAAAGGAGTCATACCAGGTGTAGAGGCCCGCTGTACGGGCTCAATCACACTGGAGGTTGTCTTCAAATCCCGGGACAACTTCCGAAACGAAGAGTTGATCTTCGATATCGTCCCCTTCTGCAGCGGCTATCACGCACTGCTCGGACGAACCGCATTTGCTCGATTCAATGCGGTGCCACACTATGCTTATCTCAAGCTCAAGATGCCGGGACCACGCGGTGTCATAATAGTTAATGGAAACACGGAGTGCTCCCTCCGTACTGAGGAGCACACCGCGGCCTTGGCAGCGGAAGTACAGAGCGGCCTTGCCAAGCAGAATCTTAATTCAGCGGCCAAGCTCCCGGACACTGTCAAACGGATCCAGACTACTCCGCAGCATAACAGTCCGGCTCGTCAGGAGTTAGACTAGCAATCCGGCCTCCGTCTCCGTCCTGGCCAAATGGCGGCACACGTACCACGCGTACATAACTACGCACTTACAATACCATGGGCATAGACGGAGGCACAACTATATTGTGGTCCATAATACGGCTCGACCTCCCCTGGACACACATACTCTCACTTTTTTCCTTCTCATCTTTTTCAGGTTTCTTTTCCACAGGCCCCTCAAGACAGCCTGATCATCGGCCCTTTCAAAGGATAGATACACCAAGACAGCGAGAAGCATTGCGGTATACGGGAATCTCTAGGAGATCTTTTTGACGATCACACTACCTGTTCTTAGGACCCTCACGCAGCTCTCCCTTGGTCACGGCATGTTAAATAGCCCTGTTGCTTATCGCACTACTTATCCGCTTTGACGTATCAATAAAATTATAATGGAAACAGTTCGCGGCCCAACTTCTACGGCACTATCTTACTACTTCATTTTTTTTGATAATCTTATCAATTGCACCCGTACACTTTGGTACGGCCTAAATTCACAAGGGGCTTTATTGCGCCCCATATTACGGCAACAAAGTCCAAACACTTTTTATAGTATAGTTCGGCACCCCGAATTTAGCATTATATGCATTGGCTCCGAATCATGTCTTTGGTCAATAGTTGGGTTGCCTGGCTCCTGTGCTTACTACCTTACGTTCTGCTATATCGGCTAGGGTAGTAAAGGGAGAACTACTACGATTGTGCCCTGGTTTATCCGGATGAGCACCTCAGTAGAGAAAGCCGAAAACTGACTGTCATGATGCGGCGTGAGCCGGTCAGCTCTTCAGAGGTTACAAATCTTTTGCGATTTTTTCCGCATTATGCGACGAATCGGTCTCTACCCGATCCGGTGTTTACAGCACCCTAGTTCGGATTCATGAATACTAGGGGCTGCACCTAAATTTATATTATAAAACTCCTATGGCTAAGTGAGGGAGATAAAGCCACACAGTCCGGTTGCCTGGTTCGTTGCGCTAAACACCTCCTTCAAGGACCAAACTTTGGATCAAGAGTGTTTAGATTTTATCCAGAACACCCCCGTACTACCTACGTGGGGGCTGAAGCCGACGACTGGCCAACTCTCAGATTTAATAAAACGGCCGCACAGGAGGAAAAATCTTGATATAAACAACTAACATTATATTACATATCAGTTTTGTTTTATTATACAGGACAGGGTAACATGAACATATTCATCCAAAGATAATGTCTTTTGCACACTGCTCCACTACAATGAGGGATCCCTCCAGGACATCGTCAAAATATCGCTCGGGCGTGTGGTGCTCCTTGCCCACGGGCGGTCCCTCGGTCGCGAGCTTGACGGCGTTCATCTTCGCCCACTGTATCTTGACACGGGCGAAGGCCATCCGCGCACCTTCGATCCAGACCGACCGCTTGATGGCATCAAGCCGAGGGCAGGTAGCAACCAGTCGCTTCACGAGCCCGAAGTAGCTTTGGGGTATGGCTTCGGCAGGCCATAGATGGATTATCAAATCCTTCATGGCCAATTTAGCCGCCCTATGCAGTTCGGTCAGCTGTTTCAGCTGATCGCTGAGGGGCACCGGATGCTCTAGCGCAAGGTATTGCGACCAGAACAGCTTCTCCGTTGAGTTTCCCTCTTTGGCTCGGAAGAAATCCGCAGCATCTGCAATACTGCGCGGCAGATCCGCAAACGCTCCTGGAGAACTCCAAATCCAGGTCAGTAAGAGGTACCTTTTCTTCACAAATTTGCTTTGCATTATAAAGGCCTTACCCGCCGTGATTTTCCTGGCCTCTTGGATTTCCTGGAGGGCACCCTCGGCTTCAACCCGGGCCTCTTGTGTGCTTTGGTGGGCCTTAGCAAGCTCGGACTCTTGATCCGTAATCTTGCGCTCCAAGGACTCGCATTTCTTTACAGCGTCCTGGAGCTCTTGTTGGACCTCACTGACCCTGGCCTCATGCTTTTTGCGGACGGATTGTTCCTCCGCCGCTCTCTTCTGGGCCTCGGCCAGCGCCTTTTTAAGGGCCTCCACCTCGGTCGCCGCTCCTACAAATATCATGGCTCTATGGTCAATACAAATCATTTATCCTTTCTGATATACAGAAGGTCATGGCATACCTTGCTTATCCTCCAGCTGCTTTTTCACACGGCCGAGTTCTTCCTCGGTCCGCTCCAGACTCTGCTTCAGTCCGGAGACTTCGGCAGCTTGGGAGGTCGCAGCCAGTAGTGACACCTGCTTTTTCACATAGACATGTATGGTTAGTCTCCTGCGAAAATTGTTTGATCCTCTGTCCGGCTATTCTTTTTACATAATTACATTTCATACCTCAAAACCTGTTAGAAGGCTTGTGCAGGCTTCGGTCAGTCCACTCTTCGCAGACTGAATCTTTTCAATCACCTCACCCATGAGGGCACGGTGTTCCTCTACAATGGAAGCACTTCGCAGCGCTTCCAGTAGGGTGTCCGGTGCCTCTGGTTGGGCAGAGGTCACCGGCGAAATTGGCACACCCCCTTCTTTCGAAGGAGGCTGCTTGCTGGATTCCGGAGCCGTATAGGTCTCCGGGACTGTATTCGGCTGGGGGCCAAATTGGACCTGGCCCCCATTGCCAGGCTCCATGGGAATTTGCTCCCCCATGTGTCCGGCGGCCAAGGTTTCACCCTCTGGAGCCGTGCTGGCGGCCTCCTGCGTCTCTCCCAGGCCTGGGATCCTTTGGGACAACGCCTCGTCTTCCATGGCCTTGGGAGAGGAGGCCGCCGGAAGGGACCCGCTGTCCATCACCTTCGGGTCCAGCGAATTCCTCGAAGATGCGGATCGCTCGAGGTCAGAACGAACCGGACTGCAAGTACATGATTCAACATGTTAAAACTATGGAGAAAAGAGGCTGGATATATGAATGCGTCAGGGTCTTTGAGTACTCACGATCCGGCCAGGGGCTTATCACGGGGGCGCCGCTCTGGGCTGCTGTCGACGTCCCACGCGGAGTTATCCGCGAGGGAGACCTTCCCCTTCTTGGACGCCTCTGCCTCCAGATTCATGGAGGCCGCCCTTTTCTTCCTTCCCCCCTCAGGGGGAGAGTTGTTTTCCTCCTCCTCCTTGTCGGCGGAGGAGTAAGTCTCGGCGTCTTCGGACATCGCGTCCGAAGTTCCCTTGCGACGAAGGCCGCTTCTGGTCTCCTTGGCCTTTTTCTTGGCCTTCTTCTCCGGCGCCTGGTAGGGCGCCGGAACCAGCATCTTCGTCAGAAGCGGGGTGGCTGGTTCCTCGGGCAGCGGAGCTGAACACTTAATCCGCTCTGCCTTCTTGGTCCAGCCCTGAAAAAATAAATAGGGAGGCTTAGGCATTTTCCCTGAGTAAGAAAGTAAAGGATACACCTTGAAAGCGCGATAGACTTACCGGACTGGCGGGATGGGCCAAGTCATGCCCGCGGTCCTCGGTCATCTCCGGCCATTTCTTGTTGGCCTTAAAAAGCACCTTCCAGATGTCTTCCTGCGTAGTTCCAAAGAATTGTTGCAAGGTCTGGTGCTCGGCCGGATCGAACTCCCACAGATGGCAAGTCCGGCTTTGGCATGGAAGGATCCGGCGAACTAGCATCACCTGGATCACGTTGACAAGCTTGATGTTCTTGTCCACCATGCTCTGGATACGTGCCTGCAGCGCTGTCAGCTCGTCCGACGAAGCCCAATTCAGGCCCTTCTCTAGCCAGGAGGTGAGCCGCATTGGGGCTTCGGACTTGAATTCAGGAGCCGCGGCCCAGGTGGCGTCGCGGGGCTCTGTGATATAGAACCACAGTTGCTGCCACCCTTTGACGGTCTCCACAAAGGTACCTTTGGGCCATGTGACGTTGGGCATCTTGCTCACCATGGCGCCTCCGCACTCTGCGTGTTGGCCATCCACCACCTTCGGATTCACATTGAAAATCTTGAGCCACAGTCCAAAGTGGGGTGGGATGCTGAGGAAGGCCTCGCACACAACAATAAATGCCGAGATGTTGAGGAAAGAATTTGGGGCTAGATCATGGAAATCTAGCCCGTAGTAGAACATGAGTCCGCGGACGAAAGGGTGGAGAGGAAACCCTAACCCGCGGACGAAGTGGGGGATGAATACCACCCTCTCATGAGGCTTGGGGGTGAGGATGATCTGTCCCTTGGCCGGAAGCCGGTGGGCGATTTCCTTGGCTAAATACCTCGCCTCCCGGAGCTTCGTGATGTCCTTCTCCTTGACAGAGGAGGCCATCCACTTGCCTTGCGCTCCGGATCCGGACATGGTCGGAGTGCTTCTTTGAGGCGGAAAAGATGACAACTTGGGCGCTGGAGCTCGAGAATGGAAAGGCAGAGAAAGAGAAGGCGTGGGTGAAAGGGGTGAATCCTTATCTCCTTATAAAGGCAGTGAATATCAAGCGCCTCCCCACTCGCCTTAAAACTCGCCTATTCCCAAGGGCATGCAGACGGCACGGTTGGATTACCCACGCCCGTATTGATGGGAATCCCGTAATAAAGGGACACGATCTCTGCTGTGACAAGGCATGCCACTGGAAACCGCATCTTAAAGCATGGAGCGGGAGGCTAAAAAAAGGTTCGAAATAATGACCGTGCAGGAACGTGGTGTCGTGTTACAAAAAGTTGTCAGCGGATTGGACTCGTGAAATATTTTACTCTTTGCGGTTGTGTGTGGTACTTGTTTTGCAGAGCCAGACACGTTTTCTGTGCTCGAAGTCTGTTTTGGAGTATTCGGAGGAGGAACCCGCCTTGCAATGCCGAAGACAATCTGTGCGCCGGACACATCGTCATTGAAGCCTGGTTCAGGGGCTACTGAGGGAGTCCTAGATTAAGGGGTCCTCGGGCATCCGGGCTACGTAATGTGGGCTGGACTGATGGTCCATGAAGATACAAGACATAAGACTCTCTCCCGTGTCCAGATGGGACTCTCCTTGGCGTGGACGGCAAGCTTGGCATTCGGATATGAAGATTCCTTTCTCTATAACCGACTTTGTACAACCCTGGTCCACTCTGGTGTCTATATAAACCAGAGGGTTTAGTCCGTAGAGGCAAGGACAATCATAATCAGACAGGCTAGACTTCTAGGGTTTTAGCCATTATGATCTCATGGTAGATCAACTCTTGTAATACTCATATTCATCAAGATCAATCAAGCAGGACGTAGGGTATTACCTCCATAGAGAGGGCCCGAACCTGGGTAAACATCATGTCCCCCGTCTCCTGTTACCATCGACCATAGACGCACAGTTCGGGACCCCCTACCCGAGATCCGCCGGTTTTGACACCGACACAGGGCAGCAGGAGTGGATGATGCTGTGTAGTGAGGCCTCTGACAGATCGACCACCACAAGCGCGAGTTTTTTTACCAGTGGGAGTTGAAGCATTTGTACTAGATTGTCTGGTAGATGACACCGGGCCAGGGTGGTGGTGTGGAGAGAGGAGGAAAACCATGAGATGGACAATGGTGGTGAGGGCACAGCTACAATGCTTGGTGGACAGCTATTTGCACAGTAATGGTAGAACTCAAGATGCTGGAGTTTTTTGAATTCATGGGATGTCAGCCAGGCGTGCACCATGCAGGGTATGTGCAGCAGGCAGCATGCCGGGATGCATAGGCGTTGAACGGGGCCCTGGTGGGAGGAGATGATGGCTCCATGGAGTTCAAAATCTTGAACGACAAATAGCCGGCGACAGTCGAGATTAAGAGGTGCGGCGCGCCACAGAATGAGCCACCGAGATGCGAGGACCTGTGTGCGGCAGCCATCCTTGGTGGGGAGAAGTAAGATGATCTCCCCAAGGATGGCGTCCGGGAGATCGCTGATGCAGTCCGCCCGATATTCTACGGGTTCCTTAGATCCAGGGGGCATGGCCGCTTCTGCCCGTGCTGCCGGGTGCAGGATCTATAGCCGGCGGCGCCGCTGGCGGGAGCCTCATCTGTGTACATAGCAATCTGAAAAAAGGCAGAAACATACATGTAGGACATTAAAAATCAATTCTCAAGATCTGGAAGAAAAAAAGGGCACAAACATATATGTAGGACATTCAAACTCAATTCTCAAGATCTGGCTATGAATTATTAGCACGCACGCTAACCCTAGTCGGATTATTAGCAAAAAAATCATTTGTACAGAACAAACAATTAATCACTAACCATAGATACCATTCAAACAATCAATACACTACATGGATCTAACGAATCTTACTCTGATTTCATGGATTAGGTGAACATAACCAAGGATTTCTGTTCCCAACAAAAGGGGTGGGGGGGGGGAGGGGACTAACCGGTTTTCCGTCGGAGTCGTCGCGGGAGTAGCTGTGGACCTCCGGCTCTGGCTGGGGAGGCATGACGACAGCGACGAAGTCAAGGTCACAATGCTGCCCTCGCCAGACCTCGTTGGCGGCGAAAGCAACCTCTGTGGCCAGCTTCATGCATTGCGCGGGTGCTTCACCAGCCCCGGCGTCGCCACTCCCACCGATGGTGCGCTTCAGCAAAATCCTAATACACTCCATGCGGCGGTGACAACTATGGACGGGGTGTGCGGCCGCCTATTATGACCAGCAGACCGAGCGCGCCATTAATATGGAGTAGTGGGAGCGAGGTGGGCGGCGGTCAAAGGGCTGGCTCGCCTCCCTGTGAGCCTGCGCAGCGGACTGTTGGCATGCCTACCGTCATTTCACATAGCTACTAGCACGCCCCACGATGAGTGCGTAGCGAACACGCGCATGCCTCAGCCTCCCAGTCTGCCTGCTAGCTTGCTTCTCGTCAACTCACGCATGCTCGTACGGCACGCGGGACGCGTGCGCGGCACACATTATATTAAATTTTCCTTTTTGATGATTAATTCTGCCGCTTTATTGCTTAACCGAAGCACGACACGTACATTGTTGGTCTAATGCACATGGTTCGAATAAAGAGTCTGTTTGCGATATTGGTTGATAATTATTTACAATTTCCTATATGTAAGAAGATTATATCAAAACATGTCTCAAATTTAAAAAAAATATCACAGTCTATTGGTGTCCATGTGACACCACGATAAATTTCATGAATTTCAACTTAGTTTTGGATTTACTGGATTTTAAAATCAAGATTCTCGATGTTAGAAATTTCTTGCATGGGGACTAAACATGCACCCAGGGACACATACACATATGATTTTGCAATCCATTTTCATGCACTATCACGGGTCTCATGTAGATCAAATTTGATTTTTGCACATTAAATCCCTGGGAAATCAATCAATGTATAAAAACAGACTAATGTTATCTATTTTTTTTTAATTTTCAACAATAAACTCCTTTGGTCGCATGTTCGCTGCAGAAAAAGTTTGACATGCATCTTTGGGCCACATGCACGCGGTGGTCCTAGGACACTCACTCTCGTGGGCCCGCGAGGTCGCCGTCCAGCACTATGACATGCGCTGAGAGAGGTTAATTTGACCAACAAGGATGGTCATTTTTTGGTTTTTGTTATATACGGTAGGAGTATATATTTAGTACGCGTTGAAGAGGGTGGCAGGGGGCAATACTATGTGTCATATAGGACAGTCACTCGCGTACGATGTTTCCATCCGTGGGGCCGCGAGGTTGTCCTCCATCACTTTGACCCAACACAAGGAGGTTTCTTTTTGGGTTGTGTTGCGGTAGGAGTATATAGTATGCGTCGAAGAGGTGAGGAGGGGGCCGGGGCAGCACATACTACACACACGTCATGAACGATCTCGCTCCGTGTGGGGACTTTTCGGTTTTCGAGGTAGGTGCCACAAAGAAGTTGTGCATATTGGGTCTTAAAAACATCACGAACACATTAGGCCATGTGCAGACGATGGTTGTCACTCATTCTCCTGCGACTCTTCCCCCCATGGGCCCACGAGGTCGTCGTCCATCTAATATATGACACAACGAGAAAGGTAATTTGACGAACAAGGAGGATTATTTTCGGGTTGTCTTACGGTACGTAGGAGTATATATTACGTGTCGAAGAGGGGAGGGGGGCAACATATATATACTACGTGTCATGAACCTCGGTTCGTGTGGGGGACATAAAGGTTTCCAAGGCAGGTGCCACATCAAAGTTCTGCATACATATTAGGTATTCAAACATCACAACCACACATCTCCATACATGTGTTTGGCCCACAAGCAAGCGATGGCGGTTGTCCTCTAGCACTCACTCACGGGTTATCGGCGAGATGCTTCGTCCATCTTTGTGTGCCCACTTGGTCAATCACTTCGACCGACAGCGATAGAGGTTAATTTGACTTATAATTAGGAGGGGATTAAATTTTGGTTCGTCTTATACGATACGGTACATGCAACTATACTTCGAGCGCATGTGTACGCACGAATCCCTCTCACCGGGTTGAAGTGGGGGGGGGGGGCGAGCACGCGACGCGTCATGAACCAGATCTGTGTGGGGACTGTGCGATTTTCGACGCATGCATGTTCCACATCAAAATGTTGTACTTTTGGTATTCAAACATATATGCATGCATCACGCATGTCCATACATATGTTTGGGGCACATACATGCAGTGGTTGTCTTTGGACACTCTCCCTCGCTTGGTTATCATCGACGGCCTATATATTTGTGGGCCCGCGTGGACGTCCATCACTTCGACCAACAACGCGAGAGAGGTTACTAGGGTGGATTCTTCTTCTCTTGGTTCGCGTTACCATATAGTCGTACATCGATCATGGTGAGATTCGAGACCTAAGTTCAAGGGCTCGCATACACATGAATCCCTATATATATAGTATACGCGTCATGAACCCTCGCTCCGTGTGGGGACTTTCCGGTTCCAAAAATATGCTGCCACATCAAACTTGTGCATTGGGTTTATTCAAACACCACATGACACTTCATACATATGTTTGGGCCACATGCACACAGTGGTTGTCTTCAGGCACTCCCTCGTGTGGTTATCGGCAACAAGCTAGCCTATTTTGTGGGGCCGCGTGTGGACGTCCATGCATGACTTTGACCCAACAACAAGAGAGGTTATACGACCAAGGTGGTGATTCTTCTTGGTCAGTCTTACAATACGCCTTGGTGAGATGCCCCCTCCCACCAAGTCAAAGTGTGTGTATGGGGGGGGGGGGACAGCACTACTTCGCACTATATGAACCTCCATGGTGTCGGGGATGTCCGGTTAATTTGCGATGCACATGTGCCACATCAAATTTGTGATTTGGTTATTTAAATATCACACCACATCGTTCTCTCTCTCTCTCACACACACACACACATATCGGGCCACCCGCAGGTGTGGTTCGTATGTGGTCTCACCCATCTAACGCTAGAAGAACACATCTGTGGGCCCGCACACGGTCCACATTTGATCGGAAGCAAAGGGGGGGAGGGGGGTTGACCATGATGTACTCCTTCCGGTTTTGTGTTACGGTAGGGTGAGATGTCAGACCTAGCTATTTGGGGGCATGCGTTCATAGCTAGGATTCCCCTCCCGGCAACACGAAGAGTGTGTGTGTGTGTGTGGGGGGGGGGGGGGGGCTAGCAATAATAACGTGCACTTTCTGCGACAGGTGCCACATCAAAGTTGTGCATTGGGTATTTGAACATCAAATTACCCTTTTCATACATGTATTTGGTCCACATGCAAGTGTGTTCGTGTTCTGACCCTTTCCCGCGTTTTTTTGCCAAATTTATAAACAGCAGATGAGTCGGATGCAGCAACCGTCTCGATCGGGTACGAAACAGACATGGTTCACTAGGACTACCCGTGTGCCGCGGCCCTGTCCCTGTCACCCACATGATCAAAGTAGATTGGGCTCCACGAGGCTTCCCTCCCCCTCTCGAAAATATCTACTCCCTCGCAATCTCAAAAATATCTACCTTCCTAGATGGGTTTTCTGTTTGATAGCACACGATTAGTATGTGTGGACCGTGTGCGATGTCTGTTACTCCCGTTCTGCTTCAATCAGTAGATCCAAATTTTCAGTAGCCCCGGCATTTTATTCTCGCCTGCATCGCTCGCAATCTCAAAAATATCTGCACGGCTGGAGTGTTTTTCTGTTTGATAGCACACGATTATTATGTATTAACCGTGTGTGATGTTCGTTACTCCCGCCCTGCTCTGCTTCAATCCCTTGATCCAAATTTTCGGTAGCCCCGCCATTTTACTCCCGCCTAGTAAAATTTTCAGTACCCACGGCATTTCCTCAAACACCACCTTGGACCCCCTCCACACACACACACCCCAAATCCTTCGCTCACCCCAAATCCCCTGCTCACACACATACACACCACCCCTACCTCGCTCCAAACCTAGCTAGGTCACCGCTGCGCCGCCTCCATCGTCAACCTCTGCTGGTCTGCCCGTGCAGTTCACCCACCGATATACATACCCTCGCCCCCCTGAGTTTCTTAGATGACGCCTGCAAAATGCCCCCTTTCCCTGAGATCCCCATCCCCTCCCCCACTCCCGAGCGTCGCAGCCTAAGCCCGGCTACGCTTCCCGGGGAGCTCGAGGAGCGAATGGCCCAAAAGAGCTTTACCGCGGCCTCTTCACCCGACGTTGATGAGGTGACCTAGATTGAGCCTTTCAATCTGCGTGCTAGAGTATTCTGGCATGTCGCGGATGCTGGCTACGACATTTGAGGTCGTCGACAGCGACGACTTGATGTGGGCTATGTCACAAGTTAAGTTGCCCACCCCCAACCCTTCGGGTTCGACAGTCATTGATCTCATCGATGGCCCTGCCGCTGATCTCCTGCGGCTCATTATGAACAATTTGCCATCCTTCATCGCCATGGAGCCCCTTTTGTCATTTCTGAAGGACACGTTCTACGACGCTGGCTTGGGATCCTCAGCTGGCAAATTAGACCTCATCGACGGCGACCACGAGGAGGAGTCAATCTATGACAAGTGAGGAAACCCATGATTTATTTTCTCGAACCCCTTTTGTAGTGAGAACCTGTCCAGTATTTATTGCTATATTTGGTTGTTTGCATTATGCCTTGTTTATTTCTACGGTTTATGGTTGTTCGGTTGTTTGTAGTTAGCATATGTCCAGTTTCAATTGCCATCTTTGGTTGTTCGTAGTATGCGTTGTTTATTTCAGCTATTCATAGTGTGATGTTCTATATGTGCTAGTATGAACTATGCAGTTCAATTTCATCAATACCAATTTTAACAATAGCTCTATGAATGACTATATTTGGTTATTGTTAAGCATGTTGCACTCCCTCCGAATCTTTTTAGTTCGCATATAAGATTTGTCTAAAGTCAAGCCTCGTAAAGTTTGACCAACTTTATAGAAAAAATACCAACATCCATAATATGAAATCAATATCAGTAGATGTGTCATGACTTAAATTTTCATATTATATAACTTTAGCATGGTAGATGTTGATATTTTTTTCATATAAATAAGGTCAAACTTTATGAAGTTTGACTTTAGACAATTCTTATATGCAGAGTAAAAGGACCGGAGGGAGTATTTAACATGCCTTTCCATTTGATTTAACAATGGCACTGTTTGGATACTCTAACTTAGCTAGAGTTTAGAGTTAGTTTCTAGATCATGACAGTTAAAAGGGAGAGAGAGAGAGAGATTGGTGGAATAGTTGATTGTATTGCTTGATCCTCGTGGGCATATATATAGGAGTACATGGTCATCTTGCAGTACAAGTCAAGGTAGAATAAATCCTATGCTATCCTACGTTTCGTAAATAACAATGATACTCAACAATGACTTACCCTAAACTAACTCTAGCGAAAGAGGTGTTTGGATGACAGGGTTAGATTGACAATAAATGCACTAGGAGAACTAGTCCCAATTAGCACCTCTTGGCTGGGATAGTTGTTTTGGGTGGGTTAGACGCAACTAGCTCAATCTAGCCCTCATGTTTGGATACTTTAGGGCTATTTGATCCCAAACTAGCTCAAACTAACTCTAACCCATGGATCCAAACAAGGCCAATAACTAGTGTACTTAGACCTGCACAATACAAGTTTGAATGACTATGTTTGCTCGTTTTTAAATATTAGGCCTGTTGCAGTTAATAACACACCTTTTCACTTCTTGTTTTTAAATATTAGGTTTTTAACAATTTGGTCTTGCACATGTAGGTCCTGCTGTCAGAGGTTTTGACCCACTGTTCGACCCTTTCTGCATATGGGGGAATGAGTTGTCCATGAATATCAGTCAAGTCAAGAAACTCAGAAAGATTGTTAGGATAAAGAAATTAGCGACAAAAAACAACAAGATCTTCGTCTGCACAATGAAGAAGACATCAGTTCACTACAGCATGGTACTAACTGTTATACCTTGTCTTTTTAATTCCTTTGCGCCATTTCAAATCTAGATAAGATATTTATGCATATCCTTGTTTTAGGCCTTTCCAAAGCAGTTCACTGATGATTACCTCTCAAAGCACCTGTATGGTCAGGAGGCGAGGAAGGTGTTCATACAACACCCACAGTTCAATATTGAAGTCTTCCTGAAGAGGACGAAGGATGGACGGTCAATCATCCACATGCACTGGCCTAAAGTTGCAAAGACGTTCAACATCAATGAAGGATCAATATTCGCCTTCTGCTTCAGCAATTTTCCAGATGAGATTCATCTGTCTATGTACTGTCTATGATGCTAACTTCCAAAGGTTATAGATGTTGCATGAGAAACTTGGTGCTGGTGCAGTTGTGTAATGGGGTAGCTGAGTGCTGAAGCTATATGATGTTGTACTCTGATGTATTTCAATTATGAAATCCTGCTTCCTTAACACGAAAATGAAATATATTGTGTGCTTAATATGAAATGTCAATTAGATTAATAAATGGATTATTAATAATAGGCCAATTAGCCTGCTAATTGGGTTTTTCTATTGCAAACGATTATTGAGAAAACACCATGGGCGATGACCTCAGGCAACGCACACTGTTTCTAGGAATAAACCGTGTTGGATCAATGAACAATCACAAACGACATCCTGTTGAAAACTATTTGCATTAGGCCACCTTGCGCAAACGTTTACCACATAAAAAGTGTGTGTGATGGACAACCTATGCCACACAGTTTCTTCTACGCACCTTGTGTGATGCATTCAATAACGCAAACGGTAAAATTGTTAATATCGTCTACAATGGCAACGCTATCACAAATGTTTTAATGGGGAAAATTGTGTGTGATGTACATGCGAACGGAAACGTTTCCCTTGGAGTGACTGTGTGGCATGTATATACGAACGGAAACATACTTCTTGGATTAACTGTGTGGGATGTACATACTAACGGAAACGTATTCCTTGGATTGACTGTGTGGAATGTACATACAAATGGAAACGTTTAGCCGGGACTAACTGTGTGGGATGTACTTAAGACCGGAAATGATTTGGCCTGTATAATTGTATTTTTTTAGCACAACTGTATGTACAACCGTATTTGATCGCTCGTTCATCACACACGACCTCATTTTGCCGAGCGTGTGTGCCAGGAGGGCCTATCCCCGACGGTTTCTGGGTCATGTGGGATGGACCCCCCTATCGCACACACTCACTCGGCGATGGTTCCAAATGTCATCGCGGAAAGGGGTTAAAAACCGTTTGTATAGCACCTCGCTGTACTAGTGCAGGTACCTTCAATGTACTGACCTACACGGCTGCAATGTATCATGTTGCCGGATTTCTACGACGAGTAAGAGTTACGACATAGGGTTATGGTCTACACTCAACTTGCTAATGGCGATGATGGGACTCCACACCCAGTTGACTGTTTTCATTGAGACTTATGAGGTATATATCAGTTTTACGTTATTTATACATGTGATTGCAATTTGATATATACATTGATGTACTGTATGTGCCAGCATACAGATCCAGGGATGGCACAGATACACAGAGGCTTGACCATTTGAGGTCGGGTCGCTATAGAACTTGTACAACAAGGAGAAGCTTGATTACAACACCCTCTCCCTCACTCGTGAGCGTGGTGGCTTGTAGGGCGAGGAGAATCTTTTGGTACATGCTCTCCCTCCCCCATGCGTTGGACATGCAGCAGTTCATTCGGTGTCAGATGGCCAGAAGCATACTGTAGTAGTACAATCATTGTTCGACATCCCGAATAAGCGAAGAGCCAAGCGCAACCCGAACGCTCGCAGGACGAGGAGAAGTTTTGCTTACAACAATCTTTCCCTCCCCCACGCGGTCACTACAAAAAAAAGACACATCCGTGACATTTTGGGCCGAACGAATTTTTTTCTGTCATGCTTATGACACTTCTCTGACGATAATTGTGACAAAAGTACGTATCATCATAGATGTGGTGGGCTCCTACTTCTATGACAAAAAATCATGACAGAAAATGGGCTTTTCATCCTGGGCGGGCCGGGGATGCACCTGCATGACATTCTTTGGGCCGTCCATGACAAAAAAATCATGGTAGAAGCGAGGGCGAGGAAAATTTTGGGGAGTTCCCGTTTACGGTAGGTGGTCGGGGCTGAGCGATGCACGGAGGTTTGCGCATTTCTCTCATACACGTACGCACGTGTGTGCGAGGTGTTAGGCTCTAACTGAACCCGAGTGAGGCGTTAGCTTACCAAACCCGAGCGATTGCACTAGCTACGTTACTAAACCCGAGCGATCGATCCCTGGCTGTCAACTGAACCTGAGCGATTCCTTCGCTACTGCTGCTAACTGAAGCCGATCGAACCTGCTGCTGCTGCCTCTTGATGAACAGTCACCGTTGTTGGGGGATGGATGAACAGTTCCTGGTGGGGGTTGGTTGAACAGGACCCCGTCGTAGTAGAGGCTGCTGCCGCTGGATGAACAGGACCCCGATTGAGGAGGCCGCCACACCCGAGCCAGTTGTGGGTGGATGAACAGAACCCCGTGGAGGGCTGGTTGAACAGTAGCTGGTGGAGGCCGGATGAACACTAGCACGTGGATCAACAGTACTAGGTGGAGGCTGGAGGAAGTCGACGGTGGATGAACAATATCAAAGTGGAGGCTGGAGGAAGTCGATGGTGGATGAACAGTAGCCCGTGGAGGCTGGAGCGAGGCAGTAGATGGTGGATGAACAATAGCCCGTGGAGTCCCCTTTTGCGGTACGCCACACCCCTCCCGATGAATAGGACCCCATTTCAATCGTAGGCGCTCCAACACAAGTCTGTTCCCTCCGTTTTGCGGTACTCCACACCCCTCCCGATCAATAGGACCCTGTTTCGACGGTATAGGAGCTCGAACACAAGTCCGTTTCCTCAGTTCTGCGATACGCTAGCCCTCGTTTCAGCTGTTCCATCCAAGCCGGTTGGCTCCCGATGAACACGACGCATTCCGTTGCCTCCCGATGAACACGACGCATTCCGTTGCCTCCCGATGAACACGACGCAGTTTCTCCATTCCGACCCAGCCGGTTGGCTGCCGATGTACAGGACGCGGTCGCTGTATCCGTTCGAGACCCCGCCCGTATGTATGTACATAGCCGTATTTACTTTCTTGCATTGTGGCTGTAGGTACATGTACACGATATAGACGGGACTACCTGAACAGCTACCGCTCTTTACTGGGCCACGATTCATCGTGGCAGAAAGACCGATGGACCAATATGTACGTACATGTTTGCGACCAGCTTGACAACGCTACGTACGCTTTGACCGGGTGGGTCCCGGCTGTCAGGGAGGATAAGGAGGCACTTCCTTGAATATGAAGATATTGATGGTGGGTCCGAGCTGACAGGGGGAGGATTCTTTTTTGCGCGTAATAAGGAGGCACTTCCTTGCGTGCGAAGATGTAGTTGGTGGGTCCATCTATCAGCCTCACCGCATACAGTCCTCTTCCGATGGCTGTGGTTCATTGACCACGCCGCGTGGACAGCACCCAGGCAATGGACGACGGTGAGGCAGGGAACGATGCGGAGCATGGGAACATGCGGAGGGTAGTACGAGGGTTGACTGGTTCGGCTGTGGTGTGAGGCTGCAGTCACCGCAGAATAACAGGGGGTGTGGGTGAGTAGAGGGATGGCCTGGCCAGCGGTGGGAGTAGTAGGGGGCGGTGAGGCATGCTCGGCAGCACAGCCGGCCACGGGAGGCAGGAGCATGCGGTGGTTCGGACGGCTGGAGCAAGAAAATCAGAGGTTGAAGAAGCAGGATGACCGTTGGGTGTTAACAATCGAACGGTCACTGGTGATAGAGTCGTTTGTTGACTAAGTTGACAAAGCCCTGCGTATGCGTCAACTTAATAGGGCCACAAGTCAGCCTCCAAATCTGATGGGCCCCAGCTATAATGGGGAACAATCGTTATTTTTCGCTTAATAAGGAGGCACTTCCTTCCATGCCAAGATATAGCTGGTGGGTCCCATCTGTCATGGGAAGGATTCATTATTTTTGGCGTAATAAGGAGTACTTGCTTGCGTGCGGCCATGGACAATGTGGGTCCCAACTGTCAGCCTCTCCATGTACATCCCTCTTCTGATGTTGTCGTTTGTTGACAACGTTGACCACGCCGTGCCGAGAACACCAACGCGATCAATGACGGTGAGACCTAGGAAGGGAATGACCTGGAGGCGGCGAAGCCACAACAATGGAGGGATGTGTGTGAGTAGAGGGATGGCCTGGCCAGCGGTGGGAGTAGTCGGGGGCGGTGAGGCCTACGCGGCAGCACAACCGTCCACAGGAGGCGGGAGCAGGCGGTCCCGCCGAGACTGGATTTGGCGGCTGGAGCAAGAAGCTCAGAGATTGAAGAAGCACGAGGGCCGTTGGATTGACATCCAACGGTCACTTCTGATAGAATCGTTTGTTGACGTATATAATATGTAAAAAAAACTTGCATACGCTTCAACTGAATAGGCCCACAAGTCAGGCCATTCCCTATTTTTTTAATAATTTACAGCTCATTTGCAACTTCTTATGCAATTTATTGCAGTCCGTTTTCTTTTTGCTGGCTATGGCCAGGGTTAAAAATTTAAATGAAATTTTGCATATTTCGGTGGGGTCCAAACTATTTTTAATACCGAAATGTCGAGCCATATTTAAAGTACTTTGAAGATATATTTAAATTAGGTTAAAACCCAGTGAAATTGGAATCTGAAAATGTGAAAAAATTCAGAAATTTGAAAGTAATTGCCAATTTGTCGTGTGTTTTTTATATTTATAGCCCATTTCATATTACTTTTAAGATTTGCAACCGTCTTGAAAGAGTTGCAGCCCAGTAGGGCGGAGAAAAATGAGTAGGCCTGGGTTGGGTATGCCTGGATTGGGTATTCTTCAGAAAAAATAAACTGGGCTAGCCATTTTCACGAAGAAAAAATAGCTGGTCAAGTCATGTGGTGAACGTAAAATAGAAGCCTGGGCTAGAAGGGCCACAACCCAGTTGAAGCCCTGCTCCGTCTCAACAATAACAAAACAAAAATTACTGTTCGAGCAGCTACGTCCCAGGTGTCAGCCGATCTTGTGCTATTCTCTTGTCTATTGACTATACGCTGACAATGTCGTGGGTCCCAGATGTCAGCAAACCACTAGGAGGAAGCATTTCTTTTTCTATATGCTGACAATGGAGTATATAAAAAAATTAGGAACTTTCTTGCGTACGGCCATGGACATGGTGGGTCCCTATTGTCAGCGATCTTCTTGGTTCATGAACCCAACTGGGAACTTATATCCATGGCTCGTCTTCAATGTGACCATTAAACTGGTGTACTCAGTTATGGCAAGGCCGACCATCTTGAGTACATGTGTTCTGGCAGAGCAAGGAATGCACTGCAGGAAAATTAATATGAGAACATAATGTATTCGCTATTTAAATCTAGAAATAATTTCCTCTTTCACGTCAGTGTTGACCATGGTACTAGTACCCTTTATCCAAATATAGCAATCCCAATTTCCAAATTAGTTGACAGCATGTTCAAAAAACCCCAACCCTCCCGGATAGAAAAGAGGATTCTAGGAACATACTGTGCGCGTTTTAAAATCCTGTGTTAGGATGAGAAGGAACAAGTGTGGCATCTCGCCAAGGGCGCAGAAACCTGTAGGATCCTCGCACTTTGGGCACTGCAAATGAAACACACTAGATTCAGTAGGAAGAAAAATGCATCAACGGCGGCGGCTGCCATCCTAGGATTATCCGCAACCAAGGGACTAGGATTTATCGGGGATGGATGAAGAATTCATACCTGGTTCTCCATGAGAAACCACTACGCAATCGCCGAGAGGAGGTTTTCTCTGAACAAGCAGACGAGGGAGAAGGGGATTCAGGCCTAGTGAAATATTGTTGCTTCGTCCGTCCAGCTTACCGCTAAAGCTGGAAATGTGGGGGTTTTGTGATTTGATGGCTCATTGGGCATTACTGCAGCGCTACGACCGGGGTGAGCCTACCGTGCAGTTGTGCACTATAATTTGGTGCATGGCACGTGGACCCCGTTGTCGGATGCCCCGCATATCAGCAAAAGGAAGTAGAAAGGCAGGAGTAACTAGTTACACATAAATATATTTTTGATAGACAGATACTCCCTCTGTAAAGAAATATAAAAATCTTTTATATCACAACTTTAAACATAAGAAAAATCAAGTGGAATATATATAACATAATGGGGGTTTAGATGAGAATATAATGCTCATATAGGCTGATGGTTCTGGACTTTGGGCCACAAGGTGGTGGGCCTGCATGTTTGGGGGCCCATGTGTTCGAACTCAGTGCATTTCATATTGCAAGCGATCGGTACGATGCTGGTTTTAGATGCTGTCGCAAGGAGAATACAAAAAATTAAATAAAGCTCGGTAGCTGTTAGAATGAAATCAAACGACAGTTCCTAACCAGCAATCAGAGTTGCAATTCTTTCATGCGACCATCCTTTGTACTTACGGTATATTGAGCAGGTTCATTCACACCAAGGCTGTGCATGGTAAGAGAAACTTGGCCACGGTCGCCCGGATTATTGAACGACTCCCTCATTGCTCTAGGAATTCTCTGTTTGCAAACAAGAAGAGATACACAAACAGTTAGATCAACACAGTGAATCATGTGAAACAACATGGAAAGAAAAAAGAACGAAGCACTTGGGCTGCCAATGCTTACCAAGAAGGTGGAGATGTCGGTTTTTGTAAGGACTTTGGTATATGCAATGCGAACTACAGCCCAGTCTGTTGCCGGTGCAAGTGCTGGTTCCATTGCCGCTGCACGGGCCAGAGCAGATGCAAGTGCAACTTCAAGTGTTGGTGCAGGTGCCGGAGCCATTGCTGGTGCCCATGCCGGTGCGACTGGTAGTGCCGCTGCTGCTGCCGGAGATGGTGCTCCTTATGGAGCTGGTGCCGGTGTCGGAGCAGGTGCCCGTGTCGGTGCCCGATCCTCCGGTAGATCAGCCTGATCCGCTAACGCGGTTAGTGCCCAATCCTCTGGTGGATCAGACTGAGCTACTGCAGCTGTCAGTTCTAGAGCCAGTGCCGTCGGAGTAGGTGCCGGTGCTCGATCCGATGCTGAAGGTGGTACCGACGTGCGAGACAGCAGCGATCGGCTCTGGTCTGCTATGATTTCATACTTCAGCTTTCTAACTTCACTAGGCTCTGTGACCTTGATACAGTCCTTTTCTTCACTTCTTTTAAACCCGAGAAGGACTAATTGTGCCGTGTTTGTTAAAACAAACTGCAGTTCATCATAGGGCTTCAGATTGTACTCAGACCACAGACTGATCCAATTGTGTCCAGTAATATAAGTGATGGATAGTGCCTTCGTTACTGACACAACGTAAGAAGTGAAACCTGAAAAAATAACCATCATAGAGCAAACCAAACAGTTTATTCTGTAACGAATGTCACATGGCAGAACCAGCATCGTAAAATTGCAGCAAAAGTAAGAAAACATGACAGTAAATCAATAAGATTTACTTGATGTGACACGAGTGAATCCTTACCAGGATATCACTATGTTCAAGTTGTAAACTGAAGGTTGATCGTCTAATTACGGGTGGCATGCAGGGCCCGCACTTACTCCCACAAGCAGGACAGTCCAAAGGTGGTAACAACTCGTATGGAGCGAACATCCATGGGACTGGAATTCCTGGTGGGTGCGATAAACCCTGCAATACATACAGATATTGGAGTGTAACCATAATTGATAAACCGTCCTCACAAAAAAGATGATCTGGATACTTCAAAATATATAGACTGAATTGAGTGAACAGACATTAACATAGACTATTCTCATGACTCACCACACAACAAAAGCGGCAGTACTAAACAATACAGGGTTCACACACACAAATCAAGTACTGAAAAATAGTACTTACTACAGACAAGCAAAGTTGCACTAATTAAACTCTGCAGACTATTTCTTGCCACCGACCACGGGATGTGCCCCACATAACTGACTAGGCCATGGACTTCGTGAGAGATGTCTACCGGCATCATCGCCATCTCATCAACCTTGGAAAACCTAACAGAGTGGTCTTTCCACTCATAAACATGACGATGAAGACAGTCCGCATCAGATTTGTCAGGAAGCTTTACAAGAACCACACCCTTCGTAATCGAAGGCACAACTAGAAAATTGTTGTGGTGAAGTACACCCTCAAGAATCAACAATGCTATAGGAAAACACTTGTTCATGACACGTGGCGACAAGGACACAGCAGCTGGATAGTTTACTAGTAGAACTCATCCTCAGGTTTTCAAGTTCACACGGCATGACTTTGAGAACTTCATCTCCACCGCGGACCTAGTTCTAATTCAAACAGAAACCAAATATTTTATTACTACCTCCGTTCAGAAATATAAGATGATTTTCGATATTTTACTTCATGTAAGACTACATATACACACAGAAATGAGTGAACAAAGACACTAGAACATGTCTTCACAGGCATGAGAGAAGAGGGATTACTTGCAATATCCATAAGACAAGTTACTGAGGCTACTATACTCTCTTCAAATGCATGAGGGCTAAAATCTTGTATGTCCTACAGCTAGCATTGATGTTCATAAAGTAGTTGAAAGTAATCTATAAGAAATCAGTGTTATGTGCAAGAATCATATGTATGTCAACCTCTCGCATGTTTTGGTCAAAAGAGCAATTTAGAACCGTCATTGGCACACAAAAATCACATGCAAGATCACCTAGAAAGTTGTACTACTATTACTAGTACTGCATGTTAGATGAAAAAACACGATCAAGATCGCCAAAAAGATCATCAAGAAGGGATATTACCTGGACTGGCTTAACGAGGGATCCCAGAGAGGCGGGCTAGGAGAGAGCGATGGCCTTCCTTCCTTGGGAGAGAAGAACAATGGCAGAAGCGCGTCGGGGTTTTCTTGAAGAAATGAGGAACAAGATGAGGGAGAAGCGAGTTGGGGGTTTCTTTAAGAGAGGAAGCTGAGGGAGAAGAGTGAAATGATGGTTGCTTCGTCCGTCCAACTTACTGCTGGAAAGGTGGGGGTTTTGTGATTTGACGGCTCATTGGGCATTACTGCGGCGCTTCAACCGCGGTAGTCTACCGTGCAGTTGTGCACTCTAGTACGGAGTAATTTAGTGCATGGAAAGTGGACCCCAAGCTGGTTGTCCCACACGTTGGCGAAAGTGAGTAGCAAGGTTCCTGACGACCGTCGCAGAGGATCCGTGCGGTAGAGCGTGTCCACTGTTCCTGAAAACACAAAAATGATTTCAGTGAGCGTTTCCACTCTTACAACGGAGTAGTGCGAAACACGGCAGCCACTTGAACACACAGTACTCCAACTACTAGGCATGTGCTTTGGTTCATACATCAGTACCATAATATTATTGCTAGTGTAGTAAGATATGACGATAAAAAATGATGATGTGCGCATGTCAACTATGAACAATATTGTAACATGCCCCCCTTTTTTACTGTCCGATCGAGAATGAACGGTGAGATCAATGTTAATAGAACTAGGTCTACAACACATGGAGAGTATGGTTCTACAGTACTCCATGGAACATGAACCATATGAAGCACGAATGAGTGTTGGGTAGGGTGTATGAAGGATGCATGGGAGTGAAAGTTCCCTTCTCGACCCACATTTGGGTGTTTGGCAGAGTGCATGAAGGGTGCATGAGTCCACACTAGGTTAGCACAAATACACTAGGAGCATGCAGAGAATGCATGAAGAGGGGTGCTGAGATGAGCATGCATGAAGAGGGAATAATTATATTGATATGAGAATGCAACCAAACACACCCGCACACTTTGTGCTACAGTGACTGATCTGCACCGTCTGAGTTTGATACAACGGTCATGTTGCGCCGAGACATGCCCATGCAGAGGACGCCTAAACACCACCGAAGTCACTCTGCTTCTCGAGGCGCACGACGTTGGTGACGCAGGGTGCCACCGCCCGCAGAGCCCGCTCCCGGTCGACGGGAGCCAGCTCGTCAAAGACAGCGTCCAATGGCACGAATGGATTCCGATGACGAATCCGTGAGAGGATTCGCCCGGCAACGGCAACAGTCGCCCGCAACCCCTCCCTGTCCAGCTCCGCCCCCACCATTGCGCGGAGATGGCTCAGCTCCTCAGAGATATAGGTGAAGAAGGAGACCAGGTCAGGAAGCCGCAGCTCACTGAAGTCGATGGGGTGGTCGAACGGGTTTAGCCCAACAGCCGACATGGTTGCGTTGGAACGACGGTAGGCATCACGCAGCAGCAACACATGCGTGGCAACATGGTCCAGCAAGTGGTTGAGGTGATCCTGGACCTCGTCACGATCGGCCCGCTCGCGCTCTAGCCGGCTCGCCTGACCGCCTATCGTATCTCCTGCTTTCTGCAGCAACGCCGCCGACGCCTTCAGCATCTTTGTGGTGGACGCTTGCCGCTTTTGAAGCTCCGTGAACTCCTGCACATAAAGGAGGAGCATGGAACTCCTCTCCTCCTTGAGCTCATGGAGCTCCACATCCTTGGCCCTGAGCTCCGCATCCTTGGCATGGAGCTCCTGTGTTAGGTGCCTCACCTCAGAGTCTGTCATCTGGTGCGCCGCCATGGAACCAGGTAGAGGAGGCAAAGGGGGCGAAACGGCTGAAAGGCAATGCAATCTATGGGAAGGCGGAGGGAGCCAGCTGAGGAGCGGGGTGAATCTTTTGGTTTTCAGCATGGGAAAACACCAGTCCACGACTTTTCACTTTGGGGAGCAGTGGGTTTTACAAGCGGAGTCATCATGACTAATTGCTGCCGCGCCTGCTCCCATCAATCAAAAAATAAAAATCCTGCCGCGCCTGCCGCACCCAAAGACTAGTGCAACACAGCGGTGGATATTTAAATTTACCTACCGGCAAGGAGATAAAAAAAGGGGTGAAAAAACAAATGTGGCGGCGGCCTAGCTACTTGGTCGCACTAGCCCAACTAGCTAGCCACCGTGCTTCACTGATGTACTCGGCGGGAAAGGTGGGCTTTTGTGATTTGACGACTCATTTACTTGCTTTGGTGCTACGACCGAGGAGGACCCAGAAAATGCAAGGTAGGGCGTCCCACGTCTCGGCAAGGAAGAAAATATGCGTGCACAACCCCTGAGGACCCATAAACCGCACGGTAGGGTGTCCCATGTCTCGGCACGGAGGAAAAATGTTCGTGTAAAAATAAACTATATCAAACTACCTATGGTTTGACCTCGGGACCCAGCTAGTCGGTCGAAAACACCCCACTAGCAACACAGCTTCATCATACTAACATGGCACGGAGGATAGGTGTGGTTAGCTCCGTCTCGACCAGCCACAACGTCTCTTGTTCTAGGCGATTCATCTATTTTCCAAGCAATTTTTTTAGTTATAATAACACCACGGCAAGCTCGCGTCGCTCTTCATGTGTGCCCGTGTGTCTAAAGGTTGCACTACTAGATGGAGAGGAGAGAGAGAGATGACAGACATGGGACCCACCAGTAAGTGATACGTCTCCAACGTATCTATAATTTTTTTCGTTCCATGCTATTATATTATCTGTTTTGGATGTTTTATATGCATTAATATGCTATTTTATATTATTTTTGGGACTAACCTATTAACCTAGAGCCCAGTGCCAGTTTCTGTTTTTTCCTTGTTTTTTAGCTTTGTGGGAAAGGAATACCAAACGGAGTCCAAACAGAATAAAACCTTCGCGATGATTTTTCTTGGACCAGAAGACACCCAGGAGACTTGGAGATGAAGTCGGAGGAGCCACAAGGCGGCCACAAGGGTGGAGGGTGTGCCCAGGGGGGTAGGGCGTGCCCCCTACCTTGTGGGCCCCCCATGACTCGCCTGACCTAATTCTTTCGCCTATATATTCACATATGTTCCCAAACCATCGGAAGCATCCACGAAAAGACTTTTCCACCGCCGCAACCTTCTATACCCATGAGATCCCATCTAGGACCTTTTCCGGCACCCTGCCTGAGGGCGATTCGATCACGGAGGGCTTCTACATCAACTCTATTGCCTTCCGATGAAGCGTGAGTAGTTTGCCTCAGACCTATGGGTCCATAGCTAGTAGCTAGATGGCTTCTTCTCTCTCTTTGATTCTCAATACCATGTTCTCCTCATTGTTCTTGGAGATCTATCTGATGTAATATTCTTTTGCGGTGTGTTTGTCGAGATCCAATGAATTGTGGATTTATGTTCAGCTTATCTATGAATATTATTTGAATCTTCTCTGAATTCTTATATGCATGATTTGATATCTTTGTAATTCTCTTCGAATTATCGGTTTGGTTTGGCCAACTAGATTGGTTTTTCTTGCAATGGGAGAAGTGTTTAGCTTTGGGTTCAATCTTGCGGTGTCCTTTCCCAGTGACAGTAGGGGCAGCAAGGCACATATTGTATTGTTGCCATCGAGGATAAAAAGATGGGGTTTACATCATATTGCTTGAGTTTATTCCTCTACATCATGTCATCTTACTTAATGCGTTACTCTGTTCTTCATGAACTTAATACTCTAGATGCAGGCAGGAGTCGGTCGATGTGTGGAGTAATAGTAGTAGATGCAGAATCGTTTCGGTCTACTTGACACGGACGTGATGCCTATACTTCATAATCATTGCCTTGGATATCGTCATAACTTTGCGCTTTTCTATCAATTGCTCGACAGTAATTTGTTCACCCACCATATTATTTGCTCTTAAGAGAAGCCTCTAGTGAAACCTATGGCCCCCGGGTTTATTTTCCATCATATAAGTTTTCGATCTACTATTTTCCATCATATATGTTTCTGATCTACTATTTTCCATCATATAAGTTTCTGATCTACTATTTTCCATCATATTACTTTCCGATCTACTATTTTGCAATATTTTATTTTCAGATCTATAAACCAAAAAACCCAAAAATATTTACTTTATCTTTTGTTTAGTTTTACCTATCTCTATCAGATCTCACTTTTTGCAAGTAACCATGAAGGGATTGACAACCCCTTTATCGCGTTGGGTGCAAGTTGTTTGATTGTTTGTGCAGGTGCTAGGTGATTTGTGCGTTGTCTCCTACTGGATTGATACCTTGGTTCTCTAACTAAGGGAAATACTTATCTCTACTTTGCTGCATCACCCTTTCCTCTTCAAGGGAAAAACCAACGCAAGCTCAAGAAGTAGCAGGAAGGATTTCTGGCGCCGTTGCCGGGGAGATCTATGCCAAGTCAAGACATACCAAGTACCCATCATAAAACTCTCATCTCTTGCATTACATTATTCGCCAGTTGCCTCTCATTTTCCTCTCCCCAACTTCTAAAACAATTTTTGAAAAGATTCGCCTTTTTTATTCGCCCTTCGATTTGCCTTTTTATTCGCCCTTCTTCCGTTCGTCTTTTTTGTTTGCTTTTTGTGTGCTCATGTGTTGGATTGCTTGCTTTGTCACGATGGCTCAAGAGAATACCAAATTGTGTGATTTTTCCAACACTAATAACAATGATTTTATTAGTACTCCGATTGCTCCCGCCACTAGTGCGGAATCTTATGAAATTAATGCCGCTTTGCTGAATCTTGTTATGAAAGATCAATTTTCTGGCCTTCCTAGTGAAGATGCCCCATCCCATCTGAATAATTTCGTTGAGTTGTGCGATATGCAAAAGAAAAAAGATGTGGATAATGATATTGTTAAATTAAAGCTATTTCTGTTCTCACTTCGAGATCGTACTAAAACTTGGTTTTCATCTTTGCCTAAAAATAGTATTGATTCATGGAATAAGTGTAAAGATGCTTTTATTTCCAAGTATTTTCCTCCCACTAAGATCATCTCCCTTATAAACGATATTATGAATTTTAAGCAACTTGATCATGAACATGTTGCACAATCTTGAGAGAGGATGAAATTGATGATACGAAATTGCCCTACTCATGGTTTGAATTTGTGGATGATTATACAAAAAAATTATGCGGGATTGAATTTTGCTTCTAGAAATCTTTTAGATTTGGCCACGGGAGGTACTTTTATGGAAATTACTCTAGGAGAAGCTACTAAACTTCTAGATAATCTTATGGTTAATTATTCTCAATGGCATACCGAAAGATCTTCCACTAGTAAAAAAGTGCATGCAATTGAAGAGATTAATGTTTTGAGTGGAAATATGGATGAACTTATGAAATTATTTTCTAGCAAGAGTGCTTCTATTGATCCTAATGATATGCCTTTGTCTACTTTGACTAAGAATAATAATGAATCTATGGATGCGAATTTTGTTGGTAGGAACAATTTTGGTAATAACGCGTATAGAGGTAATTTTATTCCTAGGCCGTTTCCTAGTAATTCCTCTAATAATTATGGTAATTCCTACAACAATTCTTATGTAAATTATAATAAGATGTCCTCTGATTTTGAGAATAGTGTTAAAGAATTTATGATTTCGCAGAAGAGTTTCAATGGTTTGATTGAAGAAAAATTGCTTAAGATTGATGATTTGGCTAGGAACGTGGATAGAATTTCTCTTGATGTTGATTCTTTGAAAATTAGATCTATTCCACCCAAGCATGATATGAATGAGTCTCTCAAAGCTATGAGAATTTCCATTGATGAGTGCAAAGAAAGAACCGCTAAGATGCATGCTTAACGAGATTGGTTTGTAAAAACGTGTTCTTCTAGTTTCTGTGAAAATAATGAAGAAGATCTTAAAGTGATTGATGTGACTCCTATTGAATCTTTGTTTTCCAATATAAATCTTGATAAAGATGGGACTGGAGATGAGTCAACTTTAGTTAAAAGGCGTCCCAATGATTCGGAGTTTTTAGATCTTGATGCAAAAATTGATAAAAGTGGGATTGGAGAGGTTAAAACATTAAGTAGCAATGAACCCACTCTTTTGGATTTCAAGGAATTTAATTATGATAATTGTTCTTTAATAGATTGTATTTCCTTGTTGCAATCCATGTTAAATTCTCCTCATGCTTATAATCAAAACAAAGCTTTTACTAAACATATCGTTGATGCTATGATGCAATCTTTTGAAGAAAAGCTTGAATTGGAAGTTTCTATCCCTAGAAAACTTTATGATGAGTGGGAACCTACTATTAAAATTAAGATTAAAGATTATGAGTTCCATGCTTTGTGTGATTTGGGTGCTAGTGTTTCCACGATTCCAAAAACTTTATGTGATGTGTTAGGTTTCCGTGAATTTGATGATTGTTCCTTAAATTTGCATCTTGCAGATTCCACTATTAAGAAACCTATGGGAAGGATTAATGATGTTCTTATTGTTGCAAATAGGAATTATGTGCCTGTATATTTCATTGTTCTTGATATAGATTGCAATCCTACATGTCCTATTATTCTTGGTAGACCTTTCCTTAGAACGATTGGTGCAATTATTGATATGAAAGAAGGAAACATTAGATTTCAATTTCCGTTAACGAAGGGCATGGAACAATTTCTAAGAAAGAAAATTAAATTTCCATATGAATCTATTATGAGAGCTATTTATGGATTGCATACCAAAGATGACAATACCTAGATCTATTTGTGTTTTTATGCCTAGCTAAGGGCGTTAAACAATAGCGCTTGTTGGGAGGCAACCCAACTTTATTTTTGTTTTTGCTTTTTGTTCCTGTTTTGATTTGAATAATTCATCTAGCCTCTGGTTAGATGTGGTTTTGTGTTTTAATTAGTGTTTGTGCCAAGTAAAACCTTTGGGACGGCTTACGGTGATAGTTGAATTGATCTTGCTGAAAAACAGAAACTTTTGCGTCCAGTCACAGAATTTTAATAATTCACGGAATATTTGAAAAACACTGAATTTCTTACACGAGATTTATATATAAATTTCCTCTATTTTCCTAATTTTTACGAATTTTTGGAGTTACAGAAGTATTAGAACAATTCAGATCTTCGCAGACTGTTCTGTTTTTGACAGATTGTGTTTTCTTTGTGTTGTTTGCTTATTTTGATGAATCTATGGGTAGTATCGGGGGGTTATGAACCATGGAGAAGTAGGAATACAGTATATATTACACCAATATAAATAAAGGATGAGTTCACAACAGTACCAAAAGTGGTGATTTATTTTCTTATATTAACAGAGCTTATGAGATTTTCTGTTGAGTTTTGTGTTGTGAAGTTTTCAAGTTTTGGGTAAGGATTTGATGGACTATGGAATAAGGAGTGGCAAGAGCCTAAGCTTGGGGATGCCCAAGGAACCCCAAGGTAATATTCAAGGACAACCAAGAGACTAAGCTTGGGGATGCCCCGGAAGGCATCCCCTCTTTCATCTTCGTCTATCGGTAACTTTACTTGAGGCTATATTTTTATTCATCACATGATATGTGTTTTGCTTGGAGCGTCTTGTATGATCTGAGTCTTTGATTTTTATTTTGCCACAATCATCCTTGCTGTAAACACCTTTTGAGAGGGACATGCATGAATCGTGATTTATTAGAATACTCTATGTGCTTCACTTATATCTTTTGAGCTAGGCAATTTTGCTCTAGTGCTTCACTTATATCTTTTTAGAGCATGGCGGCGTTTTTATTTTATAGAAATTATTGAACTCTCATGCTTCACTTATATTATTTTGAGATTCTCTAAACAGAATGGTAATTTGCTTTGGTTATGAATTTAGTCCTAATATGATAGACATCCAAGAGAGATATAATAAAAACTTTCATATAAAGTGCATTGAATACTATGAGAAGTTTGATTCCGTATGATTGTTTTGAGATATAAAGATGGTGGTATTAGAGTCATGCTAGTGAGTAATTGTGAATTGGAGAAATACTTGTGTTAAGGTTTGTGAGTCCCGTAGCATGCACGTATGGTGAACCGTTATGTAACGAAGTTGGAGCATGAGATATTTTTTGATTATCTTCCTTATGAGTGGCGGTCGAGGACGAGCGATGGTCTTTTCCTACCAATCTATCCCCCTAGGAGCATGCGCGTAGTACTTTGTTTCGATGAATAATAGATTTTTGCAATAAGTATGTGAGTTCTTTATGACTAATGTTGAGTCCATGGATGATACGCACTCTCACCCGTCCACCATTGCTAGCCTCTCTAGTGCCGCGTAAATTTCACTGGTACCATACACCCACCATATACCTTCCTCAAAACAGCCACCATACCTACCTATTATGGCATTTCCATAGCCATTCCGAGATATATTGCCATGCAACTTTCCACCGTTTCGTTTTATTATGACATGCTTCATCATTGTCATATTGCTTTGCATGATCATGTAGTTGACATCGTATTTGTGGCAAAGCCACCTTTCATAATTCTTTCATACATGTCACTCTTGATTCATTGCACATCCCGGTACACCGCTGGAGGCATTCATATAGTCATATTTTGTTCTAAGTATCTAGTTGTAATTCTTGAGTTGTAAGGAAATAAAAGTGTGATGATCTTCATTATTAGAGCATTGTCCCATGTGAGGAAATAAAAAAAAAGAGGCCAAGCAAAAAAAATAGAGAAAAAGAAAATAAAATGAAAAATGAGAGAAAAAGAGAGAAGGGGCAATGCTACTATCCTTTTTCCACACTTGTGCTTCAAAGTAGCACCATGATCTTCATGATAGAGAGTCTCCTATTTTGTCACTTTCATATACTAGTGGGAAATTTTCATTATAGAACTTGGTTTGTATATTCCAACGATGGGCTTCCTCAAATTGCCCTAGGTCTTCATGAGCAAGCAAGTTGGATGCACACCCACTTAGTTTTCTTTTGAGCTTTCATACACTTATAGCTCTAGTGCATCCGTTGCATGGCAATCCCTATTCACTCACATTGATATCTATTGTTGGGCATCTCCATAGCCCGTTAATACGCCTAGTTGATGTGAGGCTATCTCCTTCTTTTTTGTCTTCTCCACAACCACCATATTCTATTCCACCTATAGTGCTATGTCCATGGCTCATGCTCATGTATTGCATGAAAGTTGAAAAAGTTTGAGAACACTAAAAGTATGAAACAATTGCTTGGCTTGTCATCGGGGTTGTGCATGATTTGAATATTTTGTGTGATGAAGATGGAGCATAGCCAGACTATATGATTTTGTAGGGATAAGCTTTCTTTGGCCATGTTATTTTGAGAAGACATAATTGCCTTGTTAGTATGCTTGAAGTATTATTGTTTTTATGTCAATATTAAACTTTTGTTTTGAATCTTATGGATCTGAACATTCATGCCACAATAAAGAAAATTACATGGAAAAATATGTTAGGTAGCATTCCACATCAAAAATTCTGTTTTTATCATTTACCTACTCGAGGACGAGCAGGAATTAAGCTTGGGGATGATTGATACGTCTCCAATGTATCTATAATTTTTTATTCTTCCATGCTATTATATTATCAGTTTTGGATGTGCATTAATATGTTATTTTATATTATTTTTGGGACTAACCTATTAACCTAGAGCCCAGTGCCAGTTTCTGTTTTTTCCTTGTTTTTTAGTTTCGTGGGAAAGGAATACCAAACGAAGTCCAAACGGAATAAAACCTTCGCGATGATTTTTCTTGGACTAGAAGACACCCAGGAGACTTGGAGATGAAGTCGGAGGAGCCACGAGGCGGCCACAAGGGTGTAGGGCATGCCCAGGGGGTAGGGCGCGCCCCTGCCTTGTGGGCCCCTTGTGACTCCCCTGACCTAATTCTTTCGCCTATATATTCACATATGTTCCCAAACCACCAGAAGCATCCACGAAAAGACTTTTCCACCGCCGCAACCTTCTGTACCCGTGAGATCCCATCTAGGGACCTTTTCCGGCACCCTGCCGGAGGGGGATTAAATCATGGAGGGCTTCTACATCAACTCTATTACCCTTCCGATGAAGCGTGAGTAGTTTACCACAGACCTACGGGTCCATAGCTAGTAGCTAGATGGCTTCTTCTCTCTCTTTGATTCTCAATACCATGTTCTCCTCATTGTTCTTGGACATCTATCCGATGTAATATTCTTTTGCGGTGTGTTTGTCGAGATCCAATGAATTGTGGATTTATGATCAGCTTATCTATGAATATTATTTGAATCTTCTCTGAATTCTTATATGCATGATTTGATATCTTTGTAATTCTCTTCGAATTATCGGTTTGGTTTGGCCAACTAGATTGGTTTTTCTTGCAATGGGAGAAGTGCTTAGCTTTGGCTTCAATCTTGTAGTGTCCTTTCCCAGTGATAGTAGGGGCAGCAAGGCACGTATTGTATTATTGCCATCGAGGATAAAAAGATGGGGTTTACATCCAATTGCTTGAGTTTATTCCTCTACATCATGTCATCTTACTTAATGCATTACTCTGTTCTTCATGAACTTAATACTCTAGATGCAGGCAGGAGTCGGTCGATGTGTGGAGTAATAGTAGTAGATGCAGAATCGTTTTGGTCTAGTTGACACGGACGTGATGCCTATATTTCATAATCATTGCCTTGGATATCGTCATAACTTTGCGCTTTTCTATCAATTGGTCAACAGTAATTTGTTCACCCGCCGTATTATTTGCTATCTTGAGGGAAGCCTCTAGTGAAACCTATGGCCCCCGGGTCTATTTTCCATCATATAAGTTTCCGATCTACTATTTTCCATCATATAAGTTTCTGATCTACTATTTTCCATCATATAAGTTTCCGATCTACTATTTTCCATCATATTACTTTCCGATCTACTATTTTGCAATCTTTTATTTTCAGATCTATAAACCAAAAAACCCAAAAATACTTACTTTATCTTTTGTTCAGTTTTAACTATCTCTATCAGATCTCACTTTTGCAAGTAACCGTGAAGGGATTGACAACCCCTTTATCGCATTGGGTGCAAGTTGTTTGATTGTTTGTGCAGGTGCTAGGTGATTTGTCCGTTATCTCCTACTAGATTGATACCTTGGTTCTCTAACTGAGGGAAATACTTATCTCTACTTTGCTGCATCACCCTTTCCTGTTCAAGGGAAAAACCAACACAAGCTCAAGAAGTAGCAGTAAGTCAGTCAACATTAATGCACCTGTTGGCGAGCCACTCTCTCTACTCTACTTAACGTGATACTGTATAAAATCAAGTTATGCGACAAAGCCAACAACCGTTGCGGTTTCAGGCTATCGACGTATGCTTTGTACTCCAGGTTGCCGGTTTGAATCTCGTTCTTCAGATTTGTTAGTTTTAGTTCCAAATTTGATCCATGCCAAGTGGGCTTCCTATGTGTTGTTTCGATATTTCAGTGTTGGATGGTTTTGTGCACAAACACTTTGTGCGGTTAGACAAGTTACAGCACCAGTTACACATATTTTGCAAGTTTCGGAGCAAAAATGACATCGACATAGAATGTCACATGCTCCCCGCAGCTTAGATGCTATGGTGATACGAGATTTTACGTCGTTGGATCTGAGATCCAATGGCTTGGGAATAGTCTTTGTAATTATGCGCAATTTCCAAACTCTCCAAGGGTTTTTTTGCAAAAAAACATTCAGGCCTCGTGTGAGCCGCTGGATCTTCGATCAATTGCTCCCAGTAGCTCATATTAGGTGCTCCCCACAGCTTAATTAGCTGCTACGGTGATACGAGCATCTAGGTCGTTGGATCTGAGATCCAATGCCATGTGCGTAGTATTTGTACTTTCTGCGCAATTCCCAAACTCTTTGAGGCCTATATTGCAAAAACATTCAAACCTCCTACTACGAGCTATTAGATCTCCCGAGAACTCATATCACCATAGAATCTAGGGTGTGGGAGCACCTCATATTCCCCCGTGCGAGAAAACATCAGGTGCTCTCGCAGCTTGGATGCTATGGTGATACGAGCTTCGAGGTCGTTCGATCTGAGATCCAATGGCATCTGAGTAGTCTTTGTGCTTGTGGGCTGCACCCAAACTCTTTGGGGGCTTTTTTGCAAAAACATTTGAACCACCAAGGAGTCGCTGGATCTCAGATCCAACGGCTCTGAGGAGCTTGTATCACCACAGCATCTAAGGTGTTGTAGCACGTGATATTCTTAAACACAAGAGAATATGAGGTCTTCCCTCATCTTAGATGCTACGATTATACGAGCTTCGAGGCCATTGGATATGGGATCCAAGGGCATCTCAGTAGTTTTGGTACTAATTGTGTGCAATTCCCAAACTCATTAAGGTTTCTTGTAAAAATATTAAGACATCTTGTGAGCCGCTATATCTCAGATCCACACGCTCCATATAGCATCTAAGGTGTGGGTGTACATGATATTCTCCCGAGGGGGGGGGGTGCACAACCTATCGGTGTTTGGGAGGCTGGGGACAAATATAATGTTCAAAAATATAATCTAAACAATCCTAAACAGAGCTTCACAATTTTATCTAAGGTCGACGGGTTACCCCCTGACAATCTACATAGCTCCGCCTATGCAAGAGATGTAGTGGAAGCGTCTAGGTGTGAGAGAGATGACACAAGAAAGCGAGGTTAATCGAGTCATTTATAGAGGGAGAGATCGAGTGAGTGTGGCGTAGCGTACACTCGAATGTTAAAGACGATACACTGAGATATCGTAAGGCGAAGCTGCAGTGAGGGCTGGAGGGAGATAGTTACCGAGAGTGGCCTAGATAGACATGTGTGTGCGCGCACGGTGAAGGTGTTTTACAAAGGCAACGTACGTGTCTTGAGAGAGAGAGGGAGGGTTTGTCATGGAGGGCATGATGAGATTGTGTGTGAGAAATACATTTGTTGAGAGTGTGTGGGCGGGTATGACATAAATGGAGATCGAAACATGAAGAAAAATAATGAGCACGCGTGTGTCGGATACCAATAGCTCTATTAACAAAGAAATGAAGATTGATCGATACATGAAGTATGTGTGGTGGTTGGGGGGGTGTTGATGGAGAGACCTAAACACAACATTTGCATGCACATAGTACCAGACTTAATATTCATGTTTCAATTTATTTTGCATTTTAAATATTGAATTGAGGACCATGCATGGCTTACATTTTAGTTTTGAATTCGTGTCATACATGCATGGTCATACATCCATGTTGAGATCACTATATCACAAACTCACTCTAATTCAAGAACTCGTCATAAATCAATTACCGTGCCTTTTGGAATGACCAGTTATTTGAAAGGAAAATATGGGCATTGTAATACATATAGATTCGTTCGGCAATTTAAAAAAAAGATTCCTTTCGCATTCTCGAATGGTAGCACCCGACGGCGTACCAGCCAGACCCGGGCTCGTGTCCTGGTGGTGGCATGCGTGGTATGCACATTATCCAACCCCAACCAAAAGAACTGCGATATTAAACTTCGTGCCTCCACTCGAGCCTCCGCGTTTCTAGTCAAAATATCTGGCGGCCAGAATTCCAGCCCTAGGAAATTCCCCTCATGGCCCCGGTCCATAATGACAACCGATAAACAATGGAGGGATGCTTTAGTAACTAGCACATGTTACCTACCGTGACGAGCATGGTTCAATTTCAATGGTCGTCGCTACCCAAGGTCACCTGTCAACTCCATTGCCTAATAGTTCTACACCAGGATGAGCACGGAATGGAGCTCCGTTTGTTGATTTTGTTTCGTGCGTTGTTCATGCCTACTAGAGTTACTATATCAGGCAATGCACTGGTACGGAGGGATTTTCTTTTTTACTCTGCATATATAACTTGTCTGAAGTCTAACTAAGCCAAATGTTTGACCAAATCCTTTCTTAAGAAATATTAACATCTACAACAGTAAAGATGTATGGCTTGAAAATTTATTTCATGATGTAGGTTATGATATTGTTTCGAATCCTGGATTTTAAATTCTAGAAAATCCAAAACTGACCTAAAATTCATGAAACTGAGCATGGTCGCGTGATATGGCAAAAATAGGCTATCGTATTTTTTTTCAATTTGAGACAAGCTGCTTATGAAAAGTTGCATAAATGAAGAGCCAAGGTATTTTGGAACAAAGAGATGTCACGTTAACGCGAACGGTTTCACTATTCAAACCGTGGGCGTTAGACCTACATGCCGCCATGAGTCCCGCTTCTCATTGGCAGGTGCCGTCCAAGCAAGCGTGTGAGTCGACGGGAGGCGTGCGAGCAGACCGCTGTGTCGGCTGACCGAGAGGCGTGCGAGCAGGCCGCTGCGCAGGCTCACCGGGAGGCGAGCCCTTTGACCAGGCTCCACTGCCCACCTTCCTCCCAACTGCCCCCACTTTTAATGGCGCCGGTGCTGCAGTTTAAATCACCCCCGCACTCCCCGGTCTCGCTACAATCGTCTCTCTTCCTCTCGGATTCTCCTGTCATCTACCTCCAACCAGCCTGACCTCACGTACGCCATGTCGCATCACGATGGTCTGCCCTTAGTCTTCCAGTTTCCTGAGGAAGACACCCAGACAGAGTCTCAAGAACATAAGGCGCTTTGGGACGAGCTTCAACTGGCCTTGCGGGAAGACGCCACGCCTGTCCCCGCTCCCGTTCCAGCTCCCGTCGCCCCGACTGTGCCAGTGCCCATCCCCGTGGCATTGATGGCCTGGGAGCCACAAATTGGCGCCGAGCTTGAAACCACGGGGTTCCACGAGGTCCTCGCTGACTTTCACGCGCTCATGCACCTGCTAGCGCATGCGCTTGCGCATGCATTCACACACGCGCCCGTGCCAGTGCCTGTGCCCGTGCGCACAAATGTCTCCGCCGCGCCGTTGCCAGAGCTTGTCCCCGCACCGGTGCCAGTGCCCCCTCAGTGGCATGGATCGCCGCCGTCTACCGCTTCCTTGCACCAACGCCAGTCGCCTCCTCCCACCAGTTGACTGGCTCCTGGAGACCGAAGTCTAGAACATTCTGGCCTTCCTTGAAGCTAGGGCCAACGTCCAGGAGTACGCCAACAACAACGCAAGACGCCGCTGTCGCCGCCGGTCAGTGGCCCGACGACAAATAGAGCACGGCAGAGGAGCCGCTTCCCACCGCAAGATGCCTCCGCCGCCGCCGCGTGATCTAAATATGCCATGAAAAATGTTCGGATTGCCATGCTTAAAATCCGAATGTTTGGGATTTATCATTTGCCTTTATTTTAGTTTGATCATCAGACTGAATGAAATCTATGGTTTGATCGATTGAATGTTCTGCTAGAGTCGTATCAAATTAAATATAAAACGTCATCAAGCGACATGTATTCCTTCTCATCGCAAACATTTCATATTAAATACCACGTCAATATCAAATATTTTTTTAGGGAAGCCAGTTCCAAATACTTGTAGGGCGCGAGCAGTCCCCTTGTTCGAGCACTATAGGCGATACATCTATTTATCCATGCATTTAATTGTAAGTAGATACTACTAGCCTAACTTATCCGTCACGATCACTTTTTTTCCTAAACTTATTACATACTCCAATACTAGTACTGGTATTACGTGAAACTGGTGCCATAACTTGTGAACGTGTCTAGATTCGGTCAACGGCCACACCGCCCGCGCGTGTTTGCCCGTGCGTCTAAAAATAGAAGGGGAGGCGAGAGAGAGAGAGAGAGAGAGAGAGAGAGAGAGAGAGAGAGAGAGAGAGAGAGAGAAAGAGAGAGAGCAGACATGGAACCCACCAGTAAGTGAAGTGCAATAGTACGTGCTCACGAGCCGATCGCACTAATGTACTAAAGTTAATAGTATAAAACATGTTGTCCATTAACTAGGACTATGGTAATATAAAAACATTATATCAACAAAGGGGAGTACAACAAAAGCTGCTACTATGTTGCCTATTGACCTGCGGCTTGAAGGCCCTGGTCGCATGTTCGATCCTTGTCCTTTTTCATTTTAAATTTATACTAGTAAGGTTCACGTGCATTGCACGCATGAGATTTGGCAACGAAATTATTAATAAATACCACACCATAGCATGTAAGCTTTGATTCATATATGCATGATGTAGATGTTCGTTTAATTCTTATAGTTCATCTCATTCAAAATCTATAAGTTTTATAAAAAAAGTTAATCTATTTTAAGATTCATGGAATTGTGCATTGTAGAGCATAAAGTAAAAACAAATAATGGCAATTCATTTAGAAAAAAGAAAATTGGGCAATTATGATATAGAAGATTCTAGAACAAAGGAGGAGTGCTTGTGTTTTGAGGTTTGTGCATTATGCTTAAGTTCAACCATGCAGTCTTCTAGATTGTACATGTGGCAGAATGTGGTGGAATGTAGAAGATATCCAACGACCAGTGGTGCTCGGATTTGCCATCTCTGCACCATCGGATTAGCTTCATCCAATGACCATCTTTCAAAGTTATTCACACACTATACAGGGTCCCCCGGTGTGTAGTTTGTAGCACTTTAATTTCTGGGTCGAAATTTGTTCCATTACAGGTGGACTCCGGTGTGTAGTTTGTAGCTTATTTGTAATAATTAAAGAGAACACCAGAGTTTTTTTTTGCAAAAATACCATGCTGCGACGTGGAAGGTCAGAAAGGGCGTGCCAGAGAGCGTGACCGATCCAGAGGGAACACAATTGGGGGAGGGGCGGTGGTTGCAACGGTGTTTGGAGTAGTTGTGGGGCGAATGCTACAAAAATATAATCTAAACCCACCGGAATAAATGCCTTCAACAAATTAATCAAAGGTTGGAGTCCCCCTCACAATGTAAATAGCTTCAGCTCTGCGAGGGATGGAGAGGTAGCTTCAATGTGTGGAAGAGACGGCGTGAGAAAGCGAGGTCAATCGAGACATAGATAGAGAGACAAAGTGAGTGTGCCCCGACATTTGATGAAAAGATATATATGCTGTGGATAGATATTGTCTGATTGAGCTTTTGGGAAGGGTGAGGGTTGGAAGAGAGAGCTTGAGAGATGATCCAGTCACAGACAGGTACACATATCGTTTGTGCATGGGAGGAAGCAAGGTCAATCGATACATAGATAAAGAGAGAGAGATTGAGCGAGTGTGGGTCATCATGCGATCGAAAGAGTGAGACAGGTTGGAGAGAGTGACCTAGATAGACAATGTGCGTGTGAGAGTATACACTATCAATATGTTGAATTAGGCCCAAACATGGAGATATATCGTTTACGTGTGAGAAAGAGCGAGGTCAATCGAGACATGCATAAAGAGAGAGAGAGAGAGAGAGAGAGAGAGAGAGAGAGAGATTGACCGAGCGTGGGCCGCCATGAGGTCGAATAAGTGGAACGGCTTGGAAAAACTGATCTAGATTGACAATCTGCGTGAGAGAGTATAGAGTGTGTCGATCGAGACCCGAACAGGGAGATATATCGTTTGTGTGTGAGAGAAAGCGAGGTTAATCGAGACTTAGATAAAGAGAGAGAGAGAGAGAGATTAAGCGAGTGTGGGCTGCTGTGCGGAGTAAAGAGTGAGATGGTCTCTTAAGAGTGACCTAGATAGACAATGTCTGTGCGTGCGCATGAGAGGGAGGGGGGTCTAGATAGGCAATGCATGTATCTACCGAGAGAGGGTGGGAGGGGAAGGGAGAGAGAGAGAGAGCTGGGCATGGAGTGCAATGGCGGGTGTGTGAGAGTTAGAGCTCGAAACATGGAGAGAAAGAATGAACGTGCGGAAACATTTAGCTTTGTAAGCTGGTTAGGAGAGGAAGATTGATCAATAGAGCAAGTAAGTAGCGTGTGTGCCAGGGGGACCTAAAAACAATATTTGAATGTAGATAGTACTAGACTTAATATTGACGTTTTAATTTAGTGTACATTGTAAGATTTGAATTGATGACCATGCATATGGCTTCCGTATTTATTTTGAATTAGTGCCATACTATGTTTGGAAAGGTTGATATCGACTCGATTGTTGTGGTATTTTGTATATGTGTAGTCATATGCTTGAATCCATCAAAAGTTTTCTCACTACCATGGTGTTCATCTTATACATATATGATTTTGTATTAAAAAAGTAGCGTGGATACCCTGAAATGCGAAATCCACGTTAGAATTGGAGATCGCTATGTGACAAACACACTCTAATTCAAAGAACTCCTCATTAATTAATTCATAGTATCTCGTTTCGAAGGACTAATTATTTGCAAGGAAAACACGGGCATGGTAATACATGGTAGAAGATTTCCTTGCCAATGAAAGAAGATTCATTTGCATTCTCAAATGTAGGCGCACTAGGCAGACCAGAGTCGTGTCGTGGTGGTCGCGTGTGTCGTACGGACGCTTCCACGTTTCAAATTGAAATATCTGGCGGCCCCAATTCTAGCCCTGCAAAATCTCCCTTCTCCCCCGTCCCCATCCGTGCCTGGAGCTCTCAAATCGCTAATTCACCGCCAACCCAAGCAAAATTCGAATCGCCTTTCGTCTCGTCTCTTTCCCCACCTCTGTGCCGGATGATGACGACGAAGACGACGGTCGCGCTTCACCACTCCACCGGAGCTACCTCATCTACCCCCTCATCCACCGCACCGGGTGGTCCACCCACAATGTCGGCCGCCGCAGCCGACGTGCCTCACAGACACCGACTTCCACCGCATCAGGTGCGCTTCACCGACGCCGTCTCCCACCTCACCGGGGCTACTTCACCGAGAACATCGTCGCACCTCCACCCCCCCCGACGCCGTTGGTGCTTCACCAACGACCTCGTCCACCGCATCGTAGTGCTCCGCTGCCGCTCGAAATCTGCATCCTTACGCGGCCAGCCAACACCAGTGCATCACCCTCAACAGCTTTGATGTGACCCGCACTCTAGCTAGGCGAGCATGCCCAAACACCGGCCCGCACTCTAGATAGGCGAACCATGTTACATCGCTTGTGCACTGTTCTGACGATATTTGGATATCCTTTACCTGCTCTCTTAGCTTACACTCCTATGCAACTCTGACTTTATCTCTTATTTCTTCTGGAGATATCATCTGAAACAAGCAAAACAATTTTTTAGCGAAGCATGACGGCGCTACGGAATCTGGTACACATCCTGCACGCCGGTATAACCTTGTAAGTACCTGTCCTCCGGTACGATAGCAAGGTCGATTCATCTCATTTGATCAACCATTCGCCGAGTCAAAAATGCAGAGGGGGATGCAAGGAGCACAAGGCCTGCACATCCAAGCAAGTGGTAACATGGACTTGTACATGGAACATCCCAAGCGCAAGCAGAGCTGCAGTGAGCCTATGCAACGAGCTAGCGTAAGTCCCTGCATTTCATTTAATAGGTACTGGCCTGCGTGTATGATTTGTGTGCAGTGGCGGATCCACGAATTCAAGTTACCAGGGGAAAAAATTTAACTTAAAAATATGAAGGCACTTGCACTCTGAAAATCAACATAACTTGAGAAATGTGAAGCTACATGCACTTTGAAAACCAGCTAATGATCCAAAGTAGTTCCAGATTATAAAACACTAAATGATGTAAGCACCAAAAAACATAAAATGCAACATGGTGTACAAGGACTACTAGCATGGACTGTACCTGCTTGATTTATTTGTTGTCTGGCCGAAAATATCCAAGTGTAATTGCACCTATAACCAGTGCGCAAACTTCATATCAATATATCTATCCTGCACAAGTATGCCAATAGTTTCAAACAACAAATTAGAAAAGTATTTATGCTAGGTTGTCATGATACGGGGACTTTCTCGTAGATGGCCTTGACACTTCCTCAAGCCATTTAAATGTACTATAATTTGCTTGTCCTCAATTCCTGCAAATCTCTTTCTTTCTCTCAACATAGCAGATCATCATTAGACACTAAATCCTTCAATGAGAGCTTGCAAAATGCTTGCATTAGATCCCTCTTTAGACACTATATGTTCATCACCAGGAGCATGTAAAATGTTTGCATCAAATTCTTCATTAGAAGTCTGTTCATTAGACACTGCAGGCTCAGAACAACATGAGCTTGTATGTTTGCACCGGAAACTTGATTAGACACATCAGGTTTAGTCAGTTCAGTATTGATTGGGGGAGTTATAAAATAAGCAGAAATTGGTTTCATTTTCTTATAGATTCCCTACATACAAGCAGTTTTACAACACCGTCAGGTTTAACTATTGGCCAGAAATTGAACAGTTGAATTAGATATAATCAGGGATGTGATGTACCTGCTCGTTGCGCATGCTGCTCTTGCAAGCTGCGACTGTCCGTTTCGCAAGCTCGATGCCATGCCCGTGCTTCCACCGCTGCCTCCCACACAGGCTACTCTCAGGGTTGGATCTTCATCTTCTTGTCCTTCCATTTGCTTGAAGCCCGGTGACCGGCATCCAACTAGGGCGTGAGGAAGTGCTGTGTCGGTTTGTCCAACGGTGGCTAGGTTAGGAGCGAACCAGACTGGAGGCTGGAGCGAACGAATTTGGGATTTTTCCTGCTGTCGATCGATATGGGAGGCGCTCGTTTGGGCCGCGAGCCTGCTATAGGTCCTGCCTTGCGCTTACGTTATTGGCCCATCCAAATTCAAATGTTTTTCTTCAGTTTTTACATTGCCGACTCATGCGCTGGGAAGAACAAAACTAGCCTGGGCCAACCTGAAAGACTCAAACTAGGTGCGCACTTTCCAGCCACCCGAGGCGGCCGCCCATACCAGCCCCTACGGTGGCGTCACCCCTTTTTGCGTGTATGATTGTGGTAGTGAAAAATATTCCAGTGGCGCTTTTGATTTAACCACAGAATGGTTGAATTGCTTGTTTCTATGAACTGAGCTCGCCAATAATGTGAAGGATGCCAGTCTTTTCATCCTATTGTAGATTGCTTAGATCTTAATATGCCAAATGTAATCACATGAAATATACAGTAAAAGCCAGTGTGATGTGTGTTGCTACAACTAGTCTGACAACCCGTCCTCATATAACATATCAAGGACGCACCATCTTATGAGGTTAACCATTCGACTTACCAATGCAGTGTGGGAAGAAAGAAGTATTGGGACTGCGTATCCAAGCAATTGATGCCATGGACTCCTTCGTAGAACCTTGTAAGTGAAAAAGAAGTTGCAGCATGCCTATACAAATAGCTAGCGTAAGTTCAGTTACCTACTTCTCGGAGTTTTAGTTAGCCACTGATTGCAAAATTGTTCAATTACGTTGCTTGGCTTAATTTAGTTTGCTACTGATCACATAATGCCATAGCTTGTTAATCCTATTATAGACTGTGCCTATCTATGTGTTTGATACTTACTGTTAAGAATTACCTGTTTGCCTGAACTTAAATAGCTACTTAAGCACATAGATAGCTGGTCATATGTACTTCTAGGGTGCAACAAAATTCATGTGTAATTTCCGTTCTGATACCCTATTTGTTTAAATGGTTTGCTGTTGTCACTTGTAGCACTAGTAATGTTTGCATGCTCATAGACAGACAACTATCAGGTTTATATGAGGGATAACTTCTTTTTAACTTATATATATATATATATATATGTGTGTCGGAATCATTTTGCTTACATCAAAGATATTTACAGATGTCTGTGTTGCTGGTAAATGGTACCGACTTGTTACTTTGATACGTTGCCAAGAACTTGTTAGTTTTACTAGTTCATGTGTAATTAAATATGTTGCCAAAACTGGATAGTTTTACTAGTTTTATGTTAGTTTCTTATGGCTCTTGCAACACTTTATTTATGTTTGCTAACATTCAAGTTTGCAGGACCCATTTGAAACTCCGTTGGCACAAAAGGTATTTTTCAAAAACTTCCTTCTTTTCCTGGTTTGCTGATGTAACTAGTTGCTGTAATCATCTTACCAACTTCAAGTTTTCAGGATCCAATTGGAAGTCCAATTGCACAGCAGGTACATTTTCAAAAATATATTTGTGTAACAGGTTTGCTGTAACTTGTTGCTCTAATCAAGTTACTTACTACTCAACTTTTCAGGATCCAAGAGAAGCTCCAATGCCACAACAGTTTCCTTTTGCAAAACTTGTTTCTTTAACTGCTTTGCTACTGCAACCGGTTGCTCTAATCAGGTTACTGGCTACTCAACTTTTCAGGATCCAAGAGAAACTCCAATGCCACAGCAGGTACCTTTTGCAAAACTTGTTTGTTTAACTACATTGCTGCTGCAACCGGTTTCTCTAATCACGTTACTGGCTACACAACTTTTCAGGATCCAAGAGAAACTCCAATGCCACAACAGGTACCTTTTGCAAGACTTGTTTGTTTAACTGCTTTGCTGCTGCAACCGGTTACAATGATGTTAATAACTACTTTTCAGCATCCAATCAAAACTCTTTAATTCCTTGTTTGTTTAACTGGTTTGCTGTTCTAACTCCCAGTTGAGATGTTTTGCTAAGTTCAACTTTTCGGAATCCCATCAGAACTTTAACGGCAAAACAGGTTAGCCCTATGGACGTTGTCTCATCCCACAGCAATGGCACCGGCCCAATCATGCATCATGAATTGCCAACTGCTAATGCTCTAGAGGCTAAACTATTGGTAGAAACATATTCTGCTTCTACACTTAGAGATGAAGTTGACATGTTGAGGAAGCAAACAACACAATCACAAGTAGTACTCAAGACAACCATTAAATATTTGGTGGATTTCAAAACGAAGCAAGCTAAGACTGATCGCATTGTTAAGGTCCTGAAGGAAAAAAGGAAATTAAATTCCCACTTGGTAAATCATAGGTGAAATATTTTTTCCATCGTTGAATAACCTTTGTGTTGTTTGTTCATGTAATTGATCAAACCATTTGTTTTAGAGATCATGTAATAATTGTTTTTTGTTTTTTGGTTTGTAATTTTTTTTAGCACGAGTCTGTATTAATTGATAAGACTCCGAGACATTTCATTTTGATTGCTATGCCAGACCTACAAATATGCCAATCGGGCTGAATGTGCATTCAGCAATAATAGTAGTATAGATGGTCCTTAAGTGGCATGCATCTGAAAGGGCCAAGATGTTGTACTAGCTTTGCTAAAAAAATGATGCTCTTCTAGCAAAAAAAGTATGTATGTTAGTTGATATTATTGATCCATATACTCTATAAGTGTTTATATGTCTGTTACTTTTGTACATTATTGGTTGATTGACTTAGTATTTTGAATCTTGAGACATCGCTTGTGTACATATCTAAATGGGAGTACACTATATGCTGCGTGTGTCATACATGTTACACTTGAGTTGGACATAAAGTGGTTTCAAATATTCGAATTCACCTTAAATTGGATTCTACCTTCTGAATTCGAGTATCGGCATTTGTAAATCATATTCATATATGATAGTGGAATACATCTTTGTTGTGCTTTTGAAGATATATAAAAAAGTAGAATGATTTATAAAGATTTGTATAAGAATACAAAATGGATTCGAATTTAGTTGCCAGGGTAAACCTGAATGCTTATTTTCCCAAAATTTGAAAGAAGTGGCAAAATATCCACTCCCCCGTCGGCTGCCCGAAGCCAGTGTTTGCGAGATGGAAATTACTATCTACCCCTTACACGGACAATCCATCGGCCCGATTTCCACTTCTCTCAATACGGGTAGGTTAGTAACTTCAATTAGACGTGAAACGACCGCCTCTGAGCCCATTCAGACACGGTGGGCGCCAAACGTGGGCGGCAAAACTCATTTGATTAAAGCTCATCCGAAAGACCTCTGTCTCTCCCTCCATTTCCCCATTCATACACGGTGGGCGCCAAAACAAACTCGACTCAGCCGAAATCGATGTAGGCAAATATTTTTAATAGGGACAGGTTTGTAACTTCACTCAGACGTGACACAACCGCCCTACCTATCAGCCCCGTTCATACATCGTGGGTGCCAGCCGTGGGTGCCAAAACACCCTCTCCTCGCCTGAAATCACTCTGGGCAAATATTGGGGAGATGCGAGATTACCGTCCTATCCCCAACCGATGAGACGTCCAAATTTTAAACAGGTGCTAAGTTCGTAACTTTCCCATTTTTCAGACAGGCGTGTCCCAAAAACATGGTTCCCCATACATCTCCCTCCATTTTCCCATTCATACACCATCCGTGATAGAACACCTTCCCCACACCAGCCTCCTCCGTCCGCCAACCCATCCATCGCTGCCGTCCTCCACCCCATCCATCGCCGCCGTCCTCCACCATGCCAGAGCGCCTAGCAAGACCGTGTTTTCCACTGCTAGACATGGACGTTTCTCATACACGGCAATGGACCGGGAGCCTTGCATTGCGTCCTCTCGCTTCATCGGCGCCGTCGTCCTCCTTGCCGGGGCCGCTCCCACGACCTTCTCGTCCACCGCAACGGGACTTATCCCCCGATGCACCCGTCTACCATCGCAGATCTGCTTCAATGGCACTGACATCCATCGCACCCCCGATGCCTACATTGCGCCACAAGAGAGGCGGTACTACTTCATATCTGATCAACTTTTTTTATCTCAACCAGAAAATAGATCGTAACTTGGTTACTGTTCTTTCTTTTTAGCTCTTAGAATTTAGTTCTTAGTTCGAAGCAAACAATGGTTGCTAAATAGCATTTCTGTGGTTTGCAGCTTCAAATCTGCCATGGCGCAGTCCTAATAGGGCTTAATTGATCATGCTTAGGGTTTCCCCCCTTTTATGATCACCACACGACCAGCCTACGTGCTTCGTGTCATAATAGCACTGTCCACCCATCAAGCTAAACAAGCTTAGTTATTCAAATAAGAATATGATATTATTAAAAAGAGTCATTTAATTGGTCAGCTAAATGTTCCTAATTTAGTTTCGAAAATGCATGTACGCCGCTGGGGTGTGGATCTATAGGGTGCCCACGATGGGCCGCGGCCCACCCTGAGATTTTGGGTTGGCCCAGACCCCGATTCCCCTCAATTCTGCTGCGTTTCCAATCTCTACTCGCCCCCAGCCGCCTGCCTCACCGGCGACTTGCCGTCCCCGTATGGCATGACTCTAGGAGGAGACGCCGGACTAACAGGAGGTCAGGAGCCGCTCGCCCAACAGCGTCACCGCTGCCCGGGCGCGCCGCCATGCCTATCTTCCCAGTCCGTTCAGGGCTCAGGCGTGCAGCACCCACTAAGCCAACCCGATTTATCCTGAGATACGTCCTCAACACTCAGCAGCCACTCCTCATCACCCATTTTATAATTGATTCATTACTCATTAGGCAGGACTGTCATTTGGGTTTGTTGTGTACTGAGTGCTACCTACACTTAATGGTTTAGATATTTCAGTAATCTTTAGTACTTGTAAAGTTCACAGGGTTTCAAAATTCCGTCCCTAGGAACAGACACTAGTTGAGGGATTCATGGACTAAGGGGTCCTCGGGGCGACGGCCCATTGTGCATGGGCCGGACTGGTGGAGCCGTGTGTTGACCGGAGACCTGTGAAGCCGTGGTGTGCCCTCCAAGTCAAGGGTGGACGAGATCTCTTTCCCTCTTGTTGTAATCTATCTTCGGTAACCCTAACCCTATTGGTGTCTATATAAACCGAGGGTTGTAGTCATTAGGGGGAGGGCTATCTTCATCCCCCCGTAGCCTAGGGTTTATCTCATACTGATCTTGAGGTAGATCTACTCTGTAAACCATGTTATACAATCAAGCAGGACGTAGGGTATTACCACTTCGAGAGGGCCCGAACCTGGGTAAACACTGTGTTCATCGTCCCTTGTTACCCATCGATCCTAGATCCATAGCTCGGGACCCCCTACCCCGAGGTCTGCCGGTTTTGACACTGACATTAGTGCTTTCATTGAGAGTTCCGCTGTTGGATCACCGGAACGATCGATGGCTCGCTTAGTCCTTGGAGAGGACATTAGTTCCATGGATCTCTTCGTCCCTGGACAACTCTTCGCTTTTGGCAGCATCGTACTGCACGCTGATTCGACCGGCCATCTTGACCAGGTCGACAACTTCGCTCCCAAACACTGGATTCGATTTGGCAATCTGGAGTACATTACTGACGCGTGGGGGGATTTGGTTTTCACTGGATTCACCACCCCCGCAGGCCTTGACGCGCCTGCTCTGACGTACACCTCCGATCCGATCTGTGAATCGGCCGCAGTCCACCAAACGGCTTTAAGCCAGGAAGGACTCCCTGAGAGAGGGGACCTTACCCCACCGTCAACCGAAATCACATCGACGGAGGATTTATCCCCGGCCCTCGAGGCAGAACCAGAGTTCAGAAGCCAAGATTCGATCTCGGCCGAGCTCCTCCCCCACAACACCTTGCTGGCCTCGAGCCCGCACCCTGAGTTGGTGAATAGCGGCCAGGGGTCACCCCTGGCCCAAAACGACCTGACCTCAAACATTGGTGTGGAAGGTGCATAGGAGGGTCAAAGCACACCCTCAGTTTCCGAGGACAATCCGGTGCCCCTCGAGGTTTCGGTCCCGAATCCTGAAGATAGGTCCGCCTGGGACCAAGGATCGGTTGAGTCATAGGCCGACCTCCGCTTCGTCACCACAAAGTCCGGCCTAGAGCCCTCAAGTGCAACAACCCTCGATATTTTGAATGAGGCGCTAGACCAAATTCAGAAAATGACTATCCAGGAGAACCTGCCCTCCGCCTTTAATCACCGACCCTTCGAGGCATTCGACTGGGAATTTTGCGCCCCACCCACCACCAATTTGGTAGCAACTATCAATGATTTAACTGATATGTTAGACTATAATTCGGAGAATGTCAAATACATGGACGAGGAGGACATAACCGCAACTAATGCTGAGGTTGGTCCCCCCGTCACGGGCCGCTAGTCGGCCACACCCACCTACGACATTTACATGGTGGACACCCCAAAGGACGGCAATGGCACTCCTGAGCAGGACCGAGGCAAGCCCAGAGATGAGCCTCCCAAACGCCAAAAACAACGTCGTCGATCAAAACCACATTGAAGCCACGCAAGCAACATAAACTCGGCGGAGAACGACACCATAAATAATACGGATGACCTCGCTGGAGATGCAGCCAACGAGCATCATCAGGATGACCCCGCGGGGCAGGAGGACCCTCTCAATCCGAAAAGCCACGAAGACTCCGAGGATAGCAACTACCTCCCACTCTTTGAAGAGGAGGCTAGTCTCGGGGAGGACGATTTTATCTTCCCCGAAGACCCTCTGGAACAAGAACGGTTCAAGCGGAGGATTTTAGCCACCGCCCGCAGCCTAAATAAGTAAAAACGCAAAATCAAGGCTGAATAGGACACCCTCAACGACCGATGGACTAAAGTCCTAGCTGCCGAAGAGGTGTACGACCGTGATCAGCCAACCAGGAGTTATCCTAAACGAAGGCTATTGCCCCAGTTCCACGACGAGGCTATAGAGCCAACACACACAACGTATACAAACGCCAAACAGCCAGACCGACCCCCTAGAGGGCGGGATAGGGAAGCTGACGAGGCCGAACATCCAGCCGCCCCACCTCACCGTCACGGCAAGGATCAGGTGCAGCCCACTTACGAGTATGACCTCCGCCATGACCTAGATGCTCGTGGAGGCCGTACCAGGTCCATCTACGGACCCAGAGAGGATCTGCCCGCATAACGGGAAGGATACTATGATCGGTTAAACCGAAACGATAGAGTCCGGGAGCAGCAGCAGAGTAGGAGGGCCGAAGACCTCCGTCGCGACGTAGCCTGAGTTCGGGGCACCGCACACCCCCTGTGCTTCACAGAGAGGGTAATGCAACACCAATTCCCAGAAGGCTTCAAGCCTGTTAACATCGAATCATACGACGGAACCACAGATCCAGTCGTATGGATAGAGGATTTCCTCCTCCACATCCACATGGCGCGAGGAGACGACCTCCACACCATTAAATATTTACCGCTCAAGCGTAAAGGCCGAGCTCGACACTGGTTGAACATCCTTCCCAAAGACTCTATAGGTTGCTGCGAAGAGCTTGAGGACGCTTTTCGAGCAAACTTCCAGGGCACCTATGTCCGGCCTCCAGATGCTGACAACTTAAATCGCATCACGCAACAACCTGGAGAATCTGCCCAACAATTTTGTAACCAATTTCTGACTAAGAAAAATCAGATCATTGACTGTCCGGATGTCGAAGCCTTGGCTGCCTTTAAGCATAGTGTCAAGGACGAATGGCTTGTACAACAGCTCGGCGAGGACAAACCAAGAACTATGGCAGCCCTCACTTCCCTCATGATCCACTTTTGCGAGGGCGAAGACAGTTGGCTTGCTCGCAAGAACACCAACGAAGACACACCTGGTACCTCCGAGGTTTGGGATGGAAATGGAAAGCCCCAACGCAACAAGAACAAATGTCACGGCGAGGGTGAGGATATGGCAGTAAATGCCGGATTCCGAAACTAGAAGTCCGGAACCCGAAAGAAAACCCCTAAAGGCAACAGTGATGGCCCGTCTAGGCTGGACACAATTCTAGACAGGCCTTGCCAGATCCATGGCACATCAGAGAAGCCCGCCAACCACTCCAACTGAAATTGTTGGGTGATCAAACAGGCCGGCAAACTCACAGCCGAATACTCGGACAAAAGCCCAAGAAGCGAGGACGATGATGAGCCCCGCAGGCCAAATAGTGGAGGCCAGAAACCCTTCCCTTCCAAGGTCAAGACGGTAAACATGATCTACGCAATCCACATACCAAAGAAGGAGAGTAAGCGAGCGCTATGGGACATATACTCCATCGAGCCAGTAGCGCCGAAGTTCAATCCATGGTCAGCCTGCCCGATCATGTTCGATTGCATGGATCATCCCACCAGTATATGCCATGGAGGTTCCGCAGCCCTAGTGCTAGACCCCATCATAGATGGATTCCACCTCACTAGGGTCCTAATGGATAGAGGAAGCAGCCTCAATTTTATATACGAGGATACAATGAAGAAAATGGGGATCGATCCATCAAGGATTAAAACCAGTAACACCACCTTCAAGGCAGTCATTCCGGGAGTGGAGGCCCGCTGCACGGGCACCGTGACACTCGAAGTGGTGTTCCAATCTCCAGATAATTTCCGAAGCGAGGACTTGATCTTCGATATTGCACCTTTTCGCAGTGGCTATCACGCACTCCTCGGCCGAACAACGTTCGCTAAATTCAATGTCGTTCCGCACTACGCGTACCTCAAGTTGAAAATTCCTGGTCCTTCGGGCGTCATAACTATCAACGGCAACAAAGAACGCTCACTTCAAACCGAAGAGCACACTGCGGCCCTAGCGGCTGAAGACCACACCGGCCCATATAGGCCCGGATGCCAACCCACTGTAAGGGCCGGCGACAACAGTAAACGGGTTCGAACCCGTTCCCCATCATGGGAACCCACATGCATTCGCCGCAAATAGGGATACGCGCCCCATGGCATGCCCACATTCTTCATGCTCCACGTGCCTCGTCAGAACAACTTCGCACTCAAAATACCATGGGCAGCCGTGAGGCATACATTAATCCGAAGTACATGTTCAGTTAAACCGAACTTCGAAACTACCTCGTCTTCGAACGACCCGGGGACCAATTCCGGATACCCCCAAGTTTAAAGCTTCATCGGCAGGGTCCTCGCTCATCAAGGTCTCATCGAAGGTCCCAACCCCCACCTATCAGAAGCAAAGGCGCAGACGTGCAACAGGGCACAGTGAAGGCTTCAACTCACGCATCAAGGCCCTACATCAACCTTTACTCTGTAAATTTTCTTTTTCTTTCTCTCTTGCAAGTACTGCCTTCGCTGTTCGAATTGTACGGTTAGACGTCCTGAGCTTACAAGAAATAATAAAAATACCCTTTATGGTGTTGGGATATCGGCATCTTGCAATTTTTCTATTCCTTTCTGATTCTCTCCTCACTCTTCGAACAGCCCGGCATGAAAATATATTAATCAGTTATGAGTTCAATTTATACATCAGCTCAATTTCTTTAAGTCTAGCACCGCTTCCTGCTAGGTGTCCGGTGTCTCAGATATTGCACTATATGCATCTGTTCCGAACAATGTCTTGGGTCAATAGTTGGGTTGCCCGGCTCCTGTCTTTGCCCCTTATGTTCCGCTTGTTCGGCTAAGAGGGCAAAGGGAGAACCCCTGCGATCGTACTACTGGTTCGCCCGGTCATGTACCTCAGGAGGAAAAATCTGAAAAGTGATCGTCATGATAAGCGCGAACGGGTCTGCGATCCGATGATGAGGTTGGACTCTAAAAATCGTTGGCGATTTCGCCGTGTCACACGAAAGGTTCGTCTTAACACAAACCATGTGATCAGAAAGGGCAGGCTTCGACCCCCAAGTACATCACAAATACACTGGGGGCTAGTCCCTCGTCCCAACTATCAAGCTTCTAAGGCTAATTGAAAGCACTAAAACCGAATAGTCTGATTGCTTGGTTTCGTTCCCGCACTACCGCCTCCGGGCACCAAGACGTTGGCTAAGGGTAACAGTGCGGAAACAAAACACCTTTTGTGATATTCACTTGGGGGCTGAAGCCGACGACTGATAGCTTTCAGAACTAAACATACAGCCACAGAGGAGTCAAAATTTAATCACTAAGTTCATCGGGCGCATAATAAAGCATAAATCACACTTGGTACAAGCTTGCGACATCTACTAAAGCATTACATTTTTTGAACACTGGCCCTCTATCGCCCGCGCTCCGGTCATCACCTACGTGAAGTACTGCTCAGGGCGGCGGTGCTCCTTCCCCTGGGGCAGATGACCAGTGGCCATCTCCATTGGATTAATCCTTGGCCAATGAACCATGGTCTTCGCAAACGCGAGCCTCGCCCCCTCAAGGCACGCCGACTGCTACACGGCGTCAATCCGGAGCGGTGCCTCCCGCAGCCTTTGCACATGGTCGAAGTAGGTGTCTGGAATGGGCTCGGCCGGCCATAGGCTAACACAGAGGTCCTTTAAAGCTAGCTCGGACATCCGATGCATCTCCATCAGCTGCTTCATTTGATCGCTGAGGAGGGGAGGATGCTCGGAGTCCGAAAACTGTGACCAAAAGAGCTGCTACGTGGAATCCTCCTCGCGAGTGGCATAGCGCGTCGCCGTGGCCGCCGCATTCTTCGGGAGTTTAGCGAAGACGCCTGCAGAGCGCCATACCTTGGTCAGCAGGGCGAATATGTTGCCTCCGAACACACTCTGCAATAAATATTTCTTACCATTGGCAATTTGTGCGGCTTGCTGAAGCTCCTCCCGGACACCTCGGGCGTCACTCCTTGCCTCCTGGAGCTCTTTCTCTGCCTTGGACAGACGGGAGGATTGCTCCTCCCGCCCCTTCTCAAGGGCCTCAAGCTTCTCAGCGGCATCCTGGAGCTCTCCTTAGGCCTCGGTTAGCCGAGATTCATGCTGCTTAGTAGCACGCTTGGCCTGCTCAAGCTCGGACACCGCTCTCTCGGCGGCTGTCCTCTTCTCGGCCACCTCTGCCTCAGCTTTCTTAAGGGCCTCCTTTAAGCCCTCGACCTCGGCGGCAGTAGCTGCAAGATCATCAAGATAAAGGATCAGTCAATGGTCCGGCCAGTCCCTATCTTGCAAATACACATCTTTTTACATAGCTTACCTTGAGCCTCGTCAAGCCGTTTGTTGACAAGGTCCAGCTCTGGATCGGAAAGCTTGAGCTTTTGATCCATCTCCTCTAACGCCGCGGCATTAGCAGCCGCGACCACGGAAGATGCCTGTGTTAGCATCATAAATGTTGACATTGTTAACCGACCTACCGAATTTGATCCTCTGCAGGTCTATTTGAAGATACTGGCAGAGTCTCGGGGGCTGCTATGTATGCGGCCTACTTAAACTAAGAACTATAACCGCATTATGAGGAAGGATCATTACTTGACTTACCTCAAAGCCTATTAGAAGGCCTTGGACAGCGTCGTTCAGTCCAGATTGGACGGACCGAACACTCTGCATAACCGCACCCATATGGGTGCGGTGCCCTTCAAGGATGATGGAGTTACTCACCAACTCCTCCAGCGTGTCCAGCCAGCCCACCACCGCCCGTGCGGAGGTGTTCGGCGCTGGTGTTGGCTCCCTGGCCCCCTCCCCGCTGGGAGGAATCTGTGTCGTCGAGGGCCTCGGAGGCTCGGGAGCGGTCGACGGAGGGGGTCCGGATGGCCCAGACTCTTTTCCCTCGTCGGCCATGAGGGACACTCCCTCCTGGTCTTCGGTGACCGAGGTGTTGACCTCAACCATTACGGCATCTACCTCCCCCTCCGTGTTCGGAGGAGGAGTTCTTTGGGACTGCACCTCCTCAGCCTCTTCGGGGACAAAAGGAGGCATGGAATGCGCCATAGACCCACTGTCCGCTAGCTCAGCGGGAGGAGACGTCCCTTTCAAGATTTGCTCGGGGGGGGGGGGGGGGGGGGGGGGGGGGGCGCTCATGCGGGGGACTACAATTCGGAGGGTTTAACCTTACACTAAAATAAACTACTGAAAGTATAATAGCTGAAAATACAGACACCTTACCTGCTGGCAGGGGCTTGACCCTGGATCCCTTCTTCGGGAGCTCCTCGAACGCCTCAGACTTCTCATCATCTGAGCTGTCAGGTATAACCAGCTTAGGCCGGTGTCGTCTCTTTGGGGCTGGGGAAGGTTGGACCTCCTCGGCGTCCTCGGACGCCGGCCTCTTTTTGGAGTGCGGAGAGGCACTCTCCTCTTCGTCCTTCTCCTGCTCGCCCCCATCCTGTACGGAGGAGGCCGCAGCATCTCTGGACCGGTTGCCTACACAGATCCTGCGGCGGAGGCCTTCCCTGGCCTCCGGTGCCTCTTGCTTCTTGCCCTTCTTAGTGGGTGCCTTGTAGGGCACCACGACCAGCAGCTTCTCCAGCTGCTCTGATCGTGGCCCCTCTAGCAGCGGCGCCGGGCCGCTGATCTTCTTGGCCTTGGCGAGCCAGCCCTACAGAATCCACATAACCAAGTTAGATCGAATCTCACGTAATGTGAATATCCGAATACTATCGAAGAGACATGCCACTCACCTCCCTTGGGAGATTCGGGCATCAAGACCGATATCCTTCCCCTCGGCCAGCCACTCCTTCTGGGGCTGGAATAATTGGCCCCATATCTTGTCAGGAGTCATGTCGAAGATGTGCCGCACAATGGCTGGATCCTCGGGCTCATGCTCCCACATGGGCTTGGCCCTCTCTTGGCAAGGGAGGAGCCCGCGGTGCAGCATGATCTAGAACACGTCGACCAGCTTCGCACCGGTCTCTATTACGTTGTCCACGTGCTTCTACAGCACTTTGGCGTCGGCAATACATCCCCAATCCGGACTCTTGGTGGTCCAGGAGACCAATCTGGTGGGGGGTCCGGACCAAAAGGCGGGGGCCGCTCCCCATGCGGCCTTCCTCGGCTCGGTGATATAGAACCACTCCTGCCACATCCGGACGGTGTCGACGAAGTGGCCGTCCGGCCACTAGACCCGTGTCAGCTTGCTGATCATGGCCCCTCCGTAGTCCGCGTGATCGCCGCCGACCACCTTGGGCTTCATGTTAAACACCTTCAGCCATAAGCCGAAGTGCGGCTGGACCCAGAGGAGCGCTTCACAGACAATGATGAAGGTCGAAATGTGGAGGAGGGAGTTGGGTGCTAGATCATGGAAATCTAGCCCATAGTAAAACATTAGCCCCCGCACAAAGAGGTGCAGTGGATATCCAAGCCCCCTAAGGAAATGGGGGAGAAAAACTACCCTTACGCCCAGCTCTGGCGTAGGGATGATCTGGCCCTCTTTGGGGGCTTGATGGGTAACGTTGGCCGGCAAGTAACTGGCCTCCTTCAGCTTCAGTATATCCTCGTTGGTGATGGAGGAGGCCTCCTACTTCCCGTTGGTGCCCGATCCGGCCATGGTCGAAGGAGCTAAAGTGGGATTGGCTATGGAAGGAGGGAGAAAGGGCGCTGGAGCTCTGAAGGATCGCTAGTGCAGAAGGTAGGAGAAGGCGTGGGATGCAGACTCTAGCCCCCCCTTTTATAGACTGTGGCAGGCCAGAGATCCCTTTTTTCACGTTGTTGGCCTCTCCACTTCCCGATATCTCCGCAACGTTATGAGCGGGAAGGGGAATCGAGATCATTAACCATATCCCCCGAAAAGCGGGACATGATCTCCACCTTGAAGGGACATGTCAAGCGTGGCCTCAACCTCGAGCAGCGCTTCGAGAAATAGTAACTGCTTGGCGTTATGGCTGGAAGCGACTCTTCGTTAAAGGAGAAAAAGTTGTCAGATAAAGGCACTATTTGCGCTCGAGCGATATTTTTATTACTACCTTTAGTGTTAAGTAAAATAGCCGTTTCAGACTCGGAACATCACTTGGTACTGAACAGGGGGAAGACTTGCTGAGGAACTCACCCCGCACACCGAATACTGGTCAGAATGGATATCGGATACAAGTCTCGGCGTTGGAGGCAAGTTCGGGGGCTACTGAGGGAGTCATGGACTAAAGGGTCCTCAGGGCGATGGCCCATTGTGCATGGGCCAGACTGGTGGAGCCGTGTGGTGACCGGAGACCTGTGAAGCCGTGGTGTGCCCTCCAAGTAAAGGGTGGACAAGATCTCTTTCCCTCTTGTTGTAATCTATCTTCAGTAACCTTAACCCTATTGGTGTCTATATAAACCGAGGGTTGTAGTCATTAGGGGGAGAGCTATCTTCACCCCCCCCCCCCCCGTAGCCTAGGGTTTAGCTCATACTGATTTTGAGGTAGATCTACTCTGTAAACCATGCTATACAATCAATACAATCAAGCAGGACGTAGGGTATTACCTCTATGAGAGGGCCCGAACCTGGGTAAACACTATGTTCGTCGTCCCTTGTTACCCATCGATCCTAGATCCACAGCTCGGGACCCCCTACCCCGAGGTCTGCCGGTTTGGACACCGACACTAGTCATGTTGGATTGTTGGTCATAGTGACATTGACCCAGATTACTACTGCAGGCCAGGTTTGTTGACAATTTTACTTGTCTTTCTTACTCATTCGATATGATATCCAATTATTCACGTCGATTAGTTACAAACAATAAGTGCTAGACCAACTTCTTGATTCAGACTTTGGATGGTCTCTTACTGCAGTTACAATTCTGCATACTTATCCTAGTAAGCTCACAATTAATGATTGATTCACTACCTCTATGCTTGCCTTGTCATATTTGTTGTCAATATTATTTTAGGGTGGACCACCCTATTTCAAAATACTGGAACCGCAGACATGAGTGAATAGTATTTCTCTGTGTGATCTCTTCCATCATGTGTGGGCAATGAACACTGCATTGTATAGAAAGAAAGTGTCATATCCACCTTTTACATAGACTACGATCTTTTACATGGAATACAATCTGCCTACTTGCTTTGTGTCGCACTACCAGCACTCCACCCTTGAAGCTAAACATTATGACACTCAGAATTCCTTAGTTTATTTGTTCAAATACGAATTTGATATGATTCTAACTTTCCTACTTCAGTTTTGAAATGTGTGTTCGCCTATTATAGAGACATAAGAGGTTTGTATTTCTGTGTGTGGTCTGGTCAGCACGGTTGGGGGATGACCTTTGTGTATGCAGGGGTTTGTAGGGAGACACTCTCCGAGTTGAATCCACAATGCATTCCATAGATAATCTGACTACTTTTTTTGTTTTCATGAATCTCAGATACTGAACAGCATCATAATGATTATGAGCTTGCGTGCATGAAAAGAATAAAGGAGAACAATGCCATGGCTATCAAACTTGGCATTAAGGGACTGAAATGAAGTCTGGATGCAATGCAATGCAAATGCTCTCCACCTACAGATTCATGCTCAGAATATGATGCTAACAATGATTCTGAGCTAGAGGGAGACCTAAGTCAATGTAGCTCCCTAGTGGAGGAGTCAGAGGTAGATGCCCTAGCTTATTCACCCATCAAGGTGCTTGCTCTAACTTTCCAAGGTTATATTGGTCGCACATATCTTGCAACTGATTGTTTGTGTTGCTTCTACTTTGTTGCACTGCCATTAGCTTAGTTTACACATCGTGCATGTGAATACGCCCTGCCTATCCATTTTTAGTACATATTCCATCTGTCATCATACCATATTTATCCATTCAAATGTTGTTCTTGTGTATCAGACGTTCAAAGGGAAGAGGGCGATTGCTGATCACGGAGGAGCACGAACAAAGTATTTGGAAAAGGTAGTGACACCTGATAAATAGAATAGCCTTGTAGTTGCAATATCACGAGACCCACAAAACACGGCCCCAACTCTAGCAGACTCTAGCCCTACTACACTGGTCATCTCTGATGCCCCAACTCAGCAGACCCCAACTGCAGCAAACAGTATGATGATGCCAGTTGACATAGCACCATCTCTACGACACAAAACCCCCATTCCAGTAAAGAGTACACCAAATCTAGTTGCCAAATCCCTTTTCGAACGAGAGAGAGCCCCAATTTCAGCAAATAGGACCCCTATTCCACTTCTTCCCAGTTTAGAAGATGAAACTTATATTGTTGTCAGGAACTTTGTGCGCATCTTTCCTTCATGAAAATATTATACCACAGACACAGAACAATTTCCAATCTTCCTCCGCAACTTACGTGTAAGTAATGTAATAATGTTATTCATGGTAATTAGTGCAGATGTTTTTGCTCACAGAAGACACAAGATTTCATTCTTTTAAATAGGCGAGGACCAAACTGGATAGACAAGAGGAGCAAGGGTTGGTTGCGCTTTTCAAGCACTCATTGATGAAGTATCATTCCTACCTGAGGCAAGCGCACTTCGATGGCAAGCCTCTAAATGAAATTTCTATAAAGTCTCCAGTGCTACATTTATCAGATAGTGACTGGAATAATCTTGTTACACATTGGTCTCGTCTGCAGTGTAAGGTACTGTCTATGATATCACATCACAATTTGAACTACATTTCTGCATGTGCCTTACTGTCTCTCTTGTACAAAAACTGTTTGCAGAAGAACATTCATTCTCAAGGGACCACAGAATCTCGCAAGTATACTACACACTGCATTGCTCTTGTGAGTACCTCTTGCCCTGTATGACCATACTTACTTTCATAGTTGGTTGATTATGTAGCATCACTGCACATGTTAGCCTCGTTATCCTCCATTTGCAGGACATTATAAGATCCGTATCGACTCTTACATAAATTTAGAATCAACCCAGTGCTTTTGAAGAGGTTTAGCTCTGTATTCCTCTTGTAAGGACTGAACGTCGTCTATCACTGTACTTAAATTAACAGCTACTCCCTCCATCCCAAAACATAAGAGCGTTTTGTACAGTACACCAGTGTACAAACCACTCTTATATTATGGGAAGGAGGGATTGGTACATTGTGTAGCATTCTGCATCTTATCTCCCTCGCCCACCATTTACTAAAAAATATCAGATCTATATTTAATCTTACCAAAAAGTTGAATACACAAACAATGCCAGTGCAGAAGTGTAGCCCTTTGCTCTTGTCAGTACATTACTTACAGGGATTGGTTGTTGATTATGTAGCATCAATCGACATCTTATCTTCATTATCCTCTATCCCTTCCAGTATTATCATATCTATAATTACTCTCTACAAAATGTAGAGTACCGACAATGCTTATGAAGAAGTTTCTGTGCTGAAATTCTTGAGTTATCCTTCCCTTGACATGGAGAAGGGCATTATAGAGCCGGTGTTAACTGTTAATGTAAGTCGGTCCTTCTAAAGCCTTTATCCTCAACTGCTATTTAATTTGCTCATACTCCCTATCGTCAACTGCTGTTTAGTTTGCTGTTTCTATCAAAATGCATGTTCGCAACAACTGTAAGTTCCAAGTTTAGTTGTAAAACCAAATTCCTTATTCATACCATCCACATTACTCAATACTCCCTATATGTATGCTTGTTTTTGTGGATCTATAATCCAGTGTGTGGTCAAGCTGCCCACGTTTGCACCTTGTCATCTCCTGTTTTATCTTACTGATGTGGCTAATGATATGAACAACATGCCATGCACATTAACCAAAATAGATACAATGATTGTCTTTGCCCTTCATCTATGCTTGTTTTGTTGATATGGTAATCCAGTAGTGTGTTGAACCTCCCCGCATTATGAACAATGCCAAATTATGCTATTGATATTTTGAACTGACTCTTTATTTTCTAATTTGAAATTGGATGGTATTGACAGCACAGTTACCATATTTGTTTATACACATGCAAAACCTATCATCTCTCTACTTGTTTCATGGTGATATGCCTGATGGCATGCACAAGTCTGCTGAAGGCTATGAGACAAACCCAACATATATTGCAGCAAAGAAGACAAAACATCTGGAAGATAGCGAGACAACCCCAAAGTGATGTCTTGATGCAGTGTTCAAGTTACTTGAGACTAGTAGTCAGACAAGCTCACATAATTCGCTGTCTGAATCAGTTCGACTTCTTCAGTCCCATGTTCAAGCAGAAAGGCACTCTGCAACTCAACTTTGACTTGAAGTCCTATCTCTAAGAAAGATCGCGGAGAACACCAATGAGAACCTCATTGCTAAACAGCTACAGCTGGAAGCTATGACCGACATGCTAGGCTATTCTCACAGCCTTGCTCAGCAGCTTGCGCAGTAGCTCCCGCGCAAGGCTAACCTTTCTTGAACTATCCTGGAAGTGGTCTTGGTTCAGTATTATTTTGTTACACTGCAATGGCGCCCAATTTTTGTAATCTGCTTCTTTGTTGCGCTTTATGATCACTGGTGGCGAACTTCGATGCCCAGTGGATGTAATATACCATAAATCCTTTATTGTATAATGTAGGTTTATTCTAAGTTACTATGCCATAATTTATTTATTGTATAGAGTAGGTTTGTTCTTAATTCCTACTAGTTACCGTATATGCCATCATTCGCTATCTGAAAAAAAACGGCGAAAATCTGATGTAGGCGACCGGGCCGAAACATTCGCCTCTAACGGGCCTGCATTTTAGCTGGCCACAATTTGGCCGGCCTACAACTTTCTTGGGCCTGAAAGGCCATTGGGGCCTTCACACTTTACGCCAGGCCCACAACTTACACGGGCCTACATTCGGCCAAAAGTTTTGTTGGGCCTTTAGTGGACCCAGCGCTTAGTTGGGCCCATGTAGCTTCAGACCATTAACAGGCTGAATATTCTTCTGGCTTGTTACGACCCAGAAGATACCATGAGCCTTTAGCAGGCCGAAATGAATGTTGGGCCTCAATTTTCAATAGTCGTCCATGGGCCTTTAGCAGGCTAAAATGTAGACCCTGCCATTATTGGCCCAGTTATATGACGGGCCATTACCAGGCCGAAAGATATCTTGGGCCTTAGTTGGCCCACTGATATCATGGGCTTTTAAGAGGTCGAAAGCTTAGTAGAGGCATCAATGGGCCGAATTATACGACAGGCCTTTAACAGGCCCAAAGTCACATTGGGCTGAACTGTTGCCACCTTGATCACGGGCCGTTAGTGGGCCGGATGTCGCATCGGACCATATATGGCCCATGGGTAGCACGGGCCATTCCCATGCCAAAAGACACACCGGGCTGAAATGGGCCCATGTCTACGTCAGGACTCTAACAGGCTAAAATGTCATTGGGCCATAATTGGGCCCAAATACTCGGCGGGCAATTAACGGGCCAAATCTGGCTTTGGGCCATAAATGGGCCATGTTTAAGCAGGCTGTTAATGGGCTGGCCCACTAGTACCTGAGTAAATACTACGGGCCTTTGACTGGGCCGTCCTTTTTAACCTATATGGGCCTCTGTTGGGCCCTGCCACGTGTCGACGTATCATAGGCATGTCTCCTCCTTTGGATGGACGACATCTGGCCCACTGAGGAGCCGACACGTGTTTCCTCCGTCCAATGATGATTTTACACATTGAAAATCCCCATTGGTCCTGGCTGTTAACGGGTTATCAGATCCAAACCGGAACCCGATAGCTTAACGATGACCCGTTACGGTGGATGCCATGTGTCGGTTACCCTTGACGAAAGCACTTACATGACGCGCCATTTATCATCATGGAAGTGGACACTTCTGTGATGATAATTTTGGTATTGTCATGGAACACTTATATGACAGCACATGTATGACTATCTTGATTCTGTCATAAAATCATCATGGATGTACATGCATGACAGAAAACGTGACCTACTGTGACAAACACGTATCATCACGGAATTGGTTTTTTTGTAGTGGGTGGACATGCAGCAGTTGATTCGGTACTATAGAAGTAGTAACATCATTATTTGACTTTTCGAAGAGGCGAAGAGCCAAGCGCAACCCAAACGTGGCAGTTGCAAACGCTCGTGTGGTAGTCTTACGTGTAGGGGAGGGGCTGGTGTGGCAGTTTTGTGGCATTTACTTTCTATTGTTGTTCGCATCCAATAGGTGCCACTGTCGGATGCAGATCTTGCGGTTATTGTGGCGATCGGTAGTTAAAGTCATCTTACAAAAACTAAATAATCCCAAAACACATAGGCGTGGGTCGTGTATGTTTTTAATGCCTTGAGAGTACCTAGCACGGCATGCAGCGGTCAGTTCATTGCATGTAATTGTATTAATTGGCAAATAAATATTAAATTCTCTCATTTTCCCCTGTGCCTTGATCACGGTGCACAATGTAGTAATGACTAGTCTCTTTTTGGCACACATCGGCTTGAATGCCAATGAGGGAGAGGGTAGCGGTTCCCGAAACGATGAATGGTCAATGAAGCATCCTCATTCAATTAGCATGCAGAGGGAATTAATTGGAGAAGCAGAATGGAGCCAGCACGATGTGAATGCAACGCAGTTTGCACTCTCATATGAAGGCGCCCCACCACTCCAATCCATCTACCAAATATTACGCACCACTGCTCACTCCAATCCAAGACCAAGACCAAGACCAAGCGACCAGAAGCCACAAGCACCCATGGAGGAGATGGACACAAGTGGCAGTCGACTATGCCAGATCATCCAATATGCCGGTCTGCAGCCCTGCACCATGCATCATTTCCAGACAGTGCAGGCGACCGCCGGCGTTGTAGCCCTCACCGACGTCTGGTTCGCCTCTCGCACGGATGAGATGATGGTCCGCTCCATTCGCAAGTTCACCACCATCAAGAAGCATGCAGACGACCTTGCCGTCCTCCTCCAGCCTGTGCGCCCAGGCTCCTTGTTGCTTTCCACCCTCATCGGCCTCCATGGTGATGACCTCTTTCAAGCATTGGTGGCCCTGCAGCTGCCGGACGTCACAATGAAGAATGTACACCTCAAGGCCACGCTCGCCGCACAGTGCCTCGCCATGCAAGAAATCCTCGACCTACACATCCACGTCTATGAGAAAATCGTCTACATAGGCCTCTAAAGGGCCAGGGACGACACAAAGATGTTGGCCTTCTTCGACCGGCTGGAATCTTTGGACACCATTGTTCAGAAGCACGTTGACCTCGCCACAAAAGCCACTACTCCTCAGCCTCCGTTCAGTGCGCCGGCGCCTTGAGTCGAGGAGGGGGAGGTCGTCAATGGATGCATCTTTCTTCTTGCCTGCTGTAACCAGCACTGCGTCACCTCATGGCCTTAATGTGTTATTGTATGGCATTATTATTCGAGTCGTAAATGACATGAGTGATCCCTTGCTCTTATTTGGTGTTAATTATATGCAGTATCACTGTCTTCATCCTGGTTTACTGGTCACCATCGTGTTTTGTGCCAAATTTGTACTTCAGATTTATGTACGAGACCCAACCTACCAAACTATACTATATAGATTGGCATGACAACCAAACTTATAAATTCAAAACTAAGCGTTACATGTCACGAGTTCGCAACAAGAAAGTGGAACAAGTACAGCACGCCTGTGTCATTCGCGTCGCACCACACACTGTCATTCTGGCCCGCCGCTAAGCGCGCATTGGCTTGGCATTTTCTGTTTACAAGTTAAAAAGGTTAAGACTGCCACGTTTGCGTCGCACCCCCACACGGTCGGTCCGACACACCGCTGAAGCTAGGGAACGCTTGTTGTCTCAACATTTTTACTATCAGGTGGGGCCGCAGTTGAGTAAACTGACTATCAGCAAATCCCCACCCCACCCACCACGCGTCGACTGAGTTAGAATTAGAGGAGAGAAACAAGGAGTGAGAAGAGATAGTTGTAGCATGGACACCGTTGACAGATGGGATTCGTGTTGATAGAATAGGAGTACTAAGTACTCGTACGTCTAGTACCACTAGTTGGGTGCGTGTGACCTATACTTGTCATCACTTTTGGTCTCCTATTCGAACCGCAGCTACGCTTCCTAGTACATAATTTTTCACGCATGTTTCCTCCTATATGTACTCCTAGGCTATTTCTACGTGCTTCCTTTCGCCGACTTGTGGGACATAGAGCATCTTGGTCGAAGTGCATGCATGACTCGCAGCATCTCCAACAATGCCGGCGTACTTTACATTTCATACCCGACAAATTACGTGCTAACCTCCTACAAAAGAATGAATAAATGAATTACTACATGCAAACCGGATTATTTTCATAGAAACCGGAGCATGTTTGTTACATTTTGGACATAATACATTGAAGAAAAAATGACCAGACCTAAACTAGTCTAATGGCCTCTATGATTCCCAGGATACTAAAAACACAGGAATGGGGAAAGTATGGGACTGGAGTGCTAAATGCAATAGGATTAGCAAAGAGTGTTCAACGCCACAGGAAAAACAAAGGAATTGTGAAAATAGTTTGGAGAAAAAATTCCTATGGAATCTAATCCTATGGACTAGTGTTAAAACTGCTCTTATACTTATGGGACGGAGGGAGTACTAGCTAAGCTGCAACGACACTCTTGCTCCAATGATGGCGATGAACAGAGAGGAGGAGGAAGCGGTGGCGTGTTTTTGTACATGCTAGAGACTGGACTGTAGTACATTGTTTTTATGGCCATATCACCACATTGTTTTCTATGGCCTATCGCCTGCTGGTTCACTGGGCTGCCATGTTTCGCACTCCTCCAATGTACTAGTTTATATGCATATACTGCATGATTCTTTGCTCCTTCTTACATCACCGACATGTGGGAGAGCCAGCATCCGGGTCGACGTGTCATGCACCAGATTAGAGTGGGGGACAGAAGGGGAGCCTCACCCCGGTCGTAGCGCCGCGGTAATAATGACTATAATGAACAGTCATATCACAAGACCCCACCTTTCCAGCATTAACGAGTCATCAAATCACACATACCTACCTTTCCTGCAGTAAGTTGAATCCGTTACTCCCTCACCCTCCTCGCCTCTCTGTCAAACCGGCTTGGTAAAACTGCCGCGCGTACTTCCCGGGAAAAGCCCCACCGTCGACTTTTAAATACTCCTATAATTTTGTATCGATGAATTGCGCCATGGAGCAGAAAACCAAAAGAAAAGGTGGTGCATGTAAACAAATACAGTTCAAGCTCTAGCTAGTGATTCGGAATGTAAACCGTGCATGTGTTTATACGTATATGTTACTTCAAAGTACTGAGTCCATTGATGCAATGTGGTTAAACTGTACCATCGATATCTCAAAGCCCAAAGAGTTCAAGCTTGTTCGTTCTATATAAATATATGTTTATTCACCCGTGGGGTTGTTCAATGAATGGAGGGCCGGGGTCCACAAGTGAACAATACTACTACTAAGTACAGTACAGTACAAAGTGTGACGTGTAGTTAGTCACGTTAAATCTAGGGAGTTTCTTTTCTTTAATGCCACCTACACAAATTGAAACACTTGTTGTGGAGAGAAAAAGAAAATCACTCCAATATATATATAGGCAGGCCCCTGAGCGCTGTCTTTACTAGGGCTGCTCTTTTCACTCTCTCATCCTCTTCAGATCTAAACAAGACGTCGGTAGCCACATTCTCTCTCTACTCACCGCTGGTCACAGATCCAGCCGGATCCCCTCGGCCGGGGGGTGTAGGGGAGTAGGTGCATCGTTCACGTGGTCATCGGCGGAGAGGGAGGAAACCCACAGCTGTCGGCGCGTCCCGATCGGATGCCCGTGCCGTTCTCTCAGACACAGCGCCGGCTTGGGAGGTCCTCGAACCCCTTCTTTCTCACTGCCATATTGTGGCCAGATCCGCCCTCCCGCTACCCTCGTAGCCACATACCGACAACCCTCGGGTATAACTTCCTTCAAAAACGGCCTTGCTCTACTACCCTAGCTCCCCACGTGGCTGCATGTGGATCTTCTTCTACTTCCATCTTCTCTTCCAAAGCCACCTAAATTTTTAGTATTATTAGAGGTAAAGATACTTCATGTAGTCGAATCTAGAACTTGGTTCAAACAGGGAAGAAAGGGGGGAAAGTTGTAGCATGAATCTAGGACTTGATTCAAAGAGGAAATAACAGGGGGAAAGTATTAGAGACTGGATACCCAACCGGTCTCTTGGTTGAAATGGGAAATAAAGGGAAAACGCAATACAAACTAGATAAGGAACAGATCTATTATTGGTTAAAAAGAAAAGAAAGTGGCGGCTGGGGGATAAGTCAATAGAGCATGTCTAGAATAAGGTTTGCTGCTTTCACATAGTAAAAGGTGGCTAAAGAGAACTAAATTTGGGACCAGCCCAGATCTTGATTGGATGTTGGCATCACCACTATATGCCTCCCTGTAGGTAAATGGTGCTGATGCATCCACTGTCGCATGCCCTTATACCAACTTTTTGTTGTTGTTAATGTAAGGGCGCTTGTAAAATGAAGCAATCCCGCTGCTACAGTAAGGACATGTCTAACCAATGTTATTGTTAATCTAATGCCTCCAGTAATATGATGCAATTAAACCATTCTACAAATGGTACTCTCCTGCTATTTGTTCCATTATGATAAGTAAGTTGCTTCTTTATGCTGGTGGATGTCCTGGTGTTCCCACTTTCCCATGCCCTTGTACCAACTCTTTAGCCGTTGTTAGTCTAATGTATCTGCTAAAACAAGCAATGCGACCATTAAAGTAATGCCATATTTGACCAATGTCATTGTTGATCGTAATGCTTCCAGTAATATAAAGCAATGCTGCCGTTTTAAAATTTCTACTATATTTGCGTGATTGACATGAAGATAATGAAGATGATTCTTTTCATTTCTTGTATGTTTCATATCTGGTTATTGACTAGTAACTATTTTCTTTCTATCTTTTTGTGCAGATAGGGATATCCATTTCACATCATTGCTATTGTGACCTTTTGGTGAACTGCACAAAACACTTTTTTAAAGAGTGTCTTGTGCAGTTCTACTAAAATGTCACATGGGCAAACGTGTCTTGATTTTAGTGGAACTGTAGAAAGGGTGATTGGAGTTCCTAACCTCTTCAGCTAACTCTACCGGTAATCTCATGCAACAGTTTATTTGCCTTTGCAAGATTAGCTGCCACCGTCACCACAATGCCACTTGATTTTTGTGAAACTACACAAAAGGATAAGCAAATTATAGTTGCACCTTGCATGAGCATGACAACCAACCTTAATGTTGCTCAATTTTAGTGCAACTAATAAAAAAGAAGCTGCCAGCTCATGAGACCAAGTACTTCTTGCTAGCTGCATGATGCAAACATTGCTTCATTTTAGATGAAGTGCACAAAAAGGTGGCATGAATTGAATCATCCTAGTGGAGCTGCAGGTTCACCACTTGCATAAGCCGTATCTAGGAGAATCGAGTCCTGAACTGTCTGAGTCCATCAGGCCTACCGTCATGGCGACGTAGGGCTCCTATCTCAGTTATGGTTCTCATGACCAGGTATGTTCCATTTTGGTTGATTTTGACTCTGCATCCACCTAGTGATCGTGTTCTACTATTTTGGCACTACTATGAGTGAAGCCAATGAAGACATGTTTTCAGACAGCTTGAGCCCGACCGGGTTGGGTGCGCTGGGCCGGCTCGGTGATGTTGGTGAAGTTGTCTGGCTCGTGACCTGATTCACAGATTTTGTCGATGAAGACGTGGATCTTGCCGGTACCCATACTCAATCGAGTCGGCCTCGGGGCCCCAGCCTAAACCGTAAATGTAGAGCTTGCCACGATGACTCTTCGTCATCTGGCCGATCGCGTATCCCTCGATCTCTTGGAGAGCTCCCTCCAAGAACTCAACACCACCGTGTGCAGGCCCCATGGTGGGCGCCAACTGTCGTGGTTTTGTCATGGTAGATGTCCTCGAATCAGGACTTAGTCGTGAGGCCATCGCAGCTAGGTAGTAGCTTGAACATGGTTGATCAGAGTCAAGAGACACGAGTTTACCCAAGTTTGGCCCCTCACGGTGGAGGTAAAAGCCTACTTCCTGCTTGATTGATTATTGCTTGAGATCTCGATTACAAGCATGTGACTTTGGCTAACCTTGTACACGAGAGCTTGTAACTTAGTCCTTTCTGACCTAGGGGCTCCCCTTTATATAACAACTGAGTCCCCCAGTTTACAACTGACTCCGGGTCATAGTACAACCCGTGTCTTAGACTATTTCCTACTTATCTTGTCCCTCAAGCAAGGGAGATTTCTTAAGGCTTCCTTCTTGAGCCGGTCGTGTCAGGCTCCGAGCTATGAGCCGGCCTTCTCGTCAACCCGCCCCCTGGGCATTGAATCTTGTGGCTCGTCACGGCCCAAATGGCCTAGTCGTCTTTAAACCGTCACACAACTGCCGGGTCATACTATGGGGCATATCCCCAACAGGATGCAACACCAGAAGAAGTTGCTGCTTACGCTACTCGTAGTGATGACTATGATTCAGTCATGTGCCTCATGTTGACTTGCATTGATCCTGAACTACAGAAGCATTTGCATGATCTACGATTCAATTTATAATTGGATCACTGGTAGTTCTATACAAGAAGCAAGCAAGGACCGAACGTTTTGAATTAAGCAAGGCCTTGATTGAGTGCAAGATGAAAGATGGTTCCTCAATGAGTGAGCATATAGTAAAGCTTGCTGGCTATGTTGATAGGCTGGCTTCTCTGGAACTTGGAATTCCACCATCACTCGGTATAGGTATTGTGTTAGCTTCACTCCCCCCATCTTACGATGGATTTATCATCAATTACAACATGAATGGGATGGAGAAAGTGCAAACGAGTTGTTTGCTAGGCTCAAAACTGCGGAAGTTGGAATGCAGAAGATAAAGATAGTGTTGATGGTCAACAACACCACCAGTTTCATGAAAAAAGGCAAGTCCAAGAAGAAGAAATCTACTAAAATCGGTAAGACTGAGTCTCAGAAGAAGAACAAGGGCAGAGCCTCTAAAGAGACTGGATGTTTCTACTACAAGTAGAAGGGACACTAGAAGCGTAATAGCAAGAAGTATTTGGTGGATATGAAGAACGGTTCTTTTAGTAAACGTATAATCGTTATACAAAGTTAATGTTATTCTACTTGTAAATTTATGTATGTCATCAGTATTTGATACTGATCGTTTGCTCTCTTTTTGCAAATCGATGAAGGCACTACAAAGAGCTCACAAGGAGAGAAGAAGTTAAGTCATGATACAAGTCGGGAATGGTGATGGGATCGCTGCTCAAAGACTGTCAAAGTCATGTCTTTAGTTTATCTTCAAGATTTATCTTAGAACTAAAATAATAGTGATAGGTCTCCAACATATCTAAAATTTATGAAGTATTCATGCCGTGTTTACAACAATTTTATATGGTTTTGGTATGATTTGATTAGAACTAACTTGGACTGACGCTGTTTTCAGTAGAACTACTGTGGTGTTGTTTTTTACGTAGAAATAAAAGTTCTCAGAATGGGCTGAAAATTTACGGTGATTATTTATGGACCAAAAGAGACCCCAGAAGCTTTGTGGAAGGACCAGAAGAGCCACGAGGACATGACAAGCCTGGTAGGCACGCCCTAGGGTAGGGAGGGCCTACCAAGCTTGTCGCTTCCTCATGGGCCCATTCACATGAAACCGACACCAAAAATTCCTATAAATATAAAAAACCATGAAAAGAAACCTCGAACTTCCGCTCCGCCGCCACAAGCATCTGTTCCAAAGAGATCCCATCTGGAGCCCTGTTCCGGCACCCTGCCAGAGGGGAAATCATCATCGGAGGCTATCTTCATCATCCCGGCGGCACCGTGATGAGGACGGAGTAGTTCACCCTCTGGGCTGAGGGCATGTACCAGTAGTTATGTCTTTGATATCTTTCTCTCGTGTTCTTGATTTGGCACGATCTTGATGTACCACGAGCTTTGTTAATAGAGTTGGATCATATGGTGTTTCTCCCTCTCTATCTTGTTGTGATGCATTGAGTTTTTACATTTGAGGTTTCACTATTATCGGATTGAATACTTTTTGGATTTGAGAACACTTGATGTATGTCTTGCATGTGGATACCTGTGGTGACAATGGGGTGTTCTATTGATTCACTTGATACATGTTTTGGCAATCAACTTGTGGATTCCTGCAGTGACATTGGGGTAATCTAGGCATAGAGGTTGATGCACATTTTTGTCCTCATTTCTCTGGTAGAAATGTTGGGGCACTCTTGAAGTTCTTTGTGTTGGATTGAATATTATGAATCTGAAGTTGTTTGATGCATATCGAATAATCAACTAACGGATACTTGTGGTGACATTGGAGTATCTAGGTGACATTAGATTTGGTTGATGCGTATCATATCACTACTAGGAGAAAGCCTACTAGTAGCGCTAGAAATACCCATAGCAGTAGCGCTGGTGGCAGCGCTACTGCTAGGGCGCTACAGCTAAGTTGTAGCAGTAGCGCTGCTCGAACCAGCGCTACTGGTAAGTATGGTTAGGTGTAGCGCTGCTTCAACCAGTGCTAGTACTAACTATCTGTAGCGCTGCACCAAAACAAACACTGCTGCTAAACCAGCGCTGCCGCTAGACGGCTACCAGCGCTACTGCTAATATTCCTGCTTTCACAGATTTATTTCCCGCCTATGTATTTGTGATGTATTTGTGCGTGCTCTATACAGTAGTTTCATCATATCATAATAAACATACATTATTCTCATCATATCATACACATACAGTAGTCTCGCCATACCATCATCATCATCATCATCATCACCCAACACAAATAGCATCAGATCTCGAAAATAGCGATACACAAGTCATGTCATGTCTCGAATAAATGCAACTGCATGGTCATGGCACACACACAAGTTTCATCATCTCTATCTAAACCATGATGTAGAAGAGAAGAGCGATCAGTATGAGCAAGAGCGTGACTATGTAGTACTTCTTGAGGCACCGGTTTCGCTCCCTCTCTTGCCGGAGCGTCCACCTCAAGTAACTATTTTCTGCTTCGGCTCTACTGTCGAACCCTCTGTGGCTAGCGCCCGGGTACCTGTACGCCTAGGCCTAAACGTCTGGCCAGTTGTCGTACACTCCTAGAACCCTCCCAATGAATACGCCGTAGCAGTCCTTCGCCATCTCTAATCTATTTACCTGCATGAAGAGAGACTTTTTGCAATCAGCCTTATGACGTTCCGGCTCCAGCAAATTAGGCAACATCAAGTCATCTCCATGCTCATAGCCTGAGTCATAGTCCCGAGCCATCAATCCTCCATCATCATAGGCGGTATTGATATACTTGAGAGGGTCATCATCCTCCTCCTCCATGACATCATCACCATTTGCTTCTTCGACGGGGGCGACGTCATCTGGTACTAATGGAGGCTCTCCCTCGCGTCGTCTGTTATCACCCGCCACGACAGGTACAGGTAATTGGGTAGGTGGGGTGGTGTTCATACCTTCTTGAGGAGCTGTCGTTGGTGTGCTACCGGGTCCCTCGACACGAAGAAGAGTCTTCAGCCAAGGCAAGAACCAGCTCTTGCATGCGCCAATCCATTTAGGGGTCTTGTCATCATCGACTGGTACTGGAGGAGGCAAATCCTCGAAGCCCGCTTTGACACTGGCCATGTTAACCTTGAAGACGTTGTGGGGCATCTCTCGGTTGTGCAACATGCGGTCCTTCGGCTTCACGATCGTTGCCTTTCCCATGCCCACCTTCTGGCCGTTCATGTCGTACAGTAGGGTGCACAGGGTTTCGTCGGCATGTGAAGACATGTCTGCGATGTCAAACATCCAAAAGGCAACTGAAACAGAAGACTATAGAAATGCTGGTGAAGAGGGTATGACGCGTAATTACCATGAGGGCGTCGAGCTCAGCCAAAGAGGAAGCCCCGCCGAGCACGCCAGAGATGGATGGGCTGCTATGAATAGGAGCGGGACCTTGTGCGGTTGCATGAGCTGGTGCTGGTGGTGCGATGTTCACCGAATTGCTCCCGACGTAGCTGGGAAGGGGAAAGTACGCTGGCCCTTTATCTGGTTGTTCTTCGTCCAATCGACAATTGCCGAAATCAAGCTAGTAATAATGGAAGATGTGAAGTCAGCCCTGATGCTAGCTACCGCTGCATTGACCGCTACATTGACTACCTTGACCAACTCTTCTTCGGTCTCAGCTTTGGTCTTATTGACCGCAGTCGCGACCTTCTTGTCGATGGTCTATTGAGTAAGCAACCGTCTCTATCTTCTTTCCTCTGGCTTCTCGTGGTAGCACGTCTTCCACGAGGCGCCATCTCCGACGCCGTGCACATGTCCATACGATGACGGTTTGTCCTCCGTGACCTTTTTCAGTATGTTCAAGGCCCGGTTGAAAGGGGTGTCCCACTTGGGCCTCGCCGACGATTGTGATGACTTGTCACTTTTGGCTGCCTTTTGGTGCTGCTCTTTCTGCAAAAGGAACGTGGATGGTTTACAAATGTGACAAAACTTGTGGTCTAATTGATTGGAAGCTAATTACCAGTAGTCTTATGAACTCCCTCGTGTTCGGGTCCATGTAAAAGATCTTATTGACGCAGTCCCACTTGTACCTGGCCCTGATCCAGTCAAGTTCCTGCGGGTCGGTGAACTCCACCAAGGGGTCTAGGATTCCGTGACTTTCACGTTCGGCGTCCTCCTTGGACCATACGTGACTCTCCCCCTCGTAACCATGGCTTCCGAGGCGGTGGGGAGGCGTGTTCCTGGCCTGGAGTGCCTTCATTTTCTCCGACCTTTTCTTGACTTCTTCTTTAGTGCAAGTCTCCTTGAATTTTTCAAAGTCCTCTTCCTTTAGTGTCGGATTGTCAGCATGAATCTTGGACCACAGTTCATTCTTCGCAATCACTTTTTTCACCCTTACTTTATAGGCGGACAAGTCGTTGGTGAACGTCACCATTGCCTTGTTGTTTATCTTTGTCATGGGTTCGTCATCCCACGGATGTTTGCTTTCATCCCGGCCGGGGAACAGGAACCTATTATGCAACTTCTTTAGGAGCATGTGCTCCATATGTGGTATCTTATTTAACTTTTCGTCGTTGATGTTGGCGGTTTCCCTGAGGTTGCATCTTAGTTGATTGCCGTAGCACGCGCGCGCTTCCTCTGGCGCCGTTGGCTCTAATTTCTTGGGGTGCATCGTCATGACCACAATTTGTCCAATGCCGAGCTCGTTTGGCTTTCGTGTCCTCTTCGGCTTCGGCGCTTTACCGGCTATGACAGCATCGTTGCTGGTCTCGGGGGTGGTGTCGGTGCCGGTGCCAGTGTCGGTGTCGAGGTTGGTGCCACTGCCACCCTGCACCTGCAACTGGTGTCCGTCTAGGTAATTGAAATAATGATTTGCTGCCTCGACGGGGTCTTCTTCGAGGCGACCAGAACCCCTGGCTTCCGCATGGCTAGACATGTTTCCTATTCAACAATTATAAATAAAAGATATAATGAAGAGAAAAAAGGGGCCTATATTTGGTCGGAATGTTGATTCATTCCCTTTCCGGCAAATCCCGGGCACTCGATATGTCCTAGTTACTAGCACAAGTCATGCCAAAATTTACGGAAATTTTTGGCATGACCTTTGCTAAAAAGTGGACATATGGAGTGCTTGAAATTTGCCGGAACGGAAATGAATCAACATTCCGGCAAAACATAGGCCACTCGGATATTCTTCGACGATTGTCCATTCAACCAACATTAATCATATCATATTCATCAATTGTAATAAAAGATATAATCAACAATAATGGAATATGCAAATGAACATCAATGACATATATCATATAATATCACTCTTGTTTTGTTTATATAGCAACAATTACTTTAACCAAGTTTTTTGTTTATAGCTAAATGCCATAGCCACTGTTTTTTATTTATAGCTAAATGCTATTGTTTTTTGTTTATAGCTAATTTATAGCCTAAATGCTACTGTTTTTTATAGCTAAATGCTACTGTTTTTTATTTATAGCTAAATGCTACTGTTTTTTATTTAAAGCTAGGCATTTTCATAAAAATTGCTAAAAATGCCCTAGCTAAATGCTACTGTTTTTTTACTTAAAGCTAGGCATTTTCATAAATATTTGCCCTAGCTAATTTCCTAAATTTTTTTGCTAATTAGCTACTGCCCTAAACAAAATTTACCCTAGCTAAATTAGCTAAATTTGCTAATTAGCTACTGCATTAGCTAATTAGCTAAGTTTGCTAATTCGCTACTGCATTAGCTGCTGCCCTAAACAAATTTGCTAAATTGACCCTAGCTAAATTAGCTACTGCCCTAGCTAATTTCCTAAAAAAAAATTCTAATTTTTTTCCTAAATGCTAAAAAAATTCCTACTGTCCTAAACAAATCTAGGGTTCATATGAACACCTAGGGTTCATATGAACATCATCAAAGCAACAACATATATATGACTATAGACATGCTAGGGTTCATCATAGCAGAGAGCAGAGAGAGAGAGAGGAGAGTGAGAGAGGAGGGCAGGGGAGAGGAGAGGGAAAGGCTTACGGTCGGCGGTGGCGAGGGCGGGCTCGGGCTTGAGCGGCGGCGGTCGAGGGCGGGCTCGGGCGGGCTCGGGCAGCGGCAGCGAGGTCGAGGGCAGGCAGGGGAGAGGCCGGCGGTGGCGGTGAGGTCGAGGGCGGCCTCGGACGGCGACCGTGAGGTCGAGGGCGGGCTTGGGCGACGGCCGGTGTCGAGGTCGAGGGCGGCAGGGGCGACGACCGGCGTCGATGTCGAGGGCGGGTAGGGCGACGGCGGCGACAGAAGAGTGGGAGGACAGGTGGGAGAGGGGGGGAGGACTTGGCAAAATTTTGAGCCCGCGCGGCCGGGGTTAACTAAAAATAGCAGTAGCGCTGGATTAGGACCCAACGCTATAGCTAACTTAGCTATAGCGATGTGTCCTAATCCCGCGCTACTGCTAACTATTCCAATTTTTAGTTTCTTTAATTCTAAAATACACATAGTAGTAGCGCTGGATTAGGACCCAGCGCTATAGCTAAGCTATAGCGCTGGGTCCTAATCCAGCGCTACTGCTATTTTTCTTTTCTTTTTATTATTTTCCTTTTCTAGTTTTTAGTTTTCTTTTCTTTTTATCATTTTCCTTTCCTTTTCTGTTTACTTTTCTTTTTCTTTTGTATTGCTTTCTCCCTTTTGTTTTTGTTTTTTGTTTTTCTCCCGACGGCTTCGCACGCACTCGACGAGAATGTCTCCCTCACACACTGCGAGAACATCACCGGAACCATGCATGTGGTGGTAATTGAAGGGGATACGATGTATACATCATTTGACCGATAACGGTTACTTAAGTGCATACACAAAATAGATACATATATATAAATGATGGTTTCTCAGCTGCGTCGACCATGTTTCACATTGAGATTCTTCCCTTTCTTGTTCGTTGTCGAATAATTGAGCCCCTCGTTGTGACTTTTGCAGCACCATGGAGTACGATATTTCTTAGGTAATGTAGTCTTGATTCTTCTTTTCATGTATGCTTCATCATCATCGTCATCTTCCCTCATCGGGTTGCCATATTGGTCGTAGTCTTCTCGTTGGTGACTCCATCCATTCCGATGATGCTCCTTTTGCCTCTCCTCACGACAACACGGCTGGGATTGGTCGGGTCAGTTATGAAGAAGCATTGTGTCACGTGCTTAGCGTGTACCCATGGCTCAGTTTTGGCGATGATGTTAACGTTCACGGTACCGCTCTTCGCGTCGGGTATAGACATGGTAGTGAAATACTTGTTTTCCCTTACAACGGCCTTAGCCCATCTGACACGAAACATCGTCGCATCGTGCATTCCAGCGTAGTGAAGCTCTCAGATCTCTTCGACCCTTTCGTAGAATCTTTCAGTTGTGCCGTTGGCGTCGGTCATGCATTCAATCGTTACCCCTGAGTTCTGGTAATCACTGTCCATGTCTTTGGCCTCCGTGTAGAACATGTACCCCTTGATATCGTATGCCTGATAGGTCACGAGTTTGGGCGCGGCCATGTGCTAAGGCGTGTATGAGCAATCCATCCGAACTGCCCTCTTCCGGGAGATTAGCAACAACTTACTCTTTGAACCAATGCAAGAAAGTGGCGTTGTGCTCTACAGTAACTTCGTCGTCCGCCTTGCGCATCCCCTGATCACGGTACTTCTTTGCGATGGTTTCTTTGTGCAGTGTCACATAATCATCTACCACATCTAGGTGTTATAGCACTACTAAGTTAGCCCTGTCAAAGTCGTTCTGTCGATCCGAGTAATCCACGTGCAATTCCCTCCGGCCGTTGTTGTGACCTTCTCCTCCAAGCCTCCCATGGTGCTTCTTGACGGGCAAACCAACAACAGGGTCTCCGCCGCCTATATAATTCTTGCAAAAGGAGATGCACTCTTGGGTCAGATACCCCTGGACGATGCTCCCATCGGGACGGGACATTTTACGAACCAATCCTTTGATGACCCCATTCATCCTCTCGAACGGCATCATGCTGTGAAGGAATGTCGGCCCATGGTCAATGATGTCGTCCATGATGTGGACACACAGATGCACCATGACGTCAAAGAACACGGGCGGGAAGTACATCTCAAGCTCACATAGTATGACAACAATCTCTTCCAGTAGCCTTCGAAGCTGCTTCACACTGATGGACTTTCGAGAGATAACATCGAAGAAGTTGTAGAGACCAGTAAGCGTGTCACGAACGTGCTCGTCCATTATCCCTCTAATGGCAACCGGGAGTATCCACGTCATCATCACGTGACAGTCATGAGACTTCATCCCGCTGAACCTTTTCTTCTTGGTGTCTAGAAATCTGCTTATCTTCCCACAGTAACCGGAACTGACTTTGATTACCGTAAGGCACTTGATGAATTGACCGGTCTCTTTCGCACTTAAGTTGAAGCAAGAAGGGGGGCACTAATTCTCTTCCTTCTTGTTGACTTTTCTGCCCCTTTTCCCTGCCTCCGTCTCCGTCTCCTCCGTCGACTTTTTACGGGGCAGCATGTGGAGATTTCTCCTGATCTACAAATCTTCCAAGTCTTTCCTTGCCTTCGGCCCATCCTTGGTCTTCTCCGGCATGTTCATCAGTGTGCCAAGCAAGCTCTCGAGGACATTCTTTGTGATATGCATTTGATCAAGGCAATGAGGCGTGTCGTGATTGGGCCAGTACTCCAAGTCCTAGAAAACAGACCTTGTTTTCCATACCTTCAGCAGCGGCTTCGGTGCCTTTTTCATCTTTCCCGGCGCGGGCCACTGTTCCCAATTTTTCAATAGCTCATTGATTTCGGCACCGCTCCTCTTACGTGGAGGTCCTCGATGCTCAGCCAAACCATTGAATAGATCTCCATGTTTTCTCCACGGGTCATCCTTCTCAAGCCATCTATGATGCCCCATGTACACGATTTTGCCAGACCCGCCATGTTTCATTGACGTAAGCTACTGAGACATTGTATCATCCATGCACCTCATGCATTCGCAGTATCCATGGCACACCTGGCGTGAGGTGTACCCGTAACCGAGATAGTCGTGCACCGTCTTCATCAGCACGGCTCTCATATAGAAATAATCTCCTGTGCTGGCGTCCCATCTCTTGACCGGCGATTTCAATAACGTGTCTAGCTCCTCTTTCAGAAGCCCCATATACAGGTTAATATTATTTCGTAGTTGTTTCGGCCCTTGAATCAACATGCTCATGTGTATGTACTTTGTCTTCTTACACTTCCATTGGGGGAGGTTGTACATCCATACAAAGACGTGCCATGCTGTGGTTGGTGTTCTGGTTTCCAAACGGATTCATGCCATCGGTACTCGCACCAAGCATGATGTCCCTTGCATATTCTCTGAAAAATCCATATTAGACATTGAATGCTCTCCACTGGCTAGCATCTGCGAGGTGTCTCAGCTTTGGATCATCTCCATCATCGGGCTTCTTCCTCTCCGCGTGCTAGCGCATGAGCTTTGCTTCCTTAGGTTCTACAAAATACCGCTGTGGACGGGGAGTGATCGGAAAGTACCATACAACTTTCTAAGGAGCTTTCTTTCCTGCCTTCTTGTATCGAGAAGCATTGCACACTAGACAGCTGGGTTTTTTTGCGTCCTCCCCCCGATAAATGATGCAATCGTTGATGCATGCATGGTATCTAATGTGCGGCAGATCAAGAGGGAAAACGATTTTCTTGGCCTCCTCGACACTAGTAGGACACAGGTTCCCCACGGGAAGAACTTTATTATGTAGATACTTCAAATGTTCATCGAGCCTTTTGTCTGTCCATTTGTTTTTGGCCTTCGTCTTTAGAAGTTCGAGCGTGAAACTCAAGCGGGTCACCTCGGGATCGCAACTGTCATACAATGGAGTCTTCGAGTCTACTTCAAGTTGCGCCAGCTTGGCCTCCTCTCTAGAAGTAGCCCTGTCGCTAGTCGTACTCTTGCGAAGGAGGTCTCAAACATCAGGGTCCTGCACGACTGGACTTAGTAGCGTCGAAGACTGTGGCGTGTCCGCTGCCTCTTCTCTACCATGTCTGGACTCTTCTTCGCCTTGTCCGAAATCTTCTCTGCCGCCGCCATGTCCGGACTCTTCCCCGCCGCCATGTCCGGCGCCATCGTCTTCGTGTCGATTGGTCATCCCTTCGTCTAGCCCCATGTCGTTATTCCCTGCCATGTGGACGTCCTTATCATCATCTTCACTTATCCACCGAGTATAGCCATCCATGAAACCATTCATCAGCAGGTGCGCCTTCAAACTACCATGAGCAAAAAGGTCCAAAATGACTCCTTCTTTGCATCTTATACACGGACATCTAATCCCAGTCCGATTATTTGCATACATGTCCATCACCGCGGATTGCAAGTATTGCTCCACTTCCTTCCACTCACCTTCATGACCGACTGCATGGTATAACAAGCAAAAGAGTTATAAACAAAATGCATGCATGCATCAAAGTCATATAAAAATTTGGCATGACCTTGCCTAAAAATAGGACATATCGAGTTTGCTCGAAATTCGCCGAAACGGAAATAAATCGACATTTCAGAAAAACATAAGCAACTCAGGGGGCATGTCACTCGCACAAATCCCTTCATACCGCAAGCACACATATTCCCATTCTTGAAATGCACAAATTTTTACTCACCTATCTCCCGAGAGAGATTGAGCACGGTTAGATGTGAGGCCTTCGCTACCTATAGGGATCGAAAGTGGATGGCTAAATAGCTAGCTAATCTAGTTGTTGGGAGGAGAGATGACTCTAGCTAACTAATGGAGAGGGAGAGAGATGAGCTAGCTAGATCTATATGTATGGAAGGAGGGAGAGCCAAATAAATGAGGTAGATAGAAAAGAGAGGCCATTTATGGAGGAGAATTATGGTGGAGGGGGCATTAATGGGGAGAGAAGATAGGTAGAAGGAAGAGAGAAGAAGGGCAATAATGGTGAAGTAACTTAGAGAGGGGAGAGGGGAAAGGAGGGGAGAGGGCAAAGCGGGGAGGAAGGGGGTGGGTGAAAAGGTGGCACCAGCCACACCTAGCAGTAGTGTTGTATTCTTGATAGTGCTACTGCTATGGTGCTTAGTAGTAGCGCTTGTCTGGAGCAGCGCTACTACTAAGTGGTGCCCAATAGTACTAGCGGTGTTGTCACAGCAAGCGCTAATGCTAAAATCTTAGCAGTAGCGCTGTATTTTGGGCCGCGCTGCTACTACAGCTAGCGTCGGTGGGATCGTTGGGTCCCACTTATCAGTAGCGCTCTTTGTATTTCCAGCGCTACTGCTAACGCATCACTTGTAGTGCTGTCCTGGGCCAGCGCTACTGCTAATTAGCAGCAGCGCTGGATATTTTCTAGCACTACTACTGATGTGCTACCTATAAGCATTTCGCTAGTAGTGTGTTATTTTAGTACAAACTCTAGGGCTATTTGTGACACGTATAGGGGTGGCTCAATAGATTGATCGAAAAAGATAACTTTGAGGTGGTTTTGTACCCTACAACAATTTCATCTTATGTTCTCCGCTAGATAAGAACTTTGGAGTGATTCTTCGCCGCACGTTGAGGGATTGTTATATCATTCAATTATGTTAGCTCTGTTGAGAGATTGCACTAGTGAAAGTATGAACCCTAGGCCTTGTTTCTAAGCATTGCAAGGCCATTTGTGCTCTATTTATCACTTTCTACCTTGCTGTTTTTATATTTTCAGATTACGACAACCTATATCTACTATCAGTACTACACTTGTATCACCATCTCTTCGCCGAACTAGTGCACCTATACAATTTACCATTGTATTGGGTGTGTTGGGGACACAAGAGATTTCTTCTATTTTATTGCAGGGTTGTTTTTGAGAGACCATCTTCATCCTACGCCTCCTAAGGATTGATAAACCTTAGGTCATCCACTTGAGGGAAAATTGGTACTGTCCTACAAAACTCTGCGCTTGGAGGCCCAACACGAGTCTACAAGAATTAGTTGTGTAGTATACATTAAGCTTTTTTCTGGCGCAGATGCCGGGGAGGTGAGTGCTTGAAGGTATATTTCTAGATATTGGAATTGAATCTTTTAGTTTCTTGTTTTATTCACTAGTTTGTTTATAAAATAAAATTACAAAAAAAATATGGAATTGAGGTTGCCTCAAATGCTTTATCTTTATAACGTCTTTCTTGAAAATGATGGATCGGAAAATTGTGCCAAAATGTTAGAAGAAGAATTCAATAAAATGTTTGGCATAAAATCTTTGAATAATAAGCATGATTGCAATGTTGTTAGTATGCTTTCTGTGAATATCCATGATGCTAATGATATACAATGCCATAAGCTTGGGGATGCTATGTTTGATGAAGATGATATATTTAGTTCCCCAAGATTTGATGAGCAAATTTATTATGATGATAGCATGCCTCCTATTTATGATGATTACAATGATGAAAGTGGGTTTGGAAGAGTTCAACTCTAGGTAGTAATGATCCCACTATTTTGGAGGGTGTTGAATCTTATTGTAATAATGATAAAAGTGGATTTGGAGAGGTGATGACTTTATTTAGTTATGAATCCACTACTTTGGAAGAGGTTTCAATTGATTATGATGAGAACAAGATTACTACTTATGATGATTATTGTGATGGTACTTATGTTCTAAAAAATAGTGATAATTATTGTCATAATTATGAGTATCCTTTTACTGAACATTACTCTTTTAATGTGGATACAATTTATAGTATTTGAGTTTCATTTGATACTCCCACTATTACGAATGAGAATATATTTGCTTATGTGGAGAGTAGTAAAAATTCTACGCTTATGGATCATGAAAATAATGCTTTATGTGATAGATATGTTGTTGAATTCATTCATGATGCTACTGAAAATTATTATGACAGAGGAACATATGCTTATAGGCTTCTCAATAATATCAAGTTTCATCTCTATGTGTTGAAAGTTTTGAAGTCATGCTTGTTTTGCCTTTATATGCTAGTTGATTCTTTCTCACATAACTTATTTTCTCACGAAATCCTTATGCATAGGAAGTGGGTTAGGCTTAAATGTGCTATTAATATACTTCATGATGCTCCCGTTATTTTCTATTCTTTACTTTTATGTGAGCATCACTGAAATCATCATGCCTAGCTAAAAAGGTATTAAAGAAAAGCACTTGTTGGGAGACAACCCAATACTTATACCTATTGTTTTTGTGTGTTCACATGATTAAGCTACTATAGTAATCATGTTTTTATAGCTTTTGTTTCAATAAAGTGCCAAGTAAAGCCTTTGGGATAGCGTGGATGATAGTTGACTTGATTCTGTGCAAAAATATAAACTTTTGCGCCTAGTTCTGGAATTACCATAATTCACTGGGATGTGATAAAATTCTGAAATTTTACACATGATTGATATACAAATTTCCTATGTTGTCCTAATTTTTCAGAATTTTGGAGTTACAGAAGTATGGTCTTTGTTCAAATCATTAGAGACTGTTCTGTTTTTGACAAATTCTGTTTTCGATGCATAGTTTGCTTGTTTTATAGTTTCTATGACTTATATTGGAAAATCTAAATTGTAGAAATGATAGGGTATAGTAGGCATTGTGTTAGAACAATTATGAATATTGCCTTTACAGTACCAAAGTGAATGATTTGCTATTTATCATCCTAACCTATGTCACGAAGTTCTGTTAAGTTTTGTGTGATTGAAGTTTTCAAGTTTTGGGTGAGATATCGATATGAGGAGAATAAGGAGTGGAAAAACCATAAGCTTGGGGATTCCCAAGGCACCCCAAGGTATATTCAATGAATACCTAAGAAACTAAGCTTGGGGATGCCCCGGAAGGCATCCCTTCTTTTGTCTTCAAAATTATCAGTAACCTCACTTGGAGCTATATTTTTATTCGTCACATGAGATATGTTTTGCTTGGAGCATCATTTTCTTTCATTGAGATTTGATTTTTATTATTTAGAATAATGTTTTGTATCCTTTATTTCAATAAAAGTGTCAAGTATAGCCTTTACCGTGCTTGGTTTGCATATTCATGAGTCACTACTGCAGGATGGTCCAAACGCGACAGTACAATCAGAGAACCTTCGACGAAACTGTGTGTGATGCATTAATCGCAAACAGTGATGTAAAATAACCATAATAAATGTATGAAACATTTGCAATGGCAGATACATCAAACACGATTCATATTGTAGTTGCATGTGCGATGCATGGCATACGGTTAATCCATAAGAACTGTTTGCGATGAGCCAAAACAACAGAAACGGGCAGCCATATCAAGGTGTGTGCGATATACGGTATACAGTTCATTCAGATGAACTGTTTTCGATTAGGCAACAGAACAGAAACGGTTCAACTTAACAAGATTTGTGTGATATGCGGCATACATTTCACATAGATGAACTGTTTGTGATGAGCCAAAAGAACACAAACTATTCGTGTAAACAAGATGTGTGTGATACGCAGCAAACAGCCCACTCGAATGAACTATTTGCGATGAGAAAATATAACACAGACGGTTACTACAGTTAATTCGTGTGCCATTCTGTGTGCAGAAAAAACTTTGAAAAATGCAAACTAGTTGCTTGCGATGGCTAGGAGTATCGCACACGACGCGTGTGCGAGTACTCGTGTGCATGATTAGTAAGTTATACATATGTTTCCTTATGTTAACACGTGTGTGATAACACGTGACGCCGCATACTGTTGTCGGGTTGTGTGCTCCACTTAGTCTTCCTGCACTCCAGCGAAGGATTCCCGCGCTGCAGTGAAGGCTTTCCGTTCTCCATAGAGGTGAATTGTAAAATCCCCAAGCCCCTAGCCTGCTACTAGCTATAAATAACCATAGCAATGGCCGCTGCCGGCGACTCGATACTGATCCACTTGTTAGCTAGTTACCCACACATACCGACATACCCCCAATGGCCGACGACAGGATGGAGTTGCGTGACGGGAACGGGCGCCGGAGATCATAGTTTAGGTTAATACATTATACCTCCAAAGCCAGATGATTCTGGCTCTAGAGGTATAATTAATTAACATAATCTAAGATCAAATAACTAAATCTTCCCCAACGTGATCGTGTGCCGGCCCCAACCGCTGGCAGAGCGCGCGCAGAGGGACATGACCCGAGCGCGCCTTGGTGCCTAAACGGCGAGCAGAGCGCGCGGAGGGATGTGACCCGAGGGCGCCTCAATGCCTAAACAGCGAGCAGAGCACGCAGAGGGACGCGAGCAGAGTGCACCGTGGCCGCCTAAACGGTGAGTAAGCAGATGCATAATTATTGGATATAGCAGTTGAACATAGAAGGGAATAGCCGTCCAACAATATTATTTTCGATGACATGTATTAATATATTCACAGTTAAATCTAAGGTCAAATATTGGTACTACAAAATACGAAGGGGAACAATAAACTACGATGGAGGTAGTACCTATACCAACACAGACGCCCAGTGTAGAAATTAATGACGTTACACACGTGTCACGCAATCCACGCCAATGCTTCCCGCCTCTTCCCTAATCGGTTTCCTGCCACCAGCTAGTGGTTTGCTCCATATGATCCAGGCGGCAACGCACCGTAGTGACAGTTTGCACAGATCTAGTCTAGATCCATCTAGCATTAGTTATTCCAAGCATGCCAGGCAACGACCAAAGCTTCAACGTCGACGCCTTCCCGTGTTACATCTTCGATGAGGAGAACGAGCCACAGCAGGTCGGTGAGCAAGAGCTTCATCGGCCGGTGCAGGCGCCATGGCCCATCGGCAGCGATATAGCCGTGCTGTTCCTTGGGCGCACAATGGAGATATTGCAGAGGAATTATGATGAGCAATTTGCCATCCACCATGCAAAAGATCCAGAGCTGCTAGGCGGCATGATCGATGACCCACCCGAAGAGTCACCGTCACCGGTGCTCATCAAGAGCCTGATGCCCCACCAAGAATGGGCAAAGGACCTCTGTGATTCAGTTATGAGACAGCCAGCCTGCGGCTTCATCATTGCCGGCGGCAGTCGTGTCAACCACGATTCCGACGATGTGTTGGCCAGGCTCGAGCGCATCCTTGGCGGAGTTGATGTCCCCGACAAAGTAGAACATCGCCAATGTGGTATCTTGAGGATGCAGGTGATAGACAGAATTTGCTACCTGGGCACAGACATGGAAATGGAGCAGTTTCGTGGGCATGTCATGCACGTGACTACACGCTTTCAAGCTCTACTTGAAGAGGCCCAGCATCCCCAAGAGCCTCCAAGTGCCAGCAGCTCCGTAGGTGGAGACGGGTACCATGGCCATGGGTAGGGACACTCAGAATGAACGGCCGCAAGGGTGCTATGCTGATCATGGAGTCGGAGAAGACAGTCGTCAGAAGGCCGGAAGCTCAGCCTTTTAGCCTATATTTTATTATAATTGTATGCAAATGTTGCATATCGACATTTTAAGTCACTAAGCATATGTAGCTCATGTGTGTTTTGGGCATTGCTGCATGTGGCATTTTAAATTATCCTGAATATGTAAGGCAATTATTAACCATTGCCATTGTAAATTTGGCTCAATGGTGAGTAGAGCACACGCAGGGACGCCAGAGCGGAGCGCGCCACGGCCGCCTCAATAGCGAGCAAAACATGCGGACAGACACGAGCAGAGCACGCCACGGCCGCCTCAACGACGAGCAGAATGCATGAGGGGCCGTGAGCATAGCGCACCTCGGCCGCCTCAACGGCGAGCAACCACACCTACATATTGCAATTCTGGTCAACCTTTTAGCACCGTGTGGGAGGCGCGACGGCCCATCCATCGAACACGATGGTGTTATCTGGACCGTGTGTGATAGTAGGCAGACACGTACACATCTGAGAATGCGGGCCCAAGTACGTCATCCGGGAACTGTTTCGGGCTTCGAGCCTAGAACCATCAATACATTTTGAGCTTGTTTCTTGTCACATTCCAGATTACCATGCAATAAGTAATTGCAAATTTGTTCACACCGATCAAACCTAAACGTGTTCTCACTTAGCACTGGGCTATAAAAACTACCCACTCGAAAATTACTTCACAATTCCTCTCCTCATCACCCATAAAATAGATCTTTCCTGTCAAGTCGTTCCACCATGACCGGTAGGAGGAGTTTCGGGTCGACATATATCAGGGAGCAAAGACCAAGGCCACGGAAGCACTATAGAGCTCCCACCGCTACGTGACGGCAGCAGCAGCAGCAGCAATGTCCTGGTGCGTCGTGGAGCCCTTGAATGAGCTCTCGCCGGGAGGCGAGGGCTATCACAAGCGCACTCACCGCATTGGCCATCACAACAAGCTGGCTGTGCTGAAGTCCTTAGCGAGCGACAACAATAGTATTGCTGGCCTAATTAAGCAGCATGGGCTGGTAGACGGCTTGGTGAAGCTGCTCGAGATTAGCGATGCCTCGGTTGAGAAGGCGACCGGCCTCGTTGTGCAACTCATGGGTGACAATGAAAAACTCCTCAAGGTGCTCGCCAAGGAGCAGGAGGCCACCGGCTAGAAGAAGCTGCATGAGCAGAGCAGTGCCTCAGGGATGACGCTGAAAGCGGTCGTCGAGGAACTTATGGGTGAGTTGAGGAAGCTCCGCATCGAGCGTGAGCTGGAGGTGGAGGAATCCGTGGCTACTGTCAAGCAAAGTCATGAGGAATTGAAGAAGGAGCCAGAGGATCTCATCCCCCGGTTATCCATCGAGGAGTAGAGACAATAGCGACACAGATCATTGTCTGCGATTTCCTTCTTCTCTTGCCCCTGTGTCTTCCGAGCGTTGCCGCATGTGGCATTTTAAATTATCCGGAATATGTAAGACAATTATTATCCACGCCATTGTAAATTTGTCATCGTATTATCCGTTTCCATTTTATTTTGTCGTTGTATTATCTGTTGCTGCATGTGGCATTTTAAATTATCCGGAATACAATTTGAAAACAAGCTAAAATCACGTTCTCAGCGATGCACGAACAAAGCAAATTCTAATGTTTAGCGGGGCCATGGGATCACTAGAAAACCCTCCATCCAGGTGCTTTAATTAACCGCATGTTAAACAGCGGCTCGACCGCCATTAATGGAGAAGTTATGAGTGATGCGGGCGGTTGGTGGATGGAGGTCAAAGAGCTCACTTCCCGGTGAGCATGCGTGGCGGACTGCTCGCACGTGTCCCGTCTAGCCTGCGCAGTGGACAGGTTGGACGTGTCCCTTCGAGCCTGCATGGTGGATAGGTTGCATGCATCCCGTCGAGCCTGCCTGGCGGACTGCTCGCACGCGTCCCATCGAGCCTGCACAGCGGACTTCTTGCGCTCGTCCCGTCTTATCAAACAGCTGCACACACGCCATCGACTATGGTCAAATTTTGGCACAAAATACAAAGAGGACCAATGAACCAGGACCGAGGTAGTACTCTCCAATAAAAAGAGGGACGCGTGGCCACATTTAAATGGTTACAGGAACACACACGGTTCAAATAATACAACCGTTTGCGATATTAACGTGTCAGCTATTTGTTCCAAAAGGACTTTGTTGGCTACTAATGTGTCCGCGTTGTCTCAAACTGGAATATTTTTTTACCACGACATATATGTGCCATGTCATGAAACCATGCCAAGTTTCATGATTTTTGGGTGATTTTTGGATTTACAGGGTTTAAAAACGAAGATTCTCAATGTTTCAGGACTATGAGACGCTTGTAATTCATTCCCATTCCTTCAATGAGACCTAAACATGCACCCAAGGATACAAGTACAATTTTCAACCCATTTTGGTGCACTGGAGCATGTCCTTGTAGTTCAAATTTGAATTATGGACATTAAATGCCTAGAAAAAAGCAATTGATATATTAAATGGCCAAACAAACACTGAATAATTTCAAATTTCAGCACGAAACTCCTGTTATTCTATGTTGCCTGTAGAAAACAAAATACAAGGCGAGAAGAGGCAGTGATTATCAGTTTGCCCACAAGGGGGGCACGTTTCCCTACTGGAACCACGAGGGTTGCGAGAAGCTCCGGTTTGTAAGAGGCTTGTAATAAAGCTTGGCCCAAATTGGACAATTTTTTACCACGACATATATGTGCCATCTCGTGACACCGTTCCAAGTTTCATGATTTTCTGGTGAGTTTTAGATTTACGGGGATTTAAAAACCGAGATTACCAATGTTTCAGGCCTAACCAGGACGCCAAGACAGCTGAATTCATTACCATTCCTTGCATGGGTCCTAAACATGCACCTAAGGACACATGTACGATTTTTCTAGCCATTTTGGTGGAGTGGAGCATGTATTTGTAGTTCAGATTTGCATTATGGACATTAAATGCATAGAAAACTCAATTAATGTATAAAAAAGGAGAAACAAACCCTGAATAATTTCAAATTTTAGCATGAATCTTCTGTTGTTCCATGTTGCCTATAGAAAAAAATACAAGGCGAGAAGAGGGAGCGATTATCGTTTCGCCCACAAGGGGGAAATGTTTCCCAATCGAAACCACGAGGGTTCTTGCGAGATGCTCCGTTTTGTAAGAGGTTTGTAATAAAGCTTGGCCCAATTTGGACAATTTTCTACGACTGTATATATGTGCCATGTCGTGACACCATGCCAACTTTCATGATTTTCTTGTGAGTTTTGGATTTACGGGGATTTAAAAACCAATATTCCCAATGTTTGATGCCGAGCCAGGACGCCGAGACGGTTGTAATTCATTCCCATTCCTTGCATGGGACCTAAACATAGACCCAAGGACACATGTATGATTTTTCTAGCCATTTTGGTGCACTGGAGCATGTATTTGTAGTTCAGATTTGAATTATGGACATTAAATGCCTAGAAAACTCAATTAATGTATAAAAGAGGCCAAACGAACCCTGAATAATTTCAAATTTCAGCACGAATATCATGTCGTTCCATGTTTCCTGTAGAAAAAAAATACAAGGCAAGAAGAGGCAGCGATTATCTTTTCGCCCACAAGGGGGACACGTTTCCCTATCGGAACCATGAGGCTTCTTGAGAGAAGCTCCGGTTTGTAAGAGGCTTGTAATAAAACTTGCCCCAAATTGGACAAATTTTTTTCATGACATATATGTGCCATGTCATGACACCATGCCAAGTTTCATGATTTTCAAGTGAGTTTTGGATTTATGAGGATTTAAAAACCAAGATTCTCAATGTTCGATGCCGAACCAGACGCCGAGACGGTTGTAATTCATTCTCATTCTTTGCATGGGACCTACACATGCATCCAAGGACACATGTATGATTTTTGTAGGCATTTTGGTGCAATAATTTGAATTATGCACATTAAATTAATTCTTAGAAAACTTAATTATAATGTATAAAAAAGTCCAAAGGAACCCTGAATATTTAAAGCGGTTCTGGTCAACCGTGTGGCACCCATGGGTAAGCACTGTGTGCATGCATCATGCTAGCTCGTGCATCCGTCTTTACTAAGTTTTCCATATGAATGGTGTTATATATCCAAACACGCTACCGTTTCCCACCACTCCTCCCATCGGTTTCCCACGTCTTCTCCCATCGGTTTCCCACTTCTAGTGTGTGTGCTCATAGAAGGTTAGGCAGCAACACACCGGCCATGTAAAGATTGCACCCAGTTTCTAAAAGCACAAACATGTGTGATAGTAGGGAGTAAGTCCCATATGGTGACCAGCGTGAAACGCCTTAAAGGCAAGGAGGCAACTCTTATCAGCAAGGGGCGGCTTCGCATCCGCTAGACGAGTTGAATAGAAGGTAGAAGTTAAGCATGCTGGCACTGGAGCAGTCTAAGGATGGGTAACCCGGTGGGAAGTTGCATATCACAAGCTTCATTAAAACACTTATCAATATTGGGATCCTTGTTTTGGTAATTTGTAGAATGATGTTTTTTGTTATTTCTTGTTCTCAAAAATGGGAGAATGATCGAGATCTGTAGGCCCACACAATCTACCCTTTGACCCAAGGTACGAGAAGGGGTTGACCATGACGGTTTCCTCTTGCCTGTGTGCCATGTTAGACGAAATCAATTTTGAGCACATGCGTTGGACGACACCCCCTCCCCCCCCCCCCCCCGCATTGAAGTTGGGGAACCGACATCGTACGTCTTGAACCTGGCTTGGGGGTACGGTGTTCGGTTCGTAATGTAGTTGGTGCCCCATCGAAGTTGTGCATTGGGGATTTGAACACATCAGACACCACCCATAAATATTTTTGGGCCGCATGCAGGGTATAGGGGGTCTTCCGATCGACCAGGTCTCCCTTGTGTGGTTTTTAGACGACACGCATGTCTGTGGGCTCCCCGGGGTCTATATATATCATCCCTTTAACTGATAACGATGGGGGCCCACACAATCTACCCCTTTGACCCAACGTATGAGAAGGGTTTGACCATGAGGTTTCCTCTTGCTATGTGTGCCATGTTAGACCAAATCAAGTTTGAGCACATGCGTTGGACGACGCCCCCTCCCCCCCCCCCCCGCCTCGAAGTTGAGGAACCGGCATTGTACGTCTTGAATCTGGCTTGGGGGTATGGTGTTCGGTTTGTAATGTAGGTGGTGCCCCATCGAATTGTGCATTGGGGATTTGAACACATCACACACCACCCATACATATTTTCGGGCCACATGCAGGGTATAGGGGTCTTCTGATCGACCACGTCTCCCTTGTGTGATTTTTAGACGACACGCATATCTGTGGGCTCCCCAGGGTCTATATATAGTATCCCTTTGACTGATAATGAGGGGGGTTTGGCCATGAATGGATTCCTCCTAGTTCGTGTTAGGGCGGGTCACGGTGACATGTTCGAGCAAAGTTCGAGCTCATGCGTTCTCAGGATTCCCTCGCACACGCTCGGATTGGTGGGTTGGACTGACACCATACCCTATGTATCTCGACCTTAATTACCTAGCTTTCATGGTGGTTCTCTGTATCGAGAGGCAGGCGCCACATCTAAATTATACATTATTTGATATTGAAAACACATCACCCCTTCCAACATACATCATTTTGGGCCGCATGCAGGCGGTGCTGGTTTTGTGGCCCCTCTCATGCAATTTTTTATGATGGTCCAATCTATTGGCCCAAGCAGTGTATTCTATCGATTTTTTATCGACGACAACAATGATCGTTTGACCAAGCGATAGATTCACTGGTCCGTCTTATGGTAGGTCATGGCGACATGCATGTATTGCCAAAGTATTAGTACGTGCATGCGTCCCACCGACATGAAGTGGGATATGGGGCAAGCACCCTAGCTAGGTAGCTCCGACCTTAGACTGTCATTATAGATATATCCAAGGGGGTTTCAGGTTTGCGAGGCAGGTGCCACCTGATGTCTACTACGCAACCTTTCTTCTTGTAGACTCGTGTTGGGCCTCCAAGCGCAGAGTTCTGTAGGACAGTAGCAAATTTCCCTCAAGTGGATTACCTAAGGTTTATCAATCCGTGGGAGGCATAGGATGAAGATGGTCTCTCTCAAACAACCATGCAACCAAATAACAAAGAGTCTCTTGTGTCCCCAACACACCCAATACAATGGTAAATTGTATAGGTGCACTAGTTCAGCGAAGAGATGGTGATACAAGTGTAATATGGATAGTAGATATATGTGTTTTAATCTGAAAATATAAAAACAGCAAGGTAAGTAGTAACAAAACTGAGCAAAAATGGTATTGCAATGCTTGAAAACAAGGCCTAGGGTTCTTACTTTCACTAGTGCAAAAATCTCTCAACAATGAAAACATAATTGGATCATATAACAATCCCTCAACGTGCGACAAAGAATCACTCCAAAGTTCCTATCGCGAAGAACATAAGAAGAAATTGTTGTAAGTAGCAAACCACCTCAAAGTTATCCTTTCTGATCAATCTATTGAGCCGTCCCTATAAGTGTCACAAACAGCCCTAGAGTTCGTACTAAAATAACACCATATGAAAACACGTCAATCAACCCTAGTGTCACCTAGATACTCCAATGTCACCACAAGTATCTGTGTGTCAATTATACGATATGCATCAAACAACTTTAGATTCATAATATTCAATCCAACACAAAGAACCTCAAAGAGTGCCCCAAGATTTCAACCGGAGAAACAAGGACGAAAACATGCATCAACCCCTATGCATAGATTACCCCAATGTCACATCGGGAGTCCGCGAGTTGAGTGCCAAAACATACATCAAGTGAATCAATATGATACCCCATTGTCACCACGGGTATTCATACGCAAGACATACATGAAGTGTTCTCAAATCCATAGAAGTTTTGAATTCGATAATAACGAAATCTCAATGGTAAAACTCAATTCATCACTAGAAGGTAGATAGGGAAGAACACCATAAGATCCAACTATATTAACAAAGCTCGCGGTACATCAATATTGTGCCAAATCAAGAACACGAGAGAGAGAGAGAGAGAGAGAGATATGCTTCGGGGGTCTCTTTTGGTCCATAAAAAATCATCGTAAATTTTCAGCCCATTTCGAGAACTTTTATTTCTGCACAAAAAACAACACCACGGTAGTTGTGCTGAAAACTACGTTAGTTTGGGTTAGTTCTAATCAAATCATACCAAAACCATATAAAATTGTTGTATAAATGGCATGAATACTTCATAAATTATAGATACATTGGAGACGTATCAGCATCCCCAATCTTAATTCCTGCTCGTCCTCGAGTAGGTAAATGATAAAAGAAATAATTTATGAAGGGTGAATGCTAGCATAGTGCATAAATTTGAACAATGATAGTTCCAAACACTTTTTCTAGCATCATTATATATCATAAACAGTAGCTCATCTCATAAAACTTCTCATGATCAAGTAACAAGCTATTCACATGTTAAAGTATAGACCATCAACTTTCTTGAAAACTAACAAACTATGTTCTCAGTCATCAAACAATTGCAATTCATCTTATTTTCAGGAAAGGTCTATCACTACAAAAAAAAATACACTTCTGTGATGATACGTGTTTGACACAGTAGGTCACATTTTCTGTCATGCATGTACATCCATGATGATTTTATGACAGAATCAAGATAGTCATACCTGTGCTGTCGTAGAAGTGTTCCATGACAATACCAAAATTATCATCACGGAAGTGTCCACTTCCATGACGATAAATGGCGCGTCATGGAAGTGCTTTCGTCAAGGGTAACCGACACGTGGCATCCACTGTAACGGGTCGCCGTTAAGCTATCAGGTTCCGGTTTGGATTCGATAACCCGTTAATAGTCCGTACCAATGGGAATTTTCCACGTGTAAAATTCTCAATGGCTAGAGGAACCACGTGTCGGCTCAGCGTTGGGACAGATGTCATCCACTCATTGGATGGGAGGCGCCTATGATAGGTCAACACGTGGAACGGCCCAACAGAGGCCCATTGAGGTGAAAAGGCCGACCCATTTGACTTGGTTAAAAGGTAGCGGGCCGGCCCACGGAAAGCCTGTTAACGGCCTGTTCGCATATAGCCCATTTACAGCCCGCTAACTCACGGCCCGTTACCACCTATCCGAGTTGGGCCCAGTAGCGTCATCTGGGCCGTCCAATATGATTCCATCCCATTGTAACTTCCGGCCCATGTATGGCCCATGACGTCTTTCGGCCCATACGAGGCCCTTTGTAACTCTGGGCCCATTAAAGGCCCGTGGTGAAACTGGCCCATGATGAACAGTGTATCGCTTTACACCCACTAACGTCCCATTATTTCGTTGGGCCGTTTCCAGCCCGTGTTACCTTTCGGCCTTCTAAGGGCCCATTTATTCTTGGGCTCATTTCCAGCATTTGGTTACTTACGGTCCGTTACTGGCCTGTTCCGCTTGTGGGCCAAATTTAGCCCGCGGTTACAGTCGGCCCGTTTGTGGCCCGTTAACCCGTTGGGCTGTTTTCATAGCGGCATCAAATACGGCCCATTAACAACCCGTGATGCCTGTCGATAGAATTAAGCACGTTATACATTTCGTCCTATTAATGGCCCTTTATGGTCGGGCCATAAACACACGATTTCCACTCTAGCCCGTTTACGGCCCATTTTGTGGACCGTTATTGATTATACGGCCCGTCGAGGGCCCATGGATCCTCCGGCCCGTAGGAGGCCCATGGTCACTACAATAGGTAGCTGGACCATGGTTACAACGGTCCGTATGTTGCCCATGGTTATTGTGGCCTAGTTATAAATAATAGGTTATTGTAGCCACTAGAAAAACGCGGAAAAAGAACTGCAGTGACTACAAGCAAACAACTAAACAAGACAATAAGGAAATAAATAAGCAAGCAACTAATGCTAGGCTATGACGGCTATTACACATATTACATCCGCTGGGCATCAAAGTTCGCCACCAGTGCAAATATAGGGAACAAAGCAGCATATCACAAACACTGGTTGTCAAAGTTGGCGACCAGTGCAAATAAACGTCGTAGAAAAACAAGTCCATAACTGAAACCACTTCAGAAGAGCTCAAGAAACAATATCCTGGGTACCCAGCATGCTGGCAAGATGCTTAGCAAGCTTATTAACTTTCTCTTGTTTGGTGCTTAAATCCTCCAGCGCTTGTTGTTGCACCAGAAAGTATGCATCTGAATTCTGCAGGGACTTCCTCAGTCCTTCGGTTTCGTGTCGCAGCACATCTGATTGATGTCTTACAACTTGAAGTTGAGACTCAAGAAGACAAACTGATTCAGGCAGCGAGTTTGAAGAGCTTGTGCCGGTAGTAGTGGCCAGTAACTCGAACACTACATCAAGACAGGACTTTGGGGTTGTCTCACTGTCGTCAACATAGTTTTTATCAGCTTTCTTGGAGACCAACAGGGATGTCTCACTATCTTGAACCTTATTAGCATTACTTCCTTTACCATTGCATAACAGGGTACTCTTCTCCAATATTTTGTCCGCTTTCTTAAAGAGAAACAAGCAGACACATCACAGGTTTACCATGTTGTATATGAAACTCATTTTGGTAAATCAGTTCAGTAGTAAAGTGGACAGGATAACGATAGTGCTGTGTCAACTGGAACTGGGTTACTATCTGCTGGGGTTGGGGTTAGAAGGGGTGTAGCTGGTTCTCTGTCCAACTAGGTAGGGGTACAATCTGCGAGAGTCTGGGTTATGTGTGGTGGGGCTGGTTCTTGGGCAAGTGCAACAGTGGTTCTATCTGCATCGACTGGTAGCACTATCTTTTCTGAAGTCCATGTTGTTACTCCCTTAGATACTTCCATCACCCCCTCCAATTCAAATGGCTAATAAACAAGAAAAGTAATTGAATGTAGAGACATTGTATGATACACAGGTGCAATGGATAGTGGGCAATAAAAGAGGGCATGAAATAATTCACATTTATGTTGTCTAACCAAACAGGATAGCATGATACAATTTCACATATATGATGGCTAACTAAACAGGATAGAAAGACATAATTCAAAATATGATGACTATGTAAACAGGATGACATGATATAACTATATGATGTGTTTATTAAATAGGTTGGCATGCCATAATTCACATACATGCCGCCTATGGAAACATGATAGCATGATATAATTCACGGATATAATGACATAATTCAAAATATGATGACTGTAAACACTAAACAGGATGAGATGATATAACTATATGATGTCTTTATTAAATGGGTTGGCATGCCATAATTCAGATAGATGTTGTCTATGTAAACATGATGGCATGATATAATTCAAATATATGATTTATATACTAAGCAAGTAAGCATATGGCAATCGCATATATGATGTAAAAACTAAGCAATGTAAGACAACATATGCATAGACCTCAGGGGGGAAATAGGAGTGGTCATCTGTCTCTGAATCCTCCTCTGAGGAGCTATCTGTAACCAGCAAGTTGTCTGCTTCAGCAGGTAGCATTGTCTGCTCTGAAGACCTTGTTTTCACTCCATATACTTCCATCACCACTTCAAATGGCTGATGCACAAGAAGAGTAGTTGAATATACAAACATTGTCGACAAATGGAATACGTAATACAAAAAAAGGATAGCATGATATAATTCACATATATGATGATTGGCTAAACAGGATGGCATTGCATAATTCACATATATAATGCCTTGCAACAAGATAGCATTGCATAATTCACATATATAATGTCTTGCAACAAGATGACATTGCATAATTCACATCTATGGTAATTAGACACTAAACAGGTGGTATTCACACAAAGCATGTCTAAACTAAGTAAACGACATAGCAATGCAAGACACCATACACACGATATGAGCAACATAACCCTGCCAAGTTAGAGCATACACCTCGGGGGGGGGGGGAATAGGATTGGTCATCTGTCTCTGAATCCTCCTCTGAGGAGCTATCCATAACCAGTGAGATATGCGCTTCGTCAGGTAGCATAGTCTGCTCTGAAGACCTTGTTTTCACTCCAGATTTTTCCATCAGTCAAATGGCTGATGCACACGAAGAGTAGTTGAATGTACTAACATTTTTGACAAATGTAATACGTAATGAAAAAAAAGGATGGCGTGATATAATTCACATATAAGATGACTGGCTAAGCAGGATGGCATTGCAAAATTCACATATATGATGCCTGGCTAAACAAGATGGCGTTGCATAATTCACATATACGATACAGAAACTAAATAGATGGCATTCACACAAAGCATGTCTAAACTAAGTAGATGACATATTTGATGTATAAAGTAAGCAATGCAAGGCACCATATGCATGATATGACCGGCATCAGCATGCCAAGTTAGAGGGAAGACCTCAGGGGTTAAATAGGAGTGGTCTGCTCCTTCCGAATCCCCCTCAGAATAGTTATCTTTCCCTTGATTACAATCTAAAATGGGTGGAGGGGGGCTGCCTTTGCACCCACCATGAAGTGATGTCTGCATAAAATTTTATTGCCACACAAGGCTCGTCTCTTTTGCTCTACATGTTCAGTTCCATTGTGTACAATAACTGACATGCATAGGAATAAAACATAGTGAGATTATGTAAGCAGTGCATGCAGAAATCCAGAGTGATGGTAGCAACCTGTGGATAGACCCAAAACCAATGATAGCAGGCATATAATGGCTTCAGTTAAAAAATACAGATAATGGCTTCTTTACTCTTTGTTTCCCACCCAACATGAAACTCATAGTAGACACCAGAGATTAACCATATAGTAGACAGATACTATTGATTGCGGCCCCGATATGTACCCCACAACCATTTAAAAACTCAAGTTTGAGCATTAGTTTCTAGATGACTCAGAGTTTAATCGGCGAACAGGACGATAAAGTAGCATGTCATATTAAGCGATGCATAACGTAAGCAAACATGAAAGAGTGCAACCTCTCTTGCGGACCCATGTAGTCCTTGAGGTCATCTGCTCAGTTGATGATGGTAATGCAGTTGTCGTGGCTGCCGGCGGCGGGGAAGAAGATCTGAGGCGGCGAAAGACAGTCTGGAGGGCGGATCCCTGCTGTGGTGGACCCTTCTATCATTGGAGCAGCTGAGCTGGGGTGGACGACGGTGCAGCAGGAGCGGGACAAACTACACAAGGTTTTCTTTGACAACTATCTGTACGAGAAGTAATTCTGTAAGGGCTCATTTGAATTGGAGGATTCTAACAACGCAGGGGTAGGAAATAAATAGTAATAGGATAGGAATGCATGTGCAAAACAGAGAATTTAAAATCACAGGATTTCTATCAATCTGGGTGTTTGGTTCACAGGAATTGGAAGGTCACAGGAATGCAGAGAAGCATGGTCAAATTAAGTCAAACCACAAGAAAATGTACAATTATAATGCTATTATGCAACTATCACTTAGTCTTGTTCTTCATGAATAGGAATTTGAAAAGGAGGGCCAAGTGGATATTAAAATTCCTACAGTTTTACTTTGAAAGAGACACTAAAGGAACAAATCCTACATTTTTCCTTTGCTCCATTCCTTTGAACCAAATGCATTAAAAGTAGTACCATAGGAAACTTTCCAATTCCTATGTTTTTCCTTCACTTTTCCTTTCAACCACTGGCAATTCTAGTAGGCAGGCTTGAACATGCAAAAGCCTACCCTCCAAAAATGTTTTTGTGCTACTTGTACTACTTTGGACCCAGGCCACTGCCCTACTAACTCAACTCCCAGGCCCATCTACACATGCATAGCTCAAACACACAGAAATAAATAATGATGGCTTTCGAGAGAGTCCATCATGGATAGCTAAGTTGCCTGGTACCTCACTGCTTGTTATATAGGAGAAACTAATCGTATTTCATGTTACTACGTGTGCTCAGTGGACAATATATATAACATGTCGAGTAAAAAAAGCGATGCAGCAAGTGTACAACCTCTTTGGCGAAGCCATGTCGATCTCAACATCATTGGGTTGGTCGCTGAGGATGTTGCGGCTGATGTGGCAGTCGGAGGAGGGGAAGAAGATCTTAGGCGCCTGGAGATGGAGCCAAGGGTACTGCTCCACTGTGATGGAGGGTTTCGTCGTTGGAGCAGCTCCGGTGAGGTGTACGATGACGAGGCTGAAGCAGGACAAGAGAGACAACATTAACCTCAAGTGGTATTCTAAGGGCATGTACAATGGTTGATAAGATAGTCTTATCTTAAGTCTTGCATGTAATTTAGAGATGACAGAAAAAAATGTCTACAATGGGTCATCTCTTAGCCTTAGCTTCAATAACTAGCTATTACTGAAAATGTGGTGAGACATATTGTGCTAAGAGATCATCTCTTGTCTTCTCTTAAATAAGAGAAGACAAGCCTTTTCTTATGAGTTCTCTCTCCTCCACCTCATCATTTATCCTATGTGGCACTCTTAAGATAGCACCATTGTACATGCCCTAATAGCATCTCCAATAGACGATGTAAAATACATAACCAAAAGTGCTAGATGTAAAATACATCAGCCGCTCATCTCTGAACTTAACTGTCGAAACTGTATTTAACTGTCGAAACTGAATTTTACTGTCGAAACTGAATTTTGCTGTCGAAACTGAATTTTACTGTCGAAACTAAATGCACTAGTAGCAGAAAAGCAGTGCACTAATAGTTTTGGCCGCTCAAGCACTAGTGACAGAGTAGCAGTGATCTAAATTGGTAGTCGCTCCAGCAGGGACCGTACTACCAAAGAGCAGCCGGGGTAGAGCAGCAGCAGCGCCCAGAGCAGCAGCGCATGCGAGAGCCGGGCAGCTAGTCGTCTAGTAGCATCTCATGTAGCAGCAGCAGCAGGAGCTCAAGCAAGAGCCGTAGCTGCTGCTCATGCAGCAACAAGAGCAAGAGTAGACTAGCAGCGGAAGCAAGATCAAGAGCAAGAGCAGCAGCGCGAGCAAGAGCCAGAGTAGACCAGGCAGGGGACCGAGGGCAAGAGCAAGAGCAGCAGTGCGAGCAAGAGCCAGAGCAGACTAGGCAGGGGACCGAGAGCAAGAGCAAAGCAGCAGGGCCAGCGAGATCCGGAGCAGCAGCAGCTCCGACTGATGTGGACGTCGCCGCCGAGGGAGCGACACCGTGGAGGAAGTGGCTAGTGACGCCGCCGTAGATGGAGCCGCACCATGGCGGCTACGGACTGAGCGCCAACAGCACCGTGAGATCGAATCAAGAAGAAAATGCAGCGATTAGTGTAGAACCTCTTTGGTGGCGCCGATTAGGCCGCAGCTTCATCCAAGAAATTGGTGATGGTGCTGCTCTTCCGGTGGTGGAGGTGAAGATAGCGCTGTGGGAACAGAGGTGGCGCAAAAGATGAGGCAAACATCGGGGCAGCTCCTCGGTGGTGGAGGACGGGGTGGCTGAACCAGCAGGACAACGAGATCGACGACGGATCCTCATTCGGTGCGATGGATGAGGGACGTCGAGCTGTTGCGGTGGACGATGTCGTCGGGGAAGAGGCTCCGGTTGGGTGGTGGTGTGGGGCTTCGCGGGTTTTCGTGGCCTCAGTGTACAAATGGGGGCAGAGGGGATGGGAGTGGGGAACCATGGCTTAGGGACGCGCTTGTCCGAAATGTGGGGTAAGTTACGAAAGTAGCCCCACCAATTTGAAGTAGGTGGTTCTTTCGGTTCAGGGGTATGACGGGAATTTCGCATGTCAGGATTTCGCAGGAGGTGGGAGTTTTCGCGCGCGTTGTAATTTTGGGATAGCAAGGCGCGGGTTGAGATGGAGGGAATTTTAGGAGCACAACGAGACAGAGAGATATCTTAAAATTTCGGGATAACAAGGCGCGGGTTGAAATTTCCGGACAAGCCTAACGTGTATACTATATCAAATCAATTCACACTTCCCTTGATGAAAAAAACCAAAAAGAAATCAATTCACACCACACAAGAGAGTCTAGTCCCGTGTACTGTACCAAATCAATTTGCACTACAAATGCCATTCAGAACTTTGAATCCATGTTATGTTTAATTAAAATATTTCACTACGTGTATAATGGATGCAACCTACTACTCAAATGAACATTTTAGTGCATTCCAAACGTTTATACTACCGCTTCAATATGAACTAAATTTGAATTCATTTCTCTATTTGAATAAGATCTACAGTCATGACTGCTGTCAAGTTAAACCATTTGAATTTGTTTCTCTATTTTAATAAGATCTACAATCATCATTATTGTCAAGTTAAACCATCGTTTGTATATTATCTTCACAGCACACCACATGATTACTGTCGAGTTAGATATGAATTATGTGTACTATATGAACACGAACTCAATTTTTTGAATCCACTTTATGTTGATTTCAAATCACAGTACATTTCAAGCTCTAGCTAGATCTTCATAATCTAAACCATGTCTCATATATATAATGTGTTTATCACATAATGTATGGTGCCCCGCCCCCTACGCCTACAAGTATTTAGCTATGAGTTGCAAACGCCACACATTATCACAAATTCAAATAAAATGTGAGATTGTTCAATATATAATATGGTTTAAATTGTTCGATATTTAGTTGTGAGCTACAAACGCCACACATTATCACATATTCAAATAAAATGTGAGATTGTTCGATATATAGTATGGTTTAGATTGTTCGATATTTAGCTATGAGTTACAAACGCCACGCATTATCACATTATAGTATAACATGTCCAAAACCACACCACGCGTATCACCGCTATATTCATGCATGCATAGGTTTATAACACTATGATCTCTTATTCAAATATATGAATCCACTTTCATATCGAATTATGATCTTTGTTAGTCTCTTACACCCACACAATCGTCTAACCTTTGTAGCTAGCACTAACTTTCTCTTGCATGCACATGCCCTCCTCGCCCCCCTCCCTCATCATTCTATCCATCACGCACATTCTTTTTTTTCTTTAGGCCGTTCTCCCATGCAGGGTCTCCACAACTCCTTTCCGACACACACCGATCGATAAACCTCTCCAGCGATGTCTGGCTACCACATACACACACACTTTCCATCTCCTCCTTTCTCTATCCAGACCTCGTGTCTCTCATACGGTCCCACACACGTGTAAACTCTCGCCCCTCTTTTCATCGATCTCACAATCGCACACTCCTCCCCCTATCAAGCTAGTAGGCTTCTCGCACCACCTTAGCTCCATCTCTCTCTCTCTATCCGTCTCTCTGGGCCTTATTTGCCTCTAACAAATGGATGTACACCGACTGATCTCCCACTATACATATAGCTAGCTAGGTCGTTTATAACTCGTTTTCCCCAACGTGTCGATCGATCTACCTCATTAGTTATGTCTCTCCCTTCCTCCGACAGACAACAATTGATCTACTGATCTAGTTAGGTCTGCTTACCAAACACATGGTCCCCCTTCATCATTCATGCATGCCTCCCGACACATCTATCACGCAAACGCACACACAAAAACACATCCCCAGTCTTCTTGATATTGCACTTGTACCCTCAGTTTGTCTAGTAGGCCTCTCCCACCATCTCCGAGAAGCAACTCCACTACCCCTCCGGTGCTCTACCTCTCTCTCTCTCTCTCTCTCTCTGTCCCAACCTATTTCCCGTCCTTCACTTATATATGGATGTCGACCGATCTCCCTCAAGACATAGCTAGGTCTCTCCATCTCAACACATATACGAGTCGATCTACCTCTCTAGTTAGGTCTCTGCCTCCCCCCCCCCCACACACACCGATACATCGAGCGCTCTAGTCATGTCCCCTGCCACACACAAACTTGCCCTTTGCCCTCTGACGTTCCGGTAGGTCAGTCGCCCTATATATTTGACGTGCACACACACAATTTCGATGGCTCTCTTCATCAATCTCGCACCCACACACTTGATCCTCTCTTTGACTCTATCGATATCTATGACCCCTCTATCTGTTCTCATGGATCGCCCCCTCTATATATGATATAGATAGGCCTCTATTTCACACACATTGCATGTGTCAAAATTTTGTTTGAGATATCATCGACACATATTCCCACAAATACATTCATGAAATCACCCCCCATATCAAAAAACACTCACGAACGCACACGCCATCTCTCTAGGTTTGTATCTCTCTCACACACACCCACGCAGGTGGGGGATGTGCACAAAGAGAAGAGGTGCACGAACGGCGCACGTACTCCCGTCTCTTTCCCAACCACACCCGCGCGGATACACGGTGGAGCTCATTTCTATACGAAAAGGTAGCCCACGTGGTAATTTGTCACGTGTACTGGTTGTCCACTTGATGGAGGATCATGTACCACGGGCGAACAAACAAATTGCGACTTGACACGTTATTTGAAAAGAGGCAAACCATGTGGGGTCTACCTTAGAGGCAAGGTTCTATACACTGGAGATGCTCTGTATTACTTTTGATGTGTCCCGTCAACTCGCAAAACGAGGAGACGCTTGCTTAGTTTGCCCTCTCCCCGCCCACGGGTGCGGTGGCTCACAGAGTCGCAGAACGAGGAGAAGCTTGCTTACTACGCCTATGCCCGCTCCCTCACCCACGTGCGTGGTGGCTCACAGGACGAGGAGAAAATTTTACCAATCCCTCTGTTAGACGTATATACTCCTCGTCCCTACATTGGTTAGAGAGATTATCATATTGTTTGAAATATACTCCCTCCGTCTCATAATATAAAAGCGTTTTTGACACTAGTGTAGTGTCAAAAACACTCTTATATTATGGGACAGAGGGAGTATGTCTTTTAGCAGATTTCGATATGAACTACTAGTACATACTCCAAACACTGATGTATATAGATGTATTTTAGAGTGTAGATTCACTCATTTTGCTCCGTATGTAGTCCATATTGAAACGGACGTAGTAGTACGCACTCTCCATCGCCCCTCGTCCCTCGACCCTCGCCCACGTGGTGGACGTGCAGCAATTCATTCAGTCTCAGATAGCCAGACCCATATACTGTAGTACCATCATTGCTCGACTTCCCGAAGAGGCGAAGAGCCAAGCGCAAGGTTAATATTTTTGAGATGCCAAGCGCAAGGTTTATAGGAGAACGAGTAGTAGTAGTACTAGTAGTAGTACATACTGTATGAGGAAGAAGGCAACAAGAATGTATGTTTTGTGTGACAGTCTCTTCTTACAGGGCGTGCTAGACCTAGTGGACCTCGTTGTTGCAATGGGAGTACTATCATAGATGGCATGATTCAGAGTGGTGGGCAGCGGTAATAATCTGGAGCTGCTTAGTCTTAAACCCCATGAAGAAGTCCCATCGAAAAGAATAGCCATCCTCTACACGTGCTCCTATGTAAAATGAGTAAATGAGACAAAAAGAGAAAGAAACAAAGTAAAAAAATCACCAGCCTTAGAGCCAGCCCTATTGTATCAGTGAATGATATTTCTACGTCGTGATTGACATGGCTATATTATTAACCATGCTGCGGAGGTAGCAACGGATTTTTATTTATTTGCAGAGGTAGCAGTAGATAGATATTCAACGAGGAGTGGAATGATGGCTGCTTCCTCGGTCAAACATAGAGAAAGGTGGGCCTTGTGATTTGATGGCTTATTAGTCATTATTACTGCCTATACTCTTTGCCCATATAATAACCGCGTGGTAGAGTAGTGGACTATACTTTTAATAACCATGCTCGAAGACTAGCCAAAGTGGAGAGTAACATACACTAGTAACATGCACATATCCCTAGACTATGTTACTACCTTCAATCATAGTGGGTAGTAACATAAGTGTAGTGTCATGCAAAGCTTCATTTATTAGGTTATAGAGTCATATTGCATTGGGACATGTGATGTTACAGTAACTAGCTAAGTTACTCAAACTACCTCTCTCCTCCTTAACTCATTGCCACATAAGCAAATTTGCCGAGCTAGACTTGATGTTACTGCTGAAATTACTCCCACTGTGGCTATTCGAAGAGAAGAGGTGCACGCACCCACACACGTAGTACTAGTAGCACTCTTTGCGTCTTCTCCAACAACACACGTGACACGGTGGAGCTCATTTATGTACGATGATGCAGCCCACGTGATAATTTGACGCGTCTAGTAGTAGTTACTCACTTAATGGAGGGTCGGGAACCACGCATGAACGTACGCAATATAAATAGGTTCATATGGAGAGAAAAAGAAACCGCTCCACTATATACATAGCCAGGAGCCTACACGGTTGCTTGCTGGGGTTGCTCTCTTCACACTCTCTCGCACAAAATGACTGTGGCCACATCTCTAACATCCGGGCGGATCACGTCCGCCGGGGGAAGGGGTGGATGCTTTATGTAGATGCGGTCGTCGTCACCAATGGGGAAAACCCACTGTCGGCGCATCCCGATCAGGGGTCCCCGCCGTTCTCTCTCACAAAGCCGGTGCGGTTGCCTTCGTCCCTTGCTCACTGCCGCGACATGGGCAGTTGAAGCCTCCCGCTGCCCTCCTCTAAGCTAGCTACATCCGGACATCCCTCAGGTACAACTTCCTTTGCAGCCGGCTTGCACCACTGCCCCAGCTGCCCACATCGCTCCATGTGGATATTTCTCTACTTCTTTGCCCCGCACGTACCTCTACTAGCTTTCTACTGTATTTTTGATGAGTTTATGTCTCATCAACTAGTCCCACTAGTCTTATTCTAATCACGCTTCTTCAATTTCTTTGCCACAGGGATGCTCAGCTTGATTTTAGTGAAACTACACAAAATGATCCGATGGTCAAAGGGTTGCAAACTTCATTTCTTCGGAAGGTTCAACGTCGCCAGCAAATTAAAGCCTGGTTAGGGTATAGGGTTCAAGGCCTAGGGACTGCATGGATCTTTTTTTCTTTAGCTGTCTCTGTTCCAAAATAAGTGTCAAATTTAGTAGTACAACTTTGTACTAAAGTTGGCATAAAGTTGAGACACTTATTTTGGAACGGAGGGAGTACATATTGGCTATGATCTGTGAATCATTGAGATGCAATAGTATGCATGTTTGTCTCCTTTGTATTTGATGGAATGTTGCAACGGGGCAACCTTGGACGGAAGATACATGAAACAGAAGCTGGAAGCTTCACAGCATTCTACAAATTTATCTTGCTGAGAAATTACAATACGTACTATGTACTACTACTAAAGAGTTAGGTGTCGCACGGTGTCCAGAAAATATGGTGATAGTGTGAGGTGGGCCATGTAATCACTGAGCTGCCATGTTTTCGCTGCTTTCGCACTCCTTCACTGTAAGAGTGGAGACACTCTACCTCCTTTCGCCAAAACGTGGGACATCCAGCATCTGCTGCACGTGTCATGCACCAAAGTAAAGTGTACAGTGCAACTGAGACTCAGCACGCTCGTCACCTCAGTAATAATGACCAATGAGCCGTCAAATCACATAGACCCGGCAGTAAGTTGGACGGACGAAGCAACCATCACTCTTCGTTGAATCCGCTTCTCCCTTCAACGCAGGCGTTAGTGAGAGGTCGCATCCGCTCTGCACGGGCATGAATGCGGCACTGATTCTCTGGAGCGACGCTGACCGTTTCGGGCGGGAAGCGCATGAGGCCGATGGAGGGGGTTTGGGTGGGCCAGGGTGGTCAGGAGCGGGCGTGGCTGCTGTCTTGACCGGACGCCCAGAAACGAGAGGATGCACCCACTCTCGTGGCTAAATCATAGTACTACACACAATCTCTCTATAGGTCGATGTGTCGCTCTCTCTAACACACACACACTGTTAAAAATAAACACACACATGCACACACAAGTTCATGCACTGGCGGTCAACCGCTATATCTGCAGCCACGGGATTTGACGCACGCGGCTGCCGGATTTGGAGCATTCTGGCCGCCTTCGACTGTGCCTTGCCATGGATTGTCCGGGTACCGGGTTGCACAACAATGGCAATGCCTGCCGGATTTAGTTGTTGTTCACTTCGGAGGGTCGTGTACCACATGTGAACGATAGTAAGTGCGACCGGGAGGCGTGGAGCGTTAATTGCGAATTGACTCCTTCGAGCATTAAATTTTCTTCGTGTATTAGCATTGCCCTCCATCACAGTTTACAGGGAGCACTCCAATTCTCATGCATTTCCACCACCGGAGGGATTTTAGGCGCATTTGGTTTAATGCCCAATTAATTGGGGCATCGTAACCGCAACCAAGCCCAAATTTTTCTCTCCATGCAGGTGTGTACGCGGGGTGGAATAAATGCATGCATGTGTGTACGTGGATTGAAAGCACTCCATGCATGTGTGTATGCATTAATTTCTCTAGTAATTGGGCGCCATGGTATAACTCCCGATGCTATTTTTCAGTCCAATCGCTAATCACCTTGGTCCGAGAGATTGTTGATGTGTGCCCTGTAAACTGTGATGGAGGGAGAAATTAAATAAAGAGTTCCGTTTCGTGCACAATTTGAAATGATTTTTATGGAGAGAAAAAGATAACCACTCCAACTATATACGAGTATATACTAGCAAGATGCCCGTGCGTTGCACGGAACATCAAGATGCATTTGTATGAGTAGTTTATCTTGTGGGAGAAAAGGATGAACGAGGGAAGTCCTTATTTGCAAATGTGGAGAGGGGTGTGGGTATCTTTTTGCAAAATTGCCATAGTTTCCTCCCTATCCGTCAGATATAAATTGGACGGCCTATATTGTAGGATGGCAGGCACACCATCATCACCAACTCTGTTTTTTTATAAGAGTAGAGATAATAAATATAGGGAGTAGAGATATGCTGCAGCCTCAGCGCTTGTTTTCTAAGGTTTGCTCTCTTCACACTCTCTCCACTATATATATATACTAGCAAGATGCCCGTGTGTTGCACGGAACATTAAGATGCATTTGTATGAGTAGTTTATCTTGTGAGAGAAAAGGATGAACGAGGGAAGTCCTTATCTGCAAGTGTGGAGAGAGGTGCGAGTATCTTTTTGCAAAATTGCCATAGTTTGCTTTCTATCCATCAGATATAGATCGGACGGTCTATATTACGCGATGCCAGGCACACCATCATCACCAACTCAGTCTTTTATAAGAGTAGAGTGTAGAGATACATGCTGGAGCCTCAGCGCTTGCAGTTGCTCTCTTCGCACTCTCACCCTCTCCATATCTAAACAAGACTACGTTGGCCTCTCTCCCATCACTGCTGGTCAAAGAGCCGGCAGCATCCCATCCTCCGGGGAAGGGAAGGAGGCTTAACGCTATCGCCGTCAGCGAGGGAGGGAATCCACTACCGGCGCCGCTGTTCTCTTTCACCCAGCGGCGGCGCGGGAGGGCCTCCGACCCCTTCTTCCTCGCTACCGTACATAGTGTGGGCAGATCAGCCTCTGGCCGCCCACTGAGCCACACACCGAGAACCTTAAGGTACAATTTACTTAATCCACATGCATTGCTCTAGCTGCATGTGGATTTTTTTTGCTTCTGCACTCGAATGTAGGTGTTTGATCAAACAGGAAAGTAGTGGGGAAAGTTGTATAGCATGAATCTAGGACGTGGTTCAAAGAGGAAAGGAAGGGGGCAAAGTAGTACAGACTGGCTATCCAACACCTATGTTGGTCGAAAAGGGAAAACAATGACAAATGCAGTACACACATCTTTAACGAACTGATCTTTCTGTGGGTGGGGGACAAGGCTGTAGAGTTTGAGCAGGACGCTGCCCTCACATAGGGAAAGGTGTCTAAAGATAACAAAACTGGGACCAACACAAATATGCTCCTTGGTTGTTTGTTCTTTGTTGCAACAGACTGTGCATCACCCCTTTATACATCGGTTGATGCACATGGTGCTGGTGCGTCCATTGTCCCGTACAACTCTTTAGCTGTTGTTAATCGAATAATGCCGTTGGAAAATTGATGCAATGCCACAGTTAAAAGCAAAATACATGTTTAACGAATTTATGAATCAATGTCATTGTTTGAGAAATGCTACTGTCTTGCTTTCTTTCCCATTTAGATAAGTTAGATGCTTCTTTTTGTGGGCTTCTGTGTCATCCACTGTTATTGACCAGTAATTGTTTCCTTTGCACCTCTATGTAAACAGGGTTATCTACCTCACCTTGTTGCTATTGCGACCTTTTGTTGCACTGCACAAAACACTTTTGTTTTAAGAGTATTTTGTGCAGTTCAACCAAAATGTCACACCGATAATGTTGCTTGATTGCTTGATCTTAGTGGAACTGCACAAGAGGAGATCTGACTTCCTATCTGTGTTGGCAAATTTGTTTCAGATCTTCTTCTTGTGAGTTGTTTGAATTCCACATCATGAGAGGTCAGTATTGGCCTTCTTCCACATGATTGTGCAGTGTGCTTTCATATGTTTTACTACTTATACAGTAATGTTGCTTGATTTTAGTGAACTGCACAAAAGGAGACCAGACTTCCAATCTGTATGTGCACCGTAATATCCCATTTAGGTAAGATAATGATATTTCGCAACTGTTAGCCTGTATATTGCTACTGTCATCAGAAAAGTAATGTTGTTGTTTAGTGCTATACTTGTGCTCCCTAATTGACATGTCAAATCTTACATTGAAGGCGAAGCTTGTCTATTATTGAACCAAGTGATGAAGGGGAAGAACAAGCGGAAGAAGAACAAAAATCAACTCCCGGTGCTGTAATGAAGCACTGGAACTGTGATGACACAAGTAATGATATAGTTTTGCATCTTAATTTATTGCTATGGCTGGAACAAGCAATTGTTTTGCCACTGTGATTTGATGCAACTCTTAATGTAATATGTAATTATCTCTACTTGTGCAAACAGGGATCTTGTTTGAAGATAACATATATTTTAGTGGAACTGCACAAGAAGATGTTGGAAACATTAAACTAATCAAGGAGTTTATAGTAAGCAAGGTAAGCACAGTAGATAATAACGGATGGTTCCGGAGAAGTGCTTCATCTGCATGCTCTACACAATAAGCCTCCTGACAAAGGTTGGTACCGGCCCATGGATTTCATCCATATGATCGAGCTTTGTCATTTCTTTTGGTGTTGTGCTACCGTTTAGCTACTGTCATGAGAAAGTGGTATTGTTTTGCAGGTTAATCTAAGGCTCCTAATAAATTGAGGCACCGGTTTGCCACCATTATAGCCACTGATAAAATTAAGTAATAATACAGTTCAAGTTGAGCTGCTGTGTTTGGTATCATACCATTTCCTATGACGATAATGAGGATGCATCTTTTTGTGACTATACATTTCATCAGCTACTCCCATTGTTAATGTAATGGCTGTTTTAAATATTTGCTTTCCTTATTTTCGAGAAAACAGGGATGCTAGCATTTAGTTGTTCTCTTGTCTTTGCACAACAGGATCATCCTCTGAAGAAGAAGAATATGCCAGGATGAAGAAGCCAAGCCCTTCTCTTCTTATCAGAAGGAGCAGTTGAAGGATGGTTACATTACTGCCCACAAGAACAAACTAGCTTCAGCTCAGAAGGACTCATAGATCTTCATCTTTGTTGCTGTGATGGCCAATACAATGTTGCTTTAGGATTCTTTCTGGTGAGTTCTATTTTTTGAAATGTGTGCTATGCATGGATCATGTAGGTTGCCTGTTTAAACTATAAATTCATAATACAGTTTGCTTTGTACTAGTCACTTTTTTGTATTTATGCAAACAGGGATGCTCAGCTTGATTTCAATGGGAACTGCAAAAAATCTCATGATGGTTCGTGCCCTCCATTATACTTCATCATGCACAATACATCGAATGTTCTTGAATCATTCATTTCCACCTCCAGCCAAAAAATTAGCTACAAGAAAGGAGGTGCCGATATGTTCAAGGCCTTGCAACATATAAAGGCAAAATCATACAAGCTACGCACAAAGTTGGTTGATTTTAGTGGAACTGCAAAAAAAGAACATCTGGTTTATTTAGCACGAGGTGACATGTCAATGTCCGAACTGATGGCAAACCTGGCCCATTCCACAATCGTAGGCATTTGATATTTTGGAATGGGAAAACCTTGTCAAAGTTTGCTTATTGATGTACGCAAAAAGCATTTGATATTTTCGAATTGGAAAACCTTGTCAAAGTTTGCTCATTGATGTACGCAAAAATACATGCATTTGATATTTTGGAATGGACAACCTTCTCAAATTTTGCTCATTGATGTTAGCAAGAAGACATGTGTTTGATATTTTGGAATGGGATGCCCTTTGCCGTCAGCAGCATTGATTGATTTTTCTTTATTCTTTGGTTGTGAAGTAAATATTGGCTCTGACGTGTGAATCATTGAGATGCATAATCATTGATTGTTTGAAATGTTTTCTATGAATTACCAGGCCTGTGAGTTTGATTGCAATGTATAGGCACGCTAAAAAGCTGCTCAAACTTTTTGTACGTGTGAAACTGCTGCAAACGAGGTGATCACCGTGCGTCCTGAGAATCATACTAGTACATATTGTTTTGCATGTTCATCTAATGCCAGTGATACAAAAATTCGAACTAATCGAACTAAATTCGTTCATACACGGCCGGATTTCATTACATTTCATACATTCTTCAACTAAAAAGGGGTGCGCTAGAGGTATAATTAATTAACCTAATCTATGATCTCCGGCGCCATTTCCCGTGTCCGGCTGAGCCAAACAGAAGCTTCTTCTCCAGCTCAGCTCTCCGACTCCACGTTGCCGCCAAGAAGCTAATCGGCCATCAATGTTTAACCCTCCAAGCTTGGCTTCAATCAGAGGGTAGCAGCGGTGGCCTTACTTGGACCCGAGCGGCGGCGACCTACCGTGTTCTACTCTTCCTTGTTTTCTGTGTGGCGCGGCCTCGTTGGCAGCGGGGCGGGGCCTCGATGGCGATGTCCTCTGTCTCCTTGCCGGCGGGGTGGCGCCTCGGCGGAGCGGGGGGAATCCTCCCCCTCGTTGTCGACAGGGCGGGGCCTCGGCCCAGCCGGCAATGTCCTCTGCCTTGCTGTTGGCAGGGCGGGGCATCGGCGGAGCAGGGCCTCACCGAAGCCGGTGAAGTCCTCCGCCTCGATGCTGGCGAGGCGGTGCCTCGGCGGAGCCAGCATTGTCCTTCGCCTCGTCATCGGTCTCGCCAAATAGTGCCTCGCCCACTTCATCGCCCTCTTTGTAGGCGGCCGCAACCTCTGCCACCCGCATGTGGTACCTCCAGTGTGCGAGGCGGCTCTCGCGGGCAGAGCCGTACGACCCGAGCAGCGCCTCCTGCTCCGCCCACTCTGCGGCGATCTACTCCTCCGCCTGCACGTGCTCCTGGAGGACATGGTGGTTGTAGGCGGCGTTGGCCTGCACCTCCCGGAACTGCTCCTCACGCTTCTGCCTCACCATGTCCATGTATTGGGCGTGGGCCTCGCCGATGGTCATGGTGCAATGCACCGGCGAGGATGATGCGGAGGAGGGGGTTGGCGCCGGATCATCGACTACCACGTTCTCCATTGGGACGTCGTCGCCCAGTCGGCATCAATGGCTGCCATCTCCTTCTAGTCCGTAGTCCGCCCGTCCTGAAGAGCACTGGAGCACGAGGAAGCCATGGTGGGAGTGGTGTGGACAGGAGAAAGGGAATGGAGGCGGATGACTGCGGCTATGGCTGGCGCAGTAGTTTATATAGCAACGGTGGGTGGTAGAGGGACGGACGGGTGGCGCCGGAGTAGCCGCCTCGGCAACCTCGTATCATTAATGTGGGTGGTAGACGGAGGGACGGATGGCACTTGCATCATTTGAACACGGAGCAATCGCCTGCACCGGGAAGCGGTGCGGGCGGCGCTGACCGTTTCGGGCGGAAAGCACGCGCGGGCGAGGGAGGGGGTCTGGGTGGGCCAGGGCGGTCAGAATCATGCTTGGTAGTGGTCCCGTCCAGCAGCCGGACATGCGGGCTCGCTAGCGAGCTCATCGAGCTCAGCGATGACAATCAGACGATGGACCGACCAAGAGCCGGCGCCACCGCCCAAGCCGGTTCATGCCATGTTCACCAGAGCAGGTGCCGCCGCACTTCGACGCTCTAAAGGCGGAAGAGCTACCAGCGCAGGAGGGCCTATGCTGCAACCTCCGTCTCCTCAATGAGCACCAGCTCGCGGAAGGACGAATCACCGGCGAACAAGCGAACGATAATGCCATCGCGGACATGTGGCCCTATGATCCTGGCTTCCTGAATGAGCAGCGGGCGCTGTATCAGACCATCCGTAGGGCCCGCAAGGCCCCTCTCCGTCGTCCTTCGAGTTGTTGTGCTCACCGTGGCACTGCCGTCTCGCATTGTCAACATGGTCAATGAACATGAGGAATCAAGAGATGACTTAACTTGGAGAGGATGATAGTGGGGACCCACCAGGGCCATAACCACACGTACGCAAGTGCCTCCATATTATATATTTACAACTATAATTTTTTTGCTTCCTCCTGGTTTCCTGACATCATGGTCCCACACCATTATCAACCTATATAGTCAATAAACGAGAGAATTGCACAAGGAGCGGCCGACAGCTGGGACCCAGCAACTCGAGCAGTATTTGTGTTTTTGAGGTGTGAGCAGAGTTTTTCTTGAGCGATGTTTTTGTTGTTGTTCAGAGGAGCAGGGTATCAACTGGGCGGGCTGTGGCCTATCTTGCCCAGGCTATTATTTTATGTCGACCAAATATCCAGCCCAGATATTAATTTTTTTCAAGGTGAAAATGCCTAGCCCAGCTATACTTTTTTTTGAGGAATACCCAGCCCATGTGAACTTGTTATTCTCCGCCCTGCTGGGCTGCAAATCTTTCCTAGGAGGGATGCATTAGGCTTAAAAAGAAAATAGGCTTTAAGAAATAATAAATGGGATGTAATTATAAAAACTGGGTAGTAACAATAAAAAAATGCACCAACACGTAATTAGTTAAAAAATATTATTTTTGGATTTTGAAAATTTTAATTTCATTACTTATTGTGCGCGCAATATTTCGTTGGATTTTTACGTAATACAAATTTATTTTAAAATTATATTTAATCTGACTCAAAATTTCGAGATAAAAATATTTTGGATCCCATCAAATTGTGGGAAATTTTATTGAATTCTGTTTTGAGTGGTTGGTTGAAATTATTAATCGTTGTCCTGGCTAGAAAATGGATCGTAATTTTAACAAACTATAAATGGGCTGTAGTAAATTCCATTAGAATTCAAAAATGGGATGTACATTATTACAAATCGCAAATGGGCTATATGTGCTCTGCCAAACACTTGTGGGCCTAGTAAGTTGACGCGTATGCAAGGCTTTGTTAACTTATAGTCAACACACAATTCTAGCAGCAGTGGCCGTTGAATGTCCATCCAACTGCTGTCGTGCTTCTTCAATCTCGGATATTCTTGCTTCAGCCGCCCAAACCACCTCTGGCGGTACCGCCTGCTACCGCCTCCCATGGCCGGCTGTGCTGCCATGCAGGACTCACCGGCCCACCCTACTCCCATCGTCGTCCAGGCCATTCCTCTACTCACCAAAACCTCTTGTTATTCTTCGGCGACGGCAGCCTCACACCGCAGCCGAACCAGTGAACCCTCGTACTCCCCTCCGCGTTGGCATCCACCTGCCTCGTCTTCCCTGGCTCCGCGTCGTTCCATTCCTAGGCCTCGCCATCGTCCATTGCCTGGGTGCTATCCGCGCGGCGTGGTCAATGTGGTCAATGAACGACAGCCATTGGAAGAGGACTCTACGCGGTGAGGCTGACAGATGGACCCTCCAGCTACATCTTCGCACGCAAGGAAGTGCGTCCATATTACGGGCAAAAAAATGATCTTCCCCATGACAGCTGGGACCCACTAACTATATCTTCGCACGCAAGGAAGTGCGTCCTTATCCTCCCTGACAGCTGGGACCCACCCGGTCGAAGCGTACGTAGCGTTGTTGCGAACATGTAAGTACATATTGGTCAATCGGTCTCTCTGCAACGATGAACCATCACCGAGCAAGCTGCGGCATGTGTAGTAGTAGAGCCCCCGACGTAGCAGTTCAGGTAGTCCCTTCTAAACCATGTACACATACGTACAGCCACATGCCAAAAAATACGGCCACGTACGGCCAGGGCTCATGTACATGGAGAGGCTACGGACGGCAGCAACGGCGTCCTGTTCATCAGAAGCCAACCGGTTGGTTCGGAATGGAGAAACAGCGTCCTATTCATCAGGAGGCAACAGACTGGGTCGGAATGCGTCGTGTTCATCGGGAGCCAACCGGCTTGGACGGAACAGCCGAAATGGGTTCTGGCGTACCGCAGTACGGAGGAACGGACTTGTGTTCGAGCTCCTACAGTCGAAACAGGGTGTTGTTGATCGGGAGGGGTGTGGCATACCGTAAAACGGAGGAAACGGACTTGTGTTGGAGCGCCTACGGTTGAAACGGGGTCCTGTTCATTGGGAGGGGTGTGGCGTACCGCAAAACGGAGGAAACAGACTTGTGTTGGAGCGCCTATGGTCAAAACGGGGTCCTGGTCTTCGGGAGGGATGTGGTGTACCGCAAAACGGGACTCCATGGGCTACTGTTGATCCACCGTCTACTGCCTCGCTCTAGCCTCCACGGGCTACTGTTCATCCACCGTCGACTTCCTCCAGCCTCCACATGCTACTGTTCATCCACCGTCGACTTCCTCCTGCCTCCACCAGCTACTGTTCATCCACGGGGTTGCCTCCACCGGCTACTGTTCATCCAGCCCTCCACGGGGTCCTGTTCATCCACCCCAACCGGCTCGAGTGTGGCGGCCTCCTCTCGATCGGGGTCCTGTTCATCCAGTGGCAACATCCTACTACTACTACCACGGGGTCCTGTTCATCCAACCCCCACCAGGAACTGTTCATACAACCCCCAACAATGATCACTGTTCATCAAGAGGTAGCTGGTTCGATCGGCTTCAGTTAGCAGCAGTAGCGAAGGAATCGCTCGGGTTTAGTTAACAGCCAGGGATCAATCGCTCGGGTTCAGAAAGGTTGCTAGTGCAATCGCTCGGTTTTAGTAAGCGAATGCCTCACTCGGGTTCAGTTAGAGCCCAACGTCTCGCACACACGCGCGTACGTGTACGAGAGAAACGCGCAAACCTCCGTGGATCGCTCGGCCCCGACCACCCACCGTAACCGGGAACTCCCCGAAATTTTCCTCTCCCTCGCTTCTACCACGATTTTTTCCGTCATGGACAGCCCAAAGAATGTCATGCAGGTTCGTCCCCAACCCGCACAGGATGAAAAGCCCATTTTCTACCATGATTTTTTGTCATAGAAGTAGGATCCCACCACATCTCTGATGATACGTGCTTTTGTCACAATTATCATAGTGTCATAAGCATGACAGAAAATTTTTCGTTCAGACTAAAATGTCACGGATGTGTCTTTTTTTTGTAGTGTGTGCAAGAGCCTGGATTTAGCAAATTCCACATACTCAACTATCATACAGTCTTCCATGAATGCTAACACTCAAAGCATATTTTTAGAACAAATATCATCCATCGAACACAGAGAAAGATACTAGCTTAATGTTTTGCCTCCCAACTTATTTATCATATAGATAATTGTCAACAATAATAATCCATGATCAAATATATTTGAATGGCCATATATGCTTGGATCTTTCCCCACCACATGATACTTGCCAACTAGAGAATAATTGAGGTTGAAATGAGAAGGAATACTATTGACTCTTGCATAAAAGTAAAGACATAAAAGTAAAAGATAGGCCCTTCGCAGAGGGAAGCAGAGGTTGTCCTACGCTTTTTATTTTTGGATGTGCAAACCCTTAATGCAAAGGAACGCCACGTTATATTGCCCTTTACGATAGCAACCTTTGTTATGCAGTCCGTCGCTTTTATTTCTTTACCATCACAAGTTCGTGCAATGCTTATTTTCCTTTACAATAAAATATCATACATATTTAGGAGCAATTTTTATTGCTTTTTGCACCGATGACAACTTACTTGAAGGATCTTATTCAATCCATAGGTAGATATTGTGGAAACTTATGGCAAGAAACTGGGTTTAAGGGTTTTTGGATGCACAAGTAGTATCTCTACTTAGTGCAGATTTTTGGCTAGCAAAAGATCCTAAGCAAGCACCACATGTTAGAGGATCCATAACAATATAACTTCTATACAAATATACCCAAACATAACTCATTACGTTGTCTTCCTTGTCCAACTTCAACTAATTTTCCCAAGTTTGAAAATAATTAATGGGGCTCACAATCATCGAAGATGTCCAAGATAGTATATTTATATGTGAAATCTCTCTTCCTTCAGTATTCTTTCATGAATTGTTCAAGTGACCAATTCTGTGTTTGCTAAATTTTAATAAATTTTACCACCTATACTTCTTATATGTGAAGTCATTACTCCCCATGGGATAAGCATATGAAACATATATAATTTTAGATTTATGATATTCAATTCATTCAACCATTTATTCATAGGATATAAATGAAGCACGAGAGTAAATGACAAACTACTCCAAAAAGATATAAGTGAAGATCAAGTGAGTAGTTAAGTAAATAGGTAGCTATGTGAGGACTCTCCCTCATTTAAAAATTTCATACCTCAATTATTTTATTCAAACAACAAAGAAAACTAAATAAAATGTCATTCCAAGGATAGCACACAACGTGTGAAGAAGCAAAAACTTAGGCTCAACCGAGACTAACCGATAATTGTTGATGAAGAAAGGTGGGATGGCTACCGGGGCATCCACAATCTTGGATGCTTGAGACTTCTTGAATATTAACTTGGGATGCCTTGGGAATCCCCAAGCTTGAGCTCTTGTGTCTCCTTAATTCCTCTCATATCACGGTTTCCCTAATTCTTAAAAACTTCATCCACACAAAACTCAACAAGAACTCGTGAGATAAGTTAGTATAAATCAATGCAAAACCTTATCATTCACTACTGTAGAAAATCACTAAAATTATAATTTGACATTGCATACTAAATGCCTCTGCATATTTAATACTCCTGTCCTCAAATATAATCATTAAATAAGCAAACACAACAACAATCTATCTAAATAGGATAGTCTGTAAAGAGTGTAATAATATTCATAATTTCCTAACTCCAAAAATTCTGAAAAATTACCACACTGTAGAAAATTTGTTATAGCTCACCATGTAAAAATTTCAAGGTTTTATCATGTTTTTACTATTCACAAAAATTCAAAACATAACAACAAACTTTCTGCTTTCAAACAGGAACATATAGACTTGCAAAATAAGCATGGTAAAGGCTATACTTGACATTTTTATTGAAATAAAAGATGCAAAACATTATTATAAATAACAGAAAGAAAATCCTAATAAAATAAAATGACGCTCCAAGCAAAACTCGTATCATGTGACGAATAAATATAGCTCCAAGTGCGGTTACTGATAATATTGGAGACGAAAGAGGGGATGCCTTCCGGGGCATCCCCAAGCTTAGTTGCTTGGGTCTTCATTGAATATTACCTTGGGGTGCCTTGGGAATCCCCAATCATAGGTTCTTGCCACTCTTCATTGTCCTCATATCGATATCTAACCCAAAACTTGAAAACTTCAATCACACAAAACTTAACGGAACTTCGTGAGATGGGTTAGCATAGTAAAACAAATGATCCACTTGGGTACTGTCAAAGCCAAGACTCATAATTGTTTCCACAAAATTCCTACTATACTATATAGTTTCCACAATTTATATTAAGCAATATAAGCCAGAGAAACCATAAAAAACTATGCATTGCAAACAGAATCTGTCAAAAACAGAACAACCTGTAAAGATCTGAATAATTACTATACTTCTGCCACTCCAAAATTTCTGAAAAATTAGGACAACGTTGGAAATTTTTATATCAATAATGTGTAAAAAATTCAGAATTTCTCGACGCTCGAGTGATTTTTAACAATTATGTTACAGGGCGCAAAAGTTTATGTTTTTGCACAGAATCAAGTCAACTATCATCCACACTATCCCAAAGGCTTTACTTGGCACTTTATTAAAACAAAATTTATAAAACATGATTACTACAGTAGATTAATCATGTTAACACACAAAAACAGTAGGTGTAAATGTTGGGTTGTCTCCCAACAAGTGCTTTTCTTTAATGTCTTTTTAGCTAGGCATGATAATTTCAATGATGCTCACATAGAAGTAAAGAACTGAAACACAAATATAGAATCATGAATCACATGGCAAGCACATTTAAGTCTAACCCACTTCCTATGCATAGGTATTTTGTGAGCAAACAATTTATGGGCACAAGAATCAACAAGCATAGGAAGGCAAATCAAGCAAAACTTCAAGATTTTCAACACATAAAGAGGAAACTTTATATTATTGAGATATGTAGAAGCATATATTCCTCTCTCATAATAATTTTCAGTAGCATCATGAATGAATTCAACAATATAGCTATCACATAAAGCATTCTTTTCATGATCCACAAGCATAGAAATTTAATTACTCTCCACATAGGCAAATTTCTTCTCAATCATACTAGTGGGAGCAAACTCAACAAAATAACTATCATGAGATACTTGATTGATATAATCAAATTGAACATTAAAATCATGATGCCAAGTTTCATGGTTATCATTATTCTTTATAGCATAGATGTCATCATAATAATCATCATATATAGCAACTTTGTTCTCATCATAATCAATTAAAACCTCTTCCAAAATAGTGGATTCATCATTAAATAAAGTCATGACCTCACCAAATCCACTTTTATCAATATTGTAGTAAGATTCAACATCCTCCAAAATAGTGGGATCATTACCTAGAGTTGACACTCTTCCAAACCCACTTTCATCAATGTAATCATCATAAATAGGAGGCATGCAATCATTATAACATATTTGCACACCAAACCTTGGGGGACTAAAAATATCATCTTCATAAAACATAGCATCCCCAAGCTTATGTCTTTGCATATCATTAGGATCATGGATATTCAAAGAATTCATAGTAACAACATTGTAATCATGCTCATCATTCAAAGATTTTATGTCAAACATTTTATTGAATTCTTCTTCTATCAGTTGAGCACAATTTTCCGCTCCATCGTTTTCACGAAAGACATTATACAGATGAATAATATGAGGCAACCTCAATTCCAGTTTTTGTAGTTTTCTTTTATAAACCAAACTAGTGATAAAACAAGAAACTAAATTCAATTCCAAAATCTAAAGATATACCTTCAAGCACTCAACTCCCCGGCAACGGCGCCAGAAAAGAGCTTGATGTCTACTACGCAACCTTTCTTCTTGTATACTCATGTTGGGCCTCCAAGCGCAGAGTTTTGTAGGACAGTAGCATATTTCCCTCAAGTGGATGACCTAAGGTTTATCAATCCGTGGGAGGCATTGGATGAAGTTTGTCTGTATCAAACAACCCTGCAACCAAATAACAAAGAGTCTCTTGTGTCCCCAACACACCCAAAACAATGGTAAATTGTATAGGTGCACTAGTTCGGCAAAGAGATGGTGATACAAGTGTAATATGGATAGTAGATATAGGTTTTTGTAATCTGAAAAATATAAAAATAGCAAGGTAACTAGTAACAAAAGTGAGCAAAAACGGTATTGCAATGCTTGAAAACAAGGCCTAGGGTTCATACTTTCACTAGTGCAAAATATCTCAGCAATGAAAACATAACTAGATCATATAACAATCCCTGAACATGCAACAAAGAATCACTCCAAAGTTCATATCATGGAGAACATAAGAAGAAATTGTTGTAGGTAGCAAACCACCTCAAAATTATCCCTTTCGATCAATCTATTGAGCCGTCACCACAAGTATAGGACGTTTTGGCAAAAACAGCCCTATAAGTGTCCATACTAAAATAACACCATATGAAAACACATCAATCAACCCTAATGTCACCACAAGTATCCGTGGGTCAATTATACGATATGCATCAAACAACTTCAGATTCATAATATTCAATCCAACACAAAGAACTTCAAAGAGTGCCCTAAGATTTCTACCGCAGAAACAAGGACAAAAACGTGCATCAAGCCCTATGCATAGATTACCCCAATGTCACCTCGGGAATCCGCGAGTTGAGTGCCAAAACATACATCAAGTGAATCAATATGATACCCCATTGTCACCACGGGTATTCATACGCAAGACATACATCAAGTGTTCTTGAATCCATAAAAGTATTCAATCCGATAATAACAAATCTCAAAGGTAAAACTCAATTCATCACAAGAAGGTATAGAGGGAAGAACACCATAAGATCCAACTATATTAACAAAGCTCGCGGTACATCAAGATTGTGCCAAATCAAGAACACGAGAGAGACAGAGATCAAACACATAGCTACTAGTACATACCTTCATCCCCGAGGGTGAACTACTCCCTCCTCATCATGGTGGCCGTCGGGATGATGAAGATGGCCTCCGATGATGACTTTCCCCTCCAGCAGGGTGCCGGAACGGGGTCCCGATTGAGTTTTCGTGTATACAGAGGCTTGCGGCGACGGAACTTCTCATCTAGGGTTCTTTTTGATGTTTGGGGTATTTATAGGAAGTTTTGGCGTCAGTCTCACGTCAAGGGGGTGCCCGAGGGGCCCACAAGATTGGGGGGCGCGCCCCTAGGCTCGTGGCTCCCTCGTCCACTTTCCTGGCCCAGCTCTGGTGCTTTGGGGGTCTCTCTTGGTCCATAAAAAATTACCGTAAATTTTCAGCCCATTCCGAGAACTTCTATTTCTCCACAAAAAATGACACCACGGTAGTTCTGCTGAAAACAACGTTAGTCCAGGTTAGTGCTAATCAAATCATACCAAAACCATATAAATATGTTGTAAACATGGCATGAATACTTCATAAAGTATAGATATGTTGGAGACATATCACCACCAAAGTTGGGCATTGTGTATTTAAACATCACACCCTATATTCCTACATATGTTTGGCCACTTCTAGGTGGTTGTTGACTTCTGGCCCCTCTCATCGATCTTCGACGACGCGCCCAACCGTGGGCCTGTGCGGTCAAAGTTGTGCATTGGAAATTTGAACATCACACACCATCCTTTTCATTCATATATATGGGGCCACATGCTGGTGTGGTTGTCTTCTGACCCTCTCATGTTTTTTGCTACCAAATGGTGCTATATATGAAGACTCGGATGATGCTAAATGGACACGGGAGCACTGGCTTAACCATGTGCGATGCGAGTGCGCTGTGAAATCACCACGACTGCGCAAGTGCAAGCAAGGGTGGAGGTACTGGCTTAACCATGTGCGATGCTAATGCGCTATAAAATTGCCACCTGCACAAGCTCAAGGCGGGTAGTTTATGTAGGATGAATTCCACGTTTGCGTCTAAAAATTAGGATGAAACCGTGTGCGATAGACCAGCTAGCTAGAAAGCTAAAAACAAACTACCCGCGTTAAGCGATGCAAAAATCGGCGGTTCCACCGCTTTTCCTTATTGTAATACATGCATATTCTTTTTGGAACGTGTGCGATCTTGGGTTCTCCCGCCCCGCATCAATTCCTTTACCCAAGTTTTAGTAGGCACGGTATTTCAACCGTCGCCCCCACTCCTCCACCACAGACCTTATAGTAAAATTCCAGTAGCCGAGGCATTTGAACCGTCGCTCTCCGACGTCCAGCACCATCTCCACCCACCATTACTAAAAAATTCAGTAGCCACAGTGTATCCTCAAACACCACCCCGCCCCCTCCATAGTCCCCCCACCCACCCACCCCCCCGTTCGAACCCTAGCTCACCTCCGCCGCCAACCCCTGCCGGTCTGCCCGTGCATCCTAGCTTTGATAATAAAGTTCAGGTTACCCAGCGATTCCCATACCATCGCCCCCTGAGTTTTTAGATGAGGCCTGCGCTGTCCCTCCCTGCCAGATACACATTCCCTACTCCAGAGAGTTGCAGTCTAAGCCCGACCATGTATCCCAGGGAGCCCGACGAGCGTTCAGCCAAAAAGAGGTTTATCATGGCCTCTCCGATGGATGTTGGCGAGGTGGCCGTCGTTCGTCCCAACCTGTTGATCCTGGAGCAACACCTCACCACGGAAGCCGGCGAGGACGTTGACTATGTTGCCTTGCCGAAGGCTTCATGTCAGCGGGCTAGCGTATTACTGTATGTCGGGAAAGCTGGCTACGACACCAAGGTCATCGATAGCGATGGCTTCACGCGGGCCATGTCACAGGTTAAGTGGTCCATCCCCAATCCCTCTGGTTCAACTGTCGTTGATCTCTTCGAAGGCCCTACCGCTGATCTCCACCACCACGCAATCAAGGATTTGTGATCCTTGTACGCCATGGAGCCCATTTTGTCATTTCTGAAGGACACGTTCAATGATGGCGGCTTGGGATCCTCAATTGCCAAGTCAGATCTCATCGACCAGGACCACAAGAAGGGCACCCACAAAGGGTCTTCCAAGGTGAAACAGTCCATTTGCGACATGAGAAAATGCACCATGGGTCTGTGCTCTTCCAACTGGAAGGATCCCGTCCATGACAAGTGAGGCAATATCCTATCAACAAATCTTACTTTTTCTAGATAGCCAACCCGTACCCTTTGTTGTAGTAGCTTTTGCCATGCGGTGTTTTAACTATGTCGTGTTTAATTATTTCAGTTATGCAAAAATGTAATGTTCAATAGGGCTATGTGATGTTTAAGTATGAATTATCCACTTCAGTTTCACGAATGGCTATATTTGGTTGTTTATAGTGAGTAGATGCCTTGTTTATCTGTATTTGGTTGTTAAGTTGGTTGCAGTGAGAATTTGTCCTGTTATCAAGCATATGCCTTGTTTATATGTATCTGGTTGTTAGGTTGGTTGTGGTGAGCATTTTTTCAGTTTTCAGGCAGATGCCTTGTTTATCTGTATTTGCTTGTTAGGTTGGTTGAAGTGAGCATTTGTCCAGTTTTCAAGCATATGCCCTATTTATCCGTATTTGCTTGTTAGGTTGGTTGAAGTGAGCCTCTGTCCAGTTTTCAATGGCTATTTTTGGTTGCTATACTGATCACATATTCCTTGTTTATTTCAGTTATTAACAATGTGATGTTCATTATGTGTAAGTCAGAACTGTGCAGCTCGATTTCACCAGTACCACTTTGAGTGGCTATATTTGGTTCCTGTTATGGCTGGTGTAGTTAACACATGCTCTTTATTTCAGTTTTACACATTTATCCATTGTGATGTTTAAGCATGAGCTACGTTCTATTCATTTTCAACAGTACCAGTTTGAATTGAAATATTTGGTGGCTGTTAAGCCTGTTATAGGTAACATTCCCTTCCATTTTATATCCGCTTTAATGGCATGCTGAAACCAACACATTCAATCTATCATTTGGAGATGATGTTCTTTACCTTGGCTATATTTGTTTGATGTTAAGGTTGTTGTACTTATCATGCCTTTCCACTACTTATGCAGGACAACAATGGGAGTGGCCAGCATTTTTCACCGAGGTTAGTTTCATCCCTCGGCTTGTACTCCCCCCATCGTTCCGTAATGTAGTCCATATATATCCAGGCATGGACACTTTTTAGCTTCTAATATTGACTTGTTCCTTGTAGGTACATAAGTCCCTGCAAAGATCCATGCATCGACCCTTTTTGCGTATGGGGCAATGAGATATTCATGAACCAGCATCAAGTGAGGAAATTGATAAGGATTATTAGCAAAAAGATACGAACGGTGGCAATCAAATTATTTGCTTACGCTCTATCCAACACAATAGTGAGCTGTAGGATGGTAACTACAAACTCTGTATCCTTCTCTTTTTACTGCCCATAATGAGTTGTTAGACCACAATGTCTGAATCTTTTTCGTTTGCAGTGGTTCCCAAAGCAGTTTACTCAAGATTACCTCGCAAAGTACATGATTGGTGGACACGCAATGAAGGTTAAAGTTTTTCATCGAGACTACAATGAGCATCGAGAGGTCCTAATGAAGACAGTGAAGGATGGGCTGGCAGCCATCACAAGGGGTTGGCCTAGAGTCATGCATGCATTATGCATGGAGGAGGGCACAATATGGGCATTCCGCTTCATCTTCTCTAGCAACCAGAATGTCTTTTGCCTCTCTCTTTACAGTCTTTAGTACAACTGTGGTTCATCATTCTTTACTTGGTGCTTCTATAGTTCTTCAGTATATGTACATGTGCATCGAATTATGCATTAGTGCTTGAACCTATATTTGTAATAAACATTGTTCGATATGAAATAAGTGATTGCCTACTTTCAAATTCAAAATCTGTGATTTTTAAATGTAGGGATTAAATTAAGGATAAATTAGGTTCTGCAGGCCAGTACACTGCACACGGTTTGCGAAAGCAAAACGTTTGCGATAACGTCAAGATCAGACATGTTTCTCAGATCCACTACGTGTGCGATGAATCTCTACTGCACACACGTCAGCCAAGAAAAAACGTGTGAAATTAACAACAGCAGGGCACACAATTCCTTCTTATTAAATGTTTGCGAAAGTCACCTTATCACACACGCATGACAATTACGGATTGTTTATGATGTCGTGCGCATCGTAAACATTTTCTCATAGAAGAACGCATACGATAATACCTCATCCCACGCGGGTACGATGGATGAATCATGTGGGATATATTCAAGCTTTGCATACAGTTTTATAGGGACAACTGTATGCACTCTTACATCGAATCACATACAGTGGAGGAAAAGTAAATGTGTGTGATTGTCTGCTTATCATACATGTTCTATAATCATGAACTATTTGTGATGGGGCGCTCATCATAAACGTAGCACCATGGAAGTCCGACTGCGATGGTAACACAAGCACAAATGAGTAGCAAGGATGGAGCATTTGGGATGTGCGAGATATCACAAATAGTTGTCTGAAGACTCGCGTTTGGGATACATGCCGGCAACGCATAAACTTAGTTATGCAAAACAGATGCATTGCTACTCCCTATCCCCGACAGTTTCTGGGTCGTGTGGGAAGGACCCCGCTATCGCACACACTGGCCTGGCGACGGTTTAAAACTCCATCGCGGAAAGGGGTTAAAAACCGTTTGTATAGGAGCTCGCTGTACCAGTTAGTTGCTGTTTCAAAACAGAAAGTTTTCTATTAGTCTCTGAATTCTTTTGGAGTGAGAACATGATAAAATCTTGAAATCTTTACACAGTAAGCTATTATAAATTTTCTACAGTGTGGTAGTTTTTCAGAATTTGTAGAGAGAAAGAAGTATTAATCTTCTTTCATCCTTTAAAGACTGTTCTGTTTAGACAGATTGCTATTATGTTTTCGTTGTTTGCATATATTTGCTTGTTTAATGATTTTATTTGAGGATAGGAGTATTAAATATGCATAGGCATTTAGTATGCAATGTTTAATAATAATTTTAGTGATTTTCTACAGTAGAGAATGATAAGGTTTTGCATTGATTTAGACTAACTTATCTCACGAGTTCTTGTTGAGTTTTGTGTGGATGAAGTTTTTGATATTTAAGGAAACCGTGATATGAGAGGAATTAAGGAGACACACTACTGGAATCAGCTGCTTTGCCGTCTGCCATAGCAGACGGCAAAGGCTTTGCCGTCCACTAGCAGACGGCAAACACTCCGGCTGAACTGATGCCGGTAAAGGCCGCTTTGCCGTCTGCTGGCGGACGGCAAAGAAGGAAAGTTCTTTGCCGTCTGGCAGAGCTTGTGGATGGCACAAAAAAGGTAGCAGCCCCGTTAGGGGGCTAACGGCGCTCTTTTCTTCTTTGCCGTCTGCTGGCAGATGGCAAAGACCTTGCTTCTTTGCCGTCTGCCAGCAGATGGCAAAGACCTTTGCTTCTTTGCCGTCTGCTGGCAGACGGCAAAGACCTTGCTTCTTTGCCGTCTGCCAGCAGATGGCAAAGACCTTTGCTTCTTTGCCATCTGCTAGCAGACGGCAAAGAGGCCAAATAGGCCAGCCCAGGTTGAACAGTCTGCTGCCACGTGGCCAATTTGCCGTCTGCTAGCAGACGGCAAAGAACTTTGCCGTTTGCTAGCAGACGGCAAATTGGCTATATAGCCCCTGTTTTTTCTTAAATTCAATCAATTTCACAGATATATATATATATATATATTCATTTCAAAATATTTCAGCAAGTACATATAGCCAACATATCCCTGCCATATGGATCATCCAACATATCCAACACATATATACACCAAATGAAAAGTCCAACATATCCAACAATTAAACAAAGGGTCCATATACAATATAGCCACCATCCATACATATATACGTAGCAAGTTTCAAATTGTTCATCCTACAAAATCAAAACAAAAAGGAAGGACAAGGAGAAGAGTAGACTCCAACGCAAGCTTCCGTGATCTGAAACAAATCTGCAAAATGGGAAAGAAGAAAGTTAGAAGAACAAGAAGAAGAAGAAGAAGAAAAAGAAGAAGAATATTTCTTCTCTTTCTTTTTCTTCTTCTTATTGCTTACTTGTGTCATTTTAGAGCTAACCTAGTTAAATAGGCCATTTTTGACCTAAATAGGCTAAGTATGTCATAAATGAACTAAATAAGCTAAGTATAGGTCATTTTGGAGCATATTAACTCATTTTGGAGCTAAATAGGTCATTTTGGAGCATATTAAGTCATTTTGGAGCTAAAATACCCCCCCGTCATTTCATTTTGGAGTATATTAAGGCATTTTGCAGCATATTAAGTCATTTTGAAGCTAAATAGGTCATTTTGGAGCATATTAAGTCATTTTGGAGCTAAATAGGCATTTTGGAGCTAATATGTCCAAAATGACTTAATTTGCTCCAAAATGACTTAATATGCAAAATAGGTCATTTTGGAGCATATTAAGTCATTTGGAGCTAAATAGGTCATTTTGGAGCATATTAAGTCATTTTGGAGCTAAATAGGTCATTTTGGAGCATATTAAGTCATTTTGGAGCTAAATAGGTCATTTTGAGCATATTAAGTCATTTTGGATCTACATAGGTCATTTTGGAGCATATTAAGTCATTTTGGAGCATAATTAAGTCATTTTGGAGGAAAAATGCGAAGTATAGGTCATTTTAGAGCTATCCTAGGTTAAATAGGTCATTTTTGAGCTAATTAAGCTTATTATGTCATTTTTGAGCTAGCTAAGCATATTGAGTCATTTTGGAGGGAAAAATGCTAAGTATATGATTATGTCGCTAGTATCCATATGGCAGAGAACCCGGGCCGACATGACTAGTCATAGAACCAAGGTGGCACAAATGCACAGGGACAGGCATACATGACCCAGCAATGCACGTGTCGGTCATCAGCGAGTGCAACCAAGTCGTAGCAAGCTACAAGGACTTCGGTGATACACCGTGTGACATTTCCCCGTAGGGACAGACACAGGAGCAAAGAAGGACACATGCCGGTCAATCCATGTGTTCCGGAGCAGTAGCGAACTACCATGGCTCAGTGCAAGCACTAGGAGGCATTTCCCTGTATGGAAGGCTACCAAAGGCACACGACTAGGTCATTTCTTAAGCTAAGTATGCATTTGTTAAGCTAAACACTTGGGAAAACTTACCGTCATCAAGGAGGTGTAGCTGTAGGACCTGTCGCGCCAGTGGCAGACGGAGAAGCATCGGTCGATGCTTGTCGGGAGTTATGCTGCACCAAAGATCATTTCCAATGTATCGTTAGCATGATGCAACTCAAACGTGAAGACTAGTAACTAATGACCATTCAAATGAAACTCACCGTGCCCACCTGAACAATGTCTGGCATCGCCGGAGGAGTCATGCCGGTCTTCTCGCACATGGTCTGCACATTTGGTTTTGACGAGTCAGTCATATTAGATACTAATGTAAGGAACATTACGTGCATGATTTGGCTAACATGCAAAAGAAAATTACCACGAACATCTCGTATAGGGCCCGGGTAGCCATCGTGTTCCGGTTCCTCTCCTCCTCCAACAACTTAGCCGTCTGCCGGTCCCTCTCCGCTAGAAGTGCCTGCGTGTTCGCTCTCTCTTCCTCAATAGCAGCCTGGGTCTTCGCTCTCTCTGCCTCAATAGCAGCCTGCAACACCACTCGTTAGCATTGTAATAATCGACGGCCGCACACACAATGTAATGGAGGAAAGGTATCTGATTCTGTATAACTAACCTTGAATTGGAGCTCCACTGGCCGTGCACGAGGCAATATCTCAGGATCGGAGCTGGTCTGGCGCTTCTTGATCTGCGGGAGAGTGCTACTACAACGTATCAGTCCATTCCCAATGGCTAACGAGCCATGGGACCTCCCACCACCAGATATCATCACCAGCTCTGGATCAAGAGGTTGGCTCGGGTTAAAGTCCGGCCCTTTCCTCGCCTTCCCCTGGTCTCTGTACATCACAAGCTTGTGGTGGGAGGTGGGGTTGGTGAATTTCTCTGGATCATCGAGGTCAGACTCAGAGAATGCCTTGGCCTTCTTGTACGAGGCAGTATTGGACATGGCATAGAGGTCGAACAGCTCTGGCACTGGAGCCTTGTTGTGTCGCGCCTAAAAGAGAGGAACAGAGTATTAGTTAAGGGCTCAAGCTAGCATGAAGAATGAATTTGCATGAATCATGAAGCAAACCACATACCCAGTTTTCCCCGAACTGACGTAGGTTGACGCTGCCTAGATGGTGTGGGACACCTTTCATTTGGGCATGCTTGTTCTTTGCAGTGTCGTGGACGGAGCGCCATTCGGGAGTGCACCACTCTTCCACCAACGCCTCCCAACAGTCCATCCTATCCGCACACCATCTCGGGGGCACCTAAGTTAAGCAAGAGAAATTTGAGCGCTATGCCTATGAATCAAATCAAGGAAACTAAGTACAAGGAATTAAGAATAGGTAATTACCTTCATGTACTTCACCTTACTCAGATACTTGACGCGGCACTTCCCTTTTTTCCTCCTAATACCAGCTGAGGCGAAGTAGTCTCGAACAGCCTGCGTCCGAGCCTCGTGCCGAAAGTTTTGAAGTAGGCGCCTGCACTCGGTGTCGATAACCCGAGCCGCGGCCTCCTCCTGTCCCTCAGCACACCTGTAGAAGGTCTGCAATCAAACAAGAAAACACGGATTAGTACAATCACTAGGGTTGCCAATCAAAGAAGAAAACACAACGTAGACGGCAAAGGAGAAACTACCCAAAACGTCTGGATCACAATGTCGGCGACCGTGTGGCACTCGACATCGCCGATCCTATGCCCCGGCGGGGCCGGGGCAGCCAAGTAGTGCTCCCAGGTCATTCCTAGCTCTCGAACCCGGCCCTCACCGGGCAACGTGACCCACCCCGGGAAGCTCTGGCGACAAATCACACCAAGGACACTATTGGGCTTGCGGACATTCGGCTCGTGTGTCCATGACCTGCAGTATGACAAGGCCAACGCATTATATATTCGAAGAAACGTGAAGACAAAAGGTTAAAAAAGAGTAAATGCACTTACTTCTCCCCGCTAGGCGCAATCAACCACCTCTGGTTGGGGGTCGCCGGGGGTCAGGGAGCTTTGTACCACCACGCTGGTAGACTTTGCGCCCCTCAACCCACTCACCCTCGCTATAGCTATCAGAGCTATAGCCACCCTCAACACGGCCACTCGACTCCGGCGAGTCCTCCAAAGGGTTCTGCTGCGACTCAGCATGATCCCTGCTGAGCTCCGGAGTCTCGTGGGACGGAGTCTCGCGGGACGAATGCTCGGCGGCCCGACGCTCGTCGGCCCGAGGATCGTCGACCGTAGGCGCGTCTGCCATAGGCTCGTGGACCGGAGTCCGAGACGGCTCCACCTCAGGCGGCTCCATCTCAGACGGAGCACTCCTGTGGTCGGGTGAATCAGCCGGGGGTGGCGGCGAGGAAGGTGTAGCAGCAGCCTTCCTACCTCGCCCGCCGCCACGTCCACCTCTAGCAGCCTTCTTTCCCCGCCCCCCCCCCGACCTCTCCCGGCCGAAGAAGAAGCGACCGCCGGTGGTGTCTGCATACCGAGATCCAGCGCTCTCCGGAGGCTCTTGGGTGGAATGGAACTACCCCTCCCACCACGCGCCAAGGAAGGAGCCTCGGAGCGCTCTCGACCCGCGCCCACCATCTGTCAACACCTGCAATGACAAAGAGTAAACGAAATTAGTACAACATAAAAAGAATGAATACCTGACATGAATAATATGTATATAATTTTAGTGTATCATCATCATGAACATAATAAAAAATTGAATACCTGACATGAACTGTAATATTAATCTTCATCATCATCATTAATAAATGCATCATCATCATCGTCTATATATGCTTCGGGGTCAATAAATGCATCATCATCATCACTATCAGTAATGACGTGCTCATCATCATCAATAAATGCATCAACATGTGGAAGGCCTCCTGTACGTAATCGGTCAAGCATTGACAGGTCATCCGCAGCAGTAACCTCTTCTTGTTCCGGCTCAGGCTCGGATTCACTGCCGCTGTCTACTTCAATGTTCTAGGGTGAAGTAGAGCGGTTCTTGAAACGTATTTTGGAAAGACGTGTTTCTTGGAAGAATTCTCCTTCATTTGTGTCTGGGTTAATGTGAGGTTCATAATCCTCTTCATTGGGGGGAGGTGGTCTAACATGTGGCGGCACTTCATAAACGACATCCCAACCTTTGAGATTTGGATCACTTTGGCAGGCCCACGGTAGATAGAAAACTTGGGTCGCCTGTTGAGCCATAATATAGACATCGGGAACATTCAAATGAGTGCTTTGTTTGATTTCGACTAGCCCTAGATGTTCATGAGTCCTTCTAGTCTCCTTTGGCCGGAACCAATAACATTTGAAGACTATGACGTTCGGTGGGTTGGCACCATAGAATAGAAGTTCATAAATTGCTTGAACTCTTCCATAATACTCGGTATCTCTTTCGCCGATAGCAGAGACACAACAATTTGTAGACTTTCGGTCGGCCATAGATAGCTCTTTGCCATAGGTACGAAAGCGATACCCATTGATGTCATATTTGTCAAATGAACGGACCTTATAGTCAAAACCATTAGCGACTTGTCTCAATTCGGCGTCCATAAACTCTGAACTAGCCTACAAGTTTAATACGAAAGGATTGTTGCATTAGCTGGAAATTAGAAGAAGAAATGAAATGGTCTAATGGAAATTACCGTTTGTTTGAACCAAGAGATGAAACCGGGATAGCCGCCTCCATACATTGCTAGAAGCTCATACTCTTCGACGGAATCCTTTTGGATCACCGCTCCATACGAGAATTCGATGACGTATCGACTGTATCAAATATCTGGGAATAAGAGCAGTTCAAAGGAATTAGAGGTTGCGAAACAATGTACCGAGAACTTACTCGATGTACGGCCGCACTTCTGTTAGGTTGTTCAAGATATACAACGTAATGGTCCGCCATTCATCGACATCCAACGATAAGGGAGTATAAGCACCGGCTGGTGCGAGCTTCCCTTTGAATAGGCTGAGGTTGGATCCACCCTTTTTAGGGTCGCCAGCATTGTACCGAGGCTTCGGATTATGCAAATGACGATTTTTGGCTTCGTAGTGTGCTGTCACGAAGTTTGCCGCCTCCTCAGTAATGAATGCCTCGGCCATCGATGCTTCAATTCGACGTTTATTTTTACATTTTTCTCGAAGCGTCTTCTGCATCCTCTCAGTTGCGTAGCACCAACGATTCTGCATGGGCCCCCCCAATCATGCCTCGGTCGGGAGATGCAAAATCAAATGCTGCATTGGATTAAAGAAGCCCGGTGGAAAGATCCTCTCTAACTTGCAGATCAACTCCGGCGCCAACTCTTCCAGTTCTTCTAGCAAGCCAGGCGATAGTTCTTTCGCACAAAGAACATGGAAGAAATAGCTCAGCTCTGCCAGTACTAGCCATTCATCCTCAGGGATAAAGCCACGCAACATCACCGGCATTACCCGCTCAAGCCATATGTGCCAATCATGACTCTTGAGACCAAATATTTTCAATTTTTCAAGGCTCGCTCCCCTCTTTAGATTCGCTGCATACCCATCGGGGAACATCAACTCATTTTTCACCCATAGGAGTATTTCCCTCATAACTGGCCTTCCAAGATTGAACCATGCCTTTGGCTTCGTCCAGTTCTTCTTTCCTTTCGGTTGTCGCATGTTTTGTAGCGGTCTATCACATAGAGCCTGCTGATCGACTCTAGCCTTAGGATTATCCTTTGTTTTCCCCTCTATGCCGAACAATGTACCAAAGAGGGCCTCGCCGACATTCTTTTCAGTGTGCATCACGTCGATGTTGTGTGGGCAAAGGAGGTCTTTGAAGTAAGGCAGATCCCACAAGCATGTCTTGTGAGTCCAGGCGTGTTCGGAATTATACCCCTTGAAATACCCTGGACGTTCCGGATCCGGCTCGAGAGAGTTTAACTGATCCAGGGTCTGTTGGCCTGTCAACGCAGGTGGTGCAGAGTTTTTGACAACTCTACCTTTGATGAAGTTCTTCTTGTCTTTTCTGAACTTATGGCGAGGATCCAAGAACTGTCTATGCATGTCGAAGCAAGAAAACTTGCCACCCGCCTGTAGCCGACGAAACTCAAGAGCTGCCTTGCATGTGGGGCACGGGAACCTTCCATGCACAGACCAGCCAACGAATAGCGCATACGCCGGCAAGTCATGCATCAAGTACATGTACCACGCATGCATTGGGAAGTTTTTTTTGTAGCGGCGTCGTATGTCTTGATCCCATTATCCCAAGCTTCTTGCAGTTCATCCTTAAGCGGCTGCATGTACACATTCATATTCTTCCCCGGATAGTTGGGCCCCGGAATTATCAACATCAGGAAAATGTTCTTTCTTTGCATAATCTGTCCGGGGGGAAGATTGAGTGGAATGACAAATACAGGCCAACAACTGTATTGGGCTGCCATCATACCAAACACATTGAACCCATCCGTGCTTATGGCGATTCGAGGATGCCTTGGATCTGCCGCTTTAGCATGATGTATTGCATCGAAGCGCTTCCACGCAAAAGCATCCGATGTGTGTAACAACATCGGCTCCCCATCTGCATCTAGTTCGGTTCTTTTGCCCAATTTATGCCATGTCATCTGTCTGGCCGTCTCTTCGACCATGAAAAGACGTTGAAGTCTTGGTATGATTGGCATATACCGAAGAACATTAACTGGGATTTTTGTCTGACTCTTCTCACCCATACCGTTGTCTACCTCAACATACCTGGAAGACTGGCAAACGGGACAATACTTCAAGTCCGCATACTCAAGCCTAAATAAGGCACATCCTTTCTCATAAGAATCTATCTTCTCATAGGGCATCTTAAGTACACGGAGGATTTTGTCCGACTGGTACAGGTTTGCAGGCATTACATGGCCTTTGGGTAGAAAGCGTCCAAATAGTGTCATCATCGCGTCGTAGCATTCTCTGCCCAAGTTGAATTGAGCCTTCAGAGCCATTACTTGTGCGATGGCATCCAGCTGACAAAGCTCAGTGTGCTCGTGGAGAGGACGTTTTGAAGACTCAAACATATCATTGAAGGCCTTTGCAGATTCCTCCATCTCATCGTCCGAATCCCGAGCATCATCAAAGTCTTCCACCATGTCTTCCATCCTGGTACCATGCTCGTCGGTGCGACGACGGCCCTCCTCAGCTCTGGCACGTTGGGCAGACTCACCATGAAATGTCCAGACCGTATAATTAGGCGTGAAACCCAACTTCTGCAGGTGTTTGATCATTTCTAACTCTGACATCTTATGAAAGTTGTCGCAGCGGACACAGGGGCACCAAGTTGTTTCCTGTCCATTTGCAAATGCGGCTCTCACAAACCCCTTGGTTTTTCTCATCCATTCATGGGTCATGTCTTTCTGACTAGTGTGACCGGTGTACATCCACGCACGATCACTCATCTTGCCTAGCTACTGGACACACAAGAAATACATACATAATTCAGCAAACCATATTCATCAGTTAATAGAGTTTGTCAGTTTTATTACGTCCATGCATCCTAGACGCTAGTAGGTAAAGATAGCTCCTAATCCCACCCGAGTATGTGTAGATTGAGTTCGTTTTCCCATGCTCTGCTCCGGATCCGACGCAAAATTTCGGCAGCACCTCCCCGCTGTTCTCCTGATACACGTCTCGGCAATAAGCAGAGAGGATGTGTACCCGGAGAACAATAGGGAGGCACTGACGAAATTCTGCATCGGATCCGGAGCAGAGCATATGGGAAAACGAACCCAATCTACACATACTCGGGCTGTCCATGGATAACGTTGGACAATTCGAAAGAATCACGATTATAAATATGCAAATGCATGCATATTTATAGATGTAACCCTTTCGAACGGGAGACGCATAGTGGTCACGCATACTGATGATTGACACCTACAGCTAGCAAGTTTCATCGGCACAAAGACCGGAACAGAGCAAATGAAGGGGGAGGAGGAGATGTCATTTGTGCTCACCCACGAACGCAGGGGCGGAGCTCGTCGAACGCACGGGGAGGTCGTCGAACACCAGACCCTCGCAGCAACGAAAGAACTGCACATTTAAATCCACCCGATCAACACAAATATATATGATGTTTTTCTTAACAAAATCGGGAAATATACTTCCTAACTCATAATTCACAAATATATGACCCCGTCGGCCTCTGGAAGGCCGAAGAGCACCTTTTCGGTCAACAGGAGGCCGAAGAGGTGTCGGGGGTCGGGGGTGTCGTGTCTGGGTGGCGTGGTGTCGGGGGTGTCGTGTCTGGGTGGCGTGGTGTCGGGGTGTCGTGGTGTCGGGGTGTCGGGGTTTATATTGAATGCATATTTATCGATGCGACCCTTTCGGACGGGAGACGCCTAGGTTACGCGACTTGACGTGATAATTAAATCTAGTGACATAAAAAAGAGCATCATGATGTAGCTCACCCTCGGATGTAGAGGATGTAGTCGATCAGCAGGGGGACGATCGAGGACCAACAGCTCCGATGTCAATAATCACTCCACGGATACGCAACACCACAAATTCTGTAAATTCCACCGAGTGAATATCAGAGCCATTACTTGTGCGATGGCATCCAGGACAAAGCTCAGTGTGCTCGTGGAGAGGACGTTTTGAAGACTCAAACATATCATTGAAGGCCTTTGCAGATTCCTCCATCTCATCGTCCGAATCCCGAGCATCATCAAAGTCTTCCACCATGTCTTCCATCCTGGTACCATGCTCGTCGTGCGACGACGCCCTCCTCAGCTCTGGCACGTTGGGCAGACTCACCATGAAAGGTCCAGCCCGTATAATTAGGCGTGAAACCCAACTTCTGCAGTGTTTGATCATTTCTAACTCTGACATCTTATGAAAGTTGTCGCAGCGGACACAGGGGCACCAAGTTGTTTCCTGTCCATTTGCAAATGCGGCTCTCACAAACCCCTGGTTTTTCTCATCCATTCATGGGTCATGTCTTTCTGACTAGTGTGACCGGTGTACATCCACGCACGATCACTCATCTTGCCTAGCTACTGGACCACAAGAAATACATACATAATTCACAAACCATATTCATCAGTTAATAGAGTTTGTCAGTTTTATATACGTCCATGCATCCTAGACGCTAGTAGGTAAAGATAGCTCCTAATCCCACCCGAGTATGTGTAATTGAGTTCGTTTTCCCATGCTCTGCTCCGGATCCGACGCAAATTTCGGCAGCACCTCCCCGCTGTTCTCCTGATACACGTCTCGGAATAAGCAGAGAGGATGTGTACCCGGAGAACAATAGGGAGGCACTGACGAAATTCTGCATCGGATCCGGAGCAGAGCATATGGGAAAACGAACCCAATCTACACATACTCGGGCTGTCCATGGATAACGTTGACAATTCGAAAGAATCACGATTATAATATGCAAATGCATGCAATTTATAGATGTAACCCTTTCGAACGGGACGGCATAGTGGTCACGCATACTGATGATTGACACCTACAGCTAGCAAGTTTTCATCGGCACAAGACCGGAACAGAGCAAATGAAGGGGGAGGAGGAGATGTCATTTGTGCTCACCCACGAACGCAGGGGCGGAGCTCGTCGAACCACGGGGAGGTCGTCGAACACCAGACCCTCGCAGCAACGAAAGAACTGCACATTTAAATCCACCCGATCAACACAAATATATATGATGTTTTTCTTAACAAAATCGGGAAATATACTTCCTAACTCATAATTCACAAATATATGACCCCGTCGGCCTCTGGAAGGCCGAGAGCACCTTTTGGTCAACAGGAGGCCGAAGAGGTGTCGGGGTCGGGGGTGTCGTGTCTGGGTGGCGTGGTGTCGGGGGTGTCGTGTCTGGGTGGCGTGGTGTTGGGGTGTCGGGTCGGGGTCGGGTGTGTCGGGGGTGTCGGGGGTCGTGTCTGGTGTTTGTGGTGTCGGGGTGTCGGGGTGTCGTGTGTCGGGGTGTCGGGGTCGGGTGTCGGGGTTTATATTGAATGCATATTTATTGATCGACCCTTTCGGACGGGAGACGCCTAGGTTACGCCCTTGACGTGATTTAAATATCTTGTGACATAAAAAAGAGCATCATGATGTAGCTCACCCTCGGATGTAGAGGATTGTAGTAGATCAGCAGGGGGACGATCGAGGACCAACAGCTCCGATGTCAATAATCACTCCACGGATACGCAACACCACAAATTCTGTAAATTCCACCAAGTGAAAAAACATTTTGGTCATCACATCACATACAACAGAAACTGGGTGTTCATTGAACTTTCTCCATGTACAACGTTTATCGATTAGCACATAGTAGGGCCAAAATTATTTTTTAGCAAATCATCTACCTAAATCAACTACTCCTACCAGAGCAATGTACAATGTACAGAGAAATACATCCATCTATTGATCGATTGTTCTCTGTACAGACAAATACATCCATCTATCGATCCATTCACTTATCCACACATCTATGTGTATCTATGTACAAACATTGAACGACATGACAAATTCTATAGAGACAAGCACATCCATTCACCAGTGCATCCATCCATTCTTCCATCCACCAGAGAAGACAGAGAGGAGAGGAGAGCGAACTCCGGAGGCAGGCACGCGGGGGTCAGGGGTGGGCTCGACGGCGGGGGCCGGAGGCGGGGGCGGGCGCGGCGCTGGGGCCTAGGCGAACGCGCGCGGGCCCTGGGGGCCGAGGCGGGGGTGGGCGGCCGGGGCCGAAGGTGGGGACGGCCGACCGGGGCCGGGGCAGGCGCGCAGCGGCGGGGGTCGAGGCCGGGGCCGGTGGCGTGGGCGGCGGCGGTGTGGTTGGGGCGGCAGCTGGGTCGGGGCGGGGTGGGTTGGGGCGAGAGAAGGGGGAACGAGAGGTGGAGGTGGGGATGGCCGACCGGGCTGGGGGGGGCCGGCGGGGAGGAGGGGGCGGCGGCGGGCTGCGGGGAGGAGGGGCCGGCGGCAGGCTGCGGGAGAGAGGGAGAGAGAGATGTGAGACAGAGAGATGCGTGGGGCGCGGAGAGAGGATAGGCGCGGGGCGGGGGGCGAAAATTAAGCCCCACGTTTGCCGTCTGCTTTTTTCTTTTTTTTTACTTTTTTTGCCAGCAGACGGCAAAGGAGGTGACCGTTAGCACGCCCCCGCTGTGACACTGTGGGCCCCCCTTACATCTTCGCCGTCTGCTGGCAATGGCAAAGAAATCTTTGCCGTCGCCAGCAGACGGCAAAGAAGTGGCCCGTGTGACCTAGGCAGTGTAGTACCCCGTGGGGCCCACTTTGGTCTTTGCCGTCTGCTAGCAGACGGCAACGAACTGTTTGCCTTTGCCACAGACGGCAAAGAAGTGGCAGATGGCAAAGACCCTCTTTGCCATCCGCTGGTTCTTTGCCGTCTGTTTGGAAAGACACACGGCAAACATCCCTTTGCCATCAGGTGGCAGAGGCAAAGAGCTGGCAGATGGCAAAGACCCTATTCCAGTAGTGACACAAGAGCTCAAGCTTGAGGATGCCCAAGGCATCCCAAGTTCATATTCCATGAAGTTTCAAGCATCTAAGCTAGGGGATCCCGCTTAGGCATCCCACCTTTCTCTTGAACAACTATCGGTTAGTTTTGGTTGAGCCTAAGCTTTTACTTGTTCACATGATATGTGCTATTCTTAGATTGCCCTTTTATATTTGTTTGCGTGTTGAATAAAATACTTAGATAGAAAGTTTTAAATGAGAGAGACCTCACATAGCTACTTATTTTTAACTACTCATTTGATCTTCACTTATATCTTTTTGGAGTAGTTTGTCATTTACTCTCGTTCTTCAGTTATATCCTAATAGTATATTGTTAATGAATTGAATATCATAAAGTTGAAATTATATGTGCTTCATATGCTTGTATCATCCTATTAGTAGTTTCACATTGGGTTTAGAAAGTGAAATCTATAGAAGCTTGACAATCATAATATTGGTCACATAAGTAATTCATAGTGATTAGTAGGAAGAAACTTTTACATATAAATATATTATCTTGGACATCTTTTATGATTGTGAGTACCCATTAATTGTTTTCAAACTTGAGCAAATTAGTTGAAGTTGGACAAGGAAGACAACGTAATGAGTTATGGTTGGTTATTTGCATCGAAGTTATATTGTTATGGATCCTCCAACATGTGGTGCTTGTTTAGAATCTTTTGCTAGAAAAAATTTGTCTAATTGATGCGACCCTTTCGGACGGGAGACGCCTAGGTTACGCGACTTGACGTGATAATTAAATCTTGTGACATAAAAAAGAGCATCATGATGTAGCTCACCCTCGGATGTAGAGGATGTAGTCGATCAGCAGGGGGACGATCGAGGACCAACAGCTCCGATGTCAATAATCACTCCACGGATACGCAACACCACAAATTCTGTAAATTCCACCAAGTGAAAAAACATTTTGGTCATCACATCACATACAACAGAAACTGGGTGTTCATTGAACTTTCTCCATGTACAACGTTTATCGATTAGCACATAGTAGGGCCAAAATTATTTTTTAGCAAATCATCTACCTAAATCAACTACTCCTACCAGAGCAATGTACAATGTACAGAGAAATACATCCATCTATTGATCGATTGTTCTCTGTACAGACAAATACATCCATCTATCGATCCATTCACTTATCCACACATCTATGTGTATCTATGTACAAACATTGAACGACATGACAAATTCTATAGAGACAAGCACATCCATTCACCAGTGCATCCATCCATTCTTCCATCCACCAGAGAAGACAGAGAGGAGAGGAGAGCGAACTCCGGAGGCGAGGCACGGCGCGGGCGCAGGGGTGGGCCGACGGCGGGGGCCGGAGGCGGGGCGGGCGCGGCGGCTGGGGCCTAGGAAGCGCGCGGGGGCCGCTGGGGCGGAGGCGGGGTGGGCGGCCGGGGCGGAGGTGGGGACGGCCGACCGGGGCCGGGGCAGGGCGGCAGCGGCGGGGGTCGAGGCGGGGCCGGTGGCGTGGGCGGCGGCGGTGGTTGGGGCGGCAGCTGGGGCGGGGCGGGGTGGGTTGGGGCGAGAGAAGGGGGAACGAGAGGTGGAGGTGGGGATGGCCGACCGGGGCTGGGGGCGGGCGCGGCGGGGAGGAGGGGGCGGCGGCGGGCTGCGGGGAGGAGGGGCCGGCGGCAGGCTGCGGGGAGAGAGGGAGAGAGAGATGTGAGACAGAGAGATGCGTGGGGCGCGGGAGAGAGATAGGCGCGGGGCGGGGGGGCGAAAATTAAGCCCCACGTTTGCCGTCTGCTTTTTTCTTTTTTTTTACTTTTTTTGCCAGCAGACGGCAAAGAGGGTGACCGTTAGCACGCCCCCGCTGTGACACTGTGGGCCCCCCTTACATCTTCGCCGTCTGCTGGCAGATGGCAAAGAAATCTTTGCCGTCTGCCAGCAGACGGCAAAGAAGTGGCCCGTGTGACCTAGGCAGTGTAGTACCCCGTGGGGCCCACTTTTGGTCTTTGCCGTCTGCTAGCAGACGGCAACGAACTGTTTGCCTTCTGCCAGCAGACGGCAAAGAAGTGGCAGATGGCAAAGACCCTCTTTGCCATCCGCTGGTTCTTTGCCGTCTGCTTTGGAAAGACACACGGCAAACATCCTCTTTGCCATCAGGTGGCAGACGGCAAAGAGCTGGCAGATGGCAAAGACCCTGATTCCAGTAGTGACACAAGAGCTCAAGCTTGAGGATGCCCAAGGCATCCCAAGTTCATATTCCATGAAGTGTCAAGCATCTAAGCTAGGGGATCCCGCGGTAGGCATCCCACCTTTCTTCTTGAACAACTATCGGTTAGTTTTGGTTGAGCCTAAGCTTTTACTTGTTCACATGATATGTGCTATTCTTAGATTGCCCTTTTATATTTGTTTGCTGTTTGAATAAAATACTTAGATATGAAAGTTTTAAATGAGAGAGACCTCACATAGCTACTTAATTATTTAACTACTCATTTGATCTTCACTTATATCTTTTTGGAGTAGTTTGTCATTTACTCTCGTTCTTCAGTTATATCCTAATAGTATATTGTTGAATGAATTGAATATCATAAAGTTGAAATTATATGTGCTTCATATGCTTGTATCATCCTATTAGTAGTTTCACATTGGGTTTAGAAAGTGAAATCTATAGAAGCTTGACAATCATAATATTGGTCACATAAGTAATTCATGAGTGATTAGTATAAGGAAGAGAACTTTTACATATAAATATATTATCTTGGACATCTTTTATGATTGTGAGTACCCATTAATTGTTTTCAAACTTGAGCAAATTAGTTGAAGTTGGACAAGGAAGACAACGTAATGAGTTATGGTTGGGTATATTTGCATCGAAGTTATATTGTTATGGATCCTCCAACATGTGGTGCTTGTTTAGAATCTTTTGCTAGAAAAAAATTATGTACTATGTGGGAATACAACTTGTGCATCTAAATCCATGAGCCAAGTTTCTTCCATGAGTGTCCATCATATCTACCTATATACGGTATTACCCCGCCGTTCCAAGTAAATTTGCATGTGCCATCTCTAAATCTTCAAATAAACATCTGTTTTGTGTGTCCGTACCGCTCATGGAGCGACAGGGGGTGGTCATTATCTTCCATGCTAAGCGGGATATTCTCACGACGAGTGTTTATTCATTTGTCATTGCACGAGACAGGCTGGGTGGGATGCCCAGTCCTGTAATCAAAATGAAAAAAATGAAACAAACTCCCCCGGAAAGTTGATAGTATGGAGGGCACCCGATGATTCGGCTAACCATGGCTTGTGCTTGAATGGTTGAGGGGAGTAAACTTTACCTTTCCGCTTGGGAACCGCTGATAATGTGTTTAGCATGGAAGATATAGAGAATTCTCGGTCGTGACATTGACAGGAAAGGCACACCACTCAAAATGTATCCATCTCTGTTTTAAGCAATGAGACCATTGGGTATACCTTATATCACAGATCCGAGGGAAAGGTCTTTGTTGCCAAGAATGGGTCCTTTCTAGAGAAGGAGTTTCTCTCGAAATAAGTGAGTGGGAGGAAAGTAGAACTTGATGAGGTAATCGTACCTTCTATCAAATTGGAAAGTAGCACATCACAGAAAGTAGTTCCTGTGATACCTACACCAACGGGAGAGGAAGCTAATGATGATCATCATGAAACTTTGAATCAAGTTACTACTGAACTTTGTAGGTCGACCAGGACATCTTTAGCACCAAAGTGGTATGGTAATCCTATTCTGGAAGTCATGTTGTTAGACAATGGCGAACCTGTGAACTATGAAGAAGCAATGATAAGCCAGGATTCTGACAAATGGCTTGATGCCATGAAATCCGAGATAGGATCCATGTATGAAAACAAAATATGGACTTTGGTGGACTTTCCCTATGACCGGCAGGCCATTAATAACAAATGGATCTTTAAGAAAAAGATAGACGCTGATGGTAATGTCACCGTCTATAAAGCATGACTTGTCGCAAAAGGTTTCTGACAAGCTCAAGGGGTTGACTACGATGAGACTTTCTCACCCGTAGTGATGCTTAAGTCTGTTAGAATTATGTTAGCAATTGTCACATATTAAAATTATGAAATATGGTAGATGGACATCAAAACAACATTCCTTATTGGTTTCCTTAAGGAAGAGTTGTATATGATGCAGCCAGAAGGTTTTGTCGATCCTAAGGATGAAACAAGGTATGCATGCTCCAACGATCCATCTATGGACTGGTCCAAGCATCTCGGAGTTGGAATATATGCTTTGATGAGGTGATAAAAGCTTTTGGTTTTATACAAACTTATGGAGAAGCTTGTATTTGCAAGAAAGTGAGTGGGAACTCTATAGCATTTCTAATACTATATGTGGACGAAATATTATTGATTGGAAATGATATAGAATTTCTGGAAAGCATAAAGGGTTATTTGAACAAGTGTATTTCAATGAAAGACCTGGATGAAGCTGCTTACATATTGGGCATTAAGATCTATAGAGATATATCGAGATGCCAGATAGGACTTTCACAAAGCACATACCTTGACAACGTTTTGAAGAAGTTGAAAATGGACCAGTCAAAGAAGGGGTTCTTACCTGTGTTGCAAGGTGTGAAGTTGAGTAAGACTCAAAGCCCAACCACGATAGAAGAAAGAGAAAGGATGAAAGTCATCCCCTATGCCCCAACCATAAGCTCTATAATGTATGCCATGTTGTGTACCAGACCTGATGTGTGCCTAGCCATAAGTCTAGCAGGTAGGTACCAAAGTGATCTAGGAGTAGATCGCTGGACAGCGGTAAAAAATATCCTTAAGTACCTAAAGATGACTAAGGACATGTTTCTCATTTATGGAGGTGATGAAGAGCTCATCGTAAAGGGTTACATCGATGCAAGCTTCAACACTGATCCGGATGACTCGAAATCTCAAACCGGATACATATTTATTTTGAATGGGGAGCAGTCAGTTGGAGTAGCTCCAAGGAGAGCATCGTAGCAACATCTACTTGTGACATAGAGATTTGCAGAGTATATATGGATCTAAATGTGGCAGACCCACTGACTAAACCTCTTTTACGAGCAAAACATGATGAACACCAGGACTCCATGGGTGTTAGATTCATTATGATGTAAACTAGATTATTGACTCTATTGCAAGTGGGAGACTCTTGGAAATATGCCCTAGAGGCAATAATAAAATGTTATTATCATATTTCCTATTCATGATAAATGTTTATTATTCATGCTAGAATTTTATTGATTGGAAACTTAAATACATGTGTGAATACATAAACAACACCGTGTCCCTAGTAAGCCTTTACTAGACTAGCTCGTTGATCAAAGATGGTTATAGTTTCCTGACCATATACATGAGTTGTCATTTGATAACGGGATCACATTATTAGGAGAATGATGTGATGGACAAACCCAACCATAAGCTTAGCATCAGAATATTTAGTTATTTGCTACAACTTTCTTCATGTCAAGTATCAGTTCCTTAGACCATGAGATCATGTCACTCCCAAATACTTGAGGAATACTTTGTGTGCTATCAACTGTCACTTCATAATTGGGTGATCATAAAGGTGCTCTACAGGTATATTCGAAGGGGTCTGTTGGGTTGCATGGATCGAGACTGGATTTTTTCACTCCGTGCGACAGAGAGATATCTCTGGGCCCTCTCGGTAATACAACATCATAAGAAGGTTCATGTGACTAATGAGTTTATTCATGGGATCTTGTATTACGGAATGAGTAAAGAGACTTGCCGATAACGAGATTGAACTAGGTATGGAGGTACAGCCGATCGAATCTCGGGCAAGTAACATATCGTCGGACAAAACAAATCGCTTACAGGATTAACTGAATCATCAACATTGGAGTTCAACCGACAAAGATCTTCGGGGAATATGTTGTAACCAATATGGGCATCCACGTCCCGCTATTTGTTGTTGACCGGAGAGGTGTCTCGGTCATGTCTACATGATTCTTGAACCCGTAGGGTCGCACGATTAACATTCGGTAGTGCTAGTGTAGTAATGAGATATCAACATTGGTGATTGAAGGTTGTTTGGGGTCCCGGATAAGATCCCGGACGTCACGAGGAGCTCCGGAATGGTCCGGAGGTAAAGATTTATATATGGAAAGTTGTTATCGGGGTTCCGGAAAAAGTTTAGATTTTTTCGGTACTGTGTCGTGAAGCTTCCAGATGGTTCTGGAAGTCCACCAATGGTTCCACCATGTCCCATACAGTAGCATGGGCTGTAGTGGGGCGTCCTAGCATTAACAGGCCAAGGGCATGCTACTTTTGAGCTGCATTGGGATTTTCCTCGAAGAGGAGAGGCAATGCAGCACAGTAGAGATAAGTATTTCCCTCAGTGAGAACCAAGTTATCAATCCAGTAGGAGAATCACGCAAAGCCTCGTGAACAGCACCTGCACACACAAAAGCATATACTTGCACCCAACATGGTCAAGAGGGTTGTCAATCCCCTTCAACTCATTAATTGCAAGCATCAAATCTTGTATAGGTAGATGGATAAATTGCAAAACAAAATAAAAGAAGAAAAATTACAACAAAGGAATTTAGGTTTTTGTAATATGATTAAAGTAGACCCGGGGGCCATAGTTTTCGCTAGAGGCTTCTCTCCCGTGCACATAGCTTACGGTGGGTGAACAAATTACTATTGGGCAATTGATAGAAAACCGCGTAGTTGTGACTATATTCAAGGCAATGATCATGTATATAGGCATCACATCCGAGACAAGTAGACCGACTCCTGCCTGCATCTACAACTATTACTCCACCCATCAGCCGCTATCAAGCATGCATCTAGGGTATTAAGTTCATGAAAAATAGAGTAACGCCTTAAGCAAGATGACATGATGTAGACAAAGTAAACCCAATCAATATGAATAAACCCTGTTGTTTTACCCTTAGTGGCAATGCTTCTTGTGAGCTGCGTTGGGATTTCTCCGAAGAGGAGAGGATGAAGCAGTACAGTAGAGATACGTATTTCCCTTAGTTAAGAACCAAGGTTATCAATCGAGTAGGAGAACCACAAAGAACCTCGTTAGCAGCACCTACTCACACAAAAGCAAATACTTGCACCCAACGCTAACAAGGGTGCTGTCAATCCCTCGGCGGTTATTTGCAAGGATCAAATCTCGTAGTGGTAAGTAAAAAGATAAATTGCGAAACAAAATAAAAAAAGAAAAGTGCAGCAAGGTATTTTTGTGTTTTTATATATGCTAAAAAATAGTCCGGAGGGCCATAGTTTTCACTAGAGGCTATCTCTCAAGCGCATAACATAAGGTGGGCGAACAAATTACTGTTGGCAATTGATAGAAAAGCGCATAGTTATGACGATATTCAGGGCAATGATCATGTATATAGGCATCATGTCCAAGACAAGTTGACCGACTCCTACCTGCATCTACTACTATTACTCCACCCATCGGTCGCTATCCAACATACATCTATGGTATTAAGTTAATAAAAACAGAGTAACGCCTTAAGCAAGATGACATAATGTAGACAAAGTAAACCCAAGCAATATGAATAAACCCATCTTTTTATCCTTAATGGCAAAAATAGAAATTTGTGTCCTTTTCCTTTCTGTCACTGGGATGGAGCGCCGCAAGATTGAACCCATCATAAAGTAGCTCTCCAATTCCAAGATAAATCAATCTAATTGGCCAAACTAAACAGTTAGATCGAAAAGAAATACAAAGCTATAATAATCATGCATAAAAGAATTTAGAAAAGACTCGATTAATATTCATGAATAATCTAATCATAAAGCCACAATTCATCAGATCCCAACAAACACACCACAAAAGAAGATTACATCAGATAGAACACCAAGAACATCGAGGAGAACATTGTATTCAAGATCAAAGAGGGAGAATAAGCCATCCAGCTACTAGCTATGGACCCGTGGGTCTGTGTACTACTCATGCATCATCGAAAGGCAGCAAGGATGATGTAGTAGCCCTCCATGATCGATTTCCCCTCCGGCAGAGTACCGGAAAAGGCCTCCAGATGGGATCGCGGAAGAACAGAAGCTTGTAGCAATGGAAAAAGTGTTTGGGGTGGCTCTCTGTTGGTTTCCCAATATTAGAGAATTTGTAGAGGTGGAATTAGATCAGACGGAGCCACAAGGGGCCCATAAGGCATGAGGGCACGCCCTCATGGCACGCCCTATTGCCTTGTTTCTTGCTTGGTCTCCTCCCGAAACTTCTAGGGTCTCTTTTGTAAAAAAAAAATCATCAAAAAATTTCGTAGCGTTGGGAATCCGTTTGGTACTGATTTCCTGGAAAACCCAAAACAAGCAGAAAATAGCAACTGACGCTTGGCACTGGGTTAATAGGTTAGTCCCAAAAATGATATAAAATGTCACATAATTGCATATAGAACATCCAACATTGATACTATAATAGCATGGAACAATAAAGAAACTTAGATACATTGTAGATATATCAAGCATCCCCAAGCTTAATTCCTGCACGTCCTCGAGTAGGTAAATGATAAAAATAGAAATTTTCATGTGGAATGCTATGTAACATGTTCATCATGTAATCTTTCTTTTATGGTATGAATATTAAGATCTGAATGATTCAAAGCAGTCTATAATTTGACATAAAGACATCAATACTCGGGCATGCCAACAAACAATCATGCGTTTCAAAATATAAATGCTAAAGAATGCTATCCCTACAAAATCAAATAGCCTTGTCATGCTCCATCTTCTTAACACAAAATATAAATCATGTACTACCCCGGTGTCAGCCAAGCAATTGGTTCGTACTTTTTAACTCACTTCATCTTTTTCAACCCCCACGCAATACATGAACACAAGCCATGGATATGGCACTATGGGCAGTGGCGGACCCAAGAAAAAAATGGAGGGTGTGCACACTTTGAATTTTTTTTCCTAATCTAAGTGTCATATCATGTATGGCAAAAATAAGAGAAATAGCTCAATCAAGTCTCCATTATTCCTGAATTTATTTCAGGATTTCCGATGATGCGCTTTCAGTGGGAGGAGACGTTCCCGTCGACGATTAGGTGCCCTACGGTGCCCTACGGTGACTTCGTAAATCTCAAGATGATATGCCTGCTCAGTCTCTCGAAGGTGCTCATAGGGGTAGGGTGTGCGTGTGTGCGTCCATAGGGGTGAGTGTATGCGCCTATGTATGAGCGCTTGCATCTGTATTGTGTTAAAAAAAGGCTCCCAATATTATCTTTCAGAAAATAATTACAACTTTGCGAAATTACAATACTACGAATAGTCGTACATGAAAGATGCACAAGAATAACTTCGGTTGGCCCTTCAGTTGCAACCTTCTTTATTTTGACCTCATGTTTTCAACAAAATGGACATAATACTACCAATTCTCTTTGTCTTGAGTTACGCAAGTACAACAAAACAAGAATTAAGAGTCCTACAGTTACAACAAAACGGTGACGATTGTTTTGTTCAAAGGATACATAGCTTTTATGTATTTAAACAAACAAGAATGTGGGCTTAAATGGGTTGCAATGTCCTATTTCCACAGACCAGCAGGTGACTGATGGGGGTGATCCATGCATCCTGCTGGTCAATAGCAAGCGTTTCGGGGCGGACGGCCGGTGCCGAAAGGAGGGGAAGGGACTGGGCGACAAGGCAAGCGGTTGAGGGGAGGGAAGCACGGGGAGCGGCGATGTCCGAAATGCAGACGAGCAGTCGAGATGGGCGATTAGGTTTGGAAAGCTGGCTCCCACATTCGTGTCCGTGGACTGGTCCCCATTTGTCCGTGGACAGATGCGGGAGAAAATTTGTGGGTCAACGTTGAAAATATCAAATCTTGTTAAACCTAGTTTTTCCCCTCTCGCAAGGCGATTAGGGAAAAGCCTTCCTCCCCTCGATCTTCACCGGCGAGTCCATGGATTAGCCTCCCCTCTAGCGGCGAGTGGTAGCGAGGGGATTTTTGGTGTCTCGAATCCAGTTAGTAGATAGGTAGGTTTTATTACTCGCAGGGGCAGCGTTTGGATGGATGGCGGGTGCTTCTACTGCGAGTCAGTTTTCCGCGCTCTGATCCTCCTCAAGTTTGTCCATTGGAACAGATTAGATGGAGCTCCAACATAGATTAGGTGTCTCCATGGGGCGGCGAGGTTAGCGTTTCTCATCGTGCGCATGCAACGGCGATATTTGTTGTGAGGTTCTTCAGATCTATTCAAGGATATTTGGTGACGGCTGCGGATCCGGTGCACTGGTCGTTAGGTGCGCATGCACGAAGACTTCCCGGCTATTATCGACAAGGCCAGGTCAGCTCTGGTAGGGGAGTTGTGACAGCAGTGCATTGGCGGCTCGTTCTGGTGGCGGCAATGGTCGTTCGGTGATCCATGGACCTCGATGTAATTTTTATTATGTTTGATGTATTTTGTACTTCCGGTGAATCTTTATAATTGATTTGATCCTTTTTTGCAAAAAAGAAAAGGTTGAAAATATGATGTGGTAGATTGAAGTTGTCTCAAAAAATAACGTGGTAGATTGAAGAGTCCTATTTTTTTCTGTTTGCAATCTACACGAGTTGCCGCTAGAGTTTGCTTCAAGTTCAGCGATGGAATTGCTGTAGTAGAAAAAATAGTCAAGCTGCTTCTATGGTTTGCTAGGTTTGCATGTACGTGTACAGCTTCAGGTGAGTTAGTTCTAGTACTGTAAAACCAACAAAATCAAGAAAAGATGACATATAGTGAAAAAAATATGCAAAATGGTGGGTGTGCCATGGCACACTCGACACACCCTCTAGGTCCGCCAATGACTATCGGTGGAATAGAATGCGGTGGTAGAGATTAATATGGAGAAGACAAAAAAGGAAGAAAGTCTCACATCGATGAAGCTAATCAATGGGCTATGGAGATGACCATCAATTGATGTCAATGCGAGGAGTAGGGATTGCCATGCAACGGTTGCGCTAAGAGTTATAAGTGTATGAAAGCTCAAACAGAAAACTAAGTTGGTGTGCATCCAACTTGCTTGCTCATGAAGACCTCGGGCATTTGAGGAAGCCCATCATTGGAATATACAAGTCATGTTCTATAATTAAGAATTCCCACCAGTATATGAAAGTGACAACATAGGAGACTCTCTATATGAAAAACATGGTGCTACTTCGAAGCACAACTGTGGAAAAGGATAGTAACATTGCCCCTTCCCTCTTTTTCTCTCATTTTTTTGCGGGGCTCTTTTTGGCCTCTTTTTTTCTCTCTTTTTTATTTATTTCCTCACTGGGACAATGCTCTAATAATGATGATAATCACACTTCTATTTACTTAAAACTCGATAAAACTAAAACATATGACTCTATATTAATGCCTCTGGCAGTGTACTAGGGTGTGCAATGATGCTAGCGTAACATGTATGATAATGATGAATGATGGCTGAGCCATAAATACTATCTCAGCTATATGATCATGCAATGCAAAATGACAATGGTGATGTGTGTCATAATAACAGAACGGTGGAAGTTGCATGGCAATATATCTTAGAATGGCTAATGAAATGCCATGATTGGTAGGTATGGTGGCTATTTTGAGGAAGTTATACGGAGGCTTATCTGTGATAGAGCGTATCATATCACAGGGTTTGGATGCACCTGCAAAGTTTGCACCAACTCTCAAGGTGATAAAGGGTAATGCATGGTAATGAAGAGGCTAGAAAACTGCGGAAAGGTGAGAGTGGGTATAATCCATGGACTCACATTAGTCATAAAGAACTCACATACTTACTGCAATATCTATTAGCCCTAGAAGCAAAGTACCACTATGTATGCCCCTAGGGGGGGTGGTTGGTAGGAGTTAACCATCACGCGCCCCCGACCTTCACGCCAAGGAAGACACTCAATCATAAATCATGCTCCAATTTCTTAGCATAACGAGAGACCATACGTGCTTGCTTCGAGAATCACAAACCTTAACACCAATATTCTTACTAAACCACAATTATTGACTAGTACAACCGATATATCACCATCTCTATATCGCAAAACCATTACAAGGAATCAAACTTATCATATTCGGTGAACTACATGAAAGTTTTTATTATATCCCTCTTGGATACCTATCATATCAGGACAATTTCATAACCCGTGCATATTGCCATTCACTACTGCAGGATGGTCCAAACATGACAGTACAATCAGAGACCCTTCGACAAAACTATGTGCGATGCATTAATCACAAACGGTGGTGTAAGAAAACCGTAAAAAATGATATGAACTATTTGCGATGGCACAGACATCAAACATGATTGAGACCACAGTTGTGTGTCCGATATGTGGCATACGGTTGGTCCATACGAATTGTTTGCGATGAGCATAACAACAGAAACGGTCAGCTAGATGAGGGTGTGTGCGATATACGACATACAGTTCACTCAGATGAACTGTCTGTGATTAGGAAACACAACAGAAACGGTCAGCCAAATAAAGGTGTGTGCGATAGAGGGCATACAGTTCACTCGGATGAACTGTTTGCGATGAGACAAGACAACATAAACGGTTCAACTAAGCAAGATGTGTGTGATATGTGGCAAACAGGTTTGTAATCAGAAATGTGTGCGAAGACCGATAATAACGGAGACGATTGGTGCTAATAAGCCGTGCGTGTTGTGGCCAAACGGTTGCTGGTATACAATTGTCAGTGATTGATGAAATCATCACTGACGGGTTCCCTAGTTTACTCCGTCTGCAATGTCACTTGCTCTGTCTATAGAAGAACAACATATATAACCAAAATAACCATCCAATTACATAAGTGACTATACAAATCATCCACACACACCTCAATAAACAATTACATGCATTCTAAACTAGGAGAAACGATCATCTAGTCATCTACTTCTTGTGACGTTGCCGCCACTGTTGTGTGGCTTGATCAGTCGTATGGGGTAAGATGAAGACATGTCCTCATGTCAACAATCCGCTTGTACATCTCGTAGCTTGTGTACGCGTCCATGGCCGCGTACTTGAAGTGTTCTTCATCTAGTCTCTGCTCCCCAGGCATCGTGCTAGGCGATCCTGTCCTTCCTTCTCTCATCCTTTATCTTCATGTGGTAGGCGTCGATGATGACAATGGCGAGGTCAACCAGGGAGTTCTGATTGTTCTTGGTGCTGGCCCAGACCTTGTAGTGGTCACGGATGTCGACAAGATTCCGGCAGGCCAAGCCAAAAACCTCGAGCGCTTTTAGATCATTGGTGGTGTCCACCATAGCGAAACTGTAGTCGAGGCTATTGATAAACCTGGCGAAACGCTCACAAGGCCTTGTGGCCAAGTGGTAGTGGTAGAAGAGGACGTCATGGCACATGCACAACTATCTCGGCACAACCGCTGGTGAACTCGAGGTCGAAGCCGACCACTTGGTACCTGTCCTCAGCAAGCAACTGTGTCACAGTTTGGATGGAGCTCTCCACCGAGACCGGCTCATTCATGTACACCACCGAGCGGTCCTTCCCCCTCATGTGGGTGTCCACTACGTGATGCATGGTGAACTGCCACCCGTTGTCATCGTCAGCTGCTGGGTGCGCCATTGGAGCCACGGGAAGCGCCATTGGAGCCGCTGGATATCCCCTCTGTATGTGTTGTCATGGATGTGCTTATTGTGTCGTGTGGTGCAAGAGATTAAGTTAAATGGCCACAGGAATAAATGGGGGCCGGGCGGCCTGGATTCTCGGCAAGTCTGCATGGCAGTTTTTGCAGCGGGTAACTGCATCATGGCGCAGCACCTGGTGCAACCGGATGCATAATGGCAACACAAATGTACATGATCATGCGCTGGCGCCAAAGACTGGCAGCTCACGTAGAGGGATGCGAGAGTAGAGCGCGCGCGGGAGGACGCGAGCAGAGCACGTCGCGGCCACCTCAACTATGAGCAACCACATGCATAGAGCATTTGAACATGCAGGGAATGTTCATCTACAAGCCGGTCGGCAGTTACGAGCCGGCGACATGATGTGTAACTATGTCGCGTTCCACATCACACAGTGGTCAAACAATCTTTTGCGATGCTGCGTAGAGAGCGGCCGTGTGCTACTACCTCCATCCTGGTTTATCAGTCCCCTTTATATTCTGTGCCAAATTTAGACCTTAAATTTAACCAACAAAATGTTAATGCATGTTATAAAAAACAATATAATTAGAAACTATGTTCAAATATGAATCCAATGATATAATCTTTGATGACATGCATTCATATTTCATTAGTTAAATCTCTAATCAAAATTTGGCACAAAAATACAACGAGGATTTATAAACCAGGATGGAGGTAGTATGTAATTAAATCACAAACATTTTTTTTCTAGTAACCGTATGTGTACATGTCGTTTTGTCCTCCTCTCGCACGTCTTGTCACCCCGCTGCCGCAGACGGCTTCAAGGGCAAGCTTGAGCACCGCGCATGCATTCTTTTGGCCAAACGGTGCCTCGAAGTGGCGCCAATGAATCGTCGGTGAGCCCGTTCCCGTGCAACGATGCAAGTTGCCGCGCAAGCTTCCCGCCAGACTTGGCTAAATCCCCCAAAATCCCAATGCTTACTGGCCTGCTATATAAACCTTCACGGCCGATGAGTCCGAAGTCACATTTTCCCCTCCCTCCGTGTAGCTTATCTCATATGCTTCTCCCACAATCGCCAATGGCACCAGTCCGTCGTCATTTCTCAGCCACTCCACCCTCATCAGAGGACAGCTCCAGCTAGGAGGCTACACCGTGGTGGCGGCGCAGACCCCGGCGTAGTGTAGTGCGCGTGGCGTCCCTGTTGGGTGTGCGCACAATACCCACCACACGCTCCGCCGCTGCTGGCCGTCGGCAGCTGTTGCCGGTCACCGTTGCCGCCACCCCACAGTCAAAAGCCAGGGCCATCGCCCGCTCCACCACCACGGCCTGAAGGCGGGAGTTGGCCGTCATGACCGCCACCCCACTGTCGGCTACCGTGGCCATCACCCGCTCCGCCACTGTGGCCCGAAGGCGAGAGGTGGCTGTCTTGGCCATCACCCCATCGTCCGCCACCCCACCTTCGACCGTCCGGGTTATCACCCGCTCCGCCACCACCGCCCGAAGGCGGGAGGTGGAGGTGGAGCCCCGCATGTGTGTCAACGACCTTGCGTGCTTCATCGAGTTCCTGCGGGAGGAGGAGGAGCTCCTGGTCGAGCACGCAAAGAGTCTTACCGCCGCCGTGGCCACAGCACACGCCGCCGTAGAGGCGAGGGATGAGGGGATCTACATGGAGTCCTGCTGCTTCGAGAGGAGTCGTCTGGAGTGGCAGATGGTGTTCGAGGTGAGCGTCGCTAAAGGTGCAGCTGCGGCAGGCACCGGATTCTAGTTGTCTAGCTCATTGGTAGGCTCCTCCTCCTCTGCCTCTTACTGAGCATGCTCAGCAGAGGAGAGGCTGCTGGAAGTAGTACAAAGCCCCTTCGTAGTAGTAGTATTTGGGGGCTATTTTCTTCAGTTCATCTTACTATAGACATGGTTGAACTATACTACATACTTAAAATAAGCCAGTATATATAGTTGAACTAGCTATTTCAGTACGTGGTTGGCAACAATTGGGGAAAAGTTTGGCCGGTTCAGCTATCGAGTTGAATTATTTGTATAAAGAACGACTGCTTAATCTATGAATGAAATCTATGCTTACTGAATTTTACTTGCAAAATTAGATTGTGCTAGCTACAAATTTTGACAAATGGTAGTGTTACAAGGTTGACAAAGGGCAATGTTACTAGATTGACAAATGCCAATCTTTCTAGTTTGACAAATGGCATTATATATATACTCAATATGACTGATGCAGGTCTTACCAAATTGTCTGTACGTGGTTGCACATGGGTCATCAGAAAAAAATCGTTTGTGTTGAAGGGATATACAAATCCTGCGTGCCAGATTTTCTCTTGGCTTAGTGGCAAAGGAACCATAGCTCTCGCTTTGCATACCGTGTTCAATCCGAACTATTTGCGATGAAGAGATGCACAAATCCTGCGTGGCAAATTTTCCCTTGGCTTATTGGGGAAGGACCATAGCCTTTGCTTTGCACATGGGTGTTCTATCTAAAATGTTTGCGATGAAGAGATGCACAAATCCTGTGTGACACATTTTCCCTTGGCCTACTGGGGAAGCTCTTAGTTTGCATATGGGTGTTCTATCTAACACATTTGCGATGAGTGTTTTAAATTTAAAAACCATTGATGTTTTTCTTAAATCATTTGATAATTATGTACATTCACAGAGAAAAATACAAGTTTGTTCAAACCATAGGTTTCCTTTAGTCACACTGTGACTTTATATTCCTACTATCGACATACAATATTAAACCCAAAAAAACTAATTGCGGCGGTGGCGGAGGCGCCGTGTCGCGCCGGCGTTGTTGTTGTCATCCTCTGGGATGCCGTTGTTGAAGTCTTCATGTCATCACATAATGTACTTCACATGGAAATAAAAGACCCTGTCGTTGCGCTATCGACGGGCGGGGCACGGGAGGACAGCAACTCACAGCGCTGCGAGGTAGCGGATGACGGTGGCGTCCCATGAAGCTGAGGGTGGTGCGTGCACGGGCACGTGCACGCGCACGCCGGGTGTAGGCAAACGCACGGGGACTGGCGCCATGTTGGGTGTAGGGGTGCGCACGGGCATGGGCGGGGGCGCTAGCGCTGGCAAGTACACGAGCTCACGTGGGTCCGCGGGGACCTCACTGACGCCCACGGCTTCAGTGCTGCGATAGTGCTCGGTGACCAGCCCATCAATTCTACGGGGATGGTCGCTTGCGCGGGCGCGGGGATGGGAGCTAGGACGGGCGCGGGTGTATCATCCACCGCGGCCAGCTCATTTAGGGCCAGGTCCATGAGGCCCCATTCCTCCTTATTTTCTATCTCAGCCGGCTCGGAGTCGACTTCACCAAACTAGAACCCTAGTGGCAGCTGATCCTTCTATGCCATGACATTGGTGGAGGTATGCGGGAGGGGAATGGGAGGCGAAGAGTAAGGCCGCCCGTATTAAACAGCGGCTCGGACGACATTAATGGCGAGGTTGGGAGCGAGGTGGGCGGCCATGGAAGCCAAAGGGCTCGCTTGCCAGTGAGCATACACAATGTACAACTCATATGCTTCCCGATATGCCTGCGCATTGGAGGACTGCTTGCACGCCTCCCGGTCAACCTGCGCAGTGGACTGCGCTCGCACGCCTCCCGTCTACTCAAGCAGTTGTCCGCACGGCACCTCCTAGCCATAAAAAGTGTGACGTGTGGTGTCACGTGAATGGTTAGGAGAACGCCCACAATTTAAATTATACAAACATTTGAGATGATAATGTGGCAGGTATTTGTTTCAAAATGCCTTTGCTGGCTATTAATTCGTGCGCCTCTCTCAAATTGGACATGAAAAATACCACAGAATGTTGGTGCCATTCCATGATAGCATGCCAACTTTCATGAATTTCAGATGAGTTTTGGATTTACTAGAATTTAAAAACCAAGTATCTCAACATTTGCCGGCAAGCAACAGTGGTGGGGTGTTTGAAATTCATTCCCATTTCTTGCATGGGACCTAAGCATGCAACCAAGGACAAACATTTGATTTTTCAACCTATTTTTCTGCACTAGGGCATGTGCCTATAGTTCAAGTTTGAATTATGCACATAAATGCCTAGAAAACTTAGTTAATATATAAAAATATCCAAACGAACCCAGAAAAATTTCAAATTTTAATACGACACTCCTATTGGTCTATGTTGCCACTAGACAAAAAATTGAAAGCAAGAAGAGGGACCAAATATCGTTTCGTCCACGAAGGTGACAGGTTCCCTACCAGAACCATGAGGCTTCTTCTGAGAAGCTCTGGTTTGTGAGAAGCTTATACCAAAACCTGCCCCAAATGGGACAGAAAAATTATCACAACATGTTGGTGCCATTCCATGATAGCATTCCAAGTTTCATGAATTTTAGATGAGTTTTGGATTTACTAGAATTTAAAAACCATGTATCTCAATGTTCGCGGCCGAGAGACGGTGCCGGGGTGTTTGAAATTTATTCCCATTTCTTGCATGGGACCTAAGGATGCAACCAAGGACACACATTTTATTTTCCACCCATTTTTCTGCACAGGAGCATGTGCCTGTAGTTTGTTGTGCAATATTTGCCCTCTTGTGTTTTGGAGATTGTTGACACAAACAGGTATGGACTGATTTGTTTGCTAGTGCATACAGAGAGAAATAGTCCATGCAGAACTGAAGAGAATGCTGTCTCCGGTGTCAAGTTCGAGGAACTTCACCGAAGAATATCTGCAATGCAGAGTAGAATGAGCTACATCTATTGAAGACATGTAGGCAAAAAGATTGATGTGAAGGAGTTAGCCCCTCGGAAAATTATTGCTGACGGGAAGCAATTGTTTCGGAGATTCTGTCCGAAGGAATATGACTGCAGCGTATGGAAGTCAAAGACAAAGTGAAGACGTAGTATTCATTTTTTTATTCTTCTTTCATTTATTCGAGTCATAGGACCTCCATACTATTAAGAGGGGTATAGGTCCTCGAAGCTTAGATCCGCTCTGATGCTTAGCCCAAAACCTATAAAAGATGCGAGAGAAATCTCTTTATGCTTCGAATGATTACCTAGCAGTAGTAGACGTTGTTCTTCGTGTCGCAGGAGATATCTTTCCAACTGAGGAGTTAGCTTTACTTGCTCCGCAAGTAATGTTACCATTGTGCTCAAATTCCGACAGTTGGACTCATGTCGTTCGGCCATTGGCTGCTCCACATGTCCAATTTGGTCATTTCCCTTCAGGGAAGTCTGCGGCTCTAAATAGCCACCCACTCCAACGTTGTTCGTTGGCTGCTCCTCTTATGATTTCTGAGAAGATTGACTGATCATCCCCTCTTCGAGTGATTTGAGTTTAAGATCCACCGAGAGAAAAATCAAGAGCGCAAACTTAGACAGTGGTAGAGCATCACAGTAGTTCTGAGTTAGAGTTCTTGTACTTATTACTCTTGAGAGATGCGCACTCTCTAGACGGATAGGTTTCGGCTCGAGTGTTGAAGAGTTGTTGTCTTCACCGAGCTAGATCTTCAGCAACCAAGAGTGATTGTGGTTTGCGAAGGTTGACCGAAGGTTTGGAGATCGCTGACAAGTATCTACCACGAGTGAAATCAACTAGAGTCTGATCAGCTCTGAGTTGAAGGAGAATAGGGTGAAGAGAGTTTATCTTCCATGTTAAGTCACAACCCCTCCAACCAGACATAGTCCTTTGGCAGAAGGGCGAACTGGTCTACCAAATCTCTCTGTTGCCATCGAGCACCACCGGTTCAATTTACTTCACTTCATTACCTTCAGTAGTTTACATTCGTGCTCTATGTTGATAGTTTATCTTATCTTTTACTAGCACATATGCCCATGCGTTGCAACGGTAGAGATATTCTTTTGAGAAGCAATGGGAAAGATAATTTTGATGTGTGCATCAAAAACGGTCTGCACAACAGTGGGGTGACAGAGCGAGGAGTTGTGGTCTTCTCCCGGATCATGTCTGGCCTGCGAGATCTGGATAGTGGTGGAGTTAGTTGGTGTGGCGATGACCAACCAACTCGTGCCTTTTTTTCCTTTGGGTTCGCCCTCATGTCAGGGTTGTGGCTCCCTCCTCATTTGTTGGCTGCACGGCGATCTTCAGGGCACGGTTGCTTCGCCACTCTCTCCTACTACGATGTAACAGGATGGATTAGTAATTGCAGTGCATAAATCAAGTTTCATTAGCATAATCCACGCATAACGAGGCAGTCTCTTCTTTATCAGGGTTTATTCTCTTTGATATTTTAGCGGTCACGTGCCTACAATTCTTTTCATTAGGGCCAATTCAGCATATTCTCTTTTATTGGCTTGTGCCCACAATTTCTTTCAATTATAGCCAAAAAGCATACTTTTTTATTGTCAAATAGCGCATGAGATGCACAATAGTTCGCGTCTGGGCCAGCCCACTGGCAGGCACCAAAAGGAGCTGTGTTTGTAAGGCACGAGTATAAATCCAAAAAAAGACAAGTTGAAGGATCGAACTCACAACGTAAAAACTCGACCACTGGGTGCTGGCCACTCGAATAAACGGGTCCTGCTTACCAATGACCAGCGCGAACATTTAAGAACATACTGCATCGCCATATTCAAAACCTTTTTTTGTTTTCTTTTCGAAAATTTCCAAAAATAAATTAATATTTATGAATTGCAAAATATTTTTAAAACATGAACAATTTTTGAAATTCAGAAAAGTTTTTTGAAAATTTCGTTCATTTTGGAAAAAGATGAACAACATTTGAAATAGGGAGATTTTTTTTAAAATTCATAAACATTTACTGAAAACATGAACCTTTGAAAAAGCACTTTTTTTGAATTTTGGAACAATTTTTTTTAAAACAGGAACATGTTTTGAACATTTATAATAGTTTTTGTAAATGTGTTTATTTTAACCACGATCATTATTTTGAATTTGTGAACATTTCACTAAACAAGAATATTTATAGAATCTGGAACATATTCTAAAATCCAATTTTATTTTGAAAATCACAATTTGTTTTGGAGAACACCATTTTTTAGAAAAAATGGAACATTTTCTAGAATGCAATTTTATTTTGAATACGTCGTTTTTTTTGGAAAAACAAACATTTTTTCAAAAATTTGGATTGATTTTGTAATTTTGAACAAATTTGGAATGAGAACAAAAATTTCAAGTTTCGAACATTTTTTAAAACAAGAACAAAATTTTGGAATTCGGATTTATTTTCTAAAATTTGAAAACACAAATCAAAATTCTGATTTTTTTAATTTGTATTTAACAAAAAAAGTAAAAAAGGTCTAAAGTTTGTAGGGAAAAAACAAAAAAGAAATAGAGAAGGGGCAAAAAAAATAAAATAGAAATAAAACAAAAAAAAGAAAATGGGCTGGCATGGCTTGCACCCTGTGCGAAGGTCAGACTATTTGTCACCACGTGTGATAAACAGGGTTTTCGTAGCCGTGTGCGCAGGGGATAAGTGGGCTAGCTTCGACGGGCCACAGTGTGCACGGCCCATGTACGAAAATTGCTGTTTCTTTTCTAGCAAACGGACACACAAAAATTTAGTACCACCTTGGATAGGGAAAAAACTTTTCGACGGTGAACGGATGAAAAAATTGGAGAAATGCACCTTGCTTTATTAGTAGGTATAGATTGCATGTGGCATATCCTTCGTCTTCATCATCTATTATCTTTCATCGCTTGCTCTGTTACTTTCTCCTCATTAAGTGTAGTTATTTCAGTCACGTACTCTGCTACTCATATGTGTTCTATCTCGTGTGTATCGCTGTGTTGTTCTTATTGACCCTGTTGTAGTTCTTTCTCGTGGTTATTGTTCGTTGTTCCACACTTTGTTTATCCCTCATGTTGTTACAGGTGTTTGCGTATTGCATTACCATCGTCATTGTTCAACCTGTGATATTGTATGCTTGTACAATCATTACCACTTTCATCGAGAGATATGCTCCTAGATAAAGTGCTTGTTTAAGTTTGTATCTATCGAACCTTATTTTCGCTACTATGTTTGGGATCAATTCATATCATTCGAAAGAATTTTTGAATCTCCCATTCACCCCCCTCTGGTCGATATACTCTCGGTCCTATCAATTGGTATTAGAGCAGGTTCTCCATGTCTCTGTTTATTAAAGGTCTAACAGCCTTGGAGTTTTGAGTATGTCATATGCAGGTAGATCCTCGCACTTTGAAAGATTTCCTATCTTCGATGGAAATGACTATCACTATTGGAAAGAAAGAATGAGAATCAGAATTCAAGCCATTGATCTAGAATTGTGGCAGATTGTGGAAAATGGATACACTATTCAGCACCCTAATGCTCCAACTTCTGATGACAAAGCTATGCTGCGGTTGAATGCGCAAGCGAAAGATATTATATGTGCAAGTATCTCAAAGGACATTTTCATTCGGTTCCAAATGCTTGATACTGCAAAACAACTCTGGGATGCCATAAAAAATGCGCATGAAGAATTCATTGCCAAAACAGACCCTCACACTCAAATGCTTCGTGCATGTTTGCTGGCTTTAGAAGCCTTCGAAAAGAAAGTGTTATGGAACTCACTGATCGGTTGACAAATATTGTTGAAAGACTTCATCAATGAGGAGTAACTGACATCATCGATAGAGATGTGGTCAACAAGCTACTAAGTGCTCTTTGCGAAACCTTCAATCCCATCATAGCAGAAATCAAGCAAAGACCAGACTATGAAGAACTTCACTATGTGGAGGTCATGACGCTACTGTCAATTCATGAAGAAAAGACGGAACTAGAAAATGTAGATCAAGAATCTTCTTCAGAAGGTGAAGGAGAAATTCTCTCAAACTATAGCAGTTCACATGAAGAAGAAGATGTTGAGAATCAGCACACCATCACCAGAGAACTAGAGATGCTAACAGAAAGGCTAAGTGATCTCAGAAGACAAAATTTATGCCTCATGAATGTTGACGAGTTTGACTTGCCTGAATCATCAAGAAGGTTACCTCCGAAAGAAATGAAGTGCTTCATGTGCAAACAATTCGGTCATCTCATAGCAGATTGTCCCTCCTGGGAAGGAAAACCTAGCAATAGATGGAAATATCTTCACTGAAGTGGATTCACACGAATGGATCGTCATACTAAGCTCTCAAAGAAAAATGAATCTTCCTCATTTTCTCCGATGAGACCAGTCACTGACGTGAAAGCCAGAGCAACCATCGAGTCAAATATGAAGAGAATATCACAGCTGAATAGAGCATGTGCTGATATGACCCTGGATTCTGAAGAGGAGGCGACCGACTGAGAATCAGAAGATGAAGAGCTTCACAGAAGGATAGGAAGAAGCAATGCTTTCATCGCTTATGAATCATCTGAGAATTCATTTGATTCAGACACTGATGATAGTGCTTCAAGTGATGATGAACCCATTACGTTCTGTCTCATGGTAAAAACCTCAAAGGATAAGGTATCAGCAAAACACCAAAAATCTATGAATGAATGTTCTCCCGAATACATTGCCTATGCTAAACTGGTTAAGATTGCTTAGTCTCAATAAGATGAACTTGAAAGACTTGAGAACAATCTTAGGAAAACCGAAGGATTATTGGTCGAAGAGATGGAGAAGAATCAAAAGTTGATCGAAAAGCATGATGCTTTTTCCTCAACTATTAATGATCTTTCCAACCGATATGATTCACTTACAGTTGACTACAAGAGTTTATCGGATGAACTCCTTAACAGGAATCAAGAACTCGAGTCACTGAAAGAATCTCATGACGTGTTGGCGAAAGAAAAAGCTTCTCTCTTCACCGAGCAATCTAAAAGTCTTCCTGATGACTTTGTGCATCCATGCTTACAATGTCTAGAACGATGCAATGTTGATTCTAATGCTGAATCTTCTAATACTATCATCAAGAATATTGCAACTACTACGAATGATATCTCTAATCCCTCTCCCTAGGAATTTGTTGCTCTCTCTGATGAAAATTGCAGATTAAAGAACTTGCTCGAGACTGGAATGCTAAAGAGCCTCAGAGGGCATCAAACTCTCTATGATGTACTCAAGAAGTCCATTCTGCACAAAAATCCTTGAAAGGAAGGATTGGGTTTCGAAAGAAAACTCAATGTTGATGGAACCTACTGGACTCCCAAGCAATATCCACGAATGAGTTGGGTTCTTGCTAAAAGTAAAATTCTTGAACCTGCTGCTCTATTTGGATATGACTCACCCATTTCTATTGTTTCTAACGAGTCTGATGACTCAAATTACAAACTCTTCAAACAACAAAATGGTAAGGTATTTGCTCGATATGTTGGTACTAACTGCACGTTTGGCACACCCAAGAAGCAAATCTGGGTGAAGAAGTGTATTGTTGAAAATCTATCTGTCACTGCTTACTTTAACTTGCAGAATGATTCTCTTTGAGGAAATGGTTATTATACAGAGATTGGCACTAAAATTTCCTCGAATGAATATCAGTCAAATATTCGTCAGAAGGAGTACATGCATACCTCTTCGAATCATTATGCTCATATCTCAGGAAATAACTTCAATGCTTATTCATATGATTACTCTCGATATGCACAGGTGAACTACAGATCTCACCGAAGAAGTGTTCCTGCTCTGACTAAGCAACAGAGATGCTCACTGCCCACACAAGTGTGGGTTGTGAAGAAGAACTAACCCTTCGTGCAGGAACTCTCTCAGGGATAGTTATCGTGTATTCTTAACCCTGAGATTCAAATTGTTGGTGTTCGCCCCTTGTGTTTATTTGCTCTAGTTTACCTTTGTGTGTATCTTTTCGCCGTGTTTGTGTTTCGTCCAATAAATAACTCACACATAGCTATTTTCTTTGTGTTTTCTTTCTTTCGGCTGAGTGTTTTGTATCGGTCCCTTTTATCCCACTATTCTTTCTCATCCAATCTATGCTATCCCTCATAAGCTTGGAATTTCATCTGAAGGAAATTTCTATCCGACGTCCTTGGTCGCGAAAGAAACCAACTTCGAACTTTAATCTATTTTGGTGTTTGCCCTTCTTCAAAACTTTCGGTCTTCCGCTCAGTTTCCGAGATTTTCACAGGAAACGGTTGCCACGTGCCCACGATCCTCACGATCGTGATCGCGTCCATTGAATGTGAAACTTCCCGCTTCTTTAGGCCATAGATTTCGGAAGAGGTGGTTCTGCTCTCTAGCTATAAATACCCCTCCCAGCATCTTCTTCTTGATTTCTTTTGCCTGCGCCTGAAACCCTTGTTCTTCTTTATCCGAGCCCGTGCTTGAAGCAACTCCATGGAGGAGCTCCGCCGTGCAACTCTGGTGAAACCTCGACGCCGTTGGTCGCACTAGTGTAGTAAATCTTCATCCTTGCATTGCCATAGTCGATCTACGCTACCACGTTAGGGCATGTAGATGTGGAACTGCTCATGTCCTTCTCTCTCTATTCTAGGGCAGTTCTTATCATCGCTTTTTCTTTGTATTATTTCCTTGCGGTAGATACTTAGGATTCATTAGGCTGTAACTGGTAAGGTTTGTAGCTTTTCCCTCATACTAATTTCCTAGATCTAGGGTTCATGAGTACTTTTTCGAAAGATTAGATAGCTTTACTAAGCCAAGGTCACATTATGGCATAGTGCAAATCTATTGTGGCACCCCGGCTCAGAGCAAGCGGTTTACCTTGCATTGCCAGCCCAGCGATCTAGTCTTCTGGAAACACACAACAACTTGGTACAGAAAACAACCGCTTTATTGATGTTAGCGGAAACATAGGTTCGATATTACATCAAGTAGCGAGGCCAAGCGGCACACACGGTGCGGCTGAACAGTATGTACAATATTTAATGAACATGAAGGGGCCTCGATCACGACAACTACGCGGCAGTGGAACAACGACGAAGCGGAACTCCATAGCACAGGGAGACCGATGTGGACATGGTCTAGACACGAGAAGCACTCCGATCCGGTAAGACTTTCCTGAAAACTGGCATGACATGCCAGGTCAGTACATTGAATGTACTTGCAAGCTCACAAAAAGTAAAAGCATAATGGCAAACAATAACATGATTATTAAGCAGGTTAAATGCAAGTCTATAACAGACTACTCATGAAGTGGATCATGCTTGTGCACCGAGTCCCTCGGACTGTCTTACCAAACGGATTACCTCGTAACCATCATAATCAATATGCTGATCACTCCCGGATCACAAACGAAACCAACACTTTGGTTCCCACAACAACGACCATCTTTATGGTCTCAACAATCTCATCACATGACCAGTGCCAATCACGTAACTTTAGTTTGCAAGATTAACTTAATTATGTTGATCCATGGTGTGACCTACTTATGAGCTGTGTCCGTAACTGAGGATGCGGCTATCGATAGATTTAATAAACACTCTGCAGAGGTTAGTACACTGTACCCACACCACGGAACCCATGGCCTCGCACTCCCATTCGGGTGGACCAACGGCATTCCGACAACACCAACCCATTGCCATGACACTCTCTCGGCCACTCCAACTCCCCTCTGGGCTAAGCCTTGGGTGGCCCCGATGTCAACCAATGACATCCAACGGCCACCGTCATGGCAAAACAATCAACGGTCACAAACGGGGACAAGATACCATAACAAAAACAGGCACACAAGGTTATGTCTGCTTACCGGGCCAGGGTACCACATGCCCATAACCTTCCCTCGTTGGAGGCACCGACCAGAGGCATGACAATGGACCGAATAAGGGCCTTCCCATAAAGGCAAATGTGGTTGCACTGGGAAGCTCGATTCGGTGGCACCATGACTCGATCAACAATTATGTTCTAGTTGGATTATCATCAGGTTTAACTTGAAAATAAAAGAACTCGAGCCATAGTATTCCATGATCATGCAACTATATGATGTGCAACTGTAAGCACATATCACCAAACTGGAACGGATCAACATCATAAAATCATTCTACTTGCACTACCAATCACTTTAACTCACTGGTTTCAACTTCACTGGTTTTCAATCCCATCATTTTTAAGTTATGCCATTAACATAGTAAAATCAATAACTCATATATGAAAATGATACCGACCATAACCAAACCATAGCCATACTACCAAAGTACTTCTACTGCCTCACATTAGTCCATGCACTCAAACACTACTGCAAACTAAGCACTTCAATCATGACAAAGTAAACTAGCATAAGCAATATTTATTAAATGATTAAATGCATGAAATAAACCATATTCCAATTGGAAAAATCATAATTATTGAAATGACATCATGCAAATATTTGTGTGGCTTGCCTTAACACAGAGGAGGGTCACACTCCTACTAATTCTCCTCTAGGCAAGCTTCTCCTTCTAAAAATAAGTAAAACAGCAAAAAGAAAACATCAAGAACACTTCTGAAATTCACCAGAAATTCTAGACAGTAGAGAAAAATCTCAAATTTGGTGTGCTGCTAGAATTTTTCAATACAAACACAATGCAAAAAGAAATCAATTTATTTGGACTTATGGTTTAGGAGTTATAACTGGTCAAAGTTTCTGGTCAAAATTTGAAGTAAATTTGAATAAAAGAAAACCAGGGGGTGATGTCAATGACGTATTCGGAGAATACGCCTCCACTCGTACCGCTTCGGGCGTGAGTGGAGAGGCTGACAGCGGGCCCCACCTATCGGGTTTTGAGGGGAGGAGGGGAGAAACAGAGGACGGCGGTGCTTCGCCGGAGCTCTCTCTCCGGCGAGGAGGGCTCGGCGGCCATTTTGAGAGGGAGGGATGGGTAGAGGAGGCCCTGGCGCACCTGCCTGTACCCGTAGCTTGGCGAGGGATGGCCGAAGTAGCTCGGAAACAACGTCTCCAGCGGCGGTTGCGGACGGAGTTCGCCGGAGATGAAGAAGACGGTGAGAGAGGGCGGTTCCAGGGGCTCCAATGGGTTCAACGAGCACCAGTGGATCACCAGGGAGTCGCCGGAGGAATCGGTCGGGCTCGAGAGGCTCTGGAGGGGTGGGGAGTAGCAGAGGGGATCACCGGCGAGCTCGTGTCAGGAGCGGCGGCCAAAGGCCTGCTCGACCGGGCTGCGGCTTATCTACTGCGTCGTGGTGGTTGTGTGAGTGGGTTGAGATGCTCGGAGAGGCTAGAGGGGGCTGTATTTATAGGCGGAGGGGAAGGGGGTCTCGAGCTCTGTCGGAGCTCTTTGGAGACGGCGCACGGTGAAGAAGAGCTCCAGTGAGAGGGGAAGAAGAGGCCGGGGTTCACGCGGCCACTTTGGGAGGGAGGAGACGAGCACAGGGGCTCGGGTGGCGACGAGCACAGGGGCATGGGTGCAATATACGCTTGGCCGCATTGTGCCCGTGCTCGCTTCGGCGAGCACCAGGCGGAGTTAATGGCTTTGGGACGAGGATGGTGGCGCGGTTTGGCAAGCTGCGGCGAGCGGGGAAGCGAGCACGAGCGCCACAGAGACGTCGGCGGCATCCAGAGCGCGTCGACTTGCTGCCTGGCATCGTGCACACGCGTGGTCACCGCGTGAACTCTGGCATCACGTCACGCAGCGAATTAAAATCATGTCTGGCATGTAGTCCTTGCTAGGTTGGGTTGATCCAAGCTCTTGAGTTGAGCACAGGTCGATTGGGTGGGTGTGTAGCATCCTGGCAAGTTTCTGGACAGAAACTTGTGAGGTTAATAGACAGAAATCTCGAAGGATTTTAGGGCTAAGCTTTGGAGGTTAAGGGTTTCTTAGGAGGGTAATGAAGCCCTAAAAATTTCAGCTTCATTGGATCAAAGAAAAATGCACTTCCTATAGAAACTGCATTTTCTGGCCAGAACAGAAAAGATTTTATGTAACAAAAATATTCCAAATAACTATGAAATATTTTTGCACAGGGAGGTGTGCCAAGGTCCAAAGAATATTCAGGAATATTCTCAGATTTTTGTGGGCAAGAAAAATGAGGGTTGCTTTGGAGCATAAGTGACTGAAGTGTGATTTCAGAGAAGAAAATATTCCTATGGTCATTTTGTGATATATCAGAGAGGAATTGAGGTGTTTGAGAGGGAGGTGAGTCACTTGGGTGAAAATCAAGGAAATGCCCAAGTGGTTAAATCCAACTGAGTTGATTCAAAACTCCAAATTCAAACAAAAAGGCAAAGAAATCCAGAAAAAGAAAAAGAGCAAAAACCAGGTGTCACAAACCTCCCCCACTTAGGATGAATCTCGTCCTCGAGATTCAGTTGCTGGGGAAAACAATTCTGGATAGGATGCTCTTAAAAAGTCCTCTCTTTCCCAAGTTGCTTCTCCCTCTGTGTGATGCTCCCACTGTACCTTATAAAATTTTATCACCTTACTGCGAGTGACTCTTTTTGTTTCATCCAATATTCGGAATGGTTTCTCCTCATAGGTTAAATCCTTAGCAAGCTCTATCTCTGCCATTGCAGTCCTTTTCTCGGGTGGCGAGATACACCTTCTCAATTGTGAGACATGGAACACATTGTGCACTTCTGACACTTCCGGTGGTAGTTCCAACTGATAAGCAACTGTACCAACTCTGGACATAACTGGGAACGGACCAATATATCTGGGTGCAAGTTTTCCTCGGGTCTGAAACCTCTTGACTCCTTTCATGGGTGTGACTCGGAGGTAAACATACTCTCTGGGTTCAAAACTGATCTGACGGTGCCTTGAGTCATAGTAGCTCTTTTGTCAGGACTTAGCCAATTGCAGTCTATCTCGGATCTCCTTGACTTGCTTTTCAGCCTCCATCATTAAGTCGGTTCTGAAAATGCGGCTATCTCCTGTTTGAGACCAGTTGAGCGGAGTGCGGCACTTACGGCCATACAGAGCTTCATAGGGTGACATCTTGAGGCTGGTCTGGAAGCTGTTGTTGTAGGAGGACTCAGCATACGGCAGACAATCTTCCCACTTGGGCCCTTGGGCCAAAGCACATGCTTGGAGCATATCTTCAAGTATTTGATTTACTCGCTCAGTCTGCCCATCTGTCTGAGGATGATAGGCGGTGCTGTACTTTAGTGCGGTACCCAAAGCTTGATGGAGACGTGACCAAAACGCTGAGGTAAAGAGAGAACCTCGGTCGGAAGTGATGGTTCTCGGTACTCCATGTAAACTGACGATTCTGGACACAAATAGCTGTGCGAGTTGATCTGCTCGGTAGGTGGTTCGGATGGGAATAAAGTGAGCTACCTTTGTCAGCGTGTCCACCACAACCCATACTGCATCATTGCCTCGGTGAGTCTTTGGCTGGCCTGTGACGAAATCCATGCAGACATCGTCCCACTTCCATTGCGGAATGGGTAGAGGTTGGAGAAGTCCGGCGGGTTTCTGATGTTCCGCCTTCACTTTGTTACATATATCACAGCAAGTGACAAAATAGGCGATGTCCTTCTTCATTCCATCCCACCAAAATGCCTGACGAAGATCTTCGTACATCTTGGTACCTCCTGGATGAATCAAGTACGAAGATTCATGCACTTCTGTCAAGATCTTCTTTCTCAGGTCTGCTTTCACAGGTATGCAAATCCGTCCGTGAAACCTTAGAGTACCTTGCTCATCCTTTGAGAAATCCTGGGTCTTGCCTTCTTGCATACGCTTGACATGGTGTTGCAGGACTGAGTCATCTTGCTGGGCCAAGCGGATTTCTTCTTCGAGAGTAGGTGTAACTTCCAATATATTGGCAAGGTCAGCTTCAACAATAACCAGGTTAAGCTGAGCGATTTCTTCTTGGACTTCGGGAGGCAAGGACTCCATCAGTGCATTCAGACTGGCGGGCTTGCGACTGAGGGCATCAGCAACCACATTGGCCTTACCGGGATGATAATTTATTCCAAGATCATAATCCTTGACCAATTCGAGCCATCTTCGCTGTTGGAGGTTCAAGTCCGGTTGGGTGAATATATACTTGAGACTCTTGTGGTCTGTAAATATCTGACATGTTTTGCCAATGAGGTAGTGCCTCCAAATTTTCAAGGCGTGCACAAGTGCAGCCAATTCCAAATCATGCGTTGGGTAATTCCCTTCATGGGGTCGTAGCTGTCTTGATGCGTAGGCTACAACTTTGCCATCTTGCATGAGTACACATCCAATACCTCTCGTGGATGCGTCACAGTATACATCAAAGCTGCGATAGATATCTGGGAGAGTTAATACAGGTGTTGATGTCAATCGGGTCTTCAACTCATTGAAACTCTTCTCGCAGTCCTCAGACCATACAAATTTCTGATCCTTCTTGAGGAGTTCTGTCATGGGCTTGGCAATCTTAGAGAAGCCTTCAATGTACCATCGGTAATACCCGGCTAATCCAATAAAACTTCGGATCTCAGTCACGGTCGTGGGCGCTAGCCAGTTTAGTACTTCCTTTATTTTGCTGGGATCCACGGCTATACCTTCTGCTGAAAGAACATGCCCCAAAAATCCGACTTGCTTGAGCCAAAATTCACACTTGCTAAATTTCGCATATAACTGATGGTGACGGAGCCTTTGCAAGACTGCCCTGAGATGTCCCTTGTGCTCTTCCTCATTCTTCGAGTATATGAGGATGTCATCAATGAAGACCACCACAAACTTATCCAAGAAGTCCATGAATACTTTATTCATCATATGCATGAAGAAAGCAGGGGCATTGGAGAGGCTGAAAGACATGATGGTATATTCATAAAGACCGTATCGAGTGGTAAATGTGGTCTTAGGAATATGCTCCTTCTTAATTTTGAGCTGATGATATCCAGTCCTCAAATCAATCTTGGAGAATACCTGTGCCCCACTGAGTTGGTCGAACAAGTCATCAATCCTCGGAAGTGGGTACTTGTTCTTGATAGTGACAGCATTCAACTGACGGTAATCCACACACATCCGAAGACTGCCGTCCTTCTTGTCCACAAAGATTGCGGGTGATCCCCATGGTGATGAGCTCGGACGAATGTATCCTTTCTAAAGCATCTCATCAAGCTATTTCTTCAGCTCCACTAACTCGGATGAAGGCATTCAGTAATACTTCTTGTATATTGGTGCGGTCCCGGGCACAAGATCAATTGCAAACTCAAGCTCACGATCTGGTGGCATCCCTGGTAGCTCCTCAGGGAATACATCTGGAAATTCACGGACCACAGGAATTAGATCCAACTCTTCAGCTTGAGCTGCGAAGACCATTTCTTTCTTGGGTATGCTCCTTCAAGCAAAGAATTGTATAGTTTGGCCTTCCTGACTCGTCAATGTGACTTCTCTGGTTGCACAGTTGATGCATACTTGATGTTGGGTCAACCAGTTCATTCCCAAAATAATATCCAACTTGGCAGACTCGATGACTATCAAAGAAGCTGGGAAGATGACTCCCTTGATGTCAATCTCCAAATTGCGACAGGCCAGATTGCTTTTGAGCACGGATCCCGGGGATTATACCATCAAACGTTTTCCCAAAATCAAGCAAGAAAACTTGTTTTGGGCAACAACACTCCGCGAAATAAAAGAGTGTGAAGCCGCAGAGTCAAACAAAATTATTGCAGGTATGCTATTAATAGGAAACATACCAATGACGACTTCCGGGTTCTCTTGGGCTTCGTCTGCGGAGAGGTGGTGAACTTGCCCTTGGATGGTCTTCTGTCTAGGGTATGGCCCCATGTGGTTGACTTGCAGCTTAAATGGAGCATTTGACTTGCCGCTCTTGGGGCACTGTCTGGCGTAATACCCGGTTTGCCCACAAGAAAAGCACGAATTGTTGCGCTGACACTCTTCGCGTACCGGGCTGGTCACGACATTCTTGACTTCAGTAGTAGTCTTGTTAACGTTCTGCTACCAATTGGGCTTGTACTCAACCTGAGTCTGCTGCCAGGTACGGGCCTTCTGCACTGGCTGTCCATCCTTCTTAGGCTCAAACTTGCGTTTATGGTCATTATAGACGGGCTTATTGTCCTGAACAAGCTTGTGCTCCCTTTCTGCAATCAGGGCCTTGTTTACCAGAGTCTGGAAATCTGGAAAATCAAGCATACTGAGATTGCATCTGAGGTGTTGATTCAGTCCTCCAAGGAATCTGTCAATCTTTCTTTCTTCGGTGGCCACATCATACAGGGAATAGCGAGCCAAATGGTTGAACTTGTTCAAATACTCAGTGACGAATAAGTTACCTTGCATGAGGGCTAGGAACTCACGCTGTTTAACTTTCAGGATACCGGTGGGGATGTGATATTTGCGGAACTGATCATTAAACTTATCCCATGTGATTTCTTCATCTGCTGGCCACATAGCTTTAGTATTGTCCCACCAAATAGCTGCGGCTCCTTCTAGATAGTGGGTTGCAAATGGAACCTTATCACCTTCTTCTGTGCGAGCAATATCCAATTTCTTCTCAGTGGTCCTCAGCCAATCGCCGGCTTCCATGGGATCAGCAACTTGAGTGAAACTGGGTGGCTTAGTCCTTTGAAAATCTGATAGTTTAGAGTGATGGCTATTCTGATTTCCATTCTGCTCGACCATAGCTTGCACACTTCTCAATAGCTCAAGCAGATTGTTGTTTCTTCTTTCTTCGAACATACGCATAATCTATTCAGTGGTTGGTGGATGTGGCGGTGGAGGCAGTGGTTGCGGATACGGTTCGGGGGCATGTCCTGCCTGTCTTGCCGAGCGACGAACAGGGACATCCTCACTAGCGTGACTGCTGCTGCCTCCACGCGTCATCCTATTATTTGTTTTTCCCAATATGAAGCAACCGAGATGAGCAACATCCAAAAATGGGAAAAGCAAATGACAAAACCGAAGAAAAGCGATAAAACCAGGGCGAATAAAGAAAGTTCCAACATAATTATAGATAGACTCATACATGAAAGGGAACATCATGACGGGTTCGACTACGCTCATACATGATACGAAACATCATGACAAGTACGACTACATCCGTACATCGAGCATCATGACAACTGCGGATACTCTAATGATCTAGTGCTCTGCTGGTCCTGCTGGGTCCTCTCATGAACCGGACTCAGATCCTGAACTGACGACGTTAACGGAAACCTCCGGGTTAAAGGTAACACGATGATGCTGCCTCGATGGCTCTCCCTTAGGGGCAGGTGCGGGATGAGGCTGGAGCATAGGTGCTGCGGGAGTAGCGAGAAGTGAAGCCCACTCGGGATGCGCACTGTGGGGAGTCATGGTCGAGGTGCCCGAGCTACTCAAAGGAGCAACCGGGGTAACTGGCGAGCTAGAAACCGGTGAAATATAAGGGGTAAACCCCATGGAAGGTGGAGTGGGATAGGACCTAGCGGCCACTAAAGCAGTGTGAGCACGGGTCAGCTCTCGAGCCAGCTCGTGAATCAGAAGATAACTAGCAGTGATATAGCGGGAAAGGTGGCTAGTAGCGCTATCGGCCGTCGGATCAATCATAGGAAAGCGGACACGACCATCATCATGTAGGGATGGATAGTAAAAACCTAGGTGGGTTTGCATCTAGATCTCGTTATAGCGTAGCTCAACAAGGATCTCAAACGTAGCAAACTGAACAGCCTAAGCGGGGGTAGAAGCGAAAGCACTCCTAGAAGAATGAGTGTAAGAGCCCGATGCCGAACTGCTGCACAAGGTAACCACTGCGTGATACTCATATACTGAGTTTGCTATGCGCTCCTGGTAGACCCGATACACTGGGTCATCACCATGAGGGTTGAGTCGATGCCATACATGCCGAAGAAGACGCAGTGAAGTGTACGGTGCCAACTCCACCTAACACACATACGGCACTGGAGCCATCTACACTCACAACCATTAGTCGGTTAGCAATATCAATACATCAAATGCATGCAATGCAACAAGCAGGTCCAAACACTATCGGTACTCAAAAACCATCTAGCTACCGTTCAACTAACGCGTCGGCTGTCTAGCGTGTCCTACAGTCAGCGCAGCTCTGATACCATGTGTTGTGGCACCCCGGCTCAGAGCAACCGGTTTACCTTGCATTGCCAGCCCAGAAATAAACCATATTCAAGTTGGAAAAATCATAATTATTGAAATGACATCATGCAAATATTTTTGTGGCTTGCCTTAACACAGAGGAGGGTCACACTCCTCCTGGTTCTCCTCTAGGCAAGCTTCTCCTACTGAAAATAAATAAAACAACAAAAAGAAAACATCAAGAACACTTCTGAAATTCACCAGAAATTCTAGACAGCAGATAAAAATCTCAAATTTGGTGTGCTGCCAGAATTTTTCAATACAAACACAATGCAAAAAGAATCAATTCATTTGGACTTATGGTTTAGGAGTTATAACTGGTCAAAATTTGAAGTAAATTTGAATAAAATAAAACCAGGGGGTGACGTCGAAGACGTATTCAGAGAATACGCCTCCACTCGTACCACTTTGGGCGCGAGTGGAGAAGCTGACAGCGGGCCCCGCCTGTCGGGTTTTGAGGGGAGGTGAGAAACAGAGGAAGGCGGCGCTTCGCCGGGGCTCTCTCTCCGGCGAGGAGGGCTCGGCGGCCGTTTTGAGAGGGAGGGATGGGTAGAGGAGGCCCTGGCGCACCTGCCTGTACCTGTAGCTTGGCGAGGGATGGCCGCAGTAGCTCGGAAATGACGTCTCCAGCGGCGGTTGCGGACGGAGTTCGCTGGAGATGAAGAAGACAGCGAGAGAGGGCGGTTCCATGGGCTCCAACGGGTTCAGCGAGCACCAGTGGATCACCAGGGAGTCACCAGAGGAGTTGGTCGAGCTCGAGAGGCTCTGGAGGGGTGGGGAGCAGCAGAGGGGATTGTCGGCGAGCTCAGGTCGGGAGCAGCGGCCAGAGGCCTGCCCGGCCGGGCTGCGGCTTATCTACTGTGTCATGGTGGTTGTGTGAGTGGGTTGAGATGCTCGGAGAGGCTAGAGGGGGCTGTATTTATAGGCGGAGGGGAAGGGGGTCTCGAGCTCTGCCGGAGCTCTCCGGAGACGGCGCATGGCAACGAAGAGCTCCAGTGAGAGGGGGAGAAGAGGCCGGGGTTCACGCGGCCACTTTGGGATGGAGGAGACGAGCACAGGGGCTCGGGTGGCGACGAGCACAGGGGCATGGGCGCACTATATAGTTGGCCGCGTCGTGCCCGTGCTCGCTGTGGCGAGCTCCAGCGTCGGCGAGCGTCAGGGGGAGTTAATGGCTTCGGGACGAGGATGGTGGCGCGGTTTGGCAAGCTGCGGCGAGCGGGGAAGCGAGCACGAGCGCCACAGAGACGTCGGCGGCATCCAGAGCGCGTCGACTTGCTGCCTAGCATCGTGCACACGCGTGGTCACCGCGTGAACTCTGGCATCATGCCACGCAGCACATTAAAATCATGTCTGGCATGTAGTCCATGCTAGGTTGGGTTGATCCAAGCTCTTGAGTTGAGCACATGTCGATTGGGTGGGAGTGTAGCATCCTGGCAAGTTTCTGGACAGAAACTTGTGAGGTTAATAGAGAGAAATCTAGAAGGAGTTTAGGGCTAAGCTTTGGAGGTTAAGGGTTTCTTAGGAGGGTAATGAAGCCCTAAAAATTTCAGCTTCATTGGATCAAGGAAAAATGCACTTCCTATAGAAACTGCATTTTCTAGCCAGAACAGAAAAGATTTTCTGTAGCAAAAATATTCCAAATAACTATGAAATATTTTTGCACAGGGAGGTGTGCCAAGGTCCAAAGAATATTCAGGAATATTCTCAGATTTTTGTGGGTAAGAAAAATGAGGTTTGCTTTGGAGCATAAGTGACTGAAGTGTGATTTTAGAGAAGAAATGAATATTTTTCATTTATGAAAAATATTCCTATGGTCATTTTGTGATATATCAGAGAGGAATTGAGGTGTTTGAGAGGGAGGTGAGTCACTTGGGTGAAAATCAAGGAAATGCCCAAGTGGTTAAGTCCAACTGAGTTGATTCAAAACTCCAAATTCAAACAAAAAGGCAAAGAAATCCAGAAAAAGAATAAGAGTAAAAACCAGGGTGTCACATCTATCGATGATATCTTAGCCAAAGTATGATATGGATTCCTGCATTCCTTCCGAAAAACTTTCTTTTTCGTTCAAAATGCTTCTGTGCATGTTTATGACCCTACCCTACTTTTCCATCGTATCTATTCTTTTCACAGGTCAGAAATGGCCCAAAGTTCGGATGAGTACACTGAATCTAAAGTGGATTTGCCTCAGCCACCACCAAGGTCAGACCTAATGAGATTGACTGGTGGAGGAAGATCATCTAAGCCAACCAAGACGCCAAAGAAGAAATCCAATTCTGAATCTGAAGGAAATGACGAAGATGTTCCCTCTGCTCAAAGTCAGCCCGAGGATGAAGTAGTCACTGATGCCCTCACCCTGTTCTCTGATGGAAATCCAAAGAAGGGTGGTCATGGCAGAGAGAAGAACACCACTGCTGAGATGTCTAAGCTAGATGGGTACAGAACCCCACCGGGAGTTGAATCAACAACCGAACGAAATAACATGCTGCAAAGGATTCGCCGACACTCGGCGAAGAAATGGTTCAACTATGAAAACGTTCGAGAGAAATATCAAATTCTGTTTGCTTTCACTCCTTGGAATGAATGCATAGCTGAGAACTGCATCGGCCCAGACGATTAAAAAGTCAGACCTCCTCAGCCATCAACTGCTCATCCTGACTCGCTCAAAACCATCGCGGATTTTCCAATGAAGTTGCCAAGAGGCAGAAGCCCAAAACCAAGCATGAAGCTAGGGCAGCGAAGAAAAATCAGGTTGAAGCGAGAAATGTTGCACTGACGCAACAAGACATGCAAAAGAAAAAGGATTGTGCCTCCCGAAAGAAATCTGTGGCCAGTAAATCCAAGAAGGCAGCTTCTGACTCGTCTGATGAGTCCTCCGATGATGATGCTCCTAAAGAAATACCAATGTATGATCAACATGCTCTTCTGAAGAAGCCATACAAGACTCCCTCACCAGCCAAGGTTTCACCCCCGACAAGAAAATCACCAAGACATGCACCTACTCCAGTCACTGTCAAACCTTTGGGTTCTGTTACTCCCTCTATGAAGAGAAAACTGATTTCCAAAGAAAAAGCTGAAGCTTCTGCCAAGAAAGCTAAACCAAGTGTTCCTGCTCCTACAGAGGAACCATAATATGACTTCAACTTCATGATCGATATAATTGAAAGTGCTGCTTACGATGTGAAATCTGCAAATATTAGCAGCTTGGGGCTTCCTGACGATGTCACTGAAATGGTGATGAAACATTTCATCGCGCTGAAGAAAATTATAAAGAAGCTCAATCAGGCGATCAAGGACAAGAAAACCCTCGAGCAGATGAGGAGAGATGCAAGTACTGATTCTAAAAGTAAACACCTGAACAAAGAAATTGTTGAGATCACCAAGGCACCCAGTGTCATGAGAAATGACAAAATTGATTGGCTCTCGAAACTGAAGATGGATGTTTCGCAACTGTGTGATCGAAGGAATGATGAGATTGAGCACAAGGTTGAATTGGCTCAAAGGAGAATCAAGGAGGAAAAACGTCAAAAGGCTAAGGCTGGAGCCAACAAGCCGAAAGGAATCAAGGATCATCGACCTTAAACTGCTGCTAATGCTCTATTGACTCAAGTGCTCCTCTGTAGCAGATTCCGCCATCCCCACCGCATGAATATGAACCCATGTAGCAAGCTAGAAATGTGGAAGTGATCTTTGCTACTACAGCAGTTGAAGTACAACCTGATGTGGTTGATATTTTTTTGAGCAAGACTGATGATGAGAATGCTGGTCCTGAGCAGCAAGCCACCGATGATAAAACTGATGAAGAGATTGAGGTTGAGAAGGAAAATCCCTCGCCTCCAAAGATAATGCAAGCTGAGCCATCTGGATCCAACAAGGAGGAGAGTGACAATATTGAGGGGGAGCTTAATGCTTCCCGAGAGAAAACTACCCCAGTCACTTCATCTGGTGCCCCTACCTAGATGGATGTTTGTCTTGCTCCTCGTTCCACTCCTACGCAGATGGAAGAGGAAGAGAAGAAACCTGAAGAGCCCATGGCTCATGAAAGAGTTGTCGCACCTATTGTACCACTGGCTTCCGAGAAAGAAGCCGTTGTGACCCAAGTCAAAGAAAATAAAGATAAAGAAAAGGCCCTAGTGCGTGAAAGTCAGAAAGACACTGAAGGAGTTCCAGCGAAGAAAAATGATGATAATTCAAGTTCTTCAAAGAAATCAGCCCAAGAGAGATCAAGAAAGCTTTGAGCACCACTGAAGCCTATAGATAAAGATGTGCAAGCACCTGATGATGTTCGGACCAGAAATGTGAATGAAGAACTTCTGAAGAATCCTTTGGAAACATTTCCTCTGTTCCTAGTTGAAGATGGTCCAAATGGTCCTGCATTCAATGAGCAGTTTCACCACTCGAAACTTGCTTTCTTTGGGACCAACTCGTATGAAGGAGAGAGAACTTCACTGTCGCCTAGGTTCTGAACAAAACAACATGTTGTATATTATGCTCACATTCTATACGAAAAGAATCGCATTTTCAAGCACCAGATTTTGAACTTTGCTGAGCTCGAGAGATTACCCTACTTTCAACACTCCGTCGAGCACATTGAACATGCTTTCCTGAAAGGTTTTCTGCACTTCAATCATTGCTGGAATCAAGAGGTAATTCATCAATTCTATGCCACTTTGTACATCTCAAGAAAACTTGGAGATAGGTCTACATGCATCCTCGAATGGATAACTGGAGAGGAAAAGATCAAATGCTCGGCAGAACATTTCTTGGCATTGTTGAATCTGCCCAGGTGCGAATTTGATGCAAATACTGAACACATGCTGCACTATTGGGAAGTTTCCGAAGCCCAACTGCATACGCTGATGGACCCAGAACTAGTTGGTGATGAATGTGTTGAAGTGGATCCAAAGAAGTTGGCCTATGAGAATAAAGTTCTATTCTATATACTGTGCAATTCTCTCACTCTAACTAACAGGCCTGAAACCATCAATGGCATCAGGCCTGAGATGATGCACTGCTTTCCATGTCTCAGGGTGTTCACTTTGATATCCCAGATCTTTTCTTTCAAAACCTGGCATGTGCAGCTGATAGCCCTCAAGCTTTAAAGCCCTATGCTCCTTGGATCATGTATGCCATTGAATTGCTCCTTGAAGTTAAGTTCTACTGCCCGTATGTTCTGAAAGTTTTCATGCCTCCTGTCCATGACACTCTCAGACTGGTGAAAGATATCGGCAAAGGAAAGATGCCAGTGGATGCCACTACTTCTACTTCTTTCCTGCCCCTGCTGCAGTTCCGAAGATCAAGAAAGCAAGAGCTGATATCCCTCATGATGAAAATCCTTCTCTCTATGAGATTTGTCTTCGCACTCAGCAAGCATTGGAAAGCCATATCAAGCTGGATAGGAAAGAAAAGCTGGAGATGATGGCTGAATTGACTCTGCTTCATAATTATTCTCCGCAAGCTCTTTTGTACGAGAAAGAACAGAAGAAGCGCTCCTAGACATTTCTTCGAAAGCATTACTCTCACAAGCAACATTCAGCAAAGGGCATCAAAAAAGAATATGATTACCTGGAGATGTTTGAAGTGCCTCAGATTCGAAGGCAAACACCAGTGCCGCCTCAGCAATATGCCTCAACTGACCTGTTGTTTGTCGAACCTGATGATATTCTTGAAGACATAGCAGGGACTTTCATCTACAAGCCAGAAGCACCTCGCGCTACTACCCCTGAAGCAAATCCCGATGCTAGTGCCGCAACTCCAACTCCTGCTTCGGCCTCGACCATTCCTCGCTCTTCATCTCCGAAAAGTTCAAGTTCTGGTTCTAAGGGTTCTTCGGACAAGTAGTTCCTTGTATGCATTCTCTTTCCTTTTTGACCCTTGTTGACTAAAAGGGGGAGTAGTACATCAAGTGATAGATCAACGGGCTATTTGCAGGGTGTTTTTATTCGCCATTTGCTTTTCTTCCAAACAATTTGGTTTTATCAAACAGTTTGCTTCTGAACCTTAATGCACCGCATGTGGTGTTCATATACTCTGTCGTCATGTACTGCTAATAACCCCCCTACAATACTATATGCTCCAAACTTTCTTTGCATGTGAAATTGAAAGTTTACTCCCTTGCAATACTTACCTTCGATAATTATCTATCGTGCAGGGAAAGTAAAAGTGTTTCCAAGGATGACAGGAAATCATACTTTTCTGAGAAAGAGACATAACTCTCCTTGGAACCATATGTATTCCATATTGATTATCTCTCGCTATCCAACCTTGCAGAAGAAAATTGCTTCAGATAATTTCTCTTGTGATTCAAGAGCAAATTCCTCATATCTATCAAGTTGTTTTTCCTCGCACCTCCTCTTCGTAACATCTTTGTTGCAGGAATACTTCATCTGAAGTATATCTACTATGAACAATATACCTATAATTCCTTTGCTCTGTTTTCCCTCGTATATCTAACTTGCAGGGAACTTATATCTCGTGTGGACTTAAACTGTGTTCTGAGAAAATCTTCATGGCTTATCCTTCGTCACAAATCATTTCAAAGTACTCGGTTTATCTAACATTTCTTTTTCAGATAATGTGTGACAGGAAACACCTCAGACACTATCGAGTGTATTGGAAGAGACCACGAAGAGATCATATGTCAATATCACTCGTACGAAGATTCATCTCGCTACCTTCCATTGTTATCATCTCTGCATTCGATGCATATCCTCAGGGGAGCGTGTTTTATCTTCGTAATTATCACTCATCTTTCATTATCCTTCGCATTCCATTTCATTCATTTATCTATCCTTCGATGTGTTCTGTTTTGTCAACAATCGTCCAAAAAGGGGGAGATTGTTGGTGCAATATTTGCCCTCTTGTGCTTTGCAGATTTTTGACAGAAACAGGTATGGACTAATTTGTTTGCTAGTGCATACAAAGAGAAATAGTCCATGCAGAACCAAAGAGAATGTTGTCTCCAGTGTCAAGTTCGAGAAACTTCACCGAAGAATATCTACGTTGCAGAGAAGAATGAGCCACATCTATGGAAGGCATGTAGGAAAAAAGTTTGATGTGAAGGAGTTAGCCCCTCGAAAAATTATTGCTTATGGGAAGCAATTGTTTCAGAGATTCTGTCCGAATGAATATGACTGCAGCGAATGGAAGTCGAAGACAAAGTGAAGACGTAGTATTTATTTTGTTGTTCTTCTTTCATTTATTTCAATCATAGGAACTTCGTACTATTAAGAGGGCTATAGATTCTCGAAGCTTAGATCCGCTCTGATGCTTAGCCCAAAACCTATGAAAGATGCGAGAGAAATCTCTTTATGCTTTGAATGATTACCTGGCAGCAGTAGACGTTGTTCTTCGTGCTACAAGAGATATCTTTCGAACTGAGGAGTTAGCTTTACTTTCTCCACAAATATTGTTACCGTTATGCACAAATTCCAACCGTTGGACTCGTGTCGTTCGGCCATTGGCTGCTCCACATGTCCAATTTGGCCATTTCCCTTCAGGGAAGGCTGCGACTATAAATAGCCACCCCCGCTCCAACGTTGTTTGTTGGCTGCTCCGCTTAAGATTTCTGAGAAGATTGACTGAGCATCCCCTCTCCGAGTGATTTGAGTTTAAGATCCACCAAGAGAAAAATCAAGAGCCCAAACTTAGAAAGTGGTAGAGCATCACAGTATTTCTGAGTTAGAGTTCTTGTACCTATTACTCCTGAGAGATGCGCACTCTCTAGACGGATCGGTTTCAGCTCGAGTGTTGAAGAGTTGTTGTCTTCACCGAGCTAGATCTTCAGCAACCAAGAGTGATTATGGTTCGCGAAGGTTGATCGAAGGTTTGGAGATCGCCGACAAGTATCTACCACGAGTGAAATCAACTAGAGTCTGATCAGCTCTGAGTTGAAGGAGAATAGGGCGAAGAGAGTTTATCTTCCGTGTTAAGTCACAACCCCTCCAACTAGACGTAGTCCTTTGGCAGAAGGGCGAACTGGTCTACCAAATCTCTCTGTCGCCATCGAGCACCACTGGTTCAATTTACTTCACTTCATTACCTTCAGCAGTTTACATTCATGCTCTATGTCGATAGTTTATCTTATCTATTATTGCATGTGGCATATCCTTCGTCTTTATCATCTATTATCTTTCGTCGCTTGCTCTATTACTTTCTCCTCATTCAGTATAGTTATTTTAGTCACTTACTCTGCTACTCATATGTGTTCTATGTCGTGCGTATCTCTGTGTTGTTCTTATTCACCCTATTGTAGTTCTTTCTCATGGTTATCTTTTGTTGTTCCACACTTTGTTTATCCCTCATGCTATTACATTTGTTTGCATATTGCATTACCATCGTCATTGTTCGACCTGTGATATTGTATGCTTGTACCATCATTACCACTTTCATCGAGAGATATGCTCCTAGATAAAGTGCTTGTTTAAGTTTGTATCTACTGAACCTTATTTTTGCTGATGTGTTTGGGATCAATTCATATCATTCGAAAGAATTTTTAAATCTCCAATTCACCCCCCTCTGGTCGATATACTCTCGGTCCTATCAGTTCAAATTTGAATTATGCACATAAATGCCTAGAAAACCTAGTTAATATATAAAAATGTCCAAACGAACCCCGAAAAAATCCAAATTTTTACACGACACTCCTGTTTGTCTATGTTGCCAACAGAAACAAAATGAAAGCAAGAAGAGTCAACGAATATCATTTCGTCCACAAATGTGATACGATCCCTACCGGAACCATGAGGCTTCTTGTGAGAAGCTTTGGTTTGTGAGAAGCTTGTACCAAAACCTGCCCCAAATGGGACAATTTTTTTACCGCAGCATATTGGTGCTGTTCCATGATAGCATGCCAAGTTTCATGAAGTTCAGACAAGTTTTGGATCGACTAGAATTTAAAAACCATGTATCTCAATGTTTGCGGTCGAGCGACGGGGCCGAGGTGTTTCAAATTCATTCCCATTTCGTGCATGGGACCTAAGCATGCACCCAAGGACACACATTTGATTTATCAACTCATTTTTCTGCAATGGAGCATGTGCCTGTAGTTCAAATTTGAATTATGCACATAAAATGCCTAGAAAACTCAGTTAACGTATTAAAATGTCTAAACGAACCCCGAAAAATTCCAAAATGTAACACGACACTCCTGTTGTTCTATGTTGACACTAGAAATTTTTTGAAAGCAAGAATAGGTAACGAATATCATTTCGTCCACAAAGGTAACACGTTGCCTACCGGAACCATCAGGCTTCTTGTGAGAAGCTCTGGTTTGTGAGAAGCTTAAACCAAAACCTGCCCCCAAATGGGACAATTTTTTTACCACAACATGTTTGTGTCATTCCATGATATCATGCCAAGTTTCATCAATTTCAGATGAGTTTTGGATTTACACGAGTTTTGGATTTACTAGAATTTCAAAACCAAGTATCTCAATGTTTGCCGGCGAGCCACGGTGCCGAGGTGTTTGAAATTCATTCCCATTTCTTGCTTAGGACATAAGCATCCACCCACGGACACATATTAATTTTACAACCCATTTTGGTGCACCAGAGCATGTGCATGTAGTTTAATTTTTAATTATGCACCTTAAATGCCTAGAAAACTCAGTTAATGTATAAAAATGTCCAAACGAACCGTGAATAATTCCAATTTTTTTGACAACACTCCAATAGTTGCATGTTCACCGCAGATAAAAGTTATAGCAATTCAAACACCCTCCTTTGCTGCTGTGACCCCATTATGTATTTCAAATTAAGACAAAAAATAAAGTAGATCACACACAATTTATTTTCACCAACCGTGTGAGATGCAGTACGAAATATCTTGGAGCACCGTCGGAGTAGTATATGGCTTACGTGAGAAGGTTCGTCGGCTATAGTGTACACTCCACAGCCGGCACGTCAAGCACACTAGCTCACTTCCCAAATATCATTTCACTGTTCTATCATCGCCGATCAAAGATGGGGACGTGGACCCGCGTCGTGAGGGCAACTTCGGCGGCCCACTCTAGCGAGAGCGCGGCCGCAGCCACCATGACGGTGCTAACAACCTGCATGAGGGCGGCCACAATCTACTATCGGACGGCCAAGGCATCCCAAAAGGCCGTTGTTGCTGCTCAGGTGGCGGCAGCAACATCTGCGACGAGGATATCAATTGGCGAGAGCGGCACAGCAGCTGTCCGTTTTGCAGCACCGCCTTAGCCCTGATGGAGGCCGCCCACGAGCATGTCGAGGCTGCCCACTCCCAGCTCCTGGCGGTTACTGCACAAATCGCACGAAGCTTCTCCGACAACGGTCGGCAACCCACGGTCAAAGAGTTGGCAATCGCCGAGAGCGTTCGAGCAACCGTCCATTCGTTCGAGGCATACCTTACCACGATGGAGCCCGTCCAAGACTAGACCATGGCCGCCCACGCCTAGCTCGTGGCAACCTTTTCTAAAGAGACAGCGAATGCGGATGGCGAGCTGTTTGCCGAGTATGGTGCGATGTATGCCATGGAGCCCCTTCCCTAGGAGATTGCCGGGCACGAACTAGACATGGAGGAGTTAGCGGAGATTGACGAGCGCCAGCTGGAGTAGTACTCTTTGTTTAGAGTGCTGACTTTAATTTGTTAGAGTAATGTTTAGGTCAGCTAGCTCTGTTTAATTGTTGAACTTGCTCGATTAAGAAGTGTGGGTGTGCTGTAGGCTCTTTTGTGTACCCAAATTATGCAATGACGTGGAGGACCACTGTAACCAGGGAAATCGGACCAAACTTGCACGTTCAAACTCATTACACACGGGGTAAGCTATATAAATCATTTGTGATGTTCACATATCGTACACAGTGCTGAATAAGGGACCATGTCTGATGACACTTTGCGCTCTAGTTTTTCACTGCACCGAGCCAAAATATTCGGCTTCCGCGAAAATATATACCTCCCCCCGACCAAAAGCCACATTTCTCCTATTTCCGCCTTCCTTTCCAATTTCAGAACTTCACTGCTTGCTTGCAGCGCCGCCTCCATGCCGGCGACCCTCCTTTACACTGCTCGGCCTCGTCGATCTAGGCAGGTAATCCACACCCGACCCCCATCCTCCTCCTCCTTCCTCATCCTAGATGCCCCGACCGCTGGTGCGACACCTTGTAGCCAAATCACCGACCCATCCTCCAAATAACTGCCGCCCCAAGCCATGGTGCACACAGTATAGCCAGGAGCTCCAGGTGCATTTGGCAGCAAAGAAGCAAATCGCAACCGCATGCGCAGATGAGGTCGCGATGGCTGCCATTCATGCCAACCCCCAGTTCTTGGAGGAGCACCGCACTGTCGAGGCCATCGTCGGCACCTCGCGCGCCGACACCACCATGCGGTTGGCTGCTTTAAATGATAGTTCATGGCATTTTCTCAAGGCCACCGTGGGTGCCTTCCATGAAGACTACGAGGTGTTTTCTCAGCATGCCCGTGCTTACCTCAACTCGAGAGCCAACAAGTTTGTTCCTGGAGTGGCTCAGGCAACTCACCACTACAAGGAGGGCAACCATGATGTGGAGGCCTCCCCCTCTTCCAAGTCCAAGGAGCCAATCGTCATCGATATTTCCGACGATGAGTAGATTGTCTTATTAGCTCACTATAATGACCTATGTTCAGTTAGCTAGCTATGCCGGTTAAGCATGTTCGGTTTACCTGTTGCATGTGCTTCTCCTGCCTTTGCTTAACAAATTCTAGTGAATTGTCCTACGTACTTTTACCATGCAATCTGATCCTCTAGTATAGATGTTCTATATGTCGTGCAATGTGGTGCTCACTTATTAAATTTTTGGTTAATTTGTTGTCATGTTCAGTTAACTGTTTGGTTCAATTCTGCAATGTCATGTTCAATTCTTGTGGGTGCAATTTTGTATTGTCTTCCATGTGAGAAATAAATCAAATTTGGTTGTACAAAATACATGAGAAAGAAATACAATTGCTATATTTCCAAGTTGTCAAGCATGCTTGGTTTGGTTAACTGTCTGATCTTATAATATGTTATATATTGTGCAATGTGGTGCTCAGTTAATGTTTGGTTCATTTGTTGTGGTGTTTAGTTAACTATTTGGTTCAATTCTGCAATGCGATGTTCAATTGTTGTTGGTGCATTTTTTTATTGTCTTCCATGTGAGAAATAAATCGATTTTGGTTGTACTAAATACATGAGAAACAAATACAATTGCTATATTTCCAAGTTGTTAAGCATGCTTGGTTTGGTTAACTGTCTGATCTTCTATTAGGAGTATGTTATATTGTGCAATGTGGTGCTCAGTTAATGTTTGGTTCATTTGTTGTGGTGTTTAGTTAACTGTTTGGTTCAATTCTGCAATGGGATGTTCAATTGTTGTGGGTACAATTTTGTATTGTTATGCATGTGAGGAATAAATCGAATTTAGCTGTACCAAATACATGAGAAACATATACAATTGCTATATTTCCTAGTTTTTAATCATGCTTGGTTTCGATAAATGGCTTTTCCATGTGCCTCAAACTAATCTGCTGAATCTGAATGTGTTTATTTTTCATCAACATATTTTACTGATAGTTTGCCAACCCTCACTTAGCCTGATCAATAACTACCTTATATGTGTTGCAGGGAAACAATGGGAAGCACTGAGGTTTACAGTCGAGGTTTGCACATGCATGGTCCTTTGTCTAATAGCACATTCTTTTGCAATTGTAGGAACCATTCTAATATTTAAGTTTTTAACAATTTGGTCTTGCACATGTAGGTCCTGCTGTCAGAGGTTTTCACCCACTGTTCGACCCATTTTGCATATGGGGAATGAGTTGTCCATGAATATCAGTCAAGTCAAGAAACTCACAAAGATTGTTAGGATAAATAAACTAGCGACAAAAAACAACAAGATCTGTGTCTGTGCAATGAATATGACATCAGTGCACTACAGGAGGGTACTAACTATTATACATTGTCTTTTTTATTCCTTTGCACCATTTCTGAATTTAGAGAAGATATTTATGCATATCTTTGTTTTCAGGCCTTACCA